>OZ010790.1:182896879-185750629 GCA_963932465.1 Maratus speciosus | reverse complement strand
TTTTATCTTTACATTCGAGAGCCCGAGGGTTTTGCAATTTAAAAATTAGCATAGGCTTTACCTTAAAATCGGTAAAATTGGTAAAACCAAATGAGTTTGTAATATATACATATATACATATTTATAAAGTAAAATTCGCGAATAGTCAAGTTTAGTATTCGCGAATATTGAACTGTTCTTCACTTTTTATTTCGTGAATAATTAAAACTCGTGAATGTTAAGGGATTATTGTATTTAGGCTTAAAGTAAAACATCGGTTTTCATCTGAACACCAATGTGAAACGACATTCAGAGTGGTCAATACTTTGGAGGGGGAGGCTCTTGGCTCCATGTGAATGTTATACATACCTGTACCTAAAATAAGCGGGATGAAGAGTCCTCAAGCTGAAATATCTATAGGTGATAGAGAGGTACCGAGCCGGGACAGTAAGCCCCTCTCCCTTTCCGTTAAGGTTAAAATTTTTGGGGAAGCTTGGTTATTCATTCTTTTCCCCTACTCAACATGTTAAACGGAAATTGCACTCCCTAAGACTAGGGGCCTCCTAGTCCTAGTCCCTAATCCTCTGATGCAGGGGATCCTTTTCAGCGATTTTTCTTCTCTTTCGACTTATAGCGCGTGTTCTAAATATTCAAGCTCGTAGAAAAAGAAAATGATATACTATATATATATATAATTATAAACCATTACAAGTTACCTACAAAAATTGTGAGATTATAAATAAAGAAATAAAACTCGATGAAGATAGTCTCAAAATTCGCGAATCTGACATTCGCAGAGATTTCCGCGAACCTAACCCTCGCGAATGCAAAGGGATTGCTGTATTCCTAAAATCATGATGTTTTCATGGGCGAGTGTGACTCGCATTCTGTATTATAAATGCCACTGCATTAGTTTTTAACAGAAATATAAAGAAATTTATTCATTGTCTATAAAACTGATCCCCTATATGTAGATGGCAGCATCACAGTATCTTATTTTTAATATTCCTTCACAGATGACAACATCAAAGAATTTTGTAATGCAGTTATGACTTAACAATTACTACATATTTTTAATTTAAAAAATATCACTAGATGACAGAACTAGCAACTATTTTAGCTTTAATATTGTAAATTAAGTGATTTTGAATATTAATTAATTTAGTTATATTAACTGTATAAGTGTTAAATGGTATTTTAAATAATATTAAGTTAGTTATTTTCTTTTTTATTGATTAAATGCAATACTCAAGGTGTCTATATCTATTTTAACTGCAACCGATGGCTATAATATATGTTTTAAAATAGAATTACTTAACGGTTAAATTAACCTTATTCAATACCTGAAATATTTGAACATGTGCAATTGGTAATAGGGTTAAAAACTTGTGTAATGAGTAAGCTGTATTTAATTACTTTTTATCATATATATAATATTAAATGGAGTAACAGAATATGTATTTTTTAATTAATTAATTAATTTATTATATATTCCATTTCAAGGCCTTTCTTGATATTCAGTGTTCATTTTTCTTTTATTATTCTGATTCATCAGTCGGTCGGGCATAGAGAGAATTTATTATCCAGCTTAGAGCTTAATTCTCTACAGAAATCGACTGTTTTGCTTATGTAAGTTCTGTGCGCTTGAAGACGCAATTTACAATATAAGCATTCTTTTGTATCTATAATCGTGTTTTTTTTTTGTTTTTTGTTTTCTTTAACTTTTAATTTTTATAAGGTATTTCATTGGACTATACAATTTAATTAGTATTTGGTTTCTGTTATTTTTAACAGTGATTTCATAATTATTGGTCAATTTATATTCAATTATCGTAATTGGAATAGATGATTTGTAATTATATTATGGGTTATATATATATATGTGTGTGTGTGTGTGTGTGTGTGTGTGTGTGTGTGTGTGTGTATTTGAATTTTGGTGTTTTAAAGTTTGTTCATGATATTCATTTTTTCCTACCCCTCTAGTTTTAGAATAAAACATACTCTTTTATAATTTCAGGAGATTTGGCACAAAGTGTGGTATTTGTTCCCAGGGTATTTGTCCCACCGATTTAGTTCGCAGAGCTCGAGGGCGAGTGTACCATGTTGCGTGTTTTACGTGTCTTTTGTGTCATAAACAACCGTCTACCGGTGAAGAACTCTATGTGTTAGACGAAACTAAGTTTGTGTGCAAAGAAGACTTCAATAGGCATCAGCAACAGCATGGTAAGTTGTTATTGTATTGTTATCATATTGTGAAAAAATTTTCTTTTTAAACTACAGCTCCCCCCCCCCCTCCAACTAGGAAAAAAATGTGCATCAAATTTAGATTTAGTAGATTTAATGTACTGTATTTTTAGGTAATGAAATTGCATGAACTAAGAGGTCCTACCAGGGCCTCTCCCAAGCTCAGAAAATATACGAAAACCATTTTTTAAATACCTTTTTTACATTTAATATACACTATATAGCCATTAATTACCGGACACTTTCAATTTTAGACATTTCGTCGAATATTTAAAGATATACATGTCGGATTTTTCTGGAACTACAGAATTATGAAAAATTTGCTTGGCTTTATATTTATCGACGGCAATTTGATCAGACGGACAATTAAGGGGCCAACAAAAAATCAAAGAAAAATAGTAATATTTGGGATCACCCTGTAAAATAAAATGTACGAAATGATCTATAGCTATAGCTTGCGAATATGTGGATATTGTTATAACATGTGCATTCATTTCTGTAAGAATAGCACATATATTCGTGTAAATATATCGCCTTTTTTAAAAAGTCCAAGAAATTCTTGCATTTTTTTGTTTATATCGTGCAGAGTTTTGCTCAAAATTTAGCATCAGCTTCAGGAAATTTGACAAAATGTAGTAGAAATAATATAGTGCAATTGGGATGTAACTATATTAAACATTTGAAAATATATGAGCAGTTGTATGAAATAATTTTTATCTGCGCATACTCGCACGATAAAAAGTTTTTTTTTTTTTCATGATTTAATAGTCGACTCTATGGAGCAGCTCATAAAAAAAGCCAGTCAAATATCGTGAAAATTCAGAAAGATATCGGCGATAGAGTGAGCTGATTTTTAGTTGTTCTCTAAAAAAAGGTAAATGATAAAGGATTTTCCACAAATTGTCATTTTTAGCTCACAGGCTATCAAAACTTGAGAGCTAATGCGCATGCAGGTTCTGTATGTATGTATGTATGTATGTATATATGTAACATAACGCGATAACTCTTGATAGAAATATCCGATTTGCTTCAATTTTTTTCTAGGTTCATTCTGATAAGGCGCTTCCCTGATTAGTTTTGGTGGTTCATTGGTTAAGTATAAAGGGGTGAACTGGGGGGCTAATCCCCACTTAATTTAGATAAAATTATGAATTATAAATATTTAAGTAGATTGATAGATATAAAATTTGAATATTGTATTTTTATTCTAAAAGATTTTTTTGAGTAAAATCGATTTTTTCCATTTAATATTTTAATTAATATGTATATTAAACGTGTGCGTAGAATATATTTTAAATGGGAATATTTTTTATCACTTTAAAAAAATAAATTGAGAGTACCTTTAAATGAATGAGAAAAATAATTGTTATATTCATTTTTAAATTCGAAAAGTTAATTTTTTTATGTTGTTTGTTCGATTTTTTTTTCTTTTTAAATTAAATTAGAAATCTTAATTTATAGAATTTTGGTTTTTCACTTTTAAAATAGATTTGGATTTCAGTAGTAATAGAGCCAATATGAATGCGTGCTAGGAATAAGCGGTATTTCCCTCTCTTTTTTAGACTATCGGGAAGAATTCGGGGATAAAACATGTTTTCTAAGGGTGTACGGAAATTATTTGCTAAAAAATGAGGACTTATTTAGTGCAAATAGACGTGATTTTCTGACAGAGCAGAAAAGACAATTCTGGTTTCTGTAATGCATAACAAGAATCTCGTTTAATTCTTTGTATTATCACTTGTTGCATATGTGCAACATACCCAAAAATTTCCGCAAGTGAGCTTTAAAAGACGATTTTATTGACTGATTCTTTATCGATTGCTCTGCAGTTAATATAAATTATTCGCAAGAATCCACAACATACGAAAATACTAAATTAATTTTTCATATAAAAATTTAATTAACACCTTGAGCAACTCCATGCAATTATTGCTAAAACGAACTTTAATTTAGGGAAATTGAAAATAGTGGAGGCGCTTTAAAAATTCGGTTTAGAAAAGTTGCAATATTTATGATAAATACTTTTAAATATCTTTTGATTGTTTGGTACAGATATGAAACAAGCACTTTTTTGTCAATGTTATATATATATATATATATATATATTAATATATAAACTTCAAAAGATGTATTTTCAGATCTTATAGTAAATATTTTTCCAATCGAAGGTGTTGTAATATAAAGGGTTAATTATAACTGAGTTTTATGATCAATGTCATTTCCATTTTCCTCTGTGATATTTGTCAGTCAAAACTGAAGAACCTTATGACTTAAAAATTGTCTGCTAAGAGTGAAAGAAAGCGACATATATGCTGGATAATAGAGAAAATATGTACTTTACACGAAATGCAGATAGCCTGTTTAAAATACAGTAGAATATCTCTGTTAAAACAACCGATATTCTTAACATTGTAGTTGACATCGTAATTGATAATAAGTTTCTTTTTTATTTTTCACCAGTGTAAAACCCTTACTGGACCGATTGAAAAAGATTAAAAATTACTCGTTTTACATTAATTGCGATAAAATTTCCAACTTCGTTTAAATAATATGTAGAAAATATATGTAATTATGGTTATTCTTTATGCATATCAGTACATCACGCTTTCAACAAAAATTATAATATAAATAAAATCCCAAAGAACAAAACGAAAACCATAATGTTATTTTTGCAATTTGTTTGAATCATCTGCTTTTATAAAACAAATTTTATGTGAATACATGATTCTTTTAAATTGCGTTTACTGCAATATCATACGGGTAAAAATCAAACTTTTTTTTTCTGTCTATGACATTTTTATGAACAATTGCATTTAAATCTTTATAGTCAGAAAAATGTTAATTTTCTCTTGAAAAATCGGGATTTTTCAGTAATGTCGGCATATTTTTTTCTTTTTGCACTTTTGAAGAACACTCTATTTCTCTCACCATATCTTCCCTCCATCAGCACCTAAATTTCTCTGACCTCTCCCCCCTAGCGCCATGAGTCAAAGTCTGACCCTTTCGATCTGCTCAATTATTCACTACACTGACCTGTGGTCAAGCTAATAATCGTTCACTTGGTGCCACATGAATCACTGTTCCGCGCTCCATCAAAGCAGGGCGGATTTTCAGAAATCCCCTGGGCGTCGGCCGACAAGACAACCCTCTCTTGCCCCTACCCCCTCTTATCTTGGATCGAAGGTAATCAATCAGAAATTGAACATCGGTTCCGTCTTCAAGATCTTCAATCGGATTAAGAAAATATTTTTTAAATTTCTCATTTTTATTTTTTTATTCCAAGATAAAATTAATTGGTAAAATACTTTTTTACAGATATGAATATTGTGTTAGATTCCGTCGATACAATGCAGAGCTATTAAATGTAATCAAACACAGGGCCTGGTCTGATCTAGATATATTGGTTAAGAGATTAGGGACAGCATCCTTCCGGTCACCCTTTCTCTCTCTAACTGCTTAAATTTTCAAGTTGTCCATACGTCCTGGTTTTAGACTCAACGTTTCGGCTTCTCGATGCTTTTCTTAAATGTTCCAGTTTTTAACGAAATGTCGAAAATATTCCGGTTTCTGCATATTCAATTAAAATAAATAAAGTAAAGTAAAATAAATATCTCCTTTTCTTCGAAGGAGGTGGGGGGGGGGGGGGGCATTTACACAACATCAATATCATAATCCCTGTTCTTGTTCCCTGATATACCTGGCTACATTTTAAATTTTGCATGTCAAAATATGCTTGAACTTTCAATACAGTTATTAGTATTTATACTTTTTAGAGTATGCAGAAACGAGTTATCCAATAAAAATCATTAGTTTTAAATATCACCGAAAGATGGCACTTAATAATTAAAGATGTTTTATTAGAAAATATTAACAAAAATAACTCATATTAAATCAGTATCTTTTGAGATGACGACATTTTTTCATAGCAGTGATCATTTTGATAAAAAACACTATATGAAAAATTCCAAAGAGAGTTTCAAAATTTAGTTGGTATGAAATTCCCCATTTGTCTATTATATATAGCGCCATCTGTTTAAATTTTTTTTTATTTTCTTTTATTGCATAACTTATTTCCGAATGTTCTAAACTGAATAAATACCAAATCCTTTTTAAATATTTCTAATAGTTTATCTTGCAGAGACCTTCCAACGCCTGTATTTTAATTATGGCCACCCGGCATTTATTGGGGGCTATGCATATATAACGTTATCATTTTAGGGGGGAGGGGGGGGGTTTGGCACATGGTATCGTAAGATATCTCAAGGGGAGGGGGGGTGTTGACTTTTGATATCGTTATCATTTCTGATTCAACCAAAATTTTCTTTTTTTATTTGTAACTTTGTCTTTACATCAAAATAGTATGTTCATTACGATTATCTTTTACTATTGTCATAAGCACATGTTACAATTATATTTTTTTAGTCTATTATCTACTTTTATGAAAATACAAAATTATAACTAAAATCATTAAGTGGTTATAAAATTATTTAATTCCAAAATATAGAAAACCCCAACCTTTGGAATTCCTGTTCTTCTGTATGCATATATAATCCGCTGTTCGACAAACCATATGCGAGGTATGTTTGAAATGGTACTTGTGTTTACTACTAAATAAAATGGAAAGAATGTTGTCCACCTGTTTTGTTGATAAAAATTTTTGTCTGCCCTATCTCCTGCGGGAAAGTTGCAAAAAGACATTATTACGTTGAATGCATTGTGTAACAAAAATATATTATTGAATACTTTTAAATAGTAACTATTTCGTTTAAGTGTTATTTGATATAAAGTTATTTCATATATAACGTGACATTTTTATTGACTTCTCTTCATTTGAATCAATAACGTATGCGAAAAATTAATGCAACCATATTTGTATATCACTCCAAGCAAAAGAAAAAAAATTCAAAAATCTAAAAAAAAATTATACATTGATAACGATATCATTACCGGGGGGGGGGGGGGGGGTTCGAGGAATGATAACGTATGATATCGTAAGGGGGGTAGGGGGTCCAAAATTTCCAAAAACTTGATAACGTTATATATGCACAACCCCTTGGAAAATAATCTGTAGACAAAAGAAAAATTTTGTGCCGCGCATCTTCTGTGTTCCATCTTCTGCTACTGGGCGTATGGAGATTGCAATCTCAATATTTCATGTCATGAAAAACTGTGATTGAAACATCTAACGCTAAGACATTCGTCTTTCTTGGACGTCGTTATCCAAAATTATTGTGGAATTGGGAAAAGAAAAAAATATATAGCACCAAAATTACTGACACCATGCTATTTTTTTTTTAAATCACTGGGTGTTTCAAGTATAATCGTCGCTTAAGAGGCTATTTCACTCACGCGGAAAGACCTACTCGCCAATGTCAATCCTATGGAAAATTTTTTTTAAAGATATCTCGTTTGCATTTCAGTATTTTTAGACTAGCCGCCCATGGCGACCAGTTTGGTCTCCCTTAAATGTAATGCTAAGCATCGTATCATGTTACTTTTATTCACAATTTACTTGTTCAGTCCTTCGCCAAATCAGAAGATTCTGATAGAGAAACCAAGAACTCGGTATATTTATGTTAGCCGGACGCAGAGGATAAATCGCCAAACATTGTTTCTGTCGCATTTTTTCGTATTTTATTAATTTCATTAAAAATATAATCCTTTCACTCATTTTATGTAAAATACACAACCTTAATTTAAAACTGAAACGTTTAACATTCACGATCTTTACTTATTTCTTTATAAAAAAAAAAAAAAAAAAAAAAAAAAAAAAAAGAAAGAAAGAGAAGAAAAGAAAAAGAAAACTAATAAATGATACCATAAACCGAGACATTTAATTTAAACATCAAAGCATTACGGGAAGAGTTGAAACATGTCAACAGTCAAATAAAACTATTTTTCTGTTTTTAAAGTTTTAATCTCACACCTTTTTAGCAATTTGAAATAAAATAATATATCAATATATTGCTTTAATTTACCACGTGAGAAATACAAACTGCTAACTGGCGAGTTAAAAAATGCTAACTGGCGAGTTAAAAAATACTATTGGCCAAATTTTTACCCGGCTAACATAAAAGCACCAAGAATTCTTTGCGATCATGGCAACTTTTATGCTAGTTTTATTCGAAAAAATAATTTTGATTGCAAATGGCTGCGCATATGAAAAGCGTAATTGTTTATGACAATCACATGACTTAGGGACTATTCATGACAGTCACATGACTTAGGCTTTTATTATAGAGATGATTTTTTTTTGCATTGGGTCGATTTCAACAAAGGCCATTTTTTACTTTGCCGATTTCCTTCACAAGTTTTTTATTTTATTTTATTTTATTTTATTTTATTATTATTTTAATGAGATTTTTTCACTTTCGAAACCGGTTCCGAAAGTAAAAGTATCCTCATAAAAAAAACCTGTAAAACAAAATCAAAAAAGTAAAAAATGGCCTTTGTATTGATCGAATTCAACTTTCCGAGGGAACAAGCAAACAAAAAAAAAAATAATATTGAATTTAAATATTGAATTGCAAACGAGATCAAATCTTCAAAAATCTTTACGAGAGAAAATCTTTAAAAATTCCTTCCATAGAGTAATATTAGCGAGCGTGTGTTTTCGCGTGACTGAAATAGCTCCTTAACGAGTAGCAACCACTAAATTTAATTTGCGACGTTCAATACAAAATTTTTGCAATACAAATCAATTATTTTTTTCGGAGGAAAACAACTCATCTTTAGGGTTATAGTCAGCATGTAAGCTATTTATAATTCAAAGAAAAGTTTTTTAAACCTATTAAAGGTGAAAGCTGAACAATGAAAAAAATCAGAAAGAAAAAAAAATCCCTTTGCTTTATGTTTAAACCACAATAATATAATTTGGGGATTCGAAATACTTAACACTTACTACGAAAATATATGTTGCGTGCTTGCGGTACAAAGTTATGGCTTGCTTACGCTTTCAGAGTCTGTGTTATTGGAAACCATAAAATATTTGTAGAATAACATGATATGACAGCCGCCTATTTATCACTATTCAGAAATCCTAATTGCTTTTCTAACCTTGGACAATTAGAAGAATATTTCATCTTAGATATTCAATGCAATGTTTCTGTAATTTTTAAATTCCAACCATATTTCCTGTACTTTTGCAAAGTGATTAATTATTTCAAGTTAAGGGGTCTCTCAACCCCCCCCCCCTCCCCCCTCAACAACATGAATCCTTCTGAAACTTTCACAAACTCATTTTGAGTTTTATTTTCTTGAAAATTTCAGGTATTTATACATTCATAAGCTTAACGATAGAACAACCGTTTGCTAATATCTTCCATTATAGACGTTTGTTTCCCGATGAACAGCAGTCCGAAATTGCCATATCTGCAAAATCGGCTCTAAACAAAACGCTGTGTTCAGAAAACTTATCACTGTAATTAAGGGATTGGTCATTCAGCTTCTGAATTCTCCTCCATAATGTTAAGTCTATGGACTTTTGATGTATTCTTATATTTAAAATATCTTCTCGGGAAAGTCATACTTTTAACATCTTTTTTCTGTGTACTCTTCTTAAAGGATGTCTCTTTTTTTTTCTTAGTTTTCAAAATATTTCTAAAATCTATGTTGAATTTAATATTTTATGTGTTAAAAGCGGGCGAACTGTGAAGATTTTAACGCTTCATACAAAATTAAGTCTATACTTTAGAAATATCTTTAGAACTAAATAGAAAAGAGACATCTTATAGGAAGTGTACACAAAAAATAAGTTAAAAATATTAATTTCCCGAGGAGGTATTTTAAGCATACTAATGCATCAAATGCCCATAGACTTTACATTAGTGAGGGGAAATCGAAAGCTGAGTGACCAGCCCCGAAGGTTACCACTATATTTTTAATAAAGGAGTTCATCTACATCACAAGACCTTTTTTAAGTATGATGTAAAAATAATCGCAGTTCCTCCCCCAAAGTTAAAAGATCTGTTGAAAAATTTATCCAGTCCAAGCTATCGATATATCAGGGGTATATATTATACCTTTCAACAACAACAACAACAACAAAAAAATATAATAATAAATATTTTTTTTAGGCATGACAATGAGGAAATTTCGAGATAAAATAAAAGAACATGAAGCAGATCTCAGATTAAATAGACCCCATACCGCGTGGGCAAGATTAGCTCAAATTCAACATAAATGTAGATTTCAATAAATCCAAAATTATCGTTCATACAAGTAGTTACCAGGAAGCAATTATATAGAGAATCTCTATAATAATAGCCTACGTCATGTGACTGTCATCAATAGTTCCGGGCTGACCGCTTCGCTTTTTATCTTCCAGGTGACCATTGTTTACATTTTTTATATTTCGCGTGGTAAATTAAAACAATGCTTTGATATTGAAATTAAAAGTCATGGTTTTTGGTATTATTTAATTTTTCTTTTCTTTTTCTTAAAAAAGGGAAAGAAAAAGTGAAAGTCATGAATTTCAAATTAAAATTATGTATTTTAAATAAAATGAGTGAAATTATTATATTTTAGATGAATTTAATGAAATATGAAAAAATGCGATTGGAAAGACAATGTGTTTGATGATTTATCACTTGCGCCTGGCTAGCATAAAAAGGTACTACTTAGTTATACCGTCGACCCATTTCGCCAAATTATACAAACTGACATTATAACATTAATAAAAAATACAAATAAAACGTCTAAATAAAAATAACTTGATGACGTAAACACGTGCAAATTGCTTAAAAACAAGCGAATATGACATTTACGATCAACCATTATTGATATTTAATCTTTTAGTTTGGCGATATATTTTTGGTCGACGGGATAACCAAGTAGTACCCATAAAAATACGGAGTTCTTGATTTCTCTACTAGAAACTTCTGATTTGGCGAAGTATTGAGAAAGTAAATTAAATTTTGGATAACATGGTATACAAAATGCTTAGCACACATCTAACGGAGACCAAACTAGTCGCCAAGGGCGGCTAGTTCCTTTAAATAACTTCCAATAAAGGTATTATGTAACGATGCATTGTCATATGACACCCATGGAGCCTGGAAAGAATTGCTACATAGTAGATGACAGCTTGTTTGTTAAAAATTTGAATACCTTTTCCTATCAACTTATCTTCTATACCATCCTTAATGTACTACAATGGTCTCTCCTTGACGAATAAGCGCAAAGAGAAATAACAACATTTAAATAACCACTGACAATGACCGTTTGAATTTGGTCGAAAACGTTTTTGGATTTTAATTTGGTTTTTAATGTATTTTTAAGACATTTTAATGTATTTTAAATAATTTTATATATATGCACTTTAAAAGTAATTTTAGTACGTTTTATTTGTATTTTACGCTAATTTTAATCACTATATTTTTACCAATATATATACAGCGAAACCTCTCTGTAAAGGCCACCTGACGTGCCATTGAAAATTGGCCCTTATGAGGAGTGGCCCTTTAATTGAGGTGACCAAATTTTTCATTTCTCTTTATTTTTAACCCGTGTTTTTTTAAATCTGCATATTCTTTCAATAAGTTCTCTTTGTCTAACAATATTTCTTATTTGATTCTTGCTGCAATTAAACTGTGAATCCAATTTTCTTGCAGATGTTCCTTGATCATGACAATTAAGAACTTTGATTTTGTCATTCAAATCGAAAAGTACTCTTTGGCTTGATTTATGTGCCATAATTTTAAATTTTACATAAGACTAAGCATAAAATTTCTAGTGTAAAAATATTGCTTCAATATACATTCAGTTTTAGTAAATGTGGAATTAGTTTTTCAAGATTACCTGTTATCTTTGTGTGCAAAGAACAGGGGGTCAAGTTTCTTCTACAGCCCAACCCCTACAGGTTGAAAGGTCAAACAAAGTGTGAGGAACACCTGTTTGTCTCACTTGTGGAAAAGTTTATGGCCCTTCACTGTGTTACTAAATCCTCCCCATCTCCCATTGCCTTCTTTGTTGCAAGTGCAGTTGTTGGCCGAACTCTTGTCTTTTGGTTCAGGTATTTAATACCCGTGTTTAGGATGTAAGGCACATGTGAAAAAAAATGGCCTTGGGTAGGTGCGGCCCCTAATAGGAGTAAATTTAACATTATGTCCATGGGAAATTTTTTCGTTCCTAAAAATATTGGCTCTTAATAGAGGTGGCCCTTGAGTAGGGGCGGCCTTTGAAAGAAGTTTCACTGTGTTTAAACAGACTGGATGTTTACTATATAAATATTACACAAAACAAATAGGTTCTAAAAAACTATATATATTTATAAAAAGGAAAAAGCGGGAAAAAGGAAAAATATAATGATCACAAATTTACCACCAGCATCATAGAACACACTAAATTATTAGCTCCAAAAATATCAAGAACAGTAACTTATAAAAGGAAAATAATTCTGACAATCTTGACATTTAATGTGGTTTTAATAAAACATAAAAAATCGATTTTTCATAGTTCATTTTAAATTAGTTTCCGAATGAGCTATTTGAATCTTATTGTCATCTGTTTCAATTGACATAATAAATCCAATTGACAAATATTTCAATAGAGTCAAAACATTGCGTTAAAACTAGCGTCGTGAAGGAATTTTCACCTTGTTATTATGATAGGTGGAGATAGATGATGAATACGAACATAAATATTTTTTACGAAAGTAAGAGTACGGACAGATAGAAAGACAGCCGAAGAATTGTCAAAATAGATAAATAAACAGAAAAATTATAATTCAAAATCGTGTCAGGGAGGTGAAATAGTAGGATCCAAATGATACTTTCAAATAAGAATCTTTAGAGTTTAATGTACATTTTCATTATCGCTTATTATGCACAATGAGCGTACACATGTGTACAAATATTTACATGGTGGATTTACTCATTATGAGAATCGGTTTTCAATAATATCTATCTCAACAGCATTCTAACAAAAACCATCTGTTGTTATATACATACAAAAATATCCCTGTAAAATTACGGGCTGAAGCCGGCAGCAGAAATTCCAATCATACCCCGTAAAAAAAAAAAAAAAAAAATCCATATCTAATTACCAATCATTATTTGTGCTAACAGATGGACTAGAACTGTAAAAATATGTGGATTGCCCTTAATTTTCTAAGTATTTAAGGGATAAGGCCGCTTATTTAATGGATCAGACCGTTTTTCATCAAATAAGGCCCGTGAAAATTGAAGGGCAAACGCTCATAAATTTACAGTTTTTTCTGAGAGAGTAGTTATAATAATGCCATTCTGTGATCCTAAAGTAGCTTAAAATTAAAGCTTATGAGAGTTTTGAGACAAGTTACAATATTACTAAAACTTTTCAACTATACATTGGGAAATGTTTAAAAAAAAATAAATAAATAAATAAAAAATAAAATAAAATAAAATAAAAATATTTTTCTGGCGATATATATATATATATATTTCAACTTTTTACAAGTTTAAATAATGCAGTCATATTTAAAATTTAATATGATTTTGATAAATCTTAAAAGGAAACAAAATCGATTATTTACAGGACAGTTTAAATTATTCACTGAATGGACCGGTTGAGTCCTCCTCATCTGTTCCAATTCACATAATAAATCAAGGAATAAAAGCCAACTAGTTCATCAAAAGAAGTTGGGACAAGTTAAGCCAATGTTTTATGGTGCTGCAGTAACAACATAGATTTCCCTGTATGAATCTTTTCTTTGAAAAAGCCATGAGAATTATATTATATCCCCTTGAATTATGAGCTCCATTAATAGCTGCTCCAAGCCTTTACATCTTTGCTCCAGAACGTTCAACACATGAAGAAAAAAAAAAGCTCTGATCTTAAATGGATAGAGAGAGAGAAAAAAAAATCTATTTTTTTTTCTCTCCAGAAATCTCGGGATGGAATAATGAAGGCATACCTTGGGCGATATTATTTTCTGTCAGAAAACACCTGCGAGAAAGAAGAGAGAGAAAGAAAAGCATCCCCCCTTTTTTTGAACCGCCCCCAGAAATTGATCAATTGAATGGATCAATTCTGGACATTTTGGCTTCGAAACACGAATATTTTTTTTTTCATGCTTTTACAGATTTATTTTTGTTTTAATGATTGAGAGGAAGGTGCAGTTCGTGCATGTATCCACCCACGATAGTAAGGAAGGTAAAGGTGGTGTTAGTAAACTTATGATGGTAACCGTGTTTATTAATAAGGTGTCTGACCTCTTCAATATCGTATTTGGTGCTAATATTTAACGTGTTTTCCAATGCTGGTAGTAAGTTTATTGATGGAAATCGTTTTTACAAAAGAGATTTTTCTCGTTACAATGTCTAGAAAACATCTTAGTATTGCTAGTATAAAAATACTAGCAAACTTATGATGGTGATTCATGTTTAATAAAAATGGATACCATCTTTACAATATGGTATTTAATGATACTACATAGTTTGTTTTATATCAATGTAAGATACTCAAATTAGAAATCATATTTATTGAAAAGGTATCACATTTTTATTAGATAGTAATATCTATTTTATTTTAAAATATTGTTATTAAACTTATTATGTTGACTGCGTTTATAAAAAATGTATCTGTCTATACTTTAAGGGTGCTGGTCAGTGAGATCTCAATTTCCTCTCGCTAATGTTAAACCTATGGACGGAGAATGCATGAGTATCTTTAAAATATCTCCTTGGATAACTAATATTGCTCAATTCCTTTTTTCTATGTTTTTGTTCGAAAGGATATAGCTTTCTCTTTTAGTTGACAAGGTATATCTAAAATATATGCTTAATTTAATATTTTATGTGTTAAAAGCTTAGTGAACCAAATGAGCTCTGGATAAGATTTTAACACTTCAAATAAAATGAAATATATATTTTAGAAGTATTGTGTAACAACAACAACAACAACAAAAAAAAAAAAAAAAACAGACTTCCTTTAAGAAGAGTACAGAGAAATAAAGAAGTTAAAAAGATTAATTTCATGAAAAGATATTTTAAACTACGAAAGCATTCACGCCCATACGTTTAAGATTAGAGAGGAAAATCTGAATCTCACCGGCAAATATCCTTGTTTTAGGTTTAATGTTTGACCGAAAATTAATCACCCAAATCACTAATTTTTGCTCGTTCAAAGTGACTAATTTAAATAAATAAATAAATAAAAGCCATTGAAGAAATATATTTTTGATATAGTTTTCAACTATTTCATGTTAAAAATTTTAAAATAAGCATACAACTTTTCTGGTAGTTATCATAATTTTAAAAAATTATACAGTGAAGAATTATAGGATGATGTCTATGCGCCATAACCACTTGAGTGGTTACCATTAATTTTTTTTCTAATATTTCACACTGATACCAATAAATTTAGAATTGATACCGAATTTCTTTGACTCAGATTTGACCTCTTCAGTATGATTTTCAATTTTAATGTTTTTATGTAATTTATTTATTTAATGTCATGGCATATTTTCAAAATGTAAAGTTATCAGAAAACAAAGTTTGCTTTTTGAGGTATATTAAATGGATTATTATTTTATTAGAATGTATTATTCAACAAAAACCATCTTAAAGGGTCGTAGTTTCTAAATATTCATTGTTAATGGCAGACTAACATTGGAAAGGATAACTTTGGAATGGTAGGATAGCATTGTTCTTTTAAAGCAATATGTTTTTTATGCAGTTAAACTTTTAAATAAGGGGCACCTCGGGAGCAAAGAATTAGACCATAATTCGGAGGTGTCCGCTATTCAGAGGTAAATACACACAAATAAAATATGTATTGGGGATTCAAAAGTGTTCGCTAAACAGGTTCCCGGAATATCCGTTACGGAGGTTTCTCTGTATTACTAAATCCACAAATCAAAGCGAAAATAGCAGTTTTATTTTAATTATCTTTTATTTAATAGGTAAAATCCTAAAATTTGCAATATAATTTTTTTTTCGTATTTCTATTACTGCACGTATAAGATGTAGGATATTTTTAGGAAATTGGTTACAAACTGTTATGTTAAACATGATTTCGTTCAGTGATCTATATGTTTATATATGTATGAGATCTAAGTCTAATAGAATGCAAAAAAAAAATTGTCCAGTTCACATTGAAAATGTGCCATAAAGTAAAACGAAATCAAAAGTTTCATTAGATGTTAGGTACGCCCTCTGTTATATAACTAAATGCTTATTACATACAAATTGTATTACAATAGAATATGCAGCGCATTTGTTATTGTACGATAAATGCACTTTTATAATTTTTTCCAAAATAGTCTTTTTTATGCATATAGATACTGTAAATCCAGCAAATACTATTCGTAACCTTTATATAGCAGGAAAATTTTCGATTTTAAACTGACTTTAATCTAGGAAAATAAGAAAAGTTTAGATTTGTATCGAAAAAAAAAAGCAATTAAAACTGCAAATTTAGCTGTTTAAAACTTTCTGTTAAATCTTTACAGAGTTACAGAATTACAAAAAATATTCTAATATTCATTTGATCGATGTTATTCAATGCTATTTAGAGTATTGGCTTGGAATTAGTCGAAACAGGGGGAAAAAATCACCCAACGTAAACACGTTAACCTTTTCATGAGTTAAAACATTAAGTATAACAATGATATACTGAAAAATCAATATCAGATCTATCGATATTTCCTGTCCGATATTTGAAAGCCATGTTTATCGATGTTTTTATAAGACGCATATTCGTAAAAGCGATACATCGATATTTCGAAAATATTTTCCATCATTAGCCAACTATCATAAAACAGTTAAAATAGAAGGTACTGATGAGGATGGTGATCACAATGGTGTTGGAGTTTAAGTGGCCTATCAAGCCAAAAGCACTCCATTCTCGATAGCAGGAATTCGCTGTCTCATATTTAAACAATTAGAAAAAAATCTCTTGTGGCTATGCTGCTTTTGAAATGGAAATAGGTAAAATGCTCTTACCTGGGATTCATCAATATCGCGATGACGTATAACTTCATCGGTGTGGCGTGGTCAGGGATTTATCCAAAAGCTTCTTGAAGAAATTATTTTTATTTTATTTTGTGAAGCATTATTTATCCTTTGAAGTATCCTTTGAGAGCTTAATATGAATCGCTAAATCCATGGGAAGATATAATGTAATATGAATTAGTATTGTGTGTTTTTACGATAAAGAAAGATTCAACTTTTAGCTTTAAATACTTATAATTAAACATATTACTGGAGTATAAGAAACTCCGTGTTAACAGAGAAGCTACATGATTAAGAGTGAGTATACATAAAAGCTGCTAAAAAACACATATTCGCAGCGTAGAAAAAATATATAATAATTAAAAGTGTCTGGCAAAAGTCAAAATGTTCAGATGTTCCTTTTAGTTACATATCAGTGATGAAATCGTAGTTATTAGAACATATGCTTTAGAGAGTTACTCAAGTGGTCTGTAATAGCACTCATTATCAAATGCGGAAGTAAAAAGAAGTAGTTCGTAAATTTGCTTGTTGAAATGATCTGTGTTTAGTAACAAGTTCTTTCTTTTCTTTTTTTTTTTAATCACTTTTAGCAGTTGCCGAAGAACATCTGGGGAATTAAATTTAACACCCCTCCTTAATCTCCTCAGATGGATAAGGTAACAAGTTCATAGTCTTGATGTCACACAAAAGTTGAGGTTTGGGTGTGGGCTTCGTCAAGCAGTCAGCAATCATGTATTGCGTGGGACAATATTTTAATTCGATAATTTTATCCTCCTTTAATTGTCTTATGGCGTGAAAGCGGATATCAATGTGTTTTGTCCGCTTCGAAAATTTTTCATTTTCTATCATCTTTATACTGCTTTGGTTGTCATGGTAAAGTAAAATAGGTTTTACTTGATACAAGTTAAAATCTTCTAGCAGTTTTAATAGCCATAAAATTTCTTGTCCTGCGGTTGCTGCAGCTACATATTCCGCTTCAGCGGAAGAATATGCAATGCTTGACTGTAATTTTGTAGTCCATTGAATGGGATTATCACCCAGAAAAAAAAATATTGCCGGTGGTTGATTTTCTATTTTTAGTGTCCCCAGCCCAATCAGCATCAGCATACGCGATGAGTATTGGTGGTTTATTTTTGCTTATTGTTAGGCATAGGTTTTTTGTGCAATTGAGGTAAATAATAATTCTTTTTGCCGCTTTCCAATCCTTCTCGCGTGGCGTTGCACTTCTCCTACTAAGTATATTTACTGGTGCCATAATGTCGGGTCGAGTGACTGTGGCAATATACAAGAGCGAACCGATCGCTTGCCTAAACTTTGTATTGTTCGGAAGTAAATTGTCGCTATCTTCTAATTTATAGAAACCTACTTCCATTGGTGTACCAATAGGTCTTGCATCTGTTAAATTTAACTTTCTAACCAAATCTTCTATTTTTGACTTTTGGTTTAATTTGTAACCATCATTCGTTTTGATTATGTTGGTTCCTAGGTACTGACTTATTTCGCCTAAGTCTTTTACTCCGTACTCATTTTGCAATTGTTTTATTACATCTTTAATTATTTCACTTTTACTCGCGATTAAAATATCGTCAACGTAGACGATGATATAAGTGAAATTTTCCTTTTCTTTTCTAGTAAACAAACATGAGTCAGCAGTGCTTTGCACAAAATTCATGTTTTTTAATGATTCTGCGATCTTTTTGTGCCAGGCTCTAGCTGCCTGCTTTAAGCCGTAGATTGTTTTATTCAGTTTACACACTTTGTTTTCACAATTTTTTTCTATAAAACCCTCTGGTTGTTTCATGAAAATTTCTTCTTCTATTTCGCCGTGAAGAAATGCAGTGTCGATATCAATGTGTTGAACAGAAAGATTTTTATATGCCGCTGAGGCTAAAAATGTGCGGATTGTTGTGTGTGAAACTACGGGTGCGAAGGTTTCATCATAATCTTCGCCGTACTTCTGATTATATCCTTTCGCTACTAAACGGGCCTTGTATTTTTGTACATTTCCTAAATTATCTAACTTTCTCTTAAAAATCCACTTACAACCAATAATTTTCTTATTTGGTGGGGGATCCACTAAGTCCCAAGTTTTATTTTTCTTTAATGAGTGGATTTCTTGTTGAGCGGCTTTGAGCCAATTTTCTTTTTCTACTGGGTTGTTCATGTTTGCTATGTCATAAAAATCGGTTGGTTCGAATGTGTCATTTGTTTTTACGTGACATACGTATCTGTCGGGTGGTACTCCTCTATTTGACCTCTGAGACCTTCTCGGTTCTACGTCGGGTTGTTTGGACGCGGTTGGTTCTTCGTCCGAATTACTTAACTCAGTTTGAATGTAGTTGTTGTCATTGTCTGAGTTTTCTACCTCTTCGCTTTCTTTTAAGTTGTTTTCACTATTTTCTATAAATTTAACTGTTCTCGCTATTATTATTTTGTTTTCTTTTGTAAATATACGGTAACCTTTTGATTTGTTGTCATACCCCACAAGTATTCCTTCCTGCGCTCTATCATCTAATTTGTTTCGCTGATGTTTTTGTATATAGGCATAAGCTTTACAGCCGAATGTACGCAGGTAGTGTAAGGTGGGTTTTCGGTTGAACCAAATTTCGAACGGTGTTTTGTTTGTTATTTTGGTTGGTAGCCTATTCTGCAGGTGATTGGCGGTATTTATGGCTTCTCCCCAGAATTTTTGAGGTAAGCCTGCTTCGGAGAGTAGACTCCTAGTCATATCTAATAATGACCTATTCTTTCTTTCCGCTACGCCGTTTTGGCTCGGACAAAATGGTACAGTAAACTGGTGTTGGATACCTCTTGCCCTTAGGTATTCTTCCGTTTGTTTACCTAAATATTCCCCTCCATTATCGGATCTAATAGCTTTAGGGAATCTGCCGAATTGGGTTTTCACCATGGCTACATAATCTTTTAACTTTTCGTGAACTTCATTTTTATGCGAAAGTAAGTAAATTACTGTGAACCTTGAATAGTCGTCTATAAAAGTGACGAACATTGTTTTTCCCCCGATAGTAGGTGTACCGATAGATGTGCACACGTCCGTGTGTATCAGATCGAGCACTTTGCCTGTTTTGGGACAGTTTGTTGATTTCGGATATGGGGCATCACTTATTTTTGTTTGGATACATATTTCACACAATGCATTATGATTACAGTTATTTATTTTTATACCGTCTGCTAAGTTTTTATTTATTAATTCTTTTATCGCATTATAGTTACGATGGCCAAGCCGTTTGTGCCAAACTTCTATGCAATTTTTATTTTTACATTCATGTGCAATGTTTACTTTATTAGTTTCAGCGCCTTCTAATAATTCGACTTGATATAAATTATTTTTCATTGTTGCTTCAAGATAAATATTCCCGTTTCGGGATAACGTGCATTTTTCTTTATCGAAAATTAATTTATAGCCATTCTGTGTTGCTTTGCTTACCGATATGAGGTTTGATTCTAATTCTGGTACGTATAATACTTCTTTTAATGTGATTGTGTTTATCCCTCCATCGGATGTTTTTGTTTTAAATGTCGTTTCACCTGTACCGTGTGAATTCAGCGTTTTGCCATTGGCAATGATGACTGTCGTCTTTTCAGTGTCGTTAAACTTAGTGAATGCATCTTTACTGTTTAGAATGTGTGTCGATGAACCTGAGTCGATTATCCAGGTTTGTTTTCCTGGTTTCTGGACTAAAAAAGCTGCGTCGCTGCCTTTTCCTGAATTGCCCTGTGTTTTGTTAATCCGAATTGGTTCTGTTTCACGGTTTTTGTTTTCTCTATAATAGTTTGCGTCTTCATAACATAACGATGATGTGTAATACTTGGATTTGTGCGGCTGTTGTTTTTGTGACGGTGAGTAAGTGTTTCTGTTCTTAAGATGCCAGCACTCCCTGTATGTATGGTTTTTTAATTTACAGTATGTGCACTGTTTGTCCTTTTTATTATAGTGTTCAGCCGGAAACTTTTTATGCGTTTTAAACGCTTTTGAGGAATTCTCGCTCTGATCTGTGTTTTCTAAACGTCTTGTATATTCATCAGTGAGTTTTCCTTTTATAAACTCTGAATTAAGTTCATTTTCTGGACGGGCCTCGAGGGCTATAATTAAGGTGTTGTAGCTAGGTGGTAATGAACAGAGTAACAGAGCTGAAATGTGCGAGTCATTAATAGTTTCGCCTATGGCTGAAAGTTTATCAACAAGTTCTAAAATATGTGTAATGTGTTTTATTAGATTGCCGTTTTCTGGGAGTTTTGCTCCGTATAATTTTCTCAGCAAATATAACTTGCTTGAGAGATTAGCCCTTTCATGAATTGTTTTTAAAGCTTGCCAGGTTTCTCTGGCAGTGTTTAAGTGCTTTACATGCACGATCTGTGAGTCTTCAATACTCAAGTTGATAATTGCACGTGCTTTACGGTCCCTCTTCGTCCAGTCCGTGTTAATTGGATCTGGGGGATTTTCTGTTATTACATCAAACAATTCTTCTTTTATTAAAATCATTTCTGCGCGAAATTTCCAATTTGAGTAATTTGTCGAATTTAATTTTTCGACTATTTGAGTTTCTTTTATCCCTGCCATGTTTATTTTTATTTGTTTATGCGACCAACCTATTTCCTTTTTATTTATTTATTTACTGTAAAATGTAAAATGAACGATTTCTTTTTTTATTATTATTATTATTACTCACAACCAACAAATTGTTCATTCACTAATTATTTAAATGTTCATTACATAAAACATAAATATATAAATGTTTCTTTTTCATTCACCTTTATATTTCTGGTACAATAACATTCATAATTTTATTCAATGCAGCATCTTTTTATTTTTTTTTTTTTATTCAGAACATGAATATTTTTAATATTTATAATCTAAGCCACTATATAAAATTTTTCTTCTTTTTCGCTAAACATGAGCACTTTATCAGTCTCATAATCTTTTTGTTGGAGTTTAAGTGGCCTATCAAGCCAAAAGCACTCCATTCTCGATAGCAGGAATTCGCTGTCTCATATTTAAACAATTAGAAAAAAATCTCTTGTGGCTATGCTGCTTTTGAAATGGAAATAGGTAAAATGCTCTTACCTGGGATTCATCAATATCGCGATGACGTATAACTTCATCGGTGTGGCGTGGTCAGGGATTTATCCAAAAGCTTCTTGAAGAAATTATTTTTATTTTATTTTGTGAAGCATTATTTATCCTTTGAAGTATCCTTTGAGAGCTTAATATGAATCGCTAAATCCATGGGAAGATATAATGTAATATGAATTAGTATTGTGTGTTTTTACGATAAAGAAAGATTCAACTTTTAGCTTTAAATACTTATAATTAAACATATTACTGGAGTATAAGAAACTCCGTGTTAACAGAGAAGCTACATGATTAAGAGTGAGTATACATAAAAGCTGCTAAAAAACACATATTCGCAGCGTAGAAAAAATATATAATAATTAAAAGTGTCTGGCAAAAGTCAAAATGTTCAGATGTTCCTTTTAGTTACATATCAGTGATGAAATCGTAGTTATTAGAACATATGCTTTAGAGAGTTACTCAAGTGGTCTGTAATAGCACTCATTATCAAATGCGGAAGTAAAAAGAAGTAGTTCGTAAATTTGCTTGTTGAAATGATCTGTGTTTAGTAACAAGTTCTTTCTTTTCTTTTTTTTTTTAATCACTTTTAGCAGTTGCCGAAGAACATCTGGGGAATTAAATTTAACAAATGGTGCCGGTGTAACCTTGAATTTGGGCTGAACACATGTTTTCTTACGAATCTAAATTAAAGAAACAAAGCAATAAAAAAGATATTCGGAGGATTACAAAATTGCATAGTGGATTCGAAATTGGATTAATGGGAGGTTTTCCAATAAAATGGCCATAAAAAGTTCATGTTACAATAATCTTTCAATCAAAAACTCAAAATGGGCTTCATAAATGAAGAGGGTTTTCCCATAAAATCTCTATTAAAAGTTCATGTTACGATAATCTTTCAGGCAAAAATTCACAATGTACTTGATAAATGAAAGAAGGCTTTCCCATAAAATGGTTATTAAAAGTTCATGTTACAATAATCTTTCAGGCAAAAATTCACAGTGTGCTTCATGAACGAAAAATAATCAAATAAAAACTTTACATCCGATGGTATTTGATCTGTAAGTCGATATGATTATAGTTCATATAATTCATAAGTGATAAACAATTTCAGACCAAATCAAATTACAATCATCAAGCGCCCTTTAAAACGTATAGCCTAGTGATGATGAAGATGATGATGATGATAACGACAATAATGCCCATGTAGCTCTCGAGTCTGTACAAATTGCAAACAGTTATTTCCTACGATTCTGAATTACAAAAAACGAAAACGATCAAAAGATATCTGTTGGATTAAAAAAAAAATCTAGGTAACGAATCGGAATTAAATTCAATAGAATGTTTTTAGAATGAGAACAGAATGTTTCCTATTAAATGACTATAAAAAAGTTCATGTTACAATACAATCATCACTCGAAACGGACAACATGCTTCATAAATAAAAACCAATCAAATGAAAAATTCCACTCCGATGACATTTGATCTGTAAGTTGATACAGTTTTTGCATACCTTTCGCCTCCTATATGAAACAAATTCTCCTCTCCGCAAACAGGCCAATTAGGGAACAACTTCGGGAACATGGCTAGCTGCGGACGGGCTCCCGTGATTCTCATTGAAATGCGGCGGTCCGTTGCTTGTTTTCCCACGCAAGACTCACGAATGACAAAAGCTAAATGCGTTCTTGGATGTTTTGTTTTTTTCCATCATCGATACGCCTAATTGACCCAGTTAGCGTCGGAAATAAAAGAGTTACAAAGAAACAACCCCGACCGAAAATATAGCCGAACTCACTCATAACGAGCTTTAGAATCTGATTTTATCGGGAAAAAAGGAAAAATGATGTTGATATAAATAAATAAATAAATAAAACTGAATGAAAATAAAAATTTATTAATTATAAAAAACGTAACAATTTTATCGAAATCACTTTAGAATAAATAATAAGGGGAAACAACGCATCTCTCTTTTCAGCGATATGAAAAAATAAGCACCGTATATACTCGTGTGTAAGTCGAAAAATTTTAGACAAAATTTGGGAATTGAAGCTGGGGGGGGGGGGGGGGCTGGGGTCGACTTATACACGAGGTAGTAAAAAAAATCAGATAATCGGCGAATGGGCAAGTCTTTTAAGGAATCACATGAGAGATAAAAGCAGGCAATGGTCATTTCCCTGTGACTGACAAAAAAAGCTCAACAATAATGTCCCTGTAATTGTTCTGCACCCATTTTCTCTTGGGACAGAATTTCCTTCAATACAGGGGCATTTTTTTTTCAACATTTTAATCCCCTTTTTAAAAAGAGTTCAACTTGAGAATGCTTCCCGATATCTCTCCCTAAAAGTCCTACAATACAAAGAATTATAATAATTTAGCAGTCTAAGAAGTTCTTTACCCTTGTAAATAAAGCTTGAATAGATTTTTGAAAGAATTTTTTCTTTTTAAGTATCGTTGAATTGATGTGAACAGGTTTCAAAATAGTTTAAGCTTCTTCGGTTTTACATAATTATACAGTTTTAAAACGTTGAATTAAAAAAAAAAGTCTGATTAGAAACGTAAAAAAAAGTTACAAATTTATAATGAAAATTTATTATTATGTTTTATCCTCGATTACAAATCATTTTTCATCATACCACCAGAAATGTGGTTCGACTTATACACGAAAATTCATTTTTTTTTTTTTTTTAATTTTGCTTAAGAATTGGGAAAGGGGGGGGGGGGGTCGAATTATACACGAGTACATACGGTAAATAAAAATAAAAATAAAATAAAAAGGAAAATAATATCTTGAAAAGGCATAGAAATTACTCGAAAATTGAAATATGTTTTTGCGTTGACAGATTTCCGTTTAACGCCAAATTGCCGCGTTATTTTATAGTTAATTTGATTTTATGATTAGTCTTCCGAAAGTGGGTCCATAGCCTAGTAGTGTATTTAGCGCAAAAGTTAAGTTTAAACTCTTTAATGGTATTTACATCCCTTTTAAAGCTATTGTAGCTCTGATGGCTACCTTGAAAGTAGATCCAATTAGGAAGATCAATGTAAGAAAAAAAAAAAAAATAAGAAAGAAAGAAAGAAAGAAAGCAACTCATCTGTCACTAGCTACTTTTCATTATTGTAGTAAACATTCATTGTTGAGATAGATTAAAATTATATAAATATCGCGTTCGAAAATCATTTAAAAATCCATAAAAAATTACTAAATTGAGCTACAATTTTCATACAAATTTCATTTCGAAAGTACAGCTACTTCCCTCCTATTCGATGACGTAAAAACTAAAATTATGCGATGTTTAGAAGTGGTATAAGATTATTACTAAAAGTTTTACATCCGATCTCGCAACTGGCTCTACATGTATAGGAGGTGTAGAGAGATACAGGGCTCCTACTATAAGTTTCCTGCACCCAGGACTCTTTTATAAAGACAAATATAAGTGAAATTAAAAGTCAAAATTTTTGCACATTCATAAAAAGTTTTTTGGTGTTACCGTTCACTGATTTAAATTGGAAAAAGTGATATGGAAACGTCCACTGTTACTCTTGTGACCATTAGACCAAATTTTCATAAATACTTCG
This sequence comes from Maratus speciosus, assembly GCA_963932465.1. Taxonomy (NCBI): domain Eukaryota; kingdom Metazoa; phylum Arthropoda; class Arachnida; order Araneae; family Salticidae; genus Maratus; species Maratus speciosus. The sequence continues at coordinate 185,724,808 of OZ010790.1, read as the reverse complement.
AATTATTTTATTACAAAATATAATTAAGATAAAAGTTGATATAATCAGTTAAATACCATTGTGCTCCACTCATATAAAATGTATCTATATTTGTAACAAAAAGTATTTTGCTTGTCTATATAATAAATCAAAATTTTGTTACTCTTGTCACCTTTGTGTCACAAGAGTAACAAATTTTGATTTATTCGAAACGAACTCGGTCGAGACATTGGTACGTACAAACATCAGATATATATATATATATATGTGTGTGTGTGTGTGTGTGTGTGATTTTTGTCATGCGATAACTCTCGTATTTATAAACCGATTTGGATGAAATTAATTATATGCATAGTACATAACCAATTTGGATGAAATTAATTCTATGCATAGTACATACCAATGTCTCGGCCGAGTTGGTCAGCTTCATCCGCCATCTTGTTTCAAATTGGTGGCCATTTAAAAAAATAAATAATAATAAAAAAAAAAAAAAAAAAAAAAAAAAAAAACGGGGCAAATAAATTAAAAACTGATTTTTTTTAAGAATTTGACCTTAATACAAGGATTCCGAAGCATGTTGTGTTTCGTCTTTATCTTTAAAAATTGCTGAGATATAACAGTTTGAATTTTTAGGGTGGCTGACACTTTCAAACAATTTGATTCTTGTCATGCTGTAACCCTCGTATTTATATACCAATTTTGATAAGATTAAGCCTATGCATAGTACATATGAATGTCTCGACCGAGTTCATTGGCCAGCTTCATCCGCCATCTTGCAAAATGGCGGCTATATAAATATTTTACACCGTTCACTGCCGCGCAATGCTTAAATATTATTAATATCCGTTAGCTTCAAATTCTCGCCACGCTTAGCACAACTTGGTGAAATATCGCCAAATTTGGTGACCAAAAATAAATAACTATAAATGATGCCAACTTGGCTATAGTTTACTAATTTGGCACAAATCTCATTCAAATTCAGTATTGACGAATATTCTCTTATCGGGTTCGTGGCATTTCAGCTTCTTAAAATTTGAGTAAAATTAGCTTCGAGTAAAACTTGCAAAATTTAAAAAACAAGGAATATGAAAGCTACCCTTTCTTCTCGGTACATGCCGAAAGGACTTTTTCTAATGAAAGCTACCTAAAATAGACCTCCCATATGCTAATGAGAATAATTATAAAGAAATATAAAGAAAATTACATTACATTTAAAGCCTGTTTAAAATAATAAATGTATAATAAACATGATTTTTGTTCATTACTTGTTTGAATATTCTTTCTTTAATTATCATTCATTAATTTAATAGTGTGAGAATTTTAGAATAAATGTTTAGCTACAATTTAATTATTTTCACGTTGTTAATTAAGGAACGAAGAATTGTTTAAGAGGCTACTTCAGTCAAGTGTAAAGACCCGTTCGCTAATGCTAATCCTATGGAAGAAATTTATAAAGATATATCGGTTGCATGACAATATTTTTAAATGATATTTTTGCATTGGATAGGTAAGATCGATCTGTACAAAGGTTGTTTTTTACTTTTTCGTTTTCGGTTGCAATTTTTTTTATTTTATTTTTTTTTTTTTTTTTTTTTTTTTTTTTTATGAGGATGCTTTCAGCTTCAAAACGGGTTGCGAAAATGAAAGTGTCCTCATTAAAAATATCTGTAAACAAAATCGAAAAAGTAAAAAACGGCCTTTGTATTAGATCGATTTCAGCTATCCAATGCAAAAGAAATCATTTAAAAATATTAAAATGCAACCGAGATATCTTTATAAATTTCTTCCATAGGATTGGCATTAGCGAACGGGTCTTTTCACTTGACTGAAGTAGCCTCTTAATGATCATCCATCATTTTAAATACATTTGTTGAAGATTTGTTTATTTCCTTATTTTTGTCGAAAGTGGTACTTATTTTGGTCCCCAAAAAGCGGTTGTTACGAGGAAAAATCTGAAATAATGCGTAAAGTTCTGCAAATTTGCGAAATTTTTTTCCCTCTATTTTCATCGAATTAAATTCGAGGAAAAATAGGCCTGCTAGAATTATTATTAAGAAATTAAAAAAGAGAAAAAAAAAAAGATTGTTTGAACTAATAAGTATATGCTAGATAATTTTAACACAATTATTCTAATTGGTAAATAAATCATATATTAGATGTAAATTTCTAACTGGGCGAAAAATGCCCAGAACAGTATTCGAACAAGGGATCTCTTGGCTGAAGCCGCCAGTGCTCTACCATCAGAGCTATCCGGGACGAATCTGGTGGAACTTTTTCACCCACCTAACCTTAATGATTATAGTATCTGGTCTGAAACCTGGTTCAGCTCAACAGAATAAATCTCAGGTAATGGAACTCCAGAAATCGCTGGATCGCTGGATCTAGTGTAATTTCGTATCCAGCTATTTCTGGAGTTCCATTACATGAGATTTATTCTGTTGAGCTGAACCAGGTTTCAGACCAGATGCTATAATTATTAAGGTTAGCTGGGTGAAAAAGTTCCACCAGATTCGTCCGGGATAGCTCAGATGGTAGAGCACTGGCGGCTTCAGCCAGGAGATCCCTGGTTCGAATCCTGGTCCGGACATTTTTCGCCCAGTTGGAAATTTATATCTAATGTAATAAGTATATGGTTAAGCATGAGTACATTAGTTCATTCATTCTTTTTTTTATAGCATTTTTTTTTTCTAATTCATTAAAGAAATACTGTGAAATTACAAAAAGAAAATTGAACGTTTATCAATAAATTTTATGCTGTAGTTTATAGAAACTTAAAGTTACCCTTCATTTAGTGATCAGTCAATTATTTAAAATAACTCAGTTAATCTTTCATTTTATTTTCTTCCGTATTAGAAACTTTCTAACTTGGTCACAAAAAATCGGTAATGGTGAGAAAAAATAAAATAAAATTTGCAGAACATATTTAGAATTTTTTTTTCTTCTATCATTAAATTAAATTTGATGAAAAATATGTAATGTGAAAGAGAGTATAACGAAAAAAAAGATAGAAAATCTGCATATTTTCACCCAGCGTTTTTATAAAAAAGAAATGTTATCCTTAAGGGGCTACTTCAGTCAAGTAAAAAGACCCGTTCGCTAATGCTAATCCTATGGAAGAAATTTGTAAAGATATCTCGCTTACATTTCAATATTTTTAAAAGGTTATTTTGCATTGGATAGCTGATATCGATCTGAACAAAGGCCGTTTTCATTTTTTCGATTTTGATCGCAGATTTTTTTTTATGAGGATGCTTTCAGTTTCGAAAGCGGTTCCGAAAAGGAAAGTATCCCCATATATCAGCAATCAAAATCGAAAAAGTAAAAAACGGTCTTTGTACGGATCAATATCTCAGCTAGCCAATGCAAAAAGAATTGTTTAAAAATACTGAAATGCAAACGAGATATCTTTATAAATGTCTTCCGTAGGATTAGCATTAGCGAACGGGTCTTTTCACTTGACTGAAGTAGCCTTTTAAAATCAGTAAACATTATTTTTTTCATTAGTTGAACTTATAATCTTCAGATGTAGGTTTTAAGTCTGAAAAGCAAGAGTAAGTTTTAGAAATATCCTTTTAAAGTGTGCGTGGTTTTCCTCTTTTTTGCACATTTCGACATTTTTTTCCATCTTTTTAGTCCAGGCAATAGGGGATTTTACTTGGCAAAATTAATGGAAGTTCTGAAAATTGGCTTACTTTATGTTTTTTGGATTGCTGAATCCGAATTTGTAACTTCCCACCAAAATTTCCCCCCCCGGCAACACCCCAAAATTTTGGTAAAATGCCCCACAAAAAAGGTTTTTATTAAAAAGATCAATTTTTTTTATTGTTTTAGGGAAAAAGTATCTAGAAATTCAGAAAGTAGATAAAATTTGCAACAAATTAGATTTATGACTTAGGATGAAGGGGAAGGGAGGATATGCGCCGCAGTGTTGCGTGGACTAAGTTCACTGTAAATTAAAATGTCTGAAATCCAAACACTTAAGTGTCTGAAACGGAGTGTTCAATTTTCAGACATTTTAAAATGCCTGAATTTTTTCATATACTTTTTGCGTCTGAATTTCAGACACTTCAAACGTCTTAATAGCATCCATTTTTTTTGTAAGCATCATACGTAGCCATGTTTGACCACGTTGAATCCTGGAAAAATATTTGGCTAGGGTCCTGTCCCCTGCAACCCCCCCCCCCCCTTACAGCCTGATTTTGTTGCTGCTCCCAATTTTGGTATGCAATTTTCGTTAAGCTGATAATTTAAATCTTTTACATCTTTTACGACATTTTACTGATTATAATCAATATTTTGAACTTCAGGAGTAGAAGAAGATTAAAACAAAAAATATTCATCTAAATATTAAATTTTTTTTATTTGTTTTGTTTCTAATCTTATTTTACTTTAAAAGTTCAAAATATTGATTGCAATCAGTACAATTTCGAAACAGATTTAAAATATAAGCTTTACAAATATTGCACATCAAATTTGTGGGCATTAAAATCGTAGGGGGGCGGGGCACGGGCCAGTATGCCCATTCTTTAATCAAGAAGTTCTTTTGCAAAAAATGCAACCCTGTATTATTGTTATCTAAATTGAGATGTCCCGTATTCAGGAGTATCCGTTGTGGAGGTTAATGGACATTCCCGAATAACTGAAACTTCTATTTAGCGAATACTTTTTTTTAATCCGCATGGCATACATATTTGCATATTTTTACCTCACAAAAGCAGACATCTCCGATTATCGGACAAATTCAACGGCAAGGGCTATTAAGGGCTTTTAAGGTACATGGATAAATATATATTTTTCTTATAATCTTGTCCTACTCTACTCCAGCTAATCTAAAAATAGATTTTTTTAAAATTTATATTGCCACATAGGCAATTTTACATATATATCAGATGATAATCACAACAGCTATTTAACTATGAATAAATAAATAAATGTTCTACTTTAACCCTTTGCACTCGAGGGCTCCGGAGTAGAGCCATTTAAAATTTGTCTTCAAACTCGAGGGCTCCGCTACGGAGACAATGTAAATAATTTTGTGATACCTGTCTAGAAAAGCCAAGATTACATGGTATCACAAAATTATTTGCATAGTCTCCGTAGCGTATCCCTCAAGTTTGAAGACAAATTTTAAATGGCTCCGCTCCGGAGCCCTCGAGTACAAAGGGTTAATATTGAGAAAAAAATTACTTCGGTATTTTGTTAATTATATTTTGCGTTTTTAATCTTGTCCTACTCTAAAAGTACAGAACTTTCATTATAATCAGTGCAAGATTTAAGATATCAGCTTTACGAAAATTTCATACAAAATCCCCCCCCCCCCCCATCCCCGAAAAAAATGAAAATTCTTATCATTTAAAAATTAGATTTTTTAAAAATTTATATTGCCACATGGGCTCATTGTTATCTTTCCTATGAGCTCCTAAACCCTTTTCATTAAACATCTTTAAAGCAAAATAAGTATAAAGCCGCAAGAAAAAGAAGTTAGCACATAATAATCACTATGATACACACTTGCGATGCTTATCAGTAAAGTCTAATTGGAAAATGAACTTCGAAGTGAAATATATTTTCTACACACGCAGCGAAATCGAAATAAACAAATGATTTCATTTTTCCTGACTGGGTTACATCTGTTTCCAAGTGAAAAGATTTCCACATTGAAAGATTTAATAGCTTTAGAAATATATCTAAGAAATACTTGAGATATATAATCTGTTTCAATTATATATATAAATTTCATAAAAATCAATTGTTTTTTTTTTTTTTCAAAAGCGAAAGTCTATAAATATATTTTTTAATTTCGGCTGAATATTGTTCCATTGGAAAAAAAAAAAAAAAAAAAAAAAAAAAAAAAAGACAATCCCGAAAATCCCGGTATTTTCGGGATTAAAATTAAAGCGTGATCCCGGGATCTCAATCCGGGATGGTAATCCCTAGCTAGGATGTAAGAAAGCTTTAGGAGATCTTTCAAAGTTTTTTTCTTTATTTCCTTGTTGTCGTTTAGTGTGAGATAAGCATTAACCATTGAAACTAAGAACTACCACATTGAAAAAACAAACAAACAAGAGAACGAACTTAACTTAAAAAATGTCTGTTTTTTAGTGATGTTATTACTTTAAATTTGGGAAAAAAGATGAGAATAAATAACACATAATTTGTAATAAAACATCATAGGTTTAAAACTATATACTTCTAGAATTAGTGTTTTTTTTTTGTTTGTTTAGTACAATAAATAAAATCATAAAAGACACTAATTTTAGTACTATAAAGAAATTGTAACACTTACTTCAATCGCTGTTTGCAAGAGGTAAGAAAAATTCCTCGATTTGAAATTTTAAAAACTACCACAACCACAGCGAGGGAGAAAGACTTGCATCATTTTAAAAGGAAATCACATAATATATCCGACTAGCCATATTTAAAGAATGAAATGTTTCATCCTCAAAATATAACCCGCCAGACAAAAGTTTCTTTTTTTTGCCAGCTTCGACAGGACGAAGATGAATAACACAATATTATTGATATAAATTAATACGAATTAACACTAAGTCCATTGCACACGCTTTGTAGAATTTCCGTGTGTAATCTTCAAGCGTCGTCTACTTCTGTTCGGTGTCTATCTCGCCCTTATATCGACGACAGCTTCTAAAAGACATTTGATGTCAAGCACACACGTCAGATGTATGTATTCAATAAATAAATAATCCAAGTGAATACGAATTAAAATCACAAAACTTAACATTCCGCAAAAAACGAATTAAAATACAAGCGTGCATAAAAACAAACTTTGTTTGAATTACAACGTATACCAACTTCGAACGAAGACATCTAAAACGCATGCGCAACTGGGAGTGCCCCCTGCTGGTTATTGCGTCGGAAGAATCAAAACGTCTTAAATTAAGACACGTATAAAGCAATGAAGTGTCTTAAAATAAGACGTTTGCGGATATTTTAGACATTATTCTCAGTTCGTTTACACAATGGTCATAGTAAGACACTTATGTACCTTAAATTATGACATCTATAATGTCTTAATTTTCAGATTAAGACACTTAAATGTCTAAAATTCTTTTTCAGTCACATATGTGTCTAAATTTAAGACGCTTCAATTTGCAGCGTTACGCAATTCCACTTAACCACTCACACGTTTACATTTGCCCTCCCATCTCCCCTCCGAACTTTCTCTATAAGGTTTACTTTAAGTTTATTGGGTCGCTGAATTGGATTTTTTAACTTACCCCCCAAAACTCCCCCCTCACCCCCCCCCAAATAGTTGTTTTTAAATTAATTTTTTTATTATTTTAGGGAAAAACTACGTAGAAGTTCAGAAAGCAGACAAAATTTGCAATAAATAGGATATATGACATTTTGACGTAGGATAAACGGGGAGAGAGGGGGCTGCCTCGGAACATTCCCCGCGCGCTGTTCTCAAAAAACAAATTTTTTCAAAAAATCAATTTTTTGGAGGTTTGCCACTGGAAATTTTGCTGGGAAGTTACAAATTCGGATTCAGCGACCCAAAAAACATAAAGCGAGCCGAAATTCAGAACTAGCATTAATTTTGCTAGGTAAAATCCCCTATTACCTGGACTTGCATAACTTAGTGGACATAGCGCCGCAGTGTATGTTCCGAGGCAGCCCTCTCCCTCCCCGTTCATCCAACGTCGTAATGTCATATATCCTATTTGTTGCAAATTTTGTGTACTTTCCGAATTTCTACATGGTTTTCCCCTAAAATAATAAAAAATTTAATGTAAATTTAAAATAATAAAAACTATTTTTTGGGCGGGGGAGGAAATTTTGGGGATAAGTTAAAAATTCGGATTCACCGACCCAAAAAACTTAAAGTAAACCTTGTAGTGAAAGTTCGGAGGGGAGATGGGAGGGCGAATGTAAACGTGTGAGTGGTTAAGTGGAATTGTGCAACTTAGTTCACGCAGCCCGCGCGCATGTTGCGAGGCAGATCCCCCCTTCCCCTTCATCCTAAGTCATAATGTCACACATCTAATTTGTTTCAAATGTTGTCTACTTTTTGAATTTCTAGATATTTTCCCCCTAAAACAATAAAAAAATTGATTTTTTTAATAAAAACCTTTTTTGGGGGGACATTTTACCAAAATTTGGGGGGGGGGGGGCTGCCGGGTGAAATTTTTGTGGGAAGTTACAAATTCAGATTCATCGACCCCAAAAACATATAGTAAGCCTTTTTCCAGAACTTCCATTAATTTTGCTAGGTAGAGCCCCTATACGGTCTCTATTGCCTGGACTATTTGTCACACATTTCAACTTGATGAACCAAAATAACATATATTTATTTGATAGAAAATTGCTTAAGATTTCGAATAATGGTAAAGTTATTTTGGTTCATCCAGTTCTAACAAAAATGTGTAATAAAAGTTCGAACAAGAACATTAGTAAGAGAAAAATATTTTTCAACTACTGCGCATTTTTTTAACGAAATTTAATTTATCATGTTGCTATGGCAGCAGACGATAAAACGATATCTTTGGCATAAGGGAATAAATAGAATAAAAAGTTTTGTTTGTGATAAAATGTTTTTATTTATTTTTTAAAAAAGGTAATAATTAAGCGCAATTAAATAATCTTTCATTATTTGCATGCGAGGTAAAAGAATTATCGTAATACCCATTACAGCTTCTTAGTATTGCAGCGAAGCGTACGTAATATGTATATCTAATAAACATTTACAACTGGTTAGAACTCACACAATTACGGCTGAACATTAAAAAAAATCGTCAAAAACATTAAAAAAAATTTATTTAAAATTTTCGAATCCCCCCCCCCCCCCTCCAATCGTTCATGGGCCCGCTACCTGCAGCCCGTGTGCCAAATTCCGTATCCCTGCGCCCTGTGGTTTACGAGTTTTTGAGGTTACACAGATACGCGCACGAGGGTAGATATTGTGTATATAACATCTATCGTTAATTATAGGGACACACAAAATAATTCGGTTACACAGATCTGTCTATGAGCAATAACTTCTGGAAGTGTTTTTTTCAATTGTATTATGCGTTTTTAAATTTAACAAATTTTCTGCATATTGAAGCATAAATTCTATAGATCATACACAGAGCTGCACAAAAGAATTCGAGGGAATTTCGGCTGAAATTGCTAAAGGGAATTTTCAACTGTGTCATGTGCATTTCCTAACTGAACTAAATGTTAGTATGATATGCTATGTAATATATTAAATATCTATAGATCATATACATGGTTGCACAAAATAATTCAGATATATTTTCCGACTATTGATGGTTATTGTTGAAATTGGGTTTTCAAATGTATTATGCGTTTCCAAATGTTTACTTCGACATCATATTTCATCTTTTTAAACGGCGAAGCTTTGTTACAGTATTCGGAAGAATGTGTTGGAAAGTGTTTCACAATCTATGCTTCGGTCATGATTTTTCTCTCTTGTTTATTATTTATTTATTTATTACTTTTATTGAATTAAGTTTGGTGAAAAAATATCTATTACTTTGTTCATTTGCAATTATCCAATCAAAGTTTATTCACTATTCTGTGATTCAAGTTAATTTAAATAATTCAATTAAATTTTTATTTATTTTCTTGAGCCGAATCTGAAATAAAAAAAAAATTTCACGCTCAACAACATGAAAATTTCTGACAGATTTGCGGACTCATTTTTAAACATAAAAAGATGACACTTGCAGGAATAATTATTGCAGAGTGTGACCAAAGGGTTTTTCCATTTTTCGATAAGTAAATTGCGCATCGAATTATCAGCGTTTTCTGTATTATATGACTGAAGTTTTTCTCCTTTTCCTTTCTGTAGCGCACAAAAATTTGATTAAGCAACAAATTTGATAGCACTTTTTGAAAGAACTAAAAATGGGGAAAAAACTGGTTCAATCGCATAGTTTCTGAGTAAAAGCATTTGATAATTTCATGCGTTTGCGAACAAAAGTAAATTGAGGAATGTGTCAGAAATAATCTAATTCGATCTTTAAAACATGGAATAATGAGCAAATATTTTTTAATTTCACAAAGAATTTTTTATTCACTTTTATGTTCTCTGTTTTAAATTTTAAAAAAAATGATGCGAAAGACTAACTTATTTTTAAGTCTGTATAATAAATGTATGATAAATGTGATTTTTTCTAATTACTTAAGGACACATTCTTCAATACAACGTTTAAAAAAATTAAATGTTTAGTTTAGCCATAATTAGTAATTTTAAGTTGCTATAATCCGGGAACATTAAATTATCCTTAATTCAATTATTTCAAAGAACATGATTTAACTTTTATTTGTTTTCCTATTTTTATATAGTATGATTAAAAAATTTAGCAATACTCAGAAAAAAAAAAAATTGCAAATTCGCAAAGAGACTTGACTTTTTCATTTATTGAATAAATTTGAAGAAAAATATGGAATATGAATGTAACTATATATATATATATATATATATATATATATATATATATATATATACTGTATATCCAGCAATGGATTGAAAACGGTTGTTAATGATGATGATATATTTTAAGAAAATTAACTTGCCTTTTAAAAGCCTGTTTAATCTTTTTTTCCCTCTTTGTGTCAGAAAAGTCTCTCAGTCTGATGCTATCATTGAAAAATTTAAAGTTTGCCCGTGTTTTAATATTAAAACATTCAGCTGAACTTATCTGTACGTTTAAACACTATGCTTACTAAATAAATAATATCTCCACTTTGATTATTTGATAATTATATAATCTGGGGGTGTTCTTTGTTTTCCTGATTATATAACGTGAGGGAGGGGGGGGGGGTATGAAAACAATCTAATTTACCATACAGAGAAGGAGAGAGAGAGAGAATAAATAAAAAGAACAAAAATATGATCTCACGACATATTTTGCTTAAAACACGAAACTTCAAATACATAAAAAGCGTAAGAAATAAAGGAAACTTTATGAATTAAAAAATAAAAAATAAATAAACAAACAACACAGCTTAAAAAAAGACCCTACAAGTTCTTATTTTAATAAAAAAGTTTTTGCATATTTTAGGCAAATAATTAATTACGGCAGATTAAGATTCTGTGGAAGATTTATGGAATATTCCATATATGCAGGCATATGGTTTTTTACTAAAACATATGTGTATAAAAACAGTCTTGTAGTATCACTTCACATGTGGCTAGGACATGTGTTTCAGTTACTGTTTCCAAGTTTCCCTTTCCCACTTTCTCTCCCCTCCCCCTAACCTCATTTTAACCCCTTTTTATGAAGTCTAAAAATGGTTTTCATGCTACATTCATTCTTTTTATATATTCTTTTATTTAAGCTTGTTTTTTATTTTCGTATTCATCTTAGCGCGAATATTTTTATAATTATCGTTTTTTGATGCTCTTGGAGGGATTTTAACCCCCTAATACTACATTTCTTTGGCGCTGGCATAAATATACAGAAAAAAACTGTTTATTCTCAGTTTTTTGTATGTATTTATTAGCAAAAAAATACCGTTTCACGCGAATAAAAATGTTATCAACAAACTAAAGTATACGCACTTAACATATACTTTAGTATCATTAGAAATAATAAAAATAGCGATTAATATATAGCATTAACTTTTATTTATCTGAGTTCTTAAAGAATAATAATTTCTTTAACAATAGCCTCTTTTTTTTTATTATTATTCTTTATTTGCAATGTAAGTTTTATAAACAAAAGGTTCATTAGTGTTATTTTAACAAAAACGCTGCCGACTAGTTAATTTTTTTTTTTCCGATTAGCTCTTCGTGTGAGTAAGGTGTAATTTTTTTTTAAAGGGAAGTAGAAAAAAAGTGTTTTCTTTTTGGCTATTAACGGTCCATAAAAGGTGGTTGCTACTTTGTTTTCTGACAAGATTATTGATATAATTGCTAAGTTTATCTGTTTTCTTAGCAATATATTACAAAAACAATGTAAAGGAAACATTTATATACTAATGTTTCATTGCATTAAAAATATTATTATAAAAATCCTTTATTAATGGATTTTTACATTAATAGAGTCCAAAGCAGAACATTACACTTTTAAATTTATAAATATATTTTACCAATTTTTTATACGTTCCTTTTTGTATGTAAAATCTTTAAGAAAAATTTAAAAAAAAAAATTAAGTTTTAGCTATTAAAATAATGCTTTCAAAGAATGACATTTTTTTTTTTTCATTTTTAATACGGAACAGAATAAATTCTAACTTACCTTCAGAATTTTTAAAAATATTTATATCAAAAATTTATTTTTTGAAAACAAAAATCTTTTTACTACGAATACTTTTCACTTTCAATCCGTAATTTAAGCCCGTATGCTAGAAATATAGGTATGTATAATATATAAGAATATATTACAGTAATATTTGTGAGAATAAAGATTAGCAAAGAACATTGTCCTCGATTCTAAATATTTCAACTGAAGACCTCGGTAGAAGACGATTTTATTTAATATGTCACAAAAATTTTATTTCGCGAAAGTTTTAATAAAATTTTTTTGTTGTAAATTTTATTGTTATTGTTATTATTTGGTAAGCATATGCTTGAAATTTTAACAAATGATATCAAAATTGTTCAAAAAAAAAAACAACATTTAAATATTTAATTTTTAAATATAATTAACTTTAAAATATTAAATATTTAAAAAAATGTCATACTTAATTTATAATCGTCATAATTTAACTTAACCATATGACAGATTGCCTCATAACACCTCCATACTTAAAATTAAAAAAGAAAAAAAATTAGAAAATCATGGGCATAATACCTTCTTCTACTCAGGTCTTTAATTTAGATGGATTCTTGAATCTATTATAGGAACACATGATGACCACCATATCATCTAGTCAGTTTTTAAGTATTTTTTGGATTATTTTTACACAGCATCATCTTTGTGGATTTTGCCCAAAATATACAAAATTATTGCCGCTTGACGAAAATTCCCCGATTGCGAAATCCCATATTAACCTATAGAAAATCTTCAAAGCCCGATTATACTCATTATCTAATATATTAATTATAAAAATGCGGTTTTCACCATCAGAAATTAGACTTCAAACGCCGAAAAGGTTGTTTTAAAAACTGTCTTCTTAAATTTTAAGTGTTTTTCAGACGATGATAAACTTTCATCACGTGGAAATTTCAAAGTGTATAGGGACATTTTAAATACTTAAATTTTAAGGAGCCAATTTAAAAAAAAATGCGCATGGTCATAATCTGATGTGTAATTTCTGATAGTGAAAACCATATTTTGGTAATTATATTAAGTAATGAGGAATCGCGCTTTTTGCCCGTAGGTTAAAACGGGATCTCGCGATTCACACATAAAAAAATAAGAGCTAAAATGGGCAGAAAAATAGCCGAATTGGGTCGAAAAATTCTTAGGTATAAGGTGATCCAATTTGGGTCCATATACATGGTTTGGTTACCACTGTGTATCCATTTTGGACACTGTTAAATACCCATTTTGGAAAAAAAATTCAAAAATGGGTATTTAACAGTGCCCAAAATGGATACACAGTGGTGACCAAAACAGGTATACGGACCCAAATTGGATAACCTCATATCTAAGAATCTTTCTACCCAATTCGGGTATTTTCTTCCCGTTTATGTCTTATTTTTTTTCTTTAAAGGTTCTATAATTTTTTTCTATAGGAGTTTCAGTGAAATAGCCGTGTTTCCCCCCTCCCCCCATTTTCAATAAATGACTTACATGTTGAGTTATTAGTGATTATTACCTCAAGACGGCATTTGTTTTTCTTTCCTGCGCTGTCGCACACAGAAATTCGGTTCAAAATGCACACTTTGACAGCATTTTCCGAAAAATCTCCCTTTACTGAAAAACGCAAAAAAAAAAAAAAAAAAAAGTTTTATTTAGTTTTTAAGTAAGAGCGCCTAATAATTTGGTATGTTTGTGAACAAAAGTGAATTAAAAAAAATGTGCCAGAAAATAGCCAGTTTAGATTTGAGAACAAACAGCTTTAACAGTGACTGTCTCAAAACACCTATTTAGAGATTCGATCACTTGTAAAACATGATGAACCCTTAGCGAAAATATAAAACTAGACTTATTTATTGCAACAGCATTGAAAAGGTTATACCGGGATTTCTTTATCACACTTCGATAAAGAGGGGTAGAAAGAAAAAATTACAAAATATAGCACGAAAGTCGTGATTCACGCATTCCATGACCTTAAAGAAAAAGTCCTCTCAGGAAGTTTCAAGACACACTCGCTTAAACTAGTAAAGAATTTTATTTTTCATTCAAAAAGTTTCCTGTCACTAAGCTAAAACGTTCAAAAGCGGTGAAACCGAAAGGAATTTTCTATTGAGAATACAAAGGTGCTTACTTCTAGCGTGCGTGGTCGAATGTTCTAATTTTAAGAGTTTGTGTTTTTTTTGTTTACTACGCGCGGTTATTAATATATTTTTACTCTGTATTTTACTTGTGAAATTTTCATGCAGATGCTTTTTGAGGTGTTTTGAGAGTTAAGAATAAAAGTAGTTTAAGATACAAATAGGTCTAAAAAGGGATTCAAGATAGAAAAGTAAAAAAGTTGAATAAAAAAAGAAGGTTCGTTAAAGCTGTTTAATTAAAAAAAATTTCTAGTAAGTTAAATAAGAAATGAAAAAAGAAACAAAGCAAATAACTTTTCTATAGTTTTTAAACTTGAATATTATGTTTTGTTTTTGTGTTTATAATTTTACGGCTGGTTTAAAGTAAATTACTATAGAATCAAATTTTTGCTTGTGCGGTTAAACAAAATATTGCGTGCAATTGAGAAGAAAAAAAGCTAAGAAAAAGTGACAATGTATATTCAATGAAGTCTTGACACCATCTCACACATCAAAAAAAGTTTGTGCATATTTATTTCTATATTTGTTTGGTAGCTAATGAATAAATTCTGTCGTTTTATTCTGCCAAATAAAGAAAATGGCATCAGGAACAACTATTCGATTTTCCAGATGAACAAATAGACCAAACACCTTAATTTATTTTCCTTCTAAGCTATTCAAGACAAATCATCAGTTTTCATGTAACCCTTTCTTTTTGAAATAGATGAAAGCTACAGATAAACTAACTGTGTGTTGTGTTTTATCTGATAAATTCTTTATAAAAGAAGTAAAACAAAGAAACTATTCGTTCCATGGATTGATCAGTAATCTAGAAAATTGCTTTCAATTTCAATCTTTCCACTTACTCGTCATGTCGCCAAACGACCTTCTTGTTGACGGCTGAATTTGAAATAAAAACAAAACATGCCTAGAAAGCTATCAAATTCTTTTTTGGTGACATTATTGTTTAAGTCTGAGCATCTTATCAGAATTTTTTTAAAAACTTGAACTATATTACTAAGGGTCAGTAGGTCATGTAGTCCATTCATTGATTGTTTTGCATTTATTACTACCTTTCCTTGAAGCTATGCATTTTGAATTTTTCAAAATTGCTAAACATCATAGTTTTGTTTTTAAAATAGAAAAATAAAATATAGAAATATTTCTTTAGATTTTTAAAAATATTAGAAATTTAGTAAATAATATAAGGGGTATTTGTGCATTTTAGAATTGATTTTTTTTTTTTTAATATATTTGTTATAACATAATTTTCAATATACCGAAAAAATTACATAAACTATTAAACATAACATAAATCCAACATTTTTTTTCTTTATATATATCGGGGAAAATAAAGAAAAGGCTAATTCCTTTGATTTATTATCATGATTTTTATGACTTTAAAAAATGAGAAGGGACTGGAATTAAAACATTTTCTCGGGAACAAAACTTTATAAAGAATAAAGCCTCAGAAGCCAAGAGATTTTTTTTTCGTACTATTTTTATTTTGTAGATATTTTAAAAATTCCAGTCTTGAAGTCATTCAACATACTTTTTTCCCATATTTATTTGTAATTTTTTTTTTTTTTTTTAAATAGTCAATGAAGAAATTCTTTGTTCCTCAAAATAAAAAGAATGGCATCAGAAACAATAAATCGATTTTTTTCAATGAACAAATAGTTCTCATTTCAATTTATCTTTTCAGCAACCCAAGTCAAATCAACAATTTTTATGGAACATTCACTTCGTGAAGCAAACAAAGCTACAGGCGAAGAAACTATGCCATATGGTTTATCGGATAAATTCTCCATAAAAATAGCAAAACAAAGAAAATATTCGTTCCATAGTTTAATCGATAATTAAAAGAATTATTCTCAACTTCAATCTTTTCACCCACTCTCCGAATGTCTTCTTTGTGGACGGTTGCATTTGAAAAGAAAACAAAGAACATGTAAGAAAGTCACCCAATTTTTGTTGATGATGTTATTATTTTCATGTAAGCAACATATACGAATTATTTTAAAACTCTAACTTTATTAATAAAGATCAGGAGATTATATTTTCCATTCATCAATCTGTTTTGCATAAATTCTAACATTCTCTTCGAAATAAATGTAAAGAAGTTTTTCACTATATCAAAACAACATAGCAGTTGTAAATTTCCAAGTGGGTGGAAAAAAAGTCCGGGCCAGGATTTGAATCATTGATGCCTTGGCTGAAGCTGCCAATGCTCTACCAACTGTGCTATCCCGGACGGTTCTGGAGGACTAATTCACCCAACTAACCTAACAGTCACAGCATGTGTGTAATGGATGTGTGAGATTGTGTTAAAAATTAATCTAAATCAACATAGTTTTGATCTCAAAATATTAGAATAAACGGAAGAAATAATATTTTAGATTACGTTTTTGAAATATAAGATATTGATTTCACAATACAGATGAGACTACCGTGTTTACTCGCGTAATAGTCGCCCTCGCATAATAGTCGCACCCCCGTTTTAAAGCAGAAAAAATCGTCAAAATATTTTCTTCGCATAAAAGTCGCAGTCGCGTATTTGACTTTTAAATAGAAAATAGAAAATCATCAGCTGTTCTTTTCCCAGAACTAGTACTCATAATGGATTAATCTGTTCTGTTACTTCCATTGACATGCCCGATGGTCACTCCATTCTTCAGATACCGATTCACGTTATATTAGTGATACTGAAACCTTCAGTGAAAGTGATTTATTATGAGAGTTTTTTGTCAAAATTTTCATAAAGATTATTCGTAAATTTTATGTCTATAAAAATATTACCGTAAAAAGGAAAATGGTATTTAATAAACAGCACATAATCTGGAAACCTTTAGAAAGTAAAACTTTATTATGTGTTTTTTTTTTTTATATACCAGTAATGTTTTAGCATCAGAGTGTACAATATTGTGTACTACTAGTAGATTTCCCCGCATAATAGTCACACCTAGACTTTCACAATGAAAAATTGGCAAAAAAAGTGCGACTATTACGCGAGTAAACACGCTAATATACACATTTTGGGAATGATTTTGGCGGCATTAAGAAAATAAATAAAATCAGAAAATTATTTTCTATTGCCTTGACCTAAACCTTGCACCAAAGAAATACCTAGACCGATTACGGAAGATGGTTGCATGTAGGGTTTGCATTAGAGCTTTGACATTTAATTACTCAGCTCAGAGATCGAATTTCGGAAATCGAGTCACGTCATTACCCCTGTCTTACAAAGATCTATGTTTGTGGTAAGTTACATTGTAACTGACAGAGCCAGTTCTACCCAATAGCGAAACCTTCGAACTATCTTATATTTTAATTTAGCTGTCGTCCGCATTTTGCGTTATGTATAGTACATGTCTATAAGTATTATACATTGCCCCCATGAAATAATCAGAATTAAAAATTGTACTGTAAGTAGCAAAACCTTTGGTGATTTCTTCGGTTATTAATTTCTGACATGCAGCTAATACGAAAGTATCGCTTTTAATAA
Source organism: Maratus speciosus (assembly GCA_963932465.1). Lineage (NCBI taxonomy): Eukaryota > Metazoa > Arthropoda > Arachnida > Araneae > Salticidae > Maratus > Maratus speciosus. The sequence goes on along the minus strand of OZ010790.1, from coordinate 185,706,989 downwards.
ATTTCAAAACGCTGTTTGAACACATTATTGATATTTTTTACATGAAAATGCTTTTTGCGTTGTTAATGAGCAATCTAAAAAAATATATATTAACTATAAAAATCTATTAGAGTTAGAAGAACATGATTTTCACCCATGATCTGTAAACAGAAGTAAAGCCCCCTCCCCCCTGCGGAATAAAACATTTGTTTACATATTCTAAACGTAATTATAGATGATATTAGTACTGAAATATTATGCAGTTTAAAGCAGGCTCAATAAGTTGCCAACCCATTCTGTCCCATCTTTTAACTATTCTGATTTGTATGAAAGAAATATAGGTGTGAATGAAGCAGTAATAGTAAGATTTTTTTGTTATATTTTTTATAACTAAGTATTAAAATATAGAATGTAAAATATAACAGTCAAACTCTAAAAATAAGAAAAAAAATTATATCCCCCCCCCCCTTTTTTTACCTATACCTATTAATTCTCTCATGTTTCTGTAGCAAGTGAGGTTAGAAATTTCAGGGAAATATAGATGATTAGGGTTCGTAAATACCATGATGTTTACAAAAATATAAAAAATATCCGATATTTTGATATATATCCGATGTTTTCGATATATATATCCGATATTTTCAATATATATCCGATATTTTCGATATATATATCCGATATTTTCAAAATAGTTAACTTATTGATGCTATAAATATTTTCAGACCTAATATAAATTAAGAAACTAAAACATATTGCATTTAGCATGAAAACTTAATGAAATAATATTCTAAATGTCATTTTTTTTTACTTGTGTAACAGAATTGATGATCAGCTAATTGAAAACAGACACAATTTGTTTTTTACACTCACCAAAAACAAACTATGGGGATTAATTATCAAGTTTCCAGAAAATTTTGTGTTTTATACAACAAAATTATATACAAAATACTTTGTTTTTATTGAAAAATTTGAACATAAACTTAAGTTCGTGTGCTTTTTCATTCTCTAACCTGTTGTGTAGTTTAAACTACAGAAAACCAAAAGCAGAAAATATTCTAATGAAGTTATATAAATAACTTCTCTAAATTAGGCAGTTTATCTTTAAATAGCTGTTTTAAGTAAACATTGTCCACATAATTTAATAATCGGTTCTACATTCTACATTTAAAATTCAGCTTCAAATGTAAAGCTTGGAAAAGATTTTTTACGGAAGGTGGAGGGATAAGGGGGGGGGGGGGGGGGGGGCAAAAACAGCCTGCCAAAGCAAAAGTTCTTAACTACAGAATGATACAATTAATAACAGTTAAAAAAATTATTTACACTTGTTTTGACTGAAAATATATGCAATATTTTGAAAATTAGTGTCAGATATATGAAAATATCGAAAATATCAAACTACATGTTATTTTGAAAATAAATATCGGATATATATCATGATATATATCAAGATATATATCCATCGATATATATCACTGAACCCTGTGAATGATTGTATATTTATTGTTGTTACAAAGTAACAAATAGGACATAATATCCTTGAAAACTTTCTGTAATTGGGAGGTGGGGTGGAAGGAGTACAAACAGAAGTTTTGAGGATGGGCGTATAATTTAAATGATTGGTTATTTGTTTATTTTTACTATTGTAACAAGTAAGTATTAAACATTAAAGAGTTTAAATTATTTTTCTTTCTTTTACACCTTTCAGATAACGTAAATATTTTATTTATTAAATATTTTTAAAATAACGGAATAAAGAATTTATCTATGATGCAGACGTTAACAGGAAGGCGAATGCATAAAAAGAATTAAAAAAATAAAAATATGTAGGAAATCAGAAATATTTGACATATTTTGTGAAACTATTTGTAACTAAAACATTTTAACCAATGAAAAAAGACCAGAAAAAATGAAATCATTGACAACACCAATAAATCCATTGTAGGATTTATCCATATGTAGGATCTCATAATTGAAAATACATAAATACATAAATTTAATGAGAAAAACCACAAAATGTATGAAAAAAAGGAGAACTATCATGAATAAAAATAGAACTTATGATTCATGACTCGTTTTCAATGGCAATATTAGGTATCATAAGTAGAATACGGTTAATTTCTGAAAGAGAAATAAGAAGCATTTGCTTAGGTGCAAATTTCTACCATTGCCTGATTGACCGTAACAACAACAAAAAAAAAAATTAAGAAGAAGAAGAAGGACATAAATAAGCCATGCACAACAAAAAATAAAAGATGAAACATGTCAGTTAAAAACTTACTCACTTACTACATTAATATAAACAGATGAAATATCTTAAACTTCAGAATAGAAACAAAATCATTCATCCTAACCGACACAGCAAATATACTTTCACGTGTTATAAGGATCAGTTACAATTAACATCGATATAAATATATATATATATATATGTGTGTGTAATAATAAATTTGAAATCACAAATATGTGAAGAAATTGATAAAGTTCTAAAGATGATTTAGAAATGAACACATGAAACCAGTATGTAAAATAAAAAACTATGAATGACTCACAGAATCATCAGAGGAGCTTGTGAGTTCATTCATAGAACATGCGTTATTTCATCCAATTTTGTCAGCATTAAGCCTAAAATGACAAAATTTAACTCCTTATAACGCAAACATTACAGAAAATAGATTGGATCTGGATTAATAAATTGGAACTGGATTAATAACAATAATGTTTAGAGTTGCCATCTTAAGTCCAAAAAATAAAAATAAAATAAAAGGAATGAAAATGATTGAAGAAATCAAGAAAATACTTAGATTAACTTTTAGTTAAACTAGAATGAAAAAATAGGAATAAACTTAATAAGTACTGAGTGAATACAAAATAAAATAAAGAAAAGGAATAAATTAATACAAATAAAGAAATAAAGAATTATATAAAAATAAATAAAAATAAATAAAACGGCAATTGATTAAATTAATGTTTTAAAGACAAAAAAATATAATATAAAAAAATGAGAATATAAATAACATTTAAAAAGATGAGGAATATTTGAGATAGTAAAATTTAGCCTTGTATTATGTAAATAAATGTGAAAATTTAAAAAGCAATGAGGAATATTGAGATAGTAAAATATATCCTTAAATGATGATGCAATATGTGAAATTTTATTATGTTAAATGCATGATACCCCATATTTTTTTTTAAAATTATATGTCCATACAATATATAAGCATATATACATACACTTATACACGCTCACACACATAAAAACATATATATATATATATAATTAAAATGAAGCCACACTTTTGAAAATAAGTAGAAAAATAAATGGGAAAAAATTATGAATGTGATATGGAATTTTCAGAGGTGCTTAATATGCACAATTCATCGTGTAGATATATTATTTTATGGAATACAACGAGCCTAAGGCCGGAAAAGGACATTATTAAGATGCTTTATAAGTCCCCTCCTCAGAAATGATAGAAATAAAATAAAACAATTAATGAATAACAAAAAAAATCAATAAAAATAGACAAAAAACTTAAAAAATAACAAAAGCATTTCACCAAAGATAAAAAAAAAAAAAAAAAAAAAAAGACTAAGATGCATCGAAATTCGTACCAGTATAACCACGCGCCGTGAAATAACTAAGGAAAATGAGCCAAAAGAGTGAGAAAAAAAAAAAAAAAAAAAAAAAAAAAAAATGCTGCCATTTAGAATTGAAATGAATATCTACATTATTAATTAACTAGATGAAAAGTTAATAGATATGGAGCAAATTAATCTTAAAAAGAAAAATGAAATTACGTTATACTGAAAATCGAGATAGAAATAAAATGATGTTAAATTAAACGATAATGAGGTAAAAAAACAAGTTAATAAAGAAAAGTGAATAATTTATATTATTCAAAATATATACACTGATGAATGTAGATGATAAAATAATGTTTATTAAAAAAGAAAAAAAAAAAGAAAAAAAAAGAGAGATATGTCTGTGTTGAAAAGTGATGAATGGTATAATTAATTGAGAGAGATACAAGTGTAGTCTGAAATAAGGTGCTACAATGTAAAATAACGTACGATATAGAAATGTATGCATAAAAGTGCATAAACAAATCTTGTATTTATTATTAGTATTATTATTAAATATATAATCATTTGAAACCCTTTTTATCAGTCAAAATCTCAACCCTCCGATTTAATAAATTTTTGGGGGATTTTTTAATTTATTTTATTTGTAGTTTTTTAAATATATATTTATATATATTTTTTTAGCAATCCTCGATCAAATATATTGGAAATAAAAATGTGTTTATTAAATTTCAAAAATGTCCGTGCGTAATTTTGAGAGTGGCAACACCAAACGATTAAATTTAACTTTTATTGCAATTTTTTAACTTCTAAACATCACACATTTTAAATTTTTACATCGTTGAATAGGGAAAAAAATGTGCTTTTAAATGAAATTTGTTTGAAATATGTATCACTACTTTCTAAATTTTTAGTGTTTTTAGGTGCGTTCGTATAATTATATAAATACGGAGCACCTATAGTCGTCGTTCGGTTCGTCTGCCTGTTCGTCCGTCCTCATATAAAAGAGCAAAAACTACCCAACCGAATGGTTTGAAATATTCAATGTATAATTGCTGCAAAATTTTGTCGAGTCATTCCAAATTTTACGAAAATAGGATGTATAGTTTAATTACAGGGACAGTTAAAAGTTTTCCGCTACATTACGGCCAATGGTAAAAAATTATTTGAAGTGCATTTTAATGATGTTACAGTCTTTCGAACAGAATGAAATTGATATGCACTTATGAAGTGCACTAATATATACATTCAGTTACAATATGCGTCTTCAAAAAATATTTATAAAACTAGTTATAGTACGAACGTACCTCATTTACCAATCTCCAACTTGTTAAAATGGTTTTCAGGCATGATGTATATCGTGTACAGGTAATTGCGTAAAATAAATACGTTTGTATTTAAATTAATATAAATAGCTCACCATTTATTTCCAGCTTATATCACATAAGAAATTAAAACATTCATCAAGGCAGGGCCTGATTACCGCACAGGCCAACTAGGCCGTGGCCTTGGGCCCACTACTGAGAGGGGCGCGTAGTGGCCCAAATTTAAAAAAATGATTTAGAAAAAAAAATTCCTAAAATTATCTTTTTCTGCAATTATTTTCTCAAAAACTATTTTGATTAACCTGGCAACCGTATGATAATCTAATAACCCCTCGAATACTTCATTTGGAAAAAAAAAAAAAATCTAGCTGCTATTTTGGTGTGAGGGGACCCCGAAAATGTGCTGGGCCTTGGGTCTCGGACAACCTTAATCGGGTTCTGCATCAAGGAATAAATAAAACAGTAACATATAAATAAAATGCATATTTAAGACATGTGATGAAACTATGCATTTATACCATTAAAATGATCAGCATAAAAAAGGCTGATTTTAAATAGTAACCTTTGTGATTTCTTCTGCTGTTAACATCTTACGCGAGGCAATACAAACCTATCGCTTTTAATAAATTTCAATGATTTTTGGTCTTGTTAGTGCGTACTCTAAAAAAATATTAAATTTAAAAATCTAATATATTTAATTGAATAAATAGTTTTCATCCATATACTGTAATCCGGGAAGTCCGGATGTATGACCTTGTATATTTAAATTTGCAGAAAATTTTACAATAATAAAGGGGAGGAGGGGAAGAGAGAAAGAGAGAGATTTTTTTCGACGTAAACGAAAAATATTTATATTTTCATGTTATTTTCAGTAGTTTAAATTTATGTAGTTTGCTCTCTATGCTGTAAAGCGTAATATAATAAATATGTAATAATAGATTATTGTTTATATTTCATTTCTACATCGTAACACGAAAATTCCAGCAGGTCAGTAATAGATTTTTCATTCTAAAACTATACTGATATTATTATACAATCAAAATGAAAAAAAATATATAAAAATAAAATAATTAAAATACTTTTATATTGTGAATATAAAGATAGACACATGTATTATATTTATTATAAACATTTAATAAGGATCGCAAAAAATAGTTTTCCCCGCTCAACAACGCGAAATTTTTTGACGGATTTACGGACTTATTTTTAAACGAAAAATTACGGCACTTACAGGTATGATTATTGAAGTGCTTTGTAATCGAACAGTTTTTTGCTCATTTATCGTTAAATAAATTACATCTTGAGTTATATACGATTGTTGTCTCATCACGGTATTTTTTCCCCCTCGTTGTTGCATCGGAAAATTACTCTCAAAACTCCCACTTTGTCAATATTTTCTGGAAAAAAAAAAAAAAAAAAAAGAAAGAAAGAAAAAAAGCTTTACCGAAAAACTATTCGATTACAATAGTTTCTGAATAAGAGCATCAGATAATTTCATGTGTTTGCGAGCAAAAATGAATTCAGGAATGTGTCAGAAAGTACCTAGTTTGAGTTTGAGAACAGCTTTAAGGGCACATGGAACATAAATTGGTTCAAATTTTCGAGTTTTGAATTGAGTTATAAATTGATAAAACAGAAAAAAAAAAGTTGATAATGAAATGTTAAATCAATATGATTATGATGCTGGAAGGTTTTAAAATAATATATTTAAGCATTGTGGGTGTGTATATAGTTTTTTTGCCTTTTCGAAAAAAGTGGTTTTTTGATGCTTCGGTACACTTTTCTAAAAATCTATTCCAGGTAAACAGCTGAAACTTTCCAAAATTGTGTAACTAGCTCTATTTGAGAATAATAAGAAGCGATTTTCATTTTGGCTTAAAAGAAATAAAATTAAAAAGATTTTACTAAAAGATTTTGAAAGTTTTTTAGTAACATATTTTTAATTTTATTTCTTTTAAGCCAAAATGAAAATAGCTTCTTATTACTCTCAAATAGAGCTAGTTACACAATTTTGGAAAGTTTCAACTGTTTACCTGAAATAGATTTTTAAAAAAGTGTACCGAAGCATAAAAAAACCACTTTTTTCGAAAAGAAAAAAAAACTATATACACACCCAGAATGCTTAACTATATTATTTTAAAACCTTCCAGCATCATAGTCATATTGATTTAACATTTCATCATCAACTTTTTTTTTTTCTGTTTTATCAATTTATAACTCAATTCAAAACTCGAAAATTTGAACCAATTTATGTTCCACGTGTCCTTAAGAACGCAAACAACACATTTGTATACGATAGGACCTCGTCCTTGAGTTAAAGAAACTTCTTTCATTCATATTTTATTGTTCCAGCAGTCCGGTTTTTTGTTCATCACTTATTAAATAACTTGCATAATAATTATTGCATATTATTTTTCTCATTTAAACGTTATGTTAAATTAGCCATATTAAAAAGTTTGCGAAAGAAGATATTTCTTTGCACAGTGGAACTTGACTATAGCAAGAGCTAAGGAACTACAACATTTGCTCGTTACAACGAATTTCTACCAATAAGCAAGTTTAGGATTTATGTTATGAATGATACGAAGATAAATTTAATAAAATTATTAAAAATTGCTGAATGATTTTTCTTCTATCAGGCAATTTGAAATTATCAAATTAACAATGAAATAATGCAATTAAATTACTAATGGCGGCTTGACATTTTTTTTTTTTTTCAATTCTGTATATGTTTGTAAAAAGTCGGTGTCAGTAATTGAAGAACTTACGTTCGTTTTTAATAGGTTTAAAAAGAAATTCCCTTTCTATGATTTTTTGCCCCATCCGTGCATTTACTCGATTATATTCACCAGTTAATTAAACATCATATAGTTTTAGGTGCGTTCGTAATTATATAAATACGTAACACGTATAGTCGTCGTTCAGCCCGTCCGTCTGTCTGTCTGTCCGTCCGGCCCTCCGCATATAACAGCGCAAAAACTACCAACCTAATCGTTTGCAATTTAAAATATATAATTGTTGCATAATTTTGTCGTGTGATTTCAAATTTTATGAAAATCGGATGCATAGTTTAATTACAGGGACAGTTAAAAATTTTCCGTTACATTCATTACGAACAATGGGAAAAAATTATTTCAAGTGCATTTTAATGATGTTACAGTCTATCGAACAGAATGAAATTGATTTGCACAAATGAAGTGCACTAAAATATACATTCAGTACAATATGCAGGAGAAAAAAATTATATTTATAAAACTAGTTATAGAAGGAACGCACCTCATTTGCCACGTTTGACGTGCAATTTCCAACTTGTTATTTAGAACTTACAAACATTTTAAATAACTATCGTTAGAATATCTTTGTCTTTCGCGTTTCGGTAAAAGACAGTCGTATATAAACGCGCAGGTTCTTACTCGACAGATGAGTTTTATTCCAATATGAATTTTATTTCATTATAATCAAGTTTCACTATGCACTACTTATACTTGGGTTCTGTGGTCGGTGGTGCATAGACGCCCTTAGCGGGTGAGCGTCGCCCCTTGAGCATTTTGTGTTTGTCCGTCTGCATACGGCCGGACAGGGCTGTACTCACTAACGAGCCCCAACGTGTCGGGGAACATACCGGGAGAGACGTTAAGCTCTAAGGGGCAGGCCTAGCCGGCCCTGAGCAGTCTCTCTTAGGCTGCCTATTACTGGCACGATTTAATAAGCAAAAAAAAAAAAAAAAAAAAAAAAAAAAAAAAAAAAAAAAAATGTGGTAAGAACTCGAAGCTAAGGCGGTCGTCTTTTTGCACGTCAGACGGACGTCTTTTTGCGCGTTTTTTTACTTACGTATTATCCCTACACTATGCCGCTAGAATCGTGTAGCGATAATACGTAAGGAAAAAAGCGTGCAAAAAGACGTCTGTCTGACATTAGCCTAAGTTTTAAAATGCAGACGATAGCTATCAACGGCTCACTGTTTCAACTGGGACCCCTATTTGTACGTTTGACAAAGTGATTTTGACGGAATTTTTTTTTTTTTTTAATGTCATCCCAGTTTTTATATAAAATACCGGGTACTTCACTTAATAGTCATCCTAAAACTTCAATTTCTAGAATTTTACAGACGGGTGTTAGCCAGAAATTTGCTGGAGTCCTTCAGAAAGCTGCCGAGTTTGTCTAACCGAATGTCGACTTCAAACGGGATTTGGAAACATTGTAATTCATGATTCAGATAGAACTGTAAAACTAGTTTTGCAACAATGACGGTGTGTGAGCAGGAAAGGGATTTCCGACATTTAGCGACGCTCTGTTTTAAAATTCACTGTTGAATAATGGTTTACTGTTTCACTGGCATACGATCAATGAATGTTTCATTGAAATGTTTTCTTGTATATCGCATTCAATCTTTAATGAATGGCTATTATTTATTTATTTATTCATTTATTTGCTTAAAAAAAAAAAAAGAAAAAAAAAAGGAAAAGAAGTTAGATTTTTGAATCCTTTTAGTGGCATCTTTAAAGTGACTAGATTTCTTGACGAGATTTGCTTATCTTTAATATTTTTTTTCGGGGGGCGGAGAAGGTGGCAAATTTGTTTTCCGGAACTTATGACTTAAAATTATGAAACTACAACGGAAAAAATGCTTGAGAGTAAAATTTATCATAATAAAGCGTCGAATTAAAAAAAAAAATTCTTTGATGTAACAGTAAAGCATTTCCATACGGTTTGTATTCTTAATAAGCATATATATTAAGGACATATAATACATCAAAGTACATGACATTTGTATGGAATTCATGTATGAATATATATGTTATAAACGTATATGTGTGTGATTATGTGTGTATATGTAGCGGGATAATAGAACTGGCGTAGAAAATGAGGTGGCTTCCAAAGTTTTTCCATTTTCGTTGAAGTGTGCAATCAAGAATATAATAGGGAGACCAGAAATCAGTTTCGCCAAGAGTTTCTATTAACTTGATAACGCGACCGATATTATGTATTATGTATCACTGAATTAAAAAAAATCATTTATAGGCTTTTTAATTAAAGCATTCTACATTTCATTTTTTAAATGTCGTACTATAAAAATATATGTAAAACCATTTAAATACATTATAAGATAATTTTAAAAATTATATTTGGTCTCTCATTATGTATTTGCATTTTTAGTTACTTTAAGTATTGTTCTCAAATATTATTATTATTATTTTTACAGGTAACTATGTAGCATACATTACACTATCGTACGACGTGGCACAGAAATCGTGATTATTTGTTAATTGTTTAATGACAATGCCCGAATGAAACGCATCTCGTTGGTTATTGAACAGCATTTAATGCAGCTTCATACCTATAGGGGGGGGGGGGTTGCCATAGGGAGATTCTTTTCTGCGAAAATGCCGCCAAGTTTGTCATCAACTTGGCGATATATCGCCAAATTTGGCGACCAAAATTAGTCGCCAAAAGTGAAGTCAACTTGGCGATATCTCTAATATTTCGTCAAATTCCCATGGACTTCCATTGTAAACCAATAGGGTTTACTAACTTACAGAAAATCAACAAATTGAGATATTTTAATGCAACATAAACTAATATTAGCTTAAGGGATTATATTAATTATATTTAAGGGAGTCCAAGTAAATTAAATTGTGAATAAAAGTAACATAATACAATGCTTAGCATGCTCTCCCAAACAAAAATTTTAAAGGAGAGTAAACTGGTCGCGAAGGGCAGCTAGTAAGCATTTAAAAGACGATTGCTTGGAAAACTTATAAACGGCGCTTCACAATGTTTTCATTTAGTAAAAAAATAACAACAACAATAATAATAATAATAATAAAATTTCGTTTGAATTAATAACGTGTGACTGGCATTAATGTAAAATTCATTCGTTGATTCATTTATATTTCCGTCTAATTACCAAAAATTATACCTTCATCTATTCTTTTAAGTAGCAAAAGATTACTTTGAACTTAATCTTCTATACGAAGAACTCAATTTTCTCTTCTTTATTACTCCAACCGAATGGTAACATTTTCTGAAAATGCTCTTTGCCGATAACAGCACAATATTTCGTAAAATAACAAATCATTGACAAGATAAAAATCGAATAAAACATTCCGTACTCCGACAATGCAGAAATCATACCCACCCCCGCCCAGACTAGCGATTTGCATTCTAAATGAAGATTTGCCTCACCCTCCCTTCAGTGATCGTATGTATAAAACATGAACTTTAACATGACGTCAGCTATCGGGTGTAATAGGGGAAATAGTAATCCACCAAGCTTTTGAAAACGGAAGATTAAATGTATGGATCCATAGAAGTTTATTCAGCATAAGGGTTTATACACGTAGCAGACGATCTTTGGTTTCCGCAGGTTAAGGGGAAATAGCTGCGTTTCGATGTTCTGGTACTTCTTAATTTTTCATAACGCAGCTCAACTTTCCCTCGTGTGCATTGTTTGGTTAATAAAAGATAAGGTTTTACATCGAAAAATTTTATTATCAGGCATCCTGAATTGCGTTATTTTTAATGGGTAGAATGTTCTTAATGGACTTAACATGTTACGAGTGACGCGTATTTTTCTGCCAGCAACGTATATTTTTATACTGAAATAATACTTAATTTGTAAGGCTCATTAGACTAGTAAATTCTCAAATTACACTGCTTAAAATAATTAGAGAAGCAAGCAAAAAGAACAAAATGGAGAAAATTATGCAAAACTGCTATATGTGAACATAGTGCGCGCGCACACACACACACGCACATAACTAGGCGGTCTTCGCCCGTCTAAACAGTCCCTTGGATGTTGGGGGGGGGGGGAGGGGGGAGATTCCTTCTGAAGCGAAGAGCCTAGACTTCGCCTGTGGCTCAGAAAGTGCAGTTTACATACAAATGAAAAAATATAATTCAATACGTAAAAGCATCTAAATAAAGATTTCGAGACATAAATAATAAATTTAATTCATGAACTCATTCACTATATTTCATGTACAAATTGAAATCCGATCGCTAAAAGGCGAAAAGCGCAGCAACAATTTTTAAAATATGAAATTTAACTAATTTTGCCTTGGGAAAAAAGTCTATCGCAAAATATTTAACCAAAAATAAACAGTAGTTGTCTTATTCGTCTAATCTTGTATTATCCGATTCTCAGATTCATAGCCGATGTTGGCGACAAATTTGCTAAAATTGCTGAGATACGGGTTTAACTATTTTTTTAATCAATTTGTTATGCTGAATTTCACGCTTCTACCTAAAACTGCTGCTGAGATATTTCGAAATGACCTAAAATTTCCTCCGTACCGCCCCCCCCCTCCCTTCTCCCGTTTAACTACCTTGTTGATTGAATTTCTAAAATCGCTGAAATACGTGCTTAATATTTTTTTAGTAGATTTGTAATCCAGAATTTCCCGCTCCTACCTAAAACTGCTACTCAGATATGGCGAAATGGCCAATATCAAAAGCCCTCCACCCCCCCTCTCCCATTTTACCCTTTTAGGCGGTAAATTTTCAAAAACCCTTTCTTAGTGGGTGCCTACCAGTTGACAAGTTTCTTCCAAAGTGGATAAAACAGCGGAAAGAGCCATGGAAAAAACAGCCGGAAGAAACTGTTTTTCTTTAAGAATTTACCATATAAAATAAATCTACCATATAACTTTGTAAAGATACAATAAATGTATTATTCTTATAACCTTAAGTAACTTCTATTAGACCTATACAAATGTAATTATACATGCTAAATAAATAATTACATCAGTTTTTTTTAGCCAAAATCATACACCTGTCTAAAGCAAGCTTTTCAACCATGACAATATGAAGAAAAGAAATTTATCCAAAATAACAAAATCAATTAGAAGTTATCCATTTCAATTTAACCAGAATATTTTTTAATTATTTAAACTTTTGAATCTAGTAATAAATAGTATGGATCATTTACCAACGGCAGAATGAAGCTGATTTAAATAAAATGCAGTCCTTTTAATTTAGATCAATTTTATTAAGGTAAGTAATAATAATTACTGTATTAAAAATTTTATTAAAATCCCCAATTTCCTTATCACAATGCAAAATGGTATAACAAAACAAAAGTTTCTTAACAGGACTATGCTGCAGTAGGTTTCACAACTTAGAAGGATGAATGCAAAAGATGAAAAAAATTCTTTCAAGTCCCACAGAACTTAATGAGAGTTTAAAACCATTTCGACCTACTTGTAGGCATTTTTAGAAACATTAGTCTTTTAAAATAAAAAAAAATAATAATTTAAAAAATCAAAAAACCCGACTGGAACTAATTAATTATTTCTCATCAATGTGAAACTATTTTTTTTTTTTATATTACTTACCTATTTTTTTTATTTTCTTGTATTGATTACTTTTAAGTTGTGTTTAATTGTTAGTTCTTATTTATAAACACTGTTTTGATGAGGCCTATAGATGTCTATGAAAATTAGAGTTGCAGTAAAGCTAGAGGTTCTACCTACACAACTTCCAGGTTGTGTAATATTTAAACGGAGCTTCTGATTGTAAAATAGTCAATGAAACATCTTCCTCATTTTGAAAGACCTATCCAAAGATATGCCACTCAGTAGGGTGCGTAATTTATTTTTTTTTCGTCTCTACCGCCATTTTGTATTTTACGGCCCCCATTTTGAATTTATAAAAACAAAACCTATCCTATACCCATCGGACGGTTAAGACGAATTGATAGAGACCTTATTCATTAAAATCCATCTAGCCGTTGGGTTGTTTCGAGGGTATAAAGAAATCCACATACCCAGATACGCGTGAAACACATAACCCTTCTTTTCAGTCGGGTAATAAACATTGAGATATGCATGTTAGAGGCTACTATAAATAATTACAAATTTGTTTATTTACTGTGTTGCACAGTTTAAAATAATGCATTTTTATATGAAAAATAAAGAATTTGTAGGTAGTTTTTCTTTTCTCTCTTTTTACATAAGTAGTATAATTAATGGAAAAAAAAAAAAAAAAGCCTTTACCTCTAAAGCTGTAAAATCCATCACCTGTAAATGTCCGCTGAACCTGAAGTTTGTTATTAAAAATAATTTATTTTTCAAAAAAAAAAAAAAAAAAAAAAAATAATAATAATAATAATATAAATTAAATTTTCTAATTTAGATTTCATATAATTGTACTTTAATTCTTTTACGTAGTTAATATACTTTAATTTTGACATCTGTTTTGTTTTCTGTTAGTTTCTTCCATTTCTCCCAGTTTTTTTTCCCGTTTCTTCCACTGTCTTGGAAGAAACCCAACCCTGGTGCCTATACAGTATATTGGAGCATGTCTTCCATATTTCATTGTCCTAGCAGCAAAGGTTGAAACTTGATGTTGATTTTTAGTCAGACAGGACATGTTCTTTTGTAAGACAGATTAAAATTAAAGCTTAATACAGAAAACAAATACAAAAATCCACACTCGGCAGCCCGAGAAAGGGAGAAAACTAGTTGCCATGTGACTTAAAACTCTTATAATTCGATAATTAATTAATGTATCAAAAAATGGAAAACCCTATTTGAATTCCAAATCGTTTCCATAGTCAGACCTGTCAATTTTAAGAAAGTTTCCCCTTGTCGAGCAGGGTATTTGAGAATTACCTTAATAAGGGAAAATCTACGTTTTGATGCTGGGATACTTTTCAGTTTTTTATAATACAGTTCAATTTTCCCTCGTGTGCATTGTTTATATGATAATAAATAAGGTTTTACATTCAAAAGGTTTTGTCTTAGGCAACTTTCATCTAGAATTGCGATAATTTTTAAAAGGCTTAATTAATATGTTACAAATGACATATTTTTGTGCCAAAAAAGCATATTTATAATCGGAAATGTTGCTGCATTTAATTCGTAAATTGGTTATTAGTAGTTGGTTCCTAAATGACTAGGCAAACAAAAGAAAACTATGACGAGTGAAAAAATATTTAAAGATAACTTATATAAGAAACTTTTCCTTTTTGCATCTAATAAAAAACTTTAGAAAGTTTTTTATTAGATGCAAATTATACATTACACATTAGGCATTACCAGTCATATAATGAAAATATCTATTTATTTTAAACGTTCTTATATTTGATTCATACATAGTATACAGTGTTAAAAATTTGCTGCAAATAGTCCCGTCATTCGACCGTTTTTTATAGAAGACGGTTAAATGACCGTAAATTAACTTTATTCGGATCATTATATGGTTAATAATATGGTCAGAATGGAGTTAAATTGCGATTATGTGATCGTTTTCAATGAAAACGATAGAATGACTGGCCAGTTTTCTGCTAATTTCTAACAGTGCATGTAAAAAAAAAAAAAAATAAATAAAAAATAAATATTTAACAGAATTTCGGTAATGATTGTTTGTAGCTAGGATGCACGTCAAGGTTTATTTGGAAATAATATTTAATTCATAAAATTAATTGATAGCAGATAATTTAAAAATTATTTCAATCAAATAATTAATAGTATAAATAAAGTAAAATATTTTTAAAATTAGTAATTTACAAAGTATTTCTTAATTTTTTATAATTCACTTCAATTTTCTCTCGTATGCACTGTTTACTTAATAATAATAATAATAATATTAATGATGAAATTTGTGCCCAAAGCGTTTTAAATTTTGTTATATTTTCCCTTCATTATTTCTCTATTCTTATAGTATTTATACAAAGATTAGCTATCATATTAGAAAACGACAACTCTATGTAACTATAACTATGGCTATATGATTAATATTGCACAATATTGATTCATTTTAATGAAACAGCATGCGCCGAAATAAGTTGAATGGCAGGGAAATTCATCATAATGAATGCACAATTCATTTTTCTCAATATAGTTTTAAGTGATATGGCGTAATCAGTACCACGTATTTGTCATCCTTAAGTTAGAGATTAAAAATTAAAAACTTACCTTAATATATGTATTTCTCATCATTATTTTCAATGTAAAATCACCACTATTTTCTAAGATACAAGTATTGATAGCTGTTGATTTTAACGGCTAAGTATTTATTTCATTTTTTTCTTCATCTTTTACCTTTGAGTATATATATATATATATATATATATATATATACTAAAATTTGAATTTCATTAAAAATATTTTTAAACCATCCACAATTTTACATTACGTGAATTGTTGTAACCTGGACTATTTCTAACGTTTACGATTATTACGACAAAATCCTATTTCTTTCACTCACTGTAAAAAAAAAAAAAACCTGTAATTTTTACAGAAAAGAATTGTATTTTTTTTACAGAAAAAACTGTTTTGAAGAAAAACAGTTTTTTTTTTCTGTCAAAGAAACTGAATTTTGTAATTTTTGCAGAACAAATCTGTATTTTTTACAGGAAAAAACTGTTTTAATGAAAAATTACAGCTTTTTTCTGTAAATTAAACGGTTTTTTACTGGCGCCAAAATTGACAGTTTTTTCCTGTCAATTTGACAGATTTTTTTTTTACAGTGTATGGAAATTTTTGACTCCTCAGTAATATGATCTCAATTTTTGGAGGAGTGACAAAAAATAACAAATAATTAAAAATTTGCACATCATCGAATAGGGAAAATGTACTCCCAAATGATTCTTTTTCTAACATTAGTTGAATTTAATGATTTTTTTTATTATCATTAATTTTTTTTATAATTTTCAGGTAGATTTTTATCTCAACAATAAACATTTCTTTGCTACATTAATGTAAAATAGCTTGTGGCAAAGTTATTACAATTGACAATGGATTGCCCAGAGCAAATTAAAAGAAATAAGATACCACACGTTGACACGAAACTAAAATCTGTCAACGAAAAGATAGATTTCCATTTTATGTTGAAAATAAAATTAATATCATATGAAGTTACATTGGTTAAAAGATACATTACGTCATAATATGCTCTGAATTACATTTAATTCTTTCTTTCTTAATTTCTATCTGTATTATCTAACTGCTATTGAGTTTTATTATTTTTATTTAATAAATATATTTTTCCCTTTCAGTTTCTTCTTCTAGTTCACCTCTCGATTCACCAGACTTCGACGATACTCTAGCTGAATCTAGCCCCCAAGATGGCGACTCTAGCGTTGACCGCTACAGGGACGTTGTCAGCGGAGGCTCGGGAGCCAACAGTCCACACAACAGTACAACTCCCAGTAACAATCACAGTGCCCCGGAGGACATGGGATCCGTTGGAAATGCTGGTCCATCTTCAAATGACGAGGGTCCTGGTGGAACCAAACGCAGGGGCCCTCGTACCACCATCAAGGCAAAACAGCTGGAAACCTTGAAGGCTGCTTTTGCTGCAACACCAAAACCAACAAGACATATAAGAGAACAACTTGCACAAGAGACAGGGCTGAACATGAGGGTGATACAGGTAAGAGAAACTACTCTTTCTCAATCCACCAAATCCACACAGAATTGACAATTCAAATATTAATAAAATATCCTTTGAACCTTTTGTAGTTATTTTTTATAATAACTAGGGGGCTCGGCCCCCTACGAGCTACGCTCGCCAACCCCCGTCCAGACACCGCAAGCTCTAAATGCACGCTAATGTGAGCGGCTTTAAAAAGATTTCGAACGATTGAATTATAATTTAAAAAACAGTAGCGATCTCCCTATAAACGGATTTCTATTCATTTCTCTTTGTTTGGGGGAAATTTTAACGTCAAATCCGCTGCGGTACTACTTGATTATCCCGTCGACTAATTTCACCAAATTATATAAATCGCCAAACCACTCGCCAAATTATACAAATTGACATAATTTTTATTTTAAATAACGAAAGAACAAATAATTTAGTACAACATTAATAAAAATACAAATAAAACGTCGAAATAAAAATAACTTGATGACGTAGACACGTGTAACAACATTTCAAAATAAGCTAATATAAAAGGAATTAAGTAAACAGAATCTTTGTCTCTCGGTATTTTTTAACAAAGCGAATTTAAATGAGACATTTTAAATTAATCGTTTTTAATCTGACGTAATTTTGACCAAACTATTATTTCTCTTTTTAATATTCACGTGAAATACTTGTGTTAGAAATGAAATATTATTTGCGCTTTCCTAAGAAAAATAGTTGAAAAGTATCCTCTCAAAATATCAAGTAAATGTCTAGCGCAATTTCTAAATTTAAACCGTTTTGCAATATTATTTTGTGTTCATTTTATGGAATAACTGTAATGTGACGTTAATATGACGTAATTTCTCCTATTTAAGACTTCTAACGCATGTTGATAAATTTATTATTTTACAAATTCCTTTCTCTCTTAAAATTCACGCGTAATTATAGTTTTTATGACGTAATTTTTAATAAGTTCCTGCTTTTTGTACATAATTATTTAATTCTAATTCCAAATGTTTTATAATAGTCACGTGTAAATAAATTTTTAATTTATTACACGTATAAATATATATATTTTTTTTAAGCAAACATTATTGTTTCCGCTGTTTATACAGTTGGCAACAGTTTAAATTAATATCACTTTCTAAAATCTGCAAAAAATATCTCTAGAAATGCTGAAAATTTGAATTTAAAATAGAAATAAAACCTCAAAAAATTAGCCAAATTAAAAAAAGAAATACAATCTGCACACCGGGAACTTCAAACGTATAAAATGATCTAAAAATTATTAAATTCCCATGAACAGTTTTTGCTCCTATAAAACTTTTTTAGTGGAACGATTTTGTCCAACTTTAGCATTAAATATTTCTTAAAATAATTCTTCGATTTGAAAACTGTCTTCATCAGCGTGTTTATCAAACATTTCCGTATAATACTACCGATTTTCATATTTTTGTATGCATTATTTTTCTTAATATGAACGAAGAAAGACCTCCGGTCGCAAAAAATTCAAAACCGGCAGCGGCGGCGGCGGTGACAGCGGTAGTTACTTTTTTTTAGAATAGAGAGATTTCCCACCATAGGTTAGTGTTTCATCTTTGCTTTATAAAGGATTAATGCGTCTTACTGATTCGTTTGTTCACATTCATGTATCCCAGCATCTCTATCTCTATTTATTCCTCCATACCGCTTGGTACCAGTATAGCCTAGTTTTTTCGTTCACTGTCAGAGCATGAATAGGGCCATTTTTCTGTTTTAGGATTAAACAATTATTTCTCCTTGCAAAGTGCAACAATTGATATGCTGTACATCCTACCTGTATTGTGTACGATGCAACCATTAAAAAGTAAACTTTTTTCTGCTTTCTAACTTGTAAGGCGTCCATTTGCGACTGATGCAGAAAAATCAATTATTTCTAAACGCGTTGTATTAGCCCCTTTTTATTGTATTTAAGATTGGATTGTTATAACTACTGTTGCGCATACAAAGATTTAAATAAAAAGTCTTCTAGCTAATCTTTGCTTATGCTGCATGCATATTTAAATACCATGGCAGTTTGAATGATAGTTTAAAACATTTTTGAGCATGCTTTGATAATATCAGGGTTCATTTCTATCCATGTAAATGAGAATTTACAATGACGATATATATATTGCACTAAGTAATGATACGTCTATTTAAAGTATAGAGTAACAATGTGAGTTTTAAAATAAACCAACAAAAATATTTAAATAAAAATTCTTTTTGGCGAGTCTTTGCTTATGCTTCATTTAAAACGATCCTTTAAAGGCTAAAAAATAAACTCTTGAAATTATTTTCCTTTAAAAGCATTCTTTACGCAAAAATCATATTTATAACAATACGTACCAACAGCAAAATCCCTTATGTCTCAAACTCACACCATGTACGAATTAGAGGCGCGCGCTTTGCAAGTAAAATATAAAGCCTTTTTTGCTCCCTCTTCAGTAGCTCTACTTTTTGTAGTTTTCTGTCGTGCAGAAAAATTTAAATATAATTCATTAAAGTGGTTTAGTGGGAAGGGAGTGGGATAGGCGGGAAAAATACGAAACACGTCTAAACAGTGCTTTTATTCTTTTCGCTTTCGATGAAGATAAAAAACAAATCGAAACCCGTTTGGAAGAAAAGGGGTCGTCTGAAGCACGCAAAACGATCGTCGGAAAGAACAGACAGAACACTTTCTTTCAATGATGAGGTAATAATACGGAAAAAAACCCCTCCAAGCGCTATATTTTAAAAACGGCATATTTTGGAATATGTATCTATATATATTTTTTCTTTAATTCTTTATGTAATACACAAGTAATATTGAATTTCTAATGTGCATTATACAGAACAAGATTGAACACTTTCTTTCGGTGACGAGGTAAAAATGTGGAAAAAATCTTCTAGGAGCTGTCTTTTTAAAAGGTCAGGGCCGTGAAACTAGCCTTTTTCGCACCCGGGGAAAACATGGATTTTGCCCCCTCCGCCTCTTCAGCAAAGTATATTTAGAGAATTTTAACCAAGTTACTTTCTTCTGATGGACTAATGCCTTCCATTATTATGAAACAGCCGTTATAAATGAAGTGTTAGGTGAAGATGAAAGAGCAGCCGTAAAATGTTAGAACTCTGATTTTCTGGTCAGAATGGGAAGAAAAAAATGGCCATAATTTTTTTTTTTAAACTATGGTCATTTTCAGAGTTTTAACATTTTCTGCTCTTTCATCCTCACCTAACACTTCATTAGGGTTTCGTTCATCTGACGAAACCCTATTCGTCTCGCTCCTCTGTCTGTCTGTCCGTCACAGAGCCCGTTCTCAGAAACTGCACATGTTAGAGATTTGAAATTTTGCATACTTATAGATGACCACCACACATCATACGACAAATCATAAAATTTTGAAAAAGTCGTACATTTAACCCTTTGGGCTCCCACATGTGTATTTTAAACAAGTCTTAACAAGTGAGTCCCTAATTAGGTTGCAGACATGAAATTTTGCGTACTTATAGATGGACACCTCAGATCAAACGACAAATCATAAAATTTTGAAAAAGTCATTCATTTAACCTTTGGACTCCCACATGTGTATTTAAAACAATTCTTTCTATGTGAACCTCTAATTACATTGGAGGCGTGAAAATTTGCATAATTATAGCTGAATACCCCACATCAAACGACAAATCATAAAATTTTGAAAACGTCGTACATTTAACCCTTTGGGCTCCCACATATGTATTTTAAACAATTCTTTCTAAGTGAGCTCCTAATTAGGTTGGAGGCGTGAAATTTTGCATACTTATAGCTGAGCATCACGCATCAAACGGCAAATCATAAAATTTTGAAAAAGTCGTACATTTAAGCTTTTGGGTTCCTACATGTGTATTTTAAACAATTCTTTCTAAGTGACACTCTATTTAGGTTGGAGGCGTGAAATTTTGCATACTAGCGACAAATCATAAAAACCATCATGCGACAAATCATAAAAATTTGAAAAAGTCGTACATTTAACCCTTTGGGCTCCCACATGCGTGTTTTAAGCAATTCTTCCTGACTGAGCCCCTTATTAAATTGGAGATTTGAAATTTTGCATGCTTATTATAGCAGAACACCTGAGGCCAGGCGACAAATTATAAAATCTTGAAAAAGTCTTACGTTTAACCCTTTGAGCTACCACATATGTATTTTAAGCAATTCTTTCTAAGAGAGCCCCTAATTAAGTTGGAGACATGAATTTTTGCATACGTATAGCTGAATACCTCAGACCACACGACAAATCATAAAATTTTCAAAAAGTCTTATATTATTTACTCCTCCATGCTCTAACGTATATTTTAAGCAATTTTTCTAACCTCCGCCCTTTTCACCCTGGGAGCACTTTTCCAACTTTTGCCGACGCCCCTTTGACCATTCTTTCATATTATGCACCATAGCCTTACATATTTGAGTTCCACTTTTTACCGCCAGGGGCGCCTACTTATCTCGGGTGCTATGGGCTCAATCCCTTCGACTAATATATATACGGATAGTATGTAAAACGGAGCTTCGTTCGGATAGAGATTTGTTTAGAATAGAGTGCGCCCCTGGTTGCAAAATGTGGAACTAACAGATTTTTCAAAAGGAGAAAGTGTTTTGAAATGAATATTAAACGAAACCCTCTGTGCGATCTGTGATCACACTTACCCACTTGTTTTTATAACAGCTGCTCTATAATAATGGAAGCCATTAGTCCATCAGAAGAAAATGAGCCATTCCAAAGATACAAGTTCGATTGAAAAAAACTATTTAATACTTTGAGCAGAAAGAAGAAGCTACACCTGCAATTTTCATGATACTAAACTATTAGAATCACATAGCTGCCAACGTGTATGGTTTAGTTAGCTCTAAAATCGAATACAAATTTTTACCATATTTAATCGTTGACGGTTGTTATAACAACTGCTTTTTAATCTGAATTTCCGGAAGTGACACCCAATTGTTTCCTTGCGATGACATTTCTGTGGCTGTCAACTCGTAAAACTTGGCTAAAAATGCTAACTTTGACAACATTTTCTGAATCAATCTTTGCCTTTATAAGAAAATGGGAAGCTCTTTAATTTCTTGGTATCTGAACAAAATCGGTAAATTTTATATTTTTACGAATATTAATGCAATTTTTTTGTATTTACGAATGAAAATGACTTCGCGAAAATATCGGAAAAATAGTTTGTTTGCATTTAGGAATAGCTTTCAATATAAAAATTCTCATAATGAAATGTGATCCTCTCTCACCAAAAAAAAAAAATAAAATAAAATAAAATAAAAAAAAAAAAAAAAAAAAAAAGATTCCGCTTTATACAGGATCTTTATGCCATATTATCTTTAGATTCTTCTGTGCTTTGTCATACGCGAGACAGGATGATTTTAACCATACCGTGCTAAGCATAGATGGGAGAAAAATCGACAAACAAAATCTTCATTGGGCGCCCCTTCGTTGTTGCGCCCGGGGCACATGCCCCCTCTGTTCCCAATAATGGTGTTTTTAATAAATGTATGAGAACATTTTGGAGAAAATTTTTATATTCAGATATAAATTATATAAAAAGGCAATTAAAGTTATAATTATGTAGTCAAATATTTAAATTTTAGTATAAATGTCTGACATATTAGTGTTGACTCTAGAAAAAAAGGGCCGCCGGGCGGAAATTTTTCTAAAAGGGAACACTATTCTAAAAAAAAGGTACATTTTTCAAAAAGGGAACAAACACTATTCTAAAAAAGGGTACATTTTTTCAAAAAGGGAACATTATTCTAAAAAAGGGCACTTTTTTTCAAAAAGGGCGCTTTTGTATCTTGTTCACAAAAAATATTTTGAACTGGTTTGTTTAGAGTCCCTAGAATTTGCGATATTTTCCCGGGATCAATTGAATTATAGGAAGTGTTAAAAAGGGATGCCGGGCGCATAAGGGTTTAAAAGGGCCGCCGGGCGCTGCGCCCTGCTAAAGCGGCTTAGAGTCAACACTACATACACAAATATAGGGGAGAGTAGCCATATTTAGACCGTTGCCATTCTGCCGTTAATTACAGGAAGAGACTCCATCTACCGCTGAAATCCTACTCGTCAGAATGACGTCACTCATGATCAGAAGACGCAGCCGTCTAGCCCGTGCTGTTTTCAGACAATTAAAAAAAACCTATAGTTAGCTGTTTTGATCTAATTTTTTCACGTAAGTGAATATTTTAAAACTAAGGTAAGTTGTTATGTTTTCATATACATATATGAATTCATCTTTTTATTGCTCATGTTTTTCACGCGAATTTGTTTGATTTCGTTTTTGTTCTTAGTCTTGAAATTAACTGTTTTAAAAAATTGCGTAGTTGCCGTAATTGGGCCAATTCAAGTTGCTTAAATTGGACCAGATATGCGATCATAAATTTGAGAAGTAAGTAATAAATAGCGAGGACGGTACGCTTTGTACACTATTTTTTTATATTTTATAATGGATTACTATCTCCATGCAAGTTTTTTTTTTTTTTTTTTTTTTTTTTTTGCACCTCTGGATTATTTTTTTTATATAGTTTAGGCCTATATAAACATGAAAATATTTTTGCATTTCTATGCAATAAATTTTGTTTGCAATGTCTTTTATCTTGTATGTAATTGTATTTATTTTCTTTGAATTCTTTATTCCTACGGCATATTTCATTTACAGAGTTGAATTCAAACATTTACCTCCAGCAGGGTATTTGTGATCTTTTTACAGTTCTGGAGGGTGGAATTATACTTTTTTACCATTAAAACGCATAAAATCTCAAACCTTGATGAAAATGTTGAAAAAGATATACTGGAAGAAAAACACCCGTGACAGCAAACCTGTTAAAGATATAGGAAACAAAAAGCAGACAGTAAGTTGTGAAGAAATAGACCTGCAACTAGAGTGCTGCAACAAATCCTTCCCAAAAGCAAAAAAATTATTAGAAACGTTGTTTCCCTTGCTAAATTCAGTTAAATCAAAGTACAGAGGGAGCCAAAAAACAGTTGTGTTAACATCATCGCCATATAAACTAAACCTTCAAATTGGAAAAAAAAAAAAAAAAAAAAAAAAAAAAAAAGACAAAAAGGAAGCTTTCACAGCACAAAAGCAATTGGAACATCGAGTTTTAAAAAATAGGCGTAATGCAATTAGCAAGAAAATGATGGAAGAGAAGAACTACAAACATAATGTAAAAAAAACTTGTGTTGAAAAAAAAAAAAATCTGATAATTCAGAATCTAAAAAGAAAAATCTAGACAGCGATGATTGGTTTTGCCTAATTTGTAAGAAAAATAAAATAGCAGAAATGATTCAGTGTCCAGATTGTCATATACGGTTCCATGTTGTGTGAGCTGGAAAACAAAAACAATAAACAAAATTCATGTATAAGCTTTGCATCACTCCTTATATGATATTAAAGTAACTGACAATTAGTTCCATAATTTCTATTCTTAATTACTGATAACTTTGATTTATATTTTGAATACATTTTGATTTAAAACAATTACTCTTATTTTCAGATATTTGATTTCATTATATTTCATTGCTGTTATTTTGTTTGATTGTTTCATTAATCGCAAACTTTGCTTTCATTAAAATTGGTTATATTCCCTAGTCATTAAAGCAACCTGATATTATTTGGTCTAATTTAGGAGACTGGTGGTCCAACTTAGGCGACCAGTTGCTGAATTTGGACCACTTTTGACAAATTTTTCAAATTAAAATAAAATTTAAGATTTTCAAAAAGAAATTGATCTAAATATTTATTTAGTTAGTAGATGAAGAGATTGACCCTGTGTAATGATCTTTTGCAGATATTCCAAAAATTAAGTGAGTTACACCTGAAAATAAGTGAAGTGATCCAAATTCGGCTACTCTCCCCTATGCTAAAACGATTTAATTTCAGAGATTTAAAATATTTTTCATCGTAATTATGGAATACCATTACTATGGAAACATGCTGTTTTTTTTTCTTCAAGCAGTGACTTTTACATCTTTGAACGTGAATATTGTGAAATTATGTCATTTTTTTAACATATTGAACATATTGCTATTTTCACTTATAAAAACATTCATAGCTTTAAAAGTTAGGATCTAAGAATATTCTTAAGAAGATTTATGCAATTATGCGTTATTAGTATAAAAAG
Source organism: Maratus speciosus (assembly GCA_963932465.1). NCBI lineage: Eukaryota > Metazoa > Arthropoda > Arachnida > Araneae > Salticidae > Maratus > Maratus speciosus. The sequence goes on along the minus strand of OZ010790.1, from coordinate 185,681,591 downwards.
AAACCAACATTTAGCAATAAAAATTGCTTGCTGAATTAAATTTCATATATTCTTTTTAATTCATCATTTCTTTTTAGCTTTTTCTGCATAACTTTCTTTTGCTTAACCATTCTTTTCAAAAGGTTTTGTTAAGCATATTGGACTAATCTTACGGAATCGAATCACCCGCCAATTAGCGTAATTATGTACTATGTTGTTGGAAATTTTGTTTATGTTTGAAAGGAATTTTGGACAGCGTATCAAATTATAGAAGATTAGGCAGATTTTGAAATAGCGATTACTAAAATTATAGTTTTTACATAATGAAGCAAACGAACAAAAGAAGATTTAGTATCATTTATTTTTTTATCTCAAATTATTTTACTCCCACAAAAAAAATTCTTTCAATGTAGGGAAAAAACTTTATGATTCCAATGGTGGTAAATCGAATAATATTTGTCGACTTATCATTTTAGCCTGGAGAGGATAAAATTACCTGAAATTTCGATCTTTATGAAGCAAGAAACTTAGCAACAAATTGAGAATTATTTTCATAATCTGGGTTATTTACACAATAGACGGACGAATAATTTACTCTTAAATATAAAGGACATAGCAAGTCTATCTGTTTCTCCGTGTTATCATTCTTTTTAGAAAAAGGAAAAATAAATCTTCGGTTCAAGTATTCACCAAAAGGCATAGTGCTAAAATTTTTGTATAACTAACTTTTTTTATCATTGTCAGTTCTATTTAAGGTATGGAGATTTTGTTGGTGAAAGATCAATAATTGAATAGACAAAAATTTGACATCATTTATTGGAACGTAACTTGGAGGGTAATTAAGTTTGTTTTGTAATTAACTTTGGTGCATGTGTAACAATATAGTTGCATCACTTTTAATGTCTGGCGTCAACTCTCACAATGGAGTCGATTATGGATTATTAGAAAGATTTTATGAATACAAGAGGCTTATTTTTCTACAAGATTAAGTCATCTAATTTTTTCGAGTGTTAACGGTTACATGATTGCATCTGATCTACAAAATGAAAAGGTTTTGTAACGGTCTCTACTCATTTGTTCGCTCGCACCATCCCAATCCTCGCACTTTATTTTGGAACTCCTTAGTTCTAATACATACTGTTATTCATTCTATATGCGTCATATTAAATACTACGCATATTTTAAACACAATATCGGAAATAATAAACAATATTTCCCATCATATGTGAATCATTTTTGAAATGTGCCAAAAATCGAAAAACTGCACTTTTTAAGTTATTAATTTGTTCGTAGCGTCAAAAGCTCACCTAGCAGGAGAAGGAAGCTTATAGTACATTCATTTCGAACTCATGTCAAAAGGATTAAAACAATACAATTTCCGGTTTTCCCCTAATTAATTCCGAATTCGGCCTTTTTTTTATCCCCTACCATTGGGTAATTAAGACTATATTAACTAACTGTAATAAAGAGGTTAAATCATAATTCTCAAAATATCCAAAATAAAGACCTAAAATAATTACAAAAACATCGTAAATGCCTCAATAAGTAAAAAAAAAAAAAAAAAAAAAAAAAAAAAAAAATACATGTACTATATAAAAATTAGAACCAGGCGGACTGATAACCTCATTTGTTCTGTCTTCAAGCTCCTGATTAACGATTTAGGCGAAATTTTGAGGTAGAATTGTGAGTTTAATGTTCAAAAAAAAAAAATTCAGCGTGGTACTCATTTTATTCAGAATTTTAAGTTCTACAACATTTGTATTTGCAATATTTTTGATAGACTTAGCTTTTTTTTTTTTTTTTTTTTTTTTGAGATATTGTTGTAGTAATTAATAAAAAAAGTGTTTTTCGACTGTAAATCTGTACATACAGTAGAACTTCGATTATCCGAAGTAATTGGGACCGACCCTCTTTCGGAAAATCAAAATTTTCGGATAATCGAGAATGCTTCAATTTTAAGATTAAGAATAAGTATAAGTGCTGATTCTTATTATGGTAACAAGTGCTTAATAAAAATAAAGTAATAGAAAAATAGAAACTAGAATAAATTACTTAAATTTTAATTTTGAAATTAAGTACTTTTTACGTATTTCACAAGGGTTCGAAAAACAGCTTTGTTTGTCGCAGTTTCGATTGCCTCTGCTTTACTCTATTACGAAGTTTTTTTGTGTGTGTTTGCGTGTGTACTATTAGTTCACCAGTATCACAGCCTTTCTGCTGCTCCAGCCATGCCAAACCTTTTGCAAAACATTCAAAAGATTCTGAATGTTCAAAAGAATTGCTAATTTGTTCGTTTTCTTCGTCCACATCGTTGTCCTTTTCTTCGCTTTGATAAACGCCATAGTAAAAAAAAAAAAAAAAAAAAAAAGCTTCAAAAATGGGCTTTGCACAAGGAATGTGATAATGAAAAAAAAAAGCTTCAAAATGGATTTCGGTTAACCGAGAGTTTCGGATAAAAGAGGTTCTACTGTATTTTCTAACGCTCACCTAATAAGAGGGGGAAACTTAGTATATTCATTCTAGACCTAAACTAAAGGGATTAAAATAATTTACGGCTTTCTCCTAATTAACTCCGAATCCGGCCTGTTTTTTCTCCCACCACTGGGCTATAAAGTTATGACATAATAACTATAAATCTATCAAAAAAATTATAGGTTGCAGTTCATATTTTTTTCGAATATTAATTTCATAATTCATAATCCATATTATAATTTTTTTAATTATAAATTCAATGTACTTATTTTTATGTTTTTTAGTATTATAACCATAAAAAAATTATCACATTTGGATTGTAATTTCAGAAGATATTAATAAAAATATGAAAATGTAATCTCTAAATTTTCAATGTTTATAATTCAAAAACTTATTATCTAAATAACTTGAAATTTCGTTTCTAGGCATAGTTTGAACAGAAGATTTAAAATATATTGTCAAAATTAGGTGTTGCCATTGAAAAAACGAAGTTTGGTCTGGTTTTGATTTGTAGATGGCCACCTAAGTAAATTTTATATACACCATTCAAAATTTGACTTTATTTCCAATTATTTGCTACCAGTAATTTTCTTCTACTATAATTAGTTACGGAGTTAGTAGGAGCGTTTTTTTCCCCCACCACTGTATATCCACGAATTTAAAATGATAGGAAGACACTGCTTTACACAGAGCATAGCAGAAAACATGGCCACAACTTTGCACGTCAAGAACAAACAACTTTCGTATAAGAAATCAAAGTTCCAAGCAATTCACTTATTCAAGAATACAGGTGTCTCGCTCCAAGTGGGGCCAGGAGGATTTATTTTTTCATAACTTTAACAACAGTGAAGATATTTTAACGAAATTTTCCACAGACTAACTTTCCTTTGCTTGAAATGTTACGCCATCACAAGAAGTGCTGGGAGTATGCTCTAACCAGTGATATCATATGTATACTATCAGCTACGTTCTAAATTATGAAGCGTCTAGCTCAGTGCTGTTTGTTGGCAATTTCTAGCACCTCTTCATTATAACACGTTTCACCGAAAGAAAAATAAGTCTGTTGAAAAATCTTTACGATATGTGCATTGTTGGTAACATTATGAACAAAAATTCTCTCAGTTCGGCTTGGAATAAGATATCCCATACTTTTGATTGAATACGTGAATTATAATCTTGGTTTACAGCAGGGCCGAAACTAAGAGGGGGCATGTGCCCCGGGCGCCAGAACGAAGGGCGCCAAATGAAGGATTATACCTTTGGAATGGATCATTTTCTGATGGACTGATGGCTTCTATTATTATGAAACAGCCATAAATGAAGTGTTAGGTGAAGATGAAAGAGCAGTCGTAAAAAGTTAGAACCCCGATTTTCTGGTCAGAATGGAAAAAAAATGGCCATAATTTTTTTTTTTTTTTTGAAAAAAAAAAAAGGCCATTTTTTTTTTTTTTATTATTCTGACCAGAAAATCAGAGTTCTAACTTTTTACGACTGCTCTTTCATCTTCACCTAACACTTCATTTATAATGGCTGTTTCATAATAATAGAAGCCATCAGTCCATCAGAAGAAAATAACTCGGTGAAAGCGGAAACTTGGTTAAGCAGGACTCGGATAATCGGGACTTTAACTGTATATTTCATTTAAAAAATGATCTTTAGAATATTTTTGTTGGTGTTCAGAGGGGAGTCATGACCCCCGTGACCTCCCCCTTGGATCCGCCATTGTAGATTACGTAGTTCAGTATTACATATTTTAAGATTACATATTTTAAATTTTAAAATAAGTCGGATATTAGAAAATTAGTAAAATTCTCTTTGTAAATATACTTTGCGGAAGAGGTGGCGCCAAAATCCATGATTGCCCCGGGTGCAAAAATGTCTAGTTTCGGCCCTGGTTTCCAGTACAAGAACCTACTCAACTCGGTAGTTAGTAATTATGGACATAAAATGAGGAGCTTGGACCGATGTTCGCGGGTTCGATACCATCACGCCTGGGCGGTTTAACTGTGCAAGGTTTTCAGGGTTTTCATTGTACAAGAACGATTATTCAAACTTCCTTCAAGAAGGCATCCCTCCCATACCAATATGGCCAAATCAGGGAGATGCTTAAGTCTGTTTCCAAATGCAAAGGGCATGAAATTGGCAGCTGTTGTTATTCAGAAAGTACGTAATCAAAAAACGTATTCCAATTTTTTTTTTTTTTTTTTTTTTTTTTTTTTTTTTTTCGTAAACGCAAAAGATTGCTCAGAAGTATTATAAAAGTTGGCGTTTTGAACGGAATTTCCGACGCTGCAACACGAGAAAGACGAAAAAACTTGCCGTCACGTGCAAGGCCGAAACTAGCCTTTTTTTTCACCCGGGGCAAGCATGGATTTTGGCGTCCCCCTCCCCCTACCCTCCTCTTCCACAAAGTATTTTACAGAGAGAATTTTACTAATTTTCTAACAGCCGACTTATTTTAAAATTTAAAATATGCAATACTGAACTACGTAATCTACAATGGCGGATCCAAGAGGGAGATCACGGGGGTCATGACTCCCCTCTGAACACCAACAAGAATATTCTAAAGATCATTTTTAAAATGAAATATACAATAGAGTCCCGATTATACTAGTCCTGCTTAACCGAGTTTCCGCTTTAACGGAGTTATTTTCTTCTGATGGACTGATGGCTTCTATTATTATGAAACAGCCATTATAAAGGAAGTGTTAGGTGAAGATGAAAGAGCGGTCGTAAAAAAGTTAGAACTCTGATTTTCTGGTCAGAATGGGAAGAAAAAAAATGGCCATAACTTTTTATGATCCATTCCAAAGATATAATCCTTCATTTGCGCCCCTTCGTTCTTGCGCCCGGGGCACATGCCCCATCTACCCCCCGCCCTTAGTTTCGGCCCTGGTCACGTGATCAGAATCGCTTATAACGTGATAAGTACTAATTTATTTATTAAAAAAAATGGAAAACTAGTTTCGATTCGAAATCGCTTCACTAGTCAGACCTGCTTTACTGCAGACACTTTACTTTTAAAAATGAATCAGAAAATGTGTCAGAAAGTTCCGCGTTGTTGAGCAGGGAAGTTGACAACTGCCTTAACAAAGTCCTATGCAAAAAATGTTTGTCTTGACGTGTCTTATCAATCCTAAACGTTTATACGAATAATTTTGAAGTGCCCTGTATAGTTACAACTACTAAGATATGCAATAATTGTATTTGTGAAGAAGAAAATTATTCAGCGGCAGAAAATGAATTTTGTGGTTTCACTTGATGTTATAGAAAATGTGCTGCTCCTTTTGCGATAAATGTAGTAAAACTAAATAAATATGCACATGATATACAGATCAGAAATACGCCGAAAAGTTGCGTACTAGTTGCTTCATCGGCAAAATCTTCATGTATGACAATATGATGAATGTACATGTATATACTGATATAATGACGGTAAGATTGGAGCATAATAGCGGAAGGAAAATTTATTGCTGTCAGAGGCGTAAGAATGTTTGATACTTGCTTCCTAGCAGAAAAAGAAAAACAAATGCAACAAAACATAAATATCATGTATCTTGGATCTACACTCTAATAATCAACCGCATTTCTCCTTAAAATTCAGAAAACGCATTCAAGGAGAATACTTAGTCTTGAACATCGCAATTATGCTTCCGTTGCCATCGCGGTAGCTACAATATCGGAAAGAAAAAATAAAAAAGCATAAAATAACAGCGATGAAATTACCTGGAGTACAGGTGGCAAAAACTGGCATCACCTATAAGAAAAATCTCAGAAGATGGAAAATAACTAAAAAAAAGAAATATACGGGAGTGCCAGCAGTAGAAAAACTGTGTAATAATAATAAAAAGGTGCAGCTAAAGTTATTAACAAGATAGTTTGGGGAGGGGGGGATGCATGGATGTTCGAAATTGAAGTGGGGAGGGGTAAGATATGTTGTCAAAACTGGTCAAAGAAGGCTTTTTCTCTTTTCTTCCTCTCTGTAACGGCAACGACCTTGGTCAGAGAAATGGGCGATGGGAAAAAAAAATAATTAAAAAAAAAAAAACATTAAAATGAGCATGAATGTGGTTGCAATCTACGATCAGAATATGTTGACCCGTAGTAGTAAAATATACGAGCAGTTTAGTTAAAAGGCTTAAAATTCCCTACATTGGAAAACATCGGAAAATAATGTTTGCTATATAGATTTTGAAAAATTATTTTTTTACAGAGCTGCCAGTGGTGAGTATTTTTTTATTATTTTGTTTACCACTATTTCGAAACAATAGTAATTTCTCTCGAAGATTAGTAGAAATCTACTACGATTTTTTTTTTTTTTTTTTTTTTTTTTTTTTTTTTTTTAAATAGAGGTAGACAAAAACAAAAAAAAAAAAACGCGCCATAACAACATATTTTCCAATTTAGGGTTTGTTATCGATTCAACTACTACCAGTAACATTCTGTAAAAAAAAATATTTTATAAATGATATCTTATTTGTATCTTTCCGGTATTACTTCTTCTTATATAAAGATTTCTAACATTTTCTTCTTCTGTCATGTTCATCCATTGTATATAACATTATTTAACACCAATTTAAGCGAAACAATTTAATTTCAGTACGTGCATATAACATTTTGAAGCACATTAAAAATAGTAGAAAACTCGATTTTAGTGTGACATATCAATTCAGTCCATCTGTTTGTAAGTTTATCCGAAATTTATCATCGTAAAACTTCCTTGATCTTAATGAAATGTAAGCACGCTGTCACAATAGAATTTCGATTCCAAATTGTTAGATAAATTATCTTTATGTAGAAAAAAAAAAAAAGAAAAGAAAAGAAAAAAGAAAAACCTGCTTAGAAATGATTTATTCCGTCGAGTTAGTATTGGCCTCCAATGAAACATATTGTATAAATTATCGAAAATAGGGCCATTATCATTTGAAATAATTTTCATAGTCTTATACTTTTCAGAATTTTAAGAGCTGCAAAATAAAGCTTCAAGTTTGTTAACTTTCGTTTACGAATGAATCAGGGGTGCCACTTGTTCGCGGATTTGCAATTTGAGGGTTTTTTTTTTTTTTTTTTTTTTTTTTTTTTTTAAATAAATCTTTAATAATTTAGTTATCCACGAAATCACGGATTTAATATAATAATAATTTGAAAAAAAATCGATGGGTGCTGAGATTGAACTTATCGGCGTCGGTGTGTTATTATTATGCAATGAGTGCGGCACAGAGAAATTCGAGTCGCCAGACCTGAAATAAGAATAATTTTGGAGGGTCCCTCTTCGAAATTCAGCGATCCCACAGATTAAATTCAGCAAAAAAGGTATCTTAATCATCGAAAATGTTTTTACAGCCAGACACAAGAAATAAAGCACGGACATTTTTTAAGGAACTCTCAAAAATTAATTAAAAAAGTACTGAATTTGAGGATTAAAGCTAATTTTTTTTTGTAATTTTTTAAGTAAATTTTATATTGGACAAATTTAAAGTCTATGAAAAATATTTGATTTGGGCATTTATTTCGAATATGCACCGTTTATGCACAGGTTTATTCAATAAAATTTTTTAAATTGTTATTATATCTTTTTTTTTATTTTTTTGTGAGTAAACATCATTTTATGCAATATATTTATTACAGAAATTATCATTATAAAACTTTTTATTTTATAGTAAAAACTTTGTCAATATATTTTATATTCCGTACAATATAGTTTGCAGACTTCAGTCGTAAATGTTTCAAAAAATGTCGCAAATTTCACTTCCTGCATTAATTTTTCTCTTTTTTTTACTTTCTGAGTGTCATCACTGATTAATCATATGTTTTCTGTCAAATTAGAATTAAGCTTTAACTTTTGTAAAAAGTACTACTCGGTTTACATCTAAATTTGAAAATGTTGATGAGCGTTGAGGTGCTGTATTCAACAAAAAGAAAAAAAAAATTAAATTAAAGTTATTAAAAATACTTGACTTAGTTTTTGAAATTTTCAGAACAAGAATACAATTCAATTGCAATTTGCCAAAAGGAAAACAAAGAAATCCTTAAATATGAATAGTATACTACTGTGCTAAATAAACAATTAAATTAAAAAAAAATCAAAAAAACCCGACTGCGTAAAAAACTAACTAATTAATTATTTATCATCAATGTGAAACTAATTTTTTTTTCAATTCCTACTATTAGCTCACACTCTCGCTTTATATATCTTGTTCAAATTTTCAATCGTTAATAAAATACTTATTATTCATCCAATCAAGCTCAAATAAATTTTTTTTAACTTGTAGTGGATGACACTTGATGTTAATCCAGTTTTTTTCAAATATTAATTCATTAATTAATTTTCAATAATTGAGAGAGCCCTCTTCTTGATCAATGTATTTTTAGACGGAGAGAGCCCTCTTCTTGATCAAGGTATTTTTAGACCGAGAGAGCCCTCTTCTTGATCAAGGCATTTTAAGCCCTACTCAACAGGAAAGAAGAATGGGAGAAAAAAAAATTATCTTTTTGACCTAAGTAGGAATTGTCTTAAAATAATTTTTTTTATATTACTGTTTGTATTACTTACCTATTTTTTTTTTATTTACTTGTATTGATGACTTTTAAGTTGTGTTTTGATGAGGTCTATAGATGTCTATGATGATTAGAGTTGCAGTAAAGCTAGAGATCCACAATACATACACAACTTTCAGGTTGTATAATATTTTATCGGAGCTTCTGACTGTAAAATAGTCAATGAAACATCGTCTTCATTTTGAAAGACCTATCCAATGATATGCCACTCAATAGGGTGCGTAATTTTTTTTCGTCACTACCACACTGCAAGTAGAAGCGTCTTAAATTTAGACACATATGTGACTGAAAAAGAATTTTAGACACTTAAGTGTCTTAATCTGAAAATTAAGACACTATAGATGTCTTAATTTAAGATACATAAGCGTCTTACTATGACCATGGTGTAAACGAACTGAGAATAATGTCTAAAATATCCGCAAACGTCTTATTTTAAGACACTTCATTGCTTTAAACGTGTCTTAATTTAAGATGTTTTGATTCTTCCGACGCAATAACCACCAGGGGGCACTAGCACTCCCAGTTGCGCATGCGTTTTAGATGTCTTCGTTCGAAGTGGTATACGTTGTAATTCAAACAAAGTTTGTTTTTATGTACGCATGGATTTTAATTCGTTTTTTGCGAAATGTGAAGTACTGTGATTTTAATTCGTATTAACTTGGATTATTTATTTATTGAATACATACATCTGACGTGTGTGCTCGACATCAAATGTCTCTTAGAAGCTGTCGTCGATACAAGGGCGGGATAGACACAGAACAGAAGTAGACGACGGTTGAAGATTACACCCGGAAATTCTACAAAGCGTGTGCAATGGGCTTAGTGTTAACTCGTATCAATTTATATCAATAATATTGTGTTATTCATCTTCGTCCTGTCGAAGCTGGCAAAAAAAAAAAGGAACTTTTGTCTGGCGGGTCCTGTTTTTAGGATGAAACATCTCATTCTTTAAATATGGCTAGTCGGATGTATTATGGGATTACCTTTTAAACTGATGAAAGTCTTTCTCCCTCACTGTGGTTGTGGTAGTTTTTAAAATTTCAAATCGAGGAATATTTCTTACCTCTTGCAGCAACTCAAGTAAGTTTCTTTATAGTAGTAAAATTAGTGTATTTTATGATTTTATTTATTGTACTAAACAAAATCCTGCATGAAATTTAATTAGTTTTGAATCTGTTCGCAAAAACCCCACTAATTCTAGAAGTATATATTTTTAAACTTATGACGTTATTTTTTATTACGAATTATATATTCAATGTCAGTTCTTAGTTTCAATGGATAATTTTTATCTCACAGTAAATGACGGCCACAAGGAAGTAAAGAAAAAGAAAAACTTTGAAAGATGACCTAATGCTTTCTTACTTCCTGGCATAAAACCGCAGATTAAAAAAAGATAAATAAAGTAAATGAGACTGGTCTATTATATGAAGCTGCCTGTAAAAATATACATATGTATTTGATTTGCAATCAAATCTAATACTGATTTTTTTATTATTTTTAATAAAAAAGTAATTTGAAATTTATAATGGGAAAAAGTAAAAACCTCTAACTAGATTTCGTATTTAAAATTGTGGTAACTTTATTTATATGCACTTATACGAAAAATACAAAAATGACAGATGTTACTGTATATATTTAAGACGAAAGAAGTTTGGAAATCATAAGTTATTTTTTCCTCATGTTTTTATATTTGTTTTTATTGATAGTTGAATAGCTTTTGTGAGTACCCTCTGATCTACATAAAAACTTACCCATGTGGAAATATAAATTTTTTAAAAACATAATTTTTAAATAAGTATTTTCATTTTTTTTTTGGGGGGGGGGGAGGGGGGGGATTTTGCATGAATTTTTGTAAAGCTGATATCTTAAATCTTGCACTGATTATAATGAAAGTTTTGAACTTTTAGAGTAGGACAAGTTTAAAAACGCAAATATATTTAACAAAATACCAAAGTCATTTTTTCCCCAATGTTATTAAAGTAGAATATTTATTTATTTATTTTCATTATTCATAGTTAAATGGCTGTTGTGATTATCAAGTGATGTATATGTAAAATTGCCTATGTGGCAATATATTTTTTTATATTTTCATTTTTTTTTTTTTGGGGGGGGGGGGGGGATTTTTGCAATTTTCGTACATCTGATATTTTAAATCTTTTTCCACATTCAACCGAGTATAATAAATATTTTGAACTTTTAGAGTAGGAAAAGATTATAAAATATATATATATATTTATCTATGTAATTTAAAAGCCCTTAATAGCGAACACTTCGGGACCGCGGAATTTGTCCGATAATTGGAGATGTCTACTTTTTGAGGCAAAAATATACAAATATGTATGTCTGCTGATTAAAAAAGTATTCGTTAAATAGAGGTGTTCGCTATTCGAGAATGTCCATTAACCTCCACAACGGAATTTCCCGAATACCGGACATCTCAATTTAGACAACTATAATGCAGGGTTGCGTTTTTTGCAAAAGTACTTCTTGATTAAAGGAAGGGCAAACTGGGAAGTGCCCCGTCCCCCTACGACTGTAGTGCCCCCAAATTTGATGTGCAATATTTGTAAAGCTTATATTTTAAATTTGTTTCGAAATTGTACTGATTATAATCAATATTTTGAACTTTTAAAGTAAAATAAGGTTAAAAACAAAATAAATTTAAAAAAATCTAATATTTAGATAAATATTTTTTGTTTTTTAATCTTGTTCTACTCCTGAAGTTCAAGATATTGATTATAATCAGTACAATGTCGTAAAAGATTTAAATTATCAACGTAACGAAAATTGTATACCAAAACTGAGAGCACCAAAAAAATCAGGCTGTATTGGGGGGGGGGGGGGGGGGAGGGGCAGGACCACAGCCAAATATTTTTCCAGGATTCAACGTGGTCAAACATGGCTACGTATGATGCTTACAAAAAAATGGATGCGATTCAGACGTTTGAAGTGTCTGAAATTCAGACGCAAAAAGTGTCTGAAAAAATTCAGACATTTTAAAATGTCTGAAAATTGAACACTCCATTTCAGACACTTAAGTGTCTGAATTTCAGACATTTTAATTTAGAGTGCACCATTTTGTATTTTACGGCCGTCATTTTGAATTTATAAAAACAAAACCTAGCCTATAACCATCGGGCCGTTAAGACGAATTGATAGAGACCTCATTCATTAAAATCCATCCAGCCGTTGGGATGTTTCGAGGGTATAAAGAAATCCACATATACAGATACGCGTGAAACACATAACCCTTCTTTTCAGTCGGGTAAAAAGTACCGAGAATGGTGGCATAAAACAAAAGGTATTAATTTATTGGCCCAAAATTTATTGCATCTCAAGTCGTTTTTGTGAAACTCCTTCAGAGTTCGTAGAGAATTTTCTTTTATCGAATTAATGGACTCAAAACGGCGACCACGAAGAGTCAATTTCAAATGTGAAAATAAGAAAAAGTCACACGATGCTACATCAGGTGAATACGGAGCTTGTGGGAGCCGTATTTGTTGAACGTTCGATTAAAAACTCACGAAGAATAATTATACTGTGAGAAGGCGCGTTATTGTGGTGCAAAACCCACGAGTTTTCTCTCCACATTTCAGGCAGTTTTCGGCAAATTGATTCATGCAAACAAAGCAAAACATTCAAATAACAATTTTTATTGACTGCCTGGCTAGTTAGTAGGAATTCATAATAACCACGACACCACGACAATCAAAGAAAACAGTCAACATTGCCATGATTTTTGAGCGACTTTGACGTGGTCTTTTCGGTCTTGTACTTCACCTTTCAAACGCCATTCACTTGATTGTTGAGTTCTATGAATGTCAAAAGCATTTTTCCAAGTTTCATCACGGGTAATAATGCGTTTTAGAAAGGAATCGCCTTGAGAAAGCATCCCTCGAGCCACTTGAGCACTTTGTTGTTTTTGGAACTAATTTAAAGTTCTTGGAACAACTTGAGAAGCGACGCGTCGCAACCTTAAATGGTCTATTAAAATTGATTGACAGGAACCAAATGATATTAGGAACTTGTTCAATAATGTCTCTTATTGTCAAACTACGATTACCAAGCACAAAAATTCTCAGGCCTTATCGATATCTTGATCATTAATTGAAGTGGATGGTCTATACCAGATCGGTGATCACTTACGACGGATTCTCTAGCATCTTTTAACTTTTTATACCAATCAAATATTGTTGTTTTTGATAAATAGTTGTCTTTAAAAGCTTTTTTCAACATTTCAAATGCTTTTGTAACCGAAATTTCATTACGAAAATAAAATTTAATGCAGATTCTTTGCTCAATAACATTTCCCATTTCGGAAAATCAACAGAGTGAAAACTGTTATCTTAAAAAACAAATTTATTTTCAGACGTTAAAATGAAATAAATTCCTGACTATTGCCAGATATTTATAAAAGTCGTAAAAATCTTTGATAAAAGTTTGCAGACAATATCTACTTTAGATGTATTTTAAATGAAGCACTCCGAATACTTTTTGATCACAGTATGTCAAGAATACTGCTTTGAGAATGAGAAACATCATTAATGAAAATGGTGAAACTAAACTGTTGCAATATAATGAATGAAAACGTAATATACATTAACTGATGAACAACGAAACCTGTAGTATAGTCCTAAATTCGGAAACTACATCCGATACTGAGGATGTACCGGAGAGTGTTCAGGAAGTAAAAAAAAAGAAAAACCTTGTAATCAGGAAGTTGCGGAAAATAGCTAGAGAATTTCGTTGGACAATTTATAGTGCAAGCACTTGATAGAGTAATTAAAGTACAAGATGAAAAGAATTTCATTGCAAATTCAGAGGTCACGTTTCTATATGAAATAAAGAAAAAGTATTGTGAAATATCATAATAAAACGATTCATTGTAACAGCGATGCTTGCTAAACTATACTAAAAAGGCTAAGTTTAAATTTATTTCAGCAAGATAACTAGTTTTAATTTTATAACTTTTTATTTTTCTTATCAAACTCGCTGAAAACTCATGACCCGAAATTCGGAAACTTCCATGATCCTGAATCGGCAGAGTGTCGACGATTTTGGATTTCTCACTTTGAACTGTATAATAGTGTAACCACTTACCAAGTCTTCTTCATCAGACATGTCTCAGAATTTCTTCTGTAAAATGGGCTTCGTCCGTGACATTTTCTTTTTGTGCATGCACAAGCTTTTACTACAAAAACACTCAATATTGTTGTACAAGTTGCACCTCCAAGTTCAGAAAAAGTAGAAAAATTAAAATTCCTAATTTTAAAAAATTGGCATTTTTAGTCAATAAGATAGCCCTAAAATGATACTTTTAAGTAGTTAAGAAAATTTTGTATCCTCATCCTCAAAAACGGCCCCTTGAAATGAAAAACTGTTCTGTTGTAGTAGTACTTCACTATTTATTTTTCAGGACGGGGGGTGGGACTTTTGCATTGAATTTCTCAGGTTGTTTCATTAATGTCTTTTGCATGCTTTATCTTTGACCCGAGTTACTGCCCTTTACTCACAAAAAAATATCACTTCGAAAACAATCAGTTGTTAGAAACGAAAATTACTTTTCATCTGTCTATGTTATTGCATTTGAAATCATTTCCATTTATAGAGGTCCTCTTCTTTTAACTGTTTTACTGTGGTTGTATACGGCGTATTAATTACAGGCAAGCGCTGACAACTTACACAATGAAGTGATGGAATACTCGCGCAGTGTTGTGACATGTTTTTGATTAAGTCAACCGGAATATGGAGGAATTATCTTTTCTACATCCCAAGGTTATAGTTACGGAATGTGAGTTTAAAGACCGGCATACCAAGAGAGCGCCTACTTCATTATTAAAACAAATAATAAATAGCGTTATAGTATTATAGAAGGGAATATTAGAATTTTGGATGTTGCACGAATTTGCTTATTTTGGGTATATCCTGATAGGAAACTATTATAGACAAAATAATGGCAACGGCAATATTTATAATTTTGGGGTGTTTACATTTTGAATATAGCCAATATTTATTCGATATTAGTAAAATGTTGGCATAACAGTGGAAATATGTTGAATGAAATGCCAATATTGAAAAAATGTCTCTATTAATCTGAAAACATTTCTAATAATATGCCCATTATTGGTAAATGTTCATTGTAATTTATTGTTTAAGTATTTATGTGTGTAATACTGATACCCTATTGTAAATAGTTATAGTATTTTAACTCGGGGGAAGTCGCGCATACCCAGAGTGTGAATAGTTTTTACTTTGTCACGAATAAATACAAATAGTAATCGTAACATTACAAAGTCTATGAATTATGATATAAATTAAGTTGAAGAATACTTTTTGAAAAATAGTGGTGACAGTTGTAAAAACCGCACACACCCGGAGTATGTCACACCCCATGCGACTGCTCCCGAGTTAAACTGCTACCATATATCCCACACGTAGCATTTTTTTTTGTTTTGTACATTATAAATTTCTGAGCTATAAGGGGTAAAATTTGGACTACTGTATATTTCGGAGTATAACGCGCATCTATGATTTAAGACTATGTTTTTCTATGTTTAGATATATTCGTTGTATTACACACATGCCTTTTTTGCAAAGAAACCTTCATGAGATATGTAGTATCAAATGCAATAAAGATATTTCAATGGTTTTAATAATGAATTCGGTTATTAATTGTGTTACTGTTATATGGCTAGGTCTTTGTGTTTGTAAGAAACTGTTAAAGGTGGTTCCCCGTTTAACCCGCTCAACAACACGAAACTCTCTGATACATTTTCTGACTTTTCCCTTTTCCAAAAAATGAATTACGGCGTGAGCTATAATTGATTGTTGTCTCAGGACAGCGATTTCTCCTTTTCTGCGCTATATAGCTTCCTGAAATTCGATTCAAAATTTCAACTTTGACAGCATTTTCTGAAAAATCTTCTGACTTTACCGAAAAACACGTAAAAACAGTTTGATTACATAGTTTCTTAATAAAAACACCTACCAAGTTGAATCAGAAAGTAGACAGCTTGGATTTTATAACAACCTTAATCTGAATTTTAGACCAGTTTCCTGTTCATCATTGTCAATAT
Source organism: Maratus speciosus (assembly GCA_963932465.1). NCBI lineage: Eukaryota > Metazoa > Arthropoda > Arachnida > Araneae > Salticidae > Maratus > Maratus speciosus. Next base: position 185,665,506 of record OZ010790.1, on the reverse strand, counting down.
ATTTATGGTCAGGAGTATCAAGAGTCAAACCTCTTAGAAAGTATTAATTTTAATTTATGGAAAGCTTTATGTGTAGAAATTTCCTAACATGTTAAAATTTAATATTTAAAAAAATGGAAAATTTGTAATTTGGGCCAATCGTGTTAAAACAGAATAGCTATTGTTAAAAAGAATTATTTTTCGAAAAGAATTCGTAATATCAAATTCACGTAAAGAAAGTTCGTTTAGCAACATAATTGGGTGCACTTGTAAAAAGAAAAGTTATATTCTAAATTTCCAAATAGACTCCAGACTGCTGAATGAGAAATCCAAAGAAAGAAAGAAAATCTAAAAGATTGACAGAATCGTGTGATCAGAAGTGATGTCTAAAATATGCAGTTGATTAAAATGTAAAACATTAAGTCTGGTTGCGAATAGAATAGGTAGTTACCATGCCATAAAAACTTCTTTCTCTGCCCTTTGAAACGGAAAAAATCGTGCCTTTTTTTATTAAATGCGTGATATACGCGTCAACAGTGTGTGAAGCATTTTTTGATGAGTACTTATTATCATTGTGTTGAAACATGAAGAGACAGAATCTTTAAACTGCGGATGACGAGTTGGTACCTTGTGAGTTATTACCCATACGCTAAAACGTTTATTAGTACTTTCAGTATTCTGTAGTGGTTCTGAGAAATTTGTGGATTTTATTTTGATCTACCTAATAAAAAGATTCTAAGGGTAAATTTCAGATCATTGGATTAAAAGTAAAAAAGTCGATAGAAAATCGGACGTCACTGTGCAAACTATCATTTTGCGCTAATTCGACACTGTGTTATTGGATAATTTAGCAATTCCTTTGGCGGGATTCTAACATTTTCGCAGGTAATGAAGTACAGAGTACAGTTCCCTGTTATCAAATGGAAACAACGGACTCTTTGTATCAGGGTCAATCCATTTCAAGTGGTCCAGCACTGGTTGCTCGACCATTTTTTAAAAATCTGAAATTTTTTGTACAACAACCCTAACATGGTGGAAGTTCAAATTGACTATTATTTTAATTTTATTAATTTTTGTTTGTGCATGGCGGCCATCTTTGTTTCATCGTCTGCAGCAATTTTCTCACAAGAAGGGTTTACGGAATTCTAAATAATTCATCGTTTATTTATCCAATTCAACTGAGGATTAAAGCAATTTGTACAGAATACGTTGGGCTAAAAATCTGGTAATGGAGTAGCTTTCTAAACTAACTCTTTATTGGTAAAATTTAAGCATAAAGTTTCCATTTTTTTCCAAAATTTGTCCGTTTACAAGAGGAAATTTTTCTAACAAGGAATACTGTCAACATGACATGTTTTTTTTTTTTTTTTTTTTTTTTTTTTTTTTACAAATAGGCTGAAAGTACTTGTACTCACATGCCGAGTTCCAGATCTGGGACTTGATTTCTCTTCGCTAAAAAAAATCCCAAATTTTTCAAAAATGACAAAAATCGCACTTTTCAGGCTTTGATATATCTGGTGGGGCACGAGATAAAAATCTGAATTTTTTTTTTATAAAAGTATTGTATGGTAGTGTTATGCACAAGAAATTTCAAGATGGAGATTTGACTACAAGCTGAGATATGGCAAGGGCAACATGTCAAAGCAATACTGTTAAACTATTGTTTTGTTGTAGTCACAGCTAAGTATTTATCTCAGAGTGTCATTTAAATTTATGTTTTTGATTATCTTTAAAAAATAATAAAAGAAAATAAAACCCTTTGCAAAGCTTAGCAATTAATAAAAAAAAATAATTATGCCTAAGGCCATACATTTTGTATGGTTTCAGTAATTTTTGTTGTAAGTAATTTTAGTAACTAAAAGAAACCTCAGCACTTTTACATAAAGAAAAAAAAATATTTTTATACAAGACCTGAGACAAAAACAACATAGGGAAAAAGAAAAGCTGTTAATGTTGTCATACTTGTTGGCCCATGATCAAACGTGTCAAAACACATTCTTGCTTTTTGGTTCAAAAACCACAATTTTGATCTTTCTCAAAATTTTATTTGTAGGAACCAAGTCTTGTCATCTCTTGATAACTTGATTGAAGATTTTGGCCCTGCTGGCTCATAGAAATATACTTTGAAATCACTATGTGCAAGCCTCAATTCATTAATAATTCCTAGCTTACTTCTTATGAAAAAATGTGATTTTTCTGCAGTATAAATTTTGAAAAGGCTTTGGGTATCTTTACTTTCTGAAAATTACTTGAGGCTGATGCATGGTAACATCGCATAATGTTTCATTTACAGGAATATACTTATGTTAGGAACTGGCAAGCAGCATTTAAGTTGTGGTTTTTAAACCAACAAGCAGGAATTTGTTTGACACGTTTGATCATGTCTCAACAAGAATGCCAACATTAACAGCTTTTCTCTTTCCCTATTCTGTTTTTGTCTCAGGTCTTGTGTGTATATATATATATATATATATATATATATGTAAAAGGGCTGAGGTTTCTTTTAGTTACTAAAATTACAACAGAAATTACTGATACCATACAAAATGTAAGCCTTAGGCATAATTATTTTTTAAATTAATTACAAAAGATTTATTTTCTGTTACTATTATTTAAAGATAATCTAAAAAATAAATTTAAATGATACTCTGAGATAAATACTTAGCTGTGACTACAACAAAACAATAGTTTGGCAGTACTGTTTTGACATGTTGCCTTTGCCATATCTCAGCTTGTAGTCAAATCTCCATCCTGAAATTTCTTGTGCATAACACTACCATACAATACTCTTACAAAAAAAATTTCCAGATTTTTATCTCGTGCCTCACCAGAGATATCAAAGCCTGAAAAGTGCGATTTTTGTCATTTTTGAAAAATTTGGGATTTTTTTTAGCAAAGAGAAAGCAAGTCCCAGATCTGGAACTCGGTGTGTGAGTACAAGTACTTTCGGCCTATTTGTAAAAAAAATTATGTCATGTTGACAGTTTTCCTTGCTAGAAAAATTTCCTCTTATAAATGGACAAATTTTGGGGAAAAACTGAAACTTTATGCTTAAATTTTACCAATAAGCAGTTATTTTCAGAAACTACTCCATTACCAAATTTTTAGCCCAATGTATTCTGTACAAATTGCTTTAATCCGCACTTGAATTGGATAAATAAACGATGAATTATTTACAATTCCGTAAACCCTTCTTGTGAGAAAATTGCTGCAGACGATGAAACAAAGATGGCCACCATGCACAAACAAAAATTAATAAAATTAAAATAATAGTCATTTTGAACTTCCATCATGTTAGGGTTGTTGTACAAAAAATTTCAGATTTTTTAAAAATGGTCGAGCAGCGAATATGGCATTTTCTGGACCACTTGAAATGGATTAATCTTACACGAATTTTTTAGGAGGCACTAAAATTTTCCATAAAATCATTTAATGTATTTATGAAAATATAACCACTTTTTAGAATTAAATGCTAGAAATTAGTAATTTGATTTACAAATGCTTTTTTTATATACTACTTTTCTTTTACAGTTTTCAAGCTCATTTGGAAATTTAAAGTGAATTTGACGAAATCGCATGATATTATTAGGGTAACTTCCCTTGGATCCCCTTCCCCCGCCCTAAGCCTTTATTTAAAATATAAAACTGTTATCTATTATGCCAAAAATGCTTGACTGCTTCATAAATGATAGTATTCTACAGATAGCTGAACAATGAAAAATACGAAATTCAAAATTACAGTTGAAAGAATGCTTACTATTTGAAAAATATAATGAAACTAGGGGGCTCTGCCCCCTGCAAGCTACGCTCGCCAACCCCCATTCAGACGCCGCAGAATCTGAAAATCTCAAAATCTAATGGGTTTTTTAAATATTAGAGAAGATTAAATTATACTGAAAAAGCTGTGCATAGATCTCCCTGTAAACGGGTTTCCATTCAATTCCCTTTGATTGCAAAAATTTAATGGAGAATCAGTTGCTGTTAAGACATCCAATGGTTGTTTTTGTTTTTGATTAAAGAGGATCAGTTAAACATTTGAAAAGAAGCTAAAATAAAATGTATTAAGCATTCAGAGTCTTTGTCAACCGATATTTTAAAACAATCTCTATAACAATAGCCTAAATCATGTGACTATCATCAACAGTTCCGGGCGGAACACTTTGCTTTTTATACTCTATGTGCCATTTTGATACTTTAATGTTATCCAAGCACAGGTGATAAGTCACCAAATATTATTCTATCCCCATCATTTCATCTATATTATAATAGTTCAAGTCATCAAATGCCATAAACAAATACGATCTGATCCCTTCGTCTTTCATATGAAAGTTTGGAACAAATGTCATATAATGCCCCATATTGGCGCGATTTTTTTCCAACGCCAATTTGGGGAACGCATCAACAGCATAAACAACAACATCCGACTTACCCTATCAAGCAAAATAACGATACTTTGGCGCCAGTTAAGTACCCGTTGCGTATATGACATTGGCGTCCGAAAAAAATCGCGCCAATATGCGGCCGTATATGACATCTGTACCGAAAGAAAAAAAAAGCCTGGTGCAAATCTCGCCAGTATCTTTTTTTCAACTCGCCAGTTAGGATTTTTTTTATTGTTCGAGTGGTAAATTAAAACATTCATTTGAAGTTGAAATTAAATGTCATGGTTTGTTACATAATTTAATATTTCGCCAGATGTCATATACGGCACCGCATGTTTGGCAAGATTTTTTTATTTATTTATTTATTTATTTATTTATTTATTTTTTTTTTTTTTTTACGAAAATTTGGCGAAAACCTCGTTTTCGAAAACCAGTTACATATGTATTTTTGGTACTACTTAGTTATCCCGTCGACAAAAAATCTATCGCGAACTATAAGATTAAATGTCAATAATGCTTGATCGTAAATGTCGCATTCACTTGACTTTTAGCAAGTTACAGTTTACGTCATTAAGTGATTTTTATTTCGACGTTTTATTTTTATATTTATTAATGTTATACTAATTTATTTGTTCTTTGGTTATTTAAAATAAAAATTTTGTCAATCTGTACAATTTGGCGAGTGGTGTGGCGATTTATATAATTTGCGAAATTGGGTGACAGAATAACTACTACATTGTACCGTATTTTTTAATCATTTTCTATTATTTTCAAATGGAAATAGCAAAAAAATAATTAATTACTATAGAACAAAATAATTTATATAAATTTAAAAAAGAAATAACAGTAAATATACATTTATTATTAAATAAACAACAATAGCCGGGTTACCATGTCTATCAAAATAATGCCATTTGTGCGCCAATTAGGTACCCCGGTGCGTATATGACATCTGTGTCTAATATTTTTCTTTTCGTTTTTTTTTTTTTTTTTTGTTTTTTTTTTTTTTTTTTTTTTTAAAGAAGTAAAAGCCATCAATTTAAATGTTTAATTTTTAAATGAAAGTTTTGTATTTAATAAAATGATAACGAAATACAAAAAAAAAAAAGCATTATTCTTAACATAGATTTAAAGGAGGCCCAACTGTCGCCAAATTAATTTAAAATAGTAACCTTTTCTGAATTATGAAAAAAAATTTCTGTTATGATTAAAATTTGAGTTGCCATCATTAGAAAAAATGTATTTAAAATTAGAAAAAAAATAATATTTCGAAAACTAATTCGAATTTAAAAATTCTAATACCAGTTTTGAGATCTGTGGATCAACACGGATTTTTGGTGTTTAATTTCATCGCAAAGTATTCCATATTTTAGGAGAAATCGCCGTGAAACTAAATCAGTTGTTTAATCAGTCGATTCAAAGAATCGATACATTTCAGGCGTTTCATATATTCGTTTTATAAATTCGTTTCATTAGGATTTTATATATATAGGGTAGATTTATTTACAATCGGTACTGTTCTGTCACTATCGTATCGACTGGTTAGACATCGCCTACTAATCAAGAGCTGTTTAAATCCCTCGTGTGAAAAAACAAAAACAAAAGAATTACTCTCTAACCAACCGGCCATTCAATTTAATGGGACACAAAAATTGAATGGTGCCCGAGACGTTGAGGTATAGAACAAAAAATCAATTTAATTGAGATTAAAAGGATGGAAGGATCCACATTAGTGATAAGTGTCACTTTTATATCAGACGTAAAAACACCAGAAAGTTGATCTGAAGGTCACGATGTCAGAACAATTAAAGAACTTTTACAAGGAAGCGTCACACCAGTTCTCTTCCCAGAATTTCGATTTTCAAATTTATAATATATAATAGGAGAACGTTTTCTAGCGTTTACAGAACCAGTAATAACACCATTTCCTTGAAATGTCTTTTTGAAGCCGTTTTATATCACTATAAAAGAAAGTTCGTATATAGTATTTGAAATAGTTTGCGTGAACATGCTACCAATGGTCTACTTTTACGTCTATCCAATCTTATTTCCCATGTAGAATATCTGAAGTAAAAATATGATGACAAACTAAAGTAACGAATCTTAAGAGTTTGCGATTTAACAGCCTCTTTTGGATTTGAGGTGGATTTACAAAGTTGTTTTTTTTTTTCGTGCAAGACAAAGTACTTTAAATTCAATGATAAGGCATACCAGTCTGGCACTGCACACAAACGATTACATAATAATTAAATTGCCATTTATATTGTACGTATCTAAATCGAGATAAATTGTAGATTTAGTTTTTTTTTTTTTTTTTTTTTTTTTTCTCTCCAAGGCCGGAGATAGATTTTACAGGAGCTGGACAGACGAAAATTCTGGGTTCGTTACAACTTTAAATTAAAATCGATATAAATGTGAGAAGGGGACAATTCAATAGATAGTGAATAATAAGAGTTTAATATATCTAGATTATTGTTATATGTCAATATGATTATAATATTTACAAGTTAAGGGAGGAAAAGGGGCTTTTGCTGAAATCTATCAGCCATTACACATCAGAAATATGAGAGCATGGCTGGAACATCCTGTCTAAGCCAACGTTAATCGAATTCTAGTGCGAATTTTAACAATCTGTTTGTTCCCAGCAGGGCTGCGGAGTCGGCCGGAAAAATGGATGACTCCGACTCCGATTCCGACTCTTTCTCTCAAAAATGGGCCGACTCCGACAACGCAGACCTGCATGTAAAATGGACGACTCCGACTCCGGGAATTTTAACAGCTCCGACTCTGACTCTTTCGCTCAAAAATGGGCCCGACTCCACGATTCCGACTCCGATTCCGCAGCCCTATGGTTCCCAGGCAAGATTTGCTCAAAAACTGTGCATCAGCATATTTTTTGGGTTGAGTCTCTTAACCCCTTGAGGGGCGATGGGATTACGATTAACGAAGATTAGCACCAGAGAAAAATTAGTTAAATTTTACTTTTCTAGCTTTGGTGGGAAAAAATAGTAAAATTGCTTTTCTTTATTTTGCAATAAAATTTTTGGAAGATTCCGATTTGAATTCGACATTACAGAAGCACAATTACTTGCTCCTGAAAGGGTTAAGTTAGAGCTTTCTCTTGAGAAATCGTTGAACGCATCTTGTTGCTGCTAAGTGTATGCCGTGAAATCGATAACGACAACTCACATAAATATAAGACACAATATAACTCACATGCTACATATAAGAAACCCACAGTGCCGATCATTTAAATTTATCAAAAGAATAATTTTGCATTAAGTTCGAAGCCACTGTGGTCGTCCGTTGCCCTCAGTGCCCTGAACTCAACCCTTCACGCTTTTCGATGTCTTTTATTTAAGCAATTTCCTTTTTAAATTTGTCCGGTTTCAATTTTTCATTTTTTTCTCCCTGTCTTCCGATAGAGTCTCCGCACAAGAGACGTAAGTAGGGCGCGCGGAAACGCCGCTCTCCGCGAATTTTACTTAATATTAATTATCTTAAAAAAAAAAAAAAAAAAAAAAAAAAAATCAGCATAATAGATGAAAGCTTGTTTTGTTGGAAATTTGAATACCCTTGTTTGGCCTCTTATCTGCCGTACAACCTTTAAATTACAATGATCTCTTTTAGACGATTCTCGAATAAGCATAAAGAAAAATAATAACAATTTAAATAACCACTGATGACGGCCGTGTGATGGCTGAAAACGTTTTGGATTTTAACGATTTTTAATGTATTTTTAAGATTTTCTAAGATATTTCTAATGTATTTTAAATAATTTTCTATTGCATGTATGCGCCTGCAAGTAATTTTAGTGCATTTATTTATTTTATTTTTATATGAATTTTAATTAAAAGAATACTAGGAATCCAACAGCAGTTCTACTTTTACTCAATGATCTTTCGTACAGACCCACACTAGACATATTACAGTAGTCTACAAATTGTAAAAACAACCTTTGAGGATGAAAGCGCAATAATTGAAATTTATGCTGTTATCGACGCTGAATTTGAAAATGAAGGCAGTTTCCCGCAATCTCGCACCACATTTTTTTTCTTTCTTTTTTTTTTAAAGTTTAGAAAGTATTTAGAAAGTACAGTTTAGCCTCTATATTTAAATCGTAACAAACGTTAAAATTTTCAACACAAATAATCGATTTTAACATCCTATTTGAATTATTCGTTAAATTTTTACCTTCGGAAACCGAACAAGAAGTCATTCGGTAGAGTAATTTAGGAATTATTCAGAGGCAAAGTTTTGGATGCCAAAGATAAATTGCGTTTTAATCATGCAAAACAAACTGCACTGCAGGTAGTTTTATAAGCATAACTCAAAAAGTATACTTGGTGTGGAATGAGCTATAATTATGGATTCACATATTTTTAAAGCTTCTAGAAATCGGTTTCTGTTGAGATATTTATAAGTTACTATGCATTTTTTAAATATTAATTTTATAATTCATATATTTAAAATTAAATAACCATTATATAACTATTAATTAACTATTAGATAACTATGTGGCGTGACAGAGCATTTTATATCATGTTATTCTTTTTTTTTTTTTTTTTCAGTATTTTTAACCTCTTGAGGGGCGACCTAATTTAAACAAGATTCTCACCAGAAATTTTTAACTAAATTTTATATTTTTAATTTTGGAGGAAAATCGTTGAACAGCGAACAGCAGAGCAGTTCAATGGGATACCTAGTAGCAGTGCTACTCCACTCCCTGTAGATGAGTAAGTGTATAGCAAATCCTAGAGGAGCCATGAGAAAAGAGTTTAAGCGTAGCACACAGTGCTACAATAAAAAATAGAGAAGTTAAAAATTTAAATATGGAGAGGCTGAAAATTTATGAGAGGTTAGTCCGGGGATTACAGTATAAGTGAAAATCGTTGAAAGATTGCTTTTCCTTATTTAAAAATAAAGTTTTTCGATTATTCCGGCGAGAATTCAATATTTAGAGACATTTTTGCTTACCCTTCAAAGGGGTTAATTACTTTACAACACAATCTTCGACTCATCAATTCCGAAAATGGTATAGACTAAAATTTTGTAAGCTTTAGTTCCATGTCATCCCTTCCCTCCCGTCTTATGACCTTCATAAGTTGATTTCGGACTTTTAGAAGGGTATTCCTTAACTTTGGCGATAAATAAATAAATAATAATAATAATAAACTTGCTACATCCGCGAATTTGTTTTCTCGAAATTGCACTATAAAACAGATGTAAAGCTATATGTCATGTCGATCAATTAAAATAAAATTTCATTCCAGTTACAAACAAACTAGCAAATATTTTTAAGCTCTTATCTTTTAGCCAGCCCTCCCATGATGAACTCGGGCCCCTGTGCAACTGTTCCTTTTGCTCCATCCTGTCACTACTCCCATCTCTTCTGCACGACTGAGGCTCGTGATTTGTCCGATTCTACACATTTGTTTTCTTACGTTCAAACACTCATTACTATGGAATTCATGTGCATTTTTGGGGGAAAAAATACCTTATTCATTAAAGATGTATAACAAACGGCACTTTCGATATGACATATATTAGCTAAGCAAGATATTTTAACACACATTCTGATTTATGTTTTAATCAGTTTAGTGTAATGTTAAGCTCACTTACATATATTTTTTGAAAAATGTTCGTAACGGGTACCAAATTAGAATTTTTTCATGAAACATTGTTATTCTTTTTTTTTTTTTTTTTTTTTTTTCAATTTTACTGGCATCTGCATTTATAAACTTTGATTCATAACTATTATCACCTAAATGCAAAAGCACCAACCGTATCGAAATGCGAAAGGAATTTAAAAGATAAATACAAAAGGGAAAAAAAGCATGAATAAAAAATAATAAGCTGATCGGCAATGGTTTGCAACTTTAGAATTCTTCCTATCTATTTTTTGTTAACTTTTCTCAACCATCTCTTTCAGAAGATATAAAAAAAACTGCGAAGAAAGTTCTAAATGAAAGAAATCGGCTCTCTCACAGCATTTTTTTTCTATCTTTGTTTCTTCGTTGGCAACGTCTCGTAACGCCTCCTGGCGGGTCCCGGGTGTGGCATATGTTCGCGTGCTGTCATTTGCGCCTCTCTGAGCTGCAATTTGCACCTAAAGTTAATGCCGCAGTAGAGGGACTTTAAGTGGCGTGGAGGTTGGAATTCGACCCTTGGCTACTAATTTAGACCCTAACCGCCGCTTTGGAGGTGTGATGGCGCAACGGTGGGCCTATTATTGTTATTACGTCGCCCAGTGTTTGATTTTAGAGATTGTGACTGACACTTGTACTCCGGTACTAAAGTAAAAGTTTACACAGTTCAGAGAAAGAGTTACTTTAACTTGCGCATAAGTTTAAAAGTGAGAACAAATAAGAAAAAAAGGAAAGAAAGGATAAAACCGCTTTGTTGATAGATTTTTATTAATGTGCCAGAATGGCTAAGATTAATAAATACTGTAATTTTTTTTATTTAAGGTGACTTATCAGTTTCAAACATTCATTGGGTTGATTTTTTTGTTTTTCACATTTTATTATTATTATTTTATATATATACAATTCTGAATAAAATAATTCATCAAATTAGAATGTGTTCAAATAAATAAATAAATGAACTAAAAGAAAATTCGTTTAAAGCAGAAAGTTGGTATTTTCATCATTTTTCCTAAAGAATGAGGTATCGAGTATCCTTAAGAGCCTACTTCAGTCAAATGAAAAGACGCGTTCGCTAATGCTAATCCTATGGAACACATTTATAAAGATATCTCGTTTGAATTTCAATATTTTTAAATGATTTTTTTTAATTGAATAGTTGAGATCGATCTGTACAAAGACCGTTGTTTACTTTTTCGATTTTCTTTATAGGTATTTTTAATGAGGACACTTTCATTTTCGGAACCGGTTTTGAAAGTAAAAACATCCTTATAAAAAAAATCTGCAATCAAAATCGAAAAGTAAAAAACGACCTGCATACAAATCGATCTCCGTTATCCAATACAAAAAAAATCATTTAAAAATATTGAAATGCGACCGAGATATCTTTATAAATTTCTTCCATAGGATTAGCATTAGCGAACGCGTCTTTTCATTTGAGTGAAGTAGGCTCTTAAGTGTCTTGGTCAGTCAGATCTCAAAATCGCTTCTCAAATATACCTGGACTTGCTGGCATACTGGGTCTACTAAGGACATGCTGGACTTGCTATGTATTCGTCTTTTTAAAATACCTTCTCTGGAAATTAATATTTTAACTTCTTTTTTCTGTATATTCTTCTTGAAGGATGTCTCTTTTATTTTTTAAAGCTGTCAAAATATTTCAAAAATATAAGCTTAATCTAATATTTTATGTTATAAAAACTGATGAACAGTATATAAGATTTCAACACTTGAGTGGTGTACCGAATACTGTTCTGATTGAGTTGCCGAGTACTAAATATTGGCCAATTACTACTCGGCCGAATACCGAGTAGCAGTGTGTAAGGAATAAACACAAAATCACTTGTGGGCATATATAGAAGTGAACTTAGTGGTAACACCTAGAAGAATTTTTTACAAACGCCACTGCATATATGTACGCATACACAGTTAGATGAAAAAGTTCAGCACTGCTTGCAAAAAATTATAAAAAGTACCTATTGCTATATTGTTACTATTATTGTTATTATTATATTATTACCTATTACTATATTGTTATTATTATATTATTACCTATTACTATATTGTTATTATTATTTTATTACCTATTACTATATTGGGAACAGATGTCATATATTCCCGCATCTGCCATCTTGGTTTTTTTTTTTTTTTTTTTTTTTTTTTTTTTTTTTTTTTTTGACGTGCATAATTTTATTTCACAAATGTTTAATTATATTTACATTTTAAACGTTTAGTATTAGAAATTATTACATTATTAGAATTTATTAGATTAGAAATTATTACATTATTAGAATTAGAAAAAAAATCAAAGATGGCAGATGCGGGAATATATGACATCTGCTCCCTATATTTTTACCTTTACTATTTCTCATGTGACAACATTTACAATTTATTATTTTAAATCTTGAGTTATCTGACAAATTGTTTTCAGAACTGATATATTATTTATAAACTTTACTATTAAAATTCCTTCTTAAACTGAGATTAATTGAACAAAATGCATGATTTTATGAAATGTTGCAGAACCGTGTTTTTCAATATATTAGAATTAAGATATATATGCACAGATTTCTTCGTTAATTTCCTGCTTGATTTATTACGTAATAAGCATTTAACAATAATTAACGAGTGAAAGCAATTTTAAATCAGCTTTCAAGATACTTTTTTTAAAGAGATAAATTTTACAGAATAACAGACGTATTGTTTAAATATATATGGAATCTCTATAAACTTTGCACCGGCATAAAAAAAAAAAAAAAAAAAAAATCATTTTAAAATTTAACCTTTAAAAGTTGTCTTTGGAACAATGTAAAAATACTGTAGCAGAGGTTACAGGTAACAAAGGTTACATTTAATAAATTGAACATTTTATCTTCAATAATTGTATTGATATAAATAAATTTAAATTTATTGTTTGTGTAAACATTTTTTTGCCTATATTTATAAAATGTGAAAGAAAAATTAGCTTTTGAAACAATATTTAAAACTGAAACTGGACTAATAGAAGTTACAAAGAGAACACAGACTTACTTCAAAATTTATTTATTACTTTACTATTCTAAGCATGTGATGAAAAAAAGTAAAATTCGCACCAGATTTCTTTTGTAGGAAGTGTCTCTAGAATATAGACTAGTATTGCATTTGGGTTACACAATTCCTCTTATTATCCTAATACATTGTGAAAATGCTGTAACGGAGGCCACATTTACATTATGAATGCTAAATAATTGCATGGAGTTAAAAAAATATATATATTTCAGAATATATTTATTAAACTATTAAAATTGTTAATTAGAGGGAAACGTTTAAAGATTATGCTACTCATGGTGTTTAGAAATATAATTTATTTAAAGTTGCATCTACAGTGATATGGACAACGTAATTTGATAGTTAAAGAAGAGGAAAACGGATTTAATGATAAATAATAATTAGAGAGAAAATTTGCTAAATAAAATTTTGAAAAAAAGTAAATAGTTATTATTATTTTTAAGAGGAAATTAATATATATATATTGTTCCTTATATATGACCAAAAAAAAAAAAAAAAAAAGTAAAGTTGTTGACATGGAATGGTTTTGCCATAATATTAACAATATTAAATTATTCATATTGATATCAGTACATAGATAAAATAGGTCACGATTTTTTTTTTCAAGATTGATCAGTATAGATAGATATTTTGATAAAGCATTTTTGTCAAAAAGTCATGTGGCCATTTTGGATCCAAGCGTCTTCTATAACTGTCTTAAAGAGCAATAACTAACGTCTATGCTATTACCCAGTTAAACTGTTTTATTGTAAAACATTTTTTTTTTTTTTTTTGCTAATACGTACCTTCCTAATTCTCTGGATCTCTATTTTATGTAAATAAAACGAACAAAACCCCTTGCAACTTTACATCCCTCCACATAACTGCCAGAAATGGAAAGGTGAAGGAAGATGGTGAGCGGGAGAAAAAAAGAGAGAGAAGAAAATAAAAAACACAAAAATAATATTGGAGGCAATGAGATTTTTGCGTGCAATAGTTTATCGTTCGAACAAAGCTTTTGAAATGTGTGTATATATTCAGCAACATTGTTCCACGCCTTCCCTTTTCATACAAGATTCGAATATGAAAAAAAGAAAAAAAAAATAGTCTTCCCATGATGAGGAGGGGTGGTTGGCATGTTTTAAAAAATACATTTAGTGGAAACACGTGACACATTACAAACGTTGTAAGCATTTTGTAATATTTTTAGAATGATTTCTTGTTTTATTTGGCTTTTTTATTCCTCTTTTTTTTTTCAACTTTTCTTTTCTTGTTTTTTTTTTTTTGTTTTTTTTTTTTTTTTTTTTTTTTTTGTAAGTTGTGTTTGTTTGTTTTTTTCAATCGTAGCAGCACTGTAAATTATTTTCAGAGCCAGAAGAGTGTTTCAAATGCCATCCTTTTTGTAAGAAAATGCTGATTTTTTCACCCTTAAAATTTATGGAATGCTCATATAGTATAAATTCCACTGTATGAATGTTTTCTTTTCTTTATTTAAAATTTTCGTGTTTATTGATTAATAAAGTAGAGAATTTGTAGTATGTATAATGATTAAATTATCAGTTAAAAAAGAGTGTTTGATAGAAATTTCCGCCCAGTTTTAATTTACAATAAATTTATTAAAATTTATTATAGATGAATATTAAGTTACTTGAAAGCAACAAAAAATATGTATCAAGCCCAGTAGCAGAATTTTTTGAGTCAATCTGCAGCAAATCAAAATTTATCTGCAACCCCAAAATGCTGGACCAAGCTTACAGCGAAAAAAAAAATAATAGTAACCCATAAAATAATAAATAAGCAAAAGTTGCATTAAAAAACATACACACAATGAGATATACAATAAGTAAAATACATCTAAAATAAACTTTAATTATTTTAAGTTCGGTATTTTTGTTTTAAGCTGTTAGATTAATCTGCAAGGTCTAAAATGAGCTGCAGCAGCCGCTTCCATGCCGCAAAATTTCTAAGCTACTGAGCTAGAAATTAATTTTTATGCGAAAAAAATATATTATGTAATAAAAATGTATTATGACAATTGTTTTCAATCGAGTTTTATACTTTTGACAATAAATTATTCATATTCACAGCAGAAAAAAAGCAATTTTTCAAATAGAATTATTATTATTATTATTATTATTAAGTTTCAACTGTACAAACAACATTGAATGACTATCCGATAAAATTTAGATAATACTTTATTAATCCGATAAAATTTAGAAATTACGATAACAACCTAGTACCTACGAGTGAATTGGGGACACATAATTTGGGAATTCATGACAAACAAAAACTTTTATTTATTTATTTATTTATTCATTTATTACGCCGATCTGTCGATAAAGGAATCTCTTTGAAATGGATTTGTAATCCATGTGTTCACATTTAATAACATGTTGTTTCATTTCTGAATTTATATAGAGCCAAAATTTCTTTTTATATTTTAATTCTCTATTCGAAATAAATAATATAAAAATAAACCTGTGGCGCTATAATCCATCAAGGATCATTGATTAAAAGATTACAATGCCCAACCCTGTTTTTTTTGTTTTTTTTTTCTTTTTTTACTATGGTACCTGGGATGCTTACAATACATGTCCCGGTCAGGTTGTCAGCCTAACGCGGGACTCAGTGTTTAGTTTTCAAGTGATCTTGGGATACATTTTAACAGTCCCGAAAGGATGAAAGGTTGAGTGACCTTTTCTTTGCCCGCAATCGAAATGCATAGACATGTAGCGTGGTAGCGCGAAGCGCTGACCACTAAGCTAACTGGGATTCTGTATACACAGGTGCGTAATTTCAGATATTGCTTAGCGAGAGCAGAATTACTTTGTTGGGCATGGTAAACACAGATTTTCTGTTAATTTTTCTTGCATTATTTTTTATACATATTTTCAACTGGTTAAATTATTGTTATAATTTATTTACTTGAAAGAATTAATATATTGGAAAAAACAAATGAAACCGTCCAACTAATAATAATAATAAATTAAAGAAACAGATGATAATGAAAAATTAGTCTAAAACTCAAAGGAGGCAACTACCCTATCCTGCCATCCCTAAATGACGACTCGGATTACATGATTAAATAATAAAATTTTAAGGTGCCCGCTTTATTTAAGTCGAAAAACTAACCAATGGGTCGTAAATAATGTTGCCAGTTATACCGAATTATCCAGGACGGGCCAAATTCCACGTGTCTCAAGATCCGTCCCATGTAACGACCGCGCGGGACGCGCTTTACTTTAAAAGCTTTATTTTTCATGATACACAAATTCAATCCCCCCCCCCCGTACCGTGCCATTCGTTAGTTTGCATCGAGTGGAACATAGTACAGCAAAATCTATCAACACAGAACATTATCGATAACGGAAAAAATTTATTGTTCCTTCAAAAGGATCACCTTACTAATCTACCTGTTTAGGCGGAAGCCAGTTTAAAATTGAATTTTTCGCAGTTCATAGCAATTCTATTTTCACATGTTATTGTACTTTGTTCAGTAAAACCTATGAAGACAGACTTGTCTATAAAGAAAACACTTATACTTCCTTCAAAAGGATCACCTTGCTAATCTACCTGTTTAGGCAGAAGCCAGTTTAAAACTTAATTTTTCGCAGTTCATAGCTATTCTACGTTTCATATGTTTTATTGTACTTTGTTCAGTAAAACCTATGAAGACAGACTTGTTTATAATGGGGGGGGGGGGGGAATTATATTTCCTTCAAAAGGATCACCCTGCTAATCTAGGAAGCCATAGTTTAAAACTGAATTTTCGCAGTTCACAGCAATTCTATTTTCACATGTTTTATCGTACTTTGTTCAGTAAAACCTATGACGACAGACTTGTCTATAAAGAAAACACTTATACTTCCTTCAAAAGGATCACCTTGCTAATCTACCTGTTTAGGCAGAAGCCAGTTTAAAACTGAATTTTTCGCAGTTCATAGCTATTCTACGTTTCATATGTTTTATTGTACTTTGTTCAGTAAAACCTATGAAGACAGACTTGTTTATAATGGGGGGAAAAAATTATATTTCCTTCAAAAGGATCACCCTGCTAATCTAGGAAGCCATAGTTTAAAACTGAATTTTCGCAGTTCACAGCAATTCTATTTTCACATGTTTTATCGTACTTTGTTCAGTAAAACCTATGAAGACAGATTTGTCTATAACGGAAAAAATTTTAGTTCCTTCAAAGGTATCACCTTACTAATCTACCTATTTAGGCGGAAGTCAGTTTAAGACGGAATTTCTCGCAGTTCATAGTGATTCTGTTTTCACATGTTTTACTGTATACTTTGTTCAGTGAACACTGTTAAAACGGACCTGTATATAACGAAATTCTGTTTGAAAAGTAAAAGTTTCACTGTCCCAGAAATTCTGCTTCACAAGTTTTAAAACATACGACTATTGTGTTTATTGAGTATTCCTGCTAAGACCGAATCGCAAGGCACCCAAGAAAAGTTCCTTTTAAATAGGTTTTCGTCTTACCAAGTGTAGCTGTATGGTATTCTTGCCCAATAGTCCAGGCAATAGAGACCGTATAGGGGCTCTACCTAGCAAAATTCATGGTAGTTCTGGAAAAAGGCTTACTATATGTTTTTTGGATTGCTGAATCCGAATTTTTAACTTCCCACCAAAATTTTCCCCGGCAACCCCCCCCCCCCCCAAATTTTGGTAAAATACCCCAAAAAAGGTTTTTATTAAAAAAAAAATCAATTTTTTTACTGTTTTAGGGGAAAAGTATCTAGAAATTCAGAAAGTAGACAAAATTTGCAACAAATTAGATACATGACATTATGACTTAGGATGAAGGGGAAGGGGTGGATCTGCCTCGGAACATGCGCGCGGTGCTGCGTGAACTAAGTTGCGCAATTCCACTTAACCACTCACATGTTTACATTCGCCCTCCCATCTCCCCTCCGAACTTTCTCTATAAGGTTTACTTTAAGTTTTTTGGGTCACTGAATCCCAATTTTTAACTCCCCCCCACAAATAGTTGTTTTTAACTTAAATTTCTTATTGTTTTAGGGGAAAAGCATTGCGAAATTCAGAAACTAGACAAAATTTGCAACAAATAGGATATATGACATTATGACGTAGAATGAACGGGGAGGGGGAGGGCTGCCTCTGAACATGCACTGCGGCGCTACGTGCACTAAGTTATGAAGTCCAGGCAATAGGGGATTTTACCTGGAAAAATTAATACTAGTTCTGGATTTCGACTCACTTTATGCTTTTTGGGTCGCTGAATCCGAATTTGTAACTTCCCACCAAAATTTCACCCGGCAACCCCCCCAAAAATTGATTTTTTGAAAAAATTTAGTTTTTGAGAAAAGCGCGCGGGGAGTGTTCCGAGGCAGCGCCCTCTCTCCCCGTTTATCCTACGTCATAATGCCATATATCCTATTTGTTGCAAATTTTATCTAGTTTCTGAATTTCGTAATGCTTTTCCCCTAAAAGAATAAGAAATTTAAGTTAATAACAACCATTTTTTTTTTTGGGGGGGGGGGGGGGGGTTCGGGGGGGGATTTTGGGGGTAAGTTAAAAATTCGGATTCAGCTACCCAAAAAACTTAAAGTAAACCTTATAGAGAAAGTTCGTAGGGGAGGTGGGAGGGCGAATGCAAACCTGTGAGTGGTTAAGTGAATTGCGCAACTTAGCCCACGCAGCACCGCGTGCATGTTCCGAGGCAGATCCCCCCTTCCCCTTCATCCTAAGTCATAATGTCATATATCTAATTTGTTGCAAATTTTGTCTACTTTCTGAATTTCTAGATACTTCTTCCCTAAAACAATAAAAAATTGATTTTTTTAATAAAAAACCTTTTTTTTGGGGGGGGGGCTTTTTCCCAAAATTTGGGGGTTGCCGGGGGAAATTTTGGTGGGAAGTTACAAATTCGGATTCAGCGACCCAAAAAACATAAAGTAAGCCGATTTCCAGAACTATCATTAATTTTGCTAGGTAAAATTGCCTATTGCCTGGACTACAAGCGACAATGAAATTTTACGTTTGAAATCAGAATTCTGTCATAGACAGATTCCGTTTTGATAAGAGTTTTTATGTCTCGATTTAGAATCCGTTGTCTTGTCACGCTTTTATTATTATTATTATTATTATTATTATTATTATTATTATTATTATTATCTCCCCGTGCCGCTTTTTTGTGACGCTGGACCTGACAGCACTACAGTAGAGTCCCGATTATCCGAGTCCCACTTAACCTAGTTTCCGCTTTAACCGAGTTATTTTCTTCTGATGGATTGATGGCTTCCATTACTATGAAACAGCCATTATAAATGAAGTCTTAGGTGAAGATGAAAGAACAACCGTAAAAAGTTAGAACTACTTTTAGAAAAAAGAAAAAATTATGGCCATTTTTCCCCCATTCTGGGCTAGAAAATCAGAGTTCTAACTTTTTACGGCTGCTCTTTCACCTTCACCTAACACTTCATTCATAATAATAGGAGCCATCAGTCCATCAGAAGAAAATGATCCATTCCAAAGGTATAAGTTCGATTGAAACAAACTATTTAATAATTTGAGTAGAAAGAAGAGGCTACACCTGCAATTTTCATGACACTAATAGAATCACATAGCTGCCAATTTGTATGGTTTTGATACCTCTAAAATTTAATACGAATTTTTGCTATATTTAATCGTTGGCAATTGTTAGATTTCGCGGATTGAATTAGGCAAAATTTACTGGTTAATTTTATTGGTAAGAAAAAATCTTAGAAATTGGTAGCTATATGCAGTAGCATAATACTGCTGAAAAAAATAAATTGACTTTCAACAAATAAAAAACTATCAAGGGCTTTTTCAAATAAACAATTTCATTTCCTGTTTTTCTTAAAAGTAACGGAAATGTATATCTAAGAAATGTTATAAAAATGAATGAATTTACGTAAAAATTTATATTTCATCTCCTTAGTTGGTGACGATTTGTGTAAATCCGGTTTATCCGAGTTTTTTGATTATCCGAGGTGAGCTTGATCCAAATTAACTCGGATAATCGGGGCTCTACTATAGTTGCAAACCATACATTTTGGGAATCCTCCGCGTTAGACACAAGTTTAAAAAAAATCACCTTCAACAATAGGGATAGCAAAATTTATCAATTACTTTAATTTCTATTGTATATATATATATATATATAATTTAATTTTAAATCTTTATATAACTATGCACGATTAACTAGTGAAATTTTTGGTAACCCCCTTTATATCATCACGCGACCTCAATTTATGAAATCCCTGTCTTAGACAGAAGTTTAAGGCTGTTCTCAAGTCTAAGTTCAGTTCACGGTGGGTGATTTACCGATTCTAGCTGGCCAAAATTATATGTAATAGTCTATGCCGTCAATATAGTCCCATCGCCATGAAAGCGGAAAATTTTATTGATATTTACTATTGATTGTTTGGTATTGCAAAATGTAGCGTGTAGCAGTCATAATTTCGTTAGAAGGCCATTCAAAAGTATTTCATTACGGCCTATGGGGAAAAATAGTTTGCGGTGGTTTTTAATCATGTTTCATAATTTCAAATACTTTGAAATTTATATACATATCTATAAAGTGCACTACAAGATTATGGCTATAGAATATGGTGTAGATAGCATTTATCGATCATTTACAGGGACACTAAAAAGAATTATGTTACATTACGGTCTATGGAGAAAAATTGTTTGTGGTGTATTTTGTTCATGTTTCACTATTTCAAAAGTATTTAAACTGATATATATCTCCTAGCTGCTCTGTAAGATGCTTACTAATGAATATGATGCTATATTCATCTTTCATATACAGGGACACACAAAATAAATCAGTTATGTTTTTCTCTGTATGAACAATAATTGATGAAAGTGCGTTTTCGGTTGTGGAACACTTTTTTAAATTATAAAAATTGCATACTATTTAGTGTGTATAAATTCTATAAATCATATACAGGCTGCATAAAACATCTGAAGTACATTTCTGTTTATTGACGGAAATTGCTGACGAGGAATTTTCAACTATGCTATGTGTTCACTAACTATTCTAAATTTTAGCATATTGTGAATTATTTGATAAATCTATAGTTCATATACAAGGATGTACAAAATTTTCAGCTATTTTTTCGACTTGGTTGAAATTGTGTTTTCAAACGTGTTATACGTTTTACAAATTATTACTTAGACATAGTTTTTCACATTATTAAGCTATGAAGTTTTATTATAATAGTCCGAATGCGTTAAAAAAATGTTTCATAATCTGATTGAAGCATGATTTTACGTTCTTCTTGATAATTTTAATGAAACTTTCTTAACGGTATGGAAGCTAAAGTGATAAAACTATTTTTGTATTATTATAACAAATCCTAAAATTCGTTTTCTAAAATTTAGGATACGGGGCAAACATTCGACAGCTTTAATGAAAATTGCTGTGTTGTATATTCTGTTGTATATTTATATTTATCTTTGCACAGAGGAACCTTATGTAAAAAATGGGAATCATAAGAAAATGCCTACATTATGTTTTGCATTGTATCAAATCTGAATTTGGAGAATTTGTCTCTATAAACAAAATATTTTCAATCAAATTCACATTTTCGTTAAATTTTAAATATGCCGTTGCATAATGGTGTAAAAGTTTATTTATGTGACTTACTTAAATTTCGCTGTCTTTGATAAAAAGAAAATGGTACTTGAACTAAAATTAAAAAAAAAAAAAAAATTATTTAGACTTAATAAGCTAAAAACAATTCTAAAAACTGGGAGGGCACCTAAGGGCAGAAAAATTAAATTGGAACGAAAAGGTAATAATCTAAACTATTTAATCATATCAAAAATTGAGCTTAATCGTGCTTTATCGCATAACTTTTTCTATATTAAAACTGAAAAATTGTAAAAAAAAAAAAAAAGTACAGAGTTTCTTGCGACATTAAATATGAAATAACATATGAAATAATATGATAATATGTGCAAACTTTATGCACATAAATCCGATAAAATAAGGTCCACATTTTGTTTGGAAGCGCCTATAATCGAGCAGTATATTTTATTCCGCTTCAAGTAACATATTAAAGAACTATACTCAAATTGATTGATTCATTCCCAACTAAGAAGCACCAATTTTGCGCTAGTCTATGGACCCCACAATTATATTTATATCAAAACCAATAGCAGGGTACAACGCCCTAACTATTGAGCTATAATAGGCAAAAAATAAATTACGTAAGGATAAACTTTTAAAAATAGACTTTTGGCCAGCTAGAATCGGTAAATCACTCACCGTGCGCTGTCTAATTTTTTATACTTTCGCGATTTTTTTTTAATTGGTAAAGGCGCAACATTTTCAGGTATATTTAGGTACAAAGGAAACGAATAGCGTTTTCTGTTTTTTCCATAAAAATAACAAATCTTTCAGAATATGCCGTCAAGGTTGGAATTGACGGAATGATGGTTATCGTGTATCAATCTGCTTATAATTCAAGGTGGGTCGAATTTAAAGGAAAACGGAGAAAGCTATTTAATGCTTGGGCATGTCAACGTGAATAGTTGAAAAATTTAGGCAAATGAAAAATAAAATGAATTAGTAAATGTATCAAAAAAGATTTGTGTTTTTGAGCGGAAATTAATCTGCTATTTTAAAATACTCTTAAAAAATCGTCTTCGTTGATATAACGATCGCTAATTTTTCTTTTTTTAATGGCTTTATAATCCATGTATAGTTATCAATAATTTCCATTGCTGTATCCAATGGGTACAGGAATATATTCCTGCTCCTGTATAAATCAAAAGCTTCGTTTAAGTTTTAATTATATGTATAATTAAATATATTAAATGATACGTAACACTCTTTCACTTTTTATTAGCATATATTTATTTTGAGACTCTTTGGTTAAGAGAGAAAAAAAAATCCCGTATCTTACTAAGAATATCGTGGAAGAGGAGAGAAACCTACTCACGACAGACATCAAAAAGGGGGGGAAATTGCAAAAAGTGTAAGAAAAAACATTTAAAAATATCAACTCGTAAAATGAATCGCTTAGTTGTCCCAAAAATAAATGCATTCACTTGTCGTGAAACAGACTTACCCAATTCTATAATAACAGGAATCCCAGAGTGAGAATTTTTTATTGTACTATATATGTTTATGCATCATTAAACAATAAGATTTTTTTGGTGATTTGTTTCATATCAGCTCACAATCCCATTGTGGGAATCATGCCACAAACAAATTCTTGAAAAATCCCCTTCATTGATACACTATAAAAGTTTTATGTAGCGTTACTCCATAAAATTGGTGGCAGCATTACTGCCTCCATTTTATTAAGTAATTTAACCTATATATACTGGTGTTACGCTACAATAATGTGTAATATTACACCAGTTATATACGTTTAAATCGCACCATTATATATGTTAAATTACTTCATAAAATTGGCGGCAGCATGTTGCCACCAATTTTATGGAGAAACGTTACATTTTTTTTTTTTTTTTTTTTTTTTTTTTTTTACAGTGTATAGGGAGAACCAAACCTTTTTTAAATGTATTTATAAACTAAGTGAGTTTATTAATGTTACCTTTAACCCCTTCACAACGAGCTTCTTTTACAAACTTTTTGATTTTCAAAATAAATTTTTTTGTCTAATGCAATCACGGAAATGCTTTGATTAAATAACGCAAAATTTTCATTTAAAAATTATTGTTATGAATAATAAAAGATTTATGCATCACCTATACGCAGCTGTCGTTGTAAAAGGGTTGTATGTATAAGCGACGCTCGTCGTGAAAGGGTTAAGGCTTTCTCAAATCCAAAAGAGCAACTTTATGACATAAGTTTTAATTTATTTTTTTCGGAAATGCATGAAACTAGCAGGTGTTGTTGTTCAGAAACCATGCAATCGAGCTGTTTTTCCGGGGGGTTTTGCAAACGTAATATATCTTTCAGAAAATAGTGCCAAAGTGGCCGTTTTGAACCGAATTTCCACTCAAAAGAAGAATAACCACTCAAGGAAGGGTGAAAAGCGTCTTTGTCACGTGATCAAAATCGCTTACAACTCAATAGGTAATTTATTGATCAAAAAATGGAAAACACGGTTCGATTGCAAATCGCTTTCATAGTCAGGCCTTCCAATTTTATATATTTCCGTTAAAAAAGGAATTTGTAAATGTGTCAATACGTTTTGCGTTTGTTGAGCAGAGCAGTTGAGAACAGCCTTAAGTAAAGTTCTCAATTCTGCAGGATTAAATAAAATAAAGTATTTCGATTACCCTTTTTATACCAGCTCACAACACATCAGTATGTTGCGAGCCATACTTTGAAAACCTTTGGCTCATACAAAATCTAAAAAAGAAAAAAAAAATCCTGCACCTTACTAAGGATAACTTCTCTTTTCCTTGAAGGTGGAGAGAATCTACTCACGGCAGACATCAAAAAGGTAAAAAAAAAAAAAAAAAAAAAAAAATACAAAAAATACAAAAAGTGTGAGTAAAAAATATTAAAAAATATCAACTTCATAAGATGGATCGTCTAGTCGTCCCAAAAACAAAAGCACTCACCCGTCGTGAAACAGACTACCCCATTCTACGATCATTCTGCATCAAAAGGAACCCCAGAGTGAGAAAGAGGGAGAAGAGAGAGAGAAAAGAGACAGGCCACTTTTAATTGATGCAGCGTCGTGCCGCTAGAGGTCAGCCCAACCTGTAGTTCCCACGGTTATGAGTTTGGGGCTGTGGGTGGAAACGCCTTAGGGATGATGCCCCTTGAAAAGGAAGCGGGGGATGAAAAAGTTGATGAGGAAGTCAAAGAGATGAAACTATCTTCTTCCACAAAGTAAGAAAATTACAAGCTTTGCTCCCGATGCAAGACTCAAACCCAAATAACAAATTACTGGGTAAATATCTCAAGCAAACATGTTTTTTTTTTTTTTTTTTTTTTTTTTTTTCCTCCCTCTTTTTCAGAATTGTAATTGTTTGTCGATAAATATTTTAACGTTCTTTGACAATTCTCTATTTTCTGAAGATAAAAGAGTAACAATCTGGATTGTGAAATACGAAGTATATTTCAAAACCTGTGATCATTTTAGATAGATAAAATATTTGAAATCAAATAAAATCCCATGCAAGACTCAAATAGGAAATTACTGGTAGTTCAAGTAAACATGATTCTCTTCCCGTCCCCTGTTTCATCAGAGTTTATTTATTTATTTGGATAAAAATCTTTTAACTGTCCTCCAATTTGCAGTATAAAAGGACTATGGAGTGGAAGCATTTAAAAAACATATGAAAATTAAATATTGCATTTCATGCACGAGACTCAAATAGCAAATTACTGATGTCTCAAGCAAACATTTTTTCTTTCTATTTTCAGAATTGATTTTTTACTTATTTCGATAAACATTTTCGCATTCTTTGTCTAGTCTGTCAACTTGCTATCAAAAAAGATTGAAAATACGAATGATGAAGTATGAAACGATTATAAATCCGTGATCGTTTCCGAAAGATAAAATTAAAAAAATAAATAAAATATTGTTTATTTAATTAACTACAGGTCTTCAATAATAAACTACTGTATAATCTCTCACGCAAACTTCTTCTTCTTCTTCTTTTTTTTTTTTTTTTTTTTTTTTTTTTTTTGTCAGAGTTGATATTACACATATTTCGATAAACACTCTAAACTTCTCAAACTGTCCATAAATTTGCGATCATAAAAAAGTAAAAACTATAATTTTAAATTTAAGTAAACTTGAATGTTTTTTCTTTAACCCCTTGTACTCCGATGGGTCTTTTAAGTCCCATTAAAGAAAATGCTGTATAAAATTTATTTCATTCGTCTACTAATAAAAATAGATGGTACTTTACATAGAAATACTTTGCTGGATCATATTCAGTAAACACAGCGAAACAGACGAAGCGAAATATTTTTTAATGTGATTATTTTCTCAACCATTTACATGGATTTAGCTTTTCTCCTATTAAAAATGCTTAACGAAAAGTTTGCAATTAGAAAACACTTCTCAGTTACGGATAGGATTACAATACATTTATTTGGATTGTTCTTGTAAGAATTGTGATGTTTCCATAACAGTATTTTTTGTTAATTAATCTAATTATTCTTGTAAATATTTTACGAAAAAAAAACTCTAACTTCCTATTTATTAAATCCGTTTTATTCAAAAATGTATTTAAAAATCAAATTGTTATTATATAAGTTGTTCTGGATATCTTCAGATATTAACGGAGACAATTATTGAAGGGGAGTAAATTTCTGATTTATAATTCAGGACATAAAGGGTTAATTTATTCAACTAATTAATAAATTAAACACTTTAACACCTATTTTTCTGTAAAATGTTTTACTTTTAAGTTTTAATTATTATTACAACATGCGAGGACATTTTTAATTACATCATTTTTTTCATAATTTTATTATTACAACATGGGAGAACATTTTTAATTACATTATTCTTTTTTTTTTTTTTTTTTTTTTTTTTTTTTCATAATTTAAAAGAAATTGAAAACAGTGATATATTTTATTTATTTATCTTTCTTTTTCTTTTTATTTATTTATCTTCCTTTATATATATATTTTCATATGTATTTTTTCCCTTGTCAGAGTTGATATTATATTTATTTCGATAAACACTCTAAACTTCTCCAGCTGTCCGTGAATTTGTGATCATCCAAAAGTAAAAAATTATAATTTTAAATTTAAGTAAACATGATGTTTTTTTTTTAACTTGTTCAGCAAATGAATAAATTAAACACTTTAACACCTATTTTTTTTTTATCATGTTTTACTTTTAAGTATTTAATTATTATTGCAACAGGGGAGGAAATTTTTAATTACATCAATTTTATTTATAATTTTATTATTACAACATGGGAGGACATTTTTAATTACATTACCTTTTTTTCATAATTTAAAAGAAAACAGTGATATATATTTTATTGATTTATCTCCCTTTTTATCTTTGTTTATCTACCTTTCTTTATATTCTTTATTTTTTTTTTCTCCTTGTCAGTGTTGATATTATAGTTATTCCGATAAACACTCTAAACTTCTCCAACTGTCCGTGAATTTGCGATCATAAACAAATAAAAATTATAATTTTAAATTTAAGTAAACATGTTTTTCTTTAATTTATGCAACAAATTAATAAATTAAACACTTTAACACCTATTTTGCTGTATAATGTTTTACTTTTAAGTTTTAATTATTATTACAACATGGAAGGACATTTTTAATTACATCATTTTTGTTCATAATTGTATTATTACATGAGAGTACATTCTTAATTGCATCTTTTTTCTTCACAATTTTAAAGAGACAGAAAACCTTGAAAATTTTTATCTATTTATCTTCTAAGCATACAAACATTCTTTTTTTTTTCCCTTGTCAGAGTTGATATTATATTTATTTCGATAAACACTCTAAACTTCTCCAACTGTCTGTGAATTTGCGATCATCAAAAAGTAAAAACATTATAATTTTAAATTTAAGTAAACATGATATTTTTTCTTTAATTTATTCCACAAATTAATACATTAAACACTTTAACACCTATTTCCCTGTATAATGTTTACTTTTAAGTATTTAATTATCATTGCAACATGGGAGGACATTTCTAATTACATCATTTTTGTTCATAATTTTATTATTACAATATGGGAGGACATTTTTAATTACATTCCTTTTTTTTTTTTCAGGATTTAAAAGAAAACAGTGATATATATTTTATTTATTTATCTTCCTTTTTATTTTTATTTATCTATCTTTCTTTATATTATTTATTTATTTATTTTCTCCGTGTCAGTGTTGATATTATACTTATTTCGAGAAACACTATAAACTTCTCCAACTGTCCGTAAATTTGCGATCATCAAAAAGTAAAAATTATAATTTTAAATTTAAGAAAACATGATGTTGTTTCTTTAATTTATTCAACAAATTAATAAATTAAACACTTTAACACTTACTTTTCTGTATAATGTTTTACTTTTAAGTTTTTAATTATTATTACAACATGCGAGGACATTTTTAATTACATCATTTTTTTCATAATTTTATTATTGCAACATGGGAGAACATTTTTAATTACAACTTTATTTTTCCCTTCATAATTTTAAAGCCATAAAAAACAGACATACATTTTATTTATTTATCTTCATAAACATTCAAACATTCTCTCTCTTTTTTTTCCTTGTCAGAGTTGATATTATACTTATTTCGGTAAATACTCTAAACTTCTCCAACTGTCCGTGAATTTGCGATATAAAAAAAAGTAAAAATTATAATTTTAAATTTAAGTAAATATGATGTTTTCATTTAATTTATTCAACAAATTAATAAATTAAACACTTCAACACCTATTTATCTGTATAAGATTTTACTTTTAAGTTTTTAATTATTATTAAAACATGGGAGGCCATTTTTAATTACATCATTTTTGTTCATAAGTTTAAAAAGATAGGAAACAATGATACATTTTATTTATATATCACACACCCCCTTCCTCCCCACACACGCATATTACTTGGAGGGTTTTTTTTTTTAATACAAAATTTAATTCCGAAACTCATAGCGTTCGAGTCTTTTTCATTATCTAATAATCAGACTAATAAAATATCTGCAGTTTTTTTTAAATGATTAATTATAGTAGATCTTTAAAACGCATTTGGGTTTTATTACGCTTATGAGCATTTAATTTAATTTCAATCCTTAAAAATACATATGTTATTAAAAAGTTAAATATCTATTTTTTGTACTGAATCTCGATCCAAATTATTCTCGATTAAATATAAAATCGGTTTTAAAAGTCAACTCATCTGTAAAAAGTGAAGTAAATAAACAAATGAAATCTGCTTTAGCTATTCTTTCCTTCAACCTCGTTCGTAATTTGAAGTCATAGAATATAGCAATCATCTTGTTAACCATAGTTAACAGTGAATTTGCGATTATAACAAGATAAAAATTATAATTTTAAATTTAAGTAAACATGATTTTCGTTCCTTAATTTTTTTCTTTAACAATTCCGTACATAAAAGCAATGTTAAAATTCTAGTGTTAAATTCACTTTGAGTAAATAATCAAAATTCGTATTAAGCACAAATAAAATGTACTAAAATTGTTTTTAGATGCATATATATAATATAAAATTATTTAAAATACATTAAAGTACCTTAAAAATACATTAAAAATCAAACCCAAATTCCAAAACATTTTCGGTCAAATTCACACGGCCAAGGAGAGACCATTGTAATTTAGGGTAGTATGGAAAATAAGTTGAGAGGAAAAGGAATTCATTTTTTTCACAAAACAAGCTGTTATCCACTACATAGCAATATTTTCTAGTATACATGGTTGTCATACGACAATGCATCGTTACATACTATATCTTTATTGGAAATTATTTCAATGGATTCTCTTATAATTGCTTCCTGGTAATTACTCCTACGAAAGATAATTTTGGATTTATTGATGAATAAGCGCAAAAAGAAATAACAACATTTAAATAACCACTGACGATAGCCGTATAAATTTGGCCGAAAACATTTTGCGATTTTAATTTGATGTTTAGTGAATTTTTAAAGTACTTTATGATATATTTTAAATAATTTATTTTATGTATATGCACCTAAAAGCAATTTTAGTATGTTTTGTTTGTGCTTTATACGAATTTTAATTCCATACATATTACCACTTTGACTAAGGTAGATTTGATGAAATAATCGACAGACCATAGCATCTGAAATATAAACTTTTGATGAAAAAAACTACTTTTGTAATTTTTCTCGATAAATCAAATAAAAATTGATATATATATATTTTTAGTGTAGCTCTCTATTTCAATAACATATATGCAAACTCGAAATTAAACTGGTCACTTTTACAAGATGTGGAGCACAAAAACTGATAAACTAATACAGTAGAACCTCTTTTATCCGAAATTCTTTCAATCGAAACTCTCGGTTTAACGAAATCAATTTTTAAAGTCTTTTCTTTTTTTTTTTTACTATTACATTTCTCGTGAGAAAAATCCATTTTTAAAGCTTTTTTTTACTATCACATTCTTTGTGTGCAAAATTCATTTTTAAAGCTATATTTAAATAAAGAAGATGTATACCACATAATAGCTTTGTTAATTATGTGAAAAAATAGACATTTGAAGTCCTCTTGTTCGTCATTTTTTTGTTATGTTTATAATTTCGTGCCATGTTAACTTCGTGATAGAGCTGAAAAGCAAACGTAACCGAAACTGCGGCAAACAAAACTTTGCGAAATATGTAAAAGGTACTTAATTTCAAAATTAAGATTCAGGTAATTTATTATTGTTTCTATTTCGTAATTGCTTTATTTTTATTACGCAGTTGTTACCATAATAAGAAATAGCTCATATATTTAGCGCATTTGTCCTTATTCTTAAAATTAAAGCATCCTCGATTATCCGAAAATTTCAATTTTCCGAAAGAGGGTCGGTCCCGATTACTTCGGATAATCGAGGTTCTACTGTACTAACACACTAGGTAAAGGGAAATTCCATCGTAACTCGTAACATTTGATCATCGAATTTTGCTTTCAAAACTATGTAGAAAATTTACTAATAAAACTAGAACAAATTTTCACAATTTAAAATATTTCTTAATATGGACTTAATACCCAAATACCTGAAGATTATTTTTATTCTCTCTTTTAGTCTCAAAAATTGCAATTCAAAATTCTGTAACTTACGTAACATAAAATATACAAACATTTTTTTTCTGCTTTCATTGAAGTGTAAAAATTATCAAAACTTATCCCGTTAAAAAAAGTGATTTAATGTTCTAAACAACACTAAGTAATGCCAAATTATAACAGAAACTTGTTTAATTAATTTCTGAATAATAAAAAAGAAAAAAATGGCATTCACACTTGTAACTGACGTAACTTTTATTGTTTAACTGACGTAACATTATGACTTTAAATCATACCCTTAAATTAAACACATTATAAATTTTATCACGCCCCCCCCCCCCCAAAAAAAAAAGATAATTTTTTGTGGAATTGACCTATTGATCTATATTATCATCAGATTTTAATAAAATTTACAAGGATCTTCTGAAAAATGTTCTCTTTTATATAAAAATGAATTATCAAAATATGTATATTCAATGTTAATTACAAACCATACACTGAATGATATTTCGAATTTCCATACAACTTTTTAAAAACGTTATAGTTACTGACATCACGTTAAGAAGAAAAAATATATTTTAATTAACATAGTTTTAAATTTTTCTGTCATTTTTTATATACATTTAAAAGAGTTTGAAAAATTTTATTAATTGTTAATTAAACTAGTTAAAGTTGTACCTATTTTCTGACATTGTTTAACGCAAGAAAGTTTATCGAAAATATACCAGAAAAATATATGGTTTAGAAGATTTTGATTTAGAAATTCAATTTGTTATTTTGTAATCAAATTAAATATTCCCCTAGGTGAAAAGGGAATTTGGTTGAATTGGTGAAATTTGGTTAATTCCAAATTTTATTTAAGAAAAAATATATATATAATACTATTTTAAAAAAGACTAAAAACTGAATAAATATAATATTTCACTAAAACTGTTTTTGTACCGCGCATTAATTTATTTTGAATAAAATAAAATCATGCACAATTTTACAAGAATTCTATGCTTTCTTACAAAAGAAAGGCTAGTGCAGAGAAAGTACATTGGCAGGCTTTATAATTCTGCCACCAAAGCCGTTCAAGTAATATTAGTTGTAAAAGCAACTTTAACAACTGTACCGGTATTTGTTAAATTTATTCGAATGTACATAAATTTGAGGTATAAGTTTGAGAAAATTCCATACCGTATTTATAGATTTATAGACACGTTTAAGTTCCCCCTTTTTTTAATTATTTGCGACAGTTAAGTAAAATATCTGTAAACAAATTAATGCTCTAAGTAATACTTTATTTATATAAAAAAAAAAAATACTTATAAAAATACTTATAAAAAAAAATAATAAAATTTAAACTAAAAAGTCGAAATAAAACTTTATTAATATAAATTTTATGTTGAATATATTAAAAAACATTATGTTTAAGTTAATTAAACAAAAAAAAATGAAAATTAATAATAGTAATAAAAACTATATATAATTCAGAATTTTTATTTCTTTTGGATAGAAAAAAAAATGGATAAAATTTTGATATGACTGACTTTATATTAGTGTTTTAAAATTTTTGGCAACTATATTAGCACAAAAATTAGAATAATAGAAAATAAAATAAAATTTAAACTAAAAAGTCGAAATAAAACTTTATTAATATAAATTTTGTGTTGAATATATTAAAAAAACATTAAATTATGTTTAAGTTAATTAAACAAAAAAAAATGAAAATTAATAACAGTAATAAAAACTATATATAATTCAGAATCTTTATTTCTTTTGGATAGAAAAAAATGGATAAAATTTTGACATGACTGACTTTATATTAGTGTTTTAAAATTTTTGGCAACTATATTAGCACAAAAATTAGAATAATAGAAATGTCTTTCATTTTTCTAAGTCATTATTATTATTATTATTATTATTATTATTATTATTATTATGTTTTTTCGATTGCTTACTAAAATTATGTGATTATTATTATTGTTATTATTTTGTTGTTGTTGTTTATTAAAATTATGTGATCATAATTATTATTACTAGTGACTAGCGAGAATTCTTCGGTGATCCCAATCCTCAACAAAATAATGGTTTCTTTTTGTGATTGAATTGCTAATTACAGCGATTTTCTATAACTATAATATCACCTGAAATATTTTTGTGATTACACGACATGTGATTTAAAACAATAAGCAACTCTATCGCTAAAATAAAGTCAAAAATCTCGGTTCTTAGTAATTATACAGTTTCCCCTGTTAAAATTCCTTGAAAATTCTAATTAAAAAGATCTAAATTAATTTTTTTTAATTATAAAAATACCTTGGCGATGTTCTTAATCCCCGCCTAAAATATTTTCGTACGAAATTTAAATGAAATTGAAACGGATTTTTTTTTTTTTTTTTTTTTTCAAGGGAAATAATTTAAATATTTTTTATTATATTGTGCTGAAGAGTGTTAGAAAATTTGTATTGTTTTTGCATCACCATTAAGACATTTCTTTCTATTCATTTGTCTCTAGTTTTCCTTTGCACACATCAGGGCCGAAACTAGCCTTTTTTGCACCCGGGACAAGCATGGATTTTGGAGACCCCCCCCCCCTCTTCCGCAAAGTATTTTACAAAGAGAATTTTACTAATTTTCTAATAGCTGACTTATTTTAAAATTTAAATATGTAATCTTAAAATATGCAATACTGAACTACGTAATCTACAATGGCGGATCCAAGAGAGAGGTCACGGCGGTCATGACTCCCTTCTGAACACCAACAAAAATATTCTAAAGATCATTTTTAAAATGAAATATACAGTAGAGTCCCTATTATACGAGTCCTGCTTAACCGAGTTTCCGCTTTAACGGAGTTATTTTCTTCTGATGGACTGATGGCTACTATTATTATGAAATTGCCATTATAAATGAAGTGTTAGATGAAAATGAAAGAGCAGCCGTAAAAAGTTAGAACTCTGATTTTCTGGTCAGAATGGAAAAAAAAAAAAAAATGGCCATAATTTTTTTGAAAAAAAAAAAAATATGACCATTTTTTTTCTTCCCATTCTGACCAGAAAATCAGAGTTCTAACCTTTTCCGACTGCTCTTTCATCTTCACTTAACACTTCATTTATAATGGCAATTTCATAATAATAGTAACCATCAGTCCATCAGAAGAAAATGATCCAAAGGTATAATCCTTCATTTGGCGCCCGGGGCACATGCCCCCCTCTGCCCCCCCCCCCCCTAGTTTCGGCCCTGGCACACATGCAGTTTTATTTTGTTAAAGCCTTAAACCTGTCTGAGCCATCTAGCACCAAATGCGCATAAGTTAGATTAATAATGATTTCATTCCTTTTTTTTTTCCCCTAACTTAGAGCGTCTTTGAGTTAAGTTACTCCTGTAAGTCAAATCTTCAGATATATTTTTCGATAAGGAGGATATAAGATTTGGGAATAATGGTTAATGAAGAAAGCGGCGAAAAGCGAAACCTGTTTTCCATTTTACTTTGTGTTAATATTTGCTAGCAGTTGATTACACACACTAATAAGAGCATTTTAGTTCCCATCAAAGCTACCATCAAATCTTAAATGCATGATATCTGACACAATCACAAAATATTTTTTTATGTTAGATTTTAATACTGCTATAAGATAGTTCTGACAAATTCAATTTATATTTTTTCAAACATCAACCCTATATATATATTTAAGGTTCAATTTTTTACGAAAAGATAGTTAAATTTTAACGGATATATAATACGTAATATAAATATTATTCTATCAAAATAGACATTTGCTTCCACATGTTAAATTTATTGAAAATAATTCACTTCGTGCAATAAAGTTGTCTTCAAGAACCGCTTGGAAAACTCTAACAAAAAGAAAAAATCCTGCATAGGCGGAAGGAATAGATTAGGAATAGCATCAGAACTACAGGGGGGGAGGGGAGGGGCAAAAGTCCCGCATCATAGAAAAAACATATAGTATTGTTACAATATGCTCTCAATATGGTTAGCTCTGTTGTCAAAACACAACTGCAGGCAATCGTTCATGTTCCTCAGAATGTTGGCCACTAAGATTGGCCTTATGGCATGGTACTCAGTAGCACTCAAATAAAAAAAATTATAAAATTCCTATGATGCGACGAAACTTTTGGTCCACTTTGTAGATTATGAAGCATTTCCAACACTATCAGAATATTGTTACAAAATTTCCTTTTTTAATGCAATGAAATGAGCGTATAAATGATTTTAAAAACACATAATCGAATTAAAAACCCATTAAAAGAAATTATTTCCAATAGACGATGTTATGGGCGAATTTTTATGTGCAACTTATATATTATATATAGATTTTTACGCATACTATATAGTGATGTAAAATTTAACTCAGCTGAAAAATGCATAAAACACTATTTTTTTTTGTTCGCAGGATATTCAACCGAATTTAATGGCACTTTCAGAAACTTAATAAGTACAGCAGATATAACATATTACAATTAGAAAATAAATATATTGAATATTTAAAGAAATATGAGCATTTGTGTAAAATAATTTTGAGCTGCGTATATGGGAACAATAAGAAGTTATTTTTATTTATTTATTCTGCATACATTAGTAGCTTAGGGTAACTCATATAAAAAGTCCAGTCTAATATCGTGAAAATTCAGTTTAAGATATCGGCGATATAGTGAACTGAATTTAAATTACTTTCTAAAAGTAGCGAAATAATTAGGAATTTTCCACAAATAATCGTTTTTTTTTTTTATAAAATGACTTCCAACTTCCAACAAAGGAGTATTTAATGTGTCTCTATGGGTAGTTTTGAATCAAATACTTCGCTTTTAATACTTTTTTGTTGGAACGGGGTCGTTCCCATGATTCTTCCAAAGAAAACTAAAGCATGAATAAATAATAATAATAATAATAATAAAATGAAAAATAGCAATTTGTAGAAAATCTCTTATTATCAAGCTACTTTTAAAAAGCAACTGAAATTCAGCTCATCATATCGACAATACATTTCTGAATTTTCACAATATTCGACTGGTCTTTTTATATGAATTGTTCAATATAAAGTGGACTTACTAAATCATGCAAAAAAAAAAAAAAAATGTTTTCTTTAGCGTATGCATAGTTAAAAGGTATTTCATATAAATGCTCATATTTCACTTAATATTTAATATATTTATATTCTAATTATAATAGTATAATTTTTCTACTGTACTTTGTCAAGTTTCTTGAAAGTGGAGTTAAATTTGGTTGAAAACCATACATACTATGAATAGAGTGCTACAGCTCCAGATCATTTCGAGTTTTTTTTAATTATTATTCAGAGTGAAATATTATTTTATTTATTGAATTTGTTGTTGGTTCCCTGTTTATTTTAATGATCCCGGTGCGGTTAAAAAAGTTCTGCTCACGCTGTTTCGCTGGAAAATATGACATCAAACATATTCTTTATATTCCTGAAGTTCCAGAAGAATTTGTCAAGTATATTTCTCTAGATAGTTGACGAAACGTCTAAAATCGAAAGTGTTCGGTGACTTTTAAGCTTATAGTGAAGATGTTATTAAGATTGAAAATTGGTATCGTTGCCTTTTTGGTGTTTTCTCATCTTTTCTGTTTTATTTTTTTTTTTCAAAATTTATAGACTCTAACTTTTGTAAAAATTGGCTAATCGTCACGAAATTTGAATATGTTGTTGAGTTACTCTGTGCTACTTTATGTTTGTAAATTTTTCACCGTATCGTGTATAGTTTTTTTTTCCTAACGTGGTCACCTTAAAAGCTTTAAAATATGATTGTTTTCTGCTCGCAAAATGAGCGAAATTGGCAATATTGATATTTTAAATGAATGTGGTAAGCAATAAAGGGGTTTACATAAACACTCTGTTGTCCTAAACTATTTTCATTAAAATATGCCAATTGAGGTACAAACAATTCCTTGAAGTTGGTTTATTTATTTATGTGTTTCTTAAAAATTACTCGCTTTTAATATGCTAACGATTCACAATTGTTTCTCCAGTTTTTCTCTTTTTTTTTATTCCCTCAAATATAAGTGAAATAATACGTTTCTTATTTGCAAAGAGATGAGTATTTGATCTATTTGAATCAAGTTGCATAAACATATTTTCAGTAAGAAATTTTGTTTAATAATAAATATATATAGAGGAAGTTCTGGTATTATGGAATATTTCAATATCTGGCGCATATACGGTATTGCAGCCAAGCATAAAACTGTTATTTCAATTTTGTTTGGAAATCACCTGTCTTTAAAAATGTTTATGATTATTGATATATTGAGATTTTCCAGTAGGTTGTACTTATTAGGATGTTTATATATAGAGAAAGTTCGGGTATTATGGAATTGTCAGACAATATTGAATACTTCAATATCTGACTCATACATTACGGTGTGGCAACAAAGCGTAAATCTGCCATGCGACTTCCTAGTATACTCCCATAAGGGACTGTGCTCAGTTCTGTTTGGATAGTTGTTGTTGGAGCAAAGAGATGAAATAAAATCTTATTCTTAATTTTTGGAAGTAAATTTAATAAAATTCGTATTAATTATAAATCTCATTGTCAGTGATGTTACCCAATTTCTGTATAAATTTGAACTGCTGTATTTATTGCTGTGTTAGTCAGTTTTCCTCTATGCTAACTTGTTGACGAGTGAAGTCGTTGTGTTTTTCAAGATGGTGTGTTTCGGATAATACAGTCCCTAGCAAAAGTTTAGATACCGATGATATTTAACCTTTAAATAAAAAATACGAAGTCTTGGGTTATACAAATGGCTGTATTTATTTTTAAATATATTTTAAATATTTCTGGACGGAAATAAAGGTTTAAATGTAGGATAATATTTAACTGAAAAAAGTGGAATTTGCATATTGCAAAAGTTTAGACGCTTTCTTGATTTTGGGCAGATGTTTACGGAAAAATGCAAATTTTAAACTTATGACGTCACGTGTGCATGAAATATTTAAGTACACCTCGCGATAGCATCGGTTAGTGAAGATGCCGCGAACTAGAAATATTCATTCAGATGAAATAATTGAAACATCGAAGCTGAAATCGAAAGCGAAGACAGTTGGAAAAATTTCAGCTACTTTGAATCGTGCAAAGAAGTTTGTCTATCAAGAACTGTCTAAGGGTGACTCCTTCAAAGCAAAATACAGATCTGGAAAGTCTCGTGAGACCAGAAAACGAGATGGTAGAAGGATTCATAAACTGGTATCTACACAAATAATGACTGCTAGTCACATTAGAAGTGAGTCAGGACTCTCTGTCAACGAATACGATTCGTAGATGAATTAAAGAAAGAGGTAAATTAGTTTAAATGAAAATGACAAAAGAACCAACTTTGAAATCTCATTACAAATTGATGAGAAGGCAGTGTGTTTGCAAATATGTGTCATGTGGACCCACATAGACATAGTGTACTGTGATATACAGTGTCGAAAAAAAGCTAAATTTGGATGGTCCAGATGGGTGGTACATACTATTGGCACGACTTGCGTAAAGAGCAGCGGATTTTCTTTAGTCGACAACTAGGAGATGACTCTTTAATGATTTGGGCCTCACTGCTTTAATGCTTAAGGCTGTTCTCAAATCCGAAAGGTCAACTTTCTGACATAAGTTTTAATTCATTTTTGTCCGGAAATGCATGAAACTAGAAGGTGTTGTTATTCAGAAACTATGTCATCGAACTATTTTTTCCGTTTTCATGTAAACGCAATAGATCGTTCAGAAAATACTGCCAAATTTGGCATTTTGAACCGAACTTTCGAACGAAAGAAGGAAATCCAGTCACTAAGAGGAGAAAAATGCCGTGTCACGTGATCAAAATTGCTTATAACTTAATAGGTAATTGATGGATCAAAAAATGGAAAACACAATTCTATTCCAAATCGCTTCCATGGCCAGGCTTTCCAATTTATTTGTAAATGTGTCAAAACGTTTTGCGCTTGTTGATCAAAGCAGTTGGGAACGGCCTTAAGTATCTCTGGAGTTTTCGATGGTCACCAAACCGCGTAAGACGACATACATACATTGGAGAACAATTTACAACCACTTGGTGAACTTTTAGATGGTCCAAAGCATGTATTTGAGCAAGATAATGCACCCATTCATGTTTCTTACAAATCAAAAACTTGGCTTAACTCTAAAAGTTTTACTGTTCTTAATTGGCCGACGTGTAGCCCGGATCTGAATCCAATCGAAATCCTGTGTTGCATCATACCTGGTAAGGTTTACGCAAATTTTTGACAATACTCTTCTGTTAATGAACTTCGAGCTGCTGTTGAACGTGTTTGGTAAGAAACAGATCCTCAAGTGATGCAAGATTTAATTTCTTCGATATAAAGTCACATTTTTGCACTAATTACAGACAATGTGAGTGCAGTTCGATTTTTATTTATGATTACTTTTCTGTAAATAGACAGATTGTCTATATTTTTGACACAATGCTAATTTTGTTTTTTGTTTCTTGTCGTTATATATTATGTAAAGTGTATAATTTAAAATTTATTGTTTGTGAATAAAGGGTAAGTCCCCAGTAATATAGGACAGTTGAGTTACAACAATTCGTTACATATTTCTCAGTACAGAAGAATAATCAATCACTGTCTAAACTTTTGCTGCGCACTGTATGAAATATCAGCTAAACAAATGTTTCAATAAGAGTCTAAAAATTAAAACAATTTTTCAAAGAATCTGATGATGTACTATAAGGTTTACTCATTAGATAATTTAGCTTATTATTTTAAATCGTTGTTTTTATTGCAATTTTAATACTTTTTATAATCTTATTCCCTATTATCCGACTGTTTGCCATTACCCAAAAAATGTAACTTTTACGCGTTTGCA
Organism: Maratus speciosus; assembly: GCA_963932465.1. Taxonomy (NCBI): domain Eukaryota; kingdom Metazoa; phylum Arthropoda; class Arachnida; order Araneae; family Salticidae; genus Maratus; species Maratus speciosus. The sequence goes on along the minus strand of OZ010790.1, from coordinate 185,625,976 downwards.
CGCCGCGTTGGCACCAGGCCCTTATTTTCGCATGGGCAAATCGGGACTTTGCCCAGAGACCCCCAAATCCATATATTAATTTAATAAAATATTTACTTTTTTACCCAATTCCAGCTCTGAAATTTTTCAAATACAAGTTTCCTCTTTAAAAGATTCTAGTAAACTTTCTGAAAAACAAATTTCATTTTGAACACACACAACGCAATGCTTTTGCAAAGCTAACCTCAACCACTATTAAATGATAAATAATATTTTGATTTTAATAGATTGTATTAGCAATGAACATGAGATAAATTTTCTTCTGTATTGAAATTTTTTTCTTTTAACTTTGAGAAAATATGAAAAACAAACACAAAATTGTCATCTTTTTAGATTTATAGAAAAAACAATTTTTACTTGTGAAGTGGAATGTATTTCATTTGATATTATGCTGTGCGTAGGATAACTTAAAAAGAGGTAAAATAAACTAACTTGATAAACTCATATTTACATATTAGACGTTAGAGTATTTGACACTCCTCCATAAGCTGAAGTTATTAAATAATATAACAAGTTGCTAAAGTTATATAAAAGAGTTTTGCTCTGTACTAAGAAAAAAAAAAGAGTATTTTTATTAATTAAGGTACTTGATTTAGAATTGACGGAGCTAAGAATTTTCTTCTATTTAAAATCAAAGGTGCGAAAATATTGTTTATGCATTACTAATATGACTGACCATCAGTCCTATTTGCATAATGTTGCAACGATTCGAATGGGGCTCCCAAATTTATGCCCAGGACCCCAATTAGTCATGATCGGGGCCTGGTTGGCACTCCTTAAGCACCGCGATGTCATGTCATGTCAATTAAAGCGAAATATTCATATATATATATTTTTTCTTCCACTTTAAATGCATTAAAGATGTGTTAAGAAATAGTCAAAGTTTGCTCTTTACTAACATTTAATTTTTTTCAATTTTATTCTGTTAACTTAGAAATAAAAATGTAAATGGTATTCCATAATACCCCAACTTCCTCTCGCTATATATATGAGGCATTCTCACATAATTTTGACTTTAAGTCTCTGAATAATAATTTTTATTTTAGTACATATTCTTGTTTTTATTATTATTATTATTATTATTATTATTATTATTATTATTATTTCTTATACTGGAAAACACCCCACTGCATGACTGTATAACAATATTAAGGAGATAACTAAATTTTGGACGATGTTGGGGGCCCAAATATACCACGAAATTCCTATACCGTTCTATGTCCCTGATGCTGATTTTTAAGTTTGGAGCTATCTGTATAAAATTGTTTCAATAAAAGTAATTTGATGTAATTTTTTTCCAAACTGGGACTATTGTTTTATATAAATATGTAGCAAAAAATTAACCTGCGCAAATTTTTACGTTTGTTATTATTTTTTTAATTCTGTCCCTGGATTTTAGATTCCTTACCTCCCTCTTGCTAAAATTATACAGAAAATCACTTCAGATGCAGCCACAGATCTTTTTCAATTTTTTTCTCATGCAGAAGTATGCTAGAGAAAGACTGGCTAAAATTCTTTGACAGGAAATTTACTGCAGAATTTAAATCAGCATTTAAATATCAATTTCAAGCACCGTTGCTTTATTGGTAGTCTTATCGTCCCCAAGGTTTATTCCTGCACTTTTTGAGGTAAATTGCTTTTTTATTATTGTTATTTAATCCAATGCAAATAACTGTTTGTAAAAATCAATGAACATTGTGGCTATCATTTAGTCTTAACATGATTTGCCTAAAAATAGGTGGTAATTTTCCTTACTGTCCCTTCCTTACCATCCCTTTTTTTTTCCTTACCGTCCCTTTTTCCCCTTACAGTTTCTTTTTTTTTTTTTCCTTACCGTCCCTGTGTTAACACCCCTTTAAGACAAATGTTATACCAAAATTTTGTACTAAAAATACTACATTCTTATTATTTCTTATTTCAATGTTCCGTGGGTAGTACTATAAAAATTCATTATAAGTAAAAATTTAGAAGAAAATAAAAAGCTAGAGAGGAAAAACGGTAAGGAAAATTAAACTCGCAAGTTTAACTTAAACCTCAATCAAATAAAAAAAAAAATCTTCGCTGCTGACTATTTTTTCTTGATTTTGAATCGTTAAGGCATTCGTCTATACGTTTAAAATGTTATTTTACTAAGTTTAATTTCACCAGATTTTTATTCCTGAAGGTTGTTTGGATTTTGTGAGAATGCCTCATATATATATATATATATGTTGTACACATTTCATTTCTTTTACCATTTAAAATTCCTGGCTCGAAATATATTTATTTAACATGGATCAGATTGATCGTTGCGGCCGTTCTAAGCGTTAACAAAAAACTGATGAATTGATTTTTGTTCCGCACTCAGCACTTATAAACCCATTGAATGTTATTAAATACTATCATAACTCCATCAGAAAGTTGGATGAATGAAAGATCACTTACACAATTCAATACGCCAGAAAAACATGAAGATAATAGCAGGGTGAAGTAAGAGATTGTTGAAAAGGGTTTGTTTAATGTACGTATTCTCTCTTTTCTACCATTTTATTGAATGAATTATGTTCGTTTCATTTAATAGCCCTTCATTCTCACTCATCTAGCTGGGAATCTGAGAAGAATGTAGGCTTATTATACCATTAATATCGTAATCTTTGCGACGTTTATAAAAAGTTGTTTCCCATTGAGAAGAAAAATAAATTCCGATAGTCTATTTTGTGCTAAAAATAATTGAGTTTTCAAATGGAAATCACACACACACAAAAAAAAAAAAAAAAAAAAAAAAAAAAAAAAAAAAAAAACCACTATTACATTGAAAAAAAATAAGAAAAAAGAAACTAAATTGCCACAATTATACAGGGCAGTAGCGTAGCAATTTAAAAATTATGCGGGGGGTCGGGGGGCTCAAATAGTTTCTAACTCAGTATGCCCAAAATAACTGCGAAATGAGAAATTCAATTAATGATAAAGAGTCTGATTAATAAGTAATTATGTAGATTAATTAATAATTAAAAATGTGTATACGCATTATTTCAAAGTAATTAAGGAATAAATTAAATTTTACAATTTTGTGAAATATGACAGCAGAGTACGAAAGAAATATTTCATTAATATTTCTGAAAAAAAAAATGCGCTTACAAATTTTGGCATCATAACACAAGCTAAGTACGCTTCACTGACATTGCGTTCAAAATTCGGCATCTATTTGTATTTTTCTATAGATGTTCATCTATGCAACCAAGGCCGTGGCCAATGGAGGGGATCACTAGGGTTTGTTCCCCTCCAAAGTTTTTGTCAAGATGACTATAAATATGCCATTAACTATCACTCAACACAGTCAAGATTCGAAAATCAACTACAGTAGAGCCCCGGTTATATGAGTTAATATGGACCAAGCTCACCTCGGATAAGCAAAAAACTTGGATAAACCGAATTTACACAAATCGTCACCAACTAAGGAGATGAAATATAAATTTTCACTTAATTCATTCATTTTTATTGTACTAGCAACATTTCTTTGATGTAGGGGAGGCCGGGGCAAGATGACTACGTTAACAATTTTTTTTGTTTATTAATTTATTTTTAAGTATAGTAAAATTAATTTTACATGAACTGACAACTGTTAGGGTATTCCTTTGTAGTATTAAACATATTACCATTTAATTTTCCAAATAATAAAAAAAGGATAATTTTATTTTTTCATAACATTAACAAATCGTCACCTTGCCCCAGTACTGGGGCAAGATGACTTTGGCCTTAGGGCAAGATGACAACACTGAAAAAGGTTGAAAATATTTTATCTTTTGAATATGCTACATGGTTTTAACAAATGATAACTGTGTTTGTAAGATGTAAAATCTTACAAAGTATCAAACTAAGCATAATGCATTGTAACGTAATGTTGAAGCATTTAGTTGTGCAGCTAACAATAGTCACAAATAAAAATGCCATTTTCATAACTGGAACATTCCTCATGCCACCATTCTTGGCATTTACAGCACTGGATCCATTCTTCTGTTGGTGAGTCGCAACATTCCTCGTCATAAGCAAGACATCTGAAAACACCATCCTTTGAAGTTGATGCAACTGGGCTGATTGGTTTTCTCGCATCGATCGGACGCTTGGAAGCGGATATACGGACCCCGATAGTGTTTTTCTTTCGGGGGGGGGGGGACTAGGGGGCTTAACAGAGGGCAAAAATGTCTTCCTCTGGTTGCCCCTTTTAGAACGACACCTCCCCGATCCGATGCGCCCCTTAGCCCCAGAGAAGTTAGAAGCGCAAGGTCGCGTGGACAAACACACAGACAAACAAGCGTTTACAGGATTTAAATAGAATGGACAACATAGTTAGTTTAATAAATTCCGAAACACGGGGCAAGATGACGAGCCCGGACTGCCTGTTTAAAAATATTCGTTTTCATTGCCATGAAAGAAGGCGATTGATTGACATTTATTCATGGTAATAGTAGTATTTAAACTAAGTCACTGATAAATATTAAAGAGAAACGATCTAGCTTAACTGTAGCCGTAGCAGAGCTTATTTACATATGCATAAAAGTTATAACGTGGCAGCGGTAAACAATCAAAGCTTCACAACTAACACAAAAATGACGATTTCAGCATCTCTACACTATTGTTTAACGAACGGCCGATAGGAAAGTCAGTAGTGTCCGGTTGATGCTGCCACCTAGTGGAAAATGGAAAAATTAAGACATTCGTCATCTTGCCCGATCTTCCCTACATTTCCGTTACTTTTATTAAAAACGGGGAATGAAATTGTTTATTTGAAAAAGCGCTTGATAGTTTTTTGTTTGTTAAATGTAAATTTTGCTGCAGTTTATTTTTACACAGTATTACGCTACTGCGTAGCTATCAATTTCTAAGACTTTTTCTTACCACTAAAACTTACCAGTAAATTTTGCCTAATTCATTCGCTGAGATCTGACAATTGTCAATGCTTAAATGTGACAAAAATTTGTATTCAATTTTAGTGGTAACAAAACCGTACAAAATAGCAGCTATGTGATTCTATCAGTGTCATGAAAATTGCAGGTGTAGCCTCTTCTTTCTGCTCAAAGTATTAAATAGTTTTTTTCAATCGAACTGATAGCTTTGCAACTGATCATTTTCTTCGGGTGGACTGATGGATTCCATTATTACGAAACAGCCATTATAAATGAAGTATTAGGTGAAGATAGAAGAGAAGTCGTAAAAAGTTAGAACTCTGATTTTCTGGTCAGAATGGGGACAAAAAATGGCCATAATTTCCCCCATTCTGACCAGAAAATCAGAGTTCTAATTTTTTACGGCTGCTCGTTTACCTTCACCTAACACTTCATTAATAATGACTGTTTCATAATAATAGAAGCCATCAGACCATCAGAAGAAAATAACTCGGTTAAAAATAAAAAAATGCAAAGTGAGATAATAACCAACTCATGATCAAATCCCCTTACAAATTATTTTTCTGACTACGGCCTTGTATGCAACTCTAGAAAGACGAGAATTAGACATAGATACGTTTTTAATCGTCTCAGTGTAGAGAATGGTCTTTCCAGAGTCGCGGTTGAGACAGAAAGCGTTGATAGAACTTTCAATAATTTCTTGATGTTGGGGTAAAGAACTTGATAAGGACTCTATTGCAGTGATTGGTCTTTCTTCTTTGTCTGATGAAAACATTTTTCAACCCACATTTCCATTTATGCTTGTAAAGCATTCGGAATAATAATAATAATAATAATAATAATAATAATAATAATAATAATAATAATAATAATAACTTGATTACCAATGTGGAGTGAGCCCACTGAGTCCCTTCCCCTCCTCTTTCCTACGCCACTGATACATGGTGCCTGAAAAATGTTGAAATGCACTTTAATTTTTTACTTGTTGGAGATAAATAGGTAATGTAAATTACAAAAGTGTATAAAATAAGGGAGGAAAAAAGTTTATGTTAATGAATTATGATGCACATATAATGTATACCTAGCCCATTTCCTTCACCGATTCTCTAATTTCCTGTATTTGTTTTAAATGAACGAAAGTTATTACGAAAAATATGCATTTTAATGTTGTCTCATTACCATAAATCTTGTTTTAATCTTATGGTATACATTTTTTTGAACACTTTTGCAATTTTCATATAGCCTGCTGATTTCCAACAAGTAATAAATTAAAGCGCCTTTAAACTTTTTTGCGACATCCAGTATATCCGAGGCCGTCGCGAAACAACTTTCTTCCCTTAAAAGAAAGTTGTTTCGCGATGGCCCCGGTATATCCCACTGTCGTATATTAAAATGTTAGATGCGTATATAGCCTAGATTTTACTTCAGTATCATTTGAATATTTCAGATTTTATCCCATTGTTGACTTTATATTATGTAATATTCGAATGAGAATACAATACCGACTTTTAACTTTAACTTGATCGAATTTCTCTTATCGGAGTCAGTCGAAAAATCAGGCACTATTAATCAAAATAAACACAACCTTCTCAAAATTTACTCTATGACGGTAATAATGTTCATACATCTTTTCAATCTATGGCATAACATCACTTTTTAAGGCCACAAATTAAAGCCCTGTCAGCAGAAAATTTTGAAACTGTGATTTACTGCTCCTCCTAAGAACTTCAAAATCAAAACAGACTCCGCCCCCAAAAAACCAATGGGCCGGTTAATCATCCTGTTTTCCAAAAGTAATATATAAAAAAATGAAATGTCTGGGAAAAGAAGGGTTGGACACAGAAACCGCCACTGAATGAATTTTGTTCTTGAACAGCAGGGGGTCAAAGTGAGGATTGAACGTTCTGGTGTACCTCCGATCAGGAATCATGATGGATGAATTTTTTCTCCGTTACAGTATACTAGGTTCAGTTCGCATTTTTCATCCATGCGGCTAAAAAAATTTACCTTTCTACAAGCAGAACTAAATAAATGGATTGAGGTGAGACATGTTTTCCCACAAAATGTTGATAAAAAAAAATATTCAGGTACGGAGCTTTTGGTTGAAAACTGATCGGTAGGATTAGTTGTTTGTTCCAAAAAAAAGTATTTATCTTGTTTTTTAAAGGGTTACTGAAGACAAACAGAGGTACTAACTGTTACTTATGTTTGGAATAATATGTATTTTGAGGGAGGAATTGCCTTTCTGTATTGAATTCAAAACTTTTGTTATATATGAAACAAGAATGTTTCAGTAATTTTGCATTTCTTGATGCAGAACATTGACGCAGATGCGAATATTTAAAACAAAAATAACTACAGTAAAGCACCATTTACTATGCACTTCGCTGAAGTGGACGATAGAAAAAGATATGCTACAGAAAATAAGCACACAAAAGAAATAAAATAAAACACAACAAGTGACGGCAGTTAACAATGTATTTTGCACAGTATTTAACCCTTTCAGAGGTAAGGTACATCTAATCGTAAAATGCTAAAATGAGTGAATAACATCAGAATTTGCAAACCAATTTATTTCAAAATAAGAAAAAGGCTTTTGTTCACGTACTTAATAAAAGAAAAATTGTCATTCCAATATTCTGGTGTCAATATGGCATTTAAGAATTAAAATTAAGTGGTCCAAAAATGAACCACTGAAGGGGTTAAATGATGTTGAAATGGTTTTCATGTGTAAGAATTTCGGAGAACAAATTACGTTTAACCAGTTTCATTAAACTTGATGAAGATAAGTTTTTAAGGCGGTTCTTAATAAAATATTTTTCTCCGCTGAACAAATTTGGAGCTTATTGTTGAACAACTTAAATTTTGTGTTCTTTTTACTATGGAGATAAGGCACCAAAATAATCTTTTAAAATTTAGATTAAATATTGATATTATTCAAAACCGATTGATACATATATTTTTATTAGTATTTGTTATTGATCTATTAAGTAATGTTTACTCTTTTCCTCAGAACTGTGTTGTGTAATAAAAACTATATTTTTTATTATGCATATATGCGTGTATGAATATAAAATATTTATGTCTTTATATTAAACAAGATAATATTTCTTATAAATTTATAGTAATGTTTTCAGTTGTATATGCTCTTATGTATAATTTCAATTCAAAATTGAAACTGTTTACTAACAGCATATATAGTAATTTTCAACTTTATTTTAGAATCTAAATTATCTACATTTTTAGCAGAATAGAAATAATAATAATAAATTACTTTTTTTATTTTATTTTTCTAAATAACTGACCTGTGTTTACTACTTTCATATAGCATCTTTTTAATTGTATCACATGCTCTGCTTCTACTACGTGTTCATTTATTTAAAATTATCCCAGATTCAGGCTTGGACTCCGGAAGAATGCAAAAGGATTCAAGGATGGATGAGAATTTCAAACAATTGCGCCTGTGGTGCGCAGCCTAGACCACGTTTTTTAAAATGGAAGATACAAACATGAAATAAGTTAAACTAAGAATTTTTGTCACTCCTTTCTCCCATCAAAGATAGTTTTTAAACATATCTACATAAAAGTGCCGAAATTTAACAAGAAATATTAAATATTCGAAAAAAAGTTTCTAAAAGCTTTTCAAAATTGCTAATGCGAACAGAAAATAGACGAAAATTCTCGTAAATTAGTAAGGGACTAAGCTAGCCACGTACCCCTTCTCAGGAGGTATGCAAGGCAATTTTCAGGTACATAAACATAAAAAGCAATACGGAAATAAAATAAATAAGAAAGATTTAAAATCATAAAGTAAGCTTCTACCGGCTTTATTAAAAAAATAGAAATCTTTATTTTTATTTTCTGTAGTCAGAGGTGTGTGTGTGTGTGTGGAAGGGGGGGGGGGGTGAAATGTACGTTTAACGTAATTTTTAGACGCATGAGCGTAAAAAGGAAAATTGGAACTAAACTTTGTCTTCTTCAGAGGAGACGAAAAACCTTTAGTTAATTTTTCTTTCAGTTGTTAAGAGAGCATTTTACTACTTTTATCAAAATTACTAGAGTATGAAAAAATTAATTAACTAAATTTCAAAATTCAGAAAGGGGCGGTGCCCTCCCCCCCCCCCACACACACACCAACCCCCACTTGCTTTTCCCCAATCGATGAGAAATGTCCAAAATAAAAAATAGAATAAATCTGCAAACAGAATAAAACAATGCTTATCTTCCGAATAATAACAATATCAAAGTTCTTTCATTTCCTTTGTAAAATCCAGGTCCTATACATGCTTTCATACATTTTTTACAATATGAAAATATTCTTAATTCCCATGATAGTCCTTTTTATTTAGGCAGAACAACATTTACTTCTAATAGAACGATGTATACTAATACTATATGTTAATTTTAATTTTTGAAGGAAAACGTTCCTTTCTCTGTGACGAAAACAGATAGATGAAACGTAATTTATAGTAATGTGAAAGATGTGGAATGTCCACCTTTTTTTTTTTTTTGCATGCTGAACTTAAATATGTAATTAAGTTATGGTGTTGCTGTTGAACTTTTTAAAACTGGATTCAGCCTTTATGCACAGTTTAAAAATTCTGTAAAAACCGAGGAAAATCCGAAACTCCCTTTAAATTTATAATAGTTCTCGATTAAATCATTCGATTGAATTTCTCGGTCATCATTTTACAGACATTTCTCTTTTCTTATATCAAATTAACTGTAGGGATTTCTATGTCTTTATTTAAAGCTATTTTTATCTTTGTTATAACCTATAATTCAAAGTATACACTTTTTAAATTCTTTGAAAATTTTATTTGAAGTATTAAAGAAGAAAATCGAGTTTAAAAATTACTTTATCTAAAATTAGAATATTTTAGAAAAGGAAAATTCGTCTGTTTGGAGTTAGCGGGGATTTTTATTGACAATCACTTTTCAGTCGTGCATGAAGCTTGGTAATACACTGGCCTCCAAAAGTTAAGGTACAGGGACTGGATGCTTTCGATTGCTCCCGTTTTGTCGAATATCTACAAACATTATTGGCGAATTGTTCTTGAACTTCTAGGATGTAAAAAACATGTTTGATTTTATATTTCTCGGTGAAGATTTCTCGGGGCGTACAATTAGGGGACTAATAATAAATTTAATAATAAAATAATATTTGCGATCACCTATGTAACAGAAAAGGCTGGAAATGGTTTATCACTGTGGTAAATGACTAGTTGAGTCCTGTTCAACGTTTGTATGCATTTGTGTAAGCATAGCACTCATATTCGTGAAGATGTTAACGTTTTTGTGAAAAATTCAAAAGTTTTTTGTTTATAGCATACAGAGTTTTCAAACAAATTTAACACAACTTTCCAAAAACCTCACAAAGAACAGTAGCAACAGTATACTGCAATTAAAACATGAATATATTGAATATTTGATGAGATATGGGCATTTGTATGAAATAATTTTTAACTGCGCATGCGTGGAAGATCCTAAACTTTTTATAATATACCGTAATTTCGGGTGTATAGCCCGCGGATCAAACAATCGTGTTTCGACCCAGAAATTTTTAAAAATAAAATGTAACTTTTTAGATCACGTTAAATATTGGTCTTCAAATACTGAATAAACTCTCTGGGTCCAAACTGAATTGTTTGAGCTGCGGGCTATACACCCGAAATTACGGTAATTTGGTAGTCTTATCTCTTGGTAGTCTTTGGTAGTAATATAATTTGGTATTTAGAGCAACTTATATAAAAAGTCCAGTCAAATATCGCGAAAATTCACGAACATAGGTTCGATATAGTGAGTTGTTTCCTAAAAATAGCTTTATTATAAGGGATTTTCCACAACTTTTCAATCAGCTAACTATATCTTTCTAAGTTTTCACAACATTTGACTGAACTTTTTATAGAAGTTACCCTTAAAATACTGACTACCAAATTATGAAATAAAAATTTTGAAATCTTCCGCGCAAGCGCAGTTATCTCATAAAAATGCCCATATCTCATCAAATATTCAATGTATTCATGTTTTAATTGCAGTATACTGTTGCTACTATTCTTTGGCAAGTTTTCGGAAAATTGTGTTAAATTTGGTTGAAAACTCTGTATGCTATAAACAAAAAACTTTTGAATTTTTCACAAAAACGTTAACATCTTCGCGAATATGAATGCTATGCTTACACAAATGCATACAAACGTTGAACAGGACCCAAATAGTCATTTATCACAGTGACAAACCATTTCCAGCCTTTTCTGTTACATAGGTGATCGCAAATATTATTTTATTATTAAATTTATTATTAGCCCCCTAATTGTACCTTCACCCCGAATAAATCTTCACCGAGAAATATAAAATCAAACATGTTCTTTACATCCTAGAAGTTCAAGAACAATTCGCCAATAATGTTGGTAGATATTCGACAAAACGTGTGCAATCGAAAGCATCCAGTCCCTGTACCTTAACTTTTGGAGGCCACTGTAATAAAAGTAAATTAAAAGTATTTCCCGTTGAATCATAAAAGACATCCTTTGCATTCAGTAGCAATAGCTCCTATAGCACAGTCAGTAAGGTGTTTGTCACCAACTCGGAGGGTTCGGGATCGAACCCCCGACCGGTTAGAAATAAATCTTATAAAAATTAAATGATACAGCAGTTAGAATTCATTCGAAGATTTTCAATTCTTTGAAGTTAAAAAAATCACTGATTTATGAAAATAAATTAAATTATTATCTTTAAAATAAACTAAATAAATTTACAGAGTCTTGTGTATTTTTATTGATGTAAATTTGAAGAGTCTATTGTAAATTTACCGAATAACTTCTCTGTTAATTAACAGAATCTCTGTAAATTTACATAAGAATTAAGATAATGGATTACCAGTAGATTCCTTGTAACTTCACAGAATTTTTTTAAACAGTGTGATAACATAAATAGCATGCAATTATAAAGGACTTTTTAGGAAATAAAATTATATCCCCCCCCCCCTCTTGCATAAATTAAAACTGAAGGTATAGCCAGTGTTGGGATTTATTTTAGAATTGTACATATATATTCGTAATAATGCATATATTAGTTATAGGCATATATGTGATATGAATATACAAATACTCATGCACATATGCATATATTAAGCGATATTTCTTCTTTATGTTCACAATAAAGTTTTAGTTGTAATGCTGTTAAAAGTATGATTTCAATTTAAAATTAAAAGAAACTATTCCCAGTAACAGCAGGTTTTCAAATTTATTTTGGAATTTAAATTAGCCTTATTTTTTCAGCATAAATATTTAACAAAATGAAAGGGAGAATCCACATCTTTTATTTATTTATTTATTTTATTTTTTTTTTTGTTTAAATAACTAACCACTATTTTAGTAAGAACAATAAAAAAAAAAATATATATATATATATCGCATATGCTGCTTAAAAACCGTAATGGGGAAAATGAATTGCCAAACTTCATGTTATATAATACATTATTTGATATTCTGCGATATAACCAAAATAAAAAATAGAATAAACCTGCAAATGGAATAAAAGAATACTTATCTTCTAAATATTAACAGCATCAAATTTCTTTCATTTTCTGTGTACACCAAGATCCCATGCATTCTTTCATACAATTTAATTTTCAAATAAGAAAATATTGCTAATTCCCATCATATTTCTTTTCGTTTGGATAGAACAACATTTGCTTCTAATGAAACGATATACAAGATGCATTTTAATCTTTGAAGGCAAAGCTTCCTTCCTCTGTGAAGAAAATAAATAAATAAAACATTTCTTGAAGTAAAGAAACATATTAAATTAAATATTCACAATATCTAGAAAGGCAACCAGATGGTTTTTTGTGTAATAAACGTATTTGGAAGTACCGGAATTTTTCATAAGAAATCTAATTAAAGATCTCATCGACAACTTTAATAAAAAATGCGTGGAAACGCGAATCTTTTGCATTAATGATAGATTAAATATAGATAAGCTGGTACAGAATCTTACTGCTTCATTTCGGTATTTATAACCCATTTCTAACGAAAAAAAGCCTCAAACGAACAAACATAAGAAGAATTTTTAGTATACAGATGATAAGTATGTTTATCGACTAGAAATGTTTTTATTTAATGATAAAAGATTTTAAACAACATAATTACGTGGTGTTTTTCTTATAATGGGCATTGAGAAAGTTTTAAAAGTTCATTTCTATTTATATTTATCTCATATACGCAAAATTTACTGCAGATTCGAAAAATGGCAAACATTCTAAATCCGAAAAGATTCAAATTCAAGTATAAAAAAGTAAAAAAGCAAATAAAAATAAAAACTGCCTTATTAGCAGATTGTGAAGTAGATTTTTAATTTTTTTATTTAAAAATCTCTTTGTAATTTTTACCAGTGTTGCTATTTGGGTAAGATTTATTTATTTATTTGTTTATTTTTTAATTCAGAATTTTACCAATTTTTTCAAATAGTATTTGGCTTATTTAATGACAGTCAAATGTTAATATTCAAAAGTAGTGGTATGTATGCAGAATATTAAAAAGAACGTTGTTTGCACTTTCGAAGTTATTTCATAGATGTACAATTAATAGATTATCCATAAAGAAGAAAACAGTCGGGTATGTTCCTCTAGTTCAACCCATCCGCTACGTGGCGTGTGATCTTGATTGATGTGACCTCGCGGTTACTTCTCCGATTTAAGATAGGACGCTTACTTTATATCCTGCTTTGGGAATTTGTGTGGCGAAGGCTTTGCCCTTATTTAAGCAGCATACGTAGTCATCTGATCCTGTGGGTTGGCTGCCTCCAAATTGCTTATACTCATAATAATAAAAATTGGCTAGACAGGCTTCTAATACTATGTTCACACTACGATACTTAAGATATCTTAGGCCGCCGAACTCTCTTAATTTTGAGGTGGTACCCTCCCGGAATTGGAAACCTGTTCACATGGAAAAACTCACTTAAGATAACTCAGTGAACGTCACTGTGTTGTTTGCGCATGCGCTTAAGATAAAACCGCCCGCAACACCCAATCAGATAATGCGAAGCTTTACAGCCAGCGAGAGTGAATGGTCGTGACTGTCTCTAGCCCGAAGAAAGTTGAAACTCACTGAGAGAGTTTGTGGAACTCCCTCAGAGAGTTCGGAGGTTTAAGAGAGTTCCGATAACGCAGTGTGAACAGGGTATAAGCCATAAACTACTCAGTGGTCGGTGGCTGCTTGGTTGCTTATTATATATATAATAGCGCTAAGTGTATAAAGCTTCTGGAGTGAACTCATCCGGATCCCACTTCGCTTTATCATATTCCATTCGGCCATTTTTATTCAAAATTATTTTTCAAATAAAACTTCATAAAAGTTACATTTTTAGAAAGATTATTCAAAATAAATTAACATTTGAGAGATGACTTACATTCAATTATGTATATATTCTGAGGTAACTTCAGTTCAAATTAGTTTAGCAGCTCAATCTCTCCCTCCATAAGTAAACATTCGTTTGTATCGCATTTATTGTGAACTTCTGTGCTTTGTTGGGGCCATCTATTGGTAGTTAAAATAAAAAGAAGTTTCTTTTGAAATTCTTTGAACTCTGAAGACACTGGGAGAAAAATGAATATTTCTTATAAAATATAATTAGACTATCAGGAATACTTAATACCGTGTAGTATATATATATATAAGAAAGTTGAAATCACAAATATATGAACAAATTGGTAAAATTCTAAAGATGAACTAGATATGAAATGAACATAGGAAACCAGCATGTAAAATAAGAAATTATGAATAACCCATATATCTATCAATGCAAATAAAATTTTGCATTTTTGTATTTTGTAAGGAAAATAAATTTGCAATTTAACAACAGAATTTGAGAAAAAAAAATCTGTTAATGCAATCAATAGTTGCAATTTACTTAAGTGATGAAGGATCATTTTTAATGATCAAAACTTATTACAGGTTTCTTTATGCATGTTTTAAAAAAATCAGGAATTAATCTGAGTTGAACTTTTTAAAATTTAAGTTATATAATTATTATTTTGGCATTAGCTATCGGCAATTAATCCGTGGAGGACTCTTTTTTTCTGATTTATAAGAAATTAAAGGTTATTGATTTTTTTTAAGCAATGAACGAAGACGAAAGTTAATTGACAATATATTTTAAAATAGCATTATTAGTTCTAATTTGCATGCATGTTTTTTGTGAAGCAGTTCTTAAAATTTTGTGACTGAAGTTCTTTCTTGCAAATTAAGTTTCAATGATAAATGGGCTGTTTTAATAACTATTTTACCCGCATCTGACTCTATTAGATAAGATAAAATTTATTACTTCATAATTCTTTTTATAATGCAATGCTATATCATTCTTTTGAAAATGCAAACATGTCATTCTGAAGGGCTATCTTCTAGTTGACAATATAACCCCGAAAAGAAGAAAGTAAAAGGGCGGTGGACATTAAAAATTTGTTTTTTAAATTTTCATCATAGAGATATGAACTTTTGGAAATATAAATTTTACCATAAGCATACAGAACGCCTTAAATGAAATTTTCAATCTTATTATAATTTTAAGATTTTTTTAAATTAAATTTTAAAACGATATTTTAAAATGCTCCATGTGACATAATTTTTGAGATGTTTCGCTGCTTTTGCATTTTAATCACTTAAAACTCTATTACAAACAAAACAGTGTATCGATTTTCTAATCCCTTAAATAGCTAATTTCTTAAAGATTTTTTTTCTGAATTTTACATCGATTTTTATGAAAATTTTGCCTTTTAATACGTTAAAAATCAAATTTAATTATCTTAATAAAGTCGAATTTTAAAATACATACACAGATTATTTGTAAGCAATATCGGGATTCTTCCTTATCAATTTCATAAATTTTGATCAAAAATTAAGACGCATGGAGCATTTCAAAATTTTAAAAACTTTGTAAAACCAGTTTTGAGAAAAATAGATTTTAAGTATATTAAAGGGCCGGAAGTATTTTTGTGTACAAAATTCAAACGCGACTTTGCAAAAAAATAATCGCATCTGCATGCAGTTTTTCGCAAATGGCTCAGAACAAACTAGAGAACTAGAGAACAGGAATTCTGCTTTTTCAGAATTTAGTGTCGCCCCCGGTATTTCCATTACTTCATTTTCTTCTGGTGGACTGGTGATTTCTATTATTATGAAACAGAATGAAGCGTTTAGGCGAAGATGAAAGAGCAGTCGTAAAAAGTTAGAACTCTGATTTTCTGGTCAGAATGGGAAAAAAAAAAAAAAAGAAAAAAATTTATGGTCATTTTTTTTTCCCATTCTGACCAGAAAATCAGAGTTCTAACTTTTTACGACTGCTGTTTCATCGTCACCTAACGCTTCATTTATAATGGCTGTTTCATAATACTAGAAACCACCAGAAGGAAATAACTCTCAAGCGGGACTCTACGGCAAAACATATTTCAATTTTATGACTTAAAGCACACGCTTTTATTTTATGTAAAATGACGTCATTTGCATTAATATAGATTCTTAAAATTAAATATAGTTGATAATAGCTCCATGTTTTATCATAAATCCTTCATTTATATTTTTTTCAAAATAGCACGTATTTTAATTATTATTTTTTCAATTTTTATGAGAAAATGGCAACAAGAAGATATAATTGCTATTTTTCAACAATTTTTTCTTTACTTTCTATAGAAATGGCGTACTTGACTTGCCAAAATGAAACAAATGTCGCTAATAAACTACAAAAAAATTAATATTTCAAAAACAAATTAAGATGCAGATTTCAAACAACTTGCATTAAAAAGTACTTTTTTTCCCCCAATACGA
The DNA here is from genome assembly GCA_963932465.1 of Maratus speciosus. Lineage (NCBI taxonomy): Eukaryota > Metazoa > Arthropoda > Arachnida > Araneae > Salticidae > Maratus > Maratus speciosus. Next base: position 185,609,232 of record OZ010790.1, on the reverse strand, counting down.
CGATATAAACATTGAAAATGTACGATGCTTAGAAGTTTAAAAAAATGCTGTAGAGCATTTAATCGTACAATAATACATCTGCTTTGTTTATTGCTAGCGTCTGTAAGGTAACGTTATTTTTTGGAGACAAAATAAGATGGGAGAAAGAAATAGCATACCGTCCCGGGGGTTAATAACAATACGCACAAAAATAATTTTCGAATTTTGCTCAAATGAACGTCTACGGTCCTCTTAAGGCCTGCCGACGAAGACACTCACGAGCTAACGCTAATCCTATGGGGAGGGATTTTTCTAATATCTCATTTGCATTTCGACATTTTTAAATATATATATATATATATTTTTTTTTTTTTTTTTTTTTTTTGCATTGGATAGCCGAGGTCCATCTCTACATCGCAGCTTTTTTACTTTTTCGATTTTGGTCGCAGATATTTTTTATAAAGTTAAATATTTGCGACCAAAATCTGTAGAGACGGATCTCGGCTATCCAATGCAAAAAAAAAAAAAAAAAAAAAAAAAAAAAAAAAAATATATATATATATATATATATATATATTTAAAAATGTCGAAATGCAAACGAGATATTAGAAAAATCCCTCCCCATAGGATTAGCATTAGCTCGTGAGTGTCTTCTCAGGCAGGGACAGGAGCCTTAAGAGGCTACTTCAGTCAGGCGAAAAGACCCGTTCGCTAATGCTAATCCTATGGAAGAAATTTATAAAGATATCTCGGTTGCATTTTACTATTTTTAAATGATTTCTTTTGCAATGGATAGCTGAGATCAATCTGTATGCAGGCCGTTTTTTACTTTTTCGATTTTCACTACAGATTTTTTTTAGGAAGATATTTTCACTTTCGAAACCGGTTCCGAAAATGAAAGTGTCCCCATAAAAAATATCTGTAAACAAAATCGAAAAAGTAAAAAACAACCTTTGTACAGGTCGATCTCAGCTGTCTAATGCAAAAAAATCATTCAAAAATATTGAAATGCAACCACGATATCTTTATAAATTTCTTCCATAGGATTAGCATTAGCGAACGGGTCTTTTCGGCTGACTGAAGATATTTTTTATAAAGTTAAATATTTGCGACCAAAATCTGTAGAAACGGATCTCGGCTATCCAATGCAAAAAAAAAAAAAAAAAAAAAAACCCTCTTAAGAGGGGTAATAAAAAGGAAGCGTGTAGGTTATGGTATTGGTCTATATCCTTTTCAATTCATCTGCCAAATTATTTAACTTTTGATTCACGGTTTACGTTTATAGACTAGTTGTGCAATTTGTTCGATGATTAAAAAGTGATAAGAAAAACAGGACTATGCAAATATAGAAAATTTACATTACTGTCTTCCACGGTTATTTTATGCTGACATTTGGATTTGGTAGAGAAAGACTTTGTGTTTACACTTCTATATATTGCAACACAGTTTCTTTTATTTACCTTTTTCACTTCTTTCGTTTTTAGGTGTGGTTTCAGAATCGTCGGTCGAAAGAGAGGAGGATGAAGCAACTCAGCAACTTAGGGGCGAGGAGGCATTTTTTCAGGAACCCCAGGAGGACAATGCGTCCTCTTAGGACGGGACTCATGGAAGAAGGGATGCCCCACAACACACCATTTGCTTACTTCTCCGGTAAGTACTCGTGTAGATGCATACAATTATAATTCCATGATTCTCATGAAAATCATGCTGAACATATCACGTCATATTTGAAAGTTATATTTTTTCATTTCTTATTATGATCAATTTAATTAAAATTATTTTAAGAGAATAATGCAAAATTTAGTTGAAAATAATTCATGTATATTGGAAATCTGTTTAACCCTTCACTGCACCACGTACCCTATTTGGCACATATCTAAAAACATTATAATTTTCATTATGTGCTATGACTTTGGCTAATAGGATCACTGTAACGGATTAAGGATAATACAAAGAATGAAATAACACTTATTTTGTCCATGTCAGAGGGCTGCATTAGACAAAAAATTAGAATTTGTTCTACGGAAACAAAAAAAAAAAAAAAAAAAAAAAAAAAAAAAAAAAAATCGTTAAACCTATTAAGGTAAGATTAACTTTTATTATTTTGACAAAAAATGGCCGCAATTTTGAAACAGAATGAAGCGTTTAGGCGAAGATGAAAGAGCAGTCGTAAAAAGTTAGAACTCTGATTTTCTGGTCAGAATGGGAAAAAAAAAAAAAAAAAGAAAAAAATTTATGGTCATTTTTTTTTCCCATTCTGACCAGAAAATCCGAGTTCTAACTTTTTACGACTGCTCTTTCATCTTCACCTAACACTTCATTTATAATGGCTGTTTCATAATAATGGAAGCCATCAGTCCATCAGAAGTAAATGATCCATTCCAAAGGCATAATCCTTCATTTGGCGCCCTTTCGTTCTTTCGCTCAGGGCACATTCCCCCTCTGCCTTCCCTCAGTTTCGGCCCTGTGTTATTGGGGTTTACTGTGGCATGTTCGGTATTGAAAATGAAGTATGTAACCTTTACGGTTCGTTTTCCGGGTCACTCAAATATATTCTGATATATTGCGGTCTATAGGAAAAACTTTTTGCGATGTATTTTAATAATATTATACTATTTTAAACAAATTGAAATTTATACAGGGTGACCTGAAATGAACGCTGCAATTTGAAAATTCATTAACTGTAATAAATATGAATATGAAATGAGTAACATTTATATCTGATGGATTTTAAATTTCATGTACTGTAAATCTAAAAATAGTTAAGATTTTCGTCAATAGATGGTGCTGCACCATCAACCTACAATAATGCTCAAACCAGAAGGTAAAAATGCGTAAAAGATCTCAAATTACTATTTATTCTAATTAGCGATTGAAGCACAAAAAGACAATTGATTTTTTAAAATAAATTTGAGCATTCTTAATGCATAAGACGGTGCAGCGCCATCTATTGACGAAAATTTGAACTATTTTTAGAATTAAAGTACATTAAGTTTAAGAGCCACCAGAGGTAAATGTCACTCATTTCATATTCACATTTATTATAGTTAATGAATTATTGAATTTTCAAATTGGGCCGTTCATTTCTAGTCGTTCTGTACACATCACTGAATTTTCAAATTGGGGCGTTTATTTCTGGTCTCTCTGTATATATCACTGAATTTTGAAATTGGGCCTTTTATTTCTCGACACTCTGTACATATCACTGAATTTGCAAATTGGGCAGTTTATTTCTGGTCACTCTGTATATATCACTGAATTTTCAATTTGGGGCGTTTATTTCTGGTCACTCTGTATGTATCACTGACCTTTTAAATTGGGGCTTTTTTTCTGGACACTCTGTATATATCACTGAATTTTCAAATTGGGCCGTTTATTTCTGGTCACTCTGTATATACCACTGAATTTTCAAATTGGGGCGTTTATTTCTGGTCACTCTGTATATATCACTGACCTTTTAAATTGGGGCTTTTTTTCTGGACACTCTGTATATATCACTGAATTTTCAAATTGGGCCGTTTATTTCTGGTCACTCTGTATATACCACTGAATTTTCAAATTGGGGCGTTTATTTCTGGTCACTCTGTATATATCACTGACCTTTTAAATTGGGGCTTTTTTTCTGGACACTCTGTATGTATCACTGAATTTTCAAATTGGGCCGTTTATTTCTGGTCACTGTACATATCACTGAATTTTGAAATTGGAACGTTTATTTCTCGACACTTTGTATATATCATTGAATTTCAAATTGGGTCGTTTATTTCTGGTCACTCTGTATATATCACTGAATTTTCACATTGGGTCGTTTATTTCTGGTCACTCTGTATATATCACAGAATTTTCAAATTGGACCATTTATTTCTGGTCACTCTGTATATATCACTGAATTTTCAAATTGGGGCGTTTATTTCAGGTCACTCTGTATATATCACTGAATTTTTAAATTGGGGCTTTTTTTCTGGACACTCAGTATATATCACTGAATTTTCAAATTGTGCAATTTATTTCTGGTCACTCTGTACATATCACCGAATTTCCAAATTGGGCCATTTATTTCTGGTCACTTTGTATATATCACTGAATTTTGAAATTGGGCAGTTTATTTCTGGTCATTTTGTATATATCACTGAATTTTCAAATTGGGCCATTTTTTCTGTCACTCTGTATATATCACTGAATTTCACATTGGGCCGTTTATTTCTGGTCACTCTGTATATATCACTGAATTTTCAAATTAGAGCACTTATCTCTGGTCACTCTGTATATATCACTGAGGTGTACTACAAGATGCTAACTGTCGAATAGGGTGTGCATCTGTGCATAGAATTTATCGTTCATTTAGAAAGATAAACAAAAGAGTTTAACTACAGTACTGGCTAATGAATAATAACTTCTGGAAGTTGCGTTATCAGTTGTGGTACGCGTTATTAAATTTACTTTATTAGTCCCCGATATGCTATTTCTTTCTCCCAGCTATTAAAGTGTCGTCTCCAAAAAATAACGTTCCGCTGTATAAGCCAGCCGTAAAAACAAAGCACATGTATCATTGTACTGTTATAAATACTCTACTGCAATTTTTTTTAAACTTATAAACATCGCACATTTTCAATTTTTATACCGTCATATTGAGAAAAAAAAATACGTTTTAATGCAATTTATTTGAAAACTGCATCTCAATTTATTTTTGAGATATTAATTTTTTGTAGTTTTTAGCACCATTTGTTTAATTGTGGCAACTCAAGTACTCCATTTCTGTAGAAAGTAAAGAAAAAATAGTTGTAAAATTGTAATTATATCTTTTTGTTGCCATTTTCTCATACCTTACTGGGGAAAAAAAAAAAAAAAAAACTAATTAAAATAGGTGCTATTTTGAAAACATATAAATCAATGATTTCCGATAAAACATGGAGCTATTATAAACTATATTTAATTTAATTATCTGTATTACAAACAAATGAAAGCATATGAATCATTAGATAGCCAATTTTTTTTGTCGAGTTTCTTGAGTGACGATATCTGTTATTTATTTATTTATTTATTTATGTATTATTCAGTGATAGTGACGTCCTATGAATACTTTACTGTAGATGTTTAAGACTGGATCGTAAATGAGGAATTCTTCAGAGGATGCGAATGACGTCATTTTATATAAAATAAAAGCGTGTGTTTTAAGTCTTAAAACTGAAATATGTTTTGTATTATCTATATTTATATACATATGCAGTATATATTTTTTCAGCGGGGGCGACACTATATTCTGAAAAAGCAGAATTCCTGTTTCCTAGTTTTATTTTATTTTTTTCGCACATTACTTGGTGTGTATAAATTTTATCGATCATATTCAGGCTGCTCAAAAGATCTCAAGTGCATTTCCGTTTACAGACGGAAATTCTTGAAGGGAAATTTTCGACTGTGCTATGCGTTTAACTGAACTAACTCTTGGTGTACTTTGTATTCATACAAATCTATCTATAGATAATACACACGGCTGCACAAAAAAATTCGGATTTTTTTTTCGACTATTGACAGTAATTGGAGAAATTGGGTTTTGAAATGCTTTATGCGTTTTTCAAATTATGTATTGGGTTTGTGTTTCACCTCCGGGATTGCATACTTAGGCGCATCCCACACTAAGGCGACACATAAGACATGTCGCTTGAATTCGCTGGAAAAACTGGTTTAAAACAGGTTTGAAACAACTTCGTTCTTTGTTTCGATCGGTTTTTGCGCTACATGTCGCTTGTCGTCTCAGTGTGGGATGCGCCTTATACTCTAAAGCGAAAGCTGAGTTTTCCCGGGACGGTCATCACTCGTGTATTTAGGCATCATCTTTCACATTAACCTATAACTGATGTTACCGGTCTCTCAGACCGCGGCTTTTTTCAATTTTTATAGTTTAACTTGCAATTTTCAATTTAACTACAAACACTACCGAAATTTTGTTCCATTTGGAACTTTAGTACTAAGGGACTTTTGGATAGGTGAATTTTAATTATAACAGTCCTGTGCAAAAAGTTTAGTACAAAAACACCATCCTATGAGTTAATTGTATGTCTTTTATTTATCTTTCGTTGCAGCGGTCTCACAGACCGCTTCACACTAGTTATGTGACAATTTCTGTGACATCAGTTAAAGGTTAATAAACTGTGAAGTTTTGTGGTGTTCTTTTTTAAATTCCGCTTTACTTAAATCTCTTATATTATTATTATTATTATTAATATTATTATTATTATTTAATATCTGCTTAACCCCTTAACCTACGATTTACGTCTAACAGCTCCACGGTTTGGCAAATCCATAGCTACCACTAAAATTTAATAGAGATTTTCGCCTAGTTTAATCATGGAATTTCGACGATTAAATTAAACTATATTTACTGTGAAATTTTAGTGGTAAAAAGAATTTACATTTGGCTCGATCATCGTACGCGGGCTATGCCCGTCATTGTAGGGTAAGGAGTTAATAGCAGTTTTAAAATGAAACAGCGTTAGATATGTACTTTTATTATTGTTTTCTCTATCTATTTCGACTCTTTTCTCCTTCCCTCCTCTCTCTTTCTCTCTGATATACAGTGAAACTTCCCTGTGCGACTACCTCCATTAAGCAACTACCTCCCTGAACGACCATTTTTTCATGGAACGAAATTTATTCCCGTAGGCTCAATACTAATTTTACCTTAATTAATTTAGACCATTCCAGTTGAACTCCCTCCATGAGCGACCCATTTCTTTGAAGAAAATGAAATAAATTCAGTTTTTTCTGGGTCGCTTGAAAAGGTTTTATTAGAAAAATAATTCCGGAGAGCGCATTATTCATCAAACTTCTAAGTTTAGAATTTTTATTTATTCCGGTAACTTTTAAGTGTTTAAACCTCTTTGTGCGGTTTTAGGCAATGGATTTAACTCTGATGACAAATTAAGGATGACGGTCAACTCTCCTGTCCTATTCTGTCAGGAAACTCTCAAAGAAATAGATAAATTAATGAAATCGTCATTATTTGTTACCGTCCAGGGAAAAAAACAAAAACAAAAATTGCATTTATTTACTGAATTTTGAAAGGACGTGGAAATAAGTTATAAAAATATAAAACTATAAAATCAAAGCAAACGTCAATGTATTCATTTTTTAAACTCTGCAGTAATTAACTTATGTAATTAACTTTTGTTTTGATACTTAAATTTTAATATTTTTTTCTTAATGTGATAAATAAATTTTAGTAAGATTAATTGTTACCTTTTTCAGCAATTAAAATCTAGATTTAAACATGACCTCCATTAAGAGACCACCAAATTTTATTAGAACGAAGCGTGGTCGCTTTAGGGAGGTTTTACTCTGTATATATATATATATATATTCTTTGAAAGGCACATTTTTGTTCAGATTGACTTCCAAATTCTAATATTCACACATTCATTATTCCGAAATTTTATTTTTACATTCATCATTGCTTGATCTTCGTGTATGTTATGTAAAATTTGAGTAGAATTTTCATCATTTTATACCTCTAAATAACTTTGCTCTCTTTTTTTTTAATGTTTGTTAGCGAAAAATGTGAAAAAATATATAACATTATGTTTACTAAAATCGGAGATATCAATAGTAAGCAGTTTCATGGAACAACAATATTATAAGTATTACCATGTAAAAGTTCATATAGTTCTTGAAATTTTGCTTATGCATAACAATTAAATTACATAGAAGAGAATTTAAATCTACTGTACGTGTTCTGTAAAAGAAACAGATTTTCCACTTTAAACAGGTAAAATACGCGCGTCATTTCCCCCCTAAAAATATCTACCTTGTTGCTTTTATCAGAGGTAAATTACGATAGCGCAAAATCCAATAATATAATAAAAAACGCAATTTCTTAGAACTAGCAGTTTTTAATCTTTATTGACCAAATGGGTATAAGGGAAAAAAAAAAAAAAAAAAAAAAAACGTTTTTTACGTATTAACCATGCAGGAAGATGATCGTCAGAAATGGTTTTCAGTGGCAATTTATCTTTTCCAGTCGCTCATCATATTTACATTTATTAAATACATACCATCCTTAAAAATGGAAAATAATATAAAAGAAAACTAAAATAATGCAAAACAGTAGTTCAATTATATATATTTATTAAATACATAACATCTTGTTCGTGGCTTTTAGTGCGATAAAAGATATTTATGATGCATCTATTTCAGCTGGTTGTAATGAATATAATATCTATATCCTATTCATATATCCTATCTATGAATATAACGTATATATATATATATATAAGGCATTCTCACAAGCTTTTGACTTTTGGGGGAAAAAATCTGACAAAATTAGACTTGCTAAAATAACATTTTAATCTGATAGACGAATGCCTTAATGATACAAAATAAAGAAAATATGGTCAGCAGCGAAATTTTTTTTAGTTAACTGAGGTTTAACTTAAACTTGCGAGTTTAATTTTCCTTATCATTTTACCCCTACAATTTTTTATTTTCTTCTAAATTTTTACTTATAATGAATTTGCATAAGTACCCACAGGACATTCAAATAAGAAATAATTGCAATGTAGTAGTTTTAAGACAGAATTTTTGTATAACATTGTCTTAAGGCTCCACTGCACACAAATTTATTTTCGTCTTTCAGAAAAAGCATGTCTTGTAGAAGTTTCTGGGGGCGTCAACCATGTACCAATGACTGACAGGAAATCCTCCAATTGAAATAAGGGGCGATTTCAATAGGGTCAGATCAACCCTACGTATGGTCAGATATCACTTTAGGGCAATGGTTATCTTTCCTTTTGAACGTAGCGCGAAAAATCTCCCCTCTCTGCGGGGTCATCTCTTGACCTCAGAATGAAAGGGGAGATTAATTTCAGGTGTGTTTCGAAAAGCAGTTCAGTAAAACTCTGTCTAACGCGACGGGACCGGGAAAATTTTCCATAGTAGAAAATATTTCGCCCTAGACAAATTTCACTCTATGTCTATGGATTTGCAGGGACTTAAAAATCTTTTCGTGTTAGACAGATTTCCGTCTTACACAGAGTCCGCCTTAGACAGAATTTACTGTAATTCTATTTCATTTTGTTCAAATAGAAAGGAAAAATAGTGTAAAATATATGTCCAAATAGGAAGAAGAAAAATTTCATCAATCAGTCACAGAATTTTTAATATTTGGCTAATATGCATATATTTTAGAATATATGGGATGCCATTGTTATTTAATTTTTAAACAATACTAGGGGGCTCGGCCCCCTACGAGCTACGCTCGCCAACCCCCGTCCAGACACCGTAGACTCTAAATGCACGCTAATTTGATCGACTTTAAAAAGATTTCGAAAGATTGAATTATAATTTAAAAAACAGTGGCGATCTCTCTATAAACGGATTTCTATTCATTTCTCTTTGATTGGGGAATTTTAACGCCAAATCCGTTGCGGTACTACTTGATTATCCCGTCGACCCATTTCGCCAAATTATATAAATCGCCAAACCACTCGCCAAATTATACAAATTGACATAATTTTTATTTTAAATAACGAAAAAACAAATAAATTAGTACAACATTAATAAAAATACAAATAAAACGTCGAAATAAAAATAACTTGATGACGTAGACACGTGTAACAACATTTCAAAATAAGCTAATATAAAAGGAATTAAGTAAACAGAGTCTTTGTCTCCTGGTATTTTTTAACAAAGCGTAAAGAAAGTTCTTTTAAATGAGACATTTTAAATTAATCGTTTTTAATCTGACCTAATTTTTACCAAGCTATTCTTTCTCTTTTAAATAATCGCGTGAAAGTACTTTTGTTAGCAATGAAAGATTATTTGCGGTTTCCTAACAAAAATAGTTGAAAATATCCTCTCAAAATATTAAATAAATGTCTAGCGAAATTTCTAAATTTAAACTTTTTTGCAATATTATTTTGTGTTCATTTTATGTAATAACTATAATGTGACGTAAATATGACGTAATTTCTCCTAAGACTTCTAACGGATGTTAATGAATTTATTATTTTACAATATCCTTTCTCTTTTAAAATTCACGTGTGTACTTTTTATGACGTAATTTTTAATAAGTTCCTGCTTTTTATACATAATTATTTAATTCTAATTTGAAAGTTTTTTTCCTGTTTATAATAGTCACGTGTAAATAAATTTTTAATTTGAAGCAAACATTATTGCTTGCGCTTTTTATACAGTTGGCAACAGTTTAAATTAGTACAATTTTCTGAAATTTGTAAAAAATATCTCTAGAAATGCTGAAAATTTGAATTTAAAATAGAAATAAAACCTGAAAAAATGAGTCAAAATAAAAAAATTAATGCAATCTGCACTCCGGCAAATTCTAACGCATAAAATGATCTAAAAATGATTACACTGCCATGTATAGATTTTGCTGCTATAAAACTTTTTTAGTGGAACGATTTTGTCCAACTTTAGCATTAAATATCTCTTAAAATAATTCTTCGATTTGAAAACTGTCTGCATCAGCGTGTTTATCAAACATTTCTGTATAAAACCACTGATTTTCATATTTTTGTATGCATTATTTTCAGGGCTGCGGAGTCGGTAGGAAAAATGACCGACTCTGACTCCGACTCCGACTCCTGGATTTCTCAAACAATCGACTCCGACTCCGACTCTTCGACTCCGACTCCGGCATATACACAGGGTTTCTCAAAAAGATTGAAATGCGCTTTAATTTTTTACCTCTTGGAGATATATAGATAATGCAAATTGAAAAAGTGTTCAAAATTAAATAGTAATTAAGATTAAGGGTCGACCGAAACCGAAATAGAAACCGAATTTCGGTAATATTTCTATTTTCGGCTGAAAATTTCGTTCGATTATTTCTAAATACAGTCATAAAAACAATTATATTTATTACTTTTTATGGGGTGCCCATTACTGGATAGAGAATGTCCATGTCCATTACTTGAACAAAGGGTGTCCATTGCTGGCATTTTAGGTGTTTTGATATATTTCTGCTATTTACAATTAAATTTTGATTCATATTGGGAAATGAGACTATGGTAAGGGTTAAATATTGTTGATAAATTAATACAATATTAAAAAAACGGAAATATAATACGCATAACTATTACTTAAAAAACAATTTTTAGAGAAATTCCTTAAGGGTGCCCATTACTGGCACATCTACCCTATTTATAGATATATAGATATAAAGCCCATATAATCCGACTGGCAGGATTTCCTGCCAAGCATTATAGACAGTTTAGCGCTTTTTAAAAAAATTGAATTGTTCGGTTTGCACCAGTTTTTTGAAATAATAATTTTCCCCTTATTTGAAGAATGATGTATTAGATGAAAGGAATATCCTTCTTAAAGTGCCGAGTAATTATACTCATATTATAAAAATGTAAGATATCTACATTTGAGATTGTAATGCCTGTATTTATAATTTACAGTTTATATACCAATTTCAGACATTAATTCATACTTTAAAGAGAATTTTAATTACTGTAATATATACAGGTCGTTTTCCAAAAAATGCATTTAAAAAATATATATTAGACGCCACATTAAATTTTTTTTTTGGTTTTTTAAATATGACGTCTAATATTTTTTGTTTTTTAATGTTACATCAAATATATTTTAATAAAGAATAATAATAATGAATAAGGAATAGTCATGAAAAAAAGTGAGAAAAAAAATCTTAACAAAAAAAAAAAAAAAAAAAAAAAAAAAAGAAAAAAAAAAGAAAAGAAAGAAAGAAAGAAAGAGAGAAACGAAAGAAAAAGCCAGCCATTTTGAGGCATGAAATGAGTTTCTTCACTTTCCTCTCAAAATTCATGAAATAATTGCTTTTCTACAGTAGTTTAGAATTACGGTCCTCCATCGGATAGGATAACCAAATTTAGCCCGAGCCAGATAGACTTTAAATGTTTCGGGTCAGGTTTTGACACTTTTGATTTGACCGGATTTTTCAAAAGAAAATATGTACTGAATGTTTTTCAAATGAAAAATTTATATATTTGAATATTAATAAGTGTATTTAAGTTCATTTTTATACAAAAAAGATAAAATAATAGGCTTTTTTTTATAATTGTTTATTCTGTAAAATATGAACTAATTTTTTTTCGTCTGGAATTAGCATCGGATTGACGGCTTTTTTTTCCATTTTCGGATTTGGTTGACGAATTCCTTTTTGTCGGGTCTCGGGTTGACTTTCAGCAGAAATTTCAGATTCGGGTCGGTTGCAACCCGGCCTTTGGAAGACTCTATAGAGTCTTACACGTTCTTCTATTTCTAAGCCCCGACTATAGTCGGGCTTAGAAATAGAAGAACGTGTAAGTTTCGGGTAAGAAATATTTAAGAAGAAAATTGCAGTTTTTTGTTTTAATGAGAAAAAATCTGTATGAGTTGTCCTGTATTGTAGTGACAGCGGCTTTAATCAGTTTCATATTTTACACACATTCTCTTTTATCTGAAATACTGAAAAATAAGGCAGTATAAGTTGAACAAAGGATAAGTGAAACATCCATTGTTATCTGAAGTAGATTGTTGTATTCGTTAGGGTTCGATTCGAACGGTGGTTCGGATTAAGTTGGCGCTAAATGTTTTTTTTTAAGGTTAAATTAAAACGTCTGTTTTTGTCTGAGGTAGATTCCTTCACTGGGTTGGGTAGTCGGACCGACACGGGATTCGGGTTGAGTCGGACTTAATTTACTAAAAACAAAACAATACAAAAACCTTTCAAAACTCACTTTAATTTAATTACTGTACAATAGTGTCGTCTATGAGCTGAAGAAGTAAGTAAATGAATCAATTTAATGACTGATGTAGGCAAAAAAAAAAAATCACATCTGCCCTTTTGCCTTATATTTACTCATTAACATGTCAATAAACTGAAAAATAACTAAATATTTATTAATGTATAGAGTTAACAAATAAAATAATAATTCAATTCATAAATTTAAAATTAAGCGTAATCGGTTTTATTTTTTATTTCACTCAAACTGTTCAACAAAAAGTATGGAGTCGGAGTCGGAGTCGGCATATTTTTAGCGACTCCGACTCCGACTCTTTTCAACGAAAAACCACACCGACTCCGACTCCGACTCCCGACTCCGACTCCGACTCCGCAGCCCTGATTATTTTTGTCAATATTAACGAAGAAAGACCTCCGGTCACAAAAAATTCATAACCGGCGGCGGCGGCGGCGGTGACAGCGGTAGTTACTTTTTTTTAGAATACGGAGATTCACGTGAATGTACTTGTGTTAGAAATGAAATATTATTTGCGCTTTCCTAACAAAAATAGTTGAAAAGTATACTCTTAAAATATCAAATAAATTTCTAGCGCAATTTCTAAATTTAAACCGTTTTGCAATATTATTTTGTGTTCATTTTATGTAATAACTGTAATGTGACGTAAATATGACGTAATTTCTCCTATTTAAGACTTCTAACGGATGTTAATAAATTTATTGTTTTACAAATTCCTTTCTCTCTTAAAATTCACGTGTAATTATAGTTTTTATGACGTAATTTTTAATAAGTTCCTGCTTTTTGTACATAATTATTTAATTCTAATTCCAAATGTTTCTTTCTGTTTATAATAGTCACGTGTAAATAAATTTTTAATTTATTTACACGTATAAATATTTTTTTTTTTTTGAAGCAAACATTATTGTTTCCACTGTTTATACAGTTGGCAACAGTTTAAATTAATATCACTTTCTAAAATCTGTTAAAAATATCTCTAGAAATGCTGAAAATCTGAATTTAAAATAGAAATAAAACCTCAAAAAATTAGTCAAAATAAAAAAATTAATGCAATCTGCACTCCGGCAAATTCTAAGGCATAAAATGATCTAAAAATGATTAAATTCCTATGAACAGTTTTTGCTCCTATAAAACTTTTTTAGTAGAACGATTTTGTCCAACTTTAGCATTAAATATCTCTTAAAATAATTCTTCGATCTGAAAACTGTCTGCATCAGCGTGTTTAACAAACATTTCTGTATAATACTACCGATTTTCATATTTTTGTATGCATTATTTTTCTTAATATTAACGAAGAAAGACCTCCGGTCACAAAAAATTCAAAACCGGCGGCGGCGGCGGTGACAGCGGTAGTTACTTTTTTTTAGAATAGAGAGATAAAGAAATTTACTATGTTCGAGTTTTGTGTTTGAATGCAATTTTCCATATGAAACAAAATAAACATTTTCGGAGATAAAGTAAAGTTTTAATCAACTTACGACGATCTCATGAAACATTCTCCATTCATCAATTAACGGTAGTTATTTATGTTAATTAATTAATAATTAAAAATATTGAATTTAAGAACTAATATAATTTTAATTCAGATTTAATATTTACTGTGTTATCGCAATTATTATTTTGATATATATATACATGCATGAGCAGGATACCAAATTTAAAGTAGAGACACATTTCATCCCAATTCAAATACGCATCGTTGACACGTATGAATCGTAAATTTTAATTAAAAAAAATAATGAATAAAATGCAAATAGTTTAGAGAGAAAATATTTCAAAGAGATAAAAATAAAATAAAAATGCTGAATATGTCATTAAAAAAAAAACAACTTAAGGGTGTATTTCGATCCAAACTGCTTGATTCACTTTTAAATTCATTTTTGCTCTCAAACGCATCAAACTGGGAAATTCTCTTATTTAGAAACTACATAATGTGCCGTATTTCTCGATTTTTTGATAAATGCCGAAAATATTGTAAAAAAGGTTGTCAAAGTTGGGGTTTTAAACCAAGTTTTTCGAAGCATGAGATCTGGGAATGAAAAAAAAGGTCATACTGAGAAAATAATTGCTTAAAACTCAAATTCTAATGAATTGAGCGAAAAATGAAATCACACGGCCTCTTATACATGTCTTCAAAAATCACCTCAGCAAGTTTCATGTTTTTTCTTTTAAAAATGAGTCTGAAAATGTCTCAGAAAATTTCGAACTGTTGAGGGTGGAAAATAAAGTTTTTTCGAATACACCCTTAAAAACTTAAAAAACTACAAAGCGAAAATATATTATTATGTTTCAATTAAACAAAAATGCCAAACGGATAATAACCAAACGGATTTTCTAAAAAGTGAACTATGAAAATAAACAATTTATTCATAGGATTTCTTGTTCGAAAAGGTAAGATTTCCAGATAGTTAGGCAAAATTATTATAAATTTTATCTTTTTTGATAGAATGCAGTTTGGTTATGATAAACGAGTGTTATCATGATATACGCTTTCGGTCATCGAAGTATTTAAAAAGTTATCAAAGAAACGTGCCTTATACTTCTGCAATAGAAATATTGAAGACGTGACATTCCGATCTCTCTCGCTGTCTCTCTTTCTCTCTCTCTCTCTATATATATATATATGTGTGTATGTATATATGAGATCTGCACGGGACGGGCCCAAACCCACGCCCAGCCCGGGCCTCGGGCTTATTTTCATTCACGGCACTCGGGCCTAGTCTCTACTTTTTTTGGGCCGAGCTCTGTCCTTACTTTTTCCCTGGAGGATCGAGCTGAGTCGGGCATTAGATATTTTTTCTGGGCCGAGTCGTGACTAGTTTCATTCTTCACGGGTCAAAATTTTCAGTCCCGGTTTCGACCCAGCCCATATGAATGGGTTGGGTTGATTTTTGACGGCCAATTATCTACACGAGGGATATAGGCCCGGGGGGAGTGCCCTCCGTGGGGGTCTTTCTAAGGGAACCTAATCCGTATTAACGCATGGAAGATCCACGGCTCGAAGAAAACCACGAAAACTCCGAACGATTAGGCCGACGGGCGCGATTGGGATCGAACCCAGCACCTCCCGTCTACCAGCTTCGAGAGCAGAACCTCTCGCCCACTGGTGGGTCCCAGCCCATATGAAAATCGTTGTCTTGGCGTTGCATGGTCCGTTCAAAGATACGTGAAATTTGGTCTGGCCGAAAAAAATTTTGCCAAAAAATGCATACATTTTAAAATCGCCATTATTCTATTATTTAATATTAAAATTTATTCTTTTTAAAGAATAGTAGATTTCTAGGCTTATTAAAATATAGCTAAATTAAAATATAGTAAAACGTGTGAAAAAAGAACCTGCCTATGACGGATTATTATGCTAATATTAACGATAACTGAAACATTTACATACAACAAATAGAGATTCATTAAAAAAATATATCGCAGCCTATGGCACTTCTGTAAAAATGAACATTTTAAACATGAAAAAAAAAAAAAAAAAGCTAAGTATTTTTGGTCAGAACTCTTCGCAAGAGACAATTTTTAACCAATTCGACGTAAAAATCAATGTTTTGTAGAAATTCACTCGGGCAGGGCTCAGGTGCAAGATTTTAACATTTTTCCGGGTCTGGCTGGTCCCGGACGGAACTTTTAATTTTTATACCGGGCCGGGCCGCATTTTTTTTATTTGTCGGACCGGGCCCGGGCCTGATAATTTCGGCCCGAGCAAACCTTTATTATATATATATCGTCATCAAACGTTTTCAATCTACTGCTGAATATAGGTCTCGCCAAAATTTGTCACTTATTTCCTGCTAGTGCGGTAGAAATCGCAGTAATCTATATTATAAAGGACAAACATATCTGTGCGTAACGCATACGTCATTTTGCGAATGGCAACACTTTGAAATTTGAAATAAAATTTTGGTTTTGCATTTTCTCTACTGCAAATTTTTAAACTTCTATGCATAACACATTTTAACTTTTTACACCGTCGTATAAGGAAAAAAATTCTCTTTTAAATACCATTTGTTTGAAAGCTGTATCTCAATTTGTTTTTGAGATATTAATTTTTTTGTAGTTTTTAATACAAATTTTGTAATTGTGGCAACTGAAGTACTCCATTTATATTGAAAGTAAAGGGAAAATATTCATGGTTTATTATTTTTATTCATTATATCCTTATTGATGCCATTTTCACATTACAGATAAAAGTAACTTTTTTATAATTTTTGAACAGAAAATGATGTCAGATATTAAATAAAACACGCATTCTTCTTCATAAATCAGCTACATTTTAATATTTTTACATTACGCTGATAAATGAGTTTGAGGCGCTCGGCAAAATCATTCATTGAGTAAAAATGATATATTTAAAACAAAACGATCATTTTTTTTTTTTTTTTTTTTTTTTTTTTGATAAAACTAAATATTTGACCAATACTATAAATGGCGAATACTATGACAACTAAAATCAAATTTCTGATTTTTTTTTTCGCGGGTACTAAGATTAGAACTTAAGGTTTGTGCGGACAAAGTTTTGTATCGGACAAACGTGACTTTAACTTTGGAAATGCATTCATTAATAATCTATTCTTTTGCGCGCTAAAATACTTTCAAATTGTGAATTTGAGTGGTGCGTATGTAAATTACGAGAATGTGAAAATAACGTACAGTTTAGATTTTATGGGGGGAAATTTTATGATGTGACAAAGCGAAATCCTTTTTACTGATTTTTCATCCCGTGAAAACAAACATAAGAGCTCAATCCATAACTTCATCATAATTACTCATCTTGATTACGTAATCTAATACAGTTTAATTTTTCAATAATTTAAGCAGTTGAAGTTTGTAGAAATAATATTTTGGTAATTTTGGGTTTAAAATATTATTTGTTTTAAGAGTTAGACAACCAATGTAAGATGATTTTTTTTGTTGTAATTATTTTTGTAGGTTTATTATAATTTCGATCTGACAGTTCCTTTCAAACATTTTAGTATGTTGAATTTCAACGGGTTGCAACTCGTTTCTGTAATAGCTAAAATCTAGTAGAAAAGATAGAGGCCTGCACCGGCTCGGGCTAATTTTCATTCACGAAACTTGAGCCGGGCCAAACTTTTTTTTTCCGGGCTGAACGGGACTGTACTTCTTTCTTCCTTTCTTCAGAAGTCCGCACGTGCCGATATTTGAAGTCCCGGTATAGAAGCTAACAGTTCACTGTAAAAAAAAAGGGGGGGGAAGGCTGAAAAACGGGGGTTCTACTGGCAATCTAGACGCCAGTACTATTTCCGTTTTTTTACAGAAAATTTCCCCCATAATTTACAGAAAAATTTCCGTTTTTAAACAGAAAAACGGAATTTTTTCTGTAATTTATAGGGAAAAATTTCCGTAAAAATACGGAAATAGTACTGGCGTCTAGATTGCCAGTAGAATCTCTCTCCGTTTTTGGTCCATTTTTTTTTTTTTTTTTTTACAGTGTTCGGTTCGTATCAATCCAACTGAGCTCGTATGAAGACTATCATTAGTCCGCCCCTGCTCGGCTCATGCAAACCTCTAAATTATTCACCTCAAGCTCACAATGGAATAAGATTTTATTTATTTATTTTTGTAAAAAAATATAGTGATGTTTCTTTTAAATGACTTCTTTTAACGAAATCTTTAGAAATTTATTTTGGCTTAATCACAGAATATATATTCTAATTTTTAGGTAGCTTTCATTACAAAAAGCTACCTAATTGCAGCTGTCCGGAGGAAAGCAATTCCGAAAAATTTTCGTATATTTTCACCGATCATAACCCCCAGACCCCGAAATCCTCCTCGAAGCTTTGTCTGGATAATTTTTACGCAAATGTTGATTTAATAAAAATAGTTAAAGAAAAATGGAAAGGTACATTGTAATAATTAGTTTCAAAGTTTATGTTGGTTGTGATGAATAAGCATTTCTTATTAATGCATAAAACCATTATAAATCATATTAACTTACTTCTATGTGTTTATAATAGATTAATTACGATAATAATTTATAATTATTATATTTATATTATTAATATTATTATTTACTTGGTGTAATGATTTTGAATTGTCAGAATTCGCTTTTTACTATAACCCATTAATATGGCGGGGGTTTTGCTGTCATTAGGTAAGCATGATTACAATTCATTATGGTATTTTAAAATATTATATGATTCTATTGCTGAGTAAGCTTTTAACTCACATGTTTCATTTTTATTTCTATTGTGCATGGCTTTGTTCTGTCCGAGTCTTTACATATTGATTAATTATTAGTAAACTCTGTCTTCTTTTGCAATAAATTTATTTGGATATCGTACCGCAATTTTTTAATTTTTTGTGAAATTTTTAAAGTTTTTTTTGCATTTTGTACAGATTTTTTCGACATTCATAGAAGAAATCTGGTTTTAATCTTTTATCAAAATATAATAATTTTTGTCCGCGGCGATTTTCGATATTTAAGTTTTTTTTTCTTTTTCGCGATTTGCTACGGTAAAATTAGAAAAGTATCTGGTTTCAATCTTCTAGTTCAATATAGTAATTTTTTTCTCTTCTCAGTAAACTTTATTCGGAATTCGTGGGATTTTTTAATTTTTCGTGATTTTTAGTGTTTTTTGCGTTTTGTGATATATTTTGACGGACCTGGGCAACTCCCAGTGAATCAGCTAGTCTAATAATAAGGAAAGTAGAATGCATTCGTTGTGTGTGTCTGTCGAATGCATTCTAAAGAGACTGCTGCACACAGAAGTACAGAATTTGGTAAGTAGGTACCTCCATGTATGTAGTTATGTATCTCGAAACCCAATTTCGGAATTTAGATTTTTTAAATTTTAATTTCTTATGCAATTTTTAGCATTTTTTCATGTTTCTCAGAGATCTTCCAAATTATCAAAAGTTCGGTTTATTAGCGGTTTCAGTCTTTTAACTCAAAATAGTAAATTCAGTCTTCTTTTGAAGAAAGTTTATTCAGAGTTTGTACAGCGATTTTTTTAATTGTTCGCGAAATTTTTATGGAATTTCTAGAGTTTTTTCACATTTCACAGTGAATTTTACCATTAGCTGAAACTGATTTCAAACTTTTAGCCTAATAAAAGATTTAGTTTCCTCGATTTTTGAAACTTTACTGAGTTTTATTATGATTTTTAGCGATGTTTAATGGCGGTTTTTTTTTTTTTTATATTTATGAAAGAATTAAGGTTACAATATTTCAGCTCACAATAGAAAATTTTGTTCTGCGATTTTTGAATTTTTAGCGATTTTTACTTCATTTTTGTTTTCTTCCCGCAACGATTTTCTGCATTCATAAAAGGTATTCTATTTCAAGCTTTGAGACGCACTGTATGCTAAAAATCTGCACGGGCCGAACTAGGGCCTATTTTCACTCACGCACTCGGGTCAGGCCGGGCTTGGTCTCCACTCTTTTCGGGCCGGGCCAAACTTATTTTTTTCTGCACATAGCCGGGCCTGATTTCATTCCTAGTCTTCACGGCCCAAAATTTTCAGCCCTACTTTTGACACAGCACGTATGAAAATCATTGTTACACATGCCTTGTCCATTTAAAAGTCAGTAAAATTAGGCCTGGCCTAAAATTTTTTGAAAAATATGCATGCATTTTTAAATCGCCATTACTGTAAACTTAAACATTAAAATTTATTCTTTTTAAAGAATAGTAGATATCCACAGTTATTAAAATACAGCTAAATTAAAATATAGTAAAACGTGTGAAAAAGAACCTACCTATGACGGAATCCTGTTTTAAACTGAAAAACGTGCTGATCCATGCAAAATTAATATACTAATACGTTATACTAATACATATAATACATTTACACTTGTTAAGAAGGTAACTTGGCTATAACGCATTTTTTTTCTTTTCTGTGCAATTCCGTCTTAGAAGATTTTACTATATAGCATTTTTTAGATTTTTAACACTTCAGTACATAATACATGGAATATGGATTAATAATATTAATGATAACTGAAACATTTACATACAAGAAATATAGATTCATTAAAAAAAGAATACAAAAATGAAGATTATAAACATGAAGATAAATATTTTTGTTCAGAACTCCTTGTACGAGACAAATTTTTAACCAAATCGATGTAAAAATCAATGTTTTGTAGAAATTCACACGGATTGAGCCGAGATTTTATACTTTTTTTTCGGGCCGGGCGGGGCTCGGGCCGAAAATTTAAGTTTTTTACCGACCGGGCGAGGCCAATATTTTTTTTCTATTGGCAGAACCGACCTTTTAATTTCTGTATCGGGCTGGGCCGAATTTTTTTTCTATGAGTCGGGTCGGACCTGGGCCTGGATATTTCGGCCCGTGCAGACCTCTACTGTATGCTGCTAGCTAGCATAAAAGAGATCTTCTGTGTTGGAAAGAGCGGCTCTTTTTCCTGTGCGAATATCTTCTGCTACATCTCTCTCTACATGTATTACATTTATTTATATTTACGTTCTGTGGGATACATATCATTATCTTCCATTCCCGATACGCCACTGAATTTTCTGAAAATCGCAAAGAAAGGATAAATCTGCAGACAATGATTTTTTTTTTTCCACTTTTTTTTTTTTTCTGGCGAGTGTGTTTACATTTTTAGAATATGCAAAACATTAATCCTGCTGCAGGAACTTATTTCATAAGGAAGAAATTTATCAGAAATATTTTTTATAATGGAAAATGCACACACACACATATAGATAGATGCGTGTGTGTGTGAAAATTTAATTATCAATTATTATTATTAAAGTTGATTTTGCAAGTTAGTTACTGGATAAAATGTAACGAGCGTAAACGTTAATTGTATAATTATATACATGTGTGCGTGTTATAAAATTCTGAACTTCAAAACATTAATGCAAATCACATATGAAATCATAGTATATTTCTAATACAGACAAACTTGGTTATAACGAGAACGAATCCACAGTATTTTCGCGTTATAACAGAGTTATATTTCAGTCAAGTTTAAAATAAATAAGTAAAAGTTCCGCTTATTTATCAAAAGGCAGAATTATTATTGTGATTGACACAATTTTCTATTTATATATTATTAAGAGCCATTATTGATGCCTCCTTGAGATTTATCATTATTTTTTTTTCAATTCTAAATTTATAAAATGGATAAAACTCTATAAAATTGATTTAGATATGGATAAGGAATTACACAGATCTTTAAAAGTTACTACTATTTTTTTTTGTTGTTGTTTATTTATTATTATTATATGTATTTATTTTTCTTCTTAACATTATTATTATTAATATTAATACTACTATTATTGTTATTAGTAATAGCAGTAATATTATATTTATTTATTTTATTTCATAGCACAGTTTCTGTTATGTCTTTTTATAGTCAACAAAAGATTTCTTTTTGCTCATTAAAACCTGTACTCGTTACATCTAAGCTCGTCAAAATCAAATTAGACTATATATTATTTAAAATTAATACATTAATAGAATTAATAACTATACTTTTTCTCCATGTTGCAGGATTTTTGCCTCTATTTTTTTTTTTTCTTCTGGTAGTTATTGTAAGATGCTGCCCTTTTTGCTTTTTATATCGATAGCTCATTTTTTAAAAATATGTTTATGAATGACTTTTATTTAGTAAATGAACATATAGCTCAACATTTTCTGTTAAAATATAAAAAATATATAAACACACATTTATTGGAAAGTAAAATTTTCACACTCGCATATGTCAACTAAAAAACAAGAAATGGTTTTTCCTGACCGCTGTTGACCACGCTGAAAATTCTATTAAGGTTTTCTTTCATGGGAGACAACCTAGGAGATAAGAGTGCAATAGGACACCTTTCTTGAGTCCTCGAAAAGGGAGAGGCAGGGGGTGCGAAGTTTCCCCAAAAGCACAATTCCATCTTCCATCACACCCACACGGATTTCACCCCCACGACTTCCCCTTAACCAGTAGGGGCGGATTTCTTACGCAAAATGCTGCTTTTTCACAAGATTTTTTTTGAATTCCAATGCAAATTACGCTTATTCTAATTTGCGCAGAATTAAAAGAAAATTATATTTAGAAAGCTTGAACTTTCATGAAATGAGATTAGTTTTTCAAATTCTAGAGATGCTTGTTTTTCAGTCTCTATAAAGCTTTCTATGGAAAAGTACCTCAGTTTTTGTCGAACCAGAATTTCATCCTATTTTACGACTGAATGACAAAACAAAACAAAAAAGTGCAAACTGACTTAATTCAGAAAAGGCTTAAAGTATCTTATGCAAAAAAAAAATTACGAAAATCTTTAAATGCAAATGAGATATAGCTATAGGAGTTTTACATTGGTTTAACATTAACTACGAAAGTCCAGAAGCTCTGTGAAGCGGGGCCTTAAAGGGGTGTTAAAGAATGGACGGTAAGGTAAAAAAAGGGGATGGTATTGGAAAAAAGAGACGAAATATTGAAAAAAGGGACGGTAAGGAAAATTACCACCTATTTTTAGGAAAATCATGTTAAGACTAAGTGATAGCCACAATGTTCATTGATTTTTAGAAACAGTTGTTAACATTGGATTAAATTAAATATTTTTTTTTTAATTTACCTCGAAAAGTGTAGGAATAAACCTTGGGGACGGTACCAATAAAGCAACGATGCTTGAAATTGATATTTAAATGCTGATTTAAATTCTACAGTAAATTTCCTGCCAAAGAATTTTAGACATTATTTCTCTAGCATATTTCTGCATGAGAAAAAACTTGAGAAAAAATTCTGTGCTGCATCTGAAATGATTTTCTGTATAATTATAGAAGAGGGATGGTAAGGAATCTAAAACCCAGGGACGGAGTTCAAAAAATAATATCAACCCTAAAAATGTGTGCAGGTTAATTTTTAGCTACATATTTATATAAAACAATAGTTCCAGTTTCAGAAAAAAATTACATCGAATTATTTTTATTGAAACAATTTTATCCAGACATCTCCAAACTTAAAAATCAGCATCAGGGACACGGGACGGTATAGGAGTTCTCCAGGTGTTTGGACAACCAACATCGTCCAAAACTTATTTATCTCGTTAATATTGTTGTGCAATCATGTAATGGGATGTTCCACAGTATATGAAATAAAAAAAAAAACACGCACAAAAAAAGTGTATTAAAATAAAAAATATTATTCAGGGACATGAAAGTCAAAATGTTGTGAGAATGCCCCACATACTAATTAAATATGTGTAAATACTAGCAAGTTTCGCCCGCTAAGCAGGTCGATTTCTCCAAACGAACCTTGAATTAAATGAAATAAATCGGTAAATTTGGTCTTGCGTTTTAAAGCAATATGGACTTTTATTTGATATGTCCTTCTGCATTGCCGAAAACGATACGAACGGCATTGCGCTATTATATTTTCTAATATGTCAGGCAAAATTTGGGCTATTATGGACAA
Organism: Maratus speciosus; assembly: GCA_963932465.1. NCBI lineage: Eukaryota > Metazoa > Arthropoda > Arachnida > Araneae > Salticidae > Maratus > Maratus speciosus. The sequence goes on along the minus strand of OZ010790.1, from coordinate 185,585,118 downwards.
ACTCTTTTATTTGATCATTTACAATACGACTTCGTAAAGAACGATATAGAATGACTCGCAATACACTAAAAGCGTCTTGGTAGAAGTAACAAAGCAATAAGTTCCATCAAAATACACCCAGTAGAACTTTATAAAAATCCTAATAATCGCCTTTACCTGATTATTGAACTTTCCCCCATAATTCTATAGAATTAGGTTTTGGCCCTACAAATAAAGATCCCCCCCCCCCCACACACACATAAAATAAAGTTTTTTACCGTGTTTGGAGGAGGGGGGACATTTTAACTCAGGGAAAGGGGGGCTCAATTCTTTTAATTGGGTGAAGTTGGGCATCGTTTGTTAGGTATACATTTTAATTCTGAATCGAATGACACCCTCTGCAAGTCGATAAGATCATTTGTTAAAAAGTTACTGCAGGTTTTATAATACAAAGTCGAAAATTGAATTGCATTTTGTACTTTAGTGCAGTTAAAATAGATTTTTACAGCAACAACTGCCATTCCCGAAAATTTGTGAAGAACTTCGTCTTGGCACTGAAAATGAAGATCTGACGAGTCCCTAAAAAATAAAGTTGTTTTATTGTGGGTTTTTTTTTTTTTTTTTTTGGTGGGGGGGAGTAAAGGGAAATTTTAACACGGGGGGACCCATTTTTTTTATATGGGTCAAGCGGGTGTATTGTTTATCATGTATTTTCTAATTCTGAATCGAATGACAGCATCCACAAGTCGTACGATCCGTTACAAAGTTACAGTAGGTTTTATGAATACGAAGTCAAAAATTATACTTTATTATTGAACACAGCTTTGTTACATATATTTTACGTTCTAAACATGTTCTTTGAATCATTTTAAATAGTCTCAAACTTATTAAATGTCCTGAAAATAGCAATAATAAAAATCAAGGTCATCTGCGTCTTCTTCAAGGTCATCAAAGTTGTCAAAATCCATGTATTCATAATTTTGTATTTATAAAACCATTTATGACTTTGTATTCATAAAACCTGCCATAACTCTGTCTTCCAAAATGAAAAAAATACGTAATAAACGATACCCCACGTGAACTATTTAAAAAAAAAAGGGTGAGTTCTTCTCCCGAGTTAAAATGCTCCCTTTTGCCCCACTAAAAATGGTAAAACAACTTTATTTTTTGGGGACCCATCAGACCTTTATTTCTAGTATCAAATCGAAGTTCTTCACAAATTTTCCTGAATGGCGATCAGTTGCAGATGTAAAAACTAATTTTACCTGTACTAAAGTATAATTTTCGACTTTTTATTCATAAAATCTGTCGAAATTTTATAGCAAATTGTCGTAGGGACTTGCGGATGGTGTCAGAATTTAAAAACATACATAATAAGCGATGCCCCACTTGATAAATTAAAAATATTTAGTTTCCCCCTCCTCGAGTTAATATGCTTCCTTCCCTCCCCCCACAAAAAACACGGTGAAACAACTTTTTTTGTGGGGGAGGGGCACCAGATCTTAATTTCTCAAAACGAAGTTCTTCCCAAATTTTCGTGAATGAACACCAGTTGTTACTCAATTTTTAATCTACTTTACCTGTACTATAATACGAAGTACCAAAAAGACTAAAACAGCAAACCTCTAAGATTACATATCTATTGTATAAAAACTGTTTTTTTTTCTTGCTTTTCTTGTAGTGAAATTACCAGTTATTTTTCTCCTACGGTAGCAATAAAAGATAAATAAAAGTATAAAATAATGATTTGATTTTGAAATTTTCTTTTGACTAGACTAAGTTTAGATACAGAAACAAGCCTCTTTGGTTTAAAATGAACAAGAAAAAATGTTCAGGAAAAAATAATTTTTTTGGAATGTCATCTAAAATATCATAGAATCGCTGAAATAAACAAAATATGTTGCCAATAACTTTTTAAAAATTCTTCGCTATCCGAAAATTCCATAAAAAATTAGCATAATCACAGAACGCGCCTTCAAAAAACGACTAAAATTAATTGTGCAAGTCAAACGTTTGAAAACAAATTGCTCCGCATTTTCTTCTAAAAACACAGCGCAACGCGAAATTTCTTCTTCTTCCACATCCCGATGCATCTTTAAGGAATAAATTCAATTAAAAAAGGATTCATTCATTAATTCCAATGACACAATGAATTGTAATACGGTTCCAAAATAGAAGCAGCAAAATCCTCTCGTTTCTACGCAATGCCAAAAAAGAAGAATGAATATTCTCGCGATTTTCGGTTTCCCAGCTTCTGGACAAAATGAAGAATGCTTCCTATTTTTCTTACCCGTTATATCGTGATTAATAATAAAAAAGAAACGCAAAAGAAACGCTCTTTTCCGGCTCTCGGCTTAATGCGTAACGCACGCTTGGGACCCGCACAAAAACGTGATTAACCCAGCGACTATTAATTTTGGCCGCCTGTCTCATTTTTTTAGAGACACCCCTCCACAATTTTTTTGTTGTTTTCCTTTTTTTCTTCTCTATTTTCGCCTTTTTAATTCTTCGCCAAGCGCACCATTATCATTTTCCCCAAACCGAAAACAAGTTTTGTTTTCTGCAAACGCTATATTCGCTGCGCGGCCAAAAAGTGTCATAAATTTTCAGTTACATTTTCCAAGCATTGAAAATGAGCTGGGATTCCGCATTTGTTGTATGTTTTTCTGCGGCTGTGTGTTTTGCCCCTTTTCCCTCCCATTTAATTTTCCGGGAAAAGGGTAAAAGTTTTGTTTTCCTCTGCGCGGGAAAAAGTTTTCTTTAATTGAAGATTCGCTTGAACTGTATCTATATTTTTTATTTACTTCCTCCCTCCCATTCCACCCACTCACCCCCGGCACCCGTCTTGAATTTTTGCGGCTGGAAAAATTTTCCGTGAGCGAAATGAAAAAGTTATGCAAATTCCCAACTTTGGCATACGAGGCACGCGGCAAAAAAAAAAAAAAAAAAAAAAAAAAAAAAATACTGAAAGCGAACAAGTGCTCTCGTTTCATTCAAGTTATCGTGAGAAGAAATGAGTGCGGTTTATCATTTGTTTTAAATCTTGGTGGTCATTAGTGCAAGGACATAATCTACTTCTTGTTGCATTATTTTTGTTTTCTTCTTTATTTAGAAGAAGACGAATTTAATTACTTTTCTAGTCATTAAAAAAAAGCCAGCATGTCATCTTTAATGTAGTTATTGCTGAAGGCTATTAAAATATCAACCCAGTAAAAGTGCCTTCTCGAAAGAAAAAAAATAGGGATTTCTTAAGGGATTCTCTTTATTTTTCGTTTCTTTTCTCCGCTCATTAACGTGAATCTTTCTGACGTATTCTCGAATTCACTTCAGCACGTAAATGGACGAAATTTATGAATAATTTTTATGCTAACGATAGTTAACTAGATAATATTTATATTAATTATCATCTACTAATAAACCATAGGAAGACATTACTATTTGACTAACAAGACCAGGGTCAGACTATCGTAACGCAAAATGAAGTTGAGCATTTTCCCCGATCCTCACTTTTCAGCGATGATTGTGTTTAAGGATTTCTTGAACCACTTTTATTTTATAGTAATATTCGGTTTATAAATTTTGCGATTAAATAAGACGAATATTATTATAAAATAATAGTGATAAGGAAAAACTAGAAATACAATCATTACTGATTTTTAAATGCCTGCAAAACCAGAAGACTAAAAGTATTTTTTCAATACAAAAATTCCAAATCAATACAAGTTTTGGCAAAAAAAAAAAGACCCCAATTGTACCTTTTCCCCAGAATCCCAAGTAGAGATAACCAGGCTTTACCTAAAGACACAAACAGCGTCTTTAATTTTTTTCAGTAAAATGGAAATAAATGGGAAGCATCTTGATTTATAACAAATTGCTCCCTGATGACAACCACCCCCGGTTTGCTACATCCCGGAAATCGACAAACAATGCCGCCTCCTTTATGTTACATTTTTTGTTTGTTTATTTAAAAGAAGACGAATATTATTACTTTTCTCGTCATTTAAAAAAAAAATACAATCTCATCTCTTATCTAATAATTGTAGACGGCTATCCATGTACAAGTTTCCAATTGACTTAATCGATATACACCTAATTCTGGTTGCCTATATTCATAGGTTTAAAGCTTTGAAACATTGGAAAAGACTATTCTTAATAGTAATCGTCACCTTATTTAATTGCAGGTTGCAGGTCTCTGCGATCACTAAGCCGCAGAACAAAACGTTTGTGTCCTGAGCCACAAAGCTACGGCGGCACAAGTGAGCAATAAAGGTTTATAGTAACTGAGTTAGGTAATATTGTAGAAATGGAAGAATATAATTGAAGACAATATTTTTTAGGTTAATCTTAGAATAGACTACCTTAGACTTTTCCATCAACTAAAAAATTATAAAATTTAAATGCATGTGTATATAGAAGCTTTCTAACATATTTAAGAGGACGCAATATCCTAAAAATGGCACAAATGCTAAAATTTTTAGGGATTGATTTAAAAATTTAAAAGAAATTTAAAAACGGTATTTGTAATAATGGTGAAATTGTTTAACATTTTGTTTCAAATGAGGCATATTTAAAGGACTTATTGATCTTTTAAATGTGACAGTAATCCTTTCTAACTAGTGATTAGACCCAAGAAAACTATCAAAATATTCTATGTCGAAGGTTATAGGGGATTAAACTAGAGAATGATTTTATTCATTTATTAGTTTCTTTTGGGTTGTTTTCCTAAAAGAAATATTTAACTTTTGTATAATTTCCTCAGTGTGCATTTTTCACTAATTACATGTACGAAAAGGAATTTTCATACACGGAAAAACTTTCTGCATGAGTAGGATATATATACTTTTTTCTTTTCTTTTCTTTCTTTTTTTCCTTTTTTCTCTTTTTCTTACATACAAGATAATCGACCTGTGGCCCGCAACTTAAACTTTTTTTTTTTTTTTTAATGCAATATATAAACATTAAATAAAGAATTTTTGTTATAGTGGTCCATGCAAGACAATTTGTAAGGTTATCAGCATAAAAAGCAACACACAAATTTAACAATTAAAAAACATTAAATATTCAAAAATAAACTTCCACCATCACGTTTCAAAATTGAAGAAAAAAAAAAAAAATCTGAAAATGCTCTTATCTCCTCTCCCCTGTAAATCCGTGATTACCCCTCCCCACTCCACCAATTTAATGCATTTTTAAATACACAATCATAAGAAGCAATAAGAAAGGTTGAAAATCCAAAATCATTCTACCGGCTTTTTTTTTAAAAAAAGGGAAAATTGGAGCAATTTCTGCAATATTTCAACTAATTTTAAACACATGAATGTAAAAATAAAAATAACGTTGATGAGGCGAGAGATTTAAAATTCCAAAGGGGGGCAATGGCCCCTCTCTTGTCCCCCCCCCCCTCTTTCTATTCTCTGTGACAATGAAACCGGAAGCTTTTAATATTTCCCTTGTTTTTTAGAACAAACAACTCTCTGAAAAACTTACATTAAGCCTAACAATAGGAATATCTGAAAATCTATGCTTATTTGTGAGCAATAATGTATACAGAAAATTAGCGAAACATGTGAAAAAATTATAAAAGTGTTCAAAACTGACTTTTCGTTTTTTGTTGTTAAATTAAAACTGAATAAATGAAGATTTTATTATTTGAATGCATACAGACTCAAATTTCATCATAAAATTTAAACGATTTATATGATTGTCCTCAATCTTGCCTGACAAAACGGGTATTTCTGATATAATTCCAAAATTCTTCCAGGTATGCAATTTTCAGATATTTTCATTTAGATTTGAGCGAATCGAATTCCCTTCCTCTGTAAATCTAACATATATTTGATTATGGTCGGTTCTAATTTATGACTACTTGTTCGTAATTTTCACGTCTCGAGCACTGTCTTAAAAATAAACATTGGTAGTATTTTCTGAAAGAAAGAAAACAAAATTAATTTCGAAAAAATAGAATAAATAAGTAAGATTGAAACTTGGAATTTGAATAAAAATTATTTGAGCATTTTGTTCGTAGTGAAAGAGATGAAGAAGATTTCATGATTCTAGCAGTGCATTCGAAAGTAACTTTAAAAAAAAATTTCTTCTCTCTCATAGAATTTCAAATATATGGAGCTATATAAGTTCAGTCATATAAGACTAAGTCATAAGTTTCACTATATAAGACAGTCAGGGGACAAAAAAATTAACCTCAAAACAACACGAAATTATCTGACTCATTTACCAATTCACTCTTATTACACAAAAGCATAAGTTTAGCAAGCAGACTATTGAAATGATTTGGAATCGTTTCACATCTTGATTTATAATCAATTACGTTTTCGTAGTAATATTTCCCCCCTCATCTCCCAAAAATCGGCTTAAAAAGCCAACTTTAATAACTTATCCGAAAGATCCTTACCGAAAAAAATGGAAAACGATTTCGATTTCTTAGTTTCTGGATAAAAGCACCCACCAATTTCATGCAAATAAAATTAAAAGTGACTTCGTGAATGTGCGTCAGAAAATAACCAAGTTGAATTTGAGAACAGTTTTAAATACCTATGAAAAAATCCTATGGTATAAATCATAAATATAAACTTCCCAGTTGATCAGTCGGAAACGTACTGCACTCCCTCAATACAGAAATAAATCCTGAAAAATCTGCATCAGGAAACTGTCAGTCAATGATTTCCTCCGTACATTCGCTTACCATCTGCTTTACCAATGCGTAACAAAAGCATTAGTCCCCCACCTTTGATGCGATGCTTCAGTTTTTTTATTCAAACAGCAGATAACATATTTTTTTACATGCATATTTCATCCCATGCATCTCTCGTTTTTTATTATTTTGTTTTCACTAGACAACGGACATTTTTTTTTTTTCGAGGACAAAAGGGGAAATATTTGGTAGAATAGGCAGTCATAATTATTTTTTTCCTTCTAAAAACGATTTATCGTAAACGACTGAATGTTTTATTAAGGTGTATTGATTTTAATTTTTAAGAGTATTTTCGAATCTAAACTTGCTATTTTCTGACACATGAACATACGTCGACTACGAGGAGAGGGGAGGTGGGGGGGGGGTCACATTTCCCTTTCTGAAAATTTAAAGAAAGCCCCCTCCCCTCCTTGAAAATATAAAATAAATAACGGTAGACCTGCCCCTTAATCTCTTCGATTGACTTTTTTACCTCCATGATCGACTGCGCTCTTCCATTCTGAACAAAGTTGGCACTTCTGTACATGAATGAAGTTATTTTTATCGATAAAAGTATAAAACTTGCAGATATCGTTTTTCAGGTTCTAAAGAATCGAATGTTTTTTCATTTTCCTATTAAAGAAAATGAAAGTTTCAGAAATTGCCGTCGTTTTAAACCGATTTTCAGGCTATGCCAATGACGGAATTGTCATCATGGGCAATCAATTGCTTATAACTCACAATTATCAAATTTATAGAGGGGGAAAAAAGAGAAACTAGTCTTAGGTACTTTAATATTAATAGCTGTTAATTTACAGAGATGTAGGAATAAAAAATAATTTGAAAATATATATAAAAAAAGTGAAAAAAAGAAACTCTCGCGTACAGAAGGAAAAGATGGTTGAAGTCTGAAATGTACTAATATATTAACAAATTACCAAGAAAAAAAATCCACTATATTTTCTTTCTTCAAAGATTAATATACAGGGATATAGGAATAACATTTAATTTGTAAATGTATCAAAAAAAATTATCGTACAAAGGAAAAAGTTGGTTCGAGTCATCGTAAAAGTCTCTGACATTTAGAAAATATCTCTGACGTATCCCATGTACCAGTTTTGATGAAATTTATTTGTGAATATAAATTTTTAATTCAAGTAATCAAGCAAGTCCCCCCCCCCTCTCCCCCAACGCTACTCTCTTTTTTTTTAAGGGGGCAAAAAGTATGTTTTCAACATTTCATTTTACTCCTCGACGACGCGAAAATTGCTGACAAAATTATAACCCTCAGTGGCGTAAATACACTAATAGGGTTTTTTCGAAGCTCCAGTCTGTTGTCTCAACGCTATTATTGATTCGACACAAAAACAAAAATGTGCATGTTTAGAGTCCCCATGAATGTCGCAACTTATAGCGTTTGTTACAGGGAAATCAGGGAAGGGCAACATCAACAACATGTTCAGAAACATGCAAAAATATTATTTCACCACATATGAGGACCCCAGAAGCCAAGGAGTGTAAGTGACAAAATTTAAAAAACTGAGCTATGTGCACAGGCTATCTGGAAATCAGGCTATTTGTTTCTAGGGAAAGAAATATAAGTGATTTTCTAAGTATGTGCTACGTTCTAGAGCTCAACTATTTACGCTCTTTAAACTACTTAACTACTTAACTCTGTAATCTCTACTTAAAGTTTAAAAAATATTGTACTCCACTTTTTTTTTAACAATTATTGAAATAAGAATTCAAAGACCGCTGTGAAATAAGCAAGAGTTTCATATTTTAATTCAGTCAATTACTATTGAAGTTCCAACTTTGAACTCAATTTACTCCAAATCTAAATTTTGTCACTTGTAACCCTTGGCTTCTGGGATCCTCATAAGTGATAGCAATATAGGGGAAAGTAGGGGAATGGCGCTCACTTAAGAGAAAATATGAATAGCTAGTCAAATTTAGACATAAAAATCAATATTTTATTAACGAAGTATAACTCCAAAGCACAAGGAACAGTTTGCAATAAACTAATTTTCATAAAAGTTTAAGGAATTTTTTTTCCGTTTTATTTAAATAACCATCGATTGAGCGATAATGCCCGACATGGTAGGGTAATTGCGCTCAGAGTTTGAATACAACATTTAAGTAAGACAAAAGTCACATATGTAGTTGCGTGGGCTGTTCATACCACTGCAGACTTTTTGCGACCACTTTAGACATATTGTGTTTCACATAGTGGACTACTTTTTTTTAAATTTAGGTTTTTTGATTTTCACCACTTTTTTGAAATCGCAAAATTCTCCTTGTTTAATGACATATTAATTAAGGCGAAAACAGGGGAATTTTACCCTTTCAAAAAAGTGGTGTTAATCAATAAATTTTAATTTAAAAAAAGTTGCTCACTGGCAACACTTATTCTAGAATTCCACGCGGGCGCCATTACCCGTTATCGCCATATTGGGTTTTAATGCATTATAATTGGCGTAACAACGCACTACAAAAATAAATAAAAGCATGAAAGTACAGTTAAATGTATATACAGTCGATTCTCTGTTTAACGAGGCTTTACTTAAAGACGATCTCTATTTAAGGACGATATTTTGCGGTTCCGGCTCCTTTAAGTAAAAAAAATCTCTATTTAAAGACGAAATTGTTTCTATTTAACGACGATTTTCCCGTAGATTTTTTTTTCCCGATCTCTTTAAACATGTAAAACGAGGGAGCTTCCTCTTATAGAGAAACATGTTTTCTTGCAATTCAGATGAGTACAGATAAAGGAGAAGGGACTTTACCCATGTGACGAAGACGTTTTAACAACTGACTTCAGAAGTTTATGAAGACATCGCAAATGAAAATGTAACCTCAGATGCAGAAGATGGTGATGAAGCTGATGATACAGAAAGCGAGACACCACCTCCTTCTTACTTAGATGCGAATTCTGCCCTGGATATTCTTCGCCAGTACATTGTTTCATCAAATATGGTAGATGACTCATTCAACCTTCTTAAAAAGCTTGAAGGAAGGGTACTTAAAACTAGACCACCATTGAAACAATCTACACTTTTTGATTTTTTAACAACTTAATTTGTTGAATTAAATGTATTATAAATATTTTTACTGTACTTTAAGTAACATTCTATGCTGTAATGTTGTTCTTGTATGCAGTATAATTAATGCAATTTGTATTTGTGCAAAAAAAATATGTAGTATATCTGTATCAATAAAAACAAAAGAAAGAAAGAAAACATAAAACAAATTTAAATAAATAAAACATTTCTAAACACGCCAATATATTGAGAAATGTATTGATAGTCCTAAACCTGTAAAGTGTGAAGGGAAATGTTTTTAAAATATTATTTTTCCACAAATTCTGCTTAACCCATTTGTGCCTGAATTTTGGTTTTCTCAAATGTTTCGGTAAAATCACTTTAAAATATTGCAAAATGAACTGGAAAAATACTAAAAAAAATTACACTTATATTTTTTTGTATTTATTTAATAAGATGTAAAAAAAACTGCATATGAGTATTTCTAGTAGAATAATATGCATAATTATATGTTTTGTCTATATTTATATTTAAAAAGTTTTTAAAGTGTATATTATATACTATTATTAGTATTTTTATGAACTACAAAATATATATTTATTTCTTTACAGAGACTAATAACGTTATAACTATTATTAATAATAAAATAATAATAATCATATTGCTGACTTAAAAACAATTTATTTCACAAATATCTTCAAAAGGAGATTACATAAATAACTGTCCCCTAAATGTCCAACAAAAATATGTGGCCATTTGTGCCTAGAACCCTATATTTTGGACGTTACAAAAATGCATAAAAAATAGGTTTCAACATTTAATTTCGCAATTTAAAAAAATACGCATTTAAAAAAAAAGTTTACAAGCTAAGATTATGACTTGCGATTTCGGATCCTTCATAGAAAAAATACAAATAAACTTACTTTTTACATTTCGACATCTTGAAAAATTAAAAATTTATAAACACCGAAAAAAGCCTTCATATAAACAAATAAATATCCACCTTATTCTGTCATCTCTCGGTAATAGATAAAGACATTTATAAACAATTATTTCATACAATTTTCATGTTATAAAGGAGAAGAAAAATATACTTATTCATGAAAATTTGAAACGTCCCAAAAATGAGACGCTAGGCACAAATGGGTTAAGGACGATCTCTATTTAAGGACGATTTTTCGAGGTTTCTTGAAAGTTGATAAACAGAGAGCCAACTATATTTTGTAGACATAATGAGTAAATTAATATTTGAAAATAAGAGTTTACACTTACCTTCAAGTTAGATGTTGTAGAATTTTATAATAAAAGAACTGCAAACTAATAATGTGAGGACACAAAAATACTTTCTTTCCGACGGTCACCATATCCTTACTAGGAACTTACGATGAAGTTCACTAGGTGCCGGTACCGATTGCACGTTTTCAATTCTATTCTGTTTAAAGATATTGGGTGAGTGGGATTGCCCTTCTGAGCGTCATTACCCTACGTCCTATACGTCCTAGAAATGCTGCTGCACGTGCATCTCACAGTGGCCTACGGTTCACAAAATCATTTCAAGCTGTAAAAATTATTTTTTGGAAAAAAAAAATCAAAATAATTTTAAAATGATACTTTTCTGATGCGGCGAAGCCTAAGCTTGTCGCATGTTAAAACGTTTCTAAAATGGGGAAGCATTCATAATAGTATCGCGAATTCTTTGAATCTTTTAATTTTTAGTGAAAACTTAAAATGTTATTTTCAAAAAAGTTACTTTGTTTGGTACATTTTTCTGAATATATATATATATATATATATATATATATATATATATATATATATATATATTTTACTGCAATAACATGTTTATTTTGTGGTCTAACTTACTGGACCTTTTGATATATTTCAATCAATTTATTCCGTTAATAAAATAAATAAATAAATAAAAACGTACAGTTAGCTTAAATTCACAAACAAACAAACGAAACTTATTGAAATAAAGAAAAATAATTCTATTTGTAAATAGATTTCTTTTAAATAGATGGCATAAAATTTTCCTGGCGGCGGCCAATTCTTGAAGGCCGCCGGCAAGGAGAGGCGGGGAAAGACCATTGTCCCTTTCTGGATTTTGAAATTTAATTAACTAAATTTTCTTTATTTCTGATGATTCCGAAAAAAAAAAAAACCCTTCTAAAGTAATTTAAAGTAATTAAATACCAAGAAAAGAAAAGGGATTTTTCATGAGTGGGGCGGGGGGGGGGGGGGAGGCGCTGTCCTCCTGAAAGTAATTTGTAGGTTTTTTTTCTATACGTAAAAATCTCCAATTTGAAAAAAAAAAGCAGGTGGAATTAGTTCGTGGGTATTTGTAACATTTCCGTATTTCTTTTTATAGTGATATGTTTAAGTATTGTCTTGCACGAAGTGTTCTGGTGAAAAATTCTTAGTTTACCTTCTTTAATGTTTAATGTTCTCCATTTTAATTAAACTCGGTCTTGGCAGCGGTCTACAAACACGTATGTTCGACAAATCTTTCCCCTGCCTAGATTTTGTTCTGCGGTCCCCTGTACTGTATGTGTGCAAGTAAAATTTATATAATTTGAAAATAAAAACGAAAGAGCATTCTTCATTTAGTTTTCTATGTTCAATACAAAAGCTGTCTTAAAAAAAGAAAGAAAAAACCCTCCAGAATGTCCGCTGTACATCAGATAAATCAATAAATGCAACTTCTTATTTATTGCTTTTATAATACTTAGCATATGAAAATGAAATAACCGTTTGAAAATCTATTAAATGTGTCTTTAATCTTTTACATACCTTTACTCCTACCTACATTTTGCCTTATATAATTCACTCCGATTTTCACCTTTTGAATCATTAAAGATTTGTTCAAATATAAAAGTCACATAAAAATGCATCGAAATAACAGCTGTAAGAAAATGATTTTACGTTTGTAAGTGAATGTATTTTTCTGTGTTGTTGACAGATGTTTTTACACTTATTAACCAGATGTACTTGCATTGAAGAAGCAAAATTAAGGGGATTCAAATTTAAATGCCATTAAATGTAAATCTAAATTCTAAATTATTTGTCTGAATCATAAAAAAAAAAAACTCTTAAGTTATAACTGTTTAGATATTTTTTTAATTCACATTTTAAAATTTTAACAACAGAAATACAACAGAATAATAATAATAAAAAAATCAATTTTGGAATAATAGAGTTTTAGAAGTTGGATATTAGTTTAAGCTTTCTAAGGCAATTTTTTAATTTTATCTCTAATAAAATCAAGAAAAAATTAAAATGAAAAACCCTTTTATCGCAGAAATACAGCATTTTTTTGTATCTCTTAAAAAACTATTTTTATCCACTTGAAAAGAAAAAAAAACTTAAAACCTCAAAAGTCATAAAGTTTTTCTTGATTAATATGTTTTTGAAATTAATTTTGAAATTTTACATTATTAATATCAAATGAAGAATAAAAGATTCAAGAATTCTTCTTTGCTCTTGCGAAATAGACAATTACTACATTTATAACCGAACACTACACTAATTTTTTCCCCACATTTTCAAAATTTTATTTTAAGAGGCTACTTCAGTCAAATGAAAAGACACATTCGCTAATGCTAATCCTATGGAAGAAATTTATAAAGATATCTCGGTCGCATTTCAATAGTTTTAAATGATTTCTTTTGCATTGAATAGTTGAGATCGATCTGTATGCAGGCCGTTTTTTACTTTTTCGATTTTGACTGCAGATATTTTTTATGAGGATTCTTTTACTTTCGAAACCGGTTCCGAAAATGAAAGTGTTCTCATAAGAAATACCTGTAAACAAAATCGAAAAAGTAAACAACGTCCTTTGTACAGATCGATCTCAACTATTCAATGCAAAAGAAATCATTTAAAAATATCGAAATGCGACCGAGATATCTTAATAAATTTCTTCCATAGGATTAGCATTAGCGAACGGGTCTTTTCCTTTAACTGAAGTAGCCTCTTAATGTTTAAATAAATTAAGAATCCTTATGTACATCCCTTGGTTAAATAAATCTATAAACATTTTAAATTTCTAAGTATAATTCTTAGAGCTTGTTCAGCAACCACGACCACTTCGCCCGGGCGCGAAGGAGACAGATGCATATGGAGGGGGATAAATTTTAAGCGTATAGTTACGGTGAACTTAGGAGCTAAATACTCAGCAGCTTTGTGTTACCCTCAGAGTAAAGATAATAAGAGATTATATGATAAGTCTGTGGTATTACCTAACGTTTTTATTAGATAGAAACAAGGCAGTGTTCCGTAGAGTGTTTTTAAAAGAGAATAGCAATATATGCACAGAACGAATGTTTAGTTCCACAGTTTTTGTCCAGTCTATGGCAGCCTGGCAGAGTTTGGTGATAGCCTAGTCTTTTCCTTCGCTTGAAAAATACTGCTTTTTTACAATTATAACTTTCAATTTGATGCATTTTCTGATAGAATTTTTGATGAGTACTTTGTAATTGTTGAATATTTGCTAAATAAATTACTTCCTTTTGGTAGTAAACAGTATATTAAAACACATATTTTTCTTTTTCACTGCATTTAAATATAAAACTTTTTTATTCATTATTTTATAACGTTGGGAATTATTTTTTAAATCTATCTGTGGCATATTATTTTTCTTGAAACTTGAGAAAAAAGTCTTTAGGGAGTACAACTGCTTGTTAAGTTATTTGAATCCCACCACTGTTTTTTTTTATGATGTAGTTTGTTTTTCTGTCGAGCTGTTCAAGCGAATCAGTCAACCCACCAAAACGAGTGAAAACATAAACAAAAAAGCCCAAGCATGTGATCATAACGACCACAGATTTTTTGTGGGCTAGGTGAGCGAAGACTGGGCGTAAAATTTGCTGCTGATCTGATTTATATCAGATCACGTGATACTTTTCATGAATGTTTTGGATTTTGTCTGAGTGCGTATAGACATGTATTCCTATTACGAGAGACATTGTTTGAAAAGATAAGATTGGTTTCACCTGTTTCGAACCATAAAATTACAAATTAATTAAATTATTTCGAAATTCCTTACTTTTTGAAGACCACTCCATGAGGTATATCTCCCTGCGTCCGGTCGGCCTGATTTGCGTCCCTGAACAAGCTCTATATCTTATCTGAAACCAGATTTTTTTTTTTTTTTTTTTTTTTTTTTTTTTTTTTTTTTTTTTTTTTTTTTTTTTAGAACTGACTATTTAAAACTTTGCTCCCCTGACCTTTTTAGATGCTTTCGTAATTGTATAAATACGTAGCACCTATAGTCATCGTCAGGTCTGTCCGCATATAACAGCGCAAAAACTACAAAAACCGAATGGTTTGAAATTTAATATATATAATCGTTTCAGAATTTCATTTTAAATTTTATGAAAATCGAATCAAAACTTAAAAAGATATTAATAAAGATTTCTTCATTCCATTAAATCCTATCACACTTAATTAATTAAATGGTATCCCATGATAAGTAATGACTCTGGGTTGCCATGGTGATGACGTCCTATTTAAGAGGGAGTCTTATTATTTCCGTGTTACTGAATTTAATGTATAGAATCGTATCAAATTTTGAATTTATGCATTTTTGAATAAGAGGATAGCTATTGAACAAAGATCTGAATATTTATAAAACTAGTTATAGTACGAACGCACCTCATTTGCCACGTTTGATGTACAATCTATGACTTGTTTAAACACTTTCCAGCATAGCTTAAAAGTGTTTATGCCTTTGATTTCTCTGTCCATCTGTCTGTCTGTCCGCGGTCTAACTCTCGTAAATATGTTCGGGCCGCCATGAAATTTTTGTATGGTATTGAAGTTTGTTATAGAATGTTCTCCATTGAAATGAAGTGTGCAGCACTTTACAGGGGCATATAAAAGAATTTCATTATGGCGCGTGGAGAGGGGGAATACTTTGCGATGCCTTTTAATGATGTTAATTCAAACATACTGACATTGATATGCGCATCACTGAGGTGGATTACAGTATCCTTTTTGTGAAGTATATATCACATTCTGGATGTTTGATTTTCCAGAATGTATCAGTCATCACAAGTACGATAAAAGAAGAAGAAAAAAAAATCTCAAAAATTCCACGAAAGCTGAAATAATTTGCCTGATTTGAGAAAAATAGAAACATTATCAATAAATCAACAGTTACAATAAATCAACAATCACAGGAATTAATACTTATCAACAACATTTGCTAAAGTCTTGCTACTGTAACAATCTCAAAGTGAGGCACATTTATTACCCACAGTATGCTATTTCTTTCTCCCACTTATTAATGTGTCGGCCCCAAAAAATGACGTTCCGTTGTGTAAGACAGGCGTAAAGCAAAACAGATGTATTATTGTACCATTAAATACTCGAATGCAATTTTTTAAACTTCTAAGCATCGCATATTTTCAATTTTTATACCGCCGTATTGGAAAAAAAAGTATGTTTTAATGCAATTTGTTTGAAAACTGCGTCTAAATTTATTTTTGAGATATTAATTTTTGTGTAGTTTTTAGCACCATTTGTTTATTTTGGCAACTCAAGAACCCCATTTTTGTTGAAAGTAAAGGAAAATTAGTTGAAAAATAGCAATTATATCTTTTTGTTGCCATTTTCCCATAAAAACTGAAAAAAATGTAATTGAAATACGTGCTATTTTGAAAAAATATAAATGAATGATTTCTGATAAAACAAAAAGCTATTATAAACTAAATTTAATTTTAAGTATGTATATTAATATTACAAACAAATGAAGGCATATAAATCATTAGATAGCCGAATACTTTACTGTAAATGTTGTTTAAGACTGGATCGTAAATGAGGAATTCTTCAGAGGATGCGAATGACATCATTTTATATAAAATAAAAGCGTGTCTTAAAACTGAAATATGTTTTGTATTATCTATATTTATATACCATATATATATATATACCTATATATATATTATCGGGGGCGGCACTAAATTCTGAAAAAGCAGAATTCCTGTTTTCTAGTCCTTAATCTTTTATGGCCCGGTGCGCAATGGCGTATTCAGGGGGTGGGCTGGTGGGGCTGCAGTTCCCTCGGAAATTTGTAGAAAATATCAAATTTAACTACGAAAGCTTAGCAAAATGTAATAAAAGCTGCTAAAAATTAAAAGGAACCAAAAAAATATCCCATTTTCGACAATTTATCATCTTAAAAAGTGTGTTGTTTTGTAGAGACTCCGAAATAACCATTTCAGCCAAACTTCCATCATACACAGGCTCTCTTTACACGCTTTTTATTGTGTAAAACCTGATATATGGTGATTAAAAAAGCACTATTAATTTTAAGTTTAAACAAGTTGGAAATTGTTCGTCAAACGTGGCAAATGAGGTGCGTTCGTAGTATAGCTAGTTTTATAATTATTTTTGCACCCCATATTGTATTGAAGGTATATTTGTTTGCATTTCATAAGTGCACTTATGTCTGTAACATCATTAAAATGCACTGCAATAATTTTTTCCCATTCCTCGTAATGAAACGGAAAAATTTTGACTGTCCCTGTAATTAAACTATGCATCCGATTTTCATAAAATTTGAAATGGCTCCGCAAAATTTTGCAACAATTATATATTTAAAATTTCAGACCTTTCGGAATGCTGTAACATCATTAAAATGCGCCTGCAATAATTTTTCCTATTGACCGTAATGTAAAGAAAAACTTTTGATTGTCCCTGTAATTAAACTATACATCCGATTTTCATAAAATTTGAAATGGCGCGACAAAATTTTGGAACAATGATATATTTAAAATTTCAGACCATTCGGAAGGCTGTAACATCTTTAAAATGCGCTTGCAATAATTTTCCCCATTGGCCGTAATGTAAAGAAAAACTTTTGACTGTCCCTGTAATTAAACTATACATCCGATTTTCATAAAATTTGAAATGGCTCGACAAAATTTTGCAACAATCATATATTTAAAATTTCAGACCATTCGGTTGGGTAGTTTTTGCTCTGTTATACGCGGACGGACGGACGGACAGGCGGGCGGACGGACTGAACGACGACTATAGGTGCTACGTATTTATATAATTACGAATGCACCTAAAAACATTAATAAAATGTTGCTATTTATTAGATGGAAATCTGTGATTTAAGGTAGATTGAGACGTCTTCTCAGTATGAACTGTAAAGCTTTGAACCTTTTTTTTTATTATTTACTTAAGTACTTGCTACGTTATAGACTTGAAATTCAGCTCGTTACAGCACTGTGATGCGTTGTTTTCTTTCCATAGCATTACAAAATGTTGGCAAAAAAGGTTGTTCTATATGGTTCTGAAACTTTTTGATTAGAAATAAGCTTTATTTACATTTAAAATACGTCATAAATCTAATTGAGTGATTCTGAATCTCGAATACACAAAAAGCTTCCTATCAACCACAATCTATGATTAAAAAGAATTGAGAGAATATTACCAAATTTGGCAGCTAATTTTCGGGACGTGGCAATCTCGGGAAAAGTCATCATCAGGGAGATGCTATTCCGAATGTGTCGTCCCATTTATGAGAAAGTGAAAGATGCTATTCAATGCAAGAGGCTACTTCAGTCAAATGAAAAGACGCATTCGCTAATGCTAATCCTATGGAAGAAATTTATAAAGATATCTCGGTCGTATTTCAATATTTTTAAATTTTTTTTTTTTTTTTTTTTTTTTTTTTTGTATTGGATAACGAAGATCGATCTGTATGCAGGCCGTTTTTTACTTTTTCGATTTTGACTGCAGATATTTTTTATGAGGATGCTTTTACTTTTGAAACCGGTTCCGAAAATGAAAGCGTCCTCATAAAAAATACCTGTAAGCAAAATTGTAAAAGTAAACAACGACCTTTGTACAGATCGATCTCAACTATTTAATGCAAAAGAAATCATTTAAAAATATTGAAATGCGACCGAGATATCTTTATAAATTTCTTCCATAGGATTAGCATTGACGAACGGGTCTTTTCGTTTGACTGAAGTAGCCTCTTAAGGGGGCTGGTCACTCAGCTTCCGATTTCACCTCACTAGTGTAAAGTCTATGGATATTTGATGCATTCGTATATTTAAAATATCTCCTCGGGAAATTAATATTTTTAACTTATATTTTTTGCGTACCTTTCCTAAAAGATGCCTCTTTTTTTCTCAGTTCTCAAAATATTTCTAAATTATAGACTTAATTTTATAGGAAGTGTTAAAATCTTATTCACAGTTCACCCGCTTTTAACACATAAAATATTAAATTTAGCATAAATTTTAGAAATATTTTGAAAACTAAGAAAAAAAAAAGAGACATCCCCGTAAGGCATGGTGACGTTACGGCGACGTCGTTGTGAAGTCACACTGTAACTTTGTGACCGTCGATGTGACGTCACGTGACGTCGATGTGAAGTCACAGTGACTAGAATGTGAGGTCGTTATGGCCGTTTTAGAGCTCATTTGTGACGTCACATTGTGACCAATTTGTGAAGTCACGGTGAGACCAATTTGTGAAATATGTGTCATTTGTGACGAAATTGTCATTAACACTGTGATGATTCTGTGACGACAGTGACAATGTTGTGAAGTCACATTGTGACAATTTTGTGAAAATTGTGTAATTTGTGACGATTTTGTCATTAACTTTGTGACGAATATGTGACTACAATGACAGTGTTGTGACAGCGTTAAGATGCAATATATTTATTGAAAAATGAAATCGCTATTCGAGTTCAATCAATGCATCATGACAATGGAAGCAGGAGTGATTATGAGTAAAAGAAAATTCTGAAGTTCACAGAAAAATTTCAGAATGTTTTTTTCACGATACTTTATTGAAATTTACGTTTTTTTCGAAATCCTTCGGCGAAATTCACCTTATTTGTACGATTTATTGACAAAATTTTATGTTTTTTCACTATCATTTGACGAAATTCGCTTTTTTTTCACTATGCTTTGAAATTCACAAAATTCACGTTTTTCTTCAATCTCTTGACGAAATTGCGATTCTTAGATGAAATTCACGTTTTTGTCTACGACCATTTCAAGAAATTTAGATTTTTTTGCGATCATTTGACAAAATTCGCCTTTTTTTCGCGATTTATTCACAAAATTTCGCCTTTTATGTGGTCCATTGATGAAATTCGCATTTTTTCTACAATCTTTTGACAAAATTTAATAGATGAAATTCGCTTTTTTTCCTCGATATTTTGACGAAATTTGCATTTTTTCGCGATCCTTTGACGAAATTCACGTTTTTTTCAATCTCTTGACGAAATTGCGATTCTTAGATGAAATTTACGTTTTTTTCCACCACCTTTTGAAGATGTTTAGATTTTTTTCGCGATCATTTGACAAAATTTGCCTTATTTGCACGATTTATTTACAGAATTTCGCCTTTTATGCGGTCCATTGATAAAATTCGCGTTTTTTCTACAATCTTTTGACAAAATTTGCTATTCTTAGATGAAATTCGTTTTTTTCCACGATCTTTTGACGAGATTTGCATTTTTTCGCCATCCTTTGACGAAATTCACGTTTTTTTCAATCTCTTGACGAAATTGCGATTCTTAGATGAAATTCACGTTTTTTTCCACGACCTTTTGAAGAAATTTAGAATTTTTTTCGCGATAGTTTGACAAAATTCACCTTATTGCGCGATTTATTTTAAAAATTTCGCCTTTTATGCGGTCCGTTGACGAAATTCGCGTTTTTTTCTACAATATTTTGACAAAATTTGCTAATCTTAGATTAAATTCGCTTTTTTTCATGATCTTTTGACGAAATTTGCATTTTTTCGCGATGCTTTTACGAAATTCATCTTTAACCAATCAAGTTATTCTTTCTTTTCTATAAACATCACAGCAAGTATTAAAAACTTTTGAGAGTAAAAGAATAATTAGGTAATATTTTCTCCTTCTGCTTTTGAAATAATAAATTACAGCAAATTGGAGCTAAAGAAGAAGGAAAGAATGATATCTGCTCAACAACTAGAGTATTTACTCGCGTAATAGCCGCACTTTTTTGCCAATTTTTCATTGTGAAAGTCTAAGTGCGACTATTATGCGGGGAAATCTACTACACAATATTGTACACTCTAATGCTAAAACATTACTGGTATAAAAAAACACATTATAATAAAATTAGTAATTTATCAAATGTTTCCAAACTATGTGCTGTTTATTAAATACCATTTTTATTTTTATTTTTATAGTAATATTTTTATAGACGTAAAAATTACAAATAATCTTTATGAAAATTTTGACAAAAAATTCTCATAATAAATCACTTTCACTGGTAGCAGTACCACTATTGTAATATGAATCGGTGTATGAAGAATCTCCGTCATTCCATAAAATGTCATCTTCGCTTCCGTCCAAAGCGTCGGAGATTAATAGTAATATTCCTGTGTACAAATGCAAGATGAGCTGCAAACCATATTTGCTTGTTTTGTCGAAAAAATGTTTTTCCACCCTCAACAGCTCGAAATTTTCTGAAACATTTTCAGGCTCATTTTAAAAAGTAAAAACATGAAACTTGCTAGGAGTGATTTTTGAAGACATGTTTAACGTGCCGTGTGATTTCATTTTCAGCTCAATTAATTAGAATTTGATTTTTAAACAATTATTTTCTCAGTATGACCGTTTTTTTCATTCCCAGATTGCACACTTCGGAAAATTCGGTTCAAAACGCTAACTTTGACAGCGTTTAATACAGTATTTTCTGCATTTATCAAAAAATTGAGAAGCACGGCACATTATGTAGTTTCTAAATAAGATAATTTCCCAGTTTGATGCTTTTGAGAGCAAAAATGAATTTTAAAATGAATTAGAAAATAAGCAGTTTGGATCGGAATACAACCTTAAATTATATTTATTTGCTGTTTTTATTAATTCTGCAATTACTTACTGTTCAATCTAGGCCATTTTTTAAAGTTGCAGCACCCTGCTCTTTTTAAAATGGGCGAAATACATCCTTTTTTTTTAAAGTGAAATTCACCTTTAGTTGCAATCAGAAATTTCTTCTAAAAAACTACCTCATACAACAGTTATTCCTAAAACAGTGTGTCCAAGACCTTGCAAAAATTATAGAACTTTATTTCTTCAGAAAATACAAGACATTGTTAAATCATGTCTTTATTTAATTGTATTTTTCAATTTGTAATTCACAAAATCCTTAAAAATTAATGTCACTTTATTTATCATATTAACAAATTATATACTTTTTCTTATAGCATTACGAAACACATTACTATATTACATTTACTCATGAAGCTCTGTCATCATGCTCTGTTTTTACTGAACTAGCATCTCTTTTTAATGCATTTGACTAATAACACCAAAAGCATTTTTATATGAAAAATATCAATTATTTATTCAAATAAAGTTTTGAAATTCAATAGCGATACTTTCATATAAGCAACAATCTAAGAGTTAATGGTCGAAGAAATCGCCAAAGATTTTACTACCTACAGCAGTTTTTTTTAATTATTATTATTATTCTAATAGTTTTAGTAGTTTAAGCGAGCAGTTCGATTACATGTTTATTAAATTTGTGTTTTATTTATGAACAATGTTTGATGACGTTTTTAATTTATTATAAAGGTTTTAGAATAACGTGTGGTGAAAATTTTATATATACAGTCTGTTACAAATGCAGGTAATCATATTTACTTTTATATGACACAGTAAAGTAAAAATTAATGAAAATAATGTAAAATAGTTAGTCATTTTTATGTGAATAAAGTATAAAAATTCAAACCATAAGCACAAAATAGAAGAACACATTGGTTCATTATTACTATTATTATTTTATTTACAGGATTAGGTGATAATCATAAATAACAAGCCCCTTTAATCAGTTTGTTTTCTATAATAGAGTGTATAGTATACACATTTTGAAGTTTATGCGTATAAAATCATTCAGGAAGTAAAATATTAAAAGTATCCAGAAAAAAAAATAATGAAATATAGTTTACATTTTATGTTTCATTCATTCAAGTACATGGATATGTGTTTTAAAAATTAAAATCTTTCAATAAAACCAAATTTAAATTCTCACTGGGTTGCATAATTTCTATATTTGTCAACAAATTGAGACACCGGTTTACTTTCAAAGCTTTTCGTTCATAATGTCTAACTGAAAAGTTCTTACCAGCTAAGGATATCTCTTTATAATTTTTTTTAACTTTTTTCACATCGAATAATACTCATTGACACTGATTTTTCCCTCTTAACATATGTATAACATAATTAACATATGTATGATATCCTTTAAATAGTACTTCTCCATTATGTAAAAAAAATTCCTATTTCTTCTAAATAGAATAAACAATCTTCTTTTCTTCCGAACATATATTAATTTTTAAATAAAAATGTGCAACGCAAATTGTTTGAGACAATCAAAAAATTTTATTCTATAAAAAGGCCTTTTTATTTAGTACGTTAAATACATTTAAATATTTGCTAATTATGTTAAACTTTGATTATAATATTTTTATATGTCATTTTAAAGTTTGAGAAAACATGTGATTTTAACCTATAATATTTTAAAAGAAAACAAATCTGATTAAAATAAATTTATATAACTGATATTAATCATCTGATTAAAATTGTTGATAGACAGTTATTTATTTCAATAAATTAAATAATAAATCTACTAAACTGTATTAGGTTAAGGAAATGTTTATAAGAAAATACTAAAAGCGTTATAATTTAAAGAAAAGCAAACTCTGGAATAAAATATTTTTCCATACCTTTTTTTCCCCCCTTAACGTCGTTCTTTAAATTCCGATGTAATCCATGTTTTAGGAAGAACAAATTTTGGAAGTAGAAAATATGTCAATAATACATACACTAGCAATGATGGGAATCATTTAAACCACACCAAAGCTAGTGTAAATATCTCGAACTCATATTTTCGTCTAAAGTATGACCTTGGGATGATTATTCCTATGAATTTTTTAGGTTAAATGTTTATATCTGACAGACTGCATGTTCATAACGCTACCTATTGTCCAACAAAAAACTCCATCTGCCTGTTCCAAAGATTAAACGCAATATGTTGTTTTTAATAGTTTTATCGTCTGCGGTTTTTCGCACTGTTTTGTTTATCAAAGCAAGAACGGATGGCTTTTCCGTTCTTATACATTTATATGACATAATATTTTTATAAACTTACTTCCAATTAAAATTTCTTGTTTGAAGAATTTTTTGATGCAACTCATATTTTCGTCTAAAGTATGACCTTGGGATGATTATTCCTATGAATTTTTTAGGTTAAATGTTTATATCTGACAGACTGCATGTTCATAACGCTACCTATTGTCCAACAAAAAACTCCATCTGCCTGTTCCAAAGATTAAACGCAATATGTTGTTTTTAATAGTTTTATCGTCTGCGGTTTTTCGCACTGTTTTGTTTATCAAAGCAAGAACGGATGGCTTTTCCGTTCTTATACATTTATATGACATAATATTTTTATAAACTTACTTCCAATTAAAATTTCTTGTTTGAAGAATTTTTTGATGCATTTAACTTTTTTTTATGTGTTTCAAAATAGTTCAAGTTTTAAGTTTTGTAGAGCTATTTAAGTTTTGCAAAACAAAAAAAAAATATGAATAATTAATTACGCCATGAGTTTTACATATATTTTGTATACAGTGAAACCTCCCTGTGCAACCACCTCCCTCAACGACCATTTTGTCATAGAACGAAATTCATAATAAAAACGAAATTATTCATTAAACTTCTAAAGTTAGTTTATAATTTTTTTTTTAAATATTTTATTCCGATAACTTTTAAGTGTTTAAACACCTTTGTGCCTCTTTAGGCAATGAATTTAACTCTGATGACAAATTAAGAATGGCGGTCAATAAACTGCCGTGCACTATTCTGTCAGGAAACTCTCAAAGAAATAGATAAATTAATGAAATCGTCATTATTTGCTCCCGTCCAAAAAAGAAAAACAAATGCATTTATTTACTGAACTTCGAAAGGACTTGGAAATAAAAGCTATAAAAGATAAAACCGTAAAATCACAACAAACGTCAATATATTCATTTTTTATACTCTGCAGTAATTAATTTATGTAATTAACTTTTGTTTTGAAACCTAAATTTTCATATTTTTTCAAAATGTGAAAAATAAATTTTAGTAACATTAATTGTTACCTTTTTTTAACAATTAAAATCTAGATTTAAACGTGACCTCTATTAAGAGACCACCTCCCGGAGCGACCAATTTTTATTTGAACGGAACGTGGTCGCTTTAAAGTGGTTTTACTGTATTTTATTTTATATTCGGATAAAGTTAAATTTATTTAAAAAATGTGAAACAAATAGCCAAATTTATTTTTTAAGAATAACTTAAAATAATTAAACACTAGCAGAAAAATTTATTACTGAAAATATGCAAGTGTTTTTATTTCTTATAATAAAGCATTGCTTTATTACAAAACTCCGTCCCTTCCCATACCCACACACAATTTATACACACAATAATTTATAAATAAAAACCATTTTCCCGGATTATAGAATACAGGAAGAAAACATTTTCTTATTATTGAAATCTCTACAGTTAATACATTTTTCTAGATTGACCACTAATAACACCAAAAAACATTTTTATATGAAAAATATCAATTATGTATTCAAATAAAGTTTTAAAATTCAATAGCGATACTTTCATATTAGCAACATTCCAAGAGTTAATAGTCGTAAATATTGTAAAATATTTTACTTACCTACAACAGTTTTTTTAATTCAAAAAGTTTTAGTAGTCTAAGCGAGCAGTTTGATTACATGTCTATTAAATTTGTGTGTTTTATTTATGTACATTTTTTGGTGAAGTTTTTAATTTTGTTGTGAAATATTAGTCGGAAACAAACACTGAATTATTTTTATTGTTTGATGTGGAAACTTTTAATCTTAACATATGTTTTGTTTTACTGCGAGTTTACACTGCGAGTTACACTGTGAGTATATGGTAGGGTTTTTTTGTCATATAATGAGACGTACGTTACATGTAATGACATAACAGTGACGTCACAATTTTTTTAATTGACAGAAAAATATCTTTTACAGTAAATAACATGTTTTAAAGAATTTCTATAATTTTTAAAAGTTTTCTAAGAAGTTCACATATCAGTCACAGTGTGACATCGTTGAGTGGTGGCATTTTGGTCACAGTTGTGACGTGACCAGAGTGACTTACAGTGACGTCACAATGACGTCACTGTGACCATGCATGCTATGAGGGTCCTTTAAGAAGAGTACACAGAAAAAAGATATTCAAAATATGAATTTCCCGAGAAGATATTTTAAATATATGAATGCATCAAAAGTCCATAGACATAATATTACGGAGGAGAATTTCGAAGATGAGTGACCAGCCCCCTTTAGGTATTGCAATTGTCATGTATGCTTCAAATGCTAGAATGTGATGAAGGAGGTGGGGGGTAAATGAGAACACTCTTAAGTAATTTTAAATTTACTGTTGACTTCAGTTTTATTTACTGTTTATTGAGATACCTTTTTGTAGATAATTTTCAGTATTCGGATTTAAAAAATGTAGTATAACCATGGAATTATACTTGTTAAGACGAAAACCTGCCGAAAACGAAAATTCTAGCAGTCCCATGCGATTCTATCTTAGCAGGTTGGACAAAATTCTTCTAAAATTTATTAAGTGATTGTGGAAATCTTCTAATGTAGTTTCAACTTTAGAAGATGAAATTGTCATTAACACATTACCCGCTGTTGTTGCGTTCACGCAACGGTCAAAATAAATGCTCATGCTTAAATTAATTACTTTGCCACCACTATTTTAAAAATTAAAAAAAAAAAATTGCCTTATTTATTGGCAGAAATTTTGCTATTTAATTAAAACGAAAATTACTTTTCTGGATTTGTGGTGGCAAACGACTTTCAACAAGAAATTTGAAAATTCCTACTTTATAGTTTTGGCGGTTAATGGGTTAATTCGTTATTTGGGATATAAAGGGTTAATGAGTACTTTGGCTAATTTTTTAAATGTATGCGAGATAGAGATGGGAAATATAGTTACTTTTGGTTAACAGGTTACATCGTTGCACACATGTACAGGTAACAGGTTCCAACAACCTGTTATTTTTATAACATATAACTAATCGCTGTGTATGCGGTCAACGGATGTTTTAATTAGAAGGCATTTTAAACAAAATGTTTGAAATAACTTTTTTGACATAATTATAAATGCTGTTTTCTATTGAGATGACTCAAAATTAGTTGGTGATTAAAAACTTAATTTTTTCAAGACAAAAACTTACCTAGTTATGATACTTTGAATTTCATGCATTTTTAGCGTTTTCTGACACTAAAAACGTGTTTTTCCATTTATGGTAATTAAAACATTGCAAATTCATAAAATTCTAAGTATCATAACTCAGTAAGTTTTGACCATAAAAGAATACATTTTTGCTGTTTTACTTGTTAGAACATGGAAAAACATTTTCTAAATCAAACTTATAGGTTAAAATTTGTAATTTCTTATCTATTTAAAAAGTAATGTAATTCGATTCATTGTAATGTAATTCATTGTAATGTAAATCGATTTTTATGTGATGCAGAACAAAATTTGAAACATTTTTGCAATTGGAACTATACCTTTAAAACTAACGGTTTAGAAATTAGTTATTGGTAAACGATAAGAGACAACCTGTATAATAATTAACATAGTTTTAACAACACGATTTCTAATCCCCCCGCCCCAAAAAAAAAAAGAGAATCATGCATACAGCATAGATTATGAAGCACTTTCCAACACATTCAGAATACCATAACAAAACATCACAATTGTCAAAGGTGGAAGATGACGTCTTTAATGAACAATTCGGAAACGCATAATGCATTTGAAAATACGATTTCTGCCATTACCATTAATCGTCGTTAAAATATTCGATTTTTTTTTTTGCAGCCTTGTATATGATCTACAGATACGTATACAAACTACATAATATGCAAAAAGTTAGTTCAGTTAAACGCATAATACATTTTAAAATTTCCGCTCAGCAATCTCAACCAATAAACGAATGCTGTTGAGAACTGTTGTTCGACCTTGTATTTGATCTGGAATTGATACACACCAAGCAATATTTAAAAAATAGTTAAATTTAAAAACGCATACCACAATTGAAAACGCTCTTCCAGCAATTAATGTTTCGTTGCTTCAAAAGTTCAATTATTGCTCATTTTCTTCTATATCAAATTACTTTTGTGTGTTTCTGTAAATAGATTATAAGTTCTATGCACACCCTATTCTATAGTAATAACCTTGTAGTACACCTCAGTGATTTATATCAATTTCAATATGTTTTAAATACTGTAATATCATTAAAATACACAGCAAGCGATTTTCCCCATATACGGAATTCTTTTGAGCGGCCCTATAAATGAACCAAATATGCTATAGATACTTCTTTTACAATACCGAACATGCCATACTAAACCCAAATAAGATATATCCATTTTATGGCAATCGGACTAATATTTACGTAAGTTAAAGCAAGGACAGATAGACGGACAGACAATCTGAATTCATAAACACTTTTCAACTATGTTGGAAAGTATTAAAAAAGAGAAATTTGATCCCCGACTTCATAACAACCATATCTATCAACTCATATTCATAGCTAATTTCACAAGAACACAAAAATATCATTTATATACTTTTAATGAAATGCAATTCATCCAAACAAATTTCGTTCGTACAAATATGTTTTTCAAATTAATTACAACTGTACTAAAATTAAGTTTTCTCACAAATTATAGGAGGCTATTTTCTTTCTTTTTTTCAGCAAATTAAGACAATTACAAAACAAAAATAATAAAAAATCTTTGCTAAAAAACAAAATTTATAGTGCAGGAATCGCTCTCGCCCCCCCCCCCCCCCATCCCCTAAAATAAACTCCATGAGTTCGTAGTAAAAACCCTTTAAATATACAAATAAACCGCCAACGCAAAATGCTCCATTACTTACAAAAACATGAAGAGTAAATAAATATTCTTAATCAATTGTCATTTCACTCGGATAAAATTGTCAGATAAATATATCCCTCAGCGTATTTTTTAATTTAAAAGACTGTTGTACCAAATGTTTCGAAATAAGCAAATGTTATATTGACCGCAGAAAATTTTAACAGACATGTAATTCCAAACATGTTCTATTATCTCTCTTTATTCATAAGCTTACCCAGCGATAAAAATATAATTTTATATGTTAAGAACCATTTACTGATGGCGTGATTCAGAATGAATTAAGGAATTATCTGTGGTTTGTTTTCAGCTGCTTTCAGTTGAAATCAATTGAAGTTTTAATGTACCCGTTTTAAATGCGCTAATCAATTAAAAAATTATAAATTCGTGGATTTTATTTGAATGTAGCTAAACAATGTTTTGTTAATTTTGGAAATAGATTTTCTATTCAAAATTGAGAATTAAAATTTTTAAGAGATAAAATTATAAATAAATGTATTTTACTTAAATGTTGCAAAAAGGTACTTTTTATAAATTTAATGAATCTGAACTCCTGTTTCGCCGCATTTTTTTAAAGGGGGGGGGGGAATCAATACTTTTTTCATTTACATAACATAAAGGAAATATATTGCAAAATTCAACAAAAATCACTCGTTGAAAATTAGAAGCAAGTTAAAAAAAAAAAAAAAAGCGCGAAAATATATTTTTAGTTAAAAAGAAATTGCTCAGATCAAAAATAAGACAAAACTTTGCTGGGCATTTCAAATTTAAAATTTTTTTAAAAATTTTAAATGGCCGCCATTTTGAAACAAAACAGCGGATGAAGCTGGCCAACGAACTCGGTCGAGACATTGGTATGTACTATGTACACACCGAATTACATCGAAATCGGTTCATAAAAACGAGAGTTACAGTGTGACAAAGGCCAGATATATATATATCAATTTTGAACGGAGGGTGGTTTCGGGGTCTGGGGATCATGATCGATGAAAATATACCAAAATTTTTTGAAATGGCTTTCCTCCGAACGGCTGCAATAGGTAGTTTTTTGTAATGAAAGCTACCTAAAAGCAAAATTATACGTTTATATTTAAAAAATTTCTTAACCGTGCATAGCTCATTTTTCAATATGGCTATCAAATTTTTAATACATAACAATCTTATCATTAACAATATGGACTCATTAAAATTTTTATGTATTTTTTTTTTTAAATCTAAAATGTAACCACAGTTCTACTTTTATCTTTAAAACAAGTTTTTAATCATTAAAAAAATAGTTTTAAAAATTATTCTAAAAGCATTCTAACGTGTCAAATACTAATTACTTAATTTTACTTAGTGCTCAATGAGAAGTTGGAGGATGCAATGTTACTTTTGAACTTTTTTTTTTTAGAAAAACTGCATCGATAACTGCACAAATGAATAGATCACTTATTCGTTTAATTATTTAATTTTACATTTTATTTTAAAATGAATACAATACTGTTGACCTTTTTTTTTTAAATGCAATAAGCTGTGTGGATGATAACTACACAGATGAATCGAGTAGTGTCAAAGATGACAAGAGAGAAAAAAAACTTTAAATGCCCCGCCTCGTTTGTGTTCCATAGTTACCGCATCGTGGAAGGGTTAGAACAAGTGGTTTTTCCACTTTCGTAGGTTTATCTCTCAGGTAAGACAGGGAGCGGGAACACCGACTTGATGGATGGACACTGGGCCATTCTTCTGCTGAAGTCGATTCATCAAAAATGGCAGGAAGGGAAACAACAAACTAATTTCTTCAGAAAAAATTCTTTCGCCTGAGATTTGCTTTTGTTTTTTGTTTTCATGCTTTGATTTTCTTTTGGCGTTCCTTTTTTTCTTGTTCAGACCCCTCCCCCCTCCCTACATACACACGTTCTCTTTGCAAGCGATAAAAATTCAGATTTCATGAGCTTGTATGGTTATCGAAGACACTTGTTTTGGCAGGACCTGAGACATGCAAGGTTGTCCTGAGATGAAACAAGTTTTTTAGTTGGACACAAACTTTACAGTGCTTTCGCCGGTTCTTCCTGGCGGGTATACAATGATAAATGATAAAACAGTGTATAACGATTAACAGAAAGAGACAATCTTACATGTGTCTCCCTTCAGAAACACAGTTTTGTGTCGTGGAAGTCAAATGATGACAAATAAATTATTCTTAAACTTTGCGATAAATTTTCCGCAAAGAACAAGAATATTGTCTATATCAGGAAGACTCTTAGCAAGGCCTTTTCTCCTTTATGAGCTCATATAGTTATCGTATGCAATAAGGAATAGAGAGATAATCAGGGCCCGATCATGACTAATTGGGGCCTGGGCAAAGATAAATTAGGGGGCCCCATTCGAATCGTTGCAACATTATTCAAATAGAACCTTCTAAACTAAGTACAACTTTAGTTAATAAAAATACCACTCTTTTTTTCTTAGTACAGAACAAAATACTTTTATATAACTTTAGCAACTTGTTATATTACTTTAAGATGAATTTAATAACTTCAACTTTAGTCCGAGTGCTACACGACCAAAATAAGATGAAAACTGCAAATCGTGATAAGAATATACCGATTGGTCAGTATCAACTTTATATTAATACAATGCATTTTATTATTCTTATCACGATTTGCAGTTTTCTCAACCGTAGCACCCGGACTACTTATGGAAGAGCGTCAAATACTCTAACATGTAAATATGAGTTAATCAAGTTACTTTCTTTTACACTTTTTTAAATTGTACTACACACTCAATAATATCAAATAAAGTACATTCTACTTCACAAGTAGAAAGTATTTTTTCAATAAATCTAAAAAGATGGCAATTTTAGGTTTGTTTTTCATGTTTCACTCAAAGTTAAAGGAAATAACTTTGAATACGGAAGAAAATTTTTCATGACAATTAGAACTGATTATTTTCAACCACTAAAGTTTAGATATGGTTTAAGTTCAGTGCCAATACAATCTATTAAAATCAAAATATTATTTCTTATTTTAAAGCGGTTGAGGTTAGTTTTGTGCAAGCATTGAGGACTGCGAGTTCAAAATCAATTTTTTTTTTTAGAATCTTTTACAGGTGAAATTTGTATTTGAAAAATTTCAGAGTTGGAATTTGAAAAAAAAGTAAATATTTTATAAATTAATATATTGATTTGGGGGCCCCTTGAGGTTTGGGGCCCATGGGCAAAGTCCCGATTTGCACATGCGATAATAAGGGCTTGGAGATACTACTGGAGATAATTACTACTTTCTACTACCATGGGCTATCGAAGTCGCTTGTTTCGGGAAGACCTGCGACATGGAAGATGGAAGGGTGTTGATCAAAACTTCATAGGGTGCTTTCATAGCTTCTTGCTGGCGAGTATGGAATCATAAACGATAACAAATGCATAAGACGATTAAGATAAAGAGATAATCTCACACGAGTTTCTTTTCAGAAGTGTACAAAGCTTCTTATCACACTGAGGAAAATGATACTTTCAAATCTGAGTAAATCTATGTTTTCAATTTGTTATGAAACTTTTTGTTTCAAATGTGAAGACCCAATGCTTTTAATTCTGAAATACCAGAAATACTCAGTTTGAAACAAAATTACTTATCCTTCGCTAAACGTAGTAAATTTTACCAGGGTAGTTGAATTTATTCATATTATTTCATTTGTTATGATTTCGAACAAAACGCTCCTTTCTGTAATAATTTATAACATGAAATGTGGCGAACTACATTTTTATCGTGTTTGCGGAAGAACAGTTGAAAGCCGTCGTAATATAATCGCAAAAGCATAAATTTTATCTTTCAGACTTCGAAATCAAAGAATGGATGAATTGGTAAAAGAAAGACTTCGCAGGTAGAATTTGGCAACCATCAACAATATATAAATACAAACATCGTGTATAATCGTGAATAAACATCATAAATAAAGCGTTATATGGTCCTATTTGAGTATGTCCATGTTTCCAGAAATGAGTATAGACATGTTTCAAACTTGAATAATTTTGATTCGGAGCCATTTTGATTATGCGACATACTCAGATTTGAGTATTTTTTACTCACTTTTGAAAATGTCGTTTTTAGAGTGCACAGTAGCGAATAATGATGAATAAATTATTCCTAAGCACTCCAACAAATTTTATCCAAA
This sequence comes from Maratus speciosus, assembly GCA_963932465.1. NCBI lineage: Eukaryota > Metazoa > Arthropoda > Arachnida > Araneae > Salticidae > Maratus > Maratus speciosus. The sequence continues at coordinate 185,552,265 of OZ010790.1, read as the reverse complement.
TAACAAAACTGTTATCTGTTACAAGCAGATAAAAAAACGTTTTAAGACTGTTCTCAAATTCAAAGATAGATAAGTTTGGTTTTATATTTTCTCCAAGAGTTTACGATGTATTTACAATTGCCTGTGTTTCTAAATAGATGTTTTGTGACAATCGTTGTTAAGGCTGTTCTCCAATCAAAGTTGGCTACTTTGTGACAGATTTTTTAATTCACTTTTGTTTGCAAACATACAGATCAGCGCATTTCAATTTTTGTTCACATTTAAAGAACCAATTACTTACGAAAATTGAGGAGTATCTAAGACAAAACTCTCTGTAGTTTGGTATCTTTTGTGCTTCACCTACGATCACTTATCCATTAAAAAGCATGATGTGGTCTCTCTATTTTTCTTTAGAAAGACTGTACATTTCATATGGTGTCCCTTTTATCGTTGACCAATAGTTAATTCCCAAACCGCAAATTTAAGAGGTATAGTTCCAATTGTAAAAATGTTTCAAATGTTATTCTTCATCATATGAAAATCCATTTTAGTATTTAGAAAATCTTTTCCCGTGCTTTAACAAATAAAACAGTATAATTTCCATTTATATGCGATGAAAACTTACCGAGTTATACTTCGAAATTTATTATCTTCCCATTTTTAGTGACAGAAAACTCCGCAAATTCATAAAATCCAAAGTGCCACTACTCGATAAATTTTCGACGTAGAAGGATGGAAATTTATACTGTTTTACTTAAGAGCATTGGGGGGGGGGGGGGGTTCTAAATACAACATATACATACAACATATACCCTTAGACTGTTTAAAATTTCAATCTCGGTAATTTTTACAAAAATAACAGTTCTGACGTTCCAATGATAAGAAAGAGCACCGGGCACCCTGTATATATATAATGCTCTTGTGATATAATTTATAAAATACAATCCATTTTTCAAGGAAAGATGACTATTTTTATCTCTGCCAAGAATAATAACAGTAATATTTAAGTGCAGTAAAAAAATAATTGGTTATTTTATTGCTTAGATAAATGTAGTAATTTTGAAATTTCCAACAAATCAGACAGATATAATTATATCTGATCTAAAAACTCTAAGTAAAAGATTGAAATCTTGCTACAAAAATTCACACCACAGAAATGTAGTTAATTTTACGTCGCAACATAACAGCTAAAATGCCCCAGTTTCAAGTCGCCTCCCGAAGCCTGATCAAATATTTCCAGTTTTATTTAATATAAGATGATTTTCGTCAAATCATCCAGTGTACGGGCGGCTTTTTTTTCACCAAATTTGGCGGCATCTCGCGAAGTATCGCCAAGTTTGGCTCGCTCGTGTCTTATGTGTGCATTTAAAAAGGGTTTAGTTTAGATATTAATATCTAAACCGAGATGCCGCCAAATTTGGTGAAAAAAAAGTCGCCCGTAAACTGGATGATTTGACGAAAATCATCCTATATTAAACAAAACTGGAAATCTTTGATCAAGTTTTGGGAGGCGACTTGAAACTGGGGCATTTTAGCTGTTATGTTGCGACGTAAAATTAACTACATTTCTGTGGTGTGAATTTTTGTAGCAAGAGTTCAATCTGTTTTTATTTTCGTTTTTACGTTCAATTTGTTTATGTACAGTCGTGGAAAAAAAAAGTAAACACCCCCTACTAACTCTTCAACAAATTATCGTAGACAAAAGTTACTGGTACCGAACGATTTGAAATAAAGTCTACTTTTAAATGGTGTATATAATATTTGCTTTGGGGGTCATCTACATATTAAACGAACCCAAACCTAATTTTTTTTTCAATGGCAATACCCAATTTTAACGAGATATTTCAAATCTTCGGTTCAAACTATGCCTATACACCAAATTTCAAGTCATTTGAATGATAAGTTTTTGAATTATAAACATTCAAAATTTAGTGCTTCTAATGTTGAATTACATTTTATTTATATCGCCTGAAATTATGCTCCTAATGTGCTATTTTTTTGTGTAGCAATAAAACTAATCTGCCCAAACATAAATACGCTGAATTTGAAATTTTTATAATTTTATGATTGGAATTATGAATTATGAAATTAATATTTGAAAAAATTATGAATTGCAATCTACAATTTTTTTGATGGATTTAGATTTATTAAGTCCTGCTTTATGAAAATCCAAAATTTCACATTTTTCTTCCAAATAGTTTTCAAATTATGCTTAAAAAATGGCAAAATGATGGTTTAAGGGGCGGTCAATGATAGAATCGAGTAGATATTTTGAAATTTCTTTGCTGCCTTGTTATCTAACAGGCTTCATTGACTGCTTAAGGTGCCTTGATCAAGAAGGAGGCTCTCTCGGTTAGCAATCGAGTACCCAACTTCAATTTGGATACAGCCCTTAAAATACGCTCGTTTTAAAATAATTAATTTCTCGGAAACTTATGATACGAATTGCATAAAAATTTCTTTTTAGGCTAATTGAAGGGTGTAGAGTTCATTTATACTGTCAGAATTGTGTATTGCCATTGAAAAAAATGAAGTTATGGTTCGTTTTAATATGTAGATGGTCCCCTAAGCAAATTTTATATACATCATTTAAAAGTAGACTTTACTTCCAACCGTTCGGTACCAGTAACTTTCTTCTACGATAATTTGTTGCGGAGTTAATAGGGGGTGTTTACTTTTTTTTTTTCCACGACTGAACGTTGCAGAGGTGTTAACTTTTATTACATTCCAGCCGACATCACTTATGTTTTCGGCTATATTTTCACGTGGTCTCCGAATATACAAAATTAACACTACGGTTGATAGCAGAAGTTTTTTGGGGGTAATTTTCAATCAAATATACGAATTTTAAAAATAACGTGATTTTTTGCGCTATTTTCTTTAGATTTATATGATACGACACTTTCTAAGAATTTCGCAAGAATAATGGGCAAAATTTCTTATTTAAAAATTTGTATTCTTATTTAACAATTTGTATTCTTATTTAAGAATTTGATATAAGCATTCTTTTTTCACCCGTCATACTTGACAGGGACTCGTTTAATTTAATCGTAATTGTTATTTGAATGCAAGGTATTCTACAAAATATTCGAAGAGAGGAGTAGAGTCATTCCGAATTATTCTTATTTAGGGCGCAGTAGTTCATAGTGAGACGAAAAATATTATTACTTAACGAATGGCGACGATTTTTATTCTTTTGAAAAAAAAAAAAAAAAATGCTACATCTTTAAGCTGCACAAATACGCTACTCACTAATGTATAAATGGTTTTTAAAAAGTTATTTATAAAAGCACAGAAGCAGCATAACGGTGTATCGGAAATTGTCTCACTGTGTTCACAAGTGGTACACAGTGAGACAATGTATATATTTTCATAAATCATGCATTTTTACACTCTATCAATAATTTTCTGCAGTTTTTGATTTCTAATTAATATTTCTAGATTTTCAAAATATTCAAAATATGAGCCTCGGGTGGACAATGGCAGACCTTGGCCTACCTTCAAGCAAATTTTCAGCCTTTTACGTTTTGTAGATTTCCCTAGACATCGCACGCCTCCCCGCCCACACACATACACACAGAAAGAGAGGGGGAAAAAAACTTCTTTTACTAATAAATAACTTTTTTGGTTACGTTGTAACAAAAGGGATGCCATATCTGATACACCAGTTTCATCGCTTTAAAAAGTTTATGTCGTTTTGTCGAAATAGTCTATTGTTAGACATAGCTAGGTTTGGTTTATATGTCATTTTGAAGGAAATAAACTCGAAAATAGACGTTTATGTAACTTTAACCACTATAAAATAAAGAATTATTTACTATTTTGTCGGACGAATAACTGAAATGCTGAAACTACATCCACGTATTGCATAAGATGAGGTCGTAATGTGTGTATGCCAGCTTGGAGAAAAAGTTACAACTATATGTCAAAGTGGCTGCTTTCTCACTGTGTACTACTTTCCCCTATTTCTTTCAACAGATCAATCTGATCATGGTTAATGCCATTTTAGAAATCGGCGATCCATAGAGCAGTAAATCACTACTCCACTGATATTATGCTTTTTCTTTTATCCAGTTATTGAAAATAATATTGTTCATATGAGTTATAGCCATAAACCGATTGGGTTTGCTGCCTCGTAACAGATGACACTGTCTATGTTAGTAATTGTGTCTCTAAGTATCATAAAGTATCTAAAATAATTTATTTACATAATTCATAGCTTAATGAGGGACGTTTTCAATTTATGACAAAATAGAAGATAAGCTAACAATGTATTGATGGATTGAATGGGCATTCATTAAGATTCGTTTTACGGAGGATGTTTCGTGCAGATAGTAACTTAAATGTTACACAATTACACTACACGAATGAGCAAGTGTTTTATCGCTTAGAATACACGAAGCGTTACAAATGGTATAACGAAAGATTGCATCACTGCCTACGTGGAAAATGTGTAGATGTAACTCTTGCATCATGTGACAAATTTTAAATGTGTTTGGTAGGCGAAGTATTTTTCTTCGATGTGGGAAAATAATTTTATTTTGATGGATTATAGTTTTGTTATTTTTTACTTAGCATGGACTTTTTAATTTTCTTATGGTGAACATTTAATTTCATGCAGTGGATTCTCCTTAATTCAAATCTGGATAACTTAAAATATTGGCTAATCCAAACCTATATCCGTTTTTCTTAAAAACTATATTCAAATCGATGTTAAAAATCTGATATAATTCGAAATTTTTAGCTACTTGTTTGGAAAATTCAAAGATTTTGACTTGCAATGTCTGGTGGTTTTTTTGTGTTACTGTAACTTCGTAATGCCGAGGGTTTTTTTCTTTTCTTCTTCTTCTTTTTTTTTTCTTTTCTTTGCAGCGATATAAACACACAAAAATGATGTTATCAATTTTCAATCATACAGATTAAATCATGGTTGAACACAATCCTATATATTAAAACGCTATCTTATTTATGTTGCTTAGTTAAATATTGCCAAATTCCAAAGGCCAAAAAATCAGGAGGATTTAAAAAAGAAATTGGGTGACTTTTTCAGATGAAAAATGTTTCTTTTTTAGACCGTTTAACTGACATGCAACAGTGCAAATTTAGTTAAATTTAAATATGTTAACTTAATTAAGAGTATCGTATTACTTAAAAGGACCCGGGGGTTTTAAAATAGTTTTAAATTCACTAAAAATAGCGGTAACAGATTTTGCTTTTCCATAAATTGATATAAATCATTAAAGAAAATCATGAGCAATTCTTTATTAATAGTTATTAATACCAAATAATAAAGTCATTAAGATTAAAAAAATAACAGATGATGGTCAAATCCAAGAAAAATTCCAGTAACTTAACAACTTTCTACACATACTTACAATATATTCATAACAGAAAAAAATAACCGGTCATAATTTTACATTTCACTCACGCAAAAACGTTCGCTCGCTAATGTTAATCCTATGGGAGAATATATTTTTAAAATAAATCATTTGCATTTTGATATTGTTAAGATACCTTCAATAAGCCTACCTTCGTGGCACTTTTTCTTTTTTTTTTTTTTTTTTTTTTTGAAAAATATGAAATTTTTATTAAACATATGTGTTTTTAGTTAAGATAGGGAATAAAACTGTGATTTCAAATAAAATTTTAATGGAATTTTAATTAATTTTTCAAATTTAGGCAATATTTAGTCAAATTTTAGTAAAGAATTGCGTTTATGCCAAACCTTCTGTAATGAAATCTATTCAATATATTTCACTTTTTTTTCAACAATATATTAGCAAACCACTTACCTGTGTTGTGAAGCAAAAGATTTGCAATACTTCTTAAATTTACTAACATACCAAATTTATTATAGAAAACATGATTTTTTAGTGTGTATTTTTCAATAAAAAAAGCTCTTAAATTAATAATGCATACTTACAAGCTAAATTTTGCTTCATAATTTACCAGTAGATGAGTAGAACCTTGTGACAAAATTTTATTTCAATATTTTAAAAATGTTTTAAGAAATGAGATTTCTCGTAAACGTAAACAATGAAAAACGCAGTTTTCCAGAAAACGCAATTTAAGATTTTAATATAGCACAAAAAGTTATGTATGAAGTTATAAACTAAATAGAGGAAACTTATTTCTATCTTAAAAATAAAAATATGAGCATTAACCTTGTTTAAAAGTAAAGAAACAACTGTTGAAGTATATTGTTTACCTTTCTTGTGGCTCTTCAAACGTTCACTTTTGGATTCAGAAAGTTCATTTCCGGTTTATATTTTGGGCTATAACTTTGCTTCCAATTATCGCTGAACCAAAAGTAAGGCATTTTTGAAACCCTAAATGTTTGAACTAATTTAAAATAATAATAATAATAATAATAATCGATTTTTTTTTTCGCAAAAACAGCGATTTAAGGGTCATACTTTAAAATTTTTTTGTCACGGGAGAACAAAAAGATATTTCTGATTCCTATACAGTTTCAGCGTATTTGAATATAAAACCCCAGAATATTGAAAATTATATCAGAAAAGCAAGAAAAATATGCAAAAATCAGAAAAGTGGCAAAGACAACAAAAATCAGGTGTCTCTGGCCAAAATTTTGGTAAGTTTGAAGTACTAAAAATTAACAACGACGTGAAATAATTTAATAATTTTTAAGATGTGAAAATAAACTAAAGCTAAATGAATGAGTTTCTGAAAGCGTATATTGTAGGCGAATATATAGCGCTCGGATTTACGAAATATTTTTTCTAATTGTTTTTCCTTCCCTTTTAAAACACGTAAAACAAGATAGTCTTTAAGATACTATTAAAGTACTTTTCTTGTTTTTAGATATCATTCATAGTATGATACATACCAGATTTGTTTTAAAACGCAAGATCTCGATAATTCGAACATTTTTCTTATCTTCCTCTGGAGTTCGAATTGAAAAGGTCCGCATTCTTCGTACTTTGCTCGATGCGAACCTATATTACATATTTTCTTAAACTCGTTTATTTTCGAATTCTATACAAGGATCGCCAATGTTTTTCCATAAAAAAAAAGTATTTATTTTGCCAAAGTTTCTTCATAAGATCAATAGATCGTGATAAATAGACATCAATTATGTTCAAAAATCATTCTCCAAAGATTTTCGACAGTTTTTACTTACCTCTTTATTATGTTCAGAAAGAAAGAGTATAAAAAAAGCACAAAGATAGAAAAAAAAAAATATTATCCTTTATGGCAGCTTTTGTGGATTTTAATTCTTCTAATTCACACACCCCTCCCCTTCTGATCATTTTAAAATATTTTTTTAAAGGTCCTTTGTAAGGGTATCATTCACAACCTTTTAAATCTAACTATTGAATCTTCATGCAGCTAAAAAATATATATGTATAAATATATAATTTTGCTATGATATTGCCGTTTTTCCTTATAATGTTTAAATTTAGCGTTTTATCATTACAAAAGGTAACAATGAATTGAGACTTAAGCTAATAGACGTATAAATGAAAAAAAAAGTTTAAATGAGAATTATACGTATATGTTCCACATCTACATTTTTCTTTGAGCTCATTTTATCGGGATCGGGAGAGCTTTCCAGTAACGCAGGTGTCAACAAAAATGAAGGAGAAATGCGTAATTTATTATCATTTACAACAAAATGATTTTCTATGAATAACTAATTCTGCTGATACATTTAACATTTATGTCCCTTAAACTATACATTGACATACATTAAACTATAAATACATGCACTCACATAATTCTCGGAGTTTTGTCAGTACACTTAAGCAAAATCACACTGTTTCTGTAAAGCAGCTTTGTTTACCTTCAAACCCCCATTTAATGAAACGCATTTTATTACCTTTAACAACAAAACGATTAGATTACCACGAATGCCTAATTCCATCGATGCATTCATTGATATACATGAAACTATAAATATATGCGTCCATATAATTCTCGTAGTTTAACATCTCTAACTGTCATAATATATTGCCAGTACATTTTTCTCATTACACATGCTCAGCGAAACAAATTAACCAAAATCATACTCTTTCGGTAAAGCAGCTTTGTTTACCACCTTACCTCTGAAATTTACATTAAAATGCATTAGCAATGGACGTAAGGAAGCAGCTGTCATCTTTTCAACAACTTAATCACATTGGGCAAGGGGGCTGCGTTCCTGTGTCCATATTAAGATTCTTCCCACCACAAAGCTGATTATGATTCTGTCGGATAGACGTTCATTAGAACCGGCTATCATCCACTTGAGACTTTGATGCCAGTGCACACGCAACGAATATTGCAAATGGAATTTCTTTGTTTAAATAAAGAAAAGACTATTTCTAGATGATATTAGAATAATAATAATAAAGAACTTATCAATTATTATTTGAAAAAATATATATATATATATATATATATATATATATATATTATTCATTCATATCTGAAACATTAAAACTTCTCAGATTCAAGTTTGTTATTATTATTATTATTTTTAATACACAGACATGATAATGTATTTCCTTCTAAAAGCATAAAATTTGAAGGTATTCTTATGCATGGAATCGAACGATGTGTATTATTTTCTTACAAAAGTGAAATAATTTTCAGAACATACTGTCAAAATTGTTATTCCGGGCAAGAGAATTTAAAAAGATGTAGTCATCTGGTAGCAGTCGAGTATAATGAAGTACGTATCTCATTTTAGAGAAAAATAAAAACTATAAAAAATTCACACATGTAAAATCATATCTCTTAACTCGGTAAAAAAAAAAAAAAAAAAAAAAAAAAAAAAAAAAAAAAAAAAAAATTCGATTTAATAACTACGCATAAAATTAAATTTAAATTGATTTAAAAAAAATAGTATTTTAAAATGACAAGAACTGTAGTCAAGGATTTCTGAAAATAATAATAATAATAATAATAATAATAATAATAATAATAGAATAATAATAATATATGACAAAGAGAGAGCAAAAATGAAATATTACATACTTATTACAAATGCTTTAAATTAACGAAAAGATTCATAAAATGGCACATTTCTTAAAATAATAATAATAATAAATAAAATAAATAAAATATTATAAATACTTTTACTTCCTTTTTCTTAGTCCTCATATACTCAGAAACAGAAACTTTTTCTAGCAATCTACGACAAATACTTAGCACTTAAAAGTAACGCGCAGTCATAAGAGTATGATACGAATATTTAACATTATATTTTTTAATTGAACCTCATACCTCTTCTTTCAGCAACATTTAAGAAATGTTTAAAGCAGTGGTTCGCAATCTTTGTTCTTAGTCATACCTCATCTAAACATCTCTAAATTCATGATTTTCACCCCCCCCCCCCACCACCACACACACACACCACCACCACCACCATAACATATAATAATTTAAAAAGTGAAGTTTTATTCGAGTGGAAATATAAATCAGAATATTTACGTATTCACATGAAACTTCGAATTAGATAATCAATGTTGGCAAATTTAAGAATTATACTTGAATTTGAAAAGAGAGTTTTAATGATTTTGGTCTCCTGGAGTTTCTTTTATTAATCTCTTACTCAGAAATTAAAGTGCAAAAGTAATTTTAAACCTTGGTTAAGGAAGAATAAGTGCAAAAAATAGTCTACAGACTAAATAAAAAATCCGCGATAAGCCTACCCTGTTTCACATTTCCTGGTAACCGGCCCACAATATAATAACCAAATTATTTGCTCACCAATTTCACTTGACATTTGAGAGTACCAAACTAAATTATATTATTATATCTGACAGGTAACCGCAAGGGGGAAGGGAAGGCCAATTGCCCCTTCCTGGGTTTTCTAATTTAATTAACTAAATTTCCTCTTCATGTCATGATTTTTTTTAAATAATAAATTTTATTATTCTAAAGTAATTTAAAATAATTAAACACAAAGAGAAAAAGAAACTAATTTTTTTTCGTCAGGGATTATACCCCCCGAATCCACCCCCCTCGCCCTGGGAAAAATATTTATTTAATTTTTTATTAAATTATCTTAAATGGGAGTGATGAGGTAACTCTGTCCCTCCTGACTAAAATGATAATAAACTGTTTCACTCTTCGTTTTGAACAAATTTGGTTGAAGTTTACTTTTAGATTTTTTAATATTTCTTATTTGTTATATTTTAGCATTGTTTTTAATGTTGACGTGTTTAAAAATTGTCTTGAACGAGGAGTTCTGACAAAAAATTCTTAGTTTAGCTTGTTTAATGTTTATTTTCTCCAATTTCACGTGGGCTATAGGCAACAGAATACATGCCGCTTCCTATAGATTTTGTTCATTGGGCACCCATATTATACAGAAAGACAATGATTCGCGACACCTAAGACTATTTTGTCAGATTAAACTGATCGTATCGAAGCTAGGAAGGGGGAGGGGGAGAAAAGAAAGGGAAAAAAGAAAATAAAAAGTATGAAATTGCAAGAACTTTTGACGCCTTTAATTGGCTATGCAAGTGTCAAAACGGCTATTCGCTACTTTATCACAATTTTCTCTTTTTCCAGCAAGCAATCAAAAACAATTGGAGTTGGTTGGACAGATCAAAGTGTGTCGAGGAAGAAAAAAAAACTTTATTGTGATGGATTAGAATGAATAACCGATCGAAATTGTAGACAAGACCTTATTTAGCATATAGTTTAGAAAAAGAAATTATAATAAAGAAAGCTTTTGGCATTTCTTTGATAAATATCTGACGTCAAGTTATAAATTTTGTTTTTAACAGTATTAACGAAAAAAGAAAGAAGATTAATAATGTAATAAGCTGAAATACTGTTCCTTGATTTTTCATAAACGAAAATTATAATTTTTTCTTCTTATTATTGCATAAGAATTTCCATGTCCCTATCGAAAATGTTACATAAAATAGAATAAACTAAAAGAAAAAAAAAATCAATAGTCCATATGAGTCAAAGTAAGTTTGAGAATTATATTAATCAATCACTAACTCACCTATTATTTTTAATAAACGGAACTTCCGGGATTTGCCTTCTTATAAATCCACTTCTAGGTGAAAATTTCAAGAATATCCAAAACATTAAATTTCCACATTATGAAGGGAATTTAATTTATCTTTATCAGTAGCGCCAACTTTTGAAAAATATTGGGTGGCCTCAAAATTTTTTTAGTAAAATAACACATAGATTTTTTAACCTTAGTGCATGTGTGTGTGGAGACAGACACGGGGGAGAAGCGAATGACCAAAGATGATAACTCGAAGTTAAATTATGTTTTTTTCGAAGCAAAATATAAAATAATTATAATTATAATTTAATCAATAATTTAATTAAATTATATTCTCATATAAGTTCTTCCTTATAAATACATTAATATTTATTAGGATGAGCGAAGCGAATCCTCTACTAGGCTACACAAATTACATTTTGTCGTACACTTTACAAAAAAACTATTCAGTATTTTGACTTGAAATTAAACTTAAAAATACATTATGATCTGTAGATTTGCACAATATTATGATTTTTACAGAATAACCTTAAAAAATTATTATTTTAATTAATTTATTTTACATGTTTTTTTCACATTACGGACGCATTTTTGCAAATAAAAAATGATACACGTATATTTTCAGAAGAAAAAATAAATCATGGCGTTAGTAATCATAGATACAGTCATGATTAATTAAATAGTTTCACGAATGAAATTTTTAAAGTACCCCTTTTTAGGAAAATTATAGCATATTTAATGAATTAAAATTTGTGAAAATTCAATTATTTACATTCCATTATAAAAGTATTTTTTCAGGGTTAAGAATTCAAATGCACAATTTATTCTTATGTGAAATCATTTACGCAGACGATACTTACCCATTTTAAAAGAATTATATTATGATTTTTTTTTTTTTAACAAAAGAATTGTAAACAAATAAAATTAATTGTTAAATTCGTTATATCATAAATAAAAAATTCCAAGAAATTCTTAGTTATTTGGCTGAATTTACATTTCCAAAATTAAAATGCGCCAAAACATAAAATAACATTTTGATGCAAAAATAATATATAAAATATTGTTACTTTCAAATATTTATCTTATTAAATAATGCTTCGCGAATCCAAACAAAGCATGGCTTTTGCTAGTTATAAATAACATAAAAATTGCTAACAATTGAAAGTATAAAGAACTAAACGTCAAGAAAAACATACAATTTAGCCACATAATTGCTTTTTCAATTCAAGACACGGATTGGCAAAATATGCAAAATATTTGGTTTTGAGAGAAATTTAATTATACATCAGCTGAAGCGGCTTTTAGTGCTCCTGTAAAGCGAATTGATGTTCTTAATATTTTTCAAATAAAATTATTTCGTGAACATCAATAAAACCAAATTTCATTTCAGCAATTAAATAAATAAATAACAAATTAAATCAATTGAAATTGAGTGAGCAGAGAGATCAAATTATTGGGTGGGCTTGGGCCCCACGGCCCATATTGCATAGTCAAAGAAGTTGATCTTTATAACAAAATTTGCTTCTCCACTGGTTATTTTTTTTAAGTATTATGTTCTTAAAAAAATATTAGAGTAGAGAAAACACATTTTTTAAATAGGACAAGGATGTGTGTGTGAGAGAGAGACAGAGAGATAGCGATCATGGCTGTGAATGCAAATACTTTTCGATTGATAATATTTCAATTTCTAAACAAATGCTAACAACATTTTATATTTATTTATTTTATTTATATACCAGATGAAACCAGTCGAATTTCGACAAAAGAAGATATTAATAAAGGAACTGTTACATTAAATTTATAATAAACCTACAAAAATAATGACAATAAAAAAATCCATCTTATGCTTATTAATCTAACTCTCCAAACACATATTTTAACCTAAAGTTAACAAAATACTATTTTAAACTTTAACTGTTAAAATTATTGAAAAAAATTAAACTTGGTTCGTATACCTAATAAGTAACATATAATCAACATAAGTAATTATGATAATACTATCAATTGAATATTATCAATACTTGGTATTACGGAATGAAAAATCAGCAAAAATGATTTCACTTTGGCATAATCATAGAATCCCCCTCCCCCCTTGAAATCAAAGCCTAACGTCATTTGCACAGTCTCATATTCATATTAACCATTTAAAAATATTTTAAAACGCAATAGGTTTTTAATAAACATATTTCCAGGCTTAAAGTCATGTTTGTGAGCTATTAAAACTTTCCAATGTGAAAATTCCCACTCGTGATTTGGAGTTCGAATCTCAGTATCCGCTGCTTAGAAATTTCAGAGATTTGTAACTTATATACGTCTTCAAAGCTGGGACATTTCGTTTTATCAAATAAAATTTTCGTTTCCTTTTAAATATGACGTCATTTTCACTCGTTGAAATATTTCGTATCAATATCAGCGGGACGAAAAAATAGTGAAATATAACAGCTTTATGAATGAAATTATGTGTTTTTTAAAGCACGACGTAATTTTCCATTCAAATTTTTTTAAGTTACTTTTAATTATAATTAGAAAATGGCAAGAGTAAGAATACAATCAATAAAAATAAATAAATCCCATTACTTTTATTTTCTCTCCAACAATGGAAGTAATCCAATTGCCACCATTTTGGAGAAATTTAATAAAAAACTGTTTAAAATTAAACTGTTTAAAATTAAAATATAAAAATAGTAATATTAAAAAAAAAATAGTTAGTGCCGGCACATCTTGAAATTGAGAGCTTTCACTTAAAACAATAATTAGTAAAATTGGTTCAGTAGAAAAGCTCATGGCAGATGACTAAAAAACAGCATTCTCTTTTAAATACATAAATTATTGAGTTATATTTTAAGTTGTTAATTTGAAACACTTTCCAGATAGGATCTTATCATTCTATATATGCAAGTTATTCTACGAAAAACGTTAGTCTAAACATAAATTTTTTTAATGAAAAATTTCTTCTATTATATTCCCAGTTCATCTTTCATCACGTTTCCGATTTATATAGATGGTCGAAGGGTCTTCCCATTACTTGAAGCTTAATTTACTTTCGAAATATTTAGGCGGTAATCTCCTTAATAATACTTAATAACTAATGGAGGAACAAATGTACAGTGTCTTGCCTTATAATGCCATAACTATTTATGGTAAAATATGAAACTTGAAGTTAATAAATCCAAAAAATTTTATGTTTATGAAATAAAAACTTAGAGTTTTATCAAATAAATGGCGTTTCCTTTTTAAATCAAGAACGGGGGATACATAAAGTTTATGAACCTTTCTAGTTCAGTCAGAATGAAAAACTAATGACGAACGACAATGTGCGCAATCAAGACTAACAACTGAAATTAAATGCCTCGTCCTTCTGAATATTTTTCTTTGGATGACTAATCCTACTATACTTAGGAAATAATTGCACTGAATTTTATTGTAACGGAAGATACAAGAAAGATTTGTAATGGTGCTAATATAATTTTTGTACAAAAATAATAATTATTTTCATAACAAAATTTAGTTTATATATAAAGGAATTTTCAAAGAAAGGATTGAATAATATTCATATACTATTTATATTCATATAATTCATATATATTGAACACATTCATAAAATAAGTGAAAGTTCTAAAAGAGAAAATTATGTGTAACATGTAGCGGAGGTATACAAGTATACTTCGTTCATTATAGCGACGTCATTAATAATAATAATAATAATAATAAATAAATAAATAAAATTTCCCAAATCATCCGACTTCATCAAATATATATTTTTAATTAGTTCTACTACATAAAATCTCTAACGCATTTTTTTTTATATATATATTCTGTCAAAAATTAACTGTCCTTTCTTAATTTAAGATGATTTCTAAAATTTCTCTTTTAATTTGCGAAAATACATAAGGGCAAATCCATTAATTACGTCACGCAAATTCCATGATGCGCCCGCAAATTCCCTATGCCACGGGTTTCCCCCCTCATATGGCATGCATTTCTGCAATTATTATTAAGATCTAATTTTGATTAAAATAGCACTGCAATTATTTTTTATATATTTACTAACACTTAGCAGCTGAAATAGTTTACCCGTTAAAAATCTTATGCGCTTTTACTTCAAACTGTTTCAATTCAAATAAATAAATAAAATTAATTAATTAATTTAAGAAATAAAAATAAAAGCAAAAATAAATATAAAAAACATTTATATATGGGGCATTCTCACAATCTTTTGACTTTTGGGGAAAAAACTCTGGCGAAATTAAACTTGCTAAAATAACATTTTAATCTGATAGACGAATGCCTTAATGATTCAAAATAAAGAAAAAATGGTCAGCAGCGAAAATTTTTTTATTTAACTGAGGTTTAAGTTAAACTTGCGAGTTTAATTTTCCTTACCGTTTTACCCCTATAACTTTTTATTTTCTTCTAAATTTTTACTTATAATGAATTTACATAGTACCCACAGGACATTCAAATAAGAAATAATAACAATGTAGTACTTTTAATACAGAATTTTTGTATAACATTGTCTTAAAGGGGTGTTAAAGAAGGGACGGTAAGGTAAAAAAAGGGGATGGTATTGGAAAAAAGGGACGAAATGGTAAAAAAGGGGACGGTAAGGATGGAACGGTAAGGAAAATTACCACCTATTTTTAGGAAAATCATGTTAAGATGAAGTGATAGCCACAATGCTCATTGATTTTTAGAAACAGTTGTTAACATTGGATTAATTTTTTTATTTTATTTTACCTCGAAAAGTGCATTAATAAACCTTGGGGACGGTGAGACTACCAATAAAGCCACGATGCTTGAAATTGATATTTAAATGCTCATTTAAATTCTACAGTAAATTTCCTGCCAAAGAATTTTAGACATTATTTTTCTAGCATACTTCTGCATGAGAAAAAACTTGAAAAAAATTCTGTGGCTGCATCTGAAATGATTTTCTGTATAATTTTAGAAGAGGGATGGTAAGGAATCTAAAACCCAGGGACAGAGTTTAAAAAATAATAACAACCCTAAAAATGTGTGCAGGTTAATTTTTAGCTACATATTTATATAAAATAATAGTTCCAGTTTCAGAAAAAAATTACATCGAATTATTTTTATTGAAACAATTATACACAGACAGCTCCAAACTTAAAAATCAGCATCAGGGACACGGGAAGGTAGATGAGTTTTCCTGGTTTTTGGACCCCCAACATCGTCCAAAACTTATTTACCTCGTTAATATTGTGATGCAATCATGCAATGGGATGTTCCCCAGTATATGAAATAAAATAAACACAAAAAAGTGTATTAAATAATAAATTATTATTCAGGGACATGAAAGTCAAAAGATTGTGAGAATGCCTCATATATGTGTGTGTGTGTGTATATTTACTTCCTGAATAAATATACATATTTTCTATTATTATTTATGCTGATTGCAAACAATGCCTCCCTAATTGCTTTCGTATTTTATATGTGGCGTCCAGCGTTCGATGATGTATATCAATGGAAATATATCACGATATACACTGGTGTGCAAAACTTAAGCAACCATCATAAAGTGCTAATTTTCGAGCGCGCTAATGCTTAAAAGAAAATAATATGTACTATCCCTACAGCGCAGCTAGTCAATGTGACATCTCCTTCACGTCACACATAGTCACAAGTGTTGCAGTCACTACGGTGAAACGAAATGTGGGATCTTTCATCGTCTCATTATTAGCCTCAAATAATCGTCATATGATGACTCCACTGAGAAATCACTATGACTGTTGCTTTTTGATGAATCATCAGATAAAATTACTCACCCTGTGATTCTCATGTGACTATTATTTGAAGACTCAATTTTGAAGTAATCGTGAGTATTGCATTATAATGAATTACCATATAATGTCACAGTGAAGTCACGTGATGACTTTCAGGTTAGCGAGACTCTACTGTGAAGCCACCATTGCGTTCCTTTGTGAAAAGTCGCCAGATAATTTCATTTTCTCTCCCTTGGGAAATTGTCACAAAACAGCTGTCATGATGACTTTACAATGGAGTCTCAAAATGACGGTCACATGAGAGTCACTAGATGACTTCATTGTAAAGTTACTTGTTGACTCGTCATAAAACAGCAGTCATAGTGACTTCTCAGTAGGGTGACCAATTGAGAGTAAGAATGAGATGAATAAAAGATATCACATTTCAGTTCGTTGTAGTGATTGTGACGCTTGTGACCATTTGTGACGTCAAGGTGAGTTCACATGGACTAGCTGTGCTGTTAGGGTAGTACCTATTTTCTACACTTTATGTTTGCAGAATTTTCTTTTGAGTACTCACGTGTTCAAAAATTAGCATTTTGCACACTAGTGTATATCCGATATTTATTTTCAAAATATCACGTGTGATATTTTCGATATTTTCATATATTTGATATTTATTTTCAAAATAATCATTCTGTATGATATCTTATACATTTTCAGTCAAAAAAAGTGTAAACGAATTTTTCAACTTTTATTGAGTATGTTGTTTTGTAGATAAAGAACTTTTGCCTCGTCAATGACTTTTCTAGGGCCCCTCCTCTCCCCGGAACATATTTTCTAAGCTTTATGTTTAAAGATGAATTTTTAAAGTAGAACCAATTATTATGTGAGACAACATTAACTTAGAATATAGATAAACTATGTAATTTAAGTAAACATTTATTTACAGTTTTATTAGAAAGAATTTTTTCTGGTTTTGGTTTAGCTCAGTTTAAAATACACAACAGGTTAGGGAATAAAAAAAAACACATGAACATTTATGTTCAAATTCTGAATTAAAAATTATTTTGTTGTATAAAACATAAAATTTTCATTATACTTAATCCTATATTTTGTTTTCCGATGGTTGTTTCTTCTTTCAATTAGTTAATCTTGAGTTTTGTTATAAGCGGAGAGCAAAAAAGGAAAAAGAGATTTAGAATATTGCTTTATTACTAAGTTTTCATGTTAAGTCCAATATATTGCAGTTTCTGTATTTATATTAAGTCTAAAAACATTTATAAGCAGCAGTAAGTTGACTATTTTGAAAATATCCAATATATATATACATTGTCGAAAATAATGAGGGTTTCCATTCGTAAACAGCACAGGCGGCAGCCGATTGGTTTAAGATAATAAAGAAAAATGAAGAATTCACACAAGGCAGTCGCTTGAAACACCATTCACTTTATTCCCACACTCACGATTGAATCTAGGGAAGATGATCATTCCTTCAATGGTAAAAAGAATATAGTCTATTCTCATCACACAATTAGTTTTAAAAGCATTCCATCTCTTGACTGCGTTCTATACATAAATTCGTAAACAACTAACATCTCCGTACCCATTACGATACCGTTTCTTCCTCATTCTACACACATATAAAACAGTATTCATCCACCGTATTACTACCTCCATCGAGCAGTCACATTGAATATCCAGTCTGCCACGACTGCAATCCGCTACCCTTCTCTCTCTCTTTACACTTCTACATGACATGACATCGCGTTCACCTCTACATGCTAAAAAACTAAAAAGCTAAAAGCTTCTAAGCCTGTCTCTGGTTCCCGCCATCCGTATTTATACTCCCCTCAAAAGATTGTTCTAGAATAATCTTAAATCCTGGCCCCAGATGTCTAAAGATTAAACAAATGTTAAAATCTGTAGTCGAGATTATGCAAAAATAACCCTTTTTTCCCTCTTCAGACGATAAAAGAAATGAATTTATGTATGCGAAAGTTTTAATCTTTGAAATATTTTAATTACACCTGGATATTTTAAATAAAAGAATAAATTGAAATAAGTAGGTTTTTTTCTTTAAGACGGAATAATATTTTAGCTGTTAAATAAAGATTTAAGGGGAATATGATATACCGGGATTTAATAGCGGAATTTAATAGGAATTTAAATAATAAAAGTTTTATTAAAGATGAATAGATTGAGCCATTTTTTGATTTACGCAATTTGGAATAAATATGAATTAAGATCTTATAGAGATTAATAGACTAGGGTTTTAATTTAATAAGCCGGTATAATATACGGAATATTACTGAAAAAGGAAAATTTACATAAAATACTTTAAACTTGGCGCAAAAATTTAAATTTTGTAATATATATATATATCAGAAATATATCATAAAATATCGGATTTTTTTTTATATTTTTGAAAATATGATATTTACGAACTCTGGTGACGTCACAGAATGTTAACCCAACCCCTTCTTCTCGTCACCGTGTTTGACACCCTCCCCCTTCCCTCTTGATGTGTGACGTAATTAATGGACGACCCCTAATATGTTTACAAACAAACAGACAGGAACTTCTAAATATGTTTTCAATATATTTGCAACCAAACATTCAAAATTTAAAATAATATTTCTTTGTTTATTTACAGATTCAAACAGTCCGAATGATTTCAGTTATGGTCCTCATTCGGGTTTTTATGACTATTTCTCAGGCCCTCACCCTCAGCCAGGGTTAACGGAGTACCCAGGCACGGTGCCCATTGGTGGTGGTAATCTAGAACACCCGCCGCAAATGAACAACGGTAAGACGGCTTTATACATTTGCATGTAATTGATCCTGTTCAAATATCCCAAATTATTATTTTCGTAAATAGAAAGAAATATTATGCAGAATTAAAATTTATATTCAAATAATAAATTAGAATAAAAGAAACTCAATTCTCGATTTTGGTAATAGCAAATTAACTGTTGAGAATAAAAGTAATAATTTATAATTTTTGCCATTCAAAATAACGTTCAATATAATCGAACTCTGTAAATAACACCATCTTCTTTTTAAAAACACATGCTTCCTTCTAAACGATTTTAAGCACAAATTAAAGTATATGTTAAATTTATAAATATATCATTCAATTTTAAAGCATTTATTTGTGATATTATATTTTATTATGAGAAAAAGTATGATACCGAGATGTATTAATATTGTTTTGAGCCTGTGATGGAATAATAAATCCGAAAAAGAAAGTAGCAGATAAGAAGCTTTAATGTA
Source organism: Maratus speciosus (assembly GCA_963932465.1). Lineage (NCBI taxonomy): Eukaryota > Metazoa > Arthropoda > Arachnida > Araneae > Salticidae > Maratus > Maratus speciosus. The sequence continues at coordinate 185,532,306 of OZ010790.1, read as the reverse complement.
TGTTTCAAAAGGCACACAGTGCCATTTTTAGCACATCTATTCTTATCTTTTAATGAAATTGAATGTATATATAGAATTAATGACAAATAACAATAAAAACAACACAAAAATTCAGAGTATTAAAAAAAAGCAACATAGTGATGATAAAACCAAAATTAACATATAGCTTTTATTGAAAAAAAAAAAAAAATATATATATATATATATATATAAAGTTGGTAGAGAAATGAGCTTTGTCATTCATTGTGAATACGTGGCAATGAACTGAGAATTTTTTTTTTAAAATGAGGAGGGGTATAATCGAAGTTCATCTTTGGGAGATTCTCAAAAGGTGGGATCATTAAACGTCAACAATATGTAATTTTTAAATTTTTCAAATTTAAGGCCAATTTTTCTTTATTAGTATAGTATTTTGTCTATAAATATAATATATTAATATTTTTAATAGTATGTCTACAAAATTATACACAAACGTTAAAAGGCAGCAACTATTCTGGAAAATGAATTATTAAAGCATTTAATTAGCAGTTGTATACGTTACAAATTTTGGACATTTTTTCGAACATACGTTACAGAGTTTGGACGTTGCGTTTAGTATTTAAAAAATTCTTAAGACTAAGAATGTAGTAAATGTGTCCTATAATTGTATGTGTATACATATATATATATGTATAATTAACTTTTTGTTATCCAGTAATAATAATAATAAAATCAAATGCTTTGTCGCGTACGTTACTTTCGGACATAACAAAATATAAAAAAATTCTTTATAGAAAAGTCCTTCTATCTTCAAAAAAGCAATAAATCAGCCTGCCATCTCTTAACGAAATTATCAAAAAATCATCCGTTTCCTTTATGCATTCGTTGTTTACCATTAGCACCACCTGGAAAAAAGTTAAAACTCTTTTTCTTGGTGGTACATTGGAGCAGTTAATGTTATGAATGTCCGAAATTGGCCTCTTTAGCATAAAATAATAAAATTTTAAGATATTTATACAAAGCTTTTACAATAAATTATGTCATTTTCTGTCTCTGAATAGAATAAAAAACTCAGTGTAAAAAAAAAAAAAAAAAAAAAAAAAAAAAGTCCTTCCGGCCAGTGCCGGGAGGAAGAGGTAGCTTTCAAATTCCTTATTTTTAAAAAAGCCAACTTATATTATTCAAACACACGAAGCTCAATTTAGTGGAAACCGAATATAGGATATTCAATACTAATTTTTATCAATACTAAATCATCATGAATGAGAATTTCGCGAAATTAGTCATCTTTATTCTTTATCCAAGCTGCTTTTATTTAAAGTAACTTATATTTGGCTGCCAAATTCGGCGATTTCTTAAAGTGCCTGCCATTTTAAGACAACATGGTGGATGAGGCTAACCAGTGAACTTGGTCGAGACCTTAGTAATTGCTGTGCACATGCTCACTCACATCGGAATCGGTTGATATATACGAGTGCTGTAGCAGGCAAAAAATAAGATTTTTCAAAATGTCACCCACATTAGAAATTGAAACTGCTATATCTGAGCCATTTTTTAAGATAAGGACAAACAAAAAATGCTCTTGAATCCTTATATCAAGGTCAAATACTTAAGAAAGAAACCTTTTTAAAATTCTAATTTTTTTGCACCTCACTTTAAATATAATCTTTTTTAATTTAATGGCCGACATTTTGAAACAAGATGGCGGATGAAGCTGGCCAGCGTACTTGGTCGAGATATTGATGTATACTATCCACACGTCTTCTTACATGGAAATAGGCGAATACGTGTGTTATCGCGTGACAAATACAAGATCGTTTCAAAATGTTAGCCATACTAGAAATTCAAAGTGCTATAATACAACCATTTTTTAAGATAAAAACAAAAGAACAAATTTTCAGAAACAAAATCTGCTCCGGAAGCTATGTATCAAGGCCAAACACATAAAAAAATCTTTTTCATTTTCCAATTTTTTAATACCTCATTTTAAATTTTAAATTATTTTTTTTTTAAATGGCAACCCTTTTGAAACAAGATGGCGAATGAAGCTGGCCAACGAACTCGGTCGAGACATTGGTATGTACTATGTACAGACCAAGTAACATCCAAATCGGTTCATAAATACGCCAGTTATCGCGTGAAAAAAAATCAGGTCGTTTTAAAATGTCAGCCACAATAGAAATTCAAAATGCTATAACTCAGCCATTTTTTTAAATACAGACGAAACAAAAACTGTTCCGGAATCTTTGTATTAAGGTCAAACACATACAAAAAAAATCTTTTTCATTTTCCAAATTTTTGGTATCACATTTTAAATTTTAAATTTTAAAAAAAATTTTAAATGGCCGCCATTTTGAAACAAGATGGCGGATGAAGCTGGCCAACGAACTCGGTCGAGATATTTGTATGTACTATGTACACACCAAGGTACATCCAAATCGGTTCATAAATACGCCTGTTATTACGTGACAAATATCAGGACGTTTCAAAATGTCAGCCACGCTAGAAATTCAAAATGCTATAACTCAGCCTTTTTTTAAGATATAGACGAAACAAAAACTGCTCCCGAATCTTTGTATCAAAGTCAAACACATAAGAAAAAAATATTTTTTCAATTTTCAATTTTTTGGTACCACATTTCAAATTCAAATTTTTCTTAAAAATTTAAATGGCTGCCATTTTTAAACAAGATGGCGGATGAAGCTGGCCAACGAACTCGGTCGAGACATTGGTATGTACTATGTACAAACGAAGTGACATTCAAATCAGTTCATAAATACGCCTTTTATCGCGTGACAAAATTCAGGACGTTTCAAACTGTCAGCCACGCTAGAAATTCAAAATGCTTTAACTCAGCCATTTTTTAAGATATAGACGAAACAAAAACTGCTCCGGAATCTTTGTATAAAAGTCAAATACATAAGAAAAAAATATTTTTCCATTTTCAATTTTTTGGTACCCCATTTCAAATTTAAAATTTTTTAAAAATTTTTAAATGGCCGCCATTTTGAAACAAAATGGCGGATGAAGCTGGCCAACGATCTCGGTCGAGACATTGGTATGTACTATGTACATACCGAATTACATCCAAATCGGTTCATAAATTCGAGAGTTACAGTGTGACAAAGTTCAGATATATATATATATATATATATATATATATATATATATATCAATTTTGAACGGAGGGTGGTTTCGGGGTCTGGGGGTCATGATCGATGAAAATATACCAAAATTTTTTGAAATCGCTTTCCTCCGAACGGCTGCAATAGGTAGCTTTTTGTAATGAAAGCTACCTAATAAAAAAAAATAAAGTCAATGATAATTAAAGTTATGTTTGAAAGGCTTAAAGTTATGACGTGTGCCCAATGCCCACCTTTTGAGAATCGCCCCTTTGTAAAAAATCCTGAATTTTAAACAGAAGTCTATGGAATAAAATAAAAATGAAAAATGTGGTTTTTTTTTTTTATGATTTCGCATTAATCTTATTTTTGTCGCTATATACTGACAGTTTAACTTAGTCACGTAATCTGACTACGCAAAAGATTTATGTAATAAATGATAAAACATTCATATAAATCATAATGCATGCCGTAGAATATACCAATTTAAAAGACAATTCACTGGCATGTAATATACGAAAAAATATAATTTCGATAACTGATTTTTCAGACACTCTTTGTAAATCTTTATAAATATAGACTTCTTTTCAAATTAAGTTTAGAAAACATAAGTTGTGGTACTTTATTAATATGTACACTGATTCCATAAAGGTAAGGGGGGGGTGGGGCGTAATGTTACGAGCGCACATACACACACACATACAAAATGAAATAACTAGCAGTCACACTGACACAAAGCAATTTTCGGGTTATGTCAGCTAACTTGTCATTGAATATTAAATCAATATATAATATAAATTATTTTAGTCCAAAAAAGTACAGAATAGAGATCTGCACAAGGGCCGGTCTCGGGCAGATTTTCATTCACGGCACTCGGGCCTGGTCTCCACTCTTTTCGGTTAGGCCGGGCCGGGCCGGCCTAACTTTTTTTTCTGTACAGAGCCGGGACTGGTTTCATTTCTAGTCTTCACGACCCAAAATTTTCAGTCCTAGTTTTGACCCAGCTCGTATGAAAATCATTGTCTCAGCGTGGCCTGGTCCATTCAAAGGTCAGTAAAACAAGGCCTGGCCCAAAAATTTTTGCAAAAATTGCATACATTTTTAAATCGTCATTATTCTACACTTAAACATTAAAATGTATTCTTTTTAAAGAATAGTAGATTTCTACGCTTATTAAAATATAGCTAAATTAAAATATAGTAAAACGTGTGAAAAAGAGCCTGCCTATGACGGAACCCTGTTTTAAACTGAAAAATGTGTTTATCCATGCAAAATTAATATATGTAAGAAAAGAATATATGATACGTTTACACTTGCAAAAAAGGGAACTTGTCTATAACGCATTTTTTCCCCTTTTCTATGCATTTCCGTCTTAGAAGATTTTACTTTATAGTATTTTTCAGATTTTAATACTTCAATACATGGAATATAAATAACTAAGCCTATGGATGTACTTTCCAGGAAGGATCAGGGCCTACAGTGCCTAACTCTGTTTACTTGACCGTGGGCCCCGAGGTGCTATGCAGCATGTGCCCCGGCCAGGTGGTCAACCCAACGCGAGACCTTCAGTGTTTAGTTCCCAAGCAAGCTTGGTACTGATTTTATCGATCCAGAAGGGATGAAAGGTTGAGTGATCCTTGCCCAGCCGGGAGCAGAGCTCGCGACCTGTAGCGTGGCGGCAGACGTGCTGACCACTACGCTACTGAGCTTCCCAAGATACATGGGATATGGTTTAATAATATTAATCATAACAGAAACATTTACATACATAAGAAATAGAGAGTCGTTAAAAAAAAATAAATATCGCAACCTGCGGCACTTCTATAAATATGAAAATTATAAACAGAAAAAAAAAGTTAAGATAAATATTTTTGGCCAGAACTCCTTGTAAGACAATTTTTTAACCAAATCTAGGTAAAAATCAGTGCTTTGTAGAAATTCACTCGGGCCGGGCCGAACTTTTAATTTTTGTATCGGGTCGGGCCGATTTCTTTTCTATGAGCCGGGACGGGCCCGGGCCTGGAAATTTCGCCCCGTGCAGACCTCTAATACAGAGTTTTGGAAAATGTTTAAAAAAATTATTTAAAAAATGTAAAAAAAAAAAAAAAAAATTTAAAGAATTTAGTACTTCTTCAATTAATTTTAGCTTTAACCCCTTAAGGACGAGCGACACGTATACGTGCCGCTGAAGCGCTCAGAATCCTTGTTTTTTCTCACCAGTAAAATTTGCCTTATTTAATCAGGGCATTTTCTCGATTCAAGAAAACACAAATTTCTGTTTTTAAAAAACGGTGACAAAAGATTAAAATTTTCGTAAAAGGCTCCCGTCCCGAAGGGGTTAAAGTAGAATTCGCCCCATCATCTCTTTCAGCTTTGTTATTTCCTATTGCACGAGCTGTATTTTGTCATCCAGTTGAAGTAATATGAGAAAAAAAAAAAAAAAAAAAAAAAAAAAAAAAAAAAAAAAAAAAAACAGATTAAATGTACGAATTTTGATCTATACGCAAGGATGCCTTTATGTGTACATACATTTATAACTTTGACAGTAAAGTCTACTATTTAAAAAGTATTTCTATAAACATATACAGAATAACGATAAACTAAAAATTTGATGTCAGTTTTTCGAGCGAGAAAGTGACCATTTCTTAACTTAACAAATTCCGTAAAATATTAAATAATTAAATAAGCTGGTGTGAAACGATAAGATAAAAAGAACTTCTTAAAAACTCGATATTTTTTTTAATAAATGCGCGAGGACTTTCAAAAAAAAAAAAAAAAAAAAACTAGTCTTTCTTTATCAGGCACAGAGAACACGTCCTACTATTTTGAAAATAGCGTAAGACTGGGTCAGTTCTTTCGAAAGGCCTTGCGCATTTATCAAAAGTTTTATGGTGTTTTTAAGAATTTATTTTTATTTTAAATTTTAGTATGTTAATGTCAATTTGGAAAAGTATTTTTTCAGCGAAAAAAAAAGAAAGAGTAAGAGTAATTGTCAAATTATTAGTGAAAACAACATGGAAAGATGTCTAAATTTGAATCTAGATGTATATAAAACATGCTAAGTTGAATAAAAGATTTATTTTCTATGCTAAGTGAGGAATCCATTGTGTTGCAATTGATCACTCCTGATACCAAATACAAAAATACTACCCAGGCAAAGAATTGATCTCAGTATTATATGGAGGATGATGTTATTTGGCAAAATGATATGAAAATGCAGAATTTTATGAAACGAGAAACTTTTAGACGATCTTGATATTCTTACCATTTACCTTTCCTATTATTTCCATTAAAAAGAAACTTTTATTAAAAAACTTCATGAATTTTAGAAACATTATTAACCAATTAAAAGGGGGCGGTACATTATTATACCACTTAATTTTAATTCCCAAATGCCACATAGGTGCCAGAATTTTGGAATAAAATTTTTGTTTAAATATGTATGTGAAGAAAAGATTTAATTCTGGTGTCATTCAATCATTTCAACATTTTAGCATTGGAAGTACTTTGCACCTGATATCGTTAAGGCTGTTCTCAAATCAAAAAGGGCAACTTCCTGACATAAGTTTTAATTTATTTTTGTTCGAAAATGCATGAAGCTGGCTGGTGTTGTTGTTCAGAAACTATGTCATCGAGCTGTTTTTTCCATTTTTTTAAAAAACCCAATAGATCTTTCAGAAAATAATGTCAAAGTGGACGTTTTGAACCGAATTTCCGCCCGAAAGTAGGAAAATCACTCAAGAGCGGGCGAAAAACGGGGTTGTCACGTGATCGAAATCGCTTATAACTCAACGGGTAATTGATTAATCAAAAAATGGAAAAAACAGTTCAATTCCAAATCGCAATTGCCAGGCTTTCCAATTTTATACCTTTCCGTTAAAAAAAAGAATTTGTAAATGTGTCAGAACGTTTTGAACTTGTTGAGCAGAGCAGTTAAGAACAGCCTTAAGAGCAGTGCTGTAGTTGGGTGGGAACGCCCTTCCCAGAAATATTTGGTTTGTTACATTAAAAATATATATATTGCGAACAAGCACAATTTTTTTTTTTTTTTTTTTTTTTTTTTTTTTTTTTTTTTTAAAGCGAAACAATAACTTATGCTAGTTTTAAGAAGATCCGTTTCGCTTATATTCCGAAGCCATTTTAACCGAGTTATTTTCTTCTGGTGGACTGATAGCTTCTATTATTATGAAACAGCCATTATATATGAAGTAAAAAAAAATATGGCCATATTTTTTCCCATTCTGACCAGAAAATCAGAGTTCTAACTTTTTACGACTAATCTTTCATCTTCACTCAACACTTCATTTATAATGGCTGTTTCGTAATAATAGAAGCCATCAGTCCATCAGAAGAAAATTATCTATTCCAAAGATACAAGTTCGAGTGAAAAAACTATTTAATACTTTGAGCAGAAAGAAGAGGTTTACACCTGTAATTTTCATGACACTAATAGAATGACAAAGGTGCCAATTTGTACGGTTTTGTTACTTCTAAAATGTAATACAAATTTTTACCCTATTTAATCGTTGACAATTGTTATATTTCGGCGATTGAATTAGGCAAAAGATACTGGTAAGTTTTAGTTGTAAGAAAAAATCATAGAAATTGGTAGCTATGCAGTAGCGTAATACTGCAGCAAAAGAAAAAAAAAACTGCAGCAAAATTGACATTTAACAAACAAAAAACTATCAAGGGCTTTTTCAAATGAACAATTTCATTGCCCGTTTTTCTTAAAAGTAACGGAAATGTACATCAAAGAAATGTTGCTAGTACCCTAAACTGAATGAATAAAGTGAAAATTTATATTTCATCCCCTTAGTGGGTGCCGATTTGAGCAAATCCGGTTTATCCGAGTTTTTTGCTTATCCGAGGTGAGCTTGGTCCATATTAACTCGGATAATTGGGAGTCTACTGTAATAATTATTACCGTTAAATGAAAAAAGTTGGCATTTGGCTGAATGTTTTAAATTGGATTTTGTCTTAGTAAATATCCGGTAGCATCAACATCTACTCTATGAAAAGGTGAGTTCCCACAAATATTTTTTTTCAACTACAACACTGGTTAAGAGGCATTGAAAAGGTTTAAATGCTAAAATTTGATAATATCAAAACATTTTAATAAAATCATAATACGATGCACCCATATATGTTTCTCATTTGTACGATTTTTACTTTATATGTCAATTCATTGTGGTCTGGATTTTTCCGTATGCGCTGTAATGGCAAATTATATCATCTTTTGTCATTTTTCTTTTATAGACAGTACAAATAAATTAATAATTTCTCTAGACATTCTTAAAAATGAATTATTTCTTTACACAAATCAAAATTAGTTAGTTTTCTAATGGTTCTTTTAATTTCAAACATTAATCGAACTAGAATTTACTGACAATATATTTAGCCATTGAAACCCTAGATATACTATACAGGGTGCAATTGCAATGTGTTATCTATCGTTGACCTTTAATTTCTCAACCGTTGGTCGTAGACATATAGCTCCAATTACAAAAACGTTTCAAATGAGGTAAATATTCATGTTGTGACATTATTTAAAGTAAAAAATCAATTTTATAAAAATTACGAAAACTAACTTTTATCCCCCCCCCCCACCCAGGTCCTATAGTTTTATTTAGTAAAAGTTTACGCATATCATAACACAACAGATATAACACAAAAAGTTTTAACATCTGTACTACAAAAATTGACACAGTTATTAAATTTCAAAGTTTGAGATTTTTGCACATGATTTTTTTTTTCATTGAGGGATCAGTTAAAAGATGAATTAAAGTAATTCGAGATCAAAATCAGGCTGCAATGTCCTTTTTACGGCGAAACCACGTTTAGCCGGTATCGTCGGTACGTTTGAAATTTTTAGATGATATACCCCTATTAGGTGATTCCCCGATTTGGCGACACCGGCTAAAGGTGGTTTCGCCGTAAAAAGAATATTACACCCTTATTTTGATCTCGGATTACTTTAATTCCTTTTTTAACTGATCCCTCAATGAAAGACAAAATCATGTGCAAAAATCTCAAACTTTGAAATTTAATAACTGTGCCAATTTTTGAAGTACAGTTGTCAAACTTTTTGTGTTATATCTGTTATGATATGTGTAAACTTTTACTAAATATAACTATAGGGACTATGGGACCTTATAAAAAGTTAGTTTTCGTAATTTTTATAAAATTGATTCTTTGCTTTAAATAATGTCACAACATGAATATTTACCTCATTTGAAACGTTTTTGTAATTGGAACTATATGTCTACGACCAACGGTTGAGAAATTAAAGGTCGGCGATAGATAACATATTGCACCTTGTATATGAAAATTCTGAATAAAAGAAAAAAATTGATAAATTTTACTTTTCCCCTGTTCAATTTCCTTCACTGTTAGAAAAGTTTATACACCTTTTCAAAGAAAACCGGATGCAACAGATTTCATACTCAACTTTAAAACAAAAACCTAGACAGTTCTTATTTGATTGAATATATGTGAAAAAACTAGCATTTAACAAGGCCACCATATAAAATTTTTACATCAACAGATTTGCAAAATTTCATCATTATTTTAACTGAATGCAACATTGTTAGTTTTTGCGACTTGTTGCAATAGTCTCGTGGGATAAAATGACTGATATGAAAATTAAAGGTAAAATACTATTTTTCTCATTCATCAGATCAAAGAATTTTCACTGTCACATTTCAAGTATTTCTGGTGATTTCGGTGTCTTTTGAATGGTAAAAATTTTACTTTTGTTGCTATTTTTCTCGATGGTCTCCTCTGAAATTTCATACGCTGCTAAAATTTCCTGGGAAAAAAAAAAACAAAAAAAAAACAAAAAAAAAAACGTAAAGATCTACCATTGTAAGGCAAATTATAAATTTAGAATAAATTGTAAAGAAACTGAGACATAAAAAGCGAAAGTAGCCAAGACATACGTTTTATTTTTTTCATCCACCGCCCTTCTTTAGACAGATATTAAATACTTTAAATTCAAACAATATGCAATAATTGTCTATTTTTTTATCGCGTTTTTAAAACCCCCAAAGTGCATTGTTAATACTTTGTAATTTACGAAGTATATGCGTGTTAAATTTTTATAATTGAAAGTGTATTACTGCCCAAAGCTAAAATTTTGGTTATACATTTTTTTCATTTTTACACAGTAAAAAAAAAAAAACAAAATAATAATAAATAAATAATAATAATAGTAAAAATCCTTTGATTGATGCTAGTACAATTTCTGTATTTTTTCGGAACTTTTTTCCTCCGTTGAAATGATTTCGTGTATGTGTCAGAAGGTATTGAATATGGATTTAAGGGCTTCCTTGAACGATTAATAGAGCTAAAAGTCCAATTAATTTGTCTTTTTCGGTAAGGATTTGTTTTAAATATATATATATATTTGCACTCTAAAATGAAATTTCGTATTTGCCAGTTCCGGATGTTTCCGGATGTTTCCAGATTTTTTTCTTCTGCGGTGTAATAATAAGAAATAAATCCTACAGCTTTTAGAGGAAATGAAAATTTAGCATTATCTATCAAAAATACTCTCTCAAATCGATATTTGCAATACTTTTTGACTCATTCGCAAAATCGCTTTCATCGGAAGAAAAAAAAATCCATAAGAATACAAAAATTGTACTGGTGATTAACGGAACATTTTTACAGTGTAATTTTGTTTTTCAACGTCCCTTGACAGATATTGTTCACCCGGAAGAAAATCGCCACAACTCCAAAAAAATGAATTTTGAGTATTATTCCACTAATAGGTCTGACTATTAGGTGCGTCATGCTACAGGAAAAATGCCATAAGTATGTTATGCAGAAAACCGGTTGATTACGCTATATGTCCATTTGCCACCCTAGAAGGGTGAAAATTGTATGGATAAATTTACTCCCCTCCTATATCTCTTTTTCGTCCTGATACTTAAGAATTTTACGCTGTTATGTCCGCTTTTACAGCTGCATGCAGAGTTAAGTGCTATAATCGTATATGTTAAAGTAAGAAAAAACTAATGTCTCTTGTGTGAAATATCGTATTTTTGAGTTGTGTCACTTTTTTTTTTTTATAGGTGAGCGATATATATCGATGATTTATTACCATAAAAACTAAACTTCTCTAAACTTCAGGTATGGTAGAGAATGTGTCAAATATATATCGAGAAGAACGCATGTTTAGCGGCAGCAGGTCTATGTTTTGTTATTTCGTGACCACGTGGACCTGATGAAGGAAACCATTAACTTACTGTTCTCGAAAGTAGTTATTTTCTTAAATCAAACCTGGAGTTTAAGGAACTTTTTTTTTGCTGTTTTGTTTCCAGCTTTTTCAAAACCACATTATTCATACACAATTTAAATTGTTAAATATATCTTTTATTTTAGGAATAGCCAACATGGGCAGTGATCCTTCTTATGTTAGCCCGTCTTCAGATTGTCTCAGATCAAGTCCTGAAAACGGAATGGTCCCTATCACAGACTATGGACAGAGGCAACAACAGACTCCGACAGATCCTTCCAACTTCTCAGCATTTGTGAATAACCACGTTGGAGAGACGCGAGTGTGGTGACAATTGGAGAACAAACTCACCACTTACATAAACGACATCGGTTGAAATTGTTTGGGTGCGTTGTGACTTGTGACTAATGACCGTGTCTGGATTGTTCAAGTATTTTCATTTTGTCCGACCGCTGGGTCCAACAACCATGCTAAATGCATGGGCGCCGGGAAGGGAGGACCATTGTTTCTTCCTGGATTTTGAAATTTAATTAACTCAATTTTCTTTTTCTCTAATGACTTTGGAAAAAAAAAAACAATTCCTACCAAGTAGCTTAAAATAATTAAACACTGAAATATAAAAGAACTAAGGATTTTTTGTCCCCCGTGAAAGACAAAATTTTATTCTGTTTTCCTTCAATGTTCATGCATTTTAAAAATATCGTACGAGGAAAACGAAAAAAAAAAAAAAAAAAAAAAAAAAAAAAAAAAAAAAAAACTGTATTAATTCTCCATTTTTTAAAAAAGCTGGTAGAAGCTTACTTTTATATTTTTAATTACAGTAGAACCTCGATTAACCGAGCTTCGATTAATCGAGGTTTCTGTTAACCGAGCCGATAACAAAGTCCTATTTTTTTTCTTTTGAATGAGCCTTGAAAATGACCACACTTTTTAGTTCACTGTCCGTGCTATTACCAACACCTACTGGACGGTCAGACTGGACGGTCCACTGTTAATGACGTCAGTGGGATTAAGGATGAGCGCCAAATGGCTTTATAAGAGTATCAAGTAGGTGTTGGCTATACAGGCTCTTCTGCTCCCAAGAGCACTAAACTTCCAAGAAACATTGGACCCTGAGAAGTCAACAGCGAACAATGCTTTGTTTCCAGTGGCCGTGTGAACTTTCGTAAATTTTTCAATTTGCTTTTTAAAATTTACTACTAGTAATTGACTTCCTTTTTAAATTTGTTAATCTGTGAAACAGAACTTTATATATATTTATTTTTATTATTTAAAAAAACGTTCTATTGGTTTTTTTTATTTTAAGCGATGTTAAATTCGCAAGCACGGCGAGTTTTTACACACAGTTTCTCTTAACCGAGATTTCCGATATCCGAGGTACTAACGGTCCCAATTAGCTCGGATAATCGAGGTTGCACTGTATTTCTTTTTCATTACATCTCTGTATTGCTTTTTGCAATAACATGTTTAAAAAATGTCTTTCAGGTGGGTTTTGATAAAAGAATTCTTAGTTAAACTTATTGGAAGTTTATATTCTTCATTTAAAAAAACGTTGTTTAGGTTGTGTACCTCAGACATTTTTGTTCAAAATTTTGCTCCTCCCTGGAATTACTTCTGCCGGCACCCATGGTCAAACGCAATCAATACCGTGAAAATTTTGAGACATCATATGGTATGTTTTGTCGTGTAATTTAAACCCAAACTATATATGTTAGTGTTATATTTATAAAAATAGAGTTGTACGTTGTCAACTTATTGTGAAAACATTCATTGAATGCTGAGAGACTTTGGGGATATAATTTCAAGAGTGTTGATTTGTGAAAAGTTTCTTATCACAGTCAAGAAATAAACAGTTAATCAAGAAAGAATTCTTATGAACTATGTAAATTCTTACAAAGAGACTGAAAGCATATCAGAAACACTGTAAAAAGAAATCAAAAATCAAAAGTGAAATATTATGATGATTATAGATGTGTTTATGTAAAAATTCATTTTCATTTATGCAAAGAGAGTAAACCAATTCAGAATGCTTTATGGTATCTTATTTTTAGCAGAAATCAAAAATTAAATAATAAAGAAAAATTGGGGTAGATAAATGAACAGAATGTTCCAAAAAAAAAAAAAAAATGAATACAGTGATTTAAAAAATTGTTCAAATCGTAATCAAGAGATGGTGCTGCATTGTCTCAACTTGTAAAAATGCCCAAGCTAACTTCTAAACGCAAACCTTTCTCTTTTTTCTTCCCACGTTTCAGCTTCTGTGAGGATTTAAAAACCGGGTGACTTGTGGACAAGTTTAGACATTAATTTGAGCATATAAATCAATTAAATTCATTATCTATAAATTGTCATCGCTAGCAATGCACCCTAAAAATATAGTAATTTTTCAAATTAAAAAATGTTTTTGAAAAGTTGCAGCAAAATATGCTATCATCAATCTTTCCGTTTCTAGCACATTTTGCTGCGATTTTTTAGTTTTTTTCCATTTATATATTCCGCATACGGGGCATTCTCACAATCTTTTGACTTTCATGACCCTGAATAATAAGTTTTATTTTAATACACTTTTTTGTGTTTTTTTTTTTTAATTTCATATACTGGGGAACATCCCATTGCATGACTGCACAACAATATTAATGAGATAAATAAGTTTTGGACGATGTTGGGGGTCCAAACACCTGGAAAACTCCTATATCGTCCCGTGTCCCTGATGCTGATTTTTAAATTTGGAGCTGTCTGGATAAAATTGTTTCAATAAAAATAATTCGATGTAATTTTTTTCTGAAACTGGAACTATTGTTTTATATAAATATGTAGCTAAAAATTAACCTTGCACGCATTTTTAGGGTTGTTAATATTTTTTAAACTCTGTCCCTGAGTTTTAGATTCCTTACCGTCCCTCTTCTAAAATTATACAGAAAATCATCTCAGATGCAACCACAGAATTTTTTTCAGGTTTTTTTCTCTTGCAGAAGTATGCTAGAGAAATAATGTCTAAAATTCTTTGGCAGGAAATTTACTGTAGAATTTAAATGAGCATTTAAATATCAATTTCAAGCATCGTAGCTTTATTGGTAGTCTCACCGTCCCCAAGGTTTATTCCTGCACTTTTCGATGTAAATAATAATAAAAAAAAATTTAATCCAATGTTAACAACTGTTTCTAAAAATCAATGAGCATTGTGGCTATCACTTCATCTTAACATGATTTTCCTAAAAATAGGTGGTAATTTTCCTTACCGTTCCATCCTTACCGTCCCCTTTTTTACCATTTCGTCCCTTTTTTCCAATACCATCCCCTTTTTTTACCTTACCGTCCCTTCTTTAACACCCCTTTAAGACAATGTTATACAAAAATTCTGTATTAAAAGTACTACATTGTTATTATTTCTTATTTGAATGTCCTGTGGGTACTATACAAATTCATTATAAGTAAAAATTTAGAAGAAAATAAAAAGTTATAGGGGTAAAATGGTAAGGAAAATTAAATTCGCAAGTTTAACTTAAACCTCAGTTAAATAAAAAAATTTTCGCTGCTGACCATTTTTTCTTTATTTTGAATCATTAAGGCATTCGTCTATCAGATTAAAATGTTATTTTAGCAAGTTTAATTTTGTCAGATTTTTTCCCCCCAAAGTCAAAAGATTGTGAGAATGCCCCATATACACTTAGTCACAAAAATAAGCACGCTCTGTATTGCTATTTGGGAGACCTTATTGACAAGATAATGATCCAAAACTTAGTTTGTACAGCAGTACGGGAGGGGTGACTTTCTTACAATGCTCTCAAAAGTAGTTAAAAAACCCTCCCAGTTACTAAATATTAATCACACTGAGCAATTGTGAGACTAACTCGTTCGATAAATTAAGAAACAAAACACTGAAAATAAGAGTGAACCATGTTAGAGGAGCGAATGAAAATGTTACTCAAACTTTGGTGAATCCGATGACAATATTAGAAAAAAAATATTTTTTAAAAAGCGATGGCTATCGTAAAAATTATTAATTTTTAATTTTAGAAAAATAAATTTGCAAAAATTATCATTTTTCCCTTTTCTTGTATCTATTTAAATATTTACATTTGTGACATGTTTTTCATGTCATAACTTTTCAAATATTTGTATTTTTGTGATATTTTTCATTTTAAGATAAAGCTAAGATTATTGAAATAAATTGTTATTTTCAATATAATAAAATCATAATTTTTTTTTTTTTTTTGAAAAGCTATCATAAGAAATATTCTGAATATTTTTATGACTAAGTATATAATTTCCAAATATATAAACGTTCAAAAATCACGCAAAGTAAGATGCTCTTTTTTATTGACTTACCGGAATAAACTCACGAAGAAGAAAATGCATATAGAAGAGAGGCATTTCGTTTATGTAACATAGTAAGGTTTAAAAAGTAAAATAAAATTAAAAATGACTTTCAAAAATAAAATTACCATAAAGCAGTCTCTGTAAAGGCTATTTTGTGTGTTGATATTTATAAGGGAAAAAAAAGTGCTTATAAGTGCAATATATTCAGTAACAGTTTTTTGACAATGAGTTTTTACTAGTGCCAAATAATTTCATGTTGCGCCCATTTTAGAGCATTGAAAAGAAAAAATGAAAGTGTTTATAAATTCATTTGCTTTTTATGAAAATTACTTGATAGAAAAAAAAATGAGGGAAAGAAAGGATTATATTTTAATTGAATCGATTTTTGAAAAGAACTTCGTTTCAAGAGAATACTCGGAATTAGACGTATTGTATAAGATATGTACTAAATCTTTGTTCTAGTATGGATGTAAAAACTAACATAAAGAAAAGCACAAATAACTAAAAACTTTAGCATTGCAGCTTTTTCAAGTTATCAGCCAGGTTACTAAAAAGTGTAAAAACAGAAAGGAAGAAATAGTAACAAAAAATCACACTTACTTTAAAGTTCATTATAGCCTATTCATTAAGCACATGGATTATTTGTGATTTTCTTTATGTTAATATTTACGCATGTTTGTTTTTACGCATTTAGACATATGTCTTCAATATTCCCGCTTAAATTCCACAAGACTTTTGAGATAAAAAATAGTTTGAAAGAAAAGATTAAAGGTAATTCAGAATGCTCTTATTTATAAGATATTTCTTTATATTTTTTAATTATTTTTGAGAAGGTGGAGGGGTTCTGCATAAAAGCTTGCAATGGTTATTTTGCTCTTGAACTGAAAAAAAAATCTTTTAAGTATTCTTTTCTAGAAAATCTAAATATTATTTGAATGCTTAATTTCTGCATTAGATTTTTTTAAAGTTATTTTTTCTAAACAGTGACATGATAAAAATTTTCATCATATGTTGCAAATTTCTAAATAATAGTTCATTAGGCATTTTATTCTCTGTTGGATATAAGGGTCATTCTCCCAAAAGTGCACCATTCCAGTTCCACAGCATTTTCAGTATTTGACATGAATAATATTTTTCAATTAATTTATATTTTCTGTTGATAATGAAAGAATACTAAATGCGTTGTGCTCATACATTTTTTATAGTTACTTTATTTTTTTTATTTCTCAGTTCACAGTATGTGAGATCTCACCTCCGTGTCATGTCCGAAACCCACTGTTATTAAGGAAAACGCTTGATTACTTATTTAATTGAAAAAAAAAGTAGTTAAATAGTTATTGTTCTAGCTACTACTATTTCAAGAGCTAAGTAACTTAGGATATTTAATTACTTTCTTTGTGTTTTTGTTTGTTTTCTGACTATAGAAAGCATTGTCCCACAATAAATTCTCACCTCCATGGTCCAAACATTAAGTTGCATTTTTTGGTTAACAAATTGAAAAAACTTCATCCCATTTTGTTACCCATGATGCTAAAGTTAGCCATTATGTTTGCTGATGTTAACTTATAAATCAGAAACTTGTTTTTATATTTAGATGTTAGATTTTGTTACAGAAAGCAACTATGGTTATTGGAGATTCTCACATCCGTGAATTGTAATTCAAATTGACTAAATTAACACTAAGATATACGCTTACATATTGATTATGTAATTATATCAGCAGATGTTGATTTAAAGAACAAAAATATTTTTTCTCAAAATATACATATGTATGGTTAATATTTGCAGCATGTTCCTCACCTCCGTGAATCTCTCAATTTTGAAAATGTATATTTCAGAGAAAAAAGTTTTGCAAGAATTTGCAATGACTGTAAATAAAAAAAGATACAATTTCTAAACTTTGAAGGAGAAAAACTGATTATATATAAAAGATGGGCGATAAAAAAAAGCTCCCGATGAGGGAGGAGATTTTGGATTTTTTTATATTCGCTCCAAATAAATTCAATGTGTAGTCGTATATAGAATTTCTCCTTAGTTATATTTGTAACAGAATAAAGTTTTTTTTTTTTTTTTTTTTAATCTTTGTCTCACTACAGAAACATAACCATAGCATAAAGCTCACCTCCGTGAATGGTGTTAATAAAAAAATGTGTTTCTGAGAAAAATAAATATAATGTAGTTGGACCAATGCTGATTTTTACTTGCAGTAAGCGGTGAGTTTCTAAAAATAATGATATTTGTCTTGAAAAACAAAATTTTTTTAGAAGAAAATTTAATATTGAAAATGTACACTTTTGGGAGAATGACCCATAAAATGATTATGAAAACAGCTAAAAATTATCGTGAATGAATTGCAACACAGGATTCGAAATACTACTAAGTTTTCACTTCTTTTTAAACATTTTCTCTTTTCCATACCCAGCATACCAACAATTTTCATCCCAGTAAAGTTGCAAAATAAAAATTATGTATCAAAACAATACTGTCCTTTCAGCATTTGCATTTTTCAGATCAAAATATTTTCAATCAATGTTCTGTCTCATTCAATAATTTACATTCTTTATAGAAAATCAATTTTATTACAAGGAAAAAATTAAATCTATCTACATTTTACGAAAATATTTTCAAAAAAATCTTTACAAAGAATCAATGATTTTTTTTATTATTATTTTATATAAATATTATTAATTTACAATACCTCATCTACTTTCCCCCCTTTTTAACCATTCTTTTAGATTAAAACCTTCAGGTAATTCTTCTGTGAAATACATAATATTTTTGAAAAAACAAATACAAAAACACTTACAATTTAATTAAACAGTTTAGAAACACATAAAAATCTTTAAAAAATAATATTACAACATTGTTTCGAACTTGATTCAAGTTCCTTATCAATAATGTAAATAAATGAGAATTCACGAGAGATGATATAAATTCAACTTGCATTTTAAACAAGTTCGAAACGCTTAATGTTACTTTTTTAAAGATTTTTATGTGCTTTTAAACTGCTTCATTAAATTGTCCGTATTTTTTTATTTATTTTTAATTAATTATGAACAGACGTAATATCTTTTTTCACTGTGATATGGATTTCATATGTGAACATAAGGCATAATTTAACAGCAATACAATTTAATGACAAGTAGAATTATATCCATTTTTTTTTCTTCAGTTGACGATGACTTTCAGAATATACAAGTATATTAACTTTTTGATTACGGGTCTTTTTATATTCCGTCTTACCACGATTTACAAAAAAAAAAATTCTTTATGGTATATTTCTCTTAAAATATTCTAGAACAAGTGTATGACAGAGCTCATTTTTAAAAAGGTGGTATAAGAATAGAATAAAAAGGAGTCCACTGGGGCGAATATATTCCGACCCGTAGTCAAAGGGTTAAAATGTAAAAATGATGGGTTAACTCTTGTTGAATAGAAAATATCAACGAAGAAATTCAGAAATAAGAAGAAATATATAACAAGGAATAATCTTGTAATAAACTTTTATATTAAAGCATAAAAGTAAGGAAACGTTCTATCTATTTTTTTCCTACTTCGTTTATTAGTATTTTGTAGTCCTAACTAGGGAATATATTTAACTGTTAGTTCTGATTGTTGCCATGAGTGTTGTCGTTGGAAAGGTCTAGTCATGAGGATAAAAGAAAATATAGGAACTATCTTTCCGAATCCAACCGTCCAGGAGACAATTTCTTGTGTAACATCATACATAAAGACAAAGAAGATCAAATAAAATATAGGAACTATTCTCCAAAATCCAACCGTCCAGGAGACAATTTCTTCTGTGACATCATACATAAAGAACAAGTTGGAAATTGCTCGTCAAACGTGGCAAATGAGGTGCGTTCGTACTATAACTAGTTTTATAATTATTTTTTGCACCCCATATTGTACTGAATGTATATTTTTTTGCGCTTCATAAGTGCATAGTCTGTAACATCATTAAAATGCACTTACAATAATTTTTTCCCCATTCCCCGTAATGTAACGGAAAACTTTTGACTGTCCTGTAATTAAACTATACATTCGATTTTCATAAAATTTGAAATGGCTCGACAAAAGTTTGCAGCAATTATATATTTAAAATTTCAGACCATTCGGAAGGCTGTAAAATCATTAAAATGCATTTGTAATCATTTTTTCCAACTGGCCATAATGTAACGGAAAACTTTTGGGTGTCCCTGTAATTAAACTATACATCCGATTTTCATAAAATTGGAAATGGCTCAACAAAATTTTGCAGCAATTATATATTAAAAATTTCAGACCATTCGGAAGGCTGTAAAATCATTAAAATGCATTTGCTATAATTTTTTCCCATTGGCCGTAATGTAACGGAAAACTTTTGGGTGTCCCTGTAATTAAACTATGCATCCGATTTTCATAAAATTGGAAATGGCTCGACAAAATTTTGCAGCAATTATATATTAAAAATTTCAGACCATTCGGAAGTCTGTAACATCATTAAAATTCACTTGCAATAATTTTTCCCATTGGCCGTAATGTAAAGAAAAACTTTTGACTGTCCCTGTAATTAAACTATACATCCGATTTTCATAAAATTGGAAATGGCTCGACAAAATTTTGCAGCAATTATATATTAAAAATTTCAGATCATTCGGTCGGGTAGTTTTTGCTCTGTTATATGCGGACGGACAGACAGACGGACGGACAGACGAACGGACAGACAGACGGACTGAACGACGACTATAGGTGCTACGTATTTATATAATTACGAACGCACCTAAAAAGAGGATCAACTAAATAAGGAACTAGTCTTCAGAATCCAACCGTCCAGGAGAAGATTTATTCTGCGTGACATCATACATCTCTCTATTCTAAAAAAAAAGCGTAACTACCGCTGTCACCGCCGCCGCCGGTTTTGAATTTTTTGTGACCGGAGGTCTTTCTTCGTTAATATTAAAAAAACTGTTGCATACAAAAATATGAAAATTGGTCAAAAATATGAAAATCGGTAGTATTATACAAAAATGTTTGATAAACACGCTGATGCAGACAGTTTTCATATCGAAGAATTATTTTAAGAGATATTTAATGCCAAAGTTGGACAAAATCGTTCCATTAAAAAAGTTTTATAGGAGCAAAAACTGTACATAGGAATTTAATCATTTTTAGATCATTTTATGCGTCAGAATTTCCCGGTGTGCAGATTGCAGTTAGTTTTTTAATTTGAATAATTTTTCGAGGTTTTATTTCTATTTTAAATTCAAATTTTCAGCATTTCGAGAGATATTTTTTACAAATTTTAGAAAATTGTATTAATTTAAACTGTTGCCAACTGTATAAACAGCGCAAACAGTAGTGTTTGCTTCAAATTAAAAATTTATTTTACACGTGACTATTATAAACAAAAAATATAAAAAGCAGGAACTCATTGAAAATTACGTCATAAAAACTATAGTTACACGTGAATTTTAAATGAGAAAGAATATTGTAAAATAATAAATTCAGTAACATGCGTTAGAAGTCCTAAATAGGAGAATTTACGTCATATTACACTTATTACGTAAAATGAACAAAAAATAATATTGCAAAACAGTTTTAATTTAAAAATTGCGCGAGGCATTTACTTGACATTTTAAGATGATCATAATACTTCATTTCTAACAAAAGTATTTTGACGTGAATATTAAAAAGAGAAAGAAAAGTTTGGTGAAAATTACGTCAGATTATAATTGTCAGATTCAAATTATAATTCAATCTTCCGAAATCTTTTTAAAGGCGATCAAATTAGCGTGCTCTTAGAGTCTGCGGTGTCTGAACGGGGGTTGACGAGCGTAGCTCGTAGGGGGCAGAGCCCCCTAGTAAAGAAAATAAAAAAATAAATAAATCTGATTTCGTCAAAGGTATCGTTGAAAAGAGAGGATTAACTAACTTACGATATTCTAGTTTTAGCTTCTGATGGAATTTTCTTTTCGCTTTTTATTTATGAAAAACGTCACGGAAAAAAGGGAACTATAACGAGTAAACTCGTAACCGTTTGGATTCGGGCAGGTAGTTCTTACATTTTTCCTTACATCCTCAAGGAAAGATCATTCCAACGATCCCACTCTTGATGAAATCTAGAGCTAACAGTTGAATAATATTCCTTAGTATGTCCAGGATTCTGATGTTTACACACACAAAAAAACCCCCTCAAATTAAAATAATTTAAATAGCTTTGCGCGCCAAAATGTTTATGAATCATATGTGTTTTTCTGTATTTTCGCCGCACTTTTGCGAGCAACATAGAGGGAAGGTGAATATAAATCACTATGTGTGTAAATAGATGTGAACAAAGACTGAAATTGTGGAAGCAAATAAAACTGCAGTTGGCAGTTCTTGTAAATACATTGTAAAAAAGAAACGACAATGATGTAAAAATAAAAATAAATTTGTTGATGAAATCAAATCTTTCATTTTATTTTCATTATCACAATTGATATTTCTGTTATTCAAGTAGGTGGTATAAATCCTTTTAAAAACAATGCAAATTTGACAATTGAATATATTTTGTCCTAGTATGAATGCATGATTTTAAAAATCGACATAAAGAAAAGCACAAAAATCCTGTCAAGTTTAGCAATAGAACTGAGCGCATAAGTTGTTTTTATTAATTATTTATTATTATTTACTTGTTCAGTCAGGGTTGACAATCACCATTATTTTCGAATAGAAATTTGTGCTTTATTTAAAGCAACAAGACAAATATTTTTCTTCGAAAATACTGGTATTAAAAAAA
Source organism: Maratus speciosus (assembly GCA_963932465.1). Lineage (NCBI taxonomy): Eukaryota > Metazoa > Arthropoda > Arachnida > Araneae > Salticidae > Maratus > Maratus speciosus. The sequence continues at coordinate 185,509,883 of OZ010790.1, read as the reverse complement.
ATTGTCCAAATTCGTTTTAAACACGAATATTTCCATGACGGAAATTATTCTCAAATCACAGTGGTATTCCGGCAATTATTCGGCCAGCAATTTTTCCGTTTTTAGACGAATTTTTTTTGAGAGTGTATCTAACAAAAATAATTTCGTACTACATAAAAATAAACAAACTAACTAAGAAATAAACTAATTTCGTACGGTTCTGAAGAAATGATAATTCGCACTGGAACATGTAGCGACAAATCACACTGCATAATGTACTGTATGTCCCAGATATTGAATCAAACTTACTCTCAGTTAGTAGAGCGGCAAAAAATGGTTGTCAAAGGATAAATGTGACATTGTTTATAAAATAATCCTCCAAGGCAAATTAAATAAAAAAGAAAAGTGCCCAGCTAAACTGATGGCATTGAGCTCACAGGCTATTCATACTAATTGTATATCATACTCTTATTTTAAAGAATAATGCCCCTCAAAAAATAAGTGAAGGGGAATTAGCCCCCGTCCCCCCCCCCTTTATACTTAACCAGTGAACCTCCAAATCTAATCAGGGAAGCTCCTTATCATAATAAACCGGTATACCAAATTTGGAGCAAATCGAATAATCCTGCAAAAAAAACCATTTATCTAAATTAAGGGGGTGGACTAGCCCCCCTTCCCCCTTTATCCTTAACCAATGAACCCCCAAAACTAATCAGGGAAGTTCCTTAATATAATAAACCGGTATACCAAATTCGGAGCAAATCGAATCATTCTGCATGAAAAACCCATTTATCTGAATTAAGGGGGTGGACTAGCCCCCCTTTTCCCCCTTTATTCTTAACCAATGAACCCCCAAAACTAATCAGGGAAGTTCTTTAACATAATAAACCGGTATACCAAATTCGGAGCAAATCGAATCATTCTGCATGAAAAACCCATTTATCTGAATTAAAAGGGGTGGACTAATCCCCCTTTTCCCCCTTTATCCTTAACCAATGAACCCTCAAAACTAATCAGGGAAGTTCCTTAACATAATAAACCGGTATACCAAATTCGGAGCAAATCGAATGATTCTGCATGAAAAACCCATTTATCTGAATTAAGGGGTTGGACTAACCCTGTTTTTCCCCCTTTATCCTTAACCAATGAACTCCCAAAACTAATCAGGGAAGCGCCTTATCACAATGAACCTAGAAAAAAATTTTGAAGCAAATCGGATGTTTCTATCAAAAGTTATCGCGTTACGTACATACATACGTACATACATGCAGAACGGGCGGGCACATTAGCTCTCAGGCTTTGATAGTCTGTGAGCTAAAAATAATTTGTACGAAGTACACCTTTACTACTATAATAAAAATAACAATTACGCAAACGTAATATACAACTGTACAAACCCGAATTGCATAGATTTATGGCACAGGCGGTTGGGTCACAGAAATCGTGAAAACATAAAAACGATCGCTTCTAAACAATTAGTAAATGGAATCAAAATCAATAACTGTAAACACGAGATAAAATGCGAGGTATGCACAAAAGCTAAAACAACCTTTTAAACCTTTTATAGCACTAACAAAATAAATTGAAATCAGGTGATTAAAAAAGATATAAAATCACAAATACTCCGAATGGATTAGAGAAGGGACGGCTAACCTATGGTGCACGCGTGCCACTTTTGGCACGCGAAAGAATAATTTTGGCACGGGGTTGTTTGGGGTTCTAAATCAAGATACGATGACATTAAACAAAATACACAAATTTAGAATGATCAATTCTTCTCTAAATTCGATTGATTGGAAATGGGAGAATTTTTGTTCCTGTTTATTAATTTACAATCTAATTCAATATATGCTCAAAAATTTTATCAAAGACTATGCTTACTATTGTAAAGAAAATATTATTATATATTATATAGTAAAAATGCTGATGATAAATTACTCCGACTTGCAATTTAATTCCAGATCTATTTGAAGGCGCTGCCATTTGTCATTTACTAATTTTTCAGTCTATCTACGCCTGCCATTATTTTTGAAAATGATTAATACAAAAAAATAAATAAATAATAAATAAATAAATAAATAAAAATACCCTCAACATTTATCAGCTATCTCTATTTCAGTTTACATTCTATTAAAATTACCTCACTATGAATCTGATGTTAATTATTTTTCATCCTAGATAATGCAACAGAAGTCGAATTTAATCTTTCATTAATTTTTAAAATATATTTAGTTCTACATTTATTGCTGTGTATACCTATATGCATATTTCTTACATATTTGTAAATACTAATAAATAAGTTTCGAGTAATTTTAATTTATTACCTTCCGATACACTAGATTTGCATTTTATTTGGCACGTCATGTACATTTAAGACATTTTCTGAAAAACATTTGGCACGCGGGTGTAAATAGGTTCGCCGACCCTGGATTAGAGCATCAATTTTTACTTTTCTAGTAATCTGATTTAAGTACAATTATAAATATTATACGTTTAATAAAATAATAACATATTTGGAAGATTGTAAACATGAAAAAAAAGAGAAATGCAGTGTTGTTCTCCAATTAATGTAATTTTGGTCGCTTTGAAGTGCCTGGTTGATGTTCTTCGACAGGATGCTCATCGCTATCTTCTTCTTCTTCACCATCACTTGATGGTTTAGGTTGTGTCTCAACTTCACTTAAAATATCCTATCCCGGAGTATTGGGTCGTCAACCCCTGCTTCCAGGTCATTTTCGGCGATGAAAGAGCTGACATTGTCACAATGACACCCTTTCTAATGTAAATAATTATCGTAACAAGTAAACAGTGTGTACTTAAATCCTTCATACATATATATTCATCTAAGTTCTAAAGTGTTTGTTTTTATGAGTGTTGTGACTTCAATCTCCATACGTGATGACAGAAGTGGCACGAAAGATATGACGCCGCGACCGCCCACAAAGTTATTTAAGTGTGATGATAATTTTTAATAAATTAAGTAGAACGACGAGTAATCGGCGAAGCTGGAGCATATAAAAAATAGTGTTTTTTTTTAACAGAACAAAGATGCGAAATATTTGTAGCGTATACTGTATGCAAGCCGGATACCTGCTAAAAAGTGAGTTTTGCTTTGTTTTTATTTTAAAATGGCATTGAAAATTAATGATATAAAAGAATTAGAACTTGCATTAAAATCGGAGAAATCTTCCAAAATTAAAACTTTACACAGACTTATTTTCGGAGAAATAATATCTGACAGAAAAAATAGGCAGAGAATTCGCGGATTCACCGAATTTTCATTTGAAATTGATAACGCAAAAAGGAAAAAATGAATAAAGTTAAGGAAGATTTTTCCTTAAATGAGTTAATTACCATCTGTGAGGTTCTATCTATTGACAATACCGGTTCACTAGACGACTTGACTTCCAGAGTAATTTCTAATTTATGTGACTTAAATGAATTAAAATAAAGAATAATTGCATGAAGACGAAATTAGTGATATAGAATCTGATTCTAATGAGAGTTACGCAAACTCCGAATGATATTAATTCTAGAACTATTTTACATAAAAAACCTGTATCTGGAAGAAATGAAATGACGCAATTTCTGATTCTGTTTTGAAACCTTCTATTTCTTTGCATGATATTGAGAACATGATGACTTCATTCGATGATAGTCAATATCAAAATATTGAAAAATGGATTAGTAATTTTGAAGATGTTATTTCTTTATTTAATTTGAACGATTTACATAAATTAATATTAGCTAAACATTCAATTGGCTGGAAATGCAAAACTGTTAATTGAAAGTGAGACTAAAATAAATTCTTGGGTGAAATTTAAATCGTTACTTATTTCAGAATTTGGCCAAAGATGCAATTCCGCTGAATTGCATGAATTATTATCTAAAGGAAAAATGAAACCCTTGATGAATATTTTTTAAATATGAAGCAATTATGTTCTAGAGGTAATATTGAAGATTCCGCTTTAATACAAAATATAATTATTTTACTGTGTATCAAAGTCCCAGTGTTTAAAAAATCTTTTTTGCATGGTTGTTCTAATATTTTGAATTTAAACAAAAACTTAAGATTTATGACAAATTAAGATTAGACTATGACAATATTAAATCTGATGTTGATGTTAGACCTAGTAAGATGAACTCTGAAGTTGGTCTTAAGAACAAACCTAGACCTATTAAACCCGACATTCGTTGTTATAATTGCGGAGATAGAAACCACAAAAGTAATCTGTGTAGAAATAAAGATAAGGCCCCTCTCTGTTTTTCTTGTAACCTGCATGGCCACAAATCACACGAACGTAGTAAAACGAAAGATGCAAAATTCAGAATTTTATTCTTAAAGATGTAAAGTTGCATTCATTAAATTTCATTTCATTAATTGATACAAAGAACTATTTTAAAGAAAAGTAATTTTGATAAAATTAAATATTATGTAAAATTAAAACCAACGGAAATGCTTTTAACTGGATTAGGTAAAAAATCATTCAGTCGAACATCTGTGTTTGGGATTGCTGACAACTCTACCGAAATTGATATTATTATTGGTGCTGATATATCACAACAAGTTTCGTTAATTGCTTCCGGTAATGATGTTAAGATAAATAAATGTCAGAATAATTCTTTAGTTAGTGTTATAAATGCAAGTGAATTAACTGTAAATTCTAAATTTATCCTTTACTCTTCCACCTTGTACAGTAATAACGCACAAATTCTAAACCAAAACAAGCATTTGCTTATTCATCAGTTGTTCTATTTCAGCTCAGAAATTAAAGGATTACAGCTAAAAAGTGAAAATTTAATTGCCCAAGCTAAAGAGGCTGGAAGAAAATATAAATCGTTAGAATCAGATGTAATCGAATTAAAAGAAGCATTTTTGTCAGAAAAAAAACGATGTCGAAAATCGCAATAACGTCTTTAGAAGTTAAATTAGAACGAGAAGTAGCAGAAAGACAAAACATTAGTAAATTGTATAGAAAATTAGAGCGATGTTTTCAAGATATAAAATCCCAATTAGATGAAGAATGTAAATGATCAGAGTAATGCCCATTACATTTAGTAAAAATAAATAACTATTCAAAACTAGAAGAATGTGAAGATGAATGTTCCCGAGTGAAAATGTACAAAAGAAGAATTCAGATAGAATTAAATAATTCCCAGGAAGATTTTGAAAATTTATAACAGGAACTGACTAAACTGAAGAAGCAAATTAAGATGAATAACAGTGCTAAAATCTTTAAAAATGATTCAGATTCCACGAAGTTAGAAAATTAAGAAAATATGATGTATTCTTCCAGAATTGAAAACAACCAGAAATTGTAATAAATAAAGAAAATTTTAGAAAAATTAACCTTAAGAAGATGTCAATTAATAAGAAGTTAAAGAGTAATGTTACTAAAAAAAATTAAGAATATTTCTAAGTCGTCAGATGAATTTGAAGATGAATTTGAAATAAATTATTATGAAGTTAAAAAACCGAAGCAGAAGTTTACTAAACAGAAGCCTGGTGATAGAAGATCCTTTTTTGAAGAAAATAGATGTAAATTTGATTTAAATTCAGAAAATGACACCGATAATTCCGAAGATGACAATTGACCGATGTTGACGTATATGATATCCCGAAGAGGATGTTGAATTTCGAAGAAGCAATAAATCCGTATATGATAGTGTGTATGAAATGTGATGAAAGAAAAAAAAAACATAAAAGAAGAAAAGACACAAAGAAGAAGAAGATGTAAAGAAAAAAAAAGATAAAGAAGAAGAAATAACCTTTAATGATTCTGTATGACGTTAGAAGCCATTAAGAGTGTATGCTTTCTGAAAAGCGAACTGTAAAGATTTAACCCTTGACTGTCCAAAAAACTTTTTTCTGGCGAACTTTGCTTTTTAGAAGCTGGGCTGTTTAACGTTTTGACGTTTCAGAATTAACTGATGCTGTTTTTTTTTTAAAAAAAGAACTTTGGGTGCTGCTCTTTTTTTTTGTCTTTCCAGGTGTTCCAGTTGCTCCTTCCAGTGAACCAAGGTGTCACTCGAGGCCGACCGGCTCATCAGGGTGGTCGAATGTAAAATGCATTTATCACCCCAAACTTCTAATAAGAACACTACCTGCCTTTTGGGTGCCCACCGATTAAAGCGTCATCCTCCTGTTTAATTTTTTTTTCCACTGAACAGATTAACTGATACGCACCAGTGCGATATCGCCGTGTCTGTATGACATCATAGCTCCTCGTCATAGAGACAGACGATGATATGTTTTCGCGAGAGAAGCGTTGGGGAAATGTTGGAAGAACTGCGTGTTTTGAGACGGTCCAGAATATCTGGTTAAAATGGAAACACTTCGTAATAAGATGGAACAACTTTTAAGGTGGCACCCTTTCTAATGTAAATAATATGCTATCATGTAAATAGTTTGTACTTAAATTCTTAATACATATATATTCAACTGAGTTCTAAAGTGTTTCTTTTTATGAGTGTTATGACCTCAATCTCTATATATGTCATGTCAGTCTATGTTCCTAACCAGAATTTGTCCGTACGGCGAATGGTGAATCCCCCATCAGTTGTGAATTTTTTAAAGTCATCAGCAGTCATTTTCTCCTTCAAATAATGCAAGTCTTGAAGACATAGGTAAGAGCACTTGGCATACAAATAGCTCCACTAGCGTGTAAGTATAGTAGATTAATTTGAAGATGCAAGTCCCAATCACACATCCTTTCAGATTCAATGAATTGTTTGACATTAGACACCAAATCAAAGTACTGGATCTTTGCTGTATAGGGTCTTTCAACTCGATTTTTTTACTTATGTGTCAAAGAGTTTTTTTAAGTTCCTCACAAATTCGTCATCATGCGCAAACCGAACTACTCTTCTGTCACAGTCATACAGGATTTCTTTCAGTCTGGCTTTGAGTTCTGTTGAAAAAATAGTGAGCAGCATCATTCTAGAAACTAAAGCAGCATGAGCCAAAATGGGAGCTCTCACAGCCCTTGAATATATGCGTCCAGTCATGATTTTTTCAGTGGAATTCACTGCAAAAATGGTTTGAAACATTTCCTTCAGGCCTGGAAAATTTGTGTTTTAGAGATATGACTTTAAAAAAAGTTATTTTACAAATTGTTTTATTCTACAGAAAATGAATGTGAAAAGAATGACAGATTGACAAAGAAAATGTTTTTATCCTCTATTCTCCGTTTTCATTTATTAAGAAGATACGTATTTTGTATTTATTACGTGTAAAACAAACTTTACTTAAAAAAAAAAAAATAAAAAATAAAATAAAAAAAATGGAGGTATTTTACTGAAATAGAAAAGTTTAATTATAGACACTCTCAAAAAGATAAAATTATTGCGCATTTAAACTTTAAATCTGTTGTATACGAAAAATAAAAAAAATAATTATAATAATACATTAGAAACACCTGCTTTCTCAAAATCGTCTGCCTGAATTTGACCGCAGATAAGGATCATAGAACTTTTGACGCGGGAAGTTAGCTCAACTCTTTTTTTAAAATAACAGAAAGATGTCTGGCAGTTTAGGATAAAAGACTAGTATTACAGTATTTAGGATAAAAAGGTATGTCTTATTTAATTTAATTTTTTTATTTCTGTTTTATACATTATTATCACGAGTTAAATAGTTTTACGTTATATACAATGAGACTGATCTGGAATTCTTTTCAGAAGCAATATTTTCCGATTCGATACTGTAAAATATCTTAATCTGCCATCGCTAGAAAAAAGAAAAAAAAAAGACTGACGCAGAGACTGATTTTAACATAGTATTTATCGTCATTACTATTTTGGAGTTAAATATGATATTCGATTATAATGATATTACGAAACTGTTTCAATTTAGAAATAACATTATACTGGGAAAATGTATTTTTACATATTATAGTAGTGAAACTTTCGAAAATTTTTTTTCATTGCTAATAATATTTTAAATTAGTATTTAAAATCCTAAATCTTCATACCAATGTTTTCAGATTTAACATTTGAAAAAATTATAAAATAATAGGAATTCCTTATAACATACGGAAAGATTTTTGAGAAATTGTTAAGTCTAATAATGCATTTAATTCATCTATTTTAGTTTGTTGTTGTTTAATAGTACAATTATAAATACTAATTATTTAGTGTTTTTCATATTGATATATTTATTTTTTTAATTGAAAAATTGTAAGCAATTTTTTTTTTTTTTTATCAAACATTTAATTGTAGACATTCAGAATCAGTTATTAAATTTTCTTCGATTGTAAAATCATTTTCTACGTTTTCGATGCACGTAATTATTGGCATTAAAAAATAAAATAAAATATTTAAGCATTGAAATAAAGTGTTTTTTATGCCTGATAAAGTTGAAAAGTGTTTATGACTTCGGTTTGTTTGTCCGTCTGTCCGCGCTCTAACTCACCTAAATACACTCGGATTGCCCTGTAATTTTTGGATGTTACTGACGTTTACCATTGCACGGTCCCTATTTGTAATGAAGTTTGTAGCATGTTTAGTTCATTTACAGGGACAGTCAAAAGTATTCCGTTACATTACGGCCTGTGGGGGAAAAAATCGTTTCAAATGATTTTTAATGATTTTACACGCTTTCAAACAGAATAAAATTGATATGCATTTATGAAGCGCACTAAAATGTGTATTCTGTAGAATATGCGATGCAAAGAATAGTTATTGTTCATTTACAGGGCTAAAAAAGGAATTTCAATACATAAATATATAGTGGTGGGGGGAATTGTTTGCGGCGTACTTTAATAATGTTAATCTATTTGATATAGAAATTCATATATGTCGTTGAGGTTTACATACTATGAATTATTTCATGTATAATACGAAGTGTATACACCCATTTACAGGAACACACAAAATATTTCAGATACTATATTGTATCTGAAGTACTGTTCATTAGCGATGATTGCTGGAAATGTATTTTTAATTATGATATGCGCTTTTATGATTCACTATATTTATGCATAGTATTGTGTATATATATGCTATAATTCATATACAGGACTACACAAAAGTACTCGTACAAAATTACCAAGTTGCTGCTGAACATTTTGAAAGAAAAAAAAAATTAGTGTTAGTGGAACTTATCGCAACTGTTTTTTCCTGTCTATGACTCCGTTTGGACATGTCCAAAATTTGGAGGGGGGAGGAGTCTGTAACGACCGAAAAACCCCGCAGCCTATTTTGTTTCGTAAGTTGCGAAACTGGTTTTGTCCAGCGGCTGTCCCTGAATCGCAGCCTAGAGTCAGATCCTGTCCATGGATCGCAGCCTAGAGTCAGATCTTGTCCATGGATCGCAGCCTAGAGTCAGATCTTGTCCATGGATCGCCGCCTGGGTTTCGGAGACTGATCAGCCGTGCTCTCGTATCGGAAACTTTTTCGATATGCGGAAAGAGAGCTGAAGATGTTAGGTGAGAGGTCAAGTGAAATGAAGAGAGCTAGTCGCTTGTGAGATGAGGATGCAGTTTGAGGAAAGTTTGGCAGATGGTATCCGAGCTGATTTGTGTAACGAAAAAAGACGGTTTTTTTGTGTAGCCGGAGAACGAGTGTGGACATGGAGGTTTTATTGACTGTGTTTTTAAAGTGATGTATTTTTAGAGATGTGCTGAAAAGTGGTGCCTTTTGTTTAAGAGCGACGATGTGTTTTTAAATGGTTGAAGAGATTTTATTTTGAAGTATAAACTGTTAAATAAAGTTAATATTCCATGTTAAATCATCGTTTATTTAGTGCTACCAAAGAACCAGACGACATCGTTGCACTATTGTCCAAGTAAATTCATGATTGTAGATATATAAACTAAAACGGAACCTAAACCAGACTTTCATACAAACAGAAACAAATTAAAATTACAAGACAATCTTCATTAGGTGATTACTGGGAATGTTGAACTATATTAAGCAAATAACCTGCGAATGAAGATAAATGAGAGAAATTATCTCTTTTCTGTCAACATCGAAGTAATAACCAAACAATTATAGCAACGCATTAAAAAAAAAACCAAGATTGCAATCATCGAAGTAATAAATGATTATATCTGTTCGACGTCAGTGAAATTTCCTCAAGTACTTTCCACTTATGAACTGTACAATTAATTAAATTAAATATTATCCTAACATGAAGTAATTAATATTTATCTTAATATCTAAATATTAATAGAGAATGTGTTATTATTCTAAAAGATAGCAGATATGTTAGTATAGACCGGAATCTACACTGTTAAAAATATCGTGAAAATTTACCTCTGTTTTTAAAGGCTATCTATTTTCTGACCAATAAGAATGCTACATAAACGCCTGTGGAGCAATCTCATTGGTCAGAAAATAGATAGCCTTTAAAAACAGAGGTAATTTTTCACTATATTTTTAACAGTGTACAGTTCAGCACTAATGGATACTTAGCTTTGGATCTTAAAGAATATTACAGATCTTTGCACAACCGTAGAAGAAGACGACTGAAAGGTAAGCAAATTTATCTTAGATATTTTAAATAAAGAATTTTGAAAGCCTAGAACAGAACTTACGCCAGATCGTGTAGAAACTTAATATTAGTTTTCTTACAATAAATACAGGCTCACAAATTTGATCCATTTTAAAAGTGTATCCTTAGTACCCCTTAGAAAAGTGTATCCTTAAAAGTGTATCCTAAAAAATCCTGAAAAGTGTATCCTTAGTAGTAGTAAGGAAAAACGTCTAATCTCCTAAAATTAGATCATTTCGGAACGACTAGTGAAAGAACAGAAAGACCTTGAACTCTTGAGTAGTTCCAAATGAATGGTAATCATAGATCCTAAATACAAGCATTTCACTCTAAAGAAATAACATTAATGTGTAATCAAGGATTTTTCTATTACGTAGAGACTCTAACTCATACAATCTTTATTTAGTGCAATATCTTTAAATAAGTACATAAAATGTAAGGAGCAAAGATGTCCGCTCCAGAATTTGTATGTAGATTTTAACATTACGCAAAAAATATTTTAAAGTCACAATCTTAATAATAATTTCAAACATGAAATATATTAAATTACTAATTTTATTTATTATTTTTTTAACTAGAAGTGCATTTAAATATTTTACAATTATACAATGGAATTTTATAAAGATTACCCAAGCACTGTCCTGGATTTATAGATTATCGCCACTAATCTGGACTGACTGAAAATGCAGGTAAGTGAAAATTTCCTTACCTATACTGCGCCACCGAGAAATTTATAGCATTAATTATGAGACTGAAAGGGCTAAATAAATAAAATAAATATCCATATATTTAATGTCAAAGGCCAGCCATTTATATTTAATATTTTAATTAAGGAATTTAGTTATAAATAAAAGGTGGAAACAAAAAATGGCATCCTTCAAAGAAGGTCGAATTATGGAAAAATTAAATTCCACAAATTATTCAAATTTAAAATTTAAAACTGAAATGTTACTCATGAAGGAGGAACTCTTTGAAGACATTACTGAAACACCACCTACCCCAATTACCACTGATTGGTCTAAAAAAGACCGGAAGATTAGGTCCATCATAAATTTAAGTATAGAAGATAGCCAAATAATCCATGTAAAAAACTTACAGAATGCTAGAGACACTTGGAATGCCTTAAAAATCATACATGAACGCACGAAACTTTCCAGTGAATTATATTTATTGCGTTAGCTCTATAGTACGAAGTTAGTCGAAGGGGGGCAATATGACTAATCACATTAATAAAATATGCTCTCAGCACTATTATTATGTTCGCTGCCACCCTCATATGATACCCTCAAAACGGCCGTTGAAGCAAGGTCAGAAGAAAAGCGCACACCTACATTTATAAAGAGTAAATTAACAGATGAGTTCAATCGCAGAAATAAACAGTCAGAACCAACCGAAAGCACAGCTAAAGCATTTAAAAACACATAAAAAATTTAACAACATGGGCTATAAAAAAAAGCAAAAATACTGCAAGCATTGTCAAATGAGAAGTCATTCCACTAAAGAATGTTCGTACACTAGAAATAAAACAAATAATACATCACACAATCAAAATTAAAAGAAAATAACAAGAAAAACATTTCTTCTTCGCCAGTTTTCCAAAAAGAGGAAAATTACTTCAGAAAAGCACATAAATCGAATTCGATAAAAACATCGATTATCCTGAACATGAAAACATTATAGGGAGCAGCAAAGAAAACAAAACCTGTGCATTTATAATAAAAGAACCAGGAAATAAGGTCTGGATAGTAGACAGCGGTAGTTCTTCTCACATTACAATACACGAAACTCTATTCACAGAAATTAAATCAAAAGAGAAAACAACGTGCTTTCAATGCAAATAGAAAAAACTGACCTCTTTCGGATCAGGCAACACAGAAATAATTGCAAAAACCTCAGACGGTGAAACACATATCGCACTTAAAGATGTCTTATATGTGCCGGAAATAGAAACAAATTTATTCTCGGTTAGTAAAGCTACAGAAATTGACTGCAAAATCCTATTTGAAAAAGATAGATGTAATTTAACATTCAGCGGAATAACCTGCCCAGAAGGACAGAAGAAAAATAATTTATACGAAATTCAATTATAGCAAACGAAACCACTAACACAAATCATTCTAATATAACGTATAATCGAAATAACAAAAGTAGCCTAGAATTATGGCACTGAAAATTAGGACACTAAAATTTCGCACCAATCAAAGAAATAATTTCATAACAGCTAGCAAAGGGAATACAGATAAACAATTGTAATTTTAATGCAGATTGTGAAGCTAGCATTAAGGCAAAGCTTACTGATGCACCCTATCCAAAAATAGGATATAGAGTCCGAATATAGAGCAACTAAACGACTCCAACTCTGACATCTGCGGTCCTTTTCGAAAGCGAAGTCTTCGAAAAACTTCCCCTCTGCGACGAACGTCTTTTAGAGAATTTTTAACCTTTTATTACCGGTTTTTCAAAACAGAAATTTTTACCTACTTGAATCGCGAAAATACCCCAATTAAATAAGGCAAAATTTACAATAAAAAATTACTGGTGGAAATAATCAAAGGTTCTGAGCACTTTATGCGTCATGTAATACGTGGCGCTCGTCCCGACGGAGTTAATCATCAACTTTCAATACCATACTGTCGAAGTCAACACGGAATTGCCGAAAGCAAAAATAGATTATTAGTAGAAATGACAAGAACAATGCTCAGCGAATCTAACTTACCTAAAAAATTCTGGGGAGAGGCAATGTGTACGGCCAATCACCTACAAAATAGATTGCCAACAAAAGATAATGAAAAGACGCGCGACCAACTTTGGACGAACAGACAACCCAATCTACATTGTCTCAGAGTATTCGGCTGCAAAGATTATGTGTATATAAATAAAAACAAAAGACAAAAAATCAATGATAAAGCAGTTGAAGGTATTTTTATCGGTAACGACAATTACTCAAAAGGATACCGTATTTACACAAGTGCTAAAGATATTAACATTGAGAAGTGACACTAAAAATAAATAAGTGTTACACTGCCGCGCAATACTTAAATTAAACTCATATGAAACTCCCAACAACGAAAAGGAAAAATCACAGAATAAAAACATTCTATAGAAATCAAAATCTCAAATACAGAAGACATATCAGTCGAGTCCAAACAAGACTTAGAAAGTCAGACAGAATAAATAAGGCAGTACCAGCAGATAGATTAATTTTGTAGACCCCCGGAAGTAAGAAAGATAATAGATTCAAGGTGGACCTTCAAGACCAAATATGATGAGAAACGAAAAATACAGAAACATAAGTCCAGATTAGTCGCCAAAGCCTATTCTAAAAAATACGGCATCGACTATGAAGAAACTTTTGCGCCAGAAGCTTCATCAATTATAACCTTCCTAGCCGCAGCCGCTTATCAAAAATTGAATATTAATCACGTAAATAAAAAACAGAATTTTTGCACGATAATTTATAGAAGAAGAAATTTACATCACGCAGGTAAAAGGCTATATTATTCAAATCGGAAAACAAAGTTTGTAAATTAAACAAAGCCAGTTTCGACTTAAAACAAGCAGCCAGACCATGACACTCGAAATGGCGGAACCTTAAAAAAAAAAAAAATTAAATTTCATACAATCTACCTTCAACACATGCTTATTTACTCGCAAACAAAAGAGAAAACAAATCGTATATAATCGTTTATTGTACACGATATTGTAGTTGCAGGAAAGAGTAATGAAATAAAAGAAATAATGCAAAATCTCAGAAGCGAATATGAATTAAAGGATTTGTTAGAATTAAGCTTTTACATATGAATAAAAATAAAAAAAAAAACAGCAGAAGGATACAAAGTAAACCAAAATAACGAAAATGCAAGGAAAACTAATCGCGAAGATAGTCTGGAAACTGGTCGGGAAATCCCAGCCAAACCGTACAACACTCCCATGGATATGGAGACCGGCTATACATCTCGATGACGAAGAAAATCCACTATCACATAACACAAATTATAGAGAGGCAATCGGAGCCTTATTCTATATAACAACGGTCACTAGACCAGATATCTCAGCAGCAGTTAACATCCAAGTAGAGAAAATGAAAAAAAATTACAGAGAGACTGGAAAGTAGTCAAACGAGTGATCAGTTATTTAAACTACACAAAGAACACGAATGTCATCATAGACACAGCACAAGCACCTACTTCAGAGTTATAGACAGACACAGTGGGGATATTCAAAGTCGAAAACCAACAAGCGGAAATTGATTTTTATTAGGTAAAAATCTCATGCCGTGGAAGCCAAAAACAATCTTGCACCGCATTATCAAGTGGAGAAGCCGAATACGTATATGCTACTGACGCATCGCAAGAACTGTTATGAATCCTCAAACTTTTACAAAAGTTAAATTTACAGCAACAGTTTCCAATAACAATGTGCGAGGATAACTGTCCGAATCAACACGCGGAGTTGCCGAAAGCAAAAACAGCTTATAAGTAGAAATGACAAGAACAATGCTCAGCGAATCTAACTTACCTAAAAAATTCTGGGGAGAGGCAATATGTACGGCCAATCACCTACAAAATGGATTGCCAACAAAAGCTAATGAAAAGACGCGCGACCAACTTTGGACGAACAGACAACCCAATCTACATTGTCTCAGAGTATTCGCACTGTAAACTGATATGTCTGAAATTCAGACGCTTAAGTGTCTCAAACGTAGTGTTCAATTTTCAGACGATTTAAAATATCTGAAAATTTTCAGACACTTCTTGCGTCTGAATTTCAGACACTTAAGTGTCTGAAACAGGAGTGTTCGATTTCCAGACGTTTTAAAATGTCTTAAATTTTTTAGACACTTCTTGCGTCTGAATTTCAGACATTTCAAATGTCTTAATTGCGGCCATCTTTGAGTCGTTTTTTTTTCGCCAATATGAAGCCATCTTTGACAACTTTTCTTTCTAAGCCATATACGCAGCCATATTTGACCACATTGAATATTTTTTTATAAATAAGAATAATTTGTTACCATAAAGCAGAGCTGATTGCAGCGTGGTAAAACTGGGATGCTTCTCTGCCCCCTGATTTTAGGGTACCCCAAATTGGGTACGAAATTTTCATAAAGCTGATATTTTAAATCAGTTTTGGCTTTATGATGATCGTAATCAGTATTTTGTAGTTTTAGAATAGGATTATATATATATATATATATATATATATATATATATAGTAAATTTGAAATCACAAATATATGAACAAACTGGTAAAGTTCTAAAGATGAATTAGAAATGAACATAGGAAACCACTATGTAAAATAAGAAACTATGAATAACCCTCAGAATCTTCATCGGAGCTTGTGGGTTCATTCATAGAAGATGCGTTATTTCATCCAATTTTGTGGGCATTAAGCCTAAAATGACAAAATTTAGCTCCTTATAACGCAAACATAACAGAAAATAGATAATAAAAATCCAAGAGATCTAAAGAATGATACACCTCACACAGGATATTAAAAATTATTAGAGAACATTACCTAAATTACATACTAGGAATCAAAATTGCAGCATGTCAGGATAGAATACAGAGTTAGGACTATTTTAACATGTGGGCCACAATTGAGCATCTGACTGAAACTCATAACTTTGCTGTCATCTGGTGTGAGAAAGGAAAAAATGTAAATTGGAACTAGATTATTAACAATAATGTTTAGTGCTGCCATCTTTACCCCCCCCCCCCCCCAAAAAAAAAAGGAATGAAATTGATTGAAGAAATCACGAAATGACTTAGATTAACATTTAGTTAAAGTAGAATGAAAAAATAGGAATAAACTTAATAAGTACTGAGTAAATACAAAATAAAATAAAGAATAGGAATAAATTAATACAAAATAAAATAAAGAATTATATAAAAATAAATAAATAGAAGGGCAATTGATTAAATTAACTATTTTAAAGACAAAATATTATAACATAAAAAATGAGAATATAAATAACATTTAAAAAACAATGAGGAATATTTTGAGATAGTAAAATATAGCCTTGTATTATGTAACTAAATGTGAATTTAAAAAAACAATGAGGAATATTGAGATAGTAAAATATATCCTTGTATTACGAAGCAATATGTGAAAATTTATGAGAAATTTATGATGTTAAATGCATGATACCCCGTATTTTTTTTAAATATATCCATACAATATATAAGCATATATACATACAAATATACATGCTCACACACATATAAACTATATATATATATATATATATATATATATCAATCACCTAAATATGTATTTATGTGATTTCATATATGATCTACGGCATCAAAAATGTTTTATTTTATTGTATACTGTATTACTTTTAGTGAGAACTTCAAATTAATTCTAGTCCAAAGACCTAGTATTCACCCCCCCCCCCCCCCACCGCCTTCATATACTGTTACCAAAAAAATTAAGACTACTCGAAGTCATCAAATACATATTTGGATAAATTCTCTTTGTCTTCAAACAAAGAGAAATCGGAGAAATCAGCATTTTAATTACCATCGCTGACCCCAGCCTACGGTTTATAAATTGATGAGTTCATTGAAACATTTTATCAGCGAGAAATAAATCATTGAATAAGAACAAATAAGAAAAGTTTTATTTTCTTTATTTGGTAGTTTTCTTAATGTGTTACATTTATTTGAGAATAATTTTTGCAGTTTTTCTATTTTCAGACATATAGAAAACATACTTTAAATAAAGATTTTGTTGTAAAACTAGCAAATAACACATTGAATTTTCATGAAGAGGTCAGTTGAGGTAGATTGTCCATTCCTGAAATTTAATTAATTATATTTTCTTTACGGCTAATTATTTAAAAAATACTTTATTTCTCTTCCAAATAGCAATATACTAATTAAACACTAAGAGAAAACGTTGCTAAGAATTTTTCTTCACCCCCCCCCCTTAACTTCTCGTAGAAGACAATTTTAATTCCGCTCTTCTGTTGGTGTTCATATATTTCAAATTTATCTTAAATGGGGAGGGGCAGTTTAGAAGGGAAAAGTCCCCTCGGCAAAAAAAAAAAAAAAAAAAAAAAAAGACAGAGAGAGGAGAGAGAGAGAAATCAGTTCTACGTTTTGGAAAATGTCGTTAGAAACTTATTTTTAAACGATTAATATTTCTTAATTTTTAAATTTCTTAAAAATTGTCTTTTACGAGGAGTTCTGGCATAAATTCTTATTTTAGCCTACTTCATGTTTATATTCTGTATTTTACAAAAGCGGACTGGGCTGTGGACCCCAGGCATATCTGTTCTAAAATCTTGCTCCTCAGCACGTTTATTTCTCCCGATACTCATAACTCTTAGTATTTAGAGGAGTGGTCCTTCCTGTATATGATTATGATAACAAGTAATTTTTGGAAAACTTTATATTTTGTGAAAAGCAATTATTTAATTATTTATTGCGCCAAAAATAACTTAGCCCAAACCTTAGTAAGCGAACTTTTCTAATTTTCTCAGATGTCCCATGAATTCTTTTTTTTATAAATTAATACTAAATTAAATGGATGAAAGAGTATTTTAAATATCTTTCATCCATTCGGAAATATTTTCTGACAGTGCTGATATATATATTGCAATACAATTGTACGTACAGTCGTCACACATATGATACAATTGTATCGCATTCAGACACTTAAGTGTCTGAATTTCTAAATGCCTTAATTTCAGACATGTCACTATTATTCAGACATTTTTCTCAGTTAATTTATAACATGATCATAGTAAGACACTTATGTGTCTTAAATTTAGACACTTAAGTGTCTGAATTACTTTTTCAGTCACATATATGTCTGAATTTAAGACGCCTCTATTTGTAGTACGGTTGCAAAGATTGTGTGTATATAAATAAAAACAAAAGACAAAAATTAGATGATAAAGCAGTTGAAGGTATTTTGGTACCTACCGTGCATAAAAATGCTCAAATCTGAAAAATACACCAGAAAAACCAAGCACATCGACATAAAGCACAATGTGGCCATAATTAAACTGCCAGTACTCAGAGTGTTCTGTAGCGCGATCTAATTGAGAGAATGACGCCAAATTTTGTAAGAAGATTAAACAAGATGGGGGACGAAGGATTCCACGAAAAAAAAATTAGCTCCAAAAGTCATCGCTAGGGGAATATGTGGCGCTGTATAACGGAAAAGAGAGTATTATTGCCATATTGAGCTTGAATTAAATCGTTAAATGCGCTAAATAAAAGGTAATTTTATTTCAGTATTGATTCTGCATTTTTTAAAACTCTCTTTTCTGTTACAGAGCGCCACTTATTCCTCTAGCGTTGACTTTTGGAACTAATTTATTTTCGCGGAATCTTTCATCCCCCATCTTGTTTAATCTTCTTAGAAAATTTGGCGGCATTCTCGCAATTAGATCGCGCTAAAGAACTCTCTGAATACTGCAAGTTTAATTATGGCCACCTTATATCATTCAATAAAGCATCTCAAAGGTACAGGAATAATCAATGTAAAACAGTGTCCTATTAAACATATATCTGATATACTAACGAAACCCGTGCCCAAGCCTAAGTTCCAAAAATACCAAACTAACCTGAATTAACTAAATGATCTATCTTCAGAGATTAAGAAAGATTATTAGGAAAATTTATTATTAAGATTATTAGTTTATTAAGATTTTTAGGAAAAACGTCTAATTTCCTCAAATTAGATCATTCCGGCACGAGTAATGAAAGAACAGAGAGACCTTGAACTCTTCAGTAGTTCAAAATAAGTGGAAATCACAGATCGTAAATACAGGCGTTTCACTCCAAAGATGAAATAACTTTCATGTGTAATCAAAGATTTTCCTATTAGTGTACGTAGAGACTAACTCATACAACTTTTTTTAAATGCAATTTCCTTTTAATCTCGAATAAGCACTTAAAGTGTAAGGAGCAAAAATGTACGTTCCAGAATTTATATGTAGTTTTTAACGTTACATAAAAAAATACTTTAAAATCACAATCATGATAATAACTTCAAACATATGAAATACATTAAATAACTAATCTTCATTATTTTTTAGCTAGAAGTGCATTTAAATATTTTACAATTATCTAAAGGAATTTTATAAGGATTACCGTATTTTATGGAAAAAACGCCGCACTCCTCAAATTGACCTGAATAAGCTTAAAAATATCGTAAACGCCGCATCTATCGGAACGCTACTTTTGTCGACAGCGTCACATTGACCTAACCTTAATCAAAGTTTTCTGAGCAGTGTAGTATGCCTCGTTTTTAATATCTTAAGATCTCTGAAGTTTTATTTAAAATATTTAAATCCGATTTTAAATATTTTTATGAATTTTTAAATTAAGGAAACTCAGTTGGTACTTTAAAAAAATCGTAAACGCCGCACTTGGAAAAAAAAATTTACTTTTAAACTCGTAAACGCCGTGGCGTTTCTTCCATAAAATACGGTACTCCAAATCCTGGATTCATGGATTATCGTCACTAATCTGGACTGGCTGAAAATCAAAATAAGTGAAATTTTCCTTACTTATACTGCGCCATCAAGCAAATTTACAACAAGAACTTGTTGGATATGTCAATCTCAAAACTTTCTTCTATCTCACACATGTTAATACTGGAAAATTCTCTATCACGGTACCAAAATCAAATGACAATATATGCCCATCTTGTGAATTCTAATGGTATAGGTTCGTTGGATTGTGGGCATTTTAAAAGGAGATTATAAGCATCGTACTTTTTAAACAAATCATTGAATTTCGACACCCAGCCTCTTAGATGTCTGCAACCCATAAAAACGACACCTGTTCGACAGTATACATCACCCAATCCTAATAAGGATCTAATTATCTGAAAGTGCAACAGATTATGAAGTTTCATGAAAATCCATGCGAATCGCCAGACAATCGGTTGTAATATACCACTAAGAAAGGAGCAAATAAATTTTTATTTACCTTTGGGTGTAAAAAATTTGAATTATTCCTATTTCATTATATGTAAAAAATAACTTGATTTCAGTTTCCCAAACACTTTCACTTTTTTGACTATTATATAGGCAGGGCTCGAAATGTAGCAGAGCAAACCGGAACGATGTTCCGGTTCGTGAAATTGTGACAAATATTGTTCTGGTTCGTGAAAGTATGGAAAATATTGTTCCGGTTCGTGGAATTATTAAAAAATATTATTACAGTTTTATACATTAGCTTACTTACGCCCTCTGTAGCCTTTTTTTTTTCTAATTATTTAAAATCTTGAATGAACTTTTTAAAATTGGTTTTCCTACGGTTAAATATAAATTTTCTATACGGTAAAGTCCCGATTATCCGAGTTAATATGGACCAAGCTCACCTCGGATAAGCAAAAAACTCGTACAAACCGGATTTACACAAATCGTCACCAACTAAGAAGGTGAAATATATATTTTCACTTAATTCATTTATTTTTATGGTACTAGTAACATTTCTTTGATGTACATTTCCGTTACTTTTAAGAAAAACGGGGAATGAAATTTCTTATTTGAAAAAGCCCTTGATAGTTTTTTGTTTATTGAATGTCAATTTTGCTGCAGTATTACGCTACTGCATAGCTACCAATTTCTAAGATTTTTTTCTTACCTCTAAAACTTACCAGTAAATTTTGCCTAATCCAATCGCCGAAATCCAATAATTGTCAATGATTAAATACGGCAAAAATTTCTATTCAATTTTAGAGGTAACAAAGCCGTACACTGCAAATAGAGGCGTCTTAATTTCAGACACATATGTGACTGAAAAAGTAATTCAGACACTTAAACGTCTGAATATGAAATTTCAGACATCACAGATGTCTAAATTTAAGATACATAAGTGTCTTACTGTGATCATGGTATGGATGAACTGAAAAAAGTGTCTTAAAAATGATGATACGTCTGAAATTAAGACATTTAGAAATCAGACACTTTAGTGTCTGATTGTAATACAATTGTATCATATGTATGATGACTGTATATACAATTGTATTGCAATATAAATGTCAGCAGAATTATAATACGTTTTCGAATGGTTGAAAGACGTATAAAATTCTTTCCACTAAATTTCGTATAAGCAACGTGATTAGACCATGGGGCGTTTGTCAAAATTGTAATAGTTCGTTTACTAAGTTTAGGAAGTAAGTTAATTTTAGTGCAATAAAGTAATCAACGAATTGCCTTTCACAAAATATAAAATTCTCCAAATAATTATATTAAAATAATGTACCAGCTAGCCACCAGCCTCTCCCCTGGCACACACGCTCACCTAATGGCTTAGCGTAGGTTTTTGTGCACCAGAAACAATTCAAAATACTGCAGCCCAACCTTAGTGGCTATTACAGTTTCATGCTATAATTTTTATGCAACAATTGCTGGTCGCCTTAAAAAATTTCGCTCGGGGCAATTATCCTCTGCTTCCCATATGCTAAGATAATGTCCTTTAATAAAAATCTTCTGCTATATTTACACATTACTGTTTTATAATTAGATAATAAAAAATATGGCATAAAAAATACGAAAGGGTGTTATGAGTATGAGTCTATATTTATTTAAATGTGAAAATTCAATACAAAAATAATTATAAAACATATTATAGAAGTATAATTGCATGCCAGTCATGTCAAGAACAAGAAAACAGTTTCATGTGTTCATTTGTTTACTAGTGCTGTTTTCGCCAGCCATGGCTCTTTCTTCTTTTTAACGGCTCGACGAAGGGAATCGCTGTACTAAAATAATCCCTGGATTTGCTAAGTGTGAAACAAAAATTTGAAATGTAGAAATTTATTGTTAATTTATTAAAATTTGATAAGTTATTTGAAAGTTTGACGACAAAATATTTACTTTATGCCTTCGTCTGAAAGCACCTTAACTGTAATAATTATATCTTATAATGGATAATTGTAACGCATTAAAAAATATACTAAAGAAGAAAAAAAAACTGTTCGTTCGCACTAACTTATTCGTTCATTAGTTCATTTCCCATCCCGCTGATAAAAATCAAATGATTTGAAATGAAATTCATTCTCTCGTAGCCCGCAAATCAGGTCCGAGTCAGCTCCCAGTCTCTTATTAGTCAACGATTACGTCATTAACCCATTAACCGCCAAAACTATAAGGTTTAGGTTTTCAAATTTTTGGCTCAGCGTCGTTTGCCACCACAAATATTGAAAGATAATTTTCGCTTAGTTTGATGTTAAAATTTTGTCTTTAAATAAGGCTAATTTTTTCATTGAAAAATAGTGGTGGGTAGGTATATAATTTAAATATGTGCATTTATTTTGACTGTTGCGTGAACGCAACACCAGCGGGTAATAGGTTAACGGAATGAACAAGCGCGAAAAAATATGCTGACAGTCGGGTAATTTTCTTTATGAAGATGTGTGTAATGTAAGGTTTTTAGCCTATTAATCTTTCAAGTGACGATGATTTTCAACTTAGTTTTGTGATGAGCTCCCGATTTCTTTATTTGAAATTGTGCACTACTAGACAGAAATATTTTAAATACAACATTGAAAAACTACCCAACAAACACAGAACTTGTGAGCCACTGATGGGTTTGTTAGCCTTGGCCGAAAGTGTCTGATGGCGGCCCGCTATCATTGGCCGTAACGGCTCCGTCAAAAAAGTGTCACGCCGGACACAATAAGGCCGGAAGGAAATTGGCCGCAAATACAATAAGTTGCCCACAAACGCGCCATTAACAGTCATCTAAAACTGATATTAAGCCGCAAACTGGCCACAATTACACATTTAATGGCATTCCTGAATAAAAGCTTGCCACAGCTATGCCATTAAGGGTCATTTTAAATAAAAGCTAGCCACAAGCCAGACACACTTATGCCATCAATGGGCATAATTAATGAATGCAAGCCGAAAGCTAGCCACATTTGTGCCATCAATGGGCATCATTAATGAATGCAAGCCAGAAACTAGCCACATCTATGCCGCTATTGGTTATCATGGATGAAAACTAGCCCGAAGCTGGTCGGAATTATATTGTTTAACCCCCCCCCCCCCCACAAAAGTTCAGTAAATGATTTTTTTTGGGGGGGGGGAGGGGGGGACAGAAAATTTTTCTTCTAAAAAATATTTTGATAAAAATTAGAATCTAAATTTACTGGTTTTGAAGTGTTTATCTGAAAACAGTTTATATTATAAACTGTTTTCACATATTATATATTAAATCATACTATGTAAAATTTGGAACAGGTCTAGGAAATTCTATTTTTTTAAATATGTTCTCATAACACCATCCTGACTTTCATACATGTTTTACTTTAACATACACTTAAGTTAAAAACAATTTTTATTAAAAGTCAAATAATTAAAAAAGAATAAATTTTACAGAACAAAATGCATTTAGATCCTAAATTTTATCAAAACATTTAAGACTGTTCTCAAATCAAAAGGGTTAACTTTCTGACGTAAGTTTTAATTCATTTTTGTTCGGATACGCATGAAACTAGAAGGTGTTCAGAAACTATGCCATCGAACTGTTTTTTCAGTTTTCTTGTAAACGCAATAGATCTTTCAGAAAATACTGTCAAACTGGGCATTTTGAACTGAAGTTCCGAACGAAAGAAGAAAATCCAGTCAGTAGGGGGAGAAAAATGCCGTGTCACGTGATCAAAATCGCTTATAACCCGATAGGTAATTGATTGATCAAAAAATCGAAAACACAGTTCGCTTCCAAGGTCAGGCTTTCCAATTTTATATCTTACCATTAAAAAATGAATTTGTAAATATGTCAAAAGGTTTTGCGCTTGTTGAGCAAAGCAGTTGAGAACAGCCTTAAAAGATAATTCCAATGGAGGAATAACTGAGCCTTATCTGCTCACCACCTTTGAACAGAACAAATTTCAAATTTGCTGTTAGTAAATGAACGTTCAACAATATTCAACCTTAAATATTTTTATAGAGACATATTC
Organism: Maratus speciosus; assembly: GCA_963932465.1. NCBI lineage: Eukaryota > Metazoa > Arthropoda > Arachnida > Araneae > Salticidae > Maratus > Maratus speciosus. The sequence goes on along the minus strand of OZ010790.1, from coordinate 185,485,476 downwards.
ACCTAAAAAATTTCTTTTTTATAGTTGCTTTAGTTTTTATAAATATTGAGATTCCTAAACAGCTGCAAGAACCAAATTTACAGTTAACAAAGAAAATTTGATAACAAAGCCTTTAATGTATTTTTAAAAAACATTGAACATATGCTAGCCAAAAGAGCAATTTTTTAACTAGTTTCTTCATTTCCATTCAAAATTGTTATATAACAATTATATCCGACGCTTTTATAGTACCATGTTTTACACAGAATTTCTTACCTGGATGTTTCTTTTAATTATCCAACTGGAAAATAAAATACAAGACCACAGGAAGAACAAACAATCTTCTTGAAACACCATTCAAAAATTTGTAAATGCGCTAGGCCTTTCGAAAGATCTGAGTCTTTCTTCGTCAGGCGCAAAAAAGACGTCCTTCTACTATGAAAGCAGAGGCAAGACTCTGCCACACACCACCACACAGACCACAGGAGTTTTATTTTTGTAAACTGAGAAAATGTTAACTTTATTGATCATTAGAATTTAAATCGATTTTTTAAGATAGATTATTTATGTAATTTGGTACTTTAAATTATAGTTGAAAATATGCCACTTCATTACAATACTTTCTTTGGTGTATAATTAATCGGGGGGGGGGGGGATAAAAGTGTGTCTATAATGTAATATGTTGTTGTAGTCTGTTAAGGTCTTACCCCGCCCCACACACACACACACAACCCATCCTTGACATACCTCATTTCATGAACTGTGAAAGAAATTAATTTTCAACATACATTTTTTTTTTTTTCAAAATTATTATGAATTGACAGAAGGCCAGTTGGCACCCCTTTTAAAGTTTTTTTTTTTTTTTTTTTTTTTTTTTCATTATTCAATCTTAGAATTTATTAAAGGCAAAGAATATTTTTCCAAAATATTGGTGGCAGTTTGTTTTTTTTTAACAATATATAACCGCTACTCAGGCACTAATCGTTCATGATTTTTTCCAAATGAACTTCATAATAAAAATATATCTTTGTTTTTCTTACTCTATAAGGATCATTAAGTAATGAGCACTTTATATTTCATTTTTTAACAATATTACCTAGACTATCAAAAATTCAAATTGCACTATACAATATTATCCATATTAAAATTATAATTTCAACACTCATTATAGACAAACTTTCATTTAAATCATAACAGTTTTTGAAGAGCAATTAATATTTAATGTGTCATCTCCAAGCAATACTAATGTATAATTTGTACCATATTACTTTTTCAGGCCGTCGAAGTTTAAAATATATAATCTACATAAATCCAGATATTTATTGAATTATACATAATATATAAAAACTATTAATTATTATTTAACCCCCATTTTTGTTATGAAGCAAAGAAGGTGGTTTTCTTAGAAGGAAGAAGGAGAAATGCTTTATTCCTTTTATTTCACTTTCCTAAAAAGAAAATATATTAAAACACTAGAACTGAATGCCATTTTGTCACACAATTTTATTTTTCACCAAAAATGTAAAGCAATCAAAAATAATTTTTTAATTTATTTACAAGTTGATCAAATTTATTACAAATACATTACAAGTAAAATTATTCCTGTTAGAATCGTGCTATTAGTCAACAAACGTTGATAAAAGAGCTGAAAATTCACAGCCATCTTCTTAAAGAACTTTACTTCCAGATTTTCATATTTTTCTGTAAAACAAAAGAAAAAAAACAGAAATGAAAAATTAGTTTTGCAGAACAAAATTCAAATGATTTTAAAAAATCATATTGAAAAATCAAATTATGGAGATACACTACTATCTATCACTTATATTTTCTATTTTCCAGTACTTGAAATAATTCGGTCTTGCAGTTCCACCACAAGGGAGAGCGTGGTTTGAAGCATAATTAACTCAATTGTTCTTGTAACTCATAAATCGTTATAATTATAAAAATTATTTGGTGATTTATTACCTGCACCTGGCTAACAAAAGACTGCTTTTAAAATTATTAAGTTCAAAAAATATTAAAATATTATATTGCCATTGGAAACATGCCTATGTACATTGTTTCGTTAATTTTAGTATATCAGGAAGTGAGTGAAAAATAGAATACAAAATTTCATCTTAATACAGAGATCAAGTTAAATAAAAGAATGCAAGAAACAATAAAGCTGACACTATCGCAGAATTAAATTTTACTCTAAATACTGTTAATTTAAGAAAATGTGCTGCACTTTATGACTCTTTATGGACTTGGGGGGGGGGGGGAGGCCATTGTAGCAGAGCAAAACCAGAATAGGCAAATGATTATGAATTTATGCCTAAATATCTTTAAAGAAATGTTTAGCGAGCCATTGTCATACTAGTAAATGAACAAAGTTTTAATGATTAGTTTTGAAGACATTCAATATTAAAAACCTAGCTAATTTTAGGCATCATCTAAAAGTGAAATTAGTTGCATTATAATTCAGATTACATACACATTTTATTAATTACTTTAACACTGAATATTATTAGCATTAGAAAAATGCTAAATAAACTGCTTAAACATTATAACAAGTAGCTGAATAGTGAATAAATATTAATAGTTCTTACAAATTCAACCATTTCTTTTTCAATGACTATGTAAGTTCCTGCTATAGTAACAGCTTAAAACATTTTTCCATACATTTTAATAAATTGCAATTTTACTTGTTTAAAACTAAGTTCATAACTGAAGTTTTTTACGTTTCTTTTTTAAAAAGCAATAAATAAAACAAAAACCAAACCCTATTGAATGTTAGTCCTTAACTCATTTGCAATAATGCACTTCTGATGACACACCGCAAAAATTTAATTTTATCTTCTCAGGGTGTCTATTCCAGCTGAGCTACAAATTTCTTTGACTTTTTCAGGTTTTCCATACCAAAAAAGAAAAAATTCCAGGTACCGAGATTTAGTGATGTTACACACAAAAAGTCTAAAAGGTTGTGGAATTTGAGAAGAGAACTTTCACAATTGATTCTGAAGCACAAACTATTGATTTTTTAAAAGATTTTTTTTGTAAAATGTACAAATTGTCGAATACCAAGATATTTACTTCATGGTTAATGATTGCTTGACATCTCTATATTTCTTACATTTTGCAGCAGGGTTGGTAAAAAACCTGTTTTAAAAAAAAAAAAAAAACTGGGTTTTTTTTGGGTTTAAACCGGGTTTAAAAAAAAAAAAAAAAAAAAAAAAATTCCTATTACATACACATGCATATTTATTGATAAAAATAAACATTGTTGGATATATAAGTAATATAACTTCATTTAAAAATAATTTAAATTAAATAATTACAATCAATTATGTAGAAAATTGAAATCATTTATAATTTAAACATTTATAATAAAAGTCTTATGTTCCATCCTTTAGTCTTATGTTCCATGAATAAAATGTTCTACATAGTGAAACACTGATACCTCGAAAATCTTAATAAACAATCTTTTGATTACTAATACTATAAATAAATATATGGTGTAGTTTCATAAATATAATATGCTTTTCCATGGCTATTCAAAGTAATTTCTTTGAACTATTTGCCATCTGAGATATCTGATTTTTCTGTTAGAACACTACCTGAATAATTATCTTTTATTGAAAGTAAAGCTTTTTATAAAGAATTCCCGGAATGATTTGAATTTAGCAGTAGAGTCTTTACACGTTTCAAGAAGTATTGTGTATTGACATTTGACACTTCTGAGAAACTGCCAGTTAAAAAAAAGAAAAAAAAAAAAAAAAAAAAAAGGCAACAGTTAATAAACAGAAATACCTTTTTACCAGATTTTTAGACTACTGAAAACATTGATCTTAAAATGGAAAGTATATTTATAAAAGTTGTCATCCACTAACACATTTAAACAGCCATCAGACTTAATACTCAGGCTTTTTTTTCTAAGCTATGTTATAATACATATTACTTTTTAAATGTCTAAACTAAAAATTAATAATATATCTTTTTAGGCATTTTTATGAGACTTTTTTCTATTATGTCTCAAGCGAACCTTATCTCGATTTCCCCCCATTTTTTTGTCAGATCTAAATAGTGGATTGGATTATGCAATAGATGATTTAAATATATGTTATTGCATATTTTAGTTAAAAGTAAACATGTGCTTCGCTAGCACACAATTTTTCAATGTTTTTTTATTTGACTTCATATCTTGAGTTTCTTTTTTATTCTAAGGTTGTTCTCAAATCCGAAAGGGCAACTTTATTGCATAAGTTTTAATTTATTTTTGTTCGGAAATGCATTAAACTAGCAGATGCTGTTGTTCAGTAACTATGTAATAGAACTGTGCTTTCCATGTTTTTTTTTTTTTTTTTTTTCCAGGCCAGCAACCATTTTTTTGAGTACACTAATGATTGCAAAATACTCACTAGTCTTTAACATATGAACATATATTTTAAAAGAAATACTCAGCTATAGAATTATTTTGTTAAAAGTTAAAATTTTGTTACTTAATAATGTTCACTTTCAGTAAACAAAATAAATATTTTTAATAAGCAGATTTATTCAGAAATTAAAATAAATAAAACTTGCAAAGAACCAGCAGATGTTACCTTATAACACTTATTATACAGATACAGATATACTACATAAAAAAAGAAAGTTTGTTTTAATTTTTATGGAAAAAAAAGTATATAGACAAAGTCAAACACAGTATTGAATAATTAACATTAATCATGAGTAAAACAGAAAAATAGCTTAAAATATTAATTTCCACAATGTTATTGAAGCTAAAATATTTTTGCAAATGAAATATGTATAATAAAACTGATTAAATAAAAATTATTAGGTAATGTGTAAAATTGAATGCTAACTTAAAATATATTCTTCAAATATTTCATTGGTGAAAAAAAAATCTTTAAAATTTAAAAAATACATATTTAAATTTATAAAGAAATATTTGAAGTAAAAAGTAATTAATAAGAATGAGTATAAAAACTAAACCTGTGACTTTATGATCCATTAAGGAGGGTCTACAGTGCACATCCCTATTTACTTGACCCTGGGGCCAGAGCTTAATTTCTAACAAAAAAGTACCGGAGCCCTAATATTCTCCTAAAACCGTAGCGACCCCCCCCCTTCCCGCCATCACTCCAATATATTTCATATATTATTTGCAAAATTTAAAGCATCTTTTTTACTTTAGCAAAATAAAAAAATTAAATTTAGCTACCTGCATATACATAACTGTCAACTATTTCACTTTTTAGTTTATCACTCCTTACGAATAGAAATCTTTGCCTAATTTAAATGTTAATTAATCGCAGAATTCTGCAATTAAATAAGGTAAGGATTATGATTCGGAAATAGTGTTAACACAAAAAAGGAATTGTTCGCAGATATTATGTATATATACATATAATGAATGAACAACTAGCAAAAACGTTCATAAGAAAAAATTTCAGAAAATCTTACGCGCCATTTCCTCCCCATCTCCTACGTATGCGACACATTACGTCACCTATAAGTGTTTTAATAGAAAATAATGTAGAAACTTGTAGCTGGGAGGGAAAGGAAAGGGTAATTTAAGCTTCGATTTTTCGGAATCGCTATTGCACTGGGCTCCGGAGCCCTATATTTATGATCTCCGCTAAATTCAGACCAATATTTAAATATTTACTAAAAATAGAGAAGTACCGGAGCTGAGCTCCGGTGGGCTCCGGCGCAAATTAAGCCCTGCCTGGGGCCCAAAGGGCTATACAGCATATGTCCCGGTCAAGTGGACAGACTAATAGGCAAAAACTTCAGTGTTTAGTTCCAAATAGCTTGTTACTCATTTTATCGGCTGCAAAGGAATGAAAATGCCAAGTTACCTTTGCATGCTGGGAGTCGAACATTCGACCAGTAGCGTGCTGACTAATATGCTATTAGGTTTAATAATGGGTATAACTCAATAAAAATGTAAATATACTTTTAAAAAATTTTGTTGATGCTAAAAATGTTTTTAAAATTGCAACTTTATACATATATATATACATATAATAAAACATTTGAAATAAATGAATTATAAGTGATAAAACCGATTAATAATAATAATTCTACATATGCACTTTATTGCATGTCACAGCTTTTAGGACTCTTAAAAATATTTTTGGGTTTGGTAAATTCTAAAACAATTCTCTGTACAAAGACCAAGAATTGATTTCAGAACTTTTTGTTTACTGCCCAACAATGATTATTCTTATCAACAAATTGCATCTGTATGTATGTAATTTCTGGCCTATAATCTGTGGATCAAATAATTATGTTTCTTTCCTGAAATCCCCAGTAGCAGAATTTTCGATGTCTGTCAGCAGCAAACTAAAATTTATATGCGACCAAACAATGGTGAACCAAGCTACTACCATAAATACTTACAGTAAACCATAATATAAGCAAAAGTTGCATTTTACAAAGAAAATGCACTAAGAAACACAACTATAAAAACAAAGTAAATTTTTAGTGAACTTTTTAAACCCAATATTTATTTTTAAGCTGGTAGATTAATCTGCAAGGTCTAAAGTAATCTGCAGCACTGCTGCCGTGCTGCACAGTTTCTGCTACGGGGATGAAATCTTATTTTCATAAAATGTAACTTATAACTCCAATTATTAAATAAAATTTATGGGTCGAAACATGATTGTTTGATCTGCGGATTACAGCTCAGAAATTATGTAATAAGAAATGATATTTAAAAAAAAATAAACAGTTATTAAGTAAACTGAAGAGAACACTACTAGTGTTGACTCTAAGCCAATTTGACAAGGTACAACAGCTGGCAGCCTTTTTTTTTGCTATTTTAAGCACCCGAAGACCCCTTTCAAAACTATGCACCCAATGGTCTGTACCTACTACTCTTTTTAACATATCCTTTTGGTTAATTTCCTCTCAAGATACATCATCGTCCGTAAAAAAAAAAAAAAAAAAAAAAAAAAAAATGTGAATTTTGTCAATTGGCTAAGGTGAAATTTGCTATTGTTTGTGGAAGGAAAAAAAAAGTTAAAATCCACTAATCGATTAAAAAAAAAAAAAAAAATTGTCAATCAGTAAGAGCAAAAGGTAATTTTAAAAAAAAAGGTGGGGGGGGGGGGGGAGACTCATATAGCAGTTGCATTAAAAAAAAGTTTCACCAATAAGCCGCAGGGACAAATCCTGAAACTATGTTGTGACGTTTTCCAGTCGTTTGAGAAAATATCACAAAATTCCATAAGAGGGAATTCTAAGCAGATCAATTCAAAATATGTTTTTGAACAGGACAGGATTGCCCCTCCCTTTCTCTTATTAAACTAGGGGGCTCTGCCCCCAAAGAGCTACACTCGCCAACCCCCGTTTAAACACCCCAGATTCTAAAAGGACTCTAATTTGACCGGCTTTAAAAAAATTGAATTACAATTTTAAAAAACAGTGACAATCTTTCTGTGAACGGGTTTCCATTTGTTTTCCATTGATTGCAGATTTTTAAGACCAAATCAACTGCTGTTAAGAGATACAATGGCTGTTTTTGTCTGATTTAAAAAAAATTAGTTAAAAATTTGAAAATAAGCTAATGTAATGTAATATGAATTTTAACGCATAATAATGATTTTAAAATTTTCTTTCTCATTTAAAATTCAAGTGTAAATGTATTCTTATGACGCAATTTTCAATATTTTCCTGCTTTTAACATGTAATCATTTAATCCTATTAATATTCACGTGAAAATACTTTTTTTTATTAGAAAGGAAATATTATCTGCACTGTCTTAGAATTTACAACAATACTTGAAAAGATTATTTCAAAATTTGAAATAAATGTCTCATGCAAATATATTTTTTAATTTAAACTGTTTTGCATTAATATTTGGCCATTTTAAATATGACATAATTTCCTCCATTTATGACTTTTAACGCATAATAATGAATTTTTTATTTTAACATTTTCTTTCTCTTTTAAAATCCAAGTGTAAATATAGTTCAATGATATAATTTTCAATATTTTCTTACATTTAACACGTAATTATTAATTCTAATTTGAAAGTTTTTTCTGTTTATAATAGCCATGTGTAAATAAATTTTTAATTTGAAGGAAACATTCTTTCCATGGTTTTTAAAATTGCCAACAATTTAAAATAACACTCGTTACTAAAATATGTAGAAAATTATTCTCAAAATGCTGAAAAATTGAATTAAAAATGGAAATAAAACCTCAAAAAATGAATCAAATTAAAAAAAATTAGCAGTCTGCACATTGGGAACTTCTAATGTATAAAATGATCCAAAAATGATTCAATTTCTTATGTATGGTTTTTGCTCCTATAAATTTTTTTTAATGGAATGATTTTGACCAACTTTAACATTAAATATTTCTTAAAATAATTCTTCGGTTTGAAAACTGTCTGCATCAGCGTGTTTATGAAATATTTCTTTATAATACGACCCCGGGCGCAGAATCGGCGCAACGCTGTGACGCACGTCGCAGACTCCTGAGAAGGTCTGCAAACTGTTTTTCAACTGTTAAAATTTAGAAGAAAAAAGTTTGTTAAAAATTATTTGCCATGTGCCATAATAATACGATCCACGCCACATACGATTGACGAAGCTCCGATTTCCTTTAAATATAAATAATAATTCACAGAGAAAACTAGACATGCGATCATGAAACGCCCATTATTAAATGAGTCAACCCTCGTAGGGGATTGACTCGTTCTATAGAAATATATTTGATCGCTCTATAGATTTTTAAAAAATCGGTCATTAGTCTGAAAATTCGGACGTAAATATCACGAATTTCGACAAATGTTCGCCGAAAAAACATTTTCGTCAATCGTTTGCAGTTAAAATAGCCAATTTTGTCAAAGGATCGTGAAGAAAACGTGAATTTCGTCAAAAGATTGCAAAGAAAAAACGAAATTTTGTCATAAGATCAAGAAGGAAACATTTCGTCAAAAGGCTGCGGAAAAATAGCAACTTTCGTCGAAGGCTGGCGGGAAATTATGGCTTATGTCAAATGATCGCTGAAAAAACATGAACTTCGTCAAAGGGCTACGAAAAAATAGCAACTTTCATCACAGGACTGCAGAAAAACGCAAATTTCATCAAAGGATCGCCGAAAAAACACTAATTTCGTCAAAGGATCATGGAAAGAACGCGGATCTTATCGAAGAATCGCTAAAAAATGAGATTTTCGTCAAAAGATCGTGGAAAATAGGCGAATTTGTCAAAAGATGGTGAAAATTTTGTCATAAAATCAAAATAAAACCCATTTCGTCAAAGGGCTGCGAAAAAATAGCAACTTTCCACAAAGGATGGTGAGAAAACGCGAGTTTCGTTAAATGATCGGGAAAAGACGTTAATTTTGACAAATGATCGCGGAAAAAGCGCGAATTCTGTCAAAGGATTGCGGAAAAATGCGAATTTCGTCACGAGATCGCGGAAGAAAGGCGAATTTTGTCGAAAAATCGCGGGAAAAAGGTAATTTCGTGCAAAGATCGCTAAAGAACGAAATCGTGAAAAAAAAAACCCTATATCGTCAAAAGATCGCATAGAAAACGCAAATTTTTTTCAAAGGATCGGCGGAAAAAAGACTAATTTCTTCAAAAGATTGCGAAAAAAACACGAGCATCGTCGAAAGATCGCGAATAAAAGCGAACATCATCGAAAGATCGCCAAAAAACGCGAACATCATCTAAAGATCACCAATAAAAGCGAACATCGTCGAAAGATTGGCAAAAAAAAAAAAAAAAAAAAAAAAAATGCGAACATCATCGAAAGATTGTGGAAAAACACGAACATCTTCGATAGATCGCGAAAAAAGTGATCATCTTCGATAGATCGCGAAAAAACGCGAACATGTTCGATAGATCACGAAAAAACGTGAGCATCTTCGATAGATTGCGAAAAACAGCGAACATCGTCGAAAGATCATGAAAAGATGCGAGCATTATCGAAAGATCGCGAAAAAAAACAAACGTGAACATCGCTGAAAGATCGCGAAATAACGCGAACAACGTAGAAAAATCTCTAACATCGTCGAAAGAGCGTGAAAAAACGCACATTTCGTCAAAGTATCGAGGGAAAAAAGGTGAATTCCGTCAAAGAATCGCGGAAAAATTTGCTGCAACATTGATGTTTTCACGAGATTTTTTTTACAGCTGACTGGCAGGTTAAATATTAGTTAGCCATGTTTTGAGTGAAAGCATGTTAAATTTTGAATTGTACAACTAGCTAAGATTGCTAAATAAAACATTGCATTAGAATTACTTATAGTATTTGCATGAATTACTCAAATTTGATTTTCTAAGAATTTTAATTTGCTCCAATAACAGCTTTTATTGCTAAAAAATTAAATTTTTGCTGCTACAAAAATGGATTTTACTGCTACAAAATATAGGTTTTTTGCTGCTTCAAAGTGGCTTTAGTGCACTTTCATCTCTGTATTATCACATCTATATATAATTTTTGATATTATCACATTGTATCAATCTTTTCAAAAGTTTTAGAAATTGGTGTTCATATGTTATTTTTACTGTTATTCTGTTTACTAACTTCACAGAAATTTTGACAAATTTTATGAAGATTTTTCAGATAGCGATGTTAAAAATTTTGAGTACAAAAGTAAATTATTTTAAAAAATACTTTCCTTTTATGTTAATCACAAATACTTGGGGGGGGGGGGGTGAGTGCATGAGGGATTGGAAATAGGGCATTTGTCCTTAAGTTCTGCAGACTGTTTTTAAAGTTTCTACTTGTGTTGCAGACTGCAGAAAAAAATTCTGCTGCTGGGAATACGACCGATTTCCATATTTTTGCATGCAGCATTTTTCTTAATATTAACGAAAAAAGACCCCTGGTCACAAAAAATAGCAGTGGTGACAGTGTTAGTTACTTTCTAGTAATAGAGATATTCCTGCATTGCTTCCCTTTTATTCTAGAGCTAACACTAATTACTGCACATACACACAAGAGGAAAATTCCCTAATAGTATCAGAACATCATCTTGTGAAAGATTTTAAGAAATACTTGGTAAAATTGGGAATCACAGGTAAAAAGCGGTAATATTATATATCAAACATGCAATTTAGCTTTTTTCTCCCCTTTCATATTTTTACTATAATTTCTCAATCTATCTTGGAAACACATAGAATATCCATTTAAAAAAGTAGCTTTCTGAGAAAATATAGAAAATAGCTATGCCTGCCTATGAGAAACTACATAAAACGAATGTTAAAATAAAACCTTTGAACAAAGAACTGACTGCATGTAGAGAAAAAAATATTGTAACATACATAAACATAGCTTTGTGTTTTGACAATGAAACTGAACTCGTTACTATAACAATAATAAATATTCCACCTACATTTTAGTATTTTAATATATTTATCCTTATTTAAAGCAACTTTAAAGTAATTTATAATTTAAGGAAAGAAAAATGAAAGTTTGAGAGAAACTTTGGAAAAGAGTGTAAAGAATAAGTATTCTAACTGTACAAGTGTAAAAAATGGTCAAAAAGTGTACATTTAAATTCAGCAAACATGGTAAAGAGTTCCAAAGTTCACCAATAGCCAGGCGTGTGGAATTTCTAGTAAATCTTACCAGCCAGCAAGATGCAACATACAGTTGAAAATTGTTATGTCAAAATTTACGCGGCTGCAAAAATAATTACTGTTACTACAATGCATTTCTATTTTTCTATAAAATTAAGAAATACATATAACAGAGGAAAGTTTAATATAGGATAAAACTTAGTATCATGTTGACATCGCAGTAATTTGGAAAGTTGCAAAATATAGTTAACTAGTAAAAAAAAAATATATAAAATAAAGTTTTTGGCATATCTCTATAGGTTGCAGTTTTCAAAGACTAACTAAAAATTCACTCATCCTGTCAGAAAATTCATTTACTGATCATTATGCGCCAGTGGCAACTAAAATGATGAATTTCTCCACCCTTGTTCGCCTACGATATAATACAATAGTGACAGTGCATTTCCATTTTTACATGCAAAAAATTCTAGTGACATTATAAATATAGAAAATTGACAAGTATATTTACCTTTGCTTGAATGCCAAAAGAGCTGAGTAAGGTGCACAACCCTCTCTGAATTGATTTAAAATCATTGCACTCCCCTAAAATTCATGAAAATAAAAGTTTGTTATGCAATTCAATTATGTTAGTAGAACATAGCAACTCGCAAAAACAAATTTTCTATTCACAAAACAAAACATTTTATAAGTAGTAAAGTAATATAAGTAATGAGGGAAGTTAACAAACTGAACATTCACTGTTAAAGAAAAAGGGGAAGATAGAAGTATTAAAATATTCTCTTTCCAAAGCCGGGTTGCCAGCTATTAGCCAAGCCCCAAAAAGCCGGCTGGCTTTTTTTTGGTTTTGAGTTTTGACCACTTAAAAAAAGACACTACTTTTAAAAAAGGTGGTTTACAGCTAATTCATATTAAATTTGGATTTATGGATTGGCAAATTTCTTCCAAAATGGAAAAAACCAAAATTTTCTTCAAATTTCAAGCAAGTTTCTTCCAAAATGGAAGAAATAGGTTTCTTCCAAGCAGAAGAAACTGCTATTCTTGCCAAAATCGCACACCTGTCTAAAGCTTTTCAATGATTGGCTGCTTCGAGAAAAGAAATTTTGTCCAAACTATACAAAATTAAAAGTTATCCATTTCAATTTAACTAGCATATTTTTTAAATTAGACTTCTGAAACTAGTAGTAAATAGTATCTAGATCATTTACCAACAGCAGGCAGAATGAAACTAATAAAAGACGGTGCTTTTAATTTACATCAATTTTATTAAGGTAAGTAGTAGACTCACTTAAATCTGCAACCCTAAAAAACCCACAAATGCCTAAAATACACACATCATTGCAGATGTAAACAATGAAACTTTCAATTCAGATGTAGGGACAAAATTACACTTTTATTTTTATATCATTCTGTACATATTTTAATATGTAATTCTAGTTAATATGACTGAACTCATGCTTTTTTATGATGGAAGTATAAATTTATTTCTGAAAAAAGAAAAAAAAAAATATATATATATATATATATATCAAGATATTGCTGATATCACAAGTAATTGCAATATTTTTACCAAATATATTTGTGTATTAATCAAGCTTTTTCAGTTATTAAGTCTGGCTAAACCTGAAATAAAACTTCCTTGTTATTTTGATGTGAATTAGTAGGGTACCTTTATGAGGTAAGTTTCATTCTAATAATTCAAGAAAAATGTATCTCATATATATTATGCATATTTAATTATATACTATTAATGATTTACTTGACCTCTGCTCTTAATAATTTAATCATTTTTAAAATTATCTTAATTTATTACTTTACTTAAATATTTTCATATTTTACTATATTGTAAGCATTCATTACAATTTTGATTGCTTTATTACATTCAAACTACTGCTTAAAAATGTAAACAAAGCATGACCAGAAATCTGTAAAATTCTAAAATCCACACAACCTGTGGTTTCAATCTGTGCGGATTTGAGAGAGTCTACTGTAATACACAATAATAACTGTATTTAAAAATTTCATTAAAATCCTTATTTTTCTTGCAACCTGGTGTAACAAAACAAAAGTTTGGAACAGATGTCATATTCGCCATATTCGCAAATTTTGCAGAAACATATACAACTGATTTCCATTTTAACTACAAATTCCATAATTTCCTGAGATAGAAAAATTTCACTATAAATAAAAAGATCTGTATGGTGAAATTCACAAAATCGATCTCAGAATAATATGTACCGTATATCGGGTGATTCTGTTCCGGATTTTCCAAAAAATTAAGGGATGCAGTTCCGAAAATTTAAAAAAATCGTTCATCAATCTGAAAATTCGGACATAAAAATACCGCGAATTTTGTCAAAGAATTACGGAAAAAACGCGAATTTTGTCATAAGATCGCAAAATAACCACAAATTTCGTCAAAATATCACGAAATAACCGCAAATTTCATCAAACGATTGCAAAACAACTGAATTTCGTCAAAAGAGCGGAAACAACCGCGAATTTCGTCTAAAGCGGAGAAATGACCACGACTTTCGCCAAAACGTGGTGAAATAACAGCGAATTTCGTCAAAGGAACGCAAAAAAAAATCCGGAAATTTCGTCAAATGTTTGCGAAATGAATGCAAATTTCGTCAAAAGATCGCGAAATGAAGGCAAATTTTGTGAAAAGATCGCAAAAAACCGCACATGTCATCAATAGATCGCGAAAAAAGAACAAATTTCGCCAAACGATCACAAAACAACCATGAATTTCGTCAAAAGAACGTAAATTTCATCAAAAGTTTGCGAAATAACTGCAAATTTCGTCAAACGATCTCAAAACAGCTGCAAGTTTCGTCAAAAGAGCGTGAAACAACTGCAAATTTTGTCTAAAGGGGCGAAATGACCACGATTTTCGTCAAAACATGGCGAAATAACAGCGAATTTCGTCAAAGGAACGCGAAAAAACCCCAGAAATTTCATCAAATGTTCGCAAAATGAATGCAAATTTCGTCAAAAAATCACGAAAAAACGCACATTTGGTCAAAAGATCGCGAAATAAGAGCAAATTTCATCAAACGATCACAAAACAACCGCGAATTTCGTCAAAGAGCGTGAAATGAATGCAAATTTCATCAAAGATCGCGAAACAACCGCATATTTCATAGAAGGGCAAAATAACCGCAAAACTCGCTAAAAGGAAGGCGAAATAAACGAATATTTTGTCAAAAGATCACAAAACAACCACAATTTCGTCAAAAGATCACGAAACAATCACAAATTTCGTCAAACGATCGCAAGAAACTGCGAATTTGTCAAAAGATCGCGAAAAAACCGCAAATTTCATCAAAAGGGCAAAATAACCACGATTTTCGTTAAAACATAGCGAAATAATCATGAATTTCATCAAAATAACGTGAAAAAACTCGCATATTTCGTCAAAAGATCGCAAAACATCCGCGTATTTCGTCAAAAGGGACGAAATAACCGCAAAACTCTTCGGGGAAAAAAAATGCAGATTTCGTCGAACGATCGCGAAAAAAACGCAAATTTTACCAAAAATCGCTAAAAAAACCAAAATTTCGTCAAACGATCGCAAAACAACCACGAATTTAAGCGAAAAAAGCGCTAATTTCGTCAGAAGATCGCAAATTTCATCAAACGGCCGCGAAAAAAAACATAGTTAGTGCTGGGAGTGGATCCCCCCCCTCCATTTTCCCCCACTGTGCTGTATAACCTTTCAGAAAATTTGCCGTGAATTTCAGAATTTTTGCTTTTCACTCAGAACCACCCCTGTTATATATACTCGCGCTAAGTTGAGAAATATTGGAACTTACGATAATACAGCATTTACCTACAACCAGGGTTGGGTTTTTGACGTCAAAAACTGGTTTAAACTGTCATAAACTGGTTTAAACCGTCGAAAATTGTCATAAACTGGTTTAAATCGTCGAAAACTGCCAAATACATGTAACACACTAAAACATTAATATTTGGAAATTTTTCCAGAGAGAAACATTCGCCTTGAATACAATATTTCAAATGAAAATCAAATTTCAAATTAGTTTTGCGTAAAAGGCGCAAAGACCAACTTAGTGAAAAAGATTCCATGCCAAATATTATTTAAATTATTTATATTTATATATTTATTTTAAATTATTATTAATTTCCAAATATTAATATAGATTCATTCGATGCTGGATTTAATTAAGTGTCTGTGTTTGCCCCATGTTGGTGGCTCACGGAAAAATATTCCATCTTGTGCTGCGTTTGTAGCCTGCCAACTTGTAATAGTGAGAAGTTCCAGGCTGGGTATCGTTCCATGTGGTTTAGCGGTAGAACGTCAGTGCGCTATACTGATGACCCGGGTTCGATTCCCGGCATGGAATCTTTTTCACTAAGTTGGTCTTTGCGCCTTTTAAGCAAAAATAATTTGAAATTTGATTTTCATTTGAAACACACTAAAACATTTTAACAATAGGTAAACATTAAATAAGTCAATGATTTATGTGATCTTTTATTGAAATTTAATAATTTAAAAAATATTATTTGCAATAAAATATTTTTTTTTGGACTTTTCAAACAGAAGAAAATAATTTTGTACAATTAAATAATCCGAAGCAATTTTACCCTGCAGCATGCTACAGCACACCACGTGTTTCACACATCTATTTACACCCAAAAGATTTTTGAGTTTAGAGTGTATGAAGTGTTAGAAAATAGTTTGTCTCTTAATTGATGCTGAGCTAGTAGGACTTGATAGCAAAAGCATTGCTAGATGAGCAAGTTTTGAAGCAGACTCAAAAAGCTGTTGCATTTAATGATACCTTTCCACCAAGCAATGGAGTCCTCTCTATAGCACTGAAATAAGAAGACGGGAAAGGGGATTCTTTAGCTTCATACACAATCAGTATGGGTAAGGATCCATAAATTTTCTCTGTAGCTCAAGTGCGAGCTGAATCAACTGATATAGCAGTCAACCCTTGCTCCTGATGGTTGGGATGCAAAGTATAAGCCAAACAATGGTATGGTTTCATGATTTGATTCCTTCTATTATGCACTTTTTCAGTATGGGCTTAAAGGAATTTCCTTTTAGATGATTGGCCAATTTTGTTCAGTTTTAAAATCGAAAACATTTTTATATATTGAAAGAAAGCATGTTTTAAAAAGATTTTGACTTTAAGCTTTTTTTTTTAAATTTCTTCTCTTATTTTGTAAATGTTTAAAATTAATAATCCAATTTCAATTTTGAATGGAATGGTTATTGCCTAGACTAGAATAACATCGATGCATATTACCTTGTTATATATACAAAAAAATCTGCACTTTTCTATTTTTTTTTTCCATAAAAAAGCTAGCTAATGCTTTAAGCTCTCAAAAGTAAGAGAAATTAAAATGATTTTAAGTAAGAGAAAAAATGTACAGCTCAGGTGAGCTTAATGTCTACTTTTTAGAAAAACACAATTTTACAAAAAAAAATTAAAAATTTTACCCTGTTAAAAAGTTGTACTTAACAATAATACTTTACTATGTACTAATTACTAATATACAGTAAGAGTGAATTTAAAATATTACATGTAATGTTGTCATGTGTGACATTTAATTTGAATTTTTACAGATCAATTTAGTATTTGAGGTTTTTGACATGAAGGTTTAAGCTATGGTTTAAACCCGACATAAACTGACACATGTCAAAAACCTGCCAACCCTGTAATTATTACTAATACTATATACTAATTACAGTAATAGTGAATTTTAAATATTACATCTAATGTGTGACATTTAATGTGAAATTTTACAGATCACTGTAGTATTTGAGGTTTTTGACATGACGGTTTAAACCACAGTTTAAACCGTCAAAAACTGACACGTGTCAAAAACCTGCCAACCCTGCCTACAACATACCATAAAATTTTGGGGAAATTATCATGTGGATTGGGGGAAATGTTGGGAATAGAAACATTTTCTGCACCCCTGGATGCTAATATAAATATGTACAAATTCATTTATTTACTGGGCTGCACAGTAAAATAATGTATAAACAAACACTTTTAAATAACACATTTTTATAGGAAAAATAAAGAATTTTACAGAATTGGCATGAATGTAAGATTGTCTGCTTTTTCATTCCCTAACCTGTTGTGCAGTTTAATTTTCAACAGTTGTTCTAGGTAAATAATGTCCCACATCATTATTGAATGTATATTTAAAAATTCCAACTTCAAATGTAAAACTAGGAAATTTTATATACAATTGTCATAAACATAATACAAAATCTGCAATTCAAATATTTTCAATTAAAAATGGTAGAAGTTTAATATTTATTTCAATTTTATTTGAATGGAATCTAATTTTTTAGGGTGTTTTAAGTATCATATTGTATGAATTTTACTTATAATTTTTAATCTTCAATTGGCTTAACTTATTTGTTACAAAATTTAACATTAAATGTAGAACTAATTGAAGGAAATATCTTAATATCTGTCCCTTCTCAGGCTTAAGCAATGCAGGAAATAAAGTTTGTGTTTGTTTTTAATTTGTTCTTCAAATTATGTTTTTGTTTAATTATTTTTGATTGTAGAGAATTAGAATGAAATTCTTAAAAGTTGAATTTCCTGAAACTGCTTGATATATTAATTGTACTAATTAGTAATACACATAGTATGGAGGAAATGAAACTGCGCGTTTTCGTTTTTAAATACTAAACAAATTACATATAAATATAAAGCTGCTCCCATTATGTACATAATTAGTTTATCATAGAAAAATAATCTAACAAAGAATAGCTTTTAATAACTCTTTTGACTTTAATAAAATTGTCTATTTTAAAAACATCAGCTTTAGCGCATTTAAGCCTACTCATGCCGAAAATTCCTCATCGATACGTGATTGCATTGCTTTAGCTTAAATACAAATCTGTCCCGTGGAGTGATGAGAACTAATTTTAACTAACCGTAATAAACTTATTGAAATAATATATAAAAATAATCTTACCTTTTACCTTGATGATAAAGCTTTTTACTTCAGAAACATGACGTCGCCGTCGCCGGCGAGGGACGTGAGGCAGAACGGAGCGATTCAATTCGATTCTTCCACTTGAGAAGTAAACAAGTTCATAAAATCCCTAGAAGTCCCCACAAATCAAAAGTTGCACACCTTTCTAAAAAACTATCTTTTAATATAATTGAGTTTTCAATATTTTTATAACTCTAAAATTTCATATATAATTTAAAAATAATTTTAAAAGCTGAAGTTTTCAATACAAAGGCGAAAACATTTTTAAATATATCTACGAAAATCCCCGCTGGGGAAAACAATGTGTCGGAAATTTCGTTTTCCCTAGCTCTCCTAACTTTGGTCTTTGCCGGGCCGGTAAAGGCAGTATTTGTTATTTTTTTAGGATTTGTTAGGATTTTTTTTTAAATCTACTTTTAGGGTTTTGAAAAATGTCAAATAACTTATTTTTTGAAACTGAGAACTAGTCACAGTCACACACACAGAGAAAAAAAAAATAATAGTTCGTTTGACTTTAATTTCTTATTATACAGAACAAGAACATTTTGAAACAAGCATATTTGCACATAGACAATTTTAAGGGCAATGTTTACTTTTCCCTGCCCTCCCCCCCCCCCCTTCTTAAAATCCATAAGGATTTCATGGAACATTTGTCAAACCCTTTAACAATAAATCTAATCTTGTTTTTGTTTTATGCATTATAATTAGGAATTTAAGGTGTGCAGTATATATATTTTAAACATTTTGATTCACAAAACATTCTATTTTATTTATTTATTTTGTCACATTTTAGATTATAATTTTTCTTTACACAGAAAATTCTGTTTTTGTACTTTAGACTGAAAATGTCTCAAGTGATACTGAATAAAATTTTAGCAGCAGTCTTTTCAGTACAAGGTTTATTTACATTTAAAAATTTATTTTTTAGAAAAATAGTTTTAAACTAAATAAAAATGTGTAATCTATTTTACTGCTTTAAACATAAATCTCATGACGTATTTATATTTTTACTAAAACCAAGATTTAAAATAATTAAGCTTACATTGAAAGAAATGAAGAGAAAAATACATTACCTCTCTTTAATTAAATATTCGGGTCAGCCCTCTACTTTCTAGACGATGACGGACCATTACAATTTTGCCGGAAACCACCCATCTACATTTTCGGGACAATTTTTGATTTTTATAAAATATTTTCAAACTAAATAAAAATATGTAATCTATTTTACTGCTTTAAATATAAATCTCACGACATATTTACATTTTTACTAAAACCCAGATTTAAAATAATTAAACTTACTTTGAAAGAAATGAAGAGAAAAATACATTTCCTCTCTTTAATTAAACATTCGGGTTAGGTGATATTAGCCCTCAACTTTCTAGACAATGACGGACCATTACATTTTTGCCCGAAACGATTAAGAATTGCCGGGCAAAGTAAATGCAACAGTTTTCTCAATGCCGAAACATTAGCGGTTCGGCAATAGCTGCCGCAACTAGCGGCGGGTCATTTACGGCACAACATTGTTTGGTTACAAATGGCCTTAACTCTTTTTGGCTGCGACATATACACCTTTCGGCCATAAGTTGAGTGTTTGTTGGGTATGTATTATTTGGATATTACGTACTTCTTAAAGAAATGTCTAGTTACTTTTAAGTGTGTGTTCGCAAATAGCAGTATGAAAAAAAAAATCGAAATTAAATTCAGAAATGCATGCGGATTTTTGAATCTGGTATTAGAAATATTTAATATTATATACAGGGCTTAATTTGCGCCGGAGCCCACCGGAGCCCAGCTCCGGTACTTTTCTGTTTTTAGTAAATATTTAAATATTGGTCGGAATTCACCGGAGCTCATAAATACAGGGCTCCGGAGCCCAGTGCAATTCGTAGCTATGCATTTTTATGAAAAAATGCATAGCTACGAACTATTCATTTTTTGTGTTAACACTATTTCCTAATCATAATCCGTACCATATTTAATCGCAAAATTCTGCAATTAACACTAAAACTAGGCAAATATTACTATTCGGAAGGAGTGATAACCAAAAAGTGGAATAGTTGATAGCAAGGTATATGCTGATAGATATTTTAAAATTTTTATTTTGCTAAAGGAAAAAAAAATGCTTTAAATTTTGCAAATAATGTACGAAATATAAATATGCGGATTGATTGACAGGGGGAAGAAGGTATGGGAAAGCGGTACAGTTGTACCACATAATATTAGGGCTCCGGTACTTTTTTTCTTAGAAATTAAGCCCTGATTATATATGGTTTTCATTAACACATTAAAAAATATATAGTATCAAGATAGAAGTGTCAAGAATATCTTACAACTTTTTTTTTTTTAAATAGCGTTTTACTGCTACTTCGTGAAATACTTTATTTCATATCATGTATTTGCAAAAATGGATTTCATTGTGAAAGGTAAGAAAGAACCCTTTTGTACGATTACGTGAACTCTATTTTAAACAGAAATTGTATAGGAAAATAGTGACTTTTATTAGATAATTAAACATATAATAATATTTATAATCTAAGTTATTTTTATTTTAATAATTTGCATATTTGATTCCTTTTTATATCAATAAATATGTTTTGTTTTAAAAGACTTGAGTGTTTATTTGTGTGTTTTCAATAAATGCATATCATTTTCAAAATAATGAATAATATTTCTTTAGACCTCTATTTTATAAATAAATATTTTGTAGTCGAGAAATAATATCCCCCGCTTGCTATTAAAAAAATGTATATATTAATGATTGCTAAATAGCTTGATCAAATTGCAATTATCATTTAATTTATATAAACCAATGCCCATATATAAATAAAAAGAATCTAATTTCAAATGATATTTCATTATTAAGCTCTTTCCTTTCAATTTTCAGTTGTTTATATTTATGATATAATTTTACATATTAATTTTCATTTTTTGCAACAATGACAAGAGTATCGTTTCATTTAATTCTCTTACAGAGTATATTTTCGAAGTAAATGTTTTAATATTATAAAATTTAAACGTATATAAATATGATAAATATTATGATTGCTTTATATGATGGATACACTAGAACGTGAAAGGAAATCGTGAAAGCACCAGAGTGAAGTTAGTTGTAATATCTGAATATTTTATAAATATTTTTTTGTTTTTCCAATGGAAAATAAATCCTACTTATATAGTATTCATTTTTTTTTAATAATCCTACTGAAAGCTTGCTTAAAAGATACAAAATCTGATTTGATTTTCTGTGTTCCATCTCAACAACATATTTAATTTTCAAGTCACAGAGTCATCTTGAAAATGTGCTTTAAACAAGGAATAGAAATCGTTGTAAATAGTCCAAGCTGTGCTAAAAAGCATCATAATTATTCCAAGCTGTGCTAAAAAATTATTTTAAAAAATCAAGTTGAATAAAATCCTATTTTAAAAAAAATTTGCTCATTTTTAATATTTTGGGAATGTAATGAGATTTGAAAATATAAATATTCTTATAATTATTTTGATCTGCAGATATCTACTAGATATCTTTATATCTAGTATATATCTACAAATATCTAGATATCTACAGATATCTTTATATTATCATAATTTGTCTTTTTTTTTTTTTTTTTCTTTCCTTTCAATTTTCAGTATTTTATATTTCTGATGTAATTTTACATATTAATTTTCATTTTTTGCAACAATGACAAGAATATGATTTAATTCTCTTACAGAGTATATTTTCGAAGTAAATGTTTCAATATTATCAAATTTAAACTTATATATGATAAATGTTATGATTGCTTTGTATGATGGGTATAGAACATGAAAGGAAATAGTGAAAGCACCAGAGGGAAGTTATTTGGTATATCTGAAAATTTTATAAATATTTTTTAGTTTTTCCAATGGAAAATAAATTCTACCTATATAGTATTCATTTTTTGTATATATAATCCTACTTGCTTAAAAGATACAAAAGCTGCTTTTATTTTCTGTGTTCCATCTCAACAACGTATTTAATTTTCAAGCCGCAAAGTCATCTTGAAAATGTACTTTAAACAAGGAATAGAAATCGTTGTAATTATTCCAAGCTGTGCTAAAAAATTATTTTAAAAAATCATGTTGAATAAAATCATATTAAAAAATGTGTTGATATTTAATTTTAATATTTTGGGAAAGTAATGAGGTTAGAAAATATAAATATTCTTATAATTATGTTTGATCTGCACATATATTTTTATATTACCATCATTTTTTTTTCTTTCCTTTCAATTTTCAGTACTTTATATTTATGATATAGTTTTGCATATTAATTTTCATTATTTGCAACAATGACAAGAGTGTCATTTCATTTAATTCTCTTACAGAGTATATTTTCGAAGTAAACGTTTCAATATTATCAAATTTAAACTTATATGCGATAAATGTTATGATTATACTTTATATGATGCATATAGAACATGACCAGGAAATCGTGAAAACACCACACTGTAAAAAAAAATCTGTAAAGTCACTAAAGTTTTTCTTGGAAACTGGGATTCCTAGAACTTTTTATGTAACGGCAATAACAAAAATTCCTGTATCAGCGTCTGTTACAGGGATTTTTCTTGTTGCCGTTACATAAAAAGTTCTAGGAATCCCAGTTTACTAGAAAAACTTACGTAACTTTACAGATTTTTTTTTTTTTTTTTACAGTGCAGTGCGAAATCATTTAGAATATCTGAATATTTTATAAATATTTTTTTAGTTTTTCCAATGAAAAATATATCCTACCTATATAGTATTCATTTTTTTTTTTTTTTTACTAATCCTACTGAAAGCTTGCTTAAAAGATACCAAATCTGCTTTGATTTTCTGTGTTCCATCTCAACAACACATTAAATTTTCAAGCCACAATGTCATCGTGAAAATGTACTTTAAACAAGGAATAGAAACCGCTGTAATTAATCCAAGCTGTGCTAAAAAGCATCGTAATTATTCCAAGCTGTGCTAAAAAATTATTTTAAAAAATCAAGTTGAAGAAAATCCGATAAAAAAAAAATGTGCTGATATTTAATATTTTGATGAGGTAATGAGGTTTGAAAATATAAATATTCTTATAATTATGTTTGATCTGAACATATATTTTTTATATTATCATCATTTTTTTTTTTTAATTTCTAGCGAAGTAAGTTATTTTTACCGTCATGTTAACAGAAAGAAAATGTTTTTGACTTCAATCTCAAGTCACTTTTTATGTATCTAATATGGGGGCGAAGGGGGGGGGGGGGGGGCAGGAAGAGTGACCCATAAAATAAAGAATGATTTTTTGTGGGGGGGGGGGGATCGGATTTTCAGGATTATTTTGTTTTGTATTTGATAATGTAGCACCTCAACGCACGTTATCTTAGTTGCATTTAAATTTAATATTTTTTTTGACCAAAAATAAATAAAGCAATAAACAAACCTGCATTGAGATGCTACAACGTTAACCCTTTGTATCATTGCGTTGCACATCTGCAACATACCCAAAAGTCAATGTTACTTACGCAGTAAGCTTTAAAATGCGATTTTATTTATTGTTCCTATTTCCCAATACAGCAGAATACAAATTGACCAGAGAATTTTAACAGACGGAGATAATGAGTTAATTTTTATATCAAGGTTTTTCTTTATCATTTGAGCAATTTCACATTGATATTACTAAAATTAACTTCTTAAAATTTGTCAAATTAAAATAAAACTTAAGACTATCGAGAATAGATTTTTACAGTGATATTTATTATATTATTTGTCGTTTAGAAAGTGTCAAATAGGCATGCTGTCCATCCAGAATCCTATAACTACTGTAGAACAGTCTCAGCCGCCGATATGCGGTTGTCAAATGTTTCAGTATTTCTTGGTAATGATAAATAATATAATAATAAAAACGAAGAGAGATAAAAAATAATCAAATAAATAAAAATTTCATCCTCAATTTTTTATTTTTTATTTATTTATTTTTTGATTTATGTACTGCAAATTTTGTTGAATCTAGTGTTAGATTTTATTTAACACATACATGAAAATGCAAAAAATGCTTAAATTAATTCACTGAATATCTAATTTAAATTGCAAAAAATTGTACAACAAAACAGGGATGGGTTTCATGGGGTTTCGAAAGGGGTGAATTATTTTTACTTTCTTCTATCTTTACAAGAAGAAAGTATTGGATTCATGAAAATTTTCGACTTCCGGTTTTTGACGGATTTACACGTTTTACGGGTCAGAGATTCAAAGAAACATGTTTTTACAAAATGTCTGTCTGTCCGTCTGTATGTGACACAAATTTTGTGGGCACTCTATCTCAAGAACTAACGCACGGAATTTAATAAAAAATTATATTCTAGTAGTCCCTGATATAGATTGGTGCTGATTAGGTTTTGGTGTAAATCGCCTTATAGATGGGGCTGCTATGATGCATTTTGCAGGATTTACACTATTTCGCAGTAGCTGTATCTCAAGAACCAAAGCACACATTTTCATCAAACTTCGGATTTAGTTAGTCCTTGATATGAAATTATGCTGACTACGTGTTGGTGTAAATCGCTCAATAGGTGGCGCTGCTGTGCTGCATTTAGACAGACTTCTTTAATAGCTCTATCTCAAGAACTAATGCACGAATTTTCATCAAACTTCAGATTCAAGTATACCTTGATTAATATTGCTGCTGCCTATGTGTTGGTACAAATCGCTCAACAGGTGGCGCTGCTTGCTGCATTTGTCATGATTTGCGCAATAGCTTTATCTCAAGAACTAATGCACGAATTTCCCCTAAATTTCATATTCAGTTAGACGTTGACATAAGTTGATGATGATTAGGATTAGGTTCTGGTGTAAATCACCTTTTAAGTGGTGCTGCTATGCTGCATTTTGCTGGATTTTCACGATTTCAGCGATAGTCATATCTCAAGAACTAAGGCACGGAATTCCATCTTTTTATAATCCATATGATGAGCATAGATTGCCATTTAATTTAAGCAAAGTGATAACGAATTTTGAAGTATTGACATGTATGAGATAGAAGAAAGTTTTGGGATTGGTACATCCGACTAGTTTATAAATGGGAATAATTTGTTACCATAAAGCCGAGCTGATTGCAGCGTGGACAAAGTGGGCTGTTTTTATGGGCCTTTTGCTTTACGGGCCCCAAAATTTAGTATGAAATTTCCATAAAGCTGATATTTTAAATTTGTTTTGATTTTGTACTTAATAAATATTTAAATGTATAATATATATAATAAATATTTTGTACTTTTAGATCATGATTAGATTAAAGGAAAGGATACATTTATCCAAATATGTATTTGATGACATCGATTAAGCTTAATTTTTTTGTAACAATATATGAACGCGGTGGGGGGGGGGGGGGGCGAAGGAATACCAGGTCTCTGGCCTAGAGTTCATTTGAAGTTGCCACTAAAAGTAATTAAAAATGTTGATGCCGTAGGGCATATATGATATTACATAAATATATTTTGGTGAATATACTGACTTTAATCATTACAAGGTCAAAACATATTTAAAATATCAGCTTTATGAAAATTTCATGCCCAATTTAGGGTGCCCTAAAATCAGGGGACAGAGGAACATCCCAGTTTTCCCACGCTGCAATCAGCTCTGCTTTATAGTATCAAATTATTCCCATTTGTAAAAAAAATTTTCAATGTGATCAAACATGGCAGCGTGTATGGTTTAGAAAGAAAAGTGGTCAAAGTTGGCTTCATATTGGCGAAAAATAACAGGACAAAGATGGCCGCAATTAAGACATTTGAAATGTCTGAAATTCAGGCGCAAGAAGTGTCTAAAAAAATTAAGGCATTTTAAAACGTCTGAAAATCGAACATTCTTGTTTCAGACACTTAAGTGTCTGAAATTCAGACGCAAGAAGTGTCTGAAAATTTTCAGACATTTTAAAACGTCTGAAAATTGAACACTACGTTTCAGACACTTTAGTGTCTGAATTTCCGACATTTCAGTTTACAGTGTACAAATTGGCAACTATATCATTCTATTAGTGTCATGAAAATTGCAGGTGTAGCCTCTTCTTTCTGCTCAAAGTATTAAATATTTTTTTCAATTGAACTTTTACCTTTGGAATGGATCATTTTCTTCTGATGGACTGATGGCTTCCATTATTATGAAACAGCCATTATAAATGAAGTGTTAGCTGAAGATGAATGACACCTTTACCTAACACTTCATTTATAATGGCTGTCATAATAATGGAAGCCATCAGTCTATCAGAAGAAAATAACTCGGTTAAAGCGGAAACTCGGTTAAGCGGGACTCGGATAATCGGGACGTTACAGTATTTTTTTTTTTTTTTTTTTTAAAGTCGTCAATAATTTTGAAATAGCGTTCTGATAGAACTGATCTTCAACCTGAAGTCCGCGAGCCACCAAGCTCCCAGACTATTAGTACAGTCGAACCTCGTTAACATGAACCTCAAGGGGAACCAAAATTTTGTTCATGTTAACAGTAATTCATGTTATGAGTATCAAATCTTTATATTCGTTTTTATAGGGGACTGTGAAAACAATTCATGTTAAAAGTAATTCACGTTAAGCGTGTTCGTTAACGAGGTTTGACTGTACAGAAAAATTTGCCTTATTTAATGAAGGAATAGGTATGGCGGGGAATACATTTTGGAATTTCTGGTGGCTAAAGAATTTCAGGAAAAATTTTTTGAAGACCCCTAACATTGATTATGAGGACACCAAGAAAAATAGATATGCTCTGTCACTTGCATGTATTTCACATGAAAAAAAAAATGGTCAAAGTGTTACAGCATTTTTAGTTTACGGAGGAGATTGGTAAATTCATAAGTTTACACTCTACCAATAGAAGAGAATGATGTTTCTTTATTTTCCAAAAAGTATATATTTTTTTAAGTGCAGTTTAATGGTATACTGTGTATTACGGATGAGTTCGGGCTCTTATTTTGGAGCCTTAGCCCGACAAAATGGAATCCGATCCCGAACGCGCCCGATACTGAAAGTACGCAACAGAAAATTGCTTAAAATTATTTCAAGATTGATTTTCTTATTAAAAAAAAATCACTTCTTACATAGAAATAATTATATTAACCCTAAATACTCTCCCATGAGGACATTTCATGATTTTCATATTTCTGAAAGTCTGTTTAAAATAGCAAATTTTTTTATTTTTATCCAACACTTTGGCAGAAATCCACAAATGGCACACATTTTATTCTATATAATATTCTAAAATATCATTGTGCAACTACGGCAGAAAGACATGAATTCTGTTTTCTAATAATTCAGAAAAAGGACTTCAAACAGAAAGAGAGGATAGACAATGAATATCCCATGATTAATTTGTGTTACTGGACGCTAAGGCCCTAGAATCAGAATATCTCTTTTTATATCCCATCAATAAAAATTCAATTCCCTTTCAAACTAATTTTAAACGGTAAAAACAAAAACTAATTTTTAAAGAAAAAAAAAAGTTATTAAAAAGTTTTTTCTGTAAAAAATATGGATTTTGTAATTTTTACAGAAAAAATCTATATTTTTACAGAACAAAACTGTTTTAATGAATAAATTACATATATTTTTTGTAAATAAACGGTTTTGCACTGGCGCCAAATTTGACAGTTTCTTTCTGTAGATGATTCTAAAACACCTTAAGAAACAGACTACATTCTTGTTTTCCATATAACATGTAGTCTATGTCTCATGTCATGTCTCATATAGCATGTTTCTCCTTTTTCAATTTGTTAATAAATAAAATTTTTACTTTGATCCCGAGACCAAAGACTGTTATAAAAATCGAGCACGAGACCGTTTTGGTTCCCGGCTGGGGCTCTGTCCATCTTATTATGCAATGAAGATAAAATAAATACCGCATCACTCGAAAATACTAAAATTTCCCAAACATCGATGATATACATTATAAGTTCCACTTCTGAATTCCCCCTCCAAACCCTTGATCTCAGTATATTATAACAGAAAGATAATACATTAAATTATGGTAGTTGCGAATATTCAAATAAAGTTTCCTCCGAACTGTAAAAACTTCTAATAAAATATTTCTGTAACTGAACGCTTTAACAACTGTTTCACAAAATTCATAAAAGGGGGGAGCCAACTGTTAACAAAATATAGAAAACTCTAACCCCTCATGGTATGAAGATCGCGCTAATTTGGAGGTGTCCATGAAATTCCCTGGCTATTCACAATTTTGGATAAAAATTTGAAATTCCCTGACTTATTTGGCTTAATCTGAAATTCTCTGATTTTTGAGGTAGCGTAGAGCAACAACTCTTCAATAGGAAAAAGCACCGCGAACATCAAACTATTCGGTTAAGCCGAATAATATGAAAATATTCAGCCAAACCGAATGTAAGAATCTTTTTAAAACCTTGCATAACTTCTATTTTTAACTATCTAACTAACCAGCCTGGCAGACACGGTATGATTGTAAAAATTTTCTTCAATTCCTTCGAAATTTCTCTCCGATTTTAAAACATTTGTTTTAGTATATGAGAAAATTTCATTGATTTATTTTAGTTCGCAGAAGAAGCTGCGAAGTTTAAAGTTTTATTAAAAAAAAGAAAAAAAAAAGACTATCCTTTTTATTAAATAACAACACAAAGCATGTAGGATTTTTTCAGCGCAAAGTATATTAATGATTGTTCATCAAAATAGAAGTATTTGTGTTAAATATGATGTAAAGTTGTTTTAAAATTTATCTTTAAAACCTGATATATGTATTTGGAAAGAAGAATATTCCACATTAGGCTGGCCGGATATTCGTTTTACTTGTGTGTCAGTAGTGTGTATTTGACAGTTCCACGGCGTCTGTGGTCCTGAGGTGGCGCGGTGTGAAGTGGTGTGGTGGCGCGCTGATAAGAGTCGGTGGTGGTGGAAACGCATGTCGGTGGAAGGAGAGGTGTTGTCGGGAAACGGATAAGAACTTGTCTTACAGTACGAGGGTATTTTATTTTGAGGAGATAGAAATTTTTCGAGGAAATATTTTTCGAATTTAATTTTGAGGAAATAGAAAATTTTTTCGAATTTTATTTCGAGGAGATAGAAAATTTATTTTGAGGATTTTATTTGTCGAACTTAATTTTATTTTGAGGAGATAGAAATTTTTCGAGGAAAAAATTTTTTTTTTCGATTTTTATTTTAACGGAACTTTATTTTACGAATTTTATTTTTCGAATATAATTTTATTTTCAGGTGTTAGAAAATTTTTGCGAATTGAATTTATTTTACGAATTTTATTTTAGGTGTTAGAATTATTTTTTCTTTTTAAAAATTACTTAGAGATAGAAATTATTTGCGAATTAAATTTTATTTTTCGAAATTTATTTTGTGATGTTAGAAAATATTTGAGAAGAATTTTATTTTCAAGTCTTAGAATTATTTTTTGAATTTTTATTTTTAGGTGATAGAATTATTTTACGAATTTTTATTTTCAGATGCTAGAAAAAAATTTTCGAAGTGAATTTATTTTTCGAATTTTATTTTTATTTTACGAATTTTATTTTAATGGAACTTTATTTTTATTTTTAGGTGTTAGAAAATTTTTACGAATTGATTTTACTTTTACGAATTTTATTTTGAGGAAATAGTCTCTTATAGTACGAAGGTATTTTATTTATTTTCGAATTTTATTTGAGGAGATAGAAATATTTTAAGGAAATATTTTTATTTTGCAAAGTTTATTTAGCAGAGTTAGAAAATATTAGAGAATAATTTTATTTAAACGGAACTTTATTTTTATTTTACGAATTTTATTTTTCGAACTTAATTTTAGGGGAGATAGAAAATATTTTCGAATTTTATTTTGAGGAAATAGTCTCTTATAGTACGAAGGTATTTTATTTATTTTCAAATTTTATTTGAGGAGATAGAAATATTTCAAGAAAATATTTTTATTTTACAAAGTTTATTTAGCAGAGTTAGAAAATATTAGAGAATAATTTTATTTAAACGGAACTTTATTTTTATTTTACGAATTAAATTTTAGAGATGTTAGAATTATTTTAGGAACTTTTATTTTTAGATGTTAGAAAATTTTATGCGAATTGAACTTTATTTTAGGGGAGATAGAAAAATTTTTCGAATTTTATTTTGAGGAAATAGAATTATTTTGCGAACTTTATTTTTATTTTAGAGGAAATAGATTTTTTTGAGAAGAATTGCTATTTTATTTATTTAACGGAACTTTGAAAATTCGCGGGAATTCATTTTTATGTTGGTATTTAGTGGAGATACTCAATTTTCAATGGATGACTTTCTTCGAGAAGAGGTATTTTTGCGTGATGTATTATCATGTTCGTGTTAATTTTTGGACGATGTGTACTCATGGGGTTAGCTTGATTGAAATTTATTTTGTTTGCATGCGCAAAGAAAATATTTTAGTTGAATTTGATAAACGTCATGGGAAAGATTGACTTTTTTCAATTTTAATTCAACAGCAAATACAAAATTGACTGGAAATATTTGTAACATCATTTTAAAACCAATCATGATTGTGCATTTATAATTTCCTGCATTCGTTAGATACAAAATTTATGCGAACTTTATTTTTATTTTAGAGGAAATAGAAGTTTTTGAGAAGAATTGCTATTTTATTTTTTTTAACGGAACTTTGAAAATTCGCGGGAAAGAATTTTATTTTGGGGAACTTAATTTATTTCGTGGTCTTAATTAAGAGGAAATATTTTTATTTTCGAACTTAACCTATTTTTCAGGAAAGTGTTTTCTTATTTTGAGAACTTTTATTTATTATTTTTCGTTAATAATAGATGTGTGTTAAAAAATTAAGAGGATAATTCTTAGAATAGACTAATATTTTGGAATTTCAAAATTATTTAATTTATTATGTTTTTAAAATAATATGAAATAAAAGCTTACTTGATTTTCATGATGAGAAAATAGATCATGTGCATTCGTTGAATTCAGGTTGTACATGAAATTAACACGCATAAATTATAAAAATACTGAATAAATATTATTTCAACTAAGTAGCAGAAAGATTTTACACCAATACACCAATGCAGATGATAATGAATTCCTACAGATGCCGTTATGCTTCTGTTTATCTCACACGCACTTTTAGAGCAGATAACATTTGAGTTGCCATTTTTAAAAATATAAATATTTTATTATAATAGCATTGCCACATTTCGACAAAAGTCTCTTATCAACATGCTTAGTATGACGCCAAGGATAGCCTCGTTCCCAAATAAAGTAATCTCGAACACGAATTTTATCAAAGTTCACCCCTTTTTCGCAGACAGAAATACTGCACACTAATGATAACATCTGTTTTTAATATCGCTCAATGACCGGCAGATTAACTTAGAGTAAAGCGGTATGTGTTATCATTTTGCAGTGGTGACATTCAGTATATGCGGGCGACAGTCAGTCTCTGCCTTCATGTTTGTGGTGGACAGCAAGAATGTATTACCCATTTCTAGTAAATTTATTAAAACTGGAATATTTAAAGTAAATACAGAGGTTTTAAAACTTGCAAGACTATAATTTATTTAAAAGATTCTTTCTTTTAAATGAATGGACATTTGAAAAATTTTGCGGAAAGATTTTAATTTTGTGAACTTAATTTTTTTTTTTTTTTCGATTTAAATTTTCATGGATACACTCTTCGAGAGGGAATGTATATTTTTAGATGCGTTAGTTTTAGATAAGTTGTATATGACATGCTTTAAAATTAAATTTGTAAATTTAAATAATAATAATAATAACAATGAAATAATAATAATAATGAAAACAATGAAATAATAATAATAATGACAGCATTGAAATAATAATAATGACAACATTGAAATAATAATAATAAAAAGCAAAAGAAATATTCCGTTAGTTGAAAAATAAAGTTTTCTCTTTAGAGTTCATATATATTTTGCAGTATTCACTATCAATTCACATATTTATCGATGTGTTAGATCTTTTCAGAAAATTAACTTGATTTTTGTGTAATGTTTGTGGGAAAGAATTTTTCTGCTAAAGGAATCATTTGAAGTTTCTTTTTTAAAATACCATGGTTCGACTTAGGAAATAATTTTACTTATTACCTAAAATGAATTTTTTCAAACTTCTGCTTGAAGAATCGCTTATGTTAGAGTTGAAACAAAGGCAAGTTAAAGATTAAATAATTCACTTTTAGATATTGTGCACATTTTCAATAAGCATTAAGTAAATTTTCAGGAATAAAGGTCACGAAATTTCTGTTAACTTAATGCGCCAATCATCTTACGTGATTTAGGTCACGTGACTAGTAAAATATTTTAAAACAATCAGGGTTGAGTATTTATAATTTTCTGCAACCCCTATGGATTGTATAAATTTGCATGGTATGAGATAGCGATTTTAATTACATGACAAACACGTATTTCCTCCGCTCTTGAGTTCTTTTTCTCCTCTCGCGTGGAAATTCGATTCAAAACATCAACTTTGACAGAAATTTGAGATTTACGGATTTCTTTTTAAAGGAAATGAATTGATTTTATTTTAATTGAAACTAATTAGAAATGTCACTTACTTTAATCTTCATTAGAAAGAGTTGGAGACTTTGCTGTTTCCAAACATCACTTCAAAATTAATTATCTTAAACGCTGAAGCTAAAATATAACGTTACTTTTAAATTCTTTGAAAAATGAAAAGTAAAAGAAAAATGCATGTTCACGCAGAGACATAGATTTTTTTTTTTTTTTTTGACTTAGAACTATTCTTAGTTAAATTTTGGTTTGACTTTAAACTTTATCAACCTGTTTAAACTCTGTTAATTTATATTTTGGAACTATTGGAAATATTTTTGAGTGAAAAAGCTTAGAGTTTGAAATTGTAACTCGCACATAACAACGTTTCATATTTTTCCAAAATATGAGTGAGATGACTTTTTGAAAACTTTTGAACTATCGTTTAGAAATTACTTGTAACAGTTTAGCAATTTCATATATGAAGATATTTCCAGTCACTAACAAGATTTGATACTACAATGTGACTTATGTGTCACCAATGATCTTTCCCTCACAAAATACATTTGAAAACTTTATTTTTACTTATACGTTTAAATACATAGAGAAAAATTTAGCTTACCTGAAGCCATATACTTTAAGCATATCTCTTCCCTCACCTGATTAAGAGAAAATGGTGGATTTCTTATCTGTTTAACACGAAAGCCACGCATTATCACATGACTTCACTCTGCTATGTGAATGGCTGATAGTATAAACACGTTATCAACGTCATCAGTAGGCCATTAGAATAGCTAGACTTTTGTGGTGTATAGCATTGCTATCCGAAGCATGTTTGAGCCTGTTTTTCGCTACCTCATCTGTAATGTAAGTTGTGATTATTTTAATTAGTTAAAATCCCCAATAGGGCATTTTGATATGACGCAAAAAAGGTAGAACACAAATTCTGCCAACGCGCACTCGACTGCACATATTCTTGGCATCTTTTGAGTGAATTCAGGCTTACCATATTGGCTTCTTTTTCGCACATTATGCGATTATCAAGTGCTTCTGCACAACTTTTTTTTAAAGAAAATGCCGAAGTGTGAAGTGTCATTTTTTGCAAAACGTGTATTGTTGTTATCGTCTAGCGTATGGAAAAATAAATATAAACGGAGAAACATATACTAAGTAAGTGTTTTGTATATTTTTTCTGTTTCATTTTCTTTCAGACTAGTTTTTATTTGGTATCTCGTATAATTTTTTTTTGGTTACGTCAATATTAAAAAATTTTTCGTGTTAGATATGATCCTGTTACTTCTACTGCTTTTGCTCAGTGTAATTTTAAGAATTTAATATTATGATTAAAAAACTTGTAGTCATATGTAGAGTAATATTAACATATATTAGAGGTAGGATATATCTTCTGATCAATGACATATACACAAGATTTTTTTTAGGGTGGAGAAGGAATGAAAAGTGCATAACTTTTTCAAAAAAAGTTGGTTCTTTGAAAATAAAAGACTTATCGAATTTTACAGGTATCAAAAGCACATCTGTGAAAATATGTATTCATGTACTTTTATTTAAAAGAAAGTCGTTGTAACTGAAAGCTAACCCCCACACCAAAATATAAGTTATGTTCTTGAGTTGAACTCTTTTATTGTTGTTAAATATCAATAACTTACAAAACTGAATGTTTTCAGTGGATATGGTAAGCAGTGTTAGGGAATAAACGGCTAAAAATGAGGTGGATGTAATTGCAATAATCAGTTTAATCGCAATCATTAACAACCTTTTACCTATATTTTTTCCACCTCTCAGTGCTTTTTAAAAAACTTCATACTTTTCTCAGATATTAAGGGATGAGTCGCAATTCTCTCCATGCTTCAGAATTCTAATACACAAAAATGTCAGTAGGGTATCTAGGATTTTGTTCCGAGAAAGTGGAGAGATGAGCTGGGAAATGGTCTTGTGTACAAAATTATGTAAAAAATACAGATTTTGAGGGGAAGGGAGGTAAGGCTACTGTAGCCTCTCAGTTCCCTTCTTCTTGAGTATGTCCCTGATAAATGCTATTGCATATGTATCGTCAGTGTTTTTTACTTTTATGAGTGGTCAAATTTTATATGTGTAATCCAAGCTGATGCATGAGCTATGCAACGTGGGGAAAATGCATGTGTATTCTTACTATTTCAACAATACTTGCTTTTATTTGTATTTGAATTTTATGTAGCATTTCTAAGAAGTTACAGCCTGAATGTATAGTGGGATGACTTTCATATAATAGGCAGATTATTTTTTTTACTCCCAATTTTTATTTGATTAACTTTTAAATGCTTATAGGAGGCTGAATTTTAGTTACAGTAATGCAAAAAAAATTGTAATGTTGCCTGACTATGGTTAAGTAATTCGTCTAGTAGACTTATTATAACTATGCGATGCAATGTTTGTATACCATTCTACGGTAAGGGTTTGACATAACTATTGTATATTTAACCCCTTTGCGATGAATGTCTTTTACAGAATTTTTAATCTTTTCCCACATAGCATTTTTAGTTTGCAGAAAATTTGCAAAGTTGCAGCAAGCTCAGCATGACAAGACTGAAATTTCATAACACAACTGCAGCAAGTTAACGCAAACGCCGAAGTCACCACACTTTGAACTTGCAGCTAACTTATCGTGCAAATTAAATTCATGCTGTGTCCAAGTTATTGCAAAATAACAGCAAAGAAGTAATCAAAAATACTTCAAACTTACTGCTAAGTAATAATCTTTCCATGCCACATCAACTGTTTAGAACTGTTAAGTTTAACCCCTTCGAAGGGGTCCATAGACCTGACCAGATCTACTGATACATACACACCGTTAAGGTACATGCATTGTTTTTACCACCATAAATAAGTTAAGGTAATATTTGTACATTTCAATTCAATCCTTTTTTGGTATTTGATAAGTATAGCGTTTAATAAAAGCAGTGCCAAACGAATAAAATTTCTGTGTATCTGCTAATTATCTATTCTCTCAACAGAGGGATTTTTGCTTTCGTCACTTTTGTGAATTAAAGGCTGTCTTGCCATCAGTTTCATAACAAACTACTCATGTAAGTGGGTGATGGTATACCCTGCGGAAGATTTACTGTGAATTTCTCAATTCAAATTTGTCACAACAAGATAATATCAGAAAAAATCTAACTTGCTGCTAATGTTCATGCTATCTGGGTTATCACCGGTTTTTCAAAACAGAAAATTTTGCCTAATTGAATTGAGAAAATGCCCTGACAAAATAAAGCAAAATTTACAATAAAAAATAACTGGTGGGAATAATCAAGGATTCTGAGCAATTTATGAGTCACATATATGTGATGCTCATCCCCAAGGTGTTAAATTGATCATTAATTTATCTCTCTCTCTCTCTAATAGGATATCATAGTTTTGGAAGATTGTGTTGCAGTTCATCTAAAGCCAAGAAGTAGTTGAAGCTTTCATGGTATTGTAGAAAAGATTAAGTTCCATCTCTGAAGATGAACAGAAGAGGCTGAGAGCTTAAATCTGCTGTTACCTGACGTGATTGAAAAATAATATTCATACGTTAAAAGCAATTAGCCTGGTGAAAATCAGATGAACCACCTCTCTGAAGATGAACAGAAGAGGCTGAGAGCTTAAATCTGCTGTTACCTGACGTGATTGAAAAACAATATTCATACATTAAAAGCAATTAGCCTGGTGAAAATCTCTGGTGGATAGAGCCTTTTTCATTGATTTCATTGGAAAGTGGCCGTTCACTAGGGCGTTTTGCCCGGATCGTTACTCTGAAAAAAATGAGAAGAAACAGTAAGTTGATTTCATTTCTGTCTCTTAAACAATATTTACAATAACTCTCCTCTTTAAGTTCTCAAACTCTTATTTTTAAATGCCACTTTCATAAATTAAATTTTTTTTACCAATGAGATAGATTGTAAATACAACTTTGTTTTCAACAAAAGTACGATTCTAATTTTTAAGGCCATGACAGGTTTTGAGATAGGCTTTTGCCCCCTCCCTTTCTATGTATGTAGGTTAGAAAGAAATGTCCAAATCAAATATTTTTTTAGATTCAAAGTTCATTCTAAATAGAATTTAAAATATTTAATTGGTGATTAAGTTACATTATTAAGTTAAATTATTGCATTTTTATGTAAATTTAAAATTTACTTGAAAAAGTATAAACAAAAATCAATTTTAATTCTAGAATTCAACATTTTCGCGTTTAAGTATATGAAGTCACAAAAAATGTTAAATCTATTTTTGGTGATAAGAACAAAAATTTTTTTGCTGAATTTCAACCTCATGGCTCGAGATGTTGCATCATCTGTAGTACACCATTGACCTTATTGATAATCAGGATGGCCTGAAATTATTCCAAAATCCTACGGTGCTGAATTTTCCAGCGCAACCAGCTTATAGCATCAGGTCATCGCTAGCAACCGTAACTGTGACGATCATTGATGGAAAAGCCGCATCGCTACCTTGTATATCTACGTATGGGAAAAAAATCAATTTAAAATAAAAAATGAACAGAATATTTGGTAGTTTTCGGTTAGCCGGCGCCAGTGTTATATGTATATACATATTTATATACATACATATATGTAAATATACATATACACATATTGTATATATACTATATATAAATATATATGTATATATACACACTGTAAACTGAAATGTCTGAAATTCAGACACATAAGTGTCTGAAACGCAGTGTTCAATTTTCAGACGTTTTAAAATGTCTGAAAATTTTCAGACACTTCTTGCGTCTGAATTTCAGACACTTAAGTGTCTGAAACAGGAGTGCTCGTTTTTCAGACGTTTTAAAATGTCTTAAAATTTTTAGACACTTCTTGCGTCTGAATTTCAGACATTTCAAATGTCTTAATTGCGGCCATCTTTGACCACTTATCTTTCTAAGCCATATACGCAACCATATTTGGCCACATTGAATCATTTTTTATAAAGGGGAATAATTTAATACCATAAAGTAGAGTTGATTGCAGCATGGGAAAACTGGGATGCTTCTCTACCCTCTGATTTTAGGGTTGCCCAAATAGGGTACGAAGTTTTCATAAAGTTGATATTTTAAATCAGTTTTGACCTTATGATGATTGTAATCAGTATTTTGTAATTTTACAGTAGGATAATATCTATATATATATTCACCTAAATATGTGTTTATGTGATATCATATATGCCCTAAGGCATCAAAAATATTTATTGCTTTTAGTGAAATTTTCAAATTAATTATAGTACAAAGACATAGTACTCATCTCCCCCCCCCCCACCCCCACCGCCTTCATATTCTGTTACCAAAAAAAAAGAAAAAGAAAAGCCTATTCGATGCCATTAAATACATATTTGGATAAATATATCATTTTCTTTAAACTAATCATGTTCTAAAAGTAGAAAATATTTATTAAAATAAGTATAAGATCAAAACAAATTTAAAATATCAGCTTTATGGAAATTTCATACCAAATATGGGGACCCGTAAAGCTAAAGGTCCATAGGAACAGCCCAGTTTGTCCATGCTGCAATCAGCTCTGCTTTATGGTAACAAATTATTCCCATTTATAAAAAAATGATTCATTCCTTTAGAAAGAATGCCATCCCTGCTTTGTTGTACAATTTTTTTCCCGTTTAAATTAGATATTCCCAGTGAGTTAGTTTAAGCATTTTTTTGCATTTTTAATTTCTGTGTTAAATAAAATCTAACACTAGATTTCACAAAATTTGCTGTATATGGGATCCCAACATAAAAAAAAAAAAAAAAAAAATTGAGTATGAAACTATTACTTTTTTTTTTTTTTATCTACCTTCGTTTTTATTATTATACTATCTATCATTATCAAGAAATACTGAAACATTTGTTAACCGCACACCGGCGGCTGAGACAGTAATTATAGTATTCTGGATGGACAGTATGTCTAATTGACACTTTTTAAACGATAAATAATATGATAAATTTAACTGGAAACAGAAATCCTTCATTATGAATATCCTTCATTTTTGCTCCCCACCGTGTTTGGAGTATTTGCAATCACACAAGCGGTGGCAGTTGCAAAAGCGATTTCTTATACAAATGATTGGTATATGATTAACTACATTAAGAAAGAAACCAAATTAAAATCAATATAAGGTAAATATCTTATACTATTCTGTTCATTTTCTTAGTAGAAAGTACAAATTTCTTTCTTTGCAGTGTGCTTTGAAATATTCTAACGTTTAAATAAAATAATTCAATAATAATAGTATTAATAATATATTAAAGTTTTCACTTTCTCAGAATGTTTTAAATTTGTCATACAAATATTAACATCTCAAAAATACAGGCTGGTATTATAAACTCGTTTTTTCTAAGTGAGAAGAAAAAAGAAAAAATAATGAATTTTTGAAAAATGTTCAAATATAATAAAATTTGCTAAGCAGTCTATGCATATATTGTGCAGCATTTTTAAACAGTCTAGAGTAAA
Source organism: Maratus speciosus (assembly GCA_963932465.1). Taxonomy (NCBI): domain Eukaryota; kingdom Metazoa; phylum Arthropoda; class Arachnida; order Araneae; family Salticidae; genus Maratus; species Maratus speciosus. The sequence continues at coordinate 185,446,016 of OZ010790.1, read as the reverse complement.
AAGAAAAACAATGAAGAAAAAATCATACAACCAATTAATTCCACTCTATATAGCGGATACCGGCGAATAGCGGACTAATTACGTGCTACCGAAGCGCCCGCTATTCAGAGGTTTTGCTATATATTCATTTATATGCGCTGCGCATTCTAAATAAATAAAAAGATTTTTTTGTGACAGTGTAGCAATGATGTTCTAAATAAATTCTAGGTCCAGCGGTTGACATTAATCAATAATATTCTGCAAATTTACTTTAAATCACATGAATCTAAATATCCATTCATGCAAACCAACCAACTAATTAGTATTTGACAAGTTACTCTATTTGTAGCATCACAATGTGCATTTATACATTTCTTTTTTCTAATCATATAAAGACAAAATTCAAATGCAGCAAAGATAACGTGCGTTGAGATCTTACATTATCAAACACATACATAAAAAATATACTTCATAGACTTAAAATCCTATTTCATTTTTTTTTTATTAGTTTGTTTTTATTATTAATTTTCCCGATTCTTTTTTTTTTTTTACATCCAGATAAAAAAAAAAAAAATATTTGAGGTGAAATGAAACTTCTAAAAATATTTTTTCCCTTTAAACATCGTAATAAAAATAACTTATTTAACAATAAATTAAAAGAATGGAATAATATGAAAAAATATATACGTACAGTCGTGGAAAAAAAAAGTAAACACCCCCCACTAACTCCTCAACAAATTATCGTAAAAGAAAGTGACCGGTACCGAACGATTGGAAATAAAGTCTACTTTTAAATGATATAGATAAAATTTGCTTAGGGGGCCATCTACATATTAAAACGAACCATAACTTTGTTTTTTTCAATAGCAGTACACAATTCTGACATCATAAATGAACGCTACATCCTCCAATTAGCCTAAAAACAAATTTTTATGCAATTCGTACCATAAGTTTCCGAAAAATTAATTATTTTAAAACTAGCGTATTTTAAGGGAAAGAAAAATGTGAAATTTTGGATTTACATAAAGCAGGACATAATAAATCTAAATCCATCAAAAAAATTGTAGGTTGCAATTCATATTTTTTTCGAATATCAATTTCATAATTCATAACATAAAATTATAAAAATTGCAAATTCAGCGTATTTATTTTTGGGTATATTAGTATTATTGCTACAAAAAAAAAATTAGCGCATTAGGGTCATAATTTCGGGAGATATTAATAAAAATATAAAAATGTAATTTAACATTAGAAGCACTCAATTTTGAATGTTTATAATTCAAAGACTTATCATTCTAATGACTTGAAATTCGGTATCTAGGCATAATTTGAACCGAAAATTTAAAATATCTTGTAAAAATTGGATATTGTCATTGAAAAAAAAGAAGTTTGGATTCGTTTTAATATGTAGATGGCCCCCTAAGCAAATTTTATATGCATCATTTAAAAGTAGACTTTATTTCCAATCGCTCGGTACCAGTAACGTTCTTCTACGATAATTTGTTGAGGAGTTAGTAGAGGGTGTTTACTTTTTTTTTTCCACGACTGTACATGGAGCAAACATAATCTTAAGAATAATCTGCAAAGCACATTCTTCACAAATTGTTAAGAATCAGCGAAGTTATAATTCACCAATTAGACTGTACTAAACCATTAGAAAAGTATCTTCCCCTGTCATGGGCCGAAAATGGGTCTTACTTATACCCAGATATTTTTTTTTCTCATATTTTTTCATTTATCTGTATGATATTAAACTTGATTTTTTAAATAATTTTTAGCGCATATTGGATTAATTACACAGATTTTATCATTTGCTTAATGTATTTTTTATATATGGCTTCGTTTTAAAATTCAACACGGTAGAACCCACACATATACCCAGGGTGTGTATGTATTTTACTTTGTTACCAATAAATACAAATAATAATCGTCACCTTATTTGGTCGCAGACAATTGTTACAAATTCTGCGATCAAATAAGTTGAAGATTACTTTTAAAACAAATAGTGGTGACAATTGTAAAAAGCATACACACATTGTGTCTATCAAGCTCGGCATTAATCCTCTCGGGTTAAATATGTTATGTAACACAGTAAATACATAAGTAGTTTTTTACTTTTAAACAAGTTTTCATAAAGATTATTAAAAATAAATAAATAAAAAATGGTACAGTCGTTCAGTTGAATACTATAGAAGATTTATTTCATATTGGAAAACAAACTTATAAACTATTCTGTACAGTGTTGAATTCAGACACTTTTCTCCGGGAGGGATTACTGTGGCTTCGGGGGGGGGGGGGGAACATAGTGTTCCGGGGAAAATTGCACTTTTTGACTATTGAAAACAAAATATCAAATCTACCGGGGAGGACAACTCATTGCTACGGGGGGATGCTCCCCCCCCTCCCGGAATCAACATTGATTCTGAATACATGAAAACTTTTATTCTTATGCTTATATTTCAATAATATATATTCTGTGAAAGAGTTAAATGATACTCTTGTCACTAAAATGAAAAATCATAAGTGCAATTATATCAATAATATAAAGTAAACTGAAATTGCAAAGAAAAATCTTATGCAATATCATTTGATTTTTTAAAATTTATATTGAGCAAATTTTCTTATTACATTAGATCAAGTGATTATGATAAGTTTTCACGTAGATGCCAATAATTCAAGAAATAATTAGATTATTTACTATATAGAGATTTTGTTTATAAAATAAAGGTCTAAAAAATGTTAATGTATTCATTAGTACTGAAAATTATATTCATTCATTAAAAATCATCACAAATGAACACACAAATCTTTTCGCACCAAAAATATTTATTGGATGAAAAAGGCAAAAATATGAAAAATTCAAATTAATGTAATAAAAATAATTTAAATAGTAAATAAATAATATTAAATATGCAAAGAATGTCCAATATTGTCCGAAAAAAAAGTTTTCTTAATTGCAAATTATCATTCACACAAATCACTATCACTTACCTTGGCTGGTAATATCCAAAAAAATGTAATATTTATGATGAAAATACACTTTTACACTTTAAATGATTAAATACGCCATTGTATTCCTATTTTTTGGCGCTGTATTTTTATACATTTTATGAATTCTTTTATCCTTTGAATTATGAATGATAAATTATCAATAAAAATAGAGATGAAACATTTTTTCACAGGGAAACACAGAAATTTCAATGTCTTCACAATCGAAACGTTATTTAATAACCACGTTCTAGCACAAAAATCATTCCAATAAGACGAATTAATACCATTCTGAGTATGCAGCATATTAGTTTTTGCAAATTGTAATAAACAAAGTTTCGCCTACCATCCAGAAAAGGCAGACACGTGCACAATCAGTTGCTTTTAAGTACTAATATACGAATAGATATAGATGCATGTCTTTTCCCTAAAGAAAGTAGATACTTGTCACCATTTCTTCTAAATTTATAACTCTCTGACTCAGCGACAACGATTTGCATGACGAATGACTATTTCAAGTGGAGATGGAGAGATCATTAAAAGTTCTTATCAGCGGGCAATGAAACATCTTGTAAATAAAACACAAACTGTTATACATCAAGCAAATTTACTTTACTACTGAATGAGGTACTGTAATCGACCTTCGCGCCGTTAAAAAATGTCCGTTGCTGGCCAAAGGAGTAGTAAACAAACGAGCTTTCTGATTGGCTGGCACGATATAATACTTTCACGATGCGTTTTAGAATCCGTTTTGTATTGAATTTTCATATTTAAATCTGATCTTTCAATAAAAGAAGAATTATTAAGTTATAATTCCAGCAAAATTTCCGACTTTTTCTTATCAAATTGTAAAATAGTTATGGACTTCATGTGCGCACGCAAGATTTTCATTAAAAGGCAGTGACGTCACATATTCGGAAAAGGGCAGAGAGAATGATTGCCAGGAAGAAATTTTTTAGAGGCTTTAGTTAATTGTTGCCCAAAAAATTATAACATAAAACGATATCTATTAAAGAAGGGGCGCAATATTATGTTGCCCCAGAAGTACAAAATCCATGTTATGCCAGTATTAAGGGAGGGGGGCGGGGGGTTATGCCTATTTGGTACCTACTTTAAGCATAATCGCCTGAAGAAGAGGTGCATTGAGGACCATTTACCCTCTCTAGATTTTGATAATTAATTAATTAATTTTTATTTAGATCTGATTGAAAAAAGAGTTTATTCTTCCAGGTGACTATAGATTAATTAAGGGCTAGCAGAAAAATGATGTAAAGACTTTTCGTGAGGGCCTCTCTTGTAAAAAACATTTTTAATTGTGTTTTCTTTTGAACGTTCGCGCAGTTTAAATTTATCTTAAACGAGGGGCTTGGGACAGCAGAGTCTCCTGACAATAATAATAAAAAAGAATTTCGGTTCTTTATTTTTTAAAATATTGTTAGAAATTTATTTTTGAATACATAATATTTTTTGACTGCAACTTTTTATTTTGCTTTTTAACTTGATATATTTCAATATTACCTTGCACGATACAATCTGACAAAAAAAAGTTTTTAGGTTTAAAATTTGCTTTTAAAAAAATGCGGACTAGTTTGTGGGACATAGGCATATCTGTTTCAAAATCTAGCCCTTTCGTACATTTTTTTTTCTTTTTTGCCTGCGGCCAAGTTTTATAGCATTTCGAGATATATATCTTTAATATTTTCAAATATTTAGGCGGGGAGGCAGTCTATTTTTACCGCCCCCTATGTAGGCCAATGAGGGCAAACAATTTTTGAGAAAATTTGTACTTTGTGAAAAGTAATTCTTTAATTACTTAACTTAATGCACAAAAAATAACTTAGTTTCGAGACATGGTAAGTAGACTTGTACAATTTTGAAACAGATATTTGATACGGAAGTTACTTCTACAAATTAACATAATTTACTGGATGGAAAACTATTTTAAATATCTTTAATCTAATTATGAAAAAAAGTCTCTGGTAGTACTAGCATGTGTAGTGATACAATTGTACCACCATCATCGCGTATAAAATACAATTACATAAAATTCAGACATTTAAGTGTCTGAATTTCTAAATGTCTTAATTTCAGACATATCACCAATATTCAGACATTTTTTCAGTTCATTTATACCACGATCATAGTAAGACACTTAAGTGTCTTAAATTCAGACATGTATAATGTCTGAAATTTCTTATTCAGACACTTAAGTGTCTGAATTGCTTTTTCAGTCACATATGTGTCTGAATTTAAGACACCTATATTTGCAGTGCATACATGTATCTATATGTATATATAACCCACCTAACCGAAAAGTACCGAATATTTTTATGCTTCTTTTAAATTTTGACATATTTCTTTAGCTATATATTTTGTAAAAAAAAAAAAATTATGATGGCCGGGAAACAAAATATTTGTATATGTAAATTTACTTTTTTCATATATTTTTTTTTCTTGAAATAAAATTCAGAATTTATTTATGTATTACTTTTTAAATGTAAATTCTTTTTAAAATTTATAAAATTCGATTCAAAACTGCAGCTTTGACAGCATTTTCTGAAAAATCTTCTGCCTTTACAGAAAAAACAGTTTGATTACATAGATTGATTTAAGACTATATTTTTAGTTAGAGAAATTTACTTTTTTTAGTCTTTCATTTTTGTTGTTGATAAAAGATTCAACGCACACATTAATTAGCAGAAGATTACAAAAAATAAACCTTTTCATAAAATGAGCTTGCTTTTCATTATCTTTTCTTTTCCGTGCCCTCCTGTTTCTATAATAATTTCACACTTTTTTCTTTTCCGGCATTTTGGTAATCTAACTTTTAAATTAATATTTATCAATATAGAAAATGCAGAATAAATAATTTCTATGATTTTCAATAAGACGTTACCCGTCAAAGGGTCTGGTGCCAGCAGCGGTTGCATTGTCATTGGACTACCTAGCCGGCAGAGTTTGGTACAAATTAACCCTAAAACTGCCAAAGTCAAAATTAATTACTAGTAGCCTTTCACGATGGAGACGAGTTGAATAGGGGTTTGGTTTTGTCTTCCACGTCATAAGGACGCCAAGACATAAGGTCTGTATGTGAAAATTCAGCGTCCTTTAATTGTTGTTTAAACACAAACTAGACCCCTCTCCCACACCAAGTAGATCACGGCCTGGGCCTGGCTATAAAAAAGGGCAAAGGTTAAAAAAATAATATTTTTTATCGATGCTCTTTTACTCGCTTCTTACATCGGTTGGCATGTTGTGCATGTTTGGCATATTCAGCGTACAGGTGAACCGAATATTCGGCTGGACGAATGCTTTTACATTTTAAAGTTTAAAGGCATTAAAATGTTAAATTTTAAAACCATCTATTGAAATGGTGGCAACTCAGCAAGAATAACTTTTCTACTCCCTTTGATTCAGCAAGGAAGTTTTTAAATGCATCCTAGATCAGTAACTGGAGTTTGCAATCATTTGTAGAGATTGTAAACAAACAGACTGTTCTTAAAATCTTTCAACAAACATTTCAATCCATTTATTCCATCAAAATTACAATACAATAAATCAAAAACACTAGGTATGTAACTACAAGCTGTAATTAAATTTTGATTCACAGCTTTATCAACAATGTAGGTATTTTAGCGAGATTTGTTTCATATTAATTTTGTTTCTATTAAATGTGATGATTGAAATTGACTGAATTTTGACCAGCGACACAGCATAATTACTGTGAACTGCATTCTGAATAAAAAAATGTCTAGGTCATAGTTGTTTAGATATGAATGGTGGCAATATCCAGAACTTCTTATCATATCATATTTCACAGAAATCCTAAGCAAGTCTGTTGAAAATATAGTTTTGATATCTTCATTATTGTTAAAGGAACAAACAAAAATCCATGTTTGACCTTGAGTGAGATGAGATACACTGTATTTATAACTGAATAAGTGAATTATGATTTTGATTTCCTGGACAAAAATTGTGCTTTTTGATGTCTATTATCAAAACTCTGAACGTTTTTCTATTTTGTTTAGAAACACTCTTTTTGTGAAAAAGCAAAAAACAGATTATTTACTAGACAATGCTCAAGAACTTGCATTGGTATATCACAAATGCCTATGAAAATCCTCATTAATGGTTAATTTTCTCAAGTGATACTTTACAAATAGTAAATAAATAAAGTAAAAAGATTCTCTTTTATTTAAATATGATTCTGTTTCTGATTATTCTGAATATGTTTATAAGTTGACAGTTAAAAGTAAAAGTTGTGTAAGATTTTTGAAAATGTTTAATTTTTTTTTAAATATTCGATTTGTACAAATATTTTGATATTCGGCATAACTGAATGAATATACAGTAACATGGATGAATACTGAATAGATACCGAATATTCGGTGCATCCCAAGGCTTGAAATGGAAAAATCCACGAACCGAAACGCTATTTCAAAATTATCGTTGACTAATTTTTTTAAAAGTACAGTACAGTCCCACTTAACCGAGTTTCTGCTTTAACCCAGTTATTTTCTTCTGATGGACTGAGAGCTTCCATTATTATGAAACAGCTATTACAAATGAAGTGTTAGGTGTAGATGAAAGAGCAGCCGTAAAAAGTTAGAACTCTGATTTTCTGGTCAGAATGGGGGAAAAAATGGCCAGAAGAAAATAATCTATTCCAAAGGTATAAGTTCGATTTTAAAAACTATTTAATACTTTGAGCAGAAAGAAGAGGCTACACCTACAATTTTCATTTCACTAATAGAATCATATAGCTGCCAATTTGTACGGTTTTGTTACCTCTAAAATTGAATACAAATTTTTGCCATATTTAATCGTAGACAATTGTTAGATTTCGGCGACTGAATTAGGCAAAATTTACTGGTAAGTTTTAGAGGGAAGAAAAAAATCTTAGAAATTGGTAGCTATACAGTAGCGTAATATTGCAGCAATATTGGCATTCAACAAACAAAAAACTATCAAGGACTTTTTCAAATAAACAATTTCATTCTCCGTTTTTCTTAAAAGTAACGGAAATGTACATCAAAGAAATGTTACTAGTACCATAAAAATGAATGAATTAACACTAGAAAGACGGTGAGTGGTCATTTTGACCGCTACCAAATGAATATATTTCGGTTCGAACCAGAAATTTCTTTATAAAACTAGTTTCGAAGGTAATAAGGAAAAAAACTAGTTAAATAAATAAGTTAATAATTTAAAATAAAAATTCTGGTGTGAATTTTTATAAAATTTGAGTAAAATTCCCTGTCTTTCTAGTGTTAAGTGAAAATTTATATTTCCTGAGTTGGTGACGATTTGTGTAAATCTGGTTTATACAAAATTTTTGTTTATCCGAGGTGAGATTGGTCCATATTAACTCAGATAATCAGGACTTTACTGTATAGCAAATTTATATTTAACCATAGAAAAACTAATTTTTAAAAATGCATTCAAAATTCTAAATAATTAGAAAAAAAGTTACAGAGAGCATAGTAAGCTATATGTATGAAACTGTAATAATATTTTTTATTAATTCCATTAACCAGAACAATATTTGTTACAATTTCACGAACCGGAACATCATTCCGGTTTGCTCTGGTACATTTTGAGCCCTGGTGCATCCCTACTTCTAAGCAATACTTATTTTATTTTGCACCGAAATGCAACTCCTGTACTTCTTTATTTTGAGTAAATATATTGGAGCTTATAAATACTGTGTACCGAAGCCAGTAGGAACAGTGTTGTATGTTGTAATTTGCTTGCTGGTTGAAAGAAAAAGATCCTTGGTGAGTAAGATTTTCCGAAAATTCCCCACCCACATGATTATAAAAATATTTACTAGATTTTCTTACATATGCATATATGGATGGTGGTGCACCCAGAGGGGGGGGGGGGGGACAGGCACTCTGGCCCCCTCCATAAAAAGTGAGAAACACTAGAAAAATATTTACGGATCAAAGTTTGTTTGTGTGTGTGGGGGTGGGGGGGGGGGAGGGCAGCATCTGCCTCCTTCCAAATCTCATTGGCCTAGGTTCGACCTAAGTGTACAATGAGCGGAGAGTTTGGCTGTGTACTGTCTCGTATATCAGCTATATATCTGCAAGCTTTATATGTTCATTGTGACTCACATAGTTTAAATTTAGCAATTGGAAATGCTGCATTTGTGATAGAAATAAGAAACTACATTGTAGACTGGGAGGCGTCAGCACAGACAATCATCTCATCGAGCTGGAAGCTGAAATTCCAGGATTAGACAGAGCTCGATTAGCATATTAAAATTCAACTTGTCTGCCAAAGCATATCTTGGTGGAAACCACCTTCAGACCTGATTTTAGTGGTTGACTCGTAGGTTTATTATTGTTTTTTCCTGCACCTAAAGGTATAAAAACATGAAGGACTGGGAGCAGGAAAACACAATGGCAAACCCTCGAGTCAGCTGCAAAAATCGGGTTTTCAGGTGTTTTCCATCAAGATATGACTTGGCAGACCAATTGCGTTTTAATATGTGAATCGATATTTAACTAATATTGGAATTTCAGCCTCCAACTCCATGAGGTGATTGTCTGTGCTGCCGACTCCTGGTCTACTGGCATAATTGAAATGACACACAATTTTTTTAATACTCCTAAGAGACAAGACCTCCTCCTTAACAATATTGACAAACATACTCCGGAAATTAATAAACAAAAACTACGAAAAGTTTGTCCAACTAGGTGGGTAGTACACCATGAAGTCATCATGACCATGATAGAATTATATGAAGAATATATAGAATTATATATATTCATAGCCTTGAAACAATCGCAGCGATGACTCAGACTCCGAGAATTTTAACAGATCCGACTCCGACTCTTTCGCTCAAAAATGGGTCAGACTCCGCAGCCCTGCTTCTAAGGCAAAACTTTTGAAAAATTCGTTATGTGTATTAGGTTTCATAACTTCTTTATTTACCTTACAGAATATATTTACATACACTTTATGGACCGGAAGGTGGCTGCACAAACCATCACCTCATCGAGTTGATGGATGAAATTCCAGGATTAGTTAAAACGCGATTTGCATATTAAAATGCAACGAGTTTGTCAACTCATATCTTGGTGGTAAACACCTGCAAACCTGATTTTAGTGGCTGACTGGTAGGTTTACCATTGTGTTTTCTTGCTCCCAGTCTTCTATGTTTTCATATCTTTGGTTGCAGGAAATTGCAGGCAGACCAGTTGCATTTTAATATGCGAATTGAGTTCTGTCTAATTCTGAAATTTCAGCCCTCAACTGGATAAGGCGATGGTCTGTTCATCTGCCTCCTGGGCTATTATCGTTGTCTAAATTATATCAAAAATGTGACAGTGACCTATTAATTGCCTTAAATTTCGTTAACAATGTTGTGGTTCACTTAAATCGTATTCGTAAAGCCCTTTCAAGGAAATTTTTGATGAAGCTTGTTTGAAAGACAGTAACTTTCATATTGACCTTAAAATGCCAAGAACTGTATCAAAACAAAAACAAAGATCCAATGTTCCAGCCGATTCTATAAAAGAGTATTTCAGGAGAAATATTTTTATTCCATTCGTTGATCAAATGTTGACTCAACTTAATGACATTTCACTTGGCACCGCAACATTTTGAAAGTTTTTTTATTCTTCTACCTAATGGAAAATATGCTCCAACAGCAAATGAAATGAGAGATTTTCTTTAATTGTGTGAATTTTATGCGCATGATTTGCTTTCAACCAATTCAAAAAATTTTAACGCCAAATTCAAGTTGTGGTACAGAAAATTTTAAAAATCACTTTCATAACTCGATGCAAGAATGCCATTGAAGCAGTTTCGAAAAGTGAGAAAATGTTGTACCTAAACATCTACAAATTACTAAAATATTTGTAACACCAGGGGTGAAGAAAATGTTTTCACTCCGAACATTTCCCCGAATCCATATGAAAATTTCCCCAAAATTTTACAATATGTTATAGGCTTACATAAATTCTGTATTACCGTAAGTATAGAATTTTTTTTTTATTTTTCAAAACTTTCTCAACTTACACACGAGTATATATGGTATATATTATCCCGAGTTCGATTTTGTGAAGGTCACCATACGGATCTTTTTATTTGTAGAGAAATTTTTTCTATCTCAGAGAATTATGTACTTCATTGTTAAAATCGAGATCAATTGCATATTTTTTCTGCAGAATTTCCCCAGTTGGCAAAAATTTCCCCCGATCCTAGATCGCCGGATCGGACATACCGTATTTACTCGTGTATAACACACACTTTATTTTAAAAAATTTAGGAAATAAACCCCGGATGTGCGTTATATACGGAATAATTTTTTACTTCTGTATTTAATTACACGATTTACATTACAAACTGGAAAAATATTATTTAATAGAAGTATTGCTGCACCTTTATTTCACTCCTTGCACTTATTTATACTACAGCGCTAGTAACATTTTTTAAAATGCTAATTAGCAATTCTCATTGCCGCTACCACTGTTATCCTTGTCATCACTGGCACAATCAATGTCCTCATAAATTACATCGTCTTCAGTTCCATCCATCTGAGGGGAATTCTAGTCACTTTGAAGCTCTTTATTATCATCTCGGCTGATATGGATTATTTCCAAGCATCACATATCCACTCACATACAGTTGAGAAAGGCGCTTCATTATTTTACTTGGAGTGAAGTTGTGATCTGCTGTTGTCATCCACCGATTATAGGCATGCTGAAATGCAACCTTAAATTCATGGTTGATGACAACATCTAAGGGCGGCTGCACTTTCGTCACCCCAGCTAGTATCACAACCAAATCACTTGAGCGACGAATTTTCGCTTTTACTCCAGGTGTCGTGTGTCCACGGAAGCTGTCCAGGACCAGCATTGATGGCGGACGCAAAACACCTAGCTGACGTTTCCGCACAATCTTTAATTCAATCTTTCATGGTGCACGTTATATACGAGATAAAAAAAAATCGCCATTTTTACTTGTAAAGTACGTGGTGCGCGTTATACACGAGTAAATACGGTATTCTGCACTCCTGTGTAACACTTCCTGTTACAACCTGTGTCAGCGAAAGTCATTTTCAACCTTACACATTTTAAAAATTTACTTAAGATCCACTATGACAGAATAAAGATCAAATGGGCTGCTTTATGATATATACATAAAGAGATTAATGTAACTGAAACTGAAGTAATTTGTAAAATGAAAAATAGATTTTATTGTGTAACAATGTTTTTAATGAATTTACTGAATTTTTTTATCAGTTCAATTCAACTTGTCTCCATAGTCGGCTGAGCCACGGTAGCAGTAGGGGCAGCTGCCCTTTCCAAGACTAGTGGCAATGCCTTTCAAGAATTGACTGATGCCTAAAACAGATTAAATTCTCTATTAGTTTATTAATTCCCAAAAATTCTGACTGACAAATATAAAGTTTAAATGAACTAGCCTAAAAAGTTGCATCCAATAATTCATTTCGTGAAGGCTATTTTGGATATTTCCCTTAAAACTACAATATATCTCACGGTCAGATAAATATAAATAGGAAATTCGGTACTTTTCGTTTAGCCAAGTGCCAGTATCATATATACATATTTATATACACATATATGTATGTAAATATACATATATTGTATATATACACATATATACATATGTATATATATATGCATATATAACACTGGCACTCAGCGAACCGAAAAGTACCGGAAATTCTATAAATGTGTGTTTAGGGGCTCTTTAAGTATTTAACTTCTACACATTCAAAAATTAATGTACTTTTAAATTAATTTAATTAAATTTTAAATATAATAATTTTCATTTTCATTAAAATAAATAAATTATTATTAAATACTGAATTAATTACAGTAATTTGATGATTAATTAGTGTCTCCTTGTAAATTACCTACTGTAATCATAAGCAGAGAAATTTTGCACTCGCTAATTTTATTTTGTTTCGCCACCAATGCTCGGCATCCTCCATAAAAAAAAAAATCTTAGGTGCGCCATTGTATATGGATAGATGTATTTAAAACATTATATTAATTATTTTCTTTTACTAAAGAAAAAAATGCTTAATTTTTGAAAATAATGTATGAAATACTATATGCTGGTGAAGGGGGGGGGGGGGTACAACTAAAGTTGTTAGTATTCCAAAATATTAGATCTCCAGTTTTTTTTTTTTTTTTTTTTTTTTTTTTTTTAATCAAGCAGCTAAACATGAAATCTGTTTAAAACGGAACTTTTTCTTGGTTCCTTGCGATACTGTCTCGGCAGATTTCAGTATATTTGTTTTCTATTAATAAAAAAAAAAATTAATGATGAACTTCAAAGTAAAACGCATTACACACAAAAGGGATTCAATTAAACACACTACACATAAAAAAGGGTAAAAAGTTTTAAAACACTTTTCAGCTGTGTGATACTTTAAATAAAATATCTACTACAAAAGGGATTCAGTTTGTTCACATTACTTAATATTTACGAAATGTATAGATATAATAAATAGTATAGTATATACAATAGGTGTTTCAAATGGAACATTGTAACGCACGCCACCCGTTTTAAAACAAATAGACTCTACCGGCAGTCACATGACCGTTTTCCGTGAGCTTTGCCGAATGAGAAATGCTGTGAGTTGGAGAGTGTTCTGTTACAGCGTTGACTGTAGCTCTGTTCTGTTTTGAGTTGTGCTAACATGTAGAAAGTTATTCGCGCTTTTATTATTTTGTGTATATGTGTTATGTGCCGTTCTACTTGTGATGTGCCGTCTTATCAAGATTAAATAAAAAATATTTAAAAAGCTACCTCGAGAAAGTGATATTTTGAAATTATGTGAAGTTTCTGTGTGCTTTGAAACTGAGCTAGCCTGACAATTGGCTACCCAACTCGGGCCACGAATTCGAAGAAAAATGTTCACATCCAAATTTTTCAAAAAGTGTTCGCAATATTATTTCATCATTCTTCAAGTCAAGTGATATAGTAATATATTTTTATTCAAGAAGTGTGGTTTTCAACTAGCAGAAAAAAAAAAAAAAAAATGGCACGACCGGTCGTCTGCATGTGCAAGTGAAATATGCTCTTAATATTCTACAGATTCGATCATTGTCAGTGAGTCTAAAATATTTTCTGCAATGTTTCGTTACCTTTGTCATTTTCATACGTCGCCTTTACACCATGTGATATCTGTTCACATTTTTTTTTCAAATTGTAAAGTTCTACAAATTACTTAGTTAATGTCCTAAGAAAATTCTAGGATATGTGTGTTTATTTTACAAGATTTATTCTGCAAGATGTTTTCAACAAGTAAGCATTTTAAATTGAATGGATCCATAGTTTGTTTAATAAAAAGAATGCATTCTTGACTTCGTAACATTATTGAAATTCTAAAAATTCTAAATATTTTTGACATTATTAAATTTTAATTCACTCTATTATTTTCCTGTCATGTTTGTATTGCATATTTCCCCTTCCCCGCTCCCTCACCCATTATTCTGAAAATTTTACTTTGATTCTGTTCATGTATGTTTAATTTTTGCTTTGCTTTAAGTAAAATATTTTGATTCATAAAAAAAAAAAAAAAAAAAAAAAAAAAAAAAGAGTGAGTGCGAGAGAAAGCGAAAGAAATATTCATTTACGTTTTCGTTGATTTTTTTTTTCTTTTAGAGGAAAATAAACTGTTGTCAGTCAAATTAGAAGTTGTTAAAATGATTCATAATTTTATCGCAATTCCCATAAAGATATGTGCTTATTTTTATTATTTTTTTATTGGTTTCGTAAGAGAAATGATTACTATTTTTATTTAAGTGTTTGTTATTATTTAAATGCTAAACGTAAGTATTTAATTTTGAGTTGCTGATTTACTGATGAAAAAGCCTATTGAATGTGATTCATTTCCAAAACGGAATGAGTAAGTTTTTGTATTTATTATTTGTTTATAAAAGAAACTTTATTTTCTTTTAAAGTGATATTGAATGAAACCGATATTAAGTAGCGTTAGTAATATAATAATAATATTGGTTGAAATTTTAATTATTCAATTATGTGTTTTATATTATTTAGAATATTGTTTGAAAGTGTTAACTATTCAGTAAATGGCTTTATATTGGTTAAAATATTGTTTTGATTAAATGTCGCGTTATGACAATCCAGTTTATTTATACCTGCAGGGATTTAAAGTTTGTTTTGTTTTGTAGTCAAGAGTTTTGCTAATGTTAAACCTTACTGTTTTGCTTTATTAAAGTCTTGTTTATATGAGTTGTAACGGCAAAGCTCACACGTTTGGGGAATAATTTAAACGAATTTTCGGCATTTGTGGGGTACTCGTTTTGTTGTTTTGCTAAAGTTTAAAATGTCTGAACTTAATAAAGCTCGTAAAGAGGATTTATATCAGGTTGCGTTAGAAATGAATTTAGATGTTCAACCCTCTATGACAGTTGTCACATTGCGTGAAAAAATTAAATCCTCCCCCTCGTACGAAGTTGATTTTGTAAATTCATTAGTCAGAAACCAAATTTCGACTCGCGAGGAAGAACAACGCAGACGGGACTTAGAGGAAAAACAGAAAACAGCTGAGTTAGAACAGCGCAAATTAGAATTAGAAGAAAAGCATAGAGCGGAAGAGTTAGAGTTAAAAAAGCTTGAGATGAATTTTGAGCTTGAGAAGCTCAAGTTACAGGCTCAGAGCCAAAGTACTTTCAGTGGAGCGGTAGGTGGTAGTGCAGCAGGGTTAATGTCTCACCCGGAGAGTAAGATAGATATCCAAAAGCTGTTGCCTACATTCAGGCCAGAAACTGATGATGTAACCTTGTTTTTGGTGCTCCTGGAACGTCAATTAAAGCTCTCGAAGGTACCAGAGCATATGTGGGTTTCGTATTTACTCAGTGTTGTACCGTCTTCTATCTCTACGCTTATCGCTCGTGAATCAGAAGAAAACGCTTCAAATTTTTCACATGTTAAAGATTTACTTCTAAAAAGGTTTAAAATTAGTGCCGAAAAGTTCAGACAGCTGTTCTTTACGCATCGCAAGTCCAAGGAAATAACTTGGCGAGATTATTATTTCGAACTTCGAGCTTATTTTGAAAACTGGCTTAAAGAATTAACTGTAACGTCTTTTGAAGCTCTTCAGGATCTTATCATAGCTGATCAAATGAAAAGACGCGTGCCTGTTGAATGCAAACAACATATGTTAGACGATTGGGAAAATTTAAATTCGCCAGTCGACCTTGCCGAAAAATTAGATGCTTATGACATAATCAGATCTACGTTTCCTAAAAGGGATCTGGTTGTACCCCAAGATAAGAAAGAGTTTTCTCGTCGAGAAAATAATTGGAAGCAGAGTAAGCCTCCAAAAGAAGACAGATCTTCCCCTAAGTTTGCTAATCGACACATAGAATCCGATATTGTTTGCTATGGTTGTGGTAAATTGGGATTTATAAAGAAGAAATGTCCCGATTGTTCACCTACGGTTAAAAAACAAACTGTTCAAGCACATCGTCTTGAGCTATATAGTTTAAATACATCAGCAGTTTCAGCTCCAAATGTGCCTATCACGATCTGCAATAAGAAGGTGTTAGTCTGTGCAGATACGGGAGCGAATCGTTCTATTGCAGGAGAACGTATGTATCAATTATTTTTAAAAACTGGTGTTACATTGAACCCTCATACTCATGAAGTAACATTAGCTGACGGAATTACAGTAGTTAGGAACACTTTGTCTGCCACTGTGCCCGTAGAGATTGAAGGCCGAGTCTTCGAAACTGAGTTCATTGTATTACCAGATGCCAAGGGTAATAGAACTCTTTTAGGTATGGATTTCTTACATAATGCTAACATAGTGTTAGATACTGCCAACAAAACATGGTATTTTAATGATAAACCTAAGGAAAAGTTTTATTTTGTGGATGAATATGAAGAAGACAATAATACGTCAGCTGGTGCGGTCGAAGTCAATCCGTACGCTTTACGTGAAGATGAAGGTAAAAATCTAAATTCCGATGAAAGGGACAAACTTAATGATCTTCTGAAAAGGTATGAAAAATGTTTTCAACCAGGGGGAGAGGCAACCCCGTTTGTAGAGCATCGTATCAACACAGGTGATAGTGCTCCTGTTGCTGCACCACCTAATCGGATGACTCCTGCTAAGAAAGGAATTGATAAGAAGAAAATAGAATATGAACCTGGAAAATCAAATGTTGTGGCTGACATGCTGTCACGCCCTGTCTGTAATCATCAATCTGCTTTCTGTGAGACATGCAATTTTGTCAGCATAGACATGCCAACAAGAAGTCCAAAAGATATCAGAGAAGCACAGTTGCAAGATGAAAACCTTAAAAAGATCATAGATTCTTTTGAAGACGAACAGAAAAGCGAAGATTTCTCCAATTGGACTGATAGAGGATTCCTGATGAATCAAGGTGTGCTTTATAGGTATGCTCCCGAATCAGATGCCGAAGAAGCGCAACTGGTCGTTCCAGTACAAGAAAGACAAAATATTTTGAAACTTCATCATGACGACCCTTCAGCCGGACATTATGGTGGAGCAGGAACTTATCAGAGAATTGCTAAAAGATATTATTGGACAGGCATGAGAAAATACATTTCTGAATATGTGAAGAAGTGTCCAGAGTGCGCCCGTTATAAAGCAACAAATCAGAAACCAGCTGGTTTATTACGAACACCTGCTTATGCTCAGCGGTTTGAGACCCTCAGCATTGATCTCTTTGGACCATTGCCTCCTAGTAAAGATGGGCATCGATGGATTTTTATAGTAGAAGATTGTGCCACTAAATGAGTCGAACTATTTGCCTTAACAACTGCTACTGCACAAGAATGTGCGACTACTCTGATTGAAGAGATCTTCCTTCGTTATGGTATCCCAAGAAGACTCATAAGTGATAACGGCCCTCAGTTTGTGAGCGCTGTTCTACAACAAGTTTGTTACAGTCTTGGAATAGACCAATCATTCACACCTTTGTACCATCCTCAGGCCAATCCAGTAGAACGCAAAAATAGAGACTTGAAACCTCGAATAGCAATCCTTGTTGGAGATGAACACAGTTCCTGGATTGATAAACTTCCTTTTATTAGATTTGCTATGAACTCTGCCAAATCTGATACAACTGGCCAAACTGCCGCCTATCTGCAATTTGGTCGAGAATTAAGAACAATCGATGATGTGGTAAACGATTTTAGAGCTGTTGTGGAAAATGACAATTTTGTTCCGGAAATAACCCCATATCTTAAACGTCTTGCAAATATTTCAAAAAGTGTGAAAGAGCGTGTTGAAATGAAACAAGATCAGCGGAAGAAATATTACGATAAAAATCGTAGACAAGTGTATTTCGCACCTGGTGATAAAGTATGGGTTAACCTACATCCTGTGAGCAAAGCAAGTAAAAATAAAACAGCCAAATTTATGCCTAAGAGAGATGGGCCATACATAGTTTTGACTCAAAAGTCACTAGTGACATATGACATTGCTAGCCTGGACAATCCTACCGAGCGAATTGGGTCTTACCATGTTTCCGCTTTGTCACCATTTCAAGAAACTGAAACTATTCCAGTTGCACCCTTAAGGAAAAGAGGAAGACCCAGAAAGCATCCTGTTTCCTCTCCGAGACGTAAATCGGAAACAGAGGGGGAGGATGTAACGCACGCCACCCGTTTTAAAACAAATAGACTCTACCGGCAGTCACATGACCGTTTTCCGTGAGCTTTGCCGAATGAGAAATGCTGTGAGTTGGAGAGTGTTCTGTTACAGCGTTGACTGTAGCTCTGTTCTGTTTTGAGTTGTGCTAACATGTAGAAAGTTATTCGCGCTTTTATTATTTTGTGTATATGTGTTATGTGCCGTTCTACTTGTGATGTGCCGTCTTATCAAGATTAAATAAAAAATATTTAAAAAGCTACCTCGAGAAAGTGATATTTTGAAATTATGTGAAATTTCTGTGTGATTTGAAACTGAGCTAGCCTGACAACATTTAATAAATATGCAAGTAATCGTACGCAGTATGCAAATTAATAGTGATTTTTTTGTAACTACAAATTTTCTCTTTCTTCGTAATAAACAATCTTGAGTAAAAAAAAATATTTTATTTATTACATCTGCGTATGGAACCTTTTTCATCCACCATATATTTAATAAACATTTCGGCGATAACCTGTAATTCTGATTTTATTAATATTCTTCAATATATTAAATTATATAGTATTTATTATAAATTGTAATACTGATGTTATTAATCTTTTTGTTTACAAACTGCTGTATTACAAGGTTGCCAGAAAGTCGCCAAGAAAAACACCAAACATCCCTCTCACAAGCGGTGATGACGTCAAAAAGGTAGAAAAAGGTGGACGTCACGTGACTCGTTGCCATATGTCGAATTGCTCTATTGCTATTTGTAATTAGATCATTAATTGATTTTTATAATAATAAGTAATTTATTTTTATATTGTTTAAATTTCATTTAAGTGTTGATCTTAGATAACTTAATTTTCTTTAAATTTCATTCACTTAAGTCTTTAAAATTTTGTTTTGTATGTTGGAAATTATTTCAAAGTATTGAAAGTCGTATTTGTGAAATGGTTCGTTTTTTTTTTTTTTTTTTAGAAAATGAGTCTTGAAAAATAGTCATGGAAATTATTTGTCTTGAACATTTTGAAAGATATGAAAATAACTCGAAGAAATTATTTGACTTGTAAAATATTTGAAGAACTGAAAATGATTTCATTGCTCGAAGTTGAGTTGAAAAATAATTGCATAACTCGAAGAAATTATTTGAGTTGTAAAATATTTGAAGAACTGAAAATGATTTCATTGCTCGAAGTTGAGTTGAAAAATAATTGCATAACTCGAAGAAATTATTTGAGTTGTAAAATATTTGAAAGTGTTGCCGTTGAAAAAGAACTTGTTTTCTTGAAAACATATACTTAATTTCTAAAAATTTTACGAAAATTGCATGCTTGGTAGAACGAACAAGGAGAACCAACCCTTGCTTTCTTTCAAGTTTTGAACACTTTCATGGTCGAAAGAACAATGAATGTCCCTAGTTTCTTGAAAATATATACTTAATTTTTAAAAATTTCATGAAATTGCATGCTTGGTAGAATGAACGAGGAGAACCAACCCTTGGTTTCTTTAAAGTTTTTGAACACTTTCATAGTTGAAAGAACAATGAGAGTCCTTAGTTTCATGAGAACATATGTATGTTTCCTAAAAATTTTATGAATTGAACACTTGTTTGGAAGAAAGAATGATAAGAATCATGGAAGGTTAGAAGGTTTGCTTGATTTCTTAAAGTTTTTGGTAAATGCATGGATCAAACACATGATTGAAAGAAAGAACGATGAGAATCCTTGGAAAATTCATGAGAACTAATTTTAAAAATATTTGCTAGTTAACAAAGCAAAGGTTTTGCAAAAATAAGTTAAACAAATTTAGTTTAGAAAAAAAATTAAGTTAAAAATTTTTAAAGGTTTGAAAAAAAATTAAATTAAGAAAAAAAAATTAAATTAAGGAAAAAAAATTAAATTAAGAAAAAAAAAATTTTTAATTAAGAAAAATAAATTAAGTAAAGAAAAAAAAATTATAGTTTAGAAAATAAATTACGTTAAGAAAAATATTACAAGGTTGAATGTTTGTAAAATTGGATTGTTTTCTGATTTAACTCACGAATGAATTCATCCTACCGTTCAATTGTTTACCCTGGCAACCATATGTTTATTCATCACCTAACCAACCAACCAAATTCTTACCACACCAATCGATTATTCATAGTATTAACCCTTTATTTCTGCACAAGTGCGGAAACTAAACCGATGATAGAATCGAAAAAATAAGTGACTTATCAAATAGACTTTGTTGAAACTCGACATTATCCAATATTTTCGAAAAGATAAACTTAGACTCAGAAACTCATTTAACATCAATTTGGAATGAAAATTTGCAAAATTGTTGTTCATTTCCCGCGAAAACTCACTTATGCATTTTTGGATATATATAAAAATCACCTCAATATTATATTTAAATTAATTAAATTGTCACTGTTTCATATTAGTTTGCAAGTAATTAGAAATATTTCTAGGTTAACTAGGTTTGATAGTATTCCAACTTAATCATTTCTTTGACAGATTTTCTATGATAAACCTTGTGTAACTAACCTTTTTAATTCAACTTAGTTTCATGAGATTTACCTGCAAAACTTTAAATTCTTCTATTCAGTTTAGTTATCAATTTCAAATTATTTTTTAAAGTTTTATTATTGTTTGAAAAATAATTATGTACTCTAATACCTGTATTTTAAAACATTTAAACTCTAACATCTAACAAATCTAAAATTATAATATATTCAACACTTACCTAATATGCTTGGTCATGACAAGTGTGTTTAACAGGACAACTTTAAGTGAAATGGCAAATCCTTATCGTGAAACCTGTTATCACGTGACAACTTCCTCCCGTTTCATTGGATGATAACACAATCACGTGATTCCTTATCTGCAGCATGACTCGACGATAAGAACAACTCTGAGAAGCCACATTCACGCCATTTTATCACTCTTTTCAGGTGAGTACCCGTGCAGGTTTGTCTTTGCTGTCCGTTCCTTGTATAATCAGGTCAAATCATGTTTTAACATGTCTGAAGTTGTCTAAACATGTTATTGCTTCTTACTTATCCTAAAATGCAAGTTTAATCACGAAAGAAATGTATATATTTATATTTTTGTTAGATTAGATAATTGAAATAAACAATTGCTAAGTATAATTAAATCACTTCCGTTAATTAATAATTATATTAATTAAAATAATAATGATTTATATATGAACTAATTTATAATATATATATATAATATCGATTTCAGAAATAACTTAAGTTTCGTTTCCAAGCGAAAAAGAATAATTCAAATATATATGAGAGTTAGAAAATTCTTATGTGAGAAAACTAGAAAGGAAGAACGATGACACCCTTTGGATACAAGTAGTAGATAAATGACAGTTCTACGGCCACAGGCTGAATTCCGCAATGAGCAATTGGGAGCAATGCTCAATTGATCAGGTCCACCTTCCTTCTAATCGCGACAATTATTTTGTCATGTTACTGTTCTATCTAGCATTTTGTTAGAAAACCGTATATGAATGTCTAATTATCTACAAAAACGGTTTCGTTTATAAAAACCTATTTACTTTATATCATTTTATTGTTTTCTCCGATATTTTGTTAGAAAGATGCGTGTATACAAGTTTGTTTTTGAATAAGTATATATATATATATATATATATATATCACTTTATTGAAAACAATTGTTAGCAGATATACACATGTTAGTAAGTATAGGTATCAGTAAGCTATGTACACATGTTAGTAAGTATAGGTATCAGTAGACTATGTACACGTGTATCTATATACATGTAGATAAAATGCATATAAGTGTTTATAAATTTATAGATATAAATGTTTAAATATCGCTAAACATATATGTCTAAATCTATCCAAATGAATATATATACGTATATATATAGTATATAAGTATATGTTTCTAAATATAAGTATCTAAGTATTAATATGTTTATATGCATGTATAAGTTTACATATGCGTGTTTATATAAAAAATTATTGGTTTAAAAAATTACAAAATCTAATTAAAAAAAGTTAAAAAAAAATATATATATACATATATAAATTAAAAAAAATAGTTTTAGCAAAATTAAAAAAGTAAAAAAAAAAAGTTTTAACAAATTTAAAAAGTTTAAAAAATATATAAATTAAAAAAAAGTAGAAGAAAAATAAGTTTTACAAAAGAAAATGTTTTAAGAAAATTAAAAAAAAAGTTTCAACAAAATTTTATAAGTAAAAGAAAAAAATTATAAAAAATATAAGTTATAAAAGAGTTTTAGCAAAAAAAAAAAAAAAAAAATACAAGTTATAAAAAAGTTTTAGCAAAAAAAAAAAAAAAAAAAATGTTTTACAAAAATACAAGTTATAGAAAAAGTTTAACAAAATTAAAAAAAAGTAGAAAAAAGTTTTACAAAACAAAAGTTTAAAAAAGTATATTTAAAAAATTATTTGTAAATGAGCATAGATATTTATGCATATATTATATGTAAGTGTGTGGGTACGGAATAAAATAAATACACATATTTAACATTATATTAGAAAGGTTTATGTATATGTTTTAAATAAGTACTCATATAAAAAAGAAACAATTTTTTATTAAAAACAAAACAATTTACAGGAAAAGTATATTTACAAGAAAAGATTTATTTACATAACAATATTATCTTGATAAATTCTTTTTTATATTAGTGTAAATTAGTATTATTGCAATCTTGAATAATTTTACAGTGGCCATACGCAAAGCTGGTGATCCCATCTTTAAACAAATAACGTTTATCATCAAACGGTGACAAACATATTTTGTTCTGACTTAATGTAAATAATTTATGAGCATCTTGCCCAATTCTCATTTGTACTTCAAAAGAAGTCGATTGGTTTTTGAGACAGTTCACATAGTCTTCATGCTTTAGACGGTTCTCGACGACGTGTTTAGACACACCCTTCGCTCGTTTCTTCTCTTCTATGGAAGATTTCAGAGAGTACATTTTTGATTTCAATCCGACAAACTCAAGGGCTAGATTGCCTTTTAGTTCATCTTTAAATTTGCCGATCACCTTCTTATTGATATCTGAGTAGAGTGAATGATGCTTTGGATAGTCTGAGAAATCGAACAAGCTTACATGATGTTCCATATCATCAAAAATATTTTTTGTTTTAATATGATAGCACAGTGAGTCCGTATCGGTGAATAATAGTTTTGCATCATCTTTATATGTTTTCCTTATAAAATTATAGTGAAAGTCATACATAAGTAATTTAGAGAGTTCTAATATTGCAAACCCGACATAAATCGGTCGATTCATGAGTATGCTAGTTTTCATCCTTTCAACAGCAGTTAGATCTTCATCAAATGTTTTAAATGACTTAAATGTAGGCGAGGCTACTAATATTTTAGCTCTTTTTTCATTATTAAAAAAGCACAATATTTCTCCTTTTTCGCAAATTCTCCATGGTTTTTCCAAAAACAGAGTTATTCATTAATTTAAAAAAGTCTTTTTCAAAGGTGGATTTGGCCTCTTTTCTTTTTTCAGTATTAAAATTAATATATTTCTGAAGCCAAGGTGTCTGTTTAAATTTAAGGACTTTATGAACAGCTTTAAGTTTTAATCCAAGTTGTAAATAAAATTTAAGATTACGATAATGAGTGATATAATTCTGCTTATCATTTAAATTTGGGATAAGTTTAGGTGTTCCTTTAAATGGTTGATTATTCAGAAGGGACTTGGCGTAAGGAGAAAGCATGTCTTCGCTAACTGTGAATCTTTCAGGGGCAAGTGGGTAATCGTTATGAAATGGATGAAGTTCTTCAGGATATTCTAAATCAACCTCGAAAATGTATCCAATATCAGAATCATCAAGTAGAGATAAAATCCACTCTTCCGTAATATGATTTGTTGTACACCATTCAAAACCACCAAAAGGTAAGAATTGCGACATTAGCCCATCCATACAAATTATTTGCATCCCAGTACATAATGTAGCTGGGTGCATCATTTTTATTAAAATCAGCTGTATTAGGTATGTTCGCTCTGGCATATCTATGACTAATCATACTAATACCACCACGTATCCCATTCTCGATCAAAAGCAACATATCGATATCAGTAAGTAACTCTAGAGGTGTTTCGGACATTTTCAAACAAGCTTGCCAGGAGAGTGAAGGGGCGGTAAACAAATGTACACAATCAATATCATAGTATTGCTGACATAATTTCCTAAAATTTTGGAATACATCAGCAAGTAGCACAACATCTGTCTTAACGTATAGGTCGTGATATTCTCCTAGGGATTGGATATTAAAGGTTTTCCAAACCTTCTGGGAGTGTTTATAATCTTCCTCGTCTATAGGCTCATCAGTTAAGCTATTAAAAAATGCAGAAGGTGGAGGAAGTTCCTTCTCATTAAATTTTTCAAAGGAAGTGAAATGGTCATAAGGGTAGACCCCTTTTCTCATCAACAGTTCTAAATTAGTATTTTTTAAGAAATTTTCTTTTAGAATGGTAAATTGGTCAAATCGAAGGTTTTCAACGAGCTTTTCTAATGACGTTGTCAAAAATTGAAAGGAATCTATAAAGACAATCTGTATAGGACTTGTTGGCTTTCTTAACTTAAAGGTTATATAATTTTCCATAGTGGAAGCAATAACATCAATTTCATGATCTTTAAATTTCCCGATCTTACTCATTAAATGATGTCCATCATAGTTTTTCAGATTATGGAATATGACAGGGATTGTTTTACATTGCTTAAAATTGAGATTACATGCTACATGTGCTGCTCCTCGATACACTCCAGAGATGTGATCATGATCACGTGTGCGTTCTGAATCTAATGGCTGTTTACAAATATGACAAAATTCAGCTTCTTGAAAAGCTTTTTCTTGCAAAGGTGAAAGTTTCATAGGCTCTATGTTCAATAACTACCGTCCTAAAATATCTTTTTCTTTCATCATTTGTTTTAAAAAATGATCCACACAGTCTTTACCACGATACACTTTCGCTTTCTCCATACATCTTCCATCGGGTCCAACAACGACATAAGCGTACCCACAAGGAAAATGATATGTTGTTTTTTCAGTATAAGATGGTTTAGAAGAGGGTGCGCCTGGTGCAATAGGTATAAGTAGACTCTCAAAATCTGCATAAATGGTATAGGGAATAGGATGTTGGAGATGAATACCAGAAAACTTGAGTATGTTATCGTTTTCACTAGGTAGCTTTATAGACTGTGCTATATGTTGGCGACAATATTCATCATGTTTATTCAAAAGATCTTGTCTTGAAAAGCGATGTAAACATCTATAGCAATAATAACATACTCCATCATGTTTGGTGAGATCACCCAAAAGTCTTGAAAAACTTCTAATTAAACAATAATGTTGCTTTTCACCATCACCGATTAATAACAAATTGATAACATCTACATTCTGCTTTTCAGAAATATACAGAGGACAAACTTCATCCTCATCATATCCAAACACATTAATCCTTAAATCATTAAGCTTTTCAATAATAGGTATCTTGTGGAGTGAAACAGGATATTTCACCTCTCCTAGCTTAATCTCATTTTCATAAGGGATATAATGAGAAACTCGCTCAGGCTTTTTTGTAAAATATAAGTTCAGTTTAAATGCCAAAAGGCACCAAACCAAACACTTATTGTCTTCATTTTTTATATTGAGCACTGCTTTTTTGTCATATAATTTCTTAGATAAGGCTATATAAGAACTTGCAGCAAGGGGATGATATTTAGCAATCTTGAGTTCTAAATGATGAATTTTTCTAAGTTTCCATCCAGACCCTCTTTGTATAAATTCTTCAAAGGATTTAGTTATTTTTGAAAATCCTTCTTCAATATGTTGTGAAATATTATCTTCAGTAAGTTCAGTAAAACACTGGCTTCGAAAATAAGGTTGAATCTCCTCTATCTCTTGATTGTCATTCATACGTTCAAGAGATATTTTAATCACCATATACCATTTAACAGCCCCTTTTTCATGAATTTCACTCATTAAACGCTCTTGTAGTTCAGCTCGTAAGTGGGTATGAAACACTGCTATATCACTTTCTTCACGCTCATCAGGATAAAGCATGAGAGTTTTAAACACATTAAGTACATCAGATTGGTTTTGCTTTAGTTTTTTAGACTTTACATTAGAGAAACTTGTTTTCCGTTTCACACTTACAAGAGGTGTACGGGAGTGTTCAGTACGTATATGTTGTTTAAGCTCAAAATTTCGTCCGAACATTTTATTACATTCACGACAAGGGAATTTTGAACTTTCATGTGATCTAAGATGATGCTTCAAGTTATCCTTCCGTGTAAAAACATACTCACACTTATCACACTTAAACTTAGACTGATCATCAGTGTTATGAGTTTTTAAATGTCTTAACAAGTCTGATTTCCTTGTAAAAGATTTTTCACACATGTCACAGATATGAAACTTATCACCTAAATGAATCTTCAAATGCTGATTCAAATTAGAAGTAGATAAAAATCTCTTATTACACGTAGGGCATATAGACATCTTCTTTACAGAAACAGATTCTTCAGGTGTTATGTTGATATTAATAGTATTTGAAGATAAACTACTTTTCAACGAGGATTCTTCAGAAAATCCATTATCTTCTAATGATCTAACATTGCTATGGGTCTTCAAATGTCTCTGTAAGTTAGATCTCCGTCCAAAAGTTTTCCGGCAAACTTCACAAGTGTACAGCTTCTCACCAGAATGTATCTTCATATGCTGATTCAAGTTGGATGTGCACATAAAATCTTTACCACAAGTCAAACAGGTTAAAAATTTCTTCGTAGATGTAGAACTTTCCAAAGGCATAATCTCATCAATAGGTATGATAACATCCATAGTAGAATAAAATGAAATAAAAAACACTTCAAAGAAATCAACAATTAAAAAACAAAAAAGCAATCTTTTCAAACAAACCGAATCAGAAAAAAGCAAGAGCAATTAAAGACACGTCTTATCACTACCAAAATTAATCATCAAATGATGGAAGTCTGATTTTCCGCCTCCTATTTATATCCTGAACCTCCCCCGCTCCACCGATCTCAATCTGGCGACGAAATATTCTACTTAGCGAGAAAATAAAAGATCAAAATCGCCAAATCACGACGAAATAATTCATTTGGCGAGCAAACGAAAGAATAAAATCACCAAATTACAAAAATATTTTTTCCCTATTAATAACACTCTAAGTGATCATTAAACCCGAAGACATATAATTTATTCATGATGTAATTAAATTTCCCTTTCAAATGCTTATATACAATTAACATTATTATATACTTATATACAATTGATATTATTAAAAGGTCTTTACCAAAGTCTAATACTAGTGACTTTTATAGTTGATTTTAGAAATTAACGATTAAAAATGTTTTATCCAAACAGAAATAGTTATACTTTAAAACTGTTTCTCAATATATTTTTCAAAACTCTCATGCATAGAGTCGTGATTTCCTTGCATATCAATAACAAATGTTTTATACATTGAATTATATATTTCCAATTCAAGTGAAAATTCCTAAAAACTGTATACATACAACTGTATTAAATAAAAAGATATGAAAATACAACTGATTAATAATATAAAATCCAACTAGCAATTCAAAAGTTTAAAAATAGATATGGTTATTTTATTATGTTAGTAAATTTTGTGTGTTTTTTTATCCAAATAAATCAATATACAGTTTCACAAAAATATTACTGTTCGACATATAATACCAATTTCGAATATATATATAAATACTCTAAACTGAATAACTTTAAATTCAGAAAAATATAATTACAACAATTTTTTAAGTTTAACGATAAACAATAATTTTAAATTATATACTTAAACTACTAAGGCATGAAAATTAATTAAATGGAACTACATAACTCAGATAATTTAAATTTTTTATGGAATTTTATAACAAAATAAATTTTACTTTAAAAATATTAACGAAACTTTCTAAAAATTTTATACGTATATACATGTAAGTATACTAAACAGAAAAAAAAATTAAATAATATAAAATTCAACTAAGAAATCATCTGCATTTTAAAAAATACATATAATAATTTCAATACATCAACTGCATTTAAAAAAAATACATATAATAATTTCAATACATCAATAAATTCTGTGTGTTATATTACGATCCTACATTAAATTTAATAATAAATTATAATTTTTAATTATATACACGGTCTACTAAACTATGAAAATTAATTAAAAAGAGCTAACTGATTAAATTTTTTGATACGTTTTTAAATATAACTCGAATTCTACTTAAAAAATATTGCAAACAGATCTCATATTATTGAATTTCGAATTGTTAAAACCAATCACATTCATTTTTTTTTTCAAGCATAATTAATATTTAATTGCTCGCGTAAGACAGAATACTATTTTCTCTTAAGACAGATATATATTCTTAATACCAGTGCAGACAACTGTCAAAGTGTTTAACCATATAGTCTAATTACATGACTGTTAAATTTATTTTATTTATTGTTGAAGTGTTAATTTTGGTATTAAACAGAAACAAATACCAAGTTGTTTACCCTGTTCTAAGTATACATAGAAGTTAATTTTACTAAATCGAACAACATATAATATACATTTTTTAAAATTCTATATCTACTAATCACACTAAAACGATCTACCTAATTATTATTAAATACTATTATTAAATTCCTTTCTCCACAGAATGAATAAAACAGCTTTCAAATTTATGAAACCTCTAAAAATATTGCATCACCCCTAAAAAATCCTAATTTAGATTAAATTAATGATTCAATAATCTCGAATAACATCAAAACTCATTTTGAAAAACAAAACGACATATTATTTACTTGTTGCAATCTCTAAAAGTATCACATCACCCTGAAAAATAAACCACAAATTGTTCTATCGCAACCTTTTTAAGGTATTGCATTATCCTTTAAAAATCACATTTAAGATTAAATTAATGAATCCTAAACCTTAAATAAAATCAAAACTCAGTTTGAAAAGAAAACAATCTATTATTTTCGCTAAATTCTTACAAATATTTCATAATCAAATCATTCTAACACTCATTTTCAAGCTTTTACGTCTATTATTCAAATTAAAAATTATACCTAATTAACATTCTTATTTTATATTCTAAATTAATTCCGATCAACATCCCTGAAATTCATTCAAAAATCAAAGTTATCCAAGTCCGATTACAATCGATACAAATTGTCTGCCTCAGAAGTATTAAAACCATTATTTTCAAAAATCCGCTCGCTAGGGGGCAGCACTGAGCAAAAAAAGTTTTAAAAATTAAATTTACAACTAGCGTAACAAAATTGGTGTATAAGAACAGCTAACCACTAGTAGGGAAAGAAGGACAGTTCTGCCAACACATTATCTAATCTCTAATATTAAGCCCCCTCAAAAATTAAGCCCCCTCCAACATTTAACCCCTCCTACTATAGGATAAGTCTCCCAACAGATGGATTCCACCCTCCTCCTCCATCCACTAGGTGGATTCCACCCACCGCCACCGCCTGCTGGGGTTGAACACTCCTTCTTTCCCTACTAGTGGTTAGCTGTTCTTATACACCAATTTTGTTACGCTACTTGTAAATTTAATTTTTTAAAACTTTTTTTGCTCAGTGCTGCCCCCTAGCGAGCGGATTTTTGAAAATAATGGTTTTAATACTTCTGAGGCAGACAATTTGTATCGATTGTAATCGGACTTGGATAACTTTGATTTTTGAATGAATTTCAGGGATGTTGATCGGAATTAATTTAGAATATAAAATAAGAATGTTAATTAGGTATAATTTTTAATTTGAATAATAGACGTAAAAGCTTGAAAATGAGTGTTAGAATGATTTGATTATGAAATATTTGTAAGAATTTAGCGAAAATAATAGATTGTTTTCTTTTCAAACTGAGTTTTGATTTTATTTAAGGTTTAGGATTCATTAATTTAATCTTAACTGTGATTTTTAAAGGATAATGCAATACCTTAAAAAGGTTGCGATAGAACAATTTGTGATTTATTTTTCAGGGTGATGTGATACTTTTAGAGATTGCAACAAGTAAATAATATGTCGTTTGTTTTTCAAAATGAGTTTTGATGTTATTCGAGATTATTGAATCATTAATTTAATCTAAATTAGGATTTTTTAGGGGTGATGCAATATTTTTAGAGGTTTCATAAATTTGAAAGCTGTTTTATTCATTCTGTGGAGAAAGGAATTTAATAATAGTATTTAATAATAATTAGGTAGATCGTTTTAGTGTGATTAGTAGATATAGAATTTTAAAAAATGTATATTATATGTTGTCCGATTTAGTAAAATTAACTTCTATGTATACTTAGAACAGGGTAAACAACTTGGTATTTGTTTCTGTTTAATACCAAAATTAACACTTCAACAATAAATAAAATAAATTTAACAGTCATGTAATTAGACTATATGGTTAAACACTTTGACAGTTGTCTGCACTGGTATTAAGAATATATATCTGTCTTAAGAGAAAATAGTATTCTGTCTTACGCGAGCAATTAAATATTAATTATGCTTGAAAAAAAAAATGAATGTGATTGGTTTTAACAATTCGAAATTCAATAATATGAGATCTGTTTGCAATATTTTTTAAGTAGAATTCGAGTTATATTTAAAAACGTATCAAAAAATTTAATCAGTTAGCTCTTTTTAATTAATTTTCATAGTTTAGTAGACCGTGTATATAATTAAAAATTATAATTTATTATTAAATTTAATGTAGGATCGTAATATAACACACAGAATTTATTGATGTATTGAAATTATTATATGTATTTTTTAAAATGCAGTTGATGTATTGAAATTATTATATGTATTTTTTAAAATGCAGATGATTTCTTAGTTGAATTTTATATTATTTAATTTTTTTTTCTGTTTAGTATACTTACATGTATATACGTATAAAATTTTTAGAAAGTTTCGTTAATATTTTTAAAGTAAAATTTATTTTGTTATAAAATTCCATAAAAAATTTAAATTATCTGAGTTATGTAGTTCCATTTAATTAATTTTCATGTCTTAGTAGTTTAAGTATATAATTTAAAATTATTGTTTATCGTTAAACTTAAAAAATTGTTGTAATTATATTTTTCTGAATTTAAAGTTATTCAGTTTAGAGTATTTATATATATATTCGAAATTGGTATTATATGTCGAACAGTAATATTTTTGTGAAACTGTATATTGATTTATTTGGATAAAAAAACACACAAAATTTACTAACATAATAAAATAACCATATCTATTTTTAAACTTTTGAATTGCTAGTTGGATTTTATATTATTAATCAGTTGTATTTTCATATCTTTTTATTTAATACAGTTGTATGTATACAGTTTTTAGGAATTTTCACTTGAATTGGAAATATATAATTCAATGTATAAAACATTTGTTATTGATATGCAAGGAAATCACGACTCTATGCATGAGAGTTTTGAAAAATATATTGAGAAACAGTTTTAAAGTATAACTATTTCTGTTTGGATAAAACATTTTTAATCGTTAATTTCTAAAATCAACTATAAAAGTCACTAGTATTAGACTTTGGTAAAGACCTTTTAATAATATCAATTGTATATAAGTATATAATAATGTTAATTGTATATAAGCATTTGAAAGGGAAATTTAATTACATCATGAATAAATTATATGTCTTCGGGTTTAATGATCACTTAGAGTGTTATTAATAGGGAAAAAATATTTTTGTAATTTGGTGATTTTATTCTTTCGTTTGCTCGCCAAATGAATTATTTCGTCGTGATTTGGCGATTTTGATCTTTTATTTTCTCGCTAAGTAGAATATTTCGTCGCCAGATTGAGATCGGTGGAGCGGGGGAGGTTCAGGATATAAATAGGAGGCGGAAAATCAGACTTCCATCATTTGATGATTAATTTTGGTAGTGATAAGACGTGTCTTTAATTGCTCTTGCTTTTTTCTGATTCGGTTTGTTTGAAAAGATTGCTTTTTTGTTTTTTAATTGTTGATTTCTTTGAAGTGTTTTTTATTTCATTTTATTCTACTATGGATGTTATCATACCTATTGATGAGATTATGCCTTTGGAAAGTTCTACATCTACGAAGAAATTTTTAACCTGTTTGACTTGTGGTAAAGATTTTATGTGCACATCCAACTTGAATCAGCATATGAAGATACATTCTGGTGAGAAGCTGTACACTTGTGAAGTTTGCCGGAAAACTTTTGGACGGAGATCTAACTTACAGAGACATTTGAAGACCCATAGCAATGTTAGATCATTAGAAGATAATGGATTTTCTGAAGAATCCTCGTTGAAAAGTAGTTTATCTTCAAATACTATTAATATCAACATAACACCTGAAGAATCTGTTTCTGTAAAGAAGATGTCTATATGCCCTACGTGTAATAAGAGATTTTTATCTACTTCTAATTTGAATCAGCATTTGAAGATTCATTTAGGTGATAAGTTTCATATCTGTGACATGTGTGAAAAATCTTTTACAAGGAAATCAGACTTGTTAAGACATTTAAAAACTCATAACACTGATGATCAGTCTAAGTTTAAGTGTGATAAGTGTGAGTATGTTTTTACACGGAAGGATAACTTGAAGCATCATCTTAGATCACATGAAAGTTCAAAATTCCCTTGTCTTGAATGTAATAAAATGTTCGGACGAAATTTTGAGCTTAAACAACATATACGTACTGAACACTCCCGTACACCTCTTGTAAGTGTGAAACGGAAAACAAGTTTCTCTAATGTAAAGTCTAAAAAACTAAAGCAAAACCAATCTGATGTACTTAATGTGTTTAAAACTCTCATGCTTTATCCTGATGAGCGTGAAGAAAGTGATATAGCAGTGTTTCATACCCACTTACGAGCTGAACTACAAGAGCGTTTAATGAGTGAAATTCATGAAAAAGGGGCTGTTAAATGGTATATGGTGATTAAAATATCTCTTGAACGTATGAATGACAATCAAGAGATAGAGGAGATTCAACCTTATTTTCGAAGCCAGTGTTTTACTGAACTTACTGAAGATAATATTTCACAACATATTGAAGAAGGATTTTCAAAAATAACTAAATCCTTTGAAGAATTTATACAAAGAGGGTCTGGATGGAAACTTAGAAAAATTCATCATTTAGAACTCAAGATTGCTAAATATCATCCCCTTGCTGCAAGTTCTTATATAGCCTTATCTAAGAAATTATATGACAAAAAAGCAGTGCTCAATATAAAAAATGAAGACAATAAGTGTTTGGTTTGGTGCCTTTTGGCATT
Source organism: Maratus speciosus (assembly GCA_963932465.1). Taxonomy (NCBI): domain Eukaryota; kingdom Metazoa; phylum Arthropoda; class Arachnida; order Araneae; family Salticidae; genus Maratus; species Maratus speciosus. Next base: position 185,412,125 of record OZ010790.1, on the reverse strand, counting down.
TAAACTGAACTTATATTTTACAAAAAAGCCTGAGCGAGTTTCTCATTATATCCCTTATGAAAATGAGATTAAGCTAGGAGAGGTGAAATATCCTGTTTCACTCCACAAGATACCTATTATTGAAAAGCTTAATGATTTAAGGATTAATGTGTTTGGATATGATGAGGATGAAGTTTGTGCTCTGTATATTTCTGAAAAGCAGAATGTAGATGTTATCAATTTGTTATTAATCGGTGATGGTGAAAAGCAACATTATTGTTTAATTAGAAGTTTTTCAAGACTTTTGGGTGATCTCACCAAACATGATGGAGTATGTTATTATTGCTATAGATGTTTACATCGCTTTTCAAGACAAGATCTTTTGAATAAACATGATGAATATTGTCGCCAACATATAGCACAGTCTATAAAGCTACCTAGTGAAAACGATAACATACTCAAGTTTTCTGGTATTCATCTCCAACATCCTATTCCCTATACCATTTATGCAGATTTTGAGAGTCTACTTATACCTATTGCACCAGGCGCACCCTCTTCTAAACCATCTTATACTGAAAAAACAACATATCATTTTCCTTGTGGGTACGCTTATGTCGTTGTTGGACCCGATGGAAGATGTATGGAGAAAGCGAAAGTGTATCGTGGTAAAGGCTGTGTGGATCATTTTTTAAAACAAATGATGAAAGAAAAAGATATTTTAGGACGGGAGTTATTGAACATAGAGCCTATGAAACTTTCACCTTTGCAAGAAAAAGCTTTTCAAGAAGCTGAATTTTGTCATATTTGTAAACAGCCATTAGATTCAGAACGCACACGTGATCATGATCACATCTCTGGAGTGTATCGAGGAGCAGCACATGTAGCATGTAATCTCAATTTTAAGCAATGTAAAACAATCCCTGTCATATTCCATAATCTGAAAAACTATGATGGACATCCTTTAATGAGTAAGATCGGGAAATTTAAAGATCATGAAATTGATGTTATTGCTTCCACTATGGAAAATTATATAACCTTTAAGTTAAGAAAGCCAACAAGTCCTATACAGATTGTCTTTATAGATTCCTTTCAATTTTTGCCAACGTCATTAGAAAAGCTCGTTGAAAACCTTCGATTTGACCAATTTACCATTCTAAAAGAAAATTTCTTAAAAAATACTAATTTAGAACTGTTGATGAGAAAAGGGGTCTACCCTTATGACCATTTCACTTCCTTTGAAAAATTTAATGAGAAGGAACTTCCTCCACCTTCTGCATTTTTTAATAGCTTAACTGATGAGCCTATAGACGAGGAAGATTTTAAACACGCCCAGAAGGTTTGGAAAACCTTTAATATCCAATCCCTAGGAGAATATCACGACCTATACGTCAAGACAGATGTTGTGCTACTTGCTGATGTATTCCAAAATTTTAGGAAATTATGTCAGCAATACTATGATATTGATTGTGTACATTTGTTTACCGCCCCTTCACTCTCCTGGCAAGCTTGTTTGAAAATGTCCAAAACACCTCTAGAGTTACTTACTGATATCGATATATTGCTTTTGATCGAGAATGGGATACGTGGTGGTATTAGTATGATTAGTCATAGATATGCCAGAGCGAACATACCTAATACAGCTGATTTTAATAAAAATGATGCACCCAGCTACATTATGTACTGGGATGCAAATAATTTGTATGGATGGGCTATGTCGCAATTCTTACCTTTTGGTGGTTTTGAATGGTGTACAACAAATCATATTACGGAAGAGTGGATTTTATCTCTACTTGATGATTCTGATATTGGATACATTTTCGAGGTTGATTTAGGATATCCTGAAGAACTTCATCCATTTCATAACGATTACCCACTTGCCCCTGAAAGATTCACAGTTAGCGAAGACATGCTTTCTCCTTACGCCAAGTCCCTTCTGAATAATCAACCATTTAAAGGAACACCTAAACTTATCCCAAATTTAAATGATAAGCAGAATTATATCACTCATTATCGTAATCTTAAATTTTATTTACAACTTGGATTAAAACTTAAAGCTGTTCATAAAGTCCTTAAATTTAAACAGACACCTTGGCTTCAGAAATATATTAATTTTAATACTGAAAAAAGAAAAGAGGCCAAATCCACCTTTGAAAAAGACTTTTTAAAATTAATGAATAACTCTGTTTTTGGAAAAACCATGGAGAATTTGCGAAAAAGGAGAAATATTGTGCTTTGTAATAATGAAAAAAGAGCTAAAATATTAGTAGCCTCGCCTACATTTAAGTCATTTAAAACATTTGATGAAGATCTAACTGCTGTTGAAAGGATGAAAACTAGCATACTCATGAATCGACCGATTTATGTCGGGTTTGCAATATTAGAACTCTCTAAATTACTTATGTATGACTTTCACTATAATTTTATAAGGAAAACATATAAAGATGATGCAAAACTATTATTCACCGATACGGACTCACTGTGCTATCATATTAAAACAAAAAATATTTTTGATGATATGGAACATCATGTAAGCTTGTTCGATTTCTCAGACTATCCAAAGCATCATTCACTCTACTTAGATATCAATAAGAAGGTGATCGGCAAATTTAAAGATGAACTAAAAGGCAATCTAGCCCTTGAGTTTGTCGGATTGAAATCAAAAATGTACTCTCTGAAATCTTCCATAGAAGAGAAGAAACGAGCGAAGGGTGTGTCTAAACACGTCGTCGAGAACCGTCTAAAGCATGAAGACTATGTGAACTGTCTCAAAAACCAATCGACTTCTTTTGAAGTACAAATGAGAATTGGGCAAGATGCTCATAAATTATTTACATTAAGTCAGAACAAAATATGTTTGTCACCGTTTGATGATAAACGTTATTTGTTTAAAGATGGGATCACCAGCTTTGCGTATGGCCACTGTAAAATTATTCAAGATTGCAATAATACTAATTTACACTAATATAAAAAAGAATTTATCAAGATAATATTGTTATGTAAATAAATCTTTTCTTGTAAATATACTTTTCCTGTAAATTGTTTTGTTTTTAATAAAAAATTGTTTCTTTTTTATATGAGTACTTATTTAAAACATATACATAAACCTTTCTAATATAATGTTAAATATGTGTATTTATTTTATTCCGTACCCACACACTTACATATAATATATGCATAAATATCTATGCTCATTTACAAATAATTTTTTAAATATACTTTTTTAAACTTTTGTTTTGTAAAACTTTTTTCTACTTTTTTTTAATTTTGATAAACTTTTTCTATAACTTGTATTTTTGTAAAACATTTTTTTTTTTTGCTAAAACTTTTTTATAACTTGTATTTTTTTTTTTTTTTGCTAAAACTTTTTTATAACTTATATTTTTTATAATTTTTTTTTCTTTTACTTATAAAATTTTGTTGAAACTTTTTTTTTAATTTTCTTAAAATATTTTCTTTTGTAAAACTTTTTTTTCTTCTACTTTTTTTTAATTTATATATTTTTTAAACTTTTTAAATTTGTTAAAACTTTTTTTTTTACTTTTTTAATTTTGCTAAAACTATTTTTTTTTAAATTTATATATGTATATATATATATTTTTTTAAACTTTTTTTAATTAGATTTTGTAATTTTTTAAACCAATAATTTTTTATATAAACACGCATATGTAAACTTATACATGCATATAAACATATTAATACTTAGATACTTATATTTAGAAACATATACTTATATACTATATATATACGTATATATATTCATTTGGATAGATTTAGACATATATGTTTAGCGATATTTAAACATTTATATCTATAAATTTATAAACACTTATATGCATTTTATCTACATGTATATAGATACACGTGTACATAGTCTACTGATACCTATACTTACTAACATGTGTACATAGCTTACTGATACCTATACTTACTAACATGTGTATATCAGCTAACAATTGTTTTCAATAAAGTGATATATATATATATATATATATATATATATATATACTTATTCAAAAACAAACTTGTATACACGCATCTTTCTAACAAAATATCGGAGAAAACAATAAAATGATATAAAGTAAATAGGTTTTTATAAACGTAACCGTTTTTGTAGATAATTAGACATTCATATACGGTTTTCTAACAAAATGCTAGATAGAACAGTAACATGACAAAATAATTGTCGCGATTAGAAGGAAGGTGGACCTGATCAATTGAGCATTGCTCCCAATTGCTCATTGCGGAATTCAGCCTGTGGCCGTAGAACTGTCATTTATCTACTACTGATACATCTTGAAAACTCAGTCATGAAAAATATGATTTCTTTTAACTCTGGAAAAATGCACGATTAGTGTTTGCTTGAAATATCCAAGGTCTCTCATCATTTTTTCTTTCTAGTTTTCTCATAAGAATTTTCTAACTCTCATATATATTTGAATTATTCTTTTTTCGCTTGGAAACGAAACTTAAGTTATTTCTGAAATCGATATTATATATATATTATAAATTAGTTCATATATAAATCATTATTATTTTAATTAATATAATTATTAATTAACGGAAGTGATTTAATTATACTTAGCAATTGTTTATTTCAATTATCTAATCTAACAAAAATATAAATATATACATTTCTTTCGTGATTAAACTTGCATTTTAGGATAAGTAAGAAGCAATAACATGTTTAGACAACTTCAGACATGTTAAAACATGATTTGACCTGTTTATACAAGGGACGGACAGCAAAGACAAACCTGCACGGGTACTCACCTGAAAAGAGTGATAAAATGGCGTGAATGTGGCTTCTCAGAGTTGTTCTTATCGTTGAGTCATGCTGCAGATAAGGAATCACGTGATTGCGTTATTATCCAATGAAACGGGAGGAAGTTGTCACGTGATAACAGGTTTCACGATAAGGATTTGCCATTTCACTTAAAGTTGTCCTGTTAAACACACTTGTCATGACCAAGCTGGTATATTAGGTAAGTGTTGAATATATTATAATTTTAGATTTGTTAGATGTTAGAGTTTAAATGTTTTAAAATACAGGTATTAGAGTACATAATTATTTTTCAAACAATAATAAAACTTTAAAAAATAATTTGAAATTGATAACTAAACTGAATAGAAGAATTTAAAGTTTTGCAGGTAAATCTCATGAAACTAAGTTGAATTAAAAAGGTTAGTTACACAAGGTTTATCATAGAAAATCTGTCAAAGAAATGATTAAGTTGGAATACTATCAAACCTAGTTAACCTAGAAATATTTCTAATTACTTGCAAACTAATATGAAACAGTGACAATTTAATTAATTTAAATATAATATTGAGGTGATTTTTATATATATCCAAAAATGCATAAGTCAGTTTCAACCTTGTAATATTTTTCTTAACGTAATTTATTTTCTAAACTATAATTTTTTTTTCTTTACTTAATTTATTTTTCTTAATTAAAAATTTTTTTTTCTTAATTTAATTTTTTTTCCTTAATTTAATTTTTTTTTCTTAATTTAATTTTTTTTCAAACCTTTAAAAATTTTTAACTTAATTTTTTTTCTAAACTAAATTTGTTTAACTTATTTTTGAAAAACCTTTGCTTTGTTAACTAACAAATATTTTTAAAATTAGTTCTCATGAATTTTCCAAGGACTCTCATCGTTCTTTCTTTCAATCACGTGTTTGATCCATGCATTTACCAAAAACTTTAAGAAATCAAGCAAACCTTCTAACCTTCCATGATTCTTATCATTCTTTCTTCCAAACAAGTGTTCAATTCATAAAATTTTTAGGAAACATACATATGTTTCTCATGAAACTAAGACTCTCATTGTTCTTTCAACTATGAAAGTGTTCAAAAACTTTAAAGAAACCAAGGGTTGGTTCTCCTCGTTCATTCTACCAAGCATGCAATTTCATGAAATTTTTAAAAATTAAGTATATATTTTCAAGAAACTAGGGACATTCATTGTTCTTTCGACCATGAAAGTGTTCAAAACTTGAAAGAAAGCAAGGGTTGGTTCTCGTTGTTCGTTCTACCAAGCATGCAATTTTCGTAAAATTTTTAGAAATTAAGTATATGTTTTCAAGAAAACAAGTTCTTTTTCAACGGCAACACTTTCAAATATTTTACAACTCAAATAATTTCTTCGGGTTATGCAATTATTTTTCAACTCAACTTCGAGCAATGAAATCATTTTCAGTTCTTCAAAATTTTACAAGTCAAATAATTTCTTCGAGTTATTTTCATATCTTTCAAAATGTTCAAGACAAATAATTTCCATGACTATTTTTCAAGACTCATTTTCTAAAAAAAAAAAAACGAACCATTTCACAAATACGACTTTCAATACTTTGAAATAATTTCCAACATACAAAACAAAATTTTAAAGACTTAAGTGAATGAAATTTAAAGAAAATTAAGTTATCTAAGATCAACACTTAAATGAAATTTAAACAATATAAAAATAAATCACTTATTATTATAAAAATCAATTAATGATCTAATTACAAATAGCAATTGGGGATTTTAACTAATTAAAATAATCACAACTTACATTATAGGTGAGGTAGCGAAAAACAGGCTCAAACATGCTTCGGATAGCAATGCTATACACCACAAAAGTCTAGCTATTCTAATGGCCTACTGATGACGTTGATAACGTGTTTATACTATCAGCCATTCACATAGTAGAGTGAAGTCATGTGATAATGCGTGGCTTTCGTGTTAAACAGATAAGAAATCCACCATTTTCTCTTAATCAGGTGAGGGTAGAGATATGCTTAAAGTATATGGCTTCAGGTAAGCTAAATTTTTCTCTATGTATTTAAACGTATAAGTAAAAATAAAGTTTTCAAATGTATTTTGTGAGGGTAAGATCATTGGTGACACATAAGTCACATTGTAGTATCAAATCTTCTTAGTGACTGGAAATATCTTCATATATGAAATTGCTAAACTGTTACAAGTAATTTCTAAACGATAGTTCAAAAGTTTTCAAAAAGTCATCTCACTCATATTTTGGAAAAATATGAAACGTTGTTATGTGCGAGATACAATTTCAAACTCGAAGCTTTTTCACTCAAAAATATTTCCAATAGTTCCAAAATATAAATTAACAGAGTTTAAACAGGTTGATAAAGTTTAAAGTCAAACCAAAATTTAACTAAGGATAGTTCTAAGTCAAAAAAAAAAAAAAAAAAAAAAAAAAAAATCTATGTCTCTGCGTGAACATGCATTTTTCTTTTACTTTTCATTTTTCAAAGAATTTAAAAGTAACGTTATATTTTAGCTTCAGCGTTTAAGATAATTAATTTTGAAGTGATGTTTGGAAACAGCAAAGTCTCCAACTCTTTCTAATGAAGATTAAAGTAAGTGACATTTCTAATTAGTTTCAATTAAAATAAAATCAATTCATTTCCTTTAAAAAGAAATCCGTAAATCTCAAATTTCTGTCAAAGTTGATGTTTTGAATCGAATTTCCACGCGAGAGGAGAAAAAGAACTCAAGAGCGGAGGAAATACGTGTTTGTCATGTAATTAAAATCGCTATCTCATACCATGCAAATTTATACAATCCATAGGGGTTGCAGAAAATTATAAATACTCAACCCTGATTGTTTTAAAATATTTTACTAGTCACGTGACCTAAATCACGTAAGATGATTGGCGCATTAAGTTAACAGAAATTTCGTGACCTTTATTCCTGAAAATTTACTTAATGCTTATTGAAAATGTGCACAATATCTAAAAGTGAATTATTTAATCTTTAACTTGCCTTTGTTTCAACTCTAACATAAGCGATTCTTCAAGCAGAAGTTTGAAAAAATTCATTTTAGGTAATAAGTAAAATTATTTCCTAAGTCGAACCATGGTATTTTAAAAAAGAAACTTCAAATGATTCCTTTAGCAGAAAAATTCTTTCCCACAAACATTACACAAAAATCAAGTTAATTTTCTGAAAAGATCTAACACATCGATAAATATGTGAATTGATAGTGAATACTGCAAAATATATATGAACTCTAAAGAGAAAACTTTATTTTTCAACTAACGGAATATTTCTTTTGCTTTTTATTATTATTATTTCAATGTTGTCATTATTATTATTTCAATGCTGTCATTATTATTATTATTTCATTGTTTTCATTATTATTATTATTTCATTGTTATTATTATTATTATTTAAATTTACAAATTTAATTTTAAAGCATGTCATATACAACTTATCTAAAACTAACGCATCTAAAAATATACATTCCCTCTCGAAGAGTGTATCCATGAAAATTTAAATCGAAAAAAAAAAAAAATTAAGTTCACAAAATTAAAATCTTTCCGCAAAATTTTTCAAATGTCCATTCATTTAAAAGAAAGAATCTTTTAAATAAATTATAGTCTTGCAAGTTTTAAAACCTCTGTATTTACTTTAAATATTCCAGTTTTAATAAATTTACTAGAAATGGGTAATACATTCTTGCTGTCCACCACAAACATGAAGGCAGAGACTGACTGTCGCCCGCATATACTGAATGTCACCACTGCAAAATGATAACACATACCGCTTTACTCTAAGTTAATCTGCCGGTCATTGAGCGATATTAAAAACAGATGTTATCATTAGTGTGCAGTATTTCTGTCTGCGAAAAAGGGGTGAACTTTGATAAAATTCGTGTTCGAGATTACTTTATTTGGGAACGAGGCTATCCTTGGCGTCATACTAAGCATGTTGATAAGAGACTTTTGTCGAAATGTGGCAATGCTATTATAATAAAATATTTATATTTTTAAAAATGGCAACTCAAATGTTATCTGCTCTAAAAGTGCGTGTGAGATAAACAGAAGCATAACGGCATCTGTAGGAATTCATTATCATCTGCATTGGTGTATTGGTGTAAAATCTTTCTGCTACTTAGTTGAAATAATATTTATTCAGTATTTTTATAATTTATGCGTGTTAATTTCATGTACAACCTGAATTCAACGAATGCACATGATCTATTTTCTCATCATGAAAATCAAGTAAGCTTTTATTTCATATTATTTTAAAAACATAATAAATTAAATAATTTTGAAATTCCAAAATATTAGTCTATTCTAAGAATTATCCTCTTAATTTTTTAACACACATCTATTATTAACGAAAAATAATAAATAAAAGTTCTCAAAATAAGAAAACACTTTCCTGAAAAATAGGTTAAGTTCGAAAATAAAAATATTTCCTCTTAATTAAGACCACGAAATAAATTAAGTTCCCCAAAATAAAATTCTTTCCCGCGAATTTTCAAAGTTCCGTTAAAATAAAATTATTCTCTAATATTTTCTAACTCTGCTAAATAAACTTTGCAAAATAAAAATATTTTCTTGAAATATTTCTATCTCCTCAAATAAAATTCGAAAATAAGTAAAATACCTTCGTACTATAAGAGACTATTTCCTCAAAATAAAATTCGTAAAATAAATTCAGTTAGCAAAAATTTTCTAACACCTGAAAATAAAATTAAGTTCGAAAAATAAAATTTGTAAAATAAATTTTCTAAGACATGAAAATAAAATTAAGTTCGAAAAATAAAATTCGTAAAATAAATTTTCTAAGACATGAAAATAAAAGTCAGTTCGCAAAAAATTTCCATCTCCGCTAAAATAATGTTCGAAAATAAAATTCTTCTCAAATATTTTCTAACATCACAAAATAAATTTCGAAAAATAAAATTCAATTCGCAAATAATTTCTATCTCTAAGTAATTTTTAAAAGAAAAAAATAATTCTAACACCTCAAAATAAAATTCGTAAAAGTAAAATCAATTCGCAAAAATTTTCTAACACCTTAAAAATAAAATTAAGTTCGAAAAATAAAATTCGTAAAATAAATTTTCTAAGACATGAAAAGAAAATTAAGTTCGAAAAATAAAATATTTCCTCGAAAAATTTCTATCTCCTCAAAATAAAATACCCTCGTACTGTAAGACAAGTTCTTATCCGTTTCCGACAACGCCTCTCCCACCACCGAGATGCGTTTCCACCACCACCGACTCTTATCAGCGCGCGCGCGGTGTGCCACCACATTCCACAGTTACACCACCTCAGGACCACAGACGCCGTGGAACTGTCAAATACACACTACTTGTGTCGAATATTCGGCGCATCGGCATCCCTATCCTTTAAGTGCCATAAATATCAATTTCGCACAAAATTTAATTTCGATTATCTTTACCTTTAACCATTAAGTTTAAGGGGGCATGGAAGTTTTTCGCTAGAAAAATAATAAGTATATTATTCTGATGGATTTTTTACTTAAAACTTTGCCTTAATCGAGAAAATCTACGAATAAATAGGTCAAATTTTGCTAAAAAAAAGTATTGGTAAGGAAAAAGGCATAAGTGCCAACTATATGTAATAATTGTCTGGTCCTGTGCTGAGAGTTTTTGAAACTTTGATTTTGAACAAAATGACTGACCATCAAACTTCCCGTATCAGTTTCCAACAAAAACAAATCTGATATTTTGTTATTAAATCGGAAAAAAGGATTCCCAGGTGTCGTACGTGTCCTGAAATTTCAAGAACAGGAAATTCTTCGGTACCAGTATTTTCTTATAGAAAATCTCTTCTTAAATAAGACGAAATTTCGCGCGTTTAACGCAGATTTATTTTTCTATAAAAACTGATATTTGTCCTGAAAAATTCCCTGAAGCGTACGGCCACTGGATTTCGGAGAACAATTACTACTGCACAAACATACCTGCTAAGACGGGAATGGAGAAGCAAGGATGCAAAATCCATTTTACAGAAGAGGGATTTATTATTTTTTTAAAGCCAGTATGGAGCAGTGACCTGTATAAAACGGAAATGTTTCAAGTCCCTTCTGATTCAATCTTGCCAAATATTAATGTATTTTTATGAGGAATTCATTATGCTGCTTATAATCAGTGATAATTTGTTTACATATTTTAGATAGATTTCCCAACGTGTTAAACGCCACACCCTTCACCCCATCTTGAATTACGACGTAAGTGATGGATGATTCTTGAATTTATACCTGCTACTTTTTTAACGCATCAAACTAAAATACACAAAGCAAAGTTGGAAATATTTCCTAAAAAAATTAAAAGAGCATTTGGAAAATAATCGAACACTTGAAAACAACGGAATGCTAATAGAACATTTGAATAATAGAACATATTAAAAATAACTTTGGGCAGGACATAGACAAATAAAGAAAAATATTCAAGCGGTTTTCAGCAATTTAAACACCCTATTTCAAGTTTTTTTCAAACACTGATGGTTAATATATATATATATATATATATATATATATATATATATATAAAGTTTTGAGATAGTTTTGATAAAGTTTAAAGATATTCACGCAACTCAAATCTATTATTTTTTTTTATTTAATGTATCAAAAACTCGATAGCCTTTAACAATATTAAAACAAATGATTTTGATATATATCAGTGGCAATAGCGCCACAATTTGATAAAGTTCAAAATGTGCATCTATCACCATTTGCCGCATAACGCACTTTATATTCCAAACATCAAATTTACCCGAGATTAATACCCCACTAAGCTGTGCAAAATGCAAAAGCATTTATGAGGTAGGCAGAAACCAACATCCGTTGATAAGAGTTTGATGCGACTTGATCTGCCAATCACAAGAGATAAAGGTCGGGCTTACGAAGAAACCCCGCCCATCTCCAGAAGAGACGAATAGACAGCTGATTCTTTTTCAGGACGTTATTTTACGAAAGTAACAAAAGTTTTGATGGAACAGAAAAAAATAAGAATTTTAGGAAATAAAAGAGTAAATAACAATTTATTGAAAAATATTTCTATACACAGATAAATATACATGTTTTTCTTTTTCTTCATAATAACTGCATCCTTCCTCTGAAAAGCGATAGCTAAAAAGAAAAGTAAAAACTAATTAAAACATGATGAAAAAAAAAAGTACAAAAAAAGATGAAAGTGAAAAAAAGTATCTTTTAAACTAAAAATTAAAACTTCTTGAACAGAATTTAATTTTAACCACGGATAAGAAAAAAAAAATTATATATACAATCATATTTCTACAATCACAAAAAAAGACAGAGAGAGAGAGAACGAGAACAAACTCTGACGCAAATCATCTTATAAAAATGTGAATGGATGAAACATAAATCAGTGTTGAATTCAGGGGGCGGCCCGGGAGGGGAAGGCATCCCCCCCGGAAGATTTGAGATTTTGTGTTTTCAATGGTCAAATAGTGCATTCCCCTCCCCCGGAGCCACAGAAATTCCTCCCGGAGAAAAGTGTCTGAATTCAACACTGGGTGTAACCGATTAGCAATAAAGCATTTTTATTAACCCTTTGTTACAAACATTAAAACTGGTAAATCCCCAGCGTTAAATTTGCTATTTTCTATTTGCTAAGTTTCCCGACTTGTGGCGCTATCCAGCTTTGATAGGAACTATAAATTTGGATAGGAAAAAAATAGCAAAAAATAGGATTTTTATCCACTGTGGTGGACAGACAGTACTAAAAAAAAGGGCGGGTGGTTAATGATGTACTTAAATTTTGTTTAAGGGGTCGCTTACATAGTAGCAATTTTATTAAACACGAAAATTTTCGAGAGTAACACAATTTTAACATATGTGAATTACCGTATATACTCGCGTATAAGTCGACCCCCTAACTTTCGAATGCAAAATTTTTTTTATTCATACACATAAAAAGCCATAATTTTGCAGTATTCGAAGTTTATGTTTTTCTTTTTTAACTGACTCGCGTATAAGTCGACCCCCCAAATTTGCTTACCGAAAATTGTCAAAAATTCCTCGACTTATACGCGAGTATATACGGTATTTGGCAAATTTTTCCCTTAGTACACCAAATAGCACGCGCGCCGTTTGGAAATAGTTTAGAAATTATGCAGGGTTAAATTTTGAAACTCCTAATGCTAAATTAATTTTAATAGTTGCAAAACATAAGCCGAAAGTTTTTTATTAAGAACTAAAAAAAAAAAACACTTTGCGGAATGAAATGAGCTACAATTTTGTATTCGCATACTTGAAGTTCCCAGAAATCGATGCCTGTTAAAAAATTCAATTCAATTCAAAAATGTATAGTTTTAAAATTAATTTTCGAAAAAAATATGAATTGTAACCTATGAATTTTTTTAACACAAAGCTTCAGGAAGCTTCAAATATGCGGATCCAAAATGACAGCTTACTCCGCCAAGTGCTTTTCGAGTTATGCTTTAAAAAGTACAAGCACTGCAATCTGTTTTGCAACGATTAAAAATGAATTTAACATTAAGAGCTCCAGTCTTTAAACCTGCATAATTCCCAAACTATTTGACCGAACGACTGCCGTTGGGTATGTACAAAGGCAAAATTACCGGACAATCCAAATAGGATGTCAAAATTAGCTGTTAGTATTGAAAATTTTCGAGTTTGGTATAATTTCTATATAGAGACGATCCCCTAGGAAAAATTTAAATATAGCGTTAATTAGTAGACGTTATTAAAACTCGACCGGTATCGGTCGCATTTTTATACGATGATTTGTGACACACAGTTAGTAAGGGGAGTAGGGAAAGAAGGACAGTTCAGCCCCATAAGGTGGATTGTGGATTGTGTGGATGTGGGTGGAATCCACCTTGTGGGTGGAATCCACCTTGTGGATGGAGGAGGAGGGTGGAATCCACCTGTTGGGAGACTTATCCTATAGTAGGAGGGGTTAAATGTTGGAGGGGGCTTAATTTTTGAGGGGGCTTAATTTTTGAGAGGGGCTTTTTTTTTTTTTTCGAATCGACTTGGAGTAGAGATGGAAATATCATACTATAACATAGGTCTTTTCGAGAGGAAGTATGAAGACACTAAATTTTTCGATGGGCTTATTTTTTAGGGGGGCTTAATTTTTGAGGGGGCTTAATATATTTTTTTTTTTTCGAATTGATTTAGTATTAGAATGGAAATATCATACTATAACATAGTGAGTTAGGTGTTTTCGAAAGGGAGTTTGAGGAGCCTAAATTTTTTAGAGGGTCTTATTTTTTAGGGGGGCTTATTTTTAGGGGGGCTTAATTTTTTTTTTTTTTTTTTTTTTTTTTTTTTTGAATTGTCTTAGAATTTGAATGAAGATAAAAATGTCTTATGTTTTCTGAAAAAATTTTTTGATGCTGCCATCTGTATGCGGTAGTGCGAATTTATTATTGAAAATAGTATTTTATTTTTGAAAAGTTTTGAGGAAGGTTTGAACCTGCAAAATAGTCTCTTGGCTCGATGATATGTTGAAGACTTAACTAATCGAGCCAAGAAACTATGTCTATATGTTTATATTTTAGATGTTTCAAAACAAAAAATTGTATTCCCCCTTCTGTATGCGCAAAGAGAGGTTGGTTTCTTAAGATAACTCATTAATACCTATTTTAACTGCTCACTCTGCGAATTTTTTTAATGTGTATGATTTTTAGTTTAACTGATTTTATCGATTTTGTGAATGAGAGTTTGATTATTTTACGCACAAATGTATGATCATTTTAGAAAGCCGTGGTTTCGAACCTGCGAACTCCCATTCAAATTTCATTTTTTGTAACTGATAAGCTATCCACTATTCAGACCGCGTCCCGACAATTACTGAATTACTTTTGAACACTATATATTTTTAAAAATACCTACCTCTTCCTCTTTCTTATACTAGGGAAGTTAATACAATTTATGTTTAAATTGAAGAAATAATTAATTTTTTATATTTCTTTAATAAGCAACTCATTTTTTAGATCGATTAGAAGGCTACCAAACGATTTGAATTAAACATTGTTTTCACCAGTATTAATCCACCTAAGTTTAGAATTATACTTTTTCTTGTGAACCATATCATATTCATTTAATCGTCTGAAATACACTTCCTAAACCCTCTTATCAACGTTACTCACTATCTATCACAAACATCCGATTAGTCTAATCAGCTTTTTTCAACAGAAAATAGCTAATATGTAAATATTGATAACTATTGAAGAGATTATTCCACTTGTTTACAGATTTTAAATGAAAGTTTGAAATATTTGTCAGATTTTCTATTTATCAATTATTATAAATTGAATCAAATCATAGTTTGTTATTGCAATAGATAATTATTTGATGATTCTACACTAGTTCTAATGAATTTTAAAACTACTGCTTCACTTCAACTCATTCTTTTATACAGTTTAATAAATTTAGTTTGAATTAAACCATTGGTTTGTCATATATTTCACTGAAATAATAAAATTAATGTGTGAAACCTTAGAATGACGAATTCAAAAACGTAACGTGATGAATCATATACTTTTTAAACATTACATAAAAACCTTTGGATTGATTCACTTCCTGTGAACTTTCTACACATATTTTTTTATGCCACGTGTTTTTCTGAAATTTTTGCACCAATCATATTACATGATTTGCACTATCGTAATAATTTTTTAACATGCGCCCCCTATGATTATATATAAAATTGAATGAAACGAGACTTTTTCATTAGTGTTTGCTATTTTTTGAGTGTGTGAAGACGCTTTTTTCACTTAAGATAATATGGCTAGTTTTCAAGATGGACATTCTACTATGTTAAGCGATGATGTATCACGTTTGAATAATCAATATTTTTCATCAAGATTAAATGATCAAGACATGGGATTAATAGTACAACCTAAAGTAGAACCCGTTTCAGATGATGAAGCGGAATCCTCCTCATCAGAACTGAAGAAACAGAAGCCACCTTTTTTGTGTACTGTTTGCAGCAAATCTTTTTCACGAAAAGGCAATTTAAAACAACATTTGATGATTCATTCAGAAGAAAGACCATTTATATGTGACATCTGCCAAAAAGCATTCTCTAGAAAGGCTATTTTGAATCGTCATAAACTATCCCATTTAAAGATTCCTTCCCAACATAAATGTGAATCGTGCGGTGAAGCGTACTCAAGAAAGTATGACTTATTAAAACACATGAAGATCCACAAGTCCTCCAAAAAGGATAAATGTATTTGAAGAATTTCAAGTTATTCCACAATTAAATCACAGTTCACGAAATTGTTATAGGGAGAGCATTATTATAAGAAGTCAAGATTCCATTTAAATCATATTAAAGTCATCATATTTCACAAATAAAAGTTTTTACTTTTGTGTTTATCATTTGTAAATAATCATCATCACTAGAACTTTTTGTAGATTATTATTTACAGTTCGAATATATACATAATGTATATTATTTACATTTACAGATGAAACATATTTAGTTGCTTTGCTCCTTCTAGAAGTCATGATTCTAAATACAATTAAATTTCCAGCAACTATTTTCTTCTATTAAGAAGCCATAAAGAACAATAGCATGATTTTATGCTCGAGATAAATTTTCCTTTTAAAATTAAAACAACATTTCTTCTAATTTTAGAAGACCAAGAGAAAAAAATGCAGTCTACTTACTGCGTTCATATTTTACATTCACAAAACCAACTAAAAAGGAACAAGAAAGAAAAAATGTTTTTTAATATCAATTCTCTCAAACGTCACGTGATCCTTCGCGGCGCCCGCCTGGCTAAGAGAGGCCCGCGAGAGAAGGTTGCAAAATATTCCACAAACTCCCCCCCGATGAACAAGGGTTCATCAAAATGGGGATTCAAATAATTAAAGTAGAAATAAAAATTATTCTAAAAAATTATCAGTTACACTATACATAAATACAATACAAATCAAAATATATACTTACATACTGGACTTCAATAAATAATTAAACAATTTAAAAGATTTGAAAACAAGTTTCTGCTACTAAAAATAGAAAGAACAATTTAATGTTAAATTTAATTCCCCAGATGTTCTTCGGCAACTCCTAAAAGTGATTAAAAAAAAAGAAAAGAAAGAACTTGTTACCATACACAGATCATTTTAACAAGCCAATTTACGAACTGTTTCTTTACTTCCGCATTTGATAATGAGTGCTATTACAGACCACTTGAGTAACTCTCTAAAGCATATGTTCTAATAACTAAGATTTCA
Organism: Maratus speciosus; assembly: GCA_963932465.1. Taxonomy (NCBI): domain Eukaryota; kingdom Metazoa; phylum Arthropoda; class Arachnida; order Araneae; family Salticidae; genus Maratus; species Maratus speciosus. The sequence continues at coordinate 185,395,135 of OZ010790.1, read as the reverse complement.
TCACTGATATGTGACTAAAAGAAACATCTGAACATTTTGACTTTTGCCAGACACTTTTAATTATTATATATTTTTTTCTACGCTGCGAATATGTGTTTTAGCAGCTTTATGTATTATCACTCTTAATCATGTAGCCTCTTTGTTAAGACGGAGTTTCTTATACTCCAGTAATATGTTTAATTATAAGTATTTAAAGCTAAAAGTTGAATCTTTCTTTATCGTAAAAACACACAATACTAATTCATATTACATTATATCTTCCCATGGATTTAGCGATTCATATTAAGCTCTCAAAGGATACTTCAAAGGATAAATAATGCTTCACAAAATAAAATAAAAATAATTTCTTCAAGAAGCTTTTGGATAAATCCCTGACCACGCCACACCGATGAAGTTATACGTCATCACGATATTGATGAATCCCAGGTAAGAGCATTTTACCTATTTCCATTTCAAAAGCAGCATAGCCACAAGAGATTTTTTCTAATTGTTTAAATATGAGACAGCGAATTCCTGCTATCGAGAATGGAGTGCTTTTGGCTTAATAGGCCACTTAAACTCCAACAAAAAGATTAATGAGACAGATATAGTGCTCGTGTTTAGCGAAAAAGAAGAAAAATTTTATATAGTGGCTTAGATTATAAATATTAAAAATATTCATGTTCTGAATAAAAAAATAAAAAGATGCTGCATTGAATAAAATTATGAATGTTATTGTACCAGAAATATAAAGGTGAATGAAAAAGAAACATTTATATATTTATGTTTTATGTAATGAACATTTAAATAATTAGTGAATGAACAATTTGTTGGTTGTGAGTAATAATAATAATAAAAAAAGAAATCGTTCATTTTACATTTTACAGTAAATAAATAAATAAAAAGGAAATAGGTTGGTCGCATAAACAAATAAAAATAAACATGGCAGGGATAAAAGAAACTCAAATAGTCGAAAAATTAAATTCGCATAATTACTCAAATTGGAAATTTCGCGCAGAAATGATTTTAATAAAAGAAGAATTGTTTGATGTAATAACACAAAATCCCCCAGATCCAATTAACACGGACTGGACGAAGAGGGACCGTAAAGCACGTGCAATTATCAACTTGAGTATTGAAGACTCACAGATCGTGCATGTAAAGCACTTAAACACTGCCAGAGAAACCTGGCAAGCTTTAAAAACAATTCATGAAAGGGCTAATCTCTCAAGCAAGTTATATTTTCTGAGAAAATTATACGGAGCAAAACTCCCAGAAAACGGCAATCTAATAAAACACATTACACATATTTTAGAACTTGTTGATAAACTTTCAGCCATAGGCGAAACTATTAATGACTCGCACATTTCAGCTCTGTTACTTTGTTCATTACCACCTAGCTACAACACCTTAATTATAGCCCTCGAGGCCCGTCCAGAAAATGAACTTAATTCAGAGTTTATAAAAGGAAAACTCACTGATGAATATACAAGACGTTTAGAAAACACAGATCAGAGCGAGAATTCCTCAAAAGCGTTTAAAACGCATAAAAGGTTTCCGGCTGAACACTATAATAAAAAGGACAAACAGTGTACATACTGTAAATTAAAAAACCATACATACAGAGAGTGCTGGCATCTTAAGAACAGAAACACTTACTCACCGTCACAAAAACAACAGCCGCACAAATCCAAGTATTACACATCATCGTTATGTTATGAAGACGCAAACTATTATAGAGAAAACAAAAACCGTGAAACAGAACCAATTCGGATTAACAAAACACAGGGCAATTCAGGAAAAGGCAGCGACGCAGCTTTTTTACTCCAGAAACCAGGAAAACAAACCTGGATAATCGACTCAGGTTCATCGACACACATTCTAAACAGTAAAGATGCATTCACTAAGTTTAACGACACTGAAAAGACGACAGTCATCATTGCCAATGGCAAAACGATGAATTCACACGGTACAGGTGAAACGACATTTAAAACAAAAACATCCGATGGAGGGATAAACACAATCACATTAAAAGAAGTATTATACGTACCAGAATTAGAATCGAACCTCATATCGGTAAGCAAAGCAACACAGAATGGCTATAAATTAATTTTCGATAAAGAAAAATGCACGTTATCCCGAAACGGGAATATTTATCTTGAAGCAAGAATGAAAAATAATTTATATCAAGTCGAATTATTAGAAAGTGCTGAAACTAATAAAGTAAACATTGCACATGAATGTAAAAATAAAAATTGCATAGAAGTTTGGCACAAACGACTTGGCCATCGTAACTATAATGCGATAAAAGAATTAATAAATAAAAACTTAGCAGACGGTATAAAAATAAATAACTGTAATCATAATGCATTATGTGAAATATGTATCCAAACAAAAATAAGTGATGCCCCATATCCGAAATCAACAAACTGTCCCAAAACAGGCAAAGTGCTCGATCTGATACACACGGACGTGTGCACATCTATCGGTACACCTACTATCGGGGGAAAAACAATGTTCGTCACTTTTATAGACGACTATTCAAGGTTCACAGTAATTTACTTACTTTCGCATAAAAATGAAGTTCACGAAAAGTTAAAAGATTATGTAGCCATGGTGAAAACCCAATTCGGCAGATTCCCTAAAGCTATTAGATCCGATAATGGAGGGGAATATTTAGGTAAACAAACGGAAGAATACCTAAGGGCAAGAGGTATCCAACACCAGTTTACTGTACCATTTTGTCCGAGCCAAAACGGCGTAGCGGAAAGAAAGAATAGGTCATTATTAGATATGACTAGGAGTCTACTCTCCGAAGCAGGCTTACCTCAAAAATTCTGGGGAGAAGCCATAAATACCGCCAATCACCTGCAGAATAGGCTACCAACCAAAATAACAAACAAAACACCGTTCAAAATTTGGTTCAACCGAAAACCCACCTTACACTACCTGCGTACATTCGGCTGTAAAGCTTATGCCTATATACAAAAACATCAGCGAAACAAATTAGATGATAGAGCGCAGGAAGGAATACTTGTGGGGTATGACAACAAATCAAAAGGTTACCGTATATTCACAAAAGAAAACAAAATAATAATAGCGAGAACAGTTAAATTTATAGAAAATAGTGAAAACAACTTAAAAGAAAGCGAAGAGGTAGAAAACTCAGACAATGACAACAACTACATTCAAACAGAGTTAAGTAATTCGGACGAAGAACCAACCGCGTCCAAACAACCCGACGTAGAACCGAGAAGGTCTCAGAGGTCAAATAGAGGAGTACCACCCGACAGATACGTATGTCACGTAAAAACAAATGACACATTCGAACCAACCGATTTTTATGACATAGCAAACATGAACAACCCAGTAGAAAAAGAAAATTGGCTCAAAGCCGCTCAACAAGAAATCCACTCATTAAAGAAAAATAAAACTTGGGACTTAGTGGATCCCCCACCAAATAAGAAAATTATTGGTTGCAAGTGGATTTTTAAGAGAAAGTTAGATAATTTAGGAAATGTACAAAAATACAAGGCCCGTTTAGTAGCGAAAGGATATAATCAGAAGTACGGCGAAGATTATGATGAAACCTTCGCACCCGTAGTTTCACACACAACAATCCGCACATTTTTAGCCTCAGCGGCATATAAAAATCTTTCTGTTCAACACATTGACATCGACACTGCATTTCTTCACGGCGAAATAGAAGAAGAAATTTTCATGAAACAACCAGAGGGTTTTATAGAAAAAAATTGTGAAAACAAAGTGTGTAAACTGAATAAAACAATCTACGGCTTAAAGCAGGCAGCTAGAGCCTGGCACAAAAAGATCGCAGAATCATTAAAAAACATGAATTTTGTGCAAAGCACTGCTGACTCATGTTTGTTTACTAGAAAAGAAAAGGAAAATTTCACTTATATCATCGTCTACGTTGACGATATTTTAATCGCGAGTAAAAGTGAAATAATTAAAGATGTAATAAAACAATTGCAAAATGAGTACGGAGTAAAAGACTTAGGCGAAATAAGTCAGTACCTAGGAACCAACATAATCAAAACAAATGATGGTTACAAATTAAACCAAAAGTCAAAAATAGAAGATTTGGTTAGAAAGTTAAATTTAACAGATGCAAGACCTATTGGTACACCGATGGAAGTAGGTTTCTATAAATTAGAAGATAGCGACAATTTACTTCCGAACAATACAAAGTTTAGGCAAGCGATTGGTTCGCTCTTGTATATTGCCACAGTCACTCGACCCGACATTATGGCACCAGTAAATATACTTAGTAGGAGAAGTGCAACGCCACGCGAGAAGGATTGGAAAGCGGCAAAAAGAATTATTATTTACCTCAATTGCACAAAAAACCTATGCCTAACAATAAGCAAAAATAAACCACCAATACTCATCGCGTATGCTGATGCTGATTGGGCTGGGGACACTAAAAATAGAAAATCAACCACCGGCAATATTTTTTTTCTGGGTGATAATCCCATTCAATGGACTACAAAATTACAGTCAAGCATTGCATATTCTTCCGCTGAAGCGGAATATGTTGCTGCAGCAACCGCAGGACAAGAAATTTTATGGCTATTAAAACTGCTAGAAGATCTTAACTTGTATCAAGTAAAACCTATTTTACTTTACCATGACAACCAAAGCAGTATAAAGATGATAGAAAATGAAAAATTTTCGAAGCGGACAAAACATATTGATATCCGCTTTCACGCCATAAGACAATTAAAGGAGGATAAAATTATCGAATTAAAATATTGTCCCACGCAATACATGATTGCTGACTGCTTGACGAAGCCCATACCCAAACCTCAACTTTTGTGTGACATCAAGACTATGAACTTGTTACCTTATCCATCTGAGGAGATTAAGGAGGGGTGTTAAATTTAATTCCCCAGATGTTCTTCGGCAACTCCTAAAAGTGATTAAAAAAAAAAGAAAAGAAAGAACTTGTTACCATACACAGATCATTTTAACAAGCCAATTTACGAACTGTTTCTTTACTTCCGCATTTGATAATGAGTGCTATTACAGACCACTTGAGTAACTCTCTAAAGCATATGTTCTAATAACTAAGATTTCATCACTGATATGTGACTAAAAGAAACATCTGAACATTTTGACTTTTGCCAGACACTTTTAATTATTATATATTTTTTTCTACGCTGCGAATATGTGTTTTAGCAGCTTTATGTATTATCACTCTTAATCATGTAGCCTCTTTGTTAAGACGGAGTTTCTTATACTCCAGTAATATGTTTAATTATAAGTATTTAAAGCTAAAAGTTGAATCTTTCTTTATCGTAAAAACACACAATACTAATTCATATTACATTATATCTTCCCATGGATTTAGCGATTCATATTAAGCTCTCAAAGGATACTTCAAAGGATAAATAATGCTTCACAAAATAAAATAAAAATAATTTCTTCAAGAAGCTTTTGGATAAATCCCTGACCACGCCACACCGATGAAGTTATACGTCATCACGATATTGATGAATCCCAGGTAAGAGCATTTTACCTATTTCCATTTCAAAAGCAGCATAGCCACAAGAGATTTTTTCTAATTGTTTAAATATGAGACAGCGAATTCCTGCTATCGAGAATGGAGTGCTTTTGGCTTAATAGGCCACTTAAACTCCAACATTTAAATCTATACAAATTTTTCTAGAATAACACAAAAAAAATTAAACTAAAAATTAGAAATAATATCAAACAAGAAAAATCTTTTTTTTTAAGTGAAAAAGAATAAAATGTTGTTTAAAGTCAATAACAGAAACAATTCAAGATTTTTTTCTAAAAGTCAAATGTCAATGAGAGTTTTTGAGTCTCTAATAATATCAAAGTTTTTTTTTTTTTCAGTTCTATTAATAAAAAAGTTCAGAGTTTTTTCACTTTTAAATTATACACAAGAATTAATAGGTCTTTTAATGATGGAATTATTTGCCTTCAGTTCATAAGACCTCTTTTTTTTTTAAATCTCTGTCCACAAATACCTAACTTCCAGAAAGTTCTTGATACATGTTCATATGCATAAAAATCACATCATATATTTCAAAGTCAGAAGTTTTATTCTGGTCGGTGTAGTGAGCAGATTGTAAGTTGAGAAGATACTCATTTTTCAAGCGCTTCCAAAAATGATTCAGAAGAGTCTCGCGCAAACGGAAGCGTTTCACTAAGGATTCCTTGGTTGCAGGTAAACACAAATCGTTCACTTTTATGGTAGGTAAACACAAGATATGTTTTAGAGGTGCTCTAACTAGTTGACCAGGGCGAACACTAAAGTTCTTGGAGATTGCACATTTGTTTAGGACTGATTTTATGCATTGTATGGATCTTAAAATCCAAATTTTTTCACGAGTTGATACTAATGTACTGGGCACTTCTGAATGAAAAACTTTTTCATGTGCATCTTTCACGATTAATTCAGTCAATTTATGTTTTGCAGGAATCACATCAGGATGTTTTTCATAAAATGAGGAATCAGACTTTTGTAACAATCCTCGTACGAATAGCAAACCTTCATCTGATAACATAGGAATTAGCTGTAGAAGATTCGATTTACTAGGGATACTTTTGTTACATTTCAAGTATTTTGTAACTTCAGGGAAACTTTTTTCCTGCATCAGCTTTAACCAAAAATTTTCAGCATGTAACATTTCCTCAGCTGATAATTCTGAAAAATCTCTTTTCTCTACCTTTAATTTTATATTAGAAATAAATCTAAATAGCCAAGCAGTTACTCGATACAATTTCTTTAGGGAGCTATATTTTTCAAGATTAAAAATAGGAATTTCATCAGCTTCATTTGTTTGAACAACACAAGAAATGGTTGCTGATTTTCGAGACTTCTCTTTAGAAACATCAGGTAATTGTGTTGCGACAATTTTAACGCTAGACCACTGATCTTCGGGCAAGGAAAGAAATTCAGGAACATACATATTAGGGTTAGCACCAGGAAAAATATGCAACTGGAGATGCTCCTTTTCCATGATCAGATTGCTAAAATAGTGTCGGGGAATTTTCAAGTGTGTGAGATCAGGGATTTCTGAAAGCCAATTTTGCCAATCATTTTCTAGTTCACCAGAAACAAAAGGGGCAATAAATCCGGCTGAATCAAGGAACATAGTTGCAATTTTCAAAACATTGCGTTTAGTAGAAGAATCATTATTTAATTTTTCTAACAAGGGTCGTAATTCTAGTCCTAATGTATCTTCTGTATTGATCCAGATCAATCCTAAAATTTTCAAGGAAGTATTTGGGGGTTCGAAACTCGAAACAGGAATGTTTTCACCATCTAAAACATTAGAATTCAAGTTAGGGACATGATACAAACATTCGTTTAATGATAGAGAATCACCATATTTGGAAGAAGCATCATAGACTATGCGCATTTTTGTTGTAGTTTTGTCGTCACGGATAACAGGTCTGTGTGGCATGTAATAGGAATTATTAGAATCTTTCTCGGTGCACAGTTCTATTACACCCTCATTAAACTGCTCAAGCAAAATGGAGTTATATTCTTTAAATAAAGAATCGTTTTTCAAGAATTTATTTTCTAAACTAGAAAACCGCTTCTTTGCTACTTCAAGATTATTTCTAAGTAATTCGCGAGAATCTTTCCACAATAATTTTGCTTCATAACGCCCATTTACGAATTTTAGATTTTCTTTAAATTCTTTTATTACCTCATGATCGGTAATGTTCTTTTCATTGCTTTCAGCAATGCCAATTGATTCAAGATCCCAAAATGCTTTCAGTTGGGTATTTATATTTTCAACTGAAACACGCAAACAAGCTACTTCTTTTTTATTAGACTCTATTTGCCCTTGCACCGTATGACCGAAAATAGTTTCTGCAACGTATAATTCTTTTGTCAATTTTCCCTCGATTCCCTTTAATATTTTCCACAAAAAGTCAGACCCTAGCAAAATATTTATTTCCTGTTCAAGACCTGTATCAGCAGGCTTAAAGCCTCTTGTTCTCATTATGTCTAGAAGTTCTGGTTCTAGTGTTTTCACAGAAGCCCCAGTTATATTATCAACCACAAGAGCTTCGATATTTATCGAGTTAATAGGTTGCACAACACTGGATAATTCTAGAGCAACTACTTCATAACAAGATTCATAAGGGCGTCTCCGCCCAAAAGGATAAACTAATAAATTTTCTCTTCGCAATGGCTTCAATTTTAATTTTTGTACTAGAGATCTCTTCACAAAACATTTTTCTGAACCACTATCACATAAAACGCGAGCCAACAAGCATTCCTTACCAGCAGACACAGAAACTGTACAAGTCTGCAATAATGTTGCTTTATTTTGTTTATATTTTTGTTCCGACATCATAGATACAATTGCACCTTTCATTTCTTTTTCAGGATTTTCTTTTGCTGTTTCTTTAAAACAAAACAAAGTACTATGGTTAGTGTTACCACATTTGGAACAAGGGTTAATTTTTGTTCTACAATTAATTGATAAATGGGACTTGTAAAAGCATTTGTAACAGCGACCTTCTTTCTTTAATTTATATCGTTTCTGTTCATCAGTGAATTTCGAACAATTTAGTCCTACATGATCAGAAGACTTACAAAATATGCAAAACTGTTTTGTAGATGTATTTAAAGCAGCAGCTGAAGGTATATTTTTCTTTTGCGGAAAATTTTGATATTTACTTGAAGGATTTTCATATTTAGTTTTAGAATTTTCATAAGTCTTGGTTTGGGAATTGTTTACTAAATTAGTAGCTTCACGACATCTTAATTCCGTTTTAATAAAATTTATTAAATCGGTGACTTTACAGTCCTTATCGGGATCACGTTTTCGATGGAAATCTAGTATCAAATTTTCGGGTAATAATCTCAGTAATAAGGGTAGTAATAAATGGCCATAGGAGCCTGATGTTACTCCTAACGCATCAAGATTTCTCATACTAGTTTCAATATTATCGTACAGCTTCCTTAAAGAAATAACATTGTTAGAGGATTTCACTGGTTCAAGATTTAGAATTTTATTCATGTAACAGTTTATGATATTTTCCCGCTTACCATACCTCTCTTCTAACAATTTTAAACAAGTAGAATAATTTTGATCTGTCAGTTCAAAACCAGATACAATATTATATGCAGGACCAGACAACAAGGATTTGAGATATTGGAATTTTTCAATTTTTGATAACGATTCGTTTGAATCTATCGCACTAGTAAATAAATTAAAAAATTCTAAGAACTGGCTTGCATCACCAGAAAATTTTTCTATATTAAGTTTAGGAAGCTTCACTGCCGAAACTGGCTTACTTCCGATTTTTGAACCGTTACTTGATTCTAGTACAACTTTTGGTTCAGTTTCGATTTTACATTTTTTAAGCCTCATCTTAATTTTAAATTTCAAACTGGATATTTTTTCAGAATATTCTTCTACCGATTTTAGTTCTTTTTCATATTCAGTTTTTTCCTGAATTAGCTCATCCATTTCGGAATCTAATTCCTTTAGTTGAGCTTCCTTTTCATTTACGAGCTCCAATGATTCCATTAATGAGTCGCAATCAGTTTTATCAATATCAACAGATAATAATGTATCACATTTTGTGATTAATTTCGTAATGGCTGCACGAACAGTAGCTCTTTTACTTTTTAACTTATCAGGCTTATCCATGTTTAAATTTAAATTCAATGTTCAAAATAAATGATCATGAAAAATGTATATTTTCAAAAAATCAACAGTCATGCAGAATAATAAAGGTATTTCTTACCTTTTTTCCCGGTTGTTGAGGCACCAAAAAACTTGAAGAATTTCAAGTTATTCCACAATTAAATCACAGTTCACGAAATTGTTATAGGGAGAGCATTATTATAAGAAGTCAAGATTCCATTTAAATCATATTAAAGTCATCATATTTCACAAATAAAAGTTTTTACTTTTGTGTTTATCATTTGTAAATAATCATCATCACTAGAACTTTTTGTAGATTATTATTTACAGTTCGAATATATACATAATGTATATTATTTACATTTACAGATGAAACATATTTAGTTGCTTTGCTCCTTCTAGAAGTCATGATTCTAAATACAATTAAATTTCCAGCAACTATTTTCTTCTATTAAGAAGCCATAAAGAACAATAGCATGATTTTATGCTCGAGATAAATTTTCCTTTTAAAATTAAAACAACATTTCTTCTAATTTTAGAAGACCAAGAGAAAAAAATGCAGTCTACTTACTGCGTTCATATTTTACATTCACAAAACCAACTAAAAAGGAACAAGAAAGAAAAAATGTTTTTTAATATCAATTCTCTCAAACGTCACGTGATCCTTCGCGGCGCCCGCCTGGCTAAGAGAGGCCCGCGAGAGAAGGTTGCAAAATATTCCACAGTATTCAGCGTAGGGAAATATTCAATCCCAACTCCGATTTTTTATATCATTTGAAAACTTCACAGAGAGTTAGATGCAAAATTGATAATTCATCCTCTTTAAAAGATATGTTTTTTGAGAAGGTTAAGCATTTTAAACGACAAAATGCGTTAAACATATTTACTAAAACTGTAATCAACTCTAACGAGGAGAATGTTACAGACTTTAACACATTTTTTAATAGTATTCATTCGGACGTTTTAAACGAATTAAACTACCAGATTCAAGTTAAAAGATCGATGAAATGGTATGCAAGTGTACAAGTTGTTGTATATCGTGTAACACAGGAGGGTGTCTTAGAGATTGCCACACCCTATTTCCATTCAAAAACTATACTTGAATTAACGAAACAAAACTTATCTGAACATGTTGAGGATACCTTTGCAAAAATTATTAAGTCCTATGAGAAGTCCACCAGACGTGGTTTTAATTGGACATTAGATAAAATATTGAATTTAGAACTATCTACCTTTAAAATATAACATGATTTGAAATGTTTATACCTTTTTGAAATATGTGTACTCATGTTCTCACTATTGTAACTATTGAAAATGACGAATAAATAATGTGTAAATGAAAAAGCTGTTGTCTGTTTATTTTTGTTAGAACAACTTGTGATTTTTAATAACTCATGAAGTCGTAACGACTTTACTTACTATTTTTTTTTTTCAATTTCTTATCAAATGAATAATGAGTTAACTATCTTTTACTAATTTCATATTGAAAATCTGAAATTATCCCTTGAAATAGTTATTTTTCAATATTTCTAATTTTTTATAATTATTTTTAAAGTTTAATATATCACTCGTTGTTTGTATAAACAATTGTTATTGCTCAATAATAATAATATTATCATTTATTACCATACAATTCTTTAAAAAAAGCATAGAACCATTAACATAATATATATCATTAACCACTTTTTTAAAAACTGTTACCTTGTGTTGCCATTGAATTCTTCAAAACAAAAAAAGAATAAAACTAAAATCATTATCATTAAATATCATACACCACTTATATAAAAATTGTTACTTTGTGTTGCCATACAATTCTTCAAAAAAAGAATAAAACTAAAACTATTAACATTAAATATCATATACTGTAAATATAAAAATTGTTACCTTGTGTTGCCATACTATTCTTCAAAAAAGGATAAAACCATTGACATAATATATTATTCACCACTTAAATAAACTGTTTATATATACATTTTTTTAGACTTAAACTAAAATTAATGACATTACAAATTCTTTTAAGTGTTTATCTGTAACCGACACTGATTTTTAACGTATATTAAGGGATGTGCTGTTTCTAAACATTCAGTTTCCAACTGATTTTTGTTCTAACTTCATCTAATGTTACCTTTATTTTTTGAAAATGGGTTCTGTAGTAAATATGTTAAAAAGATCTTCCGACAAAGTGGCTTCTTCTTCAAAGTATCAACGTTTAGAAGAACCTAATGATCCCACTTCCGCAAATGAATTAAATATACCAAGATTGGAAATTCCTAATTTATTAAACACTGACCGTGGGACAATATCACGTGATTTATCCACTACTGATTACTCACCGAATGTGAAATCTGAAATCGATATGAATTTTTTTATCCCTAACTTTGGTGATGATACTACATCTTCCGAGAATTCATGCCAAGAGTCAATTTCTGTCGAGGACTATTTGAATATATTTTTCAAAGACATGAATTTTGAATCCGCTTTAACCTCGACCCCAGCTAGTAACATAATTTCCCAAGACGAATCCTTTCAAGAACGTACTATTGACCAAGAGGTTTCTGATTCCCAACCAAGCAACCTTTCTAAAGCAAGTGATGAATTACAAAGCACAACCCCACCTACGAATGTCATTCCACAGTCTAAAACTAGCAAATCCAATCATCCTATTGTATTTCGAGAAGAACTCAGTGACTGTATCTTTTTAAAGTTGCATAATAGACAATTTCATATTCATATTCGAGAGTTTAAGCGCAGTGGGCTTACTAGTGAAGAAATCCTAACGAAAAATGGAATTATTATGGATGTTAACAGCTGGTTCGAATTTTGCAAGAAAATATTTTCATTTAATCTGAGATATAAAAGTTCCTCATTTGTTTCTAATAATATGATATTAGTGTTAAATTTTAATAATGCTATCATGCGAATAAAAAATTTAAAGAATTATTCTCACATTGACTTAAACGAGTATCAATTGGTGAAATTAAAAGAAAAAATACATGATTTGAATAAGGAACTTCTTCAGCATATATATGTAAACCATATACCAAGCTTAATTAGGCAGAAATGTATCATTGGTCATATATCTACAGAAAATGAACTCATGTTGCAGTCTAAACTTATAACATGTATTGAGAATAATGTATTAACTATACTAAACCGCATTTTTGAATGTGATGGATGTATTTTTAATCAGAAATCCCAAAACCCCCATTCCTGTTGTATACTAAATAATCGACAAAAATTTGAAAAACTAGGAGAGATGTTATTAACACTTATAGATTTAGATTTTGTTATTTCCTCATTTTTAAACGGAGTGGATTGTGTTAGTGAAAACTTTTTATCAAACATTCATGTAGAAACAATTCAAAACGAATTGTTTAAAATAATAAAATAAAATGTATTGCCATCCTTTTTAATACGTGTGTGTTTATTTTTTCAAAGTGTACGTTTATTTTGTTATGTCTTTTAGAACTTTTAATAGAGTGTTAGATTGAAATTTGCATATGTATGTAACTAAAGAAATCAACAATTATTTAGTAATTAAAAAAAAATTAACACAAGTTTAAAATATTAAACTAATAATCTTAATACTATAATTTCTATTTTCTAATATATATATATATATATATATATATGAAACTTAATTATATAAAAAAGTTTTCAATAATAATAATAAGTTTACAAAATTAAAAAGTTTAAAAAACAAAATTATGAAACTTATTTAAAAAAATATTTGAAAAGTTAAAAAAAAAATAAAGTTTTCAAAATTAAAAAATCTTTATAAAAAAATAAAAATAATTAAAAAAAAAAAATTAAAAAGTTTACAAAAGTTTAAAAAAAAAACTTGAAAAAAAAAATCTCGAAAAAAAAAAATTAAGTTATCAAAATTAAAAAAAAAATTATAAAAACTTAATACATTAAGTTTTCAAAAGTGAGTTTACCTATTCGTATATGTATACATGCATGTGGCTTTCATTATGTTTTAGTTTAATACTTCTTTTTATCCTATAAAAGTGTTAGATTAATATATACTTATAAAAATATTTGTAAGTTAAATAAAAAAAAAGTAACTTAAAAAAAAAAAAAAAAAAAAAAAGTTTACAAAATTTAAAAAAACAAAATCTTTCTAAATAAAAAGTTTTCAAAATTAAAAAAAAAAACTTTTTAAATAAAAAATGTTTTCAAAATTAAAAAAAAAATTGTAAATAAAAAAAAAAAGTTTTCAAAATTAAAAAAAAATACTTTGTAAATAAAAAAATATTAAAAAGTTTACAAAAAAAACTTTTTTTATAAAAAATATTTTCAAAATTAAAAAAAAAAAAAATTGTAAGTAAAAAAAAAAAAAAAAAAAAAAGTTTTCAAAATTAAAAAAAAAATACTTTGTAAATAAAAAAATATTAAAAAGTTTACAAAAAAAAAAAACTTTTTTTATAAAAAATATTTTCAAAATTAAAAAAAAAAAAATTGTAAGTAAAAAAAAAAAAAAGTTTTCAAAATTAAAAAAAAAATAATTTGTAAATAAAAAAAAAATATATATTAAAAAGTTTATAAAATTTAAAAGTAAAAAAAAAAACTTTGTAAAAAGTTTTCAAAATTAAGTTATTAAAATTAAAAAAAAAAAAACTTAATAAATTATGTTATCAAAAGTCAGTTCACCTAACTGTATATGTATCTGACTTTCATAATTAAAAAAGTTATCAAAAAGTTGAATTAGATTGCAAATACAAGTATACAATCAATCATATATCAATCAGTCATAGCAATTAAACAATCAATGATATCAATCAATAAATCAAACCAATCAATCAATCATATTAATCAACCAAACAATAATATTAATCAGTCATATCGATCAATAAATCAAACCAATCAATCATATTAATCAACCAAACAATAATATCAATTAATCATATCGATCAATAAATCATATTAATCATATCAAGCTATCATATCAATCATATCAATCAATCAACCAATCATTCATATCAGTCAACCAATCATTCATATTAATCAATGATTCATATTAATCATATCAATCGATTAATCAAGATACTGAATACAAGTATTCATACAAATAAATCACATCAATTGCAGTTCAAGTATTACAAGTTAATATAATAACATTATAAGAAAGTTTTGAATTAATACAATGATTAACTATCAACATTTTGTAACAGCACTTTTACAAAAGCAATGTATGAATAAATATTTTAGTTACAAAAAATATTTAAAATGCTTTTGAAAGTTAATAAAATTATTTTCCAAAAATGTTAAAAACATTACAAGCTGCTAAAACCTACAATTTAACAAGAATGAGTTGTCCTATATTTCCTTTGTATTTGCATGTCCTATATTTCCTTTCTATTTGTATTTGAGTATATGTATACGGATTCCTCCTTTTAATTATGTTTTGTAGTATACACTTAAAATATATATAGTATATATAAAACATTAAATTAAAATATTCTTTAGTTATTAAAAAGTTTAAAAAATCAGCAATTTTTTTAATATTATAAGATAACAAAAATTATTTTGTAATTTATTAAAAGTGAATTTACCTATCGCTATATATGCGTTTCATAAGATAAATCTTCTTTATGTTAACATCCTACCCACATTTTATTTTATAGTTATACACATCGAAACAAAAAAACAAAAAATAAACAATCTATTATTAAATTCTTCAATTTAAAATTTTAATACATACATACTTAAACATTTATATAAAAATAATGAACTCACCATGTTTGAACTCAGAAAAGAGATGATGAGTTTATCACGTGGTAGATTGTGACGTAATCAATTAGATATCACGTGCCTTCCTCGTGCCTTTTCATTGTCTTATCTACAATCAGATTGTATTATCAATCACGTGATCTAACTGATATGAGTCTATACCAAGACACTAGCCATTTTCACTTCAGTCATCGAATATGTAGGTCGTATATTTTTTTGAAAGTCTTTTATTTTATGGAATCTTCAGCAACATGACATCAGATATTTGCAAATAAAATCCTATTAAAATCTTTCTCGCAATTGTGAACAAAGATTAATTTTCATATTGTTTAAGTATAATCATTGATTATTTAACTGGATAATAATATTTTTTAGAAGTAACTTAAATTTCTTATAAAAACGGAAGTATTTATTGCATCATTCATAGAATTCAAGTTTGAATATTAACCAAGTTTTTTAAACTTTTATAAACTCATACTAGAATATATACTAGTTTTTACTAAGTACTAGTATATACTAAATACTAGTATAAATTATAAAAGTTTAAAAAACTTGGTTAATATTCAAACTTGAATTCTATGAATGATGCAATAAATACTTCCGTTTTTATAAGAAATTTAAGTTCCCTCATAGCATGCATGGTCACGGTGACGTCGTTGTGACGTCACTGTGAGTCACTGTGGTCACGTCACATCTGTGACCAAAATGCCACCACTCAGTGATGTCACATTGTGACTGAGATGTGAACTTCTTAGAAAACTTTGAAAAATTACAAAAAAATATTCAAAACATGTTATTTATGTAAAATTATATTTTCTGGCAATTAAAAAAAATTGTGACGTCACTGTTATGACACTGCATGTAACGTACGTCACGTCACATTTGTGACGAAAAAAATCACCATATTGTAAGTCACAGTGTGACAAAAATATGAACATCAAAAATCTTTGAAAATGAACAGAAATATTACATGCCCGAGTTACAGCGACATAAGGAATGATAATATATTAGTGGATAGGAAATAGTAAATTCGGACACGAAAAGAGAGAGGGGGTGGGGGGGGGGGCAGAAAAAAATGCACGGTAGAAGTATCAACAAACTAGATTTTCATGCTATATTTTATCAATTTCTTATTTAAGACAGTGAAAGTATACTTTTTTATGATTTCAATTTTATCTACCATTGCAATTTAATCCTTCACTGATTGTTATTATTATAAAAATGTTTCTCGGGAAAATGGTACGTATTGGAGCAATTTGGATAACATATTTAGAATTAGGAATATTACATTTGTACACTTTACATATTTAGTTTTCAGGGAGGAAGTTGTTTTATTTATTTTTTTATTTATTTTATTTTATTTTATTTTATTTTTTGTCGACCAGTGGTATTCTAAACCCTTCTGTGGTTTCAAACTAAAATTTTCTATTACAATTAAGTCACTTTTAATGAACACGTAGAAAGAATACTCAGAGTTTAGTCATATATGCATTTCTTACTTTAGAATTTGCATTCAAGTCATATTTTTTCCTGTTAGTGTTTAACTATTTTAAATAACTATTTTTTTTTTAAATTCTACTTCTTTCAGACTTTTTAAATAAAATTGGTATTTTCCGAAAAAATATGTATACAAATTTTATACAAAACCCATGATATAATTATTCGTATTTCAAATTCGTGTTTTAGAGATATGACTTTAAAAAAAGTTATTTTAAAATTGTTTTATTCTACAGAAAATGAATATGAAAAAAATGACACGTTGACAAAGAAAATTTTTTATCCTGTATACTCTCTTTTCATTTATTAAGAAGATACGTATTTATTTATTAGGTGTAAAACAAACTGTACTTTAAAAAAAAGAAAGAAAAAAGGCAGGTGTTTCATTCAAATAGAAAATTTTCATTACATATACTCTCATAAAGGTAAAATTACTGCGCATTTAAACTCTGTTGTGTACAAGAAAAAAAAAAATTATAATAATACAGTAGGAGCACCTGCTTGGTCAAATATCGTCTGCGCTCGATGAAAACCGCAGAATAAAATAAGAATCAGAGAACTTCTGACACGGAGAGTTAGTTTTTTTAAGCTAACAGAAATATGCCTGACAATTTAGGATAAAATACGGATATTAGTAAAATATTTATGGAACTTAAAAGGTATGTCTTATTTAATTTAAATTTTTTGTTCCTTTTTGACAGATTATTACATGAGTTAAATAGTTGTATGTCATATGCAATGACTGATCTGGTATTCCTTTCAAAAGCAATATGGCGATGGAAAGATTTTTGAGAAATTGTTAAATGCATTTAATTCATCTATTATAGTTTGTTGTTGTTTAATAGTACAATTATAAATACTAATTATTTAGTGTTTTTCAAATTGCTATATATTTTTTAAATTGTATTTAAGCGTTTTTTTTACTGTTTGTGATTTTAATCAAACATTTAATTGTAGACATTCAGAGTCAGTTATTAAATTCTCTTTGATTGTAAACTCATTTTCTACATTTTCGATACATTTATTTTATTGGCATTAAAAAATAAAATATAATATTATGAATTGAAATAAAGTGTTTTTCATGCCCGATAAAGTTGAAAAGTGTTTATGACTTCGGTTTGTCTGGCCGTCTGTCCGCGCTCTAACTCGCGTAAATATACTCGGATTGACCTAAAATTTTTGGATGTTATTGACGTTTACCCTAGCAAGACCCCTATTTGTAATGAAGTTTGTAGCATGTTTAGTTCATTTACAGGGACAGTCAATTGTATTCCATTACATTACGGCCTGTGGGAAAAAAATCGTTTCAAATGATTTTTAATGATTTTACACGCTTTCAAACAGAATAAATTGATATGCATTTATGAAGCGCACTAAAATGTGCATTCCATAGAATATGCGATGCAAAGAATAGTTATTGTTCATTTACAGGGCTAAAAAAGGAATTCCAATACATAATGATATAGGGGTGGAGGGAATTGTTTGCGGCGTACTTTATTTATGTTAATCTATTTGATATGTAATGAAATTGATATACGTCGTTGAGGTTTACATACTATGAATTATTTCATGTATAATACGAAGTGTATATAGCATTTACAGGGACACACAAAATATTTCAGATACTATATTGTATCCGAAGTACTGTTCATTAGCGATGATTGCTGGAAATACATTTTTAATTATGATATGCACTTTTATGATTCACTACATTTATGCATAGTATATGGTGTATATATATATGTTATAATTCATATACAGGACTATACAACAGTATTCATAAGGGTTACTGGGTATTGCTTAAAGGTGGTTTTTAAATAAGTTATGCATTTTAACGCTGCACTGTATTTAATTTACTAAGAAATGTTTGTAGTAGATAGATAAAATGATATACAGGGTCACGCAAAGAATTGGATACGTTGCCGTCTATGAATTATAATTTCTGGAAATGTGATTTCAGCAGTTTTAAGAGCGTTTTAGCTTGAACTAAATTTTAACTAAATAGTGGCGTGTAATAAAGGTTCTAGGTAAACTACAGGGTTGTACAAAATTATTTAAGTATGTTTCCATATATTAGTATAAATTGCTGAAAGAGAATTTCAACCTGTTATGCGTTTCCTTGATAAACTAAATTTTTCCATTGTATAGTATATATATATATCAATCTACAGATCAAATACAGGACTGTTTAAAAGAATTAGAAAACATATTTGGCTGTGGATGGTAGGGTGTCAACGATTTTAATCGGTTGATTTAAATCAGTGATAAAATCATGATTTTAATCAACCGATTTTTTAAAAAAAAATCATTGATTAAAATCAAAAATTTTCTAAATGTTTAAAATGTCAAAAAAAAAAAAGTATTAAAATCTAACATGAACATAATTTGAAAGTTTCTACAGGTATTTTGACTTATGAATAAACAAAAAAAGAGCTTTAAATAATTGTTTCTAAGCTTAATTCATTAGTATTGTAAAAAAATTAAAAACAGTTGAGTTTGTAAAAAGCATTGTTTTTAAGTTTTTATCCAAATTAAAACAGTTTCATTTAAAAATAATATTTAAATCTAACATAATTTGCAATGTCATAATTCCCTTTAGGTAATCAATTTATGCATTATTTTATATAAAATACACATAGCAAGTATAATTACATTTCTACAAGTAAAAGAATAAATAGTAATTAATAGCAATCTCAAGTTAAAGAAGAATGAAAGAATGACATCTGCTCAGCAGCTAAATTGTAAATGAATGCATAAGAGAAAAAGAAATAATTGGTATAAAAATGCTAAGCACAGCAAGAGCTTCTTTGGCATAGGTTAAATAAATGTTTATTATTATTATTATTATTATTATTATTATTTTTTGTAACTCATATATATTAAAAAATTGAACCATTGAAAGCTAATAGAGGTAATAATGCTGTTAGTTAAATATTTTGAGGATTTCAGATATTAGTGGCTAACTTATATTTATTCTATATGAATGGGTTAACTCTTTTTTTTTTTTTTTTTTTTTTTTTTTTTTTTGGTTAGCATACACGTACATGTGTGTAAGTATAGATTTTGGTGGTTTACAGAAATTTTCCTAAATACAAATGCAAAATGAGCTGCAAATAATATTTGTTAGTTTTGTTATTTGTGCTACTAACTAATGAAATTACTTATTTGCAGTTTTTATTAATTCTGTAATTACTTATACTGCTTCTTCTAGGCCATTTTTTTTAATGGTGCCACACCATGCCCCTTTTGAAATTGGCAAAATGCACCCTGCCTTAAAAAAAGAAAAAAAAAAGTTGAAATTTACCTGTAGTTGTAGCCAGAGATTTCTTGTAAAACACTTCCCCATTCAACAGTATTCTAAATTCATGTGGAAAAAATCTTGCAAAAATATGGAACTTTATTTCTTTAGAAAAAACAGGATATTATTAAAATATGTTATTTAATTGTATTTTTCAATTTGTTATTCATAAAATTATCAAAAATTAAGGACACTTTACTTATAACGCTATAAAATATTCTTTTTTTCCCCCTTACATCATTACTAAACACATTACTAATATATTTCCTCATGAAATAGTGCCCGTTTTTTGAACTAGCATCCTGTCCCTTTTTCTTTCTAAAATGAATTATTATCATTTTAATAATTAAGGCTTAAAAATGTATAATATGTTCCTAATTAGAGAGTTGATTGTTTAATAATTAATTTGAAGTAATGTTAGCAATTTAATATAAAATGCAGTTAATAATTTTCATAAATCACTAGTGTTTATAAAGTTTTACATAATTATTACAATATTAATGTATATAACATTATTGTATAATACTACCTAATGAAACTACTAATTTTTGCAGTTTTTATTTCTGTAATTACTAACTAACAATTATAATTTTATTCATTAAAGTGTAAAAACATAGATTATGTTAGCAATTAGTGGTGTAATTGTTTCGGAAACCTAAAACTCATGATAGCTATTCAGTA
This sequence comes from Maratus speciosus, assembly GCA_963932465.1. NCBI lineage: Eukaryota > Metazoa > Arthropoda > Arachnida > Araneae > Salticidae > Maratus > Maratus speciosus. Next base: position 185,374,282 of record OZ010790.1, on the reverse strand, counting down.
TTTGAACGCTGGGAAAAAAATCATAAAAATCTGATTTAAATCAAAAAAATCTGATTTAAATAAAAAAAATCCGATTTTTTTTTATTCTTTTAAAAAAAATTATGATTTTTTTACACCTTAGTGGATGGTAACTGCGTAAATCAGTTTTTCAAATGTTTTACGCGTTTACATGTTTACTTAGTTATCTTATTTACGTTATTTCCCCAGATGTCTTGTTAAAACATTTAGAAAGAGTTGGAAAGTGTTTTATAATCTATGCCTAACGCATGATATATGTTACTTGTTGTTTCTATTTCCCAGATCAGTCTTTTCATATAAAACATACCAAATCTAATTAGCTCATATTCACAAAATACAATATATATGGGAATAAAAAATTTAAATAAATATGGCTTATCATGTAGTTCTATAAGTAACAGTTGTATTAATGTCCGTTAGACTCCATGTTCGTATTTAATAAAGCAATACACATTAAAAATGTTTACACATTCTTAATATTAAGCTTGAATTCAAGATCAAGCTTAGAACTTCAGTTAATAAGCATTGTTTTTTAAATGGAAAATTAAAAATATTTTAAAAGAATAGGACTCCAAAATAGTGATATCTTGCTAAAAAGTACGGTAAAAAGATAAAATTTTATATTTCAAACAAAACTTTACTTTAAAATTATCGTAGTTTTTATGACAAGAATCATCACAATATTAATACTTGGACATTTTTCCAGAGAGAAACATTCGCCTTGCATACAATATTTCAAATGAAATTCAAATTTCAAATTAATTGCTTAAAAGGCGCAAAGGCCAACATAGTGAAAAATATCCACTCCGGGACTCGATCCCGGGTCATCAGTATAGCGCACTCACATTCTACCGACTAAACCACATGGAACGATACCCAGCCTGGAAATTTTCTCCCTATTACATGTTGGCAAGGCTACAAACGTAGCACAAGATGGAATATTTATCGTGAGCCACCGTCATGGGGCAAACACGAAACTTAATTAAATCCAGCATCGATTGAAACTATATTAATACTTGGAAAATTTTCCAGAGAGAAACATTTGCCTTGCATACAGTATTTCAAATGAAAATCAAATTTCAAATTAAAATGGCCTTTTACACTATTAATTTGAAATTTGATTTTCATTTGAAATATTGTATGCAAGGCGAATAATTCTCTCTGAAAAAAATTTCCAAGTATTAATATAGTTTCAATCGATGCTGGATTTAATTATGTTTCGTGTTTGCGCCATGTCGGTGGCTGACGATAAATATTGCATCTTGTGCTGCGTTTGTAGCCTTGCCAACATGTAATAGTGAGAAATTTTCCAGGCTGGGTATCGTTCCATGTGGTTTAGTCGGTAGAATGTAAGTGCGCTATACTGATGGCCCGGGTTCGAGTTCCAGCATGGAATCTTTTTCACTAGTTCGCCTTTGCGCCTTTTAAGCAATTAATTTGAAATTTGATTTTCATTTGAAATCATCACAGAGTTTATGACAAGTTCGTCACAAATGACACATATTTCACAAATTGGTCACAGTGTGACTTCAAAACATTGTCACTTTCGTCACAGGTTCGTCACAAAGTTAATGCCAAAATAGTCACAAATGACACACTTTTCACAAATTAGTCACACCGTGACTTCACAGAGTGGTCACAATGTGACGTCACAAACGACCTCTAAAACGGCCATAACGACCTCGCATTCTAGTCACTGTGACGTCACATCCACGTCACGTGACGTCACATCGACGGTCACAAAATCACAGTGTGACTTCACAACGACGTCGCCGTGACGTCACCATGCCTTACGGGTTACTTCTAAAAAATATTATTATCCAGTTAAATAATCAATGATTATACTTAAACAATATGAAAATTAATCTTTGTTCACAATTGCGAGAAAGATTTTAATAGGATTTTATTTGCAAATATCTGATGTCATGTTGCTGAAGATTCCATAAAATAAAAGACTTTCAAAAAAATATACGACCTACATATTCGATGACTGAAGTGAAAATGGCTAGTGTCTTGGTATAGACTCATATCAGTTAGATCACGTGATTGATAATACAATCTGATTGTAGATAAGACAATGAAAAGGCACGAGGAAGGCACGTGATATCTAATTGATTACGTCACAATCTACCACGTGATAAACTCATCATCTCTTTTCTGAGTTCAAACATGGTGAGTTCATTATTTTTATATAAATGTTTAAGTATGTATGTATTAAAATTTTAAATTGAAGAATTTAATAATAGATTGTTTATTTTTTGTTTTTTTGTTTCGATGTGTATAACTATAAAATAAAATGTGGGTAGGATGTTAACATAAAGAAGATTTATCTTATGAAACGCATATATAGCGATAGGTAAATTCACTTTTAATAAATTACAAAATAATTTTTGTTATCTTATAATATTAAAAAAATTGCTGATTTTTTAAACTTTTTAATAACTAAAGAATATTTTAATTTAATGTTTTATATATACTATATATATTTTAAGTGTATACTACAAAACATAATTAAAAGGAGGAATCCGTATACATATACTCAAATACAAATAGAAAGGAAATATAGGACATGCAAATACAAAGGAAATATAGGACAACTCATTCTTGTTAAATTGTAGGTTTTAGCAGCTTGTAATGTTTTTAACATTTTTGGAAAATAATTTTATTAACTTTCAAAAGCATTTTAAATATTTTTTGTAACTAAAATATTTATTCATACATTGCTTTTGTAAAAGTGCTGTTACAAAATGTTGATAGTTAATCATTGTATTAATTCAAAACTTTCTTATAATGTTATTATATTAACTTGTAATACTTGAACTGCAATTGATGTGATTTATTTGTATGAATACTTGTATTCAGTATCTTGATTAATCGATTGATATGATTAATATGAATCATTGATTAATATGAATGATTGGTTGACTGATATGAATGATTGGTTGATTGATTGATATGATTGATATGATAGCTTGATATGATTAATATGATTTATTGATCGATATGATTAATTGATATTATTGTTTGGTTGATTAATATGATTGATTGGTTTGATTTATTGATCGATATGACTGATTAATATTATTGTTTGGTTGATTAATATGATTGATTGATTGGTTTGATTTATTGATTGATATCATTGATTGTTTAATTGCTATGACTGATTGATATATGATTGATTGTATACTTGTATTTGCAATCTAATTCAACTTTTTGATAACTTTTTTAATTATGAAAGTCAGATACATATACAGTTAGGTGAACTGACTTTTGATAACATAATTTATTAAGTTTTTTTTTTTTTTTTAATTTTGATAACTTAATTTTGAAAACTTTTTACAAAGTTTTTTTTTTTTTACTTTTAAATTTTATAAACTTTTTAATATATATTTTTTTTTTTATTTACAAATTATTTTTTTTTTAATTTTGAAAACTTTTTTTTTTTTTACTTACAATTTTTTTTTTTTAATTTTGAAAATATTTTTTATAAAAAAAGTTTTTTTTTTGTAAACTTTTTAATATTTTTTTATTTACAAAGTATTTTTTTTTTAATTTTGAAAACTTTTTTTTTTTTTTTACTTACAATTTTTTTTTTTTTTAATTTTGAAAATATTTTTTATAAAAAAAGTTTTTTTTTGTAAACTTTTTAATATTTTTTTATTTACAAAGTATTTTTTTTTAATTTTGAAAACTTTTTTTTTTATTTACAATTTTTTTTTTTAATTTTGAAAACATTTTTTATTTAAAAAGTTTTTTTTTTTAATTTTGAAAACTTTTTATTTAGAAAGATTTTGTTTTTTTAAATTTTGTAAACTTTTTTTTTTTTTTTTTTTTTTTAAGTTACTTTTTTTTATTTAACTTACAAATATTTTTATAAGTATATATTAATCTAACACTTTTATAGGATAAAAAGAAGTATTAAACTAAAACATAATGAAAGCCACATGCATGTATACATATACGAATAGGTAAACTCACTTTTGAAAACTTAATGTATTAAGTTTTTATAATTTTTTTTTTAATTTTGATAACTTATTTTTTTTTTTTTTCGAGATTTTTTTTTTCAAGTTTTTTTTTTAAACTTTTGTAAACTTTTTAATTTTTTTTTTTTAATTATTTTTATTTTTTTATAAAGATTTTTTAATTTTGAAAACTTTATTTTTTTTTTAACTTTTCAAATATTTTTTTAAATGAGTTTCATAATTTTGTTTTTTAAACTTTTTAATTTTGTAAACTTATTATTATTATTGAAAACTTTTTTATATAATTAAGTTTCATATATATATATATATATATATTAGAAAATAGAAATTATAGTATTAAGATTATTAGTTTAATATTTTAAACTTGTGTTAATTTTTTTTTAATTACTAAATAATTGTTGATTTCTTTAGTTACATACATATGCAAATTTCAATCTAACACTCTATTAAAAGTTCTAAAAGACATAACAAAATAAACGTACACTTTGAAAAAATAAACACACACGTATTAAAAAGGATGGCAATACATTTTATTTTATTATTTTAAACAATTCGTTTTGAATTGTTTCTACATGAATGTTTGATAAAAAGTTTTCACTAACACAATCCACTCCGTTTAAAAATGAGGAAATAACAAAATCTAAATCTATAAGTGTTAATAACATCTCTCCTAGTTTTTCAAATTTTTGTCGATTATTTAGTATACAACAGGAATGGGGGTTTTGGGATTTCTGATTAAAAATACATCCATCACATTCAAAAATGCGGTTTAGTATAGTTAATACATTATTCTCAATACATGTTATAAGTTTAGACTGCAACATGAGTTCATTTTCTGTAGATATATGACCAATGATACATTTCTGCCTAATTAAGCTTGGTATATGGTTTACATATATATGCTGAAGAAGTTCCTTATTCAAATCATGTATTTTTTCTTTTAATTTCACCAATTGATACTCGTTTAAGTCAATGTGAGAATAATTCTTTAAATTTTTTATTCGCATGATAGCATTATTAAAATTTAACACTAATATCATATTATTAGAAACAAATGAGGAACTTTTATATCTCAGATTAAATGAAAATATTTTCTTGCAAAATTCGAACCAGCTGTTAACATCCATAATAATTCCATTTTTCGTTAGGATTTCTTCACTAGTAAGCCCACTGCGCTTAAACTCTCGAATATGAATATGAAATTGTCTATTATGCAACTTTAAAAAGATACAGTCACTGAGTTCTTCTCGAAATACAATAGGATGATTGGATTTGCTAGTTTTAGACTGTGGAATGACATTCGTAGGTGGGGTTGTGCTTTGTAATTCATCACTTGCTTTAGAAAGGTTGCTTGGTTGGGAATCAGAAACCTCTTGGTCAATAGTACGTTCTTGAAAGGATTCGTCTTGGGAAATTATGTTACTAGCTGGGGTCGAGGTTAAAGCGGATTCAAAATTCATGTCTTTGAAAAATATATTCAAATAGTCCTCGACAGAAATTGACTCTTGGCATGAATTCTCGGAAGATGTAGTATCATCACCAAAGTTAGGGATAAAAAAATTCATATCGATTTCAGATTTCACATTCGGTGAGTAATCAGTAGTGGATAAATCACGTGATATTGTCCCACGGTCAGTGTTTAATAAATTAGGAATTTCCAATCTTGGTATATTTAATTCATTTGCGGAAGTGGGATCATTAGGTTCTTCTAAACGTTGATACTTTGAAGAAGAAGCCACTTTGTCGGAAGATCTTTTTAACATATTTACTACAGAACCCATTTTCAAAAAATAAAGGTAACATTAGATGAAGTTAGAACAAAAATCAGTTGGAAACTGAATGTTTAGAAACAGCACATCCCTTAATATACGTTAAAAATCAGTGTCGGTTACAGATAAACACTTAAAAGAATTTGTAATGTCATTAATTTTAGTTTAAGTCTAAAAAAATGTATATATAAACAGTTTATTTAAGTGGTGAATAATATATTATGTCAATGGTTTTATCCTTTTTTGAAGAATAGTATGGCAACACAAGGTAACAATTTTTATATTTACAGTATATGATATTTAATGTTAATAGTTTTAGTTTTATTCTTTTTTTGAAGAATTGTATGGCAACACAAAGTAACAATTTTTATATAAGTGGTGTATGATATTTAATGATAATGATTTTAGTTTTATTCTTTTTTTGTTTTGAAGAATTCAATGGCAACACAAGGTAACAGTTTTTAAAAAAGTGGTTAATGATATATATTATGTTAATGGTTCTATGCTTTTTTTAAAGAATTGTATGGTAATAAATGATAATATTATTATTATTGAGCAATAACAATTGTTTATACAAACAACGAGTGATATATTAAACTTTAAAAATAATTATAAAAAATTAGAAATATTGAAAAATAACTATTTCAAGGGATAATTTCAGATTTTCAATATGAAATTAGTAAAAGATAGTTAACTCATTATTCATTTGATAAGAAATTGAAAAAAAAAAATAGTAAGTAAAGTCGTTACGACTTCATGAGTTATTAAAAATCACAAGTTGTTCTAACAAAAATAAACAGACAACAGCTTTTTCATTTACACATTATTTATTCGTCATTTTCAATAGTTACAATAGTGAGAACATGAGTACACATATTTCAAAAAGGTATAAACATTTCAAATCATGTTATATTTTAAAGGTAGATAGTTCTAAATTCAATATTTTATCTAATGTCCAATTAAAACCACGTCTGGTGGACTTCTCATAGGACTTAATAATTTTTGCAAAGGTATCCTCAACATGTTCAGATAAGTTTTGTTTCGTTAATTCAAGTATAGTTTTTGAATGGAAATAGGGTGTGGCAATCTCTAAGACACCCTCCTGTGTTACACGATATACAACAACTTGTACACTTGCATACCATTTCATCGATCTTTTAACTTGAATCTGGTAGTTTAATTCGTTTAAAACGTCCGAATGAATACTATTAAAAAATGTGTTAAAGTCTGTAACATTCTCCTCGTTAGAGTTGATTACAGTTTTAGTAAATATGTTTAACGCATTTTGTCGTTTAAAATGCTTAACCTTCTCAAAAAACATATCTTTTAAAGAGGATGAATTATCAATTTTGCATCTAACTCTCTGTGAAGTTTTCAAATGATATAAAAAATCGGAGTTGGGATTGAATATTTCCCTACGCTGAATACTGTGGAATATTTTGCAACCTTCTCTCGCGGGCCTCTCTTAGCCAGGCGGGCGCCGCGAAGGATCACGTGACGTTTGAGAGAATTGATATTAAAAAACATTTTTTCTTTCTTGTTCCTTTTTAGTTGGTTTTGTGAATGTAAAATATGAACGCAGTAAGTAGACTGCATTTTTTTCTCTTGGTCTTCTAAAATTAGAAGAAATGTTGTTTTAATTTTAAAAGGAAAATTTATCTCGAGCATAAAATCATGCTATTGTTCTTTATGGCTTCTTAATAGAAGAAAATAGTTGCTGGAAATTTAATTGTATTTAGAATCATGACTTCTAGAAGGAGCAAAGCAACTAAATATGTTTCATCTGTAAATGTAAATAATATACATTATGTATATATTCGAACTGTAAATAATAATCTACAAAAAGTTCTAGTGATGATGATTATTTACAAATGATAAACACAAAAGTAAAAACTTTTATTTGTGAAATATGATGACTTTAATATGATTTAAATGGAATCTTGACTTCTTATAATAATGCTCTCCCTATAACAATTTCGTGAACTGTGATTTAATTGTGGAATAACTTGAAATTCTTCAAGTTTTTTGGTGCCTCAACAACCGGGAAAAAAGGTAAGAAATACCTTTATTATTCTGCATGACTGTTGATTTTTTGAAAATATACATTTTTCATGATCATTTATTTTGAACATTGAATTTAAATTTAAACATGGATAAGCCTGATAAGTTAAAAAGTAAAAGAGCTACTGTTCGTGCAGCCATTACGAAATTAATCACAAAATGTGATACATTATTATCTGTTGATATTGATAAAACTGATTGCGACTCATTAATGGAATCATTGGAGCTCGTAAATGAAAAGGAAGCTCAACTAAAGGAATTAGATTCCGAAATGGATGAGCTAATTCAGGAAAAAACTGAATATGAAAAAGAACTAAAATCGGTAGAAGAATATTCTGAAAAAATATCCAGTTTGAAATTTAAAATTAAGATGAGGCTTAAAAAATGTAAAATCGAAACTGAACCAAAAGTTGTACTAGAATCAAGTAACGGTTCAAAAATCGGAAGTAAGCCAGTTTCGGCAGTGAAGCTTCCTAAACTTAATATAGAAAAATTTTCTGGTGATGCAAGCCAGTTCTTAGAATTTTTTAATTTATTTACTAGTGCGATAGATTCAAACGAATCGTTATCAAAAATTGAAAAATTCCAATATCTCAAATCCTTGTTGTCTGGTCCTGCATATAATATTGTATCTGGTTTTGAACTGACAGATCAAAATTATTCTACTTGTTTAAAATTGTTAGAAGAGAGGTATGGTAAGCGGGAAAATATCATAAACTGTTACATGAATAAAATTCTAAATCTTGAACCAGTGAAATCCTCTAACAATGTTATTTCTTTAAGGAAGCTGTACGATAATATTGAAACTAGTATGAGAAATCTTGATGCGTTAGGAGTAACATCAGGCTCCTATGGCCATTTATTACTACCCTTATTACTGAGATTATTACCCGAAAATTTGATACTAGATTTCCATCGAAAACGTGATCCCGATAAGGACTGTAAAGTCACCGATTTAATAAATTTTATTAAAACGGAATTAAGATGTCGTGAAGCTACTAATTTAGTAAACAATTCCCAAACCAAGACTTATGAAAATTCTAAAACTAAATATGAAAATCCTTCAAGTAAATATCAAAATTTTCCGCAAAAGAAAAATATACCTTCAGCTGCTGCTTTAAATACATCTACAAAACAGTTTTGCATATTTTGTAAGTCTTCTGATCATGTAGGACTAAATTGTTCGAAATTCACTGATGAACAGAAACGATATAAATTAAAGAAAGAAGGTCGCTGTTACAAATGCTTTTACAAGTCCCATTTATCAATTAATTGTAGAACAAAAATTAACCCTTGTTCCAAATGTGGTAACACTAACCATAGTACTTTGTTTTGTTTTAAAGAAACAGCAAAAGAAAATCCTGAAAAAGAAATGAAAGGTGCAATTGTATCTATGATGTCGGAACAAAAATATAAACAAAATAAAGCAACATTATTGCAGACTTGTACAGTTTCTGTGTCTGCTGGTAAGGAATGCTTGTTGGCTCGCGTTTTATGTGATAGTGGTTCAGAAAAATGTTTTGTGAAGAGATCTCTAGTACAAAAATTAAAATTGAAGCCATTGCGAAGAGAAAATTTATTAGTTTATCCTTTTGGGCGGAGACGCCCTTATGAATCTTGTTATGAAGTAGTTGCTCTAGAATTATCCAGTGTTGTGCAACCTATTAACTCGATAAATATCGAAGCTCTTGTGGTTGATAATATAACTGGGGCTTCTGTGAAAACACTAGAACCAGAACTTCTAGACATAATGAGAACAAGAGGCTTTAAGCCTGCTGATACAGGTCTTGAACAGGAAATAAATATTTTGCTAGGGTCTGACTTTTTGTGGAAAATATTAAAGGGAATCGAGGGAAAATTGACAAAAGAATTATACGTTGCAGAAACTATTTTCGGTCATACGGTGCAAGGGCAAATAGAGTCTAATAAAAAAGAAGTAGCTTGTTTGCGTGTTTCAGTTGAAAATATAAATACCCAACTGAAAGCATTTTGGGATCTTGAATCAATTGGCATTGCTGAAAGCAATGAAAAGAACATTACCGATCATGAGGTAATAAAAGAATTTAAAGAAAATCTAAAATTCGTAAATGGGCGTTATGAAGCAAAATTATTGTGGAAAGATTCTCGCGAATTACTTAGAAATAATCTTGAAGTAGCAAAGAAGCGGTTTTCTAGTTTAGAAAATAAATTCTTGAAAAACGATTCTTTATTTAAAGAATATAACTCCATTTTGCTTGAGCAGTTTAATGAGGGTGTAATAGAACTGTGCACCGAGAAAGATTCTAATAATTCCTATTACATGCCACACAGACCTGTTATCCGTGACGACAAAACTACAACAAAAATGCGCATAGTCTATGATGCTTCTTCCAAATATGGTGATTCTCTATCATTAAACGAATGTTTGTATCATGTCCCTAACTTGAATTCTAATGTTTTAGATGGTGAAAACATTCCTGTTTCGAGTTTCGAACCCCCAAATACTTCCTTGAAAATTTTAGGATTGATCTGGATCAATACAGAAGATACATTAGGACTAGAATTACGACCCTTGTTAGAAAAATTAAATAATGATTCTTCTACTAAACGCAATGTTTTGAAAATTGCAACTATGTTCCTTGATTCAGCCGGATTTATTGCCCCTTTTGTTTCTGGTGAACTAGAAAATGATTGGCAAAATTGGCTTTCAGAAATCCCTGATCTCACACACTTGAAAATTCCCCGACACTATTTTAGCAATCTGATCATGGAAAAGGAGCATCTCCAGTTGCATATTTTTCCTGGTGCTAACCCTAATATGTATGTTCCTGAATTTCTTTCCTTGCCCGAAGATCAGTGGTCTAGCGTTAAAATTGTCGCAACACAATTACCTGATGTTTCTAAAGAGAAGTCTCGAAAATCAGCAACCATTTCTTGTGTTGTTCAAACAAATGAAGCTGATGAAATTCCTATTTTTAATCTTGAAAAATATAGCTCCCTAAAGAAATTGTATCGAGTAACTGCTTGGCTATTTAGATTTATTTCTAATATAAAATTAAAGGTAGAGAAAAGAGATTTTTCAGAATTATCAGCTGAGGAAATGTTACATGCTGAAAATTTTTGGTTAAAGCTGATGCAGGAAAAAAGTTTCCCTGAAGTTACAAAATACTTGAAATGTAACAAAAGTATCCCTAGTAAATCGAATCTTCTACAGCTAATTCCTATGTTATCAGATGAAGGTTTGCTATTCGTACGAGGATTGTTACAAAAGTCTGATTCCTCATTTTATGAAAAACATCCTGATGTGATTCCTGCAAAACATAAATTGACTGAATTAATCGTGAAAGATGCACATGAAAAAGTTTTTCATTCAGAAGTGCCCAGTACATTAGTATCAACTCGTGAAAAAATTTGGATTTTAAGATCCATACAATGCATAAAATCAGTCCTAAACAAATGTGCAATCTCCAAGAACTTTAGTGTTCGCCCTGGTCAACTAGTTAGAGCACCTCTAAAACATATCTTGTGTTTACCTACCATAAAAGTGAACGATTTGTGTTTACCTGCAACCAAGGAATCCTTAGTGAAACGCTTCCGTTTGCGCGAGACTCTTCTGAATCATTTTTGGAAGCGCTTGAAAAATGAGTATCTTCTCAACTTACAATCTGCTCACTACACCGACCAGAATAAAACTTCTGACTTTGAAATATATGATGTGATTTTTATGCATATGAACATGTATCAAGAACTTTCTGGAAGTTAGGTATTTGTGGACAGAGATTTAAAAAAAAAAGAGGTCTTATGAACTGAAGGCAAATAATTCCATCATTAAAAGACCTATTAATTCTTGTGTATAATTTAAAAGTGAAAAAACTCTGAACTTTTTTATTAATAGAACTGAAAAAAAAAAAAACTTTGATATTATTAGAGACTCAAAAACTCTCATTGACATTTGACTTTTAGAAAAAAATCTTGAATTGTTTCTGTTATTGACTTTAAACAACATTTTATTCTTTTTCACTTAAAAAAAAAGATTTTTCTTGTTTGATATTATTTCTAATTTTTAGTTTAATTTTTTTTGTGTTATTCTAGAAAAATTTGTATAGATTTAAATTGTTCTTTCTATTTTTAGTAGCAGAAACTTGTTTTCAAATCTTTTAAATTGTTTAATTATTTATTGAAGTCCAGTATGTAAGTATATATTTTGATTTGTATTGTATTTATGTATAGTGTAACTGATAATTTTTTAGAATAATTTTTATTTCTACTTTAATTATTTGAATCCCCATTTTGATGAACCCTTGTTCATCGGGGGGGAGTTTGTGGAATATTTTGCAACCTTCTCTCGCGGGCCTCTCTTAGCCAGGCGGGCGCCGCGAAGGATCACGTGACGTTTGAGAGAATTGATATTAAAAAACATTTTTTCTTTCTTGTTCCTTTTTAGTTGGTTTTGTGAATGTAAAATATGAACGCAGTAAGTAGACTGCATTTTTTTCTCTTGGTCTTCTAAAATTAGAAGAAATGTTGTTTTAATTTTAAAAGGAAAATTTATCTCGAGCATAAAATCATGCTATTGTTCTTTATGGCTTCTTAATAGAAGAAAATAGTTGCTGGAAATTTAATTGTATTTAGAATCATGACTTCTAGAAGGAGCAAAGCAACTAAATATGTTTCATCTGTAAATGTAAATAATATACATTATGTATATATTCGAACTGTAAATAATAATCTACAAAAAGTTCTAGTGATGATGATTATTTACAAATGATAAACACAAAAGTAAAAACTTTTATTTGTGAAATATGATGACTTTAATATGATTTAAATGGAATCTTGACTTCTTATAATAATGCTCTCCCTATAACAATTTCGTGAACTGTGATTTAATTGTGGAATAACTTGAAATTCTTCAAATACATTTATCCTTTTTGGAGGACTTGTGGATCTTCATGTGTTTTAATAAGTCATACTTTCTTGAGTACGCTTCACCGCACGATTCACATTTATGTTGGGAAGGAATCTTTAAATGGGATAGTTTATGACGATTCAAAATAGCCTTTCTAGAGAATGCTTTTTGGCAGATGTCACATATAAATGGTCTTTCTTCTGAATGAATCATCAAATGTTGTTTTAAATTGCCTTTTCGTGAAAAAGATTTGCTGCAAACAGTACACAAAAAAGGTGGCTTCTGTTTCTTCAGTTCTGATGAGGAGGATTCCGCTTCATCATCTGAAACGGGTTCTACTTTAGGTTGTACTATTAATCCCATGTCTTGATCATTTAATCTTGATGAAAAATATTGATTATTCAAACGTGATACATCATCGCTTAACATAGTAGAATGTCCATCTTGAAAACTAGCCATATTATCTTAAGTGAAAAAAGCGTCTTCACACACTCAAAAAATAGCAAACACTAATGAAAAAGTCTCGTTTCATTCAATTTTATATATAATCATAGGGGGCGCATGTTAAAAAATTATTACGATAGTGCAAATCATGTAATATGATTGGTGCAAAAATTTCAGAAAAACACGTGGCATAAAAAAATATGTGTAGAAAGTTCACAGGAAGTGAATCAATCCAAAGGTTTTTATGTAATGTTTAAAAAGTATATGATTCATCACGTTACGTTTTTGAATTCGTCATTCTAAGGTTTCACACATTAATTTTATTATTTCAGTGAAATATATGACAAACCAATGGTTTAATTCAAACTAAATTTATTAAACTGTATAAAAGAATGAGTTGAAGTGAAGCAGTAGTTTTAAAATTCATTAGAACTAGTGTAGAATCATCAAATAATTATCTATTGCAATAACAAACTATGATTTGATTCAATTTATAATAATTGATAAATAGAAAATCTGACAAATATTTCAAACTTTCATTTAAAATCTGTAAACAAGTGGAATAATCTCTTCAATAGTTATCAATATTTACATATTAGCTATTTTCTGTTGAAAAAAGCTGATTAGACTAATCGGATGTTTGTGATAGATAGTGAGTAACGTTGATAAGAGGGTTTAGGAAGTGTATTTCAGACGATTAAATGAATATGATATGGTTCACAAGAAAAAGTATAATTCTAAACTTAGGTGGATTAATACTGGTGAAAACAATGTTTAATTCAAATCGTTTGGTAGCCTTCTAATCGATCTAAAAAATGAGTTGCTTATTAAAGAAATATAAAAAATTAATTATTTCTTCAATTTAAACATAAATTGTATTAACTTCCCTAGTATAAGAAAGAGGAAGAGGTAGGTATTTTTAAAAATATATAGTGTTCAAAAGTAATTCAGTAATTGTCGGGACGCGGTCTGAATAGTGGATAGCTTATCAGTTACAAAAAATGAAATTTGAATGGGAGTTCGCAGGTTCGAAACCACGGCTTTCTAAAATGATCATACATTTGTGCGTAAAATAATCAAACTCTCATTCACAAAATCGATAAAATCAGTTAAACTAAAAATCATACACATTAAAAAAATTCGCAGAGTGAGCAGTTAAAATAGGTATTAATGAGTTATCTTAAGAAACCAACCTCTCTTTGCGCATACAGAAGGGGGAATACAATTTTTTGTTTTGAAACATCTAAAATATAAACATATAGACATAGTTTCTTGGCTCGATTAGTTAAGTCTTCAACATATCATCGAGCCAAGAGACTATTTTGCAGGTTCAAACCTTCCTCAAAACTTTTCAAAAATAAAATACTATTTTCAATAATAAATTCGCACTACCGCATACAGATGGCAGCATCAAAAAATTTTTTCAGAAAACATAAGACATTTTTATCTTCATTCAAATTCTAAGACAATTCAAAAAAAAAAAAAAAAAAAAAAAAAAAAAAATTAAGCCCCCCTAAAAATAAGCCCCCCTAAAAAATAAGACCCTCTAAAAAATTTAGGCTCCTCAAACTCCCTTTCGAAAACACCTAACTCACTATGTTATAGTATGATATTTCCATTCTAATACTAAATCAATTCGAAAAAAAAAAATATATTAAGCCCCCTCAAAAATTAAGCCCCCCTAAAAAATAAGCCCATCGAAAAATTTAGTGTCTTCATACTTCCTCTCGAAAAGACCTATGTTATAGTATGATATTTCCATCTCTACTCCAAGTCGATTCGAAAAAAAAAAAAAAGCCCCTCTCAAAAATTAAGCCCCCTCAAAAATTAAGCCCCCTCCAACATTTAACCCCTCCTACTATAGGATAAGTCTCCCAACAGGTGGATTCCACCCTCCTCCTCCATCCACAAGGTGGATTCCACCCACAAGGTGGATTCCACCCACATCCACACAATCCACAATCCACCTTATGGGGCTGAACTGTCCTTCTTTCCCTACTAAGGGGTGTTCTTTTCTCTTCTTTTTTTTTCTTATTACAGTACATTTTTCAATTTTACATTTGCATCGATGAAGTCCGGTAGCAGAAAGTTCAAGATGGGAGACGGGCGTCGCAGATTTCCTTTCCTAATTTTGCAGATTATTAGGTAGCTTTCATTACAAAAAGCTACCTATTGCAGCCGTTCGGAGGAAAGAGATTTCAAAAAATTTTGGTATATTTTCATAGATCATGACCCCCAGACCCCGAAACCACCCTCCGTTCAAAATTGATATATATATATATATATATATGACCTATATCACACTGTAACTCTCGTAATTATGAACCGATTTCGATGTAATTCGGTGTGTACATAGTACATACCAATGTCTCGACCGAGTTCGTTGGCCAGCTTCATCCGCCGTTTTGTTTCAAACTGGCGGCCATTTAAAATTTTTAAAAACATTTATAAAATTTAAAATGTGGTACCAAAAAATTGAAAACGGAAATTTTTCTTTTTTTCTTATGTATTTGACCTTTATACAAAGATTTCGGAGCAGTTTTTGTTTCGTCTATATCTTAAAAAATGGCTGAGTTGCAGCATTTTGAATTTCTAGCGTGGCTGACATTTTGAAACGTCCTGAATTTTGTCACGCGATAAAAGGCGTATTTATGAACCGATTTGGATGTAACTTCGTTTATACATAGTGCATACCAATATCTAGACCGGGTTCGTTGGCCAGCTTTATCCGCCATCTTGTTTAAAAATGGCGGCCATTTAAATTTTTAAGAAAAATTTAAATTTGAAATGTGGTACCAAAAAATTGAAAATTGAAAAAATATTTTCTTCTGATGTGTTTGACCTTGATAAAAAGATTCGGGAGCAGTTTTTTTTCTGTCTTAAGAAATGGCTGAGTTATAGCATTTTGAATTTCTAGCGTGGCTGACATTTTGAAACGTCCTGATTTTTGCCACGTAATAACAGGCGTATTTATGAACCGATTTGGATGTACCTTGGTGTGTACATATGGTATCACAGATGCAGTAACTTTACAGAGGTATAAATATTGTTAATAAAATATTACTTAACTTACGATGGAGGGTTTCATTTATTTATTTTTTTAATCAGGCTAGTTACAGTTCCGATATTTAAAGAGAAAGGATAAACAACTACTGGCAGTTGAGTACCTCTCTTTTGAACTTGAATCAATGTAGAATATAGATTTCACGATAGTTTAAAAACCAAAAGGAACTTTTGATTGAAAAATTCGAGATCAGATCAAATAATTCTTAGGGATGATTCATACGGGAAATACGAAAAGTATGATTTTCCAATGCAAATTATTTTTTTAAATAGATTGAAACAGAAAAATCATGGCTTAGATTAAAATGGAATTTGGGTGAAAAACGATACTTTTAAGCAGGGCTGGAGTCGGAGTCGGGCCCATATTTGAGTGAAAGAGTCGGAGTCGGATCTGTTAAAATTCCCGGAGTGGGGAATTTTCCCCTTCGACTCCGCAGCCCTGCTTTTAAGAATTAGAAGAAAGAAAAAAGAGTATGCAAGATCTTTGTTCTTACACAGTTTTAACCCTGTAGCGCATACTGTTGCCAATTGGCAACATATTAAATTTTCCCTCCTTATTGTTTATTTACCATTGTCTCTTGACAACTTTATGCTTTACGTATTCATGTTGGTCCTATATTTAGGTTTAGCTCATAAAAAGTATCATAGTTGGCAACAGTTTATAAATTACAAATAAAAAGCAACTTTTGATACCTTCCATTTTGTTAGCCATAGTTGGATTTCTAACCCATATAAAAAATATTAAACATGGAAAATTTCATTTGAAAAAAATATTTCTGAAAATAATATACTTTTAAAAGTTATTTTAAATAATTTTCAGTAATGTTTATTGGAACAAAAATTGCATGCACATGAATATATATTTGTTGCCATTTGGCAACATCATGAATTGAGTTCCTCTTTTCTAAACATTTTGAGCATTGTTTTTTTCACAATTGGTTCGCATGATATTTAATTGTTTGTTTTTTTTTTCACTTTTATTCCCCCTACACTTATGTCACCCTACCTCGATAAACGACTCTTATTAAATACAAAATCTTCTCTGTTTACTGTAAAACCAGGACCTGACTAATACAGGGGCATGCGGGCAGCTGCCCCGGGACTCCCGACTTTAGGGTCCCCCTTAATGGCAGATATAAGTTTTTTGTTAAACGGGAGCCAAATGATAAAAAATGGCCAAAATACTTCTTTTTCAGATTTAAAAAGGTTCTATTCTCTTTCCCTTGTGCTTCCGTGTCCATGCCCTCTGAAGGTACCAGTTACATCATAAAAAAAAAAAAAAAAAAACCAATGATTAAAATTTTATAGTAACAACTTAGTAGTCCATTGTTTTCAGCTTTATGAAACTTCTGAAGATGTCAGGAAGGATAAAATTGATCACTGGCCACAACATTAAGATAAAAAATAATGGTGTAAAGTTCTGGGCTGTATAAGTTACACTAGAGTAAAATGCATTAAGTGTTTGGTACCTCTATGTTTAAACAAAAACAATAAATGATCTATTGGTTACCATTCATAACTTTGATAAATATTATTAATATAAAATTCTATAGTATTCTGCTGCATTGCCCGTATATTTATGGAGTATATTTTATTACATTAGCCTATGATTCTTTCATTGAATTTTGCATGTGATATTACACTGTATAAGCCCATTTTGGTTTTTAAATTTTAAATGATTTCAAATGGTTTCAAATACAGGATAAATATGGCTGCTTTTCCGCATTTTATTATGTATTTATTTAATTATATTTTTTACAATACTTCTATTGTGTTCTGTATCAGTACAGCATATCTTCTTATTCCTTTATAAATTAAAAATGATTCTATTGTAGCATATAACTTCATATGCTAACTTCATATGTTCATTTAATATCTTAGAACTATAATTTGTACCATTAATTTTTGTTGATAGATAACAATTAATGTGTAATATTATTACATGCCGCCTTTATTTAGAATTTTGGTTAATATTGTTACATGACTTGTAAGTTAAATTTTGATTTAAAATTATTATATATATATATATATATATATATAGTATATGTATATATATATATATATATATATATATATATATATATATATATATATATATATATATATACGTATATGCATACATATATATATATACGTATATGCATATATATATATATAATTTTATTTTTCTATGTAAATTTCTATGTATATGTTTCTATTTTTGTATGTAAAGTATTATATGCATTTAAAATCTTATAATTTACAAAAATAAAATTGCAATAAAACAGCACAGTGTTGCTAGTTGGCAAAGTTCAAAAAGATTTTTTGTGTGTTAATGCATGGTGTTGCCATTTGGCAACAATTTAAAAAACTTCAAAATACTAAAAAATATAAGAGTGAAAATTTTTTCAATATTTTTCCTGTAATTTATGGCCGTAAGGAAGCAAATTTATTTTTTTTTTTAAGAAAAAATAAAAATCATGCACTAGAGGATTAAGAGGCTACTTCAGTCAGGCGAAAAGACCCGTTCGCTAATGCTAATCCTATGGAAGAAATTTATAAAGATATCTTGGTTGCATTTCAATATTTTTGAATGATTTTTTTGCATTAGACAGCTGAGATCGACCTGTACAAAGGTTGTTTTTAACTTTTTCGATTTTGTTTACAGATACTTTTTATGGGGACACTTTCATTTTCGGAACCGGTTTCGAAAGTGAAAATATCTTCCTAAAAAAAATCTGTAGTGAAAATCGAAAAAGTAAAAAACGACCTGCATACAGATTGATCTCAGCTATCCAATGCAAAAGAAATCATTCAAAAATATTGAAATGCAACCGAGATATCTTTATAAATTTCTTCCATAGGATCAGCATTAGCGAACGGGTCTTTTCGCCTGACTGAAGTAGCCTCTTAAACACAATTTCAATGCATAGTTAACAAAGAAGAAAATATTAATGTTTTAAAGAAAAAAAAAAATCTCCAGAAGTTTTCTATGGAAAGTCATCTGAACATTTTCTAGTTTTTAGATAATGAAAGAAGGCAGCAAGACCACGTGAGTTGCATGCTTGGCATGGTACTACTGCGAGAAAAAAAAAAAAAGTCCACAAAGCTAAAGAAAATAAATCAAAGAAAAAAAGAAAGAAAAATCTTCTACTCATACCACAACGAATGAGACCTGTGCGGAAGAAGGCAACAACCAAACAAATGAAGAAGCAGCTGGCGGATGCCCGGTTGCATTTTTAAGCCGGACCGGTAGGCGTTTCTTCATTAACTGTTGCGGCATCCATTAGAGGCCAGGGCCCATAAATCAGGCGGGCCCCTGACCGCTCCGACACGCCCAGGGCCCCGGGGCCCCTCTGAATGAAATGGGATTTTTCGGAGGCCTTGTCTTTTCAACAATCTACTTTTACTTAGTTTTTGTTTTTCTTCTTCGGCCAGAACGTCATTCCCACAGCAAACGTTCACTTTATATTCGAGGCAGGTAAGACCGTCGATGCACACCAAAGGGCGGGTCAAGAAGAAACTGCACAGCTACCGAGTGTCAGTTCATCTTCCTTTATACTCTTTCAAGAATAATGGATCTGAGAATGGAGAGATGTGATGTTGGAGAGAGGGGGGGGCCCTAGAATTTACTTATACAGGAAAACCGATACATTCCTTTAGCTAGAGACACAGTTTTTTTTTTTTTTTTTTTTTTTAATGACAATACGCATAATTCTCTCAGTACAAGAACATAATAGCATCAAAATTTCCTTACAAGTACAGTTCCCAGCTATTGAAAGGCTCGGGAAAGACATTTATTTAGAAAGGTAAATGTTTCTTGAATATACATTAAATAACAAAGTTGCCATTAATTATTGTAGTGCTGTAAATGATATTTAAAAAAGCTCGAATTTATTCCATTATTAAATTTTAAAGCTTAAACTGGAGAACTGGACATACAAACTGGAGAACGTAACGTATAATGTTCATTAAAAAAAAAAAGGTACGTGGAACTGCAGACGCACACTGATTGAAATGATTTAAAATAACTCTGAAAATGCATGGATAGTTATTCAAGCCGTATTTTGCTTATTAACCAGCAATCATGCTAACATTTATACAATGATGAAAAACTATTACTGCACCGATATTAAAAGGAACCGCATAAAGCTACAACAGCATAGGAATGCACTTATTTTGAATTGAAACTATTGTCGAATATAAATATTTGTAATCACTGCAAGTGATTTTTCAGCATACCAACTCAAAAGCTGTGTTGTGTATTTAGAGTTCCAAGACATGCCGGATGACATTTAAAAAGAGAAATTAAATTTCATTCTAATAGCAATTCAGTTCTCTATGAAAAAAAAGTAAAACATATGAATGAAGGTTGCTATTTTTATAGTAACCGTGCTAACAGCAGAAGCCATTTACATCTATGCAGTAAAAATGTATACTTCATTTATAACTAGCTGACCCACCCGGCGGTGCCCGGGTACGTGATAATAACTTTAAATGACTCTTAAATTTGTATGTAATTACATCGGGGACTCGAATTCGTATGAAATTTTCCTAAAAAACGAACCTCCGACTGGGGTACCAGTTGCCTATGGCACCGTATATTGGGCGTGCTGTGCAGGCACTGGAAAATCTTGTATTTCCACCTTCCACTGCTAGGGGCACAACCTGTTTTAAACGAACCTCTGACACGTGTCCCCGCTGCTTGGAGTACCGTATAGCGCGTGCTGTAAAATCTTTAATTCCACCTTACACCAACAGGGGCAAGAAACCACTTTCCGAACGAAACTCTGACACGTGTCACTGCTGACTCCGGCACCGTCTAGTAGGCGTGCTCCACACGCGCTGCAAAAGCCTTTAGTTCCATCTTCCACCACCAGGGGCGCAATATATTCAACATATCCGTCATGAGTCCACGCTGCCTGCGGCACCGTACCAGCAGGCGCGTTAGTTCAACTTTCCACCATCCGAGGGCGCACTTTATTCTAAACAAACCTCAATCCAAACGACACTTCGTTATTCAACCTATCTGGAGATATATTAGTAGAGGGGATGGGGATTCAAATAAGAACTTAAGAAATTTGCTGAAATTACAAATCGGAAATAATGCTAACCAACTCTTATAAATTAATTTTAAGACTGTGAGGAGAGATAAAAATTAGCATATTAATGTAATTTGGAATTAGTTTCGAACATATATGAGTAATTGAGGTTGAGTTATTAAGATGGGATATTTAAGAAGAAATCGACAGAAGGTGAGAGGGAGACGCAAGAGCTCTTCGACAAACGAGTAATTAAGACTACTGCAGTGCTTTGTCAAAAATTGAGAGTGGCAGGTGAGCCAGGAACATAATTTAGAGATTTTGCTGAAATAACTATTCTAAAATAATGGTAACAAATACTCATAAATTAACTTTAAGACTATGTGGAGTGATAATTAAGATATTTATGTAATTTGGAATTAGTTTCGAAGCATGGGCGTACCCAAGGTGGGGGGGGGAGCTACAGCCCCCCCCCCGGCAGAAATTTTCAAAAATGATATGAAAAAATTTCTGTTTTTTTTTCTTTGATTTTTGGAATTTTTTTCTATCTTACAGCGTACTAACCATTCTCATTAGTCCCATATTAGACCACATTGACATCAAAGAAGAGAAAGTGGGCTGATGGGGTTACAGTCCCCACCCCTCTTCCCGAAATATTCGAAAATTAAAGAAAAAAAGTGTTTTTTCTTTACTTTTTAGATAAATCTGTAATTTTTTCGTCTGTCATACAGCGAAAGAGCTATTCTCTTTCACCCCATATTAGTCCACATTGACCTCACAGCGTACTCAAAGATGGGGAGGGGGCTGATGGAATTACAGCGCCCTCATCTCGATATAGTCGAAAATGAAATGAAAAAATAGAGCTATCTTTCTGTTTGAGATAAATTTGCATTTCCCTCCTATCATTCAGCAGACTAGTCGCTCCCCTCGCTTTAGTTCTATATAAGTACACAGTGACGCCACATTAAACCCAAAAAGGTGGAAGGGGGCTAATTGGGTTGCAGCCTCTTCCCAAAATAGTCGAAAATGAAATGAAAAAAGTGCTTATTTTTTCTCTTTTTGTTTGAGATAAATTTGTATTTTTCCCCTATCATTCAAGAGACTAGCCACTCTCTTCTCTTTAGTTCCATATTAGTGCACAGTGACACCACGTTATAACCGAAGAGGTGAAAGGGGCTAATGCGGTTAGAGCCCCATCCCAGAACAGTCAAAAATGAAATGAAAAAAATGCTGATTTTTTCCCTTTAAGTTTGAATATAAATTGTCATTTTGTTTTCAGCAATCCTTACTGTTTTAGATAAATCTGTAATTTTTTTTCTTCCGTCATACATCAAAATAGCCATTCTTCTTAGCTCCATATTAATCCACATTGACATCACAGAAAGAGAAAGAAGGGAGGGGGCTCTCCAAAATAGTCGAAAATGAAATGAAAATATAGTGCTTTTTTTCTGTTTCAGGTAAATTGGTATTTCTTCCCCTGTAATTCAACAGACTAGCCGCTCTCTTCTCTTTAGTTCCATATTAGTGCACAGTGACACCACATTATACCCAAAGAGGTTGAAGGGGGTAATGTGGTTACAACCCCCTTCCAAAATAGTCGAAAATGAAATCGAAAAATAGTGTTTTTTTCTGTTTGAGATAAATTTGTATTTTTCCTCCTATCATTCAATTGACTACCTGCGCTCTCCTCTTAGTTCCATATGACACAGTGCACAGTGACACCACATTATACCCAAAGAAGTGGAAGGGGGTAGTGGGGTTACAGCCCCCTCCCAAAATAGTCGAAAATGAAATGGAAAAAATGCTGATTTTTTTCTTTTTGTTTGAGATAAATTTGCAACTTTGTTTTCTGCAATATAACGAACTAGCCATTCTGGTTAGCCCCATATCAGTGCACAGTTACACCACAGCATACCCAACGAGGAGGGGGGATGATGGGGTTACAGGTTCTCTTATGAAATAATCGAAAATGAAATGAAAAAGGTGCTGATTTTTTTTCCTTTCTATTTGAGATAAATTTGTAATTTAGTTTTCTATTTTACTGCGGATTAGCCATTATCGTTAGTCCCATATTAGTCCACATAGACACCACAGCATACCCAAAAAAGGTGAAGGAGATTTTATTTTCGGACGTGTGGAGAACATTTTATAGATTTTAAGCTATAATGACTTTCTTTTAAATGAAAGTATATAAAAAAACCCATTAACACTTTTCAACTAATTTCGGCGTCAGGCAGCCTCACAATAGGACCCGTGTCTACCTCCCCCTCCCTCCCCAAGGGGTGATTCTGAGTAAAAAAAAAAATCTGAAGTTCACAGCAAATTTTCTGAAAGGTTACAACAGAGTAGGGGCGGGGGGATATTCCTACAGGGCGCTAATTATTTTTTTGCAGTTGGGGTTAACTCTGATTTTCATTTCAGGTCGATTTCAGGCTGAGTGTAGATTCCTGGAAGTTGGGTTCGGGTTAAACAGACTTTTAAAGAGTTAATTCACTATATTATTTTAGTTTAAAAATTATACCTATAATAATAAACATAGTTGTTTGTATGTGTGCTGTTTTCTAAAGAGACCGCTGCGCTTTTTCCGCGAACCTTTAATAAAATTCGGGTGTTTATCACGAGCTTTGAAGAAATTCGCAGTTTCCCGCGATCCTTTGACGGACTCCGCTTCTTTTTCCCACGTTCCTTTGACGAAATCCGCGTTTTTTCCACAGCCCTTTGACGAAATTCGCATTTTTTTCTGCGGTCTTTTGACAGAATTCGCATTTTTTGGCGATCCTTTGTCTAAATTTACGTTTTTTCTTTTTTGAAGAAGTTTGCGATTTTTTTCGCGACACTTTGACGAAATTCGCATTTATCCGCAGCCCTTTGACGAAATTTGCGTTTTTCCGCGGCACTTTGACGAAATTCGGTTTTCTCCGCGGCTCTTTGGCGGAATACGTGTTTTTTTTTCGCGATCCTTTGTCGAAAGAGTTTTTTTCGCGGCTTTCGGACGAAATTCGCCTTTTTTCTGCGGTCTTTTGACAGATTTCGCATTTTTTGGCGATCCTTTGTCTAAATTAACGTTTTTTTTCTACGGCTTTTTTTGAAGAAGTTCGCGTTTTTTTCGCGACACTTTGACGAAACTCGCGTTTTTACGCGGCCTTTTGTCGAAATTCGCGTTTTTTACGCGGTTTTCTGACGAAACTCGCGTCTTTTCGTGATCCTTTGGCGAAATTCGGCTGTTCTCCGCGGCCCTTTGGTGGAATACATATTTTTTTTCGCGATCCTTTGTCGAAATTCGCTTTTTCCCTGCGGTCCTTTGACGGGATACATGTTTTTTTCGCGATCATATGTCGAAATTCTCTTTTTTCCCGCGGTTTGTTTTACGAAATTCGTGTTTTTTCATGATCGTTTGTTGAAATTCGCATTTTTCCATGGCCCTTTGATGAAATTAACATTTTTTTCTGTGTTGATTGACAAAATTCGCGTGTTTTCCGAGGTTTTCTGACGAAATTCACGTTTTTTTTCGCGATCGTTTGACGAAATTCGGTTTTTCTCCGCGCTCTTTTGACGGAATACGTCTTTTTTTCTCGATCATTTGTCGAAATTCGCATTTTTTCCTTAGCTTTTTGACGAAATTCCCGTTTTTTCGCGATCCTTTGTCGAAATTCGCGTTTTCCGCGTCTTTTTGGTGGCCCTTTGACGAAATTCACGTTTTTAATGCGGTTCTTTGACGAAATTCGCGTTTTCTTCGAAACTTTTTGACGAAATTTGCATTTTTTTCGCGATCCTTTCACGAAATTCGGTTTCCTCCACGGCCGCTTGGTAAAATACGTGTTGTTTTCACGATCGTTTGCCGAAATTCGCGCTTTTTCCGCGATCCTTTGTCGAAATTTGCGTGGCCTTTTGGCGAAATTCGCATTTTCTTCCCGATCCTTTGTCGAAATTTGCTTTTTTTCTCTCGGCTTTTTGGTGAAATTTGTGTTTTTTTCGCGATCTTTTTCGAAATTTGCACTTTCTGAGAAATTTCGCGTTTTTTCGTGGCCTTTGACGAAATTCGCTTTTTTCGCTTCCTTGACAAAATTCACGTTTTTTGCGATCATTTGACGAAATTAACATTTTTTCCGCGGCCCTATGACGGAATACTTGTTTTTTCGCGATCATTTGTTGTAATTCGCGTTTTTTCCGCAGCCTTTTGATGAAATTCGCGTTTTTTCTGCAGCTCTTTGACGAAGTTCGCGTTTTTTCAGCGGTCATTAGGCGAAATTTGCGTTTCCTCCGAATTCATTTGACGAAATTTGCGTTTCCTTCGCGATCATTTGACGAAATTGGCGTTTTCTCCAAGATCATTTGTTGAAATTTCGACTTTTTTTCGCGATCCTATGACAAAATTCACGCTTTTTCACGGCAAAATTCGTAATTTATCCGAGGGCCCTTTGTCGAAATTCGGGTTTTTTACGCGATCGTTTAATGAAATTGGAGATCTTTTTCTGCGACCGATTGCCGAAATTGATTTTTTTCGCTGACCATTTGTCAAAAATCGCGATATATTTTTAAGTCCGAATTTTATTACTTATCACCGTTTTTTTTTTTTTTTTTTTTAATTTTCGGAACCTCATACCTTAAATCTTCGGAAAATTCGGAACAGAATCACCCTGCCTCCCCGTTTCGCTCCCCTCTCTGGCTTTGGCCTTATTGTCAAAAATTATTTCTGTTTACAACACAATTCAACGTTTTTCGTAAGATATAGAACATTATGGAAATTTAAATCAGCCCCCCCCCCAACCCCTACCCCGAAATAAAATCCTGGTACGCCACTGTTTCGAAGAGATACGAATAATAGAAGTTTAGTTATTAAAATAGGGCTCAGTCAAATATGGACGAAGGCGAGAGGGAAGATGCAATTTTTCCTAGAATATTACTTTGCGATGTGCCAATTTTCAAACCCCTACCTGAAACATTTAAAAAAAAAATCGATATGCCTAAAATTTTCTGAATACATTACTACTTGGAAATAGTAGTAACGCTTAATATTTTTATGTGGTATAAAAATATATATCCGAGGGCTTCCATTAAAAAAAAAAAAAAAAAAAAAAAAAAAAAACCGGACTTAAAATGATGATAATTAGTGAAGAAAATGCTGAGATTTAAATAATTTGCCATAGGATAACATTTCTCTTTCCGTATAAAAATCGGCATTTTGATTTTTTAAAAAGTCATTGGCGGATTTTCTTTATTTTTGGAATTTATGAAATAGAATGTTATTACCGACT
Organism: Maratus speciosus; assembly: GCA_963932465.1. Taxonomy (NCBI): domain Eukaryota; kingdom Metazoa; phylum Arthropoda; class Arachnida; order Araneae; family Salticidae; genus Maratus; species Maratus speciosus. The sequence continues at coordinate 185,347,783 of OZ010790.1, read as the reverse complement.
TCGAAAAAAGGAGGAGGTTATCAATTCGACGCGTATGTATGTTTTTTTTTTTTTTTTTTTTTTTTTATGTATGTTCACCGATTGCTCCGGAACTTTTTGTCCGATTTATGTGATTTTGGTTTTAATTGAAAGAGGATACTCTCGAATTGGTACCACTTCCATTTCATCGAAATTGGTTGAGTAGTTTTTTAGTAATTCAACAAAAAACAATAAAATAAAGGATTTTTCGCAAATTATCTTTCATTGTTGTAACCGGTTTTTCATTCATAAGCATAAAGCTATGTATTCATATGCGTTATCGCCAAGTTGTCGCCAGACTTGGCGCCATTTGGTGAAATATCGCCAAATTTGGCGACCAAAATAAGTTGTCATAAATGAAGCCAACTTGGCTGTAACTGACTAATTTGGCGATATTCCCATTCAAATTCACTAATGGATCTTCTCCAATATGTTTCTTCACAATTTCTAATCGGCAGTCATATTTGCAATTCTCAATTGCCAACCATTATTTAAAATGCTAAATAATACAGAAGCAAATTAAATTAATACATGAAAACATCTGAATTGTATCAAGAAATGAGAACATGTAAATTTTAATCAGATTGCACGATAAAAGCAAAAAGTGCGCTTTTTACTTTGCAGTAGTTTTTGAAGTCGGTTTTATTTTTGGTAAAAAAGTTTATTAAACAATTATTTTTTTAGATATATATTCCAATTTTCAAATAGCTACCTGAAATAGATTTTAGAATTTCAACAATGAAAACATGTGTCATTAATACAGTCTGGACCTCCTCCTGCAAATAAAAAGTAATTCGTTTCATTAAAAAGTTTTTAATTAATATTTCGTGAAATTCATAACCGAATTTCTTGATTTTTGGAATTTCTGAAATAGAATATTATTTTGCATCTGTATCGAAAGTTTCAAATCCCTACCTCAAATACTTTTAAATTTTCAATATGCTTAAAAAAAAACCCACTCTGGTTTTTAATTAGTATACTCAACTGTGGTTTTCAACTGTGATTTCTCGAAAGACTGTCTGCAGAAGCTGATTAAAGAACAAGCTCGAATATTCTAATTCTTGAAAATTCTGAAATAGAATATTATTTTGCGCATGCGTCCAAATTTTCAAATCCCTACTACGAACAGTTTTAAAATATCGATGAATTCGAAAATGTCCAGTCTCCCATCTTTCTTGTAAACCTCCACTTTTCTGGCAGATCTTGCCCCTTCTCGAAGAACAGAGCAGGTGTGAGCTCTTGAAATAAAATGCAATGCTTTTCTTTCCTATTTTCGCTCATTTCATTGGGGTTTTTAATGTTTCTAAATTAATAACTCGTCTAATTAACAAAATACTAAAATTATGAGCCCAGGTCCATTCGGACATGTCTTGGACTACATTCACACAAACTTTCATCTTTGTACGTGTCGTAGATTTCGCTAGCCATCGCGGACATACACACACTGGAAGAGCGAAACTTCTTTTTATATTAGTATATACACTAGATGACTCGCCCGGCTTAGCCCGGGCCCGTGAGAATATTCTTAAACGAACCTTAAATTTGTATGATTTTATATCTTTAACTCGATTTTGTCTGAAATACGTACCCGCTCACTACGTTAAAATGGGGGGGAGAAGCTGTTAATTGTTGAGATTTGTTATGTAATTTTTTTTTCATAATTCTGGAAAATTGTATAGCCACCCGTGGGTCCATTCTCGCGCCCCTGGAATTTATCAAAACCGCTCTTTGAAATTTTTATGTTTAATAAATAATATTTAACGGAAGTCTCAGTCAGAAAACAACATATAAAGGATAATTATTGTAGAAAACGCTACGGTTTTAAGAAAAATTATCTCCCCCCCATCCTCCTTTCCCCGAAATTCAACTCCGCCTCTTTCATAAATATTTTTAAGTGTTATCAAATAGATCAAATGTTGAAACCGATCGAAAAAATCGGACATAAAATAATAGTTAGTGGACAAACGCTTTTGTACAAAACTGTACGGTTAAAAAAAAAAAAAAAAATCCGCGTGACGCAGCATCGTATAGATGTTTAGATCAATTTACTATGCGCAGATATGTCACAATTTATAAAGATTCAAAGCTATTAAATGTGCAATGAAATTCCGAGATTCGAATACAGGATTTTCTTAGGTTTAAAAGCAATTAATAGTTCTTTTTTTAGTAATAATGAATACTACCTTACACAAGTCTTTCAGTCTTCCTCATTCAGAGATCGAGCAGATGCTAAAGCAACATCTTCCTTGAACTTGGTTTTCTTCAACTTCTTTTTTGGTCCACCTGAGGAAAATAAAACAATAAAAAATAAGATAACAAATAATTCATCTAAACCTCACCACAAATTTCTATCTTTCTACTACTCCTACTGCTAATAATAAAAAAAATACCTAAAATGTCAGGATTGCCATCCATAAAAAAAAGGGATCTTTGCTGTCTTTTCTATTAAAAATTACAAAAAACTGACTCATTGTTGTCTTCAAAAGAGTGCCATGACTTTTAAAGTACCTTTAAAAATCAAGAGTGCCTTAAAAATGTCTTTACGAATGAAAATGCCTTTTTGCCATCAGCAGCACCCTGCTGCTTTTTTAAAACCTGGGGTGAACTCTGCTTAGGAAATAATGTCTTTTAGCCTGAAGAAGGATTCATTTATTTCACACGCGCAACTCACCGATGCTTTCCCAATAATTTTAAATTTTAAATTCCAATGTTGTTGAAAAAAACTTTTCTAAATACAAATAAAATGCAGAATTACGAATATTAGTTTCAATATGCCATTATTTCTTTCATGAATATGCAGCTTTCGAATACCGTTCTAGCAATTTACGATCATGCATTTATTTCTTATAATCACATGCACCTACGGAACAAAATCCAGGGAGGAATAAAATTTGGGAACAGATATGACTGTATAAACTCTCACGGTCTCGTGAATAATTTAAAAAAAAGACTATAAACATGAAACAAGCAGCGAACTTTTTATCAGAACACAAAACACGTTCAACACAATATGAACTTTTTATCAGAACACAAAAACACGTTCAACACAATGTTATAAACATGCCAACATAAAAAAATGAAACAGAAATGCCACAAGTAAAAAATATTATAAATTCTTTGGGCCTAAACCCAGCTTCCCGAATCCCGTTTAAGATATCTTTTGACCCCTTGGGGACGAGCGGCACGTATACGTGCCGCATGAAGCGCTCAGAATCCTTGTTTTTCCTCACCAGTAGAATGTTACTGTAAAATTTGCCTTATTTAATCAGAACATTTTCTCGATTCAACAAGACACAAATTTCTGTTTTTAAAAAACGGTGACCAAAGATTAAAAATTTCGTAAAAGGCTCCCGTCGCGAAGGTTTTGTTAAAACCCTGAATTTAAAAAGGAAAACAGAACTATAATATTGTCTTCCCACGGAAAAATAATATTTCGTTAAAAGAACAAAATAAAATAGTTATGCACTGTAAACTGAAATGTCTGAAATTCAGACACATAAGTGTCTGAAAAGGAGTGTTCAATTTTCAGACATTTTAAAGTGTCTAAATTTTTAAGACGCTTGTATGTGTCTAAATTTAAGACACTTCAAACGTCTGAATTGCATCCATGTTTGACCACCTTTAATTTCTCTGCAAAAGCATTTTTCCACCTTTTTTTCGGTAAGCCTTAATACACAGAAAAAAAAATCCTTTAAAATATAAAAACTGTACCGCCAATCAAAACGCCAGTAAAATTTACGTATTTTAGTGGAAATTTTCTTCAATTACCAGAAATATTTAATTTTTTTTTTGGAAATTTCTATATTTAAGAAATAAAAATTATGCTCTCAAGGAAGGGACATTTCACCCACATTTCAGTAGGTCTCAGAGATTTTACATGATTCACTCATCTAACTCATTTTACAACATTAGCAATATTACACTTATGCGTCGCGGGATACGAACTCATGATCTTATTTTCCGTAGACTATGCGATAATCCGTCTCGGCCACGCCTTCACAGCTAGGAAGTTCAAATATTGTTAGTTATTTGTGACTCACAATTTATTTTACGGAAACGGTAAATATTTTGTCAATCTGCTTATAATTCTGAAAGATTTCACACATCTTCTCTCTAGAATTTTGAATATTTTGCTTTTTAATTTCATGCGATGTAGAACCAGTAGAAATTTTTTTTACTTGTATCGAAGAAATTTTCAGAACACAAATATTATTGTTTATCAGAAGACACGTTATTTTTGAAATATTAAAATATTTAAAATGTTTTAACAGTGCGTATGTATATATATATATATTATGTATATATTTAATTCGGGCTTGTCCCGTTTCAGTTGTGTGTGTGGGGGGGAGGGCAACCTTTAAAAATAAAATCAATTTTTCATTCAAAAATAAATGCATTTCTTATTGCCAAAAGCCTGTGTTTAATTTTAATGCGAAGGTATGTGTATATGAAAGTGTGTGAAGGAATATAGTGTTCTGTTTTCTTTGATTATTTCTTCTTTTTTTTTTCGTTTGATCAGGTGAATATATGGCAACATTTTTGAAATTGGACTCATTACTTTCACCTATATGCTAAATATTCTGAACAAAATTTCTCAGTTATAAATATTGTGTATAATTTTTCTGCAAAAATAATAAAAATCATTGGTTTACGCACAAATTTTTTGTCTTCCTTTTTTCCCTCGATCAAAATACAGAGTAAAATTTTTTGATGAAACTAATTTTCCCACGGTGAAATCCTGAAATCACGGTGAAATCATACCTGGAGTAGATCGATACTGAATCATTAGCTAAAAAGTTACATAGTAAGAATTTTCAGAAATATTCCATAAATCAAAAATACGTTCGACTTCTTAAAAACACGTTCTAATAAGAATATGTTCGACTAATAATAATAGTTCGACTCAAACTAGATGGCGCTACTGAATTTGGTGTATTCAAGTCATTTTTCTCTTGGGGAATTTTCGTAATTAAACTTGACATTTTCTATCCAGGATTGCGATTTGGAGAGGCATATTTTAGAGGAGTATATGTGCTCAGATCTGGCCCGGTCTTTCTCTCATTTGATTTGATGGGACATGCCAGATCAGGTCCTGACTTTTATTTTTCTGCAGACTGGAGCAAAGTCGTCAGTGTTGAATTCAGACACATTTCTTCGGGAGGGATTTCTGAGGCTCCGGGGGGGGGGGGGGGACATTATTGAGTTCCGTGGGAAATTGCACTTTTTGACCATTGAAAACACAAAATCTCAAATTTTCCGGAGGGACATCTCTTTGCTCCGGGGGGAAATTTCTCTCTCCCGGGCCACCCCCTGAATTCAACACTGATAAGTCGTAACCAGCCAGAGGAAACTCTGGAAAGTTTTAGTGGGTGTAATTCTGAATGCTTTTAAGATGTTAAATAATGAAATACTGTGCTAAAATATATCTTAGTTTTTCCGATTTTTTTGGTGTGTTTCTGTATTTGGATAATTTTAAAGTGTGTTTGCAATCAAACAATTTAAAGTTTTATTATTAAATTAGCAAAATATTATGAAGGTTAAAGTGAACAAGAGGTTACACTGTGTCTTAAATTTATAATTAAGTAAATTTCAAGCATGCTATAATTTCTAATTTCATTATAAAATTTATAAAAGAGAAAAAAATTGTGTGACAAAATTAATATCTTTTCAAAAATTCCTATTTTTAAACCTATTAAAAATAATAATAATATTCTTTCATAATTAAAAAAAATAACAATATCTAGTCTAGGCTGGGAGGGGATTCAGCCTTCTTAGCTTCCCCCCCCCCCCCAATGCACTGGTTTGAATGCAACCAATGCACTGGTTTGAATATAAATAAATAAATCATGTCTAATATACATGGGTTTAGAAAATGCTGATTGCGAAATATATGGATTTGTCCTTGAAAGAGTATATTTTACCTTTTAAATGGAAAATTTTAAATACAGAAAGATGCAAAAAATGGAAAATTTTCTGGAATTTAAGAAAGAAAATTTGCATTAAAATACGTAAATTGCCAGTATAATTTCCATATTTTAACGGATTTTTCTTACATTGTATAAAGTTTACAAAAAAAAGTGAAAAATTGACTGCCTATTACCGAACTTCCAGATTGGTCAAAAATGGATGCGATTCAGACGTTTGAAATGTCTTAAATTCAGACGCATACACGTGTCTTAAAAAAATAAGACACTTTAAAATGTCTGAAAATTGAACACTCCAGTTTCAGACACTTATGTGTCTGAATTTCAGACATTTCAGATTACAGTGTTTATGCCATGATCATATAGTAAGACACTTAAGTGTCTAAATTTCAGACACCTATGATGTCTGAAATTCCATATTCAGACACTTAAGTGTTTGAATTACCTTTTCAGTCACATATGTGTCTAAATTTAAGACGCCCTTATTTGCAGTGTGTGTACTAGATGTTTGGTTAATATAGCACTATCCAAATATTTCGTTGGACAGACCAAATGAGTTTGTTAGTTCTATAAAAATTTTATTGAACTAACAAAATCGTTTGGTCAGCCCAACCAAGTATTTGGATGGGGGTATTTTTTGGTTCTTTTAACTAAACAGTTTTTTCTGTGCATACAGGTTTAAGGGGAGGGTAGCCCTGACGAAAAATCCTTAGTGCTAAGTTCTTTTACTATTTAAATATTTTTACTTGTGAATATGACAAATTTTATTATTTTTTTTTAAATCAGATAAAAGGGAAATTTAGATAACTATATTTGAAAATTCAAAGATCAGCAATTGATTTCTCATGTAGGCACTTATGCCTAGAAGATGTGATAAAGGATTTTCAGTACGTAACCACCCGTACATTTAAAAATGGAAAAATGTAAGATGAAATTATTTGAGTTCCCACGGGAAATATTTTCTAACTAAATTTACATAGCATAATAAGTGGCTATCCTATAAAACTTAGCGAAAAGCAATGGCATTCTTCAGCACTACAAGATACTTGAAAAAGAAAGCATAATTTTCTTAATATTTATTAATTAAAAAAAATAAAAATCAACATTTTCATAGCAGCTGCCTCACACGATGGCGAATTTTCAAACTCCCACACTTAAGTATCTACCCAAAGAGGTAAACCATTGTTAAAAATGTCCACACCCAATGATCAACTTAATTACGGAGCGGAACACTGGAGACAAAGGGCTTGTTTAATATGCTGGATGCAACAAATAACTATCTGTATAATTTTTTTTCCCCTCTTCATAACCACCAGGACGAATTTTGTAATAATTATACTACACAAAAATTAAGCACTACGAAAATGATGTCATCACTTGGGCGGGAACAGAGAAGTGAATTGATTTTGGCTTTGTTACCAACAAAGATAGGCTGGCTGCTAAAGCAGGTAATATTTCTTCCTTCTCAATTAGTAAAATTTTTAGGAAGAAAAAAATAACACGCTATTGTAGCACTTTAATCTTGATGTATCACACTTTCATTCTGCGAAACAGCAGCCTCTGCCTTTTGTTGGAGTAATTTCCGTACCTTATACTTTCACAGTTTGACCCCGTCACGTTTAGAAGAAGCATGCATTTAATATGCCAGAAGTGGGTAATCATTAATCAGCGATATCTTTTGTTGCGACGCACACGTGTCAACACGATTAGAATGCTTGAACACAATCGGATGAAATCTAACGGAGAATTAATTTGGTAGCTTTCGAAACTATTTTCCAGGACTGCATAAATTATACTGCGCAGCAAATTTTAAACTTTTTGTTTAGTTTAAATTAATCAAAGTGATTTTAAGTAGGGATGGGACGAATAGTGATTTGGCCAAATAGCCGAATATTCGGCCAAATTTTAGGCCGAATACCAACTTTTTTTTTTCAATAAAGAAAATAACTTTTGATTATATATAATTTAGAAAATAGGAACTCATTAATCATTTCTACTCTTAAATGTACTTTTAAATTCATTTTTTAGTTTGATAAACTTATTTTAGTACAAAAAAATTACGAAATTGGATTACATCCTTTTAATCTAACGTATATCAAATTGATTTTCAGTAAGTAAGGATGGTAAGTTATTTTCATTAAAATAAAAAGAATTTACTTCACTTTTACTATCAAGTAATACTTTTATCCTTTCTTGCATTCAAAATCAATAATACTCTTACACACTCTCTCTCATAACTCATGAGGAGATATTTTCTGAAATAGCCTTTAATCAAGTAAATTTTATCATTGAGAATTTGTATCCCTAATGATAAAAAAAATTGTAAGAATGAGTCTGTTCTGAAATCAGTTTTCAAGACTTAAATTACAAATTACATTAAATCAAAAGGTATGGTTAATAAAGTAGAATACACATATTAACAAAATCTTTAAAATTTGAAACAGCACATACATTATTCAACAATATTCCACTTATTCAACTAGCACTAAAAGCATAAACAGGAACTGATAACAACATGAAAGATGGAAGATGTCAATTAAAAAATATACACATAATAATGTTACATATTAAAGCCAATAACCATGCAAATAATTACTTAAAAGTGAAAACTATAGAATAAAAAAATTATTTTATTCAATATTTATAATTTATATTTAAATATTTATAAAACCATCTTCATAAAGCAAGTTGCACTATCTAGTGAGTATCTAGTTTGACACCAGTTCTGTTTTCAGATGTACTGTTGTTACTTGAAATAGCGATATTTGATATTCCATCTTGAAAATCAATCTTAGATAATACACCTAATGAAAAAATTTTTACATTTCTTATTTTATAGAAAACAGAAAGTAAGTTATCATAAATTTCATACGAGACTTTTTATTTGTGGATGAAATTTGCAGACATTAATGAATATTCAAGTGTTTTAGGATAAAGCAAAGATTTTCTTTTTTTTCTATAAAAGTTTTTACATCTTGAGTTGTAATCTATCATTCTCTGATGAAGACATTTCTCAGACAATTGAATCTCCCATTTGGGCAGCATTTTCTAAAAGATCCCCAACTTTGAAATACATAGGCTGTATATTTTTTTAGTATCTGAATAACTGTACATTTTGTGCAAGTAAGAATGAGAATGACTTCATGAATGTGCCAGAAAGTAGACAATTTGGGTTAGAAAAGAAAAAAAAAATTGCAAGAAACGAAATCTGAACTAATTTGGCAAGATATTTTCACTATTCGGAGAGATTTTAGCAATATTCGGCGAGATATCTCTAAATATTCGGCCACAGGTATTCGGTCAATAAGCCTTCAATATTCGGCCAACCGAATATTCGAAAAAAGGGCCGAATAAGCCGAATAGTAGCAGAATATTCGTCCCATCTCTAATTATAAGAAAGTCTAATGTGCTGAATTCCAATATGCAATGATATTTTCTTTTCCTTTTTTTTTTTTTTTCCTATCGCGTAGTTTTCACAAAATGATATACTGAAATTTCAGACGACATTGCATTATTCAATAATGATTTTTTTTTCTTTTCCCCAAGAAAGAGTAAATAAAGTAAACATTAGTTACAGTAAAAAATTGACAGCTAGAAAATTTTATTTTCTGCGTGTCAATCAACTACAAGTTGTCTATAAAAACAATACTAACGATACTGACTAAACTTGTGGCTTAATTCCAAGCACCGAGCAGGGTCGCCCTGCGTAATTAGTAAATCGATCTCTGACAACACAAATTTAATAAATCAAATTTCATTAAAATCATGACTGGTTGATTTTACTTTCGTAATTTATATCTAGTGCAAAAAAAAATTATTAAAACTACAAAAACACTCACGAATGTAAATAATTTGGCTATTCCTTTACACCTTTTTTGTTAATCATACCAAAACTCATAATAAAGAAATTATTCTTTTAAGAAGAGGATACATATTATTTTACAATGTGAAACAAATATTAGAAGTACAAAACTTGGAATAATAAGTTATATTCCACACCAGTATTCCACACCATCTCATTCAAATATTTTGAAATTTGGTACTTGAAATTAAATTTAGCCACATTATAAATGTCGAATAAAGCTGTGCGTTATTAAAAGAAATTTCATAGTCTATTTGATTTAATATGGAGACTGCCGTTTAAAAATCATTCGTGTAAAGATGCAATATATGTCTAATTGAATGGATCTGTAGCATTTCTATTCGACGATTTATAGCAGAGATATTCTTTTTACATTTCCCAATTTTATAAAAATGTGCAGTAAATTTTAAAAGCAAATGCAACAAATATGTTTTATCACACAATCAGAAAAAGCTACTGAAACGTAAAAACAGAGAATTGTGACTAGTTTTCACCCAAGGGACCTCTCAGACTAAAGTGCTGTAAATCTCATTAAGATACTTTTCGCCCGAAAGTATACTTGTCGACTCATCAGAGCAGTAAATTTCTATAGCAACGGTTGCCAGGCAAAGACAATGCTACCTTTCTATCAACGACAGCCAACAATGGGGAACTACAACGGTTCAACAAGAATAAGTTATAAGGAAAAGATGTGATGAATGAATGTGGTACGATTTATCACACAAGACTATTTTAATAGAGTTTAATTTGTGTCAAGAGTTAAAAAGTGAAATGAAACTGGAAGGACGAGCCAACCAGCAATGGAGATAAACGTCAAGAAGGATGATCATGCATAACAATAAAAATTAAATATTCGTTCTTAAAGAAATATCACATATAAATATAAAAATTTCAAACAGTGTGTTTAAAATTTTAAATCAGCAATGTATTAAAACGATTTGTCTTATTGAAGAATATAAGTTGAATTCGTAATCTTATATTGTTTACTGAAAAACAAATTAATAATCGTTTTTTTTTAATTTTGAAAATTAACTTTTAATATGCATTTTACACCCATGGGGAGAAGTTGACGACACCCAAACAATCACAGTAGAATCTCGTTACAACGAATGCCCTTTTAACGAATTTTTCAGTTTAATGAATATTATTTGTATTGTTAAAATAAATCTTATTATCCTGTTTCATTATTTAAAAAAAATATTCACTTTAATGAATTTTTCAGTATAGCAAATTTAATAAGTACTCACCAGATATTCGTTGTAACGAGATTTTACTGTATATAAAATAACTGGAGAGCAAACATTTTTGTATCGAGCATCCTACCAAAAATAATAGTTTATTTTATTTTATTTATTTATTTTATTTTTTTAATTGATTCAAAGGAATTAGCAATGAAGCGTAAAATAATAGATAATATTAATAATAAAAAAAGACTTGCTAACGATTCACAAACGAATAGACCAACTGACGATTAGTGTTTACAACTTAGGTTGCTTTTTTTTAATTAAAATATTCTACCACTTTTTTTAAAAATAGTAATATTCACCTTAATTAATGGTTGGTTGGTTGTGTTTATGACGGCCAATTATCAACACGAGGGATATAGGCCCAAAGGGGGGTCTTTCTAAGGGAACCTAACTCGTATTTACGCATGGAAATCCATGGTTCGAAGAAAACCACGAAAACTCCGAACGATTAGGCCGACGGGCGCAATTGGGTTCGGACCCAGCACTTCCCGTCTACCAGCTTCGAGAGCACCTTAATTAATGATACACATTCCGTGATTAAATAAACTAAAGATTACTATTTTAAAATTGTGGTAGATAGTTCCTTCTATATATATAAAAAAGTAACGATTTGGAAATGGACCAATGAAAATCTGCGTAGATACCGCGAAGCGCATCTGATTGGTCAGAGCTTTCTGATGCTATAAGGGGGGTTACCAGGGGGCGTCTCTGTCGCCAAATTTGGAAACCAAAATTAGTTGACAAAAGTGACGCCAATTTGGCGCTATTTCCAGTATTTTGCCAAATTTCCATAGACTCCTAATTCAAATCCAATAGGATTACTTGCTTACAGAAAATCAATGTATTGAGATATTTCAAAGCAACAAAAACTAATATTAGCTTATGAATAGAGCTTAACTGAACTATTTACATTATTTTTAAGCACAAGCACTAACTATTTACAATATTCGTAACACTATATATATAATTTTATATTTAATCATCCTTATAATTATGAAACTCTGTAAGCGCTGATTATGGACTCGGGAAATGATTATGGACTCGGAGATAAGGAAATAAAATTGTGAGGAGTTGGGAAGGAGCGCGTTTTTACCAAGTGGAATCTAAAAATTGAATGCACAGAAAATAAGGGATCGCGATTCGCGAAGCGAACCAGAATGGAAACGCGAGACAATTGCATCTGGGGTTGACTAGAATATAGGGATTGCTTCGCGATACTGAATGGAATCGCGAAGCCATTATGCGCAGGGTTGGGGAGCGTAGCGAGCAGGGGGGCAGAGCCCCCTAGTTTAATTAAAAAAAAAATACATGCTAAACTGGCAATTCTGGTTATGGATTAGAAATTTTTCTAAAAACAAATTTCTGAGTAAACTCGCACAGTCTAATGAAAAAAAAACTATTGTATTACATAAATAGTGTTCTTGAGGAATAATTTTCGAATATAAGTGCCGACTTAAAGTTATTCTAGTTGATTTTTTATGCATTTCCTAATGCATTTTTAGGTAGCTTCCATTTCAAAAAGTCCTTTCGGCATGTGCCGGAAGGAAAAGATAGCTTTCATATTCCTTTTTTTTTTTTTTTTTTTTTTTTTTTTTAATATATAGCTTATTTTACTCAAACACACGAAGCTAAAATTAGTGGAACTCGATTAGATGATTCAATAAAAATTCCTTATTTCTTGGTTTTAAAATTTTAAGAAGCTAAAATGCGACGAACCCGATAAAAGAATATTCGTTAATACTGGATTTGAATGAGAATTGCGCCGTATTAGTAAGCTATATAGCATAGCCAAGTTGGAATCATTTATGGTTGTTTAGTTTTGGTCGACAAATTTGGCGATATTTCGCCAAGTGTCGCCAAGCTTGGCGAAAATTTGAAGCTAACGTTCACTAACAGTCATAAATTAATACCCGATTTCCTTTAATTGTTGCCTTATTTCAAAATATCAATCACCCTAGAATTTCAAACTGCTCTATATCTCAATCACTTTTTAAGTTAGAGACGAAACAAAAAATACTCCAGAATCCTTGAATCAAGGCCTAACACTTAAACATAAAATAAATTTGGATTTCTAAATTTTTGGTGTATTTTTTTTAGTATATTTAAATGGCCGCCATTTTGAAACAAGATGGCGAATGAAGTTGGCCAACGAACTCGGACGAGACATTTGTATGTACTTACACACAATAAATCTCATCGAAAACCAAATCGGCTTAATACGAGAGTTATCGGATGACAAAAATCAGATGACAATATATATATATGTCATATTTGAACGGAGGGTGGTTTTAGGGTCTGGGGGTCATGATCGGTCAAAATATACCAAAATTTTCTGGAAGTGGTTTCCTCCGAACGGCTTTTTACTTTTTGTAATGAAAGCTTCCGAAAAATAAGACTTCAGATTTTCCCTAACTATTAATAGATTTACTGTTGGTGACAATATGACTGATCAGAATAACTCACCTTGACTAAGAATTGTCAGCTCGTTCACTCTATCTCCAAGCATATTACAATATCCAGATATACGTATCGTAAACTTCTAATTTTCCCTAGGAAATAATTATCTGGATAAAAATATTTTCTGTATATTAATTGATCCTTCTGTACCTAATGTTATAAATTACAGCTATTAATGTTGATTCGTTTGTTTTCAGGAAGCTGAAGAATGAAGTAACCCACAGTATGGAGAAGATAGAGACTGCCCCCCCCCCCCTTCGTACAGTGCCCAGCAAATTCACAATGAAATGTTTGCGGCTTACGGAAGTGATAGCCCATCTTATGACACTACTGTCAGATGGAAAAGGGCACACGTCCCTCACAGGTGATCCAAGGTGTGGAAGACAAAATTGAAGAAACTGAGGAAAAGACCGAAGGGTAACTAATGATCATGAATGCGACTCATCTTAGTTACGGCAGTGTGTGGAAAACTAATTCACGAAGACCTGCACATGTCAAAGGTCTCACCACGCTGAGTTCGCAGATTGTTCACTCCCCCCTCATCTCGAGTTTCGGTTGAGGAATCTAAGCGATGTGGCGATGTGGCTACATTCGACCGATCTCGCTCCAAGCTACTTTTCTCATTCCCAGAACTGAAAAAAAAAAGCATTGCGGGGTCGGTCTGACACCACAAATGAGGTGGAACAATGTCCCCCCCCCCCTTTCCAATTTTAGAATTACTTCAATGACAGCCTTCGAAAGGTTAAAAAAACGCTGGTGAAAAATGTATAACTCTGGATATTGACTATAGACAGAAGACTTAAAAAAAAAAAAAAAAAAAAAAAAAAAGATATATATATATATATATAAAGGGTTCTATCTCAATTATTCCCTAGTGACAATTAGAAGTTTACGATACCCTACAGTGCATAACTACCATAGAAACTTAAAAAAAAGATAAATGCCTAATTAAAACATCGTTTATGAAATACTTCACTTACTTCGGTTCTCCAGATATGGGGCTGTACAACGAGTAAGTAACAGTAATTTAAGAGGGGGGTAATTGGTACTCCCTTTCCTTTTAACCCGTAATCTCAAGATATACCTTTTATAAACATTAAATTTCTTTAAAATAATAAACACCTAATTCGCGCCAAAATGCCCCATCGCAAGTTCACGAAATACCCCGGTAATTCCATTCTCCGACAACTCTCCAGAAATGTAACTATACAAAGAGTGCTAAATTTTGCAATAATGAAGTTTAATAGATGCTAATAATTTAATAGGTGCCATAATTCCTTTTTTAGCCAAAAATGTCAGGAAATTCAACCTGGTTCCAATTTGCTAACTATAATGCTTGATTGAATAATCTGAAAAATCTACGAGGGAGTAACTGATCTTCCATTTCTTCGTAGGGTATAATTTCAAAATATACATTTTCTATACATTATAAACACATTTCTTTAAAGTGACAAATGTGTAATTAAAGCAACGTTCGCGAAAAACTTCGCGCAATTCCGTTTTCCGACAACTCTACCAGAAATGGAACTGTACGAGGCTCTATATAACTCAACCTCGCCGTCACTGATGGGGGGCTGTCTCTTAACAAGACACTGACAGATGGGGACAATATGCGACGACAGATTGTACACTTTTGCAACCCCCCTCTTGCCACGGCCGCGACGGATAGGATGGGGGTGTGGGGGCATTGAGGGCTTGTAATGAGGTCGGCGGGGGCAATCCTCGCAGTGTGGGAGACCGCGGCGAGTACATGGACGTTAGTAGCTGGGAAATTCGGCTAGTGAGAGCCAATCACAGTGAACCCAGCGGACAGGCTTCGCCAACACGCCGAAAAGCAAAAATTGAGCTCCGAGCGCTTTCCGTTGTCTGAGCGTAGCGAGAACCACGAATTTTTTGTCAGAATCCCTCGTGTAAGACAATTTTTAAAACATAACATAAAACAGAATAAAAGAAATCCAACATTTAAAAATAATTGAATTCTAAATAAATAAATAAACCCATCGTGCAAGACAATTTTTAAAGCATAACATAAAATACAACAAAAGAAATTCAATATTTAAAAATAAATAAAATCTGCTAGCATTTTCCATTGAGGAGAATTGAAACAGCATACTCTTTTTTTCATCATGGGAAAGTGGGAAACCCCGTTCAAGACAAACTTTAAACAGGGCTGTAGCTAGAAGTGAATAATAGAGGGGGCTCAAGAAAATGCAGGGGAGGCTAACATTTTCCCCCCTCTCTCTGACAAATGCACGCAGACATATGTGATAAAAGTATGTAATAACATATAGAAAGATAAATTAGTACATTTATTGTAAGGCACTATGTTTCTTATTAAACTGTTCATAATAACTTCATTTTATGCAAAGAAAAGGAAAGGCTCGAAAATGAAAATTTCCATTGTATTTCTAGTGTATCATGGAAGACGGTAGTATTCCGAGTGACGCAGCCTTAAGCCTAAAATCGTATTGTATCGTATCGTTAAAATCGTATCGTATCGTATCATAGAATTCGTAGATGGCGAAACTCATATATACAGCTAACTCGACATCAAAGAAAACGCGAAAAGCCGCCTTTTAATAACTCAGCAGATATATGTCTTATTGTTCTGAATTTTCTAGAACAGTCTTATATCTGCAGTCTAATCGTATACTGAAATTTTTACATTTCTACGTGCAGTATATTTTGAGATCTAAATAGCCATTTTTAAAGTGAAAACGTTGGTATCATATCGAGGAAGTTCCTAATTTGAAAATCTCGAAAACGGTTCTAACGATTATTTTTAAATTGATACATAATATAAATGTGATTAAGGCAAGGTGAATAACACTTTTCTTTTTTCTGGGAAAACTCTCGTTCGTTAAATAATTCGATTTTTTTTTTCTCTCGAAAATGACACGGGCGATTTTTTAAAAATCAAATAAATATGTTTCAGATGAACCAAATAACAATTTACTTGTTTCCAGCAAGACTCTTGTTCGTTTTATAATGCGCATGAAAAATCGGACTATATTTCTTCGCCATTCTATGGAAATTTCGCCGAAAATGGATGACACTGTATTCATACACATGCTTTCTTTTAAACCACTTTTGGGGAGAAAAATTTTGTCTTCCCACTGGCTGAGTGGCTAAGGGCCATCGTTTACTGGTCATAAGATAGGCAGTTCGATACTCCCTGATACGTGTTTTCACATGTGAATGTGTGTGTTTTTTTTTTTTTTTTAAAGTCTGCTAGTTGACCATTATTCTCAGTTCCTTTGTAATTTTTTTAATTGCTATTAAGTTAAATAAAATTACAATTATAATGACGCCAATTTGACGATGATTATTTCTTGGCAATTTTTCAACAATAAAAATATTATACCATAAATTTTATAAATATATTTAATTTCAATCACTTCACAAAAAATATACATTAATAATTATTATTTGAATATAAATCACACGATCAGAAACGTAAAAAAACAATTCATTTCAGCTCTTCTTTTTATAATATCATTTTTTATTATTATGACGGTCAATCAATATATAATCACTGACATCCATAATATTATTATTATTATAATTATTATTTTCGTTGCATAAAAGCTATTGTGATGTAATAATTCTTTTATAATAAATAATTTAGTTGAAATGTTTTATTTATAAATATCAATGAAGTTTGATTACAGTTTACATAATAAGCATATCAGACTTCTGGTGTCGCCATCTTTTGACGCAATTGCGTAGTATTATAGAGAAATGTTTGATAAAAACGTCTATCCATCTATGTAACTATCCATCTATGAAACACCATCTATGTAAGGATTTAATAATTATAAATTAACATTTTGGATTTATTAATTTAAGGATAAAGTGTTTTTAAAGGAATATCAAATGAAACCCTCTGTGCGATCTGCGATTATACTTACCCAGTTGTTTTTATATACAAACTGCTATAAGGAAAATTGTAATAAAATAGTAAAAATTAAATCTGCATTAAATTCCATAAGTATCTTTTTTAAAAATCATTTTATCACTAACCTCAAAAAAGTAATGATATCAATGCAAAAACCCTTGACGGGTTAAAAGTTTCTGACGCAGCACTTTATCTTATGCTCTAAGAATTTTAAATATGGAACTTAAAAATATTGATATCAAATTTTGAGTGACGTTATGCTATTTCTTAAAAAATATATTTGTATTTATTTCATCATTTTATTTTTGTTTTATTTATAATCGCATGTGCAAAAGTTATGTTCAACATGAAAAGCTGCATAAAATTTTATTCGCTGTTGCTTTATCATTTACATCTCTCATAAATTCAAAATATGAGTTTTAAAAGATATGATATAAAATTTAAGTGACGCCTTGATGTGACTTTAAAAGGTTTGTTTTAAAATTCAATTTAAATTATTTTTGACTTGGTTAAAATAATTTTTTACATCTACACAATACTTTTAATTTTCCAATTCACTGTTAAATATATCACTTTCATTGAATCTATACTATGCATTGAAATGTATTTATTTCAATAAATTGATTTATCTTTTGTGTCACGCTATTCAAAATTGTGAGTAAGATTTATGTAAATGGTTTATTTGCGTCAAACTATCCTTTTTCATACATTTCATGTAGTTTGGACACAATGACGCAAATAAACCATTTACATAAATCTTACTCACAATTTTGAATAGCGTGACACAAAAGATAAATCAATTTATTGAAATAATTACATTTCAATGCATAGTATAGATTCAATGAAAGTGATATATTTAACAGTGAATTGGAAAATTAAAAGTATTGTGTAGATGTAAAAAATTATTTTAACCAAGTCAAAAATAATTTAAATTGAATTTTAAAACAAACCTTTTAAAGTCACATCAAGGCGTCACTTAAATTTTATATCATATCTTTTAAAACTCATATTTTGAATTTATGAGAGATGTAAATGATAAAGCAACAGCGAATAAAATTTTATGCAGCTTTTCATGTTGAACATAACTTTTGCACATGCGATTATAAATAAAACAAAAATAAAATGATGAAATAAATACAAATATATTTTTTAAGAAATAGCATAACGTCACTCAAAATTTGATATCAGTATTTTTAAGTTCCATATTTAAAATTCTTAGAGCATAAGATAAAGTGCTGCGTCAGAAACTTTTAACCCGTCAAGGGTTTTTGCATTGATAACTATACTGGTGAAATAAAAAGTGACGATGTCAACAAATTAACTAGTCAGATGTGGCAATTCCAAAACTTTCTTCTATCTCATACATGTTAATATTTCCTGAAAAATGCAGCATATCAGCACAACCTGTTAGATGGTTTACACCAAAATCTAATTATCAACAACTTTGACAACTTCTAACTGAATCTGAAGTTTGATGAAAATCCGTGCATTAGTTTTTTAGATAGAGCTATTGCGCAAATTTTAAAAAATCTGCATAGCAACGCCACCTGTTCGGCGATTTACACCAAAAACTAATTAGGACCAATTTATACTAGGAAGTAACTGAATCTGAAGCTTGATGAAAATTCATGCCTTAGTTCTTGAGATATAGCTATTGCGGAAATCGTGAAAAATGCAGCACAACAGCGCCACCTGTCGGGCGATTTACACCAAAATTAAACAGCACTAATTTATATCAGGGACTAACTGAATCTGAAGTTTGATGAAAATTCGTACATTTTTCTTGAGTTAGAGCTATTGCGATAATCATGAATAATGCAGCATAGCAGCGCCACCTGTTGGGCGAATTTCACCAAATTGTAATCAGCACCTAACTATATCCTGCACTAACTGAATCTGAAGTTTTAAAAATCCATGCAGTAGTTCCTGAGATATAGCTATTGCAGAAATCGTGAGAAATGCCGCATAGCTGCGTCACCTGTAAGGCGATTTTCACCAAAAACTAATCAGGACCAGTTTATATCAAGGTCTAACTGAATCAAAAGTTTTGTGAAATTCCGTGCATTAGTTCTTGAGATAGAACGCCCACAAAATTTTTGTCACATACAGACTAACAGACAGACATTTTCTAAAAACCATCAAATCGTGTTCAGGACATTCTAAAACGTATAAATCCGTCGAAAACCGGAAGTCGAAAATTTTCATGAATCCAATACTTTCTTCTTGTAAAGATTGAAGAAAGTAATAAAAAAGCAGTTCACTTGTTTCAAAAGAGTTGCAATCTTTAATTTTTTTTTCCCGAACATTCCCTGCCCTTAAGGATTCTAAAGTTCTGTTTTTATATAATAAAAAACGTTAACAAAATCAAGAATGTATTTAGCATTTTAAAATTATTATTGTGTACATTCAAATGCTAAAGACATTTGCGTTTAATTGGCTATTGGCATTTTTCATTAGTATCATTTATATAATTAAGACCTTAATATATATATAAGACCTTAAGTATATAATTTTAAACTAGGATGACTCAAATACGAAACAGAATGTGTATCATATTTACTATCAAACTCATTATAATACTTTTGTTTTTGCTAGTAATAGAAAACGCTGCAGAATGTAAAATTTCAGTATATATATAACAATTGCTGATAAGTAATAAATTATATTTAAAAAGTGCAGTTTTTATACTAATGGGTCAATATCTGAAAATTGGACAATTTGCGTCCACTGCCAATAATATTTCATTAATTATACTACAACCAAAAACTGAAAAATGTAACATATTATAGCATTTGTTATAACAAATACCAATAATAAATGGTCATATAATGATGTATAAATAATTAGTTTTAAGCTTTAAACAAACGAAATCATCATTTCAGTCCCTGTCCCCAGGTACAAATATCCAATATTGAGTGTATGCTGTAAAAATTTCTATAAATATTTTTAACTTTTGCTATTATATATTCATGCCTATATATATATATATATACACAGTATGTGAAAATATAATTTTCTTTTATTAGTATAGATTGTAAAGTAAAATATTGTAGTAAATATATTTGTCCCTGAGGTTGCTCATCATCTCAGTACCTCTAAACACACATTTAGGTTATCAGATACCAGGTGGCGCTCGCATAATTATTTCCATCGCAACAGCAACTATAAAGTTCAACTAGCCACCATGAATGAAGGTAAGTTATTCTTCTCCTTGTTTCATATTTAGAAATATTTAGTTTTTGTTCTGATTAGGTGAGAGTATTTTTTATAGCATCATTCATGTCCCCATATTTAACTTTTTATTTATAAAAAAAAAAGCTTATTGCAACTTTATTTATGTAACATACACATGTCACATGGCATATTTAATAATTTACATGTGGAAAAAATGATTCAACAAAATGGCTGCGCAGCTATTAAGACAAAAACATCATCTCAGTCCCAATTATTAGACATTGATTATGATGTTAACAGACACTTTCTTCCATAAAAGTTTATCCTACGCATAAAATAAAAATCATTGATCTCAAAACACTACAGCATTTAAGTGACAAAACATCTATCATAGTATATAATTGTATGTGGTAGTTGGTACATTAATTTAAAAAAAAAAATAAAAATCTTGGAATGAAATTGTCCGGTTTTTAGATATTGACTCTAATACTACAATTTATTATTTGTACATAAACTGTAAAAGGGTTCCAAAACTAAGTTCGATTTTTGAGCAGAGTTTTATTTGGATTTTTGAAATAGAGATTCATTTGGTGACCTTGGAATCTTTCCAAGGGGGCTCAAAATTTTTTAGGGGGCTGAGCCTCCTCTGACACTTTTCTAGCTATGGCCCTGACTTTAATGGGAGGTTCAGAAGAGCAGAGCCGTCCCGAAGAAAAAGTCTTAGTTTCTTTTTATCTTAGTGTCTAGTCATTCGTAAAGAATAATTTTATAATATTCCGCTCACCAGAAAAAAAAAAAAGAAAATTTAGTTAATTAAATAAAAAAATTAATTGTAAGGAAGAAAGCCTATACATTTGTATTTCATAAAAATTGGGATGGATTAAACTAATTTTTCAAAAACAAGATTACTAAAGAGTTATTCAGTTTTCTAAATTATTTTACTAGAGAAACGTTTATTTTCTATACACCCTACATTGGCGAAACTTTGGCAAAGCCTTACCGTTAGCAAATTCTGATTGGTTACTAGCGAACCGAACTTCCCAGGTGCTAAGCTTTAGCGGCGAGCGTAGGTGGAGGATGGAACAGAATTTCGATTTGAAAATTATGTAGTAAGTAACGTAATTTACGGCAGGTGACAGGATTTTCTCCCCGCTCTAACTCCAACCGTGGGTAACGCGCCGAATGGATTTCAAAGAAATAAAATTGCTTCAAAATGTTATTTTCAAATTTAAGCATTTTGAAATTATTGTCGCTTTCTGAAAAAGAAAATTAGTAAATACAGATAGATGAATGAAAGTTTTTTCCCACCCAGTTCTAATTTTGATAACTTTCTTCTAGTATTTTCCTACAAAGAGAAACAAGTATGAGAAAAATAAATAAATAAAGCAAAATAAATCGCAAATATTTTCTATACATCTTGTTTAAAAGAATACAGACTTCGAAAACTAATTTTAAAAAGTTGCAGAAAACTATAACTCAGATGAATAATTTTTCATACCAGGCACAGATGTGAAAATATGTACATAATTCCAACTTTTCGCAGGAAATGTGACAGAAAAAATAAAATAAAATACAGTCTCACATGTTATATATATAAAGAGGGGGCTTTTTTCCACAAATTAGAATGACAATATCATTTTTTTTTTAATTATTATTACTAACAGAATTTTTGCACAGTTAGGTTCATTTTTGGTGTGGGACGTTTCGGTTATCTTTGGCGGACAAGGACATACCTATACCAACCTAGAAAACTAATTTATATAATATTTTATAACAACAGCAACAATACATAAATAAATAAAAGAACTAGACAGATTGAAAGAATTGCTTTTTTCCCCCCTTATTCCCGCACAAAGCAAAAGGAAAGTAAGCTTTATTTTTAATATCTGTAGCATATAATTTACACAAAATATTGGAGAAAGGATGCATGCATTAGACTTTTAGGAAGATTTTTTTTTTTTTCCATGGAAAGGAGGCGGATTTTTAGAATTGATTTTAAGGAAGACGTGTTTAGTAAAAATATGTTGAAACTTATGAAATGTAAATTTAGAATTGGGCGAAAAATGTCTGGACCAGGATTTGAACAAGAGTGATTTCTTGGCTGAAGCTGCCATTCTCTGCTAACTGAGCTATCCCGGTCGAATCTAGAAGATCTAATTCACCCAGCCAACCTTATTGATCATAGCATCTGGTTTGATATTTGAATCAGCTCAACAGAATAAATCGCAGGTAATGGTACTCTAGTAAATGCTGAATATCTAATTACATTAGATTAATTTTAACACAATTATTCTAATTGGTAAGTAAATCATGAGATGTAAATTTCCAACTGGGCGAAAAATGTCCGGACCGGGATTCAAACCAGGGATTCACCCAGCAAACTGGATGAATTAGGTCCTTCCGATGACGCTCAGTTGGCAGAGCATTGACAGCTTCAGCCAAGAAATCCCTGGTTCGAATCATGGTCCTGACATTTTTCGTCCAGTTGGAAATTTACATCTCATATGATTTATTTACCAATTAGAATAATTGTGTTAAAATTAATCTAGCAAGTTGAAACTGTCTTATTTCTAAAAAGACGATTCAGTTAAAAAGGACACATGTTGTGGAAATGCATGGGTCCCAGGGAGAGGGCGGACATTATTAGAAAAGTCTAGCCTCTAGCGGTATCACCCACTATATTATAGACAAAATAAAACAGCAGCAATAATAATAAAAGCTTAAATCAACCGATGCACATTAAACATTACTCAAGAAATAGTATTTGGGAAACCTGGATATCTGTTGTTATTATTATAACATCAACATCGTTCGATGGTTGTACTCATATAAATTACGTATCACAATTACGTAATGTATAAAACTTATATAAGCCGAATCAATTTAATAGGACAAAAAAATGAAAAAGAAAGTTATACCAATAAAATCTTTAAAATATCTGAATGTTAAACAAATACAGTCTAACGCTACAAGGTGGGATAATTTCAAAGTAAGTGCAAAACTTTTAGCAGCAGACTGATGGCGTGGGTGTCATTGGCATCCAATGAGGTGAGAGAATGTGAAAGCTGTGATGGATGTAGCATCACAAATCTGGAAGGAAGTGCAGTAATGATTTACCGTAGGATTTTTTATTATTTTATTTTTATTTTTCATATTTTATTTTTGTTTTAGCTCATCTGTAATGAAAAGCTGTTTTCATTTTCATCCATACTATATACCTTGATTGTGGAAGAGGTTGAGAAGAGACCCTCATTTAAAAAACTCCTTTAAAGTGAAAGAGTCAATCCATTTCAAGTGGTCCAGCACTGGCTGCTCGACCATTTTTAAAAAATCTGAAATTTTTTGTACAACAACCCTAACATGATGGAAGTTCAAAATGACTATTATTTTAATTTTATTAATTTTTGTTTGTGCAATGGCGGCCATCTTTGTTTCATCGTCTGCAGCAATTTTCTCACAAGAAGGGTGTACGGAATTGTAAATAATTCATGGTTTATTTATCCAATTCAATTGCGGATTAAAGCAATTTGTACAGAATACATTGGGATAAAAAGCTGGTAATAGAGTAGTTTCCGAAACTAACTGCTTATTGGTAAAATTTAAGCATAAAGTTTCCATTTTTTTCCAAAATTTGTCCGTTTACAAGAGGAAATTTTTCTAGGTAGGAATATTGTCAACGTGGCATAATTTTTTTTACAAATAGGCTGAAAGTACTTGTACTCGCACGCCGAGTTCCAGATCTGGGACTTACTTTCTCTTCGCTAAAAAAAATCCCAAATTTTTCAAAAATGACAAAAATCGCACTTTTCAGGCTTTGATATCTCTGGTGGGGCACGAGATAAAAATCTGAATTTTTTTTTTTTATATAAGAGTATTGTATGGTAGTGTTATGCACAAGGAATTTCAAGATGGAGATTTGACTACAAGCTGAGATATGGCAAGGGCAACATGTCAAAACAATACTGCCAAACTATTGTTTTGTTGTAGTCACAGCTAAGTATTTATCTCAGAGTGTCATTTAAATTTATGTTTTTGATTATCTTTAAATAATAGTAACAGAAAATAAAGCCCTTTCCAAAGCTTAGCAATTAATAAAAAAAATAATTATGTCTAAGGCCATACATTTTGTATGGTTTCAGTAATTTTTGTTGTAAGTAATTTTAGTAACTAAAAGAAACCTCAGCACTTTTACATAAAGAAAAAAAAAATATTTTTATGCAAGACCTGAGACAAAAACAACATAAGGAAAAAGAAAAGCTGTTAATGTTGCCATACTTGTTGAGACATTATCAAACGTGTCAAAACACATTCTTGCTTGTTGGTTCAAAAACGACGATTTTGATCTTTCTCAAAATTTTATTTGTAGGAACCAAGTCTTGTCATCTCTTGATAACTTGATTAAAGATTTTGTCCCTGCTGGCTCATAGAAATATACTTTGAAATCACTATGTGCAAGTCTCAATTCATTAATAATTCCTAGCTTACTTATGAAAAAATGTGATTTTTCTGCAGTATAAATTTTGAAAAGGCTTTGTGGGTATCTTTACTTTCTGAAAATTATTTGAGGCTGATGCATGGTAACATCGCATAATGTTTCATTTACAGGAACATACTTATGGTAGGAACAAGTTTCAGGGACTGGCAAGCAGAATTAAAATTGTGGTTTTTAAACCAGCAAGCAGGAATGTGTTTTGACACGTTTGATCATGTCTCAACAAGTATGCCAACATTAACAGCTTTTCTCTTTCCCTATTCTGTTTTTGTCTCACGTCTTGTATATATATATATATATATACAAGACAATGTAAAAGTGCTGAAGTTTCTTTTAGTTACTAAAATTACAACAAAAATTACTGATACCATACAAAATGTAAGCCTTAGGCATAATTATTTTTTAAATTAATTGCAAAAGATTTATTTTCTGTTACTTTTATTTAAAGATAATCTAAAAAATAAATTTAAATGATACTCTGAGATAAATACTTAGCTGTGACTACAACAAAACAATAGTTTGGCAATATTGTTTTGACATGTTGCCCTTGCCATATCTCAGCTTGTAGTCAAATCTCCATCCTGAAATTTCTTGTGCATAACATTACCATACAACACTCTTACAAAAAAAAAATTTCAGATTTTTATCTCGTGCCCCACCAGAAATATCAAAGCCTGAAAAGTGCGATTTTTGTCATTTTTCAAAAATTTGGGATTTTTTTTAGCGAAGAGAAAGCAAGTCCCAGATCTGGAACTCGGCGTGTGAGTACAAGTACTTTCGGCCTATTTGTAAAAAAAAATTATGTCATGTTGATAGTTTTCCTTGGTAGAAAAATTTCCTCTTGTAAATGGACAAATTTTGGAAAAAAACTGAAACTTTATGCTTAAATTTTACCAATAAGCAGTTAGTTTCGGAAGCTACTCCATTACCAAATTTTTAGCCCAATGTATTCTGTACAAATTGCTTTAATCCGCACTTGAATTGGATAAATAAACGATGAATTATTTACAATTCCGTAAACCCTTCTTGTGAGAAAATTGCTGCAGACGATGAAACAAAGATGGCCACCATGCACAAACAAAAATGAATAAAATTAAAATAATAGTCATTTTGAACTTCCATCATGTTAGGGTTGCTGTACAAAAAATTTCAGATTTTTTAAAAATGGTCGAGCAACGAATATGACATTTTCTGGACCACTTGAAATGGATTGACCCGAAAGTAAAGATTTTAACATAAAAATCCAATCAAATATCATTTGTAATAAAAAAAATATATATCTCCCACAAGTTTAGAATAATTTTATTACTTTTAAATTAAGCGAGATTCGGATTCGGGGACCTTGCTCCCAGCAGCAGTGTATAACCGAGCTCCGCCCGTCTATTTCACAGTTTCATATGAAAATAAGCTTTAGATAGATGGTCGAAACTCGGTTCTACAATAATCATATTTAGTTTTATGCAAGTCTCCGTTATAGACAGGTTTAAGCTTAACAAAACAATTGGACAAATTGGACGAGACCCGGTTCTATGCTAGCAAAAGTATGATAAACGAACTAATCACCTTTGACTAAAAAAAAATATGTTCTATTTTTTTATATTAAAAATATGACAGCTAGACAATATATGTGTGTGTGTGTGTTCTCAAAGTTCTAAAAATACAATTTTAGCTTTTATTCTGCAAACTCCGAGAAAATACATAAAAAATAAAGGTAGATAGCAGCACACGCGCAGCTCACACGGTATAAGAGTTAAATAAAATAACAAACGAAAAAAACTTCAAAATAATAATCTTATTAAGGGTTAAATTTCGTATTTTTCAAAACCGATTGCACCGTCGAAGAAAAGGGTCTTAACTTTAAATATGCATATTTTGTGAATCGGTACCTCTAAAATTGAGCCCTAGGCGAGCGTTGCCGAAAGGTAGAAAAATCGCGAAAACGAACATTTTTGATTTTTTTTTTCAATACATGAACAACACTTTTTCGAACTGATTGCGGTGTTCAAGACATAAAAGTACGAATTTTAAGACTACGTCTTCCCTTTCTACGTATGACGAATGGTTCGGACGATAACCGTTAAAAACAGCGTATTGGTTCTTCAGTATATTCTCTGCTACATGCCACATAAAGAAGGGACTGAGCATAAACGCTTAACGATGCCCTTTTTTATAATAAAAAAAAAAAACTATGAAATCTAATAGCATTTGCACTTTCTCGCCATTTTCATTTTTAAAATGCTGTGAAAGTTGGTGATTTTACACAGAATTTAGGGACGTAACTTCCCGAAGAAGGTCATCATGAGAAATGTAACTAAAGATGTGATAGATTTGTCGAAAAAGGAAAATTGTTATTCGAATTTAAATCACTTTAATTGTTATACCTGTTAATTTCATGATTTTATGTATAAAAATGAGTCTGTGAATGTGGATAAAAAAAATTTGTATTGTTAAACTTTTTTTGTTGCTGTTGTTTTGAGAACCGCCGGAATGAAAATATAGAAAGTACCGTATACAGGGTGCCGGTCCCAACGGTGTCCAATGTCTAATTCCTAAACCATTAGTCATAGACATATAGTTCCGATTACAAAAATGTTTAAAATCAGGAAAATAAATATTTTAAAAGCGATTTGGGTTAATAAAAAAATTTCTTAAAAAATTAAGAAATTAAAATTTTATACGGTCCCCCGGTCTTATAAGTTATATTTAGTAAAATTTTCTTTTTACACTGACAAGTAATACACAAAAAGTCCTGTTATTCTACGATTAAAATTGACCGAGTAATAGCTGTTTAAAGTTGGAGCATATTTTTTGCTGCAAATTAGGGGTCATTCACAAATTTAGTCGAAATATAATTTCGTCAGATATATTAAAAAATGGTTGAGAGTAAAATTAACATTGCAATATAAATTTGAAATCTTTAATCATTCTGACATATTAATGCAAAATATACAATTTGTAATAAACATTTAAGAAGAAAGAAAAAACAGAATTTTTGTTAAATAAAATGATGCTAAATTAACAGCCTCAATTCTTTTCAAAATGATACACATTTTAAAATATTATTCGATTACACTAGCCTGCAATAGTTGGGTTATGTCATGTTTTTTAGCTTTTGATAATTGATTCTTATGTATTCTGTACCGCTGAATCCAAAATTGACCTTCATTTTTAATCATCACATCAGGATTTTTCGCAAATTGCAAAATTCAAAGTTAAAAAGTTTAAAGTTAAAATTGAACCTCCTCCCCCATCTCATCGGACCATTCAGTTGTTTAGCTGTAAGAATCCCAGGATAAGCAAAAATATTAAATAAATTATTGAATTAAAAAAAAAAAAATACATATGTTTTATAGCATGAGATTTTCGCTATATTTTAACTGACACATTTACGATTTGCAAAAAAATTCTAACGTGATGGTTAAACATGAAAGTCATTTTCAGATTCAGTGCTAAAATGTACGTAAAAATCAATTATCAAAAGTTAAAAAACACAACCATCTCCTCTACTTTATAGTATCCGATTTTTGTTATTCTTTAAATTTGACAATTTATGATTTGCGAAATATCCTGACATGATGGTTAAAAATTAATGTAATTTTTGGATTCAGTGCTAAAAAATACATAAAAGTTAAAAAATCAACAATCGCAGTCTTGTATTATCTAATCTAAAACTTTTTCTTAAACTTCTTGGCGGTAATCTATCCGAATTTTTTTGTGTTATCCTGTAAAATAAGTATAAATGGTAACCACCGAAAATCATAATAATATTAGATTGTTATATACTGTCTTTCTTAAATATAATTTCTTATATTTCCAGCAATACGGTAGCATTAAATAATTATTTATTT
Organism: Maratus speciosus; assembly: GCA_963932465.1. Lineage (NCBI taxonomy): Eukaryota > Metazoa > Arthropoda > Arachnida > Araneae > Salticidae > Maratus > Maratus speciosus. Next base: position 185,318,863 of record OZ010790.1, on the reverse strand, counting down.
TGTTCTATTATTATTAGGTTGCCTTGGACTCTTAAATTACACTTATAATGATTATTATATATTAATTATTAATTGCTTAATTTTAAACACTTCTTTTTATAACAGGATCATTATGTATGTAGTAATTATTATTATATGGACTATCTGTTGCGGTACACATTATATTAAAATGTTATTTGATAATTATCAATATTAAGTTGCATATTATGGAATGATATTTATCTGCAGTCTAAATGACATATTTGGTTTATATTCTAGATGGCAGCACTAAACACTGTTTTAGTCAGTTACTTTATCATTTATTGTCTTTCTTAAATATAACTTCTTATAATTTCCGTTAGTTGGCAGCTTTAAATAATTATTTATTTTGTTCTAATATTATTTGGTTGCCTTGGACTCTTAAATTAAACTTTTATTTGTTATTACCTATTAATTATTAATTGTTTAATTTTAAACAACTTCTTGTAATTTATTGCAGGATCATTATTATCGATTGTAATAATAACTATTATATGGACTATCTGTTGCGGCAACCGTGGCATTAGCTTTTAACTGTGTCAGTATTTAAGCGGGATTTTAAGCCAAAGTACGTTATCTGTATGTGTCAATGTTAATATGCCTTGGCTGTCCTCGTGCTGGATTTGTCTATGATTTAATTTGTTTCATTTTTTAATTGTTTTCATAGTTGTGGATATCACATTGTTTAATATTTTACATGGTTGTTTAATATTCGCAGGTGATTAGTCGATTGGGTACATAATGGAATTCAATATTTGCTTATTGCTGGATTCCGTTACAGAAATCGACTATGTTTTTTGCTTATAAATGTATTTTATGTACCCGTGATCAAGTGAAATACCTTATAAGCTTCCGGCTTCATTCATCCATTTTATCTTTTGTATGTTTATGTTACGGCTTTTTCTGGTTCAACATTATTTAGCTGGATTTATTATCTTTTGTCTTTAATCAGACTTTATCAAAAATTGGTTTTTTTTTTCATATGTTTCATATAGATTTATTGCCAGCAATATGCTAGTGAATTAGTTGCATTTAATAAAATTCTGTATTACTAGTTACATGGTCCTTCTTTATTCTGTAAAATGTCTATGTTATGAACATTTGCTAAATTATAAATTTAATTTCAATTATTGGAAATCGATGACGATTTGTTATATATTATGGTTTTATATATATATATACTATAACTAGAAAGATAGCCCGTCAAAAATGACGGAATATGAGATATAAAGATATATACAACACATGTGCCAGAATATGAATTTTTCTCGCTTGTTCCACAGTGATAGATGAAAATAACAGATTTTAAAAACTCATTTATGAAAAACTGTAATACAGTAGAAGACCACTAATCCGCACAGCTTGGTTCCAAGTGTTGGGCGGATCTGAGGCTTTTTGCGGATTATAGGTCATGTCTATATTCTAAAATTAGATATATGTTTTTTTTTTTTTTATGCTAAATAAGTTGTATAAATATAGAAAAAAATGCGTGTGTATATGAAATGAAATAGCGAATAGGCTGCCAGAAAATATGTTGTCAATTTTCCTTCTTCGCCAAGGCCCCTAAAGCGGAAAAGTATCCAGAATTCAACGTTTGTATCCGACTATATAAAGTGCGGTACTTTTCCAGTATAGAGGCCATGGCGAACTTTTTAAAAGTTTGTCATAATTTGGGCTTCAGAAGGGAGATTTTTTGCCAAAAGATATTAACAGCTATGAAATCAAAATTAATGAACTTTAAAGTTTATTTATATAAACATTTTATTTATATCTATATTATTGTTGTTTTTTTTATATACAATGTACTTCAGTTTGTATACAAAAATAGTTAAATGGCTTTTAAAATGTTTTCTTTATATTAAATAAATTGTATAAATATTGAAAAATTACTTGTGTATATGAAACAGTGAATAAGTTGTTAGAAAATATGTTGCCAAATTTCATTTTCTCTATCTCGCCCAGGCCCCTATACTGGAAAAGTACCTAAAGCGCATTAAAATCGGGCAGTTAAGAGCTCAGACAGTACAGCACTGTCTATTGGCTGTTATGTTTGTACTAGCATAGGGATGAAGATGTAAAGACGTACATTTTCGTATATTACACTTTAAATTCTCACGCATAGATTTTGGGAAAGAAAGAAAAAAAAAACCCTTAAAAGCGCAGTGTTTAAATTAAATTGCGGTGACCTCAATAATGAAATATTAATGGTTTCAAATGGGAATTTCGCCAAATTAGCTAGCTATCGCCAAGTTGGCTTCATATATAGCAACTTATTTTTTTCGCCAAATTTGGCGATATTTCGTTAAAATCTGATGATATTTCGCCAAGTTGGTCAACATTTGGCGCTACTGTGGTAACCCTGCATTAGTAATTTTCAACAATTACTCATTACAATGAGGCGGTCCTACCGGAATTGTGAGGGACACACTGAGACTTGGATTTTATATAAATTAAATAGATACTTCTTTGTATTGTAGGACTTTTAAGAGAGATATCTAGAAGCATTCTCAAGTTGAACTCTTTTTTTAAAAAGGGAATTAAAATGTTGAAAGGAATGTCCCTCTATATATTGAAGGAAATTCTGTCCCAAGAGAAATGCATGCAGAACAGTTACAGGAATATTATTCTTCAGCTTTTTTTTTTTTTTTTTTTTTTTTTTTTTTTTGTCAATAACAGGCAAATGACCATTGTCCGCTTTTATCGCTCATGTGATTAATTAAAAGACTCGCCCATTCGACGATTATCTGCGGGGTTTTTAACTTTCTCCTGTATAAGTCGACCCCCCATTTTCAACTCCCAAATTTTCTCAAACATTTTTCGACTTATACACGAGTATATACGGTAATAAATAACACATAGTAACGAGTAAATTTATAAAATACAATTTTTTTTTTTTCAGTTTCTGAAACAATCTCTCTATTCTTACTCAAGCTACAGAGAAAATAAAGGCGACAAGACGAATATAGAATTTTATAACACCAACACCACACACCCAACAACTTAAAAATTCTAAAAACAAAAACGGCAGTTCCAAAAACGTGTGACGGAAGCAGAAGGTAGTACAAAAAAGTACATAGTAGCTTGTGTTTAGCAAACACACGAGAATTTCTGCCTAACGAGATCCGAGAAAAAGATGTTAAATGAGCATCAAGTCAGAGTAAAGAAAATAATACATTTTCTTGTGTTGTTGATGGATGGGCAAATTTGTCAAGTGTGAGAAATCCAATCCACGAGACTTCAGACCGGGATTGAGAAGGAAGAGGAAGGATAAAATATTTTGTCCTCTTGTTTGTCGAGATAGTGAATAATGATCGCGAATATGTCTGGAGGTAGCGTAATATTATTACACCATCAGCGAGTTCCGAAGAAAGAAGAAAAAAAAAAAAAAGGCGGGTGGGGTGCCTAAAAGGACACTGCATACAACGGAAAACCAAAAAATATCTAGAATGCCTCCCATCATTTATAATACCTATTGAAGTTAATACAGGAGTCACTGTCACGAGATGAATGTAGCGCTGTCGTCTTCTTTCTTGTTGTTCAAAACAAAGAACTATGACTTTAATTAGTACTGCCATGCACAATATTTAAAAGCATGTTGTTACAAAAATTTCTAAATTTAGGACTTAACGAACTCACTAACTTATTGTATTCCGATTATTATTATTTTTTAAACTAACAAAGAGACACGAGGTACATTGTTAAAAATGTAGTAGGTTCTAGGATACAGGAAACTAGGCATAATCTAGAGACATAGCACAAGGCTTCACGCAGTTTATTATTTTTTTTTCTTTCATATACGAAATGGACATTATTTTTTCTTTTCTTTTAAATTTAGTAAAACAGTTTTTCTTCCCCTCATTAAACATTCATTTGCTTGAGTTTTGATATTTAAGTTTTATTCATAGGCCATGCATTCGACACAAACATCATGAACACACTTAATTTTAAAAGCTTTTTTTATTTTAGTTTTCCATATCAGAACATGACCTGAATCAATCTTTAAGAGGCTACTTCAGTCAGCCGAAAAGACCCGTTCGCTAATGTTAATCCCATGGAAGAAATTTATAAAGATATCTCGGTCGCATTTCAATATTTTTGAATGATTTCTTTTGCATTGGATAGCTGAGATCAATCTGTATGCAGGCCGTTTTTTACTTTTTAGATTTTCATTGCAGATTTTCTTTATGAGGATGTTTTCATTTTCGAAACCGGTTCCGAAAATGAAAGTGTCCCCATAAAAAATATCTGTAAACAAAATCAAAAAGTAAAAAACAACCTTTGTACAGATCGATCTCAGCTGTCTAATGCAAAAGAAATCATTCAAAAATATTGAAATGCGACCGAGATATCTTTATAAATTTCTTCCATAGGATTAGCATTAGCGAACGGGTCTTTTCAGTTGACTGAAGTAGCCTCTTAATGTGAACCTACACTGTTAAAAATTTGCAGCATTCTGGCAGGTCATTTGACCGTTTTTTCCGAAAACGGTTACACAACCGTGAATTTAACACTATTCTGACCATATTATTGGCCATTTTATGGTCATAATATAGTTAAATTATGGTTATGAAACCGTTTTTTCAAAAAACGGTCGAATGACCTGCCAGAATGCTGCAAAAATTTTAACAGTGTACTATTGTCTGAAAAGAGTACAGACCTCCTTGCTCAATATTATCTGAGACTCTCAAGTGATCTTCTTGCAAATATAGATCTCAACTCATCTCATCATAATCAGATATTATGGTCCTTATGGGAACCAAATGATTTGCTATGAGCTGATGAACAGTAATGCTCACTTTTCATTGTGTAGAAAGTTCGAAAGCTATCTTTAGAAGAGGCTGGAAGTGAGCCTAAAGTCTTTGGACTATACAACGAGTAACATTAAACGATCTCAGATGGCAGCATCAGCTTGTAATAAAACCATATTCATCTAACTGACCGCTCTCCATCTCGATTGAATCAGATTATTTCTCTCTCTCTCTCTTACACATAAACGCACACAAATTGGGAAAGTGCGATTGATTTTGACAACTATTTCACTTTACGATACAAGGAAACAATTCTTAAAAAAAAAAAAAAAAAAAAAAAAAAGTCATGGGCGTAATTTTTTTATTTAATTTTGATTCTTCATATAAACTACATTTCTCACCCACGCTTTAACTTTTGGAGGCCAGAAATATGGATGCCTTAATCAACCAGTACTTCCTAAGACAACCGAACATTTGACTGCATTGCTCACTTTTGCACGTTACAATAGTTCCTCCTTACATTGCGCGTACTGGGAGGTAAAAAAAAATGCGCGATATATCCAGAAACACTATAAATGAAGATATTAAAATTTCTTTAAATAAATTATATATATTTGCCTCTAGAACTCTAGTTTATAATGCATACATATGCAATTACAATTTTCTTTAAAAACGTACTTAAAAGTAAGTTTAAAGTTTAACTTTTTTTTAACCATTTGGAAAAATGGTTATTGTCCTCGGTCAAGGTAGGAAATCAAAAACATATCTGAAGCTTTTTATTAGTTAAATCCGCATTTTATTCATTTTCTGATTGGTCTATACAGTAATCTGTATTTTCCCTTTACTTTCAACAGAGATGGATATTTCTGTTGCCACTATGACAAAAAAGTAATAAAAACTACAAAAAAAATTAATAACTCAGAAACAAGTTGAGATACAGCTTTCAAACAAATTGCATTTAAAAGTACATTTTTTTTCTCTATACGACGGTGTAGAAAGTAATATTGAGGGATGTTTAGAAGTTTAAGAATGAAATTTCATTTAAAATTGCTCCAGGAATATTAATGTTTAATCCATGGCGTACGTAATGTATGACCAGCTCTGTAGAAGTTTGAAAATTTACAGTCCCGAAAAATGTAATCCATGGCGTACGTAATGTATGATCAACTCCGTGCGATTTTTTATGTCTTAAATTTTAGTCTTTAAAAAAATCATTTTCCAAATGGTCGTTGAAATTTGTTAAATTGCATTTTTTTTTTTTTTTTTTTTTTTTTTTTTTTTTTCAGGAGCCACAAAAAAGAGCAATATATAGATGGGCCACTGTATTTATAGATAAGATACCGTCACATGACAAAAGCGAAGATGTTTGATAATTGATATGTAAAATAAGACAAAAAAAACCCCTCAAATTTATTTGTAGTCATAATATTTTTTTTACAATGAAATTGAAACCACAGGCAAATAATAAAAGCAACAAACGGTGGAATCTGCCTGATTCCCCCTTGCCCCACAAATATGAAAAACCCATATCTAAAATCCAAACAGCTTCGTGAAATAAATATAGAAAATAAATTATAATAGCTGAAAATAACGAGCGTTGCGCAATTATTTTTTGTTTACTAGAATCCACACTTCAAGCATTTTTTCATTTATTTATCTGCAATATCCGGTTAGCCAGAATTGTTTATGTATCCACCCCCTTAGCTCACAGGGCGTACCCATTGAGGGGGTGTCGAGTGCAAGGCATCCGCATTCTTTTGGTGCAAATGGGCTTGTTAGGCAAATTTCCCCTCACTGTATATGAGAGAGAACAAACACTAAGCTCGTGTAAACACGTGCGAATGATGAATTACCAGAATTTACGGGGAACCATTAAAATTAGCCATAAACAATAAACAGAATGTATCTGAACAAAAAAAAAAAAAAAAAAAAAAAAAAAATCACAAAAATTTGAAATATACATAAAAAACAGGGAAAAATCATTTATAAGTACTTTTATCTTTTCCAATCCTCTGTAATAAAAAGTTACGCGTTGCTGACGACTGACTTTTTCACTAATCGTTGCCACAGATCAATCTCGGAAAATGAAACACGAAGTTAAAAAAAAAAATAACTGTGGCTATACAATCCTGAAGGATCAGGGCCGGCAGTGCCCATCTGTGTTTTCTTGACCCTGGGCCCCGAGGTGCTCTGCCGCATGCGTCCCGGCCAGGTGGTCAGCCTAACGCGAGACCCTCGGTGTTTAGTTCCCAAGCAAGCTTGGTACTCATTTTATCGACCCCAAAGGGATGAAAGGCTGAGTGAACCTTGCCCAGTCGGGAGTCGAACTCTCAACCTGCGGTGCGGCAGTCAGATATCCTGACCACTACACCACTGGGCTTGACACTTGAAGTTACTAAAAAAATTAATAGCTCAAAAAGTATTTGTCAGAAAATTGTTAGACAAACTGCGTTAGAAAGGTAAAAAAATTGTATTTTTCTTGATATAAATTTTAATTCTAACGACTATGCTGTTTTTCAATGAATTTCAAAAAGTGCCAAATTTCACAATGGAGTACCATAGCGAAACCTTCACGCGTAAAAAAATAATGATAACGGCAATGTGTCCTGACCTGACGTATATACTAACTATAGCACGAGTCACAAATTATAGTAGCCTTATTATTCTGTTAAAATATAAAGGTGAATTATGACGTCACAAGTGCATGATTTTTATTTAATTCTTGACAAAATCTTGACTAGATGTGCCATTTCTTTTTAGTTGTGAATAATATAGTTTAATTCATGTGCGACCTCATATTTAAAACGAATATATGGTTAATGCATGGCTTTTACAAGAGAAAGTGATATCACGAAAAGCTTTTCATGAATTTACTTTTCTTTTCCAATTTTTTTTTCAAGAATAAAAACTATATTTATTTAGGCTTAGGAAACATTTTTTTTTTTTTTTTTTTTTTTTTTTTAATACTGGTATAAAAGAAAAATTTCTCAAGGCTTTCAATATATTAAAAAAGAGAGCATACTTGCGCGAGATTCATAGTCCGTACGGTGTTTAATTTTAAAATTGATTTTTCTAATTAAACATGCTTAAAACCCTGGGCAACGCCAGGTATTTCAGCTAGTATAAATATAATAACATACAGCATCTGAATGGACAGTACAGCAATTAAAATTACGAGCACATTAAAAAAAACTTTTCAACTTTTTCATAGGGAATTTATATTTCTATGCCAATTTTATTAAAAAATATTACGCAAAGAACGTTAAATTTCTATGTTTCCATTTTAATTTCATTGTTTCCATTTTCATTCCCTTCAAGTTATTAATTTTGATATTGCAAGCAGGATTTCTTTTCCAATACTTTAAAAAATGACTTGTAATTTTCAGGTAAATCTATATTAAACATTTCCCTGTAGACTGAACCTAAAATCTTTTACACAAATGGACATTCAATATTAAAAATTTTAAATAATATGAAGAATAATATTATTAACATTTTTTAAAGCCTTTTCGGGCATAACGTTTAAATGATTTAAAATATCTCCACAATTGTAGTTTATTTTTGCAGACAATTATTATAAGTTATGAAAAATTCAGCTCATTTTGAATATACCCATAGAGCCTAAGAGATTTTCAACACTGAGACAATGTTTACTTATTATGCCCCTATAAATTGGCTGCTTGGGTGAGCTATGGCTGTTTTGTGTAAAGGAAAGATTTATACACTGGATTGATATGTCATTAGACATGGCAGATATTTTAAAAGTTATTATTAGTCTTCAATTTAAGTATGTTCGTTACATTAAATACTTTCATTCAGTCAATAATGCTGATTTTAAACACAAAGATATTGCGTTAAAAATAGTCAACATTACTTTTATTTTAATTTTTTACAGTTTTAATATTAACGAAATTAATTTTTTTTAAATAATTTATGAGAATACGAAGTACTTAGATAAGTAGGTACGTTAGTTGGTTGTATAGGGTTTAATGACGCAAGGACATGCTACGCCAAATGAAGTACTTAGGACAGAATAGATAAGTTAAAGAATTACGAATTTACAAAAAAAGAATATAGGAGTAATGTTATAATGATTTTGCTACATTCACTTTAAATACCCAAATATTCAATTGAAAGTCGGCTTGCCTGCAAAGACTAAAAAGATATAATAGTGGAGTATATGAAAAACAGCATTTCGAAATTAAGGTACTTATCTATTTTAGGTTGAATCGTTGATTTCTTTAGAAATCGACCAACTAAAATAACTTCGTTTATTATATCCATATATTATATAACTTCGTTTATATCCATGCATGCATGTAATACGAATCTTGTCATCACGATAAACTTCCGAGATACTGACCCAATTCAAACCTAACTGGAATAATGTATCGATATTGCAAGTATCTTAATCAAGTATGTAGCTCTTTTAGTTCATTTACAGGGACACAAAAATAAAAACATGCAAAACTGTCATCACGACAACGTCCGAAATACTGAATCAGTTCGAAGCTAACTGGGAAAGTGATCTTGCAAGTATCTTGGATAGATTCGTTAATGAAGTATCCGGCTCTATATTGTTCGTTTGCAGGACACACAAAAGTTTTCGAGTAATTGACATTTCATTGAATAGTTTGTGTTCGAAGAACCCCGTTTGAGAGTCGGAAATATATTGCAGCCTATGGGCGATTTTTCAACTAGGATTCTAACAAATTAACATTTTTGCAATAATTGCCTCATATATCAATTAGATTTGGTAAGCTAAATTGAAAAAAATCCTGCAATTTATCTTTCTCGCTAAAATAGCGAACTAAGGAATGTGATTAATTTGTATTAAATCTGACGTACATCTACCTTAAAAAAAAGGGGGGGGGGATACTTTTTCGACTGAGCCGGAAGAACTTTTTACACGCTTAATTCAAATAAATAAATAAATAAAATTACTGAAATTTTGTTTTTCAATAAAATCAAATTTATTAAATTATGGAAAATTTTAGTGCCTCCTGAAAATTTTGTGCCTAATGCGATAACTGGACCCTGGTTATATCCAGTAGAATAATTTGTGTACAGTGTTTAAAACTTTTGAGCTAAAGGAAAACTTATGCGATCATAAGTGCGATCATTCTTTGTTTGATATATGACCACAATAAAAATGATTTTCATTTATTACAAAAGTTTAAAGTAAAACGTTTAAGGCATTTTTAAGTAATGGAATGGAGAAAGGAGGGATGTGAGAATTAAATTATTAAGCTGATTAAATAAAAAGTCCCGTTTCATTATAATAATAATTATTATTGCCATTATTATTATTATTATTACTGCAGTAATTCATCGTGCCTCTGAAATTTAAAATAATTATACATTGATTCTTTAATTTTGTTAACTAACATACGAATTAAATTAATTGAATAACATGGAAGAATATTACTGAAGCAAAACGTACACCTCTTTCGCCGGGTTGACTATACTAGCTGTAACGTTCCACAGACAATCTTTACCGTCAAAATTAATAAAAATATTCTTGTTAAGAAAAGTGACACTTCTGATACAGAAATAAAAATGAAATACGATTATTAGGATGGTCAGCACTTTTTCCTTTTCCCGGATCATTTTCTCCGAATTTTACAGGTCATTGTCTTGTGAAATTTTGATGCAAGCGGCCAATTTCAACAACTACACTGAAATTTCAAGCTTTCAATAAAAATTCCCTGAGCTTTACCAGCATTGATTTGATTTCCTGATTTTCCCAGGTCGTCTGGGTACTCTGATAATATTATGTAGAAAAGCTAGCAAATACAGAGTTAAATTCTGAAACAAAGCAATGAAAAAATATGAATGATTATCTGAAAAGGTTGTTAAAATTTATTAAAAGAAGAACATCGAGAAATATCCATCAACAACGATAATAGTTAAAGCTTTATACGGTCACATCTCCTTTCTGCACTTATGTTATTCATTTTTTAAGAGGAAAAAAAATAAACGAATTCTTTCCTTCCTTATTTTTCGCCATTCAAAATTAAAACATCTTCATATTTTTTCTGAAGATTAATATGGTAAGCACAAAAAGAAAATTTTAATTCAGACTTCATTTAAATCTAGCAAATAACCGTGAAGAGTACAGAATGTTGATTGCGTACAATACGGGTTAAAGGTAAGTTTGATATAAAACTGCAAACATTATCAGGGTTGAAACTAATTTTTTTTTTATAGAGTAGAATTCATGATCACCAAATGCAATTCATTTTCTAAATTCATTACGCACCCATGGGACGGAGATTAAATTACTTATGCCTTTATTTATTTACTAGCAAACCCCACGGCTTTGCTCGCGTAATATTTGAAATATGCCAGTGATATTTATATGTCTAATTTTTATTAAAAGGTACTAAATAAATTTTTACTTATTACTTTTAAGAATAATTCAAAAATTACTATTTTAAACACAGTTTGATTAAACGTCATTATTACACTGCATTAGGCAGAAATGAGACTTAAATTAATAAAACTAAATAAATGATAATTTAGAAAATATTTTGAAACCTTTATGCTCATTTAATACGCTCATTTCAGTATTCATTTGAAGTTTTGAATTTCTTAGAAACCATCTTCTTACATCTTAAAATTAACTATCATGTCAAATTCCAAGTCCTACCATCTCTCTCAACAGAAAGGGCTATGTTGAATTAGGAACTATCACCATTAATTTGCCAACATTAATTTTGAAATCGGTTTGTTATTTTTAATATTCCACAGAAACGTAATTTAGAAAGCTTTTTAAAGGTCTTTTATAGAACGTTTGTTGTTCCTGTAAACCCCAGGTGGTAGAATCATCGGCCTATGTAGGAACATTACCATTGATTCGCAACTATTAGTTTTATAATCGGTTTATATTCCCTGAAATTGCATAGATATCGCAATTTAGGACTTTTTTAGAATGCTTTTCACACCTCCCCTTCGCGTAACCTCTTTTTAATTCGAATTTATTTTCGACAGTCCTTCGAGGGCATTTATATTTTATAAGTAACTACCATGACATATTTAAAGTTTCTAGCCTTTTCAGTATCACAGAAATAGCAATTTAGAAAGTTTTTAGCTCCTGAAACCCTCTGGTGGTAGTGGCACAGATATAAAATATAGCTTATGCTTGAGCAGGTTCTAACACCAACAGTTTGTCATCATTATTTTTTTAATCGGTTTAGTATTTGATAAGATTGCATAAAAATTGTAATTTAAAACGCTTTTAGCTTACTTCATCTTTTGAAATTTGGAATTTTCTTTCGACTGTTCTTAGAAAGCAGTCGCATCTTGTAAATAAATACCATGCCATACTTCAAAGTGTTACACCCCTCAGTTGGGCAAAAAACGCAAATTAGAACATGTTTTGCTTTTGCAACCCTCAGATGGTAGTGACAGCGACATAAAATATAACCTATGTTATAGCAGGGATTATCACCATTGATTTGCAACCATTACTTTTGAAATAGCTTTGGTATTTCCTGAGATTGAGTATAAATCGCAATTTAGAACGTTTTTAGAACGCTTTTCGCGCATTTTCACCCCTTTTTAAATTTCTAATTTTTTCGAAACTGTATTTAAAGATCATTTATGTCTAATAAATATGTACCTTGCCTAATTTTAAGTTGCTAGCCCGTACCGATCACAAAAATCGAGATTTAGAACGCTTTCTTGCTCCTGCAACGTCTAGGTGATAGTGATACCGACATAAAATAGCGTCTATGTTAGAGCAGAGTCTGTCAGCATCAATTTCCTACCATTTCTTTTGAAATCAGTTTGATTCTTCCTGAGATATCGCTGACAAATCGGCATTTAGAACGTTTTTAGAACGCTTTTAGCGCATTTTTCTCTTGCATCTACTCTGGGGTAGTGGAAACAGATATAAAATATAGCCTAACTTGGAGCGAGATCTGTCAGTATAATTTTTACACCATTATATTTGAAATCGGTTCAGTACTTCCTAAGATTGCATAGAAATCGCAATTTAGAACTTTTTTACAACGCTTTTTGCGCATTTTGACTCCCTTTTAAATTTCGATTTTTTTAGGAAATGCCCTTAGCGATAATTGATATCTTATAACTAACTACCATTCCAAATTTCACAATTCTAGGCCCTTCCGTAACGCAAAAACCGCAATTTAGAACGTTTTCCCCCTGCACCCCCTTCGGGGTAGTGTCACCGACATTTTGACACCATTATTTTTTAAAAATTAGTTTGGTATTTCCTGAGATTGTGTAGAAACCACCATTTAGAACGCTTTTTAGAACACTTTTCGCGCATTTTCACCCCTTTTAAATTTCGAATCGTTTAAGAACTTTTCTTAGAAATCCTTTATACCTAATAAGTAGCTAATATTTCAAATTTCGTATTTCTAGGCCCTTCAGTAACACATAAATCGCATTTTTTAGAACGTTTTTTGCTCCTGCACCCCCTTTGGGGTAGTGGCACCGACATAAAACATAGCCTATCTTGGAGCAAGCGTTGTCACCATCAGTTTGACACCAATATTTTTTAAATTGGTTTGGTATTTCCTGAGATTATGTAGAAACTACCATTTAGAACGTTATTTAGAACGCTTTTTGTGCATTTTCACCCCTTTTAAATTGTGAATTGTTTAAGAACTGTTTTTAGACATCATTTATATCTTATAAGTAACTAATATTCCAAATTTCATATTTCTAGGCCCTTCAGTAGCGCAAAAATCGCGTTTTTAGAACGTTTTTTGCTCCTGCACCCCCTTTGGGGTGTTAGCACCGACATAAAATATAGCCTATGTTCTAAGTTGGACTAACACCATCTTTTTGATACCATTATTTTTTGGAATCGGTTCGGTAGTTCCAGAGCTTATCTCCTACAAATAAACAATTTTTACCTCTTTATAATATGAAGTATAGATAGATATAGATTATATTATTATTATTACTTTTTTTTTTTAATGGAAAAAAGAAGAACAAGAAAAGAATAATTAGAGATATATTTCATTCACAAACAGTTTGCAACTATAAAATGCTCTATTAAGCATTGCTCTTTATGACGCCCCTTCTCCTTTCCCAAATGTAACTTCGTAAAAGCAACCACGTCATATGATTCAGTGAAAAATCGCCGCGTGTAACTTCAATCAAAACGCACCATAAATGAAACTTCATAGCAGCTGCAAGGCAGCAGTAGGCTCGCGACAGCTGAAATAATTGGTCCTCGGTCGGATCCCGCCCCCTAAAGCCCACGGAATGCGAAGAGAAGGGCGCAGAAGCGGCCAATTTGACACCCTGATGAATGGCCCACTAAGCCTTCCCCATTTCTGGCAGTTCATCATCTCTTTCACATAGGTGAGTTCATCGTCAGCTTAACTTATATGAAATAACTCCGTACGTAATAGGAATAAAAACACATACTAAAACAATGATCTTCAATCTGCATCTTAAACATCATCATCAAAATCAACAAAGGGTAGAATGATCAGCCTAAACGAATAATACAGGGTGGGCATAATTAGTTGGGCAAAAATAATGGTTTATTATGCGTAGTTGCTAGTTATACGGTTAGACATGAGAGCACAAATGTTTTTCAGGTAATGGAGCAAACAAAGTTCACCTTCTTAGAAATGTTTAATGTTCTACCCTCAAATGTCCGAAGCTTTATTATGTTACAAATGTTCCATCGATAAGTCATTTCTTGCCACATCATGCTTGTGAGCATGTTCATTTCGACAAACCAAGTGCAGTGTTGGATTTTGAATCCTGATTTCAATTCAGGGATGGATTTTGAAAGCGTAGGATTGTAAACCAGATCTCTAAGAAAACATCTCAAACACTCTTACACTGAAATTTGTGTGAATTATTGTTTCATGATCGTAGTGGCAATGGAATAACACTCCCGCGAACAACGAAAACAGTGCTTCAGCACTGGATTAAGACTTATATCCGCAAACTTAATATTGAATACATACTAATCTGTCAGATTAGTAGTATACTGCATTTTAATTACTCCCTTGCCATAAACAATTATTTTTTCTCAAGTTATTCCGTTATAAAATTGCCCAACAAATTTGTGTCCATGTCCATCCAATTTAATTTATACGCCAATCAAAGACACTGTTTAAATAATAATAATAAAAAAAAAAAGCTTTCAAATAAAAGCTTTACACACCCAGACAAAATTTTTAAGATTTAAAACTATTAAGTAAAGGCACTTTGTTGCTTAGGTTTCGCTTGATGAAATTTGTATAATTTCTTTTCTCATTAAAGATAAGTTTGTAGAAATTGATATTTTTATTAGTCTGTTACAAATGAATAATTAATATAAATTTTAAATTGCGTAGCATTCAATAAATAACTAAAAAGGTGCACCTTTGCCTTTTTACTATTTAAGAATTTAATAATCCATTGCAGAAATTCAAAAGGAGATATTGAGCAAGCAGACTTCTTCGCACTCAAACTCCAAGGGTCTGAGTTTAATCTTATTTCTGAGTCATTTTCAAAAACTCACAATACAAAAACAGACCAGGATGATTTTCTCTGTTACTTATTTTGAGAACACTATTTTTTTTTAACATTACAAATATACCAAAATCCATAGATTATTTTTGCATTAATTTTCATTTTACGCAATCGAGATTTTGAATTTTGATGAATTTTTTTGAATAAATCAATTTTTAATTCAGACGTTTTATAAAATCTTCCTAACAAATGGCATCCCTGGACGGATTTTCTTAAGGCGGTAAAAAAATATTTTTCCCGCTCAAAAACCCGAAAAACCTTCTGAATTCTTTTTCAGAATATTTGCAGGTATGATTATTGAAGTGATTTGTAATCGAACATTTTTTTCTCATTTTCTGATAAATGAATTACATCTTTAATTATAAGTGGTTGTTGCCTCAGGAGAGCAGTTTTTCCAATTCCTGCACTGTCACGTCAGGAAATTCGGCTTTAACTTTGACAGCATTTTCTGAAAAATCTTCGTCTTTACCGAAAAACGAAAAACAATTCGACTTTATAGTTTCTTAATAAGAACACCTGTCAATTTAATACGATTGTGAGCAAAAATGAATTGCAAAATGTGTCAGAAAGTAACCAGCTTGAATTTGAGAACAGCCTTAAATGAGAATTTAAGTACAAGAAGCTTTTTTTCCTTCTCTTTCTCATAAAAAAGTTGCTGTTTCAATTCTCCTTTTTGAAAAGTACTAGTAGAAACTTATTTTTAAATCTACTATACGCTCACCAACACCCCGCGTAATCGCTGCGCGATTCCATTCGGTATCGCGAAGCAATCCCTATTTTCTAGCCAACCCCAGACGTAATTGTTTCGCGTGTCCATTCTGGATCGCATCGCGATCGCTTATTTTCCTCATTTTCTATTCATTCAATTTTTAGATTTCACTTGGTAAAAACGCGCTCCTCCCCAACCCCTCTCTTTTATTTGCTTATCTCCAAGTGCATGATCATTAGAGCTTATAGAGTTTCATAATTATATATATAGTGTTACGAATATTGTAAATAATTAGTGTTTGTTCTTAAAAATAATGTAAATAGTTCAATTAAGCTCTATTCATAAGCTAATATTAGTTTTTGTTGCATTGAAATATCTCAATTTATTGATTTTCTGCAAGCAAGTAAACCCTATTGGTCGCCTAGAATATATAGTGTCGAAATCGGCTATTTCTGTAATACTTAAAAAAGCGCTAAAATATTGTATCCCTTAAATGTGCAACGATGCTGCTGAAATATTAAGATCGCAGTGACATCTGCAGGATATTTTCTACAACTTCAAGAAATTGGTAGTCTATACAATGTAATACTAGTAATACGAAAATCCCGCAGATGTCGCTGCGATCGACACTTGGGATTATAGCAGTATCGTCGCACATTTAAGGGATACAAATTTTAAGCATTGTTTGGATAGCATATTTCCACACTAGGTATTCTAGACGCTGTACTATTGGATTTCAATGGGAGTCTACGGAAATTTGGCAAAATACTGGAAATAGCGCCAAATTGGCGACTAATTTCGATCGCCAAATTTGCCCCCCCCCCCTTGGTAACCCTCCTTATAGCGTCAGAAAGCTCTGACCAATCAGATGCGTTTCGCGGTATCTACGCAGATTTTCATTGGTCCATTTCCAAATCGTTACTTTTTAGGTGCGTTCGTAATTATATAAATACGCAGCACTTATAGTCGTCGTTCAGTCCGTCCGTCCGTCTGTTCGCATATAACAGAGAAAAAACTACCCAACCGAATGGTCTGAAATTTTAAATATATGATTGTTGGAAATTTGTGTCGAGCCATTTCAAATTTTATGAAAATCGGATGTATAGTTTAATTACAGGGACAGTCAAAAGTTTTTCTTTACATTACGGCCAATGGGAAAAAATATTGCAAGTGCATTTTAATAATGTTATAGCCTTCCGAATGGTCTGAAATTTTAAATATAAAATAGTGGCAAAATTTTGTCAAGCCATTTGAAATTTTATGAAAATCGGATGCATAGTTTAGTTACAGGGACAGTCAAAAGTTTTCCGTTACATTACGGGGAAAAAATTATTGCAAGTGCATTTGAATGATGTTACAGACTATCCACTTATGAAGTTAAAAAATATATACATTCAGTACAATATGGGATACAAAAAATAATTATAAAACTAGTTATAGTACGAACGCACCTCATTTGCCACGTTTGACGAGCAATTTACAACTTGTTTTTATATATAGAAGGATACTAATATTATATATATATATATATATATATAAGAAGAACGAAGTTAGTTTGTTTGTTAGAATAGTCTCTGGAACTATCGAACCGATTTTAAAAATTAAAAGTAGCTAACTGAGGGTAATTATCTTTGCTCCAAAATAGGCTACATTTTATGTCGGTATCACAACCCCCAAGGGGTGCAGGAGCAAAAATTTTTAAATAGCGATTACTGTGTTACTGTTGGGACTAGAAACTGGAGATTTGTACGGTAGTTACTTAAGATGTAAATGTTCGCTAGGAACAGTTTTTAAAAATTTCAACGGTAAAATGAGGGGACAACGTTCTACAACTGACAACTGTTCTAAATTACGATTTATTTCGAATTGGTAGGATCAGAAACTTGAAATGCGACACGGCTGTTACTACTGTTAAAACGTAAAGGCCTCCCACAGAACACACACACACACACACACATACATACACAGGGGCGGATCCAGAGAATCGTTTTTTTTTTTGGGAGGGGGGCGATCCCGAGTGACATATAATCAACGTAGTCATAATTTCTGTTGCTCAAATCATTCCTTGCAGCTAATTTTAAAATGAATATGAAATAATTAATGCGATTTGAAAATATTACAGACTTTCGATTATCCGACGTCCGATTAACCGAAACACTCGGTTATCCAACACTCTTATTATATAATCCCGCCCTCTCAAAATATGGTTTATTGTTACTTATTAGGTCGTAAAATTAAAAACGTTATAACAGAATTTATTTATTAAATGTCTTATTTTTTTCCCTTTTCTTTTTACTCTTGTACTATAGTAATTATTTATCTTATTTTTTGTTCTTTTAGTTATAGTGAAAAACATTAATAACACAAGCCTGCGATGATTGCGTTTTTTAACTTATGGTAATTGATTTTGATGTATTTTTTAGCACTGAATACGAAAATGACCTTCATTTTTAACCATCACGTCACGATTTTCGCAAATCGTAAATTTCAAAGTTAAAAAGTAAAACTAGAAAACAGGAATTCTGCTTTTCAGAATTTAGTGTCGCCCCCGATGACAAAAAAATATATGTATATAAATAAAGATACAGTAGAGTCCCGATTATCCGAGTTAATCGAACTTATACCTTTGGAATGGATCATTTTCTTCTGATGGACTGATGGCTTCCATTATTATGAAACAGTCGTTATAAATGAAGTGTTAGGTGAAGATGAAAGAGCAATCGTAAAAAGTTAGAACTCTGATTTTCTGGTCAGAATGGGGGAGGGGGGGGGGGGGAAATGGCCATAATTTAAAAAAAAAAAAAAAAAAAAAAAAAAAATGGAAGCCACCAGTCTATCAGAAGAAAATAACTCGGTTAAAGCGGAAACTCCGATAATCGGGGCTCTACTGTAGTTCAGTTTTAAGACTTATAACATGCGATTTTATTTTACATAAAGTGACGCCATCCACATCCCCTGAAGAATTCATCATTTTCATTTGCGATCCAGTGTTAAACAACATCTACAGTAAAGTACGCTTAAGACGTCACTATCGCTGAATAATACACACACACACACACACAAAAAAGATTTCGTCATTCAAAAAACTCGACAAAAAATCGGCCATCTAAAGATTTACAAGCCTTCATTTGTTTGTATTATCATTATAGATATTTAAAATGAAATTTAGTTTCTAAAAGCTCCCTGTTTTATCAGAAATCTTTCATTTATAATTTTTTGAAAAATAGCACGTATTTTAACTTTTTTTATCAGTTTTTATGGGAAAATGGCAACAAAAAGATATAATTTCTATTTTTCTTTCACTTTCTACAGAAATGGAGTTCTTCCGTTGCCAATATTAAGCAAATGGCTCTAAAAACTAAAAAAAAAAAAAAAATAATAATAATAAAAATAATAATAATAATATTTCAAAAATAAATGGAGATGCAGTTTTCAAACAAATTGCATTATAAAGTACTTTTTTTTCGAATATGACGGTATAAACATTGAAAATGTGCGATGCTTAGAAGTTTAAAAAATTGCTATAGAGTATTTAATCGTACTGCTTTGTTTCACGGCTGGCTTCTGTAAGGTAACGTTATTTTTTGGAGATGTCACAAAATAAGCTGGGAGAAAGAAATAGCATACCGTACCGGGGGCTAAAAATAGCGAAAATCTCTCAAAGCAATTTGTCAAAGCATTAACAAAAGAAGGTAAATGTTTTAAATACATCTGCCACAAATTTCCCAGCTTTATCAACCGCCAAAATAAAAGAGGATACCGAGATAAATCCCATAGAGAAGATTAAAAGAAAAGCGCGAAGCAGGGCATGAGCGGTTCAAAGAAACTTCCACGCATGGAATAAAATTATAAGGATTTTAAATACACAATATTTTACATGTTTAACTGTAAAAATCCATAGTATAAGCAAAAAAAAATGAATAAGTTATTATGAAAAAAAGTTACGTCTATTTTATAGTACCAGATTCTCGCAATATTTCGACTATTTAAAAATTTGCGATTTGTGAACAATCCTGACGTGATGGTATGGTAAAAAATGACGGTCATTTTTGGATTCAGCACTAAAAAATACATAAGAACCAATTACCGTAGCTGAAAAAATAACAATCACATCTATTTTTTAATATCAGATTTCTGAAAGAGGGTAATCTCTGAAAAAGGATCCCCTTCAGAAATTTGAAGGGCCTTAACATCCTTGAAAGTCAAAATGTGTCATCTAAGTGGTGTTTATATACCTCTTCACAGGCGCGAATCCCCCCCCCCCTTAAATAAAAAAATATGAATCTATCGATTATCGCGAATTGCGACAAATGGCTGCCGAAAAAAATCGATTTCATCAATCGTTCGCAGGTCAAAGGATCTTGCAAAAAACGCGAATTTCGTCAAAGGATCGCGCAAAAACGCGAACTTCGTCAAAGAAGCGCGGAAAAAACGCGAATTTCGTCAAAGGGTCGCGGAAAAACGCGAATTTCGTCAAAGTGTCGCAGAAAAAAACGCGAATTTCGTCAAAGGATCGCTGAAAAAACGCGAATTTTGTCTAAGAATCGCAGAAAAAAACGCTAATTTCGCCAAAGGATTGCAGAAAAAAAGCGAATTTCGCCAAATAATTGCGGAAAAATGCTAATTTCGCCAAACAATTGCAGAAAAAACGCTAATTTTGCGAAAGAAATTGCGAAAAACGCTAATTTCGCGAATTTCGTCAACAAATCTCAGAAAAAAATGCGAATTTTGTTAAAGAATCGCGAAAAAGATACGCGAATTTACGCAAAGGGACGCGGAAAAAACGCACAATTAGCACCAGGAGGAGCGCATCCACGGGGGGGGGGGGGGTTCGATCGGGGAGTTCGCCCCCCATGATATAAATCCGACGCTTTTAACGGCAGTTTTCGGAACACACAGACAAGCAAACGAAAATCAAACACTTTTCGGGTATCAATGGTAAACATCACTGACGCTTCGGAAATTAGTGAACAAAATAGGATTATGTCCAGTCAAAATGCATATGGCGACATAATTTTTGACACTATGGGTTGAGGTGGGGGACGATGCCACTTCGTGTACCTTTTGTTGAATCTCTACAACATAAATTGACAACTTTATGCGGATCCCTTTAAAGTGTTGAAACTTTTTCGTTCTTTCAAAGAAGCTACAATTCTAATTTCTGTATAACAAAATTTTTGAGGAGTGCTTTATTGTTTGAGAAAAGAATGGGATTCATACAATTTCCAAAGAAAGAAAGAAAGAAAGAAACAAGAAAAAGAAAGGTCCTTTGAAAAATTCAAGCATCTTAATGTTTTCTGAAGACAGCCACTAATGTGTAAAAAATGTACTGTTATTGACACCCACATTGGTAAATTTCAAGGGTATTTGATGAATGAACAAAAGAGGATTATATCCTAACCCCAGTGAGTTAAAATGCGTGTGGTGTGTTGATTTCTTATAAACCAATTTGGTAAATTTGTTCTTCTCTTCTTTGCCCCGATCGAACTCCCCCCCCCCCCTTTCGTGAATGCGCACCTAGGGGAATCTCTTCCCTGTGCTAATATTGCGTTTTTTCCGCGGCCCTTTGACGGAATTCGCGTTTTTTCAGCGATTCTTTGGCGAAATTCGCGTATTTTTTCGCGATTCTTTGAAGAAATTCGCCTTTTTTTCAGAGATCTGTTGATGAAATTGCGTTTTTTGCGCGATTCTTTCGCGAAATTAGCGTTTTCCGCAATTCTTTGTCGAAATTGGCTGTTTTTTCTGCGATCCTTTGACGAAATTCGCGTTTTTTTCTGCGATCTTTTGACGAAATTTGCGTTTTTTTTCGTGGTCCTTTGATGAAATGAGAGATTTTTTGATGAAAATCGCATTTTTTCCGCGCTTCTTTGATAAAATTCGCGTTTTTTCGCGATCCTTTGACGAAATTGGCGTTTTTTGCGCGATCTTTTGACGAAATTCGCGTTTTTTTTGCGACCCTTTGACCTGCGAACAATTCACGAAATTGGCTTTTTTCGGAGACCATTTGCCGAAATTCGAGATAATCGGTGGATTTTTTTTTTTTTTTTGGGGGGGGGGGGGGCGATCGCCCCCCCCCCCCGTGGATCCGCGCCTGTACATACATATACACATATATTACAGTGTATTTGCATTTTTATTTATTGATAAAATATATATATACATAATGCAGGAGCAAAATCGCGATTTCTGCGATGCTGTTGGACCTAGAAAATTGATATTTGGCATGGTGATTACTTTTAAAATGTAAATTCTCGCCAAGAACGGGTTCTTAAACAAAAGAAAAAAAAAGAGGATGGAATGAGCAGAAAACGTTCTAAATTATGATTTATATGTTAAGGCTAAATTTCGAAACTTTAGAAACCGTTCTGTGCGAAGTCGAATTCCTCGTTTCTAGTCCTAACAATTTCAAAGGAATCGTAATTTAGAACTGGAAAATTTTCGGTTCATTTCACACTTTTAAATTTCAGTGTTTATATATATATATATAACCGTTCACTGCATTTACTTCTTAAAGGTAACCATCATATTAAATTTAATGTTTTTAGCTTCGACCTATTCGAATTCGTAATTTTAAAACGTTTGTCGCTCTTGCACCCCTTTGAGGGCAGTCGCACAGAGATAGAAAGTTGCCCAGTTTTAAGTAGAGACTGTCACCAGTATTATCCTGAAAGAATTTTTGACAACTGTTTAGTAGTTCCAAAGTAATTGGGATTTTAGAATACTTTTCGCTTATTTCACTTTTTTAATTTCGACTTTTGTTTTAGAAACTGTTCTGTGCATGCATTTACACCTTAAAAGTAGACAGTCATATTAAATTTCAAGTTTAGAAAAAGGTTCTAAAACCACAATTACTTTGGAACTACTAAACAAATGCCAAAAAACACTGGTAACAGTACCTTTCTTAAAACTGGGCAACTTTTTATCTCTGTGACCATGAAACGTTTTAAAATTGCGAATTTTTTTAATATGTTGAAGCCCAGTAGCAGAAACAGTGCAGCACGGAAGCGGGCGCTGCAGATTATTTTAAACCTTGCAGATTAATCCACCAACTTAAAAATAAATGATGGGCTTAAAAAATAGCTGAAATTTGCTTTAAGTCTCTAGATTTATGGTATTTGTTGTATCCTTATATTATAATATTCTTTATAAATGGAAATTTTGCTTACTTTAAGTGTTTCTGTTATTTCTTATGATAGTAGGCTTATTGGGTCGCAGATAAATTTTTGTTTGCTGCAGACTGACGCAGAAAATTCTGCTTCTGAGTGTTGAAGCTAAAAACATTAAATTTATTATGATGGTTACATTTAAGAAGTAAATGTTAAGAACGGTTGTAAAAAAACACTGAAATTTAAAAGTGTGAAATGAAATGAAAATGTTCCAGTTCTAAATTACGCGATTACTTTGAAATTGTTAGGACTTACAATCGTGAAATTCGACTTTGCACAGAACAGTTTTTAAAATTTTGAAATTTAAAAGGGTGAAATGAGCGGACAAATTTCTAAAATTACGATTACTTTGGAATTATGATTTCTCTTAAACTGTCAGCCTAGAAACTATAATTTTCGCATAGAGAAAACTTCTCAGACGTAGATGCACACGAACAATGATTTTTTTTAAAGAAAAAATAATTATTTGTTATGCCAGCGTTAGATAGAACTTTCCTGAGCAATGGATAAAACGCAAGTACCAGTAATTGCTGTAATTAATTAAAATGATAGTAATAAATAAACATGGTTGCCAAAGGTATAAGGAAGTAGTTTACGTTTAGCCTTTCGACGTACAAAAAAAAAAAACCCGTTTAAATATACTAAACAAATGTTTTCCAACATCATTTTTAATGGCGTTACATATATATATATATATATATATATATATATATTTTTTTTTTTTTTTATGGTGAATGCTATATGGTATGCTAACATCATAAACATTTGTTTGTTTGTAGCAAATAGGCTCTGAAATTACTGAGAATATTTTAAAAGTTCTTTCAGAGTGCGGTTGCGGTAAATGATGAACAGAGTTCCAAAGTGATTGCACTGTATCTGTTTTTTGGAAGGAGGTGGTGCACATGGATTGGAAGGAAAAGACGAAGGTTATATGATTAATTGAAATTTCAGGTTCACCTAATGCGGCATAAGAATGAAGTTTCCATAGAATTTGACTTGGTTATATTTAAATTATCTGCAGCAGTACAATTTCCCCCTAATATTAGTAGGCACACAGATATAACTTAGAATGTTTCAATAATCACGCGTCGAAAGCCACGTGTTTCCACAGTATTTCATATTTTTTAATTGTTACATTTTTGAATTATTTTTTTTTATGTCGATATGTTTTATAAATGACACATGGTATTCAGACAAAAAATTCTTCGTTTAATTCATTTAATGTTCGTATTCAAAATTTTAAAAGCGTTGCCAAAGGCTGCGTATAAGACATTATCTGTTTTAAAATCTTGCCACCTCCCTGGATTTTGTTCTACTGGCGATTCAGTTTCATCCTACCGCATACAACGAACTAGAGGGCACGATTTTTCTGCAGCGATGACAGCGATGACCACTTCGGGAACTCAGCTTTCGCTTTAGAGTGTTAGTGCAATCCCGAGGGGTAGACCACATCCACTCCTCCCGACTCTCAACCAGAGTCTGAGACACGATTTTTCTGCACGGGCCGAAATTTCCATGCCAGGGCCTGGCCCGATACAAAAATTAAAAGTTCGGCCCTAGACCGGCCCGAACAAAAAAAATATTGGCCCGGCCCAGAAAAACGTTAAAATCTCGGCCCGAGTGAATTTCTACAAAACGTTGATTTTTACGTCGATTTGGTTAAAAATTTGCCTCGTACGAGGAGATCTAACCAAACATTCTTATCTTAGCTTTTTTTTTTTTTTTTTTTTTTTTTCATGTTCATAATCTTTATTTTTATAGAAGTGCCGCAGCCTGCGATATTTATTTTTTTAATAAATCTCTGTTGTAGGTAAGTGTTTCAGTTATCATTAATATAGTTAATCCATATTCCATGTATTGAAGTGTTAAAAATCAGAAAAATGCTATACAGTAAAATCTTCTAAGACGGAATTGCATAGGGAAGAAAAAAAATGAGTTATGACAATATCCCTTCTTAGCAAGTGTAAATGTATTATATATTCTTTTCTTACGTATATACTCATTTTGCATGGATCAACACATTTTTCAGTTTAAGGCAGTATTTCGTCATAGGCAGGTTCTTTTTCACACGTTTCACTATATTTTAATTTAGCTATAATTTAATAAGCGTACAAATCTACTATTCTTTAAAAAGAATAAATTTTAATGTTTAATTGTAGAATAATGTCGATTTTAAAATGTATGCATTTTTTGCAGATTTTTGTGCCAGGTCGAATGTTACTGACTTTTGAACGGATCAGGCCAAGCCGAGACGACAATGATTTTCATACGGGCCGGGTCAAAACCAGGACTGAAAATTTTGAGGCGTGAAGACTAGGAAGAATGAAACCAGTATACCGACTATGTACGGAAAAAATAAGGCACATCCCGAACCTTTAGGAAAAAAGTAAGGCCCTGACCCGGCTCGAGTACCGTTAATGGAAATACGCCCGTGCAGATCTCTACAACGAACACTCAACCGATATCCAGCAGAAAAATGAAAGGAACGATATTTGCGCCTTTTGTGAAAGTAGAAACAGATTAATCCTAAAACATACACATGTAAAAACAAGTGGGCAAGTGTGATCAAAGATCGCACAGAGGGTTTCGTTTAATATTCGTTTCAAAACATTTTATCCTTTTGCGAAATCTGTTATTTCCACATTTCGCAACCAGGGACGCACTCTATTCTACACAAACCTCTATCCGAACGAAACTCCGCTTTACAACCTATTCGTAGCTATATTAGTCGAGGGGATCGGGTCTATAACACCCGAGATAGGTAGGCGCCCCCTGGCGGTAAAAAGTGGAACTGAAATATGTAAGGCTATGTGCATAATATGAAAGAGTGGTCAAAGTGGTGTCAGCAAAAGTTAGAAAAGTACCCACCGGGTGCAATGGGGAGAGGTTAGAAAAATTGCTTAAAATACACAAGTTAGAGCCCGGTGGGTAAATAATATAAGACTTTTTGAAATTTTTATGATTTTTCGTGTGATCGCAAGTGTTTTGCTATACGTATGCAAAATTTCAAGTCTTAAACTTAATTAGGGGCTCAGTTAGAAAAAAAAGCTTAAAATACACAAGTTAGAGCCTAGAGGGTTAAATATAAGACTTTTTCAAAATTTTATGATTTGTCGTTTGATGTGAGGTGATGTTCAGCTATAAGTAAGCAAAATTTCAAGTCTCCAACATATATAGTTTCTGAGAACGGGCTCTGTGACGGGCAGACAGACAGAGGAGCGAGACGAATAGGGTTTAGTCAGATGAACGAAACCCTAAAAAAAGAGACAATCAACAAATTAATGATAAAAAAAAAAAAAAAAAAAAACTTACTTTCTATAAAATCTTTTGCAGTTTTCTTCCTTATTTCATTAATATCGTCCGATTCTGGATTTGACCATTCCAACACCAATCTACGACCAAATAAGTGAGTGCTGTGGCAAAGAGCGTCAAATGCCCTCTGTAAAAAGAGAGAGAGAGAGAAAATGTAACTTTTATTAATTTATATTTAGAATCCGCAACTTAATTTCTGATTATCTTTTTTATTTTCATAACTTCTAGAAACTGAAACCATAACAGATAAACAAATATAATAGTACATTTATTTAAGGAAAAATAAAAGGGCTCGATCCAAACTCGACCCACAGAAAAAAATTTACAACCAATCCGACTTCGAACACGATCAGCGCAGGATTCTAATTTCAAGCAACATACGATACAATACAGGAGGTAAAAAAAAAAAAATCTCTGAGAATGAAAAATAATCGTAAATTTTATTATATACAGGCACCAATTAAATTTTTTATTCCTCCAGAACTTTGGATATGTATATAAAACTAATATTTTCTTATATCTTTTCATATTAGTAAATTTTCAAGATTTACATGATTTCCAAGTTAAATAAGCAATTTTAGAACAAACTAGAAATTCTAATTTTATAAAATGCTTTATAAAAGTAGTCTGTAATCTTAATATGACTAAAATTGACGGACAAGAATAAGAATGGGAAAATGCATGCTCAGTTAATCAATTATTTAAGTATAATCTCCCTTCCAACGATCAAAGATTAGACAAGACTTAAAAAGATACTTTAAAGTAATCCTGAAAGATCCCTAAGGAGAAAGGAGATTCGCGTTCGGGAAAGCGGTTGAAGAATTCAGGGAATTAATCCTTGAATTTTATTGATTTAATAACAATGGGAAACTTCACAAAATCAGCTT
This sequence comes from Maratus speciosus, assembly GCA_963932465.1. Classification (NCBI taxonomy): domain Eukaryota; kingdom Metazoa; phylum Arthropoda; class Arachnida; order Araneae; family Salticidae; genus Maratus; species Maratus speciosus. The sequence continues at coordinate 185,291,511 of OZ010790.1, read as the reverse complement.
TAACTTAACCAAGGGATCAAATTCGGACTATACAACATAACTGTTCGGTGTCAATTTAATTTCCAAAAAAGTCAGTTATGTGCAGTACATATTACACCTTGTTCACCTTGACAACAATTGCCGCGTAGTTTTTATATGTTTACCTATGGCAAAGAACTTTCCATTACGATCTAGGAAAGTGGGGATCCTGTTTATTTCTTTATTCAGCATACGTCACAAATGAAAATTTTTAAATTGTGATGGAAAATTTAAACTAATGTTTTAGAAAAAAAAAATATTTACAACCTTATACAGGTCGACATCATCGAAAAATGACCCCTGCTGACCTAATAACGTGAGAAAATTCTAATATACGCGAGTACATATGGATTAATTGTAAAAATAGCGAAAACGGATTCAGTGAGCTTCAAAATTTAAACATATCAATATGTCCATAATCCAGTTTTTATCCCGATTACAATACTTTCCGTACACTGTATATGCGCAGAGAAAATAAAAATGTAGCTGGAAACATAGAAACTCAATAATCATTTCAAGATAAATTAAAAAATAATTAAAAGCTCTTTAAATTTAATAAAATATCATTACCCATCCCCATCACGAAAAATAAAAGAAAGAAAAATCTAGGAAAAGAAACTATAAACGGACAAGTTCGTAGAATTTCTGCTCTTTTCTGTAAGTGTAATAAACTGTTAACGTTCCCGAAAATATTTAAGCTTAATTAAACGTTTCATTTTAAAAATGACGACATTTTCAGATTTTAAAGTTCATGATTTGCATGTGATTTGATATAGGGGCGACTTTCACATATGTTGAAAAATAATATTTGATATCAAATTATATTGACAGTTAAAAAAGGAACAACAGGAGAAAAAAATATTATTGCAAATAAAATAAATAAATGTTTCAAATAATCTTTTAAATCACATAAAGATACTTCATCGATTTAAAACTTTCATTCATGTCCTTCTTATACCCGAACTCCATCTAGATATAGACTAATAAAATAAAAGATTGCTTTGTCTATGTGTGTGTGTTGGCGATGAATAGCGAAATCTAGCGCACTTAGAAATCTGAAAATGTGGATGAGGATAATCCAAGGTAGGTTTGAATGAATCTCAGGCTCAGATTTTTAAATTTTCGATAATTAGCCGAGATATTAATTACAAATTCACAAAAAAGCGATATTTGTTTGCAAATCGTCGGAGGCGCGCTCACGCACATTCAGTCTCTTCTTTCCCGATCGCGTAGAAGGGATGAACCAAATGCTGCATTTTTTTGGTCGTTTGTCTTAAAGCACTATATGGCCGAACACGTTCGGGATACGGAGAAAAGGAATACATATTCTTAAATTTTGTGCTTTTACATCTTAAACGGCGCAATCAGTTCGAGAATTATTGTTAATCCTTTGAAAAAGAAAATTCAATAAGGGTCGTTTTCGCGTTTGACTTTATCTCCCTTTCGGCAACGTACTCCCAGGGCTCAATTTTGGAGGAAACGATTAATAAAAAGTATGTATTTAAAGCTGAGACCTACTTTTCGATCGGTTTTCGAAAATACGAATTTTAACCGTTTCAAGGAATTCGCGACTGCAGGTCACTTCGCGCTTCCCGGAGACGATCTTTTTTTTCTACGCTAAAAGTAACTAACGTCTTACTGCTAAAAGTAACTAACGTTAATTACTGATTCAATTGAAGTGATTCTCATCACTTCGGCAGCGTCTATTACAAACCTCTACATTTTTAACACAAATCGTCAGTATACTGGAAGATATGATTTCGCGTCGGTGTATGCAGTCAAAGACATTGGCCCCTCAACATTATCGAGTGTATCAATAAAAAATTCTGCAACGTATGAAAATGCACATATCGTTAACCCCTTCCTGACCGGCGGATTTTACACAAATTTTATTCGGTTGGCACCACTTTTTTTTTTTTTTTCTTTTTTGTAAAAAGTTACCTTTACTTACACAATCACGAAAATGCTCTAATTAAAGAAAGCAAATATTACTTTTCTTTTTTACCGTTGCCTAAAACAAATTCTGTATGCTCTTTTTGAAAGAGCATATATGCACCCATGGTCCTGAATGGGTTAAAACATCTAGAGGAAAAAAAATTCTTTTAGATGTTATAATATCGTTTTAAATATGACATAATAGTTACCATTAATTGTTTTTCGCAATAAATAATTTATTTATCATAAACCTTTCTTTCTTTTTCCTTATTCATGTGTAAAATATATATTTCAATTGAAAATAAAGAGTTTAGAAACATTATTACTCAGGCTTTTTAAAATATAACAACAGTAGATGAAAAACGGCTATTTCGAAATATGAATAATATCTCTATTCAGATATAGAAAATTTAAACAGTACAAAAAAAAAAAAAAAAAAAAAAAAAAAGGGACAGAACAATGCACATTTCACCTAGTCAAGTATATGCCTCCAAAAAGATGGTTAAACTGCTATGCATAGTTTTTGATCCTATAAAATTTTGTAACTGAACCGTATATTGACCAAATTCAACGTTAAATAGATCTTAAAATAATTCGAATTAAAATATTGTCTGCTTCAGCGTGTTTACAACACATTTCTCTATAAAACCACCAATTTTCATGTTTTATATGCAACAGTATTTGCTGGATAAGTCTTGAAAGTAAAAGAGTCACAATTTTTATTACGGTAGCCGCTATATATATATTTTTTAAAGAATAAAGAGATTTTAATAAATAAAAGTCAAATATATTGTTTTGAGCTGGTTCATAATTTGAGAAATAACTCTACATATCACCAAATATAAGATAAGAATCATAATTGCTTAGAATTTTCATGAAGTCTGGCACCACTTTTTCTGTTTACAAAAATTTCACTTAATTTTTAAATAGCAGAATTCGTAATCGATGCGTTGAGCAGCAGGATATGCAATAGTTTTCTGCGATTAAATAAGGCGAACAATTCTATTCAAAAATTCTGATAGAAGTGTACTTATATAAATTACCTTATATAAATTCGAAAAATAAAGTATTTGAAAGAGTTAAAGCACTTAATTTGCATAAGTAATATCTTACAGTGTATTAAATTAACATTCTATAATTTATAACAGTCCAAATATTTAGCCAAAATTTAAAGCGTAGATAGATAAAACAAATTCATAATAAATAAACAGTCGTTTTAATATTCACCTGTTAATATCTTAAATAGTTGCATGTTTTAAATTATACTTGCGCCAAGAAGTCAAATGTTAAGGCAGTGGTTAATTCTGGGTAGAAAAAATTCTGAAAAGTTACAGTAGAGGGTGGGGGGATTTTCTCCTGGCTCTAATCGCGTGTTTCTTCCGCGGTCCTTTGGCGAAATTCGCGTTTTTTTCAAGAATCCTTTAACGAAGTTCTTGTTTTTTTCCCCCAAGCTATCCTTTGACGAATTCACGTTTTTTCGCGATCCCTTTTATGAAATTTCTTTTTTTTCTAGCGATTTGTTGACGAAAATCGCGCTTATCTAGCGATCTTTTGACAAAAATCGCGCTTTTTCGCGATCCTTTAGCAATTTGCATTTTCCTTTTTTCGAAATCCTTTTTCATCGGCGTGACCATGTCGAAATTCGCGATATTTTTTTTGTGTCCGAATTTTCGGACTGATGATCGATTTTTGAAAAAATTAGGAACCGAATGCATCAAATTTTCGGAAAATTCGGAACAGAATCAGCCCTGTGTTAATGACGTTGATGGAGGAATGAATGCAAAGATCTGATAACAGTAAACTTCCAAGGTGAAAAGAAAAAATAAAATCTGAGAACTAGAATCTCCTTAACCCTTTCCGGCCTTTAGTAATTCTGTTTATAAACAGTTGAAATAATGGACTGACATCAGAATTTATAAACGAATTTATTTGAAAATATAAACTTGCTTATTTTCAAGCAAGTTATAAAAGGAAAACTTTAATTAGATATTCTGGGTGTAAGTAAAATAAAAATTAGCGTCCCTTTTTAAGGACACCGTCCGTGAAAGGGTTAAATGAATACACGACAATTATAATTTTAATATTTCTCTCCAGATGGCAGCAGCAAATTTTTCTATTATGCTTACTTAAAAATACCCGGTAGTTTCTAGAGTATATTTGGAATAATATAAAATGCTTAGTATCTCTCAAAGTTTTAGTTCAAAGCTAAAAATAATTATGAGAACAACTATGCTATTTTTTTTTAAATTGTTATTACTAGCAGAAATAATTAATAACAATACAGCTTAATCAATTAAATACCAATTACTTTCCTCTTCTGTTACTAGAGGGCACCACCAAAAAGAAAATGCTCACTCCCATTTTTTAATTTTTAAATTAATATTTTTGGATTTTTTTTTCCCATGCTGATTTACCTATTATTGATTTTTCTCAATTGGGTCTTTCAAGTATGCTTTTTTTTCCCTTTACCTTTTCTTCTGTTCAATCAAAATATTTACATTCGTTTTTAATTAAAGGAAGGTTCTACTTCTTTGGATCAAAATTTCGGATTTTTTTTTTGCAAAATCGTTTTTGTTCCAGCTTATACCACCGAAATGCATTATTTTTATTGCTTAAATATTTTTTAGGGCTCGCAAAAGGTTAAAAAAGAAAGGAAAAAATGAAAGCGAGCTTTTTTTTTGTTCAAATAACTACCATTTTGTCAAAAATCAAATTTTAAAACTAAACGTTGGTATAAGCTCTAGAAACTTTAATGCCCTTTCATAATATGGTGACCAAATTTGTTTGAGATTCTTATAACCGGAGAAATACGGTTGCCTGTTTGGAAGTCCATAGCACGCATCTGCAGTCACACAAGACATATTATTATTTTTTTTTTTACACACACACACACACAAAAGTTTAAATATATAATTAGAATGTCAACAAAAATAAAGCAAAACAGTAAAGTCCAAAAGTAATACATCTTTTCCTTGTAACCGATCCCCCCCCCCCCCCCCTCCACCCCCAAGTAAAAATCACGTAAATTCAGAAGTAGAACATTCCTTTATGGCGAATTTTCTTCGCTGAACAACGTGAAATTTTAGCTTTAAATAACTTTCAGAGCACAGTCATAAAATAGTAGGAGTTTCCAAGATTCTCCAGGAGCAAAGTTAAAGCACATAGTGAATTTTTAAATAAATAGAAAACTTAAAAGATTGAAATATTCATTTTTTTTTCCTATTTGCCTGAAAATAGGCAGTTCAAATACATACGAGATTAATATTTATACTTATTGATTCTAATAATATTTGCAGTAAATTTCATAATCTCAATAAAATATTTACAACTAAATTCTTATTTCAGAAATAACTAAAAGGTGCCTTTTTGTTATTTGCAGATAAATAATTTTTTTCAGCCATAATGGAAAAAAAATAATAAAAAGAAAATTAAAATAAAGAAATATGACTAAATAAATAAATATATCTATATATTTAAAACGCTAAGGGTTTTCTTTCGACAGCCCGTGAGAAGAAACTACTGCATCAAATTACACCAATCTTTTTTTAAATGAAAGATATTTGGCCACAGATTTGTTATCGTTCATTCATATGTTGAAATATTTTATTAATTACCCGTAATTTTAAATTAAAATTCTACAGTTGCACATGCGCGCAGTACATAAGTACAAGTCTGCCTTTGGAGTGATGCGCTGCACATGCGCAAAGATGCTGGCTCAGTTGAACTATCATGTTACAGGTAGAAGTTCTTTTAAGTTCGTCTGCTATTCGATCTCACTGTAAACTAGCTTTTCTTTCTTTCACAAAGTTAATATTATTTGGCTCTTTCAGCATTATTAACAATTCAAAAATTACTGTGTGAGCTAGATACGGTTTATTTTGAGAGTGCCATATTGTTTTGGTTATATTACACACAGAAGATAAACACAGTGACTTGAGGTAAAAGTTATATCCGTCTTATGAATTGCCAATAGTTACACACGAAGATTGGGAAACTAGCACGTTAATTTGTAGCTGCTTCTTTGAAAAAGTAAGGTATTATAAATATTAAAACACCAAAGTTTTTCTGTAAGATCAAAACTCAAATTCGAGACAATTACGTATGCGTCAACTGATTTTCGAACTTCTTCAATTTAGAAGGAAGAAAAGGGAGTTCCAGTTAGCGTAGTGGGTTAACACGACAGTCTAAAGCTCAGAATTTTTGTAGCGGGTGCAGGTTCGAACCCAAGCCTGGCAAAATGTGTAATATTTTTGTCGATAATTCCTTTCAGTAATGACATATTTTATTAGGAAGAGAAGTTATAGGATTTTTATTATTATTTTTTATTATTATTATGAATGCTTTATAATTAAATAAAATTTAACACTCAGTAATATTTAGAAAAAATAATGATTTTATATTTAAAATATTTTGCATGTAATTATCAATTAAATAAATTGAGCTGATCTACGATTTTCTTTATATTCTCTGACCATTACCAAGAATATATATATGTGTGTGTCAGAAAGAAAAGTTTGTCATTCTTTTCCGTAAAAAATAAAACGGAAAGAAAGAAGAATATTCGTATAAGAGCTATAAAAGAAATCACCTTGATATCCAGGTTTAATATTTAAAAAATGTATAAAAATGTGAAATAAAATTCAAGTAATAAAAAAATGTATATTATAAATCGTTAGCTGCATCAAGTTTCAAAATTAGGTTTTTAGATAATGAGACAGATAAAAATTAAATTCACGTCAGCTTTTAATCGTCGTGTAGTTTAAAAAAAAAAAAATAAATAAATGAAAATAAATATTGTTATTAAAAAAAAAAAAAAAAAAAAAAAAAAAAAAAAAAAAAAAAAAGAGGCCATAGTAAGTTAAATTAAATTCTCTACCCGACATTTTTAGATAAATTTCTGATTAAAAGCAAGCATAATTGGTTGTAAATTATAAACTTAAAATTCTTTCACTTCATTGAATAGGTTAGACTGACAGCAGCATCTATCGCCTTAAAGAAATAGGAATCACTTATGCAATATAAAAATTCGTCATTCAATAATTAATTTAAAAGCAACTAGTTAAAAAATTCAAGAATTTTTCTGATGAAACATTCAAGTTATTTACCGTCAAATCTTGACGGGCACTATCTAGTGTATGTTTAAATTTTCAAAACATATTACATCATTTTATATAGGTGTCCCCTTACAAGGTAACCCTAGAGAGAAAAAAATACACGTTGTTTGGTTGTTATCAAACACAATGTTGGGCTCGAAATATTTGATTAAACTTGTTTTGCTTGATCACAAAATTTATTTACATACTTAGAAATAGACATGGGACATTCAGAGACGTTGATATTGACAGTTATTTATATATTTACACAAATATAGATTAATTTTACCTTGAATTCGGGTAATCATACTTTACACCAAAAAAGATGATCCTAAAATATGTTTTCTATCTGCACTCTATTAAATTCTCATCATGCTTTCTCAGGGAAATAGACGAAATTTTTCTAAATAACATTTATAGCTACAGACGATAAAAACACTCGACAAAAATTTATTTTAATTACTTTATAAAAGCAGATGCCAACTTTTATTTTCTAAATTTAAACTGCTTCTCGTCAGATAAAAAATGTAAAAGAAGGGAAAAGAAAAAAACTATGTTGCTATAGCAACGAGCCAAGTTTAACAACTAAAATAAAATATCACAGTGGTGTTTGGCCAAAGCAATGCATATTAAAAAAAAAAATTTACCAAATCCTAACATAGCCATTGAATTACTATTACATGTTATTTTATAATAGATGTCTAACTGAAAAGGTAGCCTTAGAAAATGTTTGTTTTACAAGAAAGCACAGAAGGGGGGGGGGGGGATACAATTACATGTCATAGCTCAGTGTTTAAAAAATAGTGGTAATCACAGGAATTACTTGAAATATCCTCCCTGAGTTTTCAAGCACAGTTAAATTACATAGTCCTGTATTTCTTTTTCTAGAACAAATATTTTCCGGGACACCCTCTATTGACAGTAAATGACATTAGCATTCATGAATGCAAAATGAATATGTGCTTCAATAATTAATTATGTATGTTCTATAAAAACTCAAAATAATGTACTAAATGAACATATTTATGATTTGTTATTAAAGATAGTCATCAAGAAAATGTGATCAGGAAAAAAAAAAAAAAAAAAACAAGAACAAAAAGTGTGTCTACAGAAATTGTAAAAAAAAATTTCCCCATTTTAAAAAAAATGTTCAATTCTAAGACTTATCTACATCTGACGGGATAGCTATGGATTAAGCTGGCCACCTGGTCAGGTTATGCTAATCTATCATTTAAAATTTTCAAAAATGGGTAAATTGCTTTCAATATAAGCTCTATCCACAGAAAAGGAGGACATCTGATCACCTTAATTTGAGTTAAATATCAAAAACTCATACCATGTGAATCTTAATATTGAGAAAGACTAATCAGCATGTCAAAAATTTTTTAAAATGTGGTTATATAAAACTAGCAAAACCCACGGCTTTGCTCGCATAATAGTTGAAATATGCTAAGTGATATTTGTATGTCTAATTTTCATTAGAAGATATTTATACTTTTAGGAATAATTCAGAAATTACTAATTAAGACACAATTTGACTAAACTTCATTATTACACTGCATTAGGCAGAAATCAGACTTAAATTAATAAAAAGAACTAAAATTAATTCTAAATAAATGATAATTTCGAAAGTATTTTGAAGGTTTTATGCTCATTTCAGTATTCATTTGAAGTTTTGAATTTTTTAGAAACCATTCTTAGTACGCATTTACATCTTTAAATTAACCACCATGTCAAATTCCAAGCTTCTTGTCTAACGGTGTACCACCTCTCTGGCTGTAGTGGCATTAACATAAAATGCCTATGTTGAAACAGAGACTGTCATCATTAATTTGCAAAAATTTATTTTGAAATTGGTTTGATATTTGCTAATATTTCATACAAAATGTAATTTAGAAAGTTTAAAAGGTTTTTTTTAATGTTTGTTGTTCCTGCCAACCCCACGTGGTAGTGGCACTGGCATAAAATATAGGGCATGTAGGATCAAAGACTGTCACTATTGATTTGTAACCATCACTTTTGTAATCGGTTTATTATTTCACTGAGATTTCATAGAAATCGTAATTTAGGACTTTTTTAGAATGCTTTTCGCTCCTTCCCTTTTACATTTCAAATTTATTTACGACTGTTCTTAGAGGGCATTTATATTTTATGAGTAAACACCATGCCATATTTAAAGTTTCTAGCTTCTTCAGAATCACAGAAATTGCAATTTAGAATGCTTTTTGCTCCTCTGGTGCTATACTACAATTTTTTATCGCGGGCACTTGACCTTCACACTCGTCCTTCGCCAACTGACATGGAAATCATGTATCCTACCATCTCTTCCGTGACTTTCTTTGACCCGGAGAAAATAGGGGACTGTTAAAAACTAAAATACTGAACAGAGATAAGGAGTCTCTTCCACCCTCTCTCGCAGTATACGAACTCCCCACCCTCATCTCGAGTTAAAAAGGTTTCAATACGAGAATGCTTGTATTTCGAATCACCGTTATAGATAATCTTATTTTATGGAGATTCTAGATTTAAAAGCATCTGTTTAACAATCTATATTATAAAGGACAAACATATCTGTGCTTAACGCATACGCCATTTTGCGAATGGCAACACTTTGAAATTTTAAATAAAATTTTGGTTTTACAATTTTCTCTACTGAAAATTTTTAAACTTCTAAACATCACACATTTTAAATTTTTACACCGTTGTATAAGGAAAAAAATGCTCTTTTAAATGCAATTTGTTTGAAAGCTGTATTTCAATTTATTTTTGAGATATTAATTTTTTTGTAGTTTTTTATAACATTTTTCTTATTGTGGCTACATAAGTACCCATTTCTATTGAAATTAAACAGATAATAGTCGAAAATATGAAATACTGTATCTTTTTGTTGCCATTTTCTCATAAAACCTGAAAAAATTGAAATTAAAATATGGGCTATGTCAAGAATATTGTCTGTTATTCCGTGGTAATGATGTCATACGCATACTTTCCTATAGACGAAGTTTAAGACTGTATTGTAAACGTGGATTGTTTTAGCGGATGCAAATGATGTCATTTTATAAAAAAGCGTGTATTTTAATTCTTAAACCTGAATTATGCTTTGTAGAAGTGCGTCATTTTCACAGCCCGGCTGCTTTGAAATTCTTCACGGGTGAAAATGCTTCACTTTTGAGAATAATGTAATCGAAACCACACACTGATAAAACGCAATGTTTTACAAAAAATTACAGTGTCTTTATAAAAGAGAGGTGACATGCAAATAATAGCAATTTATATTATAGAAATTGGTGATTCTGGCTGGATGGATTTGCTTCGCCGAGTTAGACAAGCAAACAAATAATTCGTGGTTTAAAATAATATCATGTTTTGTCCAAAATTCTCTCGAATAATAAAATGCTATTCTTTAAGACATTCTACTATAATTTATCAAAATAACATAATTTGCTTATTTTAATTTTTCCTAATTTTATATAATCTATATATTTAAAACACAAGTGTGTTATTCAGTCATCTGCCCTAATCTTTCTGCTGAACCAATTTTACTAATATTTTTTTTTTAAACTGAAAGCTCTTCATTTGCAGATGTGATCACACTATCTGTTTGTTTTTTTTAAATATCCCCACTTTGATATTTTAATTTTAAAAGCATTAAATTAGATAGCTTTCATTATTGCAGACAAGAGAGAAATAATGAGGTATTTATCTTTATTCACTATATTTTCTGATAAAAATTCAAAATTGTTGATAAAGATTGTTGTATAGGATTTAATGGCGCAAAATCCCATTAGGAGCAGAATATTATATTAGAGCCATAATAACGGAAAATGACATACTGCTTTTGAAAACACGCATTTTTCCGCATAAATTTTCTATATTATTTTTCATTCTGCATGTGTACTGATATTAAGTTTCAGACACTAGGCATAATGCTTATTTAAGTGAAAATGAAGTCATATTTAAAAGAAAACGATCATTTTCTTAGCTAAAACTAAACATTTTAACATAAATGCATCTAAAAAATATAAATTACGGAAATTTTTACTCTCCGGAATTGAGATTAGAATCTCACGTAAAGAGTGCATCTGTTCCCATAAAAGATGTTGCTGACAATCGTGACTTCAAGTTTTCAGTTAAAATGATTTTTAAATGATGAATATGGATATGAGAAGTGCGTATGCAAATTTTGAGAAGGTGAAAATTGCTGTTTTTCATTCCGGAATAACAAGCATAACAACCTCAATTGATAACCACATCCTAATAACTTATCTTTATTATATTTTACTGATTACGTATCTATATTATAAAGAACAAGCGTAACTGTGCGTAACGCTGACGCCATTTTGCGAATGGCAACACTTCACGATAAAATTTCGGTCTTGAAATTCTCGCAACTGCAATTTTTTAATCTTCTGATCATCGAACATTTTCAATTTTCGTCGCATAAGGAAAAAATTTACTTTCAAATGCAATTTGTTTAAAAATTGTATCTTAATTGACTGATGTATTATATTTTCTAAAATAATTTTTAAGCATGATTTTTTTAAAGTTTATCTCATCACGTGCCGGTTTCAATACATAATAATAATAAACATTTTGCACATAAAGCAACAAACATTTTTCAGCATTTGTTTCTGACTATTTTTGCAGAATGAAATTGATACTTCCTTTATAAACAAATAAAAGAATAATATTAAAAAAAAAAACACCAATCTAACATATTTGTGAAAGACAAATTAACGAAATTAATATTTCTTTTATATAAAAGAATAATATTGAAAAAAAAAAAAAAAACATCTAACATATTTGTAATCGTAAAATTTTAATTTTTAGTTCACCAAATAGGATTTTTTTTTTTTTTTTTTTTTTTCAAATGGAATTTGTTTGCAAAGTTCATCTCAGTTTACTGATTGTCTATGGCTTTAAAAACAATTTTAAAGCCTGAAATATTTTTTAATTTATCTATATTGCGCGGAGCTTGATTACGAAAGATTAATCCCTTTGCCCTTAAAACAAAATAAGGAGTTCATTATTTTTTTACGGCTAATATCCATTAAAAAAAGCTTCCCTATGAATAAATAAATAAAATAATATAAATAAAACACAAATTTAACAGATATGTATAATCTCTGAAATTATCAGAATATAAAAGGATGCCGTAAGTAGCAAAATCTGGGTCAAATAACTCTTAGCATGCGGCTAATAAGAAAATATCGCTTTTGATAAATTTCAAAAATTTATTTGATTGTATAATTCATATTTTCTATATGAAAAATGCTTTTTTAATGTAAGTGGGCAATCTAAAAAAAATATTGAATATAAAAAAATATTTTTTCAATTTAAAAAAAAAAAAAATGTTTTCACCTATATTCTTTAACCCGGGAAGCCCGGGTACGATCCCCTAGTTATCAATAAAAACAATTCATTTCTAAAAGCCTACATATTATTGTATCTTTTTTAATGTGACTACAAGAACTGAAAAAAATGGTGCAAATTTAAAATTTTAACACTCATTTAATATGAAATGATCATTCATATAGTTTTTAGTTTTTTCTTCGCTATTTTTCTAGCATTGTCTTTTTTTCGAAATTAGTGGATGATTTTCACTTATTGCAGATATCTGTTATTTATTTTCTCTGTTTTAAAATATCATAATAACCGTTAACCCCCCCCCCCCCCCCCCCAAAAAAAAAAAAAAAAAAAAAAAAAATCATTTACATAAATTTTTGGTACGGTTTTGGATAGCATGATGCAAAAGATAAACCATATTATTGAATAATTACCTTTCTAAGCGAACCTAACTCACATTTACGCAAGGTTCAAAGAGAACCACCGATAACTCCGAACTATTAGGCCGACGAGCTCGTTTTGAATCAAATCCAGCACCTCCCGTCTACCAGCTTTGATAGAAGAACGTCTTGAATATTGATGGAGCCCATTCAGTCGTTAGAAAAAATCGCAAAATCCTAAGTTGGTTGTGGGAAAAAAAACTCAAGATTTCTCTAAAATGGTCAGGGACACCACCCCCCTCCCCCGCAAAATTTGACAATTGGTAGAAGGTTAAAATAACAAAGTACAATATCAAAATTTTGCTCAGAAAAAAGGGGTGGGTGCGTGGAATAAATAGAATTATTCTAAAGATTAAATGCTTATTTATGCGCATGAGTTAAATTTTCACTAGGTACAAGTTCACAACTATTTTGTATATGTAAGAATATAAACAACTGCTTCACTAGATCAGAAATTAGTCAGTTTTGAATTTGATAACAGCCTTAAGTGTCGTGTCGTTACATCTATTTTAGGCAACATGAAGCTAAATTCGTGTGATTATTTTAAAGAAATTGAAAGAAATAGAGGCTAAGAGATTAAAATGTTGCAGGATTCCAGAAATTTTCAAAACAAGTAACGTACAATCTAAAATTGGCAGGAGTGAAAAGTTCACTCTTTGAAAGAGTGACAGGCATTTCCACTGTTTTTGGAGTGACTTTTATAAAAATACATTCCTTAAAGAGTGGAATTTTCCACTCCCTAGAATGGAGTGATATACAGTGTAGCTTCAAAAATCCAGCATTCAGAAATCCGGCATCAAAATTATCTTTTCCCTTTTTCTTTTACACTTTTAAAATTATGGGAGTAGAAAAATAGCAATTCTTTGTGAATTAAAAACTTCAAGATCGAGATTAAAAATGCAAAAAAAGAATATTGGACTTTTTTTTTGTCATTTGTCAGAGGCGATTATTTTCTGAACAAATTGTCTGGGAGATGCATTGTTGCTTAGCTAATGTTGTTGCTAGCATTGTTGCTTAAAACTATCATATATTTATTAAAAAAAAATAATTTCTGTAAGTTCTCCGCGTCACAGCATGTAGCTAATCTTAAAAATTACATTGATGTTTTTATTTATGCACTCTAAAAAACAAGTATGCAAATTTACACATAAAAACAAATATATCAATGATACAAAAATGATTTGCCTATATAAAGTGGTGCATAAATTGACAAAACGCATGTCTAATGTGTAAATTTCAAAATAAGCGTTTGAATGTGTAATTTGCTGATACACTAAATGTGTAAAAAATATCTTATCACTCTTGAAATACACATTTGAATGTGTAAATGGACAGGATCGACTCAAAGACAAAACATTGTTAGTAATAAAAGATATAAAAACAGCAAATTAGTTATTTTATAAGTTAGTAATAACATTATGTAATATTTTGTGATAATTATGTAAATTTATATTAAATACGACAGACATTTATATTTATTAAAATTATTAATAACTGCATTTAATATTCAATTGTTAGTACCTTTTAAATTAATAGTTATGAAACAATTTTCTAGTTAGAACATTAAACATTTTATGTTTTTATTAATAAAATTATAATTAATATAATTACATAAATAATAAAAACTGCAAATAAGTAATTTCATCAGTTAACACAAATAACAAATCAAACAATTATCATGGCAAGAATTTTTGCATTTCAACTTATAAAAATTACTGTTAATACCACAAATCAAAACTTACAAGCCTGTATGTGCATGCTAATCAGATCAAATGCAATCATTAATTTGACGCAATGCGACTTCTATATTAACCCTTATATTCACCCCCTCTTAATGCTTTCGGGCTTAAACTCTAACCCTAGGTTATCGCAAGACCAGGGTCTTAACTGGTGAAGGTCAATGAAAGGCAAGCATCTCGCTTAGCTAAAATCCCAGTGGCAGAAACAACGCGACACGGGGACATAGTCGCGGACAAAGAAAATCTCTTGTGGACAATTTTTGTCTGCAACTTTCAGACATTTTTTTCCCTCCGAAAAACGCGAATTTTGGCATAGGATTGCATAAAAAACACTATTTTTTTCAAAGGATCGCGAAATAAACGCAAATTTCGACAAAGGTTCGTGAAACAAACGCAAATTTCGTCAAAGGATTGCGAATAAAACACAAATTTCGTCAAAGGATCGTGAAACAAACGCAAATTTCTTCAAACGATCACCAACAAAAGGCAAATTTCATCAAAATGCGAATTACGTCATAAGATCGTGGAAAAAAAGCAAATTTCGTCAAAAGATCGTCGAAAAAACGCAAATTTCGTCAAATGATCATGAAAAAAAAACCCCGCAAATTTTGTCAAAGGATCGTGGAAAAGTGTAAATTTCGTCATATGATTGTGGAAAATACACGAATTTTGTCAAAAGATCGCAAAAAATTTCTTAAAAAATCGCAGACAAAAATGTTAATTTCTTCAAAAGGCCGAGGAAAAAACGCAAATTTTGTCAAAGGATTGTGGGAAAAAATGCGAGTTTAGTTAAAGAATTACAAAACAAATGCTAATTTCCTCAAAAGGCCTCGGAAAAAAACACGAATTTCGTCAATTGATCGAGAAAAAAATGCAAAATTCATCAAAGCATCGCACAAAAAAAGCGAATTTCATCAGAAGTCCGCGGGAAAAAACAAATTTCGTCAAAGGATTATAAAAAAAACTCAGAAATTTTTTTGTGCCGTGAAAGTTTAGCTTTTGTTGAGCCTGTAGCATGTCTGAAGGTTGTATGTGGTGTGTATGATTATGAAATGGTGAAACAAAACTTGAGCACACATTTTCAAGGACGCCACCCTGGCCAAAATATTAATTGCAAATTATCCTGGGCTAAAAATTTGGAAAACATATTTAAAACAGCGGAACATTCCCAACTCCAAGAAAGAACAAATGAGCTCTGAATTTTCCGAAGGTTTTTAAAAGCATCTTTATTGTCTATGTATGGTTCTGCTTATCCTTTCCATTTTAGAAATCCTACAAGAAGTTAGCTGATGAAAAGTTATAAGCAAAATAATGTGAATGAATCAAGCTTACCATGTTTAAAAAAAAAATAAAAAATTCCTAGTTGAATGTATTTTCATTAAAATTACATGCAAAATTTAAAGACAGATTATGAAATTTTAAAAGCTTGTCGCAGACAGCTACAAAACTTTCTGCCACTGGGGCTAAAATTACTATAATGGCACGATATAAAACATAGCTTATGTATGAGCAAGTTCTGTCACTAACAATTTGCAACCATTATTTTTGACACCACTTTGGTATTAAATAAGATTGCATAAAAATCGTAATTTAGAACGTTTTTAGAACGCTTTTCACTCAGTTCATCCATTTAAATTTAGAATTTTCTTCTGACAGTTCTTAGAAAGCATTTGCATCTTTTAAGTAATTACCATGCCAAATTTCAAAATGTTAGATCTCGAAGTATCACAAAAACGCAATTTAGAACATTTTTTTCTCCTGCAACCCCCCAGGTGGTAGTGAAAACAACATAAAATGTAGCCAATGTTGTAACAGGTAGTTTCACCACCAATTCGCAACCATTACTTTTGAAATCGGTTTGTTATTTCCTGAGATTGCGTAGAAGTCGCAATTTAGAACATTTTTCGTGCTTTTTCACACTTTTTAAATATTGAATTCTTTAGAAACTGTTCTTAGAGAGCATTTACATCTTATAAGTAAGTACCATGCCTAATTTCATGTTGCTAGCCACTGACAGTATCACAGAAATCACAATTTAGAACGTTTTTCGTTCCATCAACCCCCAGGTGGTAGCAACATCGACATAGAATTGAGCGTATATTAGAGCAATGGGTGTTACCATCAATTTCCAATCAGTACTTTTGAAACTGGTTTAATACATCCTGAGATTGCATAGAAATCGCCATTTAGAACATATTTTAGAACGCTTTTTGCGCATTTTCATATCTTTTAAATTTCGAATTTTTTAGGAAATGTTCTTGGATATAATTTATATCTAATAAGTAACCACTATGGCAAATTTAATGTATATAGGCCCTTCAGTAACACAAAAATCATATTTTTAGAACATTTTTTGCTCCTGAACCCCCTTTGGGGTAGTAACACTAACATAAAATATAGCCTATCTTGGAGCAAGAGCTGTCATTATCAATTTCCAACCATTACTTGTGAAATCGGTTTGATAGTGCCTGAGATTGTGTAGAAATCGCAATTTAGAACGTTTTTCGCCCACTTTTTACCCCTTTTAAATTTTGATTTTTTTAGGAAACGTTTTTAGAGATCCTTTATATGTTACAAGTTACTATCATGCCAAATTTCATGTTTCTAGGCCCTTCAGTATCATAAAAAGCACAATTTGGAATGTTTTTTGCTCCTGCAACCCCAAGGTGGTAGTAACATCGACATAAAATAGAGCCTATGTCAGAACAAGGGCTGTCACCATCAATTTCCAACCATTACTTTTGGAAATCGGTTTGATACTTCCTGAGATTGCATAGAAATCGCCATTTAGAACATTTTTTAGAACACTTTTCGTGCATTATAACCCCTTTTAAATTTCAAATTTTTTAAGAAATGCTCTTAAGAGATCATTATTATGTAATAGGTAACTACCATGCCAAATTTCATGTCTCTAGGCCCATCAGTAAAACAAAAATCACATTTTTAGAAGATTTTTTGCTCTTGTACCTCCTTTGGAGTAGTGGCAATGACATAAAATATAGCCTATGTTGGAGCAAGGGCTGTCACCACCATTTTGACGCCATTATTTTTTTAAATCGATTCGGTACTTCCTGAGATTGCGTAAAAATCGCCATTTAGAACGACTTTTAAAAAGCTTTTTGTGCATTTTCACCCCTTTTAAATTTCGAATGTTTTAAGAAAAGCTCTTTGAGATCATTTACTTCTTATAAGTAACTACCATGCCAAATTTCATGTTTCTAGGTCCTTCAATAACACAAAAATCGCATTTTTAGAACGTTTTTTGCTCCTGCACCCCCCTTTGGGTTAGTGGCATGGACATAAGATATAACCTATGTTCGAACGGGGACTAACTCAATCATTTTAATACCATTACTTTTGAAATCGGTTTGGTAGTCCCAGAGATTACCTCCTACAAGCAAACAAACCTTACTTCTTTATAATATTAGCATAGACAGACAAATCAGTCTCATTGGCAAGGTGAAAATGCAAATATTTTCACATATAGACAAATTTCCCTGATTTTCAAGTATTTTTACAAAATTCCCTGATTTTCTAGATTGATAAACCTTCCTCCTGATTTCTAGATTCTGTAGACACCCTGAAAAAGTGCCCTTTCACTGTTTGCAGATTAATTATTCCTTTTCAGGTATTAAAAAAAATTAAAACATGAAATGAATAAACAGGACTCTATGTTAATAAAAGATTTTGTCTCTCTGTGTGCGTTTATCTGTCTTGTGTATTGATGGGGAGAAATTTGCATTTTACAATCAACGTTATAGACATCTAATTAGCTCTCATTACCCCTTTTATTAGGCATCTCTCCAATACCCCTTTTAAGCATATATTTTAGTTGGCTGATTAGAATTATTTAAATCTTAGTGATCGTTTCGCCTCTGGGAATTTGGTATACCTAAAGGGAACATCTCAATCATTAATCTTCATTAATAATAATAAAAAAAATAAACTTAATCTACTTGCGCTGTGTGTTATTGCAGTACCAATCTCCCTTTGAAGCTGCCAACTAAAAATGCTTAAATTAACAAAATTAAACAGACACATGAGTCATTTACTTACACTTATTTCGTTTTATACACAAACAATAACATTTATTCAGGTAAAAAAAAAACACAAATATACAACACAAACACATATAATTTACTGAATGATTTCCATTGGAAACAATTGAATTCATATAATATTTGAGTAACTTTCATTTTAAACCAGTAAACGATATTCTGTCTTTAATTTACTGACAAGGGTAGGCAAGGGCATATTTCAATTTAAAATGCTATAATTCATCAATTTAACAGGCAGAAGGGAATCAAATAAAAATGTACCTTTTTTGACAGGAATCATAATTTGTTGGGGACATCAGCACTATATGTAGACAGATCCGTATTTGATGAGTATCCATATCAAGAGCCCATATCAAGAAGGTACACTGGCTTCCATTCGGATTTCATTCTACCAAGAACTGCAGCACGCTGATGTGAGAACTGATGGAAAGCACCTTCTTTTTTTTTGAAACACTCTTAGCAAAACATTTTTTTAGACTGCCCCTTTTTTTTTCTCTCTCGTTATATTCCTCTTACACTTGATTCTTTTAATTTATTCGTCCCTTTTATTATTTACTGTTCTCAGCCTCCAATAAGATCTGATCTGTTACTTTCCCTTCTGCCAATTTTGTGATTTAAATGGTCGTTTTTGAAAATTATATGCCTGCCTCTATGTCTGTACCACCCACTCGTTGTCTTCCAGCTGTGTGTCCTGGAGGGAAAGACTCTAGTCCAGTATCGTAAATCTAATGTCCGAACATTGTCGTAAAACTGTCTATTCGTAAAATTTAATTGTTATAGTTCTGCTTATTTGTAAATGGTGATTGTAAAAATGTGTCCGATAGGTGATTTTTACTACAGGGAGATCTCCTGAACGCTGGGGTTTTCTCTTTTATTTTCTTTCAAATCAATGGTTTTGATGATGTGTATTTTAATCACATCATCTATGTTTGCCATGGCTAAGGAAATCTACCATCTGTAGAGGTCTGCGATTTTGGATAAGGATAGACAAAGATATGTCCAAATGCACCTGAGGTCAGATTTTTAATTTTTTGATAAATATCTCATAGACCAGGAGCCAGCAGCACAGACAATCACCTCATCGAGTTCACAGATGAAATTCTAGGATTAGTTAAATCTTGATTTGTACATTAAAATGCAATCGTTCTGACAAGTCATATCTTGGAGGAAAACACCTGAAAATTTCATTTTAGTGGCTGACTCGTAGGTTTAACATTGTGTTTTCCTTCCCCCAGTTTTCCATGTTTTCATACCTTTAGGTGCAGGAAAACACAATGGTAAACCTATGAGTCAGCTGCTAAAATCAGGTTTTCTGGTGTTTTCCACCAAGATATGACTTGGCAAACCGATTGCGTTTTAATATGCGAATCAAGATTTACTAATCCTAGAATTTCATCCGTGAACTCGGCGAGGTGATTGTCTGTGCTGCTGTCGCCCAGTCTATCATAAATGAATTAAATATCCTAATGAACAAGCTTAAATTTTCAGCAGTTTAGCAGAATTAAGATCGCTTTTGCCCATGTCAGGAGCATATCCATGTTTTTTCAATAAAACAGACATAATAACATTTTTCAGCGTTTTGATATTTCAATTCCTTTTATAAAATTACAAAAAATTAATGCTTACTATTTAAAAAAATATATTTTTTGAAGGTTGATTTCATATTCATTTTCATGTTTTCTGCAGTTTTAAACTGCTATCTCTGTTCCCCAGATAAAAATACAAAAACAAAAAATACCCAGATATTCACAGTATCTTCACGGTCGTAATGATTTTAATTCCTTGGTTTCACCACATTCATCATTACCCTGATTAATTTTTCCATAATTCACATAAACTCTGGTTTGTGATTTCTTAGTTTAAATTTTTGCCATAGAAACCCTTCCTTCCGAGTCACAACGCCAAAAATTGTGGAGAAAAAAAAAATAAGCATGGAAAAATCACCACATAAATAAATAGTAGACATAACAAAGTAAAACTAAAGGCAATAAAGAGAAACTAAATAACAAAACTTAACAGAAAGTGACAATATAACCACAAATGATGAATGTCCAAACTTGAGACGGTTTTCTTCTTATGTTAAAGTGTTAACAAACTCATGACTAATAAACTAATATGGATACAGAAAGATGCCTGAAGCAAGTTCAATTGAATGAAAATGATTTTTTTTTTTTTTTTTTTGAAATATTACAAGGTTGTTGATGCAAATAATATTTTAAATAACTTAAAAATGCAGTCGTCAGGTGTATTTCCAACAACAGATTAAAGAAAACAAGTTTCGATTGTAAAATGTATGGATTTTTTTTTTTATAATTTTAGTTAAGGCTTGATGAAAGGAATTAGTTTAGAGTCCTTTAAAGTCAAACGTTATTATTATTATTATTTAAACTAGTTGTGTGGCAACCCGATGTGTTGCTTTTGAATTGCATGAGATCATCCGATTCTTTTGGGGAAAACAAAATCTAACTTCATTGAAAATTTAGAAGACAGTTATCGAATTAATTTTATTAAATACAATATTTCAAATAATAAATCATGTTTACAATTTAAGTCAAAAGTTTTCCCAATAAAAATACACATGTTCTATAACTTTATATGCCAAAAGCTTTTTGTTTTTCCAAGATTTAGCTTCTAATTTCGGAGCTGGTAGAAATGACGTCATTTAGGTGAACTTATACAAAAATTACTTTTTTTTGGCAAATTTATTCAAAAGCATTTTATATTTATGAATTAAATTAAAAGCTTAGAGAAATATAATTTTTCTTGCTAAAATATTTTAACATTCTTATGAAAAGTTTTAATTACCACCTTAAGGAAATAGTTGAAAATCTATTTTTATATTTTAAATTAAATTGAAAAAGCTATGATGGATTTTTTTCCTTATTTACACGAATGGAATTTATCTCAATGCTCCATTCAATTGACGATTTTTTCCCCTTCTAAAATAAACTGATTTATGAAGCTTGAATAGGTGAAAATGAATTTGTACTTCTTTAAATTTTCTAGAAAAATAAAATTCAACCACAATATTATTTTCACTATCTATTAAAATAAAAGTTAATTTCCACTTGAAAACGATGTCAAACAAAGAAATCTAATAATCTACAAAAATAGAGCAATTAAGCTGCCACCATTACAGAAATGTTGTTAAAAATTACAAAAAAAGTAATATTTCAAAAACTAATTCAAATTTTAAAATTCTAAGATCACTTTTGACATCCTCTGATCCCCATGGAAAACTGCCCAAATTTTATATTCTAAGAGGAGTAGCTGCGAAATACAAATGGACAGTCACTTTTTAATAAATAGATTGGTGAAGTTTTAATTTTGTTATAAAAAATTAGCCAGAGACAAACGCTGAACTATTTATGTTATTTTGAGCAATGGAATCTGCACACGATGGAGAGAGATTAAAAAAAAATCATGCTTGAAAATTATTTTAAAAGCCATAATAAAACAGGCAATTAAGGTACAGTTTTCAAACAAATTGCATTTGAAAATAGATTTTTTCCCTCTATATGATGGTGTAAAAGTTTAAAATGTGTGATGTTTAGAAATTAAAAAAATTTCAAAACCGAAATTTCATCGTCAAGTGTTGTCATTTGCAAAATGATGTCAGTGTTACGCACAGACACATTTGTCTTCTATAATAGTGTTAAAACATATAGTAAGTTGAAAATTTGAAATGATGTAATTGTTTGTATAGAATTATAACTTGGTAGACTATTCCTCGTACTCTTGCATCACAGGTATTTTTTTTTTAAATGAAACTTTATACACTGTAGAGTCCAGATTATTTGAGACACTCAGTATTGTTACACATTTGGTTAACTGACACCAGCATCCAATTTACATGGTGCATTTAGAGATGAATTCAGACTCTTTTTTCGGAGCCAAAGCTCAAAAAATGTTGTGTGACTAGAATCTGAGTTGATGCTAAAAGCACATAGCAGAAAATTGTGGATAAATTTAAAAATTATTTCAAGATTGATATTCCCATTTTAAAATACCTTCTTACACAGAAATAATTATTATTCCTTAGTATACAATTTTACATGAAAGCATATCAAAATAAAAATTTAATAGCAAATATCCTTCATCTTACAATTTCCACATCCCTTCAAGAATATAAATCTTTTTGACACATTCATGAAATCAGTTTTACATTGGGTGTTCACACATTATTTAGATGATTTTCAAGGTACTTATAGAATTATTTTACTCTAAAATATTTGTGTTTTAAATGTTCAATTTAGCAACCCTTATTTGAACAACCTTTCTACATTGTAATTTCCATGGAAATAATGTTTTTTGTAGTTTAGAAAGACATATTTTGGGAGAATTCCTCTTGAATAGCTTTCCAAAGTCCAAGAAGTGTTGTAGGTTGATGTTTGGCAAATGCACTTTAAAAGTTGAATAGTGCAAAAATCCATGGTTGATGTATCAGGTGATTTAGCAGATATATCTTTGAAGGGTATAGCCCTGATACCTGTTTCTCAATCCATTTTTCCCCAGGAAATTAACAGTCGATTGTGATGTGTGGCTGCTTGCTTAT
Organism: Maratus speciosus; assembly: GCA_963932465.1. Taxonomy (NCBI): domain Eukaryota; kingdom Metazoa; phylum Arthropoda; class Arachnida; order Araneae; family Salticidae; genus Maratus; species Maratus speciosus. The sequence goes on along the minus strand of OZ010790.1, from coordinate 185,268,327 downwards.
CATGATGCAGTTCAACAAATTGATGGCTCTGGCGGTAAAGAGATGGTATTTCATGTTTGAAGATTGGGAGTAAAATATATCTCTGATAGTATGTGGAGTAGATCTTAACATTTTTCTCTACTCTCTTTATTTCTAATTAGCTGTTATATGCAAAGCCAGCAACAATTACAAATCCTTTGCTAAAACTTTCTTTAGATACCTTGAATCATGTTTTAAGATTTTTTTTCTCTTCTTTGATGATGATAAATTGATCTCTTTTTATTATAATCATTTAAATAGACCCAAGCTTCATCTATTGTAACAACATTTTTTACTTTGTTTATGGAAGAATAGTGCTAAAATTAACATTTTTATTTAGATACCCAATCAAAAAAAAAGAATTCCTGAAAAATTTTGCACACATTGTACAACTGCACAGGGTCTTACATTCTTGAAGTTTAGTTATAAAAAAATAAATTCATTTTCTTTCTTTTTTTTTTTTTACCACAAAATGCAGAACGAAAATCTGACAGCTTCTGTTGCAGCCAAATGCTAGAGTAAGCTTTGACTTTTACAAATGAAATAAGAGAGATAAAATTCTTCCTGCTATTAAACTGAAAATTAGAACAGATTTTTGTAAAAAGGTCCATTTATATCTTTTTATGATTGGTTATTTTTTTGTTTCAAACATGTGTTTCTTTCTTTAAATTTAAAGTATAACCTACTTGTCAGAAGCAATAATTTATAATAATACTGATAATAAATTATTGGAATATTATGTTTATTTAAACCTGTTATAATATAACATTTTACAAGCACTTTCAAAAAATTTTCCTCAGCCTATTGACATATCAATAGCACACAAAAATAACCATATTCATTAAATTTCAGTAATCTTTAAAGTTTGTCATTTGGATAGGTAGGTACTTTTAATTTTTTTTAGCTTAAAATTTTGCCGAAAATGAAATAAATATTTTTTGAGAAGTTTTTTTAAGTTCGTTGTTTAAAAATTGCATTTACAAATTTCATCTATAAAAACTCATAAATTATAACCACATACAAAACATAAAACCTTTAAAACAGGTACACACTAGTCAATAATAAATAGGCAAATATGACAGCAGTATTAGAAAACAAAATCTTGTACGAGCATAAAAATCAAGGTTTGTAAGTATGTATTTTCGGGAAAAAATCTAATATTTTGATATCTATTCAATATTTTTTATATAAAATCCGATATTTTCAAAATAAACAGCTTACTGATGATTATAAATATTTCCAGTTTAATATAAATTACATGCTAAAACATATAGCATTTAACATGAAAACTTAATACAATATCTTAAATGTCTTTTTCTTTCATGTACAAGAAAACTGAAGATCAACTAAATAAAAACAGAAGCAATTTTCTGAAAAATTAATTTGCTTTTACACTTAATATAATTGTAAGCTTGTCTGCTTTTTCCTTCCATAAACTGTTGCGAAATTTAAACTAAACTAACCCAGAGCCAAAAACGATTCTCCGTGATGAAAATGTAAATAACTGGTTACCTAAATTAGATTGTTTATATTTCAGTGGCTGTTTTAAGTTAACACGGTATCACATAATTATTGGTTCAACATTTAAAAGCTCAGCCACAGACGTGAATCTTGGAATATATTTTTTTTTCTTTTTAGGCTAAAAAAGCCACTTACCGAGGTAAACTTTATTTGTCTACAGAATGACACAATTAATAACATTTGAAAAATTTATTTACATTGTTTTTGACTGAAAATATCAGAAATATCATGAACAATAATACTTTGAAAATAAATATCAAATACAGTGGAACCTCGTTAACACGAAATTGAGTGGACTGTGAATTTTTTTCGTGTAATCTGGAATTTCATGTTTGTACATGATATTTACAAACCATGAAAATAGCGGTGCCATCTATGTTAGATCATTTTAGGCAATAATAAATTTACTTATCTTCTAATCATTTTTTTAAAAATCCGTTATTGACTTTTCTTTCAATTTTTGTAGATTACTTCTTTCTAGGAACATATGTACCTCATCTAATTTGTCCAAAGCTAGGGAAGCATTCTCTCTTGTTCCATAAGGAAATGTTATATAGCTTTCAATGCTGCGGTAGCTTCATTTAATGACACCGAACTTTTCAGTTCTGTGTCGATTTCTTCATCCTCGTCTGAGACGTCGATGTTGTCATCTTTTTTTTTCAGTTAATGCAGCAATTATTTCTTCATCTGTCGTCATATCCGAAGTCAGCACATCTATGTACAGTGTCTATGCAAATACACTCGACAGACAATGTTTGTGAAATAATTCCCTGTTTTTTGGTTTCTTCTATTAAATCAATCGTCATTTCAGATTCTGTTTCATTAGTTTCTTCATTTATTTCATGTGTACATCCCATATGTCGGAAACAATTTTTCACAGTTCCAGTAATGATACTGTTCCAGAAACTTTTTACACACATTATAGCTTCTACTAAATTCACAGAAAATTCCATTTTATTATCAAAGCATTGAATCATTTTATGAACAATTCTTTTTCTGTACTGCACTTTTAAGCATTGGATAATTCCTTGGTCACAAGGCTGAACTTTGACTGTAGTGTTTGGAGGAAGAAAGACATATTCAATTGCTTTTAATACTGGAACATCTTTATGAGCACTGCAATTGTCCAGTCATAAGCACATTTTTTCTTTTTTCTCGGTAGAATTTTAAGTCCAGATCAAATAACCATTTCATAAAAATAACATTGTTTACCCATGCATTTTCACTGGAAGCGCAGCAAACTGGCAAAATTTTAACGTTTTTGAGAGAACTTGGTTTCACCGACTTACCAATCACGAACAATGGTAATTTTTCACTTCCGTCCATGTTGCAGCCAACCATAATCATAATTCTTTCTTTGCTGAATTTTCCTCCAGTACATTTTTCTCTTTTTAAAGTGTTTGCAAGGGTTGTGCTTTGAAAAACAGTTCCATTTCATCGCCGTTAAGAATATCACAAGGAGCATAATTTTTTTTAACATCTAACCACTTTCCTAAGAAAAAAAGACTATCGAATTCTCATTTATGGTAAATTCTTCTCCACATATCTTTTTGCAGACAATTCTATGATGTTCTTTAAATCTTGTTGGCCATCACGTTAGAACATGTGAAATCGCTGTCACCGAGAGCATCAGTAAAAACCTTTGCTTTCTCTTGCAAAACTGCACCAGTTAAAACAGTGGTCTGGCTTCTTGCTTCTTTTATCCACCATAAGAGACCAATTTCAATTTCTTCATTTTTTCCTGAATGCATCCGTTTTCTTGCTAGTTCGAACTGATTGACATCATAAGCCGCTTTAATCTTTCCACGATTCTTTAAAATTGTAGAGAGGTTATTCCATACTTTGTCACAATTTCTGATTTTTTCAGCACGTTATCACTGACTTCATTTAAAATCTTTTGCTTTGTTTCTAAAGATACAGCTTGCTGTTTTCGACTCATCTTTAAAAGAATTCTACAGAGCAACTGCAAACAGAGTTTCAGTAGGCAGGTATTGAAGTAAGGATTGTCACTTCTTTCAATCGAAGATATGGGATTTCAGAAATACGGTTTATGGTTTGTGTCACTATCAATACAGTCAAACAATTAATGGAACAATCACTTTAAAAAAAGAAACTCCTTCACCCACACATTCATTGTGGCCAATCTATAACTCAGTGATGGAAAATGCCCGCATAAAGGACCAAACAAATAGCTAACAGATACGATTTCTAAAGGTCAGAGGGCAACAGCAGGAGCCGCTGACAGTTCGAACACCACTCTTTTTCATTGTTCGCCTCCCCTTTTCTTTTGTTCACCTCAACTTTCTTTTGTTATTAACCACAAAATGCAATTAGAAAAGAATAGGAAGAGATGATATGATTGATTCCCATCTCAGGCATACTTGCTCAGGATGTGAATAAATGCACCTTAAGCGAAGGAGGGAAACGCGGATTATCAGAGGATAAAGAAAAGCAGAGATTAGTCAAATATTTTACCATTTTTTGAAACCCTTTTTTCTTCTTTATGTCATTTTCAAACATTGAGAAAAATTTCACTTTTAGTAAATATGATGTGACATGTAAGTTTGAAATATCGAAAACTTCGCTTAAAATAGAATGTTTTGATTTTCGAGCAAAAACATTTTTCGCCTTAAATGGGATTTTGCGAAATTCTGTTTTGCGTTAAATGAATTAATTTACGTTGGTTTTCAGGCTTATTTGATGGGACCTCAGTATTATTCCGTGTTAAGCGAAATTTTGCGTTAAGCGATTTCGTGTTAATGAGGTTCAACTGCATATGAAATTATGATATTTTTGACGATGACATGAATGATTTTTGATATTTAAAAAACAAATATCCAATACACATTATGATATTATAGCCATTGATATATATCATCAAACTCCGATAAAAAAGAAAAAGTCATCAATAAGATAACTATTAAAACTATAATTTAGAGAAAATATTCATACTCAAATATGCTAAAAAAAAAAAAATAATAATACCTTTGCATCACCCTTGGTAAGATATTCTACAAAAGCAAAACCTCTGTGCTCACCATCACTGCCCATTTTTTTAGGAAGTCTAACAAATCTTAATGTACCAAATTGCCTAAAAAGAAAAAAAAAAAAAGAGCTATATACACATAGAAAACCTAAAATGCATTTTGCAAAAAAATATACATTTATATAGGAAACACACGAAAAATTGAAGAAAAAGAAATTCTAACTTATATCTTTCTTTATATTGATAAGTAAGTAATAAAAAATGCAGTAAGGAAAAAATTTATCATTGTTAATCATTTTTAAAAATCTTGTTGTTTGCAACACGGTGTTTTCTGACACAACTCCAATGTGACTTACAGTAGCTACATGAAAATTTCAGACATACCTAATAAAGTAAAGAAAGGAAAAGTTTATTTTTATTTTACTATAAATATGGGGCTTTTTTTAATGGTGAATGATAACTATTGATCAACTTTTGTTATTTTCCTGTCCTCAAAATTGGTTTAAAATAATAAATTTGGCATAATTTACAAAAAGATGCTCTATCTTATTTTATAGGAATATAAAAAAACATTGTTACTTGAAAATTTAAGCATACATGGTACAAGGTAAATGATGGCAGAACTCTGACCAGAACAAGTCACAGGCTTATGAACTAACTAACTTAGTAAACTACTGTTGGCAAAGAAACAGGAGATAAATTTGCCATTAGCTTTCCAACAATAATAGAAGAAGGAGTATATCTACCTTAACAAATCTACAACTGTGATAAAACTGGGTTATTTTGTTAAAGAATGCTCAGTCTCAGTAGCACATTTATCGCAAAAGAAGAAGAAAACATTTCCTGGGTATAAACCAATGAATGATTTGTTAATATTGCTTTTATAGGAATGCCACTGAGAAAATAACAAAACAGAAAAAAAAAAAAACCCACACACACATTAAAGAAATTGGAGATTGATTTAAGAAAAAAAAAAATAAGAAAAGCAGAAATCTGCAGAAAAAGTGGCATTTTAGCAGCAAGTGGAAACCGCAAAGTAATTTACCACTCAAGGAATCTCCGAGCATTCAAAAATTTCAATATCTTTAAATCAATCTTAGTGTTTTACTTAAGTCTAACAGCAAAATCTGGGTCACAAGAATTTGATTGGTTTTGCAAAGTATTTGAATCAGCTATCAAAGCCAGTTTTGAGCAAAACAATCTGCTTCTAGATGACATTTTAAGCTTGTATGATAAATTTGGCAATCCATTGGGCATACAAGAAAAAATACCAGAGCAATTATATTTTATCACATTTATTTTTCTTCTTTCCGAAACTACATTTCAGATTCAAACTGATTGGGCTTATAATTGGAAATTTAAAAAATATTTACACAAGGACACTTTTTATCAGGTAATTTGAAAGGTATGAAACTACCAACATAATCTTAAGAAAATTTTGGAAGGAAGTATTTAACACTCTTATAGCAATCAGGCTGATTGCAAATGCTTGGAAATAAGTAACAATGAAATGATTAAAAAACACCATGGAAGAAACTGCCTCTTTCCTATGACAACAAAGAAACTTAAGATAAAGGACATGAATTGATAAAAATTATTTTGCCGCTTACCATAATTTTAACTTGGAAGAACAGAAAGAAGATGTTAAAGAATTACTACAGAGACATGACCATGAACTGAGCACTGATGATGATCAGGTAAAAATAATTTCTATCAGTAATGCGAATAATTTTTATATGAAAAAAAAAATGGAGAGAAACAAAAATTATGACTACTGAAATGAAAAAGTATTTTGGCAAAATTGGAGGAAGTTCAAAATGTTGGTATGAAAAGGAATCCAAACAAATCTGAAGCTATAACAACTGCAGATTTATTTTTGACAAAATCATGCAATTTTCATAAACATTTTTAAAAAGTGGCAGAAACAACCATAGGCCCAGTTTTTATAGGTCCATTTATTAAAAAGCTTCAAAATGATTCCAATTGTCCTTTCGGTAAAGACTGGAATCTAAAAACTTACTTCATATACAAATCATTTATTATTATTATTATCAGCAAATACAATAAAAAAGTGATATTTATTACATTTTTAGGACATTTTAAATGAGTTTTATCTGAATTTTACTATGTATGTGGTGTTGGGAAGAGGTTGAAACAAATTATTACAAGGTGTGAAGCTTGGATTAGGGTTTAACGATTGTAGTCCTAGAATGGATTATTTTCATTAACCAGAATACCACTTGTATAACTAAAAATTTAGTGTACACATGGATAAAGACTATTTAATAATTGTGTAAGGAAATACTGCAAATAAAAAAATATATATATATGGCTTTTAAAAAACTTTAATTCATACCACTCTAAAATTTAACAATTCCATGAGTCAATACGAGACAAAGCAGTTGTTTGACATTTTATAATGGTTATGCAAATTAACCTAGAAAAATTTATCAATAACTATAGCTCATTAAAAATTAAGACAAAAATTAAGAGAACATTTAAATAAAGATAAAGATGTCAAATTTATGCTATGGAACTTGTTTTAGGCTTTTTTGCTAATTTGAAAAGTTCATAAAAATAAAAAATTATTGCTTCTCCGATTCCCCCCCCCCCCCCCCAAAAAAAAAAAAAATTGACAAATGTTCAATGTTTAAAATTTAACTAATCAAATTCAAAATTACAATTAATTAATACATTAGTCACACAAGTCAAATAGTTATAACAAGTTTTTGATGAACTAATCAAAACAATATTAGATTCTGTTATTGCAGTTTCAGGATTAAGTTGTAATACTGTATTACAAAACAAACTATGCTTTCTTTTATAGCAAAGGAATGATAGACACTTGGCTGGTACTAATTATAGCCACCAAATTATAAAAGCTGACAATAAGCATGTGGTTTGATTTTTTTTCCATCTCTTAAATTTGAATAGATTATAGTATTAAACAAACAAATATTAATAAATAACAGTTTTGCCAATTATTAATTTTTCAGCACATAAGTTAATAAATAAATAAGGATTATTATCAACATAATGTATAAATTTGCATGGTTATGTAATGTCCAAGCTTTATCTTAAAAAAAAAAAAGGCAAGTTTTTAAATACATTACACAAGAAAATTTGTTTTAAAGTAAAAAATATATACAGTCAAACACGGTTAAAATGCGTTTCAAGGGAATGGACAAACATCGCATATTGCAGGATTGCATATTAAACATGATTTGTTGTTGCAAGAACTGGGCTTATTTACACACCTTATCCTCTAAATGAACTTTAGAACTTTCATTTATATGTTTATGGTAAAAAATTATGTCTTTTATGTATATTTAGATTAAAATTCAACTGATTCAACTTTAACGCACTTTTTATAGGATTGACTGGAATAATATGTGAAAATAAATAGGGATTCAAATATGGCTTTATTGTCGATTAATACATTACAATAAAAAATAAAACAACGAAGTTATTTTCCAGCTAGATTAATTTTTTAATGCAAAGGAAAAATATTAAATCTTTGAAGCACAATCCAGTTATTAAAATTATATTTAGTACTTGTGATAATGTGTACCATGACAATCTGTGCTTCATTTTTAATTATAATAACCATCCTTATTAATCTTTGGATAAAAATTTTGCTAGCATAGCAAAAAGTTAGCAAAACATAGAAAATATAAAAGAATTATTCAACCGTAGTCATATTTGTTTAACCTTCATTAGTTTAATTTTTTCTGCCTATAACAACATGCATTATAAAACATAGTAGCGATATAACAGACATTTAAAACCTCACTAACACAACACCTCTAACCATGACAATTTTTTAGACATATCTGAGCATCCTGAATTTGTCTATCTCTTTCCACTACAGTAAAAGCACACAAAGCGAGAGACAAAGAATGTTGGGACGCTGGATCAAAGAAGAATTTCAGTGCGCTAATTTAGTAGTGTTTTTTAAATTCAAATATCTACCACTATTTCCGATTAGTAATGTTCACTTTAATTAATTTGTTATTAAATAAAATAAATATTACTATTCAAAAACAGGAGTTATTATCTGAATAAAAAGAATACACTAAATTGGCAACACTGGAGAAGAGAGAAGAAATTTGCATGTTGATCTATGAGTTTGCATCTTAAGTGTGATTTTTTGCCTCAAAGAGCCGAAAACCTATTGTGTATTAAGAAAGATCATGTAATAATAGTTCACGTATTAAATGTGATATTTTTCCATTAGCTTTATGAGCGATGTTGAAGGGACCAGAAAAAATTCGCATATTAACTGTGAGTGTCTTAACACGGGTGCGACTGTATCTTATACTATAATGCGAGCAAAAATTGTGTGTGTGTGTGTGTGTGTATGTAAATTTTATCTTGAAAACGGCTCCATCGATTTTGATTAAATTTTGCACCCTACCGTTTTCGGGCACGAAAAGACCATTGGGATGGGTCTCGTGTTTGAGAAAATTTGACTAGTGGAACCTTTTGGGTCATAATGGGTCAGGGTCAAGCTAATTATATCTAAAGAACGGCTCAATCGATTTTGACTAAATTTTGTATCTAACCATTTTCGGTCATGGAAAGACCATTGGGATGGGTCACGTGTTCGAGAAAATTCGATTAGTGGGTCATTTTTGGGTCACTGTGGGTCAAGCTATTTTTGTTTAAAAAACGGCTCTAACGATTTTCACTAAACTCTATATTCTACAGTTTTGGTTTATGAGAAGACCATTGGGCTATGTCACATTCGAGAAAATTCGATTAATGGGTCATTTTTGGGTCACCGTGGGTCAAGCTAAGTTTATCTAGAAAATGGCTCTAACGATTTTGGTGAAATTTTGCACCCTACTGTTTTTGGGCACAAAAAGACCATTGAGATGGGTCTCGTGTTCTAGAAAATTCGATTAGTGGGTCATTTTGGGTCATAATGGGTCAGGGTCAAGCCAATTATATCTAGAGAACGGCTCAATCGATTTTGACTAAATTTTGTATCTAACCATTTTCGGGCACGAAAAGACCATTGGGATGGGTAACGTGTTACAGAAAATTCAATTAGCGGGTCATATTTGGGTCACCGTGGGTCCAGCCAAGTTTATCTAGATAACGGCTCTACGATTTTGATGAAATTCTGTAATCTATTGTTTTCGGGCACAAAAAAACCATTGGGATGGGTCACATGTTCGAGAAAATTCGATTAGTGGGTCATTTTGGATCATAATGGGTCAGGGTCAAGCTAATTATATCTAGAGAGCAGCTCAATCGATTTTGACTAAATTTTGTATCTGGCCATTTTCGGGCATGAAAAGACCATTGGGATGGGTCTCGTGTTTGAGAAAATTCGATAAGTGGGTCATTTTGGGTCAGGGTCAAGTTAATTATATCTAAAGAATGACTCAATCGATTTTGACTAAATTTTGTATCTAGCGATTTTCGGGCATGTAAAGACCATTGGGACGGGTAAAGTGTTCAAGAAAATTCGATTTGTGGGTCATCTTTGGGTCACCATGAGTCCAGCTAAGTTTATCTAGATAAAGGCTCTACGATTTTGACGAAATTCTGTAATCTATCGTTTTCTGGCACAAAAAGACCACTGGGATGTGTCACGTGTTCGAGAAAATTCGATTAGTGGGTCATTATGGGTCAGGGTCAAGCTAATTATATCTAAAAAATGGCTCAAGACATTTTTTACAAAATTTTTTAATATATGGCCGTTTCTGGTCATGAGATGACCATTGGGCTAAGTCACATGTTCGAGAAAATTCTATTAGTGGGTCATTTTGGGTCACAATGGGCCAAGGTCAAGTTAATTGAATCTAAAAACATGCTCAAAACATTTTGACCAAATTTTATACTATACCGTTTCTGGGCATGAGAAGAAAATTGGGCTAAGTCACATGTTCGAGAAAATTTGATTAGTGGGTCATTTTGGGTGATAATGGGTCAGGGTCCTGCTAATTGTATCTAAAAAGCGGCTTAAACGATTTTGACTAAATTTTGTATTCTATCGTTTTCGGGCTCGAGAAGACCATTGGGCTAGGTCGCATGTTCAAGAAAATTTGATTAGAGAGTCATTTTGGATCACAATGGGTCAGGGTCAAGCTAACTGTATTTAAGAAGTGCTTCAAAACATTTTGACAGAATTTTGTATGATACCGTTTCCGGGCATGATAAGACCATTGGGTAGGGTTGCATGTTCAAGAAAATTCAATCAATGGGTCATTTTGGGTCCTAATGGATCAGGATCAAGCTAACTGTATCTAAAAAGCGGCTCAAAAGATTTTGACAAAACTTTGTACTACACCGTTTCTGGACAAGATAAAACCATTGGGCTGGGCGCATGCTCAAGAAAATTCTATTAGTGTGTCATTTTGGTGATAATGGGTCGGGGTCAAGCTAACAACATCTCAAAAAGATTCAAACAATTTTGACAATTTTTTTTGTTATACCGTTTCACAGTACATAAAGACCATTGAAATAGCTCACATGTTCGATAAATTTCGGGTAGTGTGTTTCTGAATCAACGTGGGGCAAGCTTATTTTATCTAGAAAACGACTAAGAATTTTCACTAAATTTTGTATTTCATCGTTTTCAGACTCGAGAAGAGCATTGTGTTAGGTCGCATGTTCAAAAAAATTCGATTGGTGGGTCATTTTGGGTCACTATGTCTCAGGGTCAAGCTAATTGCATCTAAAACAGCAAGAATGATGCAGTGGGAATAATATATCAAGATAAACACAAAGCTAATTTTGACCGAGCTTAGCTCGGTCATTCCTGCTAGTATACATTTATTCTTCCAAATAAGGCTTATAATAACTCCGGAAGAACAAATTACACACACACATATATATACTTAGATAAAAGGACAACTGAAAGCACTGTTAGACAATATTTTACACAAAAGATGATACTATTCAAGTACAAATATTGAATTTGGGAAAGAGAAGGTTAAAATTCTAATATTTAAAAAAGGACATGGCATTCTTTAAAATAAATCAAAAATGTACATTCACAAAAACCAAGAAGCCTCCCTTTTAGCATCTATTCTAGCAAAAATTTTAATTTGAAAATTTCTTTCTTACATGACTATGGAATAACAGAATTGTAAAAAACCTTATAATATTACATTTTTTATAAAATCTGGCATTTTAATGCCAGAAAATTTTTTAAAAATTTAACTTGAAATTCTATTCAAAAAATATTATCTAATGTTTCTTATTTGATATTTCATTAAAATTTATTAGAATGCTATTTAATTTGTTCAAAACAACTCACTAAACAATTATAAAAAACAATAAAACATACCTGAATAGTTCTCTAACATCTTTTTCAGCAGCTTGAAAAGGAACATTTCTTACAAGAATCTTGGCTGATAATTGTTTTTTAACATCATACCTTTTCTTTTGTGTAGATGCAGATGGTCTATTAAAGAAATAAATATAATTTTCAAACACAGATGAATGAAATAAGATTACATATGCAGCATTGGTTTGCATGAAAATCTAAAAAATTTTAAAGCAATAGCAGTGCAAAAATTTTGTTATACAGCTCATATCTAAAATATTAGAATAATTGAGAAAAAAGTAATAAGAAAATATTATTTTTCATTTATTTATTTTTTATACTAAGTAAATGCAATTAAATTTCTTATAAATGAAATCTGGAATGTTTAAATAAGATTTTAACATTCACAAAATTTAAATTTACAGTACAATAAATTAGGTATACAGCTTTCTGAAACACATAAAATATCAGAATAAAATTTAGATTGGTTCAAAATATTAGAATATTTTATTTTATGCAACAATATTACCTTATGAATATGAAGTAAATGGTAGTTAATATTTTGTAGCATCCCTTTTAGCTTTCATAACAGCGTACAATCGATCTTGAATACTATATACAAGGTGTTTACAAACATTTCTATCAATATTAGCCCAAATAAACTTTATATGTGCCACTAACTCAGTTTTACTTGAAGGAGGATTTTCTTGGAGTTTTTTCTTCATTATACACCATAAGTTTTTGATGGGATTAAGGTCTGGTGAGTTTGGTGGCCAAGGAAGTACCTTAATGTTGTGCTAGCGGAACCAATTCTTAGTTGACACCAAGGTATGCGGTGATGCTAAATCTTGTTGAAAGATGAAATCATCTTCAAATAAATCTTCTGATGATGGAATCATGTAATATTGCAAAATTTCTTGATATATCTGAGAGTTAACCTTTTCGTACACGATGCATAACTTTCCTGGACCTTCTGTCATGCAACCCCAAACCATCACACTAGCAGCAAATTTTATGGAGCATTTAAGGCATTCTTTATCAAACACTTCTTGCTTCATTCTCCAAACTCAAATACCTTGATTACCATATGAAACACAAAACATACTTTCATCCCTAAATAATATATTTTTCCAATCTTCTTCGCTCCATAAATGTCTTGATTTACACCAATTCAATCTTATACGCTTTTGTTTTGCAGTCATGAGAGGTTTTGTTTTAAGTACACGAGATTCAAACTTAAATTTATGGAGACCTCTTAATGTTGTCGATGTAGAAACTTCAACTCCTCCTTCTTTCCACTTTCGGTGCAAGAATCGTAAAATGGTTTTTCTTAACTATACGCTTCAGTTTCCGGTCATCTCTAGCAGATGTTTTTGGTTTTCGGCCGCCATTTCGGCGATTATTTTGCAATTTTCCATTTTTTTTTTAAAAATATTGTTGTGTTAGTATTTTACTAACACTTGATTTGTGAACAATGTAAATAATTCGTTATATAACATTGATTTTTACTGTGCCGATACAAATCAACCATACGAAGTTTACTAGATTTGGGAATATCACTCACACGACCCATGTTAAGACGAAAAGCAAATAAACAGCAAAAAGAATACTGATTTTAAATAAAATCGTCTGATTTAATTAATGATGCCACCAGTTATGAATTGGTGATAATTAAAGGAGAATTAATGTGAAATATTCTAATATTTTGAACCATTTGAATAAATATTCTAATATTTTGACTTTTCAAAATAATTTTTTTTTCAATTAATCTTTTCAAAAATGATATTATTTTTTTAAGATAATAAATAAGCTTAATCAAAAATAAGTTCTTAATAAAAATATTGTTTGCATATTTGCATTAAAAGACAAATTACCAAATGATATTTTCAGTTTGTAAAAAAAGTAATTATTCTAATATTTTGAATATGAGCTGTATATATTTTTGTATTTATTACAAATTACTTTTATTTAGTTTAGTAACACTTTTAAAGATTTATGAAAAAAAAAAAAAATAAATAAACAGCAACAGAATAATAAAAAATTCTACCCTGATAATGAAACTATTTTTCCCCTTGCTTTCACAGGGTTCATACTCATTTTCAAGGAAAAAAAAAAAAAAAAAAAAAACAATCCCCTGATGTATTTTCCAGGATGTTCAATTTTTCCATGTCAACAGTTAAAGACATTTTTCAAACCAGTATCATGACACTCCCACCTCCTCAAAATAAAATAAAAAGGAAGGTAATCTCAAAAATAAAGTTTATGCATCAGATATATAAACAATATGAACAGAACTTTACATTAATTTGTGTAAAACAGAGTTGAAGTCTGTATGCTTGTGGGGCTCTCCTTAAAAACTTGGTAGATTGCAATTTTATTACTTCTTTAAAAAGCATTACGAATAATATGAAGGCTACAAGTGCCAATATCAATTTTAAAATGTACTTTATCTTTCTTAAGTTCCTCTTGAACTGTTGTCAGACCTCACAATGTTAGAAGGGGCACAGATTAAATATAACATACATTATATTCATTCGCAAAAAGGAGTGGCTAGTTTCTAATTCTATATCTCACAATGTTAGAAGTTGTGTCTTAGTTTGTTTTCATTATGATATTCATAAAGCACGCAAATAGGAGCTATTGTCCTCAATTTCCCAGAGTAGCCAATCATTTTGCCAGGTTTTCCCAGATTTGGGGAATTTTTTTCATTATCCCCCGAAATTCCCTGATTTTTACAACCAAAATTTATCTCCTAATTTTCCACTGAATCTCATAATCCCCTGATGAGTACGAACCCTGTTTTAATAGTTGGTCAATCAATGAACCTTTCACATGATTGCTAGCAATGCTGATCATTTATTTTACAACTATACACAACTTTCTTATATTTATTATTACAAGGCCAGTTCTAGGAACAGCTGTCTAACATGAATTTTTGGTGATTATTTTTCACAGTAAAAAGTATAAATGAGTGGTGCCTAGGGGAGCCATATACTCACAAGTCAGGCGTGGGCTGGTGGGCTAGGCACTGTAAGAGCAGGAGAAATAAATAACTTTTATTAAAGCACTTTACTTTATTTGTCAAGACTAGAGGAGATGGCATAGGTGCAAGAAGTCCATTCAAGCCAAGACTGAAAACATTTTTGAATATTAGGTATAACTAAAGGAAATAGGCCAAAAAATTTCAGTGACTCACATTATAGCTAAAAATTTATCTGTTAAAAAAAAAAAAAAAAAAAAAAAAGAGGAAGTGATTAAAAGTTTTTGCTTTAAAATTTGCTATTATTTCACTAGATAAAGAATAATTTACTATTAGTCAAAACTTTCTCAAAGACTGAAATCAGTCCCGAGACTGAAGACTTGCACAAATGTGAGGTGGCAAACTACTGTATTTTTCAAGATTTTTTTTTTTTTTTTTTTTTTTTTTCGGTGCCAAAAGTAAAAAGAGCAAAAAATACACAAAAGTTTTTTAACATTTTTTTAAAAATTAGAGTTATTTTCTTTAAGTATTTATTTGGTACTTTTCGGTTAGCCGGGCACCAGTGTTATATATACATATGTATGTATACCTATATATACATAAATATTTATATTTATACATATATAGAAGCTATATGTATACATATATATGTGTGTGTGTATATACATATATATGTATATAAAGGTATACATACATATGTATATATAACACTGGCGCCCGGCTAACCGAAAAGTACCATTTATTTATATTACTATTTGTTGGAAGGAAACTTGACGAAGCTAAAAAAATCCCTGCCGGCTCGGGCCTACAGGCGGAGGTAGATTTCGATGTTAAGTACTAAATTCTCAACCAAAACTTAAATCAAGATTAGAGATAAAACCCAGTTTCTTCACAAAGAGCGAGCTGTAGGGAGCTAAACTTTTTGTGAAAATTGTAATATACACGAATACACACACACATATATACGGAATAGGTTTAAAAAATGGCTACAAAAAATTCAGAGAACCTTAAAGTGTTAAAATATGTTAATATTTCCATAGTCGGGTTTTTATCATGTTTTAATACGTTTCTTCAAACTTACATGGCGTTACATATTCACTTGCTGAGGTCCATTATATTTCCAATATGACGCAATATACATATTTTTTTAATTCGTCAAATTATTTATTTTGAGTTTTCATGCTGAAATCTTGCTTTAGGAAACTTATGACGTAATATTCAATTTGTTTTCAATTTGTCAAACTATTTAATTTTACACGTGAAAATTTTGCAAAAGAAAAGTAATTGTTGTGGTGAGAATTTTATTATTTGTTTTTTTTTTAATTGTTGGCAACTGCTATAACGAAAAACTTTTATTTTTTTCCTGCCATTGTTGTGTAAGAGCTGGTTTTATCAGAATCATGTTAAGACAGTATTCAAAATTTTGAACCCTCCCCATTTCCACCTTCTTGGGCCGATTTCGCCCATTTTCAATCCCCGCCGAGATATTAGCCATCTCAAAGTTGCTGGCGAGTTTGAAGATGATTCGTGCATAATTGCGACTTTTATCGTGCGGACAAAATTTAGTACATACATACATACATACATATATATATATATATATATATATATAAACTTTTTAGGTGGGGGTGGTTTTGGGTTCCTGGGGTCCTATAATGAAAAGTTATGAAGGAATTTTTCAAAAGTCGCACCATGGTAACGACTGCAATAGGTAGTATTTCTTACGAAATCTACCTAAAAGAAATTATTGTTCCATATATATAATATTTTAATAATAAAAGAAGAACAACTGTGAAAGGGTCAGATATAGAGCAGGAGGTGGCTACACAAACCATCACCTTATTAAGTTCATGGCTGAAATTTTAGGATTATTTAAAACTTGATTAACATATTCAAATACAACTGATCTGCCATGTCATATCTTGATTAAAAACCACCAGCAGACCCAATTTTAGTGGTTGATTGGTAGGTTTACAACTGTGTTTTCCTGCACCCAAATGTATAAAAACATGGAGGACTGGGAGCAGGAAAATATAATGAGAAAGCTACCAATCAACCACTAATATTGGTTCTGCAGATGATTTCCACCAAGATATGATTTGACAGACCAGTTGCATTTTAATATGTTAATTGAGTTTTAACTAATCCTAAAATTTCAGCCATGAACTCAATCAGGTGATTGTTTGTGCAAACTTATATGCATGCAACATATCGGATAATATATCAAAACCATCATTTCAATTTTTCTGAAAATACTGTTTCTATAAGGTGCATTTTGGAAGTATTTCCTAGATTTGGAACCATGAAATATTTTTGCATATTTTGATTTTCAGCCAAATTTACTTTTAACCATCTTATAAGCAACAGAGTCCCATTTCAACTTTTTTGTCACCTGCAGAAATGCATAGGCAGGCACTTTAGGATGACTGCTAAAAAATGGTTGCAATTTTTATCACTCATACATCTATTCTAAATATGGCATAACTTCAATTTTTACATCATTAAATAAGAGAAAAAAAGAAAAAAAAAACTTTCAAATGAAATTTGTATGAAAATTGTAGTTCAATTTAGTAACTTAACCCCTTGGGGACGAGCGACACGTATACGTGCCGGAAATAGGCCTAAGAATCCTCGTTTATCCTCACCAGTAAATTTTTACTGTAAAATTTGCCTTATTTAATCCGAGCATTTTCCCGATTTGAATAGGCACAAACTTCTGTTTTTTAAAACCGGTAGCAAAGTAATAAACGTTTCGTAAAAGGCTCCCATCGCGAAGGGGTTAATAAACATTTTTTAAGCAAGATTTTCTTTCTTTCTTTCTTTCTTTTTTTTTTTTTTTTATCTACTGTAACAAGGAACATTCATTTGTTACAATAATGTAAAGTAATTTGTGGCAGAATTGCCCGTTACAATAATGTAAAGTAATTTGTGGCAGAATTGCCCAGAACAAAAAAGAAATAAAGAAGTTGAAAAAGATTAATTATAAGATACCAGAAATTGGTTCTAAATTAAAATTTCATTTTATGTTGAACATAAGATTAATATAAAGTTAAGTTACTGAAAGATATGTTGAATAAGAACGGGCTCAGAATTGTATTTTAGTTTTTACCTTTGATTTCTTAACTTTCAACGGTATATGTTTCTAAAAGAAAAATAAATTGATGATGCCAGGGATTGAAAAAACATGCAATGATGCAATCAACACTTTCAATCACTATAAACTGGGAAAATTGTAACAAACAAATGAGGTTCACAAAAATGAGTTTTTGTTCATTAAATGAGCATACAACTCTTAGTTCAAAGTTTATTTAAATTTACATAACAGATTGTGAAAATTAAAAAAAATATTTCCAGTACCACAGCAACTGTGTTTCACCATTAGCGTAAAAAAAATTCTATTTATTTCTGATGTAATGGTAGTGATAATTGATGGCACTGATAAAATTTCAAGCTAGTTTAGAGCTGAACACCAAGATGTATCACTTTGCATCACCCTTGCTGTGACTAGACACTTCAGAATTTAAATATTTACAATCAACTTACAATGTGGCTCGAGTAGAAAATTTCACTTCTAAAGAGTGACCATCAAGTTTAGACATCTGTAGATCTTTAACAGCTTTTACGGCAGAGTATTTCTTTTTATATTGCACAAAACCAAAGCCCATAGACAATGATTTACCTAAAAAAATATTTTTCATGCAATTAAGTATAAATAATATTAATTATAGCATGCATAAATGTACAGCATAGTAAGTTAATATTTCACGATAGAAGTAGCTTATACTTAGTTTATTGTTGTTGGCCAATAAGTTATTTGGTGTGATGTGAATTGAAAATAAAACCAGATTTAATATGATAACAATGAAACTGGATAGAAACATTATGTACAATTTGTGATGTTAAAGCAAATGATAAATCACAGGTATAAGAGAAAATAATTACATACCAATATTGATATGCACAATATAATGTATTTTCCAGTGTATAATATACCCCCTCCCCCCACCCCCCCCAAAAAAAAGTTTTAGGGGAGAAAATGAAAGTAAAAGAATGACAATACCTAATTAAAAAATAAAAATATTTATAGAAAATATTGAAATAGTTTTTGAACAGTACACTGACAGAAAATTGTTTTATGTTAGAACTTCAGTAAAACATAAATATGTAATTATTAGGATAAATCTCTGGATGTATTCATTTTCTAAAATTAAATATGATTCTTTATATATAAATTACACCAACCAATGTCACTAATTATATTTATTTTCATTTTAAAATAAAGTATTAACTAAAGCATAATATATATCATCAGGGGTGGGGAAATGCATCATTCAGGGCTCCCAACACATTTTAGTCCTCAAAAAGGGGGAAAGAGGACCATTTTTATTTAAAAAGGGGACTTTGGGGGACCATTTTTATTTAAAAAGGGGACTTCGGGGGACAATTTTTATTAGAAAAGGATCATAAGTAAAAACATTGCACCAATTTTCCTAAATATGCAAGTAAATTTTTAAAATTACCCCAGAAAATATGTTAGATGGTTATCAATATAAGATGTCATTAAACAATGTACACAGTTTTACAGAAACACATTTAAATATCCTACGGCAAGAATATAGAAAGTATTCAATATTTCGGCCTACCTTGATATTTCTCTTTTAAGGTTAAAAATAACAGTGATCAATCAGTGAATAAAAATAGCACAGCATAATAGCGATTCCTGTTGAACATTAAAATTTAAAATTAGATTAATATGTATATTATTAATTATTTTCCTCAAACATAAAATTTAGTTTCTTTCTAGACAACAGAAGCTAGGATAAGCTATAATGTTCATCGGAAAAAGCCTAGTATGGCAAAGCCCCGTAGGGAGTGATCAAAACCAATATTGAATCATCAGTTATTCATAATCATCTTACATATCAAATCTGGTGAAATTTAATCCCAAACATGCCGCAATCTGGCTTTCACAGAAATTATTAAAATTGCAACCCAGTAGTGCCTGCCACTTGTCATGAAATACACCAAAATCTAATCAGTACCAATTTATGTCAAGGATTAAATGAATGTGAAGTTTGATGGAATTTCACCCTAATGATGCTAAAGTATAATTATCATGTAAATTGTGAAAAATTTAACATAGCAATGCCACCTGTTGGGCCATATACAACAAAACCTAATCAGCACCTTTGTGTGCTAAAGTCTAATTAAATATGGCATTTGATGAAATTCCATGCTTTAGTTTTGAGATAGCGTAGCTGCAAATTTTGTATCACAAATAGAGAGAGATTTTTTAAAAAAATAGTCAAATCGTATTCAGGTCAACCTAAAACATATAAATCCATCAAAAAATGGAAATTATTTTCATGATTCCAATACTTTCTTCTGATATAGGTGACTCTGCCCCCTACAAGCTACGCTCGACAAATCCCGTTCAGACACCGCAGACTCTAAAAACACGCTAATTTGATCCACTTTAAAAAGATTATGGAAGATTTGAATAATAATTAAACAACCAGTGATGATCTCACTGTAAACAGATTTCCATTCATTTCCACTTCACTGAGGGATTTTAAGGAATAATCAGCTGCTGTTGAGACATTTAATGGCTATTTTCGCGATTGATTAAATAAGATCAGTAAACAACATTTGAAAGTCAGCCTATATAAAATGAACAAATCAAACAGAGTCATTGACTTTTAGAATTTTTTTAACAACGTTATAAGAAAATTGTCTTAAATAACACATTTTAAATATATCCTTTTAAATCTGACGTAATTTTCATCAAAATTTTATTTCTTGTTCTTGTCTTTAATTTGTGAAAATACATTTGTTGTTTGAAAAAAAGAATTATTATTTGCGCCGTCTTAGAATTGACAACAATAATTAAAAAGATCACTACAAAATACAAAATAAATCTCTCGTGTAAATATGTTTTTTAATTTAAACTGTTTGACAATATTATTATTTGTGCATTTTAAATGTGATGTAATTTCTCCTATTTACTGCTTTTAACTAGCACATATTAAAGTTAATTTTTAAAACTTTCTTTCTTTTTTAATATTCCCGTGTAAGTACAATTTTTGTGACGAAATTTTAAATATTTTCCTGCTTTTAAAACATGATCATTGAATTCCTATTTTAAAGTTTTATTTCTCTTTTTAATAGTCACATGCAAATACATTTTTAATTAAAAGGACTTTTTGCGTTGATTTTACAACTGGCAAAGATTTAAAATAACTTTTTCTAAATGTGAATAAAAATACCTATTAAAATAATGAAAATTTAAATAAAAAATTGAAAAAAAAAAAAACAGTCAAAAAATAAAATGAAATAAATGCAGTCTGCATACCAGAGGCTTGTAATATATATCCTAAGAAAAAGTATTAATTCCTATGCATAGCTTTTGTTCAGCTATAAAACATTTTTAATGGAATGATTTTGACCAACTTTAACACTGAAACAAACTTTAACATCTCTTAAAAGGATTCTTCGATTTAAAAACTGTCTGCACCAGCGTGTTTATCAATCATTTCTGTATAATATGAGTACTACTAATGCTCATAACTGCAGTGGCGTTGACAGAGTTAATTACTTTTTTTTAAGAATATAGAAATATATTCTGAAGAGAGCTAAGGAGAAAAAAAAAACAAGAAGACATTGTAATTAAGAGTTCCTTTAATATATTGGATATACTTCTGCATCAAAATTGAAAACAAAACTACATCTATAATAATAAAGGTAAAAGTTTGTGTACTAAAGAGATTGCTGCACATAGAGCTACAAGATTTGGCAGGAAGATACCAGCTGTATATCTAAATTAGTTTTTGGATTTTTTTTTATTAAATTTTTTTATGAGATTTTTATTTTTTAGCCTAATGTAATAATTTTTTTCCCTCTTTTCAATAAAGTTTATTCGAAATTTGTACATTTTAAAAATCTTTCACAAATTTTTAATGCAAACTTCAGTCTTCTTTTTTTCATTCTGCGGCAATTTTTTGACATTCGTAAAAGAAATTCAGTTTCAAACTTTTAGCCCTAATGTAATAAATTTTGTCCTAATATGATTGCATCGTCAGATTTCAATTTTTAATGAATTTTAGCTTTTTTTTTTTTTTTTTGTACGTATATATGTGTGTTCTGCAGTTTTTTCCACATTAGTAAAAGGAATCCGGTTTCAATGTTTTAGCCCAATATAGTAAATGTTGTCCTCCTTTTAATGAAGTTTATTCAGAATTTGTACAGCAATTTTCGAATTCTTAAAAGGAATCCAGTTTCAATATTTTAGCCCAGTTTAATAGATTTTGTCATATTTTGAATACAATTTATCCAGAATTAATGCAACATTTTCAAAAAATTTTTATGCGGTTTGAGGGGTTTTTTTTTTTTGCGATAATTTTTTAACATTCGGTTTCAAAAACTGGTCATGTGAGTAACAGGTCTGGCTAAGACAAGTCTAACCTTGATAAATGGAAAGTGGGTAATAATATAGAAGTCTCCCCTACCTTTTGTTTTGTGGAGGATAAATAGGAGAATTCTGACAATTTCATATTGTTTCCAAGAACATAAAAAAGGATTTTGCTTTTTATGAGGTAATAAGCAGTTAGCACGGCCGGCGCAATATTGCACAGGGCCCTGGCAAAGGCTTAATCAAATGAGCACACAATTTTGTGGTGAAACATGAGACACAAATAAAACCAGCATCGGTGAATACATATATAATTTTAATTAATTTTTCAATTAATTTCACTACTGAAAATTAATATGAGTAAAATTAACATTATATATGTGTTCCCCGATGCTGGGGTTTATATTAGGTTGTAACAAAAGTTTTCTGCCAAATTACCATTACATAATACTAATTATATTATATATAATTAACTATAATTTTATATATAACCATCATTCTGCCAAACTTTCACAGTGTCATATGATACAACACTAGTACCTAAAGCTGTACACTTTATTTGGTGACATTCTGAAGCTAACTTTTTGCAACAGAACTGGAAGTAAATGATGGTTCTAATCTGGTAATGTGATAGTTCCATTTCAGACACCTTGTACTTACTGAAAACGATATTTTTTTACAAATTTCACAACACAGTGTTATAAAGCAAGTCTCTTTCTTTCAAATGCCAAAAAATCGTTTGACAAAATATGAGCAAACACGTCAATGCAAACTGTTTGCACAGACCGTATTAGCTGTGGCGGGAAACTTTCGTTACAGCATGATGTGTGTCTCATGTTTCACCACAGGATTGTGTGCTCATGAAGACTATTGCATCTTGTGCTGAAGTTGCAGCCTTAACAACATATGTGAGTGAAAGATGCTAAGCTGGGTGCTGTCCTCGCAGCTTAAATGGTAGAGCACTTGGAGAGCTATTCCAAGGGTTCCGTGTTCGATTCCTGGCTTGGACATTTTTTCCCCCCTCTGTTGGTTCTACACTTAGTTAGAAATGTGATAAATCACATATTAAAAATATTTATGTACTGTACAATTCTGAATTGGACAAACAAACTGCATGCACAAAATATACTACATAAATATTCAAACTACAACTGAGTCAATTTTAATTGAAAATGTGTACTTTAAGATAGATAGAATTGATCTTTAACATTGCACACGTTTTTCTGAAAACTGTATTAACTACTTGAACACACTGTAAGAGCAACAACAACAAAAAATTTGCAAACAGATTAGATTTTGTCAATTAAGCAAGACAAATATTACTTGTGTGATTAGAATATGATACATGTTAAAAAATACATTCTAATCACAACAAATAAACTTTGCATCATTAATTGACAAAAACATAGGTAGAGATTTTAAGTTTAATCATTTTATAGAAATCTTGTGCAAAAAAAATGATCTGTCTGCAAATAATTTAATAGAGCATGTAAGAAGCAAAAAACACAGTTTTGAGAAAAAATTATGCAAAGTTAAAAATCAATTGAATCAGTGATTTCAAAAACTACAAAGTTCAAGATTTTTCATGAATCAATTAAAAACTACCCTGCAAATAAATTGCAGATATTTCAAGAACTTTTCTGTGCTCCTTATATTTCTTACATCTTTAAATATTCATGCCAGTTATCAGTTACTTATTTTAAAAGAATTAAAATTAAAAAAGCTTTAAAAAACCTTAGTCAATGGAATTTAGTGCTTGTCAAAGGATATAAAAAAATATATTAATAAAATTTTTGTTAGGTATTTGATAAAATAAATACAATACATTTACATATGCATCTTTACCCTTAATTACTTGTACAAATTCTTACTGCAGAATTTCCCAAGCGGCATAATTATATACACCACATATTTCTAAATTTTTAGGAAAATAAATTAATGTTTTATACGACTGATGTTAAATCAAATATAATTACCATGTACTATGATATCACAGAAATCTCTCAACAAGGGCGTGTGACAATATTTTTAGAATAATGAAAATTTCTAACATGAATATTTACGTTTGTAACATTCAATGGTTTACAAAATACACCAGCACAACTAATTAAAAGTTAAGGATTGACATTAAGATTGCTAAATACTGACATGCTAAATATAACATTTTTAATACCACTATTTTTAAACAGTAATAATCACTTTATTAAAATCACAGAATTCTGCAATTAAATAATGCAAAGATTACTATTTGAAAATAATGTTAATAAAAATCTTTAATCCCTGGAAGATCTTCAATAAGGCAGATAGTCTTATTCACCACCAGGTTTTGATAAAATTTTCTTTTATTCTGTGACTGGTTATTGGAATATATCTTGTTATTGTCATTGACTAATGTTGCTTTTACAATAAACAGCAATTTTGAGTAGCGACAAATATGTATTTTTGTCTACATATGTGAACCTAGCTTACAAGATACATTTGCTTAAAAAATATAAATAAATAAGCAATTAGAAAAAGGGGCTGGTTGGTTGTTTTTGACGGCCAATTATCAACACGAGGGATATAGGCCCTAAGGGGAGGGGGTCTTTCTAAGGGAACCTAACCCGTATTTACACTTGGAAATCCAAGGTTCAAAGAAAACCACAAAAACTCCGAACGATTAGGCCAACGGGCGCGATTGGGATCGAACCCAGCACTTCCTGTCTACCAGCTTCGAGAGCAGAACCTCTCGGCCACTGGTGGGGCCTAGAAAAAGGGGAATTGCATAGTTTTTGGAATCATCAATTCAATTGGAGTCTGTGTAAACATTCATATAATAAATTTGAAAGTGATTTGGTTCTAATTTAAATTTTTTAAACAGTTTGTTTTGTTTGATTCAGAATAGTATAAATTTTATAAAAATATGAAAAACAAAAAAATGATTTTTTTTAAAGTTTAAAATAAATGACTCCCCTTAGATAAAAAATATGTCTACTCTACAGCATGTTAATTAATAACGTTAGTGTTCTGCTTCCCTGATTTTTATTTAAAATAGACAATCATGTGAATCTAAATTTCAGATAATTTGAATATTATGCATAACTACAAAGTACACATTAAAAAGAATCTGCTGTATTTATTATTCATAAAATGGAATAAAATAAATTTCACATCAATGACAATCATTATTACCATATGTTAATTTACAGAAAAATAATTATTTGCCACAATGTATCTCCCAAGGTCTCCAAACAGTAGTGAATACAGTTCTAAGCATTGTAGTTTTGAAACTAAATGAATTATAGAAAATTCCCAACTAAAAGGACAAATATTTTTGCAACTACTTAATGAAGCATATTAATAACAATTTGCATACCTGTTTTTAAATCTTTTTTAGTAGCTATTTCTGCTGAATAAACAGGACCACACTGTTCAAAATGCTGTTTAAAAAAATCAAAAAAAAAAAAAAAAAAATCAGTAAATTAAAAATGTAACGACATAATACAAAAAAAATTTAAACACAGACTATTTAAACATAAATTTTCTTTACAATTCAAAAATAGTGTCAAAAGAGTCTAAAAAAGTTGGCAGATATGGTGTATGAATTCTATTGTGCAACTCAGTAAAAAAATTAAATGAGGAACATTAGTATGATAAAATATACCAAGTTCCTACTGGAATATTTTCTAAAAAGATATTTGGAATCTAATGTAACAATAACTTTCTTTTCTATATTGAATTGTGAATTTAGTGTTTAGTAAGCAGGGACAGTATGTGTTGAATGAAATACTCATACTCGATTTGTGATTTTTTTCACTTAAAACTTAATTTAGGCATAATTTTATGCTCCATAGCCAACTGGCATGTTATCGCGAGTGTATGCAAAAGCGATTTGATTAAAATTTTAATGACAATCACATTCATTTTAAAGGATTTTGTAGCCAATACCACTGATGTTTGATAACAACTCTTGGCAGTAGATCCAATTACGGAACATAAATCTTTCATATTTTATACAAAAAATGACAAACCAAGTTTAAATTCACAAGTAGTTGCTTTCTTTCTACAGATTTTCCCACTGCTTATTAAATACTGGATCAAAGTAAAAGAAAGTTAAGTTGAATGTGTCCAAGCTAATTTTAACTTGTTGCCATATGAGAAAACATAAAAAAATCCTTTAAAATTTTAGTTAAGGAAATTCCCAGCAGGGATGCTACCCATGTAAAAAATGTAATTTGAAAGTTTTTATTCAAACATAAATTTGACTGTAACAGAAGCTTATTATGAAGATTTATAAAAAACATGACAATTTTTTTGCTTATTTTGCTTGTTCAGGGCAATTTACTCTTTTGTATTATATCACAGGTTTGATTGTGGGTTCATGAAAATTTAGTGAGAATAGTGCTGACTCTAGAACAAAAAACTCCCCCCGGAGTGAAGGGAGGGGAGGGGGGATTATTAAAATGACACTGTTTAATGAAAAAGGCAATACTGTTCAAAAAACATATTTTTCACTAGCATGTTATGATAAATGTTTAATCTCAAACCTTCCCTTTTGAAGGTTTGTGATATTGGTAGTGTTTACCCACAATAAAATCTGATTTTTTTTTTTTTTTTTGTCTTTTTTCGTTTTATGAGAATGTGTCAAATTAGAAAGCATGGTAATTAAGATAATTGTTAATCATCAATTTTGTCCTAAACACTAAATGAATAAATCAGGGTTCATACTAACTTTTGGAAATAAAAACATAGGAGTTTTACCGGCAAATAAGGACATATTTTAGGAATATTTTCGAAATTATATGTAAGAACAATCAATCAATATATAACATCAGGGGTGATTTTGAGCAAAAAAAAAAAAAAAATTCTGAAATTCATAGCAAATCTTCTGAAAGGTTGCAGCAGAGGGGTAGGGAAGGAAATAACCTCCCAGTGTTAATTATATGTTTTTTCTGTGGCCCTTTGACGAAATTCGTGTTTTTTTTTACGATCTGGCAAAATTTGTATTTTTTTTTTTTTTTTTTTTTTTTTTTGCAATCCTTGGACAAATTTTTTTTCCACGACTCTTTGGATAAAATTTGGGTTTTTCCCATGATCATTTGATGAAATTTGCATTTTTCACGTGATCTTTTGATGAAATTCACGTTTCTTTTATGACCCTTTGACAAAATCAGCATTTCCCCCAGTGATCCTTTGATGAAATTGATTTTTTTATGACCATTTGATGAAATTTTAATATTTTTTATGTCTGAATTTTTGGACTGCTGACCGGTTTTTTAAATTTTCAGAACTGAATGCCTGAAATTATTGGAAAATTCAGAATAGAACCACCCCTGGAATATAACATGAGAGGAAACTAAAAAACTAAGGAAATATACACATCTTTCCTCAACTGATTTACGAATTTCTTTTTTTTTTTTTTCGTGACCAAGCAAGGTAACTCGGGAAAAACTAGAAATCCGGTATTGGGGGAAAAAAAAAAAAAAAAAAAAATTCCAGTATATAACTAGAATACAATCAACCCTGTTATCATTAACTTGCTTTTATGTTAAAATTACCAAATTAAAAGATTTTTTTTAATCTTTTAACATAAAGTTAGTAAGCTACTCAATTTATGATGAAAACCAAATTCAGTTTATTCAATATAAGGAATAACACCTTTTACATGTTTATATAATTTAATACAGGCTTCAGTAAGTGTAGACGAAAAATGGACTCCCTTGGAAGTTCACACTAACAGGAGTTCATTGTAATTAGTTAGAATAATTACTTATTTTCATAAATATTTTATTAATTATTGTAATTCGACTTGTTTAAAATACAGTTGAAAATGACTATTTCCATAATTATTGATTTGTTATGCCACTGAATAAACTAGAGGCAATAAAAGATTTATGTTCACAGTTTAAAAAACAAAATAATTTAAACCTTTTTAAATTTTTCTTGAGTTGTATCGAAATTTAAATTTTTGACAAAAACAGCTGTTCCTTGAGGCGGTGGTTCATTGGTTTCTTCTTCATTACCCATTGATTCATCTTCTGGGGTGGTGGGACTGTTGTTATTTTCTTGAGCATTAGGCTGCAGTGAATGAAATAAAAGTAACAAATGAATAACATTATAATAAAAATAATGATAATACATATTTTAAATTGAAAATAAAATGTACAAAACCATAATGTTTTTTAATATATAACTTTCTACAAATAAATTTGTGTAAAGAGAAATACCATATAAAGCTATCATGGGTATCACACAGACAAGTATAAACAGACTTTGAACTTAATCTGAGATTTCTGAATTCCAGTTGTCTAAAATTAGTCATTAAAAGACGACAAAGAGTTGGCAAGCAAGTTAAAAGCAACCCATCAGTCAGCGTGACAAACACAAATTTTTAATGAGACATAGAATATACAGATAGAAGTTCAATAAATAAATAGATGGTTACCAAAGAATAATAACGGCCTTTTGCCTGTTCATTAAACAATATTTTATTTATTTCCTATATTTAAACTTTTCAAGCTTTTTAAATCTTGTTTTCCATCTTTTACCAGCCAATCACTTTCAATGTTCCTTGTCTACTCATCCAATTCCATTTTCATGGATTGTGAAATCGTACTCATTCATAAATTTATCTGCTAATCACCACTGTGTCAAATCACAAGAAAATGGTTTATTTAGTAAAGAAGCGAATGGCTGAAATTGCCGAATTGCGAGAGCTAAATTATTGCGTACAGCTGGCCCTCTCACTTATGTTGCTGAATGATTTATGTTGCTTATCGCATTCAATCATACCATACCATTTACATAACGCTATTCCTGGTGAGAATTTTACACATTTTGGTGAATTTCTGCTTAAAAAAGGGGGAAAAAAACTTTACCCACCCGCAGCAGATAAAGTCAAAAATCTTTAAAAGTATTAACAATTATTTAAACTTTTTTTTTGCCCTATTTACTTTATTGTACCAATAAATAATCAATCATCTAAATCTTCCTTTCCTGAAGTCGCCACTTCTACGTTTACTACTCTCTTTCTCAGCTTATTACTTAGTAACAAAAAAGAAATAATCAATTATCTAAATAACCCTATCCCAGCAAAATATCCACTTCTACTCCTTTACTCCCCCAGATCTAAAACTTCAGTCTTTTTAAAAAAAATTCTGCTTTATTTGTCACAGTATTATCTTTAAAATTCTTAATATTTTTTTCGGGCCAATCTGTTACGTTCTAGCAACAATAAGTAAACAATTTTCTAAACAACTCAATGAATTATTTCCTTCCACCTAAAAAAGGGGAATTTTCAGGCATGGAAAGGGGAAGGGGTGGGAGGGGGAGTGGTAAGCCCAATTTTTTCTCTTATTTGAAGTTGGCTATTTTCATATCTTTTAGATATGCATTGTTCAACATCACTTTACTTTTGCATCAGCCAAAACTGCAGGAGGTATCCCCTGGGGAGAGGAGGGGAGGGGGGATGTCTTGGCACCATTTGCCAAGCCTCATTAAAAGTGGGAGTTAAAAAACTGGAGGTTAAAGAACAATTTTAATTTCATGACTAATCTATTTTGCGAATACATTTTTCATTTGGTTACAGTTTCTTCTAGCTGATCAGCATGGCTAAGGTTGGTCAAAAGACAGCGATAACCCTGAGAGTGATGTAAATAGTATAGTACAATTTAACATCACAACAAGCAAGATAAATTGGTCAGCTATGTGAATGAAAATGACAGAGGAAAAAAAAGAATTCAGCAATCCCAATTTGGTGATTTTGATCACTGCTTTCCTTTTGTCATGATTAGGCACAATGACAATCAAATTAAGAACCCTGGAAGAACCAAGATTTCAGAATTGGCAAGTAGTTCAGAAGAAAATTTGTCAAGCACTGATATAGCCCATTATACAAAACATATGAATCTACTGTTAAATTAAAATTTAAAGAAGTTTTAAGTTTTAACATTAAAAATCACAGACACATTTTTTGTCTTGATCTGCAGGGGGAAAAAATAAATCAGATAAAGAAGATATTAAACTTTCCCCAGTGATGCTGTTATTACACTTAAAGTTTGCCATGCAGATAAAAAAAAAAAAAAAAAAAAAAGAAAAGAGCAAGGCTATTTAAAAAAATTTCTCAGATACATTTGAGGAGAGGTGTGTAAAACTATATTTCAGAAGCTCTCACAGAAGTAAAATTTTGCATGATGATAAATATTAGGATATAGTCAATTAGTAATAGCATGTTTTACATTCAAAACTTCTTTGACCCCACTAAATGAGTAAGTTACTTTAGGAAAACTGTTAGACAAATTCTGCTAATTTTCTTTATCTTTTGGAAAAAAAAAAAAAAAAAAAAAACCTTCTACACAAAATAAAGGTGGCACCATTTTTTTAAAGTATGACTTGAATAAATTAAATAATAATAATAATAATAATAATAAAAATACCAGAAAAAATGCTAAAATTTAATTTCAAATTATATCACTTGCTTTAAAGCAATGAAATTATTAATCACATAATAGATAAACATGTACAAAATATAAGACAAAATATTTTCAATAAATAATGATTACTTAAAAAGAAATAAACAAGTAAAGTTACAATATAGCACATTTTTACAAAATTCATGAAAATACCTCATTATTTTCAACTTTTGGAGGAGGATCCTTCAAACCATCCACAGGTGCCCACTCAAGATAAAGTGGTAGATGACGAAACTGCAAAAAAGTACAGCATCAATAATTAGAAATTATGTAAAATCTAATAAAATTTTATGTGAATATATACAAATTATATAAAGTATACAAAGAAATACACTGTAAAGCTTCACGTATGGGGATGCTTCTGGTCAAGGGGTTTTGGTGTTTTACTCTTGTTAACAAGCAATGAAAAGCTCAAGAAATGATTAAAATATATTAAAATTGCTTACTTAAGTCTTCCTAAAGATGGTTTGGCTCAGATAACAGTGCATGGGTGCTTCAAGAAGACAATGACCCGAAACACGGAAGTCTTGCATGTACAGAGTAGAAACGTGAAAATTACATCACCACAATAAATTGGCCCTTCCAGTCACCTGACGCCAATCCGATTGAAAACGTGTGGTCTATGATGAAGATGAAACTCGGGGAAAAGAATGAGTACAACTCAAAGTAACTTAGGTGCCATATACGGGAAGTTTGGGGGTATCTTCCTTTGGAATTAGCTGAAAATCTAGTCAAAAGTATCCTTTGACGCTGCTAAGCTATCTCAACAACAAAGGAGACTGGACAACTTATTCAGTAAAAGCATTTTAGTATAATGAATATACTAAAGTATGCAAATTTATTTTTAACCAATTTGTGTGTGTTTTCAGAAAAACAGACAGAGCACTCTTGTGGAACTGACTGTATGCTTAAAATGATGAGACCAATAATGGGTTATGAGCTTGTTAAATCCTAAGAGTTTGTAGCAAGTACTGATGCTATTTCAGTGAAAAAGAAAATACAACATTCTATAAATTATGTGAAAGCAACTCACTTCTTTTGTGCAACAGTTTGCGAATGCCAAAGACTAGGGTTTAATCTAGGAAAAAGGGATTTTTAGCTTTTTGGCTAATTGCAGCCAATAACTTCTAGCCAAATAAAAATAGCTTTAGCCAAGGAAAAAAAAAAGTTTTATTTATACAAAATTTCTATATACACGAGTATTATCTTTAGTTATGCAATACACAAACAAATATATCACTCTGTAAGATTGACCCTTCGAGATTTGGCTGTATACCACACAGCAAATGCTTTTTTTAATGGAAATTCTTTTCAGAAGTCCCCTTCCAAATTAATCATAATTAAGTTACTTAAATTCTTGATTGTCAGTTTGTTTCTCAAGTCAATTTTTGTTATATTCATGAGACTGAATTCCCCTTCACAGTCTGCTGTAGCCAACAAAAGTGATGCTACAAATTCATACAAAGAAGTCACATTGGGAAACATGCCAGTAACGCCATTTTCATGAAAAAAATAATAATACAATAAGCTAGTTTCATTTCTTTACACGTTGTAGCCAGAACCTGCATAAATTCAAGTCTGAAAAGTTTATATGACATGCATCTGGCACACTGATGATTCAAAGCTGGTGTACATCATATCCCATGCTTATACAATCTGCGATTTTCGTTTTTGTTATACGCTGGAGTTGTGTCTGATGCAAATGACGTCACACTGTTTGAAGACGCTTGCATAGGGAGCACGAGACAAATTTTGAAGTGTTGCCACAGCGTGGATGAAATAAGGGTTTTATTTTTCATTTTGTGCAACGGCAGCAGATTTACGAAATGCGGAACAACAAAATGGGAATGATATAGCATATTTCTTTGGCTGTCTCTATTTCGCTAATTCACTAAATGCTTTGGGGGCAAAAAGCATTTCCAGTTAGCTTTTTGGCTAGCTCTAGATTAAACCCTACCAAAGACAATTTTTAGCTGCAGTGTTTCGCAATATATTGTATGGCATCAGATTTTTTTTCAGTGACATATCTAGTAAAACTAACTATTTAGCCACATAAAAAAGTAGTTTTATTGGTAGCAGCATCTGTCTATTTACATGTTATTAAATCTTCATGTTTTAATGCCATGTTTCTTCTTTTGGAATTGCTTTATTTATAAATTTATTATTTGTTGATATTATGACAGAGGAAATTGATATT
Organism: Maratus speciosus; assembly: GCA_963932465.1. Taxonomy (NCBI): domain Eukaryota; kingdom Metazoa; phylum Arthropoda; class Arachnida; order Araneae; family Salticidae; genus Maratus; species Maratus speciosus. Next base: position 185,235,485 of record OZ010790.1, on the reverse strand, counting down.
GAATGGTTGGCATATAACACATATTTTAAAGCTAATGAACAACAAGTCAATGTTAATTACCTTCTAACTTCCAAACTTTGTCCATTTAACAAGAAAGAAGGCATGCAAGCATTATGCAGATTCTAAAGATGAGTGTTTTTATGCCTATCACACAGTCCCACAAAGTGTATCTATAAAGAATGTGGCAGAAGTTTTATTAATAATCCGATAGTGGTACTTATATAAGCAGGTAAGGGCGCTTTGCACTGATCAGAAAAACAGAAACCTAAAGAAAGCTTACCGAAAAAAAAAATGAGATCTTTCTATTACATAATCATATTATATAATAAAAAGTGCAAAGTAGCTTTACTCACTTGTATGGATACCACTACCAGGTTACTAAAAGACCTTCCACCTCCATTTTTGTAGGCAGATTTTTTTTCTTTTTTAAACATTTTCTTTTATGTTAACTTTTTTAATGCTTTCAGTTATACTGCACTTAATTGATTGTATTCCAATACACATGATATAATGAGGGGTCAATGCATTACTTTATCTGTGTCCAAACAACTTTGAGTATAAGTTGAATTCTCTAAAAACATTTCATAGAAGCAACATACAGACTATTTTTGAAAAGTATTTTGTAGTCGCTACTTTTTTAAAAACAAATAGTTACAGATAAAAATATTTTAAATAAAGTAGTTGTACTTGTTGTTGTGCAACAAAAGAATGACCTTAGGGATATTGAATGGGGACACATTGGGAATAATCTAAAAACCTTTGGAAAATTTGTGCTTGTTATATCTCAGTTTCCCTCAATACAACAGAGTTTTCTGCAATTGGTTTTTACATTAATGCTAATGATTTTCCCTCTTTTTGCTGATTAAAACAGGGTTCTTGTTAAGGTATTCACTAATGTGACAGAGTATTGAACCTATTTTGGCTTGTCTGATGTAGTCATTTTTTTGTTACAAAACAATAAAATGCAACAGTAATGGAGGAGGATCATGTTTACCACCAACCCTGGATAGGATTTTTGTTGTTGTTGTTGTTACTATTAAATTAAACTACATTTTCTTAAAAATAATTGAATGATCATTGAATTAACAATAATTTTGCATTCTTAAACTAACAACATGAAATTAAACTGCTAACTATATCAAAATATTCAGTTGATTTTCATAAAATGCTGCTTTTATGAACACGAGGTTGAACCCGTCGAATTTCGACGAAAGAAAATGTTTACAAAGGAACTGTTGCATCAAATTTATAATACATCGATAACAATAATTACAATAAAAAATCCATTTTACACTTGTTAGTTTAACTCTCCAAAGACATATTTTAACCTAAGATTAACAAAATACTTTTTCCATAAACTTCAACTGTTAAAGTTATTGAAAAATTAAACTTTATTAATATACGTAATCAGTAACATATAATCAATATAAGTATTTTTGATTAAGTTATCAATTGATGCTTGGTATTACGGAATGAAAAATCAGCAAAAATGATTTCACCTTGACATAATCATAGAATTCCCCTCCCCTTTAAATCTAAACCGAATCAAGTCATTTTCTATGTTTCATATCCATATTAATTATTTAAAAACATTTTAACAAGCAATAGGCTATTAATAAATATATTTTCAAGCTTGAAGTAAGTTTGTCAACTATTACAACTTTCCATGTGAAAATTCCCACTCGTGATTTGAGGTTTTAGTATAATCTCTGTACCTGCGCGTAAAAATTCCAGAAATTTATAACTTTTAGACGTATTCAAGGGGAAATATCTCGTTTTATCAAATAAAATTATCGTATTCTTTTAAATATGGCGTCATTTTCAGTCACTGAAATGTTTCGCCTATTGTTTCAAACTCAATATCAGCGAAATAAAAAAATAGTGTGAAATATAATAGCATCATCAGAAAAATTGTGTCTCTTTTTAAAAGCAAAACGTGATTTTCTGCTCAAATTTTTAAAAAAGATATTTTTAATTGTAATGAGAAAATGGCACCAATAAGAATATAATAAAGATAACTAAACCACTTTTAATAGAAATGAAGTACTTCAGTTGCCACAATTAGAAAATTGGTATTAAAAACTATAAAAAATAAATATCTCAAAAATAAATTGAGATTCAGCTTTCAAACAAATTTCATTTAAAAGTGCATTTTTTTCTACATACGACGGTGTATACATTTAAAATGTGGGATGTTTAGAAGTTTAAAAATTTGCAGTAGCGAAAATTCCAAAACCGAAATTTCATTTCAAATTTCAAAGTGTTGCCATTCGCAGAATGACGTATGCGTTACGCACAGATATGTTTGTCCTTTATAATATAGATAGCAAAAATACACTGAAAAAAGTTAGAGGAATGTTCTGTACTCTTCTAAAAAACTACTCTTCTCTACTCTTTTTCATCAGAAAACACAATAGATCTCCACTCCGTCCTCCAATGAGCTCTGGCTTGACACGAATGGAGTCACAAACGGCAATGGCTTGGAGTCAGTAGAATGCACGCTACAGGGCGCCTGGTTTGGAGCTGTCCTTGAAGTAACCGATTTCTAACAGTTCATTGTGTAACTGTGGTGCCAACTACAGCTCGAATTTCTGCCGTAGACGCAGTACGATGCGTCATAGTCGTATGCCGAATACGACGATCTTCCCTCTCAGGAGTGCACGTGGCCGCCTGGAACCCGGTCTTCTTGATGCAGCACCATCCATTGACCACTGTTTCCAACAATCATGCACAGTGGATACATTCCAGCCAAGTGTTTCTGCAATATTACGGAAAGAAAATCCACCTTCTCGTAGCCCGAATATGCGACCTCGTTCCAACTCGGGGAGCTGTTGACAGTGGCTTCTTCGTCTTGTTAAAGGCATTCTTGGCTAACATCAACTCAATACGTCACGTTTTGTAGCTAAATAACGCCCACGAACTTTACAGCACGCATTTAAAGTAAACCTGATCTGGAAGTTCTGAGTGGTGCCACTAGCACCACACTTATGCGCAAAGCGCGAAATTTGAATCGATGTCATCTTTCAGATGTATAAACACGCCTACCAAATTTTGTTTATCTAACACAAGTCTTTCTTGGTGTTGGGATTTTTTTTTCCGTCAGTGTATTATCTGTAATCTCAAATCCACATAGCTTTTAGTACCAAATATTATGAATTATGATCTTTTATTGTACAGATTTTCAGCTAATAAATATTTTTGGAAATAATGAAAGTTTAATTTGATTGTAACATACAATAAATTCAATCATCATAAAAAATCAATGATCAATAAAAAATGTACAAATTAAAGGTATTACATTAAACATTCAATATTAGTCAATACTTCCATATTAGTCATCCTAAAAAATTGGAGCAGATCAGGCAAAGTTTTCACAAAATAGTTCAGATGTAACTATTTTGTAAATGTTAAATACTATTTACTAAACTAGAGCTTTTTCACTCACAGTACATCTTTTTCAACTGACTTGTAAAACACGCAACTTTCCTCCTAAAGAATATGGGGCTAGAAGACTTAAAGGAGGAAAAACAATGTTAAGTTAAAGAATTTCTAAATTTGAATTAACATAATTGAATTAAGTATCAATGCTTATATATAACAATTCATTAAATAAAAGATTGTAAGGTCAGGCAAAATAGGAAAACAGTACTTAAGCCCATATTAAACTGAGTAAAGATATCATCAATTTTCCAAATTAGAGAACTTATTTGCAAACATTTCAATATTTATTGAATATTCTTTGGCCGCCCGAATTTTTAGGTGAAAACTTTCTGAGATCTGAATCTGAATCAACTTTTCAGGATAATAGGCTAATGCAAAAGTAACAAATATTCTTACAAATAGTTATATATCAGAAACATACACGCCTGTAAGCCAGTTTCTTAAAAGCATTTTTGGCCTCAGTGGGATCCTGAAACTCAACCAATGCTACCAATCCTGATGGTGGTAAAATAATTCTTGAAACAGTACCATGTTGAGAAAACATCTCATTCAACTCCTCTGAAGTTGTTTTTGCTGGTAAGTGTTTTACAATAATCACAGTTTTACTGCGTTCACCAGCAGCTTGACTAAATGCATCTATCTGAACACCATTTTTTAAAAGGAACTCTCTAGTTTCCAAAACAATATTTGTTTCAGCAAGAGCCATTCGCACTGCGATATTTTCTGCACTCTCCTACAAAAAGAAAAAATATATATCTATTAAAATTATACATAAATGACAAGGACTGATAAGGTCAATTTATCGTCTATGATATAGCCAACTATATATAGCTGAATTTGGTTAAAATAAGAATGAAAGGAGTAGCTTCCTTATAGAAGAGTTTTTAAATAACAAAGTTAAAGATTTGCTATAAAGAAAATCAAAAAAATTAAAAATTTAAATTTACTCAAAAATAATTGAATGATCACTGAATTAACAATAATTTTGCATTCAACTAACAACATGAAATTAAACTGCTAATTATATTAAAATATTCAGTTGATTTTCATAAAATGCTACTTTAATGAACATAGCAAAAATACACTGCATTTTATCCACTTTGAATCATTTACATTCATTGAGAAACTGTCAAGGAGTGAAGTTACATATCAATATTTATAGGGGAAGGGAGTCAGAAACAGAATATTCCATAAAACAATTTCATAAATATAAAATTATAGAATTGCTTATTGATTATCAGACTGACACATCCTCTTTCTACTAATCATGTGAGAAAGGCTTTTCAATTCAAAACAAAATGAAGATAAAAAAAAAAGACTATGTGGACATATTTTTAAGACTTTCTTTAAACATACTTAATTAAAGTGTAAATTATGATATGAATTTAGTCTAAACAAAGCAAAAGAATTAAAAAACAAAATCAAATGAAACATTTTTTTAAACTAAAATTTTGCCTTTTGATGTTACTGAGAATTTTCTATTACATTTAAAATTTATAAAAAAGAAAATACATTAAAAAAATTCTGAAATATATAACATTCTCTTAAAAAATTTGGTAAAAAAGGGGAAATTACTCCTGAATTATTATAATTTCTTTTTAGCACTGTTTATGTATATATTTTGAATGTGCAGTTAGAATTCTTATGCACATTAAGTTAGATCGCTTGAAGTTTGTTTCTTTAAATGATTTTTACATGCATTAATCAGTGGCGTGGCGTGAAAATTTTCGGTGGTCATCGCAATTATTTAAGTTTGTGGTGAAAAATTATTAACTCTAAAATTCAATGGTTGAATGTTCAAAAAAGAAACTTTAAATCTTACCTTCACTTATACATGAACTCCGAATGTTCTGCTAAAACTGGATCGTAGAGTTTTAAAAGCTTATTAAGAGTTTTAAAATATTGCTTGGTCATCGCCGCATCGTGCGATGACCGGACGCCACGCCACTGGCGTTAATCTGCTACATTTACAAAAAGCTAAAATTTCACAAAAATATGCTAAAATTGCAGAACAACCCAAATTAATGAGGATAAAAATAACATTATGCTATCAATAGCAAAACTCTAATTATTTATATAAATAAAAGAAAGATGTTTGCCAGTCTCCACGTGTGTCTGTTTGTTGGCAATGGCTAGGGAAATCTATCACACTAACAGGCCTGCAAATTTGGTTCCAGATAGAGAAAGACAGACTTAAATGAACATGAACATCAGATTCTGGATTTTTTATTGAATGGAAAAATTCATATATTTCCCCGAATTTTGAAGTTTGTTGGTAATTTTGAGAGCTACTCATAAAAGCAATGCAAATTTGATCTTTTAGCCCCAAAAAGTAAATTTAGTCCTCTTGTATATTCAGAATTCATACAGAAATTTTTGAATTTTCTGTTATATATATATACACAGTCAACTCTGTGAAATCCACACACCGAGGGTTTAGCACATTATACATTTTTGCAAATTATAGATCATCCCCTTTGTTTACATTTTACTTTTTAAAGTTTGACTATAAATTAGGAACATCTATACAAAAATTACAATAACAATGGAAAAGAAAAACATAATGCAACATTGGTTTAATATATTTAATAACTAAGTTAACTTATAGAAAAGTTAAATTATATACAATACAAATTTTACTGATTATTCATTACTGCACGCATTGACACAATACAGTGGTAGTTTTAGTTTTGATTTGTTGTCAATCATTTTTTCTTTGCACTCAAGGACATTTAAATATTTATATCCAATTTATATTTAAATATTTTTTCATTGTAAAATTGATAACTGAAAAAAAAAAAAAAAGAAATTTTGAGTTTAACTGTTAATGACAATTTTCATTGTTTACATTCCAACGTGTAGTGCAGATTATACATTGGCAGATTTTACAAAGTTGACTGTATACATAAAATCCCCATTCTACTGAAAATAAGAATTTATTAGCCATTTTTTTTACCGATACCTTAGCCGTCCAATCTGAAATTTTATAATCCCATAGGAGAAAACCCTCGGCAATCAATTAAAAAAAAATATATATATAATTTGAATTTATATGAATTTTTTAAATGATTATGAAATGGAAAATTGTTCTATGTGAATGAAAAACTTCCTCTTCTGCAACTTATATCCAATTTATACTTAAATATTTATTCATTGGAAAACTGATAACTGAAAAAAAGAAAAAAACTTCAAGTTTAACTGTCAAAGAATGCTCTTTATTGGCAAAGTCTTCTGCTATGACAATGAGAACAGGTGTTTCTTTTTTGTTAGTGAGAGATAAATGAATTTGTTTTTTTACTTTAAGGCAGTCTTTTTTACTTTTTTCTGGAAAAAAATGAGCTAGCAAGAATTTTTGTTTTACCTTTTTAAAGATTAAATAACTCTAATTTTGCTGTTGTGGCTCCATTTTATCGCATTAGATGCGAGAAGGTCCAGGCTTATATTTTCTCTTCACACTCAGACCAGTCCGGTCTTTTTCATTATTAGCCCCCGGTACGGTATGCTATTTCTTTCTCCCAGCTTATTTTGTGTATTCCAAAAAATAACATTACCTTACAGAAGCCAGCTATAAAACAAAGCAGTATGATTAAATACTCTATAGCAATTTTTGAAACTTCTAAACATCGCACATTTTCGATTTTTATACCCTCGTATTGGAAAAAAAAGTTCTTTTAAATGCATTTTGTTTGAAAACTGTATCTCCATTTATTTTTGAAACATTAATTGTTTTGTAGTTTTTAGAGCCATTTGCATAATATTGGCAACGGAAGTACTCTACTTCTGTAGAAAGTAAAGGAAAAACAGTTTTAAAATAGTAATTATATATTTTTTTTGCCACTTTCTCATAACAACCAAAAGAAAATGCAATTAAAATATGTGCTATTTTGAAAAAAATATAAACGAATGATTTCTGTTAAAACAATGGAGCTATTATAAACTATATTTAATTTTAAGTATCTAAATAGATAGCTATTTTTTTTGTCGATTTTCTTGAATGACGGCATCTTTTTGCTGCATGTGTACTGTAAAGAACTAATTCATTACAGAAAACTAACATTTTCCACCGATAGATGGCGGTAGTCATCTGAGGATAGAAGATTGTTCTGTTTTTTCGAACTCCGAAGCGAGAAGCTGGAGTGAGGGCGCAGAGTGTTTTTTTTTGGTTGTGAAGGTGACTCGACGAGTGATGTAGTTAAAAAAATAGAAATTGTTACCGCGATTATATTTTGTGTTTTGTGTTCGTAAATTTGTGTTTTGTGAATGTCATATTAAATAAAGAAAAACCATCCGATGGCCTCTTCATTTATCAACTGTGTTCATTGTTAAAGTATACCATAGTCTCCTACATTACAGACGAGTAAAGATGGTGGCAGCCCGGTACGATTCCATGGTGAAATGACCAGTGTTCTTAAGTAAAGATGCAACTAGCAAGTAAGCCAGTTCCATATTTTTTTTGTATTTATTAGTACCTTGAATCATCTGTTATCGATTAAATTTCTTTTAATCTGGATTAACTGGATTTATTTGCTTGCGTAAATTAATTTCAAGCTTTAGAAAAAGCGCGGGTTAATTGGGCATATTTCAAGTACTGATATATACTGAACTTATTCCCATCATATCAAATAAAAAATTTGAATAATATTGAAAATTATTTCATTAAGCTGTTCTCTTTGTAAAATATTGTGTTCTTAGGCATTTTATCTTAGAAATATTAAGATCTGTTCTTAAAGTTGAAATAATAATAAATAAAGTTTATTTATATATTTTGGGGGATACTTATGATGGTGATAATTCTTTTGAATCAAAATGATTTAATATTAAATGGTATCATTTCATTCTTTAAAGGAACGAGATTTTGAAAAAAAAAAAAAATTCCAATCTTAACATTTTGTTATTTGGATCAGTGCCAAAATTACAAAGTTCGAAAGAAAAATTGTTGGAAAGCAGATGAATTCTGTTTTTTTTTTTTTTCTTTATTTGTTATTTAGTTATTCTAAAAATAGAATAGATGATATTTTCGTTCTTTGATTCTGATTGCAAAATGAATGTGGATTTGATATTTGCTTGTTATTTTTAAAGAAAAAGTTATTGAGTTTAAAACGGAAAAATAAATAATTCTGTTTTGTTTGTTGAGTTTATGTAAAAAAATAAAAACTTGATAAGTATCGAGTAAAAGATAAAAGTGTTATTTTCATTTGGAAAAAGAAATTGAGTTGAATATTTTGTAATTTACTCTTTTCATGTAAAGAAATGAAAATGTTAAGTGGGTTATTTTAAATATTTTTTTGCGAGTAATTTGTTATGCTTGCATAAAAAGGGTTGAGAATTAAGAAAAATTCTCGTATTTACTTAGTTTGATTGGTTTAATTTTAATTGCGTAATTTAATTATTGTTTTTGAAATAAGTGTGTTTATTGAATAAAATACAGTTCTGAATGTTGAAAAGAAAATTCTTTTATCATCTTAATTGTATTTTTGGCACAATTACATATTTACTTATTTGATTTGTTTAAAAAGTTGCACAGTGTTTAATTTACTAAGAATTTGATAGAGGTGGATTTTAGAATTGCTTTATTAATTAAAATTTATTATATCGGCTTAAAAGTTTTGTTGCTAGTTTAAGTAGGAGACTTCTGAGTTCTATTAATTAGAAATTAAGCATTCTGATTTTGTTTCGGTTTATCTAAAATTAAGATGGCCTATTTAGCAAAAGCTAGAAGAGCAGACTTGTTGGAAATTTGTGATGAATTGGAATTGGAAGTTGATCTTTCGAAAAAGATTCCAGAAATTAAGAAAATTATTGTAGAAAGCGAAGTTTACAAGGAAGAAGAGGTTAGACTCATGTTAGACCGAGTAATAGAAGATAGGAAAACGAGAGAAGAGAGAGAGAAAGAAGAGAAAGAAAAAGAAGAAAGAATTCGACAAGAAGAAAGGGAAGAACGTATGGCTAAGGAAGCTCATGAACATGAACTAGAAATAAAAAAATTGGAGCAATTGCAAAGAACTTCTGAACAGAACGATGGGTCAGGAAGAAAGGTTGATGTCGGACCAAAAATACAATTGGCACAAACTGTTCTGAAATTCGACGAAAAATCTGATGAGATGGGTCTGTTTTTAATTAATTTTGAGAGAAGAGCAGAGATGGCTAAAGTTTCGAAGAGTGAATGGGTTGCATACTTGTTAGCTGTTTTGCCCACAGAAATTACAAACATGTTAGCCAGGGAATCGCCTGAAGATGTGATTAACTACGATTTTGTTAAAAATCTTATATTAGAAAGATATAAGTTGAATAGCGAGAAACTGAAGCAATGTTTTTATCGGCATCATAAAACGCCAGACAAATCTTGGAGGAATTATGCGCAGGAACTCACTAGTTATTTTACAGCCTGGATTACAGAATTAGGTGTTGAAAAGTTTGATCAACTTAAAGATTTAATTATTACAGAACAGTTAAAGTTTCGAGTGCCCGCGTAAACAAAAGAACATTTTCTAGACAATTGGTTAAATTTTGTGACGCCTTTAGATTTGTCTAAGAAATTGGACGACTATGAAAGTATCAAAGAAAGTTTTAAAAAGAAAGAACTTCCGAAAAAGACCATGTCTAATTTTTGATCCCAATTTAAAAATTCAAATAACTTTGACTACAAGAAAGAAAGTAAGGATAATAAGCCTAAATTGCCAATTAAATCAGAATCATTAACTGAGAATCATAGAGAAGGAGAATTTGATAAGAAGAGAACGTTACATTGTTACGAATGCGGATCAAGCACTCATCTTCGTCCTCAATGTGATAAACTTAAGAAATCGCCAGAAATCATTTCTCATGTTAAGGTGGAAGTTGGGCAAGATTCGTCAATAACGCCTTATCTTAGTGTGGGGAAAGTAAACGGCGTACAAATGGAAATTTTAAGGGATACGGGTGCGACAATAGATTTAATTGCACAAAGGTATGTCAAACCGCATATGTATCTGAATGAAAAAGTGTGGGTATGGGTGCCCTTACACGATGGTCTATTCTGTTTACCTCTTGCAGAGATTGAATTAGACTGTGAAATGGGACATGTGATAACTAAAGCTGCTGTCTCAAGAGACTCTGTAGATTTAAGAAGATATTTGTTAGGAAATAAAACAGCCGCTTTATTTGAACATTGTAAAGAAGAAAAGGCAGTGAAAGAGCATATGATTAATGCTGTTCAAACCAGAGCTCAGAAGAAAATTCTGGAAGCAGAGAAGGTTTCTCATGAAGAACCTGAAATGCATGAAATTTCTGATGAAACTGTAGAAAAGAATCATAGCAATAGTATAGAAAGAGAAAACAAAAAAATGGAAGTGAAAAAAGATAAAGATAAATCAGAAGAAGGGAAGTTAGAAAACCAAGAAGACTCAATTTTGCCAGTACGTCAAACTGTCTCAGTACAAGAGCTTATAAAAACTTCTAAGACATTTTCTGAAGAACAAAAGAAGAGCAAAGAGCTAAAACCTCTTATCGAAGAAGCTAAAAAGAAAAATAGCAAAGATAGCAAATTTATTTTGGAGAAAAATATGCTTTTTTATAAAAGAAAAGATAGGAATGGTACTGAAAGAAAATTATTAGTTGTCCCGGAAAGGTTTCGTGAGCAGTTAAAAAAATTTTGTCATGAAACTGTTGCAACTCGTTTGGGGGTAGCTAAAACTAAAGATGCTTTGTTTAAGACTTTTTATTGGCCAAATTGCTTTAAAGATATCGAAGATTATGTGAGAACATGTGACTACTGTCAACGAGTTGGAAAGCCTCAAGACAAAAAGAAAGCACCTTTACAGATTGTTCCAGTTATTTCAGAAATATTTACAAAGCTAAATGTTGATGCTTGTGGACCTTTACCTGTCAGTACACTAGGGAACAAATACATAATAACTGTAATATGTTTAGCTTCGAAATATCCTGACGCAGTTCCTACACCTAATTTGTATTCTACGACGATTATTGATGCTTTATTGCAAATTTTCCGTAGACTTGGATTTCCTCGTATACTACAAACTGACCAAGGAAAGTCATTTATGAGTGTACTTACAACGGAATTCTTAGAGAAATTTGGAGTTAGAGTTGTGCGAAGTTCGGTTTATCATCCACAAAGTAATCCAGTTGAAAGAATTCACAGGACTTTGAAACGGATACTCAGAGTACTTTGTTTAGAATCTGGATCTGATTGGGAGAAAGTACTGCTTCCTGCCCTTTTTGCATTAAGAACTGTAACTCACAATAGCACTGGGTTCAGTCCAGCAGAATTAGTCCATGGCCAGAACTTAAGAACTCCAATGATGCTACTCTATGAAAAATTGACTGAGCAAGAGATAGAAGAAGATAGTGTGATATCCTATGTATTTGACTTAATGAACAGAATGAAGAAATGCCAAGAGCTCACTGCAGAAAATATGGAAAAAGAGAAACAAAACCAAAAATATAGGTATGATATAAAAGCCAGAAAACAAGAGTTTAAAGAGGGAGATAAAGTTTTAATTGTGGCCCCGTCCAAACCAAATAAACTGTCAGTTAGTTGGATAGGACCTGGAGAAGTAATGAAGAGATTATCAGAAACTAACTATGTTATATACGATCCAGAGAGAAAGAAGTCCCAAGTGTATCACGTAAATATGTTAAAGCCCTACCATCAAAGAAAAATTGAAAGTATAAATTTACTGACTATAAAAACAACCTCTAATGATGAAGAAGAAGATGAAATTCCTAAATTGGATGAGGAAAATAATGACAATGCGTTGTTAGAAGTATTGCAAGACATACAAAAAAACAACAGATTAAATGAAAGTCAACGAGAAGAATTAGGACAACTTATTGGAAAATATGCTGACTCTTTTTCGACTGAACCAGGGTGCACGAATCAAGCTGAACATGATATTGAGCTGGAATCAGAAAAACCAATCTGTGCCCGGCCTTATAAAATGTCGCCTAGACAAACGGAAATCCTTAAGGCCGAAGTCGAGAAAATGCTGAAACTGGAAGTCATTGAGCCAGGTGAATCTGACTTTGCTTCTCCGTTAATTTTAGTTGAAGTTCCAGGCAGAGAAGCGAGACCTTGCATAGATTATCGCCGTTTAAATAAAGTGACTCGCACAAAATTTTATCCTTTGCCCAACATTGACCAGTTAATAGAAAAGGTGTCTTCAGCTAAATATATTTCAGTTTTAGATCTGACCAGAGGTTATTGGCAAATTCCGTTAACGAAACGTGCTCAAAGGTATGCAACTTTTGTGACAAATTTTGGGACGTACAGACCTTTACGCCTTCCCTTTGGTTTAAAAAATGCTCCGTATGAATTTAGCCGACTTATGGCTGGATTACTTAGAAACTGTGAAGAGTATGCAGTGCCTTATTTGGATGATGTTGCTGTCTTTTCTCAAACTTGGGAAGATCATCTAAAGCACCTGGAAGACGTTTTCAAAAGACTGAGTGAAGCAAACCTGCATATTAAACCATCTAAATGTCAATTCGCTCAAGCTTATGTAAAATATCTTGGACACTTAGTGGGTCAGAGTCTTAGAACTCCAGGAGAACTGATGGTTCAAGCCATAAAAGAGTTTCCAATTCCTACTACTAAAACTCAAATCCGATCCTTCTTAGGTTTAGCCGGATATTATCGGAACTATATTCCTAATTTTTCTGTAATTGCAACGCCTCTCACTAATTTATTAAAAGGAAAAGTTCGCAATTCAATAGTAAACTGGAATGACGACTGTCAAAAGGCATTTGATGAACTGAAAGGTAAACTCTCTGAAAATCCTGTCTTATATAGTCCTGACTTTTCTAAACCTTTCATCGTTCAGTGTGATGCTTCAAATTTGGGAATTGGTATAGTGTTATCCCAGCTGAATGAAAATAATGAAGAACATCCTATATTATATCTGAGCAAAAAGTTTTCAGACAGAGAACGAAACTTTAGTACCACTGAAAAAGAATGTGCTGCTATTGTGTTTGCAGTGCGAAAACTACGATGCTATTTGGATGGACATCAAAAATTTGAGATCCAGACGGACCACAACCCCTTAGTATGGTTAGATAAAAACAGCGGAACTAATCCTAGACTTTTAAGATGGGCCTTACTTTTACAGTCCTTTAATTATGAAATTGTTCATAAAAAGGGAAAACATCATCAGAATGCTGATAGTTTGAGTCGAGCCCTAAAAGCCTAAGTTTGATTAGAATGCTAATATGTAAATATGATAATTTGTATAACAGTTAAATTTGAATTTATTGTTTTGAATATGTGTAAATTGTTTTTCATTTGTATCTTGAGTATAATGTTTGAATATTTATAAATTTTATTTGTATTTTATATACTTATGTTTTCATGGTGGAAATAAGTCAGTTGTGGTTCACGGTACTAAATTTTGTTTGGAACTGGTGCTTGAAAGCAATAATTCACAAAGAAACTTTTCCCCATCGACAGTGAAAAGTTTTCTCCAGGTGGGGAGGAGTCTGTAAAGAACTAATTCATTACAGAAAACTAACATTTTCCACCGATAGATGGCGGTAGTCATCTGAGGATAGAAGATTGTTCTGTTTTTTCGAACTCCGAAGTGAGAAGCTGGAGTGAGGGTGCAGAGTGTTTTTTTTTTTGTTGTGAAGGTGACTCGACGAGTGATGTAGTTAAAAAAAATAGAAATTGTTACCGCGATTATATTTTGTGTTTTGTGTTCGTAAATTTGTGTTTTGTGAATGTCATATTAAATCAAGAAAAACCATCCGATGGCCTCTTCATTTATCAACTGTGTTCACTGTTAAAGTATACCATAGTCTCCTACATTACAGACGAGTAAAGATGGTACTTTACAGTACATTATTTAACGATAGTGATGTGCTATGCATGCTTTACTGTAGATGTTTAAGAGTAAATCGTACATGTGGAATTCTTAAGCAGATGCGAATGACGTCATTTTACATAAAACAAAACGTGTGCTTTAAGTCTTAAAATTGAAATATGTTTTATACTGCAGTAGAGTATCGCTTAACAGAGTTATTTTCTTCTTATGGACTGGTGGCTTCTATTATTATCAAATGGCCAAATGAAAAAAAAAAAAATGGCCACAATGCCCCCCCCAAAAATTATGGCCATTTTTTCCCCCATTCTGACCAGAAAATCAGAGTTCTAACTTTTTATGGCTGCTCTTTCATCTTCATCTAACGCTTCATTTATAATGGTTGTTTCATAATAATAGAAGCCATCAGTCCATCAGAAGAAAATAAAGTAATGGAAATGCCAGGGGCGACACTAAATTCTGCAAAAGCAGAATTCCTGTTCTCTAGTTATTATTTTTTTAATTCACATTCATTCTTTTTTAATTCTCAGTAGACCAGAGCACCAGTAAGCCCAGGCCCCAGGCCTGGGCTTAACTTTTCTAGAGAAAAGAGGGATAATTAAGGCATTTTAAAAAACCATTTATGGTAAACTAAATTTGTCACCAAACAATGTGATTTAATACTAATAATGCACAGGGGTGATATAATGTTCTTTGACGGCAATTGCGGTGCTGCATGTCACATGCAGTGTACATATTTCATCGTTATTTATTTTCTGCTTAAGCCATTTCAGTTTTCATAATGAAGATATGCGTTAACTGTTATTTCTGTTTTTCTCTTGCATTTAAAATATGATAATATATTTATATATATATATACATCTTGTCTACAAAACAGGATGCAGTAAAGAGTTTTTTAATTATATGATCCTACTATCAAAAGAAAAGTATTAATGGCCTTTATGAGACTTTAAATCTAAAAATGAGTAAACAGCCACAATGCAATGAAAAAATTTGTAACAAGCTAATCTATCAAAAAGGGTTTAATGATTACGAAATTGCTTTGTACTGCACTAAGAATAATTTACAATTTGTTAAATAAATAGCATTAAGTTTCATGTGTTGCTTGCATTTACTCATTTTCTGACTAAAGAAAGAGCAATCTGGTTCCTTCAATTTTGCATCATTATTTCAGTTAAATCAAAATGTTAGATGACAGATTTTGTTTAATATCCACTCATGAATCCGAAACCATTAAAAAATTAGCTTGTTGGAAATTAATCCAGGCTACATAAAACCAAGGAAACATTAATATATTTCAATATCATACATATTCGTTATTAGAGATTTGTCACATTGTTTGATGACAGACTATTTTTATGAGGTTGGGGTTTTATGTTTGACAGAAAAGTAAACAAATACAGAGTATACATTACAGCTTAAGATTTTTGCATGAAACTACTTTTTTAAAAAAATTATTATTTTATGATGTAATTATACATGGAGAGAGAACAATTAAACAACTTATTCATTTTCAAAATAAAAATAAGAGAAAGCAAACTGAGAAAAAAGGGATTTTGAAGATCTACAGGAAAAAAGAAAAAGAATTGGGAGGGTTAGGGATAAAGAAAGACTACAAACTATGGAAAATATATTAAAAACTTAAATTAATTACAAAAGGTTGTTTATTTAGGGCCACATAGACAATTTCTACAAAACATTTTTGGATCACACACATGTCATAAATAAAGTATCTGATATTAGTAAACTTAAATTAATTTAATAAGGTAAATCAAAGATGCTTATTTCTATTATTTTTTCTCCTGTCTGACATTTTGGAATTAAACAAAATGACTATATTTTTCCTCAAAAAGAATGAATTTTTTTAATTATTCTGTTTAATATCAAATCAGTAATTTAATACGAATTACAAAAATCCCTGACTAAGGGACAACAAATTACACAATTAACTGTTTTTCCAAAAGGATAAAGGCAACAATATAAGCAAGTTAATTCAATGCACAATATTTAGATACGAAAGTTATTGAATAAATTAAAACAGAAGAGACATACCCCACTAAGCAATTTTGATTTCTCTACATTGTACTTTTCAGCTATAACATCAGCCACAGCATTTGAGTTCAGGAAAAGCATATTCCAATTATGTGAACTGAAAATTTAATTTTCTATTATTGAATAAGAAAAAAATAATAACAAAGCTGTAAAACAATGAAAATGTTTCCTTTAAAAAATTGAATAGAGATTTATTTAAAAAATATTCACATATAAAATAAAACACAAATATTTTTAATGAGAATATTTTTCACCCTCTTCCAAAGTGATAAAGAA
Source organism: Maratus speciosus (assembly GCA_963932465.1). Lineage (NCBI taxonomy): Eukaryota > Metazoa > Arthropoda > Arachnida > Araneae > Salticidae > Maratus > Maratus speciosus. The sequence goes on along the minus strand of OZ010790.1, from coordinate 185,218,905 downwards.
GTTCTTAACAGTAAAAAACATTTGTCTCATTATAAAACGCAATTATGCTTTCTGGTTACTTTAATAAATGTTTTACTTGAAAGATACTTCTCACTTTTTCTAAAGGAGGGACAAGGAGAATTCAGAAGATTCCCCTGAAGAATATTTCTGAGGATACTTCTCATCTTTTTTATAACTGTAGAAACAAAAGAATGGAATTTCTCAATTACTTATTTAGATATTATTTTTTTAATGTTGGACATTTGGCAACTAGGCCCCAAAAGTGATGGTCATTTGTTTAGGAGCACCTGAAGGGCAGCCATAGCTACTCGAGATTTTTCAGAATTAAAAAAAACTAGCCGAGATTTTGTCATAAGAACACTTCATGAGACTTTCTTTAACAGGAGGGGGGGGGGGGGTAATTATGTTATGTAGTTCTAAGGAGAGGGATTGCACTTCTAGACCTTTAATAGGAGAAGATATTTTAATGCTCCAGGGGGGGGGGGGGTAACCGCATGAACCACCCATTGAATTCAATACTGAATATTCTTATCAGTTTATTTGGATTGCTTATCTGTCAATATTTTTAAGAACTTTAATTTTGGAGAACGTTTTTCACACAGCTAGGTGACTCTGAATGTTTTTAAAAGCCCCAAGCAAATTTATACAATTAGAGAGAATGATTACATCTACCTACTTGCCACTGGCAAATGGGTTCTCTGACGGGTGGGAGGGAAAGGCAATTATATATATTTTTTTTTCTTGGCTATAATTCACAGTTCTCCCAATTGCAAATTGTAAACATGGCATTAAGTCCTGTGCTACATGAAACTTTCCTCTGTGGTATACATAGCTGCCAGGGTTTTTTTTTTAAGTCACATAAAAAAAAAAAAAAAAAAAAAAAAAAAATTGAACAAGAAATTTTATTTATGAACAGAAAAAAACAAACAAACAAAAAAAAAAACAAAAAAAAAACACACAGAGACAAGACATAGTATATTTATTAAATTTTGTAGTTCAAAACATGTTTATTTGATTTTAACAAAATTGGAGATTTGGAAGCTATGTTTATATTTCTTAACTTTAAACAAAAATTTTAGAAAAATGCAGTACAGTAATGAATTATTATTTATCTGAATTTTATCATAACAGTTTTTTGACTGTATGTTGCATCTTTTAAGCTACCAAGAGCTCCTGAAAATTCCCCCAGTTCTATATAGAATTATTTAAATTGCATCAGAGATAAATTTTCATACACACTACGGTATTTTTTTAAATATAAATTTTAAAATATCTCTGTATTACATATGAGTCACTTCTAATAATAGTTCTAAAGTATTTCTTTTACAGTGGTATTGAAAATTTCTAAAAACTTAAATGCCATTTGAAATTCCTTAAAATCTCTAAAAAGTTTAAGAATTCATGTTTCATTCCTGAATATGGAAAATTATAGAGCATTGATCAGATATGATGTTTATCTCTTTGCCTACCCAAATTTTTCGGAGCGTTAATGCAGCACATTCATAAAAAAAATTTCAAAATCCCTGATCTAGAGTATTGTGACAAGAGTTAAGGGAAAAAAAAATCACATATTTCCCATGTTAATAATAATCAGATGATTGTAAACTTTAAAAGAAAAAGCACTGCTAATTTTAACTAAAAAATATTAACTCTTAAGCACAGCACATGGGCCTCTAAAGCAGAATATGCTTAAAAGCGTGACATACATCGTAGAACAACAGTCTTATCTGCAGAAAATTAGAAATTCTCATTTTCAGCAAAATTTGTCATTCAGTCGTCAGAAAAAGCATGAAATTTTATCAGTTGATTGGAAGAAGGAAAAACAAAACAAAACAAAACAAAACAAAAAAAACAAGAAATTCTTCCACTGATCATTAAAAAAGTTTGTGAAATTCCTTAATTGACTGTGAGTAAAAAATTGTGAAATTCGTCAATCGCTCATGGGAAAAAATGATGTACTTCTTCAGCCGGTTAAAGAAAAAAATGTAAAATTCGACGAGCAGTCATGGGAAAAATAATCCACAAATTTTGTCACACGGTTGAAAGAAAAAGCCGCAAAACTTGCCAATCTGTAGAAGGAAAAAATCACAAAATTCATCAATCAGTCGTGGGTAAAAAATGCTAAATTTGTCAATCTGTAATGAAAAAAGCCCAGAGATCTTCGACAATGGGTGGAAGGAAAATATCGCGAACTTTACCAATCAGTCGTGGGTAAAAAAACATGAAATTCATCAGTGGATCGCCAAAATAAATCATGAAATTCTTCAATTAGTCCTGGGAAAAAAAATTGCAAAATTTGTTGATCGTGAAATTTGCCAGTTGATTGGGGAAAAAATACCAAATTCTTCAATCGGCTGTGATTAAAAAATCTCAAAAGTCATACATCGAGGGCAAAAATCTCACAAATATTGCAAAATTCGTCAATCAGTTGCAAGAAAAAATTGTAAAATTCGTCAGTTGGTCAGAAGAATGATTTTAAAAATATTGTGAAATTCATCAATCGAGTGTGAGGAAAAAACCTGGAAATTTGTCAGTTGATCGGGAGGGAGGAAAACCGCGAAATTTTTCCATGAGTTGCATGGAAAAAAATCTTGAAATTCTTTGATCGGTCGCAACAAAATATCACAAAAGTCATCAATTGAGGGAAAAATCTCCAAAATATTGCAGAATTCGTCAATCAGTCACGAGAAAATATAGCAGAATTCATCAGTCAGTTTGGGGGAAAATCGCAAAATGCAGTCGGCCACAGAAAAAAATTTGTAAGATTTGTCAATCGGTTGCAGGAAAATATCGCAAAATTCTACTGATAAATGGAGAATATAAACAAACCAGTTCAAAATATCTCTTTAGTTTTGAATAGGATGCAAGAGTGCCGTTTTGAAAAATTCCCAGCCAGCGAACATTTTGTTCTGGAAGCAACACGTTATTCATTACTTACTTGCAGATCATGGCGATCAAATAAAACGCATGGTACAATAGAGTTGCCTCTAACAAATGTTACTCATAACATGTTAAATAACATTTAGTCAGTAATGAAAGAAGAGTGCATGCATCACCACCTCGACATAAATCTGTTACAAAACTTCAAAAGCTGAACTTATAACTGTGCATGAGCCAAATTTCCAAAAACAATTCTCCATAAAAGTGGCATATCAAAATATGTCACTTCTAAAGTTATTCACAAAACTGAAAATTCTTTGTTAATGCCAAAGTTTTTAAATGAAATCTAACCCAAAGTACTGTTTCTTTGCGTGTCTGTGTATCAGAGTTTTACGAAATCTCTTTTGCATTTCTATAAAAGATTGTACTGCTACCTTATACAAGAACATCTCCCTGTGTTTTTCTTTTTACCCTCACAGAACATTTTTAATCAGCTGGTTTATTGCAGAACATTGCAAAATATTCAGTTTTCGGGCACCTAGGATATTTGTAAATGTTTTTTTTTAAACTCAGAAAAGAAAACCAAAAGAAGGAAGTTAGCTTTATTTTGTTGTTGCTTAAAATTAAATTTCTGCTTCAAATGCCACAATTCTACACTTTGAATTGCTCAAATAATAAGTTAAAACAAAAGAAAATATTTAAGCAGCTATGTATTGCCAAACAATTATACATGAGCTAAAAGAATAATAATAACAAAATTAGTTCAGTGAGCTAATGTTAAAAAAGAAAAAAAGGTGTATGGTAACGGGGAAAAAACAGGGTGTGTGCTGCAGAGTTAAAAAACATTTAGATAAAAATTAGAAACAAACTGATGATATAACCAATCATAATAAAATACACTAATGCAATTTAAAAAAAAATTACCTCCCACTTAGTGCTTTTAGTTTAGCTTCTTTTTTCTTCTTATAATTTGTCTCTGGAAGAGATATACATACACATATATATATAACCCAATAAGTGAATTAAAAATTATTTGAAAACTGATTAGTCTAATAGCTAAAAAAATTTTAACACTCTTATACTAAACTTATAAATTTTACAAACAAGTTATCTTTATTTGATAGAACATGACACATGCATATTTCTTTTAATTTAATTTTCTTAATTTTTTTTAATATAAATTAGTTCCTTATCAAACATATTCCAAATTTGAAAATGTAAATTATCTGAAGAACAATAATATGCAAATCGAATTAATAAGGTTAGAAATATAATTACTAATTAAGTATAATAATGTTACTTAAGTTTTAAATTAACACTGTTAAAATCACATTAAATGCAGCAAAAGGAGAAAAGTATTATAAACATAGGGTAAGTGCTCCTTTTTCAGTATTATATTAATAAAACTCTCATATAATTAAAATGCACAATAAATCTCAGAACATAATACGAGATTCTAATCTTTTTCCCTAGACTGCAGAATTAAGTACACATCTATATTGATTTTTTCACTTCTTTTGTGAGCAATGTTTAGGCTTAGGCTTCACATTTATATTTTACCTACAAGTAAGATTGAAAGGATCCAACCTTTATTATATTTCATGGTGATTTTATTAAAATGGGAATATAAATTATTATACACTTTTAAAATGAGTATACAAAGTATGTTATTAAAATCTCGTTTAAGATTTGAAGCCTTGATTATCAAAACAGAATATGATAACTACTAATAAAAAGGACTTCTAAATCTCACTTATAAAATGTAAAATTCTAATATTCACTGAGAATTTTCATTTACTTTAAACAATTCCAATTTGACAATGGCCAATTAAAAATAGTTATTTAAAGTTAATGGTGATTTAAAAACTTAATAAATCACTGTTTCACATTATTGTAAAAATAATAATCTCCCAGAAATATATATATTTTCTGGCATATGCAATAATACTATACTATTCAAGAATATATTATATACAAATAATTGCAATTTTAGAAAGATTAAATTAAATGACAAATAGTTAAAAATGCAATAAATAAAAATATTTTTCCGTAAAAAGCAGAAAATAAACAAAAATGAATCAATTTTGAGACAGATAAAATTTTACATTAGAATTACTATTCAAAGCAATGAAGTGTAACCCCCCCCCCCCCCCAACTTTTCATGCTTAAAAACATTTTTTATTTATTGTATTCAGAACTGATAAAGTACAAAAAAGTGTTTGATGAAAATGGAATACTCTTACGTGTGTGTAATATGTTTCGAATTTACACATATAAGTTACCCATTAAGTGAAATCATATACTAATCTACTCAATGCACTTGGGGGAAAAAAAAAGTATTTTTTATGAACTTCCTTTTATTTTAAATGTCAAGCACTGTTTGACTGTTAAAAATAGTTTTGATTGCAAAATAAGTTATTTTTTTAGTGGCATCTTGACTGATTTTTTTTTTTTTTTTTTTTCTGTAAAATCAACAATTTTTTCTATTATTATTAATATATTATTTTCTACAATGTTCTGGTTTTAAGGAAGAAGAGAATGAATAAATTAATCTTAGTTCAAATCAAAATCTTTCCAAATCAAATACAACATTAATCATTAAAAAAGACAGAATATAAATAATCAATGTTTTATATTAAAGTTCATACAAAAATTATACAAGGAAAGATGTAAAATAAATAATTTCAATTCATCTTATACTTAAAAAGGGAAAATATTAATGATTGTTTGATTAGTGTAGTTGATTCAATTATTAGTACCTAAATATTAAAAATATATGGTCAGGTAAAGGGAACAATGTCAGAACTGACTTTCTTAATTTATCGTATTTGAAAATATTTATTTTGCTTTGTATTGAAATTTGAACCACAAAAGGCATAATAACAGAATTAATCATACCATTTTCATCTACAGGTATTTCCTTTTTAGGCTGAGCAGGAATTAAATGGAGAAGTCGACCCTAAATAATAATAATAATACAGTAAGTAATCACATACATCAAACTAAAGACTACTCAAAACAAAGAGAGACTGAAAGTAAATAAAAAGACTTGTGAATTGGCATCGTTTGCAATGCTTTGACTACAATCAATGCTAGCCAAGTAGACAATCATTATTTTGTCATTTTTGAAATAAATTTTCTTAAGAAAAACTGTTTTGTATTAATGTAATACATAAGAGATGGCACCTACAACATGATGTGGTCAAGTATTCTCTAGAAGTAAATATTGTTATCATATCTATCCAAATTAATGACATTCACATTTAACTAAACAAGTATCCATAAATCTGACATTGGTGAAAAGGATGGGATTAGAACGTTTTATTAGCGGGGAAAAAAAAAAAAAAAGGATTTACGAAGTATATCATAGCTACACTGCACTAAGCCTAGCACACACTTGCAGAGTTGTGAGTTGTCGGTAGACATGAATATTGTGTGAATGCATGCTCCTAGCAGTGAAATGTAAAAAAAAGAGGGGGGGGGGGTTCAGGATGGGCTGTCTAAGGCAAATTAAAAAGTTTGATCCAACAATTGAATCCTCACACTGTACATCTAAGCTATTTTTCTGACAGATGTTGGCCCGACTACTTATGCTTTGCTAAGTATAACTTGCTTTCACCAGTTTTTTTTTTCTTTTTCAAAACTGCACCTGGCTTTTTTTTTACAGGTATTCTTTAGATCAGCAGTTCCAAACGTGGGACGTACAGTCCTCTGAGAGGCAACTTGATTTTTTAGAGAGGCAATTCCAAATTTTTTATAAATCCATTAATCCTTTCAAAGTCCCACAGCGTGACCACTAAATTTTAATTCAAAACTGCCACACTAAACCAAGAATATTTTAACAAAATTTTTTGTTCAGAAAAACAAGTTTATATTTCCTAAGAAATTTATTTGTAAATTCTGGAGTCAATCAATTATTTCATCATTTTGCAAATAGAATTACCCTATGCCTGAAAGGATTACCCATCAGTTTTTTTTTTTTTTTTTTTTACTTTTTATTTTTGGAAAAGTAATATTGTAGGCTAAAAGTAAAAGCTATGCATATAAACTTCAAAAATAAAATTAAAAAAAAAAGTTTTTTATTGAATTAAAATCTGAGTTAATAGTCTCAAAATAGAATGTATGCTGGAATAATTATATGAAATTTTTTTTAAAAATATCTAGACACTTTATTATATTAAAATTTTTTTTACAACTTTCTTGATTATATTTCACAATTTTTCGTAACTCTTTAGACTACTTATTAAATGAATTTTGGATTGCTATTCACACTGCTATATGTTGCATCTAGAAACTTTTATACGTAAAACTACTCTAAAACTGATTATCTTGAATATATTTAACCTAAAAATTATTTGAAGAATTTACATTAAATATCTATCCAACCTAATAAATTTAATGAATCCCAAGAGGGCATAAGAAAAGGAAATGGGTAAATAGTAGAAATGACTTTGGACTTTTTTCCTTTTCTCTTTCTTTCTCATGAAGGATGGGAGGGGGGGAGAGAGAGAGAGAGAGAGAGCTGATACCAAAAGTACACAGTAGAAAATAATATTTTAAAATTGTTTCAAGATTAAAAAACAAAAACTTGCTAGTTGAAAAACAAATACATATGTCCAAAGTGCTTTACAAACATGAAAAATCTGTTTTAAAGATGATTGAAGTATTATTGATGGCCTTTCTACGGTCAGTGTAAGAAACATAAAGAAGCTGTGGTATATACTTTGTTTAGTCCCGCTTTCTGATTATAGTCCTTTTCAAAACAGAGCTCACGTCTTTCTTCATAGTTGTCCCTCTCCTCCTTCATGACAACTCAATACTCCTTGATGACAGGATTTTGTGATTTTCATGTTCCCAAAAATCAGTTTAAAATAACAAATTTGTTGAAACAGCACTGAAAAGCTGGTGATAAAACACAATTAAAATAATAAAACTTTGTATAAATCACCATAAAATCAAAACAATACACAAGACGCATTTTGAGCTGGAAAATATGACAGGCCGTCATCAGCCAATGTAAACACATTTCTGTAAGGATTCTTTTCCAATCTTGTCCTCTTGCGGATATATTGTTTTGATTTTATGGTTTTTTATACAAAGTTTTATTATTTTTAAAAAATTGTTATTTATACCCAACCACTGGCAGAAATCTGCAAAAGTCACAATTCTTATTCTTTTAAAATATCATTGTACAACTATGAACAAAGACATGAGATCTGTTTTGAAAAGGACTAGAAACAGAAAGTGACAGACAGTAAACAAAGGATATCCCACAGCTTCTTTATGTTACTAACACTGACCATAAAAAGGCTTCAGAATCAGATAGATAATTTCTTCTGATATGCCATTAATAACAATTCAATTGTCTTTCAAACAGATTTTTAAAAGATTGTTAAATACTTTGAGACCTATAAATACTTGTTTTTAAAACAGCATGTTTTTGTTTTTTTATTTTGTGAATAAACAAAATTTTTACTTTGAGCCCGAGCTCAAGCCTGAACACTAGCGTAAAAATCCAGCCCATGTCCATTTTGGACCTGGGCCCAGGCTGGGATTGAGTTAATTTTATCTCTAGTAAACAGTAAATGTGTTTATGATTCCAGTGCAAGTCTCCCACACAGTAAATTAATAAACATCAAGACATATAAAATTTAAATTTTAAAATTAGATAATACATGACAGTCAACTGACAATAATACGGAAGGGAAAGCCTGCTAACACATAAGTGTGTTGTGGCGGTAAAGAAAAATGGCTGCTTAAAATTGATAAAGATGAGAATCCTGTAATGCTTCTTGTACACTGTATTATTCACAGAGAGGATAAGCTATAGACCTATAAGCTACAAAATTGAATATTGTGAGTTATAAATCTACATTTATGGTGAGGATGAGAACTATCAGAACTACTTTTTTGAATAATGATATTACATTTTAGCAATGATAAGAATTATAATTTGTTTCGAACAGAATTAACTATAAAATTTGTATTCACTATATCAAATCTCAGCATAATAGCAATATTCCATTTTCCATATAAATTATTGTAGATTATTTTTAAATTGAAGATTGTATTTTTTTAAAGATGGGGGTTGCATACACACTTTTGTTCATGTTATATATATATATATATATAAAAGTTCATACTATTCATTCAATAAATTATGTTATTTTATTTATTTTGCTGTTATTGTGTTCCTATATACATTATTCATTTTATATTCAAATATAATTGATTTACATTTATAAGACTTTATCAATAAGAAATTTCAATCAGGTTTTGATAAAAAAGAAAAATTAATTGCAATGTAATATATAGGTATTTCATGATTTTTTAATTGCTATACATTTTAATAAATTTTTAATACTGAAGCCATAATATGATAATTAGATATTAAAATAATATATGTAAGAAAATTATAAAGATTAGACCTATTACTTAGTTTTTGTAATGAATCGCCTCAATTTGGATACGGGCCCAATTACTAATAATCACGAGTTTGGCAGGGTAGCCAATTAATCCATTTTATCGTTAAATTAATAGCAACACATGACCCTTTTTAACTGGTAACCCTAAGAGATGAGCAATTTCAGAGAGATACCTCTACGCCACTTGCTGTCTGAAGTCTATCCTGTAAGTAGCTATGAAATATAATGGTTATATGTTTAATTATTTAAATAGAACTTAGTAAAGTGAACAACACGGAATTCTGTCATCTCTTTAAAATGCCACATACATATTTTCAAAATTGAATAAGTATAAAGGATAAATGCAATTTTGGAATGGAGATGAATGTCAGTGAATAATTATAATTTAAAATTCGAAAACAAACATTAAAGTAATACTTTGATTATTTGAATCACTTGAATGTAACTGAAGATTTTGATGATGGCAAAATTAAACATCAGCTAGATGTCAATGTGTACATTGAATAAAGATTTTCTAAATGAGTATCTGCTTGTATTTATGTTTATATACAGAGAAAAACATCCGAAACTATTAATTGTTAAACAGGCAGAATACGAATATTGTGGATGAACCACAAATTGTATCGATAATTTTGCCCAGCAAAGTAATTGTTGAAAGTCCATATTGATTTTTAAACATATACAGTAGATTCCTGATTATCCAATATTCTTTGAGCTAACAAAGAAGGTTTCCTAAAGTGCATACTCAAACAAATATTAAAGAATCTATGTATGTATACAATAAAATATCAATCAAATTTAGCATAGGAATCTTATAGATTTCTTAGAATTAAATTTTTTTTGCCAAAGCCAGTACACCGTACAATTTGGAAAACATTATGCTGGCGCAATTTACAAGCCAAAATTTGTGAAACACATGTTAAAGTAGTAATTTCAACACTGCTTTTTTAAATGAGTAAATTTTGAAATTTAAAAAAAATTAAAATCAAAAAATTATGTCACTAATAACATATTTTATGTACATCTAAATAATAAAAGTAATGACCTTCAAAATTTTAACTTTCGATCTCAATTATTATGATGTTATTTTATTTTTCTTCTCATGAGGGATCATACCTGTGCATATCAGAGTAAAAACATAGACTATCATCAGCATATTATTCAGAGAATATAAAGAAAAAAAAAATACTATGATTGATGAAATATTCCCATTTTTTGAGTATGTGCTTATGGAAACCTTCATTGTAAGACTATGGCATATAATTGATATGGTCAGATAAATTGTAAGACATGAGGCATTTTATAATGTAAGTATGACTTTCCATTTATCTGACCATATCATGCATTATAACCTTACTGCAGAGGGAGAGAATTATTACCTGAAATATGGTACCATCTAATTCAGAAAAAGCCTTTACAGCATGTTCAGGAAATAGGTATGACACAAAGGCAAATCCTAAAGCTTTTTTTGTTATCCTATCAATAGGGAGATATAATTCTGCAAGTTGTCCTAAAGAGAGAAAAAAAAAAATATTAACCTGACTGCTTTTTTCTAATGTTCTTCATTTTCTTTTGAAACTAATGTAATAATTAAAAAGATTATTACCATATTTTGAGAAGAGTTGTTCCAGTTCATTTTCTATTACACTATAACAAAGGTTGCGAACATAAATTCGCCCAGTCTGCAAAGTAAAGTATTATAAAAAGTAAAGTATTATAAATGTTATAATTAAATGTTGAAATAAATCTTAATATTTGATAGAAATCAAGATTAAATAGCTAATTCCATGAATGCTTTAAAACACAAAGAAAAAATTTTGTGGGTAATAAACCTTAAATATGGCTGAATTGTGAAATATATGCAATGTCAGGATTCAACATTAAATGCAAGAAAACAGGATACAACCTAAAGTTTCTGATCCTCAGCAGAAATAATTTTTCTCAAGGCAAATTCTCTAATGAATCACAGCTAAATGTACAGGAAATACATTTGCATATTGAAACAATAAATGTATACTGTTATGTGGCACAGATTTAAAATTTATCACAGTTCTAGTACTACTGAATAATTCAATTAAAAACCATCCATTAAAAGAACATAACTAAATTTTTGTTTTGCTTCTTCATGAATAAAGGGAAATAAAACAAAACTTTGTGATTAGTTAGATACAAATGACAGTTTAGGAAATTAACTAACAGAAACAATATTTTCAAGTTTTTTTCTATGAAGCAGAAGATCTTTTTGGAAACAAAATTATTAGTAAGCTGCTCATTACATATTAAAACCAGGATTGTTATACCTGGTACTGTTAAAAACATTATATATATATTATAATAGACTGAGTTAGTTTAAAATATAATAATAATGATTTTGAATCCAAGAAAATAACATTCAGATATTTTTCATTTCATTCCTCTTAATTTTTTTTCTCTGAAGCTGTAATTTCTTTTTGAAGCTGTAATTAATGGCACCACCACTTCGAATATTTTATAGAATACTAGGGGGCTCGGCCCCCTACGAGCTACGCTCGCCAATCTCCATCCAGACACCGTAGACTCTAAATGCACGCTAATTTGATCGGCTTTAAAAAGATTTCGAAAGATTGAATTATAATTTAAAAAACAGTGGCGATCTCTCTATAAACGTATTTCTATTCATTTCTCTTTGATTGGGGAATTTTAACGCCAAATTTGTTGCGGTACTACTTGATTATCCCGTCGACCAATTTCGCCAAATTATATAAATCGCCAAACCACTCGCCAAATCATACAAATTGACATAATTTTTATTTTAAATAACGAAAAAAACAAATAAATTAGTACAACATTAATAAAAATACAAATAAAACATCGAAATAAAAATAACTTGATGACGTAGACACGTGTAACAACATTTAAAAATAAGCTAATATAAAAGGAATTAAGTAAACAGAGTCTTTGTCTCCTGGTATTTTTTAACAAAGTGAAAAGAAAGTTCTTTTAAATGAGACATTTTAAATTAATCGTTTTTAATCTGATGTAATTTTGACCAAACTATTCTTTCTCTTTTTAATATTCACGTGAAAATACTTGTGTTAGAAATGAAATATTATTTGCGCTTTCCTAACAAAAATAGTTGAAAAATATCCTCTTAAAATATCAAATAAATGTCTAGCGCAATTTCTAAATTTAAACCGTTTTGCAATATTATTTTGTGTTCAATTTATGTAATAACTGTAATGTGACGTAAATATGACGTAATTTCTCCTATTTAAGACTTCTAACGCATGTTAATAAATTTACTGTTTTACAAATTCCTTTCTCTCTTAAAATTCACATGTAATTATAGTTTTTATGACGTAATTTTTAATAAGTTCCTGCTTTTTGTACATAATTATTTAATTCTAATTCCAAATGTTTTTTTCTGTTTATAATAGTCACGTGTAAATAAATTTTTAATTTATTTACACGTATAATTTTTTTTTTTTTTTAAAGCAAACATTATTGTTTCCGCTGTTTATACAGTTGGCAACAGTTTAAATTAATATCACTTTCTAAAATCTGTTAAAAATATCTCTAGAAATGCTGAAAATCTGAATTTAAAATAGAAATAAAACCTCAAAAAATTAGTCAAAATAAAAAAATTAATGCAATCTGCACTCCGGCAAATTCTAACGCATAAAATGATCTAAAAATGATTAAATTTCTATGAACAGTTTTTGCTCCTATAAAACTTTTTTAGTGGAACGATTTTGTCCAACTTTAGCATTAAATATCTCTTAAAATAATTCTTCGATCTGAAAACTGTCTGCATCAGCGTGTTTATCAAACATTTCTGTATAATACTACTGATTTTCATATTTTTGTATGCATTATTTTTCTTAATATTAATGAAGAAAGACCTCCGGTCACAAAAAATTCAAAACCGGCGGCGGCAGTGACAGCGGTAGTTACTTTTTTTTAGAATAGAGAGATAGAATATATTTGAATTATTTTTATAGAAACTCTATATTATTTCTGTAGATATTTTTATAGAAGCTCTATAGACATTTCTATTGAAATTCTATAGATATAACTTTTGGTTAAACTAACTTATAGAAAAACAAGCTATAATTCTATAGGATTCTATAATACAATTTCTATAACTTTTTTTTATAGAATTCTATAAGAATTTTTGTAAGGGTAATATCGCAATGGTGTTTGCATCGTTTTTAACAATACGGAATGATATTCCAGGTAATGGTCCCTATTGCTTTAAAATACAAGGCCAAATTCACCATTTCATTTGGGAAAATGGACAAGAGCAGCGGGCATTGCCTGCTAGTACATATATATAATATTACATCACTGTTGTTCCTTGTTTCATAAACAATGTGTGTAGGAATAGGAAAATAATAAAACAAGTAAGAATATTTTTATATTTCTAATATTTTGACTACTAGTTCATGTTTCAGATGTTAAAGTTTGAATGAAAGTGTTTTTCCAATATTAATATTAAATTTTTAGTAATTATTCATATGTTTGTATAAATTTGTTTGTAGCATGCCAAAAAAAAAAAAAATAAAGTTTTTATTAGTATTATTTTATTTTTAAACCTCAATTGCATTTATGCAGGAGAAAATAATGCACACTTCTTTCCAACTTGAAGAAATATTCAACTACCATTAAACACCAATGCTCTCGCTATGGGAACATGCCATACTTTCTAATAGGTTACAGTGATTTTAAAAAATTCAACTGTTTTACAAGAGTCATCTTATTAACATATAATTAAAAATATATTTATAGGCTCTATTTATTTACTGTGATTAATATAGCTGTGTTTAATGGGGTAAGGCATACAAACAGAAAAATTTGAATGAATGTTTATTCCAAAAATTTCAAACTTTTCAGGTAATGTAGTAATATTAAAAATTTCAGATTTCAAGAAAGTTTACAAGCTATTAAATAAGGCATCTAATCTTGTTTTCAAGATTTAAAAATTTAGTTGTGTATTTAAAGCAGAGAATTATAATATATATGAACATGTATGACACAATTAACATTAATAAAAAATTTATAGTGTTAATAATATTATTTTTGAAATTATTCTATCTAAATACATGCTTAATAGATTTTAACTTAAAATAGCTTATAAAATTTTAATGTACACAATTACTTAAAAAAAACATTCTACAAAATAATAACAAATAAAAGAACAAGAACAAGACAAATATGTCTAATGATAGCAAAAATAATAAAATTATTCTTTATGAGTTTAGCAAGACATTAGTTAGAAACAGTTAAAATACGGAAAATTTTTTTAGTAGTAAAAACTATATACATAAAAATTTTTTGGAAATGTAAATTACAAAATAAAAGACAATTTTCCAAACTAAGTCAGAAAAAAAGAAAAGAGTTTTTTTTTTTAATTAAAGAGTAATACCTCTGCCAACAGTTCCATATCTACTTTATCATCAACCTAAAACAAATTAAACAATAATTAAACTTCATTTTTTATCATCAGATAAGAAAAGAAATATTCAATTTTAAATAATTTTTATATCACAAGTACACTAATTTTTTTTATATACATTTATCAAAATACAAAAATATAAAATCACTGCACATTTTTCTGCATTTTGAATTACTTTAAATTTTTTATGCTTTATACAAGCTCTAAAACGAGAATCATGGCTAATATGAGTGAAATATTCCTTCACTTGATAACTTTATTAAATTTAATAATGAAGCTGAAAAAATTGGGCTTTGATCCCTTTCGTGATACATACCTTTTACAGAATTTTCAATGTTTTATAACCAGTTTTTCAAAATAAAATTTTTTGCTTAGATTAATCGAAATGCTGTAATTGAAAAATACAAAAGTTACAATGAAAAATTAGTTGTAGGAATAATCAAGGATTCTGAGCATTTTTTGCATCATATGTGACAATTGTCATAAAGGGGTTAAGAAGAGAAGTTTCAGAAAATATTCATGAGAACGATCAAGATAGCGATGACGTTGAATGTGAACCATTAAGTTAAAGATGTTTTGGATACTTTAACGCAAAAGATAACATTTAGGACCTTATTCCACTGTGCAAGTTATAATGGTACAAGAACTAATTGGAAAAGGACTACCTATACAGGGCGTCTACTCTCAATGGTGTCCAATGGCTAATTCCTAAACTGTTAGTCATAGACATATAGTTCCAGTTAAAAAAATGTTTTAAATGAGGTAAAGAAGTATTTTAAAAGCAATTTTGGTCAATAAAAGCATTTCTTAAAAAATTAAGAAATTAAAATTTTTATACGGTCCCCGGGTCCTATAAATTATTTTGTAATATTTTCCTATTACACTGACAAGTAAGACAAAAAAAAGTCCCATTATTCTATGATTAAAACTGACCGAGTAATAGCTGTTTAAAGTTGGAGCATATTTTTTGCTATGAAATAGGGATCATTCACAAGTTTAGTAGAAATATAAATAATGGTCAGAATTATTAAACATATATATATTTGAGTCTAAAATTAACATTGCAATATAAATTTGAAATATAAAATCATTCTGAAGTATTAATGCAAAATATACAGCTATACTAAACACATAAGAGGAGAAAAAAAATCCCTGCTGGCCCGGCCTACAGGCAGAGGTAGATTTCAAAGTTAAGTATACTAATTTCACCAACAAAAACTAAATCATTATTAGATATAAATCCACTTTAACAGTTTTATCTGTCTGCTTTTGACGAGTTTTTATTTCCTTTTTATAATATAGCTGGTTTTATGAGAATCATGTTAAGGCGATATTAAAAAAATATTTTTCCACACTCAACAACTCGAAATTTTCTGGCACATTTTCAGATTAATTTTTAATAAAAAAAAAATATGAAACATGCTGACGTGATTTTTGAAAAGATTTATAAGCGACCTGTGTTTTTATTTTTCTTTCAATTAATTAAAACTTGATTAATAAACAATTATTTTCTCAGTAGGGCAATATTTTTCGTTTCTAACACAATCGCTTCGGGAAATTCTGTTCAAAATGCCCACTTTGACATCATTTTTTGAAATATATTCTGCTTCTATCAAAAAATCGATCATTACTGTACATTATATAGTTTCTGAATAAGAGAATCTAGCAATTGGATGCGTTTGAGAGCAAAAATGAATTTAAAAATGAGTAAGAAAATAGACAGTTTGGATTTGAATGCACCCTTAATAAGATGATTTTTTTCTTCAACTGCTATGTATTTTTAATTTGTTTTTGTTTTAAGAATTGGCCCTATCAAAAACTTGTCTGCATAAATGTTGAAGACAATATTAAGAAGATATATGATAAATTCATGGAGATTTTATATCTTGTGAATTGACGGAGTTATGAAAAATTTTCTTCTTCATCCCCCCTTTTTCGTTTTCGTTTTTTTTTTTTTTTTTTTTTTTTTTTTTCCTTGCGGTACGAATTGGTCCTATCAAAAACTTGTGAATATAAAAGTTGTAGATATTATTAAGGAGATGTATAATAAAATTAATTGGATTTGATATCTTGAGAACTGACGAAGTTATGAATTTTTTTCTCCCAAAAACCCTATTTTTTGCACCCCTTGAGCCCATTTTTAATTTTATCAAAAATCTGTGATACATAAATTTTTGGTCCTATTTTTAGAAGTAATAAAAACTTTAAACTGATTTGATATGTACAAAAATTAAGAAGTTATGGGGGGTTTTCGGTTTTCACAAAACCCCTCCCTATTTCCATCCCCTTGGTCCGATTTTGCCCATTAACGAACTTGACCGAGATTTTATGCCCTTTGATTTTATGTATCAGTTTGGAAGAGATTGGTGCAGAATTACGAAAGTTATCGTGTCCAGAAGAAAGTGATATATATAGATAGATAGATAGATATATACATATATAAAGTTTTTTACTGAGGGTGGTTTTGGGTTCTAGGAGTCATGATCAGTGTAGATCTGCAAAAAATTTTCAGAAGTTCCAACATAGGAACGATCCCAATAGGTAGTATTTCATACGAAATCTAGCTAATAACAGAATTTTCCTTAAATAAAGTGGTGTAAAGAAACAGCCTTAATTCTTTACAAAATTATGCATATTTTAAAATGCTATTAGATTATACTAGACTGCAAAATTTTAGTTGGGTTATGTTTTTTAACTTTTGATAATTGATTCTTGTGTATTTTGTAGCACTGAATCCGAAAATGACTTTCGTTTTTAACCACAGTAGGATTTTTCGCAAATCGTAAATTTCAAAGTTTAAAATGGTCAAAGTGACACCCCACCACTACCTCATCGGATCCCTGAGCTGTTTAGCTTTAAGAATCCCAGTATAAGGGGAAAAAAAAAATCAATAAATTATTGAATAAAATAAAATAAAATTGCACAAAAGAAGTTTTATATCTATTTTATAGTATCAGATTTTCTCTATTTTTAAACTTTGAAATTTATGATTTCCGAAAATGTCTAACGTGATGGCTAAAAATAAAGGTCATTTTCAGATTCAGTGCTAAAAGTACATAAAAATCAATTATCAGAAGTTAAAAAACACAACCATCTCCTCTATCTTAGAGCATCAAATTTTTACTATTTTTTAACTTTGAAATTTATGATTTGTGAAAAATACTGACATGATGGTTAAAAAGGAAGGTAATTTTCGGATTCAGCGCTAAAAAATACACAAAAATCAATTTTAAAAGTTAAAAGCACAACCATCGCAGGGTTGTGTTATCTAATCTTAAAATTTTTCTTAAACTTGTTGGCGGTAATCTTCCGAATTTTTTTTGTGTTATTCTGTAAAATAAGTATAAATAGTAAGCAATGAAAATCATAATACTTCGTTGTCATCAGACTTATGTCAGTGTGTAAAATTTAACCTCGATCGGAAATTTTTTTTGATTTAAAGTTGGAATACAAATTTTGAACTGGAAAGATATACATACGATCGTTTTAAGTTAAATAGAAGCTTTTAAAATAACATAATTTTTGTTAAAAGAAATCATGAAAAGAAATAGCCTCAAATCCTTACGAAATGAAACATATGTTAAAATACAATTATTTTAACAAATCTAAAACATAATTAATAAAAGTTAACTCTATCGTAATACTCGTACGAGTTCTTTTAAAGAGGAAAGATGCATCTGAAATAATTCCTTCAAATACTTTAAGCACTTTGAATACGACCCCACAAATCATGGTTGAACTCAACTCTATTCAGGTGCAAAAAAGTGGTATGAGTCGTGAATTTCAAAGTTTCATAACTTGGTCAATTTTAGTGTTAGATTAACAAGACCATTATTTTGTCTTTCTTTTTAGTGTAACAGGAAATTTTTACTAAATATCACTTATAGGACCGGGGGACTGTATAAAAAATTAAATATCGTAACTTTTTAATAAATATTTTTCTTGACTGAAATCGATTTAAAAATACTTCTTTACCTTATTTAAAACATTTTTGTAATTGGAACTACGTGTCTATGACTAACTGTTTAGGAATTAGCCATTGGACACCGTTGAGAGTGGACACCTCATATAACTAATTTGACAAGGTTATTGACAGATTTATTTTTTAATATCATGGAAAATGCCTAACAGACAGAATTCTGTGAACGAGCAAACTGGAAAATGAACAACTGAAATGGGAAATCGCCGAAATGAGGAGGGAGTTGCCAGCATAAAAAGGCCAAGTATATCTGTTAAAATTACTTAAAATGCCAAACTTTGAAAAGGGAAAATGAAAAATTGAAGTGAGAACTCGACATGGCGAAAAGACCTAGAATTTCAGTTCGCTTTACTAAGAATAACGAATAAGTCTCTTTCAAGAGGAATAACACGATGGGGTTGGCCATAGTGATATAAAGACGAAGCAAACAATTTTATCCAAGAGGCAAGAGCGCAGGCGCCTGCCTCATGGATAAAATGTTTGCTTCATCTTTATACCACTAAAGCCAACCCCATCATTTACTTTTATTGATTTATTTGGTTTAGATATTTTTTTTTTTTTAAAAGCACCTTTTTATATATCAAAATATTTATCATGTAAAATTATTTTACCAATTTTTATTATTTCAATTTATTTTACCCAGAATAAGGAAAAATAAAAATAAAAATTGAATGTTTTTGTAGAAATAGAGTTGTAAATGTGTCATTAAAAAACTTGATAAAAATAACTTGACTGTATCCTATAGAGAGACTTACGGTCAAAGGTCAATGACCTTAAGGTCACAAGAGAAAAATATTTCTCCAGAAAAAGTTCGAGAGACGCTCTCCAAAAAAAAAAAAAAAAAATGCAAAAATTGACGTTTTCAATATGTAAATGAGATGATGCCATAGGTCAAGGATGTCACGTGATCTTAAGATCAAATTAGGTCAAAAGAGAAAAATGTTTCTCCAGAAAAAAGTTTGCAGACCACCTTCCAAAAATGTGCAAACGAGCATCTGGAATGCTATTTTAGATGAAAAACTACATGAATATGAATGATTCTTCACATGCTCATTTTTTGATATAAAAGATAAATTTAATATTAAGAGATATTACAGAATTTTTTTTTATTACATTAAATTGTGGATTAATTTTCTTTGACTGCAGTTTTATTGTCAGATTGCAGATCACCGAAAATTTGTTGGTCGAATTCGGATGAAGCTCTGAAACAGATATTCTTTTGGTTTTTAACTCTTGCAGGTCAGATTTGGATTAACTCGATTTTTTAAAAGAAAAGCCAGTATATTGCTTCAGATAAAGAAACTATATATCATTGCTATAAAGGAGATACAATTTATATCAATGATAGAATTATAGGCTATTTTTCTGTAAGTATCAATTATATGTCTTATTTCAGACTTCGGGTTGAGCACAGGACGAAGTTTTTCAGGTTCGAGATGGTGTATAATCTGTCCCAAGCAGTGCTTCCAATTTCATAATATGCACTATCTGTGCCAAATTCATTGAGTGCAGATAACCTGAAAAAGACTATTTAATATATCTTTCTGTGCTTGCAGAGGGAAAATGTCATTTAACCTTGGTTTTAACCAGGGCTTAATTTCTAAGAAAAGAAGTACCGGAGCCCTAGTATTCTGCAGTACTAAAACCGTAGCGCCCCCCCCCCCCCCCACGCCATCATTCCGATCCGCTATTTATATTTCATGCCTTATTTGCAAAATTTAAAGCATCTTTTTTTTCTTTAGCAAAATAAGAATTTTAAATATATCTGCCTGCATATACTTAACTGCTAACTATTCCACTTTTTAGCTCATCACTCTTTCGAATAGAAACCTTTGCCTAATTTTAATGTTAATTAATCGCAGAATCCTGCAATTTAATAAGGTAAGGAATATGATTCGGATATAGTATTAACACACACACACACAAAAAGAAAATTGTTCGCAGCTATGCATATATCTATGTTATAAAGGACAAACATATCTGTGCGTAACGCATACGTCATTCTGCGAATGGCAACACACTGAAATTTGAAATGAAATTTCGGTTTTGAAATTTTCACTACTGCAAAATTTTAAACTTCTAAACATCCCACATTTTAAATGTTTACACTGCCGTATGCAGAAAAAAATGCATTTTTAAATGCAATTTTTTTGAAAGCTGTATCTCAATTTATTTTTGAGATATTAATTTTTTTTATAGTTTTTAATACCAATTTTCTAATCGTGGCAACTGAAGTACTTCATTTCCATTAAAAGTGGTTGAATTATTTTTATTGATTATATTCTTACTGATGCCATTTTCTCATTACAATTAAAACTATCTTTTTAAAAAATTTGAACAGAAAATGATGTTACGCTTTAAAAAAGACGCAATTTCCCAGATAGTTATGTGACAGCGTTTCTGTCCCATAGCTATCATTTTTATTCAAAATTAATTTAAAACATAACTTTCTTACTTTTAAATCATATTAGCCTCCCCCCCCCCCCTCTTTCCTATAATGAAATATGTGATTAAATTCATTTCTCAAAAACATCCAGATTTTATTAATGTGTTTTCTTTCTTTTTCTAAAAACATCTTTATTTCACGCCGCTCAAAGATTCATTTCTTTTTTTCTTTTTTTTTTCCCTTATCTGTCTGTTCCACTGCAGCTGCTAGTAACAATATCTCTTCATTTAATTTCATGCAGAGAAAAGCTTCCTTATCACTGCTAAGATGGAACCGTTGAAAATCTTTTAACAACGAATGTGAATGGAATGTATTTTATGCAAGAATCTGCATCTTTCCCTTTCATCGGTCTGCAGTATGTAATTTTAAGTAACACTTGTTTAAGCGAATGCCAGTCTGTAATATAAACACCTCCCAGATGTTTCTGCCGTCTCTCACATCGAAATGAGATGCGGTTTTTAAAATCACGTTGCATGGAGGTTAAATCTTTTTGTCAGTTGGTTTTACCAGATGCCTTTCTTGGCATTTCGCGATTGTATGTTGCGGGCATTTTTAACGTAATCATTTCGCTTAGATAATGATTCCCAGGATTTGTGGACTGGCAACCATTTTCCATGACGCGTTTTATTGTTCTCATCGGGGTTGCCGGGTTTTTGGGATAATCATTTGGCTCGCGAATAAAACCTTTGTCCACAGTTCGTTCAGGGTGCCAATGTTTGAATTTGGCGAAGTGTAGCGACGAGTGTGATATGATTCTTGTGAAATCACTAACTCAACTTTTGATCTCGAAAGAAAAAGGATGTAAGACCTTCACGGTCTGTGGGTCACGCCCAGGCGTACCTTGTAAAATATTTACTCTCTCTCTCACTCTTAATTAATTATGAGAAAGATCTCTTTTGTAACTTTAAATTTAAAATGTTGAATAAATTTTCATAGTTCCTGTAATATGGTTGGAGTTTTTGCATTTAAGCGAACCATCCCACTGAACAATAGTACATAAATTTGGCCCATCGGCCGGTATTTTCTCCAACCTAAAAAAAAAAAAAAATATAGTTGAGAGAGAGAACCCCCCACCCCCACCCCCCCACTGTTAAAATGGATGTATGCTCCGCTTTCGACGAATTCCAGTTAGATATTAAAAGGACAGTTGTCTTCTTAAAGTTCCCTGCCAGTTCCTGTCTCGGTGTCTAGTGATGTTGGAATCAAGAGTATGTCATCACCTCTCCACTTAAGCGACAAGCCATGGTTGCCTGTTTGACGTGCCTGTGATGCGCGATGCTGTGTTTTTTTTTTTTTTAATGCAAGACTGCTTACTAGACTACTCAGTGCGGTACTCACTCCTGCGATCCATGCAGGTTTCCAAAAAATGCTAGGCATTCTCTCAAATAGTGGATATCACCTGTAATTGCCATCTACGGCAGTTGTGTTTCCTGCGATTCGTGTTTTCTTTTACAGGCGATCTGTGTTTTCTTAAAAAAAATGTGTCAACACAAAAAATGTAATACTTCAGTACCAGTGTACTCGACAAAAAAAGGGTACGTAATCATGTCCGTATTCATCACAATTTTTTTTGAGTTTGTTTGTGAAATTGCAAAAAAGAAAAAAGTTAAATCTAGTGATTCCTACAAAAAAGTGCACCTGACAATGTCAATAATTCATCGTGCTTCATTCCGAATATTGCCTTTGTGATAGAATTTTCTTTTCTTGTCAAAATGTGTTTTTACGCAAGGAAATCTAAAAAAAAGTGTTTCTCACTTACAATAACAGGGACACATCATTTAAAAAGTATGTGCTTTTCTGTGACTTAGATAAAATCTCAAAGTGAACTTAGTGTGACACTACTTGTGTTAATTACTACAGTTAAAAAGTGCATTTTTAGGTAGTGTTAAAAAAAAAACTAAGAATACACTACAAATTTCAACATGAACATTTTTTTCTCCTTTTTAAAATCTTAATTTTAATTAATACAGTATTTTCCTTTTATATTTTTTTTTCAGTTTCATCTCTTTTCATGCTATGATAAATGTTTCTATAGTCAAACTTGTTTAACATTTTATTACTCTATACTATTCCATATTGTTTTTATTAAGGCTGCTTATAAAAGGTAATAGCCGCTAGAAAGAAGATATCGGCTTTATAAAGAAAAATTATTATTATTATTTTTTTTTTAAATCGTTATACTTGCAGCTATAATTCTATGCTGCTCTTTGCATGTTAATGTTTAAAAGGTAAGTGCTATTTAAGTTCAGTTATTTTATGAATGTTTAAATATACTTTATTTTCATGCATGACAAGGATTTTCTGGGTTTAACACTTATCGTGAAAGATATTGCGCTTAAATTCCTTGTCGCTATTGTACAAACAATAGCCTTTTAAAATTTATCTAATTTATCTGTGCACATTTTGTTGTTTTTAATTATAGTTATGAATGACATATTTTTAATGGGTGGGTATATTTTTAATGTAATTTCTATTTTGATTGAAAGTATTTGTATTTGTAGTGATCTCTGTTAGGAATATTTAATATCTTAGGTAATATTTCATCTGCTTTTAAAAATATAAGTTGTTGCTTACAGATCGGCAGTTGATGTGTAAAGTAAAATTTATGAATAATTGGGATGCATTTCTAAGGGGATAAAAAAAAAAAAAAAAAAAAAAAAAAAAGGGCAGCAATTTTTTTTAAGTTTGTTGCATTTGATTCATATTAGAAACTTCCTGAGTATCTTGCATTGACACATTGACGCACTTCAGAGATAATATATTCCTTTTATTTTATCTCTAGGCCTTGAAGTTGCCTCTCTGTTGTTTTATCATTTGTTGCACATAAATACGCTGGCTCGTATGCTGTCTGTTAACAGTATGATTTAAATAATATGTTGTGTCATATTGCAACTTATTCAGTATAGTGTCTTTTATGAATAGTTTTCTGGGGATTTTTAAATGTTTTTTTATTGTTAGTTAATAAGATGTTGTCATTCAGCCTTTCTTAAAGATTGTGATAAAAAAAGTCTACAGATATATTTATCTTAGATTGTAAAATGACTTACTTTTAAATACCTTTTACACTAGTAGATCTCGGACACACTTTTGAAATTTCTTTTTAGAGTTAATATATATTATTTTTTTTCTATGCAGAAAGTTTTATGTTTTATGACTTTATTAAATTTTTTTTTTTTTTGCACTGATTAAGAGTAATGTGAAATATGTTGGATTTGCATATTCGTGGCAATAAGTATAGAGGAGGTGAGCATAACATTTTTTTTCTCAGTTAGATGTGGGCACTTGATTAGAAATTTACATACAGTTGGCGTAATCATAAGTTAAAAAAAATATTAGATTATTTATCTTTCACATAAATATTTTCTTGGATGGTGAACTTTTTTGTAAGCTTAGATTAGTTTATCCTGGCATACATTTTCTTTAGGCATATTACATAACTCGAGTCATCATATCATGGTTACAAAAATATTTTTTTCCCCTTTTGGCTCTCGTTTGCTTTTGCAAAATACATAAGATGTACAACATAGGTTTGACGTATAGTTTTAAACTGTTATTTTTTATGTTTCTCAATGACATGCATTCACATTAATACATTGTTTTTTTTTTCGTGTGTAAGTTTGTTTGCTTGTACTTCTGTCATGGTTTATGTGGGATACTTCAGTCATTGCGCTATTTTCCATGGGATAGCAAAATGTCTGAGGTGTGTATTTCGATCTATGGTTAAGCAAGTTGGCCGCTAGCTTAATCAGGGATCGGATATGTTTCCTAACATGATTGATGGAGTTACACTAATATTAATTTTACAATTGGAGTATTGTTTACATTTTAGAAATTATTTTTAGATTGCTAAAATTTCACCTGTAATTGTTTCCTAATGCTGATGATGGATAACACCTTTACATTAATTTACACTTTTACTTCTAACTTGCTATGGGCAGATAGCATTGTTAGGTATTAATCAAACATGTTTTATTTTTTCCCCCTCTCATGCACATGGTTTGGGACGTCAGGTTTGGCCTGGTACTTCACACACACACACACACACACACATTGACTCGTTCAGTTTTGCTGAATTTTGTTATATTTCAATTAATACTCACCATGGTTAAGGACATTCATTACCGTCTGTGCATGTATAGGTTTCTTTTAGCATCATTTGTGTTTAGCTTAAAAATTGCATTTTTTTTTTTTTTTTTCACTGCATTCACAACTTCGTAGTTGTTTTTAGATAGACTTTCTTTTAATGCCAAGTGTTTTTTTTAGTTCATGTGTTTAAAAGTTTTGCAGAAATTATAACATAATGTAACTATTGTACATTGTTTACACTGTCATCTTAAAGTTTTTTGCAAGGGATAATTAACCGGGTGTACAGTTTTACACATGCAGCTAATGTACTGTTTGACTTCATTGTTTACGCACGGCTGGTGACTCGTTGCTATTTTAAGTTATAACATAAGGTATTTTTTTTTATTATAACTGACATGATATTTCATATCGTTAAGTGTTTTTCTTATAAAAGGTAGTCACATGCATAATGTGAGCTGTTAGGTACACTTTATTTTTGGTAAAGGGCTATTCACATATAGTCATTAAACTAATTCTTTGGCATTTTTTTTTCTTCAAATTTAAAATTTTTTAATTTGTGAGTTCAAGTCTCACAGTTGTCTTGTGACGGATACATACATTCATACCACATAAGGTACATTGCTTGTTATTTTTGGCTATCAATATGTTTTTTTTTTCCCTTTCATTCTTTTCTTGGAACATGTTTGGCTTGCATAGCTTCTACAATATTTAGCGTAGAGTTATACATTTTATGCACGCTTCTGTTAACTCAAGACAGTAATGAATTTGGCAGATGCAGTTTTAGTTTCTTTTTAACCCTTAGTCAACCACTTATTCAGCAGTTTTCTTTCACATGTAGTTCATATGTTGGATATTTGTTTGTGTTTCACAACAGTTGTTTTTTTTTAATACATTTTGGTACATTCTTATACATACATTACACTAGTTCATGTGTTGATTTACATATTTTGTTCATTTGCTTTTACACACTGTACTTTGCTAGCGATTTATTCGGCAGTATTTCTTTTTGTTTTTTTTTTCTTACAAGTAGTTCATTGAGTTGTATACACTGGCTGGTTTAGAGTTTAACCAGAGTTTACACACACATTACAAGTAGTTCATTTGTTTTATTAACCCTTATTCATTGCATTTTGATGATAACTCATTAATTATGTAATTGAATCTCACTCGTATGCAAGTGTCTTGGGTTATTACACATATACTGTCTGTTTATTTTGTTAGCAATTACATTACAATTTTAGTTCATTGAGACATTAATACATAGAGTTCATGTGATATTATACAATTTGTTCATGTGTTTACTTACACGTTGTGTATGCTTGCATACACTTTTGTTCATGTGTTGCATTACAAGTAGTTCATGAGTTTGGGAGTTCCCCCCACACACATACAGTTTCTCCTTTTACTTTCCTATCTTTTAAATTTTACACCATGTTTCAATATTAAAATACTTCTTTTTTAACAGTTTTTTTTGTGTTTGCATAATGTCAGAACATATCAATGGCATCATCACTTTGTATGTTTCTAGGAGTTATCCGTCACATGACATATTAAACTACACATATATTTCGAATTTGTTTACTGTTAACATGTAACATTTTTTTACACTTTCATTGGATACTTCTTACTTGGAGGTGGCAGATCGAGTAAGATATCTTGTTACACTATATAAAATTGTATGCAATTTCTTATTAATTTTTTTTAAAGTTTGCCAGGGGTTAAATTTTGATCAATGCATGAAGAGTCAGGATGGCAGTGTAAAAATTCATAAAATGCTAAATTATAACATACTGTGTTTTTTTTTTTTTTTAACCGGGGACTTAGTTAAATTGCAGGAATCTAAAAAAAACTACCCCTTATTATTTAAGGCAGAAGCCATAAGCTGATGCCACTAGAATTCACAAAATTTCAATATTTAGGGCTACACTTGTTTGAGCGCGTGCAGCTTGCACAATTTTGTCTCTGGTAGTCCTGTGCTTTATGCACAAATTTTTGTAAGTTTCTTATGCCAGTAATGAAGCAACCTAAGATAATACAAATAAGCTTCAATTTTATGAAAGAATTCATCTTTCCTTAAAGTAACAAATTTTTTTCTGGTGTGTTTTTGTCCTTTGTTTTTTTATTTGATTGCATTTATTTAATATTATGATCTCATGCAAGATCAAATTTTTGAGAAGTCGTAAATACAGTAAATGCTTCTCTATATGAATAGATACATGACTAAAATGCTGGTACCAGCGCCACAGATACAATGCCACAAAAAAAAAATTAAATATAGGATCCTGTGTTATCAACTAATGTGGCCCTTTTATTTTGTGGAATATTTAATTAAAAAAAAAGATTATTTTGAATATTATGAGCGCTCAGTCATGGACATAACACAATTCTTGTGAATTGTTTTGAAAGCAAGCAAATATATTTTTTTTCTACTTACTTATAGTTGTATAAAATATTTTACAGGAGCTAACGATGAAATAGTTTCACAGACAAGTTAAAATAAGTTTCTTGGTAGATATCAACTTAAATAATTAATTTTACTTATTTTGTCATGATACATATTCTGTAAGTGCGAAGGTGGACAAAGGATTTTACGTAGATATAAAGCTGCAACGTACACATTTCAGCTTTCTTCTGTTGTGGGGGTGAGTTATGTGACAGCGTTTCTGTCCCATAGCTATCATTTTTATTCAAAATTAATTTAAAACATAACTTTCTTACTTTTAGATCATATTAGACTTCCCCCCCTCCTCTTTCCTATAATGAAATATGTGATTAAATTCATTTCTCAAAAACATCCAGATTTTATTAATGTGTTTTCTTTCTTTTTCTAAAAACATCTTTATTTCACGCCGCTCAAAGATTCATTTCTTTTTTTCCCCTTATCTGTCTGTTCCACTGCAGCTGCTAGTAACAATATCTCTTCATTTAATTTCATGCAGAGAAAAACTTCCTTATCACTGCTAAGATGGAACCGTTGAAAATCTTTTAACAACGAATGTGAATGGAATGTATTTTATGCGAGAGTCTGCATCTTTCCCTTTCATCGGTCTGCAGTATGTAATTTTAAGTAACACTTGTTTAAGCGAATGCCAGTCTGTAATATAAACACCTCCCAGATGTTTCTGCCGTCTCTCACATCGAAATGAGATGCGGTTTCTAAAATCACGTTGCATGGAGGTTAAATCTTTTTGTCAGTTGGTTTTACCAGATGCCTTTCTTGGCATTTCGCGATTGTATGTTGCGGGCATTTTTAACGTAATCATTTCGCTTAGATAATGATTCCCAGGATTTGTGGACTGGTAACCATTTTCCATGACGCGTTTCATTGTTCTCATCGGGGTTGCCGGGTTTTTGGGATAATCATTTGGCTCGCGAATAAAACCTTTGTCCACAGTTCGTTCAGGGTGCCAATGTTTGAATTTGGCGAAGTGTAGCGACGAGTGTGATATGATTCTTGTGAAATCACTAACTCAACTTTTGATCTCGAAAGAAAAAGGATGTAAGACCTTCACAGTCTGTGGGTCACGCCCAGGCGTACCTTGTAAAATATTTACTCTCTCTCTCACTCTTAATTAATTATGAGAAAGATCTCTTTTGTAACTTTAAATTTAAAATGTTGAATAAATTTTCATAGTTCCTGTAATATGGTTGGAGTTTTTGCATTTAAGCGAACCATCCCACTGAACAATAGTACAGATGCTGTTATATTTCACTATTTTTTCATTTTGCTGATATTGAGTTTGAGACAATAGGGAAAATATTTCAGCGACTGAAAATAACGTCATATTTAAAAGAAAACAATAATTTTACTTGATAAAACCGGATATTTCCCCTTGAATACGTCTAAAACTTATAAATTTCTGGAATTTTTGCGCACAGGTACAGAGATTATACTAAGACCTCAAATTAGGAGTGGGAATTTTAACATGGGAAGTTGTAATAGTTGACAAACGTGACTTCAAGCTTGAAAATATATTTATTAATAACCTATTGCGCGTTAAAATGTTTTTAAATGGTTAATATAATGTGAAACGTGGAAAATGACTTGATTCGTTTTAGATTTAAAGGGGGGGGGGGGGGGGAAATTCTATGATTAGGTCAAGGTGAAATCACTTTTGCTGATTTTACATTCCGTAATACCAAGCATCAATTGATAACTTAATCAAAATTACTTATCTTGATTATATGTTACTGATTACGTATATGAATAAAGTTTAATTTTTCAATAATTTTAACAGTTGAAGTTTATGAAAAAAGTATTTTGTTAATCTTAGGTTAAAATACATCTTTGGAGAGTTAAACTAACAAGTGTAAGATGGATTTTTTATTGTAATTATTGTTGTCGATGTATTATAAATTTGATGCAACAGTTCCATTGTAAA
Source organism: Maratus speciosus (assembly GCA_963932465.1). Lineage (NCBI taxonomy): Eukaryota > Metazoa > Arthropoda > Arachnida > Araneae > Salticidae > Maratus > Maratus speciosus. The sequence continues at coordinate 185,189,273 of OZ010790.1, read as the reverse complement.
CATTTTCTTTCGTCGAAATTCGATGGGTTCCACCTCGTGTAGGTAATGAATGAACGACAAGTAAAAACATTTATAAGAAATATGTTCAGAAAATCTTACACGCCGTTTCCTGTCCATCCCCTACGTGAGCGATACACTACGTAAGCGTTTTGATAGAAAAGAATGCAGAAACTTGGAGATCTGAGGGAAAGGAAAGAGTAATGTAGGCCTCGGATTTTCGGAATCGCTATTGCACTGGGCTCCGGAGCCCTGGTATTTATGAGCTCCGGTGAATTCCGAACAATATTTAAATATTTACTTAAAACAGAGAAGTACCGGAGCCGAGCTCCGGTGGGCTCCGGCGCAAATTAAGCCCTGGTTTTAACACAACATAGTTTTCAACAGAAGATGAAGATCACTGTTTGGAATGCACAAGGCGAGGAAAAAATGTAATTTGCACCCATTCTTTAGGTCAATTTTTTACCAAAATATATTTTTTTAAATAACAAGAAATGAAAGAAAAAAAAAGCTGAGGCAGTGGAAACAGAGTAGAGAATGTACCAAAAAACATAATCGCTGTTAAAATAGTTTGATCACCACTGGAGACAACATTTGTTCAGCCCAGGCTGAATACATTGCAAATTTCCAAAGGATGTTTTAGACATAGATTAGATAGGATATGCAAACAACTAGAACCACCATATGAAGGTCCTTAAGAAGTAATTAATCACTTTTCAAAATATTTCATGATAAAAATTAAAGGTAAAAATATGAATCTATTTATAGATAGACTGAAACCGGCATATATTCTGTCAGAGCACCCCAAAATAGTTTCACATCCTGGACAAACAACTCAACTACAGTTGATGCCTTCATCTACTCAAAATATTGAAAAAATAAGCCTACTCAAACTGGTTATACACTGAAAGAGTCTGTGCTTGTTTTTAAATAATTAAGAACAGGTAGAACAATAAAATTTTCAATTAGATTTACAGAGTGCAGAATTTAAGTAAATGTTTCATAAATATTTTCTATATTTAAAATATTTTGAATAATTGTAAAATTGTGTTTATTTTGTATCTTTTTTTATTTATATGTTGTATTCTACTCACCTTTTGTTTTTAAACATAATGTATATAACTGGTAGGGGAGTAAATGTAGTGGGTTGATTATGTAGTTTAGACCTAACTAAAAGCAAATACTCTCCTTAACGTAACTTTTCTTTACTCAATGTTCTATTTTTTTTTTTTTTTTTTTTTTTTGCTGTCAAAATATACCTCAGATTAACTGCATGTTGAGAAACCCCTAGTACAAAGTAAGTTTCCAAAATATTGATAAGAATCAAGAGTTGTAAAATGGTGGATATACATATAGGAAAGAAATGTAACAAACAAGGTTAAGACTGATATGTAAAATCCTTTATAAGAAACAAGATATATAACTAAACAAGAAAGAAAAAATCATGCATCAAGCATAGATTATGAAACACTTTACAACACATTCAGCATAAAGTAACAAAACAACTTCAGTTGAAAATTCCCCTTCAGCAATTTCCTTTAATAAGAAGAATGGTATGTGAATACTTTTGTGCAGCCCTGTATATGGGGTATAGAATTTATATATAATGAGTAACATGCAAAAAATTAATTAAATTTAAAAGCGCATACCGAATTTTAAACCATACACTCAAGCAATTATTACTCAACGACAGTACTGTAACCGATTTCTTTTGTGTCCCTGTAAATGAATAAAAAATGCTATGAATACCCTGTTCTAATGTGATCGTAGTGAAATTCAGTGATTTATATCAGTTTCAGTACATCTGAAATAGCGTCATGTCATTAAAATACTCTGAAAACGATTTTTCCCCATATACCACAATGTAATGGAATACTTTTGAGTGCCCCTGTAAATGAACTATTAATCCTACATACTTCATATACAATACCAAACATGCTTTGGTTGCCCTAAATAACTTTTATCAATTGCATGAAAATCCGAGTATATTTACGGGAATGAGCGTGGACAGACAGACAGACAAACCAAATGCATAAACACTTTTTAACTTTGTTGAAAAGTGTTAAAAAACAAGAAGTTTCAAAAAGGTAATAATGATAAATGCTAGAACAAAAAGCTGAGAAAGCTTAAGTTATCACTTAAATTAATGAATAAGTACTCTCTCTCTATATATATAGTACAAAAAATATATATAGTACAAAGTTTATATATATATAAACTTTCTTTTATATATATATAGTAAAGTAAAATGTTTATGCTGATTTAATAAACTGAATTGAATTTTAGAGTGGAAGTTGTCGCTCAAAGAAATCTCTTTTGTATAAGGAAAACACATATATTACAATATAACTGACTGCAATATACAATAAAAATGATTATCTATTTTGAGTGAAAAAAAAGACATTAGATATTTTACTTGATTTTTTCTCTCATTTTCAAAATTTTCTTTCTTGACATATTTAATAACATCAATTCTATGACCACCTGAAATATGAAAATGCAAATTCCTTAAATAAAAAAAAAATAATAAAAAACTTATATCAAAGTTTCAACAAGTACTAAAAAATCAATCAGAATTTAATAAATTTATTTAAAACATTTGAAGTAACTTAAAGCTGTTCAATGCTTTCTATATTTGAACAACTTAGAAACACTAATATTAAAAAGACAAAGACATAGTTCTATCCATAGCATATCAGAATAAAGATTAGATACTATATACCATTACAAAATTTTTTTACTGATATTTAGAAAGCATTCGCTTAAAATTTAGATGTTAAAACAGATAACGTAGATAGATAACAAAATCAATATGAGCTTAATTGTATAATGAAATTATAGGTAAAAATATTTCATATATTTTATTCTTTATTTCTGTTTTTTTAAGGGGGGGGGGGGGCAACTTTTTAAAACGTATGACAAAAACTGTATCTTATCTTCTATTTAAACAAAATAAGATAAAAATATTAAAACAGTATTTTATTAAGTATATGATAATAAAACACTTTTATTTCAGTATGTTCCTTACTTTCTTAATTTACTTTTCATTTAAAGTATCAAAATACTTGGTACTTACATGAATTTACATTGAATGACATATATAATTGCATGTACCTACTTACTAGTATGGGTTGAAAAAAACATATACACTAATAAAACACATAAACAGGGAGAGAGTTAACATTACTTACCTAAATAACCTCTGTGCTTATTTAAAGCTTTATTTAAATCCTTCTCAGTTTTAAAAGATACATATGAAAAACCTGGGAAAAGGAACAAGAGATACTTATTTTGCTTTTTTAATAATTTGAAGTGACAAAAAATAAAACATGAATGCACAAATAAACATAACTGCATTTATGTTTCAAATATAGGAAGGTTTTATCATTAAACAATGACAGAGTAGACACATAGAAAAAGATGAGAGATTAATATTAAAAAAATTCCAGATGTTTTAAATTAAATTGCCTACAACATATTTAAACTATGATTTCCAAACAGATATTTGATATCTATACTAATAAAAGAAAGATGTTTGTGTGTGTATGTCGGACCACAATGGCTAAGAAAATTTACTGTACCATACGCAACTCATCTTTACCACTCATAAATAAAGACAGAATTGCTTATCTGTAATAGATACTATATTTACATTTATTTTCTGTATGTAATCCTATTTACATTTAAATATTCAAAACAAAAACACATAAAAAATAAAGCAAGCAAGTTAAATTACAATTTTACAGTAGTGATCAGTATTAGTTAATAAATACACATATTTAATTATAGATAGATAAAAGATTTGTTCCTATAATTATAATAAGATTGAAAGAATGAAAAGCAAAAGTGTGAAAAAATAAGATGAATTAGTTTAGAATAAATTTTTCTTAAAAAATAGAAAAAAAATTACCCTGTTAATGTTTATTTAGTTATTTTAATTTAAGAAAAAACCTACCTTCTTCTTCAAACAATATACAAAGTAAAATATAAAATGAATTACCTTTACTTTTTCTTGGTATACGAAGACTTACAATTTTCAAAGGATGAAAAAACTCTTTAATTTGTTTCTATAAAAAATTAATAATCATAAGTAAAACATATGATAAAATCAAGCAAATTTAAATTTTTATGATGAATATATACCTGCACATACAGTTATTACTTACTTTTTTGCAAGCATAAGGTAAATTTCTTAATTTTGCTGTATAAACAAAATCATATATTTTATCCTAAAAGAAAAAAAAATAAACAAAAGTAATTTTTAAGTCAAAAATTCAATTTCTTGTTTAAAATATTTTATGACTGATAATTATGCTAAAGAAGTATAAACAAAATATATCTAAATTACTTTCGTTTAAAAGCAAGAGCACCATTTCATTTGGAAGTACAAGATTTATGTGTATGAAAATGCACAAAAGATCTTAAATGCAATCTCTGTACAATGAATGGGTAGGTTGTATTTAGATTTAAGTATTAAAATATGGCAAAGAATAGTAATAAAAACTCAAAATAATTTAAACTTTAAAAAAGATGTGCTTTGGCACAAAATAATGGAGGTACAAATTATGCCCCTCCTTACTATAGTCCAATAAGCCAATTCTCAAATCATTAGTTTTAGATGTATAGTTCTGTGATAAGGGCTATTTTAGGTATCAGGTTGTGTTGTGATGTCAATAAAAAAATTTCTTGGCATTAAATATAATAAGCATTGAGCAATATCATAACTGGAGTTGAAATACATTGTGAATTTAACTATTATAAAACAATAACCTAGCACATTTGTGCTCTGTTCTTTATGGTCAAATTGATTGAAGAGAAAATAGTAATTAATCTTACTTAAGGAATGAGGACACACTGAATCTGAAGACTTGAAATAACTACATTTCATTTGGGAACAAAATCTTATTTATTAAATAATCTAAGGAAAGAAGTTAATTCCACTGCTGTAGAGATTCCACAAATACTAAGTAACCTTAAGTAGACTGAATATAATAAAACTTTAACTTCAAGGCAGGCTATTAAAATTTTAGTGAATAATAATAATAAAAAATCCCAGCTTCATTTAAAGCAAGGGATTATCCAAGATAATGGAATCTTTAAGGAAACCATTTTTTTTAAGAGAAGATCAGCCATGGCATATCAAAGCAGGCACTAGGACTAAGACCTTGTGCTGGAATACCAAACTATTACAGCATGAGATCAATTTTGTTTATAAAATTCAATTCTAGTTCTAAAGTAATTTTGAGCGACCACAGGTTAGATACCTCTAAGAACAGGGAGAGATAAAGTACCTAAACGATATTTTTTAAATGATTAATTAATTAAACAATAATGAAATTATCAGGTAACAAATAAATGAATTGAAATTAAAAGGTAAATTTTGATATGAGTGCTAGTACAAAACCATACCTTCTTAAAACGAGTACCAGAAATAAAAAACCAAATGCAAAAGGAGAACAAGGCAACTAGCTCATGTGCATATGAAATGACGACGAGACTTCACAGTGGTAGATCACCAGGAAAATGTTAAGCTGAGTGATGCCAAGCAATGTACAGGTGCCGAGGAAGAGCCGAACATGACACGGAAAGCATTGATCAAGACATAAATGCACAAAAAATAAAAACAATGTGAGGGTTTTCTACAAGTTCCAATTGCAAAAACATTTTAAATGTTCTTCATTATATGAAAAGCCATTTACATTTACGTCAAAATAGTTATTTTTATAAAAATTACAAAATGCAAAATTTTATCTTTTTCTTGGGTTCTATACGTTAGACAAAAAACATTTTTTTTAATGCTCTAACAAGTAAATAAAAAAAATTTCCATTTTTGTATGACCAAAACTTAGCAAGTTATGATACTTTGAATCTGATGAATTTTCAGTATTTTATGGCAAAAAAAAAAAAAAAGAAAAAAAAAAAGAACATTATTACTACAAGAGAAAACTGAAAATTCATAAAACTCAAAGTATCATAACTTGGTAATTTTTTTTTTTATTGATTTATTTATTAGAGTCTGAAAAATTTGTTCTAAATATAACTTATCCCTAGAACCATATAAAAATAAAAAAATTTGTAACTTTACCTAGTTTAATGTAAATGGATTTTTATAAGCTGAAGAACAATATCTGAAACCCTTATAACTCTAAAACTAATGATTTTGGAATTAGCTATCGAACAATGATAAGAGAGGACACCTTATATAATGTACACTTCATCTTACTTGAGAAAGATAACATTTAAGTAATATTCAGATGCAATGCAATTTTAAGACATTGACTTCTTATAACCACATAAGAATACAGAAGGAACATTTTGTTACATATATATACATACATACTGATCTAGCTATCTAGAAAAATTATTCAGAAGACTCTAGATAATTTTAAATGAAATTTTAATTAAAAAAGGGTCTAAGTAATTTTTTTTAATAAGTTGAAATATATTTTCCTTCAATATGAAATAAAACAAATAATAAGTATAAAGAAATGCATTTTTTGTGAAAACTTTTGCTAAAAAATTACTGCTCAAAAAGTAAAAGAAATTAGACGGATGTGCCAATTCCAAAACTTCCTTCTATCTCATGCATGTTAATAGTCGAAATAAAACCAAGTCGAAGGCAGAAATTAAACCTAGATTGGACACTTGGGTGATACAGTATAATTTTTTCCCCTAATCTCTGGTTAGTCGAAGCTTTTATAATCTCTTCACACATTCAAGGCTTCACGGCATTCCGCTCCCATGGGGCTGTTGAATTCGGAACAACTGGTATACAACAGCTTGGTCTATTGCTTATCCCACCCTAAAAATTGCTATCAGAGCTCCTTTCGGAAAAATATCCCAATTTTCAACTGGGACCTGATGTCCATAATCAAAAACATATACAAGTTTGGTTCAATTCTACGCATAAATTTGTAGACTTTTCGATGATACAATAATGAAAATGACACAAAAATTACTATTACAGTAACCCCCTTTTGGCAAAAATATCCCCAAATTCAAATAGGACCTACTCGCCATAGCCAAAATCATATATGTGAAATTTGGTTTAATTCTATGCATAACTTCATATGCTTTTCAATTATACAATACTAAAAATGGCACAAAAATCATTATTACAGCACTTCCTTATGTCAGAATATTTCCAAATTCAACTCTGACCTGCTGGCTATAGCTAAAATCATATATATGATATTTGGTTCAATTTTATGCATAACTTCATACACTTTTTGATGATACTAAGAAGATACACACACATCTTTTTTTTTTTTTTTAAACCTATCTTTTTTGGGATATCTGAATGCATAAAACCGTCTGAAATCAGAAGTGGAAAATAATTTTTATTACAATCCTTTCTTCTATTATAGATAGAAAAAAAAACAAAAAAAAAACCCTTTAATGAAACCTATGTACGTTGACCAACAGCAGTTAGTGTTTTTGTTAGACTTTTTCAAAAAGTACAGCACACTACCCCCATCTCTATTTTCAAAGTGATGAAGAATCCTGCTTTTTTTAGAAGTGAAGAAGAATGCACTCTGCCCTTTTTCCAGCATCAACTTTTCATCCTCTACTTTTTCAAAGTATTTTTCGTTTTTTTAAATATAAAATCCAGTTTAGATTTTTTTTTTTTTTTTTTTAACTAGCATTTATGCAACATATAACTTCTTCCAGATAAATATTCGTTGAAAGTGCACTTTTATTCAACAGAAAACAGAATATATCCTTTTACTAAATAAAATATGTTGTTTAAATGAAACCATCATATTCTTTTTAAAAAGAAATCTGAACCCTACTAATGGTACAGCTGTTTTCTGGACAACTTAATTAGGCGAGACAACTTAAAAGGGTGCAAATACTTTCATCGTAACAAAATCCATGCATTAAATAACTAAATATAAAATGCAACAGAAGCAGTTGTAACTATTACCTATATTATTAACAATAGTAATTTATCATTAATGACATATAAAGTCACTTCCTGAAAACAAAACTAATTATCAGTGCATCTTTGTTTTTAACAACATTACTAATTGAAGTTTTTTTCAACACAAAATCTATCTGCTAATTTTCTTTGGCGTTCTTCTTTTTAAATTAAATCTAAAATTTCTTCTTACATCTGAATGGAGAGTTGAACTACTTTTCCTTTTAATGTCATTACAAAATCTGAAGGAAAATATAATTTCATCACAAACATACTAACACAACAACTGAAGAATTGCTCACATAGAAAACAGTAACTAATAACAACGACCTACATCCAGTAGTGTAGTCAAAATATTCTCAAGCTCCTCCCTGGAAATATACAAATCAACAATAGGAAACTTTAAGCCCATCCTGGCAATCATTGCTTTTTGATCAGCAAGTTTTATACCTACTATTCTTAAACCCCTTGGAGACGTGTGAGCGGTATAGGCGTCACTTAGAGTGCTCAGAATCCTTCATTATTCCCACCAATTATTTTTAATTGTATAATTTATCATATTTAATCAGAGCATTTTCGCGATTAAATTACAGAAAATTTTGTATTTATAAAAACTGGTGGTAAAAGATTAAAAATTAAGCAAAGGGCTCTCATCGCAAAGGGGTTAAAAAAAAAAAAAAGAAAAAAAAGAAAAAAAAAAAAAGGTATATAGAGGTATTAAAAGAATTCAGAAGGTATATGGCATATGCCGCTATGTATCCTCCACTACCACCTTGGTTGCACCCCTTAATATAAACTATTCATATGCCTGCCATTTTCCAGGAAACTTTCCAAAGAAAAAATAGCCCTGTTTTTTGTAAGAGTGAACCTGGCAATACAGGGGTCGATGGAGCTTTTTTTTTCTTGTGGCCTACTTCATGATAAATAAAAGTTATTTTTGTGAAATTGATTATATTCTTGTGAAAAATAATGTTCTGCAATGAAAGCAGAAATCCAGTTACGCAAATTCAAATCAAGCATTTATTAATAATAACTTCTTTAAGTCCTTCTGCTAAAGTTTCCTTTCTGGTGAACTTGCTTTGTTTGCCGATTACACATTTCAAAACCTAACAAAATAAAATTAATTAATAAATAGTATGTTTCTATTGAATGGGATTTTGTGAAAGGCCTATTTTATCAAGAAAAATTTTGTGAAACGACCTGTTTTACTAAAAGGAATTTTGTGAAGGGACCAAAAATAGGCCCCAAATTTTGCCTCGATCGACCACTGCAACACCACTCATAGTTCTTGAAAGGTCAACTTAGATAGATATACAAAATACAAGGATGGTCAACTTCAAGTTTTACATAACAATATTCCAAACATTTTATCATGAAAATAAATGAAACATGTTAAGAATTAAAAAACTGAAAGTTACCTGCTTCTTTGAGATTTCTTGCTCAGTCTGTTTTTGATTTTCTCTTGTCTTACTAATTTTTTTATCCTAAAATAAATAAAAACTATTTTTATATATAACATACAAAATATTATTTTATATATAAATACAGTAAACTCTGGCTAAGGCGGAATCGATCGGGACCAAGAAAATTTTCCGCAGTAGACAATATTCCGCCTTAGACAAATTTTACTCTATGTTTATGGATTCGCAGGGACTTGAAAATCGTTCAGAGTTAGGCAAATTTCCGTCTTACAGAGAGTTTACTATATGTTATAAAAATTCAGGTAATTTAGAAACTCAACACAGTGAATTTTTGGTGACAATATGGCTGAAAATCATGAAAGCTATCTAATATTTAATAACAATTACACACTACAACAAACTTCATTAATTATCCAGGCACAAATATTAAATAATTTAAATGCAAAAAAAAAAAAAAAAAAAAAAAAAAAAACCCACAGAAAATTTATTTTTATACATAAAAATTAACAGATTATACAGCACTCACTCATCTTCCAACAATTTGATTCCAAACAATATTTATAAGATGACTTTGTTTCAATTTTCGTATTTTCTAAAATTAGACCAATGTCAGACGGGTGTCTTTTCTGCTGCTTTTTTGTTTAGGTATTATCCATTCACAATGCTATAGCATTAATGGATAATACCTAAGCAAAAAAGCAGCAAAAAAGACGCCTGTCTGACATTGGTCTTAACCCTCTCTTCCACAGTTTATAGGTAAAACTAGTCAGTTCTTTCAGTAGGTGTAAAAAGTTTGCCACCAGTTTTCCATATGTAAAACCTTAAGGGTTTGAAAGAATGAAAAATAAAACTTTACCATTTTGCATTATAATATTTATTTATTCATGGCAGCTTTAATTACAGAGCTCAATAACACAAATCCTGGAATGATAATGATTGCAGGCCAACATTTTATACTGCACACAGACAAAAGGGCCTTTAGACTTTTTGTAAGGATCAGCACACATTGATAGTAATTTTTTTCCCAAAATGCTTGATAAAATCTAAAATCTTTATCTTTTATGTATATAATATCTATGGTTATATTCAAATTTTTAAGATTAAAAAAATCCTTATGCAGAATTTTTTTTTAATACAAAACTGAACAACTTTACTTTCAACTGATATTCAAAACTACATCATAAAAAGAAACACAAATGGCAATTGCTCAGAAAATTGAGTCCAAATGACGATTTTACTGTAACAAAGATAAAACAGCAAAGAACACAAAGTGCATCATAAAAGAAGCTACAAAAGTCAAATGTCAAAGAAACTAAATAAAAATCAAATAATCCCTTATTGTAAGAAAAAAAGAATAAAAAACGGCAGTTAACATGTCACGTATTCTTTCTCTCAAACAGACACAAGCACACAAATAATAATAATAATGAAATAAAAATTAGCCTAATTTATATTTTTTCACAATTTTTGCAAAGACAATTCATTATAATTTATAAAAACTTAAAGCCTTCATATGTTTGACAGATTTTTCGCTATTACAAAACAAAACAGTTTCATTAGGTTGAAAAAAAAAACATTGACTAACAAAGGTTCTGGCTACATTCTATAAAAAATCACAGCTTTACTGACCATTTTGTTTTTTGACACTAGAAGTTAAAGAATATTACTGATTCGAAAAAAAAAAAAAAAAAAAAAAGTACTGAAAAATTATTTCACAAATATGATTATGAGTAAATTTGAAACGAAATTTCACAGAGAGACATATGCTTTTATTATTATAAATTCCTGGGGAAAGGGAAAAGAGATAGACTCTTTCAACATAATTCGAAGCATCATAATATAGAGCAGCAATGATTATAAGTATAGGTACATAAATTCATATTAATACAAGTGAGAATATTAGGTATCGCAAACAGAAGGCAGTTCGATAAAATAAAAATCTACCCCATCATATCTTATCGTCATTTAAAATAAACGCGTGAAAATAGTATCTTACTTAAAAATAAAACTAAAAATCATTTTATAGTGAAATTCAACAGCATTTTATACAGCTATTGCGCCAAGAAACATTACGACACTTTCAAGCCCGCTCATAAACTTACAGACTGACAGAGAGAGACAGAGAGAGGACGGAGGGAAACATATTTTCTTTTTATTTGATCAGATACATATCTGCATTGTGTCGCCCTTTGTGAATACATTTAATAAACATTACTTCAATTAATCAAGTTCGCGACATTAGGCATTGGAAAAGCTAATGAAAGATTCAATGATTAATTTTGAAGCATTACCATTTATAATTAATATTTTAAAAGTAAATTTAAATTTATGCAAAAAAAAAAAAAAAAAAAAAATGTTTTAAATACTCACAATACTTGGACATTCTTCCTCGGGCACTGATTTCATGTTACATTCAGATTGACCTATGAACAATAAAATATGGGAAGACAAACTGAGTTTAATTGCCTAGTAACTGAGGTATATTTAAAAAATAATAATAAAATAACATACAAGTTAGTATTAAATTTGCTCAGCAATCGAATAAATGTACATGAGATTAAATTTTTTTATTAAATTTAAGATAATGAAACAAAGTTAGATTTTATTACACATAAGTTACTATTAAAATGAATCTTTTTTTTCCAGCACTTTTTCTATTTTTTCCAAAATGTACAAACTATGTTTTAATTACTAAAACATTTATATGTGTTGGCATGATTCCAACATTTTGAATATTTAGAACCATTTTTTGAAAAAAAAAAAAAAAAACAACATATATATATGAATGTGTTTCTTGTTAATAACATCGATGTATATATTTATCTAATTGATTAATTTTTAATTCAATGTTTTTCAATGTACAGTATTATTGTTTTTATGTATGTATCTATAAATGCATTATTATTATTTTACTAAGGATGAGTAGAAAGAGCATTAAGTATTTTCACACGCAAGTGTTTTGCTCAGGGGAAAGCTTAATTGCTAGTTACTATCTATATGTATTATATTACGAGAGTAAAGTAAAAAATTTGACAGTTTTGGCACAAAAGAGGGACTTTTATGACCTCATGTTTTATGGGACAGCTGCAGGATCTTCGTGTGGGGGCCCGGGGTCTCGTGAGAAAGTGGGGTACGTAATATCGGATGTAGGAGGGTCGGAGGGCCCAGGGCATCCGGGGACCCACTGACCACTGGCCGACACAAAGGCGGGTCCAAGCAGCGGCGAGTGGTTGGAGATTTTAATTATGCTGAATATGTTAATTCGCATCCACCACTCAGGGACGCACATGCAAATTTTTAACATACAGAGATTTTTCTTGTTCTCTGAGAAAAAGGAGATGTATGAAAAGAGTTCCAGAGTGCTGTTTTTTTTTTTTTTTAGAAGCACTGTTGGCTTATCCCCCATGTTTACTTGTTCTGACTATGACGAGCAATATAGCATTGTTATTTATTTATTTATTTTTTTAAAATGATTTAACTTCTTGCTTTTGGCCCAGATCTGGATGGAATTTTTTTATACAAAGCTAAAATTACTGTGCACGGATACGCGTGGTTTTGTTCTACAAAAAAAAAAAAAACATTTTTGGATGTATTCCTGTCAAGTCTTCGGCTCTAAGAGGATCTTGTGACCCCAATGGGAAAAAAGGTACGATTTCATGTATGTTCTCTGTTGTATTGTGTACCGTGTTAATAACAAATGTTTGAAAGGTGTATAGGATGCCCAGGAGAACTTGTCACCTTCAATTAATATCATAATTAGTTGTTTTTTTATGTAATGAGTTATTGTTTTGGATGGCAAATGTGGAAAAGTATTCCCAAGCATTTTTTCTTTCTAATTTTTATTTTTTTTCATTAAGCAATTTGTAAAGTCTACATGAACTCGACAACACGATATTTTCTTTTCATTGTCGCCACGGTTGGGTGGTTGCATATCGTGTTTCGGTCGTGGACCATATACGGCAATTTTACTTGCGATCACATTTGCTTGTATTCATTTTTTTTTTTATAAGATAAGTATTTAAATTTAATTAACATGTAAAACCATCTTTTTAAGTCATTTTTATATTAAAGTAATTTTTCTAAAGTCATCATAATATTTATTAAATGTTATTCAAATTAAAAGTAAATGTTAAGTATCTTCTGACTTATGCAAATTACATAGTCGATTCTGATTGGCCAATACATTTTCATCCTGATTTAAAGGGACAGCGATTTCATTTTTCGGTGTGCGATGTCTGATGGCTGACTTATGGTACTATCTTGTATGTTGTTATGAAGTTTCAGCGAATATTTAAAGGTATATGGCTAAGTGCCGATGTAATTGTAAGAACTTAAAGTTTATTAAGCATAATTGTTTAGTATGAAGAAGTATCAGCATAAAATTGTTAATTTAAATCGGCGATAGAGTTGTTAAAGTATAACTACAAGTTGCTAATCTCTAAAAATTTCTTATGTTGTTGAATAATGAGGTGCCCTCGAGTTCAGGTAGATTACATCTCAAGTGTCCATCAGTTTAATTCTGGAGCGAAGTAACGTTCATGTATCTTAGCTCCAATAAAGAAATCTTCTGTTCCATCATTTTGGCACATTACTGTAAGTACATTTTACACTTACCTTTTCACTGAAACATAATATTATATATATAGGATTCATGAAATTGCATATATATTACAACTTATTTTTATTCCAAGTTATTATTTCAACAATATTTTCAAGGTCTTCATGTATAACTTAATGTATTTTGTTAAGTCACTCTGCTGAATTTTTATAAGGGTTTAACCCTTCTTGTGACAAATAAAGATAGAGGGGCAAACAACCAAACCCCACCACCCACACAGTAAAAGCATGAATTATTTCTTAAGTGTAACTTAATATGATTGCCTGTGGTGTAAATAAATGATTTATTATTATTAGATCCCTTATTTGTTATTTTTTTAAGTCTTGCTAATTACTTATTTTAATTATTTAGAAATTACCTGACTGCTTAATGATATTATTAGACCATGTATGTAAAAGTATAATCAAATTTATCTTGTAGGGTTGGTTTGTCTAAAAATAGGGAAGTTATATTTAGTGGTTTTGTCTTAATATATATTTCCCTTCAAACCAATTGGCCATAGGTTAGTTAATCTTCTAAACATTCACAATGCTTTGTCTTTATTATCCGAGATAACCTTTTAGGTATATGATCGTAGATTATCTATTATCTAACTAGGCATTACGATCACCAGGACCTCTGTAATTAGAGGCCCCTATGAGATAGATTTTCTTTTTGGATCAAGTAAGTTCGGAGAAAAGGTGCACCCAACACTTTTGTTAGCTTGTGCTTGGGAATTTATAGATAAATTAAGATATTCATTAACCTAATTTTTAATAGTTGTCTAGATCTTGCCAGCAATATGAGATCTAATAAATTTCTAATTAAAAATTAAGCTATACATAACTGCATATTTTTTCATATTCAGCCATTCTGTAAGGTTTTCTTTTTCTTTACTTTTTTTAAACACATGGCATAAGGCTAAAAATTCCCTACTATAGTCTTTCACATTATGAGTTACTATTTGGCATACCACATTCTTAATACACTTGTCTCTATAACATAAATAAAAAAAAAAAGTTTACATCAGTTATTTCTTTTTACTCAGTAAGTAAAATATTTAAAGAATCATTTAAAATTTTGCCAAAAGTTAACTGCCACTTTTACAACCTTATAATAAAACTAAAATCCTCACATTGTAATAATAAACTATAAGTTATCAGGCATGAACAAGTATTTATTTTCACTTCTCAACAAACATACACATTTAGGCGCTAGAAATAACAAAATACATACAAAGATTAATCATAGAAAGAAAAAAAAACAGACGTGACAGATTAATTTATAAGTTGGCTGTAAATATAAGAAAATAATATAAAAAGCCTATATTTCTTAATCAAGATAAAACAAGTTGGTTGATTTTGTGACGGCCGATTATCTACACTAGGGATATAGGCCCGAGGGGGAGTGCCCTTCGTGGGGGTCTTTCTAAGGGAACCTAACCCGTATTAACGCATGGGAATCCATGGTTCAAAGAAAACCACGAAAACTCCAAACGATTAGGCCGACGGGCGCGATTGGGATCGAACCCAGCACTTCCCGTCTACCAGTTTCGAGAGCAGAACCTCTCAGCCACTGGTGGGGCTTCAAGATAAAACAAATTTTGAACATTAATTCAACACACACTTAATATGTAATGCAGTATGATGTATTTTAAAGAATTAAACATTTACAAAAATACCTTTTTGTGATGTATCTTCATCATCTTCATTACTATCAGACTCAGACTGTTCACTTTCTTCATCTACTCCAATATCATCAGCCCATAGAGGTTTAGATCTTCGATCTTCATGAATAGATAAAAATTCTTTAAATTTTGGATCCTTCTTTAGCTGTGGAGAGTTAGATATAATACCAATGGTTATTATGGTATAAATACTGGTACTTTTATAGTATAGGGGCCTGGCAAGACACAGAAAATGATTAAAAAATCCTTCATGAGAGAAGGAAATTTAGCAACATATTTTCTAACCAACCTATTCATTGTTTCATATATGCAAGCAATTTTTTTCATTATTTATACGACTTATTTAATATAAAGGATCATTAATTTATTTTTATACACGAACAAAAGTAAATTGTATATAAAAAGCAATAATAATATATATAAATTCATGTAAACATGCATAAAAGTTTCTTAAGTTTATTTTCATAGATTAAAAAATCCTTCATGAGAGAAGGAAATTTAGCAACATATTTTCTAACCAACCTATTCACTGTTTCATATATGCAAGCAATTTTTTTCATTATTTATACGACTTATTTAATATAAAGGATCATTAATTTATTTTTATACACGAACAGAAGTAAATTGTATATAAAAAGCAATAATAATATATATAAATTCATGTAAACATGCATAAAAGTTTCTTAAGTTTATTTTCATAGATGTTTATATCATTTGGCAACAAATCTTACTTCCCGCAGCCCGAATTGTGCCAAGCTTTTTTAAAAACTGCCCAAGGCCCTATACTGGAAATGTACTTTAATACTTACCTTCTCATTATTTTTTTAAAAACAATAATTTAGAAAACAGAAAAATACTTAACACTTACAAATGAACCATTCTATAAGAGTAATAAACATTTATAATGAAAGAAAGAAAAAAAAATCACTATTTACTGTTTAAAAATTACTATTTCTAACAAAAGCTTCTGCAGATAAACTTTTGTCATTCCAGTGAAAAAACTAGGAAAATGTTATTGCTGATTGAAAATTGTAAAAATCCTTATGTTATCAAAATAAATACCATTGACCATGTTCTGTAATGACAGAGTAATGAGATCTAGCTGCTTGAAAGTGAAAATTGAACAGAGAGGTTCTATTGATGAAGATTTTCCAAATTTTCAGTAATAGTCAGTATGAAAAAATAATGCAAAATTAGATAGCTAGACTATTGTTACTGAAAATGTTAATACTTTGGGGAAAAAAGAAAAGAAAAGTAAGGAAGAATGCAATAAGAAATGTTCTTTTAAGTAATTGCAGGGATGTTAAGACTCTACGTAAAAATCCTTAAGTTATATGGAAGAAAAAGAAGAGTGGAGGGGAGGGTTTGATTAAAATTTTAATTGTAAACTTTGACTGCAACTAATAAAATATATAACAAGATCTTTCAAATATTAAAACATTTTTAAATTTTTATCATATAATAATTTTCTTTTAAAGTCATTGACATAAATTGAAAAAATTCTTAAAGTAAAAAAAAAAAAAAAAACGAACTATGCAAAAAATTCTGAAATTAGGATGACAAATTCAAAGTGGTGTTTGTCACTTCCAACCAAAATTGAAATACAAAAAGGGAATTTTCCACCTTAGGCAAGCATCAAAAGTCACAAGTCTTGCAAGCAACATAACATTAGGAATATCATTAATGAGAATATTTTATACTTTACCAGTATATATTGAATAGATATTGAATAGAATGCATAGGAAATGTATGAAACAAATTCATTTTATCTTTTGACATATTATTTTCAGCATTTTATAGAATACCAAATTTCATATATTTCTAGTTATATATACAGAGCGTCTCAGTACAACATTTCAGAACTTCTAGGGGAGGGAGGTGCATGACGGCGACTTTTAATTATACAGCAATACAGAGTCAAAAATGCTTTCCTGACGCGGTGGTGTACACAGAAACATCAGAAATAAAAATAAAAACACAAAAAGAATATATTCGTTTTAATAATAAATTTACATGAAAAATAGTAAATGTTCATGAACAAAAGTAACATAGGTCAAAAATAGCGTTCAGAGTTTCACCCACTAACTTCAATGCAGGCCTCAGTTCTTCAGTGCACAAAATTACGAATATTCAGGAATATTCCAGGCATGTCTTGGATTTCTTCGACAGCTACTGCAATTTGTGCACCCGGGTCCTCGCCGATGTCAATGGGGTTGTCATAAACCAGTGTCTTTATATGCCCCAATAAAAAGAAATCAAGACATGATAGGTCTAGTGATCGAGAAAGCCAAGGCACAGAACCGCCACGTCTGATCCACTGTTGGCCAAATCTGACATGTAGGTGGTTACTAATGTTACAACTGAAATGCACAGGGGCCCCCAATGTGTTGGAACTACATCATTTGTCAATATAGAAATCTGATCATCATCTAAAAGTGTGGCAACACTGGCTCCAGAAAGATCAATTATTTACTACCAGTGAGAGGAAAAGGCAACAAGAAAGGTCCGATGAGGTAATCCTCCACAATGCTGGCCCAAACAATTACTGAAAACTAAGGTGTCAACAATTTTAATCAGCTGATTTAAACCAGCGATTAAATCGTGATTTTAATCAGCCGATTTTTTAAAAGAATCATTGATTAAAATCTAAGATGAACATAATTTGAAAATTTTTACAGGTATTTTGACTTATGAATAAACAAAAAAAGAGCTTTAAATAATTGTTTCTAAGCTTAATTCCTGAGTATTTTAAAAAATTAAAAACAGTTTAATTTTTAAATGATATCATGGAAGACGATAGTATTCCACTGACGCAGCCTTAAGCCTAAAATCGTATCGTATCGTAGAAAAAGGAACTCATATATACACCTAACTCGACTTCAAAGAAAACACGAAAAGCCGCCTTTCAATAACTCAGCAAAGATAGCTTTTATTATTCTGATTTTTTTAGAACAGTCTTATATCTGCAGTCTACTTCTATTCTGAAATTTTTACTTTTCTATGTGCAGTATATTTTGAGATCTAAATAGCCATTTTTAAAGTGAAAGAGATGGAAGAAATTTCTAATGTCAAAATCTGGAAAACGGCTCAGGCGATTTTCTTTAAATTGATATATAATAAGAATCTGTTGTATGTGAAGGGAATAAGATAACAGCTGTTTCCGGAAAAACTCTAGTTTTCTTTTTATTTCACATTTTTTCCCTCCGAAAATGACATGGGCGATCTTATTAAAATTAATATATATGAATCTATTCTAGATGAACCGAATAAGAACATGTTTGTTTACTGGAAGACTCTTATTCGTTATATAATAAGCATGAAAAATCGGGCTATATTTTTCTGCCATTAATGGAAATTTCACCGAAATTGTGCCTCTGCATTCGTGTGCTTAATTTCTTCTGTTCAACTTTTAGAGGAACGTTTCTGTACCTTCTGTAGCTCAGTCGGTTAAGCGCTGGTCTTGCAATACATAGATTGTGAGGTCTGTCCTCTTTGAAGCAGTAAGCATTTTTTTTTAAAAATTCTTTTTAAGTCAGTTAATAAAGTAAATTTGATTTTATGTTTATATAAGAATGCCTTTGTTTATTTTGATTTTTTTCTTTAAGAATTTCACATATCACTATTTCGTAACAATTTTTCAAACAATAAAAATACTGTAAGATCTGTCTAAGGCAGATCCTGTGTAAGCCGGAAATCTGCCTACCGCGGAAAGACTTTCAAGTCCTGGCGAATCCATTGAAAATAACATTAATACGTGCTCCGTAAGCCGGTATCTGCCTAACGTGGAAATGGAAAGGTTTTTAAGGTCTGCCAAAAGCCAATTTTTACACAAGACGGAAAAAAGAATATTTTAAAACTGAAAATTGCATTTGTTCAGTCTACAACAGTTTCTTTTTACTTACAATTTTTAACACAAATGAATTTCTGTTTTTCTACGGTACATAAATTTAAATTATGCGTTTTTATTTTTTCCAGTACCCTTATAATAATAAAAAATAAAAAAAACAGGCCATTGTTCTACCATTACATTTTTAATAATAATAATAATAATAAAAATACATGCCGTTATTCTAACTGTGAATGGAAGACTATGAGATTTTTTAAAAAAATGTCATACATTCAAAATTTAAAAAAGTAAATTTTTGAAAATCATATATATTTTTAAATTTTTAGGATAAAAAAAATAAATAAAATAAAACTGTATAGTTTATTTATATGTATCGTATTTCAATCCGTTTCGCTGAGGAAAATACGAATTTTTATGTGTAAAAAACTGTAAATAAAAGGAAAATGTCGATTGAACAAATAAAAATGCGTACATTTTTCTCTTTTACTTTTCATTAAATTCATAAAATGGTAACTTCATACTTTAAACTCTCTCTATGCGTAAAAAAATAATAAATAAATGCACAAGCTCATGTTTTTTTGTTGTTGTTGTTACAAACTTAAGAAGTATTACTAATTGATATTTGACTTTAAAAAACGATACTGAAGATTACAAACGTAATCTAGTAAAATCAATCCTGTTTACATTTCTGAATTATATAAATTAGTGTTTGGTTGTGCCGCCATCTGTCTTTCAAATGTAAAAATATTATTCCATATAACGCCTCTCAACTACATCTGCAATTTTAAATACTGGTAAATAGGCCCCAAAAAATTTAATTTGGGTCTCGAAAATTCAGATTAGTACCAAGCTTCAATATCTTTTATGAACAGCAATTATATTTAAGAGATTTAGTCATTTAACCTTGCTTTATCATGATATCAACGAGATTACATTTTGGCGAGGTCTTGGTGATTTAATGTTACCAGTTCAATTTGGCAACTTTTTTCTTACAGTTTAATTTCATTTGATGCTGTGGAAGAATGATGTTTTCCTGTGCTATTTCTGTATGGAATGTATGTATATTCGAACTGTTGCTAAATGGAAATGGATACTCAATTATTAAGCAAAAAATTGTAGGTTAGAATTTGATTTAGATAGATTTATTTACTTTTATTAGTGAGCAATTATTGTATTTTAAATAAAAAGGTTTAAAGAGTAATATTTCTTGATATTCTTCTTAAAAAAGTATACTTTTTATGTGGTAAAATTTAACAAAGCTTTATATCTATGAAACAAACCATAAAAAAAATCCCATTTTGTATATAGGTATGCTTTTTTAAGAGAGAAGGGGAGAGGGGGAAGAATTAAAGGTGAATGGAAATCCCGATTATGAGTTCATACTCTTGGTCTTTAAATTTTTTTTAAAATCTTTTTTATTATTAACCTAAAAAAAGCAGTGATATCAACATAAAAAACCCTTAACGGGTTAAAAGTTTGTGACATAGCACTTTATCTTATTGCTATAAGAATTTTAAATATGGAACTTAAAAATAATGATATCAAATTACAAAAACAAAAATTATGTTTTTCTTTTCTAAAATTTTTCCCGTTCACTATGTGTGTGCATGCATCTGTATTATATAACTCTGGCTATATGACTCCGAGTTGTCATGGTGCATCCTATTAGATATTACTAATCAGTAATATCATTAAGTAAATTAAGTTAGAAGAGTTGCATAAGAAATGCGAAGCATATATGCTTAATGTCCCGACCTCAAATAAAAGTTAAGTTAAATTAATTAATCTATTGTAAATAAGTCTTTAAATATAATTAAACTGTTAAACAGTTTAATGAAATTAACTTGCTGAAATATAAGATAAGTAAAAGACAAACTATATAAGATAAGTTAAAGACAAACTACTAAGTGATGTAAATAATAGCAAACAAATTTAAAAGAAACAAACATTTATTTTAAATTTAGTCAAATAGAAAATAAACAAATTAACTGAAAGATAAAATGCATAAAAACATACCTTCTTAACTTTTCTTTAAGTAACATTAACTATGTATTTGTACAATAAAAATAGTACTGATTTAAACTCCATGACAAACTACTGAAAAAATACTTCTGACTGAAGAAATGAACAACTTTATTTCTTCTGAATGTCCCAGAGCTTGAAACAATTTATCATTATAAGTAAACTAAGAAACGTCTTCATTTTAACTAATGCAGCATCTCCAATAAGACCAAATAGCCACGTGAAAATAAACAGACGTCAAATTCTTTTAAAAGCTGATAGATATGTAACCACGCAAAAATAAGAAGACACTAAGTTTCAATATTCGCCAAGAAACAGGAAAGCAATAACTTTTACCGCAACATAGCGTAACCTCTTTTCAGATAAAATGTCAAAGGCCTTTAAAACTTTGTCACTAAGTACAGCTTTTCATCAACCATAATGGCAAACAGAAAGCAAAGTTCAGTTAATACTTAAAACGGCATGACTAAGAGGGAAAACTTCTATTTGTT
Organism: Maratus speciosus; assembly: GCA_963932465.1. Taxonomy (NCBI): domain Eukaryota; kingdom Metazoa; phylum Arthropoda; class Arachnida; order Araneae; family Salticidae; genus Maratus; species Maratus speciosus. The sequence continues at coordinate 185,167,290 of OZ010790.1, read as the reverse complement.
CACGATGCGATTTCCAACAAAAAAAAAGAGAAACTTTATTTATTGCCGGTGGAACACAATGAGACTTTAGAATGCTCACTCCATGTTAAGAGGATAAACCTCATCTGCCAAAGTACTAGCCGACCAACACATATTTATGTGGTTACATGCGTATAAGCTCTCGACATATGCAAAACAAGCAGCTTCCAGAATGATCGGAGACATACGACGCACTCTAGCAGACATCTAACACCATCTCATGTTGATCAGTAGTACTGCTCATTTGTCATATGTGGAAAACGATCTCAAAGAACCGCGATATTTTGAAAACAAGTAACCGGCATTAACAAGTATGATTAAAGATATTCTGTAACTAAAGATAAAAGTAAATCAAATGAACTTTATGGAGATATAGCTATTGAAGACTAGGATATGAGGTAAGTAGTATCAGTATTTATACTGTAAATAAAGATTGCCTGTTTCAGCTAAAAGAGTAAATATGTTATAAGAGCTAAAGATAGTATGGTGATAAGACATGGAGGGCTTGTTATTCCTAACACATCCTACTCTCCAAGAAGTTCTCATATGTTGTACTGAGACACTCTGTATATTGATTTTAAATTGTTCATGTTATTTTGAAACAAATTTGATTTATTTAGATACAATTTTGAAAATATTAATATTCATCATATTAAAAATATATGCCTGTTGATATTTTCCTTCTATTTAACATTTACATAATTTTCATAAGAGAAGAAAGTTATTAGCCCTTTAATTAAAATACAGGGTGGCTGAAAAGTATGGGTGCATTGTTTGACGCTGATATTTTAGAACTAAACTCAGATAAAGGAAGCATAGTTTTTATATTTTTATAGTATTTTTTATGGACTTTGCTGTGATATATTATTCATTTACTTTCAAGTTCAAGGAGCTTATGAAGCCCTGTATTCATTGTTTAGCCAATGCTTAACTGGCGCAAATGGAAAGAAGACTTTCAAGGATTGCATCTTGCCTAAAAGTCTTACTTTTAATTGTCCAGAAGATCATTAAACAGTCAAAATCAGTACGAAACGCCGAAGAATTCGCAACATCATCAAGAAGTGAATTGCCCGAAACAATGCCATAAACCTGAATTCCATTGCAAACAGTCTGGATATTTCTCGCCAAAGTGTCCAGAACATTTTTAAAAACTTCCTCGGACTTCATAGTTATCGTTTGTACTGCAGGCAACATTTGTCAAATGATGCTAAGCTAAAGAAGCTAACGAGATGCTCCAACTTTTCAATCTGCACCACATGAAAGATGTTTTATGGTGGGATGAAAAAAACTTCACCATCAAGAACACGCAAAACTGTCAGAATGATCAGCAATTGATATGTCTAATGCAGAGAAACGCAGAAAAAAGAAAAATCATCACACGATCGTTTTTTCCAAAAGGTTTAATGGTTTTGGGCAGAAGGTACCATCAAGAAAGAAAAACCTTTAATTTTTATTGATAAAAATCTAAAGATTAATGCTAAGACGTACCAAGAGAAGCATTGACTAAGATTGTGGCTCCATGGAAGCAATATAATCCTAATGGAATCTTCCAGCAGGATTGGGTGTCTTCACATGGAGCAAACACGACTTTGACTTCCTCGATGCCCATGTGCCTAGATATTTAACAAATAATGAATGCCGTTGAAACAGTGTGAATCTTAACCCCCTCGACTTCTCTGCTTGAACTACTTGAAAGAAAAGTTAAAGGGCAAGAAAATAGCCAGTTTGGACTGTCTGCGGCTCAAACTTATGAAGGCTTCGGAAGAATTAGTTCAGAGTTACCTGCGGTGCACTATCAATTCTATGATACCTTGTTTGCAAAGTTGTGTTAAAACGAATGGTGTATATGTTGCTGTGAAAGACCAAAATTGCAGAATATCGGCAAATACCAAACACGTCAGTGAAAGATCGAATATTTAATTATATTCTTGTATATTCAGACCATCACCGGTGTACGTCGACAAGCACAGATATGCTCTGGTGGAGGTCGAAAAGAGAAGTTGAGGCCAACAGAGAGGCGACAGTCTCTTACCAAATTTTTTGTTCTACTGTGAGTCAGCCAGCTTTACCAGTCTTATGCATGGTTTGATGGTGCAAACGTTTTCTTAAATTTTATTTTTTTATTCAATACCCTAATTTATATTGAATAGATATTGTGTGAATTGTGATTTTTTTTTTTTTTTTTTAAGTTAAATGCATTAATTGCAAGTAAACAAAGAGATAATTGTTTTCATTCTTCTCAAGAATAGTACTCTAAAATACTTTCTGAAGTAATTTCTGCTAAAAATTAAGTGCAGCATACCTTTGGATTACATACGATTAAAATGTTGTGATACTTTAAAAATTAATGATGAAGACAAGTTATGTGTATCATTAAAACCAAGAGAAATGAATATAAAGTATTATGTTATCAATAATGAATTGTTCAGTTTACTATTTGAAACTCATACAAGAATGGGCCACAGAGGAAAAAAAAAAAAACATATGCTTAAACATTTGCAACTAAAATACAAAAATATTACATATAAAGTTATAATGCTGTATTTAAATTTATGCAAATAATTTCAAATGAAACATAGTGCACCTAAGAAAGGTATTGTTGTAAAACCAATGGTCAGTACTGAGTTAAACTCAAAGGTGTCAAGTTTATCCGATAGATCTGCAGTCACACAGGGATGATGAATATATGCTCATAATGGTGTATCAAGATCATTTAACTAAGTTTGTCTAGCTCCGACTTTCGAAAACTAAGATAGCAGAAGAAGTACCATACCACGGTCTTCCAATATTTTTAACATTTGGTGCTCCAGCTATATTCCAATCAGATAATGGTAAGATATTCATTAATCAAGTCATATCCAAACTATGCACTATGTGGAAAGATGTTAAGACACTTCATGGAAAACCTCGTCATAGTTAAACACAAGGCTCAATTGAAAGGCTAATCTGGATATACAAAATATGTTAACTGAATGGAAGAACGATAATGATACAAACAAATGGTCGAATGGTTTGCCCTTTGTTCAATTTGTCAAGAACACTACATACCATGAAGGAATGCGTCAAAATCCTTATGAAGTCATGTTTGGCGTTAAACCAAAAAGAGGCATAGCATTGTCTTTTTTGCCTCGCGAACAAATCGCAAATACTGAAATCGAAGAAGAAATCGAAGAAATGAAAGATACTTCATGGAAAACCTCATCATAGTCAAACACAAGGCTCAGTTGAAAGTCTAATCTGGATATACAGAATATGTTAACTGAATGGAAGAACAATAATGATAGAAATAAATGGTTCGATGGTTTGCCCTTTGTTCAATTTGTCAAGAACACTACATAACACGAAGAAATGCGTCTAAGTCCTTAGGAAGTCATGTTTGGCATTAAACCAAAAAGAGGCATAGCATTGTCTTTTTTACTTTGTGAACAAATTGCAAATACTGAAACTGAAGAAAAAATCAAAGAAATTGCTAATACTTTTGAAACCGTAGAACAGTTTGAAGAAACTGTTAACACTTTTGAAGAAAATTTGAGCTGTGGCCATACCAAAACGACATTCCAAAAAAAAAAATATTGAAGGGGACCTTCAACCTGCTACGTCTTCATATCAAGCCATTACTGTACAACATGTGTTAATTTCTACAAAAAGAACGACCACAAAAGAGAGTCTTTAATGTAAACAACTAAAATGTTATGAAACTAAAAAAAAGCTATTACCTTCTGCGCAAATTGGGGATAATGTAAGAATACAAGTCCCTGATGCCGACCGTGGTCGTACACATGATTGAAATGTGTTGGCAGTTGTTGCTGGAATAAAATACTCTGATTTTTATAAACTAGAAAATAAAAATGGTACTCTCAAGCAGTTCTATTCTCATAATCAGTTCAAAATTTGTAAAGAAAAATTACTTTCCATAGATGAGGTTTCTTCTCAAGAAATGTCTCTGAGAGAAGTAGCTGCAGCTAATTTGAGAAGTGAGAGGCAAGACTATACACACTGTCATTGCAAAAGGAAGTGTTATACAAATAAATGCAGTTTTTAAAGCAAGGGACTCTTGTGCAATCCAAAGTGTCATAAATTTAAGTTATTGCAATAAATAAGATTTCAATCGCATAATTAAATAAGTTTTTTATTGGTATATTTTTCTTTTCTCATTTAGAATGCACTGTTTGTTTTAAGTTCAACAGTTTGTTTACATGTGCTGTTGTTTAAGCTTTCCCCTATTTTCACACATATCGTAATGTGTTTTAATAATAAAGTATGATTTATAGAAGAAAAGTCCACTACAGTGTAAATGTGAAGTTCTTTATTGGCTAAACTTCAAACTAAAATCTTAATGTTTAACATTTATCCAAGTACATCTGCTATGAATTATTAAGAAAGCAAGTAATATTGAGCATCCTTTCTTCTTCTCTTGCTAGAATCTAAAGGTACATATCTAAAAAAAATCAATTCTGGTCTGCCCTTTAAATCTACTATGGCATTTAAATTCTGCTTCCAGAATTACAATGAATTTTAATCTTATTGTTTAAAGAAATATCACTTAATTTCTTTGTACAGAGTAGAATAACTTGAAAAAAATTAACAAAAATATTTTACGTTAAAAATTATTTTAATTTATATTTAAAAATGTATTCTACTTAAATATAAAAGAAAAAACTCATCTACAGAGTAACAAACCCTTCTCCTCACCATGATTGGTCACTCCTCTCAGTAAGTGAGGCGAAAAAGTTACATCACCTTTGTGACGTTTTATCATGCTTGAAATATGGAGAAGAAAATGCAAATCTATGACATATTCAACATTCACCATTAGTACATGATGAATACCGGCATTCGCTGGTGTAATAAAGATATTTAGCAAATATTTCTGACACACAACAAGCCACTATGTGAATGTTGACATTCACCGGTGAAAGTCGACATTCTCTAGATTTCGGTCTTTCATGGTAACATATATATTGAACAATTTTTTAAAATAATGTTATTTGTCATATCTTTGTTTTGTTTTTTAAATAAAAAGTGCCATCAGGTAGCATATATTTTTGATAAAATAATGTTTTTGTGTGCACCTATACTTTTCAGCCACCCTGTATAGGTAACTAAGGTAAAAATCTGCTTAATATATAAATAATATAAATGATAATATGATGAAGAGTTTTGTGACATTAAATAGGATTATCACTGTTCTTTTAAAATAAATGAAGACTTTCTAAGCACTTTTTTAAGGATTTAGTCAATTTAAATCTTAATTTTTTAAGAATAGAGACTTTGATTAAGATTAAACATTTTGATTTAAAAATTACCTCTTCTGGTATATCGTCCTCTATTGATTTGGATGATTTTTCTCTTTTCTGTCCCTAAAGGAAAAATAATAGAGAATTAACCAGAGTCATCAATATATTTTTCAGATTGGAAGATCACACAAAAATAAATGAATAAACTATACAGATTAAAGTGGATTATCTGCTTTAAGGTAAAATTAGGATTGTATTTTTAATGACTATTCTGTGTAATAACTTTTGGGGAATACTCTCCAGAGAATTGCAATAACATACGAGAATTTAACATTGTCTAAAAAACTTTGTGAATAAATTTCTATAAAATTAAAGTTTTTTTTTTTTTTTATAAAAATGCCATATAATGAGGATAGGACTCGGAAAATAAATAACAATTACTAGTAAATTTAAACTGATTAGATTAAACAAGAATGTTGTATTTTTGTGCACATTTATGGTACAAATGTGGGAGGATTAAAGAATTTTAAATTCAATACCTCAATTTTCAAAGAACTATGAACTGTTTTTAATTCGCATTTCTAATGCTGAAAATAGTTTCAATAATAATTTAAAGAAAATAATGCATTTTTATTTTGTGTTATATGTCTTAACTTCTAAGCATGAAGTATTTTTGTCACTAACTCTGATCCCTATGAGTTACACTCACCAATTACAGCCCCATAGTCTATAAAAACAAACTATTTTGCTCTGTTAAAAAAAAAAAAAAAAAAAGAGAGAGAGAGAAAAGAAATGGCTGCAAAGCAAATATAGAAACTCAATAGCCATTTAAAGATTACATTGTTTGGAAATATTATTCAGGTTAATCAAGCTAAATAATGAATGGCTATTTAAATCTTAAAAAATGTTCCAAAAGTAGTCAAATTTAAGAAAATAGCTGGACATTGCATACCCCAATCTAGTCAAGTGTTTGCATGCAAAACATGGTTAAATCTATATGCATAGTTTTAGATCCTGTAAAATTCATGTAACTAAACTATCCTGATCGATTTCAACATCAAATAGCGCTTAAAATAATTCTGTGATTTAGAAACTGTTTTGTGAGCATGCTTATCATGCATTTTTCTCTATAAAACTCAAAGTTTCAATGTTTTTATAAGAAATAGTTTTTACAATATAAGCTCAGAAAGAGAAAAGAAACACTATCAATTCAAAAATGGTAGCTGCAGCATTAGTAATTTTTTTTTTTTTTTTATAGACATAAAATAGAGATACTTTTTTAAACAGTTCCCAATTATAAACCTATCAAAACTTATGAAGCCTAAAATAGTTAAATAGTCTAACTTTGGAGACTATTATCAGTTTCAGATAAAATTTACAAATACACTAGAATGCTTTCTGTTTCAAATATAATTTCAAATATATATTTCAAATATAACTGATGCTTACATTAGGATATTGTGAATGAATATATAGTATTTACAATTGGGGTGCACTGAGTACTGATATATACTTGGTACTCAGCTAATTAGACAAGTATTTATAAATAGACCATATTTTGATTATATATTTGGCAAATATCAAATAGCTTAAGATTCTTTTAAATAGTGTTGCTGACAGACTTTTTTAATCCTGGACTCTTGAGAGTCAGACATTCTCAAAACCAAGATGTTTTAGTATTGAGATATTTTATACAAAGTATGTCTTCTTTATGTTTAGTTATCAAACTTTTTATATTCCTTCCAGGACAAATATTATGCATTCCAATGGATCCACTATAATTTCTTCTATGCATCCATTCTCCAATTTTTTTGGTAAATGATGCACTAGTGTATCTGTGGCATGGCTGAAAAAGGCAAAATAATTCATAACTGCTTTGTAAAAAATAATACTGTTATAAAAAGGGTTAAAATTTCCAGGACAATGGCATGGAGAAAAAAAATACTTTTTTATTATACTTTTCACACAATTCACTCTTTATATGTCAGATTCCACTTTAATAAAAATATTTTCAGGTTTTTAAGGAAAAGAATAATTATAATATACAAGGAATAATAAAACAATAAACTAAAAACATAAAATTACAATCTTGTTTTTTTTATTAAAATTCTAAACTAGTCGTTGGGAGCCATCGTAATACTTACCCATCATGGATATACATAATATATGAAAATAAAACATGTGATACATGCTAAGCATTGTATCATGTTACTTTATTCATATTTTAATTTACTTCGAATCCCTTAAATATAATTAATATAATCCCTTAAGCTAATATTACAATGGAAGTCTATGGGAATTTGGCAAAATATCAGAGATACCACCAATTTGGCTTCACTTTTGGTGACTAATTTTAGTTGCCAAATTTGGCGCTATGTTGCCAAGTTGGCAACGAACTTGGCGGCATTTGGTGACAGAACAGGGTCCCCCCTATGGTAACCCCCCTTATAGGTATGGAGATGCATTAGATGCTTGACATTTACGATAAGCCATTATTGGCATTTAATCTTATAGTTTGGCGATAGTTTTTGGGTCGGCGGTATAATCGAGTAGTACCAAATTGCATAAAAGAAACATCCTTATAACCCGAAAAATTATAATCATATTAACTAACAGTTTGCTGCGTTGGATTAAGAGTCTCATTATTTCCAATTAAAATATATCTTTGAATTGAAATTTGAATGAAATACAGGGTCATGAAAAATCAAAAAGTGTGAAAAATATGATTAAAAATATCTCTGCAACTAATTATCCGATCAATTTCATTCTTAATGCAAAATTTATGTTTTTTTATTGTCTTTTATATTCACTCCTTCAAATAAACAATTTCGAAAATTTTGTATAGTTTTTATCAGAACGAATATTTCGAGAGTCCGAAAAAAAATAGTTCCGGATAATCGAGGTTACTGATATACAATAGGCTTCTTCCCATTGTTACTTCCTAAGTACCCACTGAATTTCAAGTCTCTATCTCAATTTGTTCGGGAGATAGAGCGTTTACAGACACACATACACACACACACACTTTTTCATAAAATCTGTTTTAAAATGTGTAAATTGTAAATAAAACCAACTCACGAAAAACAGAAACTTTAGCAAGGTTTATTTAAAGAAGTTTTGTCAATAAATTCTTCATTTGAATTTGAGTAACTGGATTTCAACTTTCGTTACAAAATGTTATTTTTCAAAAAAATATTATAAAATTCACAAAAAGGGTCCCAAAAATAAAAACCTGCATCGACCCCTGATTACAACTCAAGATGTAAAAACTCTTATAGAAAAAAGAAAAACACTGCTTCATTCTAAAACACTTGAATATTCATTAATGTCTGCAAATTTCATGCACATATAAAGTGGCCTTCATGAAATTAATGATAACTTACTTTCTATTTTCAGTAAAGTAAGAAACATAAAAATTCAGGTACTACTTAGTTATCACATCGACCAAAAATCTATCGCCAAACTGTAAGATTAAATGCCAATAATAGTTGATCATAAATGTCACATTCACTTGACTTTAATGAAGTTACAGTTGTTTACGTCATGAAGTTATTTTTACTTTGACATTTTATTTGTATTTTTATTAATGTTATACTAATTTATTTGTTCTTTTGTTATTTAAAATAAAAATTATGTCAATTAATATAATTTGGTGAGTGGTTTGGCAATTTATATAATTTGGCGAAATTGGTCAACAGGATAGCTAAGTGGTAGGGATGCACCGAATAGTGATTTTGACTGAATACTCGGCCTACAGATGAACCGAATACTGAATATTCGGCTGAATAGTAACTGCTAGGCCGAATAGTAACTATTTGGCCGAATACTGAATATTCGGCTTGTCGAATATTTTTTATATTTCAAAGTTTAAAAACATTAAAATGTTAAATTTTAAAACAATTTTACATAATATTTAAAACAGAAACTTTAATTTTGATAGTCAAGAGCTTTTTTCAAGTAAACTTAATGCTGAAAAAAATCTGCTTTGAGTTATTTAAGAAGAGGATAGTTATAAAACTTTTTTAAATAATAAAATTTTAAATTTCACGGCTTCTTCTGTGAATTAAAACAAATGAATAGAATTTTCTTAAATTCTAAAACATTTTAAAATCAAAGAGAAATTATGAAAAAATTGGAAGAAAAATTGTACAGGATCATATATTATTTGTTTGTCAGGAACAGACTAAAGTAAAAGTAAATAAATAATACAATCTATTCAAATTTTATGTGGTGGCAACTCAGCAAAAATAACTGTTCTACTTCCTTTGATTAAACAAGGAAGTTTTTAAATGCATCCCAGATCAGTGTCTGGACTGGGCGATCATTTTCAGATATTGTAAACGTTGTTCTTAAAATCTTAGCAAGAAACAGATTATTTACTAGGCAATGTTTAGGAACTTGCATTTGTAAATTAATTCCTATGAAAATCCTCGTGATTGGTTAATTTTCTTAAATAATACTTAACAAACAGCAAATAAATATTGTAAAAACATTCTCTTTTATTTAAATATATGATTCTGTTTCTAACCTATATTTCTCTTGCATGGTGCTAAAATAGGGCTGAATTTGTAGCTTGCCGTTTGGCAACAACCGCAGTAACACAATTAATTTGCCTTATTACATTCCACCAATCAGAAGAGTGATTTCACCACTAAAACTCACGTTATATTTAAAAGAAAAATTTCAATGGTTTTCATGAAAAGTAAACATATTAAAACGATTCCATTTAATTATGCACTAATCGTGTAAGAGCAGAACAGATTATTTTCTGATAAATAATATTAAGTAATCTGTGTAAATAAAATGACAGTGAATAATCTTTCATAGTAAGCAGGGTTCGTTGATATATATCAATGGATATATATCATGATATATATCCGATATTTATTTTTAAAATATCAAGATTTTTGATATTTCGATATTTTCAAATTCTTGATATTTATTTTCAAAATATTAAGATGTTTGTTATTTTGTATATTTGATATTAATTTTCAAAATATTACTGTGCAAGATAATTTTCTACAGTCAAAGCAAGTGTAAGTGAAATTTTCACCTGTTATTGACCACATGTTGCATTCTGTAGATAATGAACTTTTGCCTCTGGCAGTAACTTTTTTAAGAAAAGAAGAAAACAAATCTTTTCCAAGCTTTATGTTTTGAAACTTTTATTTTTAATTTTAAAACTAATAATTATGCTAGGCAGTTAATTCAGAACAACATTTGAAAGATAAAATGTAATTTAGATAATCATTTATATACAGCCAAAGTTCGTTGATATATACCAATGAATATATATCAGATATTTATTTTCAAAATATCAAGATTTTTGATATTTTCATATATACTTGATATTTATTTATCAATTTATCAAGACGTTTCATATTTTCTGCATTTGACATTTATTTTCAAAATATGAATGCGTGCAAGATATTTTTCATATTTTCAGTCGTAATTCATAATATTTCAGTGTAAATTCAATAAATTTTCAACTGTTATTGACTGTGTGAATCTGTAGATAAAGAACTTTTGTCTCTTCTTTATGTGACTTTTTAACCAAAAAAGGAAACAAATATATTTTTCAAGCTTTAGATTTGAAGCTTTTATTTTTAAATGTTGAACTAATAATTATGTGCGACATAATTTATTCAGAACAACCATTAAGTGAATAAAGCAAATTGTTATTGTTTTCAATTAGTTCATCTTCAATTTTGTTCTAAGTGAAGAATAAAAAAAAAAACAAAAACAAAAAAAAAAAACAGAAAATAAAAAGAAAAATGCATTTTTAGAATATTGTTTAAGTTTTCATGTTAAGTACAATATATTTTAGTTTCTAATCTATATTATGTTAGAAAACATTTATTATCAGCGGTAAGTTGTATAGGTCAAAATTGGGAAATTTCATTAGCGGCCACTGGCCGGTAGGACTAATTTTTTAAGTGGCCACTTTCTTTAAACTAGCGGCCACTTTTTTATTTCAAAATGCTAAACAGTAAAATTTCTATAAGTATTAATCTACAATTGAGTAGCCCAAATAAATATGTTAATATAAATTTATTGGAACCAAAAAAAGTAGAACACTTGATGAAATGCAAGAAAATTTTATTATCTCCTTGTAAAAAAGTGGCCGGAAGGTGGCCACTGATACACAATTTTTCACTAGCCACTTTTTTTCATTTACTGGCCCTGTGGCCGGTGGCTAGTGCTAATTTTGACCTTTAGTATGTTGGCTGCTTTGAAAATATCGGATATATATCAAAAATATCGGATATATATCAAAATATCTGATATTTTTGATATTTTCGAAAATATCATGATATTTACGAACCCTGATAGTAAGTAATATGGAAAACGAAATGTTTCCGAGGAAGATAATGACGTCATTCGGAAAACAAAAGATGCATTTTCATCCATGAATTAAAATGTTTTACTACAACTGTCAGTGATGACGTCATATGTGATCCTTATTCCTACACATACATAGACTGGACTCTTGCTATTTATTTAAAGATCCTTGGTATACACAAAATAAAATATTTCTGAAAATTACATAATTTCCAATTAATTAAAATGAATATTTAATAAAATGCGAGAATTTTAAAACAATTGCTTAAATGATGCTTTAATCTCGAAAGGGATGAATGGTTCTGATAGTGAAAATGATGTTATATTTGAAAGAAAGGATTCATTCTCATATGGACTGCAAAAGTTTTATGGCATCCAGTAGAATTGTTTCAAACAAACAATCGATTTTTGGGAAAGTTTTCCTTAGTGTGAAAGAGTTATCTCCCGGCAAAAAGTGCAGAAGGAAAAAAAAAACAAAACAGGAAAGGCACAGGAACAGTTTGTTAGGTACGTCCAATGACGTCATGAACTCAAAACTGAAGTATTTTAGTATGATTTTCTCAATATGACGTCATATTCACTGGCCTTTACATCTAACTCTGCAAATTAAAATTCAGAGCAGGAGCTGTTTTTAAGCACAGTATGACCTTTTGGCAGATGTAAGAATAGAAATGGCCATTGGTTCGTTTTACGGTCACGTGATGCAATCAGAAAACCAGCTTTTTGATCAAAAGTTTCTTTTAGACGCATCAGTTGTGAACTTGCCAAGTGTCTGAGGGATATTGTATTTTTCACGTAGAACAAACTTTAGATAGTGTTTGTTGATATTGAACTATCTTGGTATAAGGTAGTGTTTTTCCAAGAGTTTTGAAATAAATTTAAGCCACTCTGTACAATATTATGCGCAATAAGTTTTAAATTAATTGTGTGCCAAGGTAATTTTTTTTTCAGTTAATTATTTTACATTTCAAAAATTGGTAAATTTCATAATGTTAAAATGATTTATGCCTATTAGTAGCACCAACTAAATGCATTTTTAATTGTGATTTCAACGAAGTTTTCAATTACTGTTTTTTTACCTTACATTTTTTTGACATTTTCATAAGTTAAAAGGATTTATGATAGTACTCATTATGGCTAGAGTTGCTGCAAAAAGTTGTCAAACAAGCGAAGCAGTCCCAATGTGAATGGTGTGGCAATTTACAGAGGTTGGCGAGCGGCAGTGAGCAGGCAGCAGAGCCCCCTAGTTATTCTGAATATCTTTATAAGTTGATTGTTAAATGTAGAAGTGGTATAAGGTTTTAAAAATATGTTTTAAAAGTTTTTTTAAGTATTCGGTTGGGCCGAATATTTTGATATTCAGCAGGCCGAATAGTTTGATATTCGGTAACATGACCGAATACCAAATAGATACTGAATATTCGGAGCATCCCAACTAAGTAGTACCAAAATTCATTCACTAGGTGCATTAGCTGATTCATTTTCAATATGGAATACCACTCTATAATAAGTACAACAGTACATCTGAAAATACTTTTAGAAGCTTTTAATGCTTGTTAAATAAGTGGAATATTGTTGAATATTGTATGTGCGTTCAAAGATTTTGTTAACATATGTATTCTACTTTAACCATACCTTCTGCTTTAATGTAATTTTTAACTTAAGGCTTAAGACTGATTTCAGAACAGACTTATTCTTACAAATTTGTTTATCATTAAGGACACAAACTCTCTGCAATAAAATTTACTTGATAAAAGGTTATTTCAGAAAATAACTCCCCATGAATTACGAGAGAGAGAGAATGTAAGAATATTATTGATTTTACATGCAAGAAAGGATAAAAGTAACATTTAATAGTAAAAGTGAAGTAAAATATTTATATTTTAATGGAAATAACTTCATCCTGACTTACTGACAATCAATTTGATATATCCTAGATTAGAAGGATAAAACGCAATTTCTTAATTTTTTGTGCTAAAATTAGTTTTTCAAATTTAAAAATACATTTAAAAAGTACATTTAGGAGCAGTAATGATTGATGAGTTCCTATTTTAGGTAAAATATTTATGAATGACTTTCGTGTAGACAGGGAGCTGGAGCTCTAAATTTTCCCCTGCTCCAGGGCTCCTTTAGTTTTTAATATTCTTTTAAATCTTTTTTTTTTTTTTTCCAGTCGTTTAAATTTCCAGGCTTAAAATATTTTAATTATATCATTATTCAGTATTTTAATTATATCATTTTTTACAGTTTTTTTTTGTTTATTTTTTATTGTTATTTTTTTTTTTTTATTAGAGATGGAAAACTTCTCAACACATGGTAACACTACTTTACTTCTACTTTCTACTTGAGCTAAGTGACAACACTATTTGAAAACAAATATGACCGCCTGTTGTTTACATGTGTAGTTGTACAATTTTGGTTGTTTGAAAAGTGTAGAAAAAATTTAAGATTTTTGTATTTAAAATTCCAAAAACTTTCTATTTTAAAAGCAAAATCTAAAAGATGTCATATTTTCTGAACAAGCATTTCAAGTTTGATGGGAAGAAAAATTCATTTTGTCAGATCTTTAATGAAGGTAAAGGAAGAAAGAATTTGTGAGCAAAAAATCAAATGTGTAAATTAAAATCTGCAACTCAAAAGCATGAAGTCGGAGCCGAGTTGGAGACGGAGCTGGAACCACAGTATTTTATCTAGGAGTGGAGCTGGAGCATCAAAAATTGTTCGGCTCCAGAACACTGCCTGTAGATAATGTTATGCTATTATAATATAGATGTAGTAAAAGCTGTTTTATTAGCAGTATGAAGATATTTGAAATATTACAAGAACAAGAAATACATCAAGTTAAAAAACATATTAATAAACATAAATTTGTTTTTAATTCTTTTCCACTTTAAAATTTTAAATTATATATATATATATATATATAACCATTAATTAAACATAACCTACCACCGTCAATTATTATGAATTAAAGCTGTAAGTATTAAAAAAAAAAATTATTATAAGAATTATTATGGAAGAAAAAGAAAAAAGTGGACACCGACAAAAAATGGAAAAGCTTATATATTGAATTACGTTGTCAAGGGCACAGAATTCAATGATATAAGCAAAATGGTTGTTTTCTGTGAGAAATATAAGCTAAAGCTAAAAATTATTTTCCCCTGTGCCCAAACAACCATTAAAATCAAGTGAATTGATTGAAAATGAAAGCAGAATAGAAACAAATAATATGAAATGGAAGAATCAATAAAACGTATTTAAATATTTATAGGATATAAAATATAAATAATAAACACTATACCGATTAATATTTCAGTATTTTACAAATAACCACGCGCACATGTCTACCAGAATATCATAAAGATTAAGGTGAATAAAACAGTTAAGAAATCACAGTAATTGATACCAAAGGATGCAGTTAATACATTTTGAAATAAAATTTGAAATACCTTGTTAAATACATTTAATATAATATAAAATAAATATATAGTAATTACATTATTTAAAATGCACTATTGAATTAATTAATAACTGTTTAACAATATTGTCAAAATTTAGCTAAAAATACCCCCTGGTGTATTAAATTATAACTGAAATGTAGCATGAAAAATTAAAATTTAGAGCTATCTTAAAGAGACAAGTTTTGGTGCTGCCATCTAGTATTACTTATATGAATCAACTGTCGCAAGATAAATATTTGTAAGCATTTGAATGTAAATAATTTTTTAAACAGCAAAACCAAACATATCCTTATATATAGAGAATTATAAACCTAATATAAACCACACAATGTATTTAAAAAAACTATTGTTAATAAAATTTAAAAGCATACAAAATATTCTATTAGCTAACTAATTTAAACTAAACTAAGAATTTAAATAATTCTAGAACTTTGATAATATATAGCATATAGCTATATGCTATAAAACAAAATAAATTCAGTAATAATTAATATAAATAATTATTAAAAATAATATAAAAATTATTTTTTAAATCAATTATATATAAGATATTTATAAAATGAACAGGAAATAAAAAACATGTGGAAGTATAGGGTCAGGTGGGGTAAAGTGGTCAGGCGGGGTAAAGTGGTCATAATTCATAAAAAGGGCTAAAATCATAACTAATATAGAAATTTGAATAATTTTCTTTTAATTTTAGATTTATTAAGTATTGATCAAAGTTTCCCACTCAAAAAAACATTTTTAGTAACATATTTGAGCCACTGAGCACTCATTTTGTCTGTCTTTGTTACACCTTGTTCTTTTAACTCTTTAATTAACTTTTCTGCTGCATTTTGTTTATCCCAAATTTTGTTAAATTGGCAGTTCAGAAAGCTTTTCACATATCTCAAGAACATATTTTCATTTATAGCTAAGTTATATTTATCACAGATTTTATTTTATTATAGTTTTAGTTACATGGGGTAAAGTGGTCATAGGGTTAGGCTTAACTTATAGATATTTGATCTGAGTTAAATTATTCATTATATACAATGCCAGTTTATTAAATACTAATAATTATTAAAAACTAACTGCAAATAGTTATTATTTAATAATAGTTTATAATATGAGGGTTAAAAAAGGTTAGGTTTAATTTTTAATAGGTTCAGAATAGTGAATGAATTAACTAAGTATAAACACGAATTGCTTGCAAAGGTTACATCAACTAATTTAAAAACCAACGCATTAACTACTTTTTCTAATACCTATACTTGTATTATATAAGAAAATGGTCCACAAGAAAGTCCTGAAAGAATTTTTAATGTTGATGAGGCTGGAATGGATATGGATAGCTAAAATAGTTCAGTTTAAAAAATGTTACGCAATGCAATGCATTATATAAAATTCAGAAACCAAAGGAAAGATAATGTTTAGTGTTCCTTTTGGTATATCAGCTAGTGGTTATTACATTCTTCCATTTGCAGTTTATGAGTGAGTATATATATGAATTATGGATAAAGGGTGGTCGTGCAGGAGCATTGTATGAATCATGGAATCTTGATAGACGCAGGATTCTGTACTTGAATCTTGGATGGATCATTTTATTAAGTAGATAGTACACCGAAAGCTTACAAAAGCCTGCCCTTTTATTTATGATTGTGATGGACATAAATGAATTATGACGCTGTGAAAAATAGCTATTGACAATCACATTATAATACTCTGCCTGCTACCTCATACTAGTCATAGTCTACAACCATTAGATCTAGGTGTATTTTCCCCCATTAAAAAAAGCCTGGAAAGGAATTTTAAAGAAACAGTGTCAAGAAAGCAGACTGCAAAATATGTAAAAAAAATTAAAATAAGCTACATTGGCAACATTATCTACACTCATTTCAGATGGGAATAGAATTGTTAGACATAGTTTTAAAGGAAAAGGAAATGTGTCCAGTTCAAGATCGGGATAGTATTGACAGAAAAAACACTTGCATTATATCTGCAAAAATAACAAGAGGAATGGGATACTTAAAAGTTGCTTAAATTTCCAAGAGGAAAAAAACAGCAACAAAATATCCCTAGTCAACATTCTCTTTTGAATCCATTTATAATCACTAAAGATGACATCTCAAACCATATCTATAGGACTTTGAGTGTTGCTAAGATATGAAATGAAGAAATCAATAAAACAATTTATTGGGAAAAAACATGATTATTTTTCTTAAAGTATGTTAAAAAAAAGATCCAAATTTGGCAATCATTATACTTTTCAAGAATCAGATGTGATCAAAATCCTTGAAGAACCAAATTTTAACAACAAACAATTTTAGCATTACAAATTTACACTTTAATAAAATAAAATGGCAGATAACTTATTATAAAGGTTGTTTAAAATGTTTGTAAATAATAAAATGTCACTTTTTATTCATTAGTTTATTTTTTATTACACTTTTTCAATGTGACCACTTTACCCCATGCACTACTCACTTTACCCCACCTCCTGGGGTAAAGTGGTCATAAAAACATGCCTGAAAAAATATGTTATAAAAAGGGGTTATTCCCCAGAAATATTTCTGAAATGGATATGGATGTACTCTAGAGTAATGTAATGTAAAATAACACCCAAAATTTTAGAAAACATCACAGAAATTCTGATGTTTATATCCTCTGAAAGTTTGAAAAGCCTGTTTTTATGACCACTTTCCCCCACCTGACCCTATAGAAGGTTAAATGATACTTAAATTCCCATTACTTAAAAAGCACAAATATAGAGTGTGGATTATTTTCATACATCCATAAAAATCCAAAAAGTATGAATGTGGGACATTCAAAAACATTAAACCGATAATAAATATTAAAAAGAATAGAGGAATAATAATAAAAATAATTACCCAATTTTAATACATACAGTATAACTATATTTATATTAAACATACTTATATGTATATTAATCACTATAAAAATGGCATACTATTAGTAATTAATATGATATTGTCCTAAGTAAATCAAAATTTAATAACAAATAATTGTAAATTAGATTAATCAATAATTAAGCTAATTATAATATTAATGAAATTCTCCAATTACATATAAAATATCAAATCAACATCCATATAAAATACGTATCAAAAATATAGTAATAATACAAAAGCCCCCATTTTTTTTAATATAATTAACCATTGCGTATTATCCAGACAACACCACCCTCCTCCGTACTCTAACATCTACCCACCCAACCAACCTATAATAATTTTTTTTATATTATTTTACAATTTTTAATTTTTTATAGATATATATATTTTTTTATTTTATAATTTTTTTGTAATTTTGTTTACGCATGTGTTAATTTGTTTTAAAAGATCATGTAAGAAAAGTACTAATTGTATATTAATGAATATATGAATTTTTTTGGAAAACCATGATTTAATGCATCATAAATTAGTTTTTTAATATTATTGTTAATTAGAGGAGAAGAACATAAACATTTTATTCTATATAAATGATTAAGTATTATATTTCGAAATACAGAATGATGTAGACAAGATTTAAAATTTGTAAATGTATTAACTGTGAATTTAAATTCTTTACGTTTGTCATATAAATCTGTGATTGTTTTGTTGTCTTTTATTGTAATTTTAAGATCTAAGAAGTTAATTGTATTGTTAGATAAAAGGTTTTCCGTTAATTCCAAATTAGTGGGATAATCAACTGGAAATTGAGTAATTGCAGATTGATCAGTATCAATTAAAATGATGTCATCAATATAACGATATAAATGTAGATTATTATTAGTAAAATTACGTTCATAATGATATAAGTATAAGTCTGAGAGTAAACTGGAAGTACAACCGCCTTGTGGTATACTGACATGCTGTAAATATAAAGTATTATCTTGCAATATATATATATATATATATATATCAGTGGCATGGCATGAAAATTTTCGGTGGTCATCGCAATTATTTAAGTTTGTGGTGAAAAATTATTAACTCTAAAATTCAATGGTTGAATGTTCAAAAAAGAAACTTTAAATCTTACCTTCACTTATACATGAACTCTAAATGTTCTGCTAAAACTGGATCGTAGAGTTTTAAAAGCTTATTAAGAGTTTTAAAATATTGCTTGGTCATCGCCGCATCCAGCGATGACCGGACGCCACGCCACTGATATATATATACAGGAGCCACGCTAGCCATTCCCCAACTCGCCAAATGCGAATACATCGTGAAATTGGCGAGAAAAAATTTATTATGGAGAAAAAACTGGTGAATGATTGTTTTGGGACTCTTTTGTTGTTGTAATCATGTTTTGGAATGTAAATGAATTTACGTTTTTAGCACGAGTTCGCATACGGCTGAATTTCTCCTCTTCTTCTCACCCCCCCCCTTCTGGTGCTCTGATGTAACCTTTCAGAAAATTTGCTGTGAATTTCAGAAAAAAAAATTCTACTCAGAATCACTGCAGGCGTGAAACTACATGAAGATCCGAGAGACATGTATGAGAAATAAAAATATGAATAAATTTTTTTATTATTCTTAATATAATAAAAAATATTAGGAGAATTTTTTAAAAAAATAATTAGATAATTAAATTTTTGAGAAAACTCCTTTTAAAAATAATTATTATAAGGTTACTAAAAAGTAACCTTATAATATTCTTATAATAATTAGTACCTTAATAATAACTAGTAATAATCTTATAACCTTATAATAATTAATATTATACACATGATATATATCTATATATACTATATATATATATATAATAAAATATATGCATACATACACTTTTGGCTAATAGTCTTAATTTCTTAGCGCGGTCCCTGTATGTATATATATGTATATATATATATAATCAAAAGTTATTTTCTTTATTGGAAAAAAAAAGTTGGTATTCAGCCTAAAATTTGGTCGAATATTCAATATTCGGCCAAATCACTATTCGTCTCATCTCTAGTCATAATTTGAAAGCTGTAACTAAAAAAATAACATTAGGGGAAAAATGTTATAAATAAAAAATCCAACTGTGTATTTTTGGTAGTGTAAATTTACCACTAAATGATATGAAAAACTTTTTGACTCTGACAATACAAGCTTGCGAAACAGAGTTCTGTAAGAGCACCACTAAATAATTAATGTACACATTTATCAGGCAGAAAGGCACTCAGGAATTCATTTAAAAATTGTTTAATATATGCTTCTTGACTACATGATTCACTACACTTATTTACGTACACAAGATTTACATGAATTAGTACTTGCAATTTTGTTAACGGGAGACGAATCCCTTTTGGCAGAAACATCATTCTGTGTTAAATCATGCTGTATTTTATTATAACCAATACATCTGAGCTTCCGATGTAGGCTGCCGCGAAAACTCTTAAGGGTATAAAAGTGAGCAGATGCAAATTGGTGTTGCTACCTACCGAGATATTGTTTAAATATTTATATGTATGATATAGAAGAAAGTTTTGGGATTGGCACATCAAACTATTTTTTTCAATATATTTTTTATCAAATAATTATATTTTTTTATCAACTTATTCACATTATTTTTTAAACATATCACATTACTTGCATACAAATATGCTTCAATATGTAATATTATACACATACATATTAATGAAAAAAAGAAGTTTTTACTCAAATATAAATTTATATATAAATTAAAAATTAAACATTTCAAGAAGAATAAAACTTAAAATGTATGTAGATAAATAGTAATTTAAGATTTCATTAACAAAAGAGGATAAAAGGAATTTAATATGTTCCAAGAACATGGCTTCATATTATTCTTTTACATAAAAAAAATAATATTTAGATGTTAAGTTCAATTACCTTTTCTTTTTCCTTAGTAGGAGATGCCTCGTTTATTTCATTTAATTTCTGTTTTTCAGTCTTCTCCTTTAAAAATTCTTTCCATGCTTTTGGCTTATTAGGATCATTTAAATTCGAGCATATTTCAACCTGAAAGAAAATTTAAATAACTTGAAAAAGACTTGATTTAAAAAAACAAATATAAACTAACAAACAATGACAGAATTGAATAGTGGTGATTTTGTATAATATGAAAAGAGTTTTGATTAAAAGAGAGATTGTGCAGAGGTTAAAAAGTTGCAATTGAGATTAAAAATTCAGAAAGCTGAATATTTCAATTATGCTAGAAGATAGCATAAAATATTTTTTTTTTTATACTGAAAAATGCTTGGATGCATTATATTATTATATAGCCAGTATTCAAATAGAGACATAACATATTACTATTATAAAACAATTTTGCTTAGGAATGAAGCAAATATTTTGTACATATTCACTACTCAGCCATAGTAGTGAATATTTGCTTTGCTCACATATAAGAACATTTGACTAAACTGAATATGTAAAATATAATACCTTTTAAGAAATTAAAAAAAATTCTTGCATAACTGCTGTTTTAATCTGTTAATAGATTGAGGTATTAATTCACAATAGTTAAATATAATCTAATTTAAATAAAATGTATAATTTACTTAGCTGTTTGAAAAGGGACGCTTAAGAAAATTAATTCTGATATTCATAGGAATTAATGAGGTTTACATTTTTTTCTTTTTATTTCTAGCAGTCATTCAACACAGGCATCTATATCAATAAGTGTTATCTATATGAATAAAAGATAGATGTGTGTCTGTGCATCTATCTGTTGGCAATCACTAAGGAAATCAATCACCCTTAGAGGTCTGTAAATTTATACAAGGATAGATGAAGATGGATTCGAATGCACCTCAAAAGGTTGTCTGAGTAGAATGTGTCCTAAATCCTGAAAAGGAGAGTAAATCTGACGTGGGGTATATTTTTAATTTGGTGATTTTTCAGAGATTTTATTTATTCTTAAATTTTTGTATACAAAATTTAAATGCAGCATTGAACCGTTTATCCAGAAACATGTCAATCAGAAAACCACTTATCCAGATTGATATTTCCAATTGACTAATTTCAGAATTTTCCAAGAAAAAAGTTATAGTGCCAGCTTGACATGAGCATTGCTTGGAACATTACAAGTTGCATGGTATAACTTGATGTCAACATTTAGGATTTGAAATGGAAGAATATTTAGTTAGCTATTAAGCCTTTTGATTTTTATGCAGAGGATTTTTGTTTCCAAGGTATTCCAATAAATTGCTTTCTGTCAAAATCTGATTAATCTTGCTTTAATCTGATCCTGTATGCGAGTAATCTAATAATTAATTAGAAATCAGAAACAATGCCACAAACACAAATATTCTACATATCTGATTAAATGGATGTTGCTTTAATGCCTGACCAGTTATCCAGAAAATCAATTATTAGATTACCCCACCCTTTTCTTTTAAGAATTTCATTGTTTGATTGGTTTTAATACATATGGCATATAAATCTGAAAGATTTAATTTTTCATTATAATAGATCAGATAAAGGTCTGATTGAGCTATTTTATAAAATTTTTAACAATTGTAAAAAAAAAAAAAATCATATACTAAATCAGCATATTAGAACAATTCATCTCAATGAGTATTTATAAAAATCAGCTTGACAGTATTTTTTAAATCCACATTTAATTTAACAGAAATAAATTACTATAATACACAAAGAGTCATATAATATAGACACATGCCGTGCATGGAAAATTTTCCGCAAATTTCGGAATCTTGCGGAAAAAAAAAAAAAAAAAAAAAAAAAAAAACATAATTTTTGTTCTTGTAACTTTTTTTTTTTTTTAAATACCGAAAAATTAAAAATATTTCCCAATTTTATGTACGATTCATTTATTGTTTGCCAGGGGTGATTCTGTTCCGAATTTTCTGAAAATTTAAGGCATTCGGTTCCGAAAATTTAAAAAAATCGGCCATCAGCCCGAAAATTCAAGCATATAAAAATATCACTTAAAAATATTGCAAATTTCAACAAATGGTTGCCGAAAAAAAAAAAAAAAACAATTTCGTCAATGGTTCGCAGAAAAAAAATTACGACTTTCGTCAAAGGACCGCCGTGGAAAAAATGGGAATTTCTTCAAAGGATCGCGAAAAAAGATAATTTCGTAAAAGAATCGCAGAAAAAACGCAAATTTCTTCAAAGGAGCGTAGGAAAAACTAATTTCGTAAAAGCATAGCGGAAAAGCCCAAATTTTGTCAAAGGATCGCGAAAAAAATGCAAATTTCGTAAAAAATCACGGGAAAAAATTTTCCTCAAAGGATCGCGAAAAAAACTAATTTCGTCAAAAGATCGCAGAAAAAATGCGAATTTCGTCAAAGCCCGGTAGCAGAAAGTTCGAGACGGGAGACGGGCGTCGCAGATTTTCTTTTCTCTTTTGCAGATTCTTTTTTATCGAACCTTTATTTTGCTTCATATTATGTTTAGCTCTTTATTATTACTTAATACAAAAAGTTAAGATTATTATTAATAAAAATTTATAAAATGCCTAAAAACGCTACTGGTAAGTGATTGTTTGATTAATTAACGCTTCAATTGTAAAAAAATATTTTACCTGCAGATTATTTTTTGCCCGTGAAGTATTTGTCGCAGACACCTGGAGAATTTTCTGCTACTGGGCGTCAAAGGATCGCGAAAAATACAAATTTCATAAAAACATAACGGAAAAAACCCCGAATTTTGTCAAAGGATTACAAAAAAACCCGTAAATTTCGTAAAAGAATCGTGGAAAAAAACTAATTTCGTCAAAGAATCGAAAAAAAAACTAATTTCGTGAAAAGGTCGCTAAAAAATGCGAATTTCGGAATTGATCGCTAAAAAATCGCGAATATCGTGAAAAGATCGCTAAAAAACTGCAAATATCGTGAAAAAAATCACAAAAACAGCGAATTTCATGAAAAGATCGCTAAAAAATGCGAATTTCGTGAAAAGATCGCTATATAAAAAACGCGAATTTCGTGAAAAAAATTGCTAAAAAATCGCGAATTCCGTGAAAAAAATTGCTAAAAAACGTGAATTTCATGAAAAGATCGCTAAAAAAGGGAATTTCATGAAAAGATCGCTAAAAAAAACGGGAATTTCGTCAAAGGGCAGTAAAAACTCATCAGTCTCTTTAATGACGATACCTATGAATGGACCTCTCCCTATAAAATGTGATTCAGTTGTTTCAGGAGCAATGCCGCATTATTTCTGTGAACAGAGTGACTGGCATTTTGTGCGAAGAGGTTACAATATTAAGGATTGGGCTATTTCTAAATGCATTGACAAAATAATTGATAAGAATTCTCTTTTGTATGGATTTTTAGCTTTATTATTTTTCTAACCAAAATAATTATTCTTTAATTAATATCCATTAATTTTTAATTTAAATGGTAATTATTTTAAAACTACTGTTTTTAATTCATATCGTCAAAATAATATAATAGATTAATTTCATTAAACAGTAAATTAATTTGCAGAAAGTTTTTGACCCAATATTTGTGTGCGCAGAAAGTTTTTGGTTTTATACAAGTCTGAATACACATAGCAAAAATCTAATGACATTGTTTGAAAAAGTAAATAAACATTAGGGAATCTTACAAATTTACAATAACTTTTAGATAAATTTTAAAGACTCAGTAATCTTACATGTCAGCTACGGGTCGCAGAACAATCGAGGTTTGCCACAAAAATATATCTTTTATTTCGTCTGTTTAAAGAAATATAACAAATACAATATTTTACAACCACAATAATCATGAAAGCTATTTAGCTTAAAGTAAAACTTTGTGAGAAGACAGTGTTTTCTTAAACAGTCAGTCGGTATTACGTTATGACCTTGTTGTGAGATACGTCAGTAGACACGCAGTCGTTATAGGAACTCTGGCAAATTACTCCCGGAACTCCTTAATTTCCTTCTGGATGAACATAGGAACAAATTATTCAGAAATATCTAAATCAGTTTTGATGTCCATGATGTCCAACACGACAGTGTGAACATGCTTTTCTACTTTGCTGTTTTTGAAAAACAAGTACGGAAATAAATTGCATGTAGAAAATGACTTAAGGTTAAAATTAACCAGTTTTTAACTCTGATATAGATGCCCCCATCAGTAAACAACAGTGCTAGAAATGTGACTGATTGCAAAGTCGTGTTTTGATAATAATTAAACATATTTTTTGTTATATTTGTTGTTATAATTATCATTTAATTTACACACATTGGAGTTGCCAATTCTTGTTTTTGTTGATAGTGTACCCTTCATACGAAAATTTGCCTTTTTCATATAATAGGATAGACGATAGCTTATAGAGGTCATAAAAAATCTCCATACTGATATTAGATACACCCTCATATTAGGTGTGTCATGAAATTTGTTTTTACTTAAAGTTGGGTTGCGAAATTCTTTTTATTTAAAGGTAGGTCGCGAAATTTTTTTAAACTTAAAGGTGGGTCGCGTATCAATAAAGGTTGGGAACCGCTGTTATATATTATTTCTGATGTCAAACAATGCATGAGATATCATACAAAAAGTTTTGAATAGGCTTTTGAGATAGTACACTCACATTTCATTGAAACATGTTGTTTGATTAAAATTGCATTTAATTAAAAATTAATTAAAAAAAAGTGTGCCAGCAAATAACAATGCCCAACCAGTTATCCAGAATACATCTGACCTCAATCATTCTGGATAAATGGTTCTGGACGATATATGATATATTATAATTTAAACATAAAGTACAATGTGTAAACTTCATGTATGAACTTTTTCAGATTTTTACGAAATTTTTAAAGTGTGGGATCAATTATAATCCTCATTTCAGTTTAAAGGTGAAAAAAAAAAAGGTTTTCAGGGATAGGGTTAAAAATAAAATAACTCTATTTTTAAAGACCACTTAAAGTTTTTATTAGGATATGAAAATTCATCCTTTTTTTTTTTTTCTTATCATGAATCTTGACATGCTATTTGTAAATATAAAACAAGAGATGTTAATTTCTAAAAGAGAAAAATAAAGAAAACAATGTCACACATACTAAAATTATTAAAACAAGCCAAACTTTTTTGAAGAAAAAATGAAAAAGATAGATTGCATTTTAAACAAAAACATCATCATCAGTTATGATTAAAATATTCAGACACCAGTAATATACATTGGGTAAAATATGAAATAACTATCAATTTTATACCTGAATTTTAGAAGTCATGACAAATGTGTTGTTAAAATATTCCTTAGCTTCTTTAGCTTCATCCTCTGTTTTATATCCAATAAAAGCAAACTGTCTGAAGACTCCAGCTTTGTTATATTTCATCTGTAGATCTGTTATAGTACCTTTGGCAACGAAGACATCACGAAGCTTCTTTTCAGTTATCTAGAACAAAAATAGCAATTACACTTATTAACATATTATCAAAACTTTTAACTTCTAAAATCAATAGCTATATTAGCACAGTTAAAAATTATAGTAAATGAACTACAGTAGATGCTGCTTAATGTGATTAAGGTTAGGCATTGTTATCAATCGTTTAATGTTATCAAAATGAGCAGGGACAGCCCACTTATATTTCATCCTACACTATAATCAATTGCCTAGTGTTATCCGTGTTTTGTTGAATGTTATCATGTTTTCAGGACCAGTTTCTGAAATATGCATAATTGAAAGTGAAGTTCTACTATAAAGCCTATTTAAAGCATGATTTTCAAGAAATATAGAATATAGCATTCTAAGTTTGTAAAGCTATAAATTAGCAGTCACCATATGATGATATCATGTTAAAAAGTGGCCATAAAAAAATTTGCAATTGGTGGCCATGACAGTGGGTACTCTACCGCCTCATTGTTTTAAAAAATTGTGTCTATCAGTTTTTTACCATATTATTTAAAAAAATATGCACCTGCTGCAAGCTTCATGGCAGAATAGGGAAACTCCCCTCCTATCCCAGGAAATTTTCATTACTCCATCATACAAACTCGCAAAACTTTAAAATTCTTAAGGTTTTTTTTTCTTCTAATGCTGCCCTATTTATGTATAGTGGTCTCCTAGTTGTCTTATTTCTTACTTTCAGTACAGGTAGAACTTCTAAAATCCGGAATCGCTTGGAACTCCGCAATTCTGGATTTTCGAAATTTCTGGATTTTCGAGACTGCGGAATAATTAAAATTTTAAATTAAAGACACACTTAAAAATAAAAAACACATACTGTAAAGTTTCTAATACTCTCTAAAAAAAAAAAAAAAAAAATACGAAGAAGAGAGATGTTACAACGGATGGAAATAAATAAAAACAATTTATTGAATTAAAAATACTTTCTTTCATTGTGCAACTATGATTCTGACATTAAAAAAACCCACAATCGCGGTATTTACGTTCGCTGATGGCGCCATCTCTGAATAGTTTACATAAACAGTATGTAACTCATACAGTATTGACAATTAAATACAAAGCGATTAATTAAAAATAAATGACTAAATAAATCGGAATTAGAAAACATGTTTCATTTTAAAATTAATTTTCTTAAAACATTTCTATCAAGTTTGTTGCCTTAGCTTAGGCTTGTTAGAAATTAAAGCCACACTTAAAAATAAGAAACACATACTGTACAGTTTCTTATCCTCTATAAAAAAAAAAACCAACTAAGATAGCCGTTACAGTGGATGGAGATCAACAAAAATGATTTATTGAATTAGAACACTTTCTTTTATTGTAGCAAGTATAATTATGACCGTCACAAAACAACGATGGCGTTATTTACATTCACTGATGGCGCGATCTCTGAACAGTTTACATAAACAGTATCTAATTCATACAGTCTGGACAATTAAATACAAAGGAAAATAATAAAAAATAAATTCCTAATAAATAAAAAAAAATCAACCTCCATGTTTAAAAATAAAAGAAAATAAATTTTTATAGAAGTATTATTAGAATATGAATCAGCTTATATATATATTCTTTTAAAAGCTAAACCTCAATATAGTAATAAAAAAGTAAGTTCATTTTTTCCTTTTTTTTTCTGTACTATTGAACTACAGTGTACTATCAACTTAAAGAATCAAATATTATCAAGTTATTAAAAGAATTTTAAATTTAAATAAGATTAAAAAAATATCAGTAGAAAAAATACTAAGAATCCATTTATTGATCTCTTCTTTAATTTTGTTCAAATTGTTGATGGTGTCATCTGCCGATTGAATAGAAAAATAAAATTGGTGGTGATAATAAAGGAGTAAAAAAAAAAGTTTTTGGAAGCTTTCTGGTTTTTGGAAGATTCCGTATTTAAGAAGTCTGGATTTTAGAAGATGTACCTGTACTAATAAATAAATAATCATTCTAATTATCTTCCTGCCCCAGAAATTTTTTAACACCCTTCATTCTTTCTTCACCCAAAACACAATTTCAAATCTTTAAAAATATTTCTGCCCTACTTATTTATTTTATCCTAGTTGTTTTATTTGTTACTTTGAAAAACAAATAAAGAAATAAACATACCCCCCCCCCCCCACCTCCTACCGAACCTTTGAAAATTCCAATTTGCCTGTTGATCTTTTCATCTAACATACAATTTCAAATCTTTAAAACCCTTTCATAGGAAAAAGAAAAGTGTTGTATTTATTCCTTTGAAGGAAAATAAATGAGTGATCAACCAGTATATTCCTAAATTATTTATTGTTATTAAAACCTTGTAATATCACATTAAGCTGCATCTCAGCTGTAAGAAAATAACATACAAAAAATAGAAGTATTTAGAAGTTATTCCAGGATTTACTGATTCCATCAAAAAATTCCTTTTAATAATAATAATAAAAAAAAAAATAAAAAAATAAAAATAAAAATTTAGAGCCTTTTCACAAAACTCTATTTAATAAAATGGGCCTCTTCACCAAAATAAACTTTATAAAATGGGCCTCTTCACAAAAATAAATTTAATAAAATAGGCTTCTACACAAAATTCCTTTTAATAAAATGGGACCCTTCACAAAATTCCTTTTAATAAAATAAGCCCCCTTCGTAACATTCTTTTTCATAAAAACTGTTTTAACCCTCCGACTGTCTTTGAAAAGGGCAAAATTGTAATGTTGTTTTCTCTGCATTTTGTTTTAAATGCTTAAAAAAATGATTCTTTGAACATTTTATAAAAAAAACTTAATAACGAATATGAATGCAATCCTTGGAAGTATTAATCATTGTTCAATGTATTAAAAATACATTAAATCAATAGAATTATATTACTTTAAATATTGCTTGTATTGCAGTGAAACCTGGAGCTTAGTGAACGTATTAACACGGGCTTGTCAGTGAGGGGGTTAAAATGTGTAAATTGTAAATAAAACCAACTCACGAAAAACAGAAACTTTAGCAAGTTTATTTAAAGAAGTTTTGTCAATAAATTCTTCATTTGAATTTGAGTAACTGGATTTCAACTTTCGTTACAAAATGTTATTTTTCACAAAAATATAATAAAATTCACAAAAATAACTTGTACTTTTCACAAAATGGACCCCAAGAATAAAAAGTGGCATCGACCCCTGTAAAGTAATAAGTCAAACTCAGAATCCTTCGAGGGATTAAGGGCAGGGTTAAGAGTTTGGAAGAAAACGTTTAAGCATAAATGGCAGCAAACATTTTCCCTCAGTTTCCAAAATTTAATATTTAGGTGCAATTTAAAAGTATTTTGCTTACCATGCATATGTTTAAATAGATCGTGTGATAAACAAAACAAAGGGATTTTATATTTAACAAAAAACAGGTACTTATTAGTCATCTATGATCACATTTTCTAGTCAATTTTTTGGCAAGAAATATATAATCTCCAAGATAATATCCTAGGTCAGGGACGGCGAACCTTTTCACATCCACATGCCAAATTTTTCCAGAAATACATTTTCCATGTTTGTGACAATAAAAAAATTTAATGGATCAAATAGTAATAAATCAAAATTACTTAAAATTTTGTTTTTAGCATTAAAAAAATATGGACAATATTTGAAGTTATACTTTAGAAATTAATTTTAAAAATATTATTTCTGTTGTCTCATCTTAGATCCTAAATAATTTATATCAGCTTTGTACTTAGTTATTTTTAAACAGGACTCATTTGACAAGATGTTTTTACTCGAATTTTTTATATTATTTATTTCCAAAAAGAATATCTCGCAGAAAAAATTCTCAAAATAGCAAGCGCCAGAATCTAAAGCTTTTAGTGTCTAGAATTAAATTCCAAGTTGTTATGATTTTATCATCGGCATTTTTGCTTACAATACCTTTTAATTTTTCTTTTGTGATAATCTCCTAATTCTCTCTTATTCCTAAAATTTTGTGAGCCAATATTGAGCTAGATTGGAATACATTAAGTCATATTTCACTTTCTTGAATCTGTATGGCAATGACAGCCAACTGAACTAATCAAATTCAGATAAACAGAGACAACATCAAGATTAACTAATGAATTTTGTGATCTATACAGTACCAAAAATAATTGCAGCATGCCACTTATAGCACACGTGCCATAGGTTCGCCGTCCCTACCCTTGGTCATAGCTTAATGTAATATCCAAATTTAACAGAAACCAAAAATATAAGTATTACAGTCAGGGTTGTTGCCCGGGTTTTTTCAGAAAAAACCTAACCCACTGGTTTTATCAGGGTTTTTAAGTTAAGGGAGGTGGTTCAGAATGTTTGGAAAAAATGTAGTTACTACTAAATACAATTTAAAGCAGGGTTGGGTTTCTTCCGGAAGAAACCAGTTTCTTCCAGGACAGTGGAAGAAAGTGGAAAAAACCAGAAGAAACTGGAAGAAACCAGCAGAAAACAAAACAAAATGCTCAAAATTAAAGTATATTAACTATGTAAAAGAATTAAACTCAAAATACTATTATATGAAATAGAGATGCAACGAATATTCGGCCTGTCTGCCGAATATTTGGCTCCGGCTGAATATTAAGCTCATTATTCGGCCTTGGCCGAATAATACTGTAATAAATGTTTTTATATTTACACAGAATAACTTTTTAATTTGACAATTTATATTCATCATGTATAATGAAAATTTTATTTGATATTAAGTAACACTTTTTTTCCCATTAACTTTCATACCCTGAATGGGTTTTATCTACCCATTTTTATATAAGAGACTGATTTAGGAATCATGTTAAGAAATTTTTTATGCTGTATCAGTAAGTCAAAAAGTGTCTGTAATAAGCTAACATAATCTGTTAAATTTAAAATTAATCTATTCAAAATTGTTTTAATACAGCTGTACAAGCAAATTATTTTTTTTTTTTTTTTTTTTTTTTTATTTTTTTTTTTTTTTAATTATTATAATGGGAAGTTTAACATTTATCCCTTGTTACATAAAAAAATATTTCTTTCAAAAATATTTTGAATTATACCTATAAAGAACATAAATATATGACTGATTAGATATAGATGTATTATATGTATAAGATATTTAAGTCATATATGTTGCAATACTTAAAGGTTTTTTTTAGTAAAATATGCTTAAAAGTTAAATATAATTTAAGTGATTTTTTAAAGTGTGTTACTATTTCTTATTAAATAGAAAGAAATGTAAGTACTAAATTCTTTCAATTAGTATGCATTTATGTTTTAGATATTTTTTTTAAGAATAGCATTGTAATGTTTATATTTGCCTTAAAAAACAGTTAAAATGTTTTCAATAAATGTAGATTGTGATGCAGAAATCCCAGTGGCAGAAAGTTTTGTAGCGTTATGTTTTTAGGCAAAAATAAGTTCATTATTCAGCGGCCGAATATTCGGTATTCGGCCAAACCATAATTCGTTGCATCACTAATATGCAGGGTTGTAAAAAACCCAGCCCGGGCGGGTAGCTGGGTGGGTACCCAAACAGCTACCCACTATAATCCTTAAGGTTGTAAAAAATCAGGGTTTTTTATAAAAAACCCAGCCCGGGTGGGTACCCGGGCAGCTACCCACTACAACCCTGCTAATATGAAATATAAATTTGAAATTTTAATTAATTTAAAAAATAAGTTATTTTTTTAATAACAAACTTCAGGTTCAGCAGACTTTTTCAGGTGATGGTTTTTACAACTTTAGAGATAGAGGGATTTTTTTTTTAATATTAATTACACCATTTATGTAAAAAGAAAAAAAAAAACTACCTACAAATTGTTAATTTTTCATATAAAAATATATTATTTTTAGAGTCATACCAAGTACTCGGTAAATACTCGGTACTCAGTGAAATTTTGGCCGAATACTCGGCCAATACCGAGTAGTTGTAAGAATTTCACTTTTTAAGCCAGGGTTGGCATTTTTGCCAGGACAGTGGCAAAAACTGGAAAAAACCAGGGCAAAAATGGAAAAAAAACGGCAAAAATGGCAAATTCTTATTTTTCTTTAATGTGTAATAAAATCTATAAGCTAATAAGGATAATAATTGTATAAACAATTAAATTTAATAACATATCATTTAATATCTTTATTTAATTTTCTAATTAATAAATATAATTAAATATTTTAAATCTTTATAAAATAAAAGGGATTCAGTCTAATACTTAGGAATTTAAGAACCAAATTAAAAATCAGATACATAATTTTTTTTTTTTCTTTAGTAAAGTATTTTGTCAGCCATTAATATTTTTTTAATTATCAAAAGGTTTTATATAACTTTGCAACTTTTGTTTTTTGTAATAAGTCTTAAAATATGTAAATATTTAAGTCTTTGGTACTAATTTATAATTATTTATCTGATGAAACTAGTCTGTTACAGAGAAAAAAAATAATTAAATTGGAAAATATATATTGAAAAAACTCTTGTGTCTTGTTAGGAAACTAGAATTTTTTTCTCTCCCTCTTACACTTCAAGAAAGGGACAAAAAGTTACATTCTTTACTTTCAGTAAGTAGCCTGTAGCCATTTTATCTTTTTGTATTATATTCCTCTCCCCCACCCCTCAAATACTCTTTTGAAATCCTCAAATGCAGCAGTCCATTGCCAAATGATCACAAGACCGATAACAAAATACCAGAGTATTGCATCCTGTTTTGTAGTTGGTCAATGGAAAAGTAAGCGTGCAGGTACACAGGTTTTATAAAAGCTATTGTACAAAACCAGGCAGGACCAAACTGATTTCATAGATAATAGATACAAGATTTTTTTATTTCTTAACTTAAGAGTTCAAAAATAAATTTAGAATATTGATTTCTTAACGAAGTATTAAGTTTCTTTTTTCTTTCATGAAATATTTCTCTTTTTCTGCAAAAAAAAAAAAAATTAAATGGACCTATTTTTGCCAACACTTTGGCAAAAAACTATTTTTGCCGGGATGGTTTTAACCAGGTTTTTTCCACCTATGGCAAAAACTTACCAACCCTGTTTTAAGCATATGGGCTTATAACTGATCCGTAAAAAGTTATTCGAATTTCAATGTGTAATATATGCAATAATTCATAAAACTATTTACTTGGTATTTAACAATATGTCTACAAAATATAGTAAAAGTTAACAACAAAACCCCTCATAAAATAATTCCAGATTAAAACTTAGTTTCACATTTATACAAATAAAAATAAGTTCTTTTTAAATATATAGAAAAACAGAAAATACAATTATTTTGGATAAGAAACTGAAAATGCAATAAAAAAATTAATAATTAAATTTATTATTTCAAATTATGGTGCAAAAACACCAAACGTTCTACATTATCAGTAAACAGAGCATTTCTTTTACTACTGTAAATTTGGCCTGCCTCTGAAAATATAGCTGAGAATAAACAGTGGTTGAAGGTGCACATAAGACATAAGAATTTTTTTGCAAGGTTGCACATAATCGGAAATCCCCCCCCCCCCCCCACACACACACACATACACCATGCAAATGGAGTGTCAATTTTACATAAGTCTTCTGTTAAGAAAGCCCGTATCTCTTTTTGTACCTCTCTTTTTATTTTTCTCTTTTTATTATTAATCAAAAGAAAATAAGGTACAGATACAAAATAAATATGAAATGTTTTGCATTATTCAATGAATTGTTACAGTAACCAATAAACATTTTTATTTTTGATAGACAGATTTCAGGTATCAGAATAAATTGGAGGGTTGAAAAATGTTTTAATTTTATATTGGTTAATAATTCATAATTGTACTTGTTATGTGGCAATTCTCCTTTTTTTGCTACTGTTTTGAATCGTCAAAAATTGCCTTTAAAAAATGCATAAATAAATTTCAAATTTAATTAGTTAATTTATATATACTATACATGTATATTATATATTTGTACACAGTTATATATATATATATATGTACACAGGTATATTTATTTATATGTACACACACGCTCACATTATGTGCACATAAGTGTTTTTCTCTTATTACACAACTACTTGGTATTCGGCTGAGTAATCAGTGGCCAAGTACTTGGTACTCGGCCAAAGTATTACTCGGTACACCACTAATTATTTTCATATAAAAATGCATTATTTTAAACTTTGCAGCACAGTAAATAAGCAAATTTGTAATTATTTGTTCTAGCTTGACATGCATATCTCAATGTTCCTTTTAAAAGACTAATGCTCTAAAAATATAATGGATATGTCGAAATGCTTTTAAACTATCCTGAAGTGTAGAACTTCAAAGAATTTTTTTCATCTTTTGCATTCCTCCATTCTAAGTTGAGAACTGATTGCAGCATCCTACTGCTAAAAAACTTTCTTTCTATATTATGCTGCATTGTAGTAAGGAAAATGAGGATCTTAATGAATTTTTTAAATACAGTTAATGACTACTACAGTTATTATACATTACTTACTAGAGATGCAATGAATATTCGGCCGAAGCCGAATATTCGGCCCATCTGCCGAATATCAAGTCCATTATTCGGCCTTGGCCGAATAATACTGTAATAAATGTTTTTATATTTACACAGTATAACTTTTTAATTTGACAATTTATATTCATCATATATAATGAAAATTTTATTTGAAATTAACTAACACTTTTTTGTCCATTAACTTTCATACTCCGAATAAGTTTTATCTACCCATTTTTATATAAGAGTCTAATTTAGGAATCATGTTAAACATTTTTTATGCTGTATCAGTAAGTACAAAAAGTATCTGTAAAAAGCTAAAATACATTGTTAAATTTAAAATTAATCTATTCAAAATTGTTTTAATACAGCTGTACAAGCTAATTCAATTTTTTTTTTTTTTTATCATAATGGGAAGTTTAACATTTAACCCTTGTGACATAAAAAAATATTTTTTTCAATAATATTTTGAATTATACCTATAAAGAACATAAATATATGATTGATTAGATATAGATGTATTATATGTATAAGATATTTAAGTCGTATATGTTGCAATACTTAAGGGTTTTTTCTTTTAGTAAAATACGCTTAAAAGTTAAATATAATTCAAGTTATTTTTTTAAGTCTGTTACTATTTCTTATTAAATAATGAAAGAAATGTAAATACTAAATTCTTTTAATTAGTATGCATTTATGTTTAAGATATTTTTTTCAAGAATAGCATTGTAATACCTTAAAAAAGTTAAAATGTTTTCAATAAACGTAGATTGTGATGCAGAAATAATAATAATAATTCAGCATTCTCAGGTGATACTCTATTTCTTTTTTTTTTTTTTTCGTAAATGTTACCTGCTTCTGAAAATAATCTCTCACTATATATGGTATTTCCTGGTGCAGAAAGGTACTTTTTGGCTAATTGTGAAAGGTTTGGAAAGCCTTCCGAATTTTTCGCCCACCACTCCAAAGGACACTGTTGTTTTTCTAGTAGTGGCTGGGAAAGAAAATTACTAATTTCTTTTACTTCTTCACATTAAGGGGCACTTTCTATAGAGGCTTCACTGCTGACAGCAAAGAAAAAAAATAATAAAGATAAATAAAAATTTTGTTAATTGTGAGCTTTATAAAGTCTACAATGATTTCTTTCCGCCATTTTAGAGGATATTCCTTTCCCCCCTTTCTATCAGTGGTTTTTCTTAAGATATTAAGATTTCTTATTTTTTATTTTATTTCATCTGAAAGCTGAAACTTATGTTTCCTAGTACTTTTAAAATTTTGTCATTATTTTAAAATGTAACAACAACACACATAATATCTATTAAAATGCAACTAGACAGTACCTGATGAGGAACTTTTGCTAAGAATTTTTTTTTTTTTTTTTTGGGGGGGGGGGGGGGTCTGAATTATATTATTGAGGCAATTTTTAGACAGAACATAGCCGAATATTTTTTTCAGAGTAAAATAATGCTTTAAAAATTAAAAATTAGTATATAAATAATTTTTTTAAAGAAAACAATACATTTTAATTGTGAAATAGTATACAAGAATTGTGCATATAGTGCATATTATATTTTGTTTTTAAGCAAAAATAAGTTCATTATTCGGCCGGCCGAATATTCGGTATTCGGCCAAACCACTATTCGTTGCATCACTATTACTTACCTTTATAAAATTGATGTAAATTTTAAATAATTAAGAAATAGGTTGGTTAAATTGAAATGGATAACATTTAATTGATTGTGTATTTTGGATAAAATTTGTTTTTTCCATTTAGCCAATGGCTGAAGATCTTTAACAGGTGTCATGTGTGATCTTGGCTAAAAAACTGATTTAATTTATATAAGATTATAGCAAGAAGATATTTATTGTATCTTACAAAGTTGAGATTTATATGGTAAATTCTTAAAGAATAACAGTTTCTTCCACTTGGAAGAAACCTATTTCTTCCGGCCATTTTTTTCCGCGGTTTTTTCCACTGTGGAAGAAACTTGCCAACCCTGATTTAAAGTAACTAATTGATTACAAAAATATATAAACAAATGACAATAATTAAAATTATGCTTTGCTTTTAGGTAAATTGATTATTAGTAATAATTTTAACAATGAAGTTATCTTTAAAGTACTATAGTACTAATATTAGTGCTGTAAATCAGAACTTTTAAACTAATATTTTGTTAAGGATAAAGTATCTTTATTCACTTTAATTGAAGTGATTGCCTATAATAAATATTTTCTCTAGAAAAAATTCATTCTGAAACATATTGTTTAATGATGGATTGCAAGATTTTTTTTTTTCTTGAGTTGTCTGCATTACAAAATGTGTTGGGTATATTTATATAGCAACACATTATATAGGTTTTCCCTTTTAAAAGCATTCTTCTCTCACTTACTGAAAGGACAATGATGAGGAATTTTCAAGAACAGAACAATACAGCGAAGCACTGTTTATATGTTTTCAAGGGACCAAGAAAAAAAAATGTATAAATGAAATTTACAAAAGTATGAACATTTCCGTAATTACCAACAATAAAAAAATCAGTGATAAATTAAAATACATGAAGTATAATACTAAACTTCCTATTCTAGATATAATTTACAACTTACTACTATACATATTCATTCACCATGTATGAAATATTTTGTTACATGGACTTTTGGAAATTATTGTACAGAATTTTTGGAATGCACAGAAAAAAGTTCATTGTTCACAGTTAAAAGTGCCATCTTAACATTATCATTTAAATCACTGCTAATGAGATATTCTTGCATGGTGTTAAAACCCGCCAAAGCTTGTTGAAAACTTGACAGTGGTTTTTCAGTGCAGTTATCTTCTTCTTCACTGCTAGTTTTCTCATTTGCAATCATTTCATTGATTGTTACAAGAGAACATATTGCAAACTCCGAATCACATTGCACAAAATCTTGAAATGTAGTAACATCACTTAAATTTGATCAGTTTTCTGGTGGAGCAAAATGATCAGGGTCGGTGTTTTCGATAAGATTGACATCCACTTGGAGTTAAAAATCCGCTAAAGCCAAAGCAGTTTTTTATTGTTTTGAATAAACATTTTGCCAAGTCATCATTAATGAAATTCATAGCTTGTAAGATGTTAATGTTCACATTTTCGAAGTCACCGTGGTCTAAACTGGCGATAGCTGTTCTCTTCAAGTTTTCGATAATGTTGTTTTAGGGATTTTATGACTCCTAAATCCAGTGGCTGTGATTTGCTGGTACAATTTGCAGGGAAGAATTGGACAGTTATGTTTTTTAGAAAGTCCGTATCAGGTGGATGAGCTGGACACTGATCAATGAATAAAATGATTCGCTGCTTCTGGTTTCGCATTTTATCATCTGATTCTTTTAACCAATCGGTAAAGAAGGACACTGTCATCCATGATTTTTTATTGGCCAGGTACATTGTTGGTAATGCATTCACCTTTTTGAAGCAGCAGGCTTTTTTGATTTGCCAATAATCAAAGGAGACAATTTTTCTGATCCACCAGTATTGGCACACAATATCACTGTTAATCCCACTTGGCCTTTTTTTCCAACCATGACACGCATCCGATTTGATTGCAAGAGTTTTAGATGACAGAAGATTATAAAACAAACCGGTTTCATCTGCATAGAAAATGGCAGATGTCTTTTTATTGATATCCTTTTATCAGATCTGGCAATTGGTTTTGAATCCAATCATCCACTGTTTCACAATCAATATCTCCAGACTTTCCACTTACAGTTTTGCCATGTCTTAATTTAAACTTGAAGAAAATGATGCACTGCATTCCACATTCAGCTTCTTCGAAATTTCTCTATAAGCAAAGTACCGCTGATGGGAATTTTTACACTACGACATTGATTAAACCACTGTAAAATCAATTTTTCAACATCAGCGAATTTTACGCTTTGGACTCAAATTTTTTTTGAAGCACTACAACAACTTTGATAATGTCTTTCCTCGATGATCTTTAAGCTTATAAATTAGCGTATTTAAAGTTGAAAGTGGTAAACCTAATTTTTGGCAAGATCCACTCTTTTAAAAGTTGGTTTTCATCCACTTTTTTTTTTAAATGCACATTTTTCGTTTAACGACAGAGATTTTCTATTACGCGAAGTCATCGTGAACAGCTAGTGAACGATACAAATCCAGACACTGAAGCTCCCGGGAAAAGAACTTGCCTTGATGGGCCAGGGGAGAGTACAACAAGCCTTATTTATAGAAAGTTGGATGTTCACATTCCTTAGGATAAGGCTTTTGTTCAACTGGGCAGGTGTTGGTTAAGGTCACGTGCCTTTTGTACAACTGGAAAATCGGGACTTGGGAATCTGAGTAAACCTCAGATTGTGCATTTTTTTGTCTTCTTGAATTGTTGAAAAAAAACGTATAAATGAAATCTGCGATTTAAGAAAAAATGTATAAATGAAATTATTCAACATTAATATCCATTGGATTTTGCCGAGACCATTAAAAAAAAAAAACGTATAAATGATAAAAACGTATAAACGAAACAAGAAACGTATAAGCAGTGCTCCACTGTATATACTTCCCTCCCCCCCCCCCACCTCCCACCCACACATTTCTAAAATCCCTTTACTTTTGAAACTGGAGTAACTTCTTTGGGAGGTTTGAGTTGTATTTCTTCTCTCACTCTCACACTTCAGGACAATGAGGAGGAATTTCCAAGAACATTATTATACATCAAAGTATTTTTTTTTTAATTGGAAAAAATAAGTTTTTGTGTTTGTGACAGTTATACATACGTATAGAAAATTAAGTTCAATTATTTGTTTTAAAAACTGTCATTTGGAGAATGAAGACATTTTTTTCCTCAGGGTGGGGTGTGATAAACTTTACGAGTGGTGTACTGATAAGAAACATATTACCTATGTAATTTAAAGTTGAAAATTTGAAAAAACCCACCCGGATTTTTTGGGTTGGGCAAAATCATAACAACCCTGATTACAGTATGTTATCATTGAAAGATAATTAATCTGTATCCTAGACACTAATTTTAATTTTCTGGATGATCTGACACATTTTGATGCATCAAAATGTTTAACGTTTAAAAATGTAATTATTTGGCTCATCATTTATTTTTCTATTTTAACCAATAAATGCTAATGCTCGTAATATTTACAAATAAACTTTTTTTCCTTATTTTTTCTGACTTAGCAATGATATACTTTGGACTAATGTCTTCCTGTTCTTTTTTTTCTTCCATCTTACACATTTAATTGCTTGATAATAATGTTCCTCAAGTGAAAGGGAAAAATCACAATGGTAGAAAAATTCAAATTATTTTAATGCAAATATCTCAAAGGCAGCCACATTTGTTGACAAGAAATTCTGATCTAGAATGACAAATAACTACAAAAAAGTCGGGGAATGGGGATTCACTGGAAAAAGCAAATTTGTGCGATGTAGAAATGTATGCTTGAAAAATGGCAACTGACTGTAAAATCATGGTTGTCAAAATGACATTTATATATGCACAAAATATGAATAACGACGGCTAATTTTGAATCCTGATTAAAGGAGATTATCCTCTTCACAGGTTTAAAATGTAATGGCTAACATTTTGGAAAGAATGTCATAAATTCCCGGGGCCACCATCTTGGAATTTTTCTTGGCGTGAAAACCCTTTTTCCGCCAAGTAGTAAAGGTCGCCAAACACCGGTTTATACGCATGTTAGGCTTGACGAAAACAAAACGTAAATAATAAACAAAACTCGCTAAAGTGGCAATCAGTAATCGTTGTATGAGCGCTATGCGTACATTAACAGAAAAAAAAAAAAAAAAAAAAAAACATCACTGGATTCAGCAGTTCTCGCTGTGTAGCCATCTCAAAATGTAAAAAACTCAAAAGGCAAACAAATATACATAAAATTATCAACATACCTTAACAGACATCTGCTTTCTTCAAAGATCAAGCACGAAATACTGTCATAGCATCACAGTCATTTTCAAAAATAGGCTTATGAATACGCATTGACAAACTGTAAATAAACCTCCTTTTTTCGTCAAAATTCCCTCAAATTTCTTAATTATTTCAGCAAGAGCGTTAAACGGACTAAAGAAACCATAGTCAATCTAATAAATCCAATAAATTTAACATAAAAACAAAAAGACAGAATAATACAACATGAAATCAAACCACATCCACAATATCCTAGCCGAAAATGACTTTCTCAGGGGTTGCCAGAATACAACATGCCAAACACATACGTCACACGAGGTTCCACATATTGATAAACATCGCCAAGAAATCTCAAAGCATCTAAGATGGCGGCCATCCGGGAATATAACTCATCTAAGCCATTATTTTTTTTTATGGCTAAGATGTGTTATTATCCCACCCTCCGCGATGTTGAGTATTTGGCGATTTTTATCGCTCTGGCAACCCCAGCGTTTGGCGTCTAGTAACTTATTATGGCAAACCCCTTTTTAACGACGCAAGAGCGTGCTTTTTGAGTGAACATTCATTTCACTGCCGGGTGTCATTGCTGACGGTTGCTTGACTCTTGTACCAGATACTCTTTGATATCGTGTTCTATGGGTGTCTTTTTGTTTTTATGTTAAATTTATTGGATGTATTTCATTGACTATAGTTTCTGTAGCCCGTTTAAACACTCTTGCTGAAGTAATTAAGAAATATGAGGAAATTTTGACATGAAAGGGAGGTTTGTTTATAGCGTGTCAATGCGTATTAAGCCTATTTTGGAAAATGACAGCGGTGTTATATTTTGTGCTATAGGTTTCAAGAAAGCAGATGTCTGTTAAGGTATGTTGATAATTTTATGTATATTTTGTTGCTTTAAGAGTTTTTTACATTTTTAGATTGCTACAAAACGAGAACTACTGAATTTTGAGAATGCTATATCGCGAAAAATGCTGAATTCGGCGATGTTTTTTCTTTCGGTAAATGAGCGCGAAGCGCTCATACAACTATTGCTGATTGCCACTTTAGCGAGTTTCGTTTTTTAGGTATATTTTGCTGTTTTAAGAGTTTTTTACATTTTGAGATTGCTACAAGACGAGAACTGCTGAATTATGAGAATGCTATATCATGAGAAATGCTGAATTCGGCGATGTTTTTTTTCGTTAAATGTGCGCGAAGCGCTCATACAAGGATTACTGATTGCCAGCTTAGCGAATTTTGTTTATTATTTACATTTTATTTTCGTTGAGCCAAACATGCGTATAAACGGGTGCTTGGCGACATTTACTACTTGGCGGAAAAGGGGTTTTCTCGCCAAAAAAAATCCAAGATGGCGGAGATTGGGATAATAACACATCTGTTCCTTTTTTATTGCCTAGCATTTATAAAAACGACAGGTACTTGTTAGTTATCCCGTCGACCAATTTCGCCAAATTATATAAATCGCCAAACCACTCGTCAAATTATACAAATTGACATAATTTTTATTTTAAATAACAAAAGAACAAGTAAATTAGTATAACATTAATAAAAATACAAATATAACGTCAAAATAAAATTCACTTGATGACGTAAACATGTGTAAGTCAAGTGAATGTGACATTTACGATCAACCATTATTGGCATTTAATCTTACAATTTGGCGACAGTAATTTGGTCGGCGGGATAACTAACAAGTACCAAATGACATACACTCATAAGAAAATTTTTGCACAAGTTTTATAAAAACTCGTTTTCACAACTCAGTTTATTGCCTTTGCAATCACATATAGATTTGTAAAATTGCACCATAGTGAAAATTGCTGTAAAAGTCTTTTTTTTTTAGGGCAAAATTAAAGACTATCAACACAAACGTAGTTTTGCAAAGCAGTCATTCATTTAAATAAAAAATAGTTTAAATAGAAAAATTACAAAAAAAAAAAAAAATGAAACTTCTACTACTTATTTTGTAAAATACATGCATTTTACTACAATATTTACCGTAATAAGTAGTTATTTATCCCTTATACTTTGAAAAAACAATTCAAATAGAATTTGGTATGAAATATTTCATATTGTGATTGAAGATCAATAAGAAAAATACATAACACCAATAAGAAGAAAGTGCTGAAACAAGAA
Organism: Maratus speciosus; assembly: GCA_963932465.1. Classification (NCBI taxonomy): domain Eukaryota; kingdom Metazoa; phylum Arthropoda; class Arachnida; order Araneae; family Salticidae; genus Maratus; species Maratus speciosus. The sequence goes on along the minus strand of OZ010790.1, from coordinate 185,124,483 downwards.
TAGCTTTCAGAAATTCTGTCAAAAGTAATGAATCAGGATTTTAAGGAACTTACCGCTTTCGGAAGATTTTTCACAATTATTCTCGACATATTTTAGACAAATGTATAAAACACTTTTCAGGAAAATATAAAATAACACAGAATAAAGATATAGAAATAGAAAAGCATCTGACTGTTTATTTGTAAATAAAACACATGTGCGCTGACGTTGTTTCAATCGAAAGTTGAGTTGTAGGGTAAAAGCTGCAGTAGGGAAATTTTGAACCACTGTGCTCGCGCTTCGCGAAATTCTAAAATGGAGGTCCAAAATCACAGACAGGTGAAATCCAAGCATCTCATTGGTCATTGAGTCGCGTCCTTTTCAGAGAGCAATCTCTAGCGCAAGGGAAAACGTCGAATACTCCCTTTTCCGAGAAAAAATCATGTATTGAAGAGAAATTTTTCTGTTTTATTTAAAATAAGCCATCAAAATTAACTCAAAATATTTTGATAACTTTTTTTAAAATGTGAATGAAAGATTTCGATTTTAAATAATATGGCAAGTACTTTTTTAGTTAATCACAATTAAAAATGAAACTTGCATTTTTTTTTCCTTATGTTACTTTTAAAATCCAAAATAAAACAAATATTCGCACTTTTCTATAGAAAAATTTAATAACTAGCTTAGAATACTAAGAACTTTAAAAAATTTTTGCCTAATGGAAAATAATTAAAAAAAATAATGTAAGTTTTTAAACCGATTTTAATCATTAAGAATAAACAGAACAAAAAATATTACAGGAACAATTTTGTAATAGTAATAAGCAGGGCTTAATTTCTAACAAAAAAAGTACCGGAGCCCTAATATTCTGCGGTACCGGCACAGCAACCGTACCGCCCCCCCCCCCCCTGTCACTCAATCTGAAAATTTATATTTCGCACATTATTTGCAAAATTTAAAGATTTTTTTTTTCTTTAGCAAAATAAAAATTTTAATCTATCAGCATATATTTAGCTGAGAACTATTCCACTTTTTAGTTATCACTCCTTCTGAATAGTAATTTTTGCCTAATTTTAAAGTTAATTAATTACAGAATTCTGCGATTAAATTTGGTAAGGATAATGATTTGGAAATAGTGTTAACACAAAAAAAGGATAGTTCGCAGCTATGCATTTTTAATAAGAAAAATGAATGAAATTTACCAAAATTAATATTTATATGCTGAAGAATGGAGCAATGTTTTACAATTTCCTATAAAAATTGCATATTTTAAACTATAATCGATTCCTTCCGCATAACAATTTTTGTGGTGAATCTCTAAAAATCAGATTAAACTAAAAATTTGACACGGGTATCGGAAAGAATCCATGTTTTTATAGAAAAAAAAAGGAAGCACTGCTCGATTGCTTTCTATCAGAATAACAATACATGGCAATTATATCTACTTACAAATGAAAGTGACTTCGTAAATGTGCAGAGCAGAGCCCTAGCATGGGTACCGTTCATGATACAAAATAAATAGAAAAATCACTAATGTGATTTTTATACTCGTACGCAATAGAAGACAAACAACCTCAAGCTGATTCTCGTTGGCTAAAACAGAAAACATTCTTTTCAGGTTAGATATCTAAATAAATAAAAAAAACAGCCAATAAAAAATTATCCTTCTGTCACAAAAGAAAATCGAAATGAAAGCAAATTCATTGTTCAGTCTCTTGAGTGTCGCCGTATCAACATGTCGTCGCCGACATAAATTTGAAATAGAAAAACACGATTTCTTTTTCCCCCTTCATTCTGATCAAAATAGCATTAAAATGATTTGAAATAGAATATAATACGTAATTTTAAAAGAGGAAAAGTTTTTCTTTTTCTATACAGGAATAAATAAAATTTTAATTGTAATACAGATTGAGCTCGAGTCAGTCCAAGCCCAAAAACTGATATAAAAATTGAGTCCGTTTTATCTCCATCTCCTACGTGTGTGACACATTACGTCACATATAAGTGTTTTGGTAAAAAAGAATGCAAAAACTTGGAGATGGAAAGGAAAGAAATAGGTAATTTAGGCTTCGGTTTTTCGAAAGCGCTAATGCACTGGGCTCCGGAGCCCTGTATTTATGAGCTCCGGTGAATTCCGAACAATATTTAAATATTTACTAAAAACAGAGAAGTGCCGGAGCCGGGCTCCGGTGGGCTCCGGCGCAAATTAAGCCCTGGTAATAAGTTATTTTGTTTCCTGGTTCATGTATTTAAATCTGGAATTTTTAAATCGATTTTTCACTCACTTCCTGGTAAGCTAAGGTTATAAAAATTATGAAAACAGGTAGCAGGTGTGTTTTCGATGACAATATAGCATTTTAATATTTTGAGAATTTAATTATAAATTAATAATATGTTTCCCTAATGAGGATCTAGGTGATAAATTGCTAAATATTGTTTATGGTTATAATTGTATAAGAGTTACAAGAAGAATGGAATTAATTATGTGCCAAAACATGCACGATAAAATATGCCAATTAGCTGTGAAACTGCAACAATGAAAAATTTTAAATATTAAAATGTAAAAAATAAAGTATAAATAAAATATAAAGAATGTAATATATATTTTTAAATTCACTTTTAACATTAATTAATTTATGATCTTATGTTTCAAAAAGCAATTTAGAAATCTTGAAAGGTTGTTTAAACTATGCTTTTTTTCTTTTGCATATGTTAAAAAAAACAGAGAGAAAATTGTCATTTTTAAAATAAATACACAAGTTCATGCTTAACTAATCGTAAATTAAACGAAGGAAACTTTCATAATCGGGGTCCACGCCAAATGGACCCTATTCAGGTGACGTCAGACGCCAGAGCTGGCGGTATGATGATCTGTTATTCTAGTTACTGCACCGGCAGAATACCAGTATGCGCAGGCGCAAACACTGCTAGCAGACGACTTTAGCCTTGACCCAGGTTGAGTGCATACATTTTAACTGAAAATTTGCAAACTTAGGGAATTTTCTCGCATACAGAACAACATTTTGAATTTAGATTAAAATATATTAAGTATATTCTGCTGCATCAAAGAATTGTTTTGCGGTATTTTTAACAAACAAGCATTAATAACTCACACTCCATAGACTGCTATGCTAAACACCGCCAGTAAATACCGCCAGCAGACGAATTTTAGCCTCGACCTCAGGTCGCGTGCATAAGGTCCATTAACACATTGTAGCGGACTTGAATAGCAGTCATGAAACTAGGCTTGATTTTTAAGATAAACATTGAATGCCTATAAAAGAATGTTTACCTTTTATGTCCCAAATTATGAATTTGTGAAAATTTCATCTTCTAAAGCATATTTTGTGAATTTTTGAAACTACATTAGAAAATTTACACAATCATTTAATAAATTTTAGAAATATTTTGCACAAATTAATTAATTAAATTGGATTTATTGGGATTTTGTGCAATATTTGTAACTCGCCTCAAATCTTTTATTTATTTATTTATTTATTTTAGTATTTTATAGAATTACAAAATATACAAAAAATATAATTTTTTACAAAAGAAATATTTCCGAACGAAACTATCTCGTACCCCCCCCCCTCCCAATCTGTCAACGTCAAGAAAGCTGAAAAAGATGCAAAGGCAAAAGAAATTGTTTTTTTTCTTTTGAGCAACCAATAATGTTTTTTTGGAACAAGATAAAGTAAAATATCTATGATTCATTCTAAACAGTATAACTACTAATCGATGTATTAAATTAGTCTTATAACAAGTTATTTTAATTGCACTTTAATGTACAGTCAGACATAAAGGGTTGAAAACAGAAAAACTGTTTTACTTTCATATTTATTTTATGGGCAGAGAGCCTGGAGCGACTTTAAAAAAAGTTTTTGGATTTATTTTTAAGGTTTTGTTTTTTTTTACTCATTTAATGTCAAAACATTAAATTCTGTATTTTTTAAATTATTTGTATAATTTTTTTTTATATATAATTATGTTAATTTAAAGTTTCCGATTTAAAGTCTAGAAAAAAGTCTTTTTAGGTGCGTTCGTAATTATATAAATACGTAGCACCTATAGTCGTAGTTCAGTCCGTCTGACTGTCCGTCCGCATATAACAGAGCAAAAACTAACCAACCGAATGGTCTGAAATTTTAAATATATAATTGTTGTAATATTTTGTCGAATCATTTCAAATTTTATAAAAATCGGATGTATAGTTTAATTACAGGGACAGTCAAAAGTCTACCGTTACATGACGGCCAATGAAAAAAAAAAATATTTCAAGTGCATTTGAATGACGTTACAGCCTTTTGAACAGAACGAAATTGATAGGCACTTATGAAATACACTAAATTATACATTCAGTACAATTTGCGGTGCAAAAAACATTTACAAAACTAGTTATGGTACGAACGCACCTCATTTGCCACGTTTGACTTGAAATTTCCAACTTGTTTTTTTTTATAGTTGTTGACTTTTTCTAGAATAATAATATTTTTTTGTGATTTTATGGATTTAAATGGTGGTGGTAGGGCGATGGGGGTAGAGGATAAAATTTGTTGAGATTTTTACCATACGGAATTTACAGACAATTTTTAAATGATATTACAAGTATTTTTCAATGAAAACTAAATTTTTATTAAAGAATATTTCTCATGTCATATCATTTAAAAATTGTTGCAACTTATAATCTAAATTATTCACTCTCGTTGTATAAAATGTTATCAAAACATCTTAATTGAGTTAATTTCGATTGTTTATTATAAATAAAAGCGAACAAAATAATAAGGTAAATAATGCATAAATGTAAATAAGGTAACAATCGCTTCAAAATTACTTTTCCCTTCACTCCTTTCAAAATTCAAATGGAGAAACAAGTTGGTGATCCTCACCCGTATCTCTTTTAAAATCACGCGACCACACAACCAATGAGGTGGCTGTATTTCACCTGACTGTGATTTTGGCCCTCCATTTTAGAATTTCGCTGGTCGCGTGATTTTAAGAGAGATAAAGGTGAGGATCACCAACTTGTTTCTCCATTTGAATTTTGAAAGGAGCGAGGGGAAAAGTAATTTTGAAGCGATTGTTACCTTATTTACATTTATGCATTATTTACCTTATTATTTTGTTCGCTTTTATTTATAATACTAGGGGGCTCGGCCCCCTACGAGCTACGCTCGCCAACCCCCGTCCAGGCACTGCAGACTCTAAATGCACGCTAATTTGATCGGCTTTAAAAAGATTTCGAAAGATTGAATTATAATTTAAAAAACAGAGGCGAACTCCCTATAAACGGGTTTCTATTCATGTCTCTTTGATTGGGGAATTATAACGCCAAATCCGCTGCGGTACTACTTGATTAGCCCGTCGACCAATTTCGCCAAATTATATAAATCGTCAAACCACTCGCCAAATTATACAAATTGACATAATTTTTATTTTAAATAACGAAAGAACAAATAAATTAGTACAACATTAATAAAAATACAAATAAAACGTCGAAATAAAAATAACTTGATGACGTAGACACGTGTAACAACATTTCAAAATAAGCTAATATAAAAGGAATTAAGTAAACAGTCTTTGTCTCCTGGTATTTTTTAACAAAGCGAAAAGAAATTTCTTTTAAATGAGACATTTCAAATTAATCGTTTTCAATTTCAATCTGACGTAATTTTGACCAAGCTATTCTTTCTCTTTTAAATATTCACGTGAAAATACTTTTGTTAGAAATGAAATATTATTTGTGCTTTCCTAACAAAAATAGTTGAAAAGATCCTCTCAAAATATCAAATAAATGTCTAGCACAATTTCTAAATTTAAATTGTTTTGCAATATTATTTTGTTTTCATTTTATGTAATAACTGTAATGTGACGTAATTTCTCCTATTTAAGACTTCTAACGCATGTTAATGAATTTATTATTTTACAATATCTTTTCTCTTTTAAAATTCACGTGTATACTTTTTATGACGTAATTTTCAATAAGTTCCTGCTTTTTATACGCAATTATTTAATTTTAATTTGAAAGTATCTTTTCTGTTTATAATAGTCACGTGTAAATAAATTTTTAATTTGAAGGAAACATTATTGTTTCCGTTGTTTATACAGTTGGCAACAGGTTAAATTAGTACAATTTTCTAAAATAAGTAAAAAATATCTCTCGAAATGCTGAAAATTTGAATTTAAAATAGAAATGAAACCTCGAAAAATGAGTCAGATTAAAAAATAAATGAATTCTGCACACCGGGAAATTATAACGTATAAAATGATCTAAAAATTATTAAATTCCGATGTATAGTTTTTGCCATATAAAACTTTTTTAGTGGAACGATTTTGTCCAACTTCAGCATTAAATATCTCTTAAAATAATGCTTCGATTTGAAAACTGTCTGCACCAGCGTGTTTATCAAACATTTCTGTATAATACTACCGATTTTCATATTTTTGTACGCATTATTTTTCTTAATATTAATGAAGAAAGACCTCCGGTCACAAAAAATTCAAATCCGGCGGCGGCGGCGGCGGCTGTGACAGCGGTAGTTACTTTTTTTTAGAATAGAGAGAAACAATCGAAATTAACTCAATTAAGATGTTTTGATAACATTTTATACAACGAGAGTGAATAATTTAGATTATAAGTTGCAACAATTTTTAAATGATAGAGCATGAGAAATATTCTTTAATAAAAATTTAGTTTTCATTGAAAAATACTTGTAACTTTCTATTCTAAAAAAACGTAACTACAGCTGAAACCGCCGCCGCCGCCGGTTTTGAATTTTTTGTGACCGGAGGTCTTTCTTCGTTAATATTAAGAAAAATAATGCATTCAAAAATATGAAAATCGGTAGTATTATACAGAAATGTTTGATAAACACGCTGATGCAGATAGTTTTCAAATCGAAGAATTATTTTAAGAGATATTTAATGCTAAAGTTGGACAAAATCGTTCCATTAAAAAAGTTTTATAGGAGCAAAAACTATACATCGGAATTTAATAATTTTTAGATCATTTAATACGTTATAATTTCTCGGTGTGCAGAATGCAATTATTTTTTTTTTAATTTGACTCATTTTTTGAGGGTTTTTTTCTAATTTAAATTCAAATTTTCGGCATTTCGCGATATATTTTCTATTTACTAGGGGGCTCGGCCCCCTACGAGCTACGCTCGCCAAGCAATGTCGAGACACCGCAGACTCTAAATGCACGATAATTTGATCGGCTTTAAAAAGATTTCGAAAGATTAAATTATAATTTAAAAAACAGTGGCGATCTCCCTATAAGCGGATTTCTATTCATTTCTCTTTGATTGGAGAATTTTAACGCCAAATCCGCTACGGTACTACTTGATTATCCAGTCGACCAATTTCGCCAAATTATATAAATCACCAAACCACTCGCCAAATTATACAAATTGACATAATTTTTATTTTAAATAACGAAAGAACAAATAAATTAGTACAACATTAATAAAAATATAAATAAAACGTCGAAATAAAAATAACCTGATGACGTAGACACGTGTAACAACACTTCAAAATAAGCTAATATAAAAGGATTTAAGTAAACAGAGTCTTTGTCTCCTGGTATTTTTTAACAAAGCGAAAAGAAAGTTCTTTTAAATGAGATATTTTAAATTAATCGTTTTTAATCTGACGTAATTTTGACCAAGCTATTCTTTCTCTTTTAAATATTCACGTGAAAATACTTTTGTTAGAAATGAAATATTATTTGTGCTTTCCTAACAAAAATAGTTGAAAGATCCTCTCAAAATATCAAATAAATGTCTAGCACAATTTCTAAATTTAAATTGTTTTGCAATATTATTTTGTTTTCATTTTATGTAATAACTGTAATGTGACGTAATTTCTCCTATTTAAGACTTCTAACGCATGTTAATGAATTTATTATTTTACAATATCCTTTCTCTTTTAAAATTCACGTGTATACTTTTTATGACGTAATTTTCAATAAGTTCTGCTTTTTATACGCAATTATTTAATTATAATTTGAAAGTATCTTTTCTGTTTATAATAGTCACGTGTAAATAAATTTTTAATTTGAAGGAAACATTATTGTTTCCGTTGTTTATACAGTTGGCAACAGGTTAAATTAGTACAATTTTCTAAAATAAGTAAAAAATATCTCTCGAAATGCTGAAAATTTGAATTTAAAATAGAAATGAAACCTCGAAAAATGAGTCAGATTAAAAAATAAATGAATTCTGCACACCGGGAAATTATAACGTATAAAATGATCTAAAAATTATTAAATTCCGATGTATAGTTTTTGCTCCTATAAAACTTTTTTAGTAAAACGATTTTGTCCAACTTCAGCATTAAATATCTCTTAAAATAATGCTTCGATTTGAAAACTGTCTGCACCAGCGTGTTTATCAAACATTTCTGTATAATACTACCGATTTTCATATTTTTGTATGCATTATTTTTCTTAATATTAACGAAGAAAATCCTCCGGTCACAAAAAATTCAAAACCGGCGGCGGCGGCGGCGGCTGTGACAGCGGTAGTTACTTTTTTTTTAGAATAGAGAGAAACAATCGAAATTAACTCAATTAAGATGTTTTGATAACATTTTATACAACGAGAGTGAATAATTTAGATTATAAGTTGCAACAATTTTTAAATGATAGAGCATGAGAAATATTCTTTAATAAAAATTTAGTTTTCATTGAAAAATACTTGTAACTTTCTATTCTAAAAAAACGTAACTACCGCTGAAACCGCCGCCGCCGCTACCGGTTTTGAATTTTTTGTGACCGGAGGTCTTTCTTCGTTAATATTAAGAAAAATAATGCATTCAAAAATATGAAAATCGGTAGTATTATACAGAAATGTTTGATAAACACGCTGATGCAGATAGTTTTCAAATCGAAGAATTATTTTAAGAGATATTTAATGCTAAAGTTGGACAAAATCATTCCATTAAAAAAGTTTTATAGGAGCAAAAACTATACATCGGAATTTAATAATTTTTAGATCATTTGATACGTTATAATTTCTCGGTGTGCAGAATGCAATTATTTTTTTTTAATTTGACTCATTTTTTGAGGGTTTTTTTCTAATTTAAATTCAAATTTTCGGCATTTCGCGATATATTTTCTATTTACTAGGGGGCTCGGCCCCCTACGAGCTACGCTCGCCAAGCCCCGTCGAGACACCGCAGACTCTAAATGCACGCTAATTTGATCGGCTTTAAAAAGATTTCGAAAGATTAAATTATAATTTAAAAAACAGTGGCGATCTCCCTATAAGCGGATTTCTATTCATTTCTCTTTGATTGGAGAATTTTAACGCCAAATCCGCTACGGTACTACTTGATTATCCAGTCGACCAATTTCGCCAAATTATACAAATTGACATAATTTTTATTTTAAATAACGAAAGAACAAATAAATTAGTACAACATTAATAAAAATATAAATAAAACGTCGAAATAAAAATAACCTGATGACGTAGACACGTGTAACAACACTTCAAAATAAGCTAATATAAAAGGATTTAAGTAAACAGAGTCTTTGTCTCCTGGTATTTTTTAACAAAGCGAAAAGAAAGTTCTTTTAAATGAGATATTTTAAATTAATCGTTTTTAATCTGACGTAATTTTGACCAAGCTATTCTTTCTCTTTTAAATATTCACGTGAAAATACTTTTGTTAGAAATGAAATATTATTTGTACTTTCCTAACAAAAATAGTTGAAAAGATCCTCTCAAAATATCAAATAAATGTCTAGCACAATTTCTAAATTTAAATTGTTTTGCAATATTATTTTGTTTTCATTTTATGTAATAACTGTAATGTGACGTAACTTCTCCTATTTAAGACTTCTAACGCATGCTAATGAATTTATTATTTTACAATATCCTTTCTCTTTTAAAATTCACGTGTATACTTTTTATGACGTAATTTTCAATAAGTTCTGCTTTTTATACGCAATTATTTAATTTTAATTTGAAAGTATCTTTTCTATTTATAATAATCACGTGTAAATAAATTTTTAATTTGAAGCAAACATTATTGTTTTCGTTGTTTATACAGTTGGAAACAGGTTAAATTAGTACAATTTTCTAAAATAAGTAAAAAGTATCTCTCGAAATGCTGAAAATTTGAATTTAAAATAGAAATAAAACCTCGAAAAATGAGTCAAATTAAAAGAATAAATTAATTCTGCACACCTGGAAATTATAACGTATAAAATGATCTAAAAATGATTAAATTCCCATGAATAGTTTTTGCTCCTATAAAACTTTTTTAGTGGAACGATTTTGTCCAACTTTAGCATTAAATATCTCTTAAAATAATTCTTCGATTTGAAAACTGTCTGCATCAGCGTATTTATCAAATATTTCTGTATAATACTGCCGATTTTCATATTTTTGTATGCATTATTTTCCTTAATATTAACAAAGAAAGACCTCCGGTCACAAAAAATTCAAAACCGGCGGCGGCGGCGGTGACAGCGGTAGTTACTATTTTTTAGAATAGAGAGATTTTAGAAAACTAGGGGGCTCGGCCCCCTACGATCTACGCTCGCCAACCCCCGTCTAGACACCGCAGACTCTAAATGCACGCTAATGTGATCGGCTTTAAAAAGATTTCGAAAGATTGAATTATAATTTAAAAAACAGTGGCGATCTCCCTATGAACGGATTTCTATTCATTTCTCTTTGATTGGGGAAATTTTAACGCCATATCCGCTGCAGTACTACTTGATTATCCCGTCGACTAATTTCGCCAAATTATATAAATCGCCAAACCACTCGCCAAATTATACAAATTGACATAATTTTTATTTTAAATAACGAAAGAACAAATAAATTAGTACAACATTAATAAAAATACAAATAAAACGTCGAAATAAAAATAACTTGATGACGTAGACACGTGTAACAACATTTCAAAATAAGCTAATATAAAAGGAATTAAGTAAACAGAATCTTTGTCTCCCGGTATTTTTTAACAAAGCGAAAAGAAAGTTCTTTTAAATGAGACATTTTAAATTAATCGTTTTTAATCTGACGTAATTTTGACCAAACTATTCTTTCTCTTTTTAATATTCACGTGAAAATACTTGTGTTAGAAATGAAATATTATTTGCGCTTTCCTAAGAAAAATAGTTGAAAAGTATCTTCTCAAAATATCAAATAAATGTCTAGCGCAATTTCTAAATTTAAACCGTTTTGCAATATTATTTTGTGTTCATTTTATGTAATAACTGTAATGTGACGTAAATATGACGTAATTTCTCCTATTTAAGACTTCTAAAGCATGTTAATAAATTTATTATTTTACAAATTCCTTTCTCTCTTAAAATTCACGTGTAATTATAGTTTTCATGACGTAATTTTTAATAAGTTCCTGCTTTTTGTACATAATTATTTAATTCTAATTCCAAATGTTTTTTTCTGTTTATAATAGTCACGTGTAAATAAATTTTTAATTTATTACACGTATAATTTTTTTTTAAGCAAGTATTATTGTTTACGCTGTTTATACAGTTGGCAACAGTTTAAATTGATATCACTTTCTAAAATCTGTAAAAAATATCTCTAGAAATGCCGAAAATTTGAATTTAAAATAGAAATAAAACCTCAAAAAATTAGCCAAATTAAAAAAAGAAATACAATCTGCACACCGGGAACTTCAAACGTATAAAATGATCTAAAAATTATTAAATTCCGATGCATAGTTTTTGCTCCTATACAACTTTTTTAGTGGAACGATTTTGTCCAACTTTAGCATTAAATATCTCTTAAAATAATACCTCGATTCGAAAACTGTCTGCATCAGCGTGTTTATCAAACATTTCTGTATAATACTACCGATTTTCATATTTTTGTATGCATTATTTTTCTTAATATTAACGAAGAAAAACCTACGGTCGCAAAAAATTCAAAACCGGCGGCGGCGGCGGCGGTGACAGTGGTAGTTACTTTTTTTTAGAATAGAGAGATTGTACTAATTTAACCTGTTGCCAACAGTATAAACAGCGCAAACAATAATGTTTGCTTCAAAAAAAAAATATATTTATACGTGTAAATAAATATAAAAATTTATTTACACGTGACTATTATAAACAGAGAAAAACATTTGGAATTAGAATCAAATAATTATGTACAAAAAGCAGGAACTTATTAAAAATTACGTCATAAAAACTATATTTACACGTAAATTTTAAGAGGGAAAGGAAATTGTAAAATAATAAATTCATTAACATGCGTTAGAAGTCTTAAATAGGCGAAATTACGTCATATTTACATCACATTACAGTTATTACATAAAATGAACACAAAATAATATTGAAAAACAGTTTAAATTTAGAAATTACGCTAGACATTTATTTGATATTTTGAGAGGATACTTTTCAACTATTTTTTTTAGGAAAGCGTAAATAATATTTCATTTCTAACAAAAGTATTTTCACGTGAATATTAAAAAGAGAAAGAATAGTTTGGTCAAAATTACGTCAGATTAAAAAAGATTAATTTAAAATGTCTTATTTAAAAGAACTTTCTTTTCGCTTTGTTAAAAAATACCAGGAGACAAAGACTCTGTTTATTTAATTCCTTTTACATTAGCTTATTTTGAAATTTTTAGCTTATTTTACTTAATCAAAGACGAAAACAGCAATTGTATCTTTGGTACTACTTAGTTTCCCGTCGACCAAAAATCTATCATTCGCCAAACTATAAGATTAAATGCCAATAATGGTTGATCGTAAATGTCACATTAACTTGACTTTAAGCAAGTTACACGTGTCTACGTTATCAAGTTATTTTTATTTCGACGTTTTTTTTTTTGTGTTTTTATTAATGTTGCACTAATTTATTTGTTCTTTCGTTATTTAAAATAAAAATTATGTCAATTTGTATAATTTGGCGGGTGGTTTGGCAATTTATATAATTTGGCGAAATTGGTTGACGGGATAATCAAATAGTACCGCATCGGATTTGGCCTTAAAATTCCCCAATCAAAGAGAAATGAATAGAAAATCGTTTACATTATACTACGAGAGATTTTTTTAAAAAATCTCTCGCCACTGTTTTTTAAATTATAATTCAATCTTCCGAAATCTTTTTAAAGCCGATCAAATTAGCGTACTTTTAGGGTCTGCGGTTGTCTGAACGGGGGTTGTCGAGCGTAGCTCGTAGGGGGCAGAGCCCCCTAGTATCATTTAAAAATTGTCTGTAAATTCCATATGGTAAAAATCTCAATAAATTTTCTCCTCTACTCCGTCGCCCTACCACCACCAATTAAATCCGATGACTGAATCTGATGACTGAATTAAACACTAGAAAATGAGGATTCAAGGGGTGTTATTTCAAATTTCATTTTGTTCTATTAAACAGTAATCATGAAAATTAAACTTTTTAAATTTTTTTAAAATGTTATGTGTTAAGTTTATACGACTCCAGGCTCCGACATTTCGGCCTGACGGATACTAGTTTAGGGTTTATAATTACTAGGGGATCATACCCGGGCTTCCCGGGTTAAAGAATATAGGGGAAAACTTTTTTTTAATTGAAAACTAATATTTTTTTTTATATGCAATAAATTTTTTAGATTACCCACTTACATTAAGAAAGCATTTTTCATATGGAAAATACGAATTATACAATCAAATAAATTTTTGAAATTTATCAAAAGCGATATTTTCTTATTATCCGCATGCTAAGAGTTAATTAACCAAGATTTTGCTGCTTATGGCATCTTTTTATATTATGATAATTTTAGAGCTTATACATGTCTGTTATATTTGTGTTTTTTTTATATTACTTTATTTATTTATTCATAGAAAAGTTTTTTTTAAAGGGATATTAGCCGTAAGAAAAGGATGAACTCTTTATTTTGTTTTAAAGACAAACGGATTAATCTTTCGTAATCGAGCTCCGCGCGATATAGATAAATTAAAAAAATATTTCGTGCTTTAAAATTGTTTTTAAAACCATAGACAATCCCTAAACTGGGATGAACTTTGCAAATAAATTCCATTTGAAAAAAAAAATCTAATTTCCTGATCTTAAAATTTAAATTGTATGATTACAAATATGTTGGATTTGTGTTTTTTCAATATTATTATTTTATTTGATTATAAAAAGAGTATTAATTTCGTTAATTTGTCTTTCACAAATATGTTAGACTGATGGTTTTTTTAATATTATTCTTTTATTTCTTTATAAAGGAAGTATTAATTTCGTTATGCAAAAATAGTCAGAAACAAATGCTGAAAAATGTTTGTTGCTTTACGTGCAAAATGTATATTATTATTATGTATTGAAACCGAGACGTGATAAGATAAACTTTAAAAAAAATCATGCTTAAAAATTATTTTAGAAAATATAATACATCAATCAATTAAGATATAGTTTTTAAACGAATTGCACTTGAAAGTAAATTTTTTCCCTATGCGACGAAAATTGAAAATGTACGATGGTCAGAAGATTAAAAAATTGCAGTAGCGAAAATTTCAAAACCGAAATTTATGCGTGAAGTGTTGCCATTCGCAAAATGACGTCAGCGTTACGCACAGATACGTTTGTTCTATATAATATAGATACTTAATCAGTAAACTATAATAAAAATCAGTTATTAGGATGTGGTTATCAATTGAGGCTCTTAAGCTTGGTATTCCGGAATGAAAAACAGCAATTTCCACCTTCTCAAAATTTGCATGCGCATTTCTCATATCCATATTCATCATTTTAAAAAAAATGTATTTTGTTTGATCATTTAAAAATTATTTTAACTCAAAACTTGGAGTCACGATTGTCAGCAACATCTTTTATGTGAACAGATGCACTCTTTACTTGAGATTCTAATCTCAATTACGGAGGGTAAAAAATTCCGCAATTTAAGTTTTTTAGACGCATTTGTGTTAAAATGTTTAGTTTTATCTAAGAAAATGATCGTTTTCTTTTAAATATGACTTCATTTTCACTTAAATAAGCATTTCGCCTAGTGTCTGAAACTTAGTACACATGCAGACGGAAAAACAATATAAAAAATTTATGAGGAAAAATGCGTGTTTTCAAAAGCAGTATGTTATTTTCCGTTATTATGCCCCTAATATAATATTCTGCTCCTAATGGGATTTTGCGACACTAAACCCTATACAACAATTTTTATCAACAATTTTGAATTTTTATAAGAAAATAACATGAACAAAGATAAAAAATACCTCATTATTTCTCTGAGGTCTGCAATAATGAAAGCTATCTAATTTTCACCATTTTGAAGAAATTTCATAAAATGCTTTTAAAATTAAAATATAAAAGTGGGGATATTTAAAAAAAAAAAAAAAACAGATAGTGCGATCACATCTACAAATGAAGAGCTTTCAGTTAAAAAAAAATAATAATAAAATTGGTTCAGCAGAAAGATCAGGGCAGATGACTAAAAAACACATTTGTGTTTTAAATATATAGAGTATATAAAATTAGGAAAAATTAAATTAAACAAATTATGTTATTTTGAGAAAATTATAGTAGAATGTCCTAAAGAATAGCATTGAAATTTTATTATTCGATAGAATTTTGGACAAAAACTTCAGGAACATGATATTATTTTAAACCACGAATTATTTGTTTGCTTGTCTGACTCGGCAAAGCAAATCCACCCAGGCGAGAATCATCAATTTTTGTAATATAAATCGCTATTATTCGCATGTCACTTCTCTTTTATAAAGACACTCTAAATTTTTGTAAAACATTGGGTTTTATCAATTTGTGATTTCGATTACATTATTTTCAAAAGTGCAGCATTTTCACCTGTGAAGAATTTCAAAGCAGCTGGTCTGTGAAAATGAGGCACTTCTGCAAAACATAATTCAGGTTTAAGAATTAAAATACACGCTTTTTTACAAAATGACGTCATTTGTATCCGCTAAAGCAAACCACTTTTACAATCCAGTCTTAAACTTCGTCTATAGAAAAGTATGCATATGACGTCATTATCACGGAATAACAGACAATATTCTTGACATAGTCCATATTTTAATTTCAACTTTTTTTTCAAGTTTTATGAGAAAATGGCAACAAAAAGATACAGTATCTCCTATTTTCGACTATTTTTCGTTTACTTTCAATGACATTCAATAGAAATGGGGTACTTTTGCTGCCACGATAAGAAAAATGGTATTAAAAACTACAAAAAAATTAATATCCCCAAAATAAATTGAGATACAACTTTCAAACAAATTGCATTTAAAACATAATTTTTTCCCTTATACGACGGTGTAAAAATTAAAAATGTGCGATGTTTAGAAGTTTAAAAATTTGCAGTAGAGAAAATTGCAAAACGAAAATTTAATTTCAAATTTCAAAGTGTTGCCATTCGCAAAATGACGTATGCGTTACGCACAGTTATGTTTGTCCTTTATAATAAAATTTCAAAGTGTTGCCATTCGCAAAATGACGTATGCGTTACGCACAGATATGTTTGTCCTTTATAATATAAACATATGAGTTACAATAACAATGAAGTTCATTATGTGCCAAACTACGTCACTAAAATAAGTCAACTGGCTGTGAAACTGCAACAGTGAAATATATTAAGAGTAAATAAAACATAACTAAAAAATAAATACTGTAATATATATATATATATATATATATTTAGTGTGCTTTTATTTTTTTAAATTTTTGCTTTGAGTTGCAACAGCTCGATCAACAAACGATCTTAGCAGTTTTACAAAATTGACAAGGTAATAGATTGTACATAACTTTTTTTACATCTACTAGGGGGCCCTGCCCCCTACGAGCTACGCTCGTCAACCCCCGTTCAGACACCACAGACTCTAAAAGCACGCTAATATGATCGGCTTTAAAAAGATTTCGGAAGATTGAATTATAATTTAAAAAACAGTGGCGACCTCCCTATAAACGGATTTCTATTCATTTCTCTTTGATTGGGGAATTTTAAGGTCAAATCCGCTGCGGTACTACTTGATTATCCCGTCGACCAATTTCGCCAAATTATATAAATCGCCAAACCACTCGCCAAATTATACAAATTGCATAATTTTTATTTTAAATAACGAAAGAACAAATAAATTAGTGCAACATTAATAAAAATACAAATAAAACGTCAAAATAAAAATAACTTGATGACGTAGACACGTGTTACTTGCTTAAAGTCAAATTAATGTGACATTTACGATCAACCATTATTGGCATTTAATCTTATAGTTTGGCGAATGATAGATTTTTGGTCGACGGGATAACTAAGTAGTACCAAAGATACAATCGCTGTTTTCGTTTTTGATTAAGTTAAACATTTCAAAATAAGCTAATATAAAAGGAATTAAGTAAACAAAGTCTTTGTCTCCCGGTATTTTTTAACAAAGCGAAAAGAAAGTTCTTTTAAATAAGACATTTTAAATTAATCGTTTTTAATCTGACGTAATTTTGACCAAACTATTCTTTCTCTTTTTAATATTCACGTGAAAATACTTTTGTTAGAAATTAAATATTATTTGCGCTTTCATAACAAAAATAATTGGAAAGTATTCTCTCAAAATATGAAATAAATGTCTAGCGCAAATTTCTAAATTTAAACTGTTTTGTAATATTATTTTGTGTTCATTTTATGTAATAACTGTAATGTGACGTAAATATGACGTAATTTCTCCTATTTAAGACTTCTAACGCATGTTAATGAATTTATTATTTTACAATTTCCTTTCTCTCTTAAAATTCAAGCGTAAATATAGTTTTTATGACGTAATTTTTAATAAGTTCCTGCTTTTTGTACGCATAATTATTTAATTCTAATTCCAAATGTTTTTTTCTGTTTATAATAGTCACGTGTAAATAAATTTTCTATTTATTTACACGTATAAATATATTTTTTGTATTTGAAGCAAACATTATTGCTTGCGCTATTTATACAGTTGACAACAAGTTAAATTAGTACAATTTTCTAAAATAAGTAAAAAATATCTCTCGAAATGCTGAAAATTTGAATTTAAAATTGAAATAAAGCCTCAAAAAATGCGTCAAATTAAAAAAAGAAATAAAGTCTGCACACCGGGAACTTCAAACGTACAAAATGATCTAAAAATGATTAAATTCCCATGAATAGTTTTTGCTACTATACAATTTTTTTAGTGGAACGATTTTGTCCAACTTTAGCATTAAATGTCTCTTAAAATAACTCTTCGATTTGGAAACTGTCTGCATCAGCGTGCTTATCAAACATTTATGTATAATGCTACCAATTTTCATATTTTTGTATGCATTATTTTTCTTAATATTAACGAAGAAAGACCTGTGGTCACAAAAAATTCAAAACCGGCGGCGGCGGTGACAGCGGTAGTTACTTTTTTTTAGAATAGAGAGAAACATTTTTCTTTCAAACTTTAAATTAATAATTTCAGAAGTGTGACGTCACATCAGGAGGAAGGGTATCACTTCTTGAGTTTAGATATGAGTTCGGTCTCTTGTTTTTGGAAGCCAAGACCGACGTAATCTGTCGCAATTAACTGCTGACATGCTGCTAATACGAATGTAGCAGAAAAGTTTTTTGGCGTAACTGGGCGGCAATTTAAGAAAATATACTAAATTAGGGGGCTCTGCCCCCTGCAAGCTACGCTCGCCAACCCCCGTTCAGACACCGCAGAATCTAAAAACACGCTAATCTGATCAGTTTTAAAAATATTATAGAAGATTGACTTATACTGAAAAAAGATGCGCAGATCTCTCTGTAAACGGGTTTCCATTCAAATTCCTTTGATTTCAAAAATTTAAGGCCGAATCAGTTGCTGTTAAGACATCCAATGGTTGTTTTCGTGTTTGATTAAAGAGGATCAGTTAAATATTTGAAAATAAGCTAAAAAAATGAATTAAGTGTACAGAGTCTTTGTCTACCGGTATTTTAAAACAATTTCTATAACAATAGCCTAAGTCATGTGACTATCATCAACAGTTCCGGGCGAACCACTTCGCTTTTTATATTCCTGGTGCCATTTTGGTACTTTAATGTTAGCCAAGTACAGGTGATAAGTCGCCAAATATTATTCTATTGCCATCATTTCATCTATATTATAATAGTCCAAGTCATGTAATTGCCATAAATATATGCACTCTGGTCTCTTCGCTTTTCATATGAAAGTTTGGCCCAGATATCATATACGGCCCCATATTGGCGCGATTTTGTACGCTAATTTGGGGAAAACATCAACAGCATGAACAACAACATCCGGCTTACCAAATCAAGCAAAATAACGATACTATGGCGCCAGTTAAGTACCCGTTGCGTATATGACATTGGCGTCAGAAAAAAATCGCGCCAATATGGGTCCGTTTATGACATCTGTGCCGAATGTTTTCCCTTTTGATTAAAAAATCAAATTTCTTTTTCGAATAAAAGTTTCAATGGTCGCAAAGAATTCTTGGTACTGTTATGCTAGCCGGGTGCAAATCTCGCCAATAGCTATTTTTCAACTCGCAAGTTAGCATTTTTTTTTTTTTCGAGTGGTAAATTAAAACATTGCTTTGAAGTTGAAATTAAATGCCATCGTTTGTTACATCATATAATATTTGGCGAGATGTCATATACGCACCGGGTTTGGCGTGATTTTTTTAACGAAAATTTGGCGAAAACCTCGTTTTCGAATACCAGTTACGTATGTATTTTTGGTACTACTTAGTTATCCCGTCGACCAAAAATCTATCACTAAAGTATAAGATTAAATGCCAATAATGGTTGATTGTAAATGTGACATTCACTTGACTGTAGGCAAGTTACACGTCTTTACGTCATCAAGTGACATTTATTTCGATGTTTTATTTGTATATTTATTAATGTTATACTATTTTCTTTGTTCTTTCGTTATTTAAAATAAAAATTATGTCAATTTGTGTAATTTGGCGTGTGGTTTGGCGATTTATATAATTTGGCGAAATGGGTCGACAGAATAACTAAGTAGTACCGTATTTTTAAATTATTTTATATTATTTTTAAAGGAAAATAACCAAAGAAATAATTAACTGTAGAACAAAACAATTTATGTAATTTAAAAAAAGAAAATAAAGTAAATAAACATTTATTATTAAATAAACAACAATAGCCGGGTTACCATGTCAACCAAAATAATGCCATTTTGGCGCCAATTAGGTACACCGGTGCGTATATGACATCTGTGCCTAATATTTTTCTTTTCATTTCGTTTAAAAAAATAAAGAAATGAAAGCCATTTATTTTAAATCTAACAAAAACATAGCTGTGAAAAAAGGGAGCCAAGTTCTGTAAAGACAATGGCAAGAAAAGAAGTGATATCTAAGTGGGTGCCAAGTTCAAATAAAATTCACTCAAACTCACCTACTGAAGTATTATAGCATTTTTTAAATTGTTTAGAAATAAAAATTATTGATAGCATATTAATAATAAATCTAGAACTTGGCAAGTTTTTACCTACGAGTCATTTATTTTTAATAATGACATTATTATATCAAATCTTGTTATTTCATGATTGGAAGCCTTAATTTGAGTGAGCTCCTTCCCCTTGAAGGGCGGTGGGATAAAATATATCCCACTTAATTTAACTGCAAAATGCCACATTAACACCAGAATTCAGGACTAAAAAGTTTAATTTTATTAAGTACGTGAAAAGAAGCTTTTACTCATTTTGAAATAAATTTGTTTTTAAATTCTGGTGTGATTCAATCATTTCAGCATTTCACGAATAAAAGTTATTTGCCCCTGAAAGGGTTAAAGGGGTGCAGTCTCTAGAGTGATGACCAAGAACAAGCGTAAGTATATCTGTCTCTTTGTCAGGCATCTTAGTTTGTTTGTATTGAAGTTTCTGGAGGGTGGGTGCTAGAGTGATAACCAAAGACGAGCGGGAGTGTATCTGTGTATTTATTGGTTTATGAAATCTTTAACATGAGTCATTTGTTTATAATAATAACTATATTAATTTTTTTTTGTAATGTCATTGAAATTAATATTAACATCACCATTTTATTAAGACATGAAATTGATAGGCATAAAATTTATCAAAAACTTGCCAAGTTCTAGATTTATTACTAATATGCTATCAATAATTTTTATTTCTAAACAACTTAAAAAATGCTATAATACTTCAGTAGGTAAGTTTGAGTGAATTTTATCTGAACTTGGCACCCACTTAGATATCACTTCTTTTCTTGCCATTGTCTTTACAGAACTTGGCTCCCTTTTTTCACAGTTTTGTTTTTGTTAGATATCATTACTTTTTGTAAAGTTACATTTAGACACTTTACTTAATGCTTTTTAATGTGTTTACATGTGACTATTTTATTCACCAAGCAACATTCAATTTTAATTTAAATTTCCTACAACAAACTATTTGGCTGTCAATTTGCAGCAGAAATCTATATTTTAATACTGCTACATTGAATGCATGTTTTGAAACGAAATGTATTGATTCGAAATTTTTATTGTTTCTGAAACAACAATTCCTATTAAATTTCTATATTAAATTTTCCTATTAAATTTTCCTATTAAATATCCTATAGCTGGGCCTGCTTTTTTGTACTGAAAGTGAAAAATAAAGTCATGTGCTTATGCCACACTATGTATCATTCATCCATGGGTGCCGGCAAAGAGGCAGTGCAGAGGAAGGACACTGCACCTCCCTGGATTTTCAAATTTAATTAACTAAATATCCTTTTCTCTGATGATTTTGAAAATGACAAGTGTGTAAGTGTAATCACAGATCGCACAGAGGATTTAGTTTAATATTCCTTTCAAAACACTTTATCCTTTTGAAAAATCTGTTAGTTCCATATTCCGCAATCAGGGGCGCACTCTATTCTAAACAAACCTCTATCCGAACGAAACTCCGTTTTACATACTATCCGTAGATATATTAGTCGAGGGGATTGAGCCCATAGCACCCGAGATAAGTAGGCGCCCCTGGCGGTAAAAAGTGGAGCTAAAATATGTAAGGCTATGGTGCATAATATGAAAGAATGGTCAAAGGGCTGTCGGCAAAAGTTGGAAAAGTGCTCCCTGGGTGAAAAGGGCGGAGATTAGAAAAATTGCCTAAAATACACAAGTTAGAGCCCGGAGGAGTAAATAATATAAGACTTTTTGAAAATTTTATGATTTGCCGTGTGGTCTGAGGTATTCAGCTATACGTATGCAAAAAGTCATGTCTCCAACTTAATTAGGGGCTCCCTTAGAAAGAATTGCTTAAAATACGTATGTGGTAGCTCAAAGGGTTAAGCATAAGACTTTTTCAAGATTTTATGATTTGTCGCCTGGCCTCAGGTGTTCTGCTATAAGTATGCAAAATTTCAAATCTGCATTTTAATAAGGGGCTCAGTTAGAAAGAATTGTTTAAAATACGCATGTGGAAGCCCAAAGGGTTAAATGTACGACTTTTTCAAAATTTTATGATTTGTCGCATGATGGTGTTCAGCTATAAGTATGCAAAATTTCACGCCTCCAACCTAAATAGGGTCTCACTTAGAAAGAATTGTTTAAAATAAACATGTGGGAGCCCAAAAGGTTAAATGTACGATTTTTCAAAATTTTATGATTTGTCGTTTGATGTGAGGTGCTCAGCTATAAGTATGCAAAATTTCACGCTTCCAACATAAATAGGGCTCACTTAGAAAGAATTGTTTAAAATACACATGTGGGAGGGCAAAGGGTTAAATGTACGACTTTTTCAAAATTTTATGATTTGTCGTTTGATGTGATGTGTTCAGCTATAAGTATGTAAAATTTCACGCTTCCAACTTAATTAGGGCTCACTTAGAAAGAATTGTTTAAAATACACATGTGGGAGCCCAAAGGGTTAAATGTACGACTTTTTCAAAATTTTATGGTTTGTCATTTATGTGAGGTGTTCACCTATCAGTATGCAAAATTTCATTCCTCCAACCTAATTAGGGGCTCACTTAGAAAGAATTGTTTAAAATATCTCAATTATTAAAATATATCAATTTGTTGATATATTTTAAGCAAGTAAACCCAGATAAATGCCCAGTAAGTACAGTCCCTGGCCAAATTATTAGACGCACCGTTGTTTTTTACGAAATACATGTTTTCGACGAAGTTTATATGCAGTTGTGTTATATTTAAACATAGATTTAATGAATTTTTATTCAGGAGATTTGTTATATACTTCCTATTGGTATTTAGTTTTAACGTATGGCAACATAATGTGAACCAATGGATACACGGACGTAAACAAGTGGAAAACGGTTGCAGCCAGTTGAAACCGGCGTTTGCTAGCGCGTCAGTTGAGGACGTGTTTCTGTGGCGTTATGCGCTTGGTTTATTTGTTTCAAAGTTACGTAGTTAGTTGTTTTTTGTGTGTGCATTGTTTAAATAAGCACGTGGAACATTTTCAGCATGGGTAAAACATGTGATCTCTAGTCGTAAAAAAGCTGAAGTGAAGGCCCACGTGGATGCTAAAAGTTTTTCAAACAGCGAAATATCACGGAGATTGAAGGTTTCTGAAGCTAGTGTACGACCCATAAAGAAGAAAATTGAGGCAGGGAACGATTTGAGTCCAAAACGAAAGCAAAGATATCGCAAAAAGCCCATTTTCACTCCTAGGTCAGAGAGATGTTTAAAGAAAATTTGTGTGGAAAACAGGTGGGCTACCACAAAAATTATAAAATCGCAACTCCAAGATGCTAACGGGAATGTTTCTGAGCGCACTGTTCGCAGAACATTAACAAAAATAGGTTTTAAGGCCTGCCGCCCCGCCAGGAAGCCCAAGTTAACAGCTGCAATGAAAGCAAAGCATCTGAAGTGGGCCAAACAGTAGCGTGATAAAGATGTGGACTTCTGGAGATCGGTAAGTTGTTATAATTTCATCACTAGTCATACATTCAATATTATTTTCTAAGCTATGACGCAAGATCCGCAGAGATGTTTGTATTTTTTTTTTCTGTTTTTGACAGGTTTGCTTCAGTGATGAAAGCACATTTGAAATTTTGCAGAATAAAGCTCAGTTTGTGCGTCGTCGTCCTGGCGAAAAGTTCCATCCTGACTGTGTTGTTCAGACTGTTAAACACCCTACAAAAATCATGATTTGGTAAGTCATCAGTACTAAGTGTACTGGACGTCTGTATATGTGGTAAAAGGTACCATGAGGCAAAATCAGTACAAAGACGTCTTACAAAATCGGTTGATTCCGCAGCTCAAAAAATGGTTTCCAAATAGGGAACCATTCATTTTCATGCAAGATGGAGCTCCCTGCCACACAGCATGATCTGTTAAAGCTTTTCTAGTACAGCAAAGTATCCCTTAGGATTGGCCGGGTAATAGCCCCGATATGAACCCAATTGAAAACGTGTGGGTACTCATGAAAAGAGAAGTGGCTAAGGTTGTGATTACAAACAAAACTCAGCTCTTAGATCAGACCATTTATGTGTGGAATCATCATCCTCATATGCAGGAGACAGTACAGTCTTGCATTGATAGCATGCCGCGCAGAATTAAAGCTCTCATAGCAGCTAAAGGTGGATCAACAAAGTATTAACTTTTCATTACATTTTCTTCATTTATGTTCAAGAGTTAATAAACACATATTTTTACTATAATGACGATGTTTTATTAGTGTTACAGATACTTAAGTGATTAATAATATAGTAAATATATGTAGTATCTCGTAAAAACAAAAGAGCTGTACAGTATCACCTGATAATTAACGTTTTCTATAAAATCTTATGGTGCGTCTAATAATTTGGCCAGGGACTGTAGATAGGTTTACAATGGAAGTCTATGGGAATTTGGCGAAATATTAGAGGTATCGCCAGGGTGGCGTCACTTTTGGCGACTAATTTTGGTCGCCAAATTCGGCGATATATCGCCATGTTGGCGAGACATTTGGCGGTATTTGGCGACAGAACGGCGTCCCCTCCTAAGGCAAATTAAAATTTCGCCTAATAGACGTAATGTTAAAGTAAAAATGGGCGCCCCCAGGTGGGTAATTCATCGATTTTCTTAATTTTTTTATTTTTTTCCTTAGTTTTATAGTGTAAACGAACTTCGCACCGAATTTGAAGTCTGTAGCTGCAGTAGATATTCGAAATCTTTTTGATGAGTGAATGAGTCAGTCAGGCAGTGGTAAAATTATCGATTATCAGACATTTTCAAATGTCATTATCTCGGAAACTAATTATGCGTTATTTATAAAATTTTGGATTTTAGGTAATTAGGGTGGCCTTACTACACATTTCGTATAGCAAGTACGTAGGTCTCATAGATTTTCAGTAGTAGAGCATCGAAATTTGACGAAAACAGCTCGAAGTGGTTCGTGTAAATAACACACGGCTATGTCAGGCGAACTTGACTGACACACTGCCGTGTGTCTAGATGTATATATTATATGTGTATATGTTTGTATTAAATAAAATGAAAATGAAATACAAAATGAATTATGAAGAAAAGTAACATGATACATTTCTTAGCATACATTGAAGGGAGGCCAAACTTCTCGCCAAATTAGTTTAAAATAGTAACCTTTCCTAAAATCTGAAAACAAAATATTTGTTATGATTAAAATTTGAGTTGCCATCATTAGAAAAATGTATATAAAATTAGAAAAAAATTAATATTTCGAAAACTAATTCGAATTTAAAAATTCTAATACCAGTTTTGAGATCTGCGGGTCAATATTGATTTTTGGTGTTAATTTCATGGCAAAGTATTCCGTATTTTAGGAGAAATCGTCGTGAAACATAATCAGTTGTTTAATCAGTCGATTCATACTTCCGTTTCATAAATTCGTTTCATTAGGATTTTATATATACAACTGGGGGATCGTACCCGGGCTTCCCGGGTTACAGAATATAGGTGAATTTTTTTTATTGAAAACTAATAATTTTTTATATGCAATAATTTTTTTAGTTTGCCCACTAACATTAAAAAAGCATTTTTCATAGGAAAAATGTGAATTATATTACAGTCAAATAAATTTTTTAAATTTATCAAAAGCGATATTTTCTTATTAGTCGCATGTTAAGTGTTATTTGACCAAGATTTTGCTACTTACGATATCTTTTTATATTCTGATAATTTCGGAGTTTTAAGCGCGTAGTTCAATTACATGTCTGTTAAATTTGTGTTTTATTTATATTATTTAATTTATTTATTCATAGGAGAGTTTTTTACTTTTAAATTGATATTAGCCGTAAGAAAATGAACTCTTTATGTTGTTTTAAGGGCAAACGGATTAATCTTTCGTAACTGAGCTCCTTGCGATACAGATAAATTAAAAAAATATTTCATGCTTTAAAATTGTTTTTAAAACCATAGACAATCAGTAAACTGAGGTGCACTTTGAAAATAAATTCCATTTGAAATTTTTTCCTTATTTGGTGATCTAAAAATTTAAATTGTACTATCACAAATATGTTAGATTTGTGCTTTTTTAGTATTATTCTTTTATTTGTTTATAAGGGAAGCATTAATTTCGTTATACAAAAATAGTCAGAAACAAATGCTGAACAGTGCTTGTTGCTTTATGTGCAAAATGTTTATTATTATTATGTATTGAAGCCCACATGTGATAAGTAAACTTAAAATTATGCTTAAAAATTATTTTAAAAAAATAATAAATCAGTCAATTAAGATACACTTTTTAAACAAATTGCATTTGAGAGTAGATTTTTTCCCTATGCGACGAAAATTGAAAATGTAAGATGGTCAGAAATTTAAAATATTGCAGTAGCGAAAATTTCAAAACCGAAATTTGACCGTGAAGTATTGCTATTCGCCGAGGCTAACGAAAAAGACAGGCTACCGCGGTGCATCCAAAGTGCATTTTTTTTTACAGACCGCTAGAGTGACGTAATGCTCTTTTCGTACACCTGCATTGGTGCATTCGAGCATCACGTGACTCCAGTGGTCTGTAAAAAAGGTACCGCCGTAGCCTGTTTTTTTCGTTAGCCTGGCTATTCATAAAGCGACGTCAGAGTTACACACAAATACGTTTGTCCTTTATAATATAGACAAGTAATCAGTAAAATATAATTAATATCAGTTATTAGTTTGAGGTTATCAATTGAGGCTCTTATGCTTGGTATTCCGGAATGAAAAACAGCAACATTTATTCCATTCTGACACGATCATAGAATTTTTTTCCGGATGAAATCTAAACCCGACATCCTTTTCACCTTCTCAAAATTTACATATACACTTCTCATATCCGTATTCATAATTTTTAAAAAAAAATTATTTTGTTTGGACATTTTAAAATCATTTTAACTCAAAATTTGAAGTCACGATTGTCAGCAACATCTTTATGTGAACAGACGCACTCTTAACTTGAGATTTTAATCTCAGTACTGGAGAGTAAAAATTTCCGTAACTTATGTTTTTAGACGCATTTGTGTTAAAATGTTGAGTTTTATCTAAGAAAATGATCGTTTTCTTTTAAATATGACTTGATTTTCACTTAAATAAGCATTTCGCCTAGTGTCTGAAACTTAGTATCAGTACACATGCAGAAGTAAAAACAAAATGGAAAATTTATCAGGAAAAATGAGTGTTTTCAAAAACGGCATGCCATTTTCCGTTCAAAATATTATGCCCCTAATGGGATTTTGCGCCACTGAACCTTATACAACAATTTTTATCTACAATTTTAAATTTTTACCAGAAAATGGCATGAATAAAGATAAATAAACCTCCTTATTTCTCTCTTCTCTGAAATAATGAAAGCTATCTAATTTTCACCCTTTTAAAGAAATTTCATAAAATGCTTTTAAAATTAAAATATAAAAGTGGGGATATTTAAAAAAAAAACAGCTGGTGCAATAATATCTGTAAATGAACAACCTCCAGTGAAAAAAAATTATTAGTAAAATTGGTTCAGCAGAGAGATCAGGGCAACTGACTAAAAAACACACTTGTGTTTTAAATATATAGATTATATAAAATTATGAAAAATTAAATTAAGCAAATTATGTTATTTTGGTAAAATTATAGTAGAATGTCCTAAAGAATAGCATTAAAATTTTATTAGTCGAGAGAATTTTGGACAAAAACTTGAGGAAGCAGCTGGGATGAAAATGATGCACTTCTACAAATTGTAATTAAGTTTTAAGAATTAAATTACACGCTTTTTTATAAATGACGTCATTTGCATCCGCTAAAGTAATCCACTTTCAAAATCCAGTGTTAAACTTCATCTATAGAAAAGTATACATATGACGTCATTATCGCGGAATAACAAACGATATTTTTGACATAGCATGTATTTTAATTTCAACATTTTTTTTCCAGGCTTTAAAAGAAAATGACAACAAAAAGATACAGTAATTTCCTATTTTTGATTATTATCCGTTTACTTTCAATAGAAATGGAGTACTTTTGTTGCCACAATTAGAAAAATGGTATTAAAAACTACAAAACAAATTAATATCTCAAAAATAAATTGAGATACAGCTTTCAAACAAATTGAATTTAAAAGTACATTTTTCCCCTATACGATGGTGTAAAAATTGAAAATGTGCGATGTTTAAAAGTTTAAAAATTTGCTGTTGCGAAAATTGCAAAACCAAAATTTAATTTTAAATTTCAAATGTTGCCATTCGCAGAATGACGTATGCGTTACGCACATATATGTTTGTCCTTTATAATATAGATAGGGTAGATGTAAAAATTTAGAATTTTCAATTAAAAAGGATTTTTACTTACTTTAACCATGTCGAGTACTTTTAGCATGGCTAGGACAGTCTAGTACTAGACAAATCACCCGACATAATAGACTTATGTAAACGCAACTGAAATGATAAACTACCAAGTAATTATGGTTGATTTTTAAAAATTGAAAAGCATCACTTTTTTACGTTACTTTTAAATCGTGTTCAGAACGGGATTCACGCTCTAAATTTTGAAAACCCATCCAAGAGAAACAATAGGTTATAATTTTTAGGATATACAGGTAGCATCATTTAAGGTGTAGTACGTATAAATCAATGTATAACTAATTTATTACTTATTAATTTAAGTTAATGCATAATTAGCATAAGTTTGCGTGTAATTATAGACAGTAATTTGGGTGAATTCTAAGAAAATGCTTCACTATTAACGCCTCTCTTTTGAAAATCCTGCTCACAGGTATTTAATGTCAGGTAGGTATAGGGTTGCAAGATTGTACTTTTTTCCCGTAAGTTGTAAGTTTTTTAAGCATTTTTTAGGCCTATCGTAGAGTGTACGTTTAAATTTATACTGTAAGACGATTTCTTCCGTTTTTCTACTACATCTTACTTTTGATAGCTTGAAGATTTTTTTTGTTTTTCAGTTTGCATCGAACTTTCACCTTTTGGCGAAAAAAAAGTTACACACATGCTCATCAAATGTAAAAAGGGCTTGTTTCCGATGAGGATGACAAAAACTTGAGAGAGTTAATGTGATATTAATTTTACTTTCACAAATTGTTGGGTAGGCAGGATTAGATCATCTAAACTTGACATCATTATAGACATTAAGTATTACATTATATAAAACTTTTAATTTACTATATCTGTATCTTAACCCTTAAATGCGCAATTTTTTATTTTGTTTAAAAAAAAAAAATATGATTCTCTGAAAGGTTTATTACACAGGAAAATAATGAAAAAAATCACAGATACATTTTTCATATAATAGGTACGTCAATCTTTTCTTCTGTCGCACACTTGCAATACAAGTAAAAGCTACTGTCGTA
This sequence comes from Maratus speciosus, assembly GCA_963932465.1. NCBI lineage: Eukaryota > Metazoa > Arthropoda > Arachnida > Araneae > Salticidae > Maratus > Maratus speciosus. Next base: position 185,094,830 of record OZ010790.1, on the reverse strand, counting down.
TGGCTATTTTACGCTAAAATATTCCAAATTGGTAAATATTTTAAGAAGTATGTCTCCAAATACCTTATTTTATATAATTATTTATTTTATAAAATTTAACCTTTAACCCTTTAATTCCCATGATAGAATACGTCCTAGAAATTGCGTAGTTCAGAGAATCTGACTTTACACCAGAAAGTTTCAATGGTTAATTTCGCTTTATTTAAATACGGAATGCCTGTTATTAATTAAAGCAGATATTGCTATTTTAATTTTTTGTTGTGAATTAGGTATATACGAATAAAAAAATCTATTAAATTCAAAACACTGTTGTTTGCATATATGCAAAGCTGCGCACTAAAGGGTTAAGTTTTAATATTTTGTTTGATTTATTATCTTATTTTATGCTTAAAGACAATTATTTCTGCAGGGTGTCTAGTACAAAATTTTCCATGATCATCATTGAATTATAGGATATTTTGATTTATTTTTGTTCTTACAATTCAATTAATTTTTTATTCAGAATGATATGACTACAGGTTTAGTTAAACAATGTTTGTAGAATAATGTAAGATAAATACAATTGGAAAATATTGATTAAATCGATTAATTAAGAACCCCTTTTTAAACAAATTTATTACCTAAAACATTACTGGTACATTCAACATAGTTTAGTATCTCTCTATTCTAAAAAAAAAGTAAGTAACGCTGTCACCGCCGCCGCCGGTTTTGAATTTTTTGTGACCGGAGGTCTCTCTTCGTTAATATTAAGCAAAATATTGCGTACAAAAATATGAAAACTGGTGGTATTATAGAAAAATGTTTGATAAACACGCTGATGCAGATAGTTTTCAAATCGAAGAATTATTTTAGAGATATTTAATGCTAAAGTTGGACAAAATCGTTCCATTAAAAAAGTTTTATAGGAGCAAAAACTGTACATGGGAATTTAATCACTTTTAGATCATTTTACGCGTCAGAATTTCCGGTATGAAGACTGCATTTGGTTTTTTAATTTGTCTCATTTTTTGAGGTTTTATTTCTATTTTAAATTGAAATTTTCAGCATTTCGAGAGATATTTTTTACATATTTTAGAAAATGGTATTAATTTAAACTGTTGCCAACTGTATAAACAGCGCAAGCAATAATGTTTGCTTCAAATTAAAAATATATTTTACACGTGACTATTATAAACAGAAAATATAAAAAGCAGGAACTCATTGAAAATTACGTCATAAAAACCATATTTACCCGTGAATTTTAAAAGAGAAAGAATATTGTACAATAATAAATTCATTAACATGCGTTAGAAGTCTTAAATAGGAGAAATTACGTCACATTTACGGCACTTTACACTCATTACGTAAAATGAACAAAAAATAATATTGCAAAACAGTTTAAATTTAAAAATTACGCGAGACATTTACTTGATATTTTAAGATGATTTTTTCAACTATTTTTATTAGAACAGCGCAAATAATATTTAATTTCTAACAAAAGTATTTTCACGTGAATATTAAAAAGAGAAAGCAAAGTTTGGTGAAAATTACGTCAGATTAAAAACGATACATTTAAAGCTTCTTATTTAAAAAAAAAAAAAAAAAAAAAAAAAAAAAAAAAAAAAAAAACTTTCTTTTCGCTTTGCTAAAAAATACCGGGAGACAAAGACTCTGTTTATTTAATTCATTTTATATTAGCTTATTTTGGATATGTTTAACTGATTTTATTTAATCAAAGACGTAAACAGCCATTGTATCTTTTAACATCAGATGATTTTGCCTTAAAATTCCCCAATCAACGAGAAATGAACGAAACCCGCTTACCTTATAGGGAGATCGTCACTGTTTTTTAACTTATAATTCAATCTTCAGAAATCTTTTTAAATTCGATCAAATTAGCGTGCTTTTAGAGTCTGCGGTGTCTGAACGGGGGTTGGCGAGCATAGCTCGTAGGGGGAAGTGCCCCCTAGTGGCATATAAAAGGACGATAGTGAGATAAAAACCAAATCTGACTAGTGTCAATCAAAAATTTCCGTTTTTTTCTGAGATAAATCTGGCAACCCTATACTAGGTAGGTAAGTCATCTGAAATTTCAATCAGTACTTCTTTCCTTTGGGGAACGGATGTTCTTTGGCAGTACCACCCCGAGAGCAAGACCCCCTGGAGAAGATTTCGAGCTACAATACCAGCTAGTGAACTACATTCTTTAAATTTAATTTAGGCACAAATGGTTCGAAAGAAACACTGATTGCAATAATCTGTTCAATGGTTCAGTCACAATTAAAAATAACTTTTTATGTTTATAACTTTCCAGTACTTTTTAAAAATTCTTACTTTTTCAAAGATTTTTACCTGCGTACGCATATAACTTGGTCTTAGAGATAACTAAGAGCAAAAACGCAAAACAGGGCGTTCGTTGGAAACTGAGAGAGACGTATGTTTTATATTTTTCTTGGAATTCGATGACCCATTATCGTTTCAAACGTCATGATTTCATTCGTAGTGGTTAATTGCTGGGCAGTTTTGGATCATCTCACCACCATAATCTATCAAATTATTATTTAATGTTTATTCTTATCAGCACCATTTCATATAACTCTCTTACATTATTCAAATAAATACATTCACTGATACTTCCATTAATAAATTCCACTTAGCTTATTTTCAAATTGTCTAATCATAAATTTCTTCTATTTTGCCCATAATTAATGGAATCGACATGTGTATTGTTTTATATGTGTGTAGTCCAGTGATGTTGTCGTAAAATAATCAGAGAGGGTTGTAGGCAGAGAGCATATACTTGAAAGTATACGGTATAGCTTAGCGGAAGAAATAGATATTACACAGAGGTTCTTAAGAAAATCCAGAAGGTATACGGAGTATACCGCCGTATTCTTTCTACCAAATCCCTGGTGTAGTCGCTGTAATCATTAGACAATAATTAAATTTAGTTTGAGTCTACACAGAAATATGTCAATGATTGTCTATTAGGATATAAAAAACTGGTGGAACCAGAGAGAAAAATAAAGCTCGATCTAAAAAAGTTACAGTAAAAAATTGGCAAATAGTTTGTCTAGAAAAGTAAGTAGTGCGTAGAAAAGTAATGGGACCAGATTATCTGTAAAGCTCATGAAATTACCCAATTTTTTGTTGATAGCTGAAAATGTGGACTGAGCTTTACTGGTGCCTTAAAATCAATCAGTGAAGTAAAAGCATTTCATTAAAGGCACATCAACTCATTCTGAATTCCAAGAATTCATAACCAGTTTTAAAATTTGGGTCCATAAGAATAGATTAGAGGCTGATTTGGTAATGAGCGAGAACATTAGAGATCGTTCAATACGAAGTATGGAACAAATTCCATTCCAGGAATTACTGATAAGCCTGGAAGATCAAAGCCCAAAGTAAGCCAAAAACCCTAAGCATGTACGATTCAATCATACGTTAACTACTTGTTTCGCTCAAGAACATTGGCATAAGGTTCCCTTTTCACAGTAAATACATGAAATAAAAATTACGTTAGATGTGTTATGTCAGAAATGTTAATAACAACAATTCCTTAACAACCTGACTATATTAATGTTATACTTAAAATATTACTTCATGGTTTACATTATTTTAGCTTTCTGGAGTTTTGCTTGACTTGATGCAATCATGTCCACAATTCTGGGCCTACAGAAATTTTTTAGTACATAACTACACATTCTGTTTAGCAACCCAGTACTCATTTTGAGTGGATAATGATTCTGAATATAAGGCACCAGTAAAGCTCAGTCCAAATTTTCAGCTATCAACAAAAATTTGGGTAATTTCATGAGCTTTACAGATAATCTGGTCCCATTACTTTTCTACGCACTAATTACTTTTCTAGACTGAAACTATTTGCCAATTTTTTACAGTAACTTTTTTAGATCGAGCTTTACTTTTCTCTCTGGTTCCCCCAGTTTTTTATATCATTTCACACCTTTTTCAGATCCTTTTATGAACTTAATCAACCAATTTCAACTAACTAAACAACCACCCCGACTAAACAACCAATGATCTCAATCAATGGGCCCGACCAATTTCCCTAATAAAAAACTAACAGAAACAGTGCTTCACCTCTGATGACCCCATACTTATTGCTAAGCCTCATATGAGGATACTGACCTACATTTTACTCAGAACTGGCCGCCAGACTACTCCTTAGATTATGGCCGTATCAGACGGAGAATGATGAACAACATAGTCCAAGAGCTGTTAAACATTTTAGGGAAGGTATTTGAGGCAACCTGAAAATTTGTGCAACGCTTCTTTTGTAATGGCTGAATACAAAATCGAATGTCTGGCTGAAGGATCGTGGCCCAAAAACTGTGCCAGACACGTGTCAAGTGCCATTTTTTGACTGCCCCCCAAAAAAGGTATTTGAGGCACGCTGAGATTGAGACAGAATAATATTTATACTTAGAAAAAAATATTTTGAAAACAACAGACACTTTAGTCGGCCCAAAAACTATGCCAGATACGTGTCAAGTGCCATTTTTTGACTACCCAAAAAAGGTATTTGAGGCACGCTGAGATTGAGGCAGAATAATATTTATGCTTAGAAAAAAATATTTTGAAACTGACTGACACTTTAGTCGGCACAAAAACTGTGCCAGACATTCGATTTTGTATTCAGGCATTACAAAAGAAGTGTTGCACAAATTTTCAGGGTGCCTCAAATACCTACTCAAAAATGTTCAACAGCTCTCCTACTAACAAACACTGCCCCAACATTTTACGAAACATGTTCATCCAGCTTGCTATATGTTCGGTAAACAGGTTCTTCAAGCGTTTTGTAGGGTTATAGCGTTAACGTCTATTATGTGTTGATCTGGAAGGATTACCTGATATGTTTGCATATCTTTCTGCTATCCATTCATATAAAGCCTGTCTTCCTAGTTTCGTATATTGGCTCAGTTGATCTACCAGTGAGTGGATATCCAACTTTTCCCGTGCAATGTCGGAAAAGTTCGACGAGCAAGAATAGCCACCAAAATTCTCTCCTTCATCAAGGTCAAGCAACTTTTGCTGACTAAAATATTCTGTTGGGGGAAATGTTTGGCGAACGACTGTCGCGTGTTACAACTTTAAGTTTTATACACATCTCTTGAATTATTCTGCCACGTACCTACACTCCTCTGGTTTAAGGGATTATGCAGTATTTTAGGTCAACCACCTCAAACACACAAAAAGCTAAGGTAAGAAACAGTTATAAGAAAGGAATTAAAACTGCGAAAAAATTGGGAAAACTGGGAAAATTTCTGTTTTTGGGACTTAATGAGAATTTAAAATTAAAGTCTAAAACCGACTGAAAGCAGAAAGATGATCAAAAGTGATTGAAAATATTATACAAAACACCTGTAAATAAAATCAGAAATATTGCTAACATTGGATATTTATAGTATTACTAGCAAACCCCGCGGCTTTGCTCGCGGAATAGTTGAAATATGCCAAGTGATATTTGCATGACTACTTTTTTATTAGAAAAACACTTTTTGGAATAATTCAAAAATTACAAATTAAACCACAGTTTGACTAAACTTCATTATAAAAGTGCAATAGACAGAAATGAGGTTTTAATTAATAAGAAGACCTAAAACTAATTCCAAATAAATGATAATTTAGAAAGTATTTTGAGACTATTATACTCATTTCAGTATTCATTTGAAGTTTTGAATTTTTTAGGAATCAACTTAACACATTTACATCTTAAAATTAACCATCATGTAAAATTCCAAGCTTCTTGTCTAACAGTCTATCACCTCTCTGGTGTTAGTGGCACCAACATAAAATGCCGAAACAGAGTTGAAATAGAATGTCTCGAAAAATGTTGAAATAGAGACTGTCACCATTAATTGCACCCGCTATTAATTGCACCCCCTATAGGGATAGTGGCACCGACAAAAAATGTAGCCTATGTTGGAGCAAGGGTTGTCCCCATCATTTTGACACCATTATTTGTGGAATCGGTTTGGTACTTCCTGAAATTGAATAAAAATCGCTATTTAAAACGTTTTTTTATAACGCTTTTCGCGCATTTTCACCCTTTTTTAATTTCGATTTTTTAAAGATATGTCCTTAGAGATCATTAGTATCTTATAAGTAACTACGATTCCAAATTTCATGTTTCTAGGCCCTTCAGTAACAGAAAAATCGCATTTTTAGAACGTTTTTTGCTCCTGCACCCCCTTTTGGTCAGTGGCACGGACATAAGATATAGCCTATGTTCTAAGTTGGACTAACACCATCATTTTGATACCAATACTTTTGGAATCGGTTCGGTAGTTCCAGAGCTTACTTCCTACAAATAAACAATTTTTACCTCTTTATAAGATTAAAAGTATAGATTCGTAGGTCAAACTAAAATACAGTGATAATGACTAACCTATTTACATCTAACTGTAATCATTGATAAAAAAAATCAGGAAAATTGGAAAGTAGGTGTCTTTGTAAAATATGCATTAATTAGGGAGATAAATTACGTAATCGAGTCTACAGACAATTGGCGTATTTGGTACTGGTAAATTACATAATTGAGTTTACAGACAATTGGCGCATGTGACCGGGCGTCGTTTAGCGCATAATTAGCTTAACCGTAAGCACACGCACCTATTTTTGTAACGTTACCATACGCGTGGGGGTAAATCTCACCTCATTTTGTCTCCCATTATATTTTTGGCTAAATGCTCTTTAAAAGCAAGTCTACTACTCTATATTGTAAAATGCATCAGTGCCACTTCTTTTTAGAGAAAAATCAAGTGTTTCATATTTATTTTCCGATTTTGCAACAGTGTCTGTAAAAATCGCGTTTTCCCCCCTTTATTTATATATAAGTATAGGACATATGCAACGGTTTTTTTTTACCTCTTAAAACATGAATTATTTTATAAAGTTTGGATTAATTACATTCAATACACTTTCATCAACATATACAGGTAGCTTTTATGTCACGCTTTCAGTAAAATTATTTTAGCGTGTGCTATCCCGTAACGAATGAACATATCGAAATAAAACATTTGTACACGCGGGATTATTTAATCCCAAAAGGCATATTTCTCCCCTTCTAGCCAACAAAGAAAAGACATTCCTTCACACAACCTTTCTGCGCCGCTGTGTTGCATTTAAATTGCTTGAGTTCTTATGACTTTTTCTTTTGGAAGTGTAAATCTAGTTTTATTATGCGTTTCGACAAAACTATAACATAAATTTGATTGAATACTGAATTTCAAGTAATAAACAATATTATAATGTAGGTTGAAAGTTTATTAATACAAAATGTTTAAAATACACATTTCAAAAATTCATTTATAAAAAGCATTGCGTTCTTTTAAGATTTGACTGCTTATTTAGAAACTGCTGATAACACATGAAATCATTTTGACGAAATTGGATAAAAATGACGTCATTTGGCAAATCTAGAAGAAACATTTCAGATTTGTGAATTAAAATAAATGTTTATCAAATGATATTTTTCTTGCTTAGTCATTCTGCCTATGCTTTGGGAAAAAATTTAAACGCGTCATTTTATAGAAAAACTGAAAATCGGTGTTTCTTGTTTAAATTTTCTTGCTCTAAATATAAGTCAATAATTCTATCGATGCATACAAAAAGCTTAAATTTGATTTTACCCAGTCTCCTTGGTTAAATATTAGTAATAAAGAAAAATCTTTGATCTAATATTTGTAGATCACAATTTGTAAGCAGACGATTTTTTCCAGTTTAGATTAAGTTGCTTCGTGAAAATGAATGTGTAAAATTATGTTTTATTTCTCAGTTTTTAGTTCTTAGGCCTTCTTTCTATCTGATACTATAAAAATTTCAAAGGGTAAAAATGAGTGAAAGCAAATAGAAAATGCTGAAAATTTAAAGTTGTAGAACGGAGAATTAATTTAAAAATACACTAAACATTTTTTTCCCCATTTATTTATGTTTCTCCTGTAATTCCCATTTTCATTTATTTCTTCTTTATTTCACGAAAAAATGGTTAGCTTTCTCTTTTTTCTTTCTATTTTGATTTTGCTTATAGTTTTTTAGAAATTTTAACACTAATTTTAAAAGTGCTTAAGACTCCTAATACGTAAAATGATAGGCAGTTTTCAAACAAATTACATTTGGAAGTACATCTTCCCTGGTATTCGACGGTGTAAAGTTTGAAATTTTTGCGATAACAAAATTATTAAATTATTATTTAATATAATAATAATATTATATAATATTATAAATAATATTAATATATTATTATTATATAATTATTATTATTATATAATATTAATATATAATAATTATATAATATTATATATAATATTATAATATAATAATTAATATTTAAAAAATGATTAAATTTTGTTTTATTTATTTTATTTCATTGTTCCTTTTATAAGTTTGTTACGGAATATTAGCTGGAAACATTTTTATTATTGAAACTATTTATATTGCTTTAAGTGATAATGGATCATTATTCTACCATAATAGAGCCTACGTGCAATAGAGATACATTTAAAAGAAATCGTGCTTAAAAATTAAATTAAAAGCCATAAAAAATGAGTAAATTGAGATACAGTTTTCAAACAAATTGCATTTGAAAGTACATTCCCCCCCCCACACGATTAAAAAATTGAAAATATGCGATTTTTAAAAATTTAAACCAAATGACCCAGCATTTACCGAAAATTTCTTTCGTATGACTTAAAAATAAAACTTCCATTTTATGGATGTTAGTAATAATAAGGATTAATTTCAGAAAATCACGAGTTTCCACTCACAATGAAACATCGTTAGAAATAGACAATAAAAATTACGTCATATCTAGCAAACAATTTTTTTTATTATATTTTCCCTAAATTATCCTTCTGTAATTGAAATATCTATATTACAGTAGCTGTTTTGCCTTCAAAAACTAATATAAGACACATTTATCTACAATTTATATGTATTTATGAAAAATGTGCATTTTCTGTTTAGAATGACGTCGATTTATAATGTAAAAATATATCAGGAGAATCTGAAATTTTAATGACTTATAAAAACAAAGAACGCGTATTATCCTTTTTTTTTTAAATTATTGTGCTATTTTTTAAGGCGTGGCAACACAAAAGAAAAGATTTAATTAGAAAATTAACAAGTTGGAAATTGCTCGTCAAACGTGGCAAATGAGGTGCGTTCGTACTATAACTAGTTTTATAATTATTTTTTGCACCCCATATTGTACTGAATGTATATTTTTTTGCGCTTCATAAGTGCATAGTCTGTAACATCATTAAAATGCACTTACAATAATATTTTCCCCATTCCCCGTAATGTAACGGAAAACTTTTGACTGTCCCTGTAATTAAACTATACATTCGATTTTCATAAAATTTGAAATGGCTCGACAAAAGTTTGCAGCAATTATATATTTAAAATTTCAGACCATTCGGAAGGCTGTAAAATCATTAAAATGCATTTGCAATAATTTTTTCCCATTGGCCATAATGTAACGGAAAACTTTGGGGTGTCCCTGTAATTAAACTATACATCCGATTTTCATAAAATTGGAAATGGCTCAACAAAATTTTGCAGCAATTATATATTAAAAATTTCAGTCCATTCGGAAGGCTGTAAAATCATTAAAATGCATTTGCCATAATTTTTTCCCTTTGGCCGTAATGTAACGGAAAACTTTTGGGTGTCCCTGTAATTAAACTATACATCCGATTTTCATAAAATTGGAAATGGCTCGACAAAATTTTGCAGCAATAATATATTAAAAATTTCAGACCATTCGGAAGTCTGTAACATCATTAAAATTCACTTGCAATAATTTTTCCCATTGGCCGTAATGTAAAGAAAAACTTTTGACTGTCCCTGTAATTAAACTATACATCCGATTTTCATAAAATTGGAAATGGCTCGACAAAATTTTGCAGCAATTATATATTAAAAATTTCAGATCATTCGGTAGGGTAGTTTTTGCTCTGTTATATGCGGACGGACAGACAGACGGACGGACAGACGGACGGACAGACGGACAGACAGACGGACTGAACGACGACTATAGGTGCTACGTATTTATATAATTACGAACGCACCTAAAAAGGAGATATTTCTATAATGTTAAGTTATGGAAGGAATAGTGCTACGTAAAGTTTAAATGAGTGCCATTCCCTTAATATTGGATATTTTTTGACCCGACCTTCGAAAGGCACATCCCTAAATTAGGGGCTTTCCAACAAGCCATCATTCATCACTGAATGTTTTCTGATTTGGATTGTAATTGAGTTGTTGTCTTTTCATCATGTTTCAAAACGTAAAAGATGCTGCTGAGCTCTACTATACAGCACTTTCGTGCTGTATGATAATAAAGGATATATGTATCAGTTAAACTTATATTTATATTCATTAATGTTCAAATGCATAATTTTTTTGATCTGAAAAGTATTGTACATCCGCGGTTCAGGTACAAGTAAATAAGTTACCCGACCCGATGATTAACTTTATTTTGATTATCATTTGTAGTTTATTCCGTAATCTAATTTGTACAATAATTAGAAACCATCTGATATCACAGCCTATTTTTTTAAACAAACAACTTCGATTGACTTCTATTCAGTAATGCAAAATACCCAGGTATTTATATTATTCAATTAAATATAGCTGTGAAAAATACTTATATTACTGTTAGTTATGATGAATCACTGAAAAAAAAAAATGAAACATTTAGAACTTTCGACTTTTTACAATTCTTAAATTTTCAAGAAACTCGACATTTTATATTTAAATATTGAATTTAAATGTTTTTTTTTAAATTATAATGAAGAAGGTAAAAATCAACAATAACTAATCTATTTATTTGGAAGAATTTTACTAAAAAGAATAATTTTGATTACGTCTGCGTAACAGGTGCACTTAATAAATGCAATACCATTTCAGCTAATGCATTAGTATTACATAGGTTACATCAATAAAGGGGACATATTTTCTAATATTTCTCACAAGACCTTTCTTTCCCAGATAGCACACTCTTTGCCTCTGAAAATAACAACATACGTCTTAAGTTGGGTGCTACGAATTTCACATGATGACCAACTTCATAAATAAATAAATATCATGTATATCTGACGGTTTTAAGGTGCAGTCGGCCGAAAGAAAAAATGAAACACCCTATGCATTTTAATTATCAAATTGTCCCAGAAAAAAAAACTAAAATAGCCGTTCGACTGGAAATTATGCGTTTTTTCATATGCATTAAACTAAAAAAGCTTAGGGCTCGTTTTCATACGGGTATAGGACCAAACTCTGAAATTTGCCATATAAAAACCTAATTATGACATCATATTTTGCTTAATCGTTAAATTTTACTTTAAGACTTCAAATGGGAAGTCATTCAGTCAAATGAAGATTTAAAATTTGGAACTCCTAATATTAAATTCATTTTTAAACATTGCAAAACAGATTGCAATGCAGATGGGTTTTTAAGTATAGTTCTAGAACTACTTTGCATAATAAACTATAATTTTATGATTCACATATTTGAAGACTTTAGAAATCTATTTTTGTTAAAAATATTTATAGGTTACAATTCATAATTTTTTCGAAAATCTATTTTTTAAATTATTTTTTGAAAAAAAAAAATGAAATGTAATTTATGAAATTTTGAACAGAAATTGATTTCTAAAAGCTTCATATGATAATATGAATTATTATTCCGCCAACTAGTTCTTGAGTTATGTTAAAAAATCCATTTGGGGTATTCTAATTTTTTTGTTTTTGTATTAAATTACTGCTTTCCTAATAATAAGCCTAATTATAATAGGCCTAATAATAAGCTAGAAGAAGCAAGGGGTAGTTCGGTAGCTTCATCGCCCTGAGCCCTCCCTTCCCGGTTTTCGGTGTCTTTAATTTGTGTAAATTTCCTAATTATAATTAGGCTTATTTAGGAGGCTTATTTAATTAGGCTTATTAGGCCATATTCGTCCGCAGCCTTTTATTCTTCTACTCTTGTCCGACTCTTTTGCGGAAGCAAGAATGAAAAAAAAAAATTCAAAAATTGAAACCGGACAAATTTAAAAGGAAATTTACACAAATTAAAGTCCTACAATTGATATGATGCACAGCCTACCTGTATTGAAAAAAAAACTTTCTTCTGATATCGTACAGGTTTGTAGGGCGGCCTTTTTGTGACTGATGAAGAAAGATTTTTGAAACGTGTTGCATGCTTTTTTTTTTTCATTGTGCATTTAAGAAGTGCCTTTCTTTGGTATTATGAAACAAAACTTCAGAAGCTCTTTTTTTTGTGTTAAAAAATATTTAGATAAAAAATCTCGCTCAAACATAAACTGCAAAACAGCTTGTGCGTTAAAGGCTTAATACAATGCAGATAACTTCTCCACTTAGTTTTTCAAGGCAATTTCAAGGAATCCGTTTTTTAAATCCTTTTCATCTCCAATTCAACTGAAGATTGCATGTAAATGGTCACTTCATTTGATAGTCCTCACTATACCAATTACCTTTATTAAAAAAAAAATACTTAATTGACTGGCATCTTAAAATATCAGAATATAGTTAACGCTTTCAGGGGCAAGCATTTGCGTTTCTGTAATGTCGAACTCACACCCAAATTTACGAAAGAATTTAGTTAAATAAGGAAAAGCAATTTTTCAATGTTTTTCCATCAAAGTTAAAAAAGTAAAATTTAATTAAAAGTTTCAGGTGCGAATCAAGATTAAAATTAAGTGTGATATTATATCTCCCACCGCCCCTCAAGGGGTTAAAGGAAAATATTTGCAAGGCCACTCAGTCGGACAACATGAGGTATTTTTCTTTAATTAAAGTGGCATAAAGCTACTAGCATATTTGAAACATTCTAACCTATGATTGCTAGAATTTTTTCAAGATTATGATATTTTACAGCGAAATATAAAAATTCCCATTTTTTTTATATTTACCCCAGGCTTGGATAAATACCCAGATATATATCCCAAAACTAAACATCTAATCGCTGGGTATTTACCCTTCCCACACCACTGCTTCTATTGAGTCGTTTTCCTCCAAACATATATAGTATTTCAAAATAACTTGTTTTCAAAAAACAAATAATTCAAAAAATAATCAAAATTCACTATACCTTTATCCTATTTCCAAATAAATATTGCAAATCAACAAATATACGTAAATTAAGTACGATAGAATTTTCGTCTTTTGCTTGGTAGGATTAAATAGCTTTACCGATAACGGGAATAGGATTGCAGTGAAATAGCAATTATATTCCATTATTTGCTTAAATGAGAGCTTTTATGGAGAAAATAATTTGTTTGGAAGCTTTAAAGGGTTTTAAAGCATCGATATTCAATGGAGAAATTAATTGAAGTACGCAAGAGGGGAAAATTTTGCTAATTAGAATATCAGTCAATGAATAGAAATCACTATTCATCTAGTAACATTTACCTTTCTTTCATTAAGTAAAAACTGTTTATAAACAAAGCACTGGCAGTTATTTTTTAATGAAAAGGAATATCACTCCATGAATTCGATGTTGCATTATTGTTATTAATTATTAGCCTCCGATATCCTATTTCTTTCAGACAACAATTAAAGCGTTCGTCACGTAAAAATAACGTTACACCCGTTATAAGCCAACCGTAAAACGAAGCAGGTGTGTCATTGTACAGTTAAATACTGATAATATACTGCAATTTTTTTAAACTTCTAAGCATAGCACATTTTCAATTTTTACACCGTCGTATAAGGAAAAAAGAGTACTTTTAAATGCAATTTGTTTGAAAACTGCATTTCAATTTATTTTTGAGATATAAATTTTTTTGTAGTTTTTAATGCCATTTCTGTAATAATGGCAACTGAGGTACTCCATTACTGTAGAATAAAGTAAAGAAAACATAGTGTATTGTTATATCATTTTGTTGCCATTTCCTCATAACAACTGAAAAAAAAATTGTAATTAAAACACGTGCTATGCCAAGAATATCGTCTGCTATAAAAATGTATTTTAGAGAATATTTGTGTGACTTATATTTTCTGCATTTATTTAATCCTATCAAAAAGCTGATAGAATGCAATTTTATTAAATCTTGTGTAATAACATTTTCCGAATTTTGAAAAAATATAAATGAATGATTTCCAATAAAACATGGAGCTATTATAAACTATATTTAATTTTCAGCATCCATCTTAATGTTACAAACAAATTAAGGCATACGAATCATTAGATGCCCTATTTTTTTTTTATCGAGTTTCTTGAATGATGACATTGCTTTTTGCTGGGTTTGTGTATTATTCCGCGATAGTGACGTCATATGCATCCTGAATGCATAATGCATCCTGAATGCATTTGAAATGTGGTACCAAAAAATTGAAAATATATTTTTTTCTTATGTGTTTGACCTCGATAAAAAGATTCGGGAGCAGTTTTTGTTTCGTCTATACCTTAAAAAAGTCCTTCCGGCCAGTGCCGGGAGGAAGAGGTAGCTTTCATATTCCTTATTTTAAAAAAGCCAACTTATATTATTCAAACACACGAAGCTCAATTTAGTGGAAACCGAATATAGGAGATTCAATACTAATTTTTATCAATACTAAATCATTATGAATGAGAATTTCGCAAAATTAGTCAGCTTTATCCAAGCTGCTTTTATGTAAAGTAACTTATATTTGGCTGCCAAATTCGGCAATTTCTTAAAGTGCCTGCCATTTTAAGACAACATGGTGGATGAGGCTAACCAGTGAACTTGGTCGAGACCTTAGTAATTGCTGTACACATGCTCACTCACATCGGAATCGGTTGATATATAAGAGTGCTGTCGCAGGCAAAAAATCAGATTTTTCAAAATGTCACCCACATTAGAAATTGAAACGGCTATATCTGAGTCATTTTTTAAGATAAAGACAAACAAAAAAGGCTCCTGACTCCTTATATCAAGGTCAATTACTTAAGAAAGAAACCCTTTTCAATTTCTAATTTTTTTGCACCTCACTTTAAATATAATTTTTATTTTAATGGCCGCCATTTTGAAACAAGATGGCTGATGAAGCTGGCAAGCAAACTTGGTCGAGATATTGATGTATACTATCCACATGCCTTCTTCCATCGAAATAGGCGAATACGTGTGTTATCGCGTGACAAATACAAGACCGTTTCAAAGTGTTAGCCATGCTAGAAATTCAAAGTGCTATAATTCAACCATTTTTTAAGATATAAACAAAAGAACAAATTTTCAGAAACAAAAACTGCTCCAGAATCTTTGTATCAAGACCAAACACATAAAAAAAATCTTTTTCATTTTCCAATTTTTTAATACTTTATTTTGAATTTTAAATTACAATTTTTAAAATAGCAACCCTTTTGAAACAAGATGGCGAATGAAGCTGGCCAACGAACTCGGTCGAGACATTGGTATGTACTATGTACAGACCAAGTTACATCCAAATCGGTTCATAAATACGCCTGTTATCGCGTGACAAAAATCAGGTCGTTTTAAAATGTCAGTCACAATAGAAATTCAAAATGCTATAACTCAGCCATTTTTTTAGATATAGACAAAACAAAACCTGTTCCGGAATCTTTGTATTAAGGTCAAACACATACGAAAAAAATATTTTTCATTTTCCAATTTTTTGGTATCTCATTTTAAATTAAAATTTTTTAATTTTTTTTAAATGACCGCCATTTTGAAACAAGATGGCGGATGAAGCTGGCCAACGAACTCGGTTGAGATATTTGTAAGTACTATGTACACACCAAGGTACATCCAAATCGGTTCATAAATACGTCTGTTATCACGTGACAAAAATCAGGACGTTTCAAAATGTCAGCCACGCTAGAAATTCAAAATGCTATACCTCAGCCATTTTTTAAGATATAGACGAAACAAAAACTGCTCCCGAATCGTTTTATCAAGGTCAAACACATAAGAAAAAAATATTTTTTCAATTTTCAATTTTTTGGTACCACATTTCAAATTTAAATTTTTCTTAAAAATTTAAATGGACGCCATTTTTAAACAAGATGGCGGATGAAGCTGGCCAACGAACTCGGTCGAAATATTGGTATGTACTATGTATAAACAAAGTTACATCCAAATCGGTTCATAAATACGACTTTTATCGCGTGACAAAATTCAGGACGTTTCAAAATGTCAGCCACGCTAGAAATTCAAAATGCTATAACTCAGCCATTTTTTTAGATATAGACGAAACAAAAACTGCTCCGGAGTCTTTGTATAAAGGTAAAATACATAAGAAAAAATATTTTTCCATTTTCAATTTTTTGGTACCACATTTCAAATTTTAAATTTTTAAACAAATTTTAAATGGTTGCCATTTTGAAACAAAATGGCGGATGAAGCTGGCCAACGAACTCGGTCGAGACATTGGTATGTACTATGAACACACCGAATTACATCCAAATCGGTTCATAAATACGACAGTTACAGTGTGACATAGGTCAGATATATCCTTCTATATATAAAAAAAAGTCCTTCCGGCCAGTGCCGGGAGGAAGAGGTAGCTTTCATAATCCTTATTTTAAAAAAGCCAAATTATATCATTCAAACACACGAAGCTCAATTTAGTGGAAACCGAATATAGGAGATTCAATACAAATTTTTATCAATATAATGAATGAGAATTTCGCGAAATTAGTCAGCTTTATCCAAGCTGCTTTTCTTTGAAGTAACATATATTTGGCTGCCAAATTCGGCAATTTCTTAAAGTGCCTGTCATTTCAAGACAACATGGTGGATGAGGCTAAGCAGTGAACTCGGTCGAGACCTTAGTAATTGCTGTGCACATGCTCACTCACATCGGAATCGGTTAATATATAGGAGTGCTGTCGCATGCAAAAAATCAGATTTTTCAAAATGTCACCCACAATAGAAATTGAAACTGCTATATCTGAGCCATTTTTTAAGGTAAAGACAAACAAAAAATGCTCCTGAATCCTTATATCAAGGTCAAATACTTAAGAAAGAAACCTTTTTCAATTTCTAATTTTTTTGCACCTCACTTTAAATATATATATATATTTTTTTTAATTTAATGGTCGCCATTTTGAAACAAGATGGCTGATGAATCTGGCCAGCGAACTTGGTCGAGGTGTTGATGTATACTATCCACATGCCTTCTTACATCGAAATAGGCGAATACGTGTGTTATCGCGTGACAAATACAAGATCGTTTCAAAATGTCAGCCACGCTAGAAATTCAAAATGCTATAACTCAGCCATTTCTTAAGATATAGACGAAACAAAAACTGCTCCCGAATCTTTTTATCAAGGTCAAACACATAAGAAGAAAATATTTTTCAATTTTTAATTTTTTGGTACCACATTTCAAATTTAAATTTTTCTTAAAAATTTAAATGGCCACCATTTTTAAACAAGATGGCGGAGGAAGCTGACCAACGAACCCGGTCGAGACATTGGTATGTACTATGTACACACTGAATTACATCCAAATCGGTTCATAAATACGCCTTTTATCGCGTGACAAAATTCAGGACGTTTCAAAATGTCAGCCACGCAAGAAATTCAAAATGCTATAACTCAGCCATTTTTTAAGATATAGACGAAACAAAAACTGCTCCGAAATCTTTGTATAAAGGTCAAATACATAAGAAAAAATATTTTTCCATTTTCAATTTTTTGGTACCACATTTCAATTTTTAAATTTTTAAAAAAATTTTAAATGGCCGCCATTTTGAAACAAAATGGCGGATGAAGCTGGCCAACGAACTCGGTCGAGAGATTGGTATATACTATGTACACACTGAATTACATCCAAATCGGTTCATAAATACGCCTTTTATCGCGTGACAAAATTCAGGACGTTTCAAAATGTCAGCCATGCTAGAAATTCAAAATGCTATAACTCAGCCATTTTTTAAGATATAGACGAAACAAAAACTGCTCCGGAATCTTTGTATAAAGGTCAAATACATAAGAAAAAAATATTTTTCCATTTTGAATTTTTTGGTACCACATTTCAAGTTTTAAAATTTTTAAAAATTTTTAAATGGCCGCCATTTTGAAACAAAATGGCGGATGAAGCTGGCCAACGAACTCGGTCGAGACATTGGTATGTACTATGTACACACCAAATTTCATCGAAATCGGTTCATAATTACGGGAGTTACAGTGTGACATAGGTCAGATATATATATATATATATATATAGATATATATATATATATATATATATATATATATATATATATCAATTTTGAACGAAGGGTGGTTTCGGGGTCTGGGGGTCATGATCGATGAAAATATACCAAAATTTTTTGAAATCGCTTTCCTCCGAACGGCTGCAATAGGTAGCTTTTTTGTAAAGAAAGCTACCTAAAAGTCCTTCCGGCCAGTGCCGGGAGGAAGAGGTAGCTTTCATATTCCTTATTTTTAAAAAGCCAACTTATATTATTCAAACACACGAAGCTCAATTAAGTGGAAACCGAATGTAGGAGATTCAATACTAATTTTTATTAATACTAAATCATTATGAATGAGAATTTCGCGAAATTAGTCAGCTTTATCCAAGCTGCTTCTATTTAAAGTCACTTATATTTGGCTACCAAATTCGGCGATTTTTTAAAGCGCCTGCCATTTTAAGACAACATGGTAGATGAGGCTAACCAGTGAACTTGGTCGAGACCTTAGTAATTGCTGTGCACATGCTCACTCATATCGGAATCGGTTGATATATACGAGTGCTGTCGCAGGCAAAAAATCAGATTTTTCAAAATGTCACTCACTTTAGAAATTGAAACTGCTATATCTGAGCCATTTTTTAAGATAAAGACAAACAAAAAATGCTCCTGAATCCTTATATCAAGGTCAAACACTTAAGAAAGAAACCTTTTTCAATTTCTAATTTTTTTGCACCTCACTTTAAATATAATTTTTTTTAATTTTGATGGCCGCCATTTTAAACAAGATGGCTGATGAAGCTGGCCAGCGAACTTGGTCGAGATATTGATGTATACTATCCACATGCCTTCTTCCATCGAAATAGGCGAATACGTGTGGTATCGCGTGAGAAATACAAGATCGTTTCAAAGTGTTAGCCATGATAGAAATTCAAAGTGCTATAATTCAACCACTTTTTAAGATATAAACAAAAGAACAAATTTTCAGAAACAAAAACTGCTCCAGAATCTTTGTATCAAGGCCAAACACATAAAAAAAATCTTTTTCATTTTCCAATTTTTTAATACCTCATTTTAAATTTTAAATTACATTTTTTTTAAAATGGCAACCCTTTTGAAACAAGATGGCGAATGAACTCGGTCGAGACATTGGTATGTACTATGTACAGACCAAGTTACATTCAAATCGGTTCATAAATACGCCTGTTATCGCGTGACAAAAATCAGGTCGTTTTAAAATGTCAGCAACAATAGAAATTCAAAATGTTATAACTCAGCCATTTTTTTAGATGTAGACGAAACAAAACCTGTTCCGGAATCTTTGTATTAAGGTCAAACACATAAAAAAAAAAAAATCTTTTTCATTTTCCAATTTTTTGGTATCTCATTTTAAATTTAATTTTTTTTTCAATTTTTTTAAATGGCCACCATTTTGAAACAAGATGGCGAATGAAGCTGGTCAACGAACTCGGTCGAGTTATTTGTATGTACTATGTACACACCAAGGTACATCCAAATCGGTTCATAAATACGTCTGTTATCACGTGGCAAAAATCAGGACGTTTCAAAATGTCAGCCACGCTAGAAATTCAAAATGCTATAACTCAGCCATTTTTTAAGATATAGACGAAACAAAAACTGCTCCCGAATCTTTTTATCAAGGTCAAACACATAAGAAAAAAATACTTTTTCAATTTTCATTTTTTTGCTACCACATTTCAAATTTAAATTTTTCTTAAAATTTTAAATGGCCGCCATTTTTAAACAAGATGGCGGATGAAGCTGGCCAACGAACTCGTTCGAGATATTGGTCTGTACTATGTATAAACGAAGTTACATCTCAATCTGTTCATAAATACGCCTTTTATCGCGTGACAAAATTCAGGACGTTTCAAAATGTCAGCTTCGCTAGAAATTCAAAAGGCTATAACTCAGCCATTTTTTAAGATATAGACGAAACAAAAACTGCTACGGAGTCTTTGTATAAAGGTCAAATACATAAGAAAAAATATTTTCCATTTTCAATTTTTTGGTACCACATTTTAAATTTTAAATTTTTTAAAATTTTTTAAATAGCCGCCATTTTGAAACAAAATGGCGGATGAAGCTGGCCAACGAACTCGGTCGAGACATTGGTATGTACTATGTACACACCGAATTACATCCAAATCGGTTCATAAATACGTGAGTTACAGTGTGACATAGGTCAGATATATATATATATATATATATTGATATATATATATATATATATATATATATATATATATCAATTTTGAACGGAGGGTGGTTTCGGGGTCTGGGGGTCATGATCGATGAAAATATTCCAAAATTTTTTGAAATCGCTTTCCTCCGAACGGCTGCAATAGGTAGCTTTTTGTAAAGAAAGCTACCTAAAAGTTTTGATTTGGAAATGGACCAATGGACATCTGCGTAGATATTCCGGGTAGATCACATCCAATTTGAATGCTTAAGCATGGCCTTTCATCGTTAATATTAAAAAAAAACTGTTGCATACAAAAATATGAAAATCGGCGATATTATAGAGAAATGTTTGATAAATACACTGATGCAGACAGTTTTCAAATCGAAGAATTATTTTAAGAGATATTTAATGCTAAAGTTGGACAAAATCGTTCCATTAAAAAAGTTTTATTGGAGCAAAAACTATACATGAGAATTTAATCATTTTTAGATCATTTTATACGTTATAAGTTCCCGATGTTGCAGATTGCATTTAGTTTTCTTATTTGACTCATTTTTTGATGTTTTATTTCAATTTTAAATTCAAATTTTCAGCATTTCGAGAGATATTTTTTACAGATTTTAGAAAATGTTATTAATTTAAACTGTTGCCAGTTGCATAAACAGCGCAAACTATAATGTTTACTTCAAATTAAAAATTTATTTACACGTGACTATTACAAACAGAAAAAAAACTTTAAAATTAGAATTAAATGATTACATGTTAAAAGCAGGAAAATTACGTCATAAGAACCATAGGCACAGATGTCATATACGCGCATTTTGGCGCAATTTTTTTTCCGCGCCAAAATGTCGTTATTTTGCTTGATGTGGTAACCCGGATTATGTTGTTTATGCTGTTGATGTTTTCGCCAAATTGGAAACCGAATAAAATCGCGCCAATATGGGGCGAATATGACATCTGTACCCATCCGGGTTACGATATCAAGCAAAATAACTACACTTTAGCACCAGTTAAGTACCCGTTGCGTATATGAAATTGGCGTCAGAAAAATTTGCGCCAATATGACATCTGCGACAAACCATATTTGCACTAGAAATTTAAAAGAGAAACAAAATCTTAAAATAAAAAAAAATCATTATTATGCGTTAAAACTATGTAATTTGAGGAAATTACGTCATATTTAAAATGGCAAAAAATATAGCAAAACAATTTAAATTGAAAAATATATTTGTGCGAGATATTTTGAGATAATCTTTTCAACTATTATCGTGATTTCGAAGACAGCGCAAATAATATTTCCTTCTAACAACAAAAATATTTTCAAGTGAATATTAATAAGAGAAATAAAACTTTGGTGTAAATTAAGTCAGATTTAAAACGATACATTTAAAATGAATTATTTAAAAGAACTATCTTATAGCGCTGTTAAAAAATACCGGGAGACAATGACGCTGTTTACTTAATTCATTTTACATTAGCTTATTTTCAAATGTTTAACTATTTTTTTAATTAAATACGAAAACCACCATTGTATCTCTTAACAGCAGCAGATTTGGTCTTAAAAATCCCCAACCCAAGAAAAATGAATGGAAACCCGTTTACAGAGAGATCGCTACTGTTTTAGGTAGCTTTCTTTACAAAAAGCTACCTATTGCAGACGTTCGGAGGAAAGCGATTTCAAAAAATTTTGGTATATTTTCATCGATCATGACCCCCAGACCCCGAAACCACCCTCCGTTCAAAATTGATATATATATATATATATATATATATATCAATATATATATATATATATATATATATATATATATATATATATATATATCAATATATATATATATATATATATATCTGACCTATGTCACACTGTAACTCTCGTATTTATGAACCGATTTGGATGTAATTCGGTGTGTACATAGTACATACCAATGTCTCGACCGAGTTCGTTGGCCAGCTTCATCCGCCATTTTGTTTCAAAATGGCGGCCATTTAAAAAATTTAAAAAAATTTAAAATTTGAAATGTGGTACCAAAAAATTGAAAATGGAAAAATATTTCTTTCTTATGTATTTGACCTTTATACAAAGACTCCGTAGCAGTTTTTGTTTTGTCTATATCTTAAAAAATGGCTGAGTTATAGCATTTTGAATTTCTAGCGAAGCTGACATTTTGAAACGTCCCGAATTTTGTCACGCGATAAAAGGCGTAATTATGAACCGATTTGGATGTAACTTCGTTTATACATAGCACAGACCAATGTCTCGAACGTGTTCGTTGGCCAGCTTTATCCGCCATCTTGTTTAAAAATGGCGTCCATTTAAAATTTTAAGAAAAATTTAAATTTGAAATGTAGTAGCAAAAAATTGAAAATTGAAAAAATATTTTTTTCTTATGTGTTTGACCTAGATAAAAAGATTCGGGAGCAGTTTTTTTTTCGTCTATATCTTAAAAAATGGCTGAGTTATAGCATTTTGAATTTCTAGCGTGGCTGACATTTTGAAACGTCCTGATTTTTGCCACGTGATAACAGACGTATTTATGATCCGATTTGGATGTACCTTGGTATGTACATAGTACATACAAATAACTCAACCGAGTTCGTTGACCAGCTTCATTCGCCATCTTGTTTCAAAATGGTGGCCATTTAAAAAAATTTAAAAAAAATTAAATTTAAAATGAGATACCAAAAAAATGGAAAATGAAAAAGATTTTTTTGTATGTGTTTGACCTTAATACAAAGATTCCGGAACAGGTTTTGTTTCGTCTACATCTAAAAAAATGGCTGAGTTATAACATTTTGAATTTCTATTGTGGCTGACATTTTAAAACGAGCTGATTTTTGTCACGCGATAACAGGCGTATTTATGAACCGATTTGAATGTAACTTGCTCTGTACATAGTACATACCAATGTCTCGACCGAGTTCGTTGGCCAGCTTCATTCGCCATCTTGTTTCAAAAGGGTTGCCATTTTTTAAAAAAATGTAATTTAAAAATTTAAAATGAGGTATTAAAAAATTGGAAAATGAAAAATATTTTTTTTATGTGTTTGGCCTTGATACAAAGATTCTGGAGCAGTTTTTGTTTCTGAAAATTTGTTCTTTTGTTTATAACAAGTGGTTGAATTATAGCACTTTGAATTTCTATCATGGCTAACACTTTGAAACGATCTTGTATTTGTCTCGCGATACCACACGTATTCGCCTATTTCGATGGAAGAAGGCATGTGGATAGTATACAACAATATCTCGACAAAGTTCGCTGGCCAGCTTCATCAGCCATCTTGTTTCAAAATGGCGGACATTAAATTAAAAAATATATATATTTAAAGTGAGGTGCAAAAAAATTAGAAATTGAAAAAGGTTTCTTTCTTAAGTATTTGACCTTGATATAATGATTCAGGAGCATTTTTTGTTTGTCTTTATCTTAAAAAATGGCTCAGATATAGCAGTTTCAATTTCTACAGTGGGTGACATTTTGAAAAATCTGATTTTTTGCCTGCGACAGCACTCGTATATATCAACCGATTCCGATATGAGTGAGCATGTGCACAGCAATTACTAAGGTCTCGACAAGTTCACTGGTTAGCCTCATCTACCATGTTGTCTTAAAATGGCAGGCACTTTAAGAAATCGCCGAATTTGGCAGCCAAATATAAGTGACTTTAAATAAAAGCAGCTTGGATAAAGCTGACTAATTTCACGAAATTCTCATTCATAATGATTTAGTATTGATAAAAATTAGTATTGAATCTCCTACATTCGGTTTCCACTTAATTGAGCTTCGTGTGTTTGAATAATATAAGTTGGCTTTTTTAAAATAAGGAATATGAAAGCTACCTCTTCCTCCCGGCACTGGCCGGAAGGACTTTTTTTTTAAATTTTAATTCAATATTTTTAAAGCCGATCAAATTAGCATGCTTTTTGGATTTTGGTGTGCCTGAACGGGGGTTGGCGAGCGTAGCTCGTAGGGGGCAGAGCCCCCTAGTATATATATATATATATATATCAATTTTGAACGGAGGGTGGTTTCGGGGTCTGGGGGTCATGATCGATGAAAATATACCAAGATTTTTTGAAATGGCTTTCCTCCAAACGGCTGCAATAGGTAGCTTTTTGTAATGAAAGCTACCTAAAATGGCTGAGTTATAGCATTTTGAATTTCTAGTGTGGCTGACATTTTGAAACGCCCTGATTTTTGCCACGTGATAACAGACGTATTTATGAACCGATTTGGATGTACCTCGGTGTGTACATAGTACATACAAATAACTCAACCGAGTTCGTCGGCCAGCTTCATCCGCCATCTTGTTTCAAAATGGCGGCCATTTAAAAAAATTTAAAAAAAATTAAATTTAAAATGAGATACCAAAAAATTGGAAAATGAAAAAGAGTTTTTTCGTACGTGTTTGACCTTGATACAAATATTCCGGAACAGGTTTTGTTTCGTCTATATCTAAAAAAAATGGCTGAGTTATAACATTTTGAATTTCTATTGTGGCTGACATTTTAAAACGACCTGATTTTTGTCACGCGATAACAGGCGTATTTATGAACCGATTTGAATGTAACTTGGTCTGTACATAGTACATACCAATGTCTCGACCGAGTTCGTTGGCCAGCTTCATTCGCCATCTTGTTTCAAAAGGGTTGCCATTTAAAAAAAAATGTAATTTAAAATTTAAAATGAGGTATTAAAAAATTGGAAAATGAAAAAGATTTTTTTTTATGTGTTTGGCCTTGATACAAAGATTCTGGAGCAGTTTTTGTTTCTGAAAATTTGTTCTTTTGTTTATATCTTAAAAAGTGGTTGAATTATAGCACTTTGAATTTCTATCATGGCTAACACTTTGAAACGATCTTGTATTTGTCTCGCGATACCACACGTATTCGCCTATTTCGATGGAAGAAGGCATGTGGATAGTATACATCAATATCTCGACAAAGTTCGCTGGCCAGCTTCATCAGCCATCTTGTTTCAAAATGGCGGACATTAAATTAAAAAATATATATATTTAAAGTGAGGTGCAAAAAAATTAGAAATTGAAAAAGGTTTCTTTCTTAAGTATTTGACCTTGATATAAGGATTCAGGAGCATTTTTTGTTTGTCTTTATCTTAAAAAATGGCTCAGATATAGCAGTTTCAATTTCTAACGTGGGTGACATTTTGAAAAATCTGATTTTTTGCCTGCGACAGCACTCGTATATATCAACCGATTCCGATGTGAGTGAGCATGTGCACAGCAATTACTAAGGTCTCGACCAAGTTCACTGGTTAGCCTCATCCACCACGTTGTCTTAAAATGGCAGGCACTTTAAGAAATCGCCGAATTTGGCAGCCAAATATAAGTTACTTTAAATAAAAGCAGCTTGGATAAAGCTGACTAATTTCGCGAAATTCTCATTCATAATGATTTAGTATTGATAAAAATTAGTATTGAATCTCCTACATTCGGTTTCCACTTAATTGAGCTTCGTGTGTTTGAATAATATAAGTTGGCTTTTTTAAAATAAGGAATATGAAAGCTACCTCTTCCTCCCGGCACTGGCCGGAAGGACTTTTTAAACTTGTACTGGATGACAATTGATGTTAATACAGTTTTTTCAAATATTAATTCATTAATTAAATTTTAATTAATTAATTTTAGTTTTACATGGGAGACAGAATGGCGGCCATTGGTGATTGAAGCATTTAATTAATGCATCTTCGTATCTATAAGGGGGGTTACCATAGCGGGGACCCTGTTATGTCGCCAAATACGGCCAAGTTTGTCGCCAACTTGGCGATATATCGCCAAATTTTGCGACCAAAATGTGCCGCCAAAAGTGACACCAACTTGGCGATATCTCTAATATTTCGCCAAATTCCCATAGACTTCCATTGTAAACCTACTTGCTTATAGAAAATCAACAAATTGAGATATTTTAATGCAACAAAAACTAATATTAGCTCAAGGTATTACATTAAATTTTTCTTTGATGACCTAAGTAGGAATTGACTTTAAAAACAAATTTTTTATATTACTTGTTTTTAAATATATTTTAAACATTTTAGGACGGAAATAATGGTTTTGATGTAGGATATTATTTAATTTAAGTTAAAAAAGTGAAAATTGCATATTGCAAAAGTTAAGAAACTTTCTTGATTTTTGGCAACTGCTCACGTAAAAACGCAAATTTCAAACTGATGACTTCACATGCATGAAGTATTTAAGTGAACCTCGCTACAGCATACGTTAGTGAAGATGCCGTGAGCTATAAATTTTCAGTCAGATGAAGTAATTGACGCATGGAAGCTGAAATCGAAAGGGAAGACTGTTGCAGAAATTTCAGCTACTTATAATCGTCCAAAGAAGTCTGTCTATCAAGTACTGTCTATAGGTGACTCTTTCAGAGCAAAACATAGATCTGGAAGACCTCGTGTGGCCAGAAAACGAGATAGTAGAAGGATCCATAAACTAGCATCTAGAAAAATGATGACAGCTAGTCGCATTAAAAGTGAGTCAGAGCTTTCTGTGTTAACGGATACGATTCGTAAATGAATTAAAGAAAGATGTAAATTAGTTTAGATGAAAATGATAAAACAACCAGCCTTGAAATCTCACAACAAATTGAAGAGAATGCAGTGGGCTCGCAAACATATGTCATATGGAACCAAGTGGTGTACTGTGATATTCAGTGACGGCTATAAAGCGGAATTTGGATGACCCATATAGGTGGGCATACTATTGGCACGACTTGCGTAAAGAACCTCGGTCTTTCTTTAGTCGACAACAAGGAGGTGATTCTTTAATGATTTGGGCCTCACTTTGTTTTAATGGTCAAGTATCTCTGGAGTTCCTCAATGGTCACCGAACAGTGCAAGATACATACATTGGAAACAATTTACAGCCATTTAGTGAACTTTTAACTGTTTCAAAGTACGTATTTGTGCAAGATAATGCTTCCATTCATGTTGCATACGAAACAAAAAAATTGTTTAACTCTAAAAATGTTTCTGTTCTCGACTGGCCCGCGTGTAGCCCTCATCTCAACCCAACCAAAAACTTTTGTGGCATCATCTATTATATATATAAAATCCAAACGGAAATTTTGTTCCGAACATCTATATTTCGAGTTCTAATACATGGATTTTGACGGAACTTATACTGTTAGATAGGTATCGTTTCAGGGAAGCTTTTAAACTATAGCACATTGTTCTACGTAGATTTGTTATAGAATTATGACGGAAAGTTCTGTTATTTTGGACGATAAGGTTACCATTTTATTTCTTGGCGAAGTTTTTTGTTATTGAAAAAATTGAAACGGCTATTACACCTAGAAAAATAAAAGACAAAAAACTGTTACTAATTTTATTTAAAATCTCTAAAAAAGAAAAAAAAAGAAATCCATTTTAATGAGTGATAATATTAAAAAACGAAAATATTTAATTTAAACTTGAAAGAGAATGTTCGTAATACTTAAAAAATTACTCAGTTGAAATATTGTAATTGAAATAATATTTGGCAATTTACCTTTTGCATCAGGTTAAGAAAAATGCATCTGAAAAATTGATAAAATGATATCAAGGAAGTTCCCCATAAGAGCATGCTCAGAATTATTTGAAAAAAATTATAGAATGTTCTTCTCATAAGTATATATATTCATAAAAAAATCGGTAGAACCTCTATTTAGCATTCCTAAAAAATAATGAAAATTTCATTTTTTGCGATTTAGCGCTGGATGGCGACATGATAAAATTTTGAATGATACGATAAATATTCTTTAAGAAAAACTTTTTCAACTCTCGATACGAAGTTAGTTTAAGTAAGTTTAACTTAAATAAATACACATTTATAACTGCAGTTTTGTCATATACATTTATTCATGTAATAATGAAATTTAACGATCGTATTTATGCCGTTTACAACGAAATTTAAATGTATTAAAAGTGTTTCAAACTTTCTGAGCATTGGCAATTTGACTTCGATATTGTTAGTGTCAGAGACAACAAGAGAGTTTTATTGCCATGGAAACAACAACTTAATATCGAAATGTTTAATGAAAGCATTCTTAATTAAAATGCCCTTAAAACTTATCCAGCCGGTGACACCGTATAAAATTAAATAGCTCAATACAAATAACACGCAATTTGCATATATTATATAAGCTTACAGCAAAAATAGTAAACTAATCCACAGTTTAAGTTTAAATTCATTGAGCATTAGGCATTTAATTACTTATTTAACAAGGAATTTATAAATGCATTTCAATCTCTTGAATTTGGCGAGGAAACGTATTGGTTCGCCAAAGAGCGTGGAGCATTCGTCTTTTCGCGCCAAATACTCGAAAAAATATTTTTTTACAGATTTTCTACTGAGATTCTACCGCAATATTTTTACCGATCTTTTTTACATACATGAGTAATTTTATTAGCATTTCCTTTTTCAAAATATTTTGAGTATGCGTTTTAAGGAGATCTTCCTTGTGACTAACAATTATTATTATTATTATTATTATTATTATTATTATTATTATGTACTATCTCTTACAGAAAAAACTAGCAGATGTAATTATAAAAATGACGATATTATATAAATAACAGTTAATATTATAAAAGTGGAGTCAAATATTTAAATTTTAATGCAAACGTTTGCCCCCCCCCCCCCACACACACACATATTATAAATAATTTAATTTCAGATATTTAAAATATTTTTCGCGTACTTTACTACGGAAACATGCTTTTTTGCTTTTCCCCAAACTTATGACTTTTATAACCTCGAACTCAGATCAACGAATATTGTCCACTCTTTTTTCTTTTTAACCATTTGGAAAAATGGTTATTGTTCTCTGTCAGGGAAGGAAATCAAAAGCATAGCTGAAGGTTTTTATTGGTTTAATCCGCATTTTATTCGTTTTCTGATTGGTCTATACAGTAATCTGTATTTCCCTTTACTTTCAACAGAGGTGCATACCTTCTGTTGCCACTATGACAAAAAAGTAATAAAAACTACAAAAAAATTAATAACTCAGAAACAAATTGAGATACAGCTTTCAAACAAATTGCATTTAAAAGTACATTTTTTTCTCTATCCGACGGTGTAAAAAGTAATATTGTCGGATGTTTAGAAGTTTAAGAATGAAATTTCATTTAAAATCGTCAGATTTCCAAGAAATCTGACGATGGAAAAGCCTTTTCCCGAACAGCCAATGAAATGCTTGGATAATCCGTAAGTTTCAGGTGGATAATACGTACGAGTAGCAGGCGATTTTTGTTGCTTGGAATTTTTACGTGTAATAACACTATTAATGTTTAATTCATGGCGTACGTAATGTATGAACAACTCCATGTGATTTTTTATGTCTTAAATTTTAGTCTTTGAAAAAATCATCTTCCAAATGGTCGTTGTAATTTGTTAAATTGCTTTATTTATTTATTTATTTATTTTTTTTACATTTATCGCCAATTTCCCTTTTAGAAAAGTCTACTGTTTCAAATGTTAAGTACTAAAGATAATTCTTAAGAAAATTTATGCAATTTTGCGTTATTAATACCACAAAAGAAAATATTTTACAATAAAAATTGCTTACTGAAATAAATTTTCGATTATCTTTTTAATTCGTCATCCCTTTTTCAGTTTTTTTTAAGGTTTTTGATATTGGATTAATCTTCCGTAATCAAGTTACCCGCTAATTAGTGTATTTACTGAACTATTTGGATGTTTCTTTTATATTTGAAAGAGTCTCTGGACAGTGATCGCGATTGTAGAAGATTACATGAAATTTGTACTTAGCGATTAGTAAATTTATGGTTTTTCATTATGAAGCAAACGAAGAACAGAAGATTTATTATTATATATTTTTTATTTGCAGTTATTTTACTGTCACTAAAAAATAAAAACTTGGAAAAAAAATTGAAATTCCAATGGTTGCCGGTGGAACAATATTTGTTGATTTATCATTTTAGCTTAGATAAGAAAAAAGTACCTGAAATGCAGATAAAATTGAAAATAGAAATCATTATAAAGCAAGTTCTTCTGACGCACAATCCTATTCGCTAAACTGAGGGAAAAAATAACGATTTTAGGTTTATTTAGGCGGCAGACTGAAGAATAATGTAATTTGCAAAATAAAAAGTGTATTTATTTCTCAGTGTTATTGTACTCTTTAGAGAAATGAAAAAAGGTCTTCGGTGCACCAAAAAGATTATTTCGTTATATTATAACGTGTTAGGTTATTAAGTTTTGTATAACTGACTTTATTTGCCATTTACAAAGAGTATTTTTGTCGAAAGGTCTATAATTCAGTCAACAGCAATTTGACTTTATTTAATGGAATGTAGTTTGGCGCATAATTACGTATGTTTTACGTGTGTTAACTCTGGTAAATTTGTAACCATATAGTTTGCAAACTCTTCTAATGTTTGCTGTAAAACTTAGCTGTGCACTCGATTATGGAAGATTGGGAAGGTTTTGATTGGATGAAAACAAGAGGTTTATTTTTCTATCATAATCAGTTATAGAGGGGTTTTTTTTCAGGTTAACAGTTACATAATTGCAAGTGGTATGTATATAAAACGGAAATGGTAATGAAAATGACATTATTTTAATTTTATTCAAACAATTCATTTTTAAAAATCCACTTTTATGTGATTCACATTTCTTTTAATGAAAGTTAAAGACTTTTTGTGTGCAAACAATTTATTACATTTTTTTTACCGTATTTACTCTGCTGTAATCCGAAGTTAGAAAACTGCAGTAGACCTGCTAGAAGACGTCAATTGCAAAATATAATGCAACGTAGAGAGAAATTGTATTTAAGCTACCAGAACCACACATAGCACCAAGCTGAGAAGCCGGAGTTCAAGAATTATCAAACGAAAGTGAATAATCCGAACATAATTAATGTTCAGCGGTCACTCTCTGCAATCATTGTAATTATCTCTAATTTTAGTAGTGTGGTGACTAGAGAACATTTTAACATTTCTGATTATCATAACGGGTGTATTTTCTTCCCAACCTCTACTTTAAATATATACTGTAAAAAGAGTTTCTTCTGAATAGCCCGAATTTTGCCTAACCCATAAGATAATATAATAGCTAAATAGCATTCGCATATTAGCGTCAGCAAATGCGGAAAGATTTTCCCGATGAAGGTCCATATTAATTTAAAATACAAGGTCGAATTCATAATTTTGTTTGATCAAGGATCATTTGGAAAATGGACCAGCGAAGCGGTTGTAGCCTGCTAGTACTTAATAAGGTTTAAATTTTTTGCCAATATCCCTCTCTAATAAACTTCGAGTTGCTGTTGAACGTGTTTGGTACGAAATAGACTCCCAAGTGATGCAGGATTTAATTTTTCCAATGGAAAGTCACATATTTGCACTAATTGCAGACAATTTAGGGGCAGTTCGATTTTATTTTTGGTTATTTTTCTGTAAATAGACAAATTGTCTATACTTTTGCCACAATGTTAATTTTTTTTTGTTATTATATATTATGTAAAGTGTATAATTTAAAATTTATTATTTTTGAATAAAGGATAAGTCCCCAGTAATATATGACAGTTGAGTTACAACAATTCGTTACATACTTCTCAGTACAAAAACATAATCGATCATTGTCTAAACTTTTGCTGCGCACTGTAGGTACGGAGATGCATTAATGCTGTCCCAGTATTTTCGAGGAGATTTCAGAAACTTCCAGCTTAGAAAATTCTGGAAAGTTCTGGAACATTCTATCTCAGCTCCTCTATATATGGGAGCAGAGCAGGGCGTCGGGCAGTTCGCTGTTAGTCAGTGGTAAGTTAGACGCCTGATGTGATACATTCAGAGCGGGTTTACTTGACTTAGCGACTTGTTTACGTTAAGAATTTTGCAAATAGTTAGTGTTGGTGTTTAAATATAATGTAAATAGTTTTTATTGCATTGAAATATCTCAATTTGTTGATTTTCCGCAAGCAAGTAAACCCTATTGGATTTGAATGGGAGTCTATGGGAATTTGGCGAAATACTGGACATAGCACTAAGTTGGCGTCACTTTTGGCGACATATCGCCAAGGTGGCAAAAAACTGGGCGACGTAGCTGGCCACCGCTTGGTAACTCCCCTTTTAGGTACAGAAATGCATTAATGCTGTTTCTGTATTTTCGAGGGGATTCCAGAAACTTCCAGCTTAGAAAGTTGTGGAAAGTTCTGGAACATTCCCTTGCTGCTATATAAATGAGATCGGAGCTGGGCGTCAGTCAGTAGTAAGTTAGACGCTAATGCAATAGATTCATAGAAGGTTTACTTGGTTTAAAGACTTATTTACGTTTTTGCATCGCGCATAATGGGACCTCCGCGGGAAGGTGGATATGTGTTTTCCCTTCGTGGACTAATCAGCTAATATACCGAAAGGTTGGCTGCCCACAAATGGGTGATTAGTGATTAGTGTTACTGTGTTGAAATGCTGTGCAGAGTCTTTGTGAGATATTTTAGCTGTATTTTGTTCAGTTATTAAGCTGTTTTCCCTAGTTTTAGTGTTATTTGGTGAGTTACAAATTGTTGCATATAGAGGGTTCTTTCAATATTAATGTGTATCTGCTCAAATGAACCACAGTCTGTAAAGAATGAAGAAATTTATTCACAACTATTTACAGTAACAATATTTTAGTGTACTTCTTAATTGCGTATTGCTGGGCAACATATAACTATGATATGTTCCCGCACCATGTTGGTTAAATCAAAGTAAAATTGCGTAATTTGTTATTTCTGTTTGTATAAATATTTTTTATAAAATATAATTATGAGTGTAAAATTATAATGTTTATATATTTAAGTAAAATAAGAGTGTAAGTTCATACAAAAATTATTAAGTTGATTTTAAATAGTAAATATATATTTTTAAAAAATTGTTGTATTGTAAAATGAATGTATAATGTTGAATTGAGTTCGGATCTCAGACAACAACAATAGCCAGACGCCATGGTGTCGTTTTATGACAAGCCAATGGAAAGTGGTGTATAATTAGAAATCGTAAAATCATAAAAACGTTGGAATCAATTTATGGCCTCAATAAAAGTGTTGGGATAAATTTATGACTTTTCAGACCACCCAAACTTTAAGGCAGATAATAATATTAAAGTATATGTAAGGGGCCATTTGCAGACTGCTAGCTAATAGGCCTATCGAAGTATAATAAAAAATCTTCTCACATCCAATAACAGTGGACTAGACAAAAATAGTTCCACCCACTGCAGGAGCTGGTGTGCAAGAAGAATAAGGTTTAAAAAAGATAGTCTGAAAAAAAGATGTAGAGGACGCAGGAGCTCTCCTGAAAGCCCGTGCAATGAGTCCCGTAAGCCCTAGTAAAGCCCAGGCGAGATGGACATATCGGAGCGAGCCTAATCGAGCCTAATCAAGCCTAATTGAGGATGTCTTCCTGAGGTACCTATCGGAGTGAGCCTAATCAAGCCAAATTGAGGATGTCTTCCTGATGTACATATCGGAGTGATCCTAATCAAGCCAAATTGAGGATGCGTTCCTGATGACACATTGCCATGATCCTAAGCAACGCAACAACTCGGAATTTGATGAATAAAGGCCACCATCCCGTATATTAAAAGAAGGTACTATTTTAAACATTTTCTTTTACCACTTAAGATCATATGAAAAATCTTAAAAAATACTTTTCTGATATTTTACGGTAGAGAGTAATCTGAGATCCGACCAAACCAATAATTAAATAAGATTAAGGTAATTTTAAAAATGAAAGAGAGTTATTCTTTTAGCAAAAAGAAACAATTATAATAATTAGAGTACGTGAAAATATTGTCTTTTTTTTTAAAAAGATTAAACATACTTAAAATAATGAGAAGCAAACAAAAGTGTTGCTTTCTATTTTTTGAATTAATATTATGTTTTTCTGTATATAGTTATGTTCAATGTAAATAAAATATTTAATCAAGTTTTAAAAAGTTTCTGTAATTATTTAATTAATAATATTTAAAGTGTGTCAATTCATTTTTTTACAGCTTAAATTTTAGTTTAATTCATAAGTGGAAGAGTTCGTCTAAATAATTCACAACGCAAACTCTTAATTTTATTCGTAATTATTCAAATATAATAATTACATTTTGACGCGAATTATAATTTAATTTTATTAATGCTTCGCGTTGCTCTTCTACTAGAATTTAGGTAAATACGATCACTTATATTATTTGAATTTATCTAAGGTATATAAAATTATATACCAATTTGCTATGAGGTTGCTTGGATGATTTGGACCAATTAACGATTTTGGATATAAATTAAATAGAAAATAAAAAGGTGTAATTATCTGTCCAGCACGTATCAATTTTATTATGTTTGAAAGCGTGTAACATCATTAAAAATCATTTGAAACGATTTTTTCCCGTTGGTCGTAATGTAACGGAATACTTTTGACTGTCCCTGTAAATGAACTAAACATTCTACAAACTTCATTTGAAATAGGGATCGTGCTATGGTAAACGTCAATAACATCCAAAAATTTCAAAGCAATCCTAGTATATTTACGAGAGTTACAGCGCGGCCAGACGGCCAGACAAAACGAAGTCATAAACACTTTTCAACTTTGTTGGAAAGTATTAAAAACTAAATGGACATTAGACGTTTTCGCGTATTTAAGCTGAGCACCAGATGTTTTAATTAGCTATTTTGAATACTAAATATACAAATTTAGTAGTTTGCCGTACCGAGTTACTAAATAGGCAAAGTAGCCAAAGGCCTATTGATTCCGCTGCCTGAAAAATTCAAACATATGTGATTTTCCGCTCACATTATGTGCTAAAGAATAATGTAGTATTAATGAAGAATTTTTACAGGTAAAAAAATTTGAAATATAATGTTTATCAAACCTCAACATCTTAAAGTCTAACAAATCGCTTTAGATGGATAACACAGGTGTGTGTGTGCACACTTCTTTTTCTAAAATTATTCTCTAAAAGGAGTAGCAAATACAAGACTTATGAATATTAAAACACTATAGATGAATTTTAATGATATGCTAAACTTAAATAAATACAGGACCTTCCCAGAATTTCGTGTACAAACTTGGAGGGGAGGTAGAGGACATCGTTAGGAACCATAATTACATAGGAAAGCATGCGCGGAAACGTCACCTTCACGTGATAAAAAGACACAAAGACACAGTAAGGTCACAATGTAGAAAGCAATGTAAAACGCTTTATTACACAGAAAAGAAAACAATGTATGACTTACAAGCATCACAGAAGCTGTTCGAAATTGCATCCATTGGCATGGATACATGCATGAAACCTATGCGAGATGGACTGGCGAACATTTTCGAAGATTCCGGTTGTTGCGTTGATGGTAGCCTCAGTGATGGAGATTCTGAAATGGACTCCAGGTCCATTTTAGAATTTACGGGCGTGTCGTACATAATGCTCTTCATGGAACCCCAGAGCAAATAATCACGAGGAGATAAATCAGGTGATCTGGGGTTAGGGGCATGCGGCGGGACCGCCACGCCCAATCCAATTGTTTCCAAATGTCCGCTCCAAATGGTCACTCGCGTAATGGGATGGCGCCCCAACATGTTGAAACCACAGTCAGCGTCAAACGTGTGCAGGTACATTATTAAGCATTTCCAGAAGAACCGCGTGAATAAAAACGAGATATTTGCGAGCGTCTAGTCGAGCTGGTAAGATGCATGGCCTCGCTAAACTGCCCACCACTATACCCGTCCATATATTAACAGTGAAGCGTTGTTTTGCGGCTCGTGGTCAGGCTCCGTGTGACTCATGTTGATCGCACGCAATCGGCGTCTACAATGAAGAAGCTACGCGTGCCGACCTTGAGAGTTTGCACACAGTATGTCAAAAGTCAAACTAATTTTGAATATAGTAAAGATAGCTTCGAGACTTCAATTGACTAATGGCCTCTAGGAAACACATCCTACACTATCTGGCATTGGTAGTTTGGCGTTTGGTTAGCTTAAGGCGAAAAAAAATTTGCAAAGTCGAATTTGCATGAATTTATTGTTTTCTAGACTAGAAATGTGCAAAAAAATAGAAGCTATTGACTCTACTAAGATATTTATTGGGCGTTTAAATACTAATCTAAACATATATACGAATCATTCCAAAAAGGCTTTGGATGCTCAAAAAATGCTGAAGTATGACCTTTGAGGAGGTTGATTAATTGGGATTTAAAGATCATCGAACACGAAATTCGTATATTTTATGGCGACTGTAATTCAAAAAAGACAAAAAAAAAAAAAAAAAAAAATGAAATTTGACTTTTACTACACAAAAACTCTGACGTTGAGTAAAATCTTTTTTTCTTTTTACAGATATGCATATTTTTACTTTCTTCTATCTTTACAAGAAGAAAGTATGTTTCATGAAAATTTTCGAATTCCAGTTTTCGACGAATTTACACGTTTTATGGGTCAGAGATTCCAAAGACATGTGTTTACAAAATGTCTGTCTGTGAGTCTGTCTGTCTGTCCGTCTGTCTGTCTGTCCGTCTGTCTGTCTGTGTGTGACACAAATTTTGTGGGCGTTCCATCTCAAGAACTAATGCACGGAATTTAATAAAAATTTATATTCAGGTAGTCCCTCATATGGATTGGTGCTGATTAGTTTTTAGTGCAAATCGCCCTGCAGGTAGCGCTGCAATGTAGCATTTTGCAGTATTTCCGGAAAAGCTCTATCTCAAGAACTAATGCGCGGATTTTTATAAAACTTCAGATTGCGTTAGTCCTTGATATGAATGGATGCTGTTTACGTTTTGGTGTAAATCGCCCAACAGGTGGCGCTGCTATGCTGCATTTTGCAGGATTTACACTATTTTCGCAGTAGCTCTATCTCAAGAACTAATGCACACATTTTCATCAAACTTCGGATTTAGTTAGTCCTTCATATGAAATGATGCTGACTACGTGTTGGTGTAACTCGCCCAATAGGTGGCGCTGCTGTGCTGCATTTTGAACTATTTCCTCAATAGCTCTATCTCAAGAACTAATGCACGAATTTTCATCAAACTTCAGATTTAAGTATAACTTGATTAATATTGCTGCTGATTATGTGTTGTTGCAAATCGCTCAACAGGTGGCGCTTCTATGCTGAATTTGTCATGATTTGCGCAATACCTCTATCTCAAGAACTAATGCACGAATTTTCCTCAAACTTCATATTCAGTTAGACGTTGACATAAGTTGGTGATAATTAGGTTCTGGTGTAAATAACCCAATAGGTGGCGCTTCTATGCTGCATTTTGCTGGATTTACACGATTTCAACGACAGTCATACCTCGAGAACTGATGCACGGAATTTCATATTTTTAGAATTCTCTTGATGAACACTGATTGCCGTTTAATTTGGCACTGAGATAGTGAATTTTGAAGTATTGGCATGTATGAGATAAAAGAAAGTTTTGTGATGGCCACAACATACTAGTTCTTTATTACTTTGACAATATTTTAAAAGTGGAAAAAAACACAAGTTCTTTTGAATGAAAGTACTTAGGAAAACGAATTTTCAGGAGATAATTAAAAACTATCATTTTTAGACAAAAAAATTGAATTGGTAAATAGTGATACATGGATAAAAAATATTATGATTTTACAACAAATGAAACAATTGTAGGTATAGTATTTTCATATCCTATTATTGCTTTCTTCACTAAGAGTTAAATAATAATCCTGCACTTTTTGCTTTAAAAAAGCCCCTTAGCAAAGCGCATGCAAAATTAAGTCATTGATAACTAATTAACTTTAATGGAATTATAAAATATAGTGGTTTTGAAGATGAAAGTGAACTTTCCCAATGCTCGCTTGAAGTGTTTTTTTCTTGCTCAAAAATTTTGTATGCATTTAGATTAAGACCTATGGACTTACAATAGCTAGAAAATCTTTTTGGCGCCATTAATGTAAAATGGACTATTATGTGTTAATATATAGGGGAGAGTTGGGTGGAATGGGACAGTGGGAGGAATGGGACAGTAAGTTTTTCTCTTTATATATCATTCTAATCGTTTCATCAATCACACATTAGATGAAGCAATGGTACCCCAATCTTCAGCTGAAACTAGTATGTTGTGGCCATCACAAAACTTTCTTCTATCTCATACATGTCAATACTTCAAAATTCACTATCTCAGTGCCAAGTTAAATGGCAATCTGTGTTCATCATGAGAATTCTAAAAATATGAAATTCCGTGCATTAGTTCTCGAGGTATGACTGTCACTGAAATCGTGTAAATCCAGCATAATGCAGCATAGCAGCGCCACCTATTGGGTTATTTACACCAGAACCTAATTATCACCAACTTATGTCAACGTCTAACTGAATATGAAGTTTGAGGAAAATTCGTGCATTAGTTCTTGAGATAGAGGTATTGCGCAAATCATGACAAATGCAGCATAGAAGCGCCACCTGTTGAGCGATTTGCAACAACACATAATCAGCAGCAATATTAATCAAGTTATACTTAAATCTGAAGTTTGATGAAAATTCGTGCATTAGTTCTTGAGATAGAGCTATTGAGGAAATAGTTCAAAATGCAGCACAGCAGCGCCACCTATAGAGCGATTTACACCAACACGTAGTTAGCATCATTTAATATGAAGGACTAACTAAATCCGAAGTTTGATGAAAATGTGTGCATTAGTTCTTGAGATAGAGCTACTGCGAAAATAGTGTAAATCCTGCAAAATGCAGCATAGCAGCGCCACATGTTGGGCGATTTACACCAAAACGTAAACAGCATCCATTCATGCCAAGGACTAACGTAATCTGAAGTTTTATAAAAATCCGTGCATTAGTTCTTGAGATAGAGCTTTTGCGGAAATACTGCAAAATGCTACATAGCAGCGCCACCTGTAAGGCGATTTACACCAAAAACTAATCAGCACTAATCTATATCAGGGACTACCTGAATATAAATTTTTATTAAATTCCGTGCATTAGTTCTTGAGATAGAGCGCCCACAAAATTTGTGTCACATACAGACAGACAGACGGACAGACAGACAGACTCACAGACAGACATTTTGTAAAAACATGTTTTTTGGAATCTCTGACCCATAAAACGGGTAAATCCGTTGAAAACTGGATTTCGAAAATTTTCATGAAACCAATACTTTCTTCTTGTAAAGATAGAAGATTCTTGTAAAGATAGAAGAAAGTAAAAAGTAGCTGATCTGCATAAGCTTTAGATTGTATAAAGAAAAAGATTATTTCAAGAATCAAAAGTAAATTTGCTTCATATACATTTTATTTTTTTTGTATATTAATGACTTGTTTATTCGCATATGTAATAGTTTCCGCATTTATGGAACATTATACTGTATATTATCCCTAATTTAAACTATTCTTAAAAGCAGCATTTTTGTTTTTACAAGAAGTTTAACATAAAAGAAGGTCGAGGGAGGAATGGGGCATGCCAGCAAAGGGAGGAATGGGACATGTCTAATTCCTTCTTTTTAATAAGATGAATGTAAATTGCTAATATGCAAATATTTTTCAAGGGTAGTATATTAATTATAACATTATAAATACATTCATTTACTTGAAAATGTAAATAAATTAAACTGATGACTTTTTAATGTCATCTCTGAATGACAATCCTGAATTTTCCTTCCAGTGATGAAGGTAATGGAATTTGATATTGTAGAACAGACATTATGAACCTACAATGTTTGTTAGACTGTATATATAGCCAACACTAGACAATTTGTACCTTATCCTACATTGTTTTATAGCTGTCCCATACCTT
Source organism: Maratus speciosus (assembly GCA_963932465.1). NCBI lineage: Eukaryota > Metazoa > Arthropoda > Arachnida > Araneae > Salticidae > Maratus > Maratus speciosus. The sequence continues at coordinate 185,054,743 of OZ010790.1, read as the reverse complement.
TTAGTTAGTGGGGAGGTATGGGACACATTTTGAAATTTACAAATTCTTTATTTATGAAATTGTTTCTGCAAATTATGTTTCTATATTCTTTAAGGACATTAGAAAGTGTTTCATTTTGTCTATACATCGAAATTTTTGTTTTTGTGTCAAACAAAGTTGATTTTCTTATTTTTGTAAAAAGTGTCCCATTCCTCCCCACTCTCCCCTATATATGGCGACTAGATTGAGACTATAGACTTTGAAGTATAACAACTAACAAATCTTTTTGACACCATAAATATAAAATGTACTATTATGTGTTAAAATATATATGGCTAATTTTCTTTTTTAACTTTATGATATACAAAAGGACACCAGCTAAATACGCGAGACGCGAAAATACGATGAAATATTACACAATTTTGACGTAGCAGGGCTACCATTGGTCCGTTTTGGAATACCAGTTATTCTAAAGAAAATTTTTCGTGGAATGTTTTTGTAACATTTGCAATAAAAATAACCTTCGTGGTAATTTAAAAAAAAAAAAAAAAAAAAAAAAAAAATTGCAAGAGAAATATAAAGAGCCGATTTTTCTTTTAAAATAGTGATGTTTAAAATGTGGGAGACCCGCGTAAATCTGTTCAAAATTTATGTGTAGCCATACAAAATAAAAGAAAAAAATCCATACAAATAAACAATGTAACTTATTTTGTTGGAAGTCGGTTAAAAGAGTATTGGAGAATTTTCCAGATTGTCAAAGATTATTTTCGCTACTATTTTTAAGAAGGCGTGAATAAAAATTAATTGATGTTCCTGAGGCCTGCGTAGTGTGTGTCGTTTGCAGCGTACACAGGCGCCTTAAAGGAAACAGCACTGGATTTCGACAGGGATATAAAATTTCTTAACTATATATACATATAAATTTATTTTATATACTAGAATGCATTGTTTTTCTAGATTCTTTATGAATTTTCGCTAGAAATATATAATTGTTTATTAGGAGAGACAATGCCAGTCTAAACCCCTCTGCGACTCTGATTCAGACAGTATTTCAAGAATAGAAGAATCAAAAGGTTTATTGGGGCATCATATAGGGCTATTAAGGCTCCTGTCCCGTCAGGCGAAGACACACGCAATCTATTGTTAAACTATGGGAAGGTTCTTTTCATATATCTCATTTGCATTTTGATATTTTTAAATAATTTTTTTGCATTAGATAGATAAGGCCAATCTCTACAGTCGTCCATTTTTTTAAGTTTTTGAATTTGGTTGCAGTTTTTTTTATGATCACATTTTCACTTTCGGAACTGGTTCCGAAAGTGAAAGTAATTTTATGAAAGAAAAATCATCGTAAAACAAAATGTTAATATTCACCTATTCCCAAATCCAGACTTCCGTTAACAAGTTTAACAATAATGAAGGCATTGTAAGGCTATTTACCTTAGAATAACTCTACTTTGTGTGAAACGTGGTGACATCATAAGAAAAGAAATCCTGAGAATAATTCCCATTCGTGTCCACCATACTGAAATACCCGCCCCATATTTCAGATAGTAGCTGAGTGTACACTGACTGAATTATAGCTCACTTCAAGTAATAACATCACATTTTATGCGAAGCAAAGTTAGTCTGTTTGAAACTTTCCTAACGATATCAATAACATCCTTAAAGCTGTGAATGAAAATCCGGTCTCGACTTGGGGCGAGATACCCTGTATCTTTGACTGAATAAGTGGTCACGACCCGGCACATATGGTAAGCATGTTGGCAGTGACGTCACTGTGACATCTCTACAAGTCACGGTGGTCACGTCGTCAGTCTGTGACAAAAATGCCACCATTCAGCGACGCCACATTGTGACTAAAATATGATCTTCTCCCAAATCTAAAAAAAAAAAAAAAAATACAAGAATACTTAAAAAGATGCCATTGATTGTGAAACTTCTCGTTCTGGCAATTTTTTAAATTTTTGTCACACCACTGGGGCGACATTGCAAGTCACGTACGTCACATCAGGACTGTGACCAAAAAACCATCATATCGTAAAGTCTAGTTCTGACCAAAATGTGAATTAAAAAACCATTGAAAATGAGAGGAAACATTTAAAAAAGATCCGTCGGAATGAGCAGTCATTTACAGGACTGTCAGGACTTCTAAATTTATCGAATTACCGGAAAATGAACTTTAAATGGATCAATTTTAGTTATTATGTAATCAGAAATTATGATTCAAACATAATTTCTGCATTCACTGTAAAAAAAAAACCACTGTAAATTTGCCAGAACAAACTCGATCACAGTGAATATGCTGTACCTTTCTTTGGTTTCCTGACTATATTAACATGGAAAATACAGTAGTTGCGTAAAATTATCAGCACAATGTGCTGGCAATTTGGATGCATTTTTTTACAGCACAAACTGCTGGCGTCCAAATTGCCAGCACATTGTGCTGTTAATTTTACGCAATTACTGTATTTACCATGTTAATATAGTCAGGAAACCAAAGAAAGATACAGCACATTCACTGTGATCGAGTTTGTGCGCGAGATGAACAGTACTTTGTACTCTAAAAATGTTGCTTTTTTTTTACAGTGTGTGCAGCAAGAAAAAAATGTTTTTATTTTAAACTAGCGGCTATGCCCGCTTCGCTGCTCCATTTTCCAAATGAACCTTGATCAAACAAAATTATAAATTCGACCTTGTATTTGAAATTAATATGTATCTTCACCTGGAAAGTCTTTCCTAGCTTGCTGAATACGATGCAAACGCTATTTAGCTATTATATTATCTTACGCTTTAGGCAAAATTCGGACTATTCAGAAGAGACTCTTTTATGGTAGATCTTTAAAGTAGAGGTTGGGAAGGAACTACGGCCGTTATGATCATCAGAAATTAAAATGTTCTCTAGTCACCACACTATTAAAATGAGAGATAATTACAATGATTGCATTGAGTGACCACTGAACATTAATCATGTTCGGATTATTCACTTTCGTTTGTTAGTTTCTGAACTCCGGGCTTCTCAGCTTGGTGCTGTGTATGCTTCTGGTAGCTTAAATACAATCTCTCTCTACGCTACATTATATTTTGTAATATACGTCTTCTTCTGGCAGGTCTACTGCAGTTTTTTATCTTCGGATTAAAGCAGAGTAAATGCAGTCAAAATATATAATAAATTATTTGCACACAAAGAACTGATTAACTTTCATATTTAAAAGAAATGTGAATCATATAAAAGTGGATTTTCAAAACTGAAGTGTTTGAATAAAATTAAATAGTATCATTTTCACTGCTATTTCATTTTTTATATACCAATTGCAATCATGCAACTGTTAACCTAGAAGAAACCCCTCGATATCTGATTATGATAGAAAGATAAACCTCTTGTTTTCATCCAATCAAAATCTTCCTAATCTTCCATAATCGGGTGCACAGGTAAGTTTGACGTCAAACATTAGAAGTGTTTGCAACTACATGGTTACAAATGTACCAGAGTTAGATATAAAACAAAGGTAATTATGAACCAAACTACATTCCATTAAATAAAGTCAATTTGCTGTTGACTGAATTATATTAGATCTTTCACCAAAAATACTATTTGAGGATGATAAATAAAGTCAGTTATACAGAACTTAATAACCTAGTACGTAATAATTTTTTTGATGCACCGAAGGTTTTTTATTATGTTTTTTCATTTCTCAAATGAGCATTATAGCACGGAGAAATAAATAGGCTTTTTATTTTCAAAATGACATTATTCTTCAGTCTATTGCCTAAATAAACCTAAAATCGTTAATTTTTCACTAAGTTTGGTGGCTATGTCTGTGCGTCATATTTTTTTCCGAGTATTGTCATTCCAAGTATTGCTTATTTAGAGATAATAAAATAACAGCAGATGAAAAATATACAGTGTGTCCACATATAACCTAACCGACCTTTATTTTCGCAACCGTTGGTCCTAGATGCATACTTCCAATTACAAAAATGGTTTAAATAAGGTAAAGAATTATTTTTAAAGCGATTTGGGTCAAGAAAAACATTTATTAAAAAATTACGAAACTTAAATTTTGATACGGTTCCCCGGTCCTATAAGTGATATTTACTAAAAATTTACTGTGACACTAAAAAGTAAGACAAAAAAAAGTTCCATTCATCTAACATTAAAATTTACCGAGTTATGAAATTTTGAAATGCGTGACTTATACCACTTTTTTGCATATCAATACAGATGATTTCGACCATGCTTTCAGGGGTCGTGTATAAAGTACTTAAACTTATTTCAAGGTATCTGCACTTTGAAAGGAATCGTACAAATATTACGATTAACTTTTATTAGTTAAGTTTCAGATTAGTTAAATAATTGTATTTTAACATATGTTTTATTTTGTAAGGATTTGAGGCTAAGATTTCTTTTAACTAAAATTATGTTATTTTCATAAGGTTTTATTTAACTTGACTGTCTTTTCAGTTTAAAATTTGAACTCGAACTTTGACTTACTTTTAAATGTCCGATCGAAGTTAAATTTTAAATACCGACTTAAATCCGATGACAATGCAATATTATTATGATTTTCGACTCTTACCATCTTATACATACTTATATTAGAGGATAATCAAGAAAAATTCGGATAGATTACCGTCAAGAAGTTTAAGAAAGAGTTTTAGATTAGATAACATAAACCTGCGATGGTTGTGTTTTTTAACTTTTATAATTACATTTTATGTATTTTTTAACGCTGAATTAAAAAACTACCTTCACTTTTAACCATCATGTCAAGATTTTTCGCAAATCGTAAATTTCAAGGTTAAAAATAGCGAAAAATCTGATACTATAAAATAGATGTAAGACTTTTTTATTCAGTTTAATTTTATTTAATTCAACAATTTATTATATTTTTTCACTTTACTGGGTTTCTTACAGCTAAACAGCTCGGGCGTCCGATGAAGTTGGGAGGAGAGGCGGGATCAGTTTTAACTTTTTAGCTTTTTAACTTTGAAATTTGCGATTTGAGAAAATTCCTGACGTGATGGTTTAAATAAAGGTCATTTTCAGTTTCAGTGCTAAAAAATATATAAGAATCAATTTTCAAAAGCTAAAAAACATGCCACAACCCAAAATTTGAAAGCCAGTGTATTCTAACAGCATTTTAAAATATGTATCATTTTGTAAAGAATTGAGGCTGTTGTTATTCATCCTTTTATTTAACAAAAAGTCTGCTATTTTTATCCTCTTATAATATTCAGTACAAATTGTACATTTTGCAGTAATATGTCAAAATGTCTACTAAATTTGTGAATGACCCCTAATATGCAGCAAAAAAATATACTCCAACTTTAAACAGCTATTACTCGGTCAATTTTAATAGTAGAATAACGGGACTTTTTTTTGCCTTACTTGTCAGTGTAACGGGGAAATTTTACTAAATATAACTTATAGGACCGGGGGACCGTATAAAAATTTAGATTCTGTAATTCTTCACTAAATTGTTTTTTCGCTTCAAACTTTTTTATCTTAACCCTGCACCTAATTTTGACCATTTTTGTAATTGGAAGTATGCATCTAGGACCAACGGTTGCGAACATAAAGGTCGGTCAGGCTATACGTGGACACACTGTATAATACTAAATCTTCTTTTGTCCGTTTGCTTCATAATCAAAAACCATAAATTTACTAATCGCTAAGTTCGAATTTCATGTAATCTTCTGCAATCGGGGTCACTGTCCACAGAGTCTCTTTCAAATGCAAAAGAAACATCCAACAGTTCAGTAAATACGCCAATTAGCGGGTAACCTGATTGCGGAAGATAAATCCAATATCATTCAAAAACCTTCAAAAACGAAGAAAAGGTACGTCAAAGAAAAAAAAATCTGGAAAAGGGATGTCAAATTAAAAAGATCATTGGAAACTTATTTCAGTAAGCAATTTTTATTGTAAAATGTTTTCTTGTGTGGTATTAATAATGCATAATTGCATTAATTTTCTTAAGAATAATCTTTAGTACTTAAAATTTGAAGCAGTAGACATTTCTAAGAGTGAAATTGGCGATATGTGTTTAAAAAAAAAAGAGTGGACAATATTCGCTGATCTGAGTTTCGAGGTTATAAAAATCACAAGTTTGGGGAAAAAAACCCAGCATATTTCCGTAGTAAAGTAGGAGAAAAATATTTTAAATGTCTGAAATTAAATTATTTACGATATGTGTGTATGGGGGGGGGGGAGACATTTTCATTAAAATTTATATCCACTTTTATAATATTAACTGCTATTTATATAATTTACACTTCAATATAAAAAATTGCTCCAAAAATGCTGTCTTACATTTGAAAAATCACCTGTATAATGTGAAAATCGATGGGGCTGATGTCACGTTTACGCTTTTTTGTATTAAAATCAAATTATTTGGCGACAAAAGTAAAATCAAAATAAAGAAACATGTAACTCATAAGTATCGTCATTTTTATAATTACATCTGCTAGTTTTTTCTGTAAGGGTTAGATAATAAAAAAAAATAATAAAAAAATAAAATTGTTACTCACAAGGAAGATCTCCTTAAAGCGCATACTCAAAATATTTTGAAAAAGGAAATGCTAATAAAACTAGTAAATCTGCAGATCAAGAGCCTCAACGTCATTTCTGAAACTCATTGTTTTTAGCAAACTTTGTGTAATATTAATCTTTCTACAAAAACAAAATTTAAACTTTTTAATTTACACAAACATTTATAAAAGGAAAAAAAAATATTTCGATAGTTTCAGACATTAGAAGCGTTAAATTAAACACGTTGTTATGTAATGATATTCTGAAATTCTCACAAGCTACTTATTCTAGTAATTTTTATATCTAACAAAAACATAGCTGTGAAAAAAGGGATCCAAGTTCTGTAAAGACAATGGCAAGAAAAGAAGTGATATCTAAGCGGGAGCCAAGTTCAAATAAAATTCACTCAAACTTACCTACTGAAGTATTATAGCATTTTTTAAATTGTTTAGAAATAAAAATTATTGATAGCATATTAATAATAAATCTAGAACTTGGCAAGTTTTTACCCACGAGTCATTTATTTTTAATAATGACATTATTATATCAAATCTGGTTATTTCATGTTTGGAAACCTTCATTTGAGTGAGCTCCTTCCCCTTGAAGGATGGTGGGATAAAATATATCCCACATAATTTTAACTGCAAAATGCCACATTGACACTAGAATTCAGGACTAAAAAGTTTAATTTTATTAAATACGTGAAAAGAAGCTTTTACCCATTTTGAAATAAATTTGTTTTTAAATTCTGGTGTGATTGAATCGTTTCAGCATGTCACGAATAAAAGATCTTTGCCCCTGAAGGGTTAAAGGGTGCAGTCTCTAGAGGGATGACCAAGAACAAGCATAAATGTATTTGTATCTTTCTCAGGCCTTTTAGTCTGTTTGCATTGAGGTTTCCGAAGGGTGGGTGCTAGAGTGATAACCAAAGACGAGTGGGAATGTATTTGTGTATTTATTGGTTTATCAAATCTTTAACATGCGTCATTTGTTTATAATAATAACTATATTAATTTTTTTATAATGAGATTGTTGTTAATATTAACATCACCATTTTATTAAGACATGAAATTGATAGGCATAACATTTATCAAAAACTTGCCACGTTCTAGATTTATTATTAATATGCTATCAATAATTTTTATTTCTAAACAATTTAAAAAATGCTATAATACTTCAGTAAGTAAGTTTGAGTGAATTTTATTTGAACTTGGCACCCGCTTAGATATCACTTCTTTTCTTGCCATTGTCTTTACAGAACTTGGCTCCCTTTTTTCACAGCTATGTTTTTGTTAGATATCATTACTTTTTGTAAAGTTACAATATATTTAGACACTTTACTTAATGCTTTTTAATGTGTTTACATGAGACTATTTTATTCACCAAGCAACATTCAATTTTAATTTAAATTTCTTACAACAAACTATTTGGCTGTCAATTTGCGGCAGAAATCTATATTTTAATACTGCTACACTGAATGCATGTTTTGAAACGAAATGTATTGATTCGAAATTTTTATTGTTTCTGAAACAACAATTCCTATTAAATTCCTATATTAAATTTTCCTATTAAATTTTCCAATTAAATATCCTATAGCTGGGCCTGCTTTTTTGTACTGAAAGTGAAAAATAAAGTTATGTGCTTATGCCACACTATGTATCATTCATCCATGGGTGCGGGCAAAGAGGCAATGCAGAGGAAGGACATTGCTCCTCCCTGGATTTTCAAATTTAATTAACTAAATAAACTTTTCTCTGATGATTTTGAAAATAACAAGTGGGTAAGTGTGATCACAGATCGCACAGAGGGTTTCATTTAATATTCCTTTCAAAACACTTTATCCTTTTGAAAAATGTGTTAGTTCCACATTTTGCAACCAGGGGCGCACTCTATTCTAAACCAACCTCTATCCGAACGAAACTCCGTTTTACATACTATCCGTAGATATATTAGTCGAGGGTATTAAGCCCATGGCACCCGAGATAAGTAGGCGCCCCTGGCGATAAAAAGTGGAACTAAAATATATAAGACCATGGTGCATAATATGAAAGAATGGTCAAAGGAGTGTCGGCAAAAGTTGGAAAAGTGCTCCCCGGGTGAAAAGGGCGGAGGTTAGAAAAATTGCTTAAAATACACAAGTTAGAGCCCGGAGGAGTAAATAATATAAGACTTTTTGAAAATTTTATGATTTGTCGTGTGGTCTGAGGTATCAGCTATACGTATGCAAAAAGTCATGTCTCCAACTTAATTAGGGACTCCCTTAGAAAGAATTACTTAAAATACATATGTGGTAGCTCAAAGGGTTAAGCGTAAGACTTTTTCAAGATTTTAATGATTTGTCGCCTGGCCTCAGGTGTTTTGCTATAAGTATGCAAAATTTCAAATCTGCAATTTAAAAAGGGGCTCAGTTAGAAAGACTTGCTTAAAATACGCATGTGGAAACCCAAAGGGTTAAATGTACGACTTTTTCAAAATTTTATGATTTCTCGTTTGATGTGAGGTGTTCAGCTATAAGTATGCAAAATTTCACGCCTCCAACCTAATTAGAGGCTCACTTTGAAAGAATTGTTTAAAATACCCATAGGGGAGCCCAAAGGGTTAAATGTATGACTTTTTCAAAATTTTATGATTTCTCGCTTGATGTTAGGTGTTCAGCTATAAGTATGCAAAATTTCACGCCTCCAACCTAATTAGGGTTCACTTAGAAAGAATTGTTTAAAATACACATATGGGAGCGCAAAGGGTTAAATGTACGACTTTTTCAAAATTTTATGATTTGTCGTTTGATGTGAGGTGTTCAGCTATAAGTATGTACAATTTCACACCTCCAACCTAATTAGGGGCTCACTTAGAAAGGATTGTTTAAAATAAACATGTGAGATAAATTTACAACTTTTTCAAAATTTTATGATTTGTCATTTGATGTGAGGTGTTCAGCTGTAAATATGCAAAATTTCATGCCTCCAACATGTATAGTTTCTGAGAACGGGCTCTGTGACGGACAGAATATCTCAATTTGTTGATTTTCTGTAAGCAAGTAAACCCAGATAAACCCCCAGTAAGTAGATAGGTTTACAATGGAAGTCTATGGGAATTTGGAGAAATATTAGAGATATCGCCAAGGTGGCGTCACTTTTGGCGACTAATTTTGGTCGCCAAATTTGGCGATATATCGCCATGTTGCGAGAAACTTGGCGGTATTTGGCGACAGAACAGCGTCCCCTCCTACGGCAAATTAAAATTTCGCCTAATAGATGCAATGGTAAAGTAAAAATGGGCACCCCCAGGTGGGTAATTCATCGATTTTCTCAATTTTTTTATTTTTTTCTTTAGTTTTATAGTGTAAACGAACTTCGCTCGAAATTTGAAGTCTGTAGCTGCAGTAGATATACCAGATCTTTTTGATGAGTGAGTCAGTCAGTCAGTCAGTCAGTGGTAAAATTATCGATTATCAGACATTTTCAAATGTCATTATCTCGGAAACTAATTATGCGTTATTTATAAAATTTTGGATTTTAGGTAATTAGTGTGGCCTTACTACACATTTCGTATAACAAGTACGTAGGTCTCATAGATTTCCACGAGTAGAGCATTGAAATTTGACGAAAACAGCTCGAAATGGTTCGTGTAAATAACACACGGCTATGTCAGGCGAACTTGGCTGACACACTGCCGTGTGTCTAGATAATAAAGCAAATTTCTTCAGGGGGGCTCTGCCCCCTGAACCCCCGTTGTGTAATTTATTTTGCATTTGTAATATTCTATTGATTGAGTTAATGATTATTCTATATCTTAGATTTCTTTTTACACTGCGATTTATAAGGATAAGCAACAATTTGGTCAAGCATTTTACGTTATCCTAATATCCATACAGCAGTATTTACTTGCCTGCTAACGGTATCTAACGGTATCTAACACCTGTATCTAATGGATAAAGAACTTTAGGAAATGTAAACTGAGACATCTAATTTAGAAATCTAATACCGTTATAATTTTTGTTTTCAAAAAATAATTTTGATTACCATTCTGCAATATTTATATCTAAGATCTAATCTAAATATAAAAAAATGTACTCGGTAGCATTAACTTACTAAAATCACCCTAAAGTAGGGGGACTTATAAACCTAACGGTTAATAATTCATCATCGTGTCCACTTCCAATTGACTAAATAAATAAACGTGATTTGGCACCGTTAAGTATTTTTTGTGATAGCCTTTTAATAGTATCCACATTTAATTTAAAATCGTGATGTAACAAATACCGTTGAAATTTGACGCAAACTTATGTTCAGGTCAAATTACGAAAGGTTAACTAACCTTTTATTTCCCTTAGCCGGACTTTTTGTTTCATTATTCGAAATAAGGATTATTTTAATAATTTAATTTATTTTACACTCTACAAGCTGTTACACGGGACGTTGTTCACGTAGCATTAAAATGGAGATAAATGCATTAAGTAAAACATTTCACCCCCCACCAGACATGCCAAATCTCAGGCTTTTGCACATTACTATTATCTTAGAGAAAATGTTCTTTTAAATCGCTCAAATGTTTCAATTAAGTAAAGTAACATTTTCTGTATTAAAATACTGGTATCCAGAACGCCGGAGGCTTGGCAGCTCTGCTCCTCTTAATAAAAACATATATGATTAACCAACACTTTATCACATTTTACAGGAGACAATACGGAATTTCTTATTTGTATGACCTTACATATATCTCAGTCATAAAAATGTAAAAGTTTGTGCCAATTAATACACACAATTGCGAAAATGAAATTGCAACCAATGAGAAAAGGATGGCCAAGTAAAATCGTGTAAATCAAGGAATCTTTCTTCGTAGTGCTGGGAAAATACTGCTACAAAAATTATTTTAGGTGGTATTTGGTGTGAAATGTTTATATGTATTCATTCCTGTCCTATTTATCTTTTTTATTATTTGTAATTTGCTTATTTCATTTTCCTTTTGCACGTGAAAATCTTACAAATTAAAATTAGCTCTTTGGAAGAAATTGTTATTCCTTTTTTTTTTTTTTTTTTTTTTTTTTTTTTTTTTTTTTTTTTTGGGCAACAATAAATTTATAAAGTTTAATAGAATAATGTCAGTTTATTCTGTATGAAAATAACGAACTTTTTCATTTATAATCAAAATAGTTGAATAAATAAATAAAAATATTATTCTATATAGTATATAAATACTATTTTCCTTTCTGCGTTTAAATCAATCTATATGCAAATATCTATACAAAGGCATTCATTAATTCATTCCTTTTAACTTTGATTTGACTTAAAAAAACATACATACTTTCACATTTATGATACTTTTAGATGAGATGTGGTTGCTACGCAACGGTTAAAAGAAAAAAAAATGAAATATAAATAAATTCATAAAATAAAATGTTTTATATTTATTCGAACACATGTATAAAATTACATCTTAAGTTATACACCTAATTTAAAAGCTCTGACAAATGTTTTGACAAAATTGCAAACTAATAGGAATAATTTAATACTCTTATTTAAAAATTTCAGCATCCAAAATTTACCATTTAAATCTATTATTCTTATGAGCGATTTCTTTCAACAAATGAAAATTTGAAAATCGTCTGACTTCCCATAGAAAAGCATTATGCCACAAAATAAAATGTTCTATATATTCCGAACGAATGAACCAAATTTAACCCACAACTATACAGCTAAATCCGGGGAGCTCACCAGCATACATTCTTAAATCCAAGCTAATCGGATGCTTTTTACGGCAGTTATCGAGGGACAGACAGACTAACTAACACTGACGTTTCGGCAATTACTCAAATATGTAAAAAAGATCTCTCACAAGGAGGGCCAACCTTGTTAATCACAGATTTTGATTATTTTAATATAATTTGTAGAGTATAGACCTCTTAATCTCAGGTTCAACGGATTTTATACAATACTTGTTAGTTCTTGAGAAACCGATGGGTCTAATATTAGTACACAACTTAAATACTTACTTTGAAACAAAAAGGGCAGTAAAGGCCTTTGTAACAAAAAGGGCGTAGCTCAGCTGGTACGGCGTTTGCTGGCTGACCCGCGGGCCCGGGTTCGATACCCGAACGCGCTACATTTTTTGTCTTTCTCATTTTTTGTTTTATAAATATACTTGTAATTATAATTTAATAATTTCAATTAAAAATTTTAATATCGTACATGAAGTATAATGTTAACAAATTTAAATTTAACATTTTTTATTTTGAACTATTATTTCTCATCCTTTGCAGGCATTTAAAAAGAAATTGTATCTATTATTGAATAATAAAAATTCCAAAATCGTTAGAAACCTGTTGTGGTGCCATCTAGTTATGATAAAATAAAACATATTCAAATAAAATAAAAATAAAAGCAGAAAGAAGATAGAGGGGAAAACGAAATATTTAAAAGCGCAAGCATACATATTACAAAATTAAAAATCTTTAATATGCAAAAAATCCGTTGTAATTTAATTCCGATGCTAATTTTTAATGTAATTATGTTTGTTACTTTAAAAACGGAGTAATAGTATCATCGTATTGATTTCCCTTGTTAAAGCAATGAATAAATGATATTTCCTTAAAATCACGAATTGACACAATTGTTCAATATCATTGCATACATACTGAATATATGAAATACATTTTAAAAGTGATTTTTAAAAAATTATCAGTTTTATGATGTTTTATACAAATATTTAGTTAAAGGTAAAAAAAAAATTAAATAGGTTAAAATTATAATTGAAATACAACAGTATAAATTTTAATTGACAATGCGATTATTAAGTTATAATTACAAGAATATTTATAAAACAAAATATAAGAAAAACAAGTTTAGTGCTTTCGGGCATCGAGCCCACCGATCAGCCAGCAAACGCCGTACCAACAGACCTACGCCCAACCTATCCTTATCGTTACAAAGTAAGTATTTAAATCATATACTAATATTAGTCCCCCGGTTTCTCAAGAACTAACGAGCGTTGTATAAAATCCGTTGAACCTGAGATTAAGGATTCTATACCCTAAAACATATATTAAAATAATCAAAATCTGTGATTAACAAGGTTGGCCCTCTCCTTGTCAGATGCAGCGGTAGAAAATCTGTAAAAAGAATATTTTTTCGAGTATTTGGCGCAAAAAGACGAACGATCCACACTATTTGGAGAACCAATACATTTCATGGTCAAAGTCAAGAGATTGAAATGCATTTATAAATTTCTTGTTAAATAAGTATTTAAATGCCTAATACTCTATCAATTTATTAAACGGTGGCTTAGTTTATTATTTTTTCTATAAGCTTATATAATTTATACAAATTGAGTGTTGCTGTAATTATTTAATTTTATACGGTGTCACCTGCGGGATAAGTTTTAAATGTATTTTGATTAAGAATGCTATCATCAACCTTCCTACCCTGAATGAGTCTAATTGACCCATTTCTATAATTCATTTCATTCGATTTGAACCAGAAATTTTTACGTATAGTAAGATAAATAAAAGGCACCGAAAACTAATTTAAATAAATACATTAAATAGGTTTAAAAGAAAATTCTGGTGTCAAATGTTTTTATTAAGGTTCAGTAAAATTTCAACAGGGTAGGAAGGTTAAACATTTCGATATTAAATCGTTGTTTCTATGGCAACAATACCTTTCTTTTGTTGTCTCTGACACTAATAATATCGAAGTCAAATTGCCAATGCTCTGAATTGGGCCTAAATTTTGAGTTTGAAACAATTTTAATCCATTTAAATTTTGTTCTAAACAGCATAATTACGATAGTTACATTTCATTATATACACATTTAAATGTATATTACAAAACTGTAGTTATAAAAATGTATTTATTTAAGTTAAATTTACTTAAACTATCTGTGTATGGAAAGTTGAAAAAGTTTTTCTTAAAGAAAATTTATCATAGTATTATTCAAAATTTGGTTGTGTCGCCAACCAGCGTTAAATCACAAAAAATGAAATTTTCATTATTATTTTACGAACACTAAATCGAGGATATGCCAATTTTTTTTTATAAACATATATATCCTCATGAGAAGATTATTCTATAATTTTTTCAAATATTTCTCAGCTTGCGCTTATGGAGAACTTCCTTAATGCCATTTTTTCAGTTGAATTTTTCTTAACCTGACGCAAAATATAAATCGCCAAATCTTATTTCAATTGCAATATTTCAACTGAATAATTTTTTAAGCATTACGAACATTTCCTTCCATGTTTAAGTGGCTGAGAGGTTCTGCTCTCGAAACTGGTAGACGGGAAGTGCTGGGTTCGATCCCAATCGCGCCCGTCGGCCTAACCGTTCGGAGTTTTCGTGGTTTTCTTCGAACCATGGATTTCCATGCGTTAATACGGGTTAGGTTCCCTTAGAAAGACCCCCACGAAAGGCACTCCCCCTCGGGCCTATATCCCTAGTGTAGATAATCGGCCGTCACAAAATCAACCAACCAACCAACAACCAACCTTCCATGTTTAAATTAAATATTTTCGTTTTTTAATATCATCACTCATTAAAACTGATTTCTTTCTTTCTTTTTCTCCCTTTTTTTAATTTTAAATAAATTAAATAACAATTTTTTCTTTTATTTTTCAAGCAGTTTCAATTTTTTCACTAACGATAAAGTTCGCAAAGAAATAAAATGGTAACCTTATCGTCCAAAATAACAGAACTTTCCGTCATAATTCTATAACTAATCTACGTAGAACGATGGGTTGTAGTTTAAAACCTTCCCTGAAGTGATACCTATCTAACAATATAAGTTCCGTCAAAATCCATGCAGTAGAACTCGAAATATAGACGTTCGGAACGAAATTTCCGTTTGGATCTTTTATATATCAACACAAAAAACCCTTAACGGGTTAACAGTTTGTGACGCAGCATTTTATCTTATTGCTATAAGAATTTTAAATATGGAACTTGAAAATAATGATATCAAATTTTAAGTGACGCTATGCTATTAATTAATGTATATATACATACATGTATATTATTTATTTCATCATTTTATTTTTGTTTTACTTATAATTGGAAGTGTAATAATTATGTTAAATTTAAAAGGATGTATAAAAATTTATTCATTGATGCTTTATCAATCACATCTTTCATAAATTCAAAATATGAGTTTTAAAAGATATGATATCAAAATTTAAGTGACGCCTTGATGTAGCTTTAAACAATGTTTTAAAATTCAATTTCAATTGTTTTCGGTTTGGCTAAATATATTTACACATCTAACCAAAACTTTTAATTTACCAATACACTGTTAAAAATATCACTCTCACTGAACCTACACAATGCACTGTAATGTATTTATATGAAAAATTTGATTTATCTTTTGTGCCACGCTATCCAAAATCAAAAGTAAAATTTATGTAAATGATTTTTGTACGTCATATTATCCATTTGCATACATTTCGTTTAGTTTGGATACAATGACGCACAAAAATCATTTACATAAATTTTACTTTTGATTTTGGATAGCGTGGCACAAAAGATAAATTAAATTTTTCATATAAATACATTACAGTGCATCGTGTAGGTTCAGTGAGAGTGATATTTTTAACAGTGTATTGGTAAATTAAAAGTTTTGGTTACATGTGTAAATATATTTAGACAAACCGAAAACAATTGAAATCGAATTTTAAAACATTGTTTAAAGCTACATCAAGGCGTCACTTAAATTTTGATATCATATCTTTTAAAACTCATATTTTGAATTTATGAAAGATGTGATTGATAAAGCATCAATGAATAAATTTTTATACATCCTTTTAAATTTAACATAATTATTACACATGCAATTATAAGTAAAACAAAAATAAAATGATGAAATAAATAATATACATGTATGTATATATACATTAATTAATAGCATAGCGTCACTTAAAATTTGATATCATTATTTTTAAGTTCCATATTTAAAATTCTTATAGCAATAAGATAAAGTGCTGCGTCACAAACTTTTAACCCGTTAAGGGTTTTTTGTGTTGATATCACTGCTTTTTTTAGGTTAATAATAAAAAGATAAAAATAAAAAAACTTAAAGACCAATGGTATGAACTCGTAATCGTGATTTTCATTCACCTTTAATTCTCCTGCCCCCCCCCCCCTCTCTCTTAGAAAAGCACACCTATATACAAAATGGGAATTTTTTTATGGTTTGTTTCATAGATATAAAGCTTCGTTTAATTTTACTACGTAAAAAGTTTACTTTTTTAAGAAGAATATCAAGAAATATTACTCTTTAAACCTTTTTATTTAAAATACAATAATTGCTCACTAATAAAACTACATAAATCTATCTAAATCAAATTCTAACCTACAATGTTTTGCACTAGATTAATATTAACACAATTATTCTAATTGGTAAACAAATCATATTAGATGTAAATTTCCAACTGGGCGAAAAATGTCCGGACCAGGATTCGAACCCGGGATCGCCTGGCTGGAGCCGCCAGTGCTCTGCCATCTGAGCTATCCCGGACGATTCTGGTCGAACTTTTTCACCCAGCTAACCATGGTGATTACAGCATCTGGTCTGAAACCTGGTTCAGCTCAACAGAATAAATCTCAGGTAATGGAACTCCAGAAATCGCTGGATACGAAATTACACTAGATTAATATTAACACAATTATTCTAATTGGTAAACAAATCATATTAGATGTAAATTTCCAACTGGACGAAAAATGTCCGGACCACTGGCGGCTCCAGCCAGGAGATCCCGGGTTCGAATCCTGGTCCGGACATTTTTCGCCCAGTTGGAAATTTACATCTAATATGATTTGTTTACCAATTAGAATAATTGTGTTAATATTAATCTAGTGTAATTTCGTATCCAGCGATTTCTGGAGTTCCATTACCTGAGATTTATTCTGTTGAGCTGAACCAGGTTTCAGACCAGATGCTGTAACCACCATGGTTAGCTGGGTGAAAAAGTTCGACCAGAATCGTCCGGGATAGCTCAGATGGCAGAGCACTGGCTGCTCCAGCCAGGAGATCCCGGGTTCGAATCCTGATCCGGACATTTTTCGCCCAGTTGGAAATTTACATCTAATATGATTTGTTTACCAATTAGAATAATTGTGTTAATATTAATCTAGTGTAATTTCGTATCCAGCGATTTCTGGAGTTCCATTACCTGAGATTTATTCTGTTGAGCTGAACCAGGTTTCAGACCAGATGCTGTAATCACCATGGTTAGCTGGGTGAAAAAGTTCGACCAGAATCGTCCGGGATAGCTCAGATGGCAGAGCACTGGCGGCTCCAGCCAGGAGATCCGCGGTTCGATTCCTGGTCCGGACATTTTTCGCCCAGTTGGAAATTTACATCTACTACAATGTTTTGCTTAATAATTGAGTATCCATTTTCATTGAGCAATAGTTCAAATATACATACATTCCATACAGAAATCAAATAGCACAGGAAAACATCAATCTTTCACAGCATCAAATGAAATTAAACTCTAAGAAAAAAGTTGCCAAAGTGAACTGGTAACATTAAATCGCCAAGACCTCGCCAAAATGTAATCTCATTGATATCATGATAAAGCAACGATAAATGACTAAATCTCTTAAATATAATTGCTGTTCATAAAAGATATTGAAGATTGGTACTAATCTGAATTTTCGAGACCCAAATTAAATTTTTTGGGGCCTATTTACCAGTATTTAAAATTGCAGATGTAGTTGAGAGGCATTATATGGAATAATATTTTTACATTTGAAAGACAGATGGCAGCACCATCAAACACTAATTTCAATAATTCAGAAATGTAAACGGGATTGATTTTACTAGATTACGTTTGTAATTTTCAGTACCGTTTTTTAAAGTGTTACTTAATTAGTAATACATGTTAAGTTTGTAACACAAAAAAAAAAAAAAAAAAAAAAAAAAAACATGAGCTTGAGCATTTATTTATTATTTTTTTACGCATAGAGAGGGTTTAAAGTATGAAGTTACCATTTTATGAATTTAATGCAAAGTAAAAGAGAAAAATGTACGCATTTTTATTTGTTCAATCGATATTTTCCTTTTATGTACAGTTTTTTACACATAAAAATTCGTATTTTCCTCAGCGAAACGGATTGAAATACGCTACATATAAATAAACTATACACTTTTAATTTTTTTTTTCAATTATCCTAAAAATTTCAAAATATGTATGACTTTTAAAAATTTACTTTTTTAAATTTTGGATGTATGACTTTTTTTTTTTTTTAATCTCGTAGTCTTCCATTTACAGTTAGAATAACGGCATGTATTATTATTATTATTATTATTAAAAACGTAATGGTAGAATAACGGCCTGTTTTTTTCTTTTTTTTATTATAAGGGCAATGGAAAAAATAAAAACGCATAATTTGAATTTATGTACCGTAGAAAAACAGAAATTCATTTGTGTTAAAAATTGTAAATAAAAAAAAACTGTTGTAGACTGAACAAATACAATTTTCGGTTTTAATATATTCTTTTTTCCGTCTTATATAAAAATTGGCTTTCGGCGCGCCTTAGAAACCTTTCCGTTTCCGCGTTAGGCAGATACCGGCTTACGGAGCACGTATTAATGTTATTTTCAATGGATTCGCCGGGACTTGAAAGTCTTTCCGTAGTAGGCAGATTTCCGGCTTACACAGAGTCCGCCTTAGACAGATCTTACAGTATTTTTATTTTTTGAAAAATTGTCACGAAATAGTGATATGTGAAATTCTTAAAGAAAAAAATCAAAATAAACAGATACATTCTTATAGAAACATAAAATCAAATTTACTTTATTAACTGACTTAAAAAGGATAAAAAAGAAATGCTTACTGCTTCGAAAAGGACAGACCTCACAACGTATGTATTGCAAGACCAGCGCTTAACCGACTGAGCTACAGAAGGTACGGAAACATTCCCCTAACAGTTGAACAGAAGAAATTATGCGCACGAATACAGAGGCGCAATTTCAGTGAAATTCCCATAAATGGCTGAAAAATATAGGCCGATTTTTCATGCTTATTATATAACGAATAAGAGTCTTCCAGGAAACAAACATGGTCTTATTCGATTCATCTAGAATAGATTCATATTATATATTAATTTTAATAAGATCGTCCATGTCATTTTCGGAGGGAAAAAATGTGAAATAAAAAGAAAACTAGAGTTTTTCCGGAAACAGCTGTTATCTTATTCCCTTCACATAAAACAGATTCATATTATATATCAATTTAAAGAAAATCGCCCGAGCCGTTTTCCAGATTTTTCTTTAGGAACTTCTTCCATCGCTTTCGCTTTAAAAAAATGACTATTTAGATCTCAAAATATACTGCACGTAGAAATGTAAAAATTTCAGAATAGAATTAGGCTGCAGATATAAGACTGTTCTAAAAAAATCAGAATAATAAAAGCTATATTTGCTGAGTTATTGAAAGGCGGTTTTTCGGGTTTTCTTTTAAGTCGAGTTAGTTGTATATATGAGTTCCGCCATCTACGAATTCTACGATACGATACGATACGATTTTAGGCTTAAGGCTGCGTCACTGGAATACTATCGTCTTCCATGATAAGTGGATTAAGAGAGTTTGTAATTTTTT
This sequence comes from Maratus speciosus, assembly GCA_963932465.1. Taxonomy (NCBI): domain Eukaryota; kingdom Metazoa; phylum Arthropoda; class Arachnida; order Araneae; family Salticidae; genus Maratus; species Maratus speciosus. Next base: position 185,034,637 of record OZ010790.1, on the reverse strand, counting down.
TCTTTTTTTAAATGAACTTGTGTTAAAATAATTTCAACAATTTTATTAATTATAAATTACTGTTAACACCGAGCCGTCAGAAAAAAAAATGAATTGGGTGGAGGGGGATTATTTAATTTCTTTAAATAATTAGCAATTTTTTTTCAACAAAATTTAAATGTCAGAATTCAGGTGACTCTATGCCATTCGATAATTTAGAAATTAAACAGAATTTGTTATCTTAAAAACATTTATGGCGGACTAAATTAACTCATGTAGCCGAATGGCAGAATTTTCTGCCAAGAAGTGTTATTAGTTAAACAGAGAAAAAAAAAAAAAAAAAAGAAGAAAAAGAAACTAGAAAACGGGAATTCTGCTTTTTCAGAATTGAGTGTCGCCCGCGATGTAAAATATATATATATATATATATATATATATATATATATGTATATATAAATAGTACAAAACATATTTCAATTTTAAGACTTACAGCACACGCTTTTATTTTATGTAAAATGACGTCATTCGCATCCGCTTAAGAATTCCACATTTACGAGCCACTCTTAAACATCTACAGTAAAGTATGCATAGAATGTCACTATCGCGAAATAATACACAAATGCAGCAAAAAGATGCCGTCATTAAAGAAACTCGACAAAAAAAAAACAAAAAAAAAAAAACAAACAAAAAATGGCTGTCTAATGATTTATAGGCCTTCATTTATATAGATACTTAAAATTAAATATAGTTTATAATAGCTCCATGTTTAACAGAAATCATTCGTTTATAATTTTTCAAAATAGCACGTATTTTAATTACATTTTCTTTCGGTTGTTATGAAAAAATGGCAACAAGAATATATAATTAATATTTTACAACTATTTTTCCGTTCCTTTCCACAAAAATGGAGTACTTCCGTTGCCAATATTAAGCAAATGGCACCAAAAACTGCAAAAGAATTAATATTTCAAAAATAAATGGAGATGCAGTTTTCAAACAAATTGCATTTAAAAGTACTTTTTTCCCCAATACGACGGAATAAAAATTTAAAATGTGCGATGCTTAGAAATTTAAAAAATTGTTATAGAGTATTTAATCGTACTGCTTTGTTTTACGGCTGGCTTCTGTAAGGTAACGTTATTTTTTGGAATACACAAAATAAGCTGGGAGAAAAATTGCATACCGTACCAGGGCTAAAAAAAAAAAGCTTCTTTATAGCACATTTTTGAATTTGTAATATTCGCCGTATTTAATGCCAGATATAAGGCGGATATTACTATTTCAAAAAAGTGGTAGCATTCAAGCAATTTCAATAATAATAATAATAATAAAACTAATTTTTGAAATAAATGGTTTAATGCAGAATCGCTTACAATAATATAAAGCTCTTTTATCTGTACATCTAGTCATTATTATAATTAAAAGGACTATACTGTATAACTAATTAAAATTAACGAAAAAATGGTGTTATACATGTGGTTTCCTGTGAAAAAATTATTCATTCGATCAGTACTATCATCGCTCCTATTTTATTAGCAGTTTACAAACATCATTATTATAATTAAAAGGACTATACTATGTAACTAATTAAAATTAATGAAAAAATGATGTTATACGTGTGGTTTCCTGTGAAAAAATTGTACATCTCGATGTGTACTATCATCCCTCCCATTTTATTAGCAGTTTACAAACAACCTGTATATTTTTCACTATGTGGAAAGACAAGAAGAAAAAGGTACAAAGCCGACAAAGAAAAATGGAAATAAACAATAGTTATATTCAACAGGGAGTTCTTAGCTTCTAAACAATCCTATTATTTTTCCTTGTAAGGAATTAGAAGAAACGAACGTTCATTTTCACCGTAATCCTCTCTGGCATCATTAATACCACACAACATCGATCAATAGTAAGTGCAGATGCTAAGTATACTTTTTTCCCAAATAATATCCTATTATAGGTAGATGCGGTATTGTCATTTAGGTTTAGTATCCTATTAACAATACTCGATTGAATAATCAAAATCAAACTGATTGCAAGCTAGGGGAAAAAAAAATCATGAAATAATGATGGAATTTATTTGATGGAGTAGCGAAGCTACGAGTAGTTATTAAATGATTCGTAAAAATAAAATTCATGCAAGTTTTTGCAATTAATATTTTATACCTTTTTAAAAGACAGTTCGCTATTTTGAAAGGCAGAAAAAAAAATGTCTACAAAGAAAAATGGAAATAAACAACAGTAGTTTCTAAACAATCCTATTATTTTCCCTTGTAAGAGAATCAGAAGAAATGAACATTCATTTTCAGCGTAATCCCCTCTAGCATCATTAATACCGGAGAACACCGATCAATGGAAGTACAAATGCTAGGTGTTTTTTTCCTCAAATAAAATCCTATTATGGAAACTCTCATATACAGTGCTCTTCGGCAGTGTTGCCAGATAGCTGAAAGTCAATTTCCCCAAAATTTCCGAAAATTTCCCCAGATGAGTGTTTTTTCGCTAAAAAATCCCCAATTCAGTTTCTACTCAAAAAAGTAAATTTTCAGTTTTCAATTTACCATTATTAAAACTAATTTAAACTCAATTTTTTCCCCCAAATCAAGCCTTTTTTTAGAAAAAATTCCCCATTTACAAAAAATAAACATTTAATTCGGCAGAATTTTGCATGCATATTCGCAGCTAAACGAAAAGAATGAGAGATACATTTTACAAAAAAAGGAAGTTATAAAAATGTTTTTATTTACATCTATATTAATGAAAGAAATGCATTTGTGTGTTTATCCGAGATGACTAGGAAAATCTGCTGCCACCTATATAGTGGTCTGGAAATTCAGGTGGGGATAGCCCAAGGCAGATCGTGATGCACCTGTGATACGTGTAAACTGTCATGTTGTAAACGACGACCACGACCACGAGAATGATGATTGATATCTCCGATTTCTGTATTTTATTATCGTTTTTCAAATTAAAATTGAGTTAGATCCAGTGTTGCCAGATGACTAAAAGTAAACTTTAAGTGAAATAGTGAAACAAATTCCCCAAGTTTTCCCCTAGAAATATTGGTAGTCCCCAAAAATTTCCCCATGAACTACTTGTCCCCAAAATGTTCCCCTGGAAGTTCAAAATCCCCCAAAATGGGGACAAAATCCCCAATCTGGCAACGCTGCTCTTCGGTGATGCGTTGCTCATATAGATTTAGTAAAAAAAATTCTTTACTATTAAAATTTTTCTGGTATGTTTTTTAAATTTTTAAATAGAAATTCAGCTAGATTTGGCAACACTGCTTACAACTCTAGTTCAGCAAAATAACACTAAACGTACAAGAAATACGCAAAGGTGAAAAATATCACAAATCACATTTCAAAGCTTACTATATCTATAAAGATTTTATTTAAATAGAGACTGAAAGTTACGTTTATACGCATAAATTCGTTCTTTTCTCTTCTTCCATCTGCCTATTAAGGATTTTTACAAAAAAAAGGGGAGGGGGAGGGGGTACGCCAAGCATGCGCATTTAATCAAGGGGTATATGAGCAGGGCCCGATTAACATATGAAGCTATGAGAAGCACAGTGTCATTTAGGGCCCCTCTCATCTGAGAAGAGTTTCCTAAATTCGATATACCTGGAAACTCACCAATGCTACAAATCCTTCTATATATAAAAAAAGTTTTGATTTGGAAATGAACCAATGAAAATCTGAATGAACTTTCAAATTAGAATTAAGTGATTACGTGTTGAAAATCAGAAAAATATTGAAAATTACATAATAAAAACTACAGTTACACGTGAATTTTAAAAGGAAAAGAAATTTTTTAAATACTAAATTCATTATTATGCGTTAAAAGTCACAAATGAAGGAAATTACGTCATATTTAAAAAGGTCAAATAAAAGAAGTTGGCAAAACTCTTTAAATTAAAAAATATATTTGCACGAGACGTTTATTTCATATTTTGAGATAATCTTTTCAACTATTATCGTGAATTCTAAGACAGCGCAAATAATATTTCCTTTCTAACAACAAAAGAATTTTCATGTGAATATTAAAAAGAGAAAGGAAACTTTGGTGAAAATTATGTCAGATTTAAAACGATACATTTAAAAGAACTTTCTCATAGCGGTGTTAAAAATTACCGAGAGACAACAGTGAGAAAAAAAAAATGGTTCTGGCATCTAGAATCTAAATTGTGGCTATAGAAAAAATAGTTCCATGTCATCCTTATAAATTGTAGTTCCCTTTGCTAGAGAGTTCTAGAGTCGCCTAATAGAATTCAAGTGCGTTTTCCTATATTCTCGTGGTCAAACTTATTTAAAAATCTCTGCAAATAGATGCGAACACAAGAGGTGAGTTTGAGTCACTATAAATCTAGTTTATGAAACTATTTTAGAAATCAACCGATAATTTCTCGTTACTCAAACGATTCAATATCGTTTCGTCACCAAGAAAACAAGAGACTAGAAATTCTAGATCATTTCGACTATTCAACTTAGTCGCTTACCCTATTCGCATAGATCGGAAATCTATATATCTAGTTGAGGGATTCATAAAATGACTAACTATTCATTCTAGGTGAAGGCGGTATATTTTTTTTCTCAGTGAAAGACTCTGTGTACTTAATTCCTTTTACATTAGCTGACTTTCAAATTTTTAACTAATTTTTAACACTTTCCAACAAAGTTGAAAAGTGTTATTGATTTCGGTTTGTCTTTGATTCCGTCTGTCAGCGCTCTAACCCTCGTAAATATACTCGGATTGCTCTGAAATTTTTGGATGTTATTAAGGTTCACCATAGCACGATCCCTATTCCAAATGAAGTTTGTAGCATGTTTAGTTCATTTACAGGGACAGTCAAAAGTATTCTGTTACATTACGGCCAATGGGAAAAAATCATTTCAAATGAATTTTAAAGATGTTACACTCTTTCAAACATAATAAAAAATATATGCATTTACGAAGTGCACTAAAATAAGCAGAATATTCTGTAGCATATGCGGTGCAACGAATAGTTACTATTCATTTACAGGGCTACACAAAAGAATTCCATTACAAATGGTATAGGGGGAAATTGTTTGCGGCGTATTTTAATTATACAAATTCATATATAATAAAACTGATATACGTCGGTGAGGCTTACTTAAGTTATTCCATGTATAATACGAAGTACATAGCATTTACAGGAACATACAGACAAGTATTTTCTATCCGAAATACCGTATATTAGGGCCGATGGTAGGGAATGCATTTTTAATTATGATATGCGCTTTTAAGTTTCACTATATTGATGCATATTATATGGTGTGTGTAAATGTTATAGTTGATATACAGGGCTACGCAAAAAAATTCGTAAAGGTTACTGAGTATGATAGTAAATTGCTCAAAGGTGGGTTTAAAATGTGTTATGCTGAACTGCATGTAGTTTTCTATGAAATGTTTGTAGAATATAGATAAAATGATATAAAGGGCCACGCAAAGAATTGGATACATGGCCGCCTATAGATGATAAATTCTGGAAATGCGATTTCAGTAGTTTTAAGAGTGATTTAGTTTGAATTAAAGTTTAGCTAAATAGTGGCGTGTAATAAAGGTACTAGGTAAACAACAGGGCTGTACAAAAGTATTGAAGTACGTTTTCATCTATTAGTCTAAATTGCTGGAATAGAAATTTCAACCGGTAATGCGTTTTCTTGATAAACTAAATTTTCTATTATATAGTATATATATATCAGCCTACAGATCAAACACACGGCTGTTCGGAAGAATTGGAATAAATATTTGGCTATGGATGGTAACTGCTGAAATCAGTTTTTTAAATGTTTAGTTAGTTATCTTATTTACCTTATTTCCCTAAATAACAAAGTTTTGTTAAAGCTTTCAGGGAGTGTTGGAAAGTGTTTCATAATCTATGCCGTACGCATGATTTTTCTTTCTTGTTTTTAATCAAAGACGAAAACAGCTATTGTATCTCTTAGCAGTCTATTTTGTCTTAAAAATCTCGAATCGAAAGAAAATGAATGAAAACCCGTTTACAGGGAGACCGTCACTGTTTTTTTAAATTATAATTCAAACTTTTTAAGGCCGATGAAATTAGCATGCTTTTAGAATATGGGGTGTCTGAACGGGGGTTGGCGAGCGTAGATCGTAGGGGGCAGAGCCCCCTAGTATTGTACAAATTACTACAAATATTATATTATTGGATTGTCTCGATTTTGATTAGTTGGACTGCCTTAGTAATACTGCCTGATAAACTGACGACTTTGGTTGGTTGGACAAATAGAGGAACTGTGATCATGTGGTAAAAACTGAATTATTGTATAAAAATTTATTTGTTATGAAAGATGCTTTTTTGAAACAAATAAATATATAAATGAGTTAATAACTGGAAAAGAAATTAGAATTTTGGAATGTAATTAATTTAATATTAAATTTGGAGCCCCCTATTTTCTCAATTTCGGGCCCCTTCAAAATTTTCTAAGGAAAGCACGTGCTTCTCGTGCCTATTCGGTATACAGAACCTGCACATGAGGCACAAAGTTTGGGTTACAGTATTATTAATACCATACACTATTATCGATAAATGTAAATGCAGATGTTTGCGTGTTTCTCTTTTTAGCGTTTTTGTTTGTTTTATTTCCAAGTAATATTCTTTTAATGTACTTATGCGAGCCTTTTGCACTGCAGTCTTTGAGATTATCTATTGAAACTTTTTTTTTCATTAATTTTTAATGATCTTCAATATTTGATCAAACAACATCTTTTAATGAAATGTGAGTATATTATGTCAAAAGAATTTTCGAAAAGCTTTCGTATGATACTTCACTCACCGTTGCGGGTTTAGTATTCACATAGAAAAAATTATTTTGACAACAGAAGTAATATACATGATTATGGGTAAATGATGTATTGCCATTTATGTCTACTCTATCTATCTATATTATAAAGGACAAACATATCTGTGCGTAATGCATACGTTATTTTGCGAATGGCAACACTTTGAAATTTGAAATAAAATTTTGGTTTTGCAATTTTCTTTACTGCAAATTTTTAAACTTCTAAACATCGCACATTTTAAATTTTTACACCGTTGTATAAGAAAAAAAAAAAAAAACAAAAAAAAAAAAAACAGTGGCACTCCGGGAGTGCCAATAGAAGTGAAAACTTCAACAATTACGTGTGTGTTTTTTTAATCGTCAGGAAATGTTTTATGCGTTGAATTGTGTAGCAGCACTAATGAAAGCATCTGGGGACACGGCAGTGCCCCTGCCAAGTCTTGAAAGCACAGCCGTAAGCATCTTTTTCTGGAAGCAACTCAGGGTACTTTTGACCCCCAATATCTTTGTGTTGGTGATTTCCAGCAACTTGAAACTTCGTAAATCTAAAGTAATGTGGAAATGGAACTAAATGCTGAAATTTCACGTTTCTATCTTTTTTATTTCAGAAGATATATGAACTTAAACTTTCGCCTTTTCGACACTGATTCACCGATCATCAAAACTCAGAGGTACGTCCTGTATCCCTAGAATCTTGAAATTTGGTATGAAGGTAGTGTTTGGGATACAATGAAAGGGAAAATTTAAAAAATCCGGAAAATTTGGATAAAAAGTCGAAAAATCAAAAAACCGAGAATTTGGCAGAGATGTGATATACGAACCAGGTTTGGCGCGATTTTTTAACGTCAATTTGGCGAAAGCCCGTTTTCCAATACCAGTTACAATATATATTTTAAAATTATTTTCTATTGTTTTAAAAAGTAAACAACAATAAATAAACGGTAATTCATTAATAACTATAGAACAAAACAATTGTACAATTAAAAAAAAAATAAAATAAAAGTAAATGAACAATTTATTAATAAATAAGCAACAGTAGCCGGGTTACCTTGTAAAATAAAATAACGCCATTTTGCTGTCAATTAGGTACCCAAGTGCGTATCTGACATCTGTGCCCCGTATTTTATCTTCCGTAATCGAAATTCCCGCCAATACTGTTGGTTATTGACCAGACCATCAACACGATAAAATACAGCGTTATCGGTTTTTAGTTACACAAAATAGGTAGGTCACGAATACGGTATAATTCATTTTAACTGACGAAAAACAAAATAATTTGTTTTAGCAATACGCCGGGAGAAAAAGTGAGTTTTAGCTTCCTACTTCTTTTGCGGATTGAGCTGAAGAGGGAAAAGTTCCTGTCATTCACCGCTTGGCGCGCTAGTGTCTATGTGTCAAAATGCTAGCATGTCGTTATGTTACAGTGTCTCGAAATCAGTGGTTTTTCCCCATCTCAAAAAAAGCTCAACGCGCCTAAAGAAGTTTTCACTTCAAAAAATGTTCTTTTAAATGCAATTTGTTTGAAAGCTGTATCACAATTTATTTTTCAGATATTAATTTTTTGGTAGTTTTTAATATCATTTTTCTAATCGTGGCAACAAAAGTACCCCATTTCTATTGAAAGTAAACGGAAAATAGTAGAAAGAGATACTGTATCTTTTTGTTGCCATTTTCTCATAAAACGTGAAAAAAAGTAGAAATTAAAATATGGGCTATGTCAAGAATATTGTCTGTTATTCCGTCATAATGACGTCATATGCATACTTTTCTATAGACGAAGTTTAAGACTAGATTGTAAAAGTGGATTGCTTTAGCGGATGCAAATGACGTCCTAAAAATGCGTGTATTTTAATTCTTAAACCTGAATTATGTTTTGAAGAAGTGCGTCATTTTTACAACCCATCTTCTTCGAAATTCTTCCCAGGTGAAAATGCTTCACTTTTGATAATAATCTAATCGAAAACACACACTGATAAAATGTAATGTTTTTCAAAAGTTTAGTGTGTCTTTATAAAAGAGAGGTGACATGCAAATAATAGCGATTTATATTACGGAAATTGATGATTCTCGCCTGGATGGATTTGCTTCGCTGAGTTAGACAAGCAAATAAATAATTCGTGGTTTAAAATAATATCCTGTTCCCGAAGTTTTTGTTCAAAATTCTCTCGATTAATAAAATTTTAATGCTATTCTTTAGGACATTCTACTATAATTTTAACAAAATAACATAATTTGCTTAATTTAATTGTTCCTAATTTTAATTATATAATCTATATATTTAAAACACAAGTGTGTTTTTTAGCCATTTGCCCTGATCTTTCTGCTGAACCAATTTTACTAACATTTCTTTTAAACTGAAAGGTCTTCATTTGTAGATGTAATCGCACATTCTTTTTTTTTTTTTTTTTTTTTTTTTTTTTTTTTTTTTTTTTTTTAATATGCCCACTTTTATATTTTAATTTTGAAAGCATTTTAGAAAACTTCTTCAACATGGTGAAAATTAGATAGCTTTCATTATTACAGACAAGAGATTAATAATGAGGTATTTTTATCTTTATTCATGCTATTTTCTGATAAAAATTCAAAATTGTTGATAAAAATTGTTGTGTAGGGTTTAGTGGCGCAAAATCCCATTAGGAGCAGAATATTATACTAGGGGCATAATAACGGAAAATGACATACTGCTTTTGAAAACACGCATTTTCCCTCATAAATTTTCTGTATTGATTTTACTTCTGCATGTGTACTGATACTAAGTTTCAGACACTAGCCGAAGTGCTAATTTAAGTGAAAATGAAGTCATATTTAAAAGAATACGATTATTTTCTTAGATAAAACTAAACATTTTAACACAAATGCGTCTAAACCCAAATTACGGAAAATTTTACTCTCCGAAATTGAGATTAGAATCTCAAGTAAAGAGGACGTCTGTTCACATAAAAGGTGTTGCTGATAATCGTGACCACAAGTTTTGAGTTAAAATGATTTTTAAATGATCAAACAAAATGCAATTTTTTAAAAATGATGAATGTGGATATGAGAAGTGTGTATGCAAATTTTGAGAAGATGAAAATTGATTTTTTAACCATTTGGAAAAATGGTTATTGTCCTCGGTCAGAGTAGGAAATCAAAAACATATCTGAAGCGTTTTATTAGTTGAATCCCGCATTTTATTCTTTTTCTGATTGGTCTATACAGTAATCTGTGTTTTCCCTTTACTTTGAACAGAGATGGATACTTCTGTTGCCACTATGACAAAAAAGTAATAAAAACTACAAAAAAAAAATTAATAACTCAGAAACAAATTGAGATACAGCTTTCAAAAAAATTGCATTTAGAAGTACATTTTTTTCACTATACGACGGTGCAAAAAGTAATATTGTGGAATGTTTATAAGTTTAAGAATGAAATTTCATTTAAAATTGATCTAGCAATATTTAATCCATGGCGTACGTAATGTATGATCAGCTCCATAGAAGTTTAAAAATTTACAGTATCGAAAAATGTAATCCATGGCGTACGTAATGTATGATAAACTCCGTGCGATTTTTTATGTCTTTGAAAAAATCATTTTCCAAATGATCGTTGTAATTTGTTAAATTGCATTTTTTTTTTTTCGTTTTGGAATACCAAGCATAAGAGCCTCAACCACATCCTAATAACTGATCTTTATTATATTTCACTGATTAAGTATCTATATTATGAAGAACAAACGTATCTTTGCGTAACACTGACGTCATTTTACGAATGGCAACACATCACGATCAAATTTCGGTCTTGAAATTTTCGCTACTCCATTTTTTTTTTAAATCTTCTGACCATCGTACATTTTCAATTTTTGTCGCATAGGGAAAAAATTTACTTCCAAATGCAATTTGTTTAAAAACTGTATCTTAATTGACTGATGTATTATATTTTCTAAAATAATTTTTAAGCATGATTTTTTTAAAGTTTATCTTATCACGTACCGGTTTCAATATCTAATAATAATAAACATTTTGTACATAACGCAACAAACATTTTTCAGCATTTGTTTCTGACTATTTTTGCATAACGAAATTAATACTTCCTTTATATACAAATAAAAGAATAACATTAAAAAACCCACCAATTTAACATATTTGTGAAAGACAAATTAACGAAATTAATACTTCTTTTAAAAATAAATAAAAGAATAATATTGAAAAAACAGAAATCATATTATTCATAATATAATATCATAATAATATAATATAATCATATCATAATCAGTAATCATATAACATATTTGTAATCGCACAATTTAAATTTTTAGATCACCAAATAGGATTTCTTTTTCTTCAAATGGAATTTGTTTACGAAGTTCATCTAAGTTTAATGATTGTCTATCTATATTATAAAGGACAAACATATCTGTGCGTAACGCATACGTCATTTTGCGAAAGGACAAACATATCTGTGCGTAACGCATACGTCATTTTGCGAATGGCAACACTTTGAAATTTGAAATAAAATTTTGGTTTTGCATTTTTCTTTACTGCAAATTTTTAAACTTCTGAACATCGCACATTTTAAATTTTTACACCGTCGTATAAGGAAAAAAATGTTTTTTTAAATGCAATTTGTTTGAAAGCTGTATCTCAATTTATTTTTGGGTATTAATTTTTTTGTAGTTTTTAATACCATTTTTCCTATAGTGGCAACAAAAGTACCCCATTTCTATAGAAAGTCATTGAAAGTAAACGGAAAATAGTCGAAAATAGGAGATACTGTATCTTTTTGTTGCCATTTTCTCATAAAACCTTAAAAAAAAGTAGAAATTAAAATATGGGCTATGTCAAGAATATTGTCTGTTATTCCGTCATAATGACGTCATATGCATTCTTTTCTATAGATGAAGTTTAAGACTGGATGGTAAAAGTGGATTGCTTTAGAGGATGCAAATGACGTCATTTTATAAAACAGCGTGTATTTTAATTCTTAAACCTGAATTATGTTTTGTAGAAATGCGTCATTTTCACAGCCCAGCTGCTTTGAAATTCTTCACAGGTGAAAATACTTCACTTTTGAAAATAAGGTAATTCAAATCACACACTGATAAAACGCAATGTTTTACAAAAATTTAGAGTGTCTTTATAGAAGAGAGGTGACATGCAAATAATAGCGATTTATATTACAGAAATTGATGATTCTCGCCTGGATGGATTTGCTTCGCCGAGTTAGACAAGCAAACAAATAATTCGTGGTTTAAAATAATATCATGTTCCTGAAGTTTTTGTCCAAAATTCTCTCGAATAATAAAATTTTAATGCTATTCTTAGGACATTCTACTATAATTTTATCAAAATAACATAATTTACTTAGTTTAATTTTTCCTAATTTTAGATAATCTATATATTTAAAACACAAGTGTGTTTTTTAGTCATCTGCCCTGATCTTTCTGCTGAACCAATTTTATTAAAATTGCTTTTTTAAATGAAAGCTCTTCATTTGTATAAGTGATCTCACTCTATCTGTTTTGTTTTCAAATATTCCCACTTTTATATTTTAATTTTAAAAGCATTTTATGAAATTTCTTCAAAATAGTGAAAATTAGATATGATTCATTATTGCAGACAAGAGAGAAATGATGAGGTATTTTTATCTTTATTTATGCTATTTTTTGATAAAAATTCAAAATTGTTGATAAAAATTGTTGTATAGGGTTTGTGTCACAAAATCCCATTAGGAGCAGAATATTATATTAGGGGCATAATAACGGAAAATAACATACTGCTTTTGAAAACACGCATTTTCCCTCATAAATTTTCTACATCGTTTTTCCTTCTACATGCGTACTAATACCAAGTTTCAAACACTAGGCGAAATGCTTATTTAAGTGAAAATGTAGCCATATTTAAAAGAAAACGATAATTTTCTTAGATAAAACTAAACATTTTAACACAAATGCGTCTAAAAATCATAAATTACGGAAATTTTTACTCTCCGGAGTTGAGATTAGAATCACAAGTAAAGAGTTCGTCTGTTCACATAAAAGTTGTTGCCGACAATCGTGACTTCAAGTTTTGAGTTAAAATGATTTTTAAATGATCAAACAAAATACAAATTTTTTAAAAATGATGAATATGCAACATTTGCGCATGCAAATTTTGAGAAGGTGAAAATTGCTGTTTTTCATTCCGGAATACCAAGCATAAGAGCCTCAATTGATAACCACATCCTAATAACTGATCTTTATTATATTTTACTGATTAAGTATCTATATTATAAAGAACAAACGCATCTGTGCGTAATGCTGACGTCATTTTGGGAATGGCAACACTCCACGTTCAAATTTCGGTCTTGAAATTTTCGCTACTGCAATTTTTTAATCTTCTAACCATCATACGTTTTCAATTTTCATCGTATAGGGGAAAAAATTACTTTCAAATTCAATTTGTTTAAATACTGTGTCTTAATTGACTTATGTATTATATTTTCTAAAATAATTTTTAAGCATGATTTTTTTAATTTTTTTCTTATCACGTGCCGGTTTCAATACATAATAATAATAAAATTTTACACATAAAGCAGCAAACATTTTTCAGCCTTTTTTTCTGACTATTTTTACATAACGAAATTAATACTTCCTTTATAAACAAATAAAAGAATAATATTAAAAAAACCACCAGTCTAACATATTTGTGGTAGACAAATTAACGAAATTAATACTTCTTTCATAAACAAATAAATGAATAATATTGAAAAAACACAAATCTAGCATATTTGTAATCGTACAATTTAAATTTTTAGATCACCAAATACGATTTTTTTCAAATGGAATTTATTTGCAAAGTTCATCTCAGTTTTCTGGTTGTCTATGGTTTTAAAAACAATTTTAAAGCATGAAATATTTTTTAATTTGTCTATATCGCGCGGAGCTCGATTACGAAAGATTAATCCGTTTGCCCTTAAAACAAAATAAAGAGTTCACCACTCTTACGGCTAATATGAATTTAGAAAAAACTTCTCTATCAATAAATAAAACACAAATTTAACAGACATGTATAAGCTCTGAAATTATCAGAATATAAAAGGATGCCATAAGTAGCAAAATCTTGGTCAAATAACTCCTAGCACACAGCTAATAAGAAAATATCGTTTTTGATAAATTTCAAAAATTTATTTGATTGTATAATTCGTATTTTCCATATGAAGAATACTTTTTTAATGTAAGTGGGCAATCTAAAAAATTTATTGCATATAAAAGAATTATTAGTTTTCAATTTAAAAAAATGTTTTCCCCTATATTATTTAACCCGGGAAGCCCGGGTACGATCCCCCTAGTATATATAAAATCCTAACGAAACGAATTTATGAAACGACTGATTTTATTTCACGACGATTTCTCCTAAAATATGGAATACTATGTGGTAAAATTAACACCAAAAATCGGTATTGATCTGCAGATCTCAAAACTGGTAATAGAATTAAAAAAATTGATTTAGTTTTCGAAATATTAATTTTTTTCGAATTGTAATTACATTTCTGTAGTGAAAATCTGTAATGGCAACAAAATTAATATTTTTTTTTTTTTTTTTTTTTTTTTTTTTTTAAAGGGGACAACAAGAAAAACTATAGGGGACATTAGATTTCTTCTTTTTCGTCAATTTCAAATTGATACTTGAAATTATCTTTTATTTCAACCGATAGTGAAACAATATTATGATTAAATTATGTTTTCAGGTAAATTTGAAAAAATAAAAATCAGATTTGTTTTTTGTCGTAAAAAGTGAAATTATTAAAATAAGAAAGCAATTTTAAAATAAGAATTAAATGATGACGTGTCAAAAGCAGAAAATAAGGAAAATTATGTCTAAATATTAACAGGTAAGTATTAAAAATGTACGAAAATTAAAAATCCAAACCAAAATTATTTCAAGCGAAACGCATTCAAAGGAGATAATTACGTTAATATTTCCAAATATTAAAAAATATCGTCATTATCCGCTGATTTGAGTTCGAGGCTGTAAAAGTCACATGATTGGGGAGAACAAACCAACATGTTTCCGTACTAAAGTGTGGTGAAATTTCTTTATTTCTTTATTTAAAAGTCAATTATTTCACCATGAGCCAAAATACTGTGCTGCGTACAGCTGTTACAACAATTCAATTAATTCGTTTATAGACAAGAAAGTATTTCTTTTTATAAGTTTATGCGAATACCAAAGGCAAAAGTTCCGTAATCCGGTTTTGCAACCAATTGGCATATTTTATTCAGCATCGGTTGGCGCAAATTTAATTTAACTTTCGTAACCAGGCTTTCTTGCGTGTAGCAAACCATTGGATATCGAATTTTATTGAAATTCAAATTTTTTACTCCATTTTTATAAAGCCGCAATTTTTAAAGTTAAATTTATAAGCCATGTTTATATAATTTACACTTGAATATAAAAATTTCATCCATAACTACTGTCATACACTTGAAACAACATTATTGCGAACATCGCACGCTTATACATTTTGGTGTAAAATCACATTATTTGG
The DNA here is from genome assembly GCA_963932465.1 of Maratus speciosus. NCBI lineage: Eukaryota > Metazoa > Arthropoda > Arachnida > Araneae > Salticidae > Maratus > Maratus speciosus. Next base: position 185,019,326 of record OZ010790.1, on the reverse strand, counting down.
GGACAAAAGTTGAATTGAAAGCGTAAATAAACAAGTGACATTTATAGTAATACCGTTATTTTCACAGTTCCATCTGCTAATATCTCCTGTAAGTCACATGATGGAGGAGTGTGACGTCAGGCGGATATTGTCCATTAAAGTGAATGGACCGTATTCTTCCATTCGGTTCGAGGCTATAAAAATCGCCATTTTACCAATTGTGACGTCGTAGGAATATTGTACATTATTACGCGTGTAAAACTTTTAATGTTGAATATTAGATTATATTTGAAATGTTCAAGTAATCATATTCCCAAACACTTTTAAATTAAATAATATATGTGCCCGTGAATTTTAAAAGGGAAAAAATGTTTAAAAGAAATAAATTATTACATAAGCAATGCATTTAATAGTGAAAATTGCGTCATGTATTAATACTATGTCTTTAAAACAGTTTTCATTCCGAAGAATTTTAATGTGACGTCAGATGGTATAAATGGAGTGAGACTAGCAAATTTGTTTATATATTACATGATTTGATGCAGCGTAAATACAGGTAAATGTATGCGGAAAATACTTTCGTTTTATTTTGTACGAATTACTATTCGATAAATACATTTTTGAAAGTCCGGATATTCATATTAAATAATATAAACAATATACATTGTAAAATATACATGATGGTGTATTATAATAAAGAGAGAATTTATGAATAAGCTATATCTGTTCCTGAAAATATCTAAAACTCGATCAAAACATAAAATATAAGGTTAAAAATTTAAAAATACAATGCTTTTCATTACCGTGGTTCTGAAAGATACTCCCCAGCAGACGGAGTTTTTTAACTTCGAAACTGAAAGAAGGATATTGTACATATTGTCGTTATAAAAGGCAGAAAGATAACTACATTTTTAACATAACTATTTTATACAAGCTGATTTTCAAATGTGTAATTGATCTTACTTATCAATCCATCAGTTGTTACGACAGCGATGGATGAGGCCATTCTAATAGAAAAATACCCCATTCAAAGGGAAAAGAATAGCAACTCGATTACAGAAGATAGCCATCGTTATATTAATATCATTAAATCTTCCATAACCTTGTAATATTTTTTAAATAGGGGCACATTACCGTGTTTTCGGAGTCTCTGAAGCCTGAGCGGGGCTTGGCGGGCGGGCGCAGCTTGCAGGGGGAAGAGACCGCTAGTTTAGTATAATATTAATAATATTCGACTGAAAAATCAAAATCGAAGTGGTCTCTATAAAAAAAAAAGAAAAAAATTGTGAACAATGGAATTTATTTGATGGGTGTGCCACGAGTAATTATTAAAATAATTGTAAAAGTAAAATTCATGCAGTATTTTCAATAAAATTCATGCAGTTTTTTACAATTATTTTTTTATAATTTTTTAAAAGAAAGTTTCAATTAAAAAACAATAAAAATTTAGTATAATTAAATATGCATTTTTATCACATACCTATAAAATTTTTCATATTACAAATTTTAACCCATTTAATACGCTTGGCAGGATTCCCAGTTTTTGTTTTCTGCTTAAAATCTAATTGACTAACACGTATTCTTTGAAAGAAACATCAACTGTTTTATTTATAAATCTCCCCCCCCCCGCTTTATTAAAAGATAAAATTTTCGTAAATTTCTTGCAATGAGGAAAATGTATCTTAATCTATACTTGATGATATTTTTAACACTTTCCAACAAAGTTGAAAAGGGTTTATGATTTTGGTTTGTCTGCCCGTCTGTCAGCGCTCTAACTCTCGTAAATATACTCGGATTGCTCTGAAATTTTTGGATGTTATTAAGGTTCACCATAGCACGATCCCTATTCCAAATGAAGTTTGTAGCATGTTTAGTTTATTTACAGGGACAGTCAAAAGTATTCCGTTACATTACGGCCAATGGGAAAAAATCGCTTCAAATGATTTTTAATGATGTTACACGCTTTCAAGCATAATAAAATTTAAGAAGTGCACTAAAATATGTATTCTGAAGAATATGCGATGCAAAGAATGCTTATTATTCATTTACAGGTTCACACAAACGAATTCCATTACATAATGATGTAGGGGGGGGGGATTGTTTGCGGCGTATTTTAGTTATGTTAAATTATTTAAGATATAATAAAATTGATATACGTCCCTGAGATTTACAATAAGTTATTTCATGCATAATACGAAGTGCATGGCATTTACAGAGACACACAAAATATTTCAGATACTATATTGTGCCCGAAGTACTGTACATCAGCGATGATTGCTGGAAATGCATTCTTAATTGTAATATGCGATTTTATATTTCACTATATTTATGCATACTATATGGTGAGCATAAATGTTATAGTTCATATACAGGGCTACACAAAATAATTCGTAAGGGTTACTGAGTATGAGCTTAAATTGCTTAAAGATGATTTTTAAATGAGCTATGCCTTTTTATGCTAAACTGCATTTAGTTTACTAAGAAATGTTTGTAGAATATAGATAAAGTGATATACAAGATCACGCAAATAATTGGATACATGACCGTCTATGGATGTTAATTTCTGAAAATGTGATTTCAGTAGTTTTATAAGAGTGTTTTAGTTTGAGTTAAGTTGTAATTAAGTAGTAGCGTGTAATAAAGATACAATAAACTACTGGGCTGAATAAAAGTATTCAAGTATGTTTCCATCTATTGGTATAAATTGCTGAAAGAGAAATTTCAACCGTTATGCGTTTGTTATATTGTTATGCGTTTTCTTACTAAACTAAATTTTCTCATTATATAGTATATATATCAACCTACAGATCAAATGTAGGGCTGTTCAAAAGAATTGGAATACATATTTCGCTATGGACGGTAGCTGCTGAAATCAGTTTTTGAATGTTTTATCTGTTTTCTAAGATGTTTACTTAGTTATCTTAAATACCTTATTTCTCTAATTAACGAAGTTTTGTTAAAGATTTCAGGAAGTGTTGGAAAGTGTTTCATAATCTATGCTTAATACATGATTTTTTTTCTTGCTTTCAGTTCTGCAGTAAACTTTTCTTGACTGCCTACTAGCATTAAATTCAGACATTTTCTTCCGTAGGGGTTGGGGGTGGGTTCTGTAGCTTAGGCGTGTGTGTGTGGTGGGGGGGGGGGGGCGGGGAATTATGGAGTTCCATGTGTAATTTCTTTTTTAGACCATTAATAATCAAAAAGCTTAAAATTTCGTGTGACGGGTAAGGGTGGGGGTGTCCACCTTTTGCTATTTCCAGAATTCTTCACTGTTCGCTACCACTGTAACAGAAGCTTTCAAAACACAAGCAAAGGAACCCATGATATAATTGGAAATTATATGAAGGGGAACATGAGTCACATATGAACAGCGTCTATCTACAGATAAAAATCATCAGTTTCATATTTTTAAAATTGCCACTAGTTGACAGGATTACTGCCAACTTTTATAAATTTTTAAAAGATTTTTATTTGATGTTTAAATACATAAAATTGTTGTATTTTACACATGACCTCTTTTCTCCTTTAGTGCTTTTCTTACATTCTTCTTAAACTCTTTTTTACTGTGTTCTTGAGGAACATGCTTGCGAAAATATAATCTGTATCTTAATTAAATATATTTATGAGTACAACGCGTAAATTAAGGAAAATGCATATGGTGATTATAGATTGTCCGTTACTTTTTCAAAAGCAAGAAAAAAAAAATCTACAATCGACAAAGAATGATGAAAATAAACAACAATTATATTGAACAGAGGGTTCTTATCATATAATAAATGCTATTATTTGTGCTTGTAAGGGATTATAAGAAATGAACATTTATTTTCAGCGTAATCCTCTCCATTAATACATGTACAACATAGAAAGACGATAATGTAGATGCTGATTGTATTTTTGTCCTATTATGCTGGATGATGTATTTATATATTTAGTTCATATCGCATTATAAATGCTCAATTGTATAAAAATCAAATTGACTGTAAGGTAAAAAAATAAATATTGTTGGAATTTATTAAGTTCCTTGAGCAGACACAAATAATTATTAAAAGATTTGTAAAAGCACAATTCATGCATTTTCTTCCGAAATTATTGTTTTTCATTCTGTACATAGCTTTCCTTAAGACGACGTATTAAAACTTTAGTTAGTCAGACATATTTTCGTTTTATACTTTTAACCATTTTCATACAAATTTAGTTAACATGTTATTTATGTTTCTTTCTTAATTCTCGGCATTTTTAAAATGTATTTTTATGTTTTGACAATTTAAAACTGTATTTGCAACAAAAACAAAACAAAATAAAATAAAATAAAATAAAAATAATACATGTAGTATTAAAATATTATGAGAGCTAGAGGGGGTTCAAGATAATGTTAGTGAGGGGAAAGAATGATCAGACGAATCTGCTCCCATCTGGTTACGACCCTGGAAAGTTTGATGAAAATAAATCACAATCATAAGTTCAACCAGAAGTTCTTATCTTCTAACGAATCTTATTATTTGTCCTATGATGGTACGAAACGATTATTTTGAAATCCAACTTCATTACGACGGAATGAAATCCAACAATCATTTAGTTAATTGAAGTATTCACATTTTTATTTACTAATATTTTTATTAAATTTCGGATTATATGTACTATAAAAATCTCGGATATGCATGCAAATATGAATTAACGTTATTTAAAATAAGCACTTATTAAATTACATTATGTTGTCACATATTTTTATTGTGCATTGATGCGTAAGGCAGAGGCAAATGTATATGCGCACACGTACGCGTATATAGTGCGTGATAGATGCACACACGTGCGAGTGTGTGTTTTTCTGTTATAATGTATTACTGTTATAATGTATCACGATACATTCTTGAACAGCATCGTAAAACAAAAGTTTCTATTCGACATTCATTAAGGTTTTTAATTTACGAAAATAATCTTTCAACATATCCCAACGGAAAAATACATTAGTTATGGAATTTCGATGTGCTCTCCTGAAACAAATGCCGTCGCAGCTCAATTCTACACACGTTAATAAAGGGGTTAACATCTGCTTCCGCTTGAAAAACCCTAACTTTTTATTTCATAATTTTTGGCGATGGTTTGAATTTTTCTTTCTGATAGTAAGAATATTGGACCCGTAATCTTCTGAAATAGCATAATTTTCAACAAGTTATCGTGTTCTTTCTTTTAGTATTGTGTTTCATGTGCAGCCAACGAAAGAGACAAGGTGTGGTAAGAGAAACTGTCATAAAATGACACACCCTAAGGAAAAAATGCTTCTATTCACACAACTGTTTTCCCTTTTTCCCTTGACCTATATTTTTTACAAACTAACCTTGCGAAGTATACAAAATACAATAGCGCCTTATAAAAAGTAACAAATAAAGTCACAACGTCATAATAAAGATTTACATAAAATGCTGCACCATGTCATTTTATCTACAGTGCTGTCCTAAAACTACATACCCATAAGTTGATATTAATTTTATTTGCATCCATTACAAATAATTTTTTCCACATAAAGAAACAGCGGCACATTCACTATGTGCCTACTTTGAACACTTAACACATTTTATCCACTTCTACTTAGGTTTTGAGTGACTGAATCATTGCACTAAAGACAGGCTTCATCACCATCATTGGCAGAAAGGTCAATGTCTTTGTCGTCATCATAGAATGTAACAAATCGAATTTTCTTCTGAACCTGTATAGCTGCGCGTCTTGACTGTGAATTATGTTTCTCAGCAGTTTTTACCTTCGCCTTAGCAATATTAGGACTGCTAGCCACAACTTTTGCATCTTCATGCTTCCTATTTTTAGAGGATGATCTAACATGAGTTGCACAAGGAAATGGAGATACATCAAGTGGTCGGATAAATGAAGATGGTGAACTTGAAGATGCTGCCAGGTGAAAAGATACACACATCTTCGGAGTATCGGAAGCAGATGTTATCGACTCTGGAATTTGAAAAGATGACATTGAAACTGTGAAAATTGGCGGATTAGGTCTAGCTAGGCTGTTATCTGTAGAACTTGTGTTACTGTCGTTGCTTTCTTATTTTCCAGTGCACTTTCTGTCACAAATGAAGCACAGAAAATATGATTGGAAAAGATATCTGGGTTCATGGGAAAATTCTATTTCTCAAAAAAAAAAAAAAAAAAAAAAAAAAAAAAAAAAAAAAAAAAAAAAAAGCATGTCATTTTACCTACAAGCGACATATTGTATATACAGAGGCAGTGTTCGAGAACACATGCATTTATAAATTTTTGCAAATACAGAAAATAATCTAATAACAAAAAAGAAATAAGTACTTACCTTATACTCTAGATATGCAATCATTGAAATAAAATAGACGTGAATTAGCACTAAAAGATAGTCCCAAGAAATTTCTGGAGAAGGTGTAAACAATTTCTTTTTAAACAATGAAAATACAAACTTGAAACCTTCGCTATGAAATGCTTATCGATGCTGGTCGATTCCAAACATAACTGCGTATCGTTACGTGCTGGTCTCTAGCGACAATATTAAGAAAAATGAGGTATGTTATTTTACACAAGCATGTCATTTTGGGATCACATAGTAGTTCGACAATTGGTAGAATTCAGCCCGTTTTGATCACGCGACAACCAAGAAATGTGGAAGCATTGCGGCCTGCCTCTTTCGTTGGCTGCGGTGTCAGGTAACCATGAAATACGAGTTTCAATCCTAAAAATTTTTTAGTAACTCTGTTGCTGGATAAATAGCAATATACATTGAAAAACTTCTGAAATAGCAGATGCGTTAATTACATTTTATATTCGTTTCTAGTTTTTCTTATGCAACAATCTTACATTTCATTTCATAAATAGTCATGCAGGCTAAAACTGGCTGCTCATGGACAACCAACCAGATCTCGCTAATGATGAGTCTTAGCTAGCGGAAACAAGTAAGAAAAAATCATGCGTCAAGCATAGATTATGAAACACTTTCCAACACATACAGAATAATGTAACAAAACTGCACCGTTTAAAAAATTGAAATATTACCTCTAATTCAACCATATGGAAACGCATGATACATTTCAAAACCTAATTTCAGCTGTTCTCATCTACAATTAGAACTGATCGAATTTTTTCAACAGCCCTGTATATGATATATAAATTTGAATCTATTAACTAAATGCATGCCAAAATTTAGTTCACTTAAGAGATACATATATTTCAATTGAAAATTTACCTTCAGTAATTTCCTCTAATAAGGAGAACGGTACGTGAATACTTTTGTGCAGTCCTGTATTTGAGGCATAGAATTTATATATAACGAGTAAGATGCAAAAAATTAATTAAATTTAAAAGCGCATACCAAATTTTAAACTGTACTCTCCAGCAATTATAACTCAAAGACAGTACTGCACTGTAACGGATTTCTTTTGTGTGTCCCTATAAATGAATAAAAAATGCTATGAATGCCCTGTTCTAACGTGATCGTAGTGAAATACAGTGATTTATTATCAGTTTCAATACATTTGAAATAGCACAATGTCATTAAAATACTCTGTAAACGATTTTCCCCCGTATATCATAATGTAATGGAATACTTTTGAGTACCCCTGTAAATGAACGATTAATCCTACATGCTTCAAATGCAATACCAAACATGCTTTGGTGACCCTAAATAATCTTTATCAATTTCATGAAAATCCGAGTACATTTACGGGAGTTAGAGCGTGGATAGACAGACAGACGGACAGACATACCAAATGCATAAACATAAACACTATTCAACTTTGTTGGAAAGTGTTAAAAATGAACAATATGCTTTTGTAATAATTTGATTTAGGGGTTGGGTAAAAGCATATAGATTTTTCGAACAACTAATTTTGGAATTTAATTAGCTAAATTTTTCGAGGAGTTTTATCAAAAAAGTTTTACTGTACGCTCAGAAAATGTAAACAGCGAGTTCTGAGCACGGAGCAGGATTTTTGCTCCGTTGGAGTACTATGGTTGGTTGTTTGCGAGCTGAGCTTCCCATCTCCTAACATCCAGATAAATTTCTTAGTCGATTTGAAATGGAATTGGAGCAATAAGAAAGGATTCTTTTGAATAGTAAATAATTTTATTTATTGGTTCTCAAGTTATTGAATTTTTTTCTGATCCTGGGATCTAATATATATCTCCTGGGATCTAATTACCTCGTTATATATCGCCTATACCGGGTGAAGCGAGAAAACGCTAATCCGAAAGAGTACATCTCTAGATCACACACATCACATCACAGCACAAAATATTTTGGATATTTTTCTGACTATAACTCGTAGTTGTTTTTCAAATGTGCTATGCGTTTTCCAAATTGTTTACGTAGACATAATCTTTCAACTTATTAAAAGGTGAAGTTTTGTTTCGGTATTCTGATTGTATTGGAAAGCGCTTCATAATCTATGCTTGATGTATGATGTTTCTTTCTTGTTTACAATGGAAAATATTCGTCTAACGTTCACGGGTGCTAGAAGGCTATAAATAAAGTTTTTTTGTTATAGATTGGACATACTCTTCTAAATTAATTTTATTAATAAAAATATTTATTTAATACGTTTAAAATACCTTGATTTTTTATGTTATAGTTACTGGCATATTCATAGTTTAGTAACGCACTCAAATAAAGTTATTTCATAAGATTATTAAGACTACATTGGGTGATCGGTTAACGAACTTAATCCGTTTCAAAACAGTGTTCGCTAACCGAATTGTTCGTTAACCGATCATATATTTTGTATTGATTTGTATGGGAAATCAATAAATTCGTTCTTAAAAGCTAAATAATGTATAAAAAATATATAAATCTTCTCCTTATAATAAGGGTTAATATGCGTCCTCACTTAATATGGACGATCGTATTTTGATGGCTTTGTTCGTCTCGTGGCGCATTTAAAAAAATAAATGACATGCCCTTTGTAAAAAACTTTTAGGATTACATTAATTGCAGTGGCGTGGCGTCCGGTCATCGCACGATGCGGCGATGACCAAGCAATATTTTAAAACTCTTAATAAGCTTTTAAAACTCTACGATCCAGTTTTAGCAGAACATTCGGAGTTCATGTATAAGTGAAGGTAAGATTTAAAGTTTCTTTTTTGAACATTCAACCATTGAATTTTAGAGTTAATAATTTTTCACCACAAACTTAAATAATTGCGATGACCACCGGAAATTTTCACGCCACGCCACTGATTAATTGATTACGGCATTGAATCATATCAATTTGTCACACTGACCTTTCAAAAACTCCTTATAGGCCATGGGACGAAGCATCAAAAGTGGCTAAAAACCAGTTTTCGTTTACCAACTCCGGGAACTAAGAAATTTTGCATGCAATACAATTATACAATACTTATTAACTAAAAAACGCAAAGTTCACCAAAAAATGTTTGCACATTAATTTTTTATACCAATTTAAAGTGGTACCCTAAAGCTGACATTATAAAGGTAATGCTCAGTGTTTTGGTTAGTATTTTCCCTTTTAAATAAGAATGAAGATAAAATTTATTGAATTGTCATCATTTACTAATAAATATTAAATACTGACAATAAAATATTTTCTTTAATATTAGTATTGTATTTAATATTTGCTGTTTAAGAAGTTGAATATTTTTTAATATATTTTACACGAATGTAGCTTAAATAATAGATTAAATGAAACTTGAAAGTTAAAATAATAAAATAAAAATACTCTATACTTTCAGAACGTATGTTTTAACACCTAATGAAGTAATAAATATAAAATTTAAGAATTTGCCCTGATATGTCGACACCTATATCATCTGTTGAAAAGAGCAATTTTGAATCTTAAACTTGACATTCCCTTTAACTATTAAACTTTTGAGGTAAAAACATTTCTAATACAACTAATAATTTTTTTTCGAATACTTCTAATTAATAAATAAAAGGTTTAAGTAACACAAGGCTCTTTAAGCAACATAATAACAGTAAAGAGACTTTGATATAATGCACTTACCTCTTAATAAAATGCTTAAGAAGTTACAGGAAAAATTAGACAAACAATATCTAAATGATTTTAGATAATTGGTAATGCTTAAATATAATACTGCTTATCTGCTATAAATAGCATTTTTAACCAACTTAAACTTAATGTATGGTCACTGAAAAGAGTCCCCTTTTTTTATATGGGATATCCCTTGGTAGCTTTTTCGCCTGTCCTTTTTGGAACTAATGGAATTTCTTTCTCTTTTTTTTATCTAAATTTTCTTTTTTCTCTTACATTGTTAAACTTTTAGTACTTCAAGTTCTCACTTTAAGTTATTCTTTTCTTAACTTTTCTAGTGATTTCTCTCATTGTGGCTACCAGCCACGTTTAAACATTCATTTTTTAAGGCTCCCTAATGCCCTTGCAACACGATCACCTCTTCAACTGGATGTTAAGTTGCCACGCAACTAGGAATTCCATCAATAAGATCACATTGTTTCATGCTTAAATGCTTGTCTTAAATAAAAACTTTACTTTAGGCATGTTTTATGTATAATATTATTTATTTTGGTACATTTTTTAGAAAATATCATCTACATTATGCAAACTATCAATATCTTCATATGTCTGAATCAACTTCAAAAGGATCACTGAAAAATTAATTTTGTTCATTGGAATTTTCCAATTAGTACATGAACATAATTCGTAGCAAGAAATTCCATTTGATTTGCATGAGCATTTACTTGATAAACAAACGGTCTTCTGGCACTTGCACAAAATGTTTTTTAGTAAACTATATGGAAAACAAAGAATTGTGTTCCAACAAATCCTTATATTTATCCCATTAATGATCCATCCATGTTCAGCAGGATTAGGGACACTCATTATGTTTTGGAAACACCGACGATGAATATATGCTTGATAGTTTGCCCTTTTAATATGGCATACTAAAGCATCATAATTTGGTGGTAAAGCAACATCAATTTTAAACTTCAGTTTGAACAATGTGTATCTTGAATCATTTACTGAGGTTTTAGTAGGTTGGCCATAAAGTTCGCAAACAAATAGTTCAAGGGTTTGAATAAGAACACTTGATAAAGTCCAAGAAGTTCCAAACCCTTTAAATGCATCAATATAAACAATTTTGCTTTTCATTATAGTCAATTTTACTTTTCATTATAGTCAATTTTACTATTCATTATAGTCAATGCTTTAATTTTGCCCTTGTCTTTAAAGGCACTACAACTGTGGCAATCTGTAAAACTGCGAAGGCCTATTAAACTATCACAAATGTCTGGACCTAAAATAGTAGCGATAGATAAAACATTTTGAAATTCTAAATTACTCGCAGTACCCAGAAGCAAATATAATTCTGTTGTTAAAAATCTACTCATACAAAGTGAGAGGATGAAAACATGTGTCCGAACTTTTAATAATAACATGTATGAAACATATCGAAGCATTTTCTACATGCAACAGCATTCTTGTATCTGCTTCCTGGTGATCAGAATGCAGTTCGGGCATATCCCTTACTATCAGATGACTGTTTTCACCGCTTATGATATGACACTTTTCCCCCATGTGCAACAATCAACAATACACTTTTCAGAATTGGGGGATCTACTGAGGACCATTTTTAAAAAGAAATTCAACCAAAGTTGCCTTATTTGACCCATTTGCTAGAAATTTTAACTGATGAGGGTTTTTTTTTTTGCGCTGAACTTCATATTTTAATAACAGTTTCACCTCCTGTAGCCATCCTTTGTTACTCGCTGCACTATATGTTGAAAATAGGATATGTGTCAGTTACAAAGTGAATTGCTTTATATTTGTAGCTAACACCCATACCAATAATATATTCCAATACTTGTAAAGCAAGATCTCCAAAAGTATTTGGAATATTCTGCATTTGTTGCAAAACTCCCATACCGTCCAAAATTAAGGCATTATTTTCAGGGATCTCACTCGGAATTTGATACTGATCCACTGATTTCAGCACAGAATGAGTCAATGCTGCGTTATTTGTTTTTACGATAGAACAATCAGGGTTTGCTATAGGTGGGGGATAGGCAGTTAAATTATATGTCATGACATTTTTTATATCAGGTTATGATGTTTGCCCCATTACAATTATGTGAGCAAGAATGTTGCTTGTATCTTTCAAGATCCCAGTTTCCAATTTAGTTTTTGGAAAAGCTGCCTGCTAGTATCAGAAAAGATAGCAGCTTTAGTTGAGCAATATTTGAATATTTAATTTTATGTTAAAAAGAGCCTTGTGTTACTTAAACCTTTTATCGTTTTATTAGAAGTACTAAAAAAATTGTTAGTTTTATTAGAAATGTTTTTACCTCAAAAATTTAATAGTTAAAGGGAATGTCGAGTTTAAGAGTCAAAATTGCTCTTTTCAACAATTGATATAGGTGTCGACATATGAGGGCAAATCCTTAAATTTTATATTTATTACTTCATTAGGGTTAAAATATACATTCTGAATGTAGAGTATTTTAATTCTATTATTTTAACTTTCAAGTTTCATTTAATCTATTATTTAAGCTACATTCGTGTAAAATATATTAAAAAATATTCAACTTCTTAAACAGCAAATATTAAATACAATACTAATATTAAAGATAATATTTTATTGTCAGTATTTAATATTTATTAGTAAATGATGACAGTTCAATAAATTTTATCTTCATTTTTATTTAAAAGTGAAAATACTAACCAAAACACTGAACATTACCTTTATAATGTCAGCTTTAGGGTACCACTTTAAATTGGTATAAAAAATTAATGTGCAAATATTTTTTGGTGAACTTTGCGTTTTTTAGTTAATAAGTATTGTATAATTGTATTGCATGCAAAATTTCTTAGTTCCCGGAGTTGGTAAACGGACTTGAAGAATTTCGCCACTCGTCCCATGGTCTATTAGTTTTCTAAAAGATCGTGTTTACTGCAGAGCGCGTTAAAGCTCAAGTGGAGTTGAACCTGTTAATAATTTGTGAACTAAATTTCAATTAAAATAATTAATTTGCAATTAAAAATGTTTCTTTATAAAGGGAAACAAAATACAACAATTAATGTTTCTGATCTGTTCATTCTAATTTGGGAGCCTTAAAATGAAGGCCTGAATTCCTAGTAGCCCATGAATTAATTAGGGAATACATATACAACTGTTAAAATGTTCTCTAAGTTGACAATATGCAATTAAATACAGCTCGGCAAATCTGAAACTCAACATAGCTTCTTATTGGTTTTGTTTTGTCAGGTGTTCGTTAACTGCTCATTTGTTCGTTATTCATAAAATATAACATGAAATTTCTCGCGAAAGTGTTCGTTAACCGATCTGTTTGGTGCGTTAACCGATCACCCACAGTACAAATCTTAATTTTTTTTCAATAATTAAACATAAAAAATCCATATATATATATATATATATATATATATATATATATATATATATATATATATATATATATATATATATATATAAAGATAAAAAGAAAAAGCTAAAATCTTTTTCTTATGTTCATTCCATCAACGGCAAACTTTTATCTAGTAAGAAACATTACAAGCATAAAACCACGCATTGACAATCAAATACAGAATTTCTTTTCTATATTTGTAATTCGAAAATTAAATTATCCGTTGCCAAAGTTAAACTTTTTTCATGATGAAAAACGGAAAATTACGAGCACTTCTATTAAAAACCTCCAACTGCAAATTGTAATTTCTTTTGTAGCTGTTTTCTTGAAAATAAAGTTATCCATTTTAAAAGGACATATATTTTTGTTGGTTGAATTTATTTTCCTCAGATGACAACAGAGAATCGTCATGTGAGAAAAAGCATTAATTCATTTACCAACTACTAACTTGGCGAAACTAAGTTAATCTGATGTTGTGAAAACAAATGTGTAACTAGATTTCAATTTCTTAAAATCTCTCTGATGTGCAGCTGGTGAAATTTTTTTTGTTTATTTGAAAGATATTAAATCTTTGGTTTGTGGTAATATATTTTTCAGTTAAAGTATCCTACTGCGTTTTCACCGATTTTTTTAAGTAAAGCAGAAATGTGTATAATATTGATTGTTTAAAGTAAATTAGCATAAAAAAATAAAATTTCATTTGTTAAATAAACCAGTTGGATGCAATTTCTTTTTAATTTTTAAAACTTTAAGAATAAGTAATTACATATTTGATATTTAACGATGATGCCTTAACCCTTTTAGGGTCAGAAAAATTCTGTTCGAAAAATGATGGAATGATAGACTGACACCAGAGTTTACAAACGATGTCCTTAGAATACAAAAATTTGTTTTCCTAAACTTCCATTATAAAATCAAAATTTTATTAAAGTATTCTAGGTGCCGTTTGTCAGTTTGGAATTAAAATTAGGTGGTCACATCGTGTGACCAACGCCTTTAAAAGGGTTAAGGACTAAAGTAATCACAGTTCACAATTTTTTCTCCCATAAATATGCAATATGATTAAAAACATATAATGGTCTACAGTTTAAGCCATAAAATTAAAACTTTCATAGCTATATCCAAATTATTGAAGAACTTGTAAAATCAGAGAAACGTTGGAAGTTTTTCGTTCAAAAAGATATAACAAAAATCTAATAAAAAAATCGAAAATCTGAGAGCCAGGTCCATTTAGACTTGTCTTCGTCCATCTAGAACCTAATTTGCAGGCCTCTATGCTAGATAGATTTTACTAGCCATTATGTGCACAAACATATACACACAAACGCATAAACATCTTTTTTAGGTGCATTCGTAATTATATAAATACGTAGCACCTATAGTCGTCGTTCAGTCCATCCGTCTGTCTGTCCGTCCGTCCGCATATAACAGAGCAAAAACTACCCAACCGAATGGTCTGAAATTTTAAATACATAATTGTTGCAAAATTTTGTCGAGTCATTTAAAATTTTATGAAAATCAGATGTGTAGTTTAATTACAGGGACAATCAAAAAGTTTTCGTTACATTACGGCCAATGGGAAAAAATATATTGCAAGTGCATTTTAATGATGCTACAGCCTTCCGAATGGTCAGAAATTTTAAATATATAATTGTTGCAAAATTTTATCGAGTCATTTCAAATTTTATGAAAATTGGATGTATAGTTTAATTACAGGGATAGTCAAAAGTTTTCCGTTACATGACGGCCAATGGGAAAAAATGATTTCAAGTGCATTTTAATTATATTACAGCCTTTCGAACAGAATGAAATTGATATGCACTTATGAAGTGCACTATAATATATATTCAGTACAATATGCGGTGCAAAAAATATTTATAAAACTAATTATAGTACGAACGCACCTCATTTGTAACGTCTGACGAGCAATTTCCATTTGTTTTTATTAATATAGTTTTTTGGACGTTTTTTACTGATAGAAAGTTTTCATGGAACACATTTTCATGAAAATCATGTTTTTGAGGCAAAAACATTTAAAGTTTTTATTTCTGAAACTTATTAAAAATATCCACTCAAAGTTCTTAAAATATTCAGATTTATGTGTTGCTTCTTAAATAAACTCAGTATTAGAAGTCCTTTTTATATATTTATGCTCTTTAATATCAATTTCTGGTTACTTAAATACAGTGTGACGCTGTAGAAGAACAAGGATGGCTAGAGTTATTACAAGTACGTTTATTTACAGCATAGAAAACAGACATTTATACTCTAAACGGATAATTACGGAAGAAGTATTGTTCCAGATTTCAGTATCTCGTTTAGAGATGTAAATAGTTCTGAATCGGTTCGGGCTCTGGATGGTATGGCAGTCCAGATTTACGCTAACCTCAGTTTGAGATCTTATGAAAAAGTACTTATGAAAAAGTTTTCTCCGTGGCGCGTTTATCCAGACAGCTTGTTGGCTAATTTTTCTGCGGATACCCTGTGGGTACTGTTGACGTGTTTCATTTTTACTTTCGATGTTTGAAATTCTCTCAATAGCCCTTGAAGTGATGGTAAATTTATGGGCGCATAACTGTTCCTATAAAGTCAAAAGCAAAATATTATGAGTCTTATAGTGTCTTTTTGAGAGTTTCTAAGTAGAAATAATGCCCACTCAATGTAATCTATGTTGATAGTAGCTGGTGTTCTTGAACAGAACCCATTTGAGAAAGGGGTTGAAATATTAGGGATTCTTTTAATTAACCTTGATTTCCAATTAACTGTCGATTGGGAAAGTAGGGGGTCATCCCAACACACTTCCGATTTGAAAACTGCAGCAAAAACAGCTACAAGTACGATTTAACGATCGTACAGAGAAAACAAAACTGTTTAGGATAGCTAATTACGCAATCTTTAAAAATAAATCATTAAACACAAATCTAATATCTACACCAAATTAGCTATTTAAATGTAGTTGGATACCTTAAAGAATGTTTTACAAAGATTTTCGTACTGTATTTTAATGTGTTGAAGAAGTAGGTTGTAATTAATATTGTATTTTTGCTGACTATATTACTTTTACTAATAAATCACTTTGTAAAAAATAAAAAACTTAAATTTTCAACATACATATTTCTCTGTCGTTAAATTACATTATAAGGAACGAATCAATATTACATGAATTTGAAATGTGTTCTGAATTCTTAAGTTTTATTTTGTTTTAACCACAAATTAATTTAAACTCCTCTTTGGTAGATTTAGCTTTATCCATTCAGAGGACTAAAAAATTTCTCACGAAAGGCTGTCATTTCTATTTTTTACGACACACGTTTTTTCGGTTTGTTAAGTTGTTGCAAATGCAATAAAGTTAGTTGGGGCAACTGGGCCATGATTTTACAATGTGACTCTGGAGCTTTTGACAATCCAGCTTCAAAAAGCTAATGATCATTTGAACTAAAGTCTGAAATTCTGTAAATGTGTTCAGTTAGGTTCCCTCTATCAGACAGGAATGCTCAAAATTATATTTTAATATTTAAAAATATAAAAATAATCATATTTCATCTTTTTTTCTTCATGGGTCCAGTTGCCCCATAAAGAATGGGGTAAGTGGACCAAGGGGGGGGGGGCTATGTTCCACACGCGTTTATTTTTTTTATATTATGGGGGCGAGACTCCATACTTAACTCACAACTCACTTTTAGGACGAACACTGACATTTATTGAGACGAATACATACACAAAAAATACAGATATAAACACGCTTCTCGTTCTTTAATTACTTAAAGGCATAAACGTCGTTGAATACTTCTATGATTTTCTTACGTCGTGTAAATATTCAATCTTATTTCATCGAAATATCTTCTGTTCTTTAATAAAAAAAACCTTCCGTCGTAGAACTCATTTCGTTCTCTTTACTTCTTCTGTATCTTCACTTCACTCAGCTTCGTAAAAGCTCGTTTCCTTTTTAATCTCGAAGCGGAAAATACTGGAGACACTCAGTCGAATGCAGGCGCTGCTTGCGAAATCTCCACAAGCGGCCGTCCTGACATCTGGAGCTGCCGCAGCGACATGTGGTAAAATAGAATCTGAAAAAACAAAAAACAAAAACCAGTAACTGTTCTTAGGGGAAAAGAAAAAAAAATTAATCTGCACATCATAGTTGAAGTAGCGTAACATCATATGGGTTGACTTATAAAATTGTTACAAACACATAAGAAGAAAATATTTAAAAAAAAATGTTTTTGAAGTTTCAGTTATCGTCAGGCCAAGGTTTCATGTATTCAGCACAGGAGCTAGTATTTATCGGTCCTTCAGTTGATGAGATTTTCGTTACGTCGTAGGTGTCGTTAGACTTCACTTTGATTATTTTATACGGACCTAAGAATTTAGATTTCAACTTTAAACCTGGTCCTTGCTGGGTTCTCTTAATTGCTACAAGGTCACCAAGCTTGTACTTACGGGGTTTCTTACGTCGTAAATTATAGTGCTTGCGATTTTCTTGTTGAATTTCCAGAATATTCTTCTTGGCTTCTTTACGGAGCTCTTCTCTGTCTTTCATAAATTGTTCTTCGACTGCACTGTTTAAGAGGTCAATAATTTGTACATCTTCTTTCTGTTTCATTTTTGTACCAAATAATATTTCAAACGGTGTTCTCTTAATGCTTCTTTGGTAAGTTGAATTAATGACTTGTTGAACTTTAGGAACATGTTTAAACCATTTGGTCGGTTCGTCTTTGGACATTTTAGAGATTACAGAAATTATGGTGGAATTAAGTCGCTCTACTTGACCATTGGCACGGGGAAGGCCAGTTGTAACTGTCTCGTGCTTTATATTTTCATCTTGACAATAATCAGCAAATTCTTTGCTTGTAAATGCAGGACCTTTATCGCTAATGATAATGGAAGGGTTGCCAAAAGTATGACTTTGTTGTCGTAGTTTTGATATAACTTCGGTAGCAGAAGTACTTTTACATGGATACAACCAGACGAATTTAGTAAATGCGTCTATTAAAGACAAAATATGTTTATAATTTTTGTTGGTTGTTTCAAGAGGGCCTAAATGATCAATGTGGTAGGTTTGGAGAGGAGTCTCTTCTTTAGGTAAGGGATGCAATTCACCTTCTTGTTTGCCACGTTTGCGATTATACAAAAGGCATGTTACACAATTTGCTATAATTTTATCAATTTTATTTGACATATTAGGGATGAGAAATTCTTCGTTAAGGAGTTCTTCACAGCGTTTACGGCCAAAATGTCCTTTGTCATGAACGTGTTTAATGGCATTTAGCTGCATTTCATCCGGCACAACTATCAGATCGATACCTTTATGATTTTTATAGAGAACATTATTTTTAAGGAAATAGTTGTCATATGGCTTTGTTTTCAAAATTTCTTTGATGGCCTGTATATGTTCGTCAGTGTTCTGTGATTGTATGATTTTGGTAGTAAAACTATCTTGAATGACCATACATATTGGATTTCTACTTAAAGCGTCGACATGGCGCATGCGTGTACCTTGTCTGTGTTCGATTGTATAGTTATAGTCAGCTAACATTAAAGCCCATCGAGCAATCTTGGTGCAAAGATCTTTTTTATTCATAGTAAGGGCGAATGCGTTGCAATCTGTGACTATCTTGAAAGGAATACCTAGAATGTAAACGCGAAATTTTTTAAGGGCTTCTATGACAGCTAAAACTTCTAATTCATAACTCGAATATTTACGTTCGGCATCTGTGGTTTTTTTGCTCATAAAATAGACAGGGTGAAATTGATTGTCAATAGAAGACTTTTGAAGGAGGACTGCTCCGTAAGCGTCAATAGATGCATCACAGTGAACTTCTGTTTCGTTACTAGGGTTATAAATGCTTAAAACAGGACCTGAAGAAAGGATGTGTTTCAGCTGATTAAATGCATTTCGCTGCTGGTCGCCAAAGTGAAATTTAGTGTCCTTTCTAAGAAGATCTGTTAAAGGATTAGCTATTAAAGAGTAATCTTGAATGAATTTACGAAAATATGAAGTTAATCCGACAAATGAATGTACATCTTTTATACTTTTAGGTTCTGGGAAATTAAGGACAGCTTTAGTTTTTAAGGGGGATGGGTGCAGTTGACCATTTTTAATGTGGTAACCCAAAAAATCAATTTCTCGTTGTAGAAAGTGGCATTTTTTGAGATTCAGTTCTAAACCATATTCGGATGCAGTTGTAAGGACGCGTTGTAATTTCTGGAGTCCTTCGACTTCGTTTTCAGCTGGTATTATGAAGTCATCCATGTAGACAATAAGTACTTTTTCATTAATGAGGTCTCGAAAAACGTTATAAATATATCTTTGAAACACTAACGGTGCATCGCTAAGGCCATAATTCATATATAAGAATTCAAATTGACCAGAATGTGTTACGAAAGAAGTATATTTTCTACTATTTTCTTCTACTTCGACATGAAAAAAAGCATTTTTAAGGTCAAGAGTAGTAAATACTTTTGCAGAATGCAACTGATCAATAATGTCATCAATTACTGGGAGGGGAAAACGTTGTTTATGTGTTTTAGAATTTAACTTCCTATAGTCAATACACAATCTATATGAACCATCTTTCTTTTTTACTAGGACAATAGGTGATGAAAAATTACTAGTGCTTTTACGAATAATTCCTTTTTCGAGCCACTCAGAAATTTGTTTTTCAACGAAGTTTTTCTCTATTTGCGCCAAGCGCCTGGGAGGACAAGTAACAGGTTCTTCGTTTTCCAGATGAATTGATAATTTAACATCAGTTGTCTTTATTTTTTTAGGGGAATAATTTTGAATAAGTTCTGAAATTTTTGAACGTATTGTTTCATCGGTAATATGAGATAAATCAAGATTAAGATCGTCTAACACATGAGCAATATCAATCAAAAAATTATTGGACGTGTCGTCATTTTTCTCGATTTTTTGCATCGAAATATTATTTCCAGAAATTGTTAAAATACTTTGTTGAATGATATCTGTACCAATAATAAGATCAAAAGATATGGAATAATCTGGGACTACATAAACATTAGTTGTATAATTAAAATCATCTATCATAATGTTCGTAGAGAAAAAACCTAGGGGTTTGATTATAGTATTTCCTAATCCAGTTAATGTGATAGTTGAATGTTCAAGGTTCGAAATTGTAGGGAGTTTGCGATAAATACTTTCCTTTAGTAAACTTCTTTCACTACCTGTGTCTACCAATGATGTAACATTTACAGACGAAATAATGACTTGTTTGGTCATGAAAGTGTTCGACGTGACAGTGGAAACATTGGAGGGTTCTGACTTAACTCTAGGCCTCCTTGGTTGATCACATTGAGCCGATTTATGGCCAAAATTCGAACAATTAAAACAACGAGGGCCTTTATCTTTATGTCTGCATTGGCTACTTTTATGATTCGACAAACCACAATTAAAGCAAAAAAGATCAGATTTTGGTCGAAAGGATTTCTCTTTCATTGACATTTCAGGTTTGACTTTACGAAATTTAGTGTTCTCATAGTCATGTCGAATTTTGTCATAAATTTTGAGCTTTTGCTTGAATTCTACAATGGATTGGCATCCATATAACACTGATTTTCTGAAAACGGGGTCGGGTATGCCATTTATGATGTATTGCATTAATGCGGAATCCTCGATTTTACCACGCGAGCATATTTGTTTCATGATAAGAAAATATTCTTCTATTGATTCATTTTCTTTCAATTTTCGTTTATTTAATATATCATGTAACTCGGCAGAATTATAAGTGGTGCTAAATTCTGATATTAAGAGTTGTTTAAGTTTGTCATATGAATTTATATGAAATTCTGTTTGTGTTAATAACTGGGCTTTTCCTCGTAATGATCTTTTACAAAATATGAATTTATGAAAGTCAGATAAATTAAACATATTAGTAACATCCTCAAAATTATTAAACCAAACGTGTATATCACTAAAAGAACTACCATCGAAAGGAGGTATTACACTTTCAATATCAGTAAAATTAATAGACGATTGCATAAAACTTTGAACTGGAAATTGCTGTTGTTTGTCAAAATTTGATAATTGAGTGTTATTACTTGAAGTCATATTATTTGAAGGCAGTTCGGGTTCCGAGTCGGTGTCACTTTCATTTTGTATAATATTATTTTGTAGTAAGGTCAAGTCTGAAAGGTATGTCACTAATCGGGTTGCGAGATCGTTTAAAGATCCCTCATTATCAATACAAAGTAGATTGCACACTGTAATCAGATCATTTAATGAAAAATCAGTTTGAATTATTTTATTTTTGAATTCAGTGCTGTCGGTTTGAAAACCGAAACCAGTAAAATCACGTATTCTCTTTCTATTAGAGCGATCACCGTCAGCATCAAATAGGAATTTATGCAGCAATTTAATTTTATGCGTTCGTTCGTTTTTAAACGCAACTTCCAGTTCTGGTATTTCAACTAACTTCATAATAAAATAATAGCAATGAACTCACCGTTAGAAGAATATCCGGCTTGAATATGTAGGATAAATAACTCTAATTAATCATATTGGTGGGTTAACTGTCACTTCTGACTCCAATTTATGGGGGCGAGACTCCATACTTAACTCACAACTCACTTTTAGGACGAACACTGACATTTATTGAGACGAATACATACACAAAAAATACAGATATAAACACGCTTCTCGTTCTTTAATTACTTAAAGGCATAAACGTCGTTGAATACTTCTATGATTTTCTTACGTCGAGTAAATATTCAATCTTATTTCATCGAAATATCTTCTGTTCTTTAATAAAAAAAACCTTCCGTCGTAGAACTCATTTCGTTCTCTTTACTTCTTCTGTATCTTCACTTCACTCAGCTTCGTAAAAGCTCGTTTCCTTTTTAATCTCGAAGCGGAAAATACGGGAGACACTCAGTCGAATGCAGGCGCTGCTTGCGAAATCTCCACAATATTGTATATCAGGTTTTGTTTGAAAAAGTGTAAACAACTTAAAAAAATTTAAACCAGGCAGAACATGTAAATTATATATCAACTAAAGAGCGTTTTAAAGGAAACCTTTGCTGTCAATGTGTCTAAAAGAAGCACTAAAAGTGAAAATATTAGATTTATTTATACCAAAAAAAAAAAAAAAAAAAAAAATTAAGTAAGTACTTATGTACTTTAGTATAGGTAATAAGTATTAAAGTCATATGAGTATTTTAAGGAAAAAATAGCAAGATAAATCTATGAACAAACGACTATGTAAGTACTTAACTACTTTATTAAAATGCTGGGGTAATTAAATGCTGGGGCTTATTAAAATCCAGGGGTCGCATTATATTGGAAAAATTTCATTGTTCCTACCAGAACCCTTAATGAGTTACTTTCATGATCCTTTTATTTAACATATTCTAAAGAAAGGTGCTATGAAGATATTATTTTCAAAATAGTGGTAGGAACAATAAAAGCTTCCCTATAGGATGCGACCACTGTATATCGGACAATTTCAAGGTTTGGCTATCTCGATTTCAGTGGCAAGGTATATGCATTCGTAAAATTTTGAAGTAATTTAATGACACCAGTATTTACAAGAGAATCTATTTGTAAACAAGTAAAAGTATATTTTCGCGTACTTAGTAAAAGTAAAATTATCATTATAAAATTCAGGTGCCAATGTGGCAATTAGGGATTAAAATTATGTGATGCCATAACAGCATCACCGTCTCTCAAGGGGTCAAGAAATTTGGTTTGATACCACCCAATATGCTTTTTTTTTAAATTTTTAATAAGATATTCTATAATTTTCTTAATTGTGAGCAAAAAACAATGAAGAAATTTATTTCCCGTAGTAAGAGAAACTCAAAAAAATTATTTATAACTAATGGGGTAACTGGATCCAGCATGTCCCAGTTACCCCGGATACATGTCCCAGTTACCCCATTCTTGAAAAAATTATGGGGTAACACGGACACCGGGCTTACATTTGAAATATGAAGTAAATATGTATAGATACCTACTAATACTTATGTAGTTATATGCCTAATCTTAAAAAAAAATTTGTTTAATAAAAGTACTTACAGCATTTTAATAAAAAGCCGAGGAAGTTCAACCATACTGACGTTGTTTTTAAAAAAGAAACATAAATTTTTGACAACCTATCACAGCAATGTGAGAGTTATGATTGAGTTAACACACGTTGTTTTAGGAAGTAGAGATTAAGATGCATTGTTAACAAAAGCTAAAACTTGAAAAACTTCAACAGTTCTTATAAAATAGCCTATGGCCTAGTTACCTCGTGCGTCCAGTTACCCCAACTAACCTTATATGTGTCTGTCTATTAAAAGAAAAAAGTAACTAACGCTGCTGGCACTACAGCCGTAAATGGATTTTTTGCGACCGGAGGTCTTTTTTCGGCTGATATTAAGAAAACTATTGCATATAAAAATATGAAAATGTGTAGTTTTATATAAAAATGCCGATAAACACGCTGAAACAGACAGTTTTTAAGTAGCTGAATTATTTTAAGAGCTATATAATGTTGAAGTTGTCAAAATAGTCTGTTAGTAAGTTTATAGCAATTTAACCATCTTTTGCAGGAACATACTTGACAAGCTTGCGGTATGCAGTGTGCAATTAGTTTTCTAATTTGATTAATTTTTTGAGGTTTATTAAATTTTTTATTTTCATTTTCATCATTTCAATAGAAATTTGTGATCACGTGTTAAAAGCAGGAAATGGGAAAAATTACGTGATAAACATGTATTTATACGAGAATATTGCAAGTTGCACCTAATGTTAAGTTTATGGGCGAGTGATGCATTCATACATTTTAAATATTTCCTCAGACAATGAATGTTTTTTACTTCTTTTTTCTGCGCACTCTTCGCGTAAAAGATATCTCTTTTTTTCTTTAGTTGTCAAGATATTTCTAAAATATATAGGGTAGGGGGTGTACACAGTAAGACGGCAGCCACTTTGACATAATTTTGCAACTTTTTCTTCAAGCAGGCACGCACACATAATGACCTCATCTTATGCAACACGTGGATATAGTTTCGGCACTTCAGTTACTAGTCCGACAAAATATTTCCTTCAATATGACATATATTTACTTAACCAAACCTAGCTATATGTAATAATAGACTATTTAGGCAAAAGATATAAACTTTTTAAAGCGATGAAATTGATATAACAGATGTGGTATATGATCCATTTTGTTACACCGTAACGAAAGTACACAGTGAGACACGCAATTATGGTACAAAGTGAGACGTGTATCATTGTCTACCTACTATGTGGTTTTGTTGTTAAAAAAGTTATCGATCTATATTATAAAGGACAAACATATCTGTGCGTAACGCATACGTCATTTTGCGAATGGCAACACTTTGAAATTTGAAATAAAATTTTGGCTTTGCAATTTTCTCTACTGCAAATTTTTAAACTTCTAAACATCGCACATTTTAAATTTTTACATCGTCGTATAACGAAAAAATAGCTCTTTTAAATGCAATTTGTTTGAAAGCTGTATCTCAATTTATTTTTGAGATATTAATTTTTTTGTAGTTTTTCATACCATTTTTCTTATTGTGGCAACAAAAGTACCCCATTTCTATAGAAAATCATTGAAAGTAAACAAAAAATAGTCAAAAATAGGAGATACTGTATCATTTTGTTGCCATTTTCTCATAAAACCTGAAAAAAAATTGAAATTAAAATAGGGAGATAAGAATGTTGTCTGTTACTCCGTGATAATGACGTCATATGCATACTTTTCTATAGACGAAGTTCAAGAGTGGATTGTAAAAGTGGATTGCTTTAGCGGATGCAAATGACGTCATTTTATAAAAAAACGTGTATTCTAATTCTTAAACCTGAATTATGTTTTGTAGAAGTGCGTCATTTTCACAGCCCAGCTGCTTTGAAATTCTTCACAGGTGAAAATGGTTCACTTTTGAAAATAATATAATCAGAATCACACACTGATAAAACGCAATGTTTTACAAAAATTTAGAGTGTCTATAGAAGAGAGGTGACATGCAAATTATAGCGATTTATATTATAGAAATTGATGATTCTCGCCTGAATGGATTTACTTCGCCGAGTTAGACAAGCAAACAAATAATTCGTGGTTTAAAATAATATCATGTTCCGGAAGTTTTTGTCCAAAATTCTCTCGAATAATAAAATTTTAATGCTATTCTTTAGGTCATTCTACTATAATTTTATCAAAATAACATAATTTGCTCAATTTAATTTCCCCTAATTTTATATAATCTATATATTTAAAACACAAGTGTGTTTTTTAACCATTTGGAAAAATGGTTATTGTCCTCGGTCAGGGTTGGAAACCAAAAAACATATCTGAAGCGTTTTATTAGTTGAATCCCGCATTTTATTCGTTTTCTGATTGGTCTATACAGTAATCTGTATTTTCCCTTTACTTTCAACAGAGATGGATATTTCTGTTGCCACTATGACAAAAAAGTAATAAAAACTACAAACAAAATTAATAACTCAGAAACAAATTGAGATACAGCTTTCAAACAAATTGCATTTAAAAGTATATTTTTTTTCTTTATACGATGGTGTAAAAAGTAATATTGTGGGATGTTTAGAAGTTTAAGAATGAAATTTCATTTAAAATTGGTCCAGAAATATTAATGTTTTTGATCCATGGCGTACGTAATGTATGACCAGCTCCGTAGAAGTTTTAAAATTTACAGTACCGAAAAATGTGATCCATGGCGTACGTAATGTATGATCAACTCCGTGCGATTTTTTTTAGTCTTTGAAAAAATCATTTTCCAAATGGTCGTTGCAATTTGTTGAATTGCATTTTTTTTCTTTTAGTCACGCATTTTTCCTCATAAATTTTCTATATTGTTTTTCCTTCTGCATGTGTACTGATACTAAGTTTCCGACACTAGGCGAAATGCTTAGTTAAGTAAAAATTGAGTCATATTTAAAAGAAAACGATCATTTTCATAGATAAAACTAAACATTTTAACACAAATGCGTCTAAAAAACATAAATTACGGACATTTTTACTCTCCGGAATTGACATTAGAATCTCAAGTAAAGGGTGCGTCTGTTCACATAAAAGATGTTGCTGACAATCGTGACTTCAAGTTTTGAGTTAAAATAGTTTTTAAATGATCAAACAAAATACAATTTTTCTTTAATAATGATGAATATGGATATCAGAAATGCGTATGCAAATTTTGAGAAGGTGAAAATTGCTGTTTTTCACTCCGGAATACCCAGCATACGAGCCTCAATTGATAACCACATCCTAATAACTGATTTTTACTATATTTTACTGATTAAGTATCTATATTATAAAGAACAAACGTATATGAGCGTAATGCTGATGTCATTTTGCGAATGGCAACACTTCACGAAAAAATTTCGGTCTTGAAATTTTCGCTACTGCAATTTTTTAATCTTCTGACCATCGTACAGTTTCAATTTTCGTCGCACACGGAAAAAATTTACTTTCAAATGCATTTTTTTTAAAAACTGTATCTTAATTGACTGATGTATTATATTTTCTAAAATAATTTTTAAGCATGATTTTTTTTAAGTTTATCTTATCACGTGCCGGTATCAATACATAATAATAATAAACATTTTGCACATAAAGCAACAAACATTTTTCAGCATTTGTTTCTGACTATTTTTGCATAACGAAATTAATACTTCCTTTATGAACAAATAAAAGAATAATATTAAAAAACCCCACCAACTTAACATATTTGTGAAAGACAAACTAACGAATTAATGCTTCTTTTATAAACAAATAAAATAATAATATTGCAAAAACACAAATCTAACATATTTGTAATGGTACAATTTAAATTTTTAGATCATCAAATAGGATTTTTTTTTCAAATGAAATTTGTTTGCAAAGTGCATCTCAGTTTACTGATTGTCTGTGGTTTTAAAAACAATTTTAAAGCATGATATATTTTTTTATTTATCAATATCGAGCGGAGCTCGATTACGAAAGATTAATCCGTTTGTCCTTAAAACAAAATAAAGAGTTCATCACTCTTACGGCTAATATGCATTTAGAAAAAACTTCTCTATCAATAAATAAAATTAAACAAAAACATAATTTGAAGAACAAATTAAAAAAATAAAATTTATTTCCTACATTATTAAGCCTGAGAAGGGACAGATATTAAGTTATTTCATTCAATTAGTTCTACATTTAATGTTAAATTTTTGTAACAATTTAGTTAAGCCAATTGAAGATTAAAAAATAAAAATAAAATTCATACAATATGATACTTAAAACATCCTAAAAACTTAGATTCCGTTCAAATGAAATCGAAATAAATCTTAGACTTCTTCCATTTTTAATTGAAAATTTTTGTATTGCAGATTTAGTATTATGCTTATGAAAATTGTGCATAAAATGATAAGATGCATGCAAAATACAAAACTTAAAAAAAAGTTTAAGATTTATTTCGATTTCATTTGAACGGAATCTAAGTTTTTAGGATGTTTTAAGCATCATATTATATGAATTTTATTTTTATTTTTTAATCTTCAATTGGCTTAACTAATTTGTTACAAAAATTTAACATTAAATGTAGAACTAATTGAATGAAATAACTTAATATCTGTCCCTTCTCAGGCTTAAACAATATAGGAAATAAATTTTGTTTTTTTATTTTGTTCTTCAAATTATGTTTTTGTTTAATATGTCAAGTTTTTTAATGACTACAGCACTCAGACGAACGCATTTCAAAATTAATACAGAGTATCATCATCAGGCTTTGATGTATGCGGTATTGCATCACAATGTGGGATGCAGTTTACCAATGTGTAATTCAAAATGTTTCACCACTGTAGTAATGCAGGTTGCGGTAGTTTGGACAAAAACTTCCAATCTGAACGTAAAAAATCTATAATCAAAACATAAAAAATTAACTTCACTTAAATTTAGATACCCTATTTCCCACTCAGGAACGCTATGAATGTAAATATAAATTCTGTTGAATCCTTACTGCTAATATTTAACAATATTATAGCTGTGATACAGTAAAAAATAAAAGTTTTACTTGAATTTTTAACCCTTATTCTCTCCCAAGGGGTGATGTAAATACATCAGAAAATTATTACCTAAGTTTAACTTGGGGTATAAATAGTTCTCATCGCGAAAAAAAAAATATATTTTAAAATTTAAGTTATGTAATTCCCCACTAAGTTCGCTACCTGCGTAAAAATAGCTATCCATTAGAAACTTTTTACTAAAATATAAACTTGACCAAAGCAAAAACGTATTCTGAAAATATCCTTTTTATTTCCACTATGACGCCATATTCTCCTTTTTAATTAAAAAAAAAAAAAAAAAAAAAACTATTTCAATTAAAATTTTTCACGCGGGAATCTTTCTACTAAAACCAAATAAATTATTATTACGGCTTTTGAAATTTTTGCAACAATGAAGAAAAAATGTTACATTTTCTATTAAAAATGTCCGTTGATTCTCAATGAAAAAAGTGAAATTTGGAATTATTAAGAAAACTATTTGAATAATATACAAAAAAATTGGCCCTTGTTTCTCTCTGGGTTATAATTCACCCATATGCAAAAGTATTTTGCCATTCGTTTTGACCCTGACGTCAGGCAAACGTTTTTAAACTTTAAATTTATAATATAATTAGAATTAGTAAGGAATAAAAAATGAGTGGCATCAGGGACAAAAAGGTGGGAAGAAAAAATGAAAAGTTATCATCTCCATAGACTTTTCTATGTTAAATTAACATTGAGAAGTGACACTGGAAATAAATAAGTATTGCGCTGTCGCGCAATACTTAAATACAAATTTAACAGACATGTATAAGCTATGAAATTATCAGAATATAAAAGGATGCCATAAGTAGCAAAATTTTGGTCAAATAACTCTTAGCACGTGGCTAATAAGAAAATGTCGCTTTTGATAAATTAAAAAAAAATTTGATTGTATAATTCGTATTTTCCATATGAAAAATGCTTTTTAAATGTAAATGGGCAATCTAAAATATTTATTGCACATAAAAAAATTATTAGTTTTCAATTAAAAAAAAAAATGTTTTCACCTATATTCTTTAACCCGGGAAGCCCGGGTACGATCCCCTAGACTATATTATAAAGGACAAACATATCTGTGCGTAACGCATACGTCATTTTGCGAATGGCAACACTTTGAAATTTGAAATAAAATTTTGGTTTTGCAATTTTGTCTACTACAAACTTTTAAACTTCTAAACATCGCACATTTTAAATTTTTACACCGTCGAATAAGGAAAAAAATGCTCTTTTAAATGCAGTTTGTTTGAAAGCTGTACCTTAATTTATTTTTGAGATATTAATTTTTTTATAGTTTTTAATACAATTTTTCTAATCGTGGCAACAAAAGTACCCCATTTCTATTGAAAGTAAACGGAAAATAGTCGAAAACAGGAGATTATTGTATCTTTTTGTTGCCATTTTCTAAAAAAACCTGAAAAAAAAGTTGAAATTAAAATACGGGTTATGTCAAGAATATTGTCAGTTATTCCGTGATAATGACGTCATATGCATACTTCTCTATAGACGAAGTTTAAGACTTGATTATAAAAGTGGATTGCTTTAGCGGATGCAAATGACGTCATTTTATAAAAAATCGTATATTTTAATTCTTAAAACTGAGTTATCTTTTGTAGAAGTGCGTCATTTTCACAGCCCAACTGCTTTGAAATCACTTTTGAAAATAATGTAATCGAAATCACACACTGATAAAACGCAATGTTTTACAAAAATTTAGAGTGTCTTTATAAAAGAGAGGTGGCATGCAAATAATAGCAATTTATATTACAGAAATTGATGATTCTGGACTGGATGGATTTTCTTCGCCGAGTTAGATAGGCAAACAAATAATTCGAGGTTTAAAATAATATCATGTTCCTGAAGTTTTTGTCAAAATTTCTCTCGAATAATATAATTTTAATGCTATTCTTTAGGATATTCTACTATAATTTTATCAAAATAACATAATTTGCTGAATTTAATTTTTCATAATTTTATATAATCTATATATTTAAATCACAAGTGTGTTTTTTAGTCATTTGCTATGATCTCTCTGCTGAACCAATTTTACTAATATTTTTTGTAACCGAAAGCTGTTCATTTGTAGATGTCATCGCACTATCTGTGTTTTTTAATGTCCCCACTTTTATATTTTAATTTTAAAAGCATTTTATGAAATTTCTTCAAAATGGTGAAAATTAGAGAGCTTTCATTATTGTAGACAAGAGAGAAATAATTAGGTATTTTTATCTTTATTCATGCCATTTTCTGATAAAAATGTTTTGAGTTAAAATGATTTTAAAATGATCAAACAAAATATAATTTTTAAAAAAATGATGAATATGGATATGAGAAGTGCTTATACAAACTTTGAGAAGGTGAAAATTGCTGTTTTTCATTCCGGAATACCAAGCATAAGAGCCTCAACTGATAACTACATCCTAAAAACTGATCTTTATTATATTTTACTGATTAAGTATCTATATTATAAAGAACAAACGTATCTGTGCGTAACGCTGGCGTCATTTTACGAATGACAACACTTCACGATCAAATTTCGGTCTTGAAATTTTCGCTACTGCAATTTTTTAATCTTCTGACCATCATACATTTTCAATTTTCGTCGCATAGGGAAAACATTTACTTTAAAATGCAATTTGATTAAAAACTGTATGTTAATTGACTGATGTATTATGTTTTCAAAAATAATTTTTAAGCATGATTTTTTTTTAAGTTTATCTTATCACGTGCCAGTTTTAATACATAATAAAAACATTTTGCACATAAAGCAACAAACATTGTTCAGCATTTGTTTCTGACTATTTTTGCATAACGAAATTAATACTTCCTTTATAAACAAATAAAATAAAAATATTGAAAAAACGCAAATCAAACTTGTTTGTGAAAGACAAGTTAACGAAATTAATACTTCTTTTATAAACAAATAAAAGAATAATATTATAAAAACACAAATGTAACATATTTGTAATCGTGCAATTTAAATATTTAGATCACGAAATAGGATTTTATCTAACCATTTGAAAAAATGGTTATTGTCCTCGGTCAAAGTAGGAAATCACGAATATATCTGAAGCTTTTTATTAGTTGAATCCACATTTTATTCGTTTTCTGATTGGTCTGTACAGTAATCTGTATTTCCCCTTTACTTTCAACAGAGATGGGTACTTCTGTTGCCACTATGACAAAAAAGTAATAAAAACTATAAAAAAAAAATAATAATAACTCAGAAACAAATTGAGATACAGCTTTCAAACAAATTGCAATTAAAAGTGCATTTTTTTCTGTATACGACGGTATAAAAATTAATATTGTGGGATGTTTAGAAGATTAAAAATGAAATTTCATTTAAAATGGGTCCAGGAATATTAATGTTTAATCCATGGCGTACGTAATGTATGACTAGCTCCGCCGAAGTTTAAAAATTTACAGTACTGAAAAAATGTAATCCATGGCGTACGTAATGTATGATCAACTCCGTGCGATTTTTTATGTCTTAAATTTTAGTCTTTGAAAAAATCATTTTCCAAATGGTCGTTGTAATTTGTTAAATTGCATTTTTTTTATTCAAATGGAATTTGTTTGCAAAGTTCATCTCAGCTTGCTGATTGTCTATGGTTTTAAACACAATTTTAAAGCATGAAATATTTTTAAATTTATCTATATCAGGCGAAACTCGATTACGAAAGATTAATTCGTTTGCCCTTAAAACAAAATAAAGACTTAATAATTTTCTTACGACTAATATCCATTAAAAAGAAACTTCCCTATGAATAAATAAATAAAATAATATAAATAGAACACAAGTTTAACTGACATGTATAAACTCTGAAATTATCAGAATATAAAAGAATGCCGTAAGTAGCAAAATCTTGATCAAATAACTCTTAGCATACGGCTAATAAGAAAATATCGCTTTTGATAAATTTAAAAAATTTATTTGATTGTATAATTCGTATTTTTCATCTGAAAAATGCTTTTTTAATGTAAGTGGGTGATCTAAAAAGTTTATTGCAGATAAAAAAATTATTAGTTTTCAATAAAGAAAAAATGTTTTCACCTATATTCTGTAACCCGGGAAGCCCGGGTACGATCCCCTAGTATATATAAAAGCCGTTCTCTGTGTGTATGTCCTTTATACAAATCTTTAATTTTTGACCGATTTGCACGAAACTCGATGTACATACGTTTTAGAACGTGGAAAAGATCACCGTCTACTTAAAAAAAATATCAGACCACTATTTATCCCTTTTTTCTACCACTTCCATAATTTAACATTATAGAAATATCTCTGTTTAAATCTTTTTTAATTCAAACGTTTCTTTCCTGTTGCCAAACCCTAAAAAATGACGCAATAATGTGAAAAAATAAGGATAACGCGTGTATTTTGTTTCTATTTGCCAATAAAAATTCAGATTTTCTTGCTATATTTTTGCGTGTTTGATATTGACGTCAGTCTAAACAGAAAATTTACATTTTTTTGTACATAAAATAAAAACTTTAACTATAAGAGCGGGAAAATAACGTAGCACCTCAATTTGAATGTTTTTTTTTTTTTTAAATTAAAGCACGTATTTTAATACAAACAGTTCAAATTTCATAAAAACAATTTAAGAAAAAGAAAAAAAGAGGCTTGATATGACGTCACATTCTATCAAATCTTTTCAACGCGTAATCAAACTCATTGTAAACATATGGCTCTTATATTGGGTAGCGGTCGTTGCAGCAACTGGGAACCTGAAAATTTGAGCATGCGCATCAGCTCTGGATTTTTACCTGAGTGAAGAACCAGATCGAAAATAAACACCGTTTTAAAAAAAGGGAAATCTAGCTATACAATAATGAATGTTTTAGTAGTTGACTTCATTGAAAAAGGATAACAACAGATTAAAGACTATGAAAATGAAACATTTTCTAAATTCTAAAGTTGTGACAACTTATGCAGTTTTATATTTATATTAAATAAAAACAATAAAAAATTAGACTCATTCATAGATTTTTTTCTTCATAAAAACAACAACAGAAAGAGATATGGTTATTTTACAAAAAAAAAAAAACATTACTGGATACACGAAACTCGCTGCGCAGCAATCTCAAAAATCGTCAATGCCACGGTCAGTAACGCGTGTATGAAACCGAAATAAAATCATTGGACACACGAAACTCGCTGTACAGCAATCTCTAAAATGCACGAAACTCGTCAATGCCGCGGTCAGTAATGCGCATATGAGCGCTCCGCGCCCATAAACCGAAAAAAACATCATTGGACACACGAAACTCGCTGTACAGCAATCTCTAAAATGCACGAAACTCGTCAATGCCGCGGACAGTAACGCGCGTATGAGCGCTCCGTGCCGATGAAACCGAAAAAACATCATTGGACACACGAAACTCGCTGTGCAGCAATCTCTAAAATGCACGAAAGTCGTCAATGCCGCGTTCCGTAACGCGCGTATGAGCGCTCCGCGCCCATGAAACCGAAAAAAAAATCACTGGACACATAGAACTCGCTGTACAGCAATATCTAAAATGCTCGAAACTCGTCAATGCCGCGGTCAGTAACGCGTGTATGAGCGCTCCGCGCCCATGAAACTGAAAAAAAAACATCACTGGACACACGAAACTCGCTATGAAGCAATCTCTAAAATGGACAAACCTCGTCAAAGCCACGATCTGGTAACAACAAACTAGTAATAACAAAAATCTATTTATCGTCTCGCCAAATCGTTATGTGTCTGCAGATTGAATTGGCATTTTTTTTCAAAACGCGCCAAAATGCCATTTTTGTAAATGATTGCCAATTTGAAACTACGAGATAAATAAACCAGTGTGGCGGTTACTTTCAAAACTAAAGTGATTTTATCAGCGTTTTAAAAAAGAAAATTCAAGAAATATTAAAAATTATAAAAATATAAACTACAAAAATGAAGTGCTTAAAATAACTTCTTTTACCATTATGTTAAAGTTCTGATAACTTATGTAATTTTATATTTTTGTTAAATAAAAAGAATAAAAAGTAAGACTCATTTGTAGATGTTATTATGGCACAGATGCCATATACGCACTACGATGGCGCGATTTTTTTCTAAATTCAATTTGGCGAAAACCTCGTTTTCGAATACCAGTTACATATATATTTTTAAAAAGGGAATAACAATAAATAAAGAAATGTTTAATTAATAACTATAGAACAAAACAATTTATATAATTTAAAAAAGAAAATAAAAGTAAATAAACAGTTTATCAATAAGTAAACAACAACCGGTTACCATATCAAGCAAAATAACGGCACTTTGGCGCCAGTTAAGTACCCCGGTGCGTATATGACATTGGCGTCAGAAAAAAATCTCGCCAACGAGGTGCGTATATGACATCTGTGCCGTTATTTTTTCTTAAAAACAACAGCAAAAAGATATATGATTATTTTACATAAGAATTAAGTGAAAACACGAAGCAAAATTCGGTATTTTTCGAGAAGATGAGCCTTGTCACTTTTTTTAGGCTTCAGAAAGAGAGATTTTCTGCCAACTGATGTAAACAACCATGAAAACAAACCTGATAAGATTTTTTGCTTATTTATTAATTATAAGAATACTCTTAAATTTATCAAATGACTTTGTTTAGTCGTTATTATTATTACTAATAAAAAAATACCTAACTTAAATCAATAATTAAAAAATAGGTATATCTTTTTTAAAACTGTGTTTATTTTCGATCTGGTTCACTCAGGCAAAAATCCAGAGCTGATGCGCATGCTCAAATTTTCAGGATCCCAGTTGCTGCAACGACCGCTACCCTCTTATATTTCGCTTACTACTTCGATTGTATACTACAGCCATATCTTATAGCTATACGTTATCGCTAAGTGTTGTATTGGTTTAGATTCAGTGTTAACATTTTCTGTGATTTATAGCAAAAAGAGAGCGGTTATTTACATTTTCAAAAAAAAAAAATCTTGACAGATGTCTTGATTTAAAATTTATGGAAAATGACATCATTTCATCTAATCATTGTAGATTTAATTTCAATAAAATTTCAAATTTTCCAAATAAAATTTTAGTAACTACTACCTGATTTGTATTTTTTTGCATTATCCCCCGTATTGTGAAGATATTGTATACTTCTGTTACGCGCGCCAAAGAAAACATGTATTTTAATTTTAAAAGTTAAAAAAATTACCACAATGTGTCAAAAGAACATCCTTTTTCTGAATTTAAATTTCGCGAGTTCCAAAATTAAAACTAAAGATGTGAGTTTTTTCATAAACTTCAAGTTAAGGCTGTTCTCAAATCCAAAGGAGCTATTTTCTGACACATTTTTAATTAATTTTTGTTCGGAAACGCATGAAATTGACAGGAGTTCTTATTTAGAAACTATGTAATCGAAAGATAGTTTCCATTCGTTGGTAAAGGTATAAGATCTTTCAGTTGGTGTTTTGAACTGAATTTCGAACGCAACAGTGCAATAAAGGATAAAACCCGGCCGTCACGCAACCACAATTGCTCATAACTTGATAAGTAATTTATTTATGAAAAAAGGAAAAACTCATTTCAATTCCAAAACGCTTTAATAGTCAGGTCTACAAATTTTAAGCCTTTACGTTTAATGAGTCAGAAAATGTGTCCGAAAGTTTCGCGTTGTTGAGCAGGGAACTGCAGAAGCACCCTCAGCATTTGCAGGTTAGTATTTTGTAATCAAGTTGCATGCCAGATAGTCGCTTAAAACATAAGTCATTATATATTGTTTTAAACAAAGGTGCATGCCATAATAGGTGTCAGGCACACTCATTAAAATAAGAATACCCTAGCGCACAGCCCCATTACCGAAGATAAACTCGTCAATCTACTTAGAGATAAAAATAGTTCTGCATTTTTCATTCAGCTAATAAGACTAATCCTTCATAATTGGGTTCACATGATTATATAACTTTCCCCTATAATTCTATGATGAAGCAACGGAAAACGATATGTTACGCACTAAAATCTTCCCTAAAAAACTAATAGTGCAAATCGCATGGAAATCCGTTCTGAAGAATTCAAGTTATATGCACCCGGAACGAAATTTCCATTTGAATTTTATATACTTATCAGGTTATTTTGAGTAGTTTTATTTGATATCTGTTAAATTCGTGTTTTATTTTATTTTATTTTGGGCGTTTTAGTTTCGTTTGCCAATTTAGTTATTGAATATTACGCGAAAGCAAACAAATTCTGAATTATTTACAATGTTTTTGAACAATTGAGTTAATCTTTTGTATTTGGGTTGCAAGCATATTTAAAAAATATGCATGCTTAAAAATTATTTTAAAAGCCATAAAAAATTCGTAAATTGAGATAAACATTACAAACAAATATCACTGAAAGTACTTTTGTTTTCTATAATACGTTGGAACAATCGAATGTACAATGTTTAGACGTTAAACTGCAATAAAAGGGAAATTTGTTGTGTTAGGTTGTTGCCACCGAAAATATGATACCAGCGTTACTCATAGACATGTCTTTTCTTTATACTATTGCATTAAGTGTAAACAGGTTCATCTTTTGTAATCGGGTTGCACTCAACTTTAAAAATATTCATGCTTAAAAATTGGTTTAAAATCCATTAAAATCAGAAAACTGAGGTACAATTTTCAAACAAATTTCATTTGAGAGAACTTTTTTCTATTCGACATAGCAAAAAATGAAATTGTGTGATGTTTAAAAGTTATAAAAATTGCAGTAAAGGCACATTTTATGGGTTATAATTTATGGGGCACAATTTATGGGCACTGACATAGTGTTTTTACTTTATAATGTAGATAATACCATACAAACGAGAATTTCACTAATTGTTGCG
The DNA here is from genome assembly GCA_963932465.1 of Maratus speciosus. Lineage (NCBI taxonomy): Eukaryota > Metazoa > Arthropoda > Arachnida > Araneae > Salticidae > Maratus > Maratus speciosus. The sequence continues at coordinate 184,982,094 of OZ010790.1, read as the reverse complement.
CGATTTGGAGAAATTTCTTTTTTTCGTATTGTCAGGAAAATCACATATTTTTTTCTCATACCCGCCAAAGAAAGCGTGCATTCTGTTATTAAAGCTCAGGGATTTTACTATAGTTGCAAGACAATAACGCCATGTTTTCTGGTTGTCTTTATAACGATTTGTGGATGGGAATGCACAAATTTCGGTTATTGTGATTGCCGTATTATTTCGTTTTAATTTATTTTACCTGGAAGGCTTCTTATAATTGACATGGGCGAAGCCGGGTAGTTCTGCTAGTTTATTAATAAAATAATGTCTCTCTCTCTCTCTCTGTGTGTGTGTGTGGGCGTGCGATGGCTAGGGAAATTTACTTAACGTCAGAGGCTGAAAATTTGCATGGAGGTAGCCCAAGGTCTGCCATTGGCCACCCGAAGCTCATATTTTTAATATTTTGGAAATCTAGAAATATTAATTAGAAATCATAAACTGCAGAAAATTATTGATAGAGTGTAAAAATGTATGATTTATGAAAATATATACATTGTTTCACTGTGTACTACTTGTGGTACGCAGTGAGACAATTTTCGATACTCCGTTATGCTGCTTCTGTGCCTTTATAAATAACTTTTTAAAAACCATTTATACAATAATGTGTAGCGCATTTGTGTAGCTTAAAGATTTGCAATTTTTTTTTTCAAAAGGATAAAAATCGTCGCCATTTATTAAGTAATAATAATTTTTGACTGACTGTGTACTACCATTTCCTACTTAATTTTATATGAGGGGCTAAAATCTTACACACAGTTTGTCAGCTTTTAACACATAAAATATTAAATTAAGCCTGAATTTAAAAAAAATATTTTGAGAGTTAAGAAAAAAATAAACATCTTTTAAGAAGAGTGCAAAGAAAAAAGGAGCGAGAAATATTAATTTCCCGAGGAGATATTTTCAATATTACGAATACATTCTATGCCCATAGATTTAACATTAAGAAGAGAAATTCAGAAACTGACTGACTAGCAGCCTTAACCAAGGTACTACTGTATTTCCAAACAATAATCTTCGGGGTAGATTTCTAGTACATTTGCAATAGAAGTTTGCCACGAAGTTTATTGCTCGGAAATAGCGGTATTAAAAAAAGTGACCAGCGGGACCCTTGCAAATTTAACAAACTAAATTTTGCTTATTTTGTTTAACATTACAAATAAATCATATATTAACATTTTTTCCACTAATCTAGCATATTGATAAAACAAATTCGCCAATTTAATTCGCATCTGAATAAACCTTAAACAATTTTAAATGTTACCTTTACAAGTTTTAAAGTCTTTCAAATATCTAAAAAAAAAAAAAAAAAATACTTTTACGAATGGCTCTTATTTATTTTAAATCCCCACAAGAGATTAAAGAATTACTTAGGATTGCGTTAATGTATACGCACGTTTGTATGCAACAAATTCTTACAAGAAAAAATAGAATTAAACAACAAGAAATTTTGAACAGAGAATTCTCAAGTTTATATCTAATAAGCATGATCTCCTTCCTTTGTAAGAATAAGCACAAGAACGATTCTTTTGAAAGTTGAAACGTATATGGATGTTATTTCCAAATCGAAAGGATTTGGGACTTTTCAAATTATGACATGACATACACTGAAAAAAAAGACAAATGTTTCCGAAATTATTACAAAATTAAATACAATTTGCAAAAATATAATATAACCTCTTTCGAATTATACTCACTTTTGTCTCACGGCAGACATCAGGTGACCATACTTAGATTCCTGTCCTTTTACATCTTTAAATATTTGGTTTGCTTAAAAAAAAGTATTTTATAATACTGCACTGAAATGAAACTTTAAATATTAAAAAGAGCTTTAATATAAAATGAGCACATTTTATCGTATTTAAGAAGTCTCAGGACTCTTAATTTTCGAAATTTTTATTTTTTTAGATATTAAACTCATATCGTTTCTGAACATTTTGATATAATTATGTTTCTTTGAAATTCCCTTTAGAATAGAAGTTATGGTTTTTAGAATTATACCCGCTCAATAGCTGAAGCGGTGTTTCCGAAACTTTGAAGTCATTTTTCCCCAAATGACGTTTTTGGGCATAACGTGCACGATATATCAAACACTTCTGAATATTTTTTCGTGAAATTTTCAAAACATATGTTTCATGTTAGTCTGTATAAACTGAATTTAAAATTTCTTTTTTATTGTTCAAAAAAATATCTTTTAGCTGGTTAAACTGTTGAAAATTTCAAAATTTTCCATTAGCTAAATACAACTTTGTATTAAAAATATAAAAATGCTTTAAATACAATTTTTTAGGTTCCGGGTAATTGCTACAATCTGAAGTATAAGTAGGCACCGCGATTAACATTCTAGTTTCAACATTTATTTTGTAATCGTGCGCATAAGTTCTTATACCAATTTTTTGTTCGTCAAATATCTGATATTTCTGAGCCCTGTAAATGGTAATTCTGCATCTTTCAATTTTTTAAATACATAAAATGAAAGAACATACTTATATATTAAATGTTGAAAATGATCTTTTTTTTTTCGTTTTTTTCAATTTTAAGAGTCCTGAGACCCCTTAAATAAATATTTTATCTTATTAATAGAAATAAATATATTTGACATTAATATTAAAATTAATTTTTATTAAAATATTCCCTGCACAACATTTTAAAATCAAAAAGTAAAATAAAATATGAAATAGAATATTTAAGTAAGTATTTTATTTTAAAAACAAAAACTAGTTGGATGTGCCAATCCCAAAGGTTTCTTCTATCTTATACATCTTAATATTTAAAAACCTAGTTACACATGTTAATACTTCAATAGTATTAGTTCAATACTATACCAACTTTCATTTTCTTCTTAAATTTCTGCTTCAGTCAATTAAACGGGCTAAAAACGAGTTAATCTATATCATGATATTTGTTAAAATTATTAATTTTTCCTTATTCTGTCGTTATCAGCTGTTTGCGAATAGCCGGCTTAGCAGGAAGCAAGTTCCCGCCGCTGTAAGAGCCGCCGATGGACAATAGAACTACGAAAAATCAAGAAAAGTATACGAAAATTGCTATCACAGAGCCAATTTACCGCACAATATTTCCAAATTCAGGGAGGACCTGTTGGCCATATCCAAAATTATGCACAAAAAATTTGGTTCAATTGTATGCATAATTTTATACACTTTTCGATGGTACAATAAAGAAAATGGCACACACATCGCTATTATAGCGCCCCCCTTCAGGCAGATTTTTTTCAAATTCAGGGAGGACTTGCTTGCCATAGCAAGAAACATACACAAAAATTTGGTTCAATTCTATGCAATCTTCATACACTTATTGATGGTACAATAATGAAATTGGCGCAGACATCGCAATTATAGCACCCCCTTCTGGTGGAATTTTTTCAAGTTCAGGGAGGACCTACCGACCACAGCCTTACACATACACAAAAAATTTGGTTCAATTCTATGCATAATTTTATACAGTTTTCGATGGTACAATAATGAAAATGGCGCAGACATCGCAATTATAGCATCCCCTTCTGGCGGAATTTTTTTCAAGTTCAGGGAGGACCTACCGACCATAGCCTTACACATATACAAAAAATTTGGTTAAATTCTATGCATAACTTCATACACTTTTCGATTATACAATAATCAAAATCGTACAGACATCACAATTATAGCGCCCCCTTCCGGCGAAATTTTTCCAAATTCAGGGAAGACCTTCGTGCCATGACAAAAAACAAACACAAAAAATTTGGTTCAATTCTATGCATAACTTCATGCACTTTTCGATGGTACAATATTCAAAATGGCACAAAAATCGCATAAAAATCGCTATTAAAGCGCCCCCTACCAGCGATTTTTTTTCAAATTAAGGAACGGCCTGCTTGCCATAGCCAAGAACTTAAAATTTTTTTTGGTTCAATTCTATGCATAACTTCATACACTTTTCGATGGTACAATATTCAAAATCGCACAAAAATAGCTATTACAGCGCCCCTACCGGCGAATTTTTCCAAATTCTGGGAGGACCTGCTTGCTATAGCCAAAAAATTAAAAAATTTTTTTGGTTCAATTCTATGTATAACTTGATACACTTTTCCATGGTACAATATTCAAAATCGCACAAAAATCGCTATTACAGCGGCCCCTACTGGCGAATTTTTTCCAAATTCAGGGAGGACCTGCTTGCCATAGCCAAAAACTTAAAATATAAATTTGGTTAAATTCTATGCATAACTTCATACACTTTTTTATGGTACAATGGCGACAGACGGACACACGGACGGATGGATACACGAACAGACAGACATTTTCTATAAACATGTTTTTTGGGATCCTGAAACGTGTAAATCCGTGGAAAACCGGAAGTCGAAAAAACTTTCGATTACAATACTTTCTTCTATTGAAGATAGAAGAAAGTAATAAATCTTTAATTGTTATTGACATCAAAATTGACTTTTATTAAAACTGTTCCATTTATCATGAAAAATATAAAGCAATCGATAAAATATTTTAAAATAAAAAACTTGAAAATAAAACTGGAAAAGAATATTTTGCCGATAAAATATCTATAAATAAAAAAAATTAATAAAAAACCCTGAAATAGAATATTCTAACCGATAAAACATTTTAAAATAAAGACCTAGAAGAAAAGTTCGGAATAAAAAGAAGGCGTGTGATTCGAACTCATGCTATCTAGACTCAAACACATAGCTCTAACCATTCAACCACGAAGCCCATAGCCAGGGAATAACAAAACATTAAAATAAGTATAGGCAAATCTGTGATCTGAAGGCAGGAATCTAAGTATGGTCATGTGATGTCAGCCGCAAGACACTAGAACGAATTCAAAAGCATTATTTTATCTTCGAACACCAGAAGCAGGTAGATTTCCAAAATTTAAAGAAGCATTCCTGAAATTAAAGTTTCTTTTGCTGCCCGTAATTTTAGGAAAAGTTTCCGCTTATATTTCACAGTGTAATTAAACAGTTTTCTCAACACGAAGTATTCGTTTTTCGGATGCTATAAATTCTCAAATAAATATTTTAAGTTGATGTTATGCTAAAACTGTTAATGTAATGTAATTGTTTGTGTAAATGTTAACTGGGAATCGATAGCATCCGAAAAACCGATATTTTTTCTTAAGAGGCTATTTTATTCACATGAAAACAACCGCTCACTAATGTTAATCCTATGGAAGAAGTTTTCTAAGATTTTTCGTTTGCATTTCAATATTTTTAAATGATTTTTTTGTATTGGTTAGCTGGGATCGATCTCTACAGAGGTCGTTTTTTACCTTTTCGATTCGTTTCAAGGATTTTTTTTTTATGAGGATACTTTTACTTTCGGAACCGCTTTCGAAAGTTTAAGTATCCCAAGCCTGCAAAACCTGCAAACCTATATCTCATATATTGATCTCTACAATAGAGATCGACCTCAGCTATTCTATGCAAGGAAAAAAAAATAATTTAAAAATATTTAAATGCTAACGCGTTATCTTTAAAAATTTCTTGCATAGGATTAACATCAGGTGTTTTTGCATGAATAAAATATTCCCTTAAGAAAAGTGATTGAACATTGTAAAAACTCCTCGTAAATATTTCCGAACATTACGAGGAGCAAAAGAAATTTTTGCCTCAGAAATGCGAATTTAAATTTCTGAAATCGATCGGTTTCTGAGATTTAGGAAGATAGAGGGAGACGCTTTTCGGAATATGAGTAACTCGAAAGAGATATTAAATTATCATGAACCGTATTAAATTTCGCAATATTTTCAAAAATCTCTCTCTTTTTTACAGTGTATTAAACCAAAATAGTTACTATTTTTTCCTAATTTAAGGGGAGTCTTTATTTTTCGGGACTCGATTTAGCTCATAAGGCTAATATCAGAACAACGTCTTTTTGCAAGTTTTTTCTCCCTACACATCATCCCTACACAATGCTAGCGGCATTCTATAGGGATAATGTGTAGGAAAAAAAGCGTGCAAAAAGACGTTTGTCTGACATTTGCCTAATAACACACTTTTTCCCATTCAACATAAATAAATAAGTTTTGCAGATTTTGGAGTGAAATTGTTACAGTTTTAAGAATAATAAATACCCTAGCTCTAGAAAATTGCCACAACATTTGCAATTTAAATAATATATATATTTTTAACAATATGTAATGTATACAGAAAAGTAAAAGAAAAACTATATACTTACCTCTCTTTCTTACAATATAATTTTTTTAAAATACGTAAGAGAAACTAAATTTTTATATCAAATTGAAGCTAAATATCCCTTTATTCTGTAAACTTAAAACATTGAACTTATCAAAAGTTTTATAATTTTTTTAAAATAAAAATTTGAAAAATTTAATTTTTTTAAAAATTTTAAGCATTTATGATGCTAAATTTTTAATTAAACAATATAAAACATTTGATAAGTCCAATGTTTTAGGTTTACAGAATAAAGGTGATATTTAGCTTCAATTTGATATAAAAATTTAGTTTCTCATGTATTTTTCAAATGTTGTATTGTAAGAAAGAGAGGTAAGTACATAATTTTTCTTTTACTTTCGTGATGTACACATTATATATGGTTACAAATATATATATATATATATATATATAAATTACTTAAATTGCGAATGCTGTGGTAATTTTTTAGAGCTAGGGTATTATTCTTGAAACTGTAACTATTTCACAGCAAAATATGTAAAACATATTTATGTTGAATAGAAAAAAGTGTGTTATTATGAGCAAATGTAGGTCTCGAATGTGCTAACTCCCCTTACTTAATATTTCCTTATATATCCGGAAGTTTATTATCATATCGATATCTGAAAAAATAAGGCGACATATAATGAAAATGAAATTATTTTAATAATAAATTCTCATGTCTGTATCTTACAAAAATTATCACCTGTCTTTTTAAGAATAAACATAACCATGATTGTGCTCCATTGTTTTCTTCGCAAGGTTCATTAATTGAATACAATATCGAATAATAAAGCCCCGATCGCATTTTTGTTTAGTCATATTTCATTATGACTGGAAGATAGATTCCCATTTCTACTCATTATCTACTAATTAATACAGGATTGTAACAAAACCAATTTGATGTCAAAATAAAAGAAAGGAGAAGAAACATTTAAACTTTTCTTTATTTGATGATAGGTTTTACAGGAAAGCTGGTCAACTGACTCAAGTGGTTTCTGAAGAGTTTCTGAAAGGTAAATTCATGTTCAATAATATTTAAAAATTATTCCTTTCCATTACATGTCATAGTGAAAAAGATCCAAACATTTTTTTTAGACTAAATGCATTCTTTTAAAAAGTATATGAATGTGATTTTTATATCAATGAGACTTAGAATTAGCACTTTCCAACATAGTTGAAAAGTGCTTATGAATTCGATTTGTCTGTCCGATTGCCATGAAATTGATATGTTATTCGGGTTTACTATGGCATATTCGGCATTGAAAAATGACGTGTGTAGCATTTTCGGTTCATTTACAGGGCCACTCAAAAGAATTCCGTTACATTACTGTCTATGGGGAAAAATCGTTTCCCGTGTATCTTAATGATATTACAGTATTTTAAACATATTGAAATTGATATGCATCACTGAGGTGTACTATAAGGTTCTTACTATAGAATAGGGTGTGCATAGAACTTATCATTCATTTCCAGAGACACACAAAAGAATTTGGCTATAGAAGAAAATGAGCAATAATTGAACTACTGAAGCCTATGAACAATAATTGCAGGAGGTGCGTTTTTAGTTGTGGTATGCGTTTTTAAGTTTAACTATTTTATAAATATTAATTCGTGTGCATAAATGCTATAGATCCTATACTGGACCGCACAAAAGTTCTCAACAACATCCCTTTATTGGCGGAAATAGCTGAGTGGAAATCTTCATCTGTGCTATGCGTTTAACTGAACTAACTTTTAGCATGCTATGTAACATGCATGCATATCTGTCGATCATAAACAGAGCTGTACAAAAATCGTATATTTTAACGACTATTCATGGTAATAGCAGAAATCGGGTTTTCAAATGCGTTATGCGCTTTACAAATTATTCATTTAGACATCATCTTTCATTTTACAAGGAAGGTCTCCTTACTGGGCATACTCAGAATATTTTGAAAAAAAAATATCAATTAAAGTACTTATGTGTGTAATAAAGGATCAGTCAAATTTAGCGGCGGAATTACAGTAGAAAGTCTGTAAAAAAATAAAATACTTTCGAGTATTTGGCGTGAAAAGACGAAAGCGTCACGCGATTTGGCGAGCAGTACTTTTCCTCGCCAAAAGCAAACGATTTTAATGCACCTGAAAATTGTTTGTTAATTGATTTTTAGAATGCGTGTAAAAAGTATTTAATGTATTTAAACATAAACAATGAGAGAGTTTAATAAATACATTTTTTCGTATTACATATTTATGTTGCTTGTTATTTAATTTTATTACTTTAAAAACATTTTCTTATATAAAAAATACTTTTATATATTTAAGCGTATTCCAAAATAAAGGCAAGATTCATTTACCAGTTATTCATTTCAATATCAAAGGATTCGTCGTTTCCATAGCAACAAAATTGAATCGGCAGTGCTCAAATTGACTTTATTTCGAGATATTGAAACAATTTTAATTTATTTTAATTTTGTTTTAATTCATAAAATTTGATATTTAACTTTCATTATAAATATGACATTCATTATATGACATTCATTTCATTATAATATGACAAAACTGTAGTTAAATCACACTAAAACTGAAAAAAAAAACTAAAGTTATTTACATTAAATTTATTTAAACAAATTCAATACGAAACATTTTTATCTTAAAGAGTATTCGACATAAAAAAGTATTTTTCGAAATTTCATTTCATCGCCAACCGGTGATAAATCGCCAAATAAACGAAATTTTCATTATTTTTTTGCGAACGTTCTATCGAAGTTCCGCCAAAAATTTTTTTATAAGCTTATATATCCACATGAGAAGAACACTCTGTAATTTTTTCAGATTTTTCTGAATATGTCCGTATGGAGACCTTCCTTGTTAGTATACTGTGAAGTTTTGTTATAGTATTCTGAATGTGTTGGAAAGTGTCTTATAATCTATGCTCTACGCATGATTTTTCGTTCTTATTTTAATTATAATGTGGCGTAATAAGAGAAATTATTTATTATTTTTCTAAATTTAATTAATATATTCTTATAATTTAGAAAGTTATTATCACATTCATGCCACGATGTCCACGTATTAGAATAGATTGCTTTATTCGTTATTTGAATATTCTGTAGTTCTATTTTAGCTCAATACATCAGAAAAACAAACAACAGTTTCTTTTTAACACTTTCCAACAAAGTTGAAAAGTGTTTATGCATTCGGTTTGTCTGTCAGTCTGTTCACGATCTAACTCGCGTATAGTGCTGTCCTCTAAAAAAAAACCCACAGGAAAATGTATCCTAAAAAAAACCCACCCTAGAACTTAATCAAAAATATCACAGAAGTCAAAATTTCTTTTTGTCCTGTTTCTATATGCCATTTACAATAATAAAAGCATTTAAAATTACTTAAGTGTTTATTTAGTTTTTTAAAAAATAAGCAAAAAATTACATTTATAATTTTTCATTTGTAAATCCTTCAATTTACAATTATTAAAATATTATTATTATTATTTCTTTTTTTGCAGAATTGTGTTTTAAAACTAATTAATAATGAAAGAAAAACTTTGCTGTTTAATATTTTGATTTCTAGAAGTGTTTTTACATGTGGGTTATTTTTAGGAAAAAGTGGGTTTTTTTCAAAGTCTTGTTTAATTGGCTGCCATTTTGTAATATATTGATTAAAAAAAAAATACTATACATTAAAATCTTAGTCAGAACAGGCTGTGAAAATGTAGCTACTTCAAATTGTTTTGTATTTTTTATTAAATTTTATATAGTGAGAAATTAAAAAAGTGGGTTTTTTTAGAGGACAGCACAGTAAATATACTCGGATTTTCATGAAATTGTTATAGGTTATTTAGGGTTACCAAAGCTTGTTTGATATTGTACCGAGTGATCCAGAAGTTCCGAGAGTTTTGAAATGTTAATAATTAGAAAACTATGTACAATAGAAAGGTGCGGTTTTCACATATATGCTCAGAAACGTGTGGGATTTTTGTTTAATAAATAGTTTAAATTTTTAGCAATAGTTAGCGTTACTGTAGAACATCGAAAGTATCTATACCATGCGTTATATAAGCAGATGAGTTCATTGCGCAACATCTTTCCCAAGATATTGCAAAGATTTCGCTTTAAGGGTCGTTTATGTTCAAACGCTTTTCCGAATAAGGGTCAACTCTCACTTACAATAGAAAAAAGTGCTCCATTCCGTGACATTCATGCAGAATGGAGCGACTCCCCACATCGCTTCTCCTATCCAATCTTGGGGACTACATTTGGAGATGCCCGTGTCCTGAGCCACTCTTTTCGACACGAATGGCCTCGAAGGTATACAGATCTTACCCCATGTGACTTTTGGTTATGGTGCTATTTGAAGTCACATGTGTAGAGGGATCGGTCTACAGCTCATATTCAAAATATTAGAATAATTACTTTTTTTTCACAAACTGGAAATATCGTTTGGTAATTTAACATCTTTTAATGCAAATATGCAAACGATATTTTTATTAAGAACTTATTGTTGATTAAACTTATTTATTATCTTAAAATTAAAATCATTTCTGAAAAGATTAATTGAAAAAAAATTATTTTGTAAAGTCAAAATATTAGAATATTTATTCAAGTGGTTCAAAATATTAGAATATTTCACATTAATTCTCCTTTAATTATTACCAATTCATAACTGGTGGCATCATTGATTAAATTAAGACGATTTTATTTAAAATCGGTGTTCTTTTTACAGTTTGTTTGCTTTTTCGTCTTAAAATGGGTCGTTTGGGTGATATTCCTGAATCTATTAAACTTCGTATGGTTGATTTGTATCGGCACTGTAAAAATCAATGTTATATAGGGAATTATTTACACTGCTCGCAATCAAGCGTTAGTAAAATACTAACAAAATATTAAAAAAATGGAAAATTTCAGAATAATCGACGAAATGGCGGCCGAAAACCAAACGCATCTGCTAGAGCTGACAGGAAACTGAAGCGTGTAGTTAAGAAAAACCGTTTTAAAAGAGTGCAATTCTTGCACCGAAAATGGAAAGAAGAGGGAGTTGAAGTTTCTACATCGAGAACATTAAGACGTCTCCATAAATTTAAGTTTGAATTTCGTATGCCGAAAACAAAATCTCTCATGACTGCAAAACAAAAACGTATAAGATTCAATTGGTGTAAATCAAGACGTTTATGGAGCGAAGAAGATTGGAAAAATATATTATTTAGTCATGAAAGTATGTTTTGTATCTATACAACATAATTTCATCGCTAACTAATATGTTTTTCCCATCTTCTTCGCTCCATAAACGTCTTGATTTCCACCAATTCAATCTTATACGCTTTTGTTTTGCAGTCATGAGAGGTTTTGTTTTCGGTACACAAGATTCAAACTTAAATTTATGGGGACGTCTTAATGTTCTCGATGTAGGAGCTTCAACTCCTTCTTCTTTCCATTTTCGGTGCAAGAATCGCACACTTTTAAAACGGTTTCTTAACTATACGCTTCAGTTTCCTGTCATCTCTAGCAGATGTTTTTACTTTTCGGCCGCCATTTTGGCGATTATTTTGAATTTTTCCATTTTTTAAATATTGTGTTAGTATTTTATTAACGCTTGATTGCGAACAGTGTAAAGAATTCGCTATATAACATTGATTTTTACCGTGCCAACACAAATCAGCCATCCTAAGTTTAATAGATTCAGGAATATCACTCACACGACCCATTTTAAGACGAAAAAGCAAACAAACTGCAAAGAGAATATTGATTTTAAATAAAATCGTCTTAATTTAATCCATGATGCCACCACTTATGAATTGGTGATAATTAAAGGAGAATTAATTTGAAATATTCTAATATTTTGAACCACTTGAATAAATATTCTAATATTTTGGCTTTTCAAAGTAATTTTTTTGTCAATTAATCTTTTCAAAAATGATATTAATTTTAAGATAATAAATAAGTTTAATCAACAATAAGTTCTTAATAAAAATATCGTTTGCATATTTGCATAAAAAGACATTAAATTTAACAAAAGATATTTTCAGTTTGTAAAAAAAAGTAATTATTCTAATATTTTGAATATGAGCTGTATGTCGTTGCGTAGTTGAAATATGCTATGCCCCATCAGTTTCAGAGATATCCCCTGAACTGCTTGCTCTTCAATGTTGTGAACGCTGTTTCACGTCGTCTCACGGCGGTACTTATAAGTGATGGGCGTCATACTGAAAAGTTGTAACCCTTGGACACTGATTCCTTCTTTTTAGTGAACTGTATTATACCATAGGAAAACTATATTATGAGTTTCAGCGCCACCTGTTGGCAAAAAATGCAACGAATAAAACATTTTTTTTCATTAAAAACAAATCCCACATGTTATTAAGCATTTCTGTGAAAACCGCATCTTTCTATTGCATATAGTTTACTAATTATTAACACTTCAATACTCCCGGAACTTCTCGATCACCCGGTATATGAAGTGCGTAGGATTAATAGCTCATTTACCGGAGTACTCAAAAGAATTCCATTACATTATGGTTTATGGGAAAAAATCGTTTGCAGAGTATTTAATGAGATTACGCTATTTCAAATATTATGAAACAGATATAAATCGCTGAATTTCATTACGATTACGTTAGAACATGCCATTCATAGCATTTTTTATTCATTTGCCAGGGACACATAAAAGAAATCGGTTACAGTACTGTCTTTGAGTAATAATTGCTGGAGTGTGCGTTTTAAAATTCGGTATGCGCTTTTCAATTTAACTAATTTTTTGCATGTTACTCGTTATATATAAATTCTATATACTCATATATAGGGCTGCACAAAAGTATCCACGTACCATTCTCTTCATTAGAGGAAGTTGCTGAAGGGAAATTTTCAACTGAGGTATACGAATTTCTAAAGTGAACTAAATTTTGGCATGCATGTAGTTAATAGATACAAATCTATATATCATATATAGGTCTGGCTGAAAAAATTCGGATAATTTTCTGATTGTAGATGCGAACAGATGAACTTGGGTTTTGAAATGTGTTATGCGTTTTCATATGGTTGAATTAGACGTAATGTTTTTTTTTTTTTTTTTTTTTTTTTAAACGGTGCTGCAGTTTTGTTACATTATTCTGAATGTGTTGGAAAGTGTTTCATAATCTATGCTTGACGCATGGTTTTTTGTCTTTCTTCTTAGATTTAAAATTTACTAACTGCATTAAAATATTAGAGTTTTCATTTTGCTCAGAACTGTATAAAAAATGTTTCTTTTATTGCAACAAAATCCATTTGATGTCTAACTTAAGTACACTGCAACAAAAAAGAGAAATGTTTCTTAATATTGAAAAATGTATTATAACCAAGAACAAAAATATAAAACAAGTCGGAAATTGTACGTCAAACGTGGAAAATGAGGTGCGTTCGTACAATAACTAGTGTTATGAATATTCAGATCTTGGTGCAATAGCTGTTGCACTCTTATGCAAAAATGCATGAATACAAAATTTATTACGATCACATATATATATATATATCAAATTCAGTATTACAAAAATAATATGACTCACCCTTAAATAGGACGTCATCACCATGGCAACCTAGAATAATTACCTATCATGGGATATCATTGAATTCATTACGTATGATTGGATTTAATAGAATGAAGAAAAATTTTATTTATACATTTTTAAGTTTTGATTCGATTTCCATAAAATTTGAAATGACTCGATACATTTCTGTAACGATTATAAGTATCAAATTTCAAACTATTCGATTGGTTAGTTCTTACGCTGTTATATGAGGATAGACGGACAGACGGTTGTGGTTGTGTTTATGACGGCCAATTATCAACACAAGGGATATAGGCCCAAAGGGGGGTGCCCTCCGTGGAGGCCTTTCTAATGGAACTAACCCGTTGGAAGACCAAGGCTCGAAGAAACCACGAAAACTCCGGACGATTAGGCCGACTGGCGCGATTGGGATCGAACCCAGTATCTGCCATCTACCAGCTTCGACAGCAGAACCTCTCGGCCACTGGTGAGACGACAGGTAGACGGACGGAGCAGACAACGACTATAGGTGCTATGTATTTATATAATTACGAACGCACCTCATAATCTCTCCCGAGTTACTACGATTTCGAAAAGCGTTCTTTATCTTTAGAAATTTCCGAGACCAATATATTTTCTAGATTTAAAGAAGCGCGTATAAAAACAAAGTTTTTTTTGCTGCCACTGATTTTTGGAAGCGTTTCCGAGTAGTTTTTAATAAGTTTTTGCAACCCGAAATATACGCTTTTCGGATGCTATTAACAAGGCCGAAATTAGCTTTTTTTGCACCCGGGGCAAACATGAATTGTGCCCCCACCCCTCTTCCGAAAAGTATATTTACAAAAAGAATTTTAACCGAGTTATTTTCTTCTGGTGGACTGATGGCTTCCATTATTATGAAACAGCCGTTATAAATGAAGTGTTAGGTGAAGATGAAAGAGCAGCCGTAAAAAGTTAGAACTCTGATTTTCTGGTCAGAATGGGGAAAAAAATGGGCCATAATTTTTTCATGAAATCTGTTTTTATTCTGATTTGTTATCACGGGTATGTTATAACATTTTTTGCGGATACTGCTTGCAATGTGCTCGACTGGCGTTTTTTCTCTATCTTTATAAGGTAGCCATTATTAATTCTGCAAGCTATTAAAAGCATTCTAAAAATTATTATATCGTTGAATAGTTGTTATTGTGCAGTATAAACACTTTAAAGTAAGTATATAATTTAAAATTATCCTTCTTTGAGCAATTTTTGTTATGCAACTCAGGAGTGACATTATGTACACCAACAGAAACATAAATATTTTTTTCCCTATTTTTCTAGTCGATGATTAACAGAAATAGACTCAAATATAATGTTTTCCAAACAAAATAAAAAAAGCATGCATAAAGGATTAATACGCTATAAAACCTTCTCGGAAACATTTCCGAAAATCCATAGCAGCAAAAGAAATTTTTCTTTTATAGATGTTTCATTATATATCGAAAATATATTGGTGTCTGGAGTATCTAAAAATAAAGAACGCTTTTCGAAATCATGGGTAACTCGAAAGATCGAAAGAGGTTAACGTATATTACCGTTTGGAGTTATATCATTGGGTGATTGCAAAAGTTCATGCCCTATTTCATAGATGGCAGAAACTTGCAATTTTGACTGTGCTGATGTTTCTTTTATGACCATATTATTAACTGACCTCTACATGTGTCGTGAGTGAACATAACGTTAAAAAAAATGTTCAAATTATTTTGCGTGCAAGGTGAATATTCATAATGGAAAATGAAAAGTTACAGTTTCCTCATGTTATGTTATACGAGTTTAAATAAAAAAGAAAAGTGTCCAGTTAAACTGATGACATTGAACTCACAGTCTATTCACACTAATTGTATATTATACTCTTACTTCAATGAATAATGCCTTTCGAAAAATAAATTAAGTGAGTGTTAGCCCCCCCCCCCCCCTGTTTCTCACATCTTTATACTTAACCAATGCGCCTCCAAATCTCATCAGGAAGCGCCTTATCAAAATAAACAGGTATACCAAATTTGAAGCAAATCGGATAGAAAACCCATTTATCTAAATTAAGGGGGATATTAGCCCCCCGTTCCCCCCCCCTTATACTTAACCAATGAACCTCCAAATCTAATCAGGGAAGTGCCTTATCATAATTAACCGGTATAACAAAATTGAAGCAAATCTGATAATTCTGCATGAAAACACCATTTATCAAAGTTAAGGGGGAGATTACCCCCCCCCCCCCCGTAACTCCCCTTTATACTTAACCAATGAACCCCTAAAACTAATCAGGGAAGCGCTTTATGAGAATGAACCTCGAAAAAAATTTGAAGCAAATAGGATATTTCTATCAAGAGTTATCGCTTTACGTACGTACGTACGTACATACAGAACGTGTGGGCACATTAGCTTTCATGGTTTTA
Source organism: Maratus speciosus (assembly GCA_963932465.1). Taxonomy (NCBI): domain Eukaryota; kingdom Metazoa; phylum Arthropoda; class Arachnida; order Araneae; family Salticidae; genus Maratus; species Maratus speciosus. The sequence continues at coordinate 184,965,947 of OZ010790.1, read as the reverse complement.
TAGCCTGTGAGCTAAAAAGGAGTGAGTGTTGGACGTGCTACAAAAAATATTCAAGATCGTGCTCCCGCTCTTAAAACTATTAAAAAGTGGTTTTGTCGATTTCGAAATTGTGATTTCAATCTAAACTGCAAAATTCGTTCTGGAGGACCTTCTGACGTCGATAATGACTTAATCCGTGATTTAATGAGTTATAATCCACGGATTACAACTGAAGAGATTGCTGAGAGACTAAATGTTGACAATTCGACTGCATTTCGCCATTTAAAACAACTTGGGTACACTTCGAAACTCGATACATCGGAAATCGGGCACGAACTTTTATCACCCAATATATTTTCGTAGATAAAGAAACATTTGGCTTTTTAGTCCCCGGTATGCCATTTCTTTCTCCCAGCTTATTTTGTGTCGTCTCCAAAAAATAACGTTGCGTTGTATAAGCCAGCCGTAAAACAAAGCAGATGTATCATTGTACGATTAAATACTCTATAGCAATTTTTTAACCTCCTAAGCATCGCACACTTAAAATTTTTATACCGTCGTATTGGGAAAAAAAGTACTTTTTAATTCAATTTGTTTGAAAACTGCATCTCCATTTATTTTTGAGATATTAATTTTTTTGTAGATTTTAGCGACATTTGTTTAATTGTGGCAACTCAAGTACTCCATTTCTGTAAAAAGTAAAGAAAAAATATTTGGGAAATAGCAATTTTATCTTTCTGTTGCCATTTTCCCATAAAAACTGAAAAAATAATGTAATTAAAATACGCGCTATTTTGAAAAAAAAATATAAATGAATAATTTCTGATAAAACAGGGAACTATTAGAAACTAAATTTAATTTTAAGTATCTATATTAATGTTACAAACAAATAAAGACATATGAATCATTAGATAGCTGTTCTTTTTTGTTTGTTTTTGTCGAATTTATTGAATGACGACATATTTTCTTTTTTTTTTTGGATTTGTGTATTATTCAGCGATAGGGACGTGCTATTTTGTACTTTACTGTAGATGTTGTTTAACCCCTTAATTCTCGCTCCCGTCAATATCACGGGCTGAGGTGTCATTCGTTATTTTTCGTGCCCGTCATATTTCCGGGCTGGAGATTTAATTGCTGTAAAATACTCCTCAAAACCAGAAAAATTTAACTGGCATTTCCGTGTGAAGTTTTTGAATATTATCGTATGGGTTTCGCTTTTGGCGTTGATTGTAATGCTGGGATTTGTACTGCATGTTTCGAAATATATAACACTCAAAAAATTACCAATAATCAAAATTTAATGTATATATATTATTTCAAATATTATTTGTAAAAAATTGTGTGATGATGATAAATAAAGATCTAAGATGTGAAAAATAAAGGTCTTATTCGCATTAATTTGTATGGTGTAAAACAAACACTTAAGACACAGAATTCTCGCATGATGGCTTTTCTACAAACGTGAATTTGTTCTATAACATCTTTTTTTTTCACCTTAAAAAAAAAAAAAAAAAAAAAAAAAAAAACTAATTGCATATTTTATTTAGAAACCTTGTTATTATTCAGTTTCTGTAATAAAAGAAATAGGTACTTTTTTGATGGTTTTTTCCAAATATTAAGCGACCGTGAAGGGGTTAAGACTGGATCTTAAATGAGGAATTCTTCAGCGGATGTGGATGACGTCCTTTTATATAAAATAAAATCGGGTGTTTTAAGTCTTAAAACTGAACTACAGTAGAGTCTCGATTATCCGAGTCCCGATTAACCGAGTTTCTGCTTTAACCGAGTTATTTTCTTCTGATGGACTGATGGATTCTATTATTATGAAACAGCCATTATAGATGAAGTGTTAGGTGAAGATTAAAGAGCAGCCGTAAAAAGTTAGAACTCTGATTTTATGGTCAGAATGGGGAAAAAAATGGCCATAATTTTTTTTTTCAAAAAAAAAAAAAAAAAAAAAATATATATATATATATAATTAGAATTTTGCGAGCGGGTCAGCTAGTAAATAAAATAGATACAAGTTTCATGTTCTGTTTTCAGAAAATAAAGTGATGAGTAATTATGATGAAGTGGGTGGATGCATCAATTTTCATATACTTTTGTATTTTGAAGTATATTACTTTTTTTTTTTTTTTACTAGGGGGCTCAGTCTCCTACCAGCTATGCTCACCAACCCCTATTCAGACACCGCAGACACACGATAATTTCAACTGCTTTAAAAATATTATGAAATATTGAATTATAATTAAACGACCAGTGGCGATCTTTTGAAATCGGGTATTCATTCATTTCCCTTCGACTGAGGGATTTTAAGGCAGAATCAACTGCTGTCGAGACAGCTAACGACTATTTTCGTGATTAATGAAATAAGATTAATTAAATAATTGAAAATAAACTTATATAAAATGGCTAACAAAACAACGTTGCTGTATCCTGGAATTTTGTAACAACGCTATAACAAAATTGTTTTAAATAAAATTTTTTAAATAAATGATTTCAAATATGACGTAATTTTCAGCAAGCTTTTGTTTCTCTTTTTATTATTCACTTGAAAATACATTTTTTAACAGTTAAAAATACCATCCCGTAATAGGAAATCCTCTCGTGTAAATATATTTTCAATTTGAAACTGTTTGACAATGTTATTATTTGAGCATCTTAATATGACGAAATTTTTCCCATTTACTCTTTCTAACATGTGATCATTTAATTATTATTTTAAAGTTTTCTATCTGTTTTTAATAGTCACGTGTAACTACATTTTTTAATTGAAAGGAAATATCATTATGTGCGTTGTTTTACAATTTGGGAATGATATAAAAAATGACCTTTTCGAAAAATCTAATTGAAATGATGAAATTTCGAATAAAAAATACTAACCCCCCCCAAAAAAAGTTAGCCAGATTAAAAAAGAATTGCACACTGCAGACTGCAAGCTTGACAAGCATGTCCCTGAAAAAGATGGTTAAACTGTTATGCATAATTTTTATTCCTGAAAACTTTTTTAACGGAACTATTTTGACAGATTTCAACATTAAATACCTCAACACAATTCTTCGATTGAAAAATTGTCTGATTCAGCGTGTTTGTCAACCATTTCAGTATAAAAATACTGATTTTCATATTAGGTAGCTTTCATTACAAAAAACTACCTATTGCAGCCGTTCGGAGGAAAGCGATTTCAAAAAACTTTGGTATATTTTCACCGATCATGACCCCCAGACCCCGAAACCACCCTCCGTTCAAAAGTTGATATATATATATATATATATATATGATTTTTGTCATACTGTAACTCTCGTATTTATGAACCGATTTGGATAAAATTTCGTGTGTATATAGTACATATCAATGTCTCGACCGAGTTTGTTGGCCAGCTTCAACCGCCATCTTGTTTCAAAATTGCGGCCATTTAAAATTTTTAAAAAAATTTTAAATTTAAAATGAAGCACAAAAAAAATTAGAAATAGAAAAATATTTTTTTTATGTGTTGATACAAAGTGTCTTGATACAAAGATTCCGGAGCATTTTTTGTTTCGTCTGTATCTTAAAAAATGGCTGAGTTATAGCACTTTGAATTTCTATCATGACTGACATTTTGAAACGATCTGATTTTTCACGCGATAATACGCGTATTTATGAACCGATTTGGATGTGACAAGGCATTTGCATAGTACATAGCAATGCCTCGACTGAGTTCGTGGGCCAACTTCATCCGCCATCTTGTTTCAAAATGGCGGCCATTTAAAATTTTTAAAAATATTTTAAATTTAAAATAAGGAACAAAAAAATTAGAAATTGGAAAAGATTTTTTCCTTATGTGTTTGAAATTGATACAAAGATCCCGGAACATTTTTTGTTTCGTCTATATCTTAAAAAATGGCTGAGTTATAGCACTTTGAATTTCAAGCATGGCTGACATTTTGAAACGATCTGATTTTTGTCACGCGATAATACGCGTATTTATGAACCGATTTCTATGTGACAAGGCATGTGCATAGTATATAGCAATGTCTCGACCGTGTTCGTGGGCCAGCTTGCTTCATACGCCATCTTGTTTCAAAATGGCGGCCATTTAAAAATTTAAAAAAAAAATTAATTTTAAAATGAGGTATAAAAGAACCAGAAATTGAAAAAGATTTTTCCCTTATGTGTTTGAGCTTGATACAAAGATTCCGGAGGTTTTTTTGTTTCGTTTATATTTTAAAAAACGGTTGAGTTATAGCACTTTGAAATTCTTGTGTGGTTGACATTTTGAAACGATCTGAATTTTGTCACGCGATTACACGCGTATTTATGAACGGATTTGGATATAACTTGTTGTGCACATAGTACATACCAATGTCTCGACCGAGTACATTGGCCAACTTTATCCGCCTTCTTGTTTCAAAATGGTGGCCATTTAAATTTTTTTAAATTTTAATTTAAAATGAGGTACAAAAAATTAGAAATTGAAAAAGATATTTTTCTTATGTGTTTGACCTTGATACAAAGATTTCGGAGCATTTTTCGTTTCGTCTATATCTTAAAAAATGACTGAGTTATAGCACTTTGAATTTCTAGCATGGCTGACATTTTGAAACGATCTGATTTTTGTCACGCGATAACACGCATATTTATGAACCGATTAGGTTGTGACAAAGCATGTTGTGCATAGTACATAAGCAAGCTCTCGGCCGAGTTCGTTTGCCAACTTCATCCGCCATCTTGTTTCAAAATGGCGGCCATTTAAAAAAAAAAAAAATTGTATTTAAAATAAGGTAAAAAAAAATTAGAAATTGAAATTTTTTTTTCTTATGTGTTTGAGCTTGATACAAAGATTCCGGAGCATTTTTTGTTTTGCCTTTATCTTAAAAAATGGCTGAGATATAACAGTTTAAATTTCTAATGAGGCAATCTAATTTACTAATGTGTTTCTAATGACATTTTGAAAAATCTGATTTTTTGCCTGCAACAGCACTCGTATTTATCACCCGATTTAGATGTGAGGGAGCATGTGCACAGGAATTACTAAAGTCTCGACCACGTTCATTGGTTAGCTTTGTTGCACCCATTATGCTTTAAACTGGCGGCCACTTCAAGATATCGCCGAATTTGGCGATCAAATTTAAATCACTTTAAATAAAACCAGCTTTGATAACGCGACTAATTCGGCAAATTATCATTCATATTCAGTACTGACAAAAATTAGTATTTAATCTTCTATAATCGGGCTCCACTAATTTGAGCTCTGTGTGTTTGAATAATATAAGCTGGCTTTTAAAAATTAAGGAATATGAAAGCTACCTCTTCCTCCCGGCACTGGCCGGAAGGACTTTTTTATATGCAATGGTTTTTTTTTAATATTACCCGAGAAAAATCATCCTGTCACTAAAAAGTCATTTACGGCGGCGACAACGTTTGTTACTTCTTTAAAATAGAGAGAAAAAAAAGAATGAACAAATTCAGAAAATTGATTTTGTGTCTAAACTTAATTTGCAGAATATTTCCATGTAATTTATATCTGGGTTCAAGTTTGAAATAAGTTTTAAAGCAATTAACATTTAAAAATATTTCCATATTATAAACTTTCGAAAATCGTTATGGAAAATTCTTTTCCCCGAGTTTACATCTGATGTCCAATAATAACTTTCAACCCATCGTGAATTTAAATCAGCTAATTTAATTCTATAACTAAAAAATGTTTTGCATCAAAATTACGAGTAATATACGCGAAATAAATTTAAATAAATGCTAAGCACGTTTTAGAAAAAATGAATAATTGATGAAGTCTAAGATACGTTATTTAAATTATAGCATTTGTCCAATTCGCACATTCTTTTATCGATTTTAAATCTAATGTTTGTTTCTAAAATTAAATGGTGTTTTGAAATAATTTTAATGAATTTGGTGGATGACGTTTGATTTTCTATTGGTGTGCGATTCATGCGAATTTTTTGTAACCATTTGGAAAAATGGTTATTGTTCTCGTCAGGGTAGGAAATCAAAAACATATCTGAAGGTTTTTATTGGTTTAATCCGCATTTTATTCGTTTCCTGATTGGTCTATACAGTAATATGTATTTCCCGTTACTTTCAACAGAGATGGATACCTTCTGTTGCCACTATGACAAAAAAGTAATAAAAACTACAAAAAAAAAAAAAAATAATAATAATAATAACTCAGAAACAAATTGAGATACAGCTTTCAATCTAATTGCATTTAAAAGTACATTTTTTTCTCTATCCGACGGTGTAAAAAGTAATATTGTCGGATGTTTAGAAGTTTAAGAATGAAATTTCATTTAAAATTGGTAGTCAGATTTCTTGGAAATCTGACGATGGAAAAGCCTTTTCCCGAACAGCCAATGAAATGCTTGTATAAAACGTAAGTTTAAGTTGGATAATAACTAATGAAAATGAAAGAAAATGAATAACAATTTCTGCCAAAGAGTTAATTTTAATTTGTAAGATTTTCACGTACAAAAGAAAAATGGAATAAGCCAATTAAAATAAAAAAAAGATAAAGAGGACAGGAATGAATACATATAAACATTTCACACCAAATACGAGTCGCAGGCGATTTTTGTCGCTTGGAAATTTTACGTGTCATAACGCTATTAATGTTTAATTCATGGCGTACGTAATGTATGATCAACTCCGTGCGATTTTTTATGTCTTAAATTTTAGCCTTTGAAAAAATCATTTTCCAAATGGTCATTGTAATTTGTTAAATTGCTTTTTTTTTTTTTAACCTGAATACTGAAGAGCTGGGGTAGGGGGGAGGGTAAATCTGATCCAGGTCAAATTTTTGATTTAGTTATTTTTTTTTTTTAACCTGAATACTGAAGAGCTGGGGTAGGGGGGAGGGTAAATCTGATCCAGGTCAAATTTTTGATTTAGTTATTTCTCGGCGAGTTTGTTTATTTATTTTCAAAGTCCTAGAAGAGGAAAAATTTAATATACAGCATTTTATTAATTTTGTCATAAAATACTATGATTATCCTTGGTGTATGATTTTTTTCATATTTTTAAAATCGCTTTTACTAGATTTTTAACGTGCAGGCTCAGTAATATCTTCCTTTTCAGTTTAAAGGTGTAGAAAAAAAGCGCTTAGGATTGATTGGAATATATAGGACAACGTTAAAATCATGTTTACTTTGAAGCACAAAAATTTAATGGCTTTTAGGAAAAATTTTGTTAAACGAAGAATTTTCTAAAAGTTAAAAAAATTAGATGGATGGGAATTTAATCTGAATCAATTTTACTTCTTTAAGGTATATAGGAGTTTTTCGCCTTCAAAAATTGCGTTTCTAATTCTTTCTTTTCTTTTCTTTCATTTTAAAATGTCTAACATTCAATAACTTTTTTTCTAAGCCGTTTTACAATGTAAATGAGTTTATAGCTTTTTCTTGTCGCACAGCGTACGACCGACCAATTATTACAAAACTTTAAACGCGATTTTCTCAAAACAATGTTTTTTTAGTGGGCACTCAAAATATGTAAGCAACAGAAGAATCGATTTTTTTAATGAAAGATTATGTATTTCTTAGTCCATTGCCGATGCTTTGTTTTCAATTTTTAATTCGTTCCTTTTATTAATATAAACAATCAAAACCAGATTTTTCGTTGACAACTGATGCATTAAGTTTAATAATCGGCCATTTTGTTAAAAAAAAAAAACACTTTGGGTCAAGTGTATGCATTTATTTTTATATTAACTTGCTTTTTTTACTTTATTGCTTCCAAATGAAATCACCCAGAAAAATTTGGGTACCACAATTCACTACACGCCCTGTGACATCGAGAAAAAGTGATTTTAAAAAGCATATTTTTAAATGAAAAATAATAAAAATACGGGTTTTGAAACTTTAAGATGTATATTTTCTTGTTCAAAAAACTACATATTTCTAGCTCCTTCCAATACGTCCAAACAACATTCATAAGATATGCTTGCTTTTGAAACCGTAAATATCTTATAACCTCCAAATATGAGTAATATATGCATGTGCTGTGATCTCAAATCAAATGATTTCTCTTACAACTTTGCTGAAGAAAATGTGATATTGCGCTGTATACTGAAGATGTAGGTAGGTGTATGAAGAAGGTGTATCTATAATAAAACACTCATACTACAATATATATTAAAACACACATACACACACACAAATAACGCCTGCATTCAACAGTTAAAGGTACATATAAATATTATACAGACATACAAACAATAAATACAATAAACCCAACTGGAGTGAAAAATTAGCTAGAGCCAGGAATCGAACACGGGACCACAGTATACAGGACTGCTGCTCTAACCACTGAGCTACTCCGGCCGATGCCTGAGTCTGCAATTTCTCACTAATAAACCATGTTGGGGAAATCCAAGGCTGTCGTATAGATGCCTGGTGACTTCCCCAACATGGTTTATTAGTGAGAAATTGCAGACTCAGGCATCGGCCGGAGTAGCTCAGTGGTTAGAGCAGCAGTCTTGTATACTATGGTCCCGGGTTCGATTCCTGGCTCTGGCTAATTTTTCCCTCCAGTTGGGTTTATTGTATTATTGTTTGTATGTCTGTATAATATTTATATATACCTTTAAGGTGTATCTAGTTGGTGCGGCCATTCATTTGCAATTCTTTTATGAAAATGAATTTACACTCACCCCTTCTCTCTCGCACTGTATTTGCTCCTAATTCTCAAAGTTCTGTCGTATATCAGCATACTGTCACCTTATTTAACGGTATCTAAAAATCTCGATTCACTCTAGAATCTTCTTATACAAAAGATTTTTGATACAGTATACCTGTTTGCGTACTATCAAACACAATGATGGATTCGAAATATTTAATCATTCAAAATTGTTTTCCTTGATGACAAAATTTATTTACATTCTTTGAAATAACAGAAATGGGACATTCGAATAGATCTTGACATTGACAATTATGTACATATTTACGAAAATATAGATTAATTTTACCTTTAAGTCGGATCACCATACTCTTTCACCAAAAAAGATTATCCTAATATATGTATACTTTCTGCACTATCTTAATTTTCGCCATGCTAATTCAGGACAATTGACGAAATTGTTCTAACTTACATAACAACAGACGATAAAAAATATAAGCACTCGAAAAAATCCTTTTTTAACTCCTAAATAAAAACAGGTGCCAACTTTCATTTAATAAATTTTAACCTCTTCTCGTGAGATAAAAAAAAAGTAAAAGAACGGAAAGGTAAAACCATAGCAACGAGCTACGTTAAACAAATAAAATAAAATATCACAGCGGCATTTACCAAAAGCCGTGCGTATAAAAAAAATATTAATAACAATACCACTAATTCGCCTCTTGATTTGTCGACATTTCATAAAATATAGGAAAAATATGTCAATTTATAATCAGTAATCGAGGTGATTGGACGAAATACTAGGTAATTGCTTAATAGCTAATAAAATCTACTTCCATAATAATAAAAAAATAATAACATTTGTTGTTTTTTCCAGTTTATAGCAGTCACTTTCATGTTGAACAGACTGTAAATCAGTCTGTAGTAAAAAGTAATTCAATGATCAGCTTTTTATTTTATTCTTTTTAAATCGCTAATTATTTCTGCTAGTTTAGCAGGCTATTATTACTTTCTTCTATCTTTACAAGAAGAAAGTATTGGATTCGTGAAAATTTTCGACTTTCGGTTTTTGACGGATTTACAAGTTTTAGGGGTCAGACATTCCGAAAAACATGTTTTTACAACATGTCTGTCTCTGAGTCTGTGCATCTGTGAGTCAGTCTGTTTGTATATGACACAAATTTTGTGGGCGCTCTATCTCAAGAACTAATGCACGGAATTTAATAAAAAAGTATATTCAGTTAGTATTGGTGCTGATTAGTTTTTGGTGTAAATCGCTCAACAGGTGACTCTGCTATGCAGTCTTTTTCACGATTTCCGCAATAGCTCAATCTCCAGAACTAATGCACGGATTTTCATCAAACTTCAGATTAAGTTAGCCCTTGACATGAATTGAAATTTTATACATTTTGGTGTAAATCGCTCAACAGGTGGCGCTGCTGTACTGCATTTTTTACGATTCCGCAATAGTTCTACCTCAACAACTAATGCTTGGATTTTCACCAATCTTCAGATTCAAGTATACTTTGATATGAATTAGTGCTGTTTGTGTTTTGGTGCAAATCGCTCTACAGGTGGCGCTGCTAAGCTGCATTTTTCAGAATTTCCATTATAGTTGTATCTCAAGAACTAATGCAATAATTTTCACCAAACTTAAGAATCAGTTAATCCTTCACATGAATTGACATTTAGGTGTAAATCGCTCAACAGGTGACACTGCTATGCTGTATTTTTCAGAATTTCCAGTATAGGTGTATCTCAAAAACTAATGCACGAATTTTCATCAAACTTTAGAATCAGTTAGTCCTTGAGGTGAATTGACATTTTATACAGTTTGGTGTAAATCACTCAACAGGTGGCGCTGCTTTGCTACATTTTTCAGAATTTCCGCTATAGCTCTATCTCAAGAACTAAGGCATAAATTTTTATCACACTTCAAATTCAGATACGCTTTGATATGAATTGGTGCTTAATTGATGTAATTTCTTGTACTATTTAAATGATTTAATTGACGTGATTTATATAGAAGAAAGTTTTGTGATGGCCACAACATACTAGTTTTTGGAATAAAGTGGTTTTACCGATAATTGTTTCGAAAAGCATTTTATCAACGTGAATCTTTGCGGACATTTTTCTGAAGTATATGAAATTAACAAGTGTTTGGGTTAAATTAATTGATTCGTTCGAAAAGTATAGAACGTTTTGTTTCGCACCATGATTCTTTCATATGACTTGTCATAAACTTTTTGAGAAACAGAAGATGTTAAAATTTTATCATTCACTGCAAGAATATGACATATTTTCCAAATTCGTTTAAGTATTGAAATATTGATTCTAAAATAAACAACAACAACAAAAATCCTATCGGCTTCAAATTTAGTGAATACCTTTGTCATAGACGTGCAATTAGCTGTTTTGGTGAAATTTAATTCATAAGTTCGAAAATCTATAATAATAAAGAAAGAAGTGCGTGTGTGTGAGTGTATCTGTCTGTCGACATGTTCTGAAGAGACACACGCAGAGCTATAAAATTTGGTAAGAAGAGACACATGCAGTTTTGCACGTCGAAGCGCGATTTTGAATTTTTTGATTACATTCTTTTATTAAATTTTTTGTGCGATTTTTAGCACTTTTTCACGTTTCGAGATGATTTTTTCTACATTATTAAAAAAAAAGTGATAAATCCGGGCTTTCCGGGATACCGGTTAAGGAGAAAAACATCATATATATTATTTCTGTTGTTAACATCCTTTTTTCTCTGCACAATTTAAAGACACAGCAATAAATGAGGTATTTTTCGAAAGGTTCCGAAAGGGGCTTTTGACGTAGTATACACCGCGTCCCAAAAGTTTAGAGAATCAATGAAATTTACATTAACATAAAAAGTAATAAGGACAATTAAAATTCGTGAGATAGGTAATAAATAAAAGAAGCTTTGATGATATACACATATAAATTATGATCAAAATTTTGAAATTATAAAATATACATTAAATTATATAAAAATGTGCTGTCCCAAAAGTATAGATACCTGTAATTTGTTTTGTTTTTCGCATTTATAAAAGTAACTGAAAACTTACTTTCAATATTTAATTGTATTGCCACGACACTTTATAACATCAAATACACGTTGTTCCATAGAATCAACAAAGCATTGCATTACAGAAGGAGATATTTCATATCACACATTGTCAATTGCAATTTTTAAGTCATTTACACATGTATATTGCTTTCCATTTTCATATATTTTACGAGATAAGATCCCCATATGTTTTCCATGGGATTCAAATCTGGACTAAGTGCTGGACAGTCTAATAGTGTGATATTGTTTTGCCTAAACCACGTTTTCGATGATGTGGAGGTATGGATGGATGCCCCATGTTGTTGGAAAACACAGTCCGTCCTGCTAGCAAATCCATAATTGGCAGTAAATTGGTACGTAAAAAAATCCTTATAAACCACTGATTTCATTTTTCTGTCCCTAAAACCTAGCAATGTTCTGTCGTTGAAAGAAAACCTTCCTCACGTCATTATGGATCCTCCGCCTTGTTGCCTGCTGATACAGTTCTTGGGGCCTTTTCTTAGGTCATGCTAGTAAAGTTTATGACTAAAAGGACCGTCTAAATTCCATTTCTTTTCATCACTGAAGATGACAGAAATCCATTTTTAACCGAATGACATATGCTTTCTAGCCCACTTTAGACGTGCATCTTTATGCCTCCGCTTTAAGCAAGTTTTTGCTTTAATTCTCCTGTAAACAATATTTGTTACAGCTTTAATTCTTCTGTGTACAGTACTTTTTGAATTTCTGGAATTTGATGCAATTTCACGCACAGATAAATTATCAACTGAAGCCATTTTTTAATAACATTCTATCATCACGTAACATTGTTTTCTTTGGTCTTCCGACTCGCTTTCTAGTACTTCATGTTCCACATGTTCCACCTGATCTCAAAACTCTATAAATACTGCTCAAGGATCTCTTTATTCGACTCGATATTTGTACAGGATTTTGTCCTTGCGCTTTTAAATGTAAAATCTTAATAATTTCATCTTTAGAAATGTCTTTAGAACGTAACATTTTTATCAGAATACGCAGGAAATGTCTTTTCCGAATCACAAACAAAACAATACACTGAACTCATTTGATTCCACATAATTTCAATAAATTATTATGCTAAAATACAGCAGACGATATTTCAATTAAAGGGGGAAATTATTCTGCATTTATAGAAGCAGGCGAAAATAAAAATATTTTATTTTGTGAACTAAAATGTAAAAGGATACATGTAATGTTATGTTATGTCTATACTTTTGGGACAGCACATTTTTATATAATTTGATGTATATTTTATAATTTCAATTCTTTGATCACAATTTATATGTGTTTATCAGCAAAACTGCTTTTATTTATTACCTATCTCACTAATTTTAATTGTACCTTATTACTTTTTATGTTAATGCAAATTTCATTGATTGTCTAAACTGTTGGGACACGGTGTACTTATATATCGTTAAAACACATTGTTTGATTAAAAAAAAAATGTGCAGTTAATCAAAAATTAATGAAAAAATGCATCAGGAAATAATCTTAAAGACTGTGGCAAGAAAGCCTTACACGGGTCTATTGTTGTGTTTTTTAATTTATAACTCTAATAGATTTCTTACATTTAATGTATTTTTAGAATGCTGACTAACAATACCAAAAATCATTATATTTATATGAAAAATAGCCATAATGCGTTGAAATAAAGTTTTAAAACGTATTAATTACGATATTTTCATATTGTCCTTGCGTTAGGCGTTAACAGACGAAGCAATCACCAAAGATCGCTCTTTAGAATCAGCCTTTTTGATTCTGTTCATTTCAGTGGATTAAACGCTTACATGTCGTACACAAATATAAATTAAAACTTTATATATTTTATTGTTTTACTTATTGATTGATGAAAGTTTTAATTTCGTTATGGAATATAAGCTAGAAACAAATGATGAACTATTTATATTAATTTAGGTGTAAACGGATTTATCTATTTAAATCCCGATAGAGATTGATTTGATAAAAATTAATCCTTGAAAATTCTTTTAAAAATAATAATTGCGTCAATTGCGATACAGTTCTCAAACAAATTGCATTTGAAAGTACATTTCTTTACCTATTCGACGGTGTAAAAATTGAAAACATGCGATATTTTGAAGTTAAAAAAATTGGAATAAAAGTTAATAAAAGTTGAATTTAATCATCTGCTGTTGCCACCGTCAAAATGACGTCAGCGTTACGCACAGACATGTTTGTCCTTTATAATATAGATAATCAGGTTTCAATTTTTTAGCTCAATATAGTAAATTTTGTCCTCTTTTCAATAATGCTTAATTAACAAAAATCTGTCTTTAATTAATACAGATATTAATTAAAAAAATCAAAAATCATAGAACTCATCAAAAAGCATTTTTTTTCCTGAAACTGCACTACATGGCGTATGAATGGGACTTGATTTCCAAGTGAATATGAAAGCTAATGACAATTATCACAAATTGGCTAAAATTAAGAAAAACAATCACGATACCGATTTGAAAATTTCTGAGTAAATTTATAATTTTTTTTTAGATTTAAATATCCAATTTTTTTCAAAATTGGCCTGTATTTTTCCTTAATTTTTGGAAAAAACTGACGGCGACTGTACAAAATTTCAGAGATTCACCAGACAGGGAATTAAACGTTTCCAAATGCTAAAAACATAATTTAAAAGGATATTATCAATTTAATGGAAGATTATTAGTGTGCTTCGTGGTTAGAGTCTCTTGATATAAGTTAAGAGTTTGTCCTTAAGGGTTTCTTATTTAAATTTCAAAATATATTTTCCTAAATATAGATTTCTGTTACGACCATTTACAAAAATTAATAGCGTATTCTTTTCTAGGCTTTTATAGGTCCGGTTTCATTGGGAATTGATTCATTGAACTTAGCTTATGATTCTCTTAAAATATTTAGTTCCGTCTTCCAGCGCCAGGGGACATTCTTATCTCGGGTTCTATGGGCCCGATTTCATCAAGGTTTGCCTCATTCAACTTGGTTCTTGATTGATTTTTTCCTGACTGATTCCTATCTTAATAACTCAACTCATATTACTCAAACTTAATAAGCTACTAAGCCCTGTAACTCAACTTCCAAATCAACAACGGAAGTAATACAGAGTATGGAGCGGCTAGCATGTGCTCCAGAGTTAACCCGTTCAGGACCGACATCTTTTACACGAATTTTATTCGTTTGGCACCACTTTTTGTTAATTATTTGAGTTAACTTTATCAACCATGAAAATGTCGCAATTAAATAAAATCAATTTTACTTTTCTTTTTTACTGGTATCAAACACAAGCGTTTTAAGAACTTTTTGAGGGTACATATATGCACCCATGGTCCCGAACGGATTAAATACGATCAAACACTTCTGGGATACACTCGGATGGCGCATTGCAGGGAGATAAATGCTCTATTGATTGTCTGGGACTTGCGGATAGCACTTCTTAAAGAGTGGAACACAATTCCAAAAAGTGTTATCAACAACCTCATTGCATCTATGGAAAACGATTGTTCAACATTCTTAATAGTTCGAAGGGATCACACACCATATTCAAAATTCTTCATCTTCTTCAAACAACGTTTTTTTTTTTCATTTACAGTTAGCCAAATTAGTACCTTGGAGCGTCTCTTCATGTTTTTCACATCATTTCAAATATTAATTTCCATGCAGAATATTTTGGTGTCTTGTGTTTCACATATACGCTTTAATATATATGTATTTCCCATTTTCTGGCTATGCAGTCCATAGCTGTGTCGCATGGTTTTCTTCCCTTATTTTGCTTATCTCCTTAAATTTTTTGAGCAGTGCATGTGTATTATCACTGCAATGTTAAGCTGGGCACTAGACTGTTCCACCACCTTTAGCTCCCTCTTATAAGGTTATGAGGGGTAACTGACGAAAGTATTAATGTAAATTGGTCAAAGTGAATAGTTTACTATTAAAATTACTGATACGCTGCGTAAATTACAATTTTTTAAAAAACTACTTCAATTCTGCTAGACTCTTAAAATTTAGCATTTTCACGCGGTTAGATTTGTATGAAATACCCTTTCATTAAGATAGTCTGATAGTTTTGATACTAAAATTTTCAGAACTTTTTTTTTTCTATAAACTGCTTTAAAAGCAAGGACTGAGAGAAATACGCAGAGGCATAAATTATGTGAGTAAATACGGTTTTCTTGACAAGCTGTGAAGCGATCGCTTTAATGCTCAACTCTTTTGATGTTTAAATTAAAACACATCTAAAGATATTTTCCTGAAATTTCAGATATGAAAAGTGTCACGTATATTTGAAGTTATCATTATAGAACGACGCGTGGCATTTGCTTTGAAATTTGCGAAAAAAAAAGATCATGCATAAACCATCTGTTTAATTCCCTCTGATATACATTTCATGTTTTTCAATTTTCGCCCCATTTATTGGGTAAACAGAATTTTGCCGATATCAATCAATGTAGATAAATTTTCTCGTTCAATTTAAAAACCTCTACACACGTCTTTGAAGATTTAAAAATGTATTTTTAAACAGCATTTCTGAATTTTCTTTTTACATATTGTTCAAAAGAAATGCATTATGCTGCTTTTCATAGGGGATTTATAATAATATGAATTCTCGCTTTGTGAAAAGATGCAAATGAAATGCACAAAATTACACTTTGACGATTTGAAACGATAAGCTTTTCTGTCAGTTATATAATGCTTCTCAAAGGAAACGGAATTACATTTAGTGTAATATCCAGAAGTATTTCTTACATAAGAGTTTGCATGCTGTATTATTTTTAATATTTCATAGTTGATGATACTATTTAGTTAAAATGATCTGTTTTTTTTTTTTTGGTGAGATTTATTGAAGTAGAAAAGAAAGATAAAAAATAAGAATTTTGCGAGGATAACATAAAGTAAAAAATAAAACAAATATAACGAGTATTCATTTCACACGCTCACACATAGACGCTTTGATACACACACAATATACAACAGTCTTGGAAAAAAAGAGTAAACACCTCCTACTAACTCTGCAACAACTTATTGTAGAAGAAAGTTACTAGTACCAAACGATTAGAAATAATATCTACTTTTAAATGATGTATATAAATTTGCTTAGTGGGTCATCTACACATCAAATCGAATCTAACTTTGTTTTTAGGCAGATTTCGTATGAAATACTACCTATTACATTCTCCCCCTATGATGAAATTTCTGAAAATTTTTTGCAGATCTACATCGATAATGACCCCTAAAGCCCAAAACCATCCTCAGTAAAAAACTTTATCCATCGCCTTTTAAATGATGTAAATAAATTTGCTTAGTGGGTCATCTACATATCAAAACGAATCCAAACTTTGTTTTTAGGTAAATTTCGTATGAAATACTCCTATTAAATTCTCCCCTATGATGGAATTTCTGAAAAGTTTTGCAGATCTACACCGATCATGACCCCTAGAGCCAAAAACTACCCTCAGTAAAAAAACTTGATCTATCTATCTATCTATATATATACATATATAACATTTTTATGGACACGATAACTTCCATAATTCTGCACAAATCTCTTCCAAACCGATACATAAAATCAAGGGGCATAAAATCTCGGCCAAGCTCGTTAACGGGCAAAATCGGACAAAGGGGGTGGGAATAGGGAGGGGTTTTGGTGAAAACCGAAAAAAACCCCACAACTTCTTAATTATAATACATATCGAATCAGTTTAAAGTTTATATTACTTCTAAAAAAAATCAAAAATTTATGTATGACAGATTTTTGATAAAATTAAAAATGGGATCAAGGGGCGAAAAAATAGGGTTTTGGGGAGAAAAAAATTCGTAACTTCATCAATTCTCAAGATATCAAACCCAATTAAATTTATTATAAATCTTCTTAATATTATCTACAACTTTTATATTGACAAGTTTTTGATAGGACAATTAGTACCGCCAACAATAATTATATATAAAAAAAAAATGAAAACAAAAAGGGGGATTGAAGCAGAAAAAAATCCATAACTTCGTCAATCCACAATTTCGCGGATTTTATATATCCGCATGGATTTATTATATATTTTCTGAATATTATCTACAACATTTATATTGACAAGAGTTTAATAGGACAAATTCTTACAGCAAAACAAATTAAAAATACACAGCAGTTGAAGAAAAAAATCATCGTATTAATGGTGTACTCAAACCCAAACTGCTTATTTTCTGACACATTTTAAAATTCCTTTTTGCACTCAAACGCATGCAGTTGATAGGTTCTCTTATTCAGAAACTATATAATGTACCGTAATGGTCAAGTTTTTGATAGAGGCAGAATATATGTCAAAAATTGATGTCAAAGTGGGCATTTTGAGCCGAATTTCCCGAAGCGATTGAGTTGGAAACGAAAAATATTGTCCTACTGAGAAAATAATTGTTTATAAATCAAGTTCTAATTAATTGAACGAAAAATAAAAATACAGGTCACTTATAAATCTCTTCAAAAATCACGTTAGCAATTTTCATGTTTTTTCTTTTAAAAACGAATCTGAAAATGTGTCAGAAAATTTTGACTTGTTGAGCATGAAGAAGTTTTTTTTTAATACCACCTTAACATTATTCTGATAAAACCAGCTCTTATATAAAAACGAAATTATAAAATCTCGTCAAAAGCGGCCAGATAAAATTGTTAAAGTGGATTTATCTCTAATCATGATTTAACTTTTGTTGTTGAAATTAGTACTTAACTTCGAAATCTACCTGCGTCTGTAGACCGAGTCGACAGAGATTTTTTTTTTTCAATGACAATATCTAAGTTTGACAGCATCAATAATTTCCACACCCTTCAATTAGCCAAAAAACAAATTTTTATGAAAGTCGTATGATTAGTTTCCGAAAAATTAATTATTTTTTAACATAAGCATATATCAGGGGTTGTATTCAAATTAAAATTTGGTACTCGATTGCTGAAAGCTACAGAATGACTATGTCACTTCTGTTAATGTATTATTTTTTGTCAATATCACCAGTTTACTTGCTTTATATGTTTCGACTGTTGCCAGCCCAAATGTTTCAATAAAATGAGTAATACTATATATATATATTTCAAGCTATGCTTTCCTGCACATCATAGACGACGCCTTAAACCATCATTTTGGAGTTTTTTAAACATAATTTGAAAGCTACTTGGAATAAGTATTTGAAATTATGAAAGGACATAATAAATATAAATATCTCAAAAAAAAATTGTAGGTCGCAATTTATATTTTTTTCGAATATTAATTTTATAATTATTATAATAAATTTTTTAAATTACATATTCAATGGGTTTTTGTTTGGGTTTTTGAAGCATTATAAACACAGAAAAATTATCACATTAGGATTTTAATTTCAGAAGATATTAATAAAAATAAGAAAATGTAATTTAACATTAGAAGTTTTGAATTTTGAATGTTTATGATTCAAAAACTTATCATCCAAATGACTTGAAATTTCGTTTCTAGGCATATTTGAACCGAAGATTAAAAATATATTGTCAAAACTGGGTGATGCCTTTGAGAAAAATAGAGTTTGGTCTGGTTTTGTTTTATAGAGAGCTCCTAAGCAAATTTTATATACATCATTTAAAAATAGACTTTATTTCCAATCATTGGTACCAGCAACTTTCTTCTGTTATAATTAGTTGCAGAGTGAGTCGGGGTGTTTACTTTTTTTTTCACGACTGTACACTATATTGGCAAATATCACCGGACACTTACGATTTTACACATTTTGTCAAATATCTAGAGAAATGGCGAATTCTTCTGGAACTTTGGGAACATAAAGACTAGAAAACAGGAATTCTGTTTTTTCAGAATTAAGTGTCGCCCCCCCCCCCCCGATGAAAAAAAAATGTATGTAGGTATATATAAATAGTACGAAACATATTTCAATTTTAAGAGCTAAAGCACACACTTTCGTTTTATGTAAAATGACATCATTCGCACGCGCTTAAGAATTCCACATTTACGATCCACTCTTAAACATCTACAGTAAATTATCCCTAGGATGTCACTATCGCGAAATAATACACAAATGGGGCAAAAAGATGGCATCATTCAAGAAACTAGACAAAAAAAAAAAGGGCTATCATCAGATTTCATATTTTTCAGTGAATGTTTGATTACGAGGACTATTAGGGGACCCGCCACAAATTAAAGTGAAAAAAATATTTGGGATCACCTTGTAAGACAAAATGCTCGAAAGGCGGATGGAGAATACGACTATATGGATATTTTACATTTGAGTTCATTTATGTAAGAATAAGAATGCTTATTTACGGTGATATAAAGGTAAAAAAAAAATCCAGAAATCGTCGCTTTTTTTTTTTTTTTTTTTTTTTTTATAGAAAGCAGGGTTATCAATTAAATTTAGCGCCAGATGCAGAAAAATTGACAAAGTACAGTAAGAACAACATAGTACAATTAGAATATAAAAATATTAGATATTGGATGAAATATGTGCATTTGCATGAAATAATTTTTAACTACGCATTTTCGAACGACATTAAAGATTTCTCTACATGATTTAGTAGCCAACTCTATAGATCAATTCATATAAAAAGACCAGTATAGTCAAGTAATATTCAGAAATATATTGGCGATAGTGAGGGCTGAATTTCAGTTGATTTCTAAAAGCAGCTGGTTGACAAGAGATTTTCCCAAAAATTGTCATTTTTAACACTTTCAAACATAGTTGAAAAGTTCTTATGGATTCGGTTTGTCTGTCCGTGTTCTAACTGGCGTAAATATAGCCCGACTGCCATGAAATTGATATATGTTATTGGAGTTTACTATGGCGTGTTTGGTATTAAAAATAAAGTTTGTAGCATTTACGATTCATTTACAGGAACACTCAAAAGAATTCCGTTACATTACGGTCCATAGGAAAAAATAGTTTGCGGTGTATTTTAATGACTGTGTATTTTATGCGGTGTATTTTAACACTATTTCAAACATATTGAAATTAATATGTATCACTGTAATGTACTACAAGGTGCTTATTATAGAACGTGGTGAGCATAGAATTTATTGTTCATTTCCAGGGACACACAAAAGAATTTGGATACAAAAGATAATGAACAATAATTGAACTAGTGAAGGCTACGAACAATAATTGCTGCAAGTAGGTTTTCAATTGTGGTATCCGTTTTTAAATTTAATTACATTTTAAATATTACTCGGCGTGCATAAATTCCGTAGATCATATACAGGGCTGCACAGAAGTTTTCAACAACATCCGTTTATTGGCGGAAATTGCTGAATGGAAATTTTCGACTGTGCTATACGTTTAACTGAACTAATTTTTAGAATACTATGTAGTATATATACATATGTATAGATCATATAGAGGAATGCACAAAAAAAAAAAATCGTACATTTTTCCGACTATTCATGGTAATAGCAGAAATTGGGTTTTCAAATGCGTTATGAGTTTTCTAAACTAGTAAATCTGCAGATCAGGAGCCTCAACGTCAGCTCTTCAAATCATTGTTTTTAAACACGCATTCAATTTCCTGCAAACCGCAATTTAAAGTTTTCAAATTACGTAATTATTTATAAGAATAATATAAAAAAAAAAATACGAAATTTTCAGACATTAGAAGTGTTAAATTAAAAACGTTGTTACGTAAGGATATTTTGAAATTTTCATGAGCTACTAATTCTGGTATTTTTTTTAGATAATAAAGTAGATTTCTTCAGGCGGCTCCGCCCCCTCTGAACCCCCCGTGGTCTCATTAAATTTACATATGTAACTTTTCATTGATTGCGCTAATGGTTATTGTAAGTCTTAGATTTCTTTTTACATTTCTGAGCCTTATTTTTCAATACCGGTGGACAGAAAATGATTTACATTGAGGCAATTATATTAAAAGTTTAGGTTTTATGAACGAAAATGTAATTTCCTTTTAAAACTAAAATAATTTTCATTCATATTTTCTAAAATGAGGCGGCATAAAGAAGTAACACTTGTCAAAAAATATTTTTTTCAGGTAATCTAGGTAATGTTTGGTTTTTAAGAATGAAAATATTTATTTCTCGATACAATGGCATCAATTTTGACAGAGATAATTTTGCGGTGCATAATTTTGGCATTTACTATCTATTTGCTTTTCAAAGTTTTTTTTTCTCATTGAAATTTTCGATTAAAAATTAAACATTTCTGTTAGCCGTGTGCAGACGATAAACCGTGAGATATTGGTAACTTTTTTTTAATAATAGGAATTAATATCATAACACCAGGCTCTTTTATTTCAATCTCAAAGCGTATTTGTTTTAATTTTGATGTATGAGGTCAAATTCACCTTCTTTTAGTATTTTCGTTTTATTTCCAATGGGAAGACGTATTCATGTCTATTTTTTATTTCATTTTCCTCTTGCACATGAAATTCTTTCAAATCAAAATTAACTGTTTAGGATAAATTATTATTCCGGGATCTGATTTTCTTGGCAACGGTTAAAAAAAGATTGTTAAATTTTATGGCAAAATGTTAATTTATTCCTAATGAAAATAATGAACTTTTTAATTTAAAAGGAAAATATTTGAAATAAATAAATAGAACATAGTCTTTCTTTATTTCTGGGGTAAATTCCATCTATATGTAAAGACACGAAGGCATTAATTAATCCCTTTTGACGTTGATTTGACTTCAAACAATTACACATACTTTCACATTTGCGATACTTTTTGGTGTAGTTCCGTTGCTAGAAAACAGTTAAAAGAAATTTAAAACAATGAAATATGTGCATTAAAAAAAAGTAAATTTGAAAAAGAAAATATTTTATATTATTTGAAACCATATATAAAATCCTTCCATAAGTTATACACCGAATTAAAAATCTCTGACAAATGTATACACAAAATTTCAAACTAATATGAATAATGTATGGTTCTAATTGCCGAAACGTCAGTGAAGGCTTACTGTGGAGACACGAAAAGTTTTGGTTTCCGTTTGTCTGTCTGTCTGTTCCGCGGTAACTGCCGTAAAAAGTATCCGATTAACTTAAAATTAAGGATGCATGTTGGTGAAATCCCCGGATTTAGCTGTATAGTTTTTGGTTAAATTTGGTTCATTCGTTCGGAATATATAGAACATTTTATTTTGCGACTTAATGCTTTCCTACAGCAATTCAGACGATTTTTCCATGATTTTTCCATTTTTACTCTATTTTTATTTATTAAATGAAATGGCTCATATGATTGAAGGTTTTAAATGGTAAATTAAGGATGATGAAATTTCCTAATTAGAACCATACATTATTCATATTAGTTTGAAATTTTGTGTATACATTTGTCAGAGTTTTTAAATTCGGTGTATAACTTGTGGAGGGATTTTATATATGTGTTCCAATAATATAAAATATTCTTTTTATATAAATTTACTTTTTAAGCACATATTCCATTGTTTTTATTTTCTTTTAACTGTTACCTAGCAACAAACTACACCTAGAAATATCGTAAATGTGAAAGTATGTGTAATTGTTTGAAGTCAAATCAAAGTCAAAAGGGACGAAATAATGCCTTCGTGTCTTCACATATAGATGGAATTTACCCCAGAAATAAAGACTATGTTCTATTTATTTTGTTCAAATATTTTTCTTTTAAATTAAAAAGCTCATTATTTTAATAAGGAATAAATCGACATTTTGCTATGAAATTTGACAATCATTTTTTTTTTTTTTTTTTTTTTTTTTTTTTTTTTTTTTTACTGTTGCCAAGAAAATTTTATCCCGGAATAAAAATTTATCCTAAACAGTTAATTTTGATTTGAAAGATTTTTTTGTGCAAGAGGAAAATGAAATAAAAAATAGACATGAATACGCCTTCATATCAGAAATAAAGCGAAAATACGAAAAGAAGGTGAATTTTATCTCATATATCAAAAATAAAACGAATAGGCTCTCAGGTTGCAATAAAAGGTGCTTGTGTTATGATATTAATTCTTATTATTAAAAAAAAGTGTTACCAGTATCTCACGGTTTATCGTCTGCACACGGCTAACAGAAATGTTTAATATTCAATCGAAAATTTCAATGAGAAAAAAAAACTTTTGAAAAGCAAATATATAGTAAATATCAAAATTATACACCACAAAATTATCGCTGTCGAAAATGACGTCATTGTATCGGGAAATAAATATTTCCATTCTTAAAAACCAAGCATTAACTAGAGTGCCTGAAAAAATATTTTTTGACGAGTGTTACTTCTTAATGCCGCCTCATTTCCGAAAATATGAATGAAAATTATTTTATTTTTAAAGGAAATTACATTTTCATTCATAAAACCTAAACTTTTAATATAATGGCGTCAATGTAAATCATTTTCTGTCCACCAGTATTGAAAAATAAGGCTCGGAAGTGTAAAAAAAATCTAAGATTTGCGATAACCATTAGCGAATCAATAAAAAATTACGTATGTAAATTAATAAGACCACGGGGGCGGGGTGGGGTGGGGGGGGGGTTCAGGGGGGCTCCGCCCCCTGAAGAAATCTACTTTATTATTTAAAAAAATATCAGAATTAGCAGCTCATGCAAATTTCGAAATATCCTTCCATAACAACGTTTTTAATTTAACGCTTCTAATGTCTGAAAACTTTGTATTTTTCATTCTTATAAATAACTACATAATTTGAAAACTTTAAACTGCGGTTTGCAGGTAATTGAATATTACCAAAGTGTGTCTAAAAACAATGACTTGCAGAGCTGACGTCGAGGCTCCTGATCTGCAGATTTACTAGTTAGGAAATTTCATCAGCCATAATTGCCGAAACGTCAATGAAGGCTTAACTGTGGAGACACGAAAAGTTTCCGTTTCCGTTAGTCTGTTAATCTGTTTGTTAGTCTGCCTGTCTGTGCCGCGATAACTGCCGCAAAAAGCATCCGATTAGCTTGAAATTAAGTGCGTATGTTGGAGAAGTACCCGGATTTAGCTGTATAGTTTTCTGTTATATTTGGTTCATTCGTTCGGAAAATATAGAATATTTTAATTTGCGCAATAATGCTTTTCTGTGGCAATTCAAACGATTTTTCCATTTTTATTTGTTGAAAGGTTAAATGGCTCATATGATTGAAGGATTTAAATGGTAAATTATGGATGATGAAATTTCCTAATTAAAACCATACATTATTCATATTAGTTTGAAATTTTGTGTGTTACGTTTGTCAGGGTTTTTAAATTCGGTGTATAATTTATGGAGGGATTTTATATCGGTGTTCCAATAATATAAAATATTTTCTTTTACAAATTTACTTTTTTTTAAAATGCATATATTTCATTGTTTTAATTTTCTTTTAACTATTACCTAGCAACGAAACTACACCTAAAAATATCGTAAATCTGAAATTATGTGTAATTTCTTGAAGTCAAATCAACGTCAAAAGGGATGAATTAATGCCTTTGTGTGTTTACTTATAGATGGAATGAACGATCATTTCGTGCAACAACAGATCATTTCGTGCTTTTTATTTTAGATGGTGATCCCAAATGTTATTTTGTTCTTCAATTTGTTTTTGGTTCCATAATTGCTCTCTTGATTAAATCTTCATGAAAATGTATGAGGTCAAACATATTCATCGTAAACATATTCATCCATAAATAACTTCTAAGGGTACCCCCCCCCCCCTTTAGACTGAAACAACCTTCAAATCTAATCAGGGAAGCGTCTTATCATAATTAACCGTTATACCAAATTAGAAGAACATCTGATAATTCTGCATGAAAAACCCATTTAACTAAGTTAAGGGGGGGGGGGGATTAGCTCCCTTTAACTAACTAGGGAAGCGCCTTATCAGAATAAACCTAGAAAAAATAATTGAGTAAAATCGAATATTTCTATCAAGTGTTATCGCGTTACGTACGTACATACAGAACCGGCAGGCACATTAAGGACAATATCACAAAATACGAAAATTGCAATCCGCACAATAAAATTTCTATTTAATGTTAGATAATGAACTTCTATTTTTTACATTCTAATTTAAAAAAATTCTTAGAAGTATTTTTCAGAGATATTATATTCATAATAACACAAAAATAAAGCAATTAAAAGACTTAAAATTTCAGATTGTCATTTTCCTGGCATGCCACACTGTGATGTGTGCAAAGTAAAAGACTTTTTGCTACACTGTACAAATATCTTTTTCTGGTTTTTTAATTTCTAATTAATAATTATACCTTATATAACACATATATAAGGAAGATAACAAGTTCTGCATTTTACAAATAATTTTCCATAATTAAAATATGATTGTCAGTGAAAATGAATGTCATTTTCCTGACCTGCTCATTTTAGTTCTTTATGTGGTATAAAGATGACACTGCAGAGAAATTCTTCTTGTTCTTGACATAGTTCAAGTCAGAAGTAATAAAATCATTGCTAACAACAAGATCTTTTATATATTTCTTTGAAAATAATGTGTTTAAAGGTTTTGTAAAAATTGAGTACACTTTTATTATGCCATTTTCCTGGCTTCTATAAATTACAAATAAAGCTGAACATTACACTGAATTTGAAGTACTATAGAGGAAATATGCTCCTTTAAACAAAATTAAGTTGTTAGATCTAAAAAACAAACAAGAATGTGAAAAATGTTTTAGAATGAAACTGTTATTATCCTGGCATACACATGCCAAGAAAATGACATATAATTACATAAAAAGGAACTTAAGCTCTTCAAACTTTAACAATTTTACACATAAATTCCTTTATTCAGCTGTTGAAGCAACATTAAAAAAAAAAAAAAAAAAAAAAAAAAAGATCAGAAGCTTTGAAACGATTTAAATTTTCAAAATCTCACATTTTGTGGTATTCACCCATAAGCGCCCAGGATTTGATAGCTTGTGAGGAAAAAACGACTGATTTGCGACGGATGGTTCCATTGAGTTTTGGCTTCCCACGACGAGATTGTTCCAACGAAACCACTCTCGTCAAAATTCTCACCTCTTGCATTTTCCCAGTGAGTACAATACCATGGAAAACAATAATTTCGCGTTATCTCTAGCTGATCGTCTGTTTGCTTGTCTACCGTGTTTTAATTTTTATAAAAGAATTTTGATGACTACGAAATCTGGATATGATGATGAACCAGACAGTAAGCCCTGTCTATTCATGTTACCTTTATACGTTTTATTTTTTAATAAAACGATTTTCTGTATGTGTGCTTATATAACATATAGATATCTTCCCTATATATTTAAAATCCTAATGAAACGGATTTATGAAACAACTTTATGAAACGATTTTATGAAACGATAGATTAAACGACTGATTATGTTTCATGGCGATTTCTCCTAAAATATGGAATATTTTCTGGTGAAATTAACAACAAAAATGCGTATTGATCTGCAGATTTCAAAACTGGTATTAGAATTTAAAATTTGAATTAGTTTTCGAGATATTATTATTATTTTTTTATAATTTTAAACACTTTTCTCTAATGATGGCAACTCAAATTTTAACCATTTATTTTTCATTTGAGAAAAGATTATTATTTTAAACTAATTTGGCGACCAGTTTGGTTTCCCTTAAATGTATGCTAAGAAATGTATCATGTTACTTTTATTCATAACTCAATTTACTTGAATAATCTTTCGCCAAATCGGAAGATTCTGATAGAAAAATCAAGAACTCGGTAGTTTTATGTTAGCGGGAGGCAGGTGATAAATAGCCAAACATTTTCCCCGTCTCACTTTTTTGTATTTCATTTAAAATATAATCCATTCATTCATTTTATTTAAAATATAAATCATTCATTCATTTTATTTAAAATAAAAAACTTTGATTTAAAACTGAAACATTTAAAATTAATGGTTTTAACTTCTTTCTTTCTTTTTTTTTCTTTTTCTTCTTTTTTCTTTTTTTTCTTTTTTCTTCTTCTTTTTTTTTTAGCGAAACGAAAAGAAAAATATTAGGCACACATCTCATATATGCACCGGGGTACCTAATTGGCGTCAAAATGGCGTTATTTTGCTTGACATGGTAACCCGGCTATTGTTGTTTATTTATTAATAAATGTTTATTTACTCTTATTTTCTTTTTTAAAAATTATATAAATTGTTTTGTTTTACAGTTGTTAATTAATTTTTTATTTATTTATTGGTATTTTATTCTAAAAATGATAGAAAATAATTAAAAAATACATATATAATTGGTATTCTAAAACAAGGTTTTCGCCAAATTGTCGTAAAAAAAATCACTCCAAATCCGGTGCGTATATGACATCTGTGCAAAACATTAAAAAATGCAACAAACCATGACATTTAATTCCAACTTCAGAGCAATGTTTTAATTTACCACTCGAAAAAAAAATGGTAACTGGCGAGTTAAAAAAGCTATTGGCGACATTTGCACCCGGCTAACATAAAAGTACCAAGAATTTTTTGCGATCATGGCAACTTTTATTCGAAAAACCCCTTTATTTGGCTACCACTTTACCCCTTTAAGCGGCTAGTTTTATTAAGAAAATTTTTTTAAAATCAAATTTGAAACCTTTCATAAGAAAAAGGAAGTGATCAGCTCGTAATTGCTTATGGCAGTTACATAACTTGGACTATTATAATATAGATGAAATGATGGCGATAGAATAATATTTGGTGACTTATCACCTGTGCCTGGCTAACATTAAAGTACCAAAATATCACATGGAATATAAAAAGCGAAGTGGTCCGCCCGGAACTATTGATGATAGTCACATGACTTAGGCTATTATTATATACTCTCTCAACGATGTCCAATGGCTAATTCCTAAACCGTTAGTCATTGACATATAGTTCCAGTTACAAAAATGTTTTAAATGAGGTAAAGAAATATTTTAAAAGCGATTTGGGTCAATAAAAACATTTCTTAAAAAAATACGAAATTTAAATTTGTATATGGTCCTATAAGTTATATTAAAACTTTCCTGTTACCCTGACAAGACAGGCAAAAAAAGTCCCGTTCATATAACACTAAAATTGACCGAGTTATGGAGCTTTAAAAATGCATGACTTATACCACTTTTCTGCACTCGAACACAAATGAGTTCGACCGTGCTTTGAGGGATCATATACCAAGTGCTTGAAATATTCGAAGAACTTATTTCATGTGTATCTGCACTTTGTATTACGACTGAGTTAATTTTTATTAAAGTTTCAGATATAAAGTTTCTATAATACTTTTTCTATAAATTTTATTTATAGAATGCTATAAGAAATTTTTGTAAGGGTGCGCTTTGTATTACGATTGAGTTAATTTTTATTAAAGTTTCAGATTGACTAAAATAATTGTATTTTAACATAAGTTTTATTTTGTAAGGATTTGAGACTGTTTCTTTTCATGATTTCTTTTAACATAAATTATGTTATTTTTATACGTTTTTATTTAACTTCATCGTATGAATGTTCTTCCAGTTCAAAATTTTTACTCGAACTTTAACTCACTTTCAAATATCCGATCGAGATAAAATTTTACATACTGACATAAATTCGATGATAATCTAATATTATTACGATTTTCAGTGGTTACCATTTATACTTATTTTACACAAAAAATTTCCGATAGATTACCGCCAAGAAGTTTAACAAAAAATTTCAGATTAAATAACATAAGATTGCGGTGGTTGTATTTTTTAAGTTTTTATGTATTTTTATCACTGAATCCGAAAATTACCTTAATTTTTAACTAGGGAAGGTCAGGATTTTTCGCAAATGATAAATTATCAAAGTAAAAAAAAAAAAAAAAAAAAAAAAAAAAAACGGATACTATAAAATAGAGGAGATGACTGTGTTTTTTAACTTTTGATAATTGATTTTTGTGTACTTTTTAGCACTGAATCTGAAAATGACCTCCATTTTTAACCATCACGTTAGAATTTTTTGCTAAATCGTAAATATCGAAATTAAAATATAGCGAAAATCTGGTGCTTTAAAACAGAGCATTTTTTATTTTATTAAGCATTTTTTTAAAAAATTCAATAACTTATTAAATGTTTTGGCTTTTATAGAGATTCTTACAGCTAAATAGCTGAGGCGTCCGATGAGGTGGGGGAAGAGGATCACTTTCAATTTTGAACTTTTTAACTTTGAAATTTACAATTTCCGAAACATCGTGACGTGGTGGTTAAAAATGAAGATAATTTTCGGATTCAGCGGTAAAAAATACATAAAAATAAATTATAAAATTTAAAAACGCAACAATCGCATCTATTTTATAGTAACAAATTTTCGATATTTTTTCTTTTTTTAACTTTAAAACTTGCGATTTCCAAAAAATCTTTACGTGATGGTAAAATATGAATGTCAATGTCGGATTCAGGGGTACAGAATACATAAGAATTAATAATCAAAAGCTAAGAAACATGACGTAACCCAACTTCTGCAGGCAAGTGTAATCTACTAAGATTTTAAAATATGTATCATTTTGTAAAGAAATGAGGCTGTTAATTTTCTTCGTTTTATTTAACAAAAATTCTGTTTTTTTACTTTTTATATATTTATTACAATATATATTTTGCATTAATATGTCAGAATGACTGAAGATTTCAAATTTATATTGCAATATTAATTTTACTCTCAACCAATTTTTTATTATATCTGACGAATTTATATTTCTACTAAATTTGTGAAGGACCCCTAATTTTCAGCAAAAAATATGCATCGTAGAATAGCGGGACTTTTTCTGTCTTACTTGTTAGTGTAACGGGAAAATGTTGCTAAATATAACTTATAGGACCGAGAGACGGTATAAAAATTTAAATTTCGTAATTTTTTAAGAATGTTTTTATTGACCCAAATCGCTCTTAATATAATTCTTTACTTCATTTAAAACATTTTTGTAATTGGAACTGTATGTCTATGACTAACGGTTTAGGAATTAGCCATTGGACACCGTTGAGAGTGGACACCCTGTATATTGTTTCCAATTGTAAAAACAGCGCAAAGAATAATATATCCTTACGATTAAAAATTTATTTACACGTGACTATTAAAAACGGAAAAAAAACTTTAAAATTACTTTTAAATAAGTATGAGTTAAAAGCAGGAAAATATTGAAAATTATGTCATGAAAATTGCATTTACACATGTTACACATATTAAAAGAGAAAGGAAACTTTAAAATAATAAATACATTAATATGCGTTTAAAGCAGTAAATTGTAATAATTACAGTCACATTTAAAATAGCCAAATAATAATACTGCCAAATAATTTAAATATATCTATGTGAGACATTAATTTCTTATTTCGAGATGATCTTTTTAGTTAATGTTCCCAATTTTAAGACACTGTGAATAATCATATTTCCTTTCTAAAAACAAAAGTATTTTCATGTGAATGTTAAAAAGGGAAAGAAAATTTTAGTGAAACTTAGGTCAGATTTAAAACGATACATTTAAAATGTCTGTATTGTGTTATATTAATCGTTTTATAATGCTTTTAAAAATACCGAGAGGCAAAGACTCTGTTTACTTAATTCATTTTATTTTAGTTTCTTTTCATATGTTTGACTTATCTTTTTATTCAAACACGAAAACAACCATTGGATGTCTTAACAGCAACTGATTCGGCCTTAAATTTTCGCAATCAATGGGCATTGAATGGAAACTCGTTTACAGGGAGATTGTGACAGGTTTTTTCATCATAATTCTGTCTTCTCTAATCTTTTTAAAGCCGATCAAATTAGCGTGTTTTTAGATTCTGCGGTGTCTGAACGGGGGTTGGCGAGCGTAGCTTGCAGAGGGCAGAGACCCCTACTATGTAATAATAATACTATTTTTAATCGACATATTTATATGCATAGTTTATAAAGTAATTTTATAAAGTACGAATATTCTGAATATATTTTTTAGAAATGTAATAAGTTGGAAATTGCTCATCAAACGTGGCAAATGAGGTGCGTTCGTTCTATAACTAGTGTTATAAATATTTTTTTCATACCATATTGTACTGAATATATATTTTAATGCACTTCATAAGTGCTTATCAATTTCATTCTCTTCGAAAGGCTATGACATCATTAAAAAGCACATGAAATAATTTTTTTCCCATTGGCCGTAATGTAACGGAAAACTTTTGACTCTCCCTGTAATTGAACTATACATCCGATTATCATAAAATTTAAAATGACTCGACAAAATTTTGCAACAATTATATATTTAAAATTTCAGACCATTCGGAAGGCTGTAACATCATTACAATGCACTTGCAATAATTTATTCCCATTGGCCGTCATGTAACGGAAAACTTTTGACTGTCCCAGTCATTAAACTATACATCCGATTTTCATAAATTTTGAAATGTCTCTACAAAATTTTTCAACAATTATATATTTAAAATTTCAGAGCATTCGGTTGGGTAGTTTTTGCTCTGTTATATGCGGCTTATCTTATATATGATAGATGCGGTGTGATAATGCGGTCTGTCTTATATATGACAGACGGACAAATGGACAGACAAACGGACTGAACGACGACTATAGGTGCTACGTATTTATATAATTACGAACGCACCCAAAAACGTATCCACAATCTACCCAAAAGTAAGCTCCTTGTTGGAATTACAGGTGTGCATATATATGACGTTATATAACGTTATATAACGTTAACGCACAATATATATAACGTTATATATTGTGCATATATAACGTTATCATTTTAGGGGGGAGGTGGGGGGGTCTGGCACATGATATCGTACGATATCGATAGGGAGTGGGGGGATTTGTCTTTTGATATCGATATCATTTTTCACCCAACCTAAATTTACTTTCTTTATTTGTAACTTGGTCTTTACATCAAAATTATATGTTATCATTTTTTAGTGTGTTATCTATTTTTATGAGAGTACAAAGTTATTATTAAAATCTTTAAATGATTATAAAATTATTTAATTCCAAAATATGTAATACCTCCAACGTTTGGCATTCCTATTCTTCTGTCATATATGTATGCATATATAATCTGCTGTTCGAGAAACCGTATGCGAATAAGTACGTTTGAAATTATAATATGTGTTTACTAGTAAATAAAAGAGGAAGAATTTTGTCCGTATGCTTTGTTGATAAGAAGTTTTGTTTGCCTCCCCCTCCCCAGTGCGGGGTCAAGTGCAAGAAGAAATTATTACTGTTGAACGCATTATGAAAAAAAAAAGTTATTATCAAATTCTTTTAAATAGTAACTATTTCTTTTAAGTGTTATTTTATTGGATATAAAGTTATTTCATATATAAAATGATATTTTATTGAATTCTCTTCATTGTGAATCAATAAAGTATGCGAAAAATAAATGTAACCATATTTGTATATCACTCCAAAAATCAAAAGAATTTATAGACATTGATAACGATATCATTGATGGGGGGGGGGGGAATCGAGAGATGATAAGTATGATATCGTAAGAGGGGAGGGGGTCCAAAATTACTAAAAAGTTGATAACGTTATATAAGTTCAGCCCCTAACCGAAAACCGTGAATTCATGTGAGCGGTTTCGCATTTGTATTTTTCCTAATTCTCAAAAATATTCGTAGACAGATAATTTAACCGATGATAATGGTTTAGAGTCTCTGTAATCAGTTTATTGTCTAAAACTGCCATATATCTGAGATTTTTTTTACAGATCGTCTCAGATGCAAGTTATTTCAACTTTTCTAATGCTTTATGAAACTGCTATTGTTGAAAAATTTCCAACATATACAGACTTCGACCAAAATTTACAATTTCCAGAAAGCGAAAATTACATACCCGGGCAAACGTTTATTTCTATAGGAAACCAAAACCTTCTCGCCTCAAAACAAATTTTATTAATTAATTTAAAACGAATTTTATTAATTAATTTATTCCTTTAAATTGTTTCAGAAGTTTGTGATTATCACATTGATTATAATATCGCATTGCTAATTCATTTTCGTGAATTTTGGACAAGTTCTGTTTTTATTGGAAGCATTTCAGTTGTGTCACATATAAATTAATATTTACAATGGATATGTATATGAATTAATGTTTATTTTGTGCTTTTATTTTCTTTATTTAGATGCATGGGATGTATCGAACCTTAGTATTGAGTCTATTTTTAGCGTGCAGTCTCATAAGTTATGTTCAATCTTTCGGCTGTAGAACATGCACTTTTCACATTCTTAATCCTTTTTGTTGCATTTTTTTCGAAAACTGTTGCTGGCGAGATGGAGATGATTCGAGAGAACCTGGAGAGTCGGGAGATAATCGTCGTTGGGGATAGGTAAGAAAGTATATTTACATTCTTGACAAGTATGTTGAGTTAAAGATAATTTCATAAAACAAGTATCCACATTTAAGCGATAAAAAAAGGACTCTTCTGTTTTTGACTGCTATGTGTATCTGAATATCCGCAATTTTCTGAAAACCCACTGACTTGATGTGAGTATAACTTTTTACTCAACAATTCTAGTAACCCAAGGAAGGTCTTAAGCTAAACAAATCATCGTGTATAATTTTTTTTTTTTTTTTTTTTTTTTTTTTTTTTTTTTTTTACGGGGACACGTCAAAAATTTTAATATACGAATGTCCGCTGCGTGTCAGACATAGATTTGCAAAAGCTGGGGGAAAAATCCTGTTTAAATCTCGGAATAAGTATGAATTTTTGAGACTGTACTCAAACATTTACGACGGAGGAATTAAAATGACTTTATAAATAAGAGAGTGGAGGGCTACTACCCGTAAAATTTGATTGTTCGAGGAGATTTTGAAAAAAAGAATTGGCGAGTGTACCATTATTGTGAAGTAAATGTTTGCCGAGTTATCTCACTCGCATAATCAAAATTGCCTAGGTTGAGTATAAACTTCCAATTTCACCAAACTTTCAATCTGACAAAATTTCCAGTCTGAGCATTGGGCCTTTGGATATATCGCGGTTCTTTTATTTATAAATGTACTCTATTCCCCTTTGGCAAAAAATTACTATGCTTTCTGCGTCAAACTTTAACAGCAAAATCTTACTGCATGAACGGTTCGTGAAGCCAAGCCAATAGTGATAATAGCCCTCCCCCCACCCCCGCAAAAAAGTTAAAATACTTTGCTCACCCCCTATCCCCATATTTAGAAACCCCACTTCGGAAATTTAGAATGATTATTTTTCATTGTTTCGAATTAACAAACAAGATAACCATGGCACTAAAACAGGACAAACAAGTCGGAAATTGTACGTCAAACGTGGCAAAGGACAATAACTACAATAATAATCGTACAATAACTAGTTTTATGAATATTCAGATCTTAGTGCAATAGCTGTTGCACTCTTATGAAAAAATGCATGAATGAATTATGATTACATTGACAAAATGAATTATGATTATACATATTAAATTCAGTAGTACGGAAATAATAGGACTCCATCTTAAATAGGACGTCATCACCATGGCAACCTTGAATCATTACATATTATGGGATATCATTGAATTAATTACGTATGATAGGATTTAATAGAATGAAGAACACTTTTATTAATATCCTTTTAAGTTTTGATTCTATTTTCATAAAATTCGAAATGATTCGACAAAATTCTACAACAATTTTATATATTAAATTTCAAACCATTCGTTTGGGTAGTTCTTGCGCTGTTATATGCGGAGAGACAGACGGACGGACCAAACGACAACTATAGGTGCTACATATTCATATAATTACGAATACACTTAAAAACAATAATTTTGTACTAGCCGCCCTTGGCGACCAGTTTGGTCTCCGTTAGATGTGTGCTAAGCATTGTACCATGTTACTTTTATCCAAAATTTAATTTACTTTCTCAATACTTCGCCAAATCAGAAGTTTCTAGTAGAGAAATCAAGAACTCCGTATTTTTATGGGTACTACTTGGTTATCCTGTCGACAAAAAATATATCGCCAAACTATAAGATTAAATATCAATAATGGTTGATCGTAAATGCCATATTCGCTTGTTTTTAAGCAAGTTACACGTGTTTACGTCATCAAGTTATTTTTATTTCGACGTTTTATTTGTATTTTTATTAATGTTATACTAATTTATTTGTTCTTTCGCTATTTAAAATAAAAATTGTCAATTTGTATAATTTGGCGATTTATATAATTTGGCGAAATGGGTCGACGGTATAACTAAATAGTAGACGGTATAACTAAGTAGTACCTTTTTATGCTAGCCAGGCGCAAGTGATAAATCATCAAACATTGCATTTTCAATCGCATTTTTTCATATTTCATTAAATTCATCTAAAATATAATATTTTCACTCATTTTATTTAAAATACATAATTTTAATTTGAAATTCATGACTTTCACTTTTTCTTTCCCTTTTTTAAGAAAAAGAAAAGAAAAATAATAAATAATACCAAAAACCATGACTTTTAATTTCAATATCAAAGCATTGTTTTAATTTATCACGCGAAAAATAAAAAATGTAAAAAATGGTCACCTGGCATTTAAAAAGCGAAGCGGTCAGCCCAGAACTATGGATGACAGTCACATGACTTAGGCTATTATTATAGAGATGCTAGGGGGAGAGATAAGTAGAGGTCTTAGGGGAAAATTACCAAAAAAAATATATATATTATTTATCGTTTATGAAAAGTAACAACTAGAACAATAAAAATAAAAATAAAATAAAATAAAGTATTTTAAATACTTTAAAATTTGTGTGCTAGGAGGAATAGAAGCGAAAATTTGGGGGGATAAGAAGTAAAGGATTATTCACTTATTCTTACTTCAAGGTAATAAATAGGACAGGTTTTGTTTCAGTAAAAAAGGGAACATTTAATATATATATATATATATATATATATACTAGGGGGCTCAGACACGTGCGAGCTACGCCCACCAACCACCGTTCAGGCTTCGCAGCCTCTAAAAACATAATTAATGTGCCCTGTTTAAGAAATATTACCAGGTTACAGAAGATTGAATGATATTATCAGTATAGCGGCGGCTATCTTCTGTAATCGTGCTGCCATGCTTTTCCATTTGAATGGGCAGTTTTCGGTTACCATGGCCTCACCTATCGTTATCGTAATAAAGTACGTATGTTTTCAGGATTGATAAGTAAGATCAATTACACATTTGAAAATCAGCTTGTGTAAAATGGTGAAGTTATTAATGTCGCTGTCTGTCTGAGCTTTATAATGAAGCTATGGACAATATTTTCCCTTCAGGTTTGAGGTTAAAAAACAGATCAACTGAAAATTCGTTTTCGTTTTCGGGCCAAAATCTCAGTTTCGCCAAAAATAAATTCGTTTTCTGTGAAAATGCTGCCTTAAATTTGGAAGGGTCGAGACTATCGTATCCAAAAAATCTCGTTTCTTCCTTTAGAAATTTTCAACATGACTCATTGATTTGAGCTGTATCGGCTGAAATGAGACACACTTTATTTATTGCTATGAACATCACTTTTTAAAATTATCAGTCATGATACCTAAAACGTTTTTTTAAATTAGATGGAATTCGTTGTATAATTCGAAAATCATTCTATGTCATTGATGAATTAATTACATTTATTTTGTATGAAAATAAAAAGCTTTGGTTAGAGGCACAGGAGAGCCAACTTGGGCCTCCCGTATAATTAATTAATAATTATGTATAATTAATAAATACGTATAATTAATTAATAATTAATTAATAATTTTGTATATTTATGTAGGTGTTAATGACTTAAATTATTATTTTTGGACATTTCGTTTTCGGCCGAAAATTGGAAGATCACCGAAATTCGGTTTC
This sequence comes from Maratus speciosus, assembly GCA_963932465.1. Taxonomy (NCBI): domain Eukaryota; kingdom Metazoa; phylum Arthropoda; class Arachnida; order Araneae; family Salticidae; genus Maratus; species Maratus speciosus. The sequence continues at coordinate 184,928,581 of OZ010790.1, read as the reverse complement.
GGTTTCGGTCTTAAAAACCTGCTTCGGTCGATCCTTAGTTAAAAAACTCCGTCTGCTTGTGAATAGCTTTCAGATCCACGTATTGAAAAGCATGGTATTTTGAAATTCTACGCTTATATTTTATGTTTTGATCGAGTTTTAGATATTTCAGGAACAGGTATAGCTTATTCGTGAATTTTTTTCTCTATTTTAATACGCCATTATGCATATTTTCATGTTATTTTTGCAATGTTTGTTGTTTATATTAATAATTAAGAATAGCCGAAATTTCTAATATTTATTTATCGAATAGCAATTCGTATAAAATAAATCGAAAGTATTCTGCGCACACATTTACTTGTATTTATGCTCCATCAAGTGATCTAATATACAGGGTTCAATGTCTATTGCCGACTTTTAATTTCTCAATCGTTGGTTGTAGACATATAGTTCCAATTACAAAAACGTTTTAAATGAGATAAATATTCATGTTGTGGCATTATTTAAAGTAAAAAATCAAATTTATAAAAATTACGAAATCTAATTTTTTATACGGTCCCCCCAGTCCCTATAGTTATATTTAGTAAAAGTTTACACATATCATAACAGATATAACACAAAAAGTTTGATATCTGTACTTCAAAAATTGACACAGTTATTAAATTTCAAAGTTTGAGATTTTGCATATGATTTTGTCTTTTATTGAGTCTTTTTGTCTTTCATTCAATTAAAAGTTGAATTAAAGTAGTTCGAGATCAAAATCAGCGTGCAATGTCCTTTTTACGGCGAAACTACCTTTAGCTGGTATCACCAAATCGGAAATCACCAAAGAGGGTTATTTGATCTAAAAATTTGAGCAAACTTTTATGGGTCGAACAACATTCAAACGTCAAAGTAGGTAGAATCGACAACCGGAAAATAAAACATACTCACTAAGGGCTAGATAAATGGTAGCGGAATGCAAACGACCAGCCGAGATATAACGAGCATGAAAATTGGGATTATGTAAATTACAATAGTACCGCAACGCCACACGTTCGGATAAAACACTAGCCATTTAGCAGTGGACATGCTAGTCAGCGCTGAGATCGTAATGGCAAGCTACGCATACATGCAATATGCCGAAATGATACTTATTGATGGTGAATGTCAAAGGAATGCCAGAGAGGCTGCGAGTGTTCATTCAGAACGTTTCCCTAAGGATCTACATCCAACGCATGAATCTATAACTGATGCATTGCACCATCTTAGATAGACCGGCTCTGTTTCACCACGACCCAGAACAAGAAAACGGGCAAGGTGTAATGTTCGAGTGAGACCGGTGGAGGTGCTGGCATTCGCACTTCTAATTCCACAACTGAGCACGGCGGAAATAAGCGAGGCATGTAGTCAACATGTCTGGCATTTGTTGCATGCACATGATGCGAATCCATACCATCCGACACTGGTGGAAGCATTGATGCTGGGTGACCACGCACGGTGACTTGATTACGTGACAGAACCACCATTAACTAAGTTCTTAGATCATAACATTCTTGCAAAGTGTATCCTAAATCCAAAGGCAATAGATGAAGACATCTTACCTAAGATTAAGCTATTCTCTTGACACAATCAAGCCACTGAAAGATGTGTGAGACTTGTTACAGAGGCTTCTTCTGCTGTTTGTGGTCCTTTGAGACGCCATGGATACATTAAAACGTTTGGAGTCGGGAAAAAATGCCAGTTTTTGAAACCAAAAAACAGTATGGACTACCATAAAATGGTAACTTCACTGATTGTAAATTAAATAGTAAATTATTTTTACCTTATTACTATAGTTCTTTAAGGATAATTTCAAATTATATTTTCTTACACAGGTTAAGTAAAATATGTAAAACAATTACAATTACCCAAATTTCATATATTTAAAAAAAGTATAGTCGTTGAGTTAGCATAAAAAAAGCAAATTTGATGTAAATATTACATATTTTTACTATAAATAGATAATAATAATAATAATAATAATAATAATAATTCGATGATCATCCTTTTAACCTAAATTAATAAAATAGTTTGTATATTTGAGGGGAAAAATGGGACAATGCACAAATTTTACGTTTTTTCTCAATATTGAATGACCTTCGGGCAGTATTTAATATTAATATTTTTCAAAGATATTTTTTATTCAGAATGAGGATATAATAGAGCAACTTTCCCACACCGCCCCATTTTGATTAGGAAAATAATTTTTTTTTTTTCCACAGGCGAGCGCTTTTACGTTTTTTCTCAATATTCAATGACCGTGGGGCAGTATTTAATATTAATATTTTTCAAAAATATTTTACATTCAGAATGAGGATCTGATAGAGCAACTTTCCCACCCCGGATAATTTTGGTTTGAAGAAAAAAAAATTTCGCTCCACCCTATTACCCAATATTCACCATTAAAAGTTTTTTGCATGTAATAATTTAATTATTTTAGATACTTTAAATATTCCGATATTTAATATTTGGGCATTTTGCATATGACGTAATTATTACCTTTAATTGCGTTTCGCGTGTGATAATTTTATTATTTTAAAATTTTAATACTTTTTTAAATATTTTCGTTTAAAGATTTTGACGTAACTTTACTTATTTTTTACTTTTAACGCATGATCATTTAATACTTATTTTAAAATTTTCTTTCTGTTTTTAAAATTATTGATGTCATTTTCTATTTAAAATTGAAAAGAAAACTTTTCTTTTTACGTCTGTGGAATTTGAAGGTAACAGACGATTTTTGGTTTCTAAAATAAACTGATTCCTAAGTATCGAAATATGAAAAAAGTTTTTATTTTTTTTTTTAATTTTCCTGAAAAACATAATTTAATCACAATATTGTCTTCCCTATCCATTGAAATAAAAGACAATTCCAATTCGAAAACGACGAAAAAGAAGAAATCTAATAATCCGAGTGTTTTCCCTTCTTTCCACAAAAATGGAGTAATTTAGTTGCCATCATTAGAGAAATATCATTAAAATTAGAAAAAAATAATAATATTCGAAAACTAATTCAAATTTTTAAATTCTATAAATCCACTTTTGAAATCTGTGGATCAATACGGATAATTGGAGATAATTTCACTATCAAACGTTTCATATTTTAGGAGAAATGGCTGTGAAACTTAATCAGTCGTTTCATAAAATCGTTTTATAAATTCGTTTCATTAGGATTATATATATATATATATATATATATAATTTTAAATATTTTTTAGCAAATGCTAAAATTAACAACTTTAACATTAAACTGTTATTGGTGGTATCGCAGACCGCTGTTTTTGTTTTCAATTTACGCAGTTTTTGACTATAGATTCTAGTTGAATTTTGTTTCATTCGGAGCCCTAGTACTATCGCTAGAGAATTTTGAATAGATGAATTTTACTTATGATAGCCGTGTACATAATGTTTGGTACTGAAATAGTATCCTATGAGTTAATCGAGACCTTTATTCATCTTTCGATCAAGCATTCTCAGAGATCGCTCAGTATGTATGCAACTGTTTTTGTCTCATCAATTAAGGGTTAATACTGGACAGAGCAGGGGAGGAGGGGGGGGGGAGGGAAACTAACATTTCCGGGGGTGGTAGAGGATTGATCATTCATTTATTGTTATTTCAAAGTAATAAATAGAGCAGCTTTGTTTAGATTTTTAAAGATTGTGAGAGGCAGTCTGGATGATCGGAAATATTTAGGAAATGTAGATGATTCGTTACTTATGTATTAGTATTTCAAAGTAACAAATAAAACTACTTGAGAAAAACAATATTAAAGATTAAGAACAGTTAAAGAAATATTAAGAACGTAGAAGTTTGTTTAGAATACTGTTTCTATAGGGCTTTACAAAAGCTTAGGTAAAACTTGCAAGTTATTTTAAACGAATTTCGATAATCTGATTGAGCTGAAACATTACTCACGATATGTAGTTCTGATGACAATACAACATTATTAAAATTTATGGAACGTAGCAGTTACGCTTTTTTTTACAGGGCCACATAAAAGATTAGTTCAAATCTTGCAAGACAATTGAAAAACAACTTTCAATTATCTGATTGTGCTGAAAATTTGCCTACGTGTGTTTTTCCGATGACAACTCTATTAAATTATAATTCGACGAACGTAGAAATTATGCATTTGTTACAGGGTCACGCAAAAGATCGCGGAAAGATTGTTACTAAAAAGCAGAAATTTTAATTAAATTTCAGCAAAATTACTATAATTTATTGAGAAACACAATAGCATTTTTTAAATTGAATTGAAAACAAAGTGCATAGTAGTTGTATTTCTGTTACAGGGACGCATAAAAATTTCGAATACATTACCGTCTATATGCAGAAATTTTATTTCAAATTGAATAAAATTTATGTGTGTTATTTATTCACAGCAGCATTTTTTCAACCGAAAATAATCTAGGTAGCATTTATATGTTTTACAGGGTCACAAAAAACATATTTTTTTTTAATATGATTTTATTTAAAATTTTTTTTTCAAATAACTACACAAATTTCTAGAACAATTATATGTAGACAAAAATAATATAAGAAATGAATCTTAACTTAAATGTGTGAATTAAATTGTTTTTTACTGAATAGTAAAATAAGTATGCTTAACGCATTCTTTGTAATTCATTATATTTTATTTTGAGGCATTATTGTTAAATAAACCAAATATTTCTCACTATTTGAGCATTTTATTAGGGATTCTTTCGAAAAATCAGCAAAAATTAATTAAACTTCAATGAAATAATTTTGCCCACCTAGATCGTCAAAACGTTCCACTTGTGGACCGCCAGGAAACAGTGCATGTTATTGACATATTCTGGTTCGAATTGGCCTTACTAGAATTTGGGGCTTGTAGCAGATGAGTTTCCTTTTGAGATACACGACTTTGAAAACAATACCGTGTACATTCCATGTACATGTACGTAAAACCCATGGCATAGAACGTTCTCTTACTGGGAGGTTAGTATGTGACACAGGGGTTCGGAGTTGCGAGACTTCGTAGTAGTAACCAAACTATGGGGAGCCTTTCATTTAGACGTTGGGACGTTGTCTGTCCAAAGATTATTTGCCCGGGTAGTTGATATTATTCTGTACATCTGTGCAAAATATTAACTATTGCGTATTTGTGCTGATGATCATACGTTTATTATATTCTGGGAAGATTTCTGTGGTTTTATGTCCTCGCACTTTTATGGTACACATAAACATTGCTAGTTTATCACTTTTATTTCACTGAGTTTCATTTATTTTTTAAAAGCAATTTATTCAATAAGTAATGCTTAGGCTAAACTACCAGTTTCTAAATATATTAATTAGTATGAAAAAGGGATTTTTACGAATTAATACAGTTGAGTTCTCAACTTTTCGCACTCTAGCGCTGTTAGAGGATGTACGTCACAAGTCTCAATGCTTCGTAATAATATGAACTTTAGGCAAAAACTGTCTCGGCTAAGCCAAATGATTGGAGCATGATAGCTATATTTCATATGTGTTGGTGAGTTTGTAAAACCAACAAATTTAATTAATCAAGTTTAATTAATTAAGCAAATTTAATTAAGCTATTGTAATTAACGTTTGCAAATTAACATAACTAATGCCATTACAAAATGATTGCATAATGCAAATACGAATGCATCAAATGCATACAAAGCAAAACTTAACATGGAAATATAGTTTCATAATCTACTCTCGGTGATAAGCATCAAAATGGCTAAGATTTCAAAGCCATGAAAAATCTACGTAACCAGAACACATAATCAGAGTATCCTATCACGACTTTCCGCAGTTTTTTTTTTAATGTCTTTCTAGGAAAACGACAACACGACTGTAAGGGAACACTTTTTCACACCTATTGCATGACGTATGGGTCGTACGTCATTGTTGGAAATGATCAAAATACAGTCACGTCCGCTGCATACGTTACTGTTAGAAATGACCAAAACATCACATCGTACGCTGCGTACGTCATAGAGCGCAAGAAGTTAAAGAGAAAAATACGATAGGACGAAAAAACCATTATAAAACGAAACTGCGTTTTACAGTCTTTCTTCAACAATACATACATTTCATGAGAATGGACAAATTAGAAGAAACAAGAAACTTAGTGAAAAGGAGTGATGTAAATTTAATAAAGTGTATGTATAACTAATCACATTAGAGAGTCGATATTCATTCAATATTTTAAATTATTTCAGTCAATTCTTGCAAAACCGTAATAAAAGTGTAAAATTAAAATTTCCATTATGATGAAATTTCTTTAAAGAAAATAAATATTGTCGGTCCCATGAAGTTCTTTCTAGCAAAAATTGATTGTATCTAAATCCATGAATAAATTAAATTAAATGTGTGCAGATCGTCTACAGGAAGTGAAGAACTTCTTATTTTCATATCCATTTCAAGAGCAAAATTTAAACTTGAGCTCGAATTGACAATTTTGCGCAGGAATTTCAATAAATTTCTATTAAAATTCCAATAAACCGAATAAACCCCATTGAATCATCTTCTAACATTTCATAGCTAGTTTTTCGAATATTCTGTAATAGTATAAAAATCATAAATTAGGTCACAGGAATTACGTGGAATCATTTTCAACTTTAAATTACTGTTGGAATATTTGTTAAACATGTTTCCTTTTCAAATTTATTTAAATAAATTTTTCAACGCAGTTCATGTATACCCGGAAAAAAAAGTTTTCTTTCTGTTGTGTTTTAGTACTTATCTATACTAATATAATAAAAAGAGAACTCCTGACTGACTGACTCATCAAAGCAGAGCTGAACGACTAAAGTGAGGAACACGAAATGTGGACAGTGGATTGCTGTTATGACCTAAGCAAGCAATAAGAAAGAATTTTGGAAAATTCACCCCCTAAGCGGGTTAAACGGGGTATCGAAAGTTTTAGGAATTTCGCCATATCCCAGCAGCAGTTTTAGAGAGAAGTGTAAAATTCAGCATAACATATCTACTAAAAAAATAGTTAGACACGTATTTTAGCGATTTAAGAAATTCAACAACTAAAGGGATTAAAGGGAGGTCTAATGTTTTAGGGCATTTCACTATATCTCAGTATTAGTTTTAATTAGGAGCGTGAAATTCAACATTACAAATCTACTAAAAATATAGTCAAACGCGTATTTCAGCGATTTTAGAAATGCAACCACCAATGATTTTAAATGAGGGGCTCGAAAGTTTTAAATTATTTCACCGTCTCTCAGCTGCAATTAGGTAGGAACATAAAATACAGCTAAACTAATCTGATAAAAAATTAGTTAAACACTTATTTCAGCGACTTTAGAGCTATTTTAGCGATTTCGTCCGCAACATCGGCCTTTAATCCTGATAATGGAAGATTAGACGAATAAAATAACTATTGCTATTTTTTATTTAGATATTTTGCGTAAGACCTTTTTCTAAGGAAAAGTTTTTTTTCTAAATATTTCATAATATATATAAATGCCATTCGAAATAGAACTTCGCTCAATGCTACGCCATTTGGTTGATTTTTTTTTACTATGGTCAAGGAAATCGTATATTTTTTGTTGCATGCACCAAAGAAAATGCACATTCTCCTTTATAAAACTGCAGCGATTTCTATGATTGTGTCAACATAATTTCATTTTTCCCAGATTGTTCTTTAACAATTTATGCGCGCGAATGCTCCGTTAATATGATCACCATATTGTTGCATTTTTATTTATTTTACTTGTAAGCCCCACATGGGCAAAGCCAGATGGTTCTGCTAGTTTCGGATAAAGAGCATCGAATTCAGCTTGTTTTCAGATAAGTAAGTCTTACTGATATTGCACACTGTAAATGCTGTGATATACAAAGGAAATGACAACTCAACCGACATTGATGAAATAGTTCCCTTTTCAGTTCCAATGTAAAATAATTTTTTCATGCATTATTTTCTCACATTATAATTACTTAGCAAGACATTAAAGGCTGCTAAAGTATCTCATTCAGCATCACACGATTTATGATGTGTTTTCGATGCATTTTCCAATTTAATTTCAAGTCTAAAATAAATAAATAAACATTCTTTTAAATAAAATGGCTCTACTTATGTTATATGACAAAATAGCTTGGGTTTAACAAATTTACTTGAACCCAAATTTAAATAATTTATTACACATATATAAACAAATAAAATTGTCGTTTGAAAAATATCATAAATATGGTAAAAAATTCGCTTATTACCACAATGAGTGTATTTTAGGCTATAGTTTGGTAATGCATATACCAAAAAGTTTACTTTTTACATCCATGAAACTCAATTTTACTATGCTCTTTTGAATTTACATATTGCTTATTTTCACAACTTATTTTCAACCACCTTAATTCATTGGGGGTTATTTGACAGTTAGATGTGTTAATTAATTAAAAGAAAAAAAGAAAAGCTAGTTGCTATTAAAATTTTTATAGTAAATTAATTTCATGAAATTATTCTCTCACATTTCATACATTAGTAACTCAAGTATACTTAAGTATAGTCATACTAGCCGCCCTTGTCGACCAGTTTAGTCTCCCTTAAAATTTATGTTTGGGAAAGCATGCTAAGCATTGTAACATGGTACTTTTATTCATAATTTAATTTACTTGGACTCCCTTAAATATAATTAATATAATCCCTTATGTTAATATTAGTTTTTGTTGCATTAAAATATCTCAATTTGTTGATTTTGTGTAAGCAAATAAATCCTATTAGTTTACAATGGAAGTCGTGGGAATTTGGCGAAATATTAGAGATATCGCCAAGTTGGCGTCACTTTTGGCGACTAATTTTGGTCGCCAAATTTGTTGACATATCACTAAGTTGGCGACAAAACAGGGCCCCCTTCTATGGTAACTCTACTTATAGGTATGGAGATACATTAAATGCTGTTCAATAACCAATGAGATGCGCTTCATTTGGGCGTCGCCATTAAACAATTGACAAATAATCGCAATTTCTGTGCCACATACGATAGCGTAATATATACATTGATATTAGCATTGCACAACGGAGTTTAAGTACAAATGTCAATCTTGAAACAAAACACTTACAAATTTTCAAAAAACTCATTTTGAAGATAAATTTAACGAAGGACACAGTATCGATTCAAATTAAATTTTCACTCAGTTCATTTTCTTTCAAAAAATCTTTTTTAGAAAAATCTTCATTTAATATGATTTTCCTTAAAAGCCATTAAACTTTTATGCTTCGAATACTTCAAAATTAATGTGTTTAAATAAAAATGAATAAAAAATTGCATGTATTACAAATCAATGAACTGTGTTACGCCTTACTTCAAGTTCATTAAAATCACTTCCCATCACGATTTAATTTTAGAAGCAAACATTAGATTTCAAGTCGATAAAAGAATTTACGAACTGAGCAAAATCTGTTATTAAAATGCCGTATGTTAGCTTTCATCAATTATTCATTTCTTCAAAAGTGTGTCTAGCATTTAATTTAATTTTTGCACGTTTGTTACTCGTAATTTTAATGCAAAGTATTTTTCAGTTGTAGAATTATATTTTGCTGATTTAAATTCCTGACGAGTTGAACATCATTATTGGACTTCATTTGAAAATAAGAAGAACTTTTCATAACAATTTTGAGAAAGTTAGGAATGGAAATACTTTAAAATATTAATCACTTCAAAATTTATTTCAAATTCAAACCTAGATATAAATCATAAAAAAGAGAATCCTGCAAATGAAGTTTAGATTCAAAAACTTTCTGAATTTCTTCATTCTTTTATAAAAACTTGTAGATAACTAAGCAATATAAAAAGGTAAGAAGTCTAAAATAATGAAATTAATAAAACGATATGTTCTTTTTATTGTATACACAATTTATTTAATAAAAGTTTTTAAACTTTATTGAAAGCCAGGAAAGTTATTGAAAAACTTATGCCAATTAATTGTCTGAGCGAAGCGAAGGCTAATACTCAGCGAAATATTACTGTCCGGACACTTTACGACTACGATGGATATTAACGCCATGTCCTACTAAAAAAAAAGCCTAATAAAAACCTTTCGTCAAGCATAACTCAAAAAATATTTGTCGGATTTCGTTTCTGATTGCACCAGAAGGTACCTATGAGGGTCGCCTACTGAATGCACCTACTATGAAAAATAAGTTCCAAACCGTTTAAAAATTATATAGAAAAAACTCTTAAAAAAGCACAATTTATTTGCATACGTCACAGAAATTTGGTGTGCGTCACTTTCACCGGTTGATGTTTTCGTAGACAACTGGTTTGAACACATGGAGCAAATAAAAAAAAAATACGCACGCAGTAATATTGAATAGATCAGTTTCAACCACGTGATCACAAACCTTGCAACAACCCGTGGCAACCAGTTTTGGTGGGCAAACAAATAATAATACAGTATTCCGTACCACGGTGACCGTTTTTACCCTGTTGTATAAAATCTGGCATGTTGTATGACAAACAATTGTCGATGATTAAAACAAAAGAAATGAGTGTTTATTGATCCGGGAGGTTATCTTTCTCTGGATGTCTGTCTGTCTATCATACAGCATGCTATTTTCTTGTAAGGGATGATATTATTATGCAGTGAAACCTCCATAACGGACACACCCGATTAGTGGACACCTCTATTTAGCGGGCATTTTTTCGATTACCAACCCTTAAATAACTGTACATTTTTTACTCTCTGTAGCGGACACTTCCAAATACAGGACAAATTCTGCCCTCCCGAGGTGTTCGCTATTCAGAAGTTTTACTGGTAAAACCTCCATAGCGGACACACCCGATTAGCGGATACCTCTATTTAGTGGACATTTTTTCGATTACCAGCTCTTAAACAACTGTACATGTTTTACTCTCAGTAGCGGTCACCTCTAAATAGAGGACAAATTCTGCATTCTCGGGGTGTCCGCTATTCAGAGGTTTTACTGTATATAATATTGATAATTATTTTACAGGGCCGCACAAAAGAATAAGAATATATGAAACGAATATAAACTAAATTCGGGATTGGTAGATCGCTGATGGTAATGTAATTTTAGGATGTTGTTACAGTCATCCGCAGCATGTTTTTAGAGTTTCGTTCATCTAACGAAATCCTACCTGTCTCGCTCCTTTGTCTGTGTGTTTGTCCGTCTGTCACAGAGTCCGTTCTCAGAAACTATATATGTCGGAGACTTGAAAATTTGCATACTTATAGCTGAACACCACACATCAAATGGCAAATAATAAAATTTTGAAAAAGTCTAATATTTAACCCTCTGGGCTCTAACTTGTGTATTTTAAGCAATTTTTCTAACTCAGCCCCTAATTTAATTAAGTTGGAGACATGAAATTTTGCATACTTATAGCTGAACATCTCACATCAAACTACAAATAATAAAATTTTGAAAAAGGCTTAATATTTAACCCTTTGGGCTCTAACTTGTGTATTTAAAGCAATTTTTCTAACTCAGCCCCTAATTAAGTTGGAGACATGAAAATTTGCATACTTATAGCTGAACACTTGCGATAACACGATAAATCATAAAATTTTGAAAAAGTCATATTTAACCCTTCGGTCTCTAACTTCTGTATTTTAAGCAATTTTTCTAACTCAGCCCCTAATTAAGTTGGAGACATGACATTTTGCATACTTATAGCTGAACACCTCACATCAAACGACAAATAATAAATTTTTTAAAAAGTTTAATATTTAACCCTCTGGGCTCTAACTTATGTATTTTAAACAATTTTTCTAACTCAGCCCCTAATTAAGTTGGAGACATGAAATTTCGCATACTTATAGCTGAAATCATCACATCAAACGACAAATAATAAAATTTTGAAAATGTCTGATATTTAACCCTCTGAGCTCTAACTTATGTGTTTTAAGCAATTTTTCTAACTCATCCCCTAACTAAGTTGGAGACTTGAAAGTTTGCATACTTATAGCTGAACACTTGCGATAACACGATAAATCATAAAATTTTAAAAAAGTCATATTTAACCCTCCAGTCTCTAACTTCTGTATTTTAATCAATTTTTCTAACTCAGCCCCTAATTAAGTTGGAGACATGACATTTTGCACACTTATAGCTGAACACCTCACATCAAACGACAAATAATAAAATTTTGAAAAAGGTCTAATATTTAACCCTCTGGGCTCTAACTTGTGTATTTTAAGAAATTTTTCTAACTCAGCCCCTAATTAAGTTGAAGACATGACATTTTGCATACATATAGCTGAACACCTCACATCAAACGACAAATAATAAAATTTTGAAAAAGTCTATTATTTAACCCTCTGGGCTCTAACTTGTGTATTTTAAGCAATTTTTCTAACTCAGCCCCTAATTATGTCGGAGACATAAAAATTTGCATACTTATATCTGAACACCTCACATCAAACGACAAATAATAAAATTTTGAAAAAATCTAATATTTAACCTCTAATATTTTGTCTCGCGCAATTTTTAAATTTAAACTGTTTTGCAATACTGTTTTTTGTTCATTTTGCATAATAAGTGTAATGTGACGTAATTTGTTCTATTTCAGATTTCTAACGCATGTTAATGAATTTATTTTACAATATCCTTTCTCTTTTAAAATTCACATGTAAATATAGTTTTTATGGCGTAATTTCCAATAAGTGCCTGCTTTTTATACCTAATTATTTAATACTAATTTGAAGGGGGTTTTTTTGTTTATAATAGTAACGTGTAAATATTTTTTTTATTTGAAGCAAATATTATTGTTTGCGCTGTTTATACAGTTGGCAACAGTTTAAATTAATACCATTTTCTAAAATATGCAAAAAATATCTCTCAAATGCTGAATATTTGAATTTAAAATAGAAATAAAACCTCGAAAAATTATTCAAATTAAAAAACTAACTGCAATCTGCACACCGGGAAATTCTGACGCATAAAATGATCTAAAAATGATTAAATTCCTATGTTCAGTTTTTGCTCCTATAAAACTTTTTTAATGGAACGATTTTATCCAACTTTGGCATTAAATATCTCTTAAAATAATTCTTCGATTTGAAAACTGTCTACATCAGCGTGTTTATCAAACGTTTTTCTATAATACTACTGTTTTTCATATATTTGTATGCAATAGTTTTCTTTTAATATTAACGAAGAAAGACCTCCGGTCACAAAAAATTCAAAACCGGCGGCGGCGGCGGTGACAGCGTTAGTTACTTTTTATAGAATAGAGAGATATATAAAAATGAAAACTTGTCTATCTGTCTGTTTGTAATTCTATAAAAAATCCACAATTTGGAAGCCAAAATTGTGAAGAGATACGTACATGTGTATTAAAACATGGCCGAGACAACTAAAGTAATCCGGAATCGAAATAACTTATAGTTAATTTTTAATTAATAAAAAACCACCAATTTAACAGCGATTTCTTATCAAATTTAAACATTTTTCGTTATAGCAGTTGCCAACAATTAAAAAAAACAATAAAATTATTACTACAACAATTAATTTTCTACTGCAAGATTTCCACGTGAAAAATGAAAATGAAATAAATAGTTTGCCGAATTTAAAAAAAAATGTGAATATTACGTCATAACTTTTCTATTGCAAGATATTCACGTGAAATATGAAAATGAAATAAATGGTTTGACGAATTTAAATGAAAGTGAATATAACTTCATAACTTTTCTATTTCAAGCTTTCCACGTGAAACAGGAAAATATTACGTCATATTGGAAATATAAAGGGCATGATGGATATAGTATAACGTCATATGAGTGTGAAAAAAGTATTGAAGCATGATAAAAACCCGATTAGGGAAATATTGGCGTATTTTAACATTATTGCTCCAAATATAAATTGAAATAAGTTCATTTATAGCTGTATTCTTTTGCGTCTGTTATATACATTTATACATTTTTATATAGTGTTTTCATATGATTCATTCAACAACATATCGACTGCTTTTTTTAATGTGTTTTTTGTGTTGTATGTTAAATTTTGAAACTGATTTTTCAGTACAAACATCCTTCAAATCCTGGGCAACGCCGGTACTTTAGTTTGTAACAGATAAACGGCTTTTGTATCTGTACATCTAATGGTAATATTATAAAGCGTTTTAATATTATAAAGTATATAATATTATTAATGCTTGTATGTTTGTGAGGTGTTATCTCTGAAACTACATAGCCAACTTAAAAAAATGTTGGTGGCCATCTCTGCTCCGAAAAAAAGACTATTTTATGTCAGTGCAAGAACCTACATCGCTGCAGGAGCAAAAAAGTTCTAAAATTGTTATTTATGCGATATTGATTGGGTTAGAAACTTTAAATTTGGTGCGGTAGTTACTTTTAAGATGTAAATACTCGTAATTAACGCTCTCTAAAAGGTTCAATTTGACGGATAAACGTAAAAATTTCTAGAAAGGTTCTAAACTATGATTTATTTGGAATACTGAAATTTTTGGGATACTGTTGGGGTTAGAAACTAGAACTTTGGCATGGTAGTAATTAATAAGATGTAAATGCTCGTTGTAGAACGAATTCTAAAAAATAGAAAGACTAAACAAAGCGGAAAAAGATCTAAAGATGATCTAAGTAACGAAGAACATGGAACTGTTAGGAATATAAGCATGAAAATTGACATGGCTGTATTTATCATGACGTAAATTCTCGCAATGGAACAATTTCTAAAAATGTCGCTATATAAAACAGTGCAGAAACAAAAAACTTTCAAAAATTTTCTATTTCTCTGTCACTGCTGAGCCCAAAATCTTGAAATTTTGCTGCGGGTTAGGTTTAAAATATACAATTGTCTCTATGAATGGTTTCTAAAAAATTTAAAATTTAAAAAGATGAAATTAACGGAAAGCGATCTCAATTACCATTAATTTGGAATTATTAGGTACAGCAACTTTAAATATTTCATAATGCTGCATTTCCTCCGCAAAACATGCGATTTAAATGCAACAAAACTGATAGATACCCACCTAGCATTAAATAAATTGTGTAAATATTGAATAAAGACCTGTATGAAACAGTGAGTAGGTTGCCCGAAAGTACTTGTTAAAGTGTTCCTTCTCTAGGCTTTTCTCTCTCTCCCCAAGGCCACTAACAGAGGAAAGTGCCGTTTTAAATGTGATATGAATTTTTTATCCGATTCATTTTTCTAGACATTTTATCATAAGGTCATATTCTCAATTATCATTAGTAGATTTTTTATATATTAACTTATTCTGGTGAAAATTTGTAATCGGGTTTATATTGGCGTATGTTAGCTTGCATGATTTGCTGAATAAATATGTATGGATTTGTAAATTACTTCAAATGACACTTTGACAGCTCAGAAGTTATGCAGACGATATATTCAGATCTTCTGTCATACTTTATGTTGTAATCATTGCCAATTTCTTTTATTTAATACATTCTAAATACAGCTCTACTTGTGCAGAATATGTTTGAAAACAAAACAATACAGCGTAGGTAGTGGCCAGCATACACTCATCATTTAAATCCGATCGAGCATATCTAAAACACACTCTAACGAAGCATTGCATGCCACTTTTGATGTATTCGGTACTTTGATACTATATTAGATTTTGAGAAGAGAATTCCTTAAATGTTATCGACAACCTCATTGCATCCGTGGAAAACAGATATTGTACAATATTAACTATTCCGGGGGAGCACACACCATATATAGTCCATTCTTTTTAAACATCATATATTTGTCATTTAAAGTTACTCAAATTGGCGTCTGATTATGCTCTTGACATCATTTTATACAGTTAAAATTCCGATATAAGTAAATTAGTGTTTCATTTTCTATTTTACTTTTAATATATGGCGTACTTTCAATTTTATATCCATGCATGGCTTCCTTGAATGGTTTGATTTCCCATTTTTTTAAACAGTGTATACGAATTTATATATAAGATTTTGTAATTCTGCAATTCGTTTATTTTCATCATTTCAATTTTTCGCAGTATATGGACAATTAAAGATAACATATCATTTTCTTTGCTTCCACATGTTATTATTAAATCTATGTTCTCAGTAATATCGCTCAGACTAATCCCTCTGAGGGAAGTCCTAGTTTTAATTTTATTTGATTTTATTTATTCGTAAGTTTAGGGCGATTCCTGTTCGTTTGGACTCAAATAACTGGTGATTCGAGTTAGACTATAGTTATGTAAGTGATGTTTAGGTATGATAAACCTGAAATATCGCAAACCACGAGGTACCTTGCAGTGACCTAGTGGTAAATTCCGAATTGGGAATCGTATCTCGAAAACTACACTTACTGCCAAAAGTTAAGCACTCAGAGGAAAATATTAATTTCCGGATTACAATCTGAATTGGAGGCGCTGCAATTCGCTGCAGAGTTAGATGGAAGTATACAAATATGTTATATCACAGCCAATCACGGCTTTTTGGCGAGAAATATGCAAAAAAAGCAGTCGTATAAGAAACCAGTAATGTGAAAGGTTACAGGAGTTGCATGTAACACTGATAAAAAGTGTTTAGAACTTTCGTACATATTGATTTCAAGACAGATGTGTTTTCATGGGTTACAGAAGACGAATGGAAGATTCTGAGCGTTGGTGCGCCGTCGGACGAGTTGAAGAAGGACATTTAATCACAGATGTTGGTCTTTTCTTCGAAGTTCATCATTCCGTAATTTCAAGATTATGGAAACAATCCCTAACCAGCCAAACAGTTGTCCGAAGACCTGTGACCTGTCGTCCAAGGTTTACGACACCACGGATGATGGATATATTGCTGTTGTAGCCTAGCGGAATCGAAGAGCGACCTCCACACATGTGATTTTTTTGGTTACAGCGTCCATTGGTAAGACGATATCTTCCACTATTGTCCGCCGAAAGCTTATACATTAATGGACTGTACCCCCGGATACACCGAGTTTGTGTTCCTCTATCCATCCAACCCAGAGAGGCACGATTAATGTGGAGTCGGCGACATATGATTTGGACTGCGTCTGATTGAGGCAACGTTATGTTCACGAATGAGTCAGGATTTCCCCTGAAACCAGATAATAAGCGTGTAATGGTCTGGAAAGAACTAAGAATTCACAATCGGCCACAGTGCATCACTGAATATGACGCATTCAGAGGTGAAAGTATCATGGTTTGGGCAGAGATTGCGTTTTGATATCGCACCGACCTGCGCATCTTTAGACGGGAATCTATGACGGTTCCCCGGTATCGGAATGAAGTCTTAAAAACCACTTAAGGTTGTACGCTGCAGCAGTTGGTCCTCCTTCCGTTTTAATGGGTGATAATGCGCGTCCCTATAGAGCTGTCCTCATCGAAGACTTCCTGGAGAGTGAAAGGATTACGCATACGGAGTGGTCGGCATACTCACCCGACCTTAATATCATTGAAAATCTTTGGGATGCCCTCGCATTTGCTGCGTGCCCGTAAGGCATGGTGACGTCACGGCGACGTCGTTGTGAAGTCACGCTGTGATTTTGTGACCGTCGATGTGACGTCACGTGACGTCGATGTGACGTCACAGTGACTAGAATGCGAGGTCGTTATGGCCGTTTTAGAGGTCGTTTGTGACGTCACATTGTGACCACTCTGTGAAGTCACGGTGTGACTAATTTGTGAAAAGTGTGTCATTTGTGACTATTTTGGCATTAGTTTTGTGACGAACCTGTGACGAATGTGACAATGTTTTGAAGTCACATTGTGACCAATTTGTGAAATATGTGTCATTTGTGACGAATTTGTCATAAACACTGTGATGATTTCAAATGAAAATCAAATTTCAAATTAATTGCTTAAAAGACGCAAAGGCCAATATAGTGAAAAAGATTCCATGCTGGGACTCGAGCCCGGGCCATCAGTATAGCGCACTGACATTCTCCCGACTAAACCACATGGAACGATACCCAGCCTGGAAAATTTCTCACAATTATATGTTGGCAAGGCTACAAAAGCAGCACAAAATGGGATATTTATCGTGAGCCACCGACATGGAGCAAACATGAAACTTAATTAAATCCAGCATCGATTGAAACTATATTAATATTTGGAATTTTTTCCTGAGAGAACCATTCGCCTTGCATCCAATATTTCAAATGAAAATAAAATTTCAAATTACATGCTTAAAAGGCAGTTTTAATTTGAAATTTGATTTTCATTTTAAATATTGTATTCAAGGCGAAGGTTTCTCTTTGGAAAAATTTCCAAGTACTAATGTAGTTTCAATCGAAGCTGGATTTAATTAAGTTTTGTGTTTGCCCCATCTCGGTGGCTCACGATAAATATCCCTTCTTGTGCTGCTTTTGTAGCCTTTCCAACTTGTAATAGTGAGAAATTTTCCAGGCTGGGTATCGTTCCATGTGGTTTAGTCGGGAGAATGTCAGTGCGCTATACTGATGGCCCGGGTTCGAATCCTGGCATGGAATCTTTTTCACTATGTTGGCCTTTGCACCTTTTAAGTAATTAATTTAAAATTTGATTTTCATTTGAAATATTGTATGCAAGCCGAATGTTTCTCTCTGGAAAAATTTCCAAGTTTTAATACTGTGATGGTTCTTGTCATAAACACTGTGATGTATTTTAAAATGCACAATTTGGAAATAAAGTTTTGTTTGAAATGTAAAATCTTATCTTTTTACCACACTTTTTAGCAAAATATCGCTATTTTGGAGTCCTATTCTTCTAAAATATTTAAAATTTTTCCACTTAAAAAACAATGCTTATCAACTGACATCTTTTTTTTATTAAGTTCTAAGCTTGATCTTGAGTACAAGCTCGATATTAAGAATGTGTAAGATTTTAATGTGTTATGATTAGTCATTGCTTTATTAAATACGACATGATAAGATATATTTATTTAAATTTTTTATTCCCGTGTATATTGTATTTTGTGAATATGACCTAAATAGATTTGGTATGTTTTATAGGAAAAGACTGATCTGCGAAAAAGAAAAAACAAGTAAGAAAAATCATGCGTTAAGCATAGATTATAAAACACTTTCCAATGCTTCCTGAATGCTTTAACAAGACATCGTAATTTAGGGAAATAACGTAAATAAGATAACAAAGTAAACATTTTAGAAAACGCATAAAACATTTGAAAAACTGATTTCAGCAGTTACCGTCCATAGCCAAATATGTTTTCTAATTCTTTTGAACAGTCCTGTATTTGATCTGTAGGTTGATATATATACTATATAATGGGGAAATTTAGTTTAGCAATTAAAACATAACAGGTTGAAATTCTTTTTCAGCAATTTATACTAATAAATGGAAAGATACTAAATACTTTTGTACAATCCTGTAGTTTACCTAGAACCTTTATTACACGCCACTATTTAGTTAAAATTTAATTCAAACTATGACACTTTTAAAATTGCTGAAATCACATTTCCAGAAATTATGATTTACAGACGGCAATGTATCCAATTCTTTATGTGACCCTGTATATCATTTTATCTATATTCTACAAACATTTCTTAGCAAATTAAATGCAGTTCAGCGTAAAAAAGAACAGCTCATTTAAAAACCACCTTTAAACAATTTGCGCCCATACGCAGTAACCTTTACGAGTACTTTTGTGTAGCCCTGTATATGAATTGTAGCATTTATATACACCATATACTGTGCATAAATATAGTGAATCATAAAAGCGCATATCATAATTAAAAATGCATTTCCAGCAATCATCGCTAATGAACAGTACTTCAGATGCAATATAGTATTGAAATATTTTGTATGTCCCTGTAAATGCTATATGCACTTTGTATTATACATGAAATAATTTATAGTATGTAAACTTCAGCGACGTATATAAATTTCATTATATATGAAATAGATTAACATAAAGTACGCCACAAACAATTCCCTTCACCCCTATATCATTATGTATTGGAATTCCTTTTTTAGCCCTGTAAATGAACAATAACTATTCTATGCGTCGCATATTCAGCAGAATGCATATTTAAATGCGCTTCATAAATGCATATCAATTTTACTCCTTTTGAAAGCGTGTAAAATCATTAAAATTCCTTTGAAACGATTTTTTCCCATAGGCCGTAATGTAACGGAATACTTTTGACTGTCCCTGTAAATGAACTAAACATGCTACAAACTTCATTAGAAATAAGGAACGGGCTATGGTAAACGTCAATATCTAAATGTTTCAGGGCAATCCGAGTTTATTTACGAGAGTTAGAGTGCGGACAGACGGCTATACACAAAAACGGACAGGCAAACCGAAGTTAAACACTGTTAATCTGTT
Source organism: Maratus speciosus (assembly GCA_963932465.1). Lineage (NCBI taxonomy): Eukaryota > Metazoa > Arthropoda > Arachnida > Araneae > Salticidae > Maratus > Maratus speciosus. Next base: position 184,908,357 of record OZ010790.1, on the reverse strand, counting down.
AAAAAAAATATTCACTCCTATATTATGTAAATAAATATGACTTAAAAAAAATATATACTTTAATCTATAAACTTCCTATTAGACACGAAAAACTTTTTATTTCAATGTTTAAATATCATATTTTACTTTTAGTGCCAATAATTACGTATATCATAAACTTAGAAAATAATTTTATAATAGACGAAAATTTAATAACCGCTTCAGAATGTCTATAATTAAATGTTAGATTAAAATCACAAACAAAAAAAAATGCTTATATACAATTAAAAAAAAATAAATATACCAATTTGAAAAACACTAAAAATAATAATTAATATTTATAATTGTACTATTAAACAATAATAAATTATAATAGATAAATTAAATGTATTATTAGATTTAACAATATCTCAAAAATCTTTGCATATGTTATAAGAAATTTCTATTATTTTATAATTTTGGCAAATGCTAAATCTGAAAGCCATTGGTATGAAGATTTATGATTTTAAATAATAATTTAAAATATTATTAGCACTAAAAGAAAAATCTTTCAAAAGTTTCACTACTGTAATACGTAAAAATACATTTTCCTAATATAATGCTAATTTCTAATCTGAAATAGTTTCGTAATATCATAATAATCGAAAATCATATTTAACTCCAAAATAATAATGTCTATAACTACTGTAAGTGTTAGTAATCAGGAAACACAAAACAGTAAGAAGCCGAAAAAAATTCCAAATCATTGTCTCAACATATTTTCAATCTCAAGTAACAGCAAATTAATCTTTAAATTAATTCCACTATGAATGCAGTTATGAATCAGTCTCTGCGCAGCTGTTTTTTTTTCTTTTCTTTTTAAGTGATCGCAGATTAAGATATTTTTCAACGCAGCATCGAATAGGAAAATGTTTCTGAAAACAATTGCAGAACAGTCCCTTACTAATATAACATAAACCTATTTAAGTCATCATAATATACAAAACAGGGATAAAACATTTAAATTAAATAAGACTTACATTTACGTCCCATTTATAATATCCGTGTATTTGTAATATTTTAAAATGGCGGGCTTCTTTCTCTTATTTTATAAAAAAGTGTTGTAGACTTCGTGATGTTCTAAACAGAGTAAACTTCCGGCGTCTCCTCTTCTGTGAGCAGACGATTTTGATTTTCAGCAGATGTTCTTTTTTACCGTTATTTGTTTTTGAATACAAAAGATTTCGAACTCAAATGCGCAATAATTTTATGAAACTGTCTTTAATTAAAATTTTCTTTTTGAAGAATTTTCCAATGTGTTCTTTTCTTTTTATCGGTTACCAAACAATTCAAGTTACAATGGATTGTAAAGGTTCTTTTTTGTAAATAATAATAATAATATTAATAATAATTAGAGTTTATTAGATAAAACTTTGTTTAAATTTTTAAAATGAGTAAATATCAATTTAAGGGTAATAATGAGCCCCCACCCCCCTTTTCTAAAAGTAAAATTTGTTTCACACGTAATAAACACAAAATATCGCTCACCCGCAAAAAAAGTGACACATCTCGACAAAAGTAAATTTCACAGGAGAGGCAAAAGAAAATGTGCATGATTTTACTTTCACATGAAATTATAGCATTTAGCTTTGCATGCAAGAATTGAAAAGTACATAAAAGCGTAAAGCACATAAGAATGAAAACGTAGGATGTGGTTTGGAGGGTTGGATAATTTTACCTCATTACATAATCCACCCCTCTTCTTTGGTCACAAATGGACATATAGCATAATAACGTGATTTTCCGTGTAGCTAAACTTATGAAACTGTTTGTGTAGCAAGACGCACCTATGACAAACCTTTTAGTGGAATAAAACGCAAAATGAATTTCTGCGAGATGTGTCACTTTTCTTGCGGGTGAGCGATATGTTCTTAATAAATAAAAAAGGATTATCGAGGATAAAATAAAAGAATTCTTTGTCAATCTGCCAATCTTTTCACATTAATTTTCTGTAAAATAAAACAATTTGTAAAATAACTTTTTTTTAAAGTCATATCTCTAAAATACAAATCTGAAATACGAATAATTAATTATTATCCATTTTGCATAAATTTTGTATATTTTTTTTTATTTTTGGAAAATGTTAATTTATTTGAAAAGTCTGAAAGAAGTAGAATTTTTTCAAAAATACTTACAGAAAAAAACTCCGACTAAACTCTGAAGACTCTTTCTACTTGCTCATTAAAAGCTGCAGACTTAACTGTAATAGAAAATATTTATTTTGAAACCACAGAAGTGTTTCGAATACCACTGGTTGGCAAAAAATATATATATATAGTTTTCTCTCTGCAAACTAAATACTGTACAGATTTAATACTCCTAATTCTAAATATGTTATCCAAATTGCTTTAATGCTTGTATCGTGCACTTTATATATTATGCCCCCCCCCCCCTTCGAGGCAGAATTTACCATTTGCTATCCACTGATATATTTTCATTCCTCATGCCGCTGTAACTCGGGACTGTTTAAAATATTTCTCTCCATTTTCAAAGATTTTAAAAGTTCATATTTTTTTCACACTGTGACTTACAATATGGTGTTTTTTTTTGGTCACATATATGACGTGATGTACGTTACATGCAATGACATAACAATGACGTCTCAATTTTTTTTTTTTTAATTGATAGAAAAATATATAATTTTACAGTAAATAACATGTTTTGAAGAATTTTTGTAATTTTTAAAAGTTTTCTAAGAAGTTCACATCTCAGTCACAACGTGACGTCACTGAGTGGTGGCATTTTGGTCACAGATGTGACGTGACCACAGTGACTTACAGTGACGTCTCAATGACGTCACCGTGACCATGCATGCTATGAGGGTGTGCTCGTTTCCCATTCTCACAAAGTTGCAAACTACTCTACAGGAGAAATGGCGATTATTTGCTTCAAAGTTAGTTGATCACCTCACAGAAAGCATGATTACACTCTGTAAACATTGTATGCAGGTGAAGGGTATTCACACACCCTATTAATGTTGGTTTTGTTTGTTTGTTTTCGCTTTAAACATTTTTTTTGTTAATGACTCCAACACTTCGACTTATAGCTTACTAGCAAACCCCGCGGCTTTGCTCGCGTAATATTTGAAATATGCCAAGTGATATTTATATGTCTAATTTTTATTAAAAGAAATTATACTTTTAGGAATAATTCAAAAATTACTATTTAAAATATAGTTTGACTAAACTTCATTATTACACCGCATTAGGCAAAAATTAGATTTAAATTAATAAAAAGAAATAAAACTAAATAAATGATAATTTAGAAAATATTTTGAAACTTTTATGCTCAATTAATACGCTTATTTCAGTATTCATTTGAAGTTTTGAATTTTTTAGAAACCATCATCTTACGTCTTAAAATTAACCAACATGTCAAATGCCAAGTCTTACCCCCTCTCTCAAAATAAATGGCTATGTTGAAATAGGAACTGTCACCATTAATTTGTCACCATTAATTTTGAAATTGGTTCATTATTTCCTAATATTCCACAGAAACGTAATTTAGAAAGCTTTCAAAGGCCTTTTTAACGTTTGTTGTTCCTGTGAACCCCAGGTGGTAGAGTCATCAGCATAAAATATAGCCTGTGTAGGATCGAAGACTGTTACCATTGATTTGCAATTATTACTTTTATAATTCGTTTATATTCCCTGAAATTGCACAGAAATCGTAATTTAGGACTTTTTTTAGAACGCTTTAGGAACCCACCCTTCGTTTCAGCTCTTTTTAATTCGAATTTATTTTCGACAGTCCTTCGAGGGCATTTATATTTTATAAGTAACTACCATGCCATATTTAAAGTTTCTAGGCTCTTCAGTATTACAGAAATCGAATTTAGAAAGTCTTTTGCTCCTGCTACCCTCTGGTTGGTAGTGGCACATACATAAAATATAGCTTATGTTAGAGCAGGTTCGATCACCAACAATTTGACACCATTATTTTTTAAATCGGTTTGGTATTCGATAAGATTGTATAAAAATTGTAATTTAGAACGCTTTTTGCTCACTTCATCCTTTTAAATTTGAAATTTTCTTTCGACTGTTCGTAGAAAGCAGTTGCATCTTGTAAGTAAATACCATGCCATATTTCAAAATGTTAAACCCCTTAGTTGTGCAAAAAAACGCTCTTGCACCCCCAGATGGTGGTGACAGCAACATAAAATAGCAGGGGCTGTCAACATTAATTTGCAACCATTACTTTTGAAATAGGTTTGGTATTTTCTGAGATTGAGTAGAAATCGCAATTTAGAACGCTTTTACAACGTTCTTAGAACGCTTTTCGCGCATTTTCACCCCCTTTTTTTTTTTTTTTAAAGTTTCCAATTTTTTCAAAGCTATTCTTAAAAATCATTTACATCTAATAAATATGTACCTTGCCTAATTTCAAGTTGCTAGCCCCCGACCGATCACAAAAATCGAAATTTAGTACGTTTTTTTCTCCTGCAACCTCCAGGTGATAGTGACACCGACATGAAATAGCGTCTATGTTAGAGCAGATTCTGTCAACATCAATTTGCCTACCATTACTTTTGAAATCAGTTTGATTCTTCCTGAGATTGCTTACAAATCAGCATTTAGAACATTTTTAGAACGCATTTTATACGATAAATCATTTAATAAATATATACCATGCAAAATTTCATGAATCTAGGTCCTTCCATAATTCAAAAATCGCATTTTTCGAACGTTTTTAGTTCCTGCATCTCCTCTGAAGTAGTGGAAACAGACATAAAATATAGCCTATCTTGGAGCAAGAGCTGTCACAATCATTTTACACCGTTATATTTTAAATCTGTTCAGTACTTCTTGAGGTTGTATAGAAATCGCAATTTAGAATGTTTTTCAACGCTTTTCGCGCATTTTTACCCTTTTTAAATTTCGATTTCCTTTTAGGAAATGTTCTTAGTGATCATTGATATCTTATAAGTAACTACCATTCCAAATTTCATGATTGTACCTTCCATAACACAAAACTGCAATTTAGAACGTTTTTTTCCCAAGTGGTATTGATACAAACATAAAACAGAGAAATGTTAGAGCAAGGTTTGTCACCATCAGTTTGCAACCATTACTTTTGAAATCGATTTGATACTTCCCAAAATTGAGTATAAATCACCATTTAGAATATTTTTTAGAACATTTTTCACGCATTATCACCCCTTTTAAATTTCGAATTTTTTAAGAACAGTTCTTAGAAATCCTTTATATCTAATAAGTAACTAATATTTCAAATTTCATATTTCTAGGTCCTTCAGTAACGCAAATATTGCATTTTTAGAAGGTTTTTGCTCCTGCACCCCCTTTGGGGTAGTGGCACCGATATAAAATATAGCCTATCTTGGAGCAAGGATTGTCACCATTATTTTGACGTCATTAATTTTTAAATAGGTTTGGTATTTCCTGAGATTGAGCAGAAACCACCATTTTAGAACGTTTTTTAGAACGCTTTTTGTGCATTTTCAGCACTTTTAAATTTCGAATTGTTTAGAAAATGTTCTTAGATATCATTTATATCTTAAAAGCAACTACCAGTCCAAATTTCATATTTCTAGGCCCTTCAGTAACGCAAAAACCGTAATATAGAACGTTTTTTGCTCCTGCACCCCCTTTGGAGTAGTGGCACCGACATGAAATATAGCCTATCTTGGAGCAAGGGTTGTCGCCATCATTTTGACACCATTATTTTTTAAATCGGTTTGGCATTTCCTGAGATTGTGTAGAAACCACCATTTCGAATGTTTTTAGAACGCTTTTTGTGCATTTTCACCCTTTTTAAATTTCGAATTGTTTAGAAAATGTTCTTAGATATCATTTATAACTTATAAGTAACTACCATTCCAAATTTCATGATTGTACCTTCCATAACACAAAACTGCAATTTAGAACGTTTTTTTCCCAAGTGGTATTGATACAAACATAAAACAGAGAAATGTTAGAGCAAGGTTTGTCACCATCAGTTTGCAACCATTACTTTTGAAATCGATTTGATACTTCCCAAAATTGAGTATAAATCACCATTTAGAATATTTTTTAGAACATTTTTCACGCATTATCACCCCTTTTAAATTTCGAATTTTTTAAGAACAGTTCTTAGAAATCCTTTATATCTAATAAGTAACTAATATTTCAAATTTCATATTTCTAGGTCCTTCAGTAACGCAAATATTGCATTTTTAGAACGTTTTTGCTCCTGCACCCCCTTTGGGGTAGTGGCATCGATATAAAATATAGCCTATCTTGGAGCAAGGATTGTCACCATTATTTTGACGTCATTAATTTTTAAATAGGTTTGGTATTTCCTGAGATTGAGCAGAAACCACCATTTTAGAACGTTTTTTAGAACGCTTTTTGTGCATTTTCACCCCTTTTAAACTTCGATTTTTTTAAGAACTGTTCTTAGAAATCCTTTATATCTAATAAATAACTAACATTTCAAATTTCATATTTCTACGCCCTTCAGTAACTCAAAAACCGTAATTTAGAACGTTTTTCGCTCCTGCACCCCCTTTGGGGTAGTGGCACCGACATGAAATATAGCCTATCTTGGAGCAAGGGTTGTCACCATCATTTTGACACCATTATTTTTTAAATCGGTTTGGCATTTCCTGAGATTGTGTAGAAACCACCATTTCGAATGTTTTTAGAACGCTTTTTGTGCATTTTCACCCTTTTTAAATTTCGAATTGTTTAGAAAATGTTCTTAGATATCATTTATAACTTATAAGTAACTACCATTCCAAATTTCTTGATTCTAGTCCCTTCCATAACACAAAACCGCAATTTAGAACGTTTTTTTTCCCAAGTGGTATTGATACAAACATAAAACAGAGCCATGTTAGAGCAAGGTCTGTCACCATCAGTTTGCAACCATTACTTTTGAAATCGATTTGATACTTCCCAAAATTGAGTAGAAATCACCATATAGAATATTTCTTAGAACTCTCTTCACGCATTATCACCCCTTTTGAATTTCGAATTTTTTTAGAACAGTTCTTAGAAATCCTTTATATCTAATAAGTAACTAATATTTCAAATTTCATATTTCTAGGCCCTTCAGTAACACAAAAATTGCATTTTTAGAACGTTTTTTGCTCCTGCACCCCCTTTGAGGCTAGTGGCACCGATATCAAATATAGCCTATCTTTGAGCAAGGGTTGTCACCATCATTTTGACACCATTACTTTTTTAAATAGGTTTAGTATTTCCTGAGATTGTGCAGAAATCACCATTTAGAACGTTTTTTAGAACGCTTTTTGTGCATTTTCACCCCTTTTAAAGTTCGATTTTTTTAAGAACTATTGTTAGAAATCCTTTATATCTAATAAGTAACTAACATTTCAAATTTCATATTTCTACGCCGTTCAGTAACGCAAAAGCCGTAATGCAGAACGTTTTTCGCTCCTGCACCCCCTTTGGGGTAGTGGCACCGGCATAAAACATAGCCTATCTTGGAGCAAGGGTTGTCACCATCATTTTGACACCATTAATTTTTTAATCGGTTTTGTATATCCAGACATTGTGTAGAAACCCCCAGTTAGAAGTTTTTTTTAGAACGCTTTTCGTACAATTTCACCCCTTTTTAATTTCTAATTTTTTAAGAACTGTTCTTAGAAATCCTTTATGTCTAATAAGTAACTATTTCAAATTTCATATTTCTAGGCCCTTCAGTAACGCAAAAACCGTAATTTAGAACGTTTTTTTTTCCTGCACCTCTTTTGGGGTAGTGGCACCAACATAAAACATAGCCTATCTTGGAGCAAGGGGTGTCAGCATCATTTTGAAACCATTATTTTTTAAATCGGTTTGGTATTTTCTGAGATTGTGTAGAAACCACCATTTCGAACGTTTTAAGAACGCTTTTTGTGCATTTTCACCCCTTTTAAATCGAATTGTTTAGAAAATGTTCTTAGATATCATTTATATCTTATAAGTAACTACCATGCCAAATTTCATATTTCTAGGCCCTTCAGTAACGCTAAAACCGTAATTTAGAACGTTTTTTTGTTCCTACACTACCTTTGGGGTAGTGGCACTGACATAAAATATAGCCTATCTTGGAGCGAGGGTTGTCACCATCATTTTGACACCATTATTTTTTAAATCGGTTTTATATTTCCTGAGATTGTGTTGAAACCGCCATTTCGAACGTTTTTAGAACGCTTTTTGTGCATTTTCAGCACTTTTAAATTTCGAATTGTTTAGAAAATGTTCTTAGATATCATTTATATCTTAAAAGCAACTACCAGTCCAAATTTCATATTTCTAGGCCCTTCAGTAACGCAAAAACCGTAATATAGAACGTTTTTTGCTCCTGCACCCCCTTTGGAGTAGTGGCACCGACATAAAATATAGCCTATCTTGGAGCAAGGGTTATCACCATCATTTTGACACAATTATTTTTTAAATCAGTTTGGTATTTCCTGAGATTGTGTAGAAACCACCATTTCGAACGTTTTTAGAACGCTTTTTGTTCATTTTCACCCCTTTTAAATTTCGAATTGTTTAGAAAATGTTCTTAGATATAATTTATATCTTATAAGTAACTACCATTCCAAATTTCATGATTCTAGGCCCTTCCATAACACAAAAATTGCATTTTTAGAACGTTTTTTGTTCCTACACCCCCTTTGGGGTAGTGGCACCGACATAAAATATAGCCTATGTTCTAAGTTGGGCTAACACCATCATTTTGATACCTTAACTTTTGAAATCGGTTCGGTAGTTCCAGAGCTTACCTCCTACAAATAAACAATTTTTACCACTTTATAATATTATATTAATATTAAATTATTATTATTATATTACTAGCAAACCCCGCGGCTTTGCTCGCGTAATATGTGAAATATGCCAAGTGATATTTATATGTCTAATTTTTATTAAAAGGTACTAACTAAATTTTTATTTTATTAAAATGTCAGTATTCATTTCAGTATTCATTTGAAGTTTTGAATTTTTTACAAACCATCTTCTTACATCTTAAAATGAACCATGTCAAATTCCAAGTCCTACCACCTATCTCAACATAAAGGGCTATGTTGAAACAGGATCTGTCGCCATTAATTTGCAACATTAATTTTGAAATCGGTTTGTTATTTCCTAATATTCCACAGAAACGTAATTTAAAAAGATTTTAAAGCCCTCTTTTAGAACTTTTGTTGTTCCTGTGAGCCCCAGGTTGTAGAATCACCGTCATAAAATATAGCCTGTGTAGGATCAGAGACTGTTACCATTGATTCGCATTGATTACTTTTATAACCGGTTTATATTCCCTGAAATTGCATAGAATCGTAATTTAGAACTTTTTTAGAATGCTTTTCGCACCTCCCCTTCGCTTCAACCCTTTTTAATTCGAATTTATTTTCGACGTTCCTTCGAGGGCATTTATATTTTATAAGTAACTACCATGTCATATCTAAAGATTCTAGGCTTTTCAGTATCACAGAAATCGCAATGTAGAAAGTTATTAACTCCTGCAACGCCCTAGTGGTAGTGGAACAGACGTAAAATATAGCTTATGTTCGAACAGGTTCTATCACCAAAATTTGTCATCATTTTTTTTTAATCGGTTTGGTAATTTATAAGTTAGCTTAAAAATTGTAATTTATAACGCTTTTCACTCACTTCATTTTTTTAAATTTGGAATTTTCTTTCGACTGTTCTTAGAAAGCAGTTGCATCTTGTAAGTAAATACCATGTCATACTTCAAAGTGTTTGACCCCTCAGTTGTGCAAAAAACGCAAATTAGAACATGTTTTGCTTTTGCAACCCTCAGATGGTAGTGACAGCAACATAAAATATAACCTATGTTATAGCAGGGACTGTCACCATTGATTTGCAACCATTACTTTTGAAATAGCTTTGGTATTTCCTTATATTGAGTAGAAATCGCAATTTAGAACGTTTTTAGGACGCTTTTCGCGCATTTTCACCCTTTTTTAAATTTCTATTTTTATTTCGAAACTGTTCTTAAAGATCATTTATATCTAATAAATATGTACCTTGACTAATTTTAAGTTGCTAGCCCCTATCGATCACAAAAATCGAAATTTAGAACGATTTTTTGCTCCTGCAACGTCTTGGTGATAGTGATACCGACATAAAATAGCGTCTATGTTAGAGCAGGGGCTGTCAGCATCAATTTCCTACCATTACGTTTGAAATCAGATTCATTCTTCCTGAGATATTGCCGACAAATCGGCATTTAGAACGCTTTAGAACGCTTTTCGCGAATTTTTAGAACGCCTTTTGCTCCTGCACCCCCTTTCGGGTAGTGGCACCGACATAAAACATAGCCTATGTTGGATCAAGGGTTGTCACCGTCATTTTGACACCATTATTCTATAAATCGGTTTGGTATTTCCTGAGATTGTGTAGAAACCACCATTTAGAACGTTTTTTAGAACGATTTTCGCGCATTATCACCCCTTTCAAATTTCGAATTGTTTACGAACTGTTCTTAGAAATCCTTTATATCTAATAAGTAGCTAATATTTCAAATTTCATATTTCTAGGCCCTTCAGTAACACGTAAATCGCATTTTTAGAACGTTTTTTGCTCCTGCACTCATTTTGGGGTAGTGACACCGACATAAAACATAACCTATCTTGGAGCAAGCGTCGTCACCATCATTTTGACACCAATACTTTTTAGATCGGTTTGGTATTTCCTGAGATTGTTTAGAAAGTATCATTTAGAACGTTTTTAGAACGCTTTTTTTTGCATTTTCACCCCTTTTAAATTTCGAATTGTTTAAGAACTGTTCTTAGACACCATTTATATCTTATAAGTAACTAATATTCCAAATTTCATATTTCTAGGCCCTTCAGTAACGCAAAAATCGCATTTTTAGAACGTTTTTTACTTCTGCACCCCCTTTGGGGTAATGGCACCGACATAAAATATAGCCTATGTTCTAAGTTGGACTAACACCATCATTTTCATACTATTATTTTTTAAATCGGTTTGGTATTTCCTGAGATTATGTAGAAACCACCATTTAGAACGTTTTTTAGAACGCTTTTTGTGCATTTTCACGCTTTTAAATTTCGAATTGTTTAAGAACTGTTCTTAGACACCATTTTTATCTTTTAAGTAACTAATATTCCAAATTTCATATTTCTAGGCCCTTCAGTAACGCAAAAATCGCATTTTTAGAACGTTTTTTGCTCGTGCACCCCCTTTGGGGTAGTGGCACGGACATAAGATATAGCCTATGTTCTAAGTTGGGCGAACACCATTATTTTGATACCATTACTTTTGGAATCGGTTCGGTAGTTCCTGAGCTTATCTCCGACAAATAAACAATTTTTTCCTCTTTATAATATGAGTATAGAATAGACTAGCAAACCCCGCGGCTTTGCTCGCGTAATATTTGAAATATGCCAATTGATATTTATATGTCTAATTTTAATTAAAAGGTACTAACTAAATTTTTACTTATTACTTTTAAAAATAATTCAAAAATTACTATTTAAAACACAGTTTGATTAAACATCATTATTACACTGCATTAGGCAGAAAGGAGACTTAAATTAATAAAACTAAATAAATGATAATTTAGAAAATATTTTGAAACCTTTCTGCTCATTTAATACCCTCATTTCAGTATTAATTTGAAGTTTTGAATTTTTTAGAAACCATCTTCTTACATCTTAAAATTAACTATCATGTGAAATTCCAAGTCCTTCCATCTCTCCCAACAGAAAGGGCTATATTGAATTAGGAACTATCACCATTAATTTGCCAACATTAATTTTGAAATCGGTTTGTTATTTTTAATATTCCACAGAAACGTAATTTAAAGAGCTTTTAAAGGCCTTTTATAGAACGTTTGTTGTTCCTGTAAACGCCATGTGGTAGAATCATCGGCCTGTGTAGGATCAGAGACTGTTACCATAGATTCGCAACTATTACTTTTATAATCGGTTTATATTCCCTGAAATTGCATAGATATCGTAATTTAGGACTTTTTTAGAATGCTTTTCACACCTCCCCTTCGCTTCACCCCTTTTAATTCGAATTTATTTTCGACAGTCCTTCGAGGGCATTTATATTTTATAAGTAACTACCATGTCATATCTAAAGATTCTAGGCTTTTCAGTATCACAGAAATCGCAATGTAGAAAGTTATTAGCTCCTGCAACGCCCTAGTGGTAGTGGAACAGACATAAAATATAGCTTATGTTCGAACAGGTTCTATCACCAAAATTTGTCATCATTATTTTTTTAATCGGTTTGGTAATTTATAAGTTAGCTTAAAAATTGTAATTTATAACGCTTTTCACTCACTTCATTTTTTTAATTTTGGAATTTTCTGTCGACTGTTCTTAGAAAGCAGTTGCATCTTGTAAGTAAATACCATGTCATACTTCAAAGTGTTTGACCCCTCAGTTGTGCAAAAAACGCAAATTAGAACATGTTTTGCTTTTGCAACCCTCAGATGGTAGTGACAGCAACATAAAATATAACCTATGTTATAGCAGGGACTGTCACCATTGATTTGCAACCATTACTTTTGAAATAGCTTTGGTATTTCCTTATATTGAGTAGAAATCGCAATTTAGAACGTTTTTAGGACGCTTTTCGCGCATTTTCACCCTTTTTTAAATTTCTATTTTTATTTCGAAACTGTTCTTAAAGATCATTTATATCTAATAAATATGTACCTTGACTAATTTTAAGTTGCTAGCCCCTATCGATCACAAAAATCGAAATTTAGAACGATTTTTTGCTCCTGCAACGTCTTGGTGATAGTGATACCGACATAAAATAGCGACTATGTTAGAGCAGGGGCTGTCAGCATCAATTTTCTACCATTACGTTTGAAATCAGATTCATTCTTCCTGAGATATTGCCGACAAATCGGCATTTAGAACGCTTTTCGCGAATTTTGCTCCTGCATCTCCTCTGGGGTAGTGGAAACAGATATAAAATATAGCCTATCTTGGAGGAAGATCTGTCACCATCCTTTTTGCACCATTATATTTGAAATCGGTTCAGTACTTCCTGAGATTGCATAGAAATCGCAATTTAGAAGGTTTTTACAACGCTTTTTGCGCATTTTGACCCCCTGTTAAATTTCGATTTCATTAGGGAATGTCCTTAGAGATCATTGATATCTTATAACTAACTACCATTCCAAATTTCACGATTCTAGGCCTTTCCGTAACGCAAAAGCCGCAATTTAGAACGTTTTTCTCCTGCACCCACTTTGGGGTAGTGGCACCGACATAAAACATCACCTATGTTGGAGCAAGAGGTGTCACCATCACTTTGACGTAATTATTTTTTAGATCGGTTTGGTATTTCCTGAGATTGTGTAGAAACCACCATTAGAACGTTTTTTAGAACGCTTTTCGCGCATTTTCACCCCTTTTAAATTTCGAATTGTTTAAGAACTGTTCTTGGGAATCCTTTATATCTAGTAAGTAGCTAATATTTCAAATTTCATATTTCTAGGCCCTTCGGTAACGCAAAAAGTCGCATTTTTAGAACGTCTTTTGCTCCTGCACCCCCTTTCGGGTAGTGGCATCGACATAAAACATAGCCTATGTTGGATCAAGGGTTGTCACCGTCATTTTGACACCATTATTTTATAAATCGGTTTGGTATTTCCTGAGATTGTGTAGAAACCACCATTTAGAACGTTTTTTAGAACGCTTTTCGCGCATTATCACCCCTTTCAAATTTCGAATTGTTTACGAACTGTTCGTAGAAATCCTTTATATCTAATAAGTAGCTAATATTTCAAATTTCATATTTCTAGGCCCTTCAGTAACACGTAAATCGCATTTTTAGAACGTTTTTTGCTCCTGCACTCATTTTGGGGTAGTGACACCGACATAAAACATAACCTATCTTGGGGCAAGCGTCGTCACCATCATTTTGACACCAATATTTTTTAGATCGGTTTGGTATTTCCTGAGATTGTTTAGAAAGTATCATTTAGAACGTTTTTAGAACGCGTTTTTTTGCATTTTCACCCCTTTTAAATTTCGAATTGTTTAAGAACTGTTCTTAGACACCATTTATATCTTTTAAGTAACTAATATTCCAAATTTCATATTTCTAGGCCCTTCAGTAACGCAAAAATCGCATTTTTAGAACGTTTTTTGCTCGTGCACCCCCTTTGGGGTAGTGGCACGGACATAAGATATAGCCTATGTTCTAAGTTGGGCGAACACCATCATTTTGATACCATTACTTTTGGAATCGGTTCGGTAGTTCCTGAGCTTATCTCCGACAAATAAACAATGTTTTCCTCTTTATAATGTGAAGTATAGATAAGTATAGATAGTATAGATGACTTCATCTTATAACTTATGTAAATTCAATATTGTTTTCATCTTTGTATTTAAATCTTTGTTTTGTTTCACGCATAAACATATTTTCTACTTTCCGGTCACATTTCGTGTCAATCCAAGCAGTAATTGTGCATTTTTTCACATTTTACTGCTGCGTGCTTAACTTTTGGCAATGAGTGCATAAGAAACGTGCGGCCAAAGGTTTAGCGACAAAGATGTAGAGCATCATCGATTTATCAAGAAAAGACGTATCTTGCACATGTGTAAGATAAATAGTTGCTTGCACAGATGAAACAATATGACAAGATGATTAAACGTTTTGCTGATGAAGAACATGATTTTTTTTTTTCAAAATCTAAATGATTTTTTTTTAAATGATAGAAAAACCCATCTAAATTAAGGAGGTATTAGCCGCCCGTTCCTCCGTTTATATTTAACCAATGAAGTTTCAAATCTAATCAGGGAAGCGCCTTATCAGAATAAACCGATGTACCAAATTTGAAGCAAATCGGATAGAAAAACTCAATTATATAAATTAAGGGGGTATTATCCCCCTTTCCCCCCTTTAGACACTTAAACAATGAACCTTCAAATTTAATCAGGGAAGCGCCTTATCAGAATTAACCGGTATAACAAATTGGAAGAAAATCTGATAATTCTGCATAAAAAACCCATTTATCTAAGTTAACACTAGAACGTCCAGCTGGTGTCAATTTGACATCAAATAAATGCTTAAATGTCCACTCGAACCAGAAATGTCTCCATAAAATAAGTTAAATATAAACCACTGAGAACTAAGTTAAATAATTAAGTTAAATATTTTGAAATAAAAGCTCTGCTGTAAAATAGTTTTAATTAAGGTCGAGTGAAATTTCCGGATGTTCTAGTGTTAAGGGGGGATCAGCCCCCGTTCCCCCTTTATAATTAACCAATGAACCCCCAAAACTAATTAGGGAAGCGGCTTATCAGAATGAACCTAAATTTTTTTTTTAGCAAATCAGATATTTCTATTAAGAATTATCTCGTTATGTACATACATACATACATACATACGTACATACGTACGTAGATACATACATATAGAACTGGCGGGCACATTAGCTCTCAGGCTGCGATAGCCTGTGAGCTAAAAACTAGCCGGATGTGCCAATCCTAAAATTTTCTTCTATCTCATACATGTTAATACTTGAAAATTCGCTATCACAGTGCCAAAATTAAATGACAATTTTATGCCCGTCACAAGGATTCTAAAGGAATTGGTTAGTTGAATTGTGTGCATTTAAAAAGGAGATATAGGTATCGCATTTTTCAAATAAATCGTTAAATTTCACACGCACCATCTTAAAAGTCTGCAGCCAAAATATCCAGCCCAAAGAGCATAAAAGCGACACCTGTTGGGCAGTATACACGCAAGCTCCATTAAGGATCCATTTATATGAAAGTGTAACAGAATATGAAGTTCCGTGCATTCTAATATTCAGTGCATTAGTTTTTGAGATATAGGTATCGCGAAACTCGTGAAAAATGCAGCATAGCAGCGCCACCTGCCATATGACTTACACGAAAACCTACTCAGCACCAATTTATATCAAAATCTAACAGAATATGAAGTTTCATGAAATTCCGTGCTTTAGTTCTTGGGATATGACTATCGCAAAAATCGGGTAAATCCTGAAAAATGCAGCATAGCGGCGCCACCTGTTAGGCAGGTTAGACCAAAACCTACTCAGCTACAACTTATGTCGACGTCTAACTGTATCTGAAGTTTGATGAAAATCCATGTAATAGTTGTTGGGATAGAGCTATTGCGGAAGGCGTGAAAAGTGCAGCATAGCAGTGCCCCCTGTAAGGCGATTTAGACCGAAAAATCATCAGCACCAATTTATATCAAGGTATAAGTGAATTTAAAGTTTTATTAAATTCCGCGCATTAGTTTTTGAGATAGAGTGCCCACAAAATTTTTGTCGCATGCAGGCAGATAGACCTCGCAGACAGACTCACAGACAGACATTTTCTAAAAAGAGTCAAATCGTGTTCATGATCTTCTAAAAAGTGTAAATCCGTCGAAAACCGGAAATCGAAATTTTTCACGAATCCAACTCTTTCTCCTTGTAAAGATAGAAGAAAGTAAAAAGGAACCGTAAAGTGAGTACACTCCTTGGAACTTCCTAGTAATTTGGCTTCCTGTATTTCAGATAAAAAAAAAATTCATTTAATATTTCAGTCGCAGAATTTTTAGTCACCTCATTTAATCGTAGAATTTGCAACGTTTTCTGCGATAAAATAAGATGAAAAATTGTGTTAAAAATCGTCTGTGACTTTTGTTTTTGCTTTCTTCTATCTTTGCAAGAAGAAAGTATTGCATTTGTGATAAAATTCGACGGATTTATACGTTTTAGAAGGTCCTGAACACGATTTGACTATTTTTAGAAAATGTCTGTCTGTGAGTCTGTTTGTCCGTCTGTCTGTGAGTGACAAAAAGTTTGTGAGAGCCCTATCTCAAGAAGTGATTCACGCATTTCAATAAAAGTTTAGAATCAGGTAGACCTAGATATAAATTGGTGCTGATTAGTTTTTTGTGTAAATCGCCCAATAGATGTTGCTGCTATGCTGCAATTTTCACTATTCCAGCAATACAGCTATCTTAAAAACTAACCCACGGATTTTCACCAAACTTCACATTCAGTTAGATGTTGACATAAGTTGTTGATGATAACATTTTGATGTAAATCTTAAATCTTTAAAGTGGCATTGCTATGCTGCATTTTTCACGATTTACATGATTTTAGCGATAGTCATATCTCAAGAACTAATGCACGGAATTTCATCAAATTTCATATCTGTTAGTCTTGACATAAGATGATGCTGAAAATCCTAAAACAGGTTTTCGTGTAAATCATAAAACATGTAGCGTTGCCATACTGCATTTTACACTACTTTTGCGATAGCTGCATCTAAAAAACTAACTCACGGAATTTCATCAAACTTCATATCTGTTAGTCTTGACATAAGATGATGCTGAAAATCCTAAAACAGGTTTTCGTGTAAATCATAAAACATGTAGCGTTGCCATACTGCATTTTACACTACTTTTGCGATAGCTGCATCTAAAAAACTAACGCACGGAATTTAATCAAACTTCATATTGTGTTACACTTTCACATAAATAGACCCCCATTAGGCTTGTGCGTATACTCCAACAGGTGTCGTTTTTTTGTTATTTGGGGTGGAAATTTTGGTTGCAGACATCTAAAAGAGTGGGTGCCGAAATTCAATGATTTGTTTGAAAAATTCGATGCTTATAACTCTTTTTTTAAATGCACACAATTCAACTAACCTATATCTTTAAAATCCTCATGATGGGCTTAGATTGTCATTTAATTTTGGTACCAGGATAGCGAATTTTGAAGTATTAACATGTATGAGATAAAAGAAACTTTTGTGATTGGTACATCCGAATATTTTTAAAGTTATTTTTAGAGCTAAAGCATTTTTATTTGCAAACATGAATGTTTAAAATTGTAAAATGAATTTATCGATTGTCATTATTTATTCCCCAAACAATAATCACGCATTGGCTTCGGATATTTTCGGCTGTATTGGCGGCTATTTATAGTATTAGCTTGCACAACATGTCTTTTCTTACTAATTCAAGAATGTTCTACAGCTTTAACATTGAAATTTTGGTCGTATTCTTTGTAGTTTTCAAGATATAATCTCTAATTCCAAAATTTACCGTTAGGGAGCTCTGCCAGGTACCTGATCGTGTAGTGCATAGCCATTTTCTATACTTAGATATCGTATTCTAACGGAATAATAAAGATATTTTAGTAAGATTTTTAACAATTTAACTTTGCTTAGTATGAAATGTGATGACAATACTGAAAATATTGAAAGTGCACTGTTATGCGGTCTGTAGAACGCTATGTATTGTTTGCTATTATTTCAAACTAGCTAACTTGCCCGGCGTTGCCCGGCTACGTAAAAAAACAGAACGAATTTCGAAAAACCTCTGAAAATCACAATAAGATACCGCGAAAAAATTTTAAATCGCTGCGCAAATTTCGAAAAGAGAAAATATATATATATATATATTGTGTTCGAAGATTGAAAGTTGATTCAACTTCTATCAACGTCTTTCACTAATGTGGAAAAATGGTAGAAAATCGCTAAACTACACTAAAAATCACATACAAAATACCCGAAAAATCGAAAATTGTTATAAAAATCCGAATAAACTTTATTGAAATGAAGGTAGAAATTACTTTAGTATTATAGGTCAAAAATGGAATGTCAAAAAATTGCAGCAGATCGCGAAGATACGTAAATATCGAATTAAAAATCACCTCATGACGTAACAAACACGTGTAAAGTGTTTAATGTCAAGTAAATTTGACATTTACGATCACCCATTATTGGCATTTAATCTTATAGTTTGGCGATATTTTTTTTTTTTTTTTGGTCTATGGGATAATAAGGTAGAACCACAAATTATTTCTGTTCGTATTTAAAACTTGACAAATAGCTCTTCTTAATTAAATAAATAAAATAAATATTGAAAAAAAAAATGCTTATATGTATATGAAAAGTAAATAGTTTGCCAGTAAATATACGTAAAATTCACTTCACTCGCCAAGGCCATTTTCTCTAACTCACCAAAGCCCATATATTAAAAATATACCAAATACTCTTCAATCTGTTGCCTGATACTAAGTAATCACAATAATGTAAATAACTATTAGGCATAGATACGTACTGGGTTTGGAGCGATTTTTTTTTCAAGCCAATTTGGTGAAAACATCGTTTTCGAATACCAGTTACATATATATATATATAAATTATTTTCTATTGTTTTAAAAGGAAATAGCAATAAATAATAAAAAGTTTAATTAATATCTATAGAACAAAACAGTTTATATAACTGTAAAAAAGAAAATAAAAGTAAATAAACAATTTATTAATAAATAAACAACAATAGCCGAGTTACCATGTCAGGCAAAATAACGCCATTTTTGGAGCCCATTATGTACAATGGAGCGTATATGACATCTGTGCCAACAAAACTTTCAATAATATAGTAAATATGTCATTTGATGGTGGCTTGATTATCGAAGATTATAAAATATGTGTGTATATGGCACATTTTTACACTAAAATTTAAATACTTGACTACATAGTTATAATTTTAAACCCTTTTTTATATAATTTACATTTGAATATAAAGATTTACTTCAAAATGTTCTCCTACACTTAAAAAAAATTATTGCGACCTTCGCCTGGCTTATTTCACGCTTCTGCCTTTGAGGCTTAAAAATGCATTGTTTGGCGCCAAGGTAATAATTAAATAGCATGTAACTCACAAATAAAGCCTTTCTCCTGTAAGACATACGATGGGAAAATTACATAAAAATGATAATTAAATTTAATTATAAAAAAAGAAGAACTTAAAGACTGTTACTTAAATTTTATTTCTTCAAGTTTTTTCAGGCACATTTTTATTAACCTGGCGAAGCAAAAAATCGCCAAATAATGTATCAATTGCTTCTTTCATACTAATTTATTTTTTAAGTTTTATAAACATTCCTTTCATATTTAAATTAAATATTTTCATTTTATAAATTTTATCTCGCATTAAAAAGGTTTTTGATTCTTTTTTTTTTTAAATTAAACAAATAACAGTTATTTTCTTTTAATTTGCGAGTTGTTTACATTATTTTATAACGGATATAGCCATTTCAATTCATTTATCAACTGTAATTTTCGGCAAAATGACCACTGGCAACCCTTTCGTTGAAAATATCAATAAAATACAATAATCTAAGCATTGTATCATGTTACTTTTATTCACAATTTAATTTACTTGGATTCCCTTAAATATAATTAACATAATCCCTTAAGTTAATATTAGTTTTTGTTGCATTAAAATATTTCAATTTGTTGATTTTCTGTAAGCAAGTAATCCATATTGGTTTACAATGGAAGTCTATGGGAATTTGGCGAAATATTAGAGATATCGCCAAGTTGGCGTCACTTTTGGCGACTCAGTTTTGTCGCCAAATTTGGCGATATACCGCCAAGTTGGCGACAAACTTAGCTGCATTTGGCGACAGAACTATGTCCCTCTACGGCAACCTCCTTATAGGTATGGAAATGCATTAAATGCTGGTCAATAATTGCATAAAAAATTCGCTAAAAATTCAAAAATTGCTGCACGAATTCCGCATAAACTTTTTTGAGAAGAGAGCAAAATTTACTATATTGGGTTAAAAGAAAGAAACCATATTCTTCTCACTTATATGGAAAAATCGCCTCGAAACATAAAAAAGCGCTAAAAATCGCATAAAAAATTAAATTAAAAAAAATCTAATCAAAAAATCGAAAATCGGGCTTCGAGGTGCAAAACTTCATATATAGACGTACCTTTTCCCCAAATTTTGTAGCTGTACGTGCAGTGGTCTCTTCAGAACGCCGTCGACACACTCACTCACTCACACACAAACTTCTTTTTTTATTATTATAGATTACGATGAATCTTATTGTTGTTTAGATTTCAATTGGTGGAAATTTCAGCACTTCACATGGTTGTTGTTATATTTGACAGAAAGGAAAGCAATCTTTTAAAAATTACATTTCAATATCATTTTGATTATTGTTAAAGTTATGGACTAAAATCGGAGTTCAGTTTGTATACTGATTTTTTAATTGAATAAGTGTAATCCTGATTTCGAAAAACATTTACTTTACTATTGACGTATATTATTACCCCTGAAAACTTTTTGAATCCTTAACACACAAAACTGGCGGACTATATAAAAATTTCGAATCTATATATTTTTTCCTAAATTTTGTTTATTAACTCAAATATAATTTAATTTTGTATCATATTCCGAACATTTTTGTAACTTGAAGTATACACTTACTATTAACGTCTTCGGAATTAGCTCTTTTAAAACAAATTTCGAAATGTTAAATGTCATAACAAGGATCAGTATATTGTATATAGCAATATCAAATTTATAGTATGGGCATAATTTATTTAACTAATGTATTTAGCATGTAATGGTTTTTAGGTTTAACATTGAAAATAATCGTCCTCTAAGAATAACAAAATTTTAACTGACTGAGGTACTCTTTTGTATTACAAATGAGATGAACGTTTCATTTCGCCATAAGTCACAACGCAATTAGAAACGTATCACATTTGCTAAATATCGAAATACCTGTTAGAACGTGTTGTGTGTGAGCTCAAGTTATAAACTAGACTAAAGTTATTCAATAGATGATATTGACAGATTTTGTCAGTTAGAATCTTGTCATTCTAAGTCATTGAAATGTACTGCGGCTAAATATTGGAAAAGTGCTTTAATTATAATAGATGTCACTTAATATGATAACAGCTATTGTTTTCAATCACTTAATGTTACCGAAATCAGCCGTGACGAACCTCCTATATTCAATTCTATACTAAAATCAATTGCTTTCTGTGATCAGATTTTTGTTTAATGTTACCGTTTCTTCAATAGACAGTACCTGAAAAGCATTCAATTGAAACTATTCTGTTATAAAATCCATTCAAAATACAACTTCCAAAAAAAGAAAAAGAAATACTAGCAGTATAGGCCTAGGCACAGGTGTCATGTACGCATATTGGCGCGATTTTTTTTCTGACGCCAATGTGATATACGCACCGGGTACTTAACTGGCGCCAAAGTATCGTTATTTTGCTTGATATGGTAACCCGGATATAGATGATATAGTAACTAGGTTTTCGCCAAATTAGCGTCGGAAAAAAATCGCGCTAATATGGGGCGAATATGACATCTGTGCCTAGGCCTGTATGAGGCTTAGATAGCAATGGCGATCAACAACGACATTATCTGTACTGCAAAGCTCACATAAACTTAACACTGCCAAAACGTTTGCGATGAAATACCAAAATAATAATGACGATCAGGTAAATAAGGACCGATTTTGTAAGAGAGAATTGTAAACAAACAAAATTCCCCACAAAATTCTTTCAATTAATATATTCTGTTTTTTTTTTAAGTCATCATTTCATGAAGGATAAGTTATCACCATTTTCTTAGTAATACTAGATATTATTAGTTGAACTTTTCAAAATCATTAATCATTATCAATCGGATATTGTTATCAAAACCTCGTGGTATCGAGGTGATTACATTAAGCGGCATCCACTATTTATTATTTACTAGGCTTTGAATGAAAATGTCTTGTTATGGAAAAAAAAAACATTACGTAAAATGAATACAGCGGTGTACATGTTACAAGGAATTAAATTTGAAAATTTTAAATTTTATTATCTGATTATTATTATTATTATTATTATTATTATTATTATTATTATTAACTCTATGAAGATGATCTATCTATTAATTCAAATTTTACACTTCAACATTTCTGGACTGCAGAAATAAGTGCGTCATTGCAGTTCCTTGCAAACTTAATTAACTCATTAATGTATGTCCGAATTTAAATAGACTCCGTAAATTTAATAGAATTTCAGAAATAAATCACTGTATTGCACCAGAGGACATTTAAATTCTAGCATAATATAAGTCTTATAATAAAGCAGAGGTGATTCACAAATTCTCTACAAAGTAGGGTAAAATGAAATGATTAATTAAAGCGGCACAATCTGATGGGGTTATTTTTCTAGCTAATCTATTTTTTTAAACAAATGAAATAGATTTAACGCATTTCTATAAAATATATAGTTTCAATGATTTTTTAACCCATGATTATGATTACATTTGAAAAATAATGTACTTCCTTTCGCAATTTTTTTATAAGAGTTTATTAGCGATTTTTTAAATCTAGTATTCGACATTTCCAATAACAAATTGAAACATACAAATGGTAATTTACACTGTAATTCCTTATTCATAACATGAAAAATATCTCACAAAAAATGTTTCATGCATCACTTTATTTTATTATTATTTTTACGGAATGCTAATTTATGAAGTATATTTGACTGTTGATAAAGGAGCATATTTCAATGAAATATTTTAAATTATTTAATAATCTTTTAAAATTTTAAGAACTAAAAACTTTTTGAGTTTCTAAAAGCTTTTGTATAACAGAAAAATATGCATAAATGAACAAATTACACAGTATGAAATTTAAAAAGCTCACCGTTTTACTTAAAATGTAACTAAGATAACTAAAGGTAACTAATAGAGATGTTACGAGTTTAAAATATACATTTTATTAAAATTCCTGGTATTTTCGGCCTGAAATCGCGAGGCCATCGTCAAGGAATATTTTTATTAATTGCCGTTCCATTCATTCAAATACGCCACTTCGTTTTTAAATGGGAGAGTTTGTAATTATTAGGGTAGCTGTGTTTTGGATTGAACTTATGTAAGAGGAAAATATTTTACTGCCTTACCATTCATTTAAATACGTCACTTTGTTCATGTACGTCACAAGATAGTTTCTTTGCATAAATTAGTTATTCTCTCTCTCTTTCTTTTCTTTTTTTTTTTAACAATGTTCGAAATTTTCAGTGTATGGATCATTCTCTAAAAAGTGGCTACATTGTTTTTTGTAATGAGCCAAAATGAAATTTCCCGAAAATAGATTAATCTAACTTGCTATAGTTATAAATGTAATTAGTATATTAATACGTATTTTATTGCGTTAGATTAGTATTATCTTATTGTATAATTTGTATGCAAGTGGATTCTGAACATTGCCTCATATGTTAAAATTATGAGGAAATGATGAAATACTTCTGAAAATAGCTTTGTATATAAAAGATTAGACTTCAGTTTTTCAGTTGCTAAATATCTTATGAAACACATTTGGAACAACATAATAACAAAGAAAGTAGTTTTATTTGCTTATATTATAAATACAAATGTAATAGATGAGGGAATGACGGGTAATAAAAATACATGTATTTTAGGTAGCTTTCATTAAAAAAGCTACCTATTGCAGCCGTTCGGAGGAAAGCGATTTCAAAAAATTTTGGTATATTTTCATCGATCATGACCCCCAGACGCCGAAACCACCCCCCGTTCAAAATTGACACATATATATATATATGTATATATATATATATATATATATAGATATATATACATATATATATATATATATATATATATATATATATATATATATACATATATATATATATATATATATATATATATATATATATATATATATATATATATATATATATATATATATATATATATAATATATATATATATATATGACCTATGTCACACTGTAACTCTCGTATTTATGAACCGATTTG
The DNA here is from genome assembly GCA_963932465.1 of Maratus speciosus. NCBI lineage: Eukaryota > Metazoa > Arthropoda > Arachnida > Araneae > Salticidae > Maratus > Maratus speciosus. Next base: position 184,883,746 of record OZ010790.1, on the reverse strand, counting down.
GATGTAATTCGGTGTGTACATAGTACATACCAATGTCTCGACCGAGTTCGTTGGCCAGCTTCATCCGCCATTTTGTTTCAAAATGGCGGCCATTTAAAATTTTTTAAAAAATTTAAAATTTGAAATGTGGTACCAAAAAATTGAAAATGGACAAATATTTTTTTCTGATGTATTTGAACTTTATACAAAGATTCCGGAGCAGTTTTTGTTTCGTCTATATCTTAAAAAATGACTGAGTTATAGCATTTTGAATTTCTAGCGTGGCTGACATTTTGAAACGTCCTGAATTTTGTCAAGCGATAAAAGGCGTATTTATGAACCGAATTGGATGTAACTTCTTTTATACATAGTGCATACCAATGTCTCGACCGAGTTCGTTGGCCAGCTTCATCCGCCATCTTGTTTAAAAATGGCGGCCATTTAAATTTTTTAAAAAAAATTTAATTTGAAATGTGATACCAAAAAATTTAAAATTTAAAAAATATTTTTTTCTTATGTGTTTGACCTTGATAAAAAGATTCGGGAGCAGTTTTTGTTTCGTCTATATCTTAAAAAATGGCTGAGTTATAGCATTTTGAATTTCTAGCGTGGCTGACATTTTGAAACGTCCTGATTTTTGTCACGTGATAACGGGCGTATTTATGAACCGATTTGGATGTACCTTGGTGTGTGCATAGTACATACAAATGTCTCAACCGAGTTCGTTGTGTCCAGCTTCATCCGCCATCTTGTTTCAAAATGGCGGTCATTTAAAAAATTAAAAAAAAATTAAATTTAAAATGAGATACCAAAAAATTGGAAAATGAAAATGATTTTTTGTCGTATATGTTTGACCTTAATATAAAGATTCCGGAACAGTTTTTGTTTCGTCTATATCTAAAAAAATGGCTGAGTTATAGCATTTTGAATTTCTATTGTGGCTGATATTTTAAAACGACCTGATTTTTGTCACGCGATAGCAGGGGTATTTATGAACCTATTTGGATGTAACTTGGTTTGTACATAGTACATACAAATGTCTCGACCGAGTTCGTTGGCCAGCTTCATTCGCCATCTTGTTTCAAAAGGGTTGCCATTAAAAAAAATTAGTTTAAAATGAGTTATTAAAAAATTGGAAAATGAAAAAGATTTTTTTATGTGTTTGGCCTTTATACAAAGATTCCGGAGCAGTTTTTGTTTCTGAAAATTTGTTCTTTTGTTTATATCTTAAAAAATCCTGAATTATCGCGCTTTGAATTTCTAGCATGGCTAACATTTTGAAACGATCTTATATTTGTCACGCGATAACGCTCGTATTCGTCTATTTCGAGGTAAGAAGGATTGTGTATAGTATACATCAATATCTCGACCAAGTTCGCTGGCCAGCTTCATCAGCCATCTTGTTTCAAAATGGCGGCCATTAAATAAAAAAAAATTATAATTAAAGTGAGGTGCAAAAAAATTAGAAATTGAAAAAGGTTTCTTTCTTAAGTATTTGACCTTGATATAAGGATTCAGGAGCATTTTTTGTTTGTCTTTATCTTAAAAAATGGCTCAGATATAGCAATTTCAATATCTAATGTGGGTGACATTTTGAAAAATCTGATTTTTTGCCTGCGACAGCACTCGTTTATATCAATCGATTCCGATGTGAGTGAGCATGTGCACAGCAATTACTAAGGTCTCGACCAAGTTCACTGGTTAGCCTCATCCACCCTGTTGTCTTAAAATGGCAGGCACTTTAAGAAATCGCCGAATTTGGCAGCCAAATATAAGTTACTTTAAATAAAAGCAGTTTGGATAAAGCTGACTAATTTCGCGAAATTCTCATTCATAATGATTTAGTATTGATAAAAATTAGTATTGAATCTCCTATATTCGGTTTCCACTAAATCGAGCTTCGTGTGTTTGAATATTATAAGTTGGCGTTTTTAAAATAAGGAATATGAAAGCTACCTCTTCCTCCCGGCACTGGCCGGAAGGACTTTTTTAATTACTTGAAAGTCGTGTGCTAGGTATTGAAGAATGCTGTTAAGCAAAAAACAAGATGGTTTCTTTGCGTTACTCCTATACAGACTATCTTAGACCTATATAATGCATATGCCATCATTTACAGAGTCAATAGGAGGAGTTTTATAGTAATGTGCGGGAATGATGTCATGATTAGAGACAATAACAAAAAGTATCACAGTTTCCTCCATTGCATAAAATAGAAATATAATTAATTGACTAAAGATTTATTTAAGTATGTTTAATGGTTTTTATAAAACAAATTATAATCATACATGCTATAATGGCAGGAGAACCACTTTCTTTCGTACATGTATGAATGAGGAGACAATGGGTGAGGGGAAGCAATGCAATAACATCGGCGACTTTATCAAAATTCCAGAGAACCTACCCTAAAACCTATTATTGATCGCCTCAACAGAAAAATTAAAAATTCCACAAATTCCATTGAAAAAAAAAAAAAAAAAAAATAATAATAATAATAATAATAAAAAATAAATAAATAAATAAAAGAAAAAAGTTTGAGTAATTTCCTTAGCTCCTTTTCTCCTGAAGAGAACTCCCTTTGGAGTAATAATAATAATAAAAATATTATAATTATACTCCCATTTCACCTCTCACTGCTTTTAATACTACGGCATATATTCACAAAAACAAAGCAAAAATTTTTGCCTAAACATATACCGAGCAATTTTCTCCTAACCCTTTTTTTGGCTAGCTCTGATCATTTCTTTAATGTTCACGAAACTGTTCAAAACTTCTGGGATACTCCCCCCCCCCCCCCACACACACATACTGATCCTCTTCCTGAAATTCAACCTGCCATCTTTTCTAATATAAACTATTTTACTGATATTACACATGTTATCCTTAACTTTCACTATTTTCTTAAAATCCTGTAAAATCTCTCCAATTTCTCCTATTCCTAATCTCAATGTAACTTACAAGATCCGTCTAACTTCCGCCCCTCTTCACTACTACCCTCTATTAGCAAAGTTGTTGAGCGGGTCATTAGGTCCCAGCTCCACGACATTTTTGATCAAAACAGCATACTCATACATGAGCAATTTGGATTCAGAGCTAAACCCTCCACTCAGTATCAACTGCTGCGTGTTTTGGAATTCCTTAGTGAAAACCTCTACATGAACATTCCATCGCCAACTGTTTTTCTTGACACGCTAAGGCTTTTGACAAGGTCTGCCATGAGGGCTTCATTTTCAAACTAATTAAGCTTGGTATTCATGCTATACTCATACACCTCATACATTTAAACATTAGCGACTGCTCTTTCTGCGTCTGCATTAACAATATACTCTCCGCACTTTACAATATTCTTGCTGGCCATCTTTCAAGGCTCCGTCCATGGCCCTACTCTGTTCAACACTTTCTTTAACGATATTCCCCACACACTGAGGACTTTTTTTGCCTTGTATGCGGACGACACGGCAATGTACGCCTCTGCTCACCAGCCATACACTTTAAACAAAATTCTCCAAAAACATATTGACGATTTTATTAGCTGGTGTACCCTATGGCGCGTCAAGCTTAATGAACAAAAATCTGCTGCTATTTACTTTTCTAAAATATTAACATATCCTAACCGTCTTACTGTTAATAACACTCCTATTCGCTGGTCTAACCATGCTAAATATTTAGGGGTTACCTTGACAGAAGATTGACCTGAAAAAAACATTTGCGTAATATCAGAGGCCAATTCGCTTGCATTTCTAAATCTCTCTCACCTCTCCTGTAAAACAACTCTATTTCAATAAAAAAAAACTAATTCCCTATAATAGAACCGGGAGGTAGCTGCACAAACAATCACCTCATCGAGTTGACGGCTGAAATTCCAGGATTAGTTAAAACTCGATTCGCATATTAAAATGCAACCGGTCTGCAAGTCATATCTTGGTGGAAAACACCTGCAAACTCGATTTTTAGTAGTTGACTGGTAGATTACCATTGTGTTTTCCTGCTCCCAGTCCTCTATGTTTTCATACATTTGGGTGCAGGAAAACACAATGATAAACCTACCGATCAACCACTAAAATCGGGTATGCAGGCGTTTTCTACCGAAATATAACTCGGCAGACCAGTTGCATTTTAATTTCCGAATCGAGTTCTGTATAATCCTGGAATTTCAGCAGTCAGCGCAATGAGGTAATGATCTGTGAAGACGCTTCTCGGTCTATTATGCATGCATTAGATCTATACTTACTTTTATGCCTGTCCAATCTGGGGCTTTGCATATAAAACAAACACGAACTATCTTTACACAGCACACAACTAAAACTTACGTACTATCAGAAACGGCCACCGTTATCTTAGAAACACCAGCATCCTTAGAGACGTAAGCACTGCATTACTCAAAAAAAAAAAAAAAAAAAAAGAATCAATCAGCTTTCCAAGAATTTCTATAAAACTGTCTACAATATTCCAACTTAAATAGTTGCTGAGTTACCAGGCTGTGAAACCGCCAACCGTAAGTACCCTAAATATACTCTTTTAATTGATGATGAAGACAGATTCACTCACTCTTCTGTTATACTTAAGTTTTCTTTGTCTGTCCTGTCCTTGTTTAGCTAAAAAAATAATGTTAATATGCTATCTTTTTAGAATTTTTATTTTTCTTAAATTAAATGCATATCTCTGTTAAGAGTATTTTTTTATGATGCGGATTTGCTCTCGGTAGCTTTTTCGCCTTGCCTTATCTTTCCTTTTTTTAAATTATCTCCTTTTATATATCTTTAAACGTTTAAGTATTTCATTTACTCTCACTTCTACTTTAGTCATTAAAGCATAATTTTTCTTTTTAATGAAGATTAACCACAATTAAACAATTTTCTCTGATGTCTCCCTATGCCTCACTAGTCAAACCACTTTTAAATTGGATGTTAAGTTGTTCCTCAACTAGGTAATCCAGAACACCATCTACATTATTCCACTGATTTTAATTTGATGTAAGCAAGATTCAATTTATAGTGACTTCTTTGCAAATAAATTTCACGTCAATACTCAGAAAATCGCCCGCATATAATGTACCGGGTGGGCAAAAAGTCCGTAGAAACTTAAAAAATTCATAAAAACCGGGAAAATAACCGAAGTAAACGACGGTTTGCAGGGTTAGCATCTATAGAGCTCGGGATTTTTTTTAAGACAGGAAAAAAACTCCAAAAACAGCCAATAGGTGGCGTTGACGCACCCAAGTCAAAAGAAAAGAAATAAAGATACGCAAATAATGAACAGAATGACTCCAAATCGTTTATTACAGCTCTATGCGTTCCACATGATCACCACCACAGGGAATAACACATTGCAGGCGAATCACAAATCCAGCAGCGGCAGAGTGTAGCAAGTCTGGATGCACACATGACACCTCTTGGTGGATCGCATCTTTCAGTTCCGACAGATTAGACGGATTTCAAATACCATAACCAGAAATCTGCCCGTGTCAAATCTGGAGACGGAGAGGCCATGGGAACCCGAAACCCCTGCTAATGACTTTGTCTTCCGCGAAAATCCGTAGAAGTAATTCTTTGACAGGAGTAGCAACGTGACTAGGGTCTCCATCTTGCATAAAAGTGACGGTAGGAAGCGCATCTCTTTCACGCAAACATGGCATGACCTTCTCACGCAAAAGTATTAAATAACGCTGAGCATTCACCGTAGCCGTTTTCCACCCTTTTACTGGGCACTGCGTTTCAAAGAAGACAGGTCCTATGATGAACGAACTTGTGAATCCACACCACACAGTCACTTTTGGGGAATGCAACGGTTTCTGGTTGTACTCATGTGGATTAGATGTCGCCCAGATTCGACAGCTATGGATATTAACGTCGCCATGAAGCGAAAAATGAGCTTCATCTGTTTAGAAGATGTCCTCGGTTAAGAGGACCTCGGACCTCAATTAGTAGGTCTGGCTTTGGTACAAGTTTCTAGATCAGAATTTACCTTGAAAAATGTAAACTGTTCGGCATCCCTTCGGGGTGAAATATAAAACAATGTGACGTGACCAATGCGACTTGCAGTGACTTCACTGCCATCATGTTTGCTATATTAAACGTCCCCAAATGACGTACGGATAGTTCTCATATTAAGCTGATTTCTTGTTTGCAATTGCGCGCAACGGCATAATGATTTTTTGTGAGAATGGTAGGAGAATCCTTTTTTCCGACTAACATTCAAATTTAATTATAAGAAAATCTTAAATGATTTTTAATCATAGAAAAAGTTTAAAAGGTGTTCAATTATAAAAAAAGTAATTAATTTAATTTAATTTTTATAAAATAGTTAAAACTCATATAAAAACCCCGTTATTTTAGTGTAATATTTGTTCAATCGTGTCAGAAATCATGTCACGGATTTTTGGTTCCAATGACATTACTGCGAGACGATGAGCTGTTTTTATTTTAATCCGAGACCGGTACCTAATTTTATGCGCTACTAGCTGTTTAACCCGTTCTACGCACGGGAGTTCATGAATTTTATTCTAAAACCAAAATAAAAAATAAAAAACAGTACAACCAAACTAAAGTTTATGAATATAAAAATGTGTTATGTCTATTAAAAATCAGTAAATACAAAACCAATATGAAATAAGTATGTACACAAGAAATCAGTTATGTATTAAAAAATAAATAAAAGTAAGTATTTACACAACTGAATTAAAGTTTGGGAATATAAAAATCAGTTATAAAGTCAACATTTACACAACCAAACAAAAATTTGTAAGAAAAAATGAAATTTACATCGTGACTGCAAAAAAATGGAAAAAATTATTTAAAAATGAAAAATCTTTGCACTACTTTCCACATCACCAATTAGGTAAATTGCGGTAGACTCGTTTTTTAGTAAGTATTTACACAACTAAATTAAAGTTTAGGAAATCAGTTATGAAGTCAATATTTACACAACTAAACAAAAATTTGTAAGAAAAAATGGAATGTACATCGTCATTGTAAAAAATTAAAAAAAAAAATTCTTTTAAAATGAAAAATCCTTGCATTGTTTTCCACGTCACCCATGAGGTAAAGTGCAGTAGACTCATTTTTGTTTGTTTGTTTTTTACAATAAAGCAAAATAGTTGCGACTTAAGATAAAACTTCACGGAAGACAATGTTTCGTGTAAGTACTTTATCAGACTGTGACAAAAGTTTTCCTTGTTTTGATCCGTCCTTGACCCAAACACGTACGCATCCTCTAGAAGTTGCTCTTGAAAAGGCTACATACAACATCCCATGTGAGAAAACTGGATGTGACAGATAGATTTTAACCTTTTCCAAACTTTGACCCTGAGATTTATTGATAGTGATAGCAAAGGCGAGCCTAAGTGGGAACTGACGCCAGCGTAACTGGAAAGGTAAACTGGTATCCGACGGAGTAAGCAGGATCCTCGGTATGAAAACACGGGTGCCTCTCTTATGTTCTGTCAAAACTTCTGCATCTATAACATTTTGCGACAACCTTTTGACTATTAAACGTGTTCCATTACAGACACCACTGGGCGGATTCATGTTCCTAAGCATCATAACAATAACACCAACTTTAAGATTTAATTGATGTGGTGGCATTCCAGAAGGTGTGAACGTGTTAACACCTTCTGTGTTAACACGTTGGATTTCATCAATAGTTTAACACGTTCACGCCGGCGCGGTGGGTCCACTCGACTGTCTCAGAGTTGTCAAGTCTCCGGCTTTTTACACACCACTGTTATTTTAGAGAAAATGTTATTCCTTTAAATCGCCCAATTGTTCTAATTAAATAAAATCCGTATTAAAATACTGGTAGCCACAAAGCTGGAGACTTGGCAGCTCTCAGACAGTCGAATGTGACCCACCGCGCCGGCGTGAACGTGTTAAACTATTGATGAAATCCATCTGCAAATTGTTAAGTTCTTCTTCATCATCACAAAGTATTGTATCAGCACTAAAATAAGACTTGACTTCGTCAGGTACTTTTCGTAAAACCTCCTCATTAAATCTCAAAGATCCTCCTTCTTGGGACACAAAATGGCTCTTTCCGAAAGATGATCAAGATCAATTTCAGACGAATCAAAAATATCATTCACAATAGTATCCTGCACTAAACATTCTGGAGGTATTTCAATAATATCTTCGCCGGGTTCATAATCATTAGTCAACCGACCATCCCCCAGGCGAATAAGGCATTCCACGAAATCAAGTTCTTCCGGCTCCGTTCGCATATTTGTAACCAGACTGAACTGTCGAAATGTTGGTCAGAGAGAAGAATTCTTGATACAGCTTTCAAAAATGAGTGTTTGGTTTGCATGAATAACTACAGGTAAAATCTGCCTTTAGTCACCTCCAAGAATAAATACTTTCCTCCAAATGGGACATCCTTGCCAACCAAACCTCGCAGAAGTCTATCAACAGCATTCAAAGCATGAATAGGTGTCATGGTACATTCTTCCCATATAATGAGCTTAGCAATTTGCAGTAATATTCCTTCAGATGTATTTTGCCGAATTTTTGAAGCTGAATCATCCAATATGAAGACTGGTAATTTAAATTGAGAATGTGCAGTTCTTCCACCTTGTAAGAGTATAGATGCGATGCCTGTCCATGCAACGGGAATAGCAGTATGTCCCATTTCTCTGCCGTGATGCAGCAAAGTATTGAATAGGAATGTTTCTCCTGATCCCGCAAAAGCATTGACACAGAAAACCTTAGCGGCAGTAGCGTAATCATTTTTAATACTTTCAATGACAGCATCAAAAATTATACGTTCTTCCGGATTTAACATGTTTAACAATCGCTGTCCCTCTGCTATTTCTTCTTGTAAATCATAGACATCGCCTTCCACAGAGTTCTCCAGGCTTGAGGGTTCAGGCAATTCAAGGCTATGAAGTGTCATGTTGTGTATGCGTAGATGATTGGCTATGTTTTGAAGAGCTCTATCTCTACTCTCCTGTATCGGCAGATGGTGAGCAAAATCTTCTGAGAGTTCTGACTTAAATTGTTGCCATAATTAAATCAGTGAATTTGGATTGCCAAAGATACATATGAAAGAAAACAGTTGTCCCAATTTGGGCGACATTGCAAAACCACATGCTTCTGTTAGACAATGTTGCCATTCATCATCATCTTCTAATGAATTTCTAGCACGGCATGCACCCTCGAATGTTTCATAGACAGTATTCTCATACGTCCTTAACTCTTCGAAAGACTTGGCACCGGGAACATGACAAAGCAGCATACGAAGATGGAATCGCTTAGTATCCTTTGGGCTTACAGAATACATCCTTTATACTATGTAGTCACCTAATCTAACACGCCTTTGCCACACATTGCCTTTCCATACAAAGTGCCTTGGAATTTCTGTATAGAGATAGATGTTTGCTGAATGATCTGACCTGTTAAGTAGAAATCAAGCAGTGAGCATGGTGTCTTTATTATTTGCTCTTTCAAAAGCTTCACGTTCTTCCGCTTCCCTAAAATACACAGATCGCATATCTTGTAGATGTACCGGCAATCTAATAATAACATGCGACTTGTCCTGCATGGGATTTTCAAGAAGTCTCCACATTGCCTCTGGTACCGAAACTTATCGAGCATTTAAATAACTCTTCACCTCATCCCACACTACAAATCCCTCACCGTTATTTTAAAAAACAACTTTTCTGTAACCATGACCCTTGTATACATACTTAAAAATGTACTTAATGGATTTAACAGAGCTGCATATTTAGACATTAACATGGGTATTGTATTTCTTTGTGAGTTATGGGTTATAAGGAACAACCCAATGGTTGTCTACGACATTTCCCTTTATCATTATGTGGCTACCATCACAACGCCGTCTATACATTGGGTAACCAGCAACATTCTCAGCCGTTTTATTTCTGAACTCTTTTGGATAAGCCCTTTGAACAAACACCGTCTTCCATGCAACATGAGTTTGGATTTATAACGCCACATGATCCGTGAATCATCCGTGAGCCTTGACAATTTCGTGCATTCCATTTTCAATTGTGGAATCAGGTAATTCAGCACAGACGATGGTGTCAATAGTGGCTGGATCTCTTATCTATCTCAGTTAAAATGAGTAAAAGGTGCATGTGTGGCAATTCTCTCTTTTGGAATTCAATAACATGTATGCCTGCGACTGTGCGTCCCAAAATGCCGCTCTTTTTAAGATCGTTATACATTAGTTTCTTCTTCATATTGAACACGCGTGCCACTAAATCTGGACGATCATGAGGCTTTTGTCGATTTCTTTGATAAATTTGTCTATGGATTCTAAAACAATACGGGCCAGTACCTGAAGCATGAGCACCCATAGAGGCAAAAGACAACGCACTGTTATATGACCTTATGTGTTCATTAAAGTGAGCTGACGATCTATCACTGCCATCTATAAGCTGTCTCATCTGATCTGGATATGGTTGAAGAGGCTCTAAAATTGCTTTGCCGTTGTGACAACAGTGAGTATAAATTCCACTTGTATTCTTCTCTGCATTGAAAAACAAGTGGGTAAGTGTGATCACAGATCGCACAGAGGGTTTAGTTTAATATTCCTTTCAAAGATCTTTATCCTTTTGCGAAATCTGTTAGTTCCACATTTCGAAACCAGGGGGCGCTTTCTATTCTACACAAACCTCTATCCGAACGAAACTCCGTTTTACAACCTATCCATAGGTATATTTGTAGAGGTGATCGGGTCTATAGAAAACTGGAAATTGTTTTAATCCCTTCAGTTTAGGTCTAAAATGAACGTACTATGTTTTCTTCCTCGTACTTGGGTGAATGTTAGAAAATATGTACATATTTATTTTCGAAAAAGACCGAGATAGGTAGGCGCCTCCTGTCGGTAAAAAGTGGAACTGAAATATGTAAGACTATGTGCATAATATGAAAGAGTGGTTAAAGTGGTGTCGGCAAAAGTTAGAAAAGTACCCACCGGGCGCAATGAGGGGAGGTTAGAAAAGTTGCTTAAAATACACAAGTTAAAACCCGGTGGGTAAGTAATATAAGACTTTTTGAAAATTTTATGATTTTTCGTGTGATCGCAAGTGTTCTGCTATACGTATGCAAAATTTCAAGTCTTCAACTTAAATAGGGGCTCAGTTAGAAAAAAAAACTTAATATACACAAGTTAGAGCCCAGAGGTTTAAATATAAGGCTTTTTCAAAATTTTATGATTTGTCGTTTGATGTGATGTGTCCAGCTATAAGTATACAAAATTTCAAGTTTTAAACTTAATTAGGGGCTCAGTTAGAACAAAAAGATTAAAATACACAAGTTGGAGCCCAGAGGGTTAAATATAAGAATTTTTCAAAATTTTACCATTTGTCGTTTGATGTGAGGTGTTCAGCTATAAGTATGCAAATTTTCAAGTCTTAAACTTAATTAGGGGCTCAGTTAGAACAAAAAGATTAAAATACACAAGTTAGAGCCCAGAGGGTTAAATATAAGACTTTTTCAAAATTTTATGATTTGTCGTTTGATATGAGGAATTCAGCTTTAAGTATGCAAAATTTCAAGTCTTAAACTTATTTAGGGGCTCAGTTAGAACAAAAAGATTAAATACACAAGTTGGAACCCAGAGGGTTAAATATAAGGCTTTTTCGAATTTTTTGCCCCAATCGTTTATGGGCCTCCTACCAGCAACCCGTGTGCAAAATTTCATAGCCATGCGCCCTTTGGTTTCCCAGTTTTTTGTGGTTACAAACATACGCGCACAGATTTTAATAGTATAGAAGATGGCAGATGAAAATGTATTTTGGCCGCAAATATATTGTTGAGAATTGAATCAAAATTTTCACCACTTTTAAACTCAGCGATAGGCATTCACTTTTTTTATGGGGATTCGAAAATGAGAGTTTTGCAATGATGACCAAAATTTTACTTTGAGATTGTTGCTGGATGATAAATAAAATTTTCTTTTTACTTGACGTTTAAATTGCTATCTTCAATGTTTTCCGCGCTTTTTTTGCTCAGTGGTTAGCTTACTGCCAATAAATTGAGAAGCTTGGGCCGATGCTAACGCGTTCGTTGCCAGAGAGTTTTGAGTGGGGGGACTGTGCAAAGTTTTCTTGACTTCTTTGCACGAGAAAGACAATTCAGTCACTCTCCCTTCAAAAGTACTCCCTGATGGTATTTTCCCTATAGCAACATCGGCAATATTGGCTGATGATTAACCATCAACATTCACCACCACCAATGTTTTCTGTAAATAACTCTATTATTCCTATATTGACATGTCTGAGATCATCTTTCTTGCTTTCTTGCTGAAATTACTTTTGTAAGTGATCCAAGTGCTGTTCAACAGTCATTTCCACTTAGCGATTTCACTTGCACGCGGATCACTGGTGGACCACGGACCACCGGTTGGCGATTTCCGGTCAAGAAGACTATTTTTAATCGATTCTCAACTTCATAAACTCCGTAGCCAGAACAATATTTTCGAAATGCGTTGTGCGTTCCATATACTATTTTATAAAGCATACAGGGTGCAATATGTTATCTATCGCCGACCTTTAATTTCTCAACCGTTGGCAGTAGACATATAGCTCCAATTACAAAAAAAGTTTCAAATGAGCTAAATATTCATGCTGTGGCATTATTTAAAGTAAAAAATCAATTTTACAAAAATTACGAAATCTAACATTTTATACTGTCCCCCAGTCCCTATAGTTATATTTAGTAAAAGTTTACACATATCATAACAAATATAACACAAAAAGTTTGACATCTGTACTGCAAAAATTGACACAGTTATTAAATTTCAAAATTTGAGACTTTTGCACATGATTTTACCTTTTATTGAGGGATCAGTTAAGAGATGAATTAAAGTAGTTCGAGATCAAAATCAGGGTGCAATGTCCTTCTTATGGCGATACCACCTTTAGCCAGTATCACCAAAGAGGGTTATTTCATCTAAAAATTTGAGCTAACTTTTATGGGTCGAACAACATTCAAACGTCAAAGTAGGTAGAATCGACAACCGGAAAATAAAACATACTCACTAAGGGCTAGATAAATGGCAGCGGAATTGCACCCTGATTTTGATCTCGAATGACTTTAATTCATCTTTAAACTGATCCCTCAATGAAAGACAAAATCATGTGCAAAAATCTCAAACTTTGAAATTTAATAACTGTGCCAATTTTTGTAGTACAGATGTCAAACTTTTTTTGTTATGTCTGTTATGATATATGTAAACTTATACTAAATATAACTATAGGGACTGGGGGACCGTATAAAAAGTTAGATTTTGTAATTTTTATAAAATTGATTTTTTACTTTAAATAATGCCACAACATGAATATTTACCTCATTTGAAACGTTTTTAGGTGCGTTCGTAATTATATAAATACGTAGCACCTATAGTCGTCGTTCAGTCCGTCCGTCCGTCTGTCCGTCCGTCTGTCCGCATGTAACAGAGCAAAAACTACCCAACCGAATGGTCTGAAATTTCAAATATATGATTGTTGCAAAATTTTGTCGAGCCATTTCAAATTTTATGAAAATCGGATGTATAGTTTAATTACAGGGACAGTCAAAAGTTTTTCTTTACATTACGGCCAATGGGAAAAATTATTGCAAGTACATTTTAATGATATTAGAGCCCTCCGAATGATCTGAAATTTTAAAGATATAATTGTTGCAAAATTTTGTCGAGCCATTTCAAATTTTATGAAAATCGGATGTATAGTTTAATTACAGGCACAGTCAAAATTTTTCTTTACATTACGGCCAATGGGAAAAATTATTGCAAGTGCATTTTAATGATATTAGAGCCCTCCGAATGATCTGAAATTTTAAAGATATAATTGTTGCAAAATTTTGTTGAGCCATTTCAAATTTTAGGAAAATCGGATGTATAGTTTAATTACAGGGACAGTCAAAAGTTTTTCTTTACATTACGGCTAATGGGAAAAATTATTGCAAGTGCATTTTAATGATATTAGAGCCGTCCGAATGATCTGAAATTTTAAAGATATAATTGTTGCAAAATTTTGTCGAGCCATTTCAAATTTTATGAAAATCGGATGTATAGTTTAATTACAGGGACAGTCAAAAGTTTTTCTTTACATTACGGCCAATGGGAAAAATTATTGCAAGTGCATTTTAATGATATTAGAGCCTTCCGAATGATCTGAAATTTTAAAGATATAATTGTTGCAAAATTTTGTCGAGCCATTTCAAATTTTAGGAAAATCGGATGTACAGTTTAATTACAGGGACAGTCAAAAGTTTTTCTTTACATTACGGCCAATGGGAAAAATTATTGCAAGTGCATTTTAATGATATTACAGCATTCCGAATGGTCTGAAATTTTAAAGATATAGTTGTTGCAAAATTTTGTTGAGCTATTTCAAATTTTAGGAAAATCGGATGTATAGTTTAATTACTGGGACAGTCAAAAGTGTTCCGTTACATTACGGGAATGGAAAAAAAATTATTGGAAGTGCATTTTAATGATGTATCAGACTATGCACTTTATGAAGTGCAAAAAATTATACATTCAGTACAATATGGGGTGCAAAAAATAATTATAAAACTAGTTATAGTACGAACGCACCTCATTTGCCACGTTTGACGAGCAATTTCCAACTTGTTGTAATTGGAACTATATGTCTACGACCAACGGTTGAGAAATTAAAGGTCAGCGATAGCTAACATATTGCACCCTGTATATGATGTTTTTCAGTTTTATTTTACTTCTTGAGTAACTCTTTATTTTTTCTTTAGTAAAGGGTGTTTTTTTACAGGACTGGTTTTGAAATTGGCAACACCGTTTTTGGTCACAATCAATTTGACAGCTGACAGATGGTTTGTGCTCAGTATGCTTTGTCATTTCACCATGAATTGACTTAAGGCAGAACAACCCTTGCAAATTGTAAAAAACGTTATCAGTTTATTGCGGCAGACATTCGGTGAGCGCATAATGGAGGATATTCCATCTCCGTTTTGATCACGTGATCAAGGTAAAAATTTCTAGCGTAAAGAAGGGAAGGTTCCGTAGACGTGTAATGTAAATAACAGCTGGCCAATGAAACAGTTCATGGGGCAAAGCAGTAATATCTTCCCTTCTTATCGCTTAGAAGTTCCTTGGGTAAATTACCGGTATCACGTGACTTTTTTCAGCCTCAAACCCATATTTGGAATATCCTCCATTTCGCGTAACGGCCCTGTGAACTGGCCTCCACGGTCATGTGATCTCATACCAATGGATTATTTTCTGTGGGGATTTGCGGAGTCACTGATCTACACCGATAAACCACAGACGTTGAATCGCTTGGAAATCAACATTCGGCACGTTATTGCTGATATACGGCCCCATCTGATCGGTAAAGTGGTCGAAAATTGGACTTCCAGATAATGTTTCATTCGAGCAAGCCCATGTGCCTGAAATAATTTTGAACACTAATGGCATACAATTATTTCTTTAATAGAACCAATATCATAATCATTAACATTAATTTTAAGTGTTTTATTTCATTTTAAATATGCATACCTCTAAAAAAATACCCTTTATATACAATTATAATTTAAAACATTATCACATTTAATATGTAATTTTTAGGATTTATTAAAGGATACAAGAAATCTTGTTTCCCTATACCAATGTTTCCTTCTGTGAAGCACCTGTTTTCGTTTCTAACCAAACAATAAAACAATAACAGTATACAAAATGCCAATGGGAAAGAACGGAATGCCAACTGTCTGTTTAAATTTTTGTTCGCAAAATATTATTTAGCGATTATTCCGAGAATAATAAAAATAAAATAAATGAAAGCGTTTATGTTACGTATACGGATATTCTATGCGCTAGAGCAATGGTGGCAAATCTTTTTACATCAGCGTCCCAATTAAAAAAAAAAATTATATGATAATGACGTGCTAACTCAAAATCAAATTTAATGGATCGACAAACAATAAACCAAAGTTACTTGAAAAATTTTTGTGTGGACTTTAAAAATATGGGGAACATGCATGTACGTATTATACTGCAATAATTATAAAACTAAATATATATTAGAAATAACTAAAAAAAGAAAAAAACCTAGAAAACAGGAATTTTGCTTTTTCAGAATTTAGTCTCACCACTAATGAAAAGAAAATAAATATACATATATACTATATGGTCAAAGGTGACCGGTCACTTGCGATTTTAGACTTTTTCTTAAATATCTAAAAAAATACATGAGGAATTATCTTGAAACTCCAGGTGTGTAAACAGAATAGTACAGATCATATATTTTCGAGAAAATTTTTTCCAGAAACTCTATAGGGGACAGTCAAGAAATTGAAAAAGAACGAATATCTTTTGGATAACCCTGTAAAAACTAACGTAGCAAAAGCGTTCAGCACAATAGATTATGATTAAGTGCCTTATTGCAATAAACTGTGTTCATTTTTATGAGAATAGCATGTATATTCGTAGAGAAATTAAAGTTTTTATAAAAAGAGTCCCAAATTTTGCCAAGTTTTTTGCATATAATTTATAGAGTTCTTAATATAAAAAAAAAGTTCTTTTGAGAAAATATGACAAACAACATTGTACACAATACCCTGCAATCAGAAGTAAAAAATAATATAAATTGGATGAAAAATGAGCAAATTTACTAAAAAATTTTCACTGCGCATGCGCGAACACAATCAAAATATAATGTGCATAATGTATTAGCTAAGTGTATGGAGCAACTTTCGTGAAAGTCTCAAAAACATAGCTTGAAAATTCTGAAAATTATCGTTGATAGAATAAGCTCGAAATCCATTGCTCCTAAAATGAAGCAAAAAGATGAGGGATTGTATTCATATATCCATTAATTAGTGCCAATATAGCATACACAATATTACACGTACTACTGTATTTAGCCCAGTGCATAGGGGGTTGAATTCGGAATTAATTAGGGGAAAGCTGGAAATTGTTTTAATCCCTTGTGTTTAGGTCTAGAATGAATATCCTATGTTTTCCCCCTCGTACTAGGTGAGCGTTAAGAAATATGTAAAGAATTATAGTCAAAAACACGTTTTTTTTGCATACCATAACAATATCTCAAAACAGCTAACTCTGTCAAAAACATTGTCAGTACAAATGTTGTAGAGCTTAAAATTCTGAGTAAAATGAGTACCTACTCTCAATACTTATGTTGAATTTTAAGGTCACAATTCTACTTCAAAGTTTTAGACCCATCATCAGGGGGATGACCTCAGAATTAATTAGGAGAAAACTGGAAATTGTTTTAATCCCTTCAGTTTAGGTCTAAAATGAACGTACTATGTTTTCTTCCTCGTACTTGGGTGAATGTTAGAAAATATGTACATATTTATTTTCGAAAAACACGTTTTTTTTAGTTTCCTTAACAATATCTCAAAACAGCTAACTCTATAAAAAACATTGTCAATACAAATGTTGTAGAGCTTAAAATTTTGAATAAAATGAATACCATCATTAATATTTTTGTCCAACATTAAGGTCGCAATTCTATTTCAAAATTTTTCAAATCAAGAGCTTGAAGCCAGGGAAGACCAAGTTAACTTAACAATATCTCAAATTGCGGACTTAATATTGAACAAAAATATTAAGTGTAGGTACTCATTTTACTCAGAAGTTTAGGCTCTATAACCTTTGTACTAACAATGTTTTTGATAGAGTTAGTTATTTTGAGATATTGTTACGTTAACTTGGTCTCTCCTGTCTTCAAGTTCTTGTTTAGCGATTAAGGCAAAATTTTGAAATAGAATTGCGACCTTAATGTTGAACAAAAATATTAATGATGGTACTCATTTTATTCAGGATTTTAAGCTCTACAACATTTGTATTGACAATGTTTTTTATACAGTTAGCTGTTTTGAGATATTGTTAAGGAAACTAAAAAAACGTGTTTTTCGAAAATAAATATGTACATATTTTCTAACATTCACCTAAGTACGAGGAAGAAAACATAGTACGTTCATTTTAGACCTAAACTGAAGGGATTAAAACAATTTCCAGTTTTATCCTAATTAATTCTGAGGTTATCCCCCTGATGATGGGTCTAAAACTTTGAAGTAGAATTGTGACCTTAATATTCAACATAAGTATTGAGTGTAGGTACGCGTTTTACTCAGAATTTTAAGCTCTACAACATTTGTATTGACAATGTTTTTGACAGAGTTAGCTGTTTTGAGATATTGTTATGGTATGCAAAAAAACGTGTTTTTGACTATAATTCTTTACATATTTCTTAACGCTCACCTAGTACGAGGGGGAAAACATAGGATATTCATTCTAGACCTAAACACAAGGGATTAAAACAATTTCCAGCTTTCCCCTAATTAATTCCGAATTCGGCCTTTTTTTGCTCCCCTACCACTGGGCTAATTTGGATATAGCCCTCATCTTTTTGCTTCATTTTGGGAATAACGGATTTCGAGCTTATTCTATCAAATCATTTTCAGAATTTTCAAGCTATGTTTTTGAGACTTTCACAAAAGTTGCTCTATACACTTAGCTAATACATTATGCACATTATATTTTGATTGCATTCGCGCATGCGCAGTGGAACATTTTTTAGTTGCTCATTTTTCATGCAATTTTTATTATTTTTTTAAATTTTGATAGCAGGGTATTGTGTACAATGTTGTTTGTCATATTTTCTGAAAAGAACTTTTTTTTTTTTTTTTTTTTATATAAGAACTCTACAAATTAAGCATTCTAAAGTTACATTTCATTGTATTATGAATTAAAAACTGTATTACTAGAAGTTTTCTTCTTTTTTCGTGAAAGTACGTGGTTGTTGTAGCGGATTTTAGGGTTACATTTTTAGTGTCACCCAAAGCCACAATACTTCATCTCTATTCTTTCTCTTTACTCCACGATTAATCTACTATTTTCCAACTATTTTTCCTTTACTGTCTACAGAAATGGCATACTTCATTTGCCAAAACTAAAAAAAAATTCGTAAAGAACTACAAAAAAAATTAATATATCTAAAATAAATTAAAATGCAGTTTTCAAACAAAGTGCATTTAAAAGCACTGTTTTTTCTCTATATGACGGTATAAAAATTGAAAATGTGCGATGCTTAGAAGTTTAAAAAATTGCTCTAGAGATTATCCCGTATAATGATACATCTGCTTAGTTTTACGCCTGGCTTATACAATGGAACGTTATTTTTACAGACCATATTTTAATTGCTGACCTTAAGAAATAGCATATCGGGGGGAAAAAAAAGAATGTGATTAAATGCGACTTCTGTTGTTACATCTTGGGCGATTAGTAATTAAAACCAGGTTCATACTTCATTAATTTTAAGAGAATACAAACTGAACAGGAATTATATCATAAGTGCTTCTTTTTGAGTTTTTATATTATTCACTTGAGAAAAGAATGATTTGGATGCATAGATAGACGGACAAATTGTTAAATAGAAAATACCATCTTCTTTAAATTGCTCTGGAATTAAATTTTAAGTTGGCACAATTTTATAATCAGCATTTTTACTTGTAATGTCTAATAACGTTTTTTTTAACAGTTTCGAAATATTTTCTTCTTTGATAAATTTTTGAGCTTACAGTGAGCTATATTGAAATTAAATAAGCCGCACTTAAAATTCTCCAATTTACAACTACAGTAAACTCCCGACTATCCGGCCTATTGTGGCGGAAGTGTTGGCCGGATAACAAAAAAGCCGGATAGGCCGGAGTTCTATAAATATTTACCCACTTCCTGCCACCACCTCACTATGATATTAAAAACACATATCACACATTTTAAGATAAATTTTATATATACAGTACATACAGTTTCAAAATAACCAAAACATTAACATAAAGAGTAAGCCTTATTCGTAAAAAAATGAGTAAATCTTATTTTACGTTTCAATAAATGATTGTACAAATAGGAAAAGTTATGGATTAGATAAAAGAAACAAAACTTACAGTTTTTTGTTTTTGAAAATGTCCTTGACAGATGATTGCTTTTCCTGGTTAGCCATCTCCAGCGACACAACGTCCCTCCATTTTCGCAAGCAGATTTGCAGTTCTGCCCCAATCGTCTTAAGCTACGTTCTGACGCGTATTTTGCCTCCTCTAGTATTCTTGGAAAATCTTTCATTCTGAACCCATCTGCGGTTTATTCACAAAAAAATGAGGGGAATCAACAATGGGTCAAGAGATAAGGAGCTCGACTCTACTTGAAGGAAAGGTTCCTCTTTTGCCGGACATCAGTCCCTTTCCTGCTAAAGTTGTTAAAAATCAAAGACACCGAAAAGCCACAAAAAACGAAGCCGACACTGAAATCAGTTAGAAGGATTGCGTACGCAGCCATAAGCTGTGTACGCACTATCCTTCTAACTGTAATCAGTGTCGGCTTCGTTTGTTCTGGCCACGCGGTGTCTTTGATTTTTAACGACTTTAGCAGGAAAGGGACTGATGTCCGGCAAAAGAGGAACCTTTCCTTCAAGTAGAGTCGAGCTCCTTATATCCTGACCCATTGTTGATTCCTCTCATACTTTTGTGAATAAACCGCAGATGGATCTAGTACAAAAGATCTTCCAAGAAAACTGGAGATGTGGGCAAAATACGCGTGCGTACGCAGCCTTAAACCCTTCCGAATGTGAGATGAGATTTTTCCCGTCATCCCCCTCCCCTTTTTACTCTGTTACTTCTCCCTGTGTCACCATTTCTACTATATCGTTGTCAGTTAATTCATTAACTTCGTCGTTTGACATCCATTCTGAAACATACTCTGCATCGACGTCGTCAGAGCCCGGTATATTTTTCAGCAACGAAAAAAGCTTATCGTTCTCGCCTCCCACTTCTTATTCCAACACGGGTTTATGTCCACCTTAATGGCACAAAAGAATTCTCCAAGACATTGCAATTACTATGTTTGGAATATCTTCCCATACTTCTGCCACCCACATTATGACATCTAACATGTTAATCTTTTTCAGAGTGGTTATGTAGTCTTCATTATTATGAATCGCTGATATCAACGAACGCAGAAGACGCCTGCGATATTTTTTCTTTAATCATTTCAAGTACTCCTGATCCATCGGCTGACAAATAACCGTCTAATTGGGTAGTAAAAATTCAGCTTTGATGTATCGCTCTGTGAGTTCATCAATGGACGGATGCGAAGATGCGTTGTCATGAATTAGCAGAATTTTCCTCGGAAAATTGCTGCATTGCGCATTTTTTTTTTTGATAGGGCGGATAGTACGGAGGGCCGGATAGTCGCGAGCCGGATAGTCGAGAGTTTACTATAATCGAATTTAGACAAGATGAGATAATAGAGAATATAGAAATATAGAAAATAGAATATCTCTATTCTAAAAAAAGTAACTAACGCTGTCACCGCCGAAGTAAATGAATTCTTTGTGACCAGGGGTCTTTCTTCGTTAATATTAAGTAAACTATTGTACACAAAAATAAAAAAAATCTGCAGTATTATACAAAAATGTTTGATAAACACGCTGATGTAGACAGTTTTAAATCGAATAATTATTTTAAGATATGTTTAATGTTAAAATTGGCCAAAGTCGTTAATTAAATTGTTTTTATAGGAGCAAAAACTATACTTAAGAATTTAATCATTTTTTTCTAAGCATATGCATTAGAAGCTCCTGGTGTGCAGACAGTATTTAGTTTTTTTATTTGACTAATTTTTTGAGGGTTTATTTCCATTTTAAATTCAAATTTTCAGAATTTCGAGAGATATTTTTTACATATTTTAGAAAAGGTTATTATTTTAAATTGTTACTAATTATAAAAACAGCGCAAAAAATATATTTTCTTCGAATTAAAAATTTATTTACACGTGACTCTTATAAATAGAAGAAAACTTTAATTAGAATTAAATTATTACGTATTAAAAACAGGAAATTATTGAAAACTACATCATAAAAACTATACTTATACGTGAATTTTAAAAGAGAAAGGAAAAGTTAAAATAATAAATTCATTAATATGCGTTAAAAGCCGTAACTGGAAGAAATTATGTCATATTTAATATGACAAAATAATAATATTGCCAAACAGTTTAAATTTAAAAATATATTTACACGAGACATTTATTTGATATTTTAAGATGATCTTTTTAACTAACGTTGTGAATTCAAAGACAGCGCAAATAACATTTCCTTTCTAACAACAAAAGTATTTTCATGTGAATATTAAAAAGAGAAAGACAACTTTAGTGTAAATTACGTCATATTTAAAACGATACATTTAAAATGTCTTATTTAAAAGAACTTTCTGATAGCGTTAAAAAATACTGGGAGACAAAGACTCTGTTTGCTTAATTCATTTTATATTAGCTTATTTTCAGATATATTACAGATCTTATTTAATCAAAGACAAAAACAGTCATTGGATCTCTTAACAGCAGCTTATTCGGCTTTAAAATTACCCAGTCAAAGGGAAATGAATGGAAACCCGTTTACAGGAGGATCGCCCCCTGTAAACGGACTTTTTAATTACAATTCAATATTCTGTAATCTTTTTTAAGCCGGTCAAATTAGCGTGTTTTTAGAGTCTGCAGTGTCTGAACGGGGTTGACGAGCATAGCTCGAAGGTAGTAGAGCCCCCTAGTTTAGAAAATAAAAACAAAACATAATTAGATCAATAGAAACAAACGATTTTGTTTATATGCCTTTACACTTCCGGTATACTTGAAAATAAATTATGACTCCGGTGCGACTTTGTATGTCTATTTGCTGTTTGAAGTTCGTAAACATGCTTAGATTTCTACGATATTTATATTTGTTATCGAGGTTCACTACAGCATGTTCTCTATCTAAATAATGAGTTTAATTTTTATAGTTAGTTTATAGAAATACTCAAAAATATATTATGGAGACACATTATTGTCTGATGGGAATAATTGCTTGGAGTCGATTTCGGCTTTTTGCAATATCAACTTATTCATATTTTACTTACCCATCATGCGTAGTATAGGGTAAGTCTTGTAATCGTTTTAAAAATAGGAAATTTGTTTTGACGGATTTACACGTTTCAGACACTGGAGATTCCGAAAAACATGCTTTTAGAAGAAAAAATTTGCCGTCCGTCTGGGTGTGTGTGTGTGTGTCTGTGTGACTTTAAACGCTCTATCTCCTGAACAAATAGAGATAGAGAGTTAAAATTTGGTGTGTACTTAGGAAGTAATAATGGAAAGAAGCTTATTGAATATCAGCAACCTCGATTATCCAGAACTATTTTTTTCGGACTCTCGAAATATTTTTTCTGATAAAAGGTATACAAAAATTTCCGATATTCTCTATTTGAAGAAGTGAATATAAAAGAAAATAAAAAATCATAAATTTTGCATAAAGAATGAAATCGATCGGATAATTAGTTGCCGAGATATTTTTGTAATCATATTTTTCACAGTCTTCGATTTTTTATGACCCTATATTTCATTCAAATTTAAATTCAAAGATATATTTTAATTGGAAATAATGAGACACTTAATCCAACGCATCCTCCATACGAATCTCTTTTACGAATGTTTGATGGGTGATAGTGTGTTCCTTGTTCTCTCCAAATCAAACAATGCTTACTATCGCTTTGAAGGCTAAACTGAAACTCATTTGTGACGAGAACACGCTCCATTGATCATCCGTCCAGTAAACATGTTGACGTGCCCGCCTTAAACGTTCCCCCCGGAGACATGATCTGAGCGGCATACAAATATCTGGTCGCATCGCGTAAAGACCACGTTCATGAAGCTTTCTACGCACAGTAGACGTTGATACCAACCTTCCAGTGGCTGCAGCAAGGACAGATTTAAGATGATAGAGGGTTGCTGTTCTATTCCTTCGTACACATAACCACAAATATCGGTCATCGATGCTTGTCATAGCTCTTGCTCGTCCTTTGCTGAACCTTCTAGAGGCTGAACCAGTGGTTTGAAATTGTTGCTCTGATGACAAATGTAATGTCGTATATGATATAAGCTAGTCGTTGGGGGCCACCGTAATACTTACCCATCACGGATATACATAATATTAAATATGAAAATAAAACATGTGATACATGCTAAGCATTGTATTATGTTACTTTATTCGTATTTAATTTACTCGGACTCCCTTAAATTTAATTAATATAATCCCTTAGCTAATATTACTTTTTGTTGCATTAAAATATCTTAATTTGTTGATTTTCTGTAAGCAAGTAAACACTATTGGTTTACAATGGAAGTATATGGGAATTTGGCGAAATATTGGAGATACCGCCAATTTGGCGTCACTTTTGGCGACTCATCTTTGCCGACAAATTTGGCGATATATCGCCAAGTTGTCAACAAACTTGGCGGTATTTGGCGACAGAAGAAGGTCCCCCCTTTGGTAACCCCCCTTATACGTATGGAGATGCATTAAATGCTTGACAGTAGTAGGAAAATAAGAGTTCTGGGACAGGAGGATGCGGTGCGGCACCGCAGCACCGCATCCTCATACCGTCCCCCCTCCGACACCGCCCCCTAGCGGGAAAAAATAAATTTCTGCTCTAACATGAGAGTTGAACGTTAGATCGACTAGATTATCATGCTATAAGATGAAGATTAAATTTACATTTGAATTTTGAACAACTTTTACCTTAATCAGTATTATTAATTAAGCAAAACAATGGAAAATATCAATTTTTAATGAAAAAGCTGAATTTTTTCAAGTACAAGATCAGAATATACTTTTAAATGGTGAAAGTTAAACGCGTATATTTTAATTTTGAACAATCTTTACCTTAATGAGTATTATTAATTAAGCAAAACAATGGAAAATAACAATTTTTAAGGGAAAAAGCTGATTTCTGTAGATTTTCTTTCAATTGTAAGATCAGAATAACAAATTAAATGGAGAAAGTTAAACATATATTTGAATTTTGAACAACCTTTACCTTAATGAGTATTATTAATTAAGCAAAACAATGGAAAATAACAATTTTTAAGGGAAAAAGTTGATTTCTGTAGATTTTCTTTTAACTGTAAGATCAGAATATCGACTTAAATGGAAAAAGGCAAACATATATTTCAATTTTGAACAATCTTTACCTTAATCAGTATTATTAATTAAGCAAAACAGTGGAAAATATCAATTTCTTAGGAAAAAAGCTGATTTCTGTAGGTTTTATTCAACTACAAGATCAGAATATCAACTTAAATGGAAAAAGTAAAACATATATTTGAATTTTGAACAATCTTTACCTTAATGAGTATTATTAATTAAACAAAACAATGGAAAATATCAATTTCTTAGGAAAAAGCTGATTTCTGTAGATTTTATTCAACTACAAGATCAGAATATCAACTTAAATGGAAAAGGTTAACCATATATTTGAATTTTTAACAATCTTTACCTTAATGAATATTATTAATTAAGGAAAACAGTGGAAAATATCAATTTCTTAGGAAAAAAGCTGATTTCTGTAGATTTTATTCAACTACAAGATCAGAATATCATCTTAAAAGGAAAATTTATAATTTTAAAATGATATTTTAAATATAGTGTATAATGGTTGGCATCCATTATAATACTGTTTAAAATATCATTTTTTGAAACTTTTTCATAACTTTTTTGTAAATTTTTTTCAAACATTTTTGCAATTTTTTTTCACAAATTTTGTAATTTTTTTTTTATTATTTTCATGTTATAATTTTTTTTTTTTACTTTTGTAATTTTTTTTTTGGTAAAAATATTTTTTGTAAAAAAAATTTTTGTAAAAATATTTTTTGTAAAAAAAATTTTTGTAAAAATATTTTTTGTAAAAAAAATTTTTGTAAAAAAATTTTTTGTAAAAAAAATTTTTGTAAAAAAATTTTTTGTAAAAAAATTTTTTGTAAAAGATTTTTTTTGTAAAAATATTTTTTGTAAAAATATTTTTTTCACTTTTGAAAAAAAAAGAAAATCTATGTGTAATTTTTTTCCCTACTTTTCTAAAAACTCACATTTGTAAGAAGAAAAAAATGTTATGTTGTATTTTTTTTTTAATTTTGTGAAATTTTGTCTTTTACTCTTGCAAATTTTTTATTTTGTAAACATTTTTGTAAATATATCTAGAAAACTTTGTGAACATGGATATTTTTTCATTCATCTGTTAATTTTTATCTATTCTTATGAAATTTTTTAAGATGGGACAGCGTTTTTCGTTTAAAATATTAGGAGATATAAATAAACACATCGATAAGTGCAGATAAAAGAATATGTATTATAACAATTTAAGGAATACATTATGAATAATATCCAAATTCATTGTGGTTACGAGAATCATGGGTAACAAAAATTTCTTTACATCCACTGTGTGCCTTCGAAATTTCAATTTTGGGATAATGTGGTAACTCTTATGCAAATAGGTTGAGTACATAGTCTAAATCTCTTCCTTGATTGTTAAATTCTTCAAACGTCTGGTTATTTCTTGAATATCTTCACAAAGTTTACATACAGCTGGTGATAGACTATATGATGTAGTATGCATTTTTGATTCATATTTTCTTGAAAACGGCTTTTGCCAATCTTCACAAGTATAGGGTTTTTCATCTGTATGGATCTGTGTATGTTCTTTTAAATTCCATTTACTTAAAAATTGTTTGTAGCAAATAGAACACATCTGTGAGAGAAATAAATGTAAACAATTAGAATTCTCTTCAATGATATGGATAAAAAACATTTGTTAAAGTACAAACAATAAAATATTTGATTTTAAATTTACTCTAATTACGTTTCATATATGAATATTTAGGTATTTCATATCTAAGTACTTACATATTTATTATTCTTTAACTCTATATGTGCTAAGAGCGAATCATTCAGATCATCCATTTCTGATAAAGAGGATTGCTGCTGTTTTGATTCATCTTGCTGCAACATCTGTACAATAAAAGAAATATATTTATATACTTAGGAAAGGTTTAATATATAAGTAATCATTTATTTATTTATTTTTATTAATACATATATGTTGTAATGATATACTAAACTTACTTTATTCACTAACAAAGAAATCGATTCCTCACTTGAATTAAAATCTGGAAATTTATCAGAGTTGCTCACTTAAAGTCACCTTCTCTTCCAAGTTTAACAGTTGAAATGAGAAATACTGCGCTGCTTTTCGAAAATTTATATTATTCTCAATCGTTTTGATTACGTGACAACTCACTCATGCGTACAAATCAGTAGTATAATATATGTTATCAAGAAATTATGTTATAAGAATCTGATAATTATTAGAAAAGTGTGAAGCATAAATCATTCTGTGATATTGATAAGTGATGTAGTAAAAATTCATATAGTTTAGTTTTGAAAATAGGTCATTTAAAATATGAAATGTTAAAATTAAAGATTATATTCATGTAGGCTATGTATCAATAGAACTATAAACACACTAGTATTAATATTTTAAGCAACTTGATGGATGATAATTCAGAAATCTTAGAAGTGTAAGATGAAACATATGATAATTTGATTAATAATATAGACTGAATAACTCGGACTAATTTTAATATATCAAGTGATTGTAGCAATAAGAAATGTCTTGTAGGACCAATTCATATAAGGTGAAAATTGAGTATAATCAATTTTTAACTCTATTGCTGTCCTAAGTGTATATCTATCTTAATTGTGTAATGTAAAAATATACAAGGGAAGAATCAAGTCCAATGTCGATAAATATTGTGGTATTGGTTTAAAAAATGAAAAATCATCGAATTTCACTGAATCAGAAAGTATAAAAATTTGATTAAATAATGTTTTGAGTATAAAAATTAAGTTCAAATGTGATAAATTATGGAAATTAGTTTGTAAACTCTTATTTTTATATGTACAATCATGAAAAAAGAAAAACATTAATGTGAAATTTCCAGTTAAATAGTAATGTTTGCTAATAAGAAGGGATTATAGAATTTAATTGGGTAGATAAAATTTAGACGGATCATAATAAAATTATATGGTAAACGTTAGGTTTTTAATATGAAATTAATAAAATATAGTTAACTCATGTTTCATTCGATAAGAAATTAAAAAAATTATAAACTTAAAAAAATATACAATATGTATTTTAAAATTTTAGTAAAATCGTTTTGACTTGATGAGATAGAGTCAAGTCAAGAAACATCACAAGTTGATATGGCAAAAATAAACGACAAAAGCTTTTTCAGTTGAACAATATTTATTCATCATTTTCAACAGTTATAGGAGGACATATACATTTTTAAAATATACAGATATTCAAATCAAGTTTATGACTTAACAAAGTTTGCATTTTTCATTTATGCATGTTGATCAGATGATGGATAAACTCTCTCTGGAGATAAAAGATAATTTTACAGTGTTTACAACTACATTTCTTAGGGTGAACTTTTTTTATGATGTAAAAATTCAACTTCATCGTACAATTTAATGTTGCAGTATTTACATTCATATTCCTTGGGATGAACTTTTTTATGTTTAGTTAAAGCAAACTTTGTTAAAAAAGAGTTGGAACATTTATCACAATCATAAAACTTCTTATGAGATCTCTTGTGAACTGTTAACAGACAATTTTGTAAATAATCTTTCCCGCATTGATCGCATTTATATGTAGTAGATGTCCTGGAATGAGTTACACTATGTCGTTTTAAATCACTGCTTTGAATGAATGTCTTTGAGCATATTTCACATTCAAAGGGCTTTTTCTCCAAATGGGATATTTGATGTCTGTTTAATGTATTCTTTTTGGAATAGGATTTCTCGCATTGATTGCAAGTAAAAGATGGTTTTAGTTGTTCTGGTGAAGAGGGTATTATTTCAATGTTCGAAGCATGTACTTCTTGGCTGGGTATAGCTGATTTCATATCCTTTAAGTAAGATTGACTTGAATCTTCCTCTGTTAAAGACATTTCTTGCATATTACTCATTTTAGTTAAACTAGAGAATATAAGCTGACGTCTTCATATAACGAAAACAGCAAACAGTATGAAAAATTCCACTCGTTTCACTCAATGCTATAAAATTATAGGAGGCGCTGTTGTTTTTTAGCTCATAGGATTAGTTTGAAAAGCGAAAAACGCTGAATTTCGTTAAATCTGAAAGTACTGGATTTGATTAAATAATGCTTTGTGTATAAAAATTAAGCTCGAATATAGAAAAATCCAGTTAAATGTAATAGAAATAAGGATATTAATTTGTAAACTCTCATTTTTTATGCACATTCATGAAAATATTTTTTAAATGTGAAATTTTCAGTCATTGATTAGATTAAAATTAATTTATTTTTGTTTAGTAATGAGTATTTCTGGAAGTGTGTCTTATTGAAAGTTTAAAATTCTACATAGCTAGCATCTAAAAGGATGATTCTCAAACTAGTGTAAAAGTTAATCAAATTCGTTTAAATTCGTCTTTTTCATTAAAAATCATATTTTCCTTTTGTTATTTGTTCAATTATTAAAATTCATTAAGGTAATGGTTGTTCAAAAACTAAAATATATGTTTAACGTTCCTCATTTAAGTTATTATTCTTATCTTGTAGCTGAAAAAAGAAAATCTAAAGAAATCTGTTTTTATTTTTCTTCTTAAAAATTGATATTTTCCATTGTTTTGTTTAATTATTGATATTGAGGTTGAACGTGTTAAATACAGTTCGTTCTGTGATTAAACAAATTTTCTGTTAAAAGGGTTTATATAATTTCAAGTAAAAGCAATTTGAAAGTGAATACATACTATTTAATAAAAAAAATTCTCGTATAGAAACTAGTGTTGAAAAACATGTGTTATGTTAAAAATGCACTTAATATTTACATATTGAAGTGAAATTTTTTAAAAGTGTGGCTAAGTATGTGAAATGTAGTTTCAGCACAGGTATAGTTAATTCATCTGTTGATAAAAATTGCCTATCCAATAATAAATAAATAATTATTCATTAAACTGTAAAATTATGCTTGTAATAATGTAAAAATATTGATACTTTCTTTTATACATCTTGAAAAATGAACAAATCGTCAACATATCGATATTTTGTAAACAAGTGACGTAACGCTATTGTATCCTCCTCCCTTCAAGGGGGGAGAAACGCAGGATTTTCTTATGAGTTTGAAGAGAGCGTAGATGTAATTCATGAAAGGGGGGCGGGAAATCTGGTTATTTTTACTTTTAGAAGAAATGTGATGATGAAACATAATCCTACAGTAGTCTAAACACTGTAAAATCAATTAGGTTGTTGTAAAATTACTAAGTGTAAGATAAAATTGGGTATTTACCTAGAAATATCCACATTTAAAATGCAGTAAAATTAAGTTAATTGGTTTGAAAACTCGAAATTTTATATGAAAATGATAAAATTTAAAGCCAATAACGAATAAAAACGTTGGATAGGTTCGAAGTATTATATAAAGATGTAAAAATCATTATTGGATTAATAAAATTAATCTTTTTTCTTTAAAAATTCGATATTATTCTTTGTTATTTGTTTAATTATCAAAATTTATTAAGGTAATGGTGGATCAAAAACTAAATTATATGTTTAAATTTTCCTTTTAAGATGATATTCTGATCTTGTAGTTGAATAAAATCTACAGAAATCAGCTTTTTTCCTAAGAAATTGATATTTTCCACTGTTTTGCTTAATTAATAATACTCATTAAGGTAAAGATTGTTCAAAATTCAAATATATGGTTAACCTTTTCCATTTAAGTTGATATTCTGATCTTGTAGTTGAATAAAATCTACAGAAATCAGCTTTTTCCTAAGAAATTGATATTTTCCACTGTTTTGTTTAATTAATAATACTCATTAAGGTAAAGATTGCTCAAAATTCAAATATATGTTTTATTTATCCATTTAAGTTGATATTCTGATCTTGTAGTTGAACAAAACCTACAAAAATCAGCTTTTTTCCTAAGAAATTGATATTTTCCACTGTTTTGCTTAATTAATAATACTCATTAAGGTAAAGATTGTTCAAAATTCAAATATATGTTTGACTTTCTCCATTTAAGTCGATATTCTGATCTTACAGTTAAAAGAAAATCTACAGAAATCAGCTTTTTCCCTTAAAAATTGTTATTTTCCATTGTTTTGCTTAATTAATAATACTCATTAAGGTAAAGGTTGTTCAAAATTCAAATATACGCGTTTAACTTTCACCATTTAAAAGTATATTCTGATCTTGTACTTGAAAAAATTCAGCTTTTTCATTAAAAATTGATGTTTTCCATTGTTTTGCGTAATTAATAATACTGATTAAGGTAAAAGTTGTTCAAAATTCAAATGTAAATTTAATCTTCATCTTATAGCATGATAATCTAGTCGATCTAACGTTCAACTCTCATGTTAGAGCAGAAATTTATTTTTTCCCGCTGGGGGGGCGGTGTCGGAGGGGGTGCGGTGTCGCAGGGGGGTGGAAGGTGGTGTCGGAGGGGGTGCGTGATGCGGTGCCGGAGGGGGGACGGGATGAGGATGCGGTGCGGCACCGCAGCACCGCATCCTCCTGTCCCAGAACTCTTATTTTCCTACTACTGTCAAGCATTTAATGCACCTCCATACGTATAAGGGGGGTTACCATAGGGGGTACCTTCTTCTGTCGCCAAATACCGCCAAGTTTGTCGACAACTTGGCGATATATCGCCAAATTTGTCGGCCAAAATGAGTCGCCAAAAGTGACGCCAAATTGGCGGTATCTCCAATATTTCGCCAAATTCCCATATACTTCCATTGTAAACCAATAGTGTTTACTTGCTTACAGAAAATCAACAAATTAAGATATTTTAATGCAACAAAAAGTAATATTAGCTAAGGGATTATATTAATTAAATTTAAGGGAGTCCGAGTAAATTAAATACGAATAAAGTAACATAATACAATGCTTAGAATGTATCACATGTTTTATTTTCATATTTTATATTATGTATATCCATGATGGGTAAGTATTACGGTGGCCCCCAACGACTAGTTTATATCACATACGACATTACATTCGTCATCAGAGCAAGATAAAACAATAATTTAAAAAAGTATAAAGAAGCTAAAGCGATCAAGAAGTAATCCAACAAAACTTAAAAAATACACAATCGTCAGACCTATGAGTTCATATTCGAACATGTTCTCTATTAAAATAGTTTTTATAATCCATCTACGCCTCATACACTGGTTTCCAAAAATCAAGGAAAAATCACCAAAAGAGCGATTACTCGTTCAAAAATTAACCTATCGGTATGATATTTGTATATGTTGATTAAAATAGATGCTGATTAAAATTACAAGATGCAAATTAGTGGCGCTGCAATCGGATTGCGTCATCAGGGCGGAGCATAAAAATGCATGCTAGAGATTACGGCTGCTGGTGTCGCTGTGATTATGAGATAAGAAAACTGAGATAGCCTATTCATTAGTATGACCTCGAGGTATCATTTATCCGCATAACTGCGATATAGAGCTATTGGAAGATTAGATGTAAGCCAAAGTCAGACAGAGGTGGCCAGTTGGCTAAATGTGAGTCCTTCTGTTGCTCATAGGCTTTGGCAACAATTTCAAACCACTGGTTCAGCCTCTAGAAGGTTCAGCAAAGGACGAGCAAGAGCTATGACAAGCATCGATGACCGATATTTGTGGTTATGTGTACAAAGGAATAGAACAGCAACCCTCTATCATCTTAAATCCGTCCTTGCTGCAGCCACTGGAAGGTTGGTATCAACGTCTACTGTGCGTAGAAAGCTTCATGAACGTGGTCTTTACGCGATGCGACCAGATATTTGTATGCCGCTCAGATCATGTCTCCGGAGGGAACGTTTAAGGCGGGCACGTCAACATGTCCACTGGACGGATGATCACTGGAGCGTGTTCTCGTCACAAATGAGTTTTAGTTTAGCCTTAAAAGCGATAGTAAGCATTGTTTGATTTGGAGAGAACAAGGAACACACTATCACCCATCAAACATTCGTAAAAGAGATTCGTATGGAGGATGCGTTGTATTAAGTGTCTCATTATTTCCAATTAAAATATATCTTTGAATTTAAATTTGAATGAAATATAGGGTCATGAAAAATCGAAAACTGTGAAAAATATGATTACAAAAATATCTCGGCAACTAATTATCCGATCGATTTCATTCTTTATGCAAAATTTATGATTTTTTATTTTCTTTTATATTCACTTCTTCAAATAAAGAATATTGGAAATTTTTGTATACCTTTTATCAGAACAAATATTTCGAGAGACCGAAAAAAATAGTTCTGGATAATCGAGGTTGCTGATATTCAATAAGCTTCTTTCCATTATTACTTCCTAAGTACACACCAAATTTTAACTCTCTATCTCTATTTGTTCAGGAGATAGAGCGTTTAAAGTCACACAGACACACACACACACCCAGACGGACGGCAAATTTTTTCTTCTAAAAGCATGTTTTTCGGAATCTCCAGTGTCTGAAACGTGTAAATCCGTCAAAAAAAATTTCCTATTTTTAAAACGATTACAAGACTTACCCTATACTACGCATGATGGGTAAGTAAAATATGAATAAGTTGATATTGCAAAAAGCCGAAATCGACTCCAAGCAATTATTCCCATCAGACAATAATGTGTCTCCATAATATATTTTTGAGTATTTCTATAAACTAACTATAAAAATTAAACTCATTATTTAGATAGAGAACATGCTGTAGTGAACCTCGATAACAAATATAAATATGTAGAAATCTAAGCATGTTTACGAACTTCAAACAGCAAATAGACATACAAAAGTCGCACCGGAGTCATAATTTATTTTCAAGTATACCGGAAGTGTAAAGGCATATAAACAAAATCGGTTGTTTCTATTGATCTAATTATGTTTTGTTTTTATTTTCTAAACTAGGGGGCTCTACTACCTTCGAGCTATGCTCGTCAACCCCGTTCAGACACTGCAGACTCTAAAAACACGCTAATTTGACCGGCTTAAAAAAGATTACGGAATATTGAATTGTAATTAAAAAGTCCATTTACAGGGGGCGATCCTCCTGTAAACGGGTTTCCATTCATTTCCCTTTCACTGGGTAATTTTAAAGCCGAATAAGCTGCTGTTAAGAGATCCAATGGCTGTTTTTGTCTTTGATTAAATAAGATCAGTAATATATCTGAAAATAAGCTAATATAAAATGAATTAAGCAAACAGAGTCTTTGTCTCCCAGTATTTTTTAACGCTATCAGAAATTTCTTTTAAATAAGACATTTTAAATGTATCGTTTTAAATATGACGTAATTTACACTAAAGTTGTCTTTCTCATTTTAATATTCCCATGAAAATACTTTTGTTGTTAGAAAGGAAATGTTATTTGCGCTGTCTTTGAATTCACAACGTTAGTTAAAAAGATCATCTCAAAATATCAAACAAATGTCTCGTGTAAATATATTTTTAAATTTAAACTGTTTGGCAATATTATTATTTTGTCATATTAAATATGACATAATTTCTTCCAGTTACGGCTTTTAACGCATATTAATGAATTTATTATTTTAACTTTCCCTTTCTTTTTTAAAATTCACGTATAAGTATAGTTTTTATGATGTAGTTTTCAATAATTTCCTGTTTTTAATACGTAATAATTTAATTCTAATTAAAGTTTTCTTCTATTTATAAGAGTCACGTGTAAATAAATTTTTAATTCGAAGAAAATATATTTTTTGCGCTGTTTTTATAATTAGTAACAATTTAAAATAATAACCTTTTCTAAAATATGTAAAAAATATCTCTCGAAATTCTGAAAATTTGAATTTAAAATGGAAATAAACCCTCAAAAAATTAGTCAAATAAAAAAACTAAATACTGTCTGCACACCAGGAGCTTCTAATGCATATGCTTAGAAAAAAATGATTAAATTCTTAAGTATAGTTTTTGCTCCTATAAAAACAATTTAATTAACGACTTTGGCCAATTTTAACATTAAACATCTCTTAAAATAATTATTCGATTTAAAACTGTCTACATCAGCGTGTTTATCAAACATTTTTGTATAATACTACAGATTTTTTTTATTTTTGTGTACAATAGTTTACTTAATATTAACGAAGAAAGACCCCTGGTCACAAAGAATTCATTTACTGCGGCGGTGACAGCGTTAGTTACTTTTTTTAGAATAGAGATATTCTATTTTCTATATTTCTATATTCTCTATTATCTCATCTTGTCTAAATTCGATTACAGTAAACTCTCGACTATCCGGCTCGCGACTATCCGGCTCTCCGTACTATCCGCCCTAGCAAAAAAAAAAAAAAAAAAAAAAAAATGCGTAATGCAGCAATTTTCCGAGAAAAATTCTGCTAATTCATGACAACGCATCTTCGCATCCGTCCATTGATGAACTCACAGAGGGATACATCAAAGCTGAATTTTTACTACCCAATTTGACGGTTATTTGTCAGCCGATGGATCAGGAGTACAGTGGTGGGCTTCAAATAATTTAACAATCGGTTCGCTTCCCGAACGATTTTTGATGTACAAAAATGAAAGAAAAATGAAGCACGACACATAGTTTAAGAAACACTTTCCAATATTATAAGAACATTGTAAAAAAAAAAAAAAAAACTTTGATCCTTTGGTACAGTGAAAAAAATCTTGAAACATGTTACCTTATAAAAAGACTTTAATACATATTCTGAAATCATGAAACCCAGATCATAATTTCTATCAGAAAATGCCTCAAAACAATCAGGGCTTAATTTCTTACAAAAAAATAGTACCGAGCCCTAATATTCTGCAATGCCAACAGCCGTAGCGTGTTGTCAGTACCGGAGCCCTAATATTCTGCAATGGTAACAACCGTAGCGTGCTCCCCCGTCACTCCAATATGCATATTTATATTTCATACATTATTTGCAAAATTTAAAGCATTTTTTTTCTTTAGCAAAATAAAAATTTTAAATATATTTACCTGCATATACTTAGTTGTCAACTATTTCTGTTTTTAGTTATCATTCCATCCGAATAGAAATTTTTGTCTAATTTTAAAGTTAATTAATTGAATAATTCTGCGATTCTATGATAAGGATTAGGATTCAGAAATAGTGTTAACACAAAAAAAGAATAGTTTCGCAGCTATGCATTTTTGTAAAAAATGAATGAAATTTACAGAAATTAATATTTATATGCTGAAGAATGGAACAGCGTTTTTCAATTTCCTACAGAATATGCTTACCATAAACTATAATCGATTCCTTCCGCATAACAATCTTTCGAGGTTAGTTCTTGAAAATCAGATTAATTGAAAATTTTGATACCGTTATCGAAAGATTCTATGCTTTTATAGAAAAAGAGGTAACACTGCTCGATTGCTTTCTATCAGAATAACGATACATGGCAATTGTATCTACGTACAAATGAAAGTAAACTTCGTAAATCTGCAGAGCAGAGCCTTAGCATGGACATCGTTCATGTTACAAAATAAACGGAAAAATCACTAACGTGATTTTTATACTCGTACAAAATAGAAGACTAAAAACCTCAAACAAACAAAACCTCAAGCAGATGCTCATTAGCTAAAAACAGAAAATATTCTTTTCAGGTTCGATATCTAAATCAAAAAGTAAAATAAACCAGACATTTAAAATTGATCGTAATGTCAGAAAAGAAAATTGAACTGTAAGCAAATTCATTGTTCAGTTTCTTGATTGGCACAGGCATCCCAGACATAAATTTGCAAATAGAATAGAAAAATTCGATTCGTGTTTCCCTTTATTCTGAGCAAAATAGCCTTAAAATGATTTGAAATAAAATAGAATACGTAATTTTTAAGGAGGATTTTTTCCCCTATACATGAATGAATAAAATTTTGAATGTAAGACAGATTGAGCTTCAGCCAACCTAAGCCCAAATACAGATATAAAAATTGAGAGTTGAAACATCTCCTTACGTCTCGTATAAGTGTTTGATAAAAAGGAATGCAAAAGCTTGGAGATGGGAAGGAAAGGAAAGGGGAATTTAGGCTTCGGTTTTTCGGAAGCGCTATTGCACTGGGCTTCGGAGCCCTGTATTTATGAGCTCCTGTGAATTCCAACCAATATTTAAATACTTACTAAAAACAGAGAAGTGTCGGAGCTAAGCTCCGGTGGGCTCCGGCACAAATTAAGCCCTGAAAACAATATGATAAAAAAATAGCAGAAATGTAAGTTTAAGAATTAACCCATGTTCATGACCTAAAGTTGTATATAACATATTTAGAAAAATATTATCCATGCTATAGCGAGTGAGACAAATTTTTGCACGACCAAAACTTCTCAAGTTATGGCATTTAGAAATTTTATGAATTTTTAGCATTTCTTAGTACAAAAAACAGGCCAGACAACGCTGGAAATTCGTAAAATACAAAGTATCATGATTCGGCAAGTTTAGATCATACAATGTCTTTCCATTTGTTAGAGCTGGAAAAATACACTGCTCAAAACAATTAAAGGATATTGCAGTTTTAGGTGGATTTTGTATCTGGTAAACTGTTTAGCTGATTGATACATGGTCGACAGACATAGTAGGTTATATGAAAATAAATTACACATGTTTGGCAGAAAAAAGTGCATTTTGTTGCGCATTTGTGTACTAAAGAAAAAAAACACAATTTGTGCATATGAGAAAAAAAGAATAAGAAAAGGTGTTTTCTTCAAAGAAAATCATTTTCAGTAGGGGGTATGGTTTCCACGGGCGGCCAGCAACGTTGAACACCTTTGAGGCATGGACTCAATGAGGCTATTAATGACGAGTTGGGGTATTCTGCCCCACTCTTCCAGAAGAGCTCTTTCCAGTTCTTGGAGAGTTTGTGGGGGTTGTTGGCAGCCAGAAACTCGTCTTCCTAGAGCGTCCTAAACGTGCTCGATTGGATTCATGTCTGGAGAACACGCTGGCCATTCCATTCGAACGATTCCTTCCTCGAAAAGGAAATCCTCCACCAGGTTTGCACGATGTGGCCTGCAGTTATCGTCCATTAAAATGAAGTTATCTCCGATTGCTGTTGCGTAAGGGACTACAATAGGTCTGAGGATCTCATCCCTATATCGGCAACCAGTCAGAGCTCCATCTCGGATGATGTAGAGGTCAGTGCGCCCGTCAATGGAGATGCCATCATACACCAACACTCCTCCACCGCCAAATCTGACACTTTCGTGCACGAACGCAGTATTATTCCTACTGCCACGGTCCCTCCAGATGAAAATACACCTATTATCCGGATGCACAGAAAAACGGGACTCGTCAGAAAACAGAATATTGCTCCATTCATTTCTCCTCCAGTTGACATGCTCGGTTGCCCACTCCCTGCGGTCGCGACGATACCTTGATGTTAATCTAACACATACCATCGGTCGGCGAGCATACAGACCTACAGCATGGAGCCGGTTTCGGACAGTCTGAGTTGAAATCGTGGTGCCTGTAGCCGAGCGAAGGTGTTGTTGGAGAAGAGTAGCGTTCATGGTTCGGTGTCTCCGAGCTGTTAACGATAAATACCGATCTTCATTGGGCGTTGTTGCCCGTCTACAACCTTGTCCTGGTCTTCGGCCTGCACATTCACTCTCCAAAAAACGGTTTCAGATCCTGGAAATGACACTTTGTGACACTCCAATGGCTTGCGCTACTTCGGCTTGAGTTTGGCCCCCTTCTAACCTACCAACAATTCTCAAAGCTTCTGAATCTGTCAAATGACTTCGCTGAGACATCGTACTCATCGAAACAAAGCAATCACTGAATGCCGATCATCCTTGTCTTCAGTCTCTTTTATCCAGTTGAAAGTCAAATTTCATTCGCTGCCGCTGAAGCGACGTTTTTGACGTCGAACTCAAAATTTGCATACTCCACAGTTTGAAAACCAGAAAAATTTGCATTTGTGATTCTCTTCTTCTATTTTCGGCAAAAAAAAATTTCGTTTATATCTTTATTTTATATAAAACTTCGAATATCCTTTAATTGTTTTGAGCAGTGTATTTTTCTAAATATAACTTACTAGCAAACCCCGCGGCTTTGCTCGCGTAATAGTGGAAATATGCCAAGTGATATTTGCATGACAATTTTTTATTAGAAGAACACTTTTTGGAATAATTCAAAAATTATAAATCAAGCCACAGCTTGATTAAACTTCATTCTAAAAGTGCAATAGACAGAAATGAGATTTTAATTAATAAGAAGAACTAAAACTAATTCCAATT
This sequence comes from Maratus speciosus, assembly GCA_963932465.1. Taxonomy (NCBI): domain Eukaryota; kingdom Metazoa; phylum Arthropoda; class Arachnida; order Araneae; family Salticidae; genus Maratus; species Maratus speciosus. Next base: position 184,844,676 of record OZ010790.1, on the reverse strand, counting down.
AAATGATAATTTAGAAAATATTTTGAGACTTTTATGCTCATTTCATACGCTCATTTCCGTATTCATTTGAAGTTTTGAATTTTTTAGAAACCATCTTAACACATTTACATCTTAAAATTAACCATCATGTCAAATTCCAAGCATCTTGTCTAACAGTTTACCACCTCTCTGGTGTTAGTGGCACCAACATAAAATGCCGAAACAAAGTTGAAATAGAATGTCTCGTAAAATGTTGAAACAGAGGCTGTCACCATTAATTTGCCAACATTAACCTTGAAATCGGTTTGTATTTCCTAATATTCTATAGAAAACGGAAATTAGATATTTTTAAAGGCTTTTTTGTTGTTCCTGCCAACCAGGTGGTAGTGACATCGGCATAAAATATAGCCCGTATAGGATCAGGGACTATCACTCTTGATTCCTAACCAATAACTTCTGTAATCGGTTTATTATTTCGTGAGATTCCATAGAAATCGTAATTTAGGAATGTTTTAGAATGCTTTTCGCTCCTTCCCTTCGCTTCACTCCTTTTTAATTTCGATTTTTTTTCAACAGTTCTTAGAGGACATTTATATTTTATAAGTAACTACCGTGCTATATTTAAAGTTTCTAGCATGTGCAGTATCGCAGAAATAGCTATTTAGAAAGTTTTTTGCTCCAGCAACCTTTTAGGGGTTGTGGTACCGACATAAAATATAGCTTATGTTTGAGTAAGTTCTATCACCATCAATTTGCAACCATTATGTTTGAAATCGGTTTCATATTTCATACGACTGCATAAAAATTGTAATTTAGAACGCTTATAGAACGCTTTTCGCTCACTTCCTCCTTTTAAATTTGGAATTTTCTTTCGAGAATTCTTAGAAAGCATTTGAATCTTTGAAGTAATTACCATTCCAAATTTAAAATGTTAGAACCCCCTCAGTAACACTAAAAACGCAATCTAGAACATTTTTTGCTCCTGTAACCCCCAGGTGGTTGTGGTAGTAACATAAAATATAGGCTATGTTGGAGCGGGGCCTGTCACTATCAATTTGAAACCATTACTTCTGCAATTGATTTATATTTTCTGAGATTGCGTAGAAATCGCTATTTAGAACGTTTTTAAAACGCTTTTCGTTCATTTTCACCCCTTTAAAATTTTAAATTTTTAAGGAACTCTTCTCAGAGAGTATTTACATTTCATAAGTAATTACCATGCCAAATTTCAAGTTGCTAGCCCTTTTAGTATCACAAAAATCACAATTTAGAACGCATTTTAAAATGCAATCGGAAGGTGGTAGTGACGCCGACATGAAATAGATCCTACATTGGAGCAAGGGCTGTCATCATCAATTTCCAACCATTACTTTTGAAATCGGTTGGGTACTTTCTGAGATTGCGTAGAAATCGTAATTTAGAACGTTTTTCGTCCATTTTCAGCCCTTTTAAATTTCGAATTATTTAGGAAATGTTCTTAGAGATCATATATATATTATAAGTAACTACCATGCCTAGTTTCAAGTTTCTACCCCCTGCAGTATTACAAAAAACGCAATTTAGATCGTTTTTTGCTCCTTCACTCCCTCTGGGGTAGTGGCACCGATATGAAATACAGCCTATGTCGATCGAGGGCTGTCACCATCGTTTTCACACCATTTTTTAAAAATCGGTTCGGTACTTCCTGAGATTGCGTAGAAATCGCAATTTAGAAAAATTTTTAGAACGCTTTTCGCTCATTTTCACCCCTTTTAAATTTCGATTTTTTAGGAAATGTTCTTAGAGATCATTTCTGTATTATAAGTAACTGCCCTGCCTAATTTCAGGATTCTAGGCCCTTCAGAAACACAAAAATCGCAATTTAGAAAGTTTTTGCTTCTGCAACACCTAGGTAGTAGTGACACCAACATGAAATAGAGCCTATGTTGGAGCAAGGGCTGTCATCATCAATTTACAACCATTACTTTTGAAATAGGTTGGGTATTTTCTCAGATTGCGTAAAAATCGCCATTTAGAACGTTTTTTAGAAATCTTTTCGCGCATTTTCACTCCTTTTAAATTTCGAATTTTTTAAGAAATGTTCTTAGATACATTAGATACATTTATATCTTATATGTAACTACCATTCCAAATTCCATGTATCTGGGCCCTTCAGTAACACAAAAATCGCATTTCGAACGTTTATTTGCTCTTGCACCCCCTTTTGGGGTAGTGGCACCGATATAAAATGTAGCCTATATTGGAGCAAGGGTTGTCACCATCATTTTGACACCATTATTTTTTAAATCGGTTTGGTACTTCTTGAGATTGCGTAAAAATCGCCATTTAGAAAGTTTTTTAGAACGCTTTTTGCGCATTTTCACCCCTTTTAAATTTCGAATTTTTTAAGAAATGGTCTTAGAGATCATTTATATCTAATAAGTAATTACCATGCCAAATTCCATGTATCTGGATCCTTCAGCAACAAAAAAATCGCAATTTCGAACGTTTTTTGCTCCTGCACCCCCTTTAAAGGTGGTGCACCGACATAAAATGTAGCCTATGTTGGAGCAAGGATTGTCACCACATTTTGACACCATTATTTTTGAAATCGGTTTGGTACTTCCTGAAATTGCGTAAAAATCACCATTTAGAACGTTTTTTAGAAAATATCTCATCTCTTATAATGCTCTTCGCTAATTTTCACCCCTTTTTAATTTCGAATTTTTTAAGATATGTCCTTAGAGATCATTAGTATCTTATAAGTAACTACCATTCCAAATTTAATGTTTCTAGGTCCTTCAGTAACACAAAAATCGCATTTTTAGAACGTTTTTTGCTCCTGCACCCCCTTTTGGCCAGTGGCACGGACATAAGATGTAGCCTATGTTGGACTAACACCATCATTTTGATACCATTACTTTTGGAATCGGTTCGGTAGTTCCAGAACTTACCTCCTACAAATAAACAATTTTTTCCTCTTTATAATATTAGTATAGATAGGACTTGAGGAACTTATCAAAATTTTGGATTTGTTACATTTATGAAAATAATACTTTCATTTAAATAACTTCAAAGATAGGAAGAACAATATAAAAAAAAATGCAGTTGGAAGCATATATCTAAATCTGACGATTTAAGTATTAGCTATATAGATCAGCGATAACAGGGAACATTCCGTGCCAAAGCAAAGTACCGTTTATTAGAATAATGGAGTTGCCGTGGCCCGTGATGAATGACCCTTAAATTAACCTGAAATTTGTATGATTTTATATCTTTAAATCCATTTTATCAGAATTTATATTTTAAATGAAAAAATATTGAATTGAAAGTATATGCTATTTGGTACTTTACTTTCTACGCAATTTGATTTGTGGAGTCTATGCGCACCCAAAGCGAGCGAAACCGTGAAAAAACACTCAGGTTTTCACTGATTTCGTCGAAATTTCACACACTTATTTTGTAAAAAAATTTCTACCCGTCCGAATATTTCAAAATTTTGTAGATGATGTACATCTGATCTATTGAGAATCTCAATATCTCAATCTGAGATACTCTTAAAAGATTGTGTTCAAATGCGGTCGTTTAATTACTTTTAGCGTAGAAAAATATCGCCTCCGTGAGGCGCGAATGACCTGCATTTGCCGGTGTATTTGTAAGGGTTAAAATTCCTATTTTTTAAAACCGATTGTCCCATCGATAAGAAGGTAGTTTCAGATTTACGAACATATCGCTCACCCGCAAGAAAAGTGACACATCTCGACAAAAGTAAATTTCACAGGAGTGGCAAAAGAAAAAATTGCACGTTTTTACTGTTACAAGAAATTATAGCACTTAGCTCTGCATGCAGGAAAAAAAAACGTGCAAAAAAAGCGTAAAAACCTTAAGAATGAAGACATTGGATGAGGTTTGAAGGGTTGGGTAATTTTACCTGCCCACACAATCCATCTCTCTTCTGTGGTCACAAATGGACATATAGCGTAATAAAGTGATTTTCCGTATAACTACGCTTATGAAACATTTTGTGTAGCAAGACCTATGACAGACCTATTAGTGGAATAAAACGCAAAATTAATTTTTGCGAGATGTGTCACTTTTCTTGCGGGTTAGCTATATTATTGGTTTGTCAGTACCTCTAAAATTTCACCCTGAAGGAGCGAACTTATTTCGTCGAAATTTTCAAACATTTTATTTTGTAAGAAATATTTCTACCCGTTCGAATGTTTCAAAATTTTTGTAGGTGATGTAAATCTGGTCTATTGAGATGCTCTAAAAAGATTGTGTTAAAATACGGACGTTTAGTTATTTTTAACGTAGAAAAAATATCGTCTTCGTGAGGCTCGAAGTGACCTGCGTTTACCGGTGTATTTGAAAGGGTTAAAATTGATTTGTTATAAACGAATGTATATGTTTTAAACCAATTGCACCATCGAATAGAAGAGGGTTTCATTTTAAGAACATATTTTTGGTTTATCGGTACCTCAAAATTGTGCCCCGGAGGGGCGTTGCAATAAGGGAAAATTTTTTTTTCGGAAAAACGACCCCTTTTGAAAACTGTTTTTCAAGCGGTTAACTGCGATATATTTTTTAATTGATTGCGGTTTTTGAGACGTAGATCTTTCAGAATATGTCTTTCATTTTTAACTTTACTAAGCGGTTTGGCCGATGTAAGTTAATAAATAATGACAAAATATCCCCGAAATTTCTTCTTTTCGTTCTTCTTTTTCAACTGATGCGTAAATAAGGCTTCTGTGCATGCGCCACAGTTTTTGTTTCTCGCAGCGACAGCGATGACAGCGATGACCACCTCGGGAACTCAGCTTTCGCTTTAGAGTGTTAGTGCAATCCCGAGGGGTAGACCACATCCACTCCTCCCGACTCTCAACCAGAGTCTGAGAGGGAGCGTCGGGTCCCTGATCAAGCTGCTGAGATTTATTTCGGTTACTATGAGATTTACAATTACAATCACAATTGGTTACCCAATTTTTCTGGGCGAACCGAAGATTTCACATCGAAATATATGACTGTATGTAGTGATTACATGAGCATCATTTCACCTAATGTGATTGCATAATTGTTTACAATTTTCTTGGATATATATACGTCACAGTACATTTAACACACAATATTTAATATGATAATTAGAAACACATTACAACACAATATCAAACACCTACTATTTACATGACTGTGTGTAGTGATTACATGTGGATCATTTGAATGTGATTGCATAATTATTTACATTTTTCATGGATTTACAGGGATTTCACAGTATATTAAACACACAATATTGAACATCACAATTAGAAACACATTACAACACACCTACTCTTTACAATTTACGCATACAAGAGTTTGGAGAGATGCACAAGATAAAAATTCAAAAGTGATAGAAGTTTCTGGCACCCGCTAATAACCCGTTTCTCCCTCCATGCTACACCCTAGTGATGGAGTCGGACTAGAATGACTCTGGATTTGAAAAAATGTACTCGTTTGTTTCTATAAACCTCATGCATTGTATGATCTTGTTGATTAGTTGTGGTTTCTCTTTTACATCCCGCCACCAACTTGCTAAATTCATACGTGTATGTTTTTTGAGATGATAATGCGATGTTAATGTACAGTATAATACATAGTGTAACGATGTTGACGGCAAGCCAGAAATGCATAGTGGGGAGTCTCTTTTGTTAATTTTGTATAAGTGTTCCTGAAAGGGGCCGTGATTTGTTAAAAATATGTGTAAGTATCTGTTGTTTACGAAATACTTGTGGTCAACCAATGGCACGAATTCCTTCGTGTATCGGCCTGTGTCTGAATCCGTCCAGCGTTTTTGCCAATTTTTTAACAGATTCTGCTTTGTCTGTGATTTTAGTGAAGAATCTGGATATGGTAAAAATGTATGTATTAGTGTTTCATCCGTTACTGCCGATTTTGCCAGTTGGTCAGCTGCCTCATTGCCCTCAACACCTGAATGTCCTTTTGTCCAATTGAAGTATATGTCTTTTACTGTTGTTTGTAATTGTTGAAGAATTTTTAGTATTAAATAGTTTGTATTGTCAAAATTGTTTAATGCTTTTAAACTTGATAGGCTATCCGTTATGATTAAGTATTGAGAATGTTTGTCCGACTCTATCTACTCTAATGCTGAAGAGATCGCGAAGAGTTCTGACTGGAAGACGGAGTTATCATGGGACAGTTTCACTCTCCAAGTATAGATTTGCTCGTTTTTTTCGTACACGCAAAATGCCGAGGCTGTGCCTTCGGACATTTTGGAACCGTCCGTGTATATTGTAATTTTGCCTACATAGTCGTTTATTTCACAAATTTGTATTTCACTTGTTAGTGGTGATGTTTTGTATTTTGAGCATTTTGGATAGTATAGTGGAGCAAAAGCCTTTTCTGTTGACTTGCCGAGACGAATCGTCCCCGAATACTCCGCCTCCGCCTCCAACTGCAAATCCAGTGGGGGGAGACCTGTGAGGACCTGCAGGGCGTTTGTTGAAGTATTGCGATATGCTCTCGTTATCAGCAACAAAGCTTTCCTTTGTGCCGAGAGCAAATGTCGACGACCGTGATATTGCGCCATACGCGGAAACCAAACAGCACACGCGTAGGCCAGTTTCCTTTGTAAGATCGCCGAGTACCAAATCTTAAAAAATTCCGGAGGGAGTCGACCTGAGACTGATGAAAATTTATAAAGATTTTGAGTTATTTTTCCGATTTCTACTCTCTTTTGTGCCACATGTGGGAGAAATGATAATTGTTTATCTAATATTACCCCCAGGTATTTTAGTGTTGTTTCTGATTTTATTGATTTACCTTGAAGTTTAAATGTGGGGCCCCGCTTAAGGTGTTTGGGTTTGCCAAAAGTTAATGATGAGGATTTTTCATGTGAAATTTCTATTTTGTTGGTTTCTGCCCAATTCTGAATAAATTTTAAAGCTTTCTGACCTTTTTGTTCAAGTTGCTGTCTCGACTGTGCCCAGATCAGTAATATCACGTCATCCGCGTATGCCACCAGTTCACAGTCCTGTACATCAAAGGTCCCCAACAGAGTCTCCAACAGAACCAACCAAAGAAAAAGACCCAGACACGATCCCTGCGGGCAACCCTTACTAAAGAAGTACAACAAAAATGGTGCCATCCAGTCCACCTGAGCTCGCCTACCCGAAAGGAAGGAAACGATAAGATTAATGAGTTGTTTAGAAATACCTAGTCTTTGCAATGCTAGGATCACCTGGTCCCAAGGGAGGTTGTCAAATACTCCTCTGAAATCCAGTGACACCAGTGATGTGTATTGTTTATTTTGTTTGTGTTGTTCTACTAATGAAATCACTTGCTCCAAAGCCGTTTCCGTAGATTTATTTTGAGTGTAGCCGTGTTGCTTACCCGATAGGAAATTCGTTTTGTCTAATGCGTGATGTATTCGTCTTAGAATTAATTTCTCTAAGATTTTTCCGAATATTGGTAATAGAGTGATGGGGCGATATGAAGAGCTCTCATTCAAGGGTTTTCCCTCCTTTCTAACATACACGAGCTCTCCCAATTTCCAGCCATCAGGAAAATAGTTTAACTTTAAAAGACTGTTGTACATATCCAACAGAATATTAGGAATTTTTGAAAAGATGCACCTGACCATCCTGTGATCAATTTGATCAGGTCCTGGCGCCTTGTTAATATTGAATGAGAAAACAACATTTCGCAGCTCTCTTTTCGTGAATTTTGCCTGGTCGTGCGAGTTTAGTCGCTGTGGTAGTTGCTTTGGAGTTTCATCGCCAAAAATGTCTCTCGTTAGTTTTAAAAGGGTTGATGACCTGGAAGTGGGTGACAAAGAATCAAATTGGTAACTGATATGTGAGTCCTGGAATCGCTGGAAGGCCAACTTTTTCGTTAAACCAAAAGGATCCGTCTCTCTGCGGGACCGAGTTGAGTTTTTAATGAGAGTGAGTTGCGATTTTTAATTAATAACTCAACTAATTGTTAGAATTTTAAAATTCTATGTCTCAGGTGCATCAGGAAACATTTTGAACTAGCCTCACAAAATTTTTCAGTGTGCCGTACATTTTGCTAACCATCGCACACACACAGACATACAGACAGAGCAAAACTATCTTTTATTAGTATTGATAAGTAGTTAGTGTAATTTTTAATAATCTTGCCATATAACTAGGGTTAGACTAGGGCTGGCAATTTAGTTACCAAAATTCTTCAAAATTTTGTTTTTTTTAGTTGAATTTTCTTTTACAGGATTGATGAAGAAAAAATACATTATTGTTCCAAATGAAATATTATTTTATTAAATGAAATTAATCAGGACTTATCACAGAGTTATGCCTAGAAAACAATGTTGTGCAGATAAACATTTAAAGAAAGCAAATTAATGTAAATGCGATTTTCGCATTTGAAGTATCATTTTAACAAACGGTTCTGCCGAACCAGTGCGAACCGGCTGAATCCCACCACTGGTTCTAGGTGTCATGATCGGCGTAGATCTGCAAAAATTTTAGATAAATTCCAACATAGGGAAGAATGCAATAGGTAGTATGCCTTGCGAAATCTACCTAAAATGAAAGGAAATCCGGACATCGTTTAGTGAGTTGACAAATTTTTTATTTTGTGTATCCAAGTTTTTATTATTACAAACGAGTTTCTGCAATGCATTTTTATATTAGGCCAGTCATTTATTTTCTTTCTGTTCGTTAATAACAGATTCTCTTTAAATCAGATTTCGTTATAAACGACTTCAACACTATTAGTATATTCGCATATAAATATTACATGAGAAAGTTTACCTTCAACTGAAAGAATTACCGCAAAATACTACTTTATTAAGGAAAAAAACAGGAAGATAAATTTAACAAAGAAGTTTAATTGATTAAAATTTAATTTTTAACTCAGCTCGTTTTCTTTCCAAAATCTTTTTAGAAAATTCTTCATTTTAACAAGATTTTTTCTTTATAGAGCTTCTTTAAAATTTAAATTTTCAAATGCTACAAAATTAGCAAGATTTGAAGAAGAAACCATTTTGCATGCACCGCACACGAATGTAGGATTTAACGTCATCCTCCAACTTTATTAAAATTATTCCCAAGCGAGATTAAATTTCAGAATATTAGGAGCAAATATGAAATTCCAATTTAATAAAACAAGTGAGTTGAGTAAAGTCTTTCATTGAAATAGCATTTATTATTTTTCCCCAATTATTCATTTTTTCGGAAATTTAATTTTTTTCACGTTTATTACTTGCAAAAAATTTTTCAGCTGCAGAGTTAAATTTCCTGATTTATATTCATGAAGTGCGGAACATTATTATTGGATATCAAATTCAAATTGGAGGAAAAGAATTTTCTATAACCATTTTGAAAAAGATAGAAATAGAAATATTTTAAAACATTAATTACTTCAAAACTAACTATTTCAAATCAAAATCTAGGTATAAACCAAAAAAAAAAAAAAAAAAAAAAAAAAAATCTGTAAATTAAATTAAGACGCAAAATGAAATCTGTCAATTCTTTTTTAAAAATCCGTAGACACTGAGGAATATGAGAAATTGACAAATCTGAAAACACTCTATAAAAAGGATGTTTTTCCTTATTTAAAGTTTAAAAAAATTAAAACTTGTGTCGATGTTGTATGCGTTTCGTCTGGACCGAACCAAAATTGTACATAACTTAACTAAGACTAACCCATACATGATTTACTATGGCTAGCAGACCCGCCCGGCGTTGCCCGGGGTCCGTAAATAATAACCTTAAACAAAACTTAAGTTTGTACGGTTTTATATCTTTTGAAATTCTTTTAAATGAACCTAATTTCGGAGGCCCCAATTGCTTTTCGCAGCGTCTAGTGTGTTCCCAACAAACTTTTTTCCGAACGAATCTATAACCTGAATCCCCGTTACCTAAAGCAGCATGTACCGGAAGTGCTCCACACGTGCCGGAGACAATCAGTTGAGTGAGCCAAACCTTGTAGTAATCAAACCCATAGAATGAAAAAAAGAAAAAAAAAAGAACGCATCATTAACGTTAAAAAATGCTGGTAACTGAAGGCTAAGGTAAAATTTCATAATACAGAAAGTAGCTGAATTGTAATCAAAGTTGAATGAACCAAATCCCGTTGAAATTGGGTCCTTAGAATCCGAGGAAAGAATGCGCCCCCAAGCGGTGGGAGATGCCCCCTCCCTTTGTAAATTTCATTAATCACTTTTAACGTTAACACGATATTTAATAAAAGGAAGAAATCCCTCATCTAAAGTTAGCTTTAAAGTAATGCGATTTTTAATTTACGGCTGTAGCGAGTAAACGTAAGTTAATGCTGAAAAAGGAGATTAATGTTCGGAAAAAGTGGTAGCTGAGGTATAAGGAAAGACTGGGCCCTGGGGGCCAGGCTCTTAACTGAAATGTAGTTGGGTATAAGAAAAAATTTTAATAGTTTTAAAGTAGTCGAAAGACGCTGAAACTATTTTAAAGAAAATTGTAATAGAATCGGATACTTTTTAAAGAAGCTGCAACAAAGGCCCCAAAAAGGAGATTAATATTCGAAATTGGTGGTAGCTGAAGTTTTGAGAAATTTTTTGTCATTCATGTAGTAGCTGGAGGGCTTAAGAAGTTATTGAAAAAAAAGCTAGTGAATCGGATCATTTTTAAGGGGCCAATAAGAAAGGGCCCAAAGAGGGACAACTGAAACTAAAAACAGGGTCCTAACATGAAAACTTGTTAAAAGATGTAAGATGTAAGTAAGCACTTTAGATCTTCAATTAGTCAAAATCAAGCATAAGGTATGAATTAATCATTAGAATAAAATTTTAAAGAAATGCTCAAAATGGGGGGAAATGCTTAAAACAGGACCCTAGGGTCCCTCTAAAAATAACAGGTTGTTGGTCCGGGGAGAAGAGTGTAAGACTCAATTTTAAAATTTTGCATTGAGAAGGCGAAAAAATTGGGTGATGAAAAGTGCATGCCGTAAAAAATGTTCAAGGGGTTACGGATTGGGCCCAATGAAACCATAGGTTGCCCCTGGATTTTAACTGGTATAAAGAAACGGGAGAATTACTAAATGGAAAAAGGATTCCAGAAATGAAGTTCGGATTAAGAGAACAATTTGTGATGCAAAAACTTCAAGGGGACCTGTACCGGGCCCCAAGAGACTAGGGTCTTAAGTGGCATGTAGTTGGGTATAAAAGATACTTTTTAGTAGATTTTATAGTAATCAGAGGACGTTATCACTATGTTAAAGAAAATTTCAAGCAATTTGGAGCATTTTTAAAGAAACTGCGCCAATAGCCCGAAGAAGGCGATTAATAATCAAAATTGGCGGTAGCTGAAGTCTGAAAATTTTTGTCATTCATGTAGCAGCTGGAGAACCTAAGAAGTTGTTAGACAAAAAAAGCTAGTAAATCGGACTACTTTTAAAGGAGCTATAATTGGGGCCAACTAATAGTTGAGAGCAAGGCCCTCACATGAAAACATGTTAAAACGTTTTAGTACATAGAGCGTTAGATCTTCAATTAGTCAAAATTAAGCATATAGTATGAATTATAGGTTAGAATAATATTTTAAAGAAATGCACAAAACATTGAGTAAATGCTTTTAAAATGGCCCCAGGGCCCCAATAAAAATATGAGGGCGTTGTTCCTGGAAGAAAAGTACAAGACTCAACTTTAAAATTAAGCACTGAGAAGATGAGAAAATTAGTGGATGAAATATGTATGGCGCACGAAAAAGTTCAAGGGCCCACGACCAGCCCCTAGAGGACCATGGTTGCCACAGGATCTTAACTGAAATACAGGAATGCGAGAAAAACTAAAAGGAAAAAGGGTTCCACAAATGAAGATTGGATTAAGTGGGGGCAATTTAATAACAATTTATGGTGCAAAAACTTCAAGGGGTCAAGTACCTGGCCCCAAGGGGCAGGGACTTATCTGGTGGGTAGTTGTGTATAAAGATATTTTTTAGTAGTTTTTAAAATAATCGGCGGACGCTAGAACTATGTTAAAGGAAATTGCAAGGAATTCGGATCATTTTTAAAGAAGTTACACCAAGGACTCCAAGTAGGCGATTAATATTAAAAATTGGTGGTAATTGAAGTCTGATTTTTTTTTTTTATCGTTCATGTTATAGCTGGAGGACCTAAGAAGTTGTTAGAAAAAAAAGCTAGTGAATCGGACTATTTTTAAGGGATCTATAATAGGAGGCCCAAAAGGGGCCAACTGACAGGCTGAGAAAATAAGTCCCACAAATATTTTTTAAAATACATTTTTGTAAAGAGAAAGTGTTGTACTGTTTGTAAGATTAAATTACAATAAACTAAAATTCATTTAATTGATAAATAAAAATGAAATAAAGCCAAAACGCACCGGGTATTATTGCAGACGATATGCTTGACATAGCGCGTATTTTAATTACCCTTTTTTTTCAGTTTTTATGAGAACATGGCAACAAAAAGATGCAGCAATCTACTATTTTCCTTTTTTTCCCTTTTCTTTCAACAGAAATGGAGTATTTCAGTTGCCACGATTACAAAAAAAAGTAATAAAACTACAAAAAAATTAATATCTTAAAATTACATTGAGATACAGCTTTCAAACAAAATGCATTTTAAATAGCATTTTCCCCCCTTATACGACGGTGTAAAAATTTAAAATGTGTGATATTTAGAAGTTTAAAAATTTCCAGTAGAGAAAATTGGAAAATCAAATATTTGATTCAAATTTCAAAGTATTGCCATTCGCAAAATGACGTATGCGTTACGCACAGATATGTTTGTCCTTTATAATATAGAATATAGATAGATAGACTAAGGATCGTACCCGGATTTCCGGGTTACAGAATATAGGTGAAAATATCTTTTTAAAATTAAAAGCTAATAATTTTTTTACATGCAATATATTTTTTAGATTGCTCACTAACAATAAGAAAACATTTTTAATATGAATTATGCAATCAAATAAAGTTTTGAAATTTATTATAAGCGATTTTACGCATTAGCCGCATGCTAAGGTTATTAACCCAAGATTTTGCTACTCAGGGCATCTTTTTAATTATGATAATTTCAGAGCTTTAAGCGCGTAGTTCAATTACATGTCTGATAAATTTGTGTTTTATTTAGATTATTTTATTTATTTTTTCATAGAGGAAGCATTATTTATTTATTTTTTAATCGAATATTAGCCGTAAGAAAACGATGAACTCTTTAAGTTGTTTAAGGGCAAACGGAATAATCTTTCGTAATCGAGCTCCACGCGAGAGATAAATTTAAAAATATTTCATGCTTGAAAATTGTTTTAAAAACTATAGACATTCAGTAAACTGAGATGCACTTTGCAAACAAATTCCATTTGAAAGAGATTTTATTTCCTATTTTGCTGTCTAAAAATTTAAATTGTTCGATTACAAATATGTTAAATTTGTGTTATTTAAATATTATTCTTTCAATTATTTATAAAGGTGGTATTAATTTCGTTATGGAAAATTAGTCAGAAATAAATGCTGAACAATTTTGTTGCTTTATGTGCAAGATGTTTCTTATTATTATGTATTGAAGCTGGCACGTGATAAGACAAATCTCTCTATTCTAAAAAAAAGTAATTACCGCTGTCACCGCCGCCGCCGGTTTTGAATCTTTTGTGACAGGAGGTCTTTCTTCGTTAATATTAAGAAAAATAGTGTGTACAAAAATATGAAAATCGGTGGTATTATAGAGAAATGTTTGATAAACACGCTGATGCAGACAGTTTTCAAATCGAAGAATTATTTTAAGAGATATTTAATGCTAAAGTTGGACAAAATCGGTCCACTAAAAAAGTTTTATAGGAGCAAAAACTATACATCGGAATTTAACAATTTTTAGATCATTTTATGCGTTATAATTTCCCGGTGTGCAGAATTAATTTATTTTTTTTAATTTGACTCATTTTTCGAGGTTTCATTTCTATTTTAAATTCAAATTTTCAGCATATCGAAAGATATTTTTTACTTATTTCAGAAAATTGCACTAATTTAACCTGTTGCCAACTGTATAAACAACGGAAACAATAATGTTTGCTTCAAATTAAAAATTTATTTACACGTGACTATTATAAACAGAAAAAAAAACTTTCAAATTAGACCAAATAATTACGTATAAAAAGCAGGAACTTATTGAAAATTACTTCATCTATAATTACACATGCATTTTAACAGAGAAAGGATATTGTAAAATAATAAATTTATTAACATGCGTTATAAGTCTTAAATAGGATAAATTACACCACATTTACGTCACATTACAGTTATTACGTAAAATGAACACAAAATAGTATTGCAAAACAGTATAAATTTAAAAATAGCGCGAGACATTTACTTGATATTTTGAGATGAACTTTTCAACTATTTTTTTTTTTTTTTTTTTTTTTTTTTTTTTTTTTTTTGACAGCGCAAATAATATTTCATTTCTAATAAAAGCATTTTCACGTGAATATTAAAAAGGGAAAGAAAAGTTTGGTGAAAATTACGTCAGATTAAAAACGATATATTTAAAATGTCTTATTTAAAAGGACTTTCTTTTTGCTTTGTTAAAAAATACCCGGAGACAAAGACTCTGTTTACTTAATCATTTTATATTAGATGATTTTGAAATGCCATTGTATCTTTTAACAGCAGCTGATTTTTCCGTAAAATTCCCCAATCAAAGAGAAATTAATAGAAACCCGTTTATAGGGAGATCGCTTTTGTTTTTTTAATTATAATTCAATCTTCCAAAATCTTTTTAAAGCCGATCAAATTAGCGTGCTTTTAGAGACTGCAGTGTCTGAACGGGGGGTTGGCGAGCGTAGCTCGTAGGGGGCCGAGCCCCCTAGTATTTAAAAGAGAAAGAATAGCTTGGTCAAAATTACGTCAGATTAAAAACGATTAATTTAAAATGTCTCATTTAAAAGAACTTTCTTTTCGCTTTGTTAAAAAATACCAGGCGACAAAGACTCTGTGTACTTAATTCCTTTTATATTAGCTTATTTTGAAATGTTGTTACACGTGTCTACGTCATCAAGTTATTTTTATTTCGACGTTTTATTTGTATTTTTATTAAGGGGTCTCAGGACTCTTAAAATTGGAAAAAATGAAAAAAAAAGAACATTTTCAATATTTAATATCTTAAAATGTATTTGATTTTAAGACACAATTTTAATTGGAATGAAATATATATGTATGTTCTTTCATTTCATGTATTTAAAAAATTATAAGATGCAGAATTAGCATTTACAGGGGTCTCCAAACTGTTAGACATTTTTCGAGCAAAAAATCGGCATAACAGCTTACGCGCACGATAACAAAATAAGTGTTGCAACTAGAATGAAAATTTTGGCACCCACTTATACTTCAGATTGTAATAATACCCTGAACCTAAATAAATTTGTATTTAAAGCTTTTTTATATTTTTAATACAAAATTGTATTTAGCTAATGCAAAATTAAGAAAATTTCAACAGCATAATCACCTAAAAAAATATTGTTTGGAACAATAAAAAGGAAATTTTAGGTTCAGTTTATACAGACTAACATAAAACATACGTTTTGAAAATTTCATGAAAAAATATTCATAAGTTTTTGAGATGTCGTGCGCGTTATGCCCAAAAACGTCATTTGGAGAAAAATGGCTTCAAAGTTTCCGAAACGGTGCTTCAGCTATTGAGCGGGTATAATTCTAATACCCATAACTTCTGTTCTATGTGGAATTTCAAGGAAACAATTATATCGAAATGTTCAGAAAAGATAGGAGTTTAACATCTAAAAAATTAAAATTTCGAAAATTTTAAAGCTTTAAGAGTCCTGAGACCCCTTAATGTTGTAGTAATTTATTTGTTCTTTCGTTATTTAAAATAAAAATTATGTCAATTTGTATAATTTGGTGAGTAGTTTGGCGATTTATATAATTTGGTGAAATTGGTCGACTGGATAATCAAGTAGTACCGCAGCAGATTTGGCGTTAAAATTTCCCAATCAAAGAGAAATGAATAGAAATCCGTTTATAGGGAGATCGCCACTGTCTTTTAAATTATAATTCAATCTTTCGAAATCTTTTTAAAGCCTATCAAATTAGCGTGCATTTAGAGTCTGCGGTGTCTGTACGGGGGTTGGCGAGCGTAGCTCGTAGGGGTCTGAGCCCCCTAGTTAAAAGAAAAAAAACAAAAAAAAAAACAGTGGCACTCCGGGAGTGCCAATAGAAGTGAAAACTTCAACAATTACGTGTGTGTTTTTTTAATCGTCATGAAATGTTTTATTGTCCAGGAAATACTTTTAAATGTAGTGTTTTTTTATTCACTAGGGGGCTCGGCGCCCTACGAGCTAGGCTCGCCAACCCCCGTCCAGACACCGCAGGCTCTAAATGCACGCTAATTTGATCGGCTTTAAAAAGATTTCGAAAGATTGAATTATAATTTAAAAAACAGTGGCGATCTCCCTATAAACGAATTTCTATTCATTTCTCTTTGATTGGGGAATTTTAACGCCAAATCCGCTGCGGTACTACTTGATTATCCCGTCGACCAATTTCGCCAAATTATATAAATCGCCAAACCACTCGCCAAATTATACAAATTGACATAATTTTTATTTTAAATAACGAAAGAACAAATAAATTAGTACAACATTAATAAAAATACAAATAAAACGTCGAAATAAAAATAACTTGATGACGTAGACACGTGTAACACCATTTCAAAATAAGCTAATATAAAAGGAATTAAGTAAACAGAGTCTTTGTCTCCTGGTATTTTTTAACAAAGCGAAAAGAATGTTCTTTTAAATGAGACATTTTAAATTTATCGTTTTTAATCTGACGTAATTTTGACCAAACTATTCTTTCTCTTTTTAATATTCACGTGAAAATACTTGTGTTAGAAATGAAATATTATTTGCGCTTTCCTAAGAAAAATAGTTGAAAAGTATCCTCTCAAAATATCAAATAAATGTATAGCGCAATTTCTAAATTTAATCCGTTTTGCAATATTATTTTGTGTTCATTTTATGTAATAACTGTAATGTGACGTAAATATGATGTAATTTCTCCTATTTAAGACTTCTAACGCTTGTTAATAAATTTATTATTTTACAAATTCCTTTCTCTCTTAAAATTCACGTGTAATTATAGTTTTTATGACGTAATTTTTAATAAGTTCCTGCTTTTTGTACATAATTATTTAATTATAATTCCAAATGTTTTTTTCTGTTCATAATAGTCACGTGTAAATAAAATTTTAATTTATTACACGTATAAATATATATATATATATATATATATATATATTTGAAGCAAACATTATTGTTTCCGCTGTTTATACAGTTGGCAACAGTTTAAATTAATATCACTTTCTAAAATCTGGAAAAAATATCTCTAGAAATGCTGAAAATTTGAATTTAAAATAGAAATAAAACCTCAAAATAATTAGTCAAATTAAAAAAAGAAATACAATCTGCACTCCGGCAAATTCTAACGCATAAAATGATCTAAAAATGATTACACTGCCATGTATAGTTTTTGCTGCTATAAAACTTTTTTAGTGGAACGATTTTGTCCAAATTTAGCATTAAATATCTCTTAAAATAATTCTTCGATTTGAAAACTGTTTGCATCAGCGTGTTTATCAAACATTTCTGTATCATACTACCGATTTTCATATTTTTGTATGCCTTATTTTTCTTAATATTAACGAAGAAAGACCTCCGGTCACAAAAAATTCAATACCGGCGGCGGCGGTGACAGCGGTAGTTACTTTTTTTTAGAATAGAGAGATTATTATAAACTATTACAACCAAAATTATATTACAATTTTCATAGTAATATAATTTAACTATAAATTACATATAAATAAACATTAATAATTTGTAATATATATTATCTCTCTCTCTCTATTCTAAAAAAAAGTAACTACCGCTGTTACCGCCGCCGCCGCCGCCGGTTTTGAATTTTTTGTGACCGGAGGTCTTTCTTCGTTAATATTAAAAAAACTGTAGCATACAAAAATATGAAAATCGGTAGTATTATAGAAAAATGTTTTATAAACACGCTGATGCAGACAGTTTTCAAATCGGAGAATTATTTTAAGAGATATTTAATGCCAAAGTTGGACAAAATCGTTCCATTAAAAAAGTTTTATAGGAGCAAAAACTGTACATAGGAATTTAATCATTTTTAGATCATTTTATGCGTCAGAATTTCCCGGTGTGCAGATTGCAGTTAGTTTTTTAATTTGAATAATTTTTCGAGGTTTTATTTCTATTTTAAATTCAAATTTTCAGCATTTCGAGAGATATTTTTTACAAATTTTAGAAAATTGTATTAATTTAAACTGTTGCCAACTGTATAAAAAGCGCAACCAATAATGTTTGCTTCAAATTAAAAATTTATTGTACACGTGACTATTATAAACAAAAAATATAAAAAGCAGGAACTCATTGAAAATTACGTCATAAAAACTATAGTTACACGTGAATTTTAAATGAGAAAGAATATTGTAAAATAATAAATTCAGTAACATGCGTTAGAAGTCCTAAATAGTAGAATTTACGTCATATTACACTTATTACGTAAAATGAACAAAAAATAATATTACAAAACAGTTTTAATTTAAAAATTGCGCGAGACATTTACTTGACATTTTAAGATGATCATAATATTTCATTTCTAACAAAAGTATTTTGACGTGAATATTAAAAAGAGAAAGAAAAGTTTGGTGAAAATTACGTCAGATTATAATTGTCAGATTCAAATTATAATTCAATCTTCCGAAATCTTTTTAAAGGCGGTCAAATTAGCGTGCTGTTAGAGTCTGCGGTGTCTGAACGGGGGTTGACGAGCGTAGCTCGTAGGGGGCAGAGCCCCCTAGTTATATTAAATTATATTATTAAATTAGACATGTACATATAAATAAACAAATTTTCGTACAAAAATTCTCGTATTGCATTTAAATATTTATCTGGTGAAATATAAACGGCAACCATTGCAATTCAATACTATCCAAATATTGAAATCCATACTCCAATTCAATACTATCCAAAAGTATTTTTAATAATGAATACAATACCACAATTATATTACGCTTGGCGCGCTAGTGCCTATGTGCCAAAATGCTAGCATGTCGGTTACGTAACAGTGTCTCCAAATCAGTGGTTTTTCTCCATCCCAAAAAAAGCTCAACGCGCCTAAAGAAGTTTTCGAAAACTGATAATGTGTGTGTGTGTGTTCCTGTGTGAACGCCGGGAGAAAAAATGAGTTTTAGCTTCATTCTTCTTTTGCGGATTGAGCTGAAGAGGGAAAAGTTCCTGTCATTCACCGCTTGGCGCGCTAGTGTCTATGTGGCAAAATGCTAGCATGTCGGTTACGTAACAGTGTCTCCAAATCAGTGGTTTTCCTGCATCTCAAAAAAAGCTCAACGCGCCTAAAGAAGTTTTCACTTCAAAAATAATGCTCGAAAATTATTTTAAAAAACATAATGAATCAGCCAATTAAGATAGTTTTTAAAGAAATTGTGTTTGAAAGTAGATTTTTTCCCTATACAACGTTCTAAAATTTGAAAATGTTCGATGGTCAGAAGATAAAAAAATTGCAGTAGCGAAAATTTCAAAACGAAATTTGATCTTGAAGTGTTACCATTCGCAATATGGTGCCAGCGTTACGCATAGATACGTTTGGCCTTTAAAATATACAGGATGGTCATAAAAAAAAAAAAAACTTCCCCGATATATGAACACCTAGCGGCCTAACCGCTCAACCAATAGAAAAAAAAAAATTAGATATACCTATTTGAAGGTATGCGCTCGAGATCGTGATGATTTAAAACAATAGAATTCTCACGGTTTCGGTTACAGTGAAACAATTTCGAAAATTTAGAATGGCAATACACATTTTTTTTCATCTGCAAATTCATCAGCGCATTGAAAAA
Source organism: Maratus speciosus (assembly GCA_963932465.1). Classification (NCBI taxonomy): domain Eukaryota; kingdom Metazoa; phylum Arthropoda; class Arachnida; order Araneae; family Salticidae; genus Maratus; species Maratus speciosus. The sequence continues at coordinate 184,824,804 of OZ010790.1, read as the reverse complement.
CCATAAATGTGGCGTTGTAATGATACACGTACGATGAAAATTGCCGGCTTAAAATATTTGCAAACCAAACCATTGCGAGGAACGAAGAAGTGGCCACAAGACATGTTTTTCAGTAGCCGATATTTTTTTTCACTTGCGAACTGAGTAATGTTGTAAGATTTGTTTTAAAATATGTTTTTGAGTTGTGTTTGTGTACACATAGTGAAAATAAAAATGTAACCATTTGTTTTAGGATGCTGAATATTACGTTACATAGGAACTTATTAGGATTGAGTGCCACGATATTACACCGGCAATTTTAGTCATGCGTGTATCGTTCCAACGCCCTTTATGGTTTTTTAATGCGCTGATGAATTTGCACAGGAAAAGAAAAGGGTGTTGCTATTCGAAAATTGCGAATTTTTTCCTCTGTAACAGTAACTGTGAGAGATCTATTGTTTTAAATCATCACGATCTCAAGCACATACCTTCAAATAACTAAATCTGAAATTTCCATTCGATTGGTTGATCAGTTGAGTCGCTAAAGGTACATATATCGGGGAAGTTTTTTTATGACCACCTTGTAGATACGAAATCAGTAATATATAATAAAGATAAGTTAATAGGATGACGTTATCAAATGAGGTTCTTATGCTTGGTACTCCGGAATGAAAAACAGCAAAATTTAGTTTACTTTGACACGATCATAGAATTTTTTCCGAATAAAATCTAAACCCGCCATCATTTTCATCTTCTCAAAATTTACATATGCACTTCTTATATCCGTATTCAACCATTTTTTAAAAATTGCCATTTTAATTTAATCATTCAAAAATCATTTTAACTCAAAACTTGAAGTCACGATTGTTGACATGTTTGCTTGTGAACGGTTGCACTCTTAACTTGAGATTCTAATCTCAGTACCGGAGAGTAAAAATTGCCGTAATTTATGTGTTTTAGGCGTATTTGTGTTAAAATGTTTATTTTTATCTAAGAAAATCAGGGGTGTCCATGAGGGTGTCCACATACAATTTATTTTTATTTATTTATTTATTTTTTTTGTGGGGTGGGAGGAATTTAGAGAAAAAGTACATTTTGGGGGAGGGGGATTTTAAAATTCTTAATATTTCTTTTTTCTTTTTTTTTTACTATTAAAAAAATTCTTCATTTTTTTTAATATCACTTTCAACTTTTTTTCAGCATTCAGTTTCCAGAAATGTTCCTATTTTTTTCATTCTTTAAATTCTGGATAAGGGCAATAAGAAACCATTCTCCATCTTGCTATATTTGAAGGTGCGATAATAAAAAAAATACTTGGAATGCAGGTGGGAAAATGTTTAACACATATTGAAAGGCAATTAGGACCGTAAGATGTGATAAAAGGAATAGTATTCCAGAAGCATCTTAAGTAATTTACTATCTTGTTTGACAGGATCGTATCGTACGGTCCGAGTGCAAAAATACATTCTTGATGGGTGGGGTAAGAAAGAACAACAAAATAAGCATTTAAGAGGAAGAGACAACGCTAAAATAAATTACTTGACTATTTTCAAAAAACTAGAATTCAAGTGCAGTATATTTTAGTGACGTTAGAAGAGTAGTATTGTATGTCATTAAAACAGTATAAGGTAAGCAACCTATACAGAGGAAAAGACTTCTAGCCATTAATTATTTTAGGGGAAGGGAGGAGTTTAAAGAAAAATTAGTTTTTTTGGGGGGAGGGGGAGGAGGATTAATTAATAGCTAATAAGGCTCAAAAATTATTGTGTGAAAGGAAAAGATATACAGAATACAGGGGCTTACAATAGATTTAGGGCTGTGTTTTAATGGTACCGTGTCTGCCATTCTATAAGAATCGGTACTTGTAAGAGTATATTGTATGTTATTAAAGCAGTATAAGGTAACAACTTGTACTGAAATAACATTTCAATACACAGTTTATTTTAGGGGGGGGGGGGGTTATTTAGAGGGTTTTTTTCGGGGTGGGGGTGGGTGGGTGGGAGATTAAACTGTATGACTAGGTAGTATAAAAAATAAGATTGAGAAATCTTAAGAGCCATTATTTTGAAAATCGGACAAGTGTGACAGTTGTATTTTTTGTTTTGCTTGATTTTTTTTTATGTTGAAGTAGATCACATTTAATGAATAATGTGCAATTTTGAAGCACTGAAAATTTTTTCCCTTAGCTGTAGAAAATGTCAAATTTCAAGGTTGTGACCGTCATTTTTCATGAAAAGTGAAATGCAAGTATGTTTGCAGTGCTAAAGCGTTGGAAAGCAACGACATCCCAAAATTCTTTTGTGATGAAATAGTAGTATAACACTACCTGCTTAGTAGACTGTATTCGTTTCCATGGGGCATTGTTATTTTACACTAGCCGCCTCTGGCGACCAGTTTGGTCTCCCTTAAATGTATGCTAAGCATTGCATCATGTTACTTTCATTCTTAAACTAATTGACTTGCTCAATCCTTCCCCCGAGTTCAAAGATTCTGATAGAGAAATCAAGAATTCTTTGCGAACTTGATAACCTTTCATATATTTTTGTTGTTATGCGTACTCCGTCGTTTTTGACAAATACCATTTAATTTCGGTAGCTATAAAAATGAGTGAAATTTCAAGATTTGTTCATAAATTATCTAAATTAAACTTATTTTACTTAAAAATGCTGTTACTTCAATGCTATTTTTTAGTAATAATAAATTTAATAAAATTTTGCAAATCATGCATTTATAATTTTTTTTCACTACTTAATAACTAAATAATGAATATATATACTTTTGCTTTTATAGATTTGATTTCTGAGTTCATAAATATCACAATATAGTGACGTAACTAAGAGAAATAGCAAAATAAAACCCTCGTGAATGCAAGCCGTTAACAAACTTTAGCGCCACCAATTTACCTACTATGACGTCATAAGAATATTGTCTATTCATTGTTGGAAAATGCTTTGCGAATGATTGCCACCATGGTCTAATATTTTCTACTTTTTATGATGAATAAATCTCTTGTGTTTGTTTACTTTATGAAGTGAAATAGAAATATGTCAACTTAATTTGAATTGAAATTATCTTGGAATATATATTTATTTGAATGTAAATTAGAAACAATACTTTGATGTTGAAATGAAATATTTTAGTTTGCGTTATTTTTATTACGATTAATTGTTTACTTAGGTACTTTTCCATTACAGGGGACTTGGCATTATTTGTTTTAAAGCTTGGCGCAATTCGGGCTTCAGAACGTGAAATACGTTGATAAAATATATAAATAGCTATGAAAACAAACCTGGTGAACTTTTATTTTTATTTATATGTATTTATTTGCATATAAACATTTTATTTACACATATTATACAATAATTGTTTACATAGAAATTACTTCTGTTTCTATATAAAAATAGATTATTGGCTTCTTTAGATTAAATAAATTGTATACATATGGAAAAAATTGCTTATGCATATGAAATAGGATATAGATTGCCGGAAAATACGATGCCAATTTTTTTTTCTCGCCAAGAACCTATGCTGGAAAGTATCTATCTATTTATTTATTGTATTTTAAATGAGGTAAATGAAATAAGTGTATTTTAAATGAAAGCTTTATTTTAAATTAAATGAGTGATAGGTTTATATTTTTAATGAAATGATGGCGATGGAAGAATATTTGGCGATTACCTGCGCCCGACTAATATAAAAGTACCGAAATGTCCGTTTGGCATATAAAAAGTGAAGCGGTCAGCCCGGAACTATTGATGAGAGTCACATGACTTCGGCTTTTATTATATAGATTGTTATGTTGCCTCAAAATGCAATGAAAATGCCGTTTTTGTCCGTTTTCCGCACGTATTTTCTTATTTCAGCAATAGTACCCCAAATTTTTTCTTATAGAATATCAAAGTGTACTACTAGGACAAGCTAAATAATATAAAACTTTACCGGAATATTGCTGCTGTTATCAGGAATAGTCTGTTAAATATTCAAAAATTTCAAAATAGGCAGCATTTCAATTAGTCTTTTCTCAAAACAGCATCACGGTTTGATAAAACAAAATATATCACGTAGTAGTTGGAAGTATGTACAAACACATGGAAAAGAAAAAAAAGTGGGACCTCGTCATTTTTTTTTTTAACAAAATTTACAAAAATTCACAGTCAAAATATCCCGTTTAAATTTCCTTTTTTTCCATTTAGAACAAGGAAGGAAAAAGAAAAAGGGATATTCCATTTTCTCATAGGGAAAAAACATAGCTATCGGAAAGAGAAACGGCATGTTTCGTTTTCTAATAGGGAAAAAGTATGATAAATGACAGTCTTTTTTATGACTTTTGACATTTTTTTAAAAAAAAAATATGACGAGACACCACTTTTTTTTCTTTTTCATGTGTTTGTACATACTTCCAACTACTACGTGATATATTTTGTTTTATTGAACCGTGATGCTGTTTTGAGAAAAGACTAATTGAAATGCCGCCTATTTTGAAATTTTTGAATATTTAACAGACTATTTCTGCTAACAGCAGCAATATTCCGGTAAAGTTTTATATTATTTAGCTTGTCTTAGTAGTAAACTTTGATATTCTATAAGAAAAAGTTTGGAGTACTATTGCTTAAATAAGAAAATACGTGCGGAAAACGGACAAAAACGGCATTTTCATTGCATTTTGAGGCAACATAACAATGTAAAAAACAATGCCCCATGGAAACGAATACAGTCTACTAAGCAGGTAGTGTTATACTAATATTTCATCACAAAAGAATTTTGGGATGTCGTTGCTTTCCCAAGCTTTAGCACTGCAAACATACTCGCATTTCACTTTTCATGAAAAATGACGGTCACAACCTTGAACTTTGACATTTTCTACAGGGAAGGGAAAATTTTTTCAGGGCTTCAAAATTGCACATTATTCATTAAATGTGATCTACTTCAACATAAAAAAAATATCAAGCAAAACAAAAAATACAACTATCACACTCGTCTGATTTTCAAAATAATGGCTCTTAAGCATTCAAATTGGATGCCGATCTACCGGGAATATCTACGCAGAATTTCATTGGTCCATTTCCAAATCAAAACTTTTTTTTATACTAGGGGGCTCTGCCCCCTACGAGCTACGCTCGTCAACCCCCGTTCAGACACCGCAGACTCTAACAGCACGATAATTTAATCGGCTTTAAAAAGATTTCGGAAGATTGAATTATAATTTGAATTTGAGAATTATAATCTGACGTAATTTTCACGAAACTTTTCTTTTTCTTTTTAATATTCACGTAAAAATACTTTTGTTAGAAATGAAATATTATGATCATCTTAAAATATCAAATAAATGTCTCGAGCAATTTTTAAATTTAAACTGTTTTGCAATATTATTTTTTGTTCATTTTATATAATAAGTGTAATGTGACGTAAATTCTCCTATTTAAGACTTCTAACGCATGTTTATGAATTTATTATTTTACAATATTCTGTCTCTTTTAAAAGTCACGTGTAATTATAATTTTTATGACGTAATTTTCAACGAGTTCCTGCTTTTTATATTTTCTGTTTATAATAGTCACGTGTAAAATAATTTTTTAATTTGAAGTAAACATTATTGTTTGCGCTGTTTATACAACTGGCAACAGTTTAAATTAATAACATTTTCTAAAATTTCTAAAAAATATCTCTCGAAATGCTGAAAATTTGAATTTAAAATTGAAATAAAACCTCAAAAAATGAGTCAAATAAGAAAAATAAATACAATCTGCGCACCGGGAACTTATAACGTATAAAATGATCTAAAATGATTAAATTCTCATGTATAGTTTTTGCTCCAATAAAACTTTTTTAATGGAACGATTTTGTCCAAATTTAGCATTAAATATCTCTTAAAATAATTCTTCGATTTGAAAACTGTCTGCATCAGCGCGTTTATCAAACATTTCTCTATAATACCACCGATTTTCATATTTTTGTATGCAACAGAGTTTTTAATATTAACGATGAAAGGCCATGCTTAAGCATTCAAATTGGATGTGGATCTATCCGGAATATCTACGCAGATTTTCATTGGCCCATTTCCAAATCAAAACTTTTTTTATATATAGAAGGATATAGAAGGATAATTCAGTGTTCCGAAATTTTTTTAATGCCAATCAAATTAGCGTGCTTTTAGAGTTTGCGGTGTTTGTTCGGGGGTTGTCGAGTGTAGCTGGTAGATGGCAGAGCCCCCTAGTTATTAAAAAATATATGCTAGCACGTGATAATCTGCAAATAAACAACTTTTAGTTGGAAAAATAATTGTTAAAATTGGATCAGAAGGATGATCAGGGCAGAAGACGAAAAAAAAAAAAAAAAAAAAAAAAAAAAACAGATTTGTGTATTAAATATACAGATTAGTCAGAATGTTAAATGATTCAAGAATGTTAAAAACTTTGATGGCAGTCGAGAAATATTAATTAAAGAAAAAAGAAGGAGAGAGAATACAATGAGTGAATGAGTAATGTTTTCAATAACCTCCTCGGCACATTTGCTGACATTTCATGGATTGCATGTTTTTACTTTCTTCTATCTTCAATAGAAGAAAGTATTGTAATCGAAATTTTTTTTGACTTCCGGTTTTCGATGGATTTACACGTTTTAGGGGTCAGAGATCCCCAAAAACATATTTATAGGAAATGTCTGTCTGTCCGTGTGTCCGTCTGTCTGTCGCCATTGTAACATCCAAAAAAGTATGAAGTTATGCACAGAATTGAACCAAATTTTTATTTTAAGTTTTTGGCTATGGCAGGCAGGTCCTCCCTTAATTTGGAAAAAAAATCGGTCGGAAGGGGGCGCAATAATAGCGATTTTTGTGCGATTTTGAGTATTGTACCATCAAAAAGTATATGAAGTTATGCATAGAACTGAACCAAATTTTTTGTGTATGTTTCTGGCTATGGAAAGCAAGTCCTCCCTGAACTAGCCTGAACTAGAAAAAATTCCGCCTGAAGGGGACGCTATATTTGGGATATCTGTGCCATTTTCATTATTGTACCATCGAAAAGTGTATGAAGTTATGCATAGAATTGAACCAAATGTTTTGTGTATGTTTCTGGCTATGGCAAGCAAGTCCTCCCTGAATTTGAAAAAAATCTGCCTGAAGGAGGGCGCTGTAATAGCGGTGTTTGTGCCATTTTATGTATTTTACCATCAAAAAGTGTATAAAATTATGCATACAATTGAACTAAATTTGTTGTGCATGTTTTTGGTTTTGGCCAACAGGTCCTCCTTGAATTTGGAAATATTGCCCGGTAAAGGGGCTCTTTGATAGCGATTTTTGTATACTTTTCTTGATTTTTCATAGTTCTATTGTCCATCAGTGGCTCGTGCAGCTCTTCCTGCTAAGCCGGCTATTCGAAAACTGCTGATAACAACAAAATAAGGAAAAACTATTAATTTTAACAAGTTTCATGACATAGATTTACTCTTTTTTAGTCCGTTTAATTGACTGAAGCAGAAATTTAAAATGAAAATCAAAGTTGGTATAGTATTGAACTAATAATATTGAAGTATTAACATGTGTAACTAGTTTTTGAAATATTAAGATGGATAAGATAGAAGAAAGTTTTGGGATTGGCACATCCAACTAGTTTAATCGAAATATCCTTTTCTTCAATTACATATCTTTAAATGGATTTCAAATATTTTGCATTCTTTGGTGTTAATTTTGCTACTGGTGTCAATAATATGCATTTTTACTTTCTTCTATCTTCAATAGAAGAAAGTATTGTAATCGAAAAATTTTTCGACTTTCGGTTTTCGACGAATTTGCATGTTTTAGGGGTCAGAGATTCCAAAAAACATGTTTATAGAAAACGTCTGTCTGTCTGTGTGTCCGTCTGTCCGTCCGTCGGTCTGTCCGTCTGTCCGTCCGTCCGTCTGTCCGTCTGTCCGTCTGTCTGTCGCCATTGTACCATCAGAAAGTGTATGAAGTTATGTATAGAATTAAACCAAAATTTTATTATAAGTTTTTGGCTATGGCAAGCAGGTCTTCCCGGAATTTGGAAAAAATTCGCCGGTAGGGGGCGCTGATATAACAATTTTTGTGCGATTTTGAATATTGTACCATCCAAAAGTGTATGGAGTTATGCATAGAATTGAACCAAATTTTTAGTTTAAGTTTTTGGATATGACAAGCAGGTCCTCCCTGAATTTGGAAAAAATTCGCCGGTAGGGGGCGCTGTAAATGCGTTTTTAGTGCGATTTTGAATATTGTACCATCGAAAAGTGTATGAAGTTATGCATAGAATTGAACCAAATTTTTATTTTAAGTTTTTGGCTATGGCAAGCAGGTCCTCCCTGAATTTGGAAAAAATTCGCCGGTAGGGGGCGCTGTAATAGCGATTTTTGTGCGATTTTGAATATTGTACCGTCCAAAAGTGTATGAAGTTATGCATAGAATTAAACCAAATTTTTATTTTAAGTTTCTGGATATGGCAAGCAGGTCCTCCATGAATTTGCAAAAAATTCGCCGTTAGGGGGCGGTGTAATAGCGATTTTTGTGCGATTTTGAATATTGCACCATCGAAAAGTGTATGAAGTTATGCATAAAATTGAACCAAAAAAAAAATTTAAAGTTCTTGGCTATGGCAAGGAGGTCCTCCCTTAATTTGTAAAAAAATCGCTCGTAGAGAGCGCTGTAATAGCGATTTTTGTACAATTTTTGTGCCATTTTGAATATTGTACCGCCGAAAAGTGTATGAGGTTATGCATAGAATTGAACCAAATTTTATGTGTTTATTTTTGGTCATGTCACGAAGGTCCTCCCTGAATTTGGAAAAATTCTGCCGGAAGGGGGCACTATAATTGCGATGTCTGTACCTTTTTCATTATTGTACCATCGAAAAGTGTATGAAGTTATCCATATAATTGAACCAAATTTTTTGTGCAGCTTTCTGGCTATGGCAAACAAGTCCTCCCTGAACTTGAAAAAATTCCGAAAGAAGGGGGCGCTATAATTCCGATCTCTGTGCCATTTTCATTATTGTACCATCGAACAGCGTATAAAATTATGCATACAATTGAACCAAAATGTTTGTGCTTGTTTTTGGCTTTGGCCAACAGGTTCTCCTTGAATTTGGAAATATTGCGCGGTAAAGGGGCTCCGTGCTAGCGATTTTTGTATACTTTTCTTGATTTTTCGTAGTTCTATTGTGCATCGGCGGCTCATGCAGCGGCGGGAACTCGCTTCCTGCTATGCCGGCTATTCGCAAACAGCTGATAACGACAGAATAAGGAAAAATTAATAATTTTAACAAATACCATGATATAGATTAACTCGTTTTTAGTCCGTTTAATTGACTTGAGCAGAAATTTAAGATAAAAATCAAAGTTGGTATAGTATTGAACTAATAATATTGAAGTATTAACATGTGTAACTAGGTTTTGAAATATTAAGATGTATAAGATAGAAGAAAGTTTTGGGATTGACACATCCAACTAGTTATATATTTTATCGATAATATTTCATTACTTTGTAAGTAAGACTTTCTGAAGACGTTTTATAAATAAGTAATTATCATTCCCACATTATTACATCATTAGGGTAATTACTGTCGGTTTGCATGCTTCCATAGAAGTTCCATGATCTTAATTTGATTTTTGTACAGGCACGTACAAGTGACCACGAGCAATGATCAAGTAGAATTATCTGGAATAAAATATTTCGTTTAGTTTTTAAAGCACTCACTCTCATCTGGAATCTAAATTTACCTCTTTTTATATATCGCAGTTCTTGATTTTTTGCAAAAGTTTTATTGAATTTCTGTTAAATTATTAACGTTTTTACGAAAGAAGGTGAAAATATGTCGCAAGTAAGAAAAACCTCGGCAGATATCGAAAAAGCCATTTTGAAAGCCTTTCATCATCTTCATCAGCCTAGAGGTTCTTCTTTAGCCTCTATCCTGTCCTCCAAGCAACTGCTGAATATGGCGGATTCGGAAATCATCGTCCAGTTAAATAATGCTGCTGACAAAGGACTTCTGAAGAAGTTGACTAATGGAAAGTTCAAAGTCAATGAAACTGCAAGGCGCAGGAAATCGCGTAGTAGAAGTCGCTCAAAAGCCAAGCCTAAATCCAGGTCCCGATCCAGAAAGCGGGCTGGAAGTAGGAGACGTCGGCCTTCCAGCAGTGGCAGAAGACGCAAGCGTTCCAGCAGCGGAAGAAGACGCAAACCTTCCAGCAGCGGAAGAAGGCACAAGCGTTCCACTTCCCGGCGACGACGATCAAGACGAAGTGCAAAAACGCCTGAAGAACAGGAATAACTTCTTCAAGATGGCTCCTTCAAAATTTGCAGAAGCTGATTTGTCATAAATCATACTTGATTAATTTGTGTAACAGTTAGATCAGTCAGATATTCGTGATAAAATAATAAAAGTAAAGAAATTTATCTTGTTTTTTTCCCTTATACTTTTATCCATGTAACAAGTTACCTTTTATTATTTAACTTCTAATCTTTTTGGCACAGATGTCATATACGCCCCATATTGGCGCGATTTGTTTCCGACGCCAATTTGGCGAAAACATCAACAGCATAAATAACATCCGGGTTACTATATCAAGCAAAATAACGGCACTTTGGCGCCAGTTAAGTACCCGTTGCGTGTATGACATTGGCGTCAGAAAAAAATCGCGCCAATATGGGGCGTATATGCCATCTGTGCCGTAAATTGTTTTTTACTTTCTTCTATCTTCAATAGCCGCCATCTTGGATTTTTTATTGGTGTGAAAACCCCTTTTCCGCCAAGTAGTAAATGTCGCCAAGCAGCGATTTATGCGCATGTTAGGCTTAACGGGGTTGCCAGAACACGTCATTCGTCGGGGTTGCCTTATCCATAAACGCCAAAAAAAATCGCCAAGAAATCCAAGATGGCGATCGCGAGAATATACAGCATCTAAGCCGAAATTTATTTTGATTTCCTGTTTTCGACGTATGTACGCGTTTTAGGGGTCAGATATCCCAAAAATATGTTTATACAAAATGTCTGTCTGTCCGTGTGTTGCCATTGTACCATCGAAAAGTGTGTGAAATTATGCATAGAATTGAACCAAATTTTTTGTGTATGTATTTGGCTATGGCAAACAGGTTCTCCTTCAATTTAGAAATATTCTGCCGGGAGGAGGCGCTGTAATAGCAATTTTTGTGCTACTTTCATTATTATACCATTGAAAAGTGTATGAAGTTATGTATAGAATTGAACATAATTTTTTGTGTATGTTTTTGGCTATGGCCAGTATGTCCTCCCTGAATTAAAAAAATCTGTCGAAGGGGGCGCTGTAATAGCGATGTCTGTGCCATTTTTATTATTGTACCATCAATAAGTGTATGAAGTTATGCATAGAATTGAACAAAAATTTTGTGTATGTATTTGGCTGTGGCCAGCAGTTCATCCTTGAATTTGAAAGTGTTCTGTCGGAAGGGCAATTTTAATAATATTATTTACCCTTTTTAATTCCGCCCGCGGCTTTGTATATGATACTTAATTTTGTCCGTGGAGGTAAATGAGTTTGACATCTTGCTCTAAATGAACGACAAGTGCTGCAACCACCCTAATCTATCGAAAGTATGTTGTAGTGCACCTCAATGATGCAAAACAATCTCATTATGTTTTCAGTAAAGTAACATAATTAAAATAGGGGAGACTGGGGAAGGTTGACCATATGGGAGGCTTGACCCACCCTTCAGTTGTCATATTTAATAGAATTTCAGAGTTTTGCCAATTGGTGGCAACCTACTGAAATACAGCTACTGAAATACTCAAACAATAGTCTTTGTTCCATGCAGATAATTGAAGCAGGTGCGGAAGAATCAATTGTGAAGAGATTTCGGATTAAAAAGTGTACTTTTTAGGAAATTTTTGTAAAATTTTCTCAGATAAAATATATCATAGAAATTTAAGTAAGTAGATTTTAAGCAGGTAGGCAGAAATATTGAGCTTTTATTCCAAACATAAAGATTGTACAGTAAATTAGACTAAACATATCCATGTGCTATACTTTAAAAAGTGGCTATGTGGGCGGCTTGACACAATCAATGTGAGGCAGAGTTGAACAGATGGTCAAAGTTCCCTTAATTGTTTTAGGAAATCCTTTTATTAAACACTGTAAATAATAAAGGGTTAATGATTATATTTCTAAAATAATGTAAATTTATTCTGTAAAGCTACAGTAAAATAGGGTGATGGAAAGGGAAATGTTAAAAATTGATTAAAGAAAAATGTGAAAAATTGCTATGGAAGGAGGCAAAAATTTAATGAAATATAAATTGGAAAATTAATCGTAACTTTTATTTCATTTAAATAATATCCATACTAGGTAAATAAAAAGAATAAAAGAGACTAGAAAGGATAAAAGGAGCAGCCTTAAGAAATGTTAAGTGTTCATGCCTCTGCAAAAGAACATAATATTGATCAAAACACTTTAGGAAGGTATGTAGACACATTCAGCCAAGATGAACACAATAAGATGAAGCCAAACTATGTGGCAACTAGTATTGCCAGTTCGAGTGTCATAAAAAGTGGGTGTTTAAAACGGAATTTTACTCCTGTGTCTTTAATTCTGTCCAAGCAAATTGTTTACAAATCACATTTTTCCAAATAATTTTTAATAAAAATTAAACCACGTAGCCTAAAGTTATTCTACCTTTTTTTAAAACTGATTTTATTTCCCTTAACAAATATTTCAATAGAAAACAAAGTGGGTCAAGCCTCCCATATGTGGCGAGCCTTGACCCATTTTTTCTCATAATTAAAATCAATCATTTTTCAAGTTTCTTATATTATACACTTATGTCACAATTTTATTTGGATAACTGATTGTATAACGAATAAAACGATGTATGAAACTTTATTCTAGGTTCAATATAAAAAGAAAATCATTTTGTAAAAAATGGGTCAATCCTCCCCAGTCTCCCCTACACTGCAAAATTTTCTGCTTATGGATCATAATGTAACGGAATTATTTTGTGTATTCCTGTAAACGAACTATAACTGATACATAATTATTATTATAGTCGTGGTCATAAGTTTAGGACCAACCATGAAAATTCAGATCCAGACAACAAATTGAATACTTACTTGTTAGTAACATTATGAACTCCGTTTTTTACGTGAATATTACGTTTCTGCACATAAAAAACATATGCAATGAACACATATTTTTCAGAAAGTAAATATTTTGTTGGCCCGCCGTTTGCTATTACAGCCTGCAAACGTGATTTGGCGTGCTTTCCACCAAACTTCGGCAGTACTCAGCTGATATTTTTTTCACCCTAAGTTCTTTTTATTGCTTTTTCCAGTTTCTTAGCACTTGTTGGACCTTATACTTTAAAAGAGTTCATAAGTTTTCTATTGGGTTCAAATCTGGACTGTTTCTAGGCAGTCCAGGATTTGAATTTTTTCAGTTTTCCCGAACTGAGTAACAATTGCAGAGTGATGCACCATCGTGCATGGAAATGGTGCATTTATGAACGGCCATGGATAGGTCCAACTTGTTCTTCAACAAATGCACCTATTTTTTGTCATTCATGGTCGTTTCCTGTGGTAGGAAAAACAGTGCAGCCGTACCGTTCACTGACATTCCAAGCCAAATCATGACATTTGGAGGTGTTTAATAGTCTGTAAGGTGTAACGTTCATAAAATTGCTTTCATTGGTGACAAACAGTAAAGAGAGCCATTATGCGCATGTTTGGAAGCATGCAATGATGTTATTTCATTCGATACACACACTCACAGAGATAATCACAACCCTACTATGAAGAAGCCTTCGTGTTTAAAAAATATATAAAATATATCTCCAATAAATTAATGTAAATTTAGTATTATATTTTCCCTGGAGGGAGTTATCTAAAAACAAATTTAGCGAGAAAAACAAAGATTTTAATGCCGCTTGTAGTAAAAAAGAAAACAAATAATGATTTTAAAGTAAAGCAAGTTTTAAAACTGATTATGTAAAAAAAACTAGTAATTAGCAACACTTGTAAGGGTACCATAAGAATCTTCAAAGGGCGCCGTAGCGCCGAGGACGCCGCGTTGGACATCCCTGATTTGCGCAGTAGTTAGATATAGCTCAATAAAATACTCAACAATAATTTTATTCATTTATTTAATGCTTTTTTGTGAGGACATCTTTCATTGAAGCAAGCATCAAAATGACAAAAATCTTTTTGAGTAATTGCAAATTGAATATATTGAAATATACATTCCATGGAAATTAAATTTATTAATTTTAAATTCGATTTCCTTTTGACTGTTTGGTTATCTCTGCGAGTCTTATTTGTCAACTGATTCAAATTATACTCATAAAAGTACCACGATTCTAGAAATAAGTGAATTATTGTAGTGCTCTGCAAACTTAATTAACTCATTAATGCGAGTCTGAATTTAAATAGATCACATAAATTATTGGAATTTCAGAAGTGAATCATTGTATTGTAGTGGACGACATTTACATCCTAGAATAGTATAAATTTTATAGTAAAGGAGAAGTGAATTACAAATTCTACACTAAGTGTAATAAATTTAAAGGATTACCTGAGTAAAATAATTGAATGGGCTCTATTTTTGTTATGATTGTATTTAAATAAATATAACACATTACATGTAATAGATTTGAAAAAAAAATTGCAAATGCAGATGGATCTATTGGCACTAGTTTATTGCCGAAACGTCAGTGAAGGCTTACTGTGGAGACCCGAAAAGTTTTTCGTTTTCGTCTGTCTGTTTGTTTGTTAGTCTGTCTGTCCCTCGATAACTGCCGTAAAAAGCATCCGATTAGCTTGAAATTAAGGATGCATGTTGGTGAGGTCACCGGATTTAGCTGTATAGTTTTTGGTTAAATTTGGTTCATTCGTTCGGAATATATAGAACATTTTATTTTCCGCCTTAATGCTTTCCTATAGCAATTCAGACGATTTTTCCATTTTTATTTGTTGAAGGGAAAGGGCTCATATGATTGAAAGATTTAAACTAGTAAATCTGCAGATCAGGAGCCTCAACGTCAGATCTGCAATTCATTGTTTTTAGACACACTCTAGTAATATTCAATTTCCTGCAAACCGCAATTTAAAGTTTTCAAATTACGTAATTATTTATAAGAATAAAAAATACGAAGTTTTCAGTCATTAGAAGCGTTAAATTAAAAACGTTGTTATGTAAGGATATTTTGAATTTTCATGAGCTACTAATTCTGGTATTTTTTGTAAATAATAAAGTATTCAGGGGGCGGAGCCCCCTGAACCCACCGTGGTCTCATTAATTTACATATGTAACTTTTTATTGATTGCGCTAATGATTATGGTAAATCTTTTTACACTTCCGAGCCTTATTCTTCAATACTGGTGGGCAGAAAACGATTTACATTGACGCAATTATATTAAAAGTTTAGGTTTTACGAACGAAAATGTAATTTCCTTTTAATGATAAAATAATTTTCATTCATATTTTCTAAAATGAGGTGGCATTAAGAACTAACACTCGTCAAAAAATATTTTTTCAGGCAATCTAGTTAATGTTTGTTTTTAAGAATGAAAATATTTATTTCCCGATACAATGACGTCCTTTTCGACAGCGATAATTTTGCGGTGCATAATTTTGACATTTACTATCAATTTGCTTTTCAAAAGTTTTTTTTTCTCATTAAAATTTTCGATTAAAAATTAAATATTTCTGTTAGCTGCGTCCAGACGATAAACAGTGAGATATTAGTAACGTTTTTTTTTTTTTTAATAATAAGAATTAATATCATAACACAAGCCCCTTTTATTTCAACCTCAAAGCGTATTCGTTTTATTTTTGATATATGAGATCAAATTCACCTTTCTGTTGCTAGGAAACAGTTAAAAGAAAATTAAGACAAGAAATATGTGATTGAAAAAAAGTAAATTAAAAAAAGAAAATCTTTTATATTGTTGGAACACATATATAAAAGCCCTCCATAAGATATACACCGAATTTAAAAACTCTCACAAATGTATACACAAAATTTCAAACTAATATGAATAATGTATGGTTCTAATTAGGAAATTCCATCATCCATAATTTATCATTTAAATCTTTCAATCATATGAGCCATTTCCTTTCAAGAAATAAAAATGGAAAAATCGTCTGAATTGCTATAGGAAAGCATTAAGGCTGAAAATAAAATGTTCTATATATTCCGAACGAATGAACCAAATTTAACCAAAAACTATACAGCTAAATCCAGTGACCTCACCAACATGCATCCTTAATTTCAAGCTAATCGGACGCTTTTTACGGCAGTTATCGCGGGACAGACAGACGGAAACCAAAACTTTTCGGGTCTCCACAGAAAGCTTTCACTGACGTTTCGGCAATAAACTAGTAAATCTGCAGATCAGGAGCCTCAACGTCAGCTCTGCAAGTCATTGTTTTTAGACACACTTTGGTAATATTCAATTTCCTGCAAACCGCAATTTAAAGTTTTCAAATTATGTAATTATTTATAAGAATAAAAAATACGAAGTTTTCAGATATTAGAAGCATTAAATTAAAAACGTTGTTATGGAAGGATATTTTGAAGTAATTTTCATGAGCTACTAATTCTTGATATTTTTTTAAATAATAAAATAGATTTCTTCAGGAAGGGGTGGGCTTAGCCCCCCTGAACTTCCCCCGTGGTCTCATTAATTTACATATGTAACTTTTTATTGATTGCGCTAATGGTTATCGCAAATCTTAAATTTCTTTTTACACTTAAGAGCCTTAATTTTCAATACTGGTGGACAGAATATGATTAACATTGACGCAATTATATTAAAAGTTTAGGTTTTATGATTGAAAATATAATTTCTTTTTAAAAATAAAATAATTTTCATCCATATTTTCTGAAATGAGGCGGCATTAAGAAGTAACACTCGTCATAAAAAATATTTTTAGGCAATCTAGTTAATGCTTGGTTTTTAAGAATGAGAATATTTATTTCTCGATACAATGACGTCATTTTCGACAAGCAATAATATTGCGGTGTATAATTTTGACATTTACATTGTATATATTTGATTTTCAAAAGTTTTTTTTTTCTCATTGAAATTTTCGATTAAAAATTAACATTTCTGTTAGCTGTGCGCAGACGATAAACCATGAGATATTAGTAACATTTCTTTTAATAATAAGAATTAATATCATAACACAAGCCCTTTTTATTTCAACCTCAAAGCACATTAGTCTTATTTTTGATGTATGATATAAATTCACCTTCTTTTCGTATTTTTGTTTTATTTCCAATATAAAGACGTATTCATGTCTATTTTTTATTTCATTTTCCTCTTGCACATGAAAATCTTTCAAATCAAAATTAACTGTTTAGGATATATTATTATTCTGGGATTGGATTTTCTTGGCAACGGTAAAAAAAGAAAAAAAAAAAAGATTGTTAAATTTTATAGCAAAATGTCGATTTGTTCCTTATGAAAATAACGAACTTCTTAATTTAAAAGAAAACATTTTTGAACAAAATAAGTAGGACATAGTCTTTCTTTATTTCTGGGGTAAATTCCATCTATATGTAAAGTCACAATGGCATTAATTCGTCCCTTTTGACTTTGATTTGACTTCAAACAATTACAAATATTTTCACATTTACGATATTTTTAGGTGTAGTTCCGTTGCTAGGCAACAGTTGAAAGAAAATAAAAACAATGAAATATGTGCTTTGAAAAAAAAGTAAATTTATAAAAATATATGTTATTGGAACACATATATAAAATATCTCCGTAAGTTAAACACCAAATTTAAAAACTCTGACAAATGTATACACAAAATTTCAAACTAATATGAATAATGTATGGTTCTAATTAGAAATTACATCATCCATAATTTACCATTTAAATCCTTCAATCATATGAGCCATTTCCTTTCAACAAATAAAAATGGAAAAATCGTCTGAATTGCTATAGGCTAGCATTAAGTCGCAAAATAAAACGTTCTATATATTCCGAACGCATGAACCAAATTTAACCAAAAACTATACAGCTAAATCCGGGGATTTTACCAACATGTATCCTTAATTTTAAGCTAATCGGATGCTTTTTACGGTAGTTATCGCGGAACAGACAGACAGACAGACAAACGGAAACCAAAACTTTTCGTGTCTCCACAATAAGCCTTCACTGACGTTTCGGCAATTATGGATGATGGAATTTCCTAACTAGTAAATCTGCAGATCAAGAGCCTCAACGTTATCTCTGCAACTTATTGTTTT
Organism: Maratus speciosus; assembly: GCA_963932465.1. Classification (NCBI taxonomy): domain Eukaryota; kingdom Metazoa; phylum Arthropoda; class Arachnida; order Araneae; family Salticidae; genus Maratus; species Maratus speciosus. The sequence goes on along the minus strand of OZ010790.1, from coordinate 184,806,587 downwards.
TAGCAAACTTTGAGTAATATTAATCTTTCTAAAAAAACAAAATTTAAACTTTTTAAATTACACAAACATTTATAAAAGGAAAAAAAAATATTTCTACGGTTTCAGACATTAGAAGCGTTAAACACGTTGTTATGTAATGATATTCTGAAATTCTCTCGAGCTACTTATTCTAATAATTTTTATATAATAAAGCAAATTTCTTCAGGGGGGCGCCCCCTTGAACCCCCCGTTGTGTAATTTATTTTGCATTTGTAATTTTCTATTGATTGAGTTAATGACTAGTAAATCTGCAGATCAGGAGCCTAAACGTCAGCTCTGCAAGTCTTTTTTAAAACACAATTTTGTAATATTCAATTTCCTGCAAAACGCAATTTAAATTTCTCGAATTACGTAATTATTTATAAGAATAAAAAAATACGAAGTTTTCAGACATTGAAGCGTTCAATTGAATACGTTGTTATGTAAGGATATTTTGAAAATTTCATGAGCTACTAATTCTGGTATTTTTTTAGATAATAAAGTAGATTTCTTCAGGGGGCGGAGCCCCCCTGAACCCTCCCATGATCTCATTAAATTTACATATATAACTTTTTATTGATTGCGCTAATGGTTATTGTAAATCTTAGATTTCTTTTTACACTTCCGAGCCTTATTTTTCAATACCGGTGGACAGAAAATGATTTACATTGAGGCTATTATATTAAAAGTTTAGGTTTTATGAATGAAAATGTAATTTACTTTAAAAAATAAAATACTTTTCATTGATATTTTCTGAAATGAGGCTGCATTAAGAAGTAACACAAGTCAAAAAATATTTTTTCAGGCAATCTAGTTAATGTTTGGTTTTTAAGAATGAAAATATTTTTTTCCCGATACAGTGACGTCCTTTTCGACAGAGATCATTTTGCGGTGCATAATTTTGTCATTTACTATGTATTTGCTTTTCAAAAGATTTTTTTTTCTCATTGAAATTTTCGATTAAAAATTAAATATTTTTGTTAGCCGTGCAGACGATAAAACGTGAGATATTGGCAATTTTTTTTTTTTAATAATAAGAATTAATATCATAACACAAGGCCCTTTTATTTCAACCTCAAAGCGTATTCGTTTTAGTTTTGACATATGAGGTCAAATTCACCTTCTTTTCGTACATTCGAATTAATTTCCAATATGAAGACGTATTCATGCCTATTTTTTATTTCATTTTCCTCTTGCACATGAAAATTTTTGAAATCAAAATTAACTGTTTAGGATAAATTATTATTCCGCGATCTGATTTCCTTGGCAACGGTAGATAAAAAGATATTTTATAGCAAAATGTCAATTTATTCCTTATGAAAATAATGAGCTTTTTAATTTAAAAGAAAAACATTTGGACAAAATAAATAGAACACAACCTGTCTTTATTTCTGGGGTAAATTCCATCTATATGTAAAGACACAAAGGCATTTATTAATTCATCACTTTTGACGTTGATTTGACTTCAAAGAATTACACACACTTTCACATTTACGATATTTTTAGGTGTAATTTCGTTGCTAGGTAACAATTAAAAGAAAATTAAAACAATGAAATATGGGCACTTATTTTAATTAAATTTGTAAAAGAAAATATTTTATATTATTGGAACAAACATATAAACTCCCTCCATATGTTATACACCGAAAAAAAAAAAACTCTGACAAATGTATACACAAAATTTCAAACTAATATGAATAACGTATGTTTCTAATTAGGAAATTTCATCATCCATAATTTACCATTTAAATCCTTCAATCATATTAGCCATTTCCTTTCAACAAATGAAAATGGAAAAATCGTCTGAATTGCTATAGAAAAGCATTATTGCGCAAAATAAAATATTCTATATTTTCCGAACGAATGAACCAAATATAACAAAAAACTATACAGCTAAATCCGAGTACTTCACCAACATACCCACTTAATTTCAAGCTAATCGGATGCTTTTTGCGGCAGTTATCGCGGAACAGACAGACAGACTAACAGACAAACTAACAGACAGACTTACAGACAGACTAACAGACAGACTAACGGAAACCAAAACTTTTCGTGTCTCCACAGTAAGCCTTCACTGACGTTTCGGCAACTATATCTTAGATTCCTTTTTACACTGCGATTTATAAGGATAAGCAACAATTTGGTCAAGCATTTTACGTTATCCTAATATCCATACAGCAGTATTTACTTGCCTGCTAAGCACAAACACCTGTATGTAATGGATAAAGAACTTTTGGAAATGTAAACTGAGACATCTAATTTAGAAATCTAATAACTTTATAATTTTTGTTTCCAAAAAATAATTTTGATTACCATTCTGCAATATGTATATCTAAGATCTAATCTAAATATCTAAAAATGTACTCGATAGCATTAACTTACTAAAATCACCCTAAAGTAGGGGGACTTCTTAACCTAACGGTTAATAATTCATCATTGTGTGTCCACTTCCAATTGACTAAATAGATAAACGTGATTTGGCGCCGTTAAGTATTTTTTGTGATAGCCTTTTAATAGTATCCACGTTTAATTTAAAATCTTGATGTTACAAACACCGTTGAAATTTGACGCACACCTGTGTTCAGGTCAAATTACGAAAGGTTAACTAACCTTTTATTTCCCTTAGCCGGGCATTTTGCTTCATTTTTCGTAATAGGGATTATTTTAATAATTTAATTTATTTTACACTCTACAAGCTGTTACACGGAACGTTTTCACGTAGCATTAAAATAGAGATAAATGCATTAAATAAAACATTTCACTTCCCACCAGACATGGCAAGTCTCAGGCTCTTTGCACAACACTATTATCTTACAGAAAATGTTGTTCTTTTAAATCGCGCAAATGTTTCAATTAAATAAAGTAACATTTTTTGTATTAAAATACTGGTATCCAGAACTCCGGAGGCTTGGCAGCTCTGCTCCTCTTAATAGAAACATATATAGTTAACCAACACTTTATCACATTTTATAGGAGACAATACGGAATTTCTTATTTGTATGGCCTTACATATACCACAGTCATAAAAATGTTAAATTTTGTGCCAATTAATATACACAATTGCGAAAATGAAATCGGAACCAATGAGAAAAGGGAGGCCAAGTAAAATCGTGTAAATCGAGGAATCTTTCTTCGTATTGTTGGGAAAATACCACTACAAAAATTATTTTAGGTGGTATTTGGTGTGAAATGTTGATATGTATTCATTCCTGTCCTATTTATCTTTTTTATTATTTGTAATTTGCTTATTCCATTTTCCTTTTGCACGTGAAAATCTTACAAATTAAAATTAACTCTTTGGGAGAAATTGTTATTCCTTTTTTTTTTGACAACAATAAAGTTTATAAAGTTTAATAGAATAATGTCAGTTTATTCTGTATGAAAATAACGAACTTTTTCCTTTATAATCAAAATAGTTCAATACATAAATAAAAATATTATTCTATATAGTATATAAATATTAATTTCATTTCTGCGTTTAAATCAATCTATATGCAAATATCTATACAAAGGCATTCATTAATTCATTCCTTTTAACTTTGATTTGACTTAATAAACCATACATACTTTCACATTTATGATATTTTTAGATGAGATATAGTTGCTACGCAACGGTTAAAAGAAAAAAAAATGAAATATAGGTAAATTCATAAAATAAAATGTTTTATATTATTCGAACACATGTATAAAATTCCGTCATAAGTAATACACCTAATTTAAAAACTCTGACAAATGTTTTGACAAAATTGCAAACTAAAAGGAATAATTTAATACTCTTATTTAAAAATTTCAGCATCCAAAATTTACCATTTAAATCTATTATTCATATAAGCGATTTCTTTCAACAAATGAAAATTTGAAAATCGTCTGACTTCCCATAGAAAAGCATTATGTCACAAAATAAAATGTTCTATATATTCCGAACGAATGAACCAAATTTAACCCAAAGCTATACAGCTAAATCCGGGGAGCTCACCAATGTACATCCTTAATTTCAAGCTAATCGGATGCTTTTTACGGCAGTTATCGCGGGACAGACAGACTAACTAACTAACTAACAAACAAACAAACAGATGGAAACAAAAAAAATTCGGGTCTCCACAGTAAGCCTTCACTGACGTTTCGGCAATTAGAACCATACATTATTCATATTAGTTTGAAAATTTGTGTATACATTTGTCAGAGTTTTTAAATTCGGTGTATATCTTATGGAGGGATTTTATATATGTGTTCCAATAATATAAAATATTTTCGTTTTTTAATTTACTTTTTTTAAATCACATATTTCATTGTCTTAATTTTCTTTTAACTGTTTCCTAGCAACGGAAAGGTGAATTTGATCTCATATATCAAAAATAAAACGAATACGCTTTGAGGTTGAAATAAAAGGAGCTTGTGTTAAGATCATGGAGGAATGAGATAGATGGAGGTGCAGTAAGCTGGCTGGAGGTGACGCCAAAAAAGTAACCCTAAAATCCACTACAGAAAGCCCAAACAAAACCACGTGCTTTGAAACTCCTATCAATTCAAATCGGTTTAAACCTGTATTTCTTTGCTTTCATTTTTTACCGTCGGAAATTGTTATTCGAGTTATGATTAAAATTTCGATAAAAAATGATTTATGCGCTGTTATAGAATGTAGTACTAGATCAGAATGTATCAAAGATACTGATATATCAATTATTTGATTATTTAATCATATGTATTTTAAATATAAATATCAGAACGTCTTTTAAGATTTTACTTGAAAGGGTAACACTCTTTCATTATTGTCCTAAAATCGTTTGCTCTCGAAAATCTAGATTTTCGATTAGTATTTGTAATTTAAGATTTCATATATAATTTTTAAAAAATGCTTTCATCATTATATTTTATCTATTTACATGCAATTATTAATATGCTGTTAAAAACAAATAAAGACGTTTAATTACATTAGTAGCGATTGATGCAGTCAAAAATGGTGGCCTATTTGAAGCGCAATTATAAAATTTCATTCCATCAAAAAAATTCCATTAATTAGTTTGAATTACTTGAGTTTTGAAACGTTATTATATGCAAAAAAAAAAAAAAGTTCGCCTGATAGGAAAATTTTAGCTGTAAGAATGAAATTATTATCAATAAATGCTTAGCTCGCATTTGAGTATTTGGACTTGAGCTTTCGATACAAAGTTTTATTTTTCACAAAATTGTTATGCATTTCTCAAGAATAACTTTTTCTTTTCAGAAAATTGACACACACACACACACACACACACACACACACACACACACAAAAACAAAACAAAACAAAAAAAAAAACTTTTCCATCTATACCAATCTCAAAACTTTCTTCTATCTTATACATGTTAATACTTCAAGATTCGCTAGCACACTGCCAAAATTAAATGGCAGTCTATACCCATCATGAGAATTCTAAAGATACGAAATTCCGTTCATTAGTTCTTGAGATATGACCATCGCTGAAATCGTGTAAATCCAGCAAACTGCAGCCTAGTAGCACCACCTATTTGGTGCTTTAAACCAAAACCAACAAACAGCAACATATGTCAACGTTAAACTGAATCTGAAGTTTGGGGAGAATCCGTGCATTAGTTTTTGAGATAGAGCCATTGCGAAAATCATGAAAATTCTAGCGTAGCAGCTCCACCTATTGGACGATTAACACCAAAATCTAGTCAGCAACAACTTGTGTTAACATCTAACTCTGAAGTTAGAGGGAAATTGGTGCATTAGTTCTTGATAGAGCTATTGCGGAAATCGTGAAAAATGCCGCACAGCAACGCCACCTGATGGGCGATTTATACCAACACGCAATCAGCACCAAGTCATATCAAGGACTAACTGAATCTGAAGTTTAAAGAAAATCCGTACATCAGTTCTTGAAATAGAGCTATTGCGAAAATCGTCTAAATCCCAGAAAATGCAGCATAGCAGCGCCACCTGTTGGGCGATTTACACCAAAACGAAATCAGCACCAACTCATATTGAGGATCAACTGAAACTGAAGTTTGATGAAAATCCGTGTATTAGTTCTTGAGATACAACTACTGCTGAAATCGCGAAAAATGCAGCATAGCAGCGCCAGCTGTTGGGTGATTTACACCAAAAACTAATCAGCACCAATTTATATTAGGGACTACATGAATATATTTTTTTATTAAATTCCGTGCAATAGTTCTTGTGATAGAGCGCCCACAAAATTTGTGCGACATACTGACAAGTACTTTAGATGCAGTAGTGTATCCGAATCTTTTGTGTGTCCTTGTAAATGAACGATAAATGCTATGCACATCATATTTCACCGCAAGTATATTGTAGTAAATCTGAGTAATTTATGTATATTCCATTATATTTCAGTAACATAATATCGCTGTAAACAGTCCCTCCTCCCCATATATCATTATATAACGGAATTCTTTTGTGTGCCCTGTAAATGAATAATAAATGCTTTGCAAACCCCATATTCTACGAAATGCGTGTTTTACTGCACTTTATAAATGCATATCAATTTCTTTATGTTTTAAATTGCCTAGCATCATTAAAATGCACTTGAAACGATTTTTCCCATTGACCGTAATGTAACAGAATACTTTTTACCGCCCTTGCAAATGTACTATAAGTGCCACATATTTTTTTTTTTTTCAATAGCGATCACGCTATAGTAAACGTCAATAACATATAAAAAATGCACGGTGATCCCAGTATATTTACAAGAGTTAGAGCTCGGCCAGAAGGCCATACAAACCGAAGACAAACATTTTTCATCTATGTTGGAAAGGGTTAAAGTAAGAAAACTTTTAATAATGCATTTTTACTTTCTTCTATCTTCAATAGAAGAAAGTATTGTAATCGAAATTTTTTTCGACTTCCGGTTTTCGACGGATTTGCATGTTTTAGGGGTCAGAGATTCCAAAAAACATGTTTATAGAAAATGTCTGTCTGTCTGTGTGTCCGTCTGTCCGTCTGTCCGTCTGTCCGTCTGTCCGTCCGTCCGTCCGTCCGTCTGTCCGTCTGTCTGTCGCCATTGTACCATCAAAAAGTGTATGAAGTTATGTATAGAATTAAACCAAAATTTTATGATAAGTTTTTGGCTATGGCAAGCAGGTCCTCCCGCAATTTGGAAAAAATTCGCCGGTAGGTGGCGCTGATATAACAATTTTTGTGCGATTTTGAATATTGTACCATCCAAAAGTGTATGGTGTTATGTATAGAATTGAACCAAATTTTTATTTTAAGTTTTTGGATATAACAAGCAGGTCCTCCCTGAATTTGGAAAAAATTCGCCGGTAGGGGGCACTGTAAATGCGATTTTTGTGCGATTTTGAATATTGTACCATCGAAAAGTGTATGAAATTATGCATAGAATTGAACGAAATTTTTATTTTAAGTTTTTGGCTATGGCAAGCAGGTCCTCCCTGAATTTGGAAAAAAATTGCCGGTAGGGGGCGCTGTAATAGAGATTTTTGTGCGATTTTGAATATTGTACCGTCCAAAAGTGTATGAAGTTATGCACAGAATTAAACTCAAATTTTATTATAAGTTTTTGGCTATGGCAAGCAGGTCCTCCCGGAATTTGGAAAAAATTCGCCGGTAGGGGGCGCTGATATAACAATTTTTGTGCGATTTTGAATATTGTACCATCCAAAAGTGTATGGTGTTATGTATAGAATTGAACCAAATTTTTATTTTAAGTTTTTGGATATAACAAGCAGGTCCTCCCTGAATTTGGAAAAAATTCGCCGCTAGGGGGCGCTGTAAATGCGATTTTTGTGCGATTTTGAATATTGTACCATCGAAAAGTGTATGAAATTATGCATAGAATTGAACGAAATTTTTATTTTAAGTTTTTGGCTATGGCAAGCAGGTCCTCCCTGAATTTGGAAAAAATTTGCCGGTAGGGGGCGCTGTAATAGAGATTTTTGTGCGATTTTGAATATTGTACCGTCCAAAAGTGTATGAAGTTATGCACAGAATTAAACCAAATTTTTATTTTAAGTTTTTGGATATGGCAAGCAGGTCCTTCCTGAATTTGCAAAAAATTCGCCGTTAGGGGGCGCTGTAATAGCGATTTTTGTGCGATTTTGAATATTGCACCATCGAAAAGTGTATGAAGTTATGCATAGAATTGAACCAAAAAAAAAAAAAAAAATTAAGTTCTTGGCTATGGCAAGGAGGTCCTCCCTTAATTTGTAAAAAAATCGCTGGTAGAGGGGGCTGTAATAGCGATTTTTGTACAATTTTTGTGCCATTTTGAATATTGTACAGTCGAAAAGTGTATGAAGTTATGCATAGAATTGAATCAAATTTTATGTGTTTAATTTTGGTCATGTCACAAAGGTTCTTCCTGAATTTGGAAAAATTCTGCCGGTAGGGGGCACTATAATTGCGATGTCTGTACAATTTTCATTATTGTACCATCGAAAAGTGTATGAAGTTATCCATATAATTGAACCAAATTTTTTGTGCATGTTTCTGGCTATGGCAAACAAGTCCTCCCTGAACTTGAAAAAATTCCGAAAGAAGGGGGCGCTATAATTCCGATCTCTGTGCCATTTTCATTATTGTACCATCGAACAGCGTATAAAATTATGCATACAATTGAACCAAAATGTTTGTGCTTGTTTTTGGCTTTGGCCAACAGGTTCTCCTTGAATTTGGAAATATTACGCGGTAAAGGGGCTCCGTGTTAGCGATTTTTGTATACTTTTATGATTTTTCGTAGTTCTATTGTGCATCGGCGGCTCATGCAGCGGCGGGAACTCGCTTCCTGCTAAGCCGGCTATTCGCAAACAGCTGATAACAACAGAATAAGGAAAAATTAATAATTTTAACAAATATCATGATATCGATTAACTCGTTTTTAGTCCGTTTAATTGACTTGAGCAGAAATTTAAGATGAAAATCAAAGTTGGTATAGTATTGAACTAATAATATTGAAGTATTAACATGTGTAACTAGGTTTTGAAATATTAAGATGTATAAGATAGAAGAAAGTTTTGGGATTGGCACATCCAACTAGTTTAGTTTTCATCAGATGTTTTCAATATTTTATTTAATCTTATTTTGACATTTATTTATTGCTAATTTTACAATTCCAATTATTTTAAAAGCAAGCATTTATTTTAATAAACAACAACACAACAAAGGCCCTTTAAAAAATGTACCATTTTTTCTTAAAATATACTTCAGCTGTGATTCATCTTTTTGAATTCCTCTTATTAATACAAAATCCCTTCCACGTGCTTGTTTTGTTTGGGCTTCCTTGGGCGTTTAAATTTGAGCGATAAATGGTTTCATATTGCAAACCTTTTTTAAGGCATACTGCAACTCCATCTATCTCTTTCCTCCATGTGTTAAGATATTAATTCTTATTATTAAAAAAAAATGTTACTAATATCTCACGGTTTATCGTCTGGACGTAGCTAACAGAAATGTTTAATTTTTAATCGAAAATTTCAATGAGAAAAAAAACTTTTGAAAAGCAAATTGATAATAAATGTCAAAATTATGCACCGCAAAATTATCGCTGTCGAAAAGGACGTCATTGTATCGGGAAATAAATATTTTCATTCTTAAAAACCAAACATTAACTAGATTGCCTAATAAAAAAAATTTTTGACGAGTGTTAGTCCTTAATGCCGCCTCATTTCAGAAAATATGGATGAAAATTTTTTTATCTTTAAAAGGAAATTACATTTTCGTTCGTAAAACCTAAATTTTAATATAATTGCGTCAATGTAAATCCTTTTCTGCCCACCAGTATTGAAGAATAAGGCTCGGAAGTGTAAAAAGATTTACGATAATCATTAGCGCAATCAATAAAAAGTTACATATGTAAATTAATGAGAGGACGGGGGCTTCAGGGGGGGGGGGCTCTTCCCCCCTGAATACTTTATTATTTAAAAAAATACCAGAATTAGTAGCTCATGAAAATTCAAAATATCCTTCCATAACAACGTTTTTAATTTAACGCTTCTAATGTCTGAAAACTTCGTATTTTTTATTCTTATAAATAATTACGTAATTTGAAAACTTTAAATTACGGTTTGCAGGAAATTGAAATTTACTAGAGTGTGTCTAAAAACAATGAATTGCAGATCTGACGTTGAGGCTCCTGATCTGCAGATTTACTAGTTATGTATAATTTGGAGGAAAAAAAATTATATTTTAAATAATTCTTGACAAGGGTTTACAATTTTTTTTTTAAATTCTGACTATTTCTATTTAATAGGCTGACTGTTTATTCGATTATATGGCTACATTTTTATATAGTGCTTAGTGTGGCTAACTTGAAATTCAGCGATGCCAAATATGGCACTCTTATAAAAACTTCTTACAAGGAAGGTCTCCTTACTGGGCATGCTCAGAATATTTTGAAAAAAAAAAATTACTAATTAAACTACTTATGTATGTAATAAGGGATCAGTCAAATATAGCGGTGGAATTACAGTAGAAAGTCTGTAAAAAAATAAAATACTTTCGAGTATTTGGCGCAAAAAGACGAAAGGGTCACGCCGATTTGGCGAGCAGCACTTTTCATCCCCAAAAGCAGATAATTTTAATGCATCTGAAAATTGCTTGTTAATTGATTTTTAGAATGCGTGTAAACAGTATTTAATGAATTTAAACTTAAACAATGAGACTGTTTAATACATAAATTTTTTTTATTAAATATTTATGTTGCTTGTTACTGCAGTTATTTAATTTTATCACTGTAAAAATAATTTCATATATAAAAGCAATTTTCATATATTTAAGCGTATTCCAAAATCGAACGTTGGAATATTCCATATTTTGGAATGAAATGGTTTTATAATCATTTATTGGTTGCAATAACAACTTTGTATTTTCATAAAAGCTTCCCGGGTTAAAGAATATAAGTGAAAACATTTTTTTTTTTTTTTTTTTTTTTTTTTTTTTTTTTTATTGAAAACTAATAATTTTTTTTATATGCAATAAATTTTTTAGATTGCCCACTTACATGAAAAAAACATTTTTCATATGGAAAATACTAATTATACAATCAAATAAATTTTTTTAATTTATCAAAAGCAATATTTTCTTATTACCCGCATGCTAAGAGTTATTTGACAAAGATTTTGCTACTTATGGCATCCTTTTATATTCTGATAATTTCAGAGCTTATACATGTCTGTTAAATTTGTGTTTTATTTATATTATTTTATTTATTTATTCATAGGGAAGTTTTTTTAAATGGATATTAGCCGTAAGAAAATGATGAACTCTTTATTTTATTTTAAGGACAAACGGATTAATCTTTCGTAATCGAGCCTCGCACGATATAGATAAATTAAAAAATATTTCATGCTTTAAAATTGTTTTGAAACAATTGTTTGCAAACAAATTCCATTTGAAAAAAAAAATCCTATTTGGTGATCTAAAAATTTAAATTGTACGATTATAAATATGTTAGATTTGTGTTTTTCAATATTATTCTTTTATTTGTTTATAAAAGAAGTATTAATTTCGTTAATTTGTCTTTCGCAAATATGTTAGATTGGTGGTTTTTTTAATATTATTCTTTTATTTGTTTATAAAGGAAGTATTAATTTCGTTATGCAAAAATAGTCAGAAACAAATGCTGAAAAATGTTTGTTGCTTTATGTGCAAAATGTTTATAATTATTATGTATTGAAACCGCCACGTGATAAGATAAACTTAAAAAAAAATCATGCTTAAAAATTATTTTAGAAAATATAATACATCAGTCAATTAAGATACAGTTTTTAAACAAATTGCATTTGAAAGTAAATTTTTTTCCTATGCGACGAAAATTGAATATGTATGATGGTCAAGAGATTAAAAAATTGCAGTAGCGAAAATTTCCAGACCGAAATTTGATCGCGAAATGTTGCCATTCCCAAAATGACGTCAGCGTTACGCACAGATACGTTTGTTCTTTTAATATAGATACTTAATCAGTAAAATATAATAAAGATCAGTTATTAGGATGTGGTTATCAAGTGAGGCTCTTCTGCTTGGTATTCCGGAATGAAAAACAGCAATTTTCACCTTCTCAAAATTTGCATACGCACTTTTCATATCCATATTCATCATTTTTAAAAAAATTGTATTTTGTTTGATCATTTTAAAATCATTTTAACTCAAAACTTGAAGTCACGATTGCCAGCAACATCTTTTATGTGAACAGACGCTCTCTTAACCTGAGATTCTAATCTCAATTCCGCAGAGTAAAAATTTCCGTAATTATGTTTTTAGATGTATTTGGGTTAAAATGTTTAGTTTTATCTAAGAAAATTATCATTTTCTTTTAAATATGAGTTCATTTTCACTTAAATAAGCATTTCGCCTAGTGTTTGAAACTTAGTACACATGCACAATGAAAAACAACATACAAAATTTATGAGGAAAAATGTGTGTTTTCAAAAGCAGTATGTCTTTTCCGTAATTATGCCCCTAATATAATATTCTGCTCCTAATGGGATTTTGCGATACTAAAGCCTATACAATAATCTTTATCAACAATTTTGAATTTTTATCAGAAAATAGCATGAATAAATATAAAAATACCTCATTATTTCTCTCTTGTCTGCAATAATAAAAGCTATCTAATTTTCACCATTTTGAAGAATTTTCGTAAAATGCTAAATAAATTAAAATATAAAAGTGGGGATATTAAAAAAAAAAAACACAGATAGTGGATCACATCTACAAATGAAGAGCTTTCAGTTAAAAAAATATATATATTAGTAAAATTGGTTCAGCAGAAAGATCATGGCAGATGACTAAAGAACACACTTGTGCTTTAAATATATTGATTATATAAAATTAGGAGAAATTAAATTAAGCAAATTATGTTATTTTCATAAAATTATAGTAGAATGTCCTAAAGAATAGCATTAAAATTTTATTATTCGAGAGAATTTTGGACAAAAACTTCAGGAACATGATATTTCTTTAAACCACGAATTATTTGTTTGCTTGTATAACTCGGCGAAGCAAATCCATCCAGGTGAGAATCATCAATTTCTGTAACATAAATCGCTATTATTTACATGTCGCCTCTCTTTTATAAAGACACTCTAAATTTTTCTAAAACATTGCGTTTTATCAGTGTGTGATTTCGATTACATTATTTTCAAAAGTGAAGCATTTTCACTTGCGAAGAATTTTAAAGCAGCTGGGCTGTGAAAATGACGCACTTCTACAAAACATAATTCAGGTTTAAGAATTAAAATACATGCTTTTTTATAACATGACGTCATTTGCATCCTCTAAAGCAATCCACTTTTACAATCCCGTCTTAAACTTCGTCTATAGAAAAGTGTGTTGACATATATTGTGAAATATAATCTCCAAACAAGGACATTAAAATCATTAAGCGAAGTAAATTGTTTTTCATGTGTCAAATGTAATTTATAAAAGTAATTATCGAAAGTGCTTATGATCTGAAAGAAGGAAGTGAAATTGAAAATTGATTGCACAATCGTAAACAGATATTTTATTATAAACATTTCGCAATACTCAAGAACTATAAGACATTTATAGACTCTTATTTTAAAATACCATAAATATAAATATTGATACAAATTATTTGTTATGCTGATTTAAGGCATTAATTTCATGTTCTTGATTGCTAATAATATTTTATTCATGTATTTTTTCTCTACTTTCAGTTGTAACTCAGACTCTCAAACTGAGAGATGTATGTCTTAAAGCTCTTATTAAAAATTTATTTAACTTTCTATTTATAAGTTTCGGCACAAATTTAAGTTCACAAGTCACACAAAAATATGTGTCTTTTTAAACCACATGAAGTTCACACCATCATCGCCTGTGGATTAAAACAGAAATACAAGAAGAATATGTAGATCGATTTACCCCTTCCGGACGAAAATTACCAGATGATAAACGGATATACATAAATATAAGGTAAGCCCAATTTATCTTACCTATGTTTTTTATACTGAGAAATAGATAATTAATTTTTGAGGATAAGAACGAACATCACGCCATTTCTGATAGCAAAGATTAAATATTGCTAACAAAGTGTGCGTATGACGTCATTATCACGGAATAACAGACAATATTCTTGACATAGCCCATATTTTAATTTCAACTTTTTTTGTCAGGTTTTATGAGAAAATGGCAACAAAAGGATAAAGTATCCCCTATTTTCGACAATTTTCCGTTTACTTTCAAGCACTTTCAATAGAAATGGGGTACTTTTGTTGCCACAATAAGAAAAATGGTACTAAAAACTACAAAAAAATTAATATCTCAAAAATAAATTGAGATACAGATTTCAAACAAATTGCATTTAAAAGAGAATATTTTTCCTTATACGACGGTGTAAAAATTTAAAATATGCGATGTTTAGAAGTTTAAAAATTTGCAGTAGAGAAAATTGCAAAACCAAAATTTTATTTCAAATTTCAAAGTGTTTCCATTCGCAAAATGACGTATGCGTTACGCACAGATATGTTTGTCCTTTATAATATAGATAGATAAGTCTGTATCGGTGTAAAGAAAAAAACTTTCCAAAAAAAAAAGAAAATTTTGGTTGGATCAAAAATGATAGAGATATCTTACGATATCAAGCTCCAGATCCCTTCCTACGAAAGTGGTAACGTTATACAGGGTGTCCCAAAACGACCGCATAAACTCTGCACAGCTAAATTCCTCGTTGGGAGTACATAAAAACTGCCCAAAGAAGCGTTCCTGCACGATCCATAGTTTACGAGAAAAATACGAAAAACAAAGTATGACGTCACTGCCGGTGCAAGAAAAAAAACACTTTATTGGACATACCAACAACGCGGGACGGATATCGACGGGCATACTCCCTAGCAGTTCGTAAGGCATTTCCATTACATCGGCCGTATATCAGGTACATGTCCCAGTAGTCACGAACGGAATACATGGCCACCATACGAAGACTGCCGGTAGCTGCATGATGCAGTCTTTTAAAAATACGAGTTCAACGTCGGCTTAACGTTATTCCATGGCGCGCTCGCATGCATGACGCGATATGCGCGGCGAACGTTTTAAACATTATCGTCTGGAGAGATATGCAAATACTGTTGTTGATATGTCCAATAAAGTGTTTTTTTCTTGCACCGGCAGTGACGTCATACTTTGTTTTTCGTATTTTCTCGTAAACTATGGATCGTACAGGAACGCTTCTTTGGGCAGTTTTTATGTACTTCCAACGAGGAATCTAGCTGTGCAAAGTTTATGCGGTCGTTTTGGGACACCCTGTATATGTACAGCTCCTGCTTAGCTTATTGATTACGAGCCAGGACTGGAAGTAATTTTTCATTCAATCCTGCCACAATTTATAAAATTTTTTCTTTGTGGTTGATTTTTCTTGAAAATATCCTAGTATAAGTATAAGGCAGAGATTTTTTTTTCAAAAGTACTAGGAACAGAATAGAAAATAGCCCATGATGAGATATATCCTGGCGAATAGTCAAAGGGGTTAATCTGTAATATAAAATAATTTAGTACGCATGAAGTTTCCAAACTTTAAACTGAAAAAAATTACAGAATTCTCGTAATCTGAAATAAAAAAAGAAAAAGTGATTGTCTAAAAAAATTTTATTTCACGTACTCTCATAAAAGTAAATATTTTACAAAATTAAATATTTATGCACCTCTTTTGCGTTTATTAGCCTCCGATATGCCATTTCTTTCTCCCAGCAATTAAAATGTCGTTTCTAAAAACAACGTTCCATTGTAGAAGCAAGCCATAAAACAAATCAGATGTATCATTGTACGGGATAATCTCTACTGAAATTTTTTAACTTCTAAGCATCGCACATTTTCAATTTTTATACCATCGTATTGTGAAAAAAGTACTTTTAAATGCAATTTGTTTGAAAACAGCATCCCAATTTATTTTTGAGACATTATTTTTTTTTACGGTTTTTAAAGAATTCTTTTAATGTTGGCAACTGAAGTACTCCATTTCTGTAGAAAGTAAAGGAAAATTAATTGTCAAATAGTAGACTATTATATCTTTTTGTTGCCATTTTCCTATAATAAGTGAAAAAAATGTAATTAAAATACGGGCTATTTTGAATATATATATATATATATGAATGATTTCTGATAAAACATGGAGCTATTATAAACTATATTTAATTATAAGTTTCTATATTAATGTTTAAAACAAATAAAGGTATATGAATAGTTAGAAAGCCGATTTTTTTTTTTTGGTCCAGTTTCTTGAATGACGACATCGCTTTTTGGTGGAATTGTGTATTATTCTGCGATAGTGACGTCCTGTGCATACTTTTCTGTATATGTTGTTTAAGACTGGATTGTAAATATAGAATTTTTCAGCGAATGCGAATGACACCATTTTATATAACGTAAAAGGGTGTGTTTTAAGTCTTAAAACTGAAATATGCTTTGTACTATCTAATTATATATACATATATTTTTTTTTCTCATCGGGGTGACTCTAAATTCTGCAAAAGCAGAATTGCTGTTTTCTAGTCCATCTTTTTTTTTTCTTCCAGGAAAAACAACTCTAACCTTATTTTTTTCTTTCTTTTTTTCTCTTTTTTTTTAAACCAACAGCGTTAAAGAAATGCAGAACTACTTCAAAAAAATTACCAATCCACCATTTACTCCCCCCCCTTTTTTAAACTACATTAAAATAAAATTTTAAAATATTAAAGCTGTACAAATCATTTTTCGAAGGATAACTTTGTAGGAATAACTGAGTATAACTGCCTCACTTCCTCTCTACGACACATTTTCTGGGCTCAGAAATAACTATCTGCTCTGCCATCCTATTTTTATGAAAGCAGGTGTTTATATTTCTTCATTTTATTGTTCATGAGTTGCTTCCGATCATACATGGCGTTTTTAAATCAATCTTGAGTTTATAAACAGTTTAAAGTATTTGAGTTTCTTATTAAACTTTCGAGACTGAACTTTTTACGGTTTTCAATACTTTTCAAAATTTAATGCCTTGTTTAATTTTTAAATAGTTACACATTCAAGTCCCGTGACATATAATATTGTAACATGTGTGTATAAAAGATTTTTATATTACGAGAAAAGATTCTTTATTTAGTTCAACATAAGTACTTTTAATCAGTGGCGGCCATAAAGGGGAGAGATGTAGCTTATAGGAGCTACCAGCGTTTGTAATAAATACCGGGTTTTTTTTCTTTAATTTAAAAACTGGGGTTCGAAAATGTTTAACATCCAAGATTCTATCTTGCTCCTATAGTTATAGGGCCACCCAATGAACTATAACATGTTTTGTGTTATCTATTACATCTTGTGTATTGCGAAAGTATTTAAGGCGAAGTTATTTAGATATATTTTCTTGCACCCAGGTAATGAGATGTACAGAGATCCTTGTAAGTTTAAAGAGAAGCCTGGGCCTTCTTTCAAAAAAGAAAAATGCGTTCAGTTCCGAAATTATTTTCGTAGCAATCATAGGCGCTGATGAAGAAGATGGAGGCATACCGCCCTCTAGTTTTGAATTATAATTTTTGTTGTTATCGTTGTTGATTTAAAAGAAAAAGGAGATTGCGATAAAGTGTTATCTTTCTTAAGTTATTTAAACTAGTTACACATTAAGCGTAAAAAACATAATTAAGTGTACAGAAATGCTATTTTTTGTATCACAGCATCAGTTTGTCACAAAACTTCAGCAAAACAACTAATATAAATATTTTGTTTTTAAAATCAATTACTACTTAGGTCACCAAAGAAAAATGTAATATAATCCCTTATGCTAATATTAGTTTTTGTTAGAATTAAAATATCTCAATTTGTTGTTTTTCTATAAGAAAGAAGGTTTACAATGGAAGTCTATTGGAATTTGGCGAAATATTAGAGATATCGCCAAGTTCGTTTCACTTTTGGCGACTCATTTTGGCCGCCAAATTTTGCGATATATCGCCAAGTTGGCGACAAACTTGGCGGTATTTAGCGACGGAACAGGGTCCCCCCTATGGTAACCTTCTTATAGATATGAAGATGCATTAAATGCTTCAATAACCAATGGCCGCCATTTTGTCTCCCATGTAAAACTAAAATTAATTAATTAAAATATAATTAATGAATTAATATTTTAAAAAAAACTGTATTAACATCAATTGTCATCCAGTACAAGTTTAAAAGAATTTACTTCAACTTGATAGGATGAATAATAAATATTTTATTAACGATTGAAAATTTGAACAAGATATATATATATATAAATATAGGGAGAGTGTGAACTAACAGTAGGAATTGAAAAATACAGTGCCCCAATTGGATTTAGTTCTGCCGGCTTTGATAGCAGCAATAATTTATGTTAATAACGTTGTTGCAATTAATTTAGCTCATTATTAATTTTTTTTAAGATTAAGATGCAGTTGAAAAACTCTTTTAAATTAATGCAATTTTTTTTTCGTATGTACATGGTAGACGATTCATATATTTGTCCAAAATCTTCAAGTGAATAATATTTTTTTTCCTCTATGGTCGCTATAACAGCAAATTTCTGCAAATTAATTTTTCACTCATGACGTTAAGCTCAATGTTACTAAGATCGGTTTGTAATTTTAGTAGATTTTCAGTGCTCTAAACGTTGTTTTATATATTTTTGTATTTTCAACGCTATGTCCCATCTCATTTTACGCAGAAGTTTAGTTTTAAGTATGTGTTTGCGTGTGAAACACAATGTTAAGTTCGAAATTTTAAAATCGACTAAACTTATTTTGCTGCTCACAGAATTTATTTACGTTCTTTGAAATAACATAAAATCAAGACATTTGAACAGACGTTGACAGTCATAGTTATGTACATATTTACAAAATCATACATTAAATTTATGTTATAGAGAGATTACCGCACTGTTTCAAATAAAAAGTATGATCTAAATGTTTTTACTTTTCTTCACTGCAAAATACTATAATCTGTAAAATGCACAGAATATTCTAAAAATAAACTCTCCCATTTATTTATTTATTGAATAACAAACATACTACTTGTATGCTTGACATAAGAGCCCGCTTATAGGTCGGAGACAAGATAGCACAAGGAAATACAACACAAGAGAAGTACACCCTGGGAGTTGCACACAAAGTGCGTGTGAAATGGAACCAGCGGGAATCGAACCCACAAACTCTTACGCACAAGCGATTAGCTGACTGGTGCTTTGACCATTCAGCCACAGAGCGCCAAAATTTCCCATTTCAGCAGACGATACAAAACATAAACACTTAAAAAATTCTTTTTAATTAAAAACAAAACAGATGCCAACCTACTATTCCCAACTTTTAACACTTTCTCTTGAGATAAAAAAAAATATTAAAGAAAAGGAAAAGGAAAACCATAGCAACAAGCTGCATTTAACAAATAAAATAAATTATCACAGCGGCAAGAGCTTAAAGCTGCGCGTATAAATTTACCATCTCCTAACAGCATGGTATGTGAAGAAGGTTCTTTTAAAATTAATATTATTATTCTTATTATTATTATTGCTATTATCATAATTGTATTTATATTGTGAAACAGCTAAAGGGTTTGTATCATAATTTACGATTGAACTTTAATTTAAATTGATCTATTCAGATAGAGATAATTTTTTGATACGTTGATAAATAAGTGCATATAGATTAATTGGCAAGGGCCAAAAATTAATCGGATCCAGGCCCTGAAAATTATTAAGACAGATCTATTCAAAATATTTTTTTTCTAATTTTATAAGATACTTAAAAATCATATCATGGTCAGAATCAGACTGATATCCTAATGATTTTGTTGTCATATTTTTGACTTGAAGTGTGTGACTTACTTATAGACCGGGAGCCGGCAGCACAGACAATCAACTCATCGAGTTCACGGCTGAAATTCCAGAATTAGTTAAAACTCGGTACGCATATTAAAATGCAATCGGTCTGCCAAGTGATATCTTCGTGGAAACCACCTTAAAATCCGATTTTAGCGGTCGACTCATACGTTTACCATTGCGTGTTCCTGCACCCAAGAGTTTGAAAACATGGAGGACTGAGAGCAGGAAAACGCTATAGTAAACGTACGAGTCAATCGCTAAAATCAGGTTTTCAGGTGTTTTCCACCAAAATATGACTTGACAGACCGATTGCGTTTTAATATGCGTATCGAGTTTTAACTAATTCTGGAATTCCAGCTGTGAACTAGATGAGGTGATTGTCTGTCCTGCCGGTTCCCGGTCTATTACTTGCTGTCACGAAAATATAAAAATTTGTCAGAGAAATATTTTTTTGAATGACTATGTTTTGGTGTTGTTGTCTCTTTTTAAAAGATTTTGAAGAAATTAGCATTTTATTCACTGAGTGGTGGTATTTTGGTCACAGATGTGACATGGCCTATGTGACTATCGATGGCGTCACTCAAACCATGCTTTCTATGCGGGTAGTAGTGATTAATATCATAATATTTAAAAATAATTTCGAAATGCAATCTATAGAATTCGAGATAATGAGGTCATTTTCTGCAACGATTTTTCAAAAATAAAAAATAAAAATTATCAAAAGTTTTATTAAAAGCTTTGAATTTTTACGTAGTTTATTATCATAGGAAAATGTGCAGGATGTCTAGATATTATTTTACATTTTGTGTAATTTTTAATGCATACTTATTTGGTATTAGACGGAATGTTTCTGGTATAAACTTAATAAAAAATTACCAATGTAATAATCGAGAAATCGTCTGATGGATGGAATTCAAGACGTTTTAAATTTTCATTTAAAAAAAAAAAGTCCTCCCGGCCAGTGCCGGGAGGAAGAGGTAGCTTTCATATTCCTTATTTTAAAAAAGCCAACTTATATCATTCAAACACACGAAGCTCAATTTAGTGGAAACCGAATATAGGAGATTCAATACTAATTTTTATCAATATAATGAATGAGAATTTCGCGAAAATAGTCAGCTTTATCCAAGCTGCTTTTCTTTAAAGTAACTTATATTTGGCTGCCAAATTCGGCGATTTCTTAAAGTGCGTGCCATTTTAAGACAACATGGTGGATGAGGATAAGCAGTGAACTTGGTCGAAACCTTAGTAATTGCTGTGCACATGCTCACTCACATCGGAATCGGTTGATATATACGAGTGCTGTCGCATGCAAAAAATCAGATTTTTCAAAATGTCACCCACAGTAGAAATTGAAACTGCTATATCTGAGCCATTTTTTAAGGTAAAGACAAACAAAAAATGCTCCTGAATCCTTATATCAAGGTCAAATACTTAAGAAAGAAACCTTTTTCAATTTCTAATTTTTTTGCACCTCACTTTAAATATATATATATTTTTTAATTTAATGGCCGCCATTTGAAACAAGATGGCTGATGAATCTGGCCAGCGAACTTGGTCGAGGTATTGATGTATACTATCCACATGCCTTCTTACATCGAAATAGGCGAATACATGTGTTATCGCGTGAAAAATACAAGATCGTTTCAAAATATTAACCATGCTAGAAATTCAAAGTGCTATAATTCAACCATTTTTTAAGATATAAACAAAAGAACAAATTTTTAGAAACAAAAACTGCTCCGGAATCTTTGTATCAAGGCCAAACACATAAAAAAAATCTTTTTCATTTTCCAATTTTTTAATACCTCATTTTAAATTTTAAATTTAATTTTTTTTAAATGGCAACCCTTTTGAAACAAGATGGTGAATGAAGCTGGCCAACGAACTCGGTCGAGACATTTGTATGTACTATGTACAGACCAAGTTACATCCAAATCGGTTCATAAATACGCCTGTTATCGCGTGACAAATATCAGGTCGTTTTAAAATGTCAGCCACAATGGAAATTCAAAATGCTATTACTCAGCCATTGTTTCAGATATAGAGGAAACCAAAACTGCTCCCGAATCTTTTTATCAAGGTCAAACACATAAGAAGAAAATATTTTTTCAATTTTCAATTTTTTGGTACCACATTTCAAATTTAAATTTTCCTTAAAAATTTAAATGGCCGCCATTTTTAAACAAGATGGCGGATGAAGCTGGCCAACGAACCCGGTCTAGACATTGGTATGTACGAAGTTACATCCCAATCGGTTCATAAATACGCCTTTTATCGCGTGACAAAATTCAGGACGTTTAAAAATGTCAGCCACGCTAGAAATTCAAAGTGCTGCAACTCAGCCATTTTTAGGTAGCTTTCATTACAAAAAGCTACCTATTGCAGCCGTTCGGAGGAAAGCGATTTCAAAAAATTTTGGTATATTTTCATCGATCATGACCCCCAGACCCCGAAACCACCCTCCGTTCAAAATTGATATATATATATATATCTGACCTTTGTCACACTGTAACTCTCGTATTTATGAACCGATTTCAATGTAATTCGGTGTGTACATAGTACATACCAATCTCTCGACCGAGTTCGTTGGCCAGCTTCATCCGCCATTTTGTTTCAAAATCCCGGCCATTTAAAATTAAAAAAAAAATTAAAATTTGAAATGTGGTACCAAAAAACTGGAAATGGAAAAATATTTTTTTCTTATGTATTTGACCTTTATACAAAGATTCCGGAGCAGTTTTTGTTTCGTCTATATCTTAAAAAATGGCTGAGTTTTAGCATTTTCAATTTCTAGCGTGGCTGACATTTTGAAACGTCCTGATTTTTGTCACGTGATAACAGGCGTATTTATGAACCGATTTGGATGTAACTACGTTTATACATAGTACATACCAATGTCTCGACCGAGTTCGTTGGCCAGCTTCATCCGCCATCTTGTTTCGAAATGGCGACCATTTAAAAAAATTAAAACAATTTAAAATGAGATACCAAAAAATTGGAAAATGAAAAAGATTTTTTTCGTATGTGTTTGACCTTAATACAAAGATTCCGGAACAGTTTTTGTTTCGTCTATATCTAAAAAAATGGCTGAGTTATAGCATTTTGAATTTCTATTGTGGCTGACATTTTAAAACGACCTGATTTTTGTCACGTGATAACAGGCGTATTTATGAACCGATTTGGATGTAACTTGGTCTGTACATAGTACATACCGATGTCTTGACCAAGTTCGTTGGCCAGCTTCATTCGCCATCTTGTTTCAAAAGGGTTGCCATTAAAAAAAAAAAAAAAAATTAAAATTTAAAATGAGGTATTAAAAAATTGGAAAATGAAAAAGATTTTTTTTATGTGTTTGGCCTTGATACAAAGATTCCGGAGCAGTTTTTATTTCTGAAAATTTGTTCTTTTGTTTATATCTTAAAAAATGGTTGAATTATAGCACTTTGAATTTCTAGCATGGCTAACATTTTGAAACTATCTTGTATTTGTCACGCGATAACACACGTATTCGCCTATTTCGATGTAAGAAGGCATGTGGATAGTATACATCAATATCTCGACCAAGTTCGCTGGCCAGGTTCATCAGCCATCTTGTTTCAAAATGGAGGCCATTAAATTAAAAAAAAAATTATATTTAAAGTGAGTTAAAAAAAATTAGAAATTGAAAAAGGTTTCTTTCTTAAGTATTTGACCTTGATATAAGGATTCAGGAGCATTTTTTGTTTGTCTTTATCTTAAAAAATGGCTGAGATGTAGCAGTTTCAATTTCTAATGTGGGTGACATTTTGAAAAATCTCATTTTTGCCTGCGACAGCACTCGTATATATCAACCGATTCCGTTGTGAGTGAGCATGTGCACAGCAATTACTAAGGTCTCGACCCAGTTCACTGGTTAGCCTCATCCACCCCGTTGTCTTAAAATGGCAGGCACTTTAAAAAATTGCCGAATTTGGCAGCCAAATATAAGTTACTTTAAAGAAAAGCAGCTTGGATAAAGCTGACTCATTTCGCGAAATTCTCACTCATTATATTGATAAAAATTAGTATTGAATTTCCTATATTCGGTTTCCACTAAATTGAGCTTCGTGTGTTTTAATAATATAAGTTGGCTTTTTTTAAATAAGGAATATGAAAGCTACCTCTTCCTCCCGGCACTGGCCGGAAGGACTTTTTAAGATATAGACGAAACAAAAACTGCTCCGGAATCTTTGTATAAAGGTCAAATACATAAGAAAAAAATATTTTTCCATTTTTAATTTTTTGGTACCACATTTTAAATTTTAATTTTTTTTAAAAATTTTAAATGGCCGCCATTTTGAAACAAAACGGCGGATGAAGCCGGCCAACGAACTCGGTCGAGACATTGGTATGTACTATGTACACATCGAATTACATCGAAATCGGTTCATAATTACGAGAGTTACAGTGTGACATAGGTCAGATATATATATATATATATATATATATATATATATATATATGTATCAATTTTGAACGGAGGGTGGTTTCGGGGTCTGGGGGTCATGATCGATGAAAATATACCAAAATTTTTTGAAATCGTTTTCCTCCGAACGGCTGCAATAGGTAGCTTTTTGTAATGAAAGCTACCTAAAATAAAATAAAAGTTAAATAAACAAAAATTTAGCAAAAAATAAAAACAAGCGTTGTCTTACCCCACTAACGGTTACGATCTACAACTAGTCGGATGTACCAATCCCAAAACTTTCTTCTATCTCATACATGTTAATATATCAAAATTCGCTATCACACTGCCAGAATTAAATGGCAATCTATGCATCTCATGAGGATTGTAAAGATATGAAATTCCGTGCATTAGTTCTTGAGATATGACTATCGCTGAAATCGTGTAAATCCAGCAAAATGCTGCCTAGCAGCGCCACCTATTGGGTAATTTATACCAAATTCTAATCATCGACAATTTATGTCAACGTCTGACTGAATCTGAAGTTTGGAGAAAATCCGTGCATTAGTTTTTGAGATAGAGCTACAGCGAAAATCATGAAAATTCCTACATAGCAGCGCCACCTATTGGGTCATTAACACCAAAACCTAATTTACAACAACTTGTGTCAACATACAACTAAATCTGAAGTTAGATGAAAATTCGTCCATTACTTCTATAGATAGAGCTACTGTGGCAATCGTTAAAAAGGCAGCACAGAAGCGCCACCTGTTGGGCGATTTACACCAACACATAAGCAGTAGCAAGTTATATCAAGGACTAACTGAATCTGAAGTTTGGAGAAAATCCGTGCATTAGTTTTTGAGATAGAGCAACAGCGTCTACAGCGAAAATCGTGAAAATTCATGCATAGCAGCGCCACCTATTGGGTGATTAACACCAAAACCTAATTAACAACAACTTGTGTCAACATACAACTAAATCTGAAGTTAGATGAAAATTCGTCCATTAGTTCTATAGATAGAGATATTGAGGCAATCGTGAAAAAGACAGCACAGAAGCGCCACCTGTTGGGCGATTTACACCAACACATAATCAGTAGCAAGTCATATCAAGGACTAACTGAATCTGAAGCTTGATGAAAATCCGTGCGTTAGTTCTTAAGACAGAGCTATTGGGGAAATCGTGTAAATCCGGCAAAATTCATCATAACAGCGCCACCTGTTGGGCGATTTACACCAAAACGTAATCAGCATCAATTCATATTAAGGACTAACTAAATCTGAAGTTTGATCAAAATCCGTGCATTTGTTCTTCAGATAGAGCTATTGCGAAAATCGTGAAAAATGCAGCATAGCAGCGCCACCTGTTGAGCGATTTACACCAAAAACTAATCAGCATCAATTTGCATTAGGGACTAACAGGATATAAATTTTTATTAAATTCCGTGCATCAGTTCTTGAGATAGAGCGCCCACAAAATTAGTGTCACATACACACAGACAGACAGACAGACAGACAGACTCACAGAGTCACAGACAGACATTTTGTAAAAACATGTTTTTTGGAATTTCTGACCCCTAAAACGTGGAAATCCGTCAAAAACCGGAATTCGAAAATTTTCATGAATCCAATACTTTCTTCTTGTAAAGATAGAAGAAAGTAAAAAAGGTTAGGTACAGTCGTGGAAAGAACAGTAAATACCCTCTACTAACACTCTAACTAATTCTAATAGAAGAAAGTTACTGGTACCAAACGATTGGAAATAAAGTCTACTTTTGAATGGTGCTCATAATATTTGCTTAGGGCGCCATCTAAAAATCAAAACTAGACCAAACTTTGATTTTTTAATGGCAACACCCAATTTTAACAATATTTTAAATCTCCGGTTCATAAACGAAATTTCAAGTCTTTTGAATTATAAACATTCAAAATTTAGACCTCCTAATGTTATATTGCATTTTCATATTTTTATTAATATCTCCTGAAATTATAATAATAATGTGATATTTTTTTGTGTGGTTATAATACTAAAAAATCCAAACATAAATAAATTGAATTTGTAGCTTTTAAAATTTTATAATATGAATTATGAAATTAATATTAGTAAAAAATATTAATTGCAACCTACAAATGTTTTGATAGATTTATATTTATTATGTCCTGCTGTATGCGAATTTCAATTTCAAAATGTCTTCCAAATAGTTTTCGAATTATGATTAAAAAAACGCCAAAATGATGCTTTAAGTAGCCGTCTGTGATGTGCAGAAAAGCATAATTTGAAACTAATTTTTTTGAAACATTTGGGCTGGCAATCAATAGTCGAAACATATTAAGCGAGTGAAATGGTTATATTGGCAAGAAATAATATATTAATAGAAGTGATTCTGTAGTATTTCAACAACCGAGTACCGAACTTCAATTTGGATACGGCCCCTAAAATAGGTTTATTTTAAAATAATTAATTTGTCTAAAACTAATCGTACGAATTTCATGAAAGTTGCTTTTAGGATAATTGAAGGGTGTAGAATTTATTTATGGTGTCAAACTTGAGTAAAACTGTTGAAAAGAAAAACAAAGTTTGGGTTCGTTTTCATATGTAGACGGCACCTAAGCCAATTTTATATATATCATTTAAAAGTAGACTTTATTTTCAATAGTTTGGCACCAGTGACTTTCTTCTACAATAATTTTTTGCAGAGTTAGCAGGTGGCGTTTTCTTTTTTCCAACGATTGTACAACTAATGTTACATTTCTCATCGAAAATATCTGTCTGCCAGTGGCAAATCAGTGATAGATTGCAGGTCAGTTTTACCATTTTTCCAAAATATTAACTTCTTTAAACTGATCGTCTTAATTGATGAATTATAATTTTTTAAGCACCAAAAAATTAAAAAATATGCAATACACTTCACACCGTTATATTTTACTTTGATAGTAAAAGCAGACATAAAGTAAAAAGGCGAAATAATAGCTGTGGAAATTTTGCCTACCGTCGCTTCTATTTATCCGAACTTTGTCTTTCTAGTTCTTTTTACAGTCATCAATTTTTAATGAGCTATTTCATTTACTATAAGGGCAGAAATATACAGATTTGTTCTATTCAGTTAGCATCTGTGCTTGAAATGTACCGGAGCAAACCGGAACGATGTTCTTGTTCGTGAAATTGTGACAAATATTGTTCCGGTTCGTGAAAGTATGGAAAATATTGCTCCGGTTCGTGAAAGTAGGGAAAATATTGCTCCGGTTCCTGGAATTATTAGAAAATATTATTACAGTTTCATACATATAGTCTACTATGCTCTCTGTAACTTTTTTTCTAATTATTTAGAATCTTGAATGCATTTTTAAAAATTGGCTTTTCTACCGTTAAATATAAATTTTCTATACAGTAAAGTTCGGATTATCCGAGTTAATACGGTCCAAGCTCACCTCGGAAAAGACAAAAACTTTTGTGTAAACCGGATTTACACAAATCGTCACAACTAAGGAGATGAAATTTAAATATTCACTTAATTCTTTAAATTTTATGGTATTGTTAAAATTTTTTTGGAGTACATTTCCGTTACTTTTAACAAATATGGGAAATGAAATTGTTTATTTGAAAAAGCCTTTGATGGTATTTTGTTTGTTGAATGTCAATTTTACTGCAGTATTATTAAATTAAACCAATTTCTAAGACTTTTTTCTTACCTCTAAAACTTACCAGTAAATTTTACCCAATTCAATCGCCGACTTTTAACAATTGTCAACGATTAAATATGGCAAAAATTTGTATTAAATTTTAAAGGTAACAAAATTGTACAAATTGGCAGCTATATGATTCTATTAGTGTCATGAAAATTGCAGGTATAGCCTCTTCTTTCTGCTCAGAGTATTAAATAGTTTTTTCAATCGAATACATTCCTTTGGAATGGATCATTTTCTTCTGATGGACTGGTGGCTTCCATTATTATGAAACAGCCATTATAAATGAAGTGTTAGATGAAGATGAAAGAGCAGTCGTAAAAAGTTAGAAATCTGATTTTCTGGTGAGAATGGGGGAAAAAATAGCCATAATTGTTTTTAAAACAATTTTGATCATTTTTTTTCTCATTCTGACCAGAAAATCAGATTTCTAACTTTTTACGACTGCTCTTTCATCTTCACCTAAAACTTCATTTATAAAGGCTGTTTCATAATAATGGAAGCCACCAGTTCATCAGAAGAAAATAACTCGGTTAAGCTGGACTCGGATAATCGGGACTTAACTGTACTTTCCAAAATAAATAAATAAATAAATAAATAAAAAAGTCGACAATAATTTTGAAATAGCGTTCCGGTTCGTTGATTTTTCCGTTTTGAGCCCTGGTTAGAATAGTGGTTATATGCCTTGGTTTAAGACATAAGGATGTCTGCTGTCTAAATACGTGGTGTATTCTTACCGTTTATGGCACATTTAGGAAGCATAAGATTTAATAAACGAATTTGCACTATTTTTTATTTCTAGTCGATTATTTTTCACATTTTAGATTTTATTCTTTTATTTTTTTTATGAAATCATTCACTTTACTATCTTATTACATGTCACTCCTTAGAGTAATGTAAAGTCTAGATGCATAAGTACAACAATTAAATTAACCAGTACGAAAGAATTACAAAATATTTTGTATGCAGGGTTTTCTGTTAATATGCCAACAAACTTAGGGGGTTGTTAGTAGACATAAAGAAAAAAAAATTGCAATGGAACATTGTGACGCAAACTACTTATTGAATACAAAATACAGTTTGTTTCATCGTAACCGAACTCGAGTTTCCGTTAGTAAATTTGCGAAAAATAACGATACTGCAATGGAATATTTATTCAATCTTGGGTATTCGTTCACAATTTTATTAATAATGAAGATACTCTAATGACATTTTAACCAGATTTATTGTGCGTTCAGTGAAATGTGATACCATCACAAGAAGTTCTAAAAATTGGTCGCTATTCACGTCCAAACAACGCCGAGCTAAACGATTCATAATTCAGAATGTAGCTGAAAGTACATAAGATGCCACTGACTTAATTACAGTGTGCTTCCAACATAATCTATTATATATATAAAATCCAAACGGAAATTTCGTTCCGAACGCCGAGATTTCGAGTTCTACCGCATGGATTTTTACGGAACTTACACCGTTAGATAGGTATCGTTCCAGGGAAGGTTTTAAGCTATAACACATCATTCTACCTAGATTAGTTATAGAATTATTACGGAAAATTCTATTATTTTGGACTTTATTACTTCATATTTCCTTAAATATCTGGGCTCCTATTGGTCGTAGAGCTTAGATCTCGCGCCAAAAGTAGCTCCGAAGCACCCAAGCAAACTTTTCCCCGCGATTATTTTGCCGTCTTCCGATTTCCTCTAACTGTATTAGGGGCCCGCGTAGAGCCCCTTTAAAATATTTTTCGTAGTAATTTCAGCAATTATCTTAAATTATTGGTTAAGACCGCCACCCTCCCGATTCATGTATCTACGGAAAGGTTGCATGAAGGAGTTTCGTTCAGATACGCTTTCGTTAAGAATAGAGTGCGCTCCCTGGTGGTGGAATGTGGAACTAACATAACGCGATATTGTTAAAATTAGGAAATCTAACAATGCGATCTGTTTTAAACTTTGAGATAGTTCATAGCACATAATCTATTATCTATTCTATTATATATATATAAAATCTATTATCTATTCTATTATCTATTATATATATAAAATCCAAACGGAAATTTCGTTCCGAACGCCTAGATTTCGAGTTCTACTGCATGGATTTTTACGGAACCTATACCGTTAGATAGGTATTGTTTCAGGGAAGGTTTTAATCTATAACACATTTTTCTACCTATATTAGTTTTAGAATTATGACGGAAAATTCTGTTATTTTGGGCGATAAGGTTACCATTTTATTTCTTGGCGAAATTCATCGTTGGTAAAAAAAAAAAAATGAAACGTCTATTAAACCTCGAAAAATAAAAGAAAAACTGTTACTAATTTTATTTAAATGAAAAAAAAGAAAAAAAGAAGAAGAATATCCGTTTTAATGAGTGATAATATTAAAAAACGGAAACATTTAATCAAAACTTGAAAGAAATATTTGTAATGCTTAAAAATTAATTTAATAAGAAATATTACACTTGATACGCAATATTTGGCTCTTTATCGCTTGCGTTAGATATGGAAACGAATCTGAAAATTTTATTAGATGAAATTTTAACGACATTTTCTTTCTGTTCTGTTCTTTTCTTTTTTTTTATATCTAATTGTCCCATCACGTGACTTATAGAAGAAACAAGCAGATGTAATTGTGAGTCACATGTGTAATTACTATTTGTTTCTTTACATTTTTTTATTTTTCTTTTGTCGCCAAACAATGTGATTTTAAGCCAAAAATGCATAAGCGTGACATTAGCTTGAGGATGTTCTCACAAATGGTGTTTTTTTAGGTGAAAGAGATCATTTTTTGAGTACATTTTCATATTCAATTGTAACTTATATAGATATCAGTTAATATTTTAAAAATGGAATCGAATACTTAAATTTCAGTGTGAATTTCTGCCACACATACATATTGTAAAATAATTTCATACTTTTTAAAATGTTTTTCGCCGTAATTCCGAAAGCATGTGATATTTATGAACTCGAACTCAGATCAACGAATATTACCCATTTTATTTAAGCAAATATTATCTATTTTCTCAAGTCATTTCGCCAATTTCATTTATAGGAAAATTCACAGATTCGAAATCTAGGAAATAAAAATAATTTTTAAGGAAATTTATGTTTTAATACGTTATTACTATGGAAAAATTCAACATTTTGAAAAAAAAAATACAAGTCTTTTGTAATTCGTCATTTCTTCTTCGTCTTTCTTCGTACTTTCTCCTCTGTTATGTAATATTTCAAATGATATTGGACTAATTTTCGATCATCGATTCACCGCAAAATCGCAGATCTAATATAGTATATAAAATAAAGTCTGGATTAGGGTACTAATTAACGCACAGCGCAAACTACTGAACCTAAAATCTTGAAAATCGTGGTAAAAATACTTCTTATGACATAAACTTCTGCTAAGAAAGGATTTTCTAAAGTGTCACCCCTAATGGTTTTTGCACGGGGAGGGAAAAAAAATCGAATATCAAAATTATGCATCAAATGATAGCATATTTTAATGTAGTTTTGTATGCTGAACCGAATGCTACCAAATAAATTTTTATAAGTCCAACAGTTCATGACACATTTCATATTTTTCTAATTTGGCGGTGTCTTTGGCATCTAAACCTCAAAATATCTATCATTACATCCGTTACTCTAGCAACGGAAAAAAATCAAATCAACCCTTTTGGCTAAAAAATAAAAACGGCTCTATGAGTTTGAAATAAAAATGCAAGCATCTTAATTTTTTAAAAAAATAGTGATTTTATGTAAAATAAAAGGGAAAAAATTACTGAGAATTTAGCGTTATAAAACAAAAATGGAAAAGGTACTACTTAGATATTCCGTCGACCAAAAATCTATCGTCAAACTATAAGATTAAATGCCAATAAGGGTTGATCGTAAAAATCAAATTTACTTGAATTTAAACAAACTACACGTGTTTACGTCATCAAGTGATTTTAATTTCGACGTTTTATTTGTATTTTTATTAATGTTATACTAATTTATTTGTTATTTCGTTATTTAAAATAAAGATTATGTCAATTTATATAATTTGGCGAATGGTTTGGCGATTTATATAATTTGGCGAAATTGGTCGACGAGATAACAAGTAGTATCAATTAAAACATTTAAGTATGAAAGCAATGTTTGTAACGACTTAAAAGTTATTTTCATATATATAAACTCGGTTTATGGCGTCAGATGCCGTCATCCGAAGAATCTACAAGAGTTTTTTTCCATTTTTTCCGGCCATAGGTTCCTCAATGAAAGAAATTGGAATTGGAATAATATTGTGCGATTTATAAATTGCTCCTCGATAAGAAGAAAAAATGGGTACATTTATAACAACCGTGCGCACATCTCGCTGATAGCATTTTTAAAATTTCTAGTAGCAGTAGTTACATTTTGCGTATGTAAATTAAAAATATTTTTTTGCTTTGAATTATGGCATTATTTCCTGTTATTGTTTATCTTTTCAGTTTTTTAAATGAAATTAGTATAAGGCATGCATTTTAAATTAAATGAGTGAAATGTTTGTGTTTTAAATGAAAATAATAAAATAAGAATATGCTATGAAAACAATCTTTATTGATTTATTACCTGCGCCCGGCTGACATAAAAGTATCACAAAAGCCACATATTCACTTTTCTTTCAGTAGTTGCTCATGAGAATTCAAGTTAACCTTCCGTAATCGGATACTTCACATATTGGTGTATTAGCTTTAATGTTGAAAGCATCGTTTTTGTTTGAAGCGAAAACTTTACTATGAATTCTATTACACAAAATCGCATCATCATCATCTACTATATATTTACAACGGAAATTTATATTTCATTCCGATTGTTTATAATACTTTCGTAGGATATACCACAATTAGTTAGGTAATAATTTTGGAAAGGTTTTAGTGTATACATATTGTTCAAGGGTACTTAGTTATAGAGCAACAGTAAAAGTTCAAAAATTAAGTGAACCTGATTATGAAAGTTTAGCCTTTTTAAAAAAATCTACAGAACATATTTTGTTACAAGTGGCCCTGTTGCATGACTTTTAGGAATGGTGTTAGTATATACGATTTCATTATATGTTGATTAGTTACAGAGGTATTAATTCCTGTTGTCATAACGGTCTCATTTACCGACCATAAGTGCGCTGTTTATAATCAACTAAAACAATTACTTCTTAATTGCTAAATTTTGTCCAACACTTAGATAACATTATATCGCAATGGCGTTTGCATCGTTTTCAGTAATGTGCAAGGTCAAGCTGAAGATCCATATTGTTTAAAATACAAGTTCAAATTCACCATTTAGTTTAATCCAAGGTTCATTTGGAAATATTGACCAGCGCAGCGGGCATAGCCTGCTAGTATTTAATACAAGTCAAAGTAAATATGTAGAAAATATCGCTAAAATATCATCATTATTCTTAAAATTATGAACGGAAATCCGGATTCAGCTTGTTGCGACAATATGTACTTTTGAGTGAATAAATGTATTATGGCTTTCTGTACAAGAATTATTTATTTTGATGTGGTTTATCTCCTTTGAATGTTTTTACAGATAATTTTGAAATGCTATTTATACTTTTACATTGCATGTGGAATATTCTGTAGTTTTATTTTACTACATGGGTAACTCATTTTTTTTCACATGCATTATTTAAAATAATAATATAAACAATATCACATTCAAAATATAGCTCTTATAGTAAATGATACGAAGTATCATGTTTTCTATGCCGTAACGCCTCCTACTGAGAAGCATCTGCTTATGTACTTCCCTAAACAATAAAACAATAGGAGTATGCAGAAGGCTAATGAGGAAGAACAGAACGCTGACTGTTTGTCCCAATTCTTTGCCGCAAAATATTATTAAGTGATTATTCTGAGAATAATAATAAAAAAGAAAAAAAAAATGAAAGCGTTTGGGTTCCGTACGCTAAACTTTTGTACACCAAAAGTCAGTCGTTAAATATTTTGATTCCTGAGTACATTTAGTTGCAGCCTTTGTAAACAGGTGGATCTCGTCCAGTCAAAGTATGTAATTCTATAGCGTTTCTGATCCGAAAGCTGCAATAATTTTTAAAATAATTGATTAGATAATAAGCACGTTATTTCTTATTTGTACTTTCTTTTAAAAGAAACGGAAATTTATTTCCTTTTTATTGTATTTAAATTTTAGGTATTGTAATGCTTTATGTATATTTAAAGTTCGACAATGCTTTTCTTACTTATGCTCGATAGAAGTGACCAACTCCAAATTATACATAATTAATTGATGTATAAGTAAAAAATCCCTATGTTGAATTATTTAACATATTTATCCTTTCGGGTGAGCGGTGAGATAACGGAGATTATTTTTTTTAATAAATATGTATATGATTGAAAAGTTCTATTTTTCTATTTGTTTCTTTCTCGTAGAGATTTTATATTAGTCTCATAAACTCACTTTTGCTACATTTCGTTTTAACTCAATAATTAGTAGCATAGTATTTTTAATAATACAATTACAAATTATGTGTTTCACACAAAAAAACCCAACGACCTTTCATGCCAGAAAACTCTCCTCCTTCTTATACGGAATTACAAAAATTACATCAAGAAATTTCATTTTCTAAAATGCTTCATAACTAAAAAACAGAAAAAACCCCAAACAAACAAACAAACAAAAGATAACTCTGTCAGTTTCATCCATATGAATTATAAGCGTGAGCCGATGGAGCTTTTATCAGATGACAAAGAATGGCCGTAACCATAACTGCGGGAAGGCGCAAGCTTGACCATTACTCTAAAAAACTTTTATTAAGCTTAATACACATGTTGTAGTCACTTATGTAAAAAAAAAAAAAAAAAGTTAAAAGTATAATAAGCATTAAAAAAAATCGGTACTATGGGTTAGAATTTAAAAAAGATTCGTGTTAGCAATTATTACTTTCATTTGTTGTAAAAAATGGTTGTTATAACTGTTGTAACGAGCGTATTGAAGTTTGCTGTATGTTAGTATGTATTAATATTTTAAGATGCATGTAATTATGTTACATGAATAAAAGTACATACGATGGATGTAAACACGTTAGCATTTAAGTAAGTATGAAAGTAATATAAAAGTACGCAATATGAAGGTAATTTAAAAATTAAAACACATTTATCAACCTTAATTATTTTGCCACGTGTATAATATCTGCTTGCAAGACAGTTATTGTTATTATTTTTTGTGTGTTTGTGTGTGTGTGAGGGGGTGATGCAGAAAAGAATACACGAAGAGTATTCCAGTAACTCCATACTTCATTGTTTATGCCCATTTGAAAAAGGGTCTATTGACCATGACATTAAGTTGCGTAAAATTTAAAATCTTTTCAGAATACTCTTTCTCAAAAAAGTGTTGAAATTCCGAATGACTATTTAAAGATTTTTATACTAAATGAATCCATATATCCTGCAATATATCACAACACACGTTTTTATAGTTCTATTCTTATGTGAAGCGCACCATAACTACTCTTACAAGCATATGTTAATTGTTTGCAATAGTGAAGAGAATCTATGAATGCATTTATCTTCAATATGGATATGCAGAGTGTACCAAAAACATTGACCTCAGATTTTATTTCTTAAATATTGATCATAGACATGTAAATATAATAAAATGCAGTGCAACGATTCCGGGGCAAACCCATCCATCTTACCAGTTGGCGATAAGATGGAGACACATTAAGCTTACTTTCGATTTCAGATATGTAGGCTGTTTTTTAGTCGTTTGATCTGAGATCTTTACGGAATCAATTTTGATAATTATTTTTAAAAAAATGAAAGCAGTTTATTTGTAAAATCATGTCGGCTGATCGCGTTTTAGGCGTCGTACACAAATGACGAAAGGAAACAGTGATTGCATAAATAAATAATAATTATGCTATTTATTGGTACAAAAATATCTAAACTGTGTAGAAATAATAACTTTAGGAAAGTATTACAAAGCTTGTTCAAAATGTTTTTAACAAGCATTCACAATGCATTCGTCTGATAACACTTCTGTGCACTCGATCAAATTCTTGTTTGGTGATCTTAAAATTTTAAGGTATTTTTCAGGAAGCATAGTTTTGTAAATTTGTAAATAAAACTAAAGGTAAGAGTAATATTTTATTTGCTTATGATGCATTTCTGCGTCGCGCCATCTGCACTCTACCTGTAAACATTTACATTTTAATTTATGATTAACACATCACCAACTTTGCTTAAACATATCTCTGCGACTTTTTACGGCAAAATGCTGAAATTTTTTACATGACCTTTTTAGTGTATGGAGCACCTTTTACTCATTTGGGGAAATTTTTTGCACACGGGCCGCATAAAAATTAAAATTTTGTATTACTTCAAATTTAATCCCGTAAAAATTTTAATCGATTTTGTAAAATTCTATACCTTTTCTTACGTAACTTTGTAATTTATAATAGATGTCTATGATCAATATTTAAGGAATAAAAGCCGAGGTCAGTGTTTTTGAGACACTCTTTATATAATATTGAATTGAATTAAAAATTAAGCATTTATCTTGGTTTTAGTTTTTATAAGGTATTGTTACATCGAATATATTAAAGCTTTGTGAAGTATTCAGAAAATCTGTTGGTCATCAACCTTTCGATCTTGTGCCTTCACTTATTGTCAAAAATTGATATAAATTTGGAGCCACAGATAAAATCTGATTCTTAAGAGCCTAAATTAGTGATGCGGTTCATCGCAAGCTAATGTTAAACACGTTAACACATTCGAGCGTTCTTTTCAATTTTTCTCTTGCATTTTAATATTTTTAAATATATTTCTTTTTGCATGTAGCTGATTTCGATCTCTAATGTTGTTAGTTTGAACTTTTTCGATTTTGGTTGCAGTTTTTTTAATGAGGCTACTTTTACTCTCGGAACCAGTTCCGAAAGTGAAAGTAACTTTATGAAAAAAATCTACAACCAAAATCAAAAAAGTAAAAACTAACTTTGTTAGAGATCAACTTCAACTATCCTATGCAAAAAAGTCATTTAAAATATTAAAATGCAAGCGAGAAATTTGAAAAGAACTCTCCCATAGGTTTAACATTAGATTATGAGTTTCTTCGCGTCACTAGTGAAGGCTCCTGAAGGATGTCACTCAAATAAAAAGTTAGTCCGAAGAAGCATAGAAAAACTGTATTTATGATTTAAATAAAGAGGCTCATATGAGGTCTGGGTGTCGAAGAGAAATAATCCTTTCAGAACATTTTTTTTCTATTAATCAAACACTCTGTTTCAGGAAATATGCACCAGTTTTTCTCTTTTAGTGTAAATACAGTGAAACTTCCATTTAGCGAAGTCTCATCGTTACACTTGATCACTACGTTATGAAGAAAATTCGTTAAATAGAAATCAACTTAAATTCATGAAATTTGTATAATGAAATGCACATGCATAAAATGAAAAATACGCATAAAATGGAAATATTGGAAAAATGTATTTTAATTCGAGCGGTAGCTTTTTTTATGCAATGTAGAGATATGAGAAAAATTTAATTCGAATAATGTCTAAAAAACAACTAATATAAATATTTTGTTTTTAAAGTCAATTCCTACTTAGGTCATCGAAGAAAAATTTAATATAATCCCTTAAGCTAATATTAGTTTTTGTTGCATTAAAATATCCTAATTTGTTGATTTTCTATAAGCAAGTAGGTTTACAATGGAACTCTATGGGAATTTGGCGAAATATTAGGGATATCGCCAAGTTGGCCTCAAACTTGGCGGTATTTGGCGACAGAACAGGGTCCCCCCCTTATGGTAACCCTCCTTATAGATATGAAGAAGCATTAAATGCTTCAATAACCAATGGCCGCCATTTTGTCTTCCATGTAAGACTAAAATTAATTAATTAAAATTTAATTAATGAATTAATATTTGAAAAAACTGTATTAACATCAGTTGTCATCCAGTTCAAGTTTTAAAAAAATTATTTCAACTTGATAGGATGAATAATAAGTATTTTATTAACGATTGAAAATTTGAACAAGATAAATAAATAAATAAATATAGTGAGAGTGTGAACTAATAGTAGAAATTGAAAAAAACGCACAATAAAGAAAGGTAAACAAAAAAAGAAGCATAACGTAGCTTTTTTCGAAAAAGTTAGAGAGTTCTGCACCTTTTTCAAGACCTCCCATGTCTCTCATTTGCTGCTCTTTCAGATCTGGCAAACAGGTATCAGGTACAGAAACGTCTAATTTAGTATCAGTTTTGAAGTCCGCTTTCACAAAACAATTGTGTATGGTCTATGGAGCCCCATCACATTAACAAGCTTTCATTAGCTGTGATATACAGGTTCTCAAACTTATGTTTTCATTACATTGGCTTTTTCATAGGAACAGAATAACTTTTTGGAAGAGTTTTTTCGATAATATATTTATGCAGGATAAAGCACGAATGTAGAATAAACTTCGTTATGTAGAATATATTTTCGTAATATGGAGATTAATTTACATGTCAGTGGTGTTCAAAGTGAAGGTTCAGCAGAGAATTTCATTAAGTAGAAAACTTCCTTAAATAGGGACTTTGTTAAAGGGAAATTTCACTGTCATAGTATAAAGGACAAACATATCTGTGCGTAACACATGCGTCATTTTGCGAATGGCAACACTTTGAAATTTGAAATAAAATTTTTGTTTTGCAATTTTCTCTACTGCAAATTTTTAAACTTCTAAACATTGCACACTTTAAATTTTTACACCGTCGTATAAGGAAAAGAAATGCTCTTTTAAATGTTGAAAGATGTTTTTGTTTGAAAGCTGTATGTCAATTTATTTTTGAGATATTAATTTTTTTGTAGTTTTTTATACCATTTTTTTTATCGTGGCAACAAAAGTACCCTATTTCTATTGAAAGTGCTTGAAAGTAAACGGAAAATAGTCAAAAATAGGAGATACTGTATCTTTTTGTTGCCATTTTCTCATAAAATATGAAAAAAAAGTTGAAATTAAAATATGGGCATGTCAAGAATATTGTCTGTTATTCCGTGATAATGACGTCATATGCATACTTTTCTATAGACGAAGTTTACGAGTGGATTGTAAAAGTGGATTGCTTTAGCGGATGCAAATGAGGTCATTTTATAAAAAAGCGTCTATTTTAATTCTTAAACCTGAATTATGTTTTGTAAAAGTGCGTCATTTTCACAGCCCAGCTGCTTTGAAATTCTTCACAGGTGAAAAAGCTTCACTTATGAATGTAATGTAATCGAAATCACACACTGATAAAACGCAATGTTTTAGAAAAATTTAGAGTATCTTTATAAAAGAGAGGCGACATGTAAATAATAGCGATTTATGTTACAGAAATTGATGATTCTCGCCTGGATGGATTTGCTTCACCGAGTTAGACAAGCAAACAAATAATTCGTGGTTTAAAGAAATATCATGTTCCTGAAGTTTTTGTCCAAAATTCTCTCGAATAATAAAATTTTAATGCTATTCTTTAGGACATTCTACTATAATTTTATCATAATAAGATAATTTGCTTAATTTAATATTTCCTGATTTTAATTATATAATCTATATATTTAAAACACAAATATGTTTTTTAGTCATCTGCCCTGATCTTTCTGCTGAACCAATTTTACTAATATTTTTTTAAAACTAAAAGCTCTTCATTTGTAGATGTGATCGCACTGTCGTTTTTTTTTTTTAATATTCCCACTTTTATATTTTAATTTTAAAAGCATTTTATGAAATTTCTTCAAATTGGTGAAAATTAGATAGCTTTCATTATTGCAGACAAGAGAGAAATAATGAGGTATTTATCTTTATTCAATATATTTTCTGATAAAATTTCAAAATTGTTGATAAAAATTGTTGTATAGGGTTCAGTGTCGCAAAATCCCATTAGGAGCAGAATATTATATTAGGGACATAATAACGGAAAATGACATACTGCTTTTAAAAACAAGAATTTTTCCTCATAAATTTTCTATATTGTTTTTCCTTCTGCATGGACACTGATACTAAGTTTCAGACACTAGGTGAAATGTTTATTTAAGTGAAAATGAAGTCATATTTAAAAGAAAACGATCATTTTCATAGATAAAACTAAACATTTTAACACAAATGCTTTTAAAAAACATAAATTACGAAAATTTTTACTCTCCGGAATTGAGATTAGAACCTCAAGTAAAGGGTGCGTCTGTTCACTAAAAGCTGTTGCTGACAATCGTGACTTCAAGTTTTGAGTTAAAATGATTTTTTAATGATCAAACAAAACACAAATATTTTAAAAATGATGAATATGGATATGAGAAGTGCGTATGCAAATTTTGAGAAAGTAAAAATCGTTGTTTTTCATTCCGGAATACTAAGCAGAAGATCCTCAATTGATAACCACATAATAATAACTGATCTTTATTATATTTTACTGATTAAGTGCCTATATTATAAAAAACAAACGTATCTGAGCGTAACGCTGACGTCATTTTGCGAATGGCAACACTTCATGATCAAATTTCGATCTTGATGTTTTCGCTACTGCAATTTTTTAATCTTCTGATCATCATACGTTTTCAATTTTGGTCGCATAGGGAAAGAAATTTACGTTCAAATGCAATTTGTTTAAAAACTGAATCTTGACTGATGTATTATATTTTCTAAAATAATTTTTAAGCATGATATTTTTTTTAAGTTTATCTTATCACGTGCCGGTTTCAATACATAATATTAATAAATATTTTGCACATAAAGCAACAAACATTTTTCAGCATTCGTTTCTGACTATTTTTGCATAACTCAAATTAATACTTCCTTTATAAAGAAATAAAAGAATAATATTAAAAAAACTCACCAGTCTAACATATTTTTGAAAGACAAATTAACGAAATTAATACTTCTTTTAAAAACAAATAAAATAATAATATTGAAAAAACACAAATCTAACATATTTGTAATCGTAAAATTTAAATTTTTAGATCACCAAATAGGATTTTTTTTTCAAATGGAATTTGTTTGCAAAGTTCATCTCAGTTTACTGATTGTCTATGGTTTAAAAAAAAAATTTAAAGCATGAAATACTTTTTAATTTATCTACATCGCGCGAAGCTCGATTACGAAAGATTAATCCGTTTGCTCTTAAAACAAAATAAAGAGTTCATCATTTTCTTACGGCTAATATCCATAAAAAAAAAAAAACTTCCCTATGAATAAATAAATAAAATTATATAAACACAAATTTAACAGACATGTATAAACTTTGAAATTATAAGAATATAAAAGGATGCCGAAAGTAGCAAAATCTTGGTCAAATAAGTCTTAGCATACGGCTATTAAGAAAATATCGCTTTTGATGAATTTAATAAATTTATTTGATTGTATAATTCGTATTTTCCACATGAAAAATGCTTTTTTAATGTAAGTGGACAATCTAAAAAATTTATTACACATAAAAAAATTATTTGTTTTCAATTTAAAAAAAATGTTTTCACCTATACTCTTTAGGGAAGCCCGGGTACCATAGTATATATAAATTTAGTATATCTACCCTATATATATAAAATCCTAATGAATCGAATTGAAACGAATTTCTGTAACGATTCTATGAAACGACTGATTAAACAACTGATTACGTTTCACGGCGATTTTTCCTAAAATATGGAATACTTTGCGATGAAATTAACACCAAAAAACCGTATTGATCCACAGATCTCAAAACTGGTATTAGAATTTTAAAATTACAATTAGTTTTCGAAATATTAATTTTTTTTCTAATTTTAAATACTTTTTTTCTAATGATGGCAACTCAAATTTTAATCGTAACAGATATTTTTTTTTCATATTTTAGAAAAGGTTATTTTAAATTAATTTGGCGACGAGTTTGGCCTCCCTTAAATGTATGCTAAGAAATGCATCATGTTACTTTTATTCAGAATTCAATTTGTATTTCATTATCAATTTATTTAATACAAAACTTTAATTTAAAATTGAAACTTTTAAAATAAATGGCTTTCACTTCATTCTTTTTTTTAAACGAAACGAAAAGAAAAATATTAGACACAGATGTCATATACGCAACGGGGTACCTAATTGGCGCCAAAATGGCGTTATTTTGCCTGACATGGTAACCCGGCTATTGTTGCTTATTTATTAATAAATGTTTATTTGAATTTATTTTCTTTTTATTTACAAAAAATGTTATAAATTGTTTTGTTCTATAGTTATTAATTAATTTTTTTTATTTATTGTTATTTCATTTTATAAATAACAGAAAATAATTAAAAAATACATATGTAACAGATATTTGAAAACGAGGTTTTCGCCAAATTGTCGTAAAAAAAAAATCACGTGTATGTGACAGTGCAACAAATCATGAGATTTAATTTCCACTTCAAAGCAGCGTTTTAATGTTATTACTTCTCCCGTCGACCAATTTCGCCAAATTATATAAATAGCCAAATTGTGCAAATTGAGATATTTTTTTTAATTTTAAATAATAAAAGAACAAAGAAATTAGTATAACATTAATAAAAATACAAATAAAACGTCGAAATAAAAATCACTTGATGGCCTGAACATGTGTAACTTCCTTAAAGTCAAGTGAATGTGACATTTACGATCAACCATTATTGGCATTTAATCTTATAGTTTGGCGACAGATTTTTGGTTGATGGGATAACCAAGTAGCACCGTTTTAATTTACCACTCGAAAAATAAAAAAAAATGCTAACTGGCGAGTTAAAAGAAAAAGCTATTGGCGAGATTTTCACCCGGCTAACATAAAAGTACCAGGAATTCTTTGTGATCATGGCAAATTTATGTAGTTTTATTAGAAAAAATAATTTTGATTCTTTAATTAAAATGGAAACCTTTCTTATGAAAAGCGAAGGAATCAGCCCGTTGTTTATGGCAGTTACATGACTTAGACTATTATAATATAAACGAAATAATGGGGATAGAATAATATTCGGCGACTTACCACACCTGTGGCTGGCTAACATTAAAGTACCAAAATGGCCGCCTGGAATATAAAAAGCGAAGGGATCCGATAGTCACATGACTTAGGCTATTATTATAGAGACTGTTTTCAATTTTAAAAACAGCGCAAAGAATAATATTTCCTAACGATTAAAAATTTATTTTCACGTGACTATTAAAAATAGAAAAAAAAAAAAAACTTTAAAATTACTATTAAATGAGTACGCGTTAAAGGCAGGAAAATATTGAAAATTATGTCCTGAAAATTGTATTTACACGTGAATATTAAAAGGGAAAGGAAATTTTAAAATAATAAATACATTAATATGCGTTTAACCCTTTCACGGACAAGGCACTTCTGTTCGTAAAATCTTGAAATCAGTGAATGACACCAGAATTTACAAACAAATTTAGAAATACAAAAATGCTTTTGTTCACTTATTTGATAAAAGGGAAATTTTCATCCCAATACTCTGATGCTAATGTGGCATTTAAGAATTAAAATTAAGTGGTCCAAAAATGAACCACCGCCCTTGAAGGGGTTAAAGCAGCAAATTTTAGTAATTGTATT
Organism: Maratus speciosus; assembly: GCA_963932465.1. Classification (NCBI taxonomy): domain Eukaryota; kingdom Metazoa; phylum Arthropoda; class Arachnida; order Araneae; family Salticidae; genus Maratus; species Maratus speciosus. The sequence goes on along the minus strand of OZ010790.1, from coordinate 184,763,147 downwards.
ATGTCAATCATTTTATAACGCTGTTATAAAATACCGAGGGACAAAGAATTGGTTTACTTAATTAATTTTATTTCAGCTTCTTTTCAAATTTTTAACTGATCTTCTTTAACCAAACACGAAAACAACCATTGGATGTCTTAACAGCAACTGATTCTACCTTAAATTTTTGCAATCAAAGGGAATTGAATGGAAACCTGTTTACAGGGAGATCGCTACAGGTTTTTTCAGTATATTTCAATCTTCTCTAACCTTTCTAAAACCGATCAGATTAGCGTGCTTTTAGCTTCTACAGTGTCTGAACGGGTGTTGGCGAGCGTAGCTTGCAGGGAGCAGAGCCCCATAGTATAAATTAAAAAAATTATCCTAGAATGAGCAATTTCTTATTTTATTGGATATATTATAGTCTACATTAAACTAGCTGTTTTTGTGAAAATTTCCGAAAATATTTTTATTATTTTATTTGAAAGAGCAATCTTTTACGATAACAAATCTGTGTTAATTTTCATCCTACGAGATCAGTTATGGTCAATTTAATAAGCAGGAAGTAATGAGTCAAATACAGGAAGTGGGCGTAGAAATGTCAGGAGAAATGTAAACAATGATTCTATACATCATTTTCTTAGCTTTTTTTACATAAAAACACTAATAAACCTTAATGGGGACACTTCTACATAAATTTCTATAGATAAGAAACAATAGCGATAATAAATATTTAAATGCGATTTCTGGAAAATAAATTTTCCCATTATTTCCATGTTCGAAAAACTCCATTATATAAAGTGTTTTAAACATATTTCAGCGAAATTTCGCCAGAATGCTTTCTATATTACTCACTAAGTTTTGAACTAGAGTTTAATATCTACGTGTATAATGTAATTATTTTATAGGCACTCGAATATTAAAAAAAATGGTATTTTTTTATTTAAAATATGCATTTTTTGACATTTTTGAAATATTTTAGTTAATTCTGAAGATATCGTAAAACTCATAGTTCCATGCACAGGTATGTGTAATACTAGTAGGTAGTACAGAGGAAATTGAATAATATTCAATTGACTTGAGTGTACATTGTCTGGCGTAAACATGGAATCTTGCTAAAAAAAAAAAAAAAAAAAAAAAAAAAAAAAAGGCAAAAACCACGATTTTTAAAAACGTTAGGAAGGTATTGTTAGGATTTTATGTTTTTTTCATCCTTCTGTTTTACAATTGAACTAAGAATGTGTATAGTATATATTCAAAATTGTTCATTTAAAAAAAAGCCTTTCGAACATATACCTTAATGAAAGAAATTTGAGATCCAAACGAATTCAGTCGAATTAATGAAATGAGGTAAACAGTTTATAATACAGGATGTCCACATGAAACCTCCCGGATTTCAAATGTTATTTGAATGGAAACTATGTGTCCTGGAGATTTGAGGTTTGCAGTACAGTAGAGTCCCGATTATCCGAGTTACTATGGACCAAGCTCACTTTGGATAAGCAAAAATCTCTGATAAAACAGGTTTACACAAATCGTCACTAACTAAGGACATGAAATTTAAATTTACACTTAATTCATTTTTATGTTACTAATAACATTTATTTGATGCACATTTCCGTTACTTTTAAGAAAAACGGGGACGGAAATTGTTTATTTGAAAAAGGCCCTTGACAGTTTTTTATTTGATGAATGTCAATTTTGCTGCAGTATTACTCTACTGCAAAGCTACCGATTTCTAAGATTTTTTTTCTTAACACTAAAACTTACTAGTATATTTTTCATAATTCAATCGTCGAAATCTAACAATTGTCAACGATTCAATATGGTAAATATTTGTATTAATTTTTAGAGATAACAAAACCGTACAAACTGGCAGCTATGTGATTCTATTAGTAACATGAAAATTGCAGGTGTAGTGCACCTCTTCTGTTTAAAGTATAAAATAGTTTTTTTTAAATCGAACTTATACCTTTGGAATGGATCATTTTTTTCTGATGGATTGATGGCTTCAATTATTATGAAATAACCATTATAAATGAAGTGTTAGGGGAAGGTGAAAAAGTAGCCGTAAAAAGTTAGAACCCCGATTTTCTGATCAGAATGGGGGAAAAACTTATGGCCATTTTCCCCCTCATTCAGACCAGAAAATCAGAGTTCTAACTTTTTACGACTGCTCTTTCATCTTCACCTAACACTTCATTTATAATCGCTATTTCATAACAATGGAAGCTATCAGTCCATCAGAAGAAAATAACTCGGTTAAAGCAGAAATTCGGTTAAGCGGGACTCGGATAATCGGGACTCTACTGTATCATGAATAGCAACACAGCAAGTTTATGTTGTGCATTTTTTTTTTTTTTTTTTTTTTTTTTTTTTTTACGAAACAGTTAATTTTTGTTGTATGCATTATTGATACGTCATAACAACAAGTTTTTATTGCTGAAAATGTTTATTTGTCTGAAAAAGTTATATTTCTGTCTATGTATGCACTTCGATATGGGCTTCGTTCGTAGCTCTCAGAATGTCCAGTCGATATTCAATATCAATCTACGCGTTGCGCAACATGTCAGGTGTGACTGAATCGATGGCTTCCGCAATTTTGTGGCAGAGATCACAAGCATCAGGTGCAGATAAAAATAAATTACAGCAAAACAAACTATATAGTTGTGTTACTATTCATGATACCGCAGATCTCTAGGACTCATAGTACAATTAACATTCCAAATCAGGCAGGTTTCATATGGACATCCTGTATTATCTTCGTAAAATGATTAATTTGAAATGTTTTTTTTTCTACTATTTAAAAAAAAATGCTGTTTAACCGTTTATTTATTTTAATGTATATATATGTCGTAGGCTAATTGAGAAATCCGGCTCTTTGCAAACAGCCTAGGCTCTTTGCAAAGAGACGGGCTAATTGGAGAATCCATCTCCCTTTTTCCAATTAGCCTGATATTTTTCAGGCTTATTGCAAAGAGCCTAGAAAGCGTTAGGCTAATTGAAAAATGGCCACTTATTATCCGATCAGGGTGATATTTTTAGCTCACAGGCTATCAAAACTTTAGAGCTTATGTATGTACCGCCGGCCGATTCTGTATGTACGTGTGTACGTATGTACGTACGTTTGTACGTACGTTTGTACGTACCACGATAACTCTTGATAGAAATATCTGATTTGCTTCAATTTTTTTTTTCTAGGTTTATTCTGATAAGGTGCTTCCCTGATTAGCTTTTGGGGTTCATTGGTTAAGGATAAAGGGGGGAAAGCGGGGCTAGTCCCCCCCCTTAATTTATATAAATCGGTTTTTCATGATGAATTATTCAATTTTCTCCAAATTTGGTATACCGGTTTATTAAGTTAAGGAGCTGCCTTGATTAGATTTGGAGGTTCATTAGTTACATATAAAGGGAGAAAAGGGGGGCTATCCCTCCCCGTAATTTAGATAAATGGGTTTTTCATGCAGAAATATGCGATTTGCTATAAATTTGGTATACCGGTTAATTATGTTAAGCAGCTTCCCTGATTACATTTGGAAGATCATTATTATGTATAAAGGGGGGAAAGGGGGGCAATTGCCTCTCCCGTTAATTTAGATAAATGCGTTTTTCATGTAGAATTATTCGATTAGCTCAAAATTGGTATACTGGTTTATTAAGTTAAGGAGCTGCCTTGATTAGATTTGGAGGTTCATTAGTTACATATAAAGGAAGAAAAGGGGGGCTATCCCTCCCCGTAATTTAGATAAATGGGTTTTTCATGCAGAAATATGCGATTTGCTATAAATTTGGTATACCGGTTAATTATGTTAAGCAGCTTCCCTGATTACATTTGGAAGATCATTATTATGTATAAAGGGGGAAAGGGGGGCAATTGCCTCTCCCGTTAATTTAGGTAAATGGGTTTTTAATGCAAAATTATTCGATTTGCTCCAAATTTGGTATACCGGTTTATTATGTTAAGGAGCTTCCCTGATTAGTTTTGGAGGTTCATTAGTTAAGTATAAAGGGAGGAAAGGGGGGCTAGACCCCCCCTTAATTTAGATAAATGAGTTTTTCATGCAGAGTTATTCGATTTGCTCCAAATTTCGTATACCGGTTTATTTTGTTAAGGAGCTGCCTTGATTAGATTTGGAGATTTATTGGTTAAGTATAAAGGAGTGACAGGGGCTAGTGTCTTCTTAATTTAGATAAATGGGTTTTTCATACAGAATTATTCGGTTTGCTTCAAATTTGATACCAGTTTATTACGATATGGCTTCCTTCATTTGATTTGGAGGTTCATTGGTTAAGTATAAAAGGGGGGAAAGGGGGGCAATTGCCCCTCCCCTTAATTTAGATAAATGTGTTTTCATGCAGAATTATCTAATTTAGTTTAATTTTTATTCTAGGTTCATTCTAATAAAGAGCTTTTCTGATTAGATTTGAAAGTTCATTTATTCAGCATAAAGGGAGAAATGGGGGAGCTAATACCCCCCCCCCCCCTCTAATTTAGTGAAATGGTTTTTTCATGCAGAGTTATCTGATTTGCTTCAAATTTGGTATACCAGTTTATTATGTTAAGTAGCTTCCCTGATTAGATTTGGAGGTTCTTTGGTTAAGTAGAAAGGGGGGCAACGGGGATTAATACCTCCATTTATTTTTCGAGCGGCATTATTCTTTGAAATAAGAGTATAATATACAATTAGTTTGAATAGCCTGTGAGCTCAATGACATCAGTTTAACTGGGCAATTTTCTTTTTATTAGGTTTATTAACTTATAACCCTACCCAAACCCGAAAAATAAATTACAACAGACCGTACCCCGATCCGAGCAAGACAAAATAATTTCAGTCTACATGCAATCCGACCCGAACCTGAGAGTTCCATTTGAAAAAACCCGAAATCCCGAACCAAATCTGATAACCGACAAAAATATTCCAAAGATCCATAACCGGATCCGAAAAAGGCAAATTAGTTTCCGTGGACACGCAACGCTACCAGAACCTAAAATTCCACTCGAAGTCAACCTGAAACCCGTCCCGAAACAAATCTTAACCGACAAAAATATTCCAAAGACCTATAACCCGATGCAAGCCAGACAAAATAATCTCCGTCCACCGGCAACGCGATCCGAACCTGAAAGTTCTATTTGAACTCAATCCGAAACCTGGTTGTGGTCGGTTTTCGTGTTGACTTCAAATGGAACCTTCAAGTTCGGATCCGGTTGAAAAAAAATTAAACTAAATCAGACAATTCTGCATGAAAACCCATTTATCTAAATTAAGGGGAGGGGCAATTGCCCCCTTTCCCCCCTTTTATACTTAACCAATGAACCTCCAAATCTAATGAAGGAAGCCATATCGTAATAAACTGGCATATCAAATTTGAAGCAAATCGAATAATTCTGTATGAAAAACCCATTTATCTAAATTAAGGGGACACTAGCCCCTGTCCCTCCTTTATACTTAACCAATAAATCTCCAAATCTAATCAAGGCAGCTCCTTAACAAAATAAACCGGTATACGAAATTTGGAGCAAATCGAATAACTCTGCATGAAAAACCCATTTATCTAAATTAAGGGGGGGGGGTGGTCTAGCCCCGCTTTCCTCCCTTTATACTTAACTAATGAACTTCCAAATCTAATCAGGGAAGCTCCTTAACATAATAAACCGGTATACCAAATTTGAAGCAAATCGAATAATTTTGCATTAAAAACCCATTTACCCAAATTAATGGGGGGGGGGTGAGCTAGCTCCCCCTCCCCTTTCTTCCCTTTATATTTAACTAATGAACCTCCAAATCTAATCAAGCCATCTCCTTAACATAATAAACCAGTATTCCAAATTTGAGCTAATCGAATAATTCTACATGAAAAACGCATTTATCTAAATTAAGGGGAGAGGCAATTGCCCCCCTTCCCCCCCTTTATACATAATAATGATCTTCCAAATGTAATCAGGGAAGCTGCTTAACATAATTAACCGGTATACTAAATTTATTGCAAATCGCATATTTCTGCATGAAAAACCCATTTATCTAAATTACGGGGGGGGGGGGAGTGAGATAGCACCCTTTCCTCCGTTTATATGTAACTAATGAACCTACAAATCTAATCAAGGCTTTAACTTAATAAACCGGTATACCAAATTTGGAGCACATCGAATAATTCATCATGAAAAACCGATTTATCTAAATTAAGGGGGTTAGCCTCCCTTTCCCCCTTTATAATTAAATAATGAGCTTCCAAATCTAATGAGGGAAGCTCCTTAACACAATAAACCGGTATATCAAATTTGGAACAAATCGAATATTTCTGCATGAAAAACCCAATTATATAAATTAAGGGGGGGGGACTAGCCTCCCTTTCCCCCCTTTATCCTTAACCAATGAACCCCAAAAACTAATCAGGGAAGTACCTTATCTGATTGAACCTAGAAAAAAAAATTTGAAGCAAATCGGATATTTCTATCAAGAGTTATCATGTTACGTACAAACGTACGTGCATACGTACATACAGAATCGGCGGCACATAAGCTCTCAAGTTTTGATAGCCTGTGAGCTAAAAATATCACCCTGATCGGATAATAAGTGGCCATTTTCCAATTAGCCTAACGCTTTCTAGGCTCTTTGCAATAAGCCTGAAAAATATCAGGCTAATTGGAAAAAGGGAGATGGATTTTCCAATTAGCCCGTCTCTTTGCAAAGAGCCGGATTTCTCAATTAGCCTACGACATATATATATAGCCCAGTTGAATTCGTAATTAATTAGGGGAAAGCTGGAAATTGTTTTAATTCCTTCAGGGTGAAGGGATTTTGAAATAGAATTACGACCTTAATGTTGAACAAAAATATTAATGATGGTACTCATTTTACTCAGAATTTTAAGCTCTACAACATTTGTTTTGACAATATTTTGTATAGTGTTAGATGTTTTGAGATATTGTTAAGGTAATTAAAATAAACGTGTTTTTTTGAAAATAAATATGTACATATTTTCTAACACTCACCCAAGTACTAGGAAGAAATTACAGTACGTTCATTTTAGGCCTAAACTGAAGGGATTAAAACAATTTCCAGTTTTCTCTTAATTAATTCTGAGTTCAACCCCCTGATCACGAGTCTAAAACTTTAAAGTAGAATTGTGAGCTTAATGTTCAACAAAAATATTAAGTATAGGTACTCATTTTACTCAGAATTTTAAGCTCTACAACATTTCTATTGACAATGTTTTTGACAGAGTTAGCTGTTTGCAGATACTGTTATGCTATGCAAAAAAAGTGTTTTTTGACTATAAATCTATACATATTTCCTAACGCTCACCTAGTACGAGGGGGAAAACATAGCATATTCATTCTAGACCTAAACTGAAGGAATTAAAACAATTTCGAGCTTTCCCCTAATTAATTCCGAATTCGGCTTTATTTTGCTCTCCTACCACTGGGCTAATATGCGCGAAATGGATTGAAATTTGTACTGAGTTTCGTACATTTATTGGTACATGTAAACTCTACATTTCATAAATTACAGATCCTACTCCCTGTCCCAATTACATAATAACGCAATTTTCCATTATGATTCTCAGCCTGTTTTCGAATAAGACTCAGAAAAGTAAAAAAGATTCGAGTTTTAGCTGTGATTTCGGGTAAATTCGCGACTGGCCAAATAACTGCAATAAAGCAAAATTTTCTGACACATTTTCTGACTTATTTTTTAACTTAAGCAGGATTTTGTATGTAAAGATGGGATGACAATCGATGTTTAATCCACTTCCCCACATGCTAAAATTATACTAATTACATTTACACAGTGTTTCCCATGATAATAAATTTTAATTTTTTAAAAACTTAATTATAAATTAATACATTAATTTTCAGGCATTTCTCAGTTTCCTACCATAGGCGATAAATCGCTCTGTATTTCCCTCTGTAACTCGTAAAATTGAATACGAGTTGAAACAACAATGGATTTAACGATACGCCAGTAAACGCTCGCCAAAATATGTCAAATGCCTGTGAAACTGCACAAATGAAACTTTTTAAAGCCTTAAAAGTAGAAAATAAATTACGAATAAAAAATTAAGAGTGAATAAAAAAAAAATCGCTTAAAAAATGCGCTTTTGTTAATTAATAATTTAATATTAATTAATTTATGATTATACCTCGAGAAATCAATTTAGAAATCCTAAAAAGGTAGTTTAAAGAACGTTTTATTTTCCGTTTCTGTTGCCATATCTTACAAAATAAACAGATAAAAAAAAATTATATATTTTGTAATAAATTCACTGCTTTCTATCAAACTTAACAGTGAATATTTCATAATCGAGTTCGGAGTTCACTTCAAACAAATACATTGTAACGGAATTTTTTGGAAAGAAATATTAATTGCAGTCAAACAGTGAGGCATGAATTTCAAAATGAACATCGAATGTTAGTAAAATCACTTTAAAATGTTGCAAAATAAACTTGAAAAATACTAAAAAAAAAAAAAAAAAAAAAAAAAAACAAAAAAAAAAAAAAAAAAACAAACAAACAAAAAAAAAACGTTAAAATATTTTTGTATTTTTTTGATAAAATGTAAAAATACTAAATATGGGAATATCATATGTGGAAAAATACATAATTATATGTTTTGCCAAAATTTATATAAAGTAAGCTTTTAAATTGCATATTAAATATCATAATTAATATTTTTATGAACTATTAAAAAATATATTTATTTCTTTACATTCTTTACAGAATAACATTATAAGTATTATTAAGAATAAATTAAGAATAGTCGTATTTAAGATTAAAAAGCAATTTATTTCAAAATCATCTTGAAAAGGAGTATACATAAATAATTGTCTCCTAAATGGCTAATAGAAATATGTATCCATTTGCGCCTAGCGCCCTATATTTTGTGCGTCACAAACATGCGTAAAAAATTGGATTGAACATATAATTTCGCAAATTTAAAAAAATACGTATTTCAAAGAAGTCTACAAGCTAAGATTATAAGTTATTTATTTGGATCCTTGATACAGAAATTACAAATAAACTTACTTTTTACATTTCGCTATCTTGAAAAAGGAAAAATCTATAAACACCGAAAAAAGACCTTCATTTAAGCAAATAAATATCCATCTTATGCTATCATCTCTCGATAATAGATAAAGATATTTATGGACCATTACTTCATTCATGTTATAAAGAAGAAGAAATTTATAAAAATTTATTAAAATTCGAAACGTCCCAAAAATAGGACGCTAGGCATAAATGGGTTAATAAGTTCATATTTTTAATCATACGGAGAATCTTGAGACCTTTCACACACTGCAAAAAATAAATTGTTGGTTTTACAGTATTATACTGGCAGCTGGGGTGCCAGTATAATACGGTACAATCAACAATTATACCGTTAAATAACAATAATAAACTGTAAAATAAATAGTAATATACCGCTAAGTATTAATATATGGTATATTTCTGCCTTTTCCTTTATAAAACGGTATGCTACTGTTTATTTACTGTTTATTACTGTTAATTTTACAGTGTAATACTGGCACCCCAGCTGCCATTATTATACTGTGAAATCAACAATTATATTTTACTGTCCAGTTATTCGAAGTAAGTATGGAGCCAAATAAAACAATCACACAAGATGAATTTATCAAAATATCAATCTTCTCAATGAAAATAACATTAATTCTATTTTGTAATAAAGAAATATATAATAGTTTCCTGCCATCAATATTGCAGTAAATTGAAACAAACTTCGATTTTTAATAAGTCTTAAGGAATGACGCCAAATCAATAAATGTAAAGAAAGAAATTATCAATAAAAACTCATTTGTAACAGCGTTATAATTAAACCAAAATAAAAAATGTGGAAATATATACTGTTCCAAGATGGAAAGAGAACTTAACTATTTCAGTCTTAGAGAAATTCTCACAAAAAACATAAAGATTTTCAATATTGATGATTAAATAAAAAAAAAAATGGTAATTGTAATTTTGAGCATGTATGAAGAAGCATTTCTTAATTAATAGTCACAAATGAGTGAGCTATTAACAAAATTCAATAATGAATAGAAACAAGTTAATAATTAGGAAAAAATGTTAATTATAATTGATTAATAATAAGTGACATTAAATAATTTGTTTTTATCGGTCGATACAGCAGTTGTTAGATTTAAAAATGTTGAAGAGTTTTCGATAGAGTGTTTATATAATGAATGAATGCCTTTTAAAGTAATCATATTGAAAATGCTAATCAAAGGTAAAAAATAAAACAAGAATAAAATACTGCTTTACTGTCAGATTTTATTTAAGCGACCCGATTAGGTAGAATAAATAAGTATTTTTATTTTTATTTTAAATAGGGTGTTTAGATATATTGGGATCGATTTTGATTTAAATTAAACTAGTCAGCTGTGGCAATCCCAAAACTTTCTTTTATCTCATACGTGTTAATACTTCCTGATAAATGCAGCACAGCAGTGCCACCAGTTGGCTTATTTACACCAAAATCTAATCAGCTACAACTTACTAGACCTTCTAATTGAGTTTGAATTTTGATGAAAATCCTTGCATTAGCTTTTGAGATAGAGCTATTACGGAAATCGTGAAAAGTTCTGCATAGCAGTGACACCCGTTGGGCAATTTGCACCAAAAACTTATGAGAATCAATTTATATCAGGGACTAACTGAATCTAAAGTTTGATGAAAATTCATGCATTAATTCTTGAGATACAGTTATTGCGGAAATCGTGAAAAATGCAGCATAGTAGCGCCACCTGTTGGGCGATTTACATTAAAAACTAAACAGCACTATTTTATATCAGGGACTAACTGAATCTAAAGCCTGATGAAAATTCGTGCTAGTTCCTGAGATAGAGCTATTGCGACAATCATGAATAAAGCAGCATAACAGCGCCACCTATTGGGCGATTTACACCAAAAAGTTAGCAGCTCCAAATTATATCAAGTACGAACTTAATCTGAAGTTTTCTGAAAATCCGTGCTTTAGTTCTTGAGATATGACTATTGTAGAAATCAGTAATAATGCAGCATAGCAGGGCCGCCTGCTGGGCGATTTACACCAAAAACTAAACAGCACTATTTTATATCAGGGACTAACTGAATCTAAAGCCTGGTGAAAATTCGTGCTAGTTCCTGAGATAGAGCTATTGCGACAATCATGAATAAAGCGGCATAACAGCGCCACCTATTGGGCGATTTACACCAAAAAGTTAGCAGCTCCAAATTATATCAAGTACGAACTTAATCCGAAGTTTTCTGAAAATCCGTGCTTTAGTTCTTGAGATATGGCTATTGTAAAAATCAGTAATAATGCAGCATAGCAGCGCCACCTGCTGGGCGATGTACACCAAAAAGTAATCAGCACCAATTTATATCAGGGACTAACTGAATCTAAAGTTTAATTAAATTCTGTTCATTAGTCTTAAGGTAGAGCGCCCACAAAATTTGTGTCACACAGAGACTGACTCACAGACATTTTGTAAAAACACTATTTATTGATCTCAGGCAATTAAAACGTTTAAATCCGCCGAAAATTGGAATTCAAAAATTTTCACGAATCCCATACTTTTTTTTGTAAAGATTTTTTTGTAAAGTAAAAACAACGAGAAACAACAGAGGAAAAAATCTGGCAACATTAAATAACGTGATAACTGAAATATTGGCCGCAATGAAAAAATATTTGCTCTTTCCGAAGAGAATAATTCAAACTCCGTGATTAGAAAATGTTACGAGAAGCATAGATTTAAAGTGTTGAAGCACAAAATAAGAGATGTTATTAATTGCGAAGGAAATAAATCGTCATTCTTTAAAGCTATCGAAAGAAAAACCGAAAAAATATCAGAAAAAGATATGTCCCGTGTCTAATATTTCTAACATTTGTAGGGTTGTAATGGAAAATCCGAAACCTCAAAGAATACATATACATCTGCAGCAACTGTAAATAAAATAATTAATATATATTTGAATTTAATTAACACAAAAATAATGTACAATTCATCACCTGCTCAAGATGTGTCGTTGAGAGAAAGACAAGATGCAGGCTGTTATATGAAAATCATTTACCAGGTGATAAGTGAAAAGACAATGTCACAATTGATGAAGCATGGATTTATCGAAAAGACTGTAATACAAAAAGATCGATTCATTACCGGAAAAAAGTCCAAAAAGACTTGCAACTTTGGTTCAAACACTGCAAAAAAAGTTTCTCTAAAAGATTTGTGGCGATTGTTTGAATCTCTTACAACAAAAATTAAAGATTAGAAAAATTGAGAAAAATGTCAAAATTAGCTCTACTTATTTCCAATCTGATTCCTATTTTTACAGTAGAAATTCCAAACCTTTATCCTACGGTCTTTCACATTCTTGAGTTTCACCAGAATAAAGCAAGCACACATACATCCAAAAGTACTGTCGCATTTCTCGAAAAATTGGCAAGAGAAACTGGAATCTGGTGTATACCGTTTAATCATCTTCCAACCAAGTCTCCAGATGTTTCATCAATGGATTACTCTGGCTTTGGACTATTAAAGCAAGCTTTTGCGAAACGCCGATCAACTTATGCTGAGTGTACTGTGGAAATATGTGGTGGAGGAATGGGACAAAATTCCACTTCCAGTTTTACAAAAAATCCTACTATCTTGGAAATCCCGCTGCAATATGATAGTCCACAAAAGGGCTACCAGATAGAACATATTAAAAATAATTGTTTTAATTTATGCACATTGTTTTTAATTGTTTAATCGTGTGTTAAATTATTTCCAGTATGTGTAAATACCCTCTGTATAAGTCCTTTCTTTATGTCTACTGCACGTTACAAAATTGTTTAGCCTTCTAATTTCACTGTTTTAAGAAGAATAGTGGAGTTTAGACCTTGATGTCAATCACAGTCAATTGTTGATATGTTAGTTGAAGAAATTTTCTATGACATCACGAAAATATCGTTATAATTATGTACCCAAAAATCATACAAAAAGGCTCTGCAACTGAAAGGCTTCTTTCCAAAATTATCTAACTAACAGTATTTTTAAAATCCGTGCAGTAGCTGTTAAATTATACCCTTTTGCTATGATTAATGTTCAATACGTACAATATCTATATATATAAAAGCCGTTCTCTGTGTGTTTGTCCTTTATACAAATCTTTAATTTTTGACCAATTTGCACGAAACTCGATGTACATACGTTTTAGAACGTGGAAAAGATCACTGTCTACTTTAAAAATTATCAGACCACTATTTATCCCTTTTTTCTACCACTTTCATAATTTAACATTATAGAAATAACTCTTTTTAAATCCTTTATAGTTCAAACGTTTCTTTCGTGTTGCCAAACCCTAAAAAATGACACAATAATGAGAAAAAAATAAGGATAACGCGTGTATTTTGTTTCTATTTGCCAATAAAAATTCAGATTTTCTTGCTATATCTTTGCCTGTTTGATATTGACGTCATTCTAAACAGAAAATTTACATTTTTTTGTATAGAAAATAAAAACTTTAACTATAAGAGCGGGAAAATAACGTAGCACCTCAATTTGAATGTTTTTTTTTTAAATTAAAACATCTATTTTAACACAAACAGTCAAATTTCATGAAAACAATTTAAGAAAAAGAAAAAAAAGCTAGATATGACGTCACATTCTATCAAATCTTTTCAACGCGTAATCAAACTCATTGTAAACATATGGCTCCTATATTTTGCTTACTACTTCGATTGTATACTACAGCCATATCTTATAGCTATACGTTATCGCTAAGTGTTGTATTGGTTTAGATTCAGTGCTAACATTTTCTGTGATTTATAGCAAAAAGAGAGCGGTTATTTACATTTTCAAAAAAAATCTTGACAGATGTCTTGATTTAAAATTTATTGAAAATGACATCATTTCATCTAATCATTGTAGATTTAATTTCAACAAAATTTCAAATTTTCCAAATAAAATTTTAGTAACTACTACCTCATTTGGATGTGTTTTTTTGCATTTTCCCCGTTATTGTGAAGATATTGTATACTTCTGTTACGCGCGCCAAAGAAAACATGTATTTTAATTTTAAAAGTTAAAAAAATTACCACAATGTGTCAAAAGAACATCCTTTTTCTGAATTTAAAATTCGCGAGTTCCAAAATTAAAACTAAAAATGTGAGTTTTTTCATAAACTTCAAGTAAGGCTGTTCATAAAGTTAAGGCTGTTCTCAAATCCAAAGGAGCTATTTTCTGACATATTTTTAAATTAATTTTTGTTTGGAAACGCATGAAATTGACAGGAGTTTTTATTTAGAAACTATGTAATCGAAAGGTAGTTCCCATTTGTTGGTAAAGGTATAAGATCTTTCAGATGGTGTTTTGAACTGAATTTCGGACGCAACAGTGCAATAAAGGATAAAAACCGGCCGTCACGCAACCACAATTGCTCATAACTCGATAAGTAATTTATTTATGAAAAAAGGAAAAACTCATTTCAATTCCAAATCGCTTTAATAGTCAGACCTACAAATTTTAAGCCTTTACATTTAATGAGACAGAAAATGTGTCAGAAAGTTTCGCGTTGTTGAGCAGGGAAGTGGAGAAGCACCTTAAGCATTTGCAGGTTAGTATTTTGTAATCAAGTTGCATGCCAGATAGTCGATTAAAACATAAGTCATTCTATATTGTTTTAAACAAAGGTGCATGCCATAATAGGTGTGAGGCACACTCATTAAAATGAGAATACCCTAGCGCACAGCCCCATTACCGAAGATAAACCCGTCAATATACTTAGAGATAAAAATAGTTCTGCATTTTTCATTCAGCTAATAAGACTAATCCTTCATAATTGGGTTCACATGATTATATAACTTTCCCCTATAATTCTATGACTAAGCAAAGGAAAACAATATGTTAAGTACTAAAATCTTCCCTAAAAAACTAATAGTGCAAGTCGCATGGAAATCCGTTCTGAAGAATTCAAGTTATATGCAGCCGGAACGAAATTCCCATTTGAATTTTATATACTTTTCAGATTATTTTGAGTAGTTTGATTTGATATCTGTTAAATTCGTGTTTTATTTTATTTTATTTTATTTTAATTTTGGCGTTTTAATTTCGTTTGCCAATTTAGTTATTGAATACTACGCGAAAGCAAGCAAATTCTGAATTATTTACAATGTTTTTGAACAATTGAGTTAATCTTTTGTATTTGGGTTGCAAGCATATTTAAAAAATATGCATGCTTAAAAATTATTTTAAAACCCATAAAAAATTAGTAAATTGAGATAAACAATACAAACAAATATCACTGAAAGTAGCTTTGTTTTCTATAATACGTTGGAACAATCGAATGTACAATGTTTAGACGTTAAACTGCAATAAAAGGGAAATTTGTTGTGTTAGATTGTTGCCACCGAAAATATGATACCAGCGTTACTCATAGACATGTCTTTTCTTTATACTATTGCATTAAGTGTAAACAGGTTCAACTTTCGTAATCGGGTTGCACTCAACTTTAAAAATATCCATGCTTAAAAATTACTTTA
This sequence comes from Maratus speciosus, assembly GCA_963932465.1. Lineage (NCBI taxonomy): Eukaryota > Metazoa > Arthropoda > Arachnida > Araneae > Salticidae > Maratus > Maratus speciosus. The sequence continues at coordinate 184,747,653 of OZ010790.1, read as the reverse complement.
AAATCCATTAAAATCAGAAAACTGAGGTACAATTTTCAAACAAATTTCATTTGAGAGAACTTTTTTCTATTCGACATTGTAAAAAAATGAAATTGTGTGATGTTTAAAAGTTAATAAAATTGCAGCAAAGGCACATTTAATGGGTTACAATTTATGGGGCACAATTCATGAGCACTGACATAGTGTTTTTACTTTATAATGTAGATAACACCATACAAACGAGAATTTCAGTAAGTGCTGCGCGATTTGGAGGAATTTCTTTTTTACTTTCTTCTATCTTTACAAGAAGAAAGTATTGGATTCATGAAAATTTTCGAATTCCGGTTTTCGACGGATTTACACGTTTTAGGGGTCAGAGATTCCAAAAAACATGTTTTTACAAAATGTCTGTCTGTGACTCTGTGAGTCTGTCTGTCTGTCTGTGTGTATGTGGCACAAATTTTGTGGGCGCTCTATCTCAAGAACTAATGCACGGAATTTAATAAAAATTCATATTCAGTGAGTCCCTAATACATATTGGTGCTGATTAGTTTTTGGTGTAAATCGCTCAACAGGTGGCGCTGCTATGCTGCTTTTTTCCCAATTTTCGCAATAGCTCTATCTCACGAATTAATGCACGGATTTTGATCAAACTTCAGATTTAGTTAGTCCTTGATATGAATTGATGCTGATTACGTTTTGGTGTAAATCGCCCAACAGGTGGCGCTGTTATGATGAATTTTGCAGGATTTACACGATTTCCCCAATAGCTCTAACTTAAGAACTAACGCACGGATTTTCATCAAACTTCAGATTCAGTTAGTCCTTGATATGACTTGCTACTGATTATGTGTTGGTGTAAATAGCCCAAGAGGTGGCGCTTCTGTGCTGCCTTTTTCACGATTGCCTCAATAGCTCTATCTATAGAAACTAATGGGCGAATTTTCATCTAACTTCAGATTTAGTTGTATGTTGACACAAGTTGTTGTTAATTAGGTTTTGGTGTTAAACAGCAGGTGTTAAACAGCAGCGTCACCCAATAGGTGGCGCTGCTATGCAGGAATTTTCACGATTTTCGCTATAGCTCTATCTCAAAAACTAAAGCACGGATTTTCTCCAAACTTCAGATTCAGTCAGACATTGACATAAATTGTTGCTGATTAAGATTTGGTATAAATCACCCAATAGGTGGCGCTGCTAGGCAGCATTTCGCTGGATTTAGACGATTTCAGCGATAGTCATATCTCAAGAACTAATGCACGGAATTTCATATCTTTAGAATCATCATGAGATGCATAGATTGCCATTTAATTTTGGCAGTGGGATACCGAATTTTGAAGTATTAACATGTATGAGATAGAAGAAAGTTTTGGGATTGGTACATCCGACTAGTTTCGTATTGTCAGGAAAATTACATATTTTTCTCTTATACCCGCCAAAGAAAACGTGCATTCTGTTATTAAAGCTCAAGGATTTTACTATGGTTCCAAGACAATAACGCCATGTTTTTTTATTGTCTTTATAACGATTTGTGGATGGAAATACACAAATTTCAGTTATTGTGATTGCCGTATTATTTCGTTTTAATTTATTTTACCTGGAAGGCTTCTTATAATTGACTGGGTCGAAGCCACGTAGTTCTGCTAGTAATATATAAACACTTCTTCTATAAGTTAAAGTAATCTATTTTATAATAGAGCAAGCCATGTGACTGTCATACACAGATATGGGAAAACTACTTCGCTTTTCATATGACAGGCGGCTATTTTTAGTCAAAATTATTTATTCGAATGAAACATCATAAAAGTTACATTATTGAAAAGACCGTTAAAAAAGTAATATTTGGGAAATTAGTTACATTCAAATATGTATATTTTCTGAGATAACTTCAATTGAATGTAGGTCGATAGCCCAATATCTTTTACCATCTAAGTAAACACAAGAGATTCGTTTTTCAGTGAGAGAAAAAATATTATTTTATATAGATAATCATTCACAAAGCAAGATCTCCTGCAATGAATTTTGCAGCGCTGTATAATGTCAGAAAATAATTGGCGCTTGTAAGCTAGTCATAGTTTAGCGTAATTCTGTTAGGCGAAGTAGTATACAACTCAACTTACTTCACAATCTTTTCTTGACGTAACTTAAGTGCAAACAAATTCATCTCATGTAATAAAATTTAATGAATCAAATTAAAAAAAAATATTCGCCAGTTAATTCTTAGGAATATATAAAAGGAAGGTTTTAGGTGTTGTGTAAACTCCTGAATAGTATCAGAAAATAAAGAAAAGTATAGTAGTCAGAAGAGTAAAGAGGAAACAATCGCATAGGGATGGATGTTTATGAGAAAGTTGGTGAATTCTACAACAAGGGGGGGAAATGGTCAAAAGTGAGGTATACTGATAGAAAATGTGGTTTTAAATGAGTGAGGCTATCATTAAATAGCTTCTAAAAGTTCTTGATTTCATAAAATCTTATTACCTAAATTACATCAATAAGCATGCAGTCCGATTACGAAAGATTGGCCTGAAACCTTAAGTGAGAACAAATATATTTTGTCTAATATTTCCTTTATGTTTCCACAAGAGAAATTGGGATCAAACATGAAAGATGCTGGCAACAATAGGTTTTAATTTGAACGCGGAAATCATTAAAGCGTTATAAATAAAACCTACTCTATGCACATCATACTCGATAGAATATTTACTTAATAGGCTTAAAACTTTTAAACAAGTGGACGTATTGAACTTAAAATGCAACAGACATTAAGCATAAATGCCGAAGTTACGCAGTTATGAAAACTCCTGTATCAAGAAAGGAGAGCAAAGATAGAACAAACTCGATTGAGATCGGCATCTACAAGAAAGTCATCGAGTTATAATCAGATTGCACGTCAGCGAAAAGAAGTCGTCAAAGGTTAACGATACTGACTGCAAATATAGTTTAAAAGGAATGTTATTATTATTAAATGCTTTCCATTCACCAAACCATACTCTCTAAAACACGTCAATTAGTAAGCAGCCCGATTATGGCACATTATCCAAAATGATTAGATGAAAATAATGATAAATGTTCTATTCTTCCGTAATCGAATCTACAGCAAAGACTGGCGTAAAACGAAAACTATATTAACAACAATATGGTTTAATGTGAACGCCATTAAAGATTTTCCCCCAGAATATTTCGCATCGCACCAAAGCTAAAATAAGCCATTAACATTAACTAAAATACGCCAATTGAAAGTGGATCCAATTACGAAAGATTACTTAATATGTTTAAGAATCTCCGAATTAACAAACGTATTGCAACTGATAACAAAACAGACATGAAGCATAAAGATCTAAGTATCTAAGTTAAGCGGTTTTTGCCAAACTTTATACTAGAAAGATGAAATCCATAACAACAAGAAGTATACGAAGTGCTGCCATAATCAAAAAGAGCTCTTGATTTCTCTATCAGAATCTTCCGATTTGGCGAAGGATAAAGCAAGTAAATTGAATTATAAATAAAAATAATATGTTGCAATGCTTACCATACATTTTTAGAGAGACCAAACTGGATGCCAATGGTTGCTAGTAATGACTACTGAAGAATCTTCCTCAATCTTAATGTGTAATTAAACAATCATAACGACATTATTTATTTATTTATTTGACATTCACGGTGATACATAATAAATGGAACGAAATTTTACCGGAATTAGAAAGAAATAAACAGCTCTGTCACTCAGTAAGTTCTTATTTTTAAACGTTCTTAAATTACAAAACTTTTATAGCTGTTGGAAGAAACCACCGGGGAAAAGCAAAACAATAGCCCGGCAATACAAGTATAAAGACGTAGAATATTATCAAAATTAAACTAGTATGTTGTGGCCATCACAAAACTTTCTTCTATATAAATCACGTCAATTAAATGATTTAAATAGTACAAGAAATAACAAAGATTTAGCACCAATTCATATCAAAGTATATCTGAATTTGAAGTTGGATGAAAATTCGTGCATTAGTTGTTGAGATAGAGCTATAGCGGAAATTCTGAAAAAATGTAGCATACCAGCGCCACCTGTTGAGCGATTTACACCAAAAGTAAACAGCACTAAACGATATCAAGGTATACCTGAGTCTGAAGTTTGTTGAAAATCCAAGCATTATTTCATGGGATAAAGCTATTGCGGAAATCGCAAAAATACAGCATAGCAGCGCCACCTGTTGAGCGATTTACACCAAAAATCAAACAGCACTAATTTATACGTCAATTCATGTCAAGGACTAAGTAAATCTGAAGTTTGATGAAAATCCGTGCAATAGTTCTTGAGATACAGTTCTTGTAGAAATCGTGAAAAATGCAGCACAGCTGCGCCACCTGTTGGGCGATTTACACCAAAATTTAAACATCACTAATTTATATCAGGGACTAAATGAATCTGAAGTTTGATGGAAATTCGTGCATTGTTTCTTGAGTTAGAGTTATTGCGTAATCATGAACAATGCAGCATATCAGCGCCACCTGTTGGGCGATTTTCACAAAAAAGTAATCAGCACCAAACTATATCTTGGACTAACAGAATCTGAAGTTTTATGAAAATCCGTGCAGTAGTTCTTGAGATATAGCTATTGCAGAAATCGTGAAAAATGCCGCATATCAGCGCCACCTGTTGGGCGATTTTCACCAAAAACTAATCAGGTCCAGTTTATATCAAGGTCTAACTGAATACGAAGTTTTGTGAAATTCCGTGCATTGGTTCTTGAGATAGAGCGCCCACAAAATTTGTGTCACATACAGACTTACAGACAGAGTGACAGAGTGATAGAGTGACAGGGTGACAGACAGACTCACAGACAGACATTTTCTAAAAACCATCAAATCGTGTTCTGGACATTCTAAAACGTATAAATCCGTCGAAAACCGGAAGTCGAAAACTTTCACGAATCCAATACTTTCTTCTTGTAAAGATAGAAGAAAGTAAAAAAAGGATAAATTCATTTTTTAATAAAGAGAAATATAGTTTTCTGCTGTCCATATTTCTTTCAATAATAAGTTTAAAGAAAAGTCTATTTTTATTCAAGTCTTAAGGTATGACAATTAAACAATAAAGCGTAAAATATAAAAAAAGAAAAAGAAAAAAGAAAGTGAAATGATTTATAAAAGCCCGTCATCTGAAAAAGTTTTATTGTTATGTCGAAATATAAGACGATAAAATACATATTATTTATTATTACAAAGTTTACGCATAAATGTCGAAAAAATATTTTCACAAATTACAAAGTAAAAATTTTCTATAACGACGAAGTTTGAAAAGTCGGGAATCACAATGTTGAGCATGAATCATAATGTTGAGAAAATATATTTCTTAATTAATAGTCAGAAACTGAATAAGCTATTATTAAAATTCAATAGCGAATAGAGATAAAATTAATGAGTAGGGAAATAAATGTCAAATGTAAATCATTTATAGCAAGCGATATTAATTAATCTGTTTTTATCGGTCGATATAGAAATTTTAATTTTTTAAGGAAAAATGATGAAGAGTTTTTGATTAAGAGCGTGAATGTAAACCCTTTAAAATTAATTATAGTGAAGATGATATTTAAACATAAAATTTAAAACAATAAATTGATGTTGCTTTAACGTCACATTTTATTTATATACATTTTTTACTTTCTTCTATCTTTACAAGAAGAAAGTATTGGATTCGTGAAAAATTTCGACTTCCTGTTTTCAACGGATTTATATGTTTTAGAATGCCCAGAACACGATTTGATGGTTTTTAGAAAATGTCTGTCTGTGAGTCTGTCTGTCACTCTGTCACTCTGTCACTCCGTCACTCTGTCACTCTGTCTGTGAGTCTGTATGTGACAAAAATTTTGTGGGCGCTCTATCTCAAGAAATAATGCACGGAATTTCACAAAACTTCATATTTAGTTAGAACTTGATATAAACTGGACCTGATTAGTTTTTGGTGAAAATCGCCCAACAGGTGGCGCTGCCATGCGGCATTTTTCACGATTTCTGCAATAGCTATATCTCAAGAACTACTGCACGGATTTTGATAAAACTTCAGATTCAGTTAGTCCAAGATATAGTTTGGCGCTGATTACTTTTTTGTGAAAATCGCCCAACAGGTGGCGCTGGTATGCTGCATTGTTAATGATTATCGCAATAGCTCTAACTCAAGAAAAAATGCACGAATTTTCATCAAACTTCAGATTCAGTTAGTCCCTGATATAAATTAGTGCTGTTTAATTTTTGGTGTAAATCGCCCATCAGGTGGCGCTGCTGTGCTGCATTTTTCACGATTTCCACAAGAGCTGTATCTCAAGAACTATTGCACGGATTTTCATCAAACTTCAGATTTAGTTAGTCCTTGACATGAATTGACGTATAAATTAGTGCTGTTTAATTTTTGGTGTAAATCGTTCAACAGGTGGCGCTGCTATGCTGTATTTTTTGCGATTTTCGCAATAGCTTTTTCTCAAGAACTAATGCTTGGATTTTCAACAAACTTCAGATTCAGGTATACCTTAGTATAGTTTAGTGCTGTTTACTTTTAGTGTAAATCGCTCAACAGGTGGCGCTGCTATGCTACATTTTTTCAGAATTTCCGCTATAGCTCTATCTCAAGAACTAATGCACGAATTTTCATCCAACTTCAAATTCAGATATACTTTGATATGAATTGGTGCTAAATCGTTGTTATTTCTTGTACTATTTAAAGGATTTAATTGACGTGATTTATATAGAAGAAAGTTTTGTGATGACCACAACATACTAGTTTTAATTTTAAATTACATTTATTTTAAATACTAGCTGACCCGACTGCTGACCCGACGTTTCCAGGGCTAGTGATAATATTCTTAAATGAACCTGAATTTTTTATAATTTTAACTCGATTTTGTCTGAAATACTAACTGACTGTGCAAAAAATCAGTGAAAAAAAAACATATTTAGGTTTAAAAAGGCTAAAAAAATAACTACAACGGGGAACAGGCGAGTGTATGTGTGTGTGGGGGTGATATACTTCCGACGACTGCGTAATTTTCGTGCTAAAATACTCATATTTAACTGTAAAAATCACTATTATACAAGTAACTATTTACTTTTCTTTTGCATCAAAATCCTGAGTTTTTTTTTTTTTTCAAATTGATTATAGCATCCTTAAATCCAATTATACGTGAATCAAATCGATACTCGATCATTAGCTAAACGGTTAGTATATAGTATTAAAATTTCAGAACTATTGTATGAAATTAAGTATATTTTTTAAATCAAAATATGCGTAAGGTTCATCCTTCGGCAAAAAAACCTAACCGTAACCTGATTTTAAAGTAACCGCAAACTAATTGTAACATAACCCTAACCTATCTGCAACATAACCATAACCTAACCGTACCTTAAATGGAACCTAAATGTAACTTAACCCTTACCGTAACATAACAGTAATCTAACCGCAACTTAAATATAAACTAAATGTAACTTAACACTAGGACTAGGATCACACAACCAAATTTGGCATAGGCTGAATGCCCCGGAGGAAAAGTCCCCTCTACCACCCACGAAGGCCCAGTCAAGGCAAAAGGCCCAGAACACAGACGGCAATTATATTATATTAAGAACAATAAACTATAAACTTAACACTAACTAAACTGAAACACAACCTTAATCGCAATCTAACTGTAACCTAACTGTGAACGCGCTGCAAAGTATTTAGTTCCACATTCCACCGCCAGTGTGCCCATTATGTTTTATACGAACATCCGACAAGGGTCCCCGCTGCATGCGACACCGTATAGCAGACATAGTGCGCACGATCTGCAAAACGTTTTAGTTCCATTTTCCACCGACAGGGTGCGCCCTCTTTTCTAAACAAACCTATATTCGAACGAAACTCCGATTTTCAACCTATCCGTAGATATACTATTTGACAGGGTGGGGACTCAAATAAGGATTTAAGAAATTTGCTGAAATTACTATTAGGAAATAATGGTAACCACTCAATTAAGAACGCAATATGATCTATAAGATCCTCCGACACGGTTCTCTGCTACCTGCGACACCCCTGCAAAATATAAATTGACTGAAACAGAAATTTAAGATGAAAGTCAAAGTTGGTATAGTATTGAACTAATAGTGTTGAAGTATTAACATGGGTAACTACTTTTGAGATCTTAAGATGTATGAGATAGAAGAAAGTTTTGGTAATGACCCATCCAACTAGTTATGACATCAGAAAACAATAAGTAACAGGGTGTTTCATTTTGTAAGGCAAAAAATAAAATGAAATTTTTTTCCAGACTTTGCTTACTGTAGACTGTGTCTAAGTGGTATAAAATATATATATGCTAAATTTCATTAAGATCGGATAATATTTAGTGGTTGCACACTTCGACCAAATTTGTAAAAATAGGTAAAAAATACGATTTTTTTATGTTAATTACTTTTATTGAGAATACTAGAAATCACAAACTTCAAATAATACTAAAACTAGACAATAAGATTAATAGATAGCATAATACGCAAAACATGTGTGTTATATTAAACAACTTTGGACGATGCAATCTCTTCTTTGTTCGCTTGGTGACGACTTTTCTGTTATGCTCGATTACCCACAACAAGAATTGTTTTTGTTGTTTGTCCCTAACCAATTCGTTTAATCAGATCAATTCCTTTTTCTGCTGTATAATTGACCACGATAAGAGCGTTCACATGGCTTCTTAGAGAATCACCGCAGTATTCTGTCACATCGTGGATCCCACGAAATGATTCAGATCTTTTCCTTCAAAAACTAATTTTTTACCTCGAATAGTTTCATTTCCTTTTTCTTTACAGGCTTGGTTTCTAAATTTAGAGTCATATTTCCCATATTAGCCGGAGTAATATTTACATCCAAAAAAGCCTGTCCTACGATTTTTTCTGAAAGATACCAAAGGTATCTGTATCAACTTAGGAACTGTTAGAGCACTTTTTTTGACATCTGCATCTGGGTAAGTGTTCAGAAGCTGTAGCATATCCAAATCATTCTTTGAAACCCATCGACTTACAATTGCCTCAAGCCAAAAGTGAACATATATGATGCTGACACAATGTGCAACTCTTTTCATTCCTTTCCGTTCTCGTTGAGGAATATTCAACTGCTTAGGGAAGAGTACAATTTTAAGTGCATATTACTGCCTTTGCCATCCACCTTGCTTGATGCAGAACCTCTGGAATCTTGAAACGGAAATCGTTTTTAGACCAACCTTCTAGGTACAAAAGTAAGAATTGTAATAACTCTTTGTAATCTTCTCTTAGATGATTTCTGTCTTTTAGGACATTTTGGAGGTAGTTATCCTGTTTGTACACTTAATTCTTTTTTTTTTTTTTTGAGGCGAAAACCTTATCAACTCCACTAACTCACGAGCTCATATCATCTTCTCTTTGTGACCTAAGAAATTCTTTACCTTCTTGTGATATGATAGACATGCCCATCACACTTTGCCAGGAAATATCAAATAACTTGACGAGGTCACCTTTCCTAATCGGCTGTCCTCCAGAAATATTTCTTTCTCTACACTTCCTGTAGTTTATGACTGGTAGATTTAACAGCAATCCGAAAGTTTTACTTTCATTTCCTTGTGATGGCAAGTAAAACTAAGAGTACTTGTTCCTTTGCAGGGAGTCGAGCTAATAAAAACTCATCACTAGGCACCTTTCCTAGCCGCCAAATTCCTCTTTAGGCTCCTATTTTAAAGTTCAATTTCCTTCGAAAGATGAAAGAAACACATAAGAAGCGCATTAGTACAAAGTACTTCAATATTAGAAATTTCACTAATTTGAAATAAAAGTGATCAAAGTGTGCAACCTCTAAATATTATCCAGTCTTCTTGAAATTTGGCATATATATCTTTTACATCACTCAGGGTCGAGGCGCAACCAAAGTCATGTGAAAATCACATCTTTGGAAAAATGAAACACCCTAATAAGTAAGTATATTGCTTCCTAGTATTAAATGTCCGAAGAACTTCTAAAACTCTCAGAGTTGACGGAAGAAAGTATGAGAAGAAACCAAAACATTCACAGCATAAAAATATAGAATATTCTAAAAATTAAAAAAAGCATCTCGTAAGAAAGAGAAATATAATAGTTTTCTGCTGACAATAATGTTTTCAATAGTAAATCGAAAGAAAAGTCGATTTTTAGTTAAGTCTTAAGAAATGACACTAAGTCAATAAAGTGTAAAGAAAGAAGTGATCAATATAAACTCATCATCTGAAAAAAGTGTTATTATTAAGCCGAAATAAAAATTGATGAAAGGCACATTACTTGAAAGTGGACGCATAAATGTCCAAGCAATATTTTCACAAAAAACAAAATAAAGATTTTCGATAATGATGAAATTTGAAATATTGGTAATAGTAATTTTGTGCAAGTATGAGAAAATGTATTTTCTAATTAATATTCAGAAATGAATGAGCTTTAAAAAAATTCTATAATGAATAGAAACAAAATTAATGTCTATAAAAGAAAAATCAAATAGAAATGATTAATAACAAATGACGTTAAATAATCTGTTTTTATCGGTCATTATAGAAGTTGTACGTTTTTAAATAAAAATGTTTAAGAATTTTTGATTAACACTAGCGACTATTTTTATATTCTATTCGCACCATTAGTTAAAAGAAATAAATTTTATTGTATATTTCTCTCGCATGTGTTACCAAAGTGTGTGTAAAATATTTTTGTTTGGAGGAAGTGGTGCGAAAAATAATTAAATAATAAAAGTCAATGGCAGAACTGTATATATGAAAGTAGGGTAAATCAGGGATAGTTGCGCCCCTGATTTTTCTTTTTGATAGTAATGATTCTTATAATGCACATTTAACCTATCTATTCCAAATTTTATGTAGAGCTTCATAAGAAATGTTACTGCAATATAAAATACTCGTTGGGGGTCACCTAAATACTTCCTCATCATGGATATGCATAATATAACATATGAAAATAAAACATGTGTAAACTATTTTTAAAATGCATTGCAATTCCAAAATAAAATTTAAACGTATTTGTTGTCAATTTGTTCGGTAGATAGAGTGTTTAAAATCTTGTCTTGAAGATGTCATAAAGTTTAAATGTTCTATTACTGAATTGCGTAAAATAAACATCCTTATAACTACAAAAATGATAACCATATTAAGTAACAGTTTACTGCGTTGAATTAAGTGTCTCATTTCAATTAAAATTTATCTTTGAATTGAAATTTGAATGAAATACAGTGTCATGAAAAATCAAAAAGTGCGGAAAATATGATTAGGAATATCTCGGCAACTAATTATCCGATCGACTTCATTCTTTATGCAAAATTTATGTTTTTTATAGTCTTTTATATTCACTCCTTAAAATAAACAATTTCGGAAATTTTTATGTATCTTTTATCAGAAAGAATATTTCGAGAGTCCGAATAAAATAGTATCGGATAATCGTGGTTACTGAAATTCAATAGGCTTCTTCTCACTATTACATACTAAGTACACACCAAATTTCAAGTCGCTATCTCAATTTGTTCGGGAGATAGAGCGTTTACAGATACGCACAAAGACAGACGGAAGGCAATTTTTTTTTCCTAAAACTATGTTTCTCAAATGTCTGAAACGTGTAAATCCGTCATTTTTTTTTCGATTTTTAAACCGATTACAAGACTTACCCTATACTACATATGATGGGTAAGTAATACCCTATGCTACATATGACGGGTAAGTAATATCCTTACCTACGTACGATGGGTAAGTAATATCAGATAAAATTGGACTTTTATCCAAAAAACTCAATGATTTTGAACATCTATCCCGGACCTCAGGGTTAGACGCTTCACTTGATCGGAATAGATGCCCCAGTAAATTATTCTGGAAGTAAGAAGAAATATGGCTGCAACCTATATAAACTAACACATTATTCGATACCTGTCTTAACAACATTCACTAAATACTTCATGAAAAATGTCTAATAAATACATTGTATTTCATCTGCTACTATCTCTACCTCATGATAACGTACAACGAAAGCCAAACTTACTATTTTTGTTGAATGTAACTTTATTTGAAGAAAAATTTAATCGCTGTAACTTCGCCTACTATGCTTTTATAACGATTGAGATTAGAAGAACGTCACTAGTACCGTCACATGTCCAATAGTTGAAGTAGAGTGACTAGGGCAGCTAACCGGATCTGCGATCTAACCGGGATTTACCTTATATAACAGAGTATTTAAGACAGAGAGTATAATGTAAGCGATTAAAAATAATTATGAGGAAGATTATATTAAAAATAAGTCGGAAATCGTACGTTAAACGTGGCAAATGAGTTGTGTTCGTACCGTAACAAAAAAAAAAAAAAAAAAAAAAAAAAAAAAAAAAAAAAAAAAAAAAACCTGTGGCTGTACGATCCATGAAGGATCAGGGCCTACAGTGCCAAACTCTCTTTACTTGACCCTGGACCCGAGGTGCTATGCAGCATGTGTCCCAGCCAGGTGGTCAGCCCAGCGCGAGACCCTCGGTGTTTAGTTCCCAAACAAGTTTGGTACTCGTTTCATTGACCCCGAAGGGATGAAAAGTTGAGCGAACCTTGCCCAGCCGGGAGCCGAACTCGTGACCTGTAGCGTAGCAGACAGGCGTGCTGACCACTACGCTTCTGGGCTTCCTCGTACCGTAACTAGTTTTATAAATATTCAGATATTGGTGCAATAGCTGCTGCACTCTTATGCAAAAATGCATAAATACAAAATTTATTACAATTATATATATTAAATTCATTAATATGGAAATAATAGGACTCCATCTTAAATAAGATGTAATCAACACAACAAGCTAGACTTATTATATATCATGGGATAACTTTGAATTAATTACTTAATATAGGATTTAATAGCATGAAGAAAACTTTTATTAATATCTTTTTAAGTTATGATTCGGTTTTCAAAAAATGTTAAAAGCACTTGACAAAATTCTGCAACGATTATATCCTTCTATATATATATAAAAAAAAGTTTTGATTTGGAAGTGGACCAATGAACATCTGCGTAGATATTCCGGGTAGATCACATCCAATTTGAATGCTTAAGCATGGCCTTTCATCGTTAATATTAAAAAAACTGTTGCATACAAAAATATGAAAATCGGTGGTATTATAGAGAAATGTTTGATAAATACGCTGATGCAGACAGTTTTCAAATCGAAGAATTATTTTAAGAGATATTTAATGCTAAAGTTGGACAAAATCGTTCCATTAAAAAAGTTTTATTGGAGCAAAAACTATACATGAGAATTTAATCATTTTTAGATCATTTTATACGTTATAAGTTCCCGATGTGCAGATTGCATTTAGTTTTCTTATTTGACTCATTTTTTGATGTTTTATTTCAATTTTAAATTCAAATTTTCAGCATTTCGAGAGATATTTTTTACAAATTTTAGAAAATGTTATTAATTTAAACTGTTGCCAGTTGCATAAACAGCGCAAACAATAATGTTTACTTCAAATTAAAAATTTATTTACACGTGATTATTACAAACAGAAAAAAAAACCTTTAAAATTAGAATTAAATGATTACATGTTAAAAGCAGGAAAATTACGTCATAAGAACCATAGGCACAGATGTCATATACGAGCATTTTGGCGCAATTTTTTTCCGCGCCAAAGTGTCGTTATTTTGCTTGATGTGGTAACCCGGATTATGTTGTTTATGCTGTTGATGTTTTCGCCAAATTGGAAACCGAAAAAAATCGCGCCAATATGGGGCGAATATGACATCTGTACCCATCCGGGTTACGATATCAAGCAAAATAACAACACTTTAGCACCAGTTAATTACCCGTTGCGTATATGAAATTGGCATCAGAAAAAAATTGCGCCAATATATGACATGGCGTATATGACATCTGCGACGAACCATATTTGCACTTGAATTTTAAAAGAGAAACAAAATCTTAAAATAAAAAAATCATTATTATGCGTTAAAACTTGTAATTTGAGGAAATTAGGTCATATTTAAAATGGCAAAAAGTATAGCAAAACAATTTAAATTGAAAAATATATTTGTGCGAGATATTTTGAGATAATCTTTTCAACTATTATCGTGAATTCGAAGACAGCGCAAATAATATTTCCTTCTAACAACAAAAGTATTTTCACGTGAATATTAATAAGAGAAATAAAACTTTGGTGTAAATTACGTCAGATTTAAAACGATACATTTAAAATGAATTATTTAAAAGAACTATCTTATAGCGCTGTTAAAAAATACCGGGAGACAATGACGCTGTTTACTTAATTCATTTTACATTAGCTTATTTTCAAATGTTTAACTATTTTTTTAATTAAATACGAAAACCACCATTGTATCTCTTAACAGCAGCAGATTTGGTCTTAAAAATCCCCAATCCAAGAAAAACGAATGGAGACCCGTTTACAGAGAGATCGCTACTGTTTTTTTTAAATTTTAATTCAATATTTTTAAAGCCGATCAAATTAGCGTGCTTTTTGGATTTTGGTGTGCCTGAACGGGGGTTGGCGAGCTTAGCTCGTAGGGGGCAGAGCCCCCTAGTATATCAAATTTCAAACCATTCGGTTGGGTAGTTTTTGCGGTGTTACATGCGAACAGACGAGAGCTATAGGTGCTACATTTTTATAAAATTATGAACGCTCCTAATAAGTATCAGTCCTAAATACTCCCTCATGACAATGTTTCGTAATTTTCAATGGCTATGAAAATCCGTTTAAAGTGGCAATTTTATAACCAATCAATTTCAGAAGTCTGCAAAAGTCACAATTCTTATTGTTTTAAAATATCACTGCACAACTATGGCAGAAATATATAAATTCAGTCTTCCAATAATTCTGGAAATACCAAGCTTAACAAACAGGAGAATGCTTGAAGTGCTCACCCTATAGTAGTACTAGTTTAAACAAGTCGGAAATTGTACATCAAACGTGGCGAATGAGGTGCTTTCGCTTTCTTTATTTCGCTCTCTTGAAAAATTTCCTCTTTTGGACTTTCAACATTTCTCATTCTTAGTCCCCATTTCATCAATAACAATTCAATTTCCTTTCAAACTGATTTTAAAGGATTGTAAAATACTTTAAGAAACTTAGGCTATATTATGGTTTCTGGAATATAAATTTCTTGCCCTTTTCAACACTTTCCAACAAAGTTGAAAAGTGTTTATGAATTCGGTCTATCTGTCCGTGCTCTAACTCGCATAAATATAATCCAATTACCATGAAATTCATAGATGTTATTGGGTATCACTATGGCATATTCAGTATTGAAATTGAAGTGTGTAGTATTTACGTTTCATTTACAGGGACACTCAAAAGAATTCCGTTACATTACAGTCTGTTGGGAAAAATCTCTTGCGGTGTATTTTAATCATATTACACTATTTTAAACACATTGAAATTGATATATATCGCTGGGGAGTACTACTCGGCGCTTACTGTAGAATATGTTGCGCATAGATTTTATCGTTTATTTACAGGGACACACAAAAGAAATTGGCTATAAAAGCTAATGAATAATCTGTAAGTGCATGTTCAGTTGTGGTATGCGTTTTTAAATTGAACAATTTTTTAAAAATATTAATTCGTGTGAATAAATTCTATAGCTAATATACGGACTGCACAAAAGTTCCCAAATACATTTACGTTTTTGATGAATGCCGAAATTGTTGAATGAAAAATTTCAAATGTGCTATTCGTTTAACTGAACTAATTTTTAACGCACTACGTAGTGTACATTACATACAAATCTATAGAATAGAGGATATACAGATCTGCACAAAAGAAATCGGATATTTTTCCGCCTAATGATCGTAGCAGCAGCAGTTGGGCTTTCTAATGCATTATGCGTTTTTTAAATTGTTTATTTAGACATCTTATTTCACTTAACCCCTTGAGGGGCAAGCAAAAATGACTCTAAATATTGAATTTTCACCGGAATAATCGAAAAAAAAATATTTTTAAATAAGGAAAAGCAATTTTTCAACGATTTTCCTCCAAAGTTAAAAATATAAAATTTAGTAAAAATTTTCTGGTGAGAATCTTGTTTAAATTAGGTGGGATATATTTTATCCCACCGCCCCTCAAGGGTTTAATGAACTGTGAATTTTTTTAATGTTAAACTATTCTGAATGTTAAAGGTATATATAAATATTATACAGCCATACATACAATAAATACAATAAACCCACCTGGAGTGAAAAATTAGCCAGAGCCAGGAATCGAACCCGGGACCACAGTATACAAGACTGCTGCTCTAACCACTGAGCTACTCCGGCCGATGCCTGTGTCTGCAATTTTTCACTAATAAACCATATTGGGAAAGTCACCAGCCATCTATACGACAGCCTTGGATGACCAGACAACGATGAATAGATTTTACTATTACACCGATCTACGATAATTATAATAAAATACTCATACTACAATATATATTAAAACACACATACACGCATCTTTTTCCCCAACATGGTTTATTAGTGAGAAATTGCAGACTCAGGCATCGGTCGGAGTAGCTCAGTGGTTAGAGCAGCAGTCTTGTATACTGTGGTCCCGGGTTCGATTCCTGGCTCTGGCTAATTTTTCACTCCAGTTGGGTTTATTGTATGTATGTCAGTATAATATTTATATATACCTTTAACTGTTGAATGAAGGCGTTATTTATGTGTGTATGTGTGTTTTAATATATATTGTAGTATGAGTGTTTTATTATGTTCTGAATGTGTTGGAAAGTGTTTCATAATCTGTGCTGGAAGAATGATGTTTCGTTCTTCTTTCAATGTAGGAATAAACTTTAAATGAAACAGAAGTTTGAAACAATTTAAAGAATAAGGTTTCCAGAATAACAATAAAAAATTAATTTTAATAATTTTATGTAAGCAGTATAAATACATTTTTCATGTACTGGTATATATTTACCAAACATTGTATCGATTCTAATTCAATTTTTACTTTTACATCTTTCATCAAAATATCGCTTGATTATTTTTAGAAAACTTTCGTCATAAAAAAAAACCTAACTGTTTGATTATAACGTGTTAGTATAATCCAAATTTGTTTAATAAAAACAAGTGCGTTGCTTTGAAATGTACTGGAGTAACGAATTAGATTATAAAAACGAAGCCAGAATTTCCTTTTAAAAGCGAAGTTTAATTTTAAACTAAGGTGTTAAATTAGTTTATTGTGATATGAAAAAAGAATAAAATTGAAATAACAAGTACATGTGAGAAATAGGGAAGCAAAACGTAGAAGAGTGGCTTATAGTTTTTTAAATTTTTTCTAAGTTAAACGAATTAAGCAAATTCTGAATACTCTAATCAATTCTTACTGACAATTCACTAAAGTTTCGTACTTTATTATTACTTAATTTTTTTAAAAGGAATTGAAAAGTTTTATTCAAAAATTACTTTATTCTGAAAGAAATGAAAACTGTTAATGATTTGGAAATTGAGTAAAATTTTATAACAATTTTAAAACACCAAAGAATTTCTTTCTTTCTTTTTTTTTTTTTTGTTATTCTCAGTTATTCCATTGCAAAAAATTTATGTATTTTAATGCACACACGAAGATTTTAATAGGAAGATGAAAGATTTTTATTATGCAAGACATAAGCAAATCATGCAACTGACAATGACAGACATGTTAACCCCTTGCAGTAGAATGACGAGTTTAGTTCTGCATGAGTTTTTCATGCCAACTGTAAATTTATAAGCTACAATCGCATTCGATTAAATTTACTTAAAAGGTTTCTATTACCACAAATTTTATACAGCTAAAATGTAAAAATTAATGAAACTTTAAAATAAAATTACTGTGATAGGTACTCACCAAGAAAGGATTTTGAAAAATATTCAAAATAAAGTTCATTTAAACAAGAATGAAACCTTATGCAGATTAAATTATGAAATACTCTCTGTGATATTAATAGAATATTATTAAGAAATTTCATTTTCCATACAATGAAATCGATCGCAGCCCGCCCTATAACCGAATTATGTTGTGTGTCTCTGTAAATAACGTATTTCTTAATCTGTCCGGCAGCAATCTGTATGTGCTCTAACTCTGGAAAATATACTCAGAATGCATTAAACATACAATGCGCTACGCATTATTTAATCTATATCTATAGAAAATATTTTTTAGTGCATCTCAATGATTTTTTTTATTTCATTATGTTCGAATTATCATAACATCCTTAAAATACATTGCAAGCGATTTTTCCATGTATCACAATTTAATGGAATACTTTTGTGCAGCCATATAAACGAAGTATAAATGCTACTTATTCTATACTCTTGAGGAGGCATGTTTTAGTCCCCCTCAGTGATGCATATCAATTTAATTATGCTTGAAGTATTGTTACATCATTAAAAGGCATCGGTAACGATTTTTCCTCATACAACATAATGTAACGGAATTCTTTTATGTGTCCCCGTAAACTAGCTAAAAATTTTACAACCTTCATTTTCAATACCAAACATTTTACAATAAACATCAATAACATATAAAAATTTCAATACAATCCGGAGTATATTTACCAGAGTCAGAGCACAGACAGACAAACCGAATTCATATACACTTTTGAACTAAGTTAAAAGATGTTAAAAAAAGTTATTTATTTATCTTAACCATTCTGCCCCGTGAATAATCCCTTTAGGAAATACCTACGAAGGAAATTTTCGGAACGGGAGCAATATCTTTTCTCGTGCACGGTAAATTAATTTTTGTAATTTCAACCAATCCTTTCTAAATTGCCTTTTTAAGCGACCTCAAAAGAAGCTTCTGTTTCTGGCATTATATATATATATATGTATGTGTGTCCGCGATTTTCTCAATAACCGTTGCACTGATCTGACAGCAACTTCTTACACTACAATTCTAGTAAATCAGGCAAGGTTTTCCGCTATGAATAGTTATCGAATCGTTTGAAAATAAGTTTAGTGGAATCGTTTTATCCGAACGTTCTAGAAATTTATGTTTCATGTCGTGTCTAGTTTTTTCCCCTTTCAGAGATACGCTTTACAGAGATTCCCTTTAAAACCGAAAATAAAAAGATGAAAACGAAGTATTTCAATGAAAGTATATTAAGGATTTAACAGTTTCAATGGATATCTATGATTTAATCTACATAAATCACTTGCACCAATTTGTTTTAAAACATCTTAAAACAAAAAGCTATTTTTATACATAACATAAAAGTTAAGTTTGTGCAAATATGTACATACGTTTTTAATTGTGATTGTTAAATTCAGCATAAAAAATTACTGATATTTTAATTGAACAAAACAGACTGTGAATTCTCTAAGTAACACTAATGCTTTTCGGACAGTAAGTAACTGATTTGATATAAAGAAAATTCGCATTTAAAACCGAAAATAAAAAGATGAAAACGAAGTATTTCAATGGAACTATATTAAGGATTTAACAGTTTCAATGGATATCTATGATTTAATCTATATAAATCATTTGCAGCAATTTGTTTTAAAACATCTTAAAACAAAAAGCTATTTTTATTCCAGAAAAGTCATGGTTCCGCTTAGAAAATGCGAAAATAGCATCGGATCTTAACGACCAATTGGAACAATTTAATTAATTAATTATGCAATGTAATTTGGTTTAGAGTCCACAAATGGTTTAGTTTCAACATTTATTCCGTCAAAAGTGAAAATAATTTAATCGTTTAGGGCTAAATTTGGGTCTACGAGCTCAAACATTAGATAAAACAGACTACAGTTTGCCTCGAAAAAGCTTATTCAGTAAAATTGTGAGCGATTATTTTAGCAATCTGTCCACTAGACCGGAGTGAAAAACAAAAAAGTTTTCAAATCAAATCGTAATAGTGCGGAAAAGTTGCGACTCGTCAATATAAACACGGTGAAAAAAAATTGAGATCGGATGATATCTTCCGTTCGCGCATCGCATTCAAAGTTTTCGAATTCGAACAAAAATTGAACAGATATAAGAAAAATCATAAAAATTGAAAATTTTGTCCAATCGAACTAATCTTTTCTACATTGCATGGTCTTGAGGTGAAAAATGGCGAAGAAAATACCATATACCATTCCTCTATACCCTTCCAACTCCCTCAAGGGGGTGAAAATGGTCAATTTTCATAGAATTAACCCAAATTACAGGATGTGTAAATATTGACCAATCGAGATGATTTTTTTATACATAAGGCAACCTTGAGGCTAAAAGTCGAAAAAAGTATCCTGGTCCTTTTCCCCAGAGGGGTACGAGAAGTTGAAAATGTGCAGCTCTTGGCCCGTTCTTCAAATGTCGATTTAGGTGTGACCGGAAGGTGGCTACACCGCGAGTCACACCCACAATCAGCCAATCCAATAAACCAAAATATGGGCGAATAGACTTATCCAGATCCGCGTGCAGATTCGGGTACTGCGAATACTGGTTTAGTATCAAGTTTTAGCATGGTAGCACGAGAGGCGAGGATGGCTGTTATGAAACCATCACGTCGCTCATGCCCATAAACTTTTGAGGAGGCCTCGACACTGTGCTCTACGACTATAGGTTATGTCATGTCTGCCAGATTCAAAAGAAGAGTTGGCTTTTCCCAATTGTAAATAAAGTCTGTAACGTCAGCTGAAGAAATATTACCATAAGAGATGAACAGGTAATCTTGGTTTCAGACCAATTTATGATATCATAATATTCATTGGCGTCAAAATTTATGGCCATAACTAGAAAATGTCTGACGGATTTTACCTTTGTGGGAGTGCCTTCGGATTTCAGTACCCACTGAAGTCCCAGCTCTCGAAGATCCATCCGTTACCATTGAAAGGAGAAGGTTTTCTGGACGGGGAAAGAAAAAAATGTTTGAATGACCTTCTTCACCACTTTTTGAACTTTTCAAACAGCTGGCTGGTTGCGAGTCTTTGCCTGTAGTTGCTTTTAAGAGAATTGAATGCCACATTCCACACATTGACTCATAAATCCTGAGTAAAGATCAGAGATACCTGCACGAAATTGTCATTTTCATTGCTGCTGTGTGTTTTTCCTCAGACCTAGTGAATCGGGCGCCGGGAGCAAAATCACATTCTCGGTGGTTAATGACAGTAAACAGGTTACTGAGGCTGTTATTTCATTTGAAACCCCACGAGAAAATTTCAGCAACATTGGCAACGTATATTATGACAGTGGTACATTATGATCTATGGTTCGAAATTAAGATAATATCTTCAATAGTTGAGGGATCGAAACATATTTTTTAATACATAAAGAAATGCATAAGCTTACCTCCAAATGTCCGAGAAGGGGTGAAGCAGGTCTTTCAAACAAATGCTTTCTTTGCTCATCCAGAAAACCTTCTTCTTTCAATAGTAGTGGATGATGGGCAGCACTTTCGAGAGCTGGGACTTTGGCGGGTTTTAAAATCCAAAGACACTCCCAGAAAGGGCAAATCAGTCAGAATTTATCTAGTTCTGGTCATACATTTTGACGTCAATGATTATTATGACTTCATAAATTGGTTTGAAACCAAGATTACCTGTTCATCTCTTTTGGTAAAAATTTCTTCAGCTGAAATTGCAGACTTGATTTCCAATTTTGAAAAGCGAACTCTTCCATTGAATCTGGTAGACATATCATGTCATACGCAAGCCGTAGAGGGCGCAGTGTCAAACTGGTAACACAGGCTTCCTTAAAAGTTTATGGGCTTGAACGACGTGATGGTCTCAAAAGAGCCACCCTCGCTTCTCGTGCTGCCATGCTAAAATTTGGCTTTAAATCAGAATTCGCAGTACCTGAATCTGCATGTGGCTCTTGATAATTCTTCGCGCCCATATTATGGTTGGTTGATTGGGTAGGGTGTGGGTGGGACTGGCGGTGCAGCCACCTAGCCGGGGTGAGTCCTGAGTCGTCCTTAGAAGGGCGGGCCAAGAGCTGCACAATTTCGACTTCTCTTATCCATCCGGGGAAAAGGACGGGGGTACTTTTTTCGACTTTTAGCCTCAAGGTTGCCTTATGTATAAAAAAATCAGGTCGATTGATCAATATTTACTCCTCCTGTAATTTGGGTTAAATCTACAAAAATTGGCCATTTTCACCCCTGGAGGGATTGGAAGGGGATGGAGGAGAGGTATGTGGTATTTTTTTCTCCATTCTACACTTCAAGAACATGTTACTTACAAAAAATGAGTTCGATGGGCCAAAATTTACATTTTTTGAGACATTTCGTTTATCTGTTCAATTTTTGCTCAAATTCGAAAATTTTGAACGCGATGCGCGAACGGAAGATATTTTCCGATTTCAAAAAAAAAAAAATGTCCCTTGTGTTTAAATTGACGAGTAACAACTTTTCCGCACTATTACGATTTGATTCGCAAACATTTTTGTTTTTCACTCCGGTCTACTGTCCATGCCGTAGAGTTCTGCATCGGGTTCGTGTAACCCGTTTTGCCCGAAACCACCCGAACAGCTCTTAGGGTCGGTTTGGTGCTATATTTTTTTTCGTTGCGATTCGGATTGACTTTTATTGTGTCTGGTTGGATTTTGACTCTTGCGGGTCGGGTTCGGAATGATATGATATTTCTGAAGAATGTTCCAAATATTTTTGCCAGGTGTAAAATCTATGTGCAATAAAACATCTATAACGGACACTCCCAAATAGTGGACATCTGTGTTTTTCAATTCCTAACACTTCTATATTTGTACGCTTTTTACCTCTAAATAGTGGGCATCTCCGAATCCACACATATGTAACACGTGTGTGCATGTGCATAAACTATCACAAACACAATACATGTGCTTTTGTGTGTATCAAAAACGAAATGTTGGTAATATTTTTCATATTCCGCGAGAAGAAAAACGGTTCTTAACTTCCCATAAATAAAGAATAATCTATGAGTACATTTATTACATGCTTCTTATTTCTGAGGCAGTAAATTGAATATATACTCATTCTTATTCAAATATGTATTTATTTTCATTTACAACATAGTTCTGCCCAAACGTTTTGTGAAAATCTCAACAACCCGAGCTACAAAAACCTAAATCTGACCCCAAGGAACATTCTAGAGTAAGCCCGGTCTCCAGAAAGAAAAGTAGAATAATCACTCCAACACGGAAAAAAAAATAATAGGGACAACCTAATGCGATGTAGGTCTCTATTCAATGATCGCGAGTTATCCGCTACTTAGAGGGTTTTTTTTTATATTTGAATATTTAAGGATATAGATGTGTCTCTTTATCTATATAAAATGATAAAATTGGTATTAGAGATATAATTGTATATTATTTTTCATAATTTCCTTAAAAAATGAATTGATTTCCCTTCATTTCGGGTTCGGGTGGGGTTGCGGGTCAACTAAAATTATTTTGTCGGGTTCGGGTCGAGTTGCGGTGGATGAATTTTTTGGGTTCGGGTCTAGCTGTACCCGATCCAAATTCGAACTTATGCAGGGTTCTACCATGTAGGCAGTATTAGTGGCAATCACTAACAAACTAATTCATCAAGAGTAACAATGAAAATTTATTTTTCTTATTTTCTTTTAACTAAAGCCAACATTACTTTATGAAAACCGCAGCTTAAACAGGCTATAGCTATTATATTGCTGTTATAAAAGTGATGTAAAATTATATTTATATTGTAATAGGAAAATAACACAAAATATAAAGACGTTTTCTGCAAATATGCGAAATTCATCTTATGAAATACTTGCCAAAATTTTATATGCACATTAAGTATATTTTTTGTACTGATTTTTCTGGAAGCTAAATGCTTGTTTAAAATTTAATGTCATAACTCATAAATCTTTTTAAACAGAAAAAAATCGATTCTTAAAAGTTTCCTGATGAAAATGATTGTAAATTAATTATTTATTCACATGACCATATTACTGAATATGAGACTCCTGCAGGTTTCTTTTTATTTACAAGGAAACCACTTTTGGTGTGCTAATAGCATCAAGACCTGTTGCATTTTGTAACCCTATACATAAAAGTTAGAGAGGCGATAAAATTTCTTTGTTAAAATAATATTTTATATACTTTTTTAAACTTTTAATTTTTTATTATTACATTTTTAGTTGTTTATTTCGCACCAAAAGTGAGTTAAGTCACCAAACTGCATTTTCCCGTCCGCTTTATCCGAAGAATAAATGCACAATACATATTACTAGAATTATATTAGGTTGCGATTTTTTTAAAATAATTGATAGCATCAGAAGGTTTATATTAGGTTTTTCCTTTTTTCTATGCAGACTATAAATATATAAATAATAAATATAAACCTATAAAAGCTTCCGAAATCATTGAAAACTATTTTTTAATGAAATACAGAAAAAGCAAACTATTTTCTTTTGAAATCGAATGGAATAAAGTTTCGAATGTTTAAAATGAAATGTTGCTGTATTAAATGGTCCTTTGGTAAAAGTAATATTTTTACATAATTTAGAAAAATTACTATGATTAATTAGGTCGGACATTACAATTTCTACTGAAGTCCAAAAACTACTCCTTATGCAAGAGAAACAGCTATGACATTTGGCTAGGGTTGCCGAAGAGCTCTACTTTTGAAAAAAAAAACGCCAATGTTTTCCCTGCCAAAAATATGAATATAAAGTTGCAATTTTTCAAAATCAAGTTCTTGAAGGAATTTTTAGACTTTTTTCAATATTTTATACTTATTAATAACTGATATTTATTTTTAAATGCTTTTCTTTAAAAAACTTCATTGTTAATAGTCCGATAAGTGGTCTCGAAAATTGCAATTTCAGAAAGTTATGCTGCTATAAATTAAAGAAATATTATTTTAACAGAAAAATTTTATCGATTCTCAAACTTCGTAATATAGGGCTTTAAAATGCACCAGGTCTCAATGGTAGCTGTGAGAAGCACCAAAAATGGTCCCTTGTTAGTAAAATTCTTTTAAATCATATCGTATATTATTTCTGATTTCATGACATCTTTTTCTATGCACATACAAAAAGCGCAATGATGGATAATGCTATAAAAGTAACGACTAAATGAGCACCCGTATGTATTCGATACTTTCAAACTCACTACCCGTTAGAAAGTATTCGTTACTCTTTTGAAAACGGATATTAAAAATAATCGTAAATTCTAGTGCACACATATTCGGTGTATTTTCTAATTTTCAGAGGATTGTTTCGTTAGTTTTAACTATTCCTTAAAATAAAGATAAAATCTATCTATGAAAATGGAATTTTACTTCGAATAGAAATATTCCAAGGTAAATTTTCATGAAAATAATACATTTCAATTTCATCTGCTAAGATGGAAAATCCGTCTAAAATGGAGTGTTTCGGTGAATTCTCGCGATTCCGTCTCAACAAGTATATTACTGTATATATTAAAGAGAAAAAATGTAGTTGAGTATCATAAATAGAGATGTCCGCTGCTTACTGAAAGCAGTAAAACATGCGACAACGGATCCTGTCTATAACGGAAACTAGCATTAAGCCAGTTCTCAAAAACATATTTTCCCCCGCTCAACATCGCAAAACTTTCTAACACTCATAAACTGATAGACTCAGTCTAATGCATAAAATCATGAAATTGGGAGAGATGGCAATAGCAATGATAAGAAATCGAATAGCATTTTTCATTTTTCAATACGTTTATTGAGGTTCAAGTTATAATCGAATGCTTTTAAATGACGATACTTAAAGTATATCTTCCCAGATATACTTTATCATTCCTTAAATACAGCTATAACGAACATTTTATTCTGCTATAAGCTTCCGTTCTTTTTATAGTAAAGTTATAAGAAATTGTAATAGATTAAATGCGTAATTAATACAAAATTAGTCTAATAAAAATCTTAAATGATAAACACATGTTGTCTCTTTATTGCATAGATCGATGTTTCCTTTTTAAAAATATATACATAGAAATGTTAATAATCACTTGCTAAAAAAAAAAAAAAAAAAAAATCAATTATGTTGTCCATCTTTAAAAAATGCATATAACACTTCATATCTGTATGATAAAAAGTACAATTTCTGGTTGAATAAACGATCTCATAGCAATCGTTCTTCTAAAAGAATTTTTTTCTACTACTGACCACGTGACTTCAAAAACTTTCATCCAAATTCACACGGACATTTTCGGCGAATGAGCGGGTAACTGAAGTAACGACAGGAGTGAATGAAAAACATGTATTATACTAATATGGGAACAACTGATTCCGAGTCTTAAAGTCCGAACACAAGCACACAAACTCTCATCTTTCTCTATCAGACAGTACGACTCCGTTCATGAATCACGAAATGAAGGCATCGTTTGAAGTTCGTTTCATTTAGTTTTGCAATACATTGATGCAGTAACGAGTTAAATTTCAAAATATCGATTTGGGATTTCGTATTAGAGAGAATACCCGTTACTCAGTAACGAATACATGCGGTTTGCAACAGCTCTAATGATGGATGAGATATTATCAGAAAGATTTTTAAACAGGTCTTTTACACAGTACACTCATATTTTGTTAAAACCCATTGATTCAAAATTGAAGTTAATAAGAAATTAATGATCACGTTAGAGGTCTGCACCGGCCGACCCGGGCAGGCAAAATGAAGGACAGTTTTCCAATGTGTCGGGTCGGCGGATTAAAGACAAATTTTTTAACAGGCCGGGCCGAGCGGATAAAAAAAAATCGTCTCGATATAAAAATTTAAAAGGATCAAACTGCCAGTAAAATGGGAACAGTTTTCAATGGACGTGACTGAGGCGAGGTTAAGTATAAATACGTTGCCCGAGCCGATGCTAGATGACGACATCTGTACAGGAATATAACATATCCAGCGTACACTGTAAAAAAAAATCTGTAGTTCTACAGATGTAAAGTTACATGCTTACTAAACTCTCACCTGTAACTGTACGAAAAAAGCTGCAAATCTACAAAACTAGTTTTTGTAAAGCTACAAAAATCTGTAACTTTACAAATGAATCTGCTAAAATTTCAGTAATCTTACTTAACTTTTATTTGTAACCCTGGCTGCAGTTACATGAAAAGTTCTCGGAATCCCAGTTTCCAAAAAAATTCTTAGTAACCTTAGAGATTTTTTGATTTTCGGCGCAAAAGTGTGTCTGTTACATGAAATTTTGTTGTTGCCGTTACATGAAAAGTTCTAGGAATCCCAGTTTCCTAGAAAAACTTTAGTAACTTCACAGATTTTTTTTTACAGTGTAGAAGTCGGCGTTGGCAGTTGCATCATGTCTGAACCAGGGCTTAATTATTTCAGCAGACTTGGTCCGGGCCGGGACCAGGCTTACATTTTTTTCTACATACGGGCTTAGATGACTGGCCGGTACTGATGCTATTTCGAATTCTATGGTTTGCGAACGTAAAGTAATCTAAAACATATAGCAATCTATAATATTAAATTTTTTCATTAATATGTACGCTGTATTCTAGAAAAATAATCTTAATTGTATGTTAAGAAAAATCATCTTTTTCTGTGGAAATTCATTTGGGTCTGATTTGATTGTTTTTTGAATGGGCAGGACCTGTTTTCGCTAATTTTAGAACAGGCCGGTGCGTGAACCACGAAAATACAAACGGTCCGGAGTGAACTGTTAGTTTTTGTAACGGGCCGGACCGGGCTGAACTATTAGTTTTTGCAATAGGCCGGGCCGGACCGGACCAAGATAACTTTGGACTGGAAATTCCTGCCCGTGCAGACCTGTAGATCACATATCAGCAAATAATCGAAAACGTTATGGTGCGAAAGCTTCTCACGAGTCTAATGATAAAATGTTATTCTGCTAGTTTGAAAGAAATTTTATTGTATTACTTATTACAAGTTTCTCTGTTAAAGAGGTTAATTTACAACTTTCCCTGTTAAAGAATTTTTTTTTAAATTAATCATCAGGTTGTATAATTTTTTAACATTATATGTATATCGAATTATGCGATTTATATAATCAACAGTATGAATTTTAATTCGCAAACTACACGATTTTTAATTTTTTTTAAAAAATCAACTTAATGGAAAAGAAATTTATTTTCGAGAAAAAAAATGAAGATCAAAATTGTGCTAATAGTACCAATATTAGTAATAGTAATACAATATTAGTAATAATAATATTAATAATAATACACTGAGAAAAATGACACTTTCAAATCTGAGTAAATCTATGTTTTCATTTTGTTACTATTATACTTTTTGCTTTAAATATGACGACCCAATGCTTTCAATTCTGAAATACCAGAAATTTTCAGTTTAAAACAAAATTACTTTTCATTCGTTAAACGTAATAAATTTTACCAGGGTAGTTGAATTTATTAATATTATATCATTTGTTATGATTTCGAACGAAATGCTCCTTTCAGTAATAATTTATAACATGAAATGTGGAGAACTATATTTTTATCGTGTTCGCGGAAGAACACTTAAAAGCCGTCGTAGTCCAGTAGAAATAGCCCAAAAAAGGGCCTCGTTTTGCAAAAATTCGGGTAACTCTGATTTTCGGGTATTATGTATTGGTTGACCCTCTAATGAAAAAATCAAGTTTTCGACCTTCTAGACCTTGTGCGTTTTTTACTATATCGAAAAAAACTAAAATTTTCCAGCACTTTTTTTTATTTTTCTTAATTAACCCGGTTTCAGTGCATTTTACAGAAAAAAGTATAGTTGCAATTTTGTAGAGAACAAAATTCTCTACAACATGCACTATTCATGTTTGCAAATTGACTAAATAGGAGGCGAGATACGGAGCCGGGAAAATGGGATACAATTTACAAAAAGTGGAAAAAAAAAACAAATGACGTTAGTTTTTCCTTAATAACCCATTTTTATCTTTTATTTTTTTGTTTTAGGGGCAAAGTCGTAATAAACTTTATAAAGTAGGAAATATCCTACAAGTTTCATTCATTAGAACATTAATTATCTCTAACAGACTCTAAAATCAGAACAACACGCTTTATGGTTAAAACAGGAAAATACAGCCTGGCAAGTCACTAATTTAAAAACGAACTTTAATTTTTTATACTGAATAAACAAAGCAATTAATTGATTATAGTTTGTACAATAAAAATTAAATTGGAGAATATTTGGGGGGGGGGGGGAGGGGGTGAAGTTAACCAAAAAACCTAGTCGGTAGATATAGGCGCAGCCCAGATTTTGAGCTAAGAATCGGAAGTCGAAAGTCAAATTAAGTGCAGGGAATAATATAAAAAATATACTGCAAACATAAATAAAATATAATTTAGAAATTTTAAAAGGGAAAAGGATTATACAGGGCCGAAACTAGAGGGGGGAGAGCATATGCTTCATTTGCCAGAATGGAAGGCAAAGAGGGCGCAAAATAAAGATTTGGTTTGTTGTATTTGTATTAATTTGTCACACAAATTTTTGTTAGTTAGTCAAAGTTTACATTAATGGTAAATCTATCTCACATTAAGAATATTATTCCCAACAGAAAGAGGACCAAGAATTATGCTTATGCATTCTAAGACGGAAACCTGTATAAAGCGGAATTGTTTTCGTTTTTTTTTAATTCAACTTTAAATTTTAAAATAAAGCAACCGATATTATAAATTTATAAAATTCTGTATGTAAATTCACTTTCGCAGGAGTGGGAGAATGTATGTGTGTGTGTGGAGGGAGGAGGCGGGGCAAAATCCATGTTTGTCCCAGAATAAAAAAAAAAAGCTAGTTTCGGTCTGGAAGTATCGAATAAGAAAAACTGTTAAAAATGAATTCGGAAAACCCAAAGTGCCTGATTCTATACGTTAAAAGTAATAGACGAAGAAATATTGACAATTAATCAAGTATATGAATATTATTATACTATGTGGCAAAGCTCCTGATGTTATACTGGACCTTGAAGACTTTGACGACTTAGAACAAACAATCGAGTAAAGTACAAGAGACGGGCTACAAGAGCCAAACAGTAAAAAAAGGAAACATATATAAAGTGACTATACTTACTATATATTTGTTGATTAGTATTTTGTACATGATATAATTAATTCGTGTTCCCAATATAAAAAATAAAAGCTCTTTTAAAAATTACTAAATTGCCAGACAGTATTTTCCTGCTTTTAAACAAAATCTCGTTGCTGTGATATCCAAAGTCTATTACAAAAAATAATAACCTAATAAATGAAACTATGGTCTACTTCATGCTCTAAAAAGTTGATTATGACTGTTTTGATTCTGAAATGCACTAAAGGTGAGCTATAAAGCAAAAAATACCGTCATTTGTGGATTTTTGAAAATTTTGCAAATTTTACCCTATTTTCCTGGCTCTGTATCTGGCCTCCGGTCAAATTACAAACAGAAATAGTTCATGTTGTAGAGAATTTTATCCTCTACAAAAATGTAAAATATTACTATTAATTAAATGTAGTAATTAGTAAATTAAATTTAAACTGCAAAAATTATTAATTTTTTTTAATTTAATGACGAGAACTGTGTTTTATTTTTCTTTCCCGACATAATGTCTCTCTTTAAAAAGTGTTTTTTACTGTAATTTTTTGCGTATACGCCACGGCTATGTTAAGTCTGTTTCAAACCAGAAATTGCTTTTAAAAAATGAAGTCAAATAAATGCTAAGCAGAAATAAGTCGCAATGTATGTTTAAAAAAATTTCTGGTAGTAATCAGAGTTATCGTTATATTGTTTGTTCTGGGTCGTCAAAGTCTTCAAGGTCCAGTATAACATCAGGAGAGTCTCCACATAGTATAATAATATTCATATACTTGATTAATTGTCAATATTTCTTCGGCTATTACTTTTAAAGTATAGATTCATGCACTTTGGGCTTTCCGAATTTATTTTTAACAGTTATTCTTATTCCACACTTCCAGGCCGAAACTAGCCTTTTTTTTTTTTTTTTTTTTTTTTTTTTTTTTTTTTATTCTGGGGCAAACATGGATTTTGCCCCCTCCTCCCTCCACACACACACACACACTCTCCATCTCCTGCGCAAAGTGAATTTACATACAGAATTTTATAAGTTTATAATATCCATTGCTTTATTTTAAAATTTGAAGTTGAATTCATAAAACCTCGAAAACAATTCCGCTTCATACAGGTTTCCGTCTTACTATGCATAAGCATAATGGTTGGTCCTCTTTCTGTTGGCAATAATATTCTCAATGTGAGATATATTTACTATTAATGTAAGCTTTGACTAAATAACAAAAATTTATGTGTCAAATTAATACAAATACGACAAACCAAATCTTCATTTTGCGCACTCTTTGCCTCCCACTCTACCGCATCAAGCATATGCCCTCCCCCCCCCTCTAGTTTCGGCTCTGTAGAATCCCTTTATCTTTTTAAAATTTCTAAATTATATTTTATTTATCTTTGCAGTATTTTTTATATTATTCCCAGGACTTGACTTTAGACTTCCGATTCTTATCCCAAACTCTGGGCGGTGCCTATATCTACCGACTTGTTTTTTTTTTTGTTGTTAAATTCAACCGTGCCCCCCCCCCCCTAACTATTATCCAATACTTTTATTGTACATACTATAATCAATTAATTGCTTCGTTTATTCACTATCAAAAATTAAAGATCGTTTTTAAAATAGTGACTTGCCAGGCGGTATTTTCCTGTTTTAACCATAAAGCGTGTTGTTCTGATTTTAGAGTCTGTTAGAGATAATTAATGTTCTAATGAATGAAACTTGTAGGATATTTTATACTTTATAAAGTTTATTACGACACCTTTGTCCCTGAAACGGAAAAATAAGAAATAAAAATGAGTTATTAAGGAAAAACTAACGTTATTTGACTTTTTTTCCACTTTTTGCAAATCGTATCCCATTTTCCCGACTCCGTATCTCACCTCCTATTTGATCAATTCACAAGCATGAATAGTGCATGTTATAGAGAATTCTGTCCTCTACAAAATTGTAACTATAAGTTTGTCTGTAAAATGTACTGAAACCGAGTTAATTAAGAAAAATAAAAAAAAGTGCCGGAAAATTTTAGTTTTTTCGATATAGTAAAAAACGCACAAGGTTCTAGAAGGTTGAAAACTTGGTTTTTTCATTGGAGGGTCAACCTATACATAATAACCGAAAATCAGAATTACCCGAATTTTTGCAAGGCAAAATGCTATTTCTACTGGACTAGGTGGGATTTGACAACCATCAACAATATATAAATACAAACGTCATGTATAATCGTGAATAACCATCATGAATAAAGCGTTATGTGCTCATATTTGAGTATGTCTATGTTTTCAGAAATGAGTATATACATGCTTCAAACTTGAATAATTTTGTTTCGGAGCCATTTTGACTATGAGACATACTCAGATATGAATATTTTTTACTGAGTTTTGAAAATGTCGTTTTTAGTGTGTATTGAAATAGCTACAGTAATTCCCGAAAAAAAGAGTATATCATTATCAGCTGTTTTCCACGTGAATTCGCAACTATTTTGAGCCGTTAAACCCTATAAATAATTTGCATTTTATAGAAATCAAATACATGTAATCTTGATCCAAAATCTAAAGTTCTTTCCGAGACTCCTGCTCCTAAATTCTTTTGATGTTTTAACAGAAAAATGTTGTCCAAGAATTGTGTAAATAATGCTAATTAAGTTTTTAAGATAAAAAATAACTAAATTGATATAAAGAAATGATTAATTTAAAATAGAAAATAGGAAAATAACGGAAAAAAACTAAAATTGGAATCGACGTATATTAAAGGTTTAACATTTTTAAGAATGAACTGTAATTTAGAGCATTTGGATACTATTTAATTATTCGTATAATGGATTTTATGACTAACCGTTTTTAGGTGCGTTCGTAATTATATAAATACGTAATACCTATAGTTGTCACCTGGTCCGCCCGTCCGTCCGTCGTTTGTCTGCATACCACAGCACAAAAAACTACCCAACCGGATGGTTTGAAATTTAATATATATAATCTTTTCAGAATTTTGTCGAGGCATTTCAAATTTTATGAAAATAGAACCAAAATTTAAAAAGATGTTAATAAAAGTTTTTTTCATTGTATTAAATCCTATTATACGTAATTAATTCAATGATATACCATGATAGGTAATGATTCTAGGTTGCCATGGTGATTACATCCTATTTAAGATGGAGTCCTATTATTTCCGTATTACTGAATTTAATATATAGAATCGTAATAAATTTTGTATTCATGCATTTTTGCATAAGAGTGCAACAACTATTGCACCAAGATCTGAATATTTATAAAACTAGTTATAGTACGAATGCACCTCATTTGCCACGTTTAACGTACTATTTCCGACTTGTTTAATCTTAACGTTTTAAGACGTGTCTAAGTGACTATATAGGCTTTTTAGTGCAAACAATCATTTATATGTGCAAACAATCATTTATCATTTTGAACATTGTCTTGGAGAAAGACTTCGAATCTTTTTGTGATATTTTGTCCATTAATTTCAAGTAAATTCAGCCATTTTTAAGCTGTTGTATTTTTTGTTTTAAATGGAATAATATTGAAATATCTCAAAACACATATGCATACACATTTTTCTTTACCCCTTACGTCTCAATTTGTTTTTCGGGAGCAGATAAATGTAACTTACAGAATGGGTATAAAGGATGAACTTTTTTTAATACGATATTTTTTCCTCTAAAAAAGCAGTGAAGTACTTTATAAATACGGAAAATATTTAATTCTTTTTTACTTAAAATTATATAAGTTTTAAATATTTTATTATAATCGCAAGACATATCAATGGATTATGTTTTTTTAATTTCATTGAAAAATATATCCGTTTTTAAATCGTAGCAAAAAATGAAATTAGGAATTTTGTATTGTTCTGGAGATTTGATTCAGAGATGAAATTCAATTAGCTATTAACTATTAAATTAACTTAATAAATAGTTAAATAAAAAGTATCTGCATAAGTTAGGCATTAGTAAAAAAATAAAAAACACATTTAAATGAAAATTGCAAAAAACAATTCTGTAACTCTAAAAAAATTATGTTACTCTAAGAAAAAAATATGTTTCTCCAATGCACTAACAAGGAACATTTAGCATTAAAATTGTTCGGAAACAATGGAATTAAAATCGATTAGGGTTTTTTAAAGTCCTTAACTAATTTCCATTTTTTTAGAAACCAAATAGATAGAATTTTAATTCAAATTATAAAATACATTTAGATATTTAAACGCACTCATTCTTTTTATGCGTTTAATGGAAAAAGTAAGTCTAACAATTTCTTAAGTAAGGCTCATTAAGTTTTTTCAGACTGCAAGTAACTAACTTTAAAGAAATAAATATCTCATTTAAAACCGACAGTAGAATCACAGAAGAAAAGTAAAATTCAAAAGAAGTATATTAAATGTTTATCATATAAAGGAGTAGGGGAGAGTAGCCGAATTTGGACCACTTCATTTATTTTCAGCCGTAACTAGCTTCATTTTTGGAATATCTGAAAAATATCCCTATGCGTGGTGAACCTATTCATCTTCTAACTAATAAATCTTTAGAACAATTTATTTTTGAAAATCTTAATTTTATTTTAATTTGAAAAATTTGTCCAAAGGGGTCCAACTGTAGTGATTGATCGCTTAATTTGGACCCCCAGCCTTCTAAATTGGACCAAACAATATTAGGCTGCGTTTTAATGAGTAAAGAATAAAACTAATTTTATTAAAAGCAAAGTTTGCGGTTAATGAAACAATCAAACAAACAAACAAACAAACAAAAAAAAAACAGCAATGAAGTGTAATGAAATCAAATGTCTGAAAGTAAAACAATTTTTCTTTCAATGAAAATGCCTTCAAAATATAAATCAAAGTTATAAGTAATTAAGAATAGAAATTATGGAACTAATTTCCAGTTACTGGATTATTATATAAGATGTGATGCAAGGCTTACACATGAATTTCTTTTGTTCATTTTTTTATTCCAGCGTACCCAACATGGAACCATACTTGTAAATCTGAGTACTGAATTCTGCAGCTTTATTTCCCTCCCAAATTAGGCAAAACCAATTATCACTGTCTTGATTTTTTCTTTTTAGATTCTGAATCATTAGGCATTTTTTAAACAGAATTTTTCTTTATCTTATGTCTGTAGTTCTTCCTTTGCACCATTTTCTTTCCAATTGAATTACGCCTATTTTTTAAATTTTGGTATTCCAATTGCTTTTGTGCTTTGAAAACTTCCTTTTTGTGTGTTTTTTTTTTGTCTTTTTCATTTCAAGGATTATTTTATATGGCGAAGATGTTAACCCAGCTGTTTTTTGGTTCCTTCTGCACTTTGACTTAACTGATTTTGGCAAGGGAGACAACATCTAACGATTCTTTGGCTATTTGGGCGGTTTTGTAGCTGCAATCTTCGTGCGGGTCAATCTCTTCACAACTTATTATTTCCTTTTCGTTTCTAGTATCTTTGACAACTTTTTCTATCACAGACGTTTTCCTTCCAGACTGTTTGTCTGCGACGTTTTCATCATTTTTTTTTTTACTCTCTTAGTTTTAACAGGTTTTATGATAACTAATTCTGACTCCCAAATCTCACTAGCAGGAGAATTGTCTGATTTATTTGCAGTTCCTATCGCATCATCAGGAATAGGGGATGAAGTAGCTGCGAAATAAGGATCGTATACCTGGTCCAATTTAATCAACTCAAATTGGTCCAATTAAAGCAACTGCGTCACTTTTTAAAACAGATTATCTCAAGACTAAGAATAAAAACAAAAACAAACAAATACGCGTGAAAAATGTGCGCAGTAAACACAAGAACTTAGATATGTATATGAAAACATAACAACTTACCTTAGTTTTAAATTATTCTCTTACGTTTAGTATGAATAAAATTAGATCAAAACATCTAATTTTAGATTTTTTAAAATTGTCTGAAAACAGCACGTGAAAGGCATGTACTTTTTCTAATCACAAATGATGGCATTCAGATGAATATGATTTCAGCTGTAGATTGTGTCTCTTTCTGCAATCAGCAGCAGAATTGCAGCGGTCCAATTAAAGCGGGGTAGCCCAAATAATGCTACTCTCCCCTAAATTTAATTTAGCGTATATGGAGCCAGTTCGATTAATAGTATGGTGGATTCTATGTTTAACTATTTTTTACCAATTAATTAAATTCATTAAAGCAAACTTAAAATATTTTTCATTTTTAGTGTATTCAGTCTAGCTTTTAAGTATATGTAAATGTGCAAAATATATAATTTAAAGAACTTTAAATTATTTAAATCAGAAAAAAATAATTTAGAAGAAAGTGCTTTAGAATTTTAAAATTCAATTTTTTAACTTTACTGACAAATCTTTGTGAAAATATAGTTATCCTTTTGAAGATTTCATAAAACTTGTAAACAATGTTTTGAGGAAAGTTTTGAAACTATTTTTGCTATTTTGTAGATTTTATTTTTTTAAAAGTTTTTGTTCTAAATTTATCAAGTTTTATATTGCAAACCAACATTGAAATATCTGAAAGCACATTATAGATTTAAAGGTTCTTCTTTCCCTTTCTAGAACATAGTATATTGCTTAGATTTTATTTACTCATTTTTTTGGCAGCGAAAAAATATAACACTTAGAACGAGTAGAGAAGAAAGTTTGACATCGTAATGTTTTTCTTCTTAGAAATACAATAAAATATTGCATAAGTAGATTTAAAATAAATTATGAAACACTTCATAAAATATATATAATTCATTATTTCTTAAAAAATATGCAACTTTTAAAAACCGTATTTTAGTTGCAGGTCATTTAAATTAAGGAAATGTTTGAAATTTGATTCAATAAAACTTCCGATTTAAATATTTCTCATTTGATTCAATAAAACTTCTGGCATTGAAACATTATAACTTTTAAAATGAGTAGAGAGGAAAGTTTAACATCGTAATATTTTTCTTCTCAGAAATTCTATTAAATATTGCATAAGTAGGTTCAAAATAAATTTTGAAATACTTCATTAAAATATATAATTCATTATTTCTTAAAAAATGAATGTTTAAAATTAAAATAAAAAATGAATTTTAAAAGTTATGTAACTTTTAAAAACCGTACTTTAATTGCAGGTCATTTAAATTAAGCAAATGTTTGAAATTTGATTCAATAAAACTTCTGATTTAAATATTTCTCATTTGATTCAATAAAACTTCTGGCATTGACAAATTATAACTTTTAAAATGAGTAGAGAGGAAAGTTTAACATCGTAATATTTTTCTTCTCAGAAATTCAATTAAATATTGCATAAGTAGATTCAAAATAAAATATGAAATACTGCATAAAAATATATAATTCATTATTTCTTAAAAATGTATAACTGTTAAAAACCGCACTTTAGTTGCAGGCCCTTTAAATGAAGCAAAATTTTGGAATTTCATTCATTAAAACTTCTGGCAGCGAAAATGTATAACTTTTAAAATGAGTAAAAAAGAAAGTCTAACATCGGAATGTTTTCTTCTTAGAAATACAAGGAGTAACTGCATAAGTAGATTCAAAATAAATTATGAAATACGTCATAAAAATAAATTATTCACTATTTCTTAAAAAAAAATTAACTTTTAAACACCGCACTTTAAGTGCAGATCACTTAAACGTTGCACCTTTTTGGAATTTCATTCAATAAAATACCTGATTTGATTGAATAAAACTACTGGCAGCGAAAAAATATAACTTTTAAAGTGAGTAGAAAAGAAAGTTTAACATCGTAATATTTTTGTTTTTAGAAATACAATGAAATACTGCATAAGTAGATTCTAAATAAATTATCAAATACTTCATAAAAATATATAATTTATTAATTAAAAAAATGTATAACTTTTAAACACAGCACTTTAATTGCAGGTCATTCAGATGAAGCAAAATTTTTGAATTTGAATCAATAAAACTTCTAATTTAAATACTACTGATTGACTTCAATAAATTCAATAAAACATCTGACAGCAAAAATATATAACTTTTTAAGTGAGTAGAAAAGTAAGTTTAACATCGTAATATTTCTTTTCTTAGAAATACAATAAAATACTGCATAAAAAGATTCAAAATAAAATAGAAATGTTTCATAAAAAATATATAATTCATTATTTCTTAACCTTCTCACCGCCGCGAACTGATATATCCGTTCACTAAGCTGTAGGTTTCACTGCAATGGAAGCATTATTTAAATAAATATAATTATACAGATATAATCCAGTTTTAAAAAATAAGGTTATGATTAATACTTTCAAGGTTTATATACCTATGCTTAATAAAAAAAATTGTATCATGTTGGAAAAAACATCTTTTTTTTTATCATTAAACACAAAATTGTAGAGAAAGCAACATTACAATTTCGCCCTTTTGCTCGACAAAAAATATATATAACTTTTAAACACCGCACTTTTATCGTAGGTCATTTAAATGAAACAAATTTTTGGAATTTCACTCAATAAAACTTCTGATTTAAATACTTCTGATTTGATTCAATAAAACTTCTGGCAGTGAAAAAAATATAACTTTTAAAGTGAGTAGAAAAGAAAGTTTAACATCGGAATGTTTTACTTAGAAATACAATGAAATACTGCATAAGTAGATTCTAAATAAATTATCAAATACTTTATAAAAATATATAATTTATTAATTAAAAAAATGTATAACTTTTAAACACAGCACTTTAATTGCAGGTCATTCAGATGAAGCAAAATTTTTGAATTTGAATCAATAAAACTTCGAATTTAAATACTACTGATTGACTTCAATAAATTCAATAAAACATCTGACAGCAAAAATATATAACTTTTTAAGTGAGTAGAAAAGTAAGTTTAACATCGTAATATTTCTTTTCTTAGAAATACAATAAAATACTGCATAAAAAGATTCAAAATAAAATAGAAATGTTTCATAAAAAATACATAATTCATTATTTCTTAACCTTCTCACCGCCGCGAACTGATATATCCGTTCACTAAGCTGTAGGTTTCACTGCAATGGAAGCATTATTTAAATAAATATAATTATACAGATATAATCCAGTTTTAAAAAATAAGGTTATGATTAATACTTTCAAGGTTTATATACCTATGCTTAATAAAAAAAATTGTATCATGTTGGAAAAAACATCTTTTTTTTTTATCATTAAACGCAAAATTGTAGAGAAAGCAACATTACAATTTCGCCCTTTTGCTCGACAAAAAATATATATAACTTTTAAACACCGCACTTTTATCGTAGGTCACTTAAATGAAGCAAATTTTTGGAATTTCACTCAATAAAACTTCTGATTTAAATACTTCTGATTTGATTCAATAAAACTTCTGGCAGTGAAAAAAATATAACTTTTAAAGTGAGTAGAAAAGAAAGTTTAACATCGGAATGTTTTACTTAGAAATACAATGAAATACTGCATAAGTAGATTCTAAATAAATTATCAAATACTTCATAAAAATATATAATTTATTAATTAAAAAAATGTATAACTTTTAAACACAGCACTTTAATTGCAGGTCATTCAGATGAAGCAAAATTTTTGAATTTGAATCAATAAAACTTCTAATTTAAATACTACTGATTGACTTCAATAAATTCAATAAAACATCTGACAGCAAAAATATATAACTTTTTAAGTGAGTAGAAAAGTAAGTTTAACATCGTAATATTTCTTTTCTTAGAAATACAATAAAATACTGCATAAAAAGATTCAAAATAAAATAGAAATGTTTCATAAAAAATATATAATTCATTATTTCTTAACCTTCTCACCGCCGCGAACTGATATATCCGTTCACTAAGCTGTAGGTTTCACTGCAATGGAAGCATTATTTAAATAAATATAATTATACAGATATAATCCAGTTTTAAAAAATAAGGTTATGATTAATACTTTCAAGGTTTATATACCTATGCTTAATAAAAAAAATTGTATCATGTTGGAAAAAACATCTTTTTTTTTTTATCATTAAACACAAAATTGTAGAGAAAGCAACATTACAATTTCGCCCTTTTGCTCGACAAAAAATATATATAACTTTTAAACACCGCACTTTTATCGTAGGTCATTTAAATGAAGCAAATTTTTGGAATTTCACTCAATAAAACTTCTGATTTAAATACTTCTGATTTGATTCAATAAAACTTCTGGCAGTGAAAAAAATATAACTTTTAAAGTGAGTAGAAAAGAAAGTTTAACATCGGAATGTTTTACTTAGAAATACAAGGAAATACTGCATAAGTAGATTAAAAATAAATTATGAAATATGTCATAAAATATATCATGCATTATTTTTTTTTTAATGAATAACTTTTAAACACC
The DNA here is from genome assembly GCA_963932465.1 of Maratus speciosus. Classification (NCBI taxonomy): domain Eukaryota; kingdom Metazoa; phylum Arthropoda; class Arachnida; order Araneae; family Salticidae; genus Maratus; species Maratus speciosus. The sequence goes on along the minus strand of OZ010790.1, from coordinate 184,707,444 downwards.
ACACTTTATAATTGCAGGTCATTTAAATGAAGCATATTTTTGGAAATCGATCCAATAAAACTTCTGATTTAAATACTTCTGATTTGACTCAATAAAACTTCTGACAGCGAAAAAATATAACTTTTAAAGTGAGTAGAAAAGAAAGTTTAACATCGTAGTATTTTGTTTTGTAGAAATACAATGAAAAACTGCACAAGTAGATTCAAAATAAATTAGGAAATACTCCATAAAAATATATAATTCATTATTTCTTAAAAAATGCATAACTTTTAAACACAGCACTTTAATTGTATGCCATTTAAATGAAACAGATTTTTGGAATTTGATTCAAAAAACTTCTGGCAGCAAAAATATACAACTTTTAAAATGAGTAGAAAATTATGTTTAACATCGTAATATTTTTCTTCTTAGAAATGCAACTAAATACTGCACAAGTAGACTCAAAATAAATCATGGAATGCTTCATAAAAATATTTAAATCATTATTTCTTAAAAAATGTATCTCATTATAATACGAGCAAAAATTGTGTGTGTGTGTATGTAAATTTTATCTTAAAAACGGCTCTAAACTAAACTCTTTGACTAAATTTTGTATTTTACCAATTTCGGGCACTAGAAGACCATTGGGATAGGTCATGTGTTCGAGAAAATTCGATTAGTGGGTTATTTTGGGTCATAATGGGTCAAAGTCAAACTAATTATATCTAAAAAAAACGGCTCAATCCATTTTGACTAAATTTTATAGTCAACCGCTTTTGGGAACGAGAAAACTATTGGGCTAGGTCACATGTTCGAGAAATTTCTATTAGTGGGACATTTTTGGGTCACTTCGAGTCAAGCTAATTTTTTCTAAAAAACGGCTCTAATGATTTTGACTAAATTTTCTAATCTACTGTTTTGGATTACGAGAAGACCAATGGGCTAATTCACATCTCTCTATTCTAAAAAAAAAGTAACTACCGCTGTCACCGCCACCGCCGGTTTTGAATTTTTTGTGACTGGAGGTTTTTCTTCGTTAATATTAAGAAAAATAATGCGTTCAAAAATATGAAAATCGGTAGTATTATACAGAAATGTTTGATAAAGACGCTGATGCAGACAGTTTTCAAATCGAAGAATTATTTTAAGAGATATTTAATGCTAAAGTTGGACAAAATCGTTCCACTAAAAAAGTTTTATAGGAGCAAAAACTATTCATGGGAATTTAATCATTTTTAGATCATTTTATACGTTTGAAGTCCCCGGTGTGCAGACTGTACTTCTTTTTTTAATTTGACTCATTTTTTGAGGTTTTATTGCTATTTTAAATTCAAATTTTCAGCATTTCGAGAGATAATTTTTACTTATTTTAGAAAGTGATATTAATTTAAACTGTTGCCAACTGTATAAGCAGCGCAAACAATAATGTTTGCTTCAAATAAAAAAAATATTTATACGTGTAAATAAATTAAAAATTTATTTACACGTGACTATTAAAAACAGAAAAAAACATGTGAAATTAGAATTAAACAATTATGTACAAAAAGCAGGAGCTTGTTAAAATTACGTCATAAAAACTATATTTACACGTGAATTTTCAGAGAGAAAGGAAATTGCAAAATAATAAATTCATTAACATGCGTTAGAAGACTTAAATAGGAGAAATTACGTCATATTTACGTCACATTGCAGTTATTACATAAAATGAACACAAAATAATATTGCAAAACAGTTTAAATTTAGAAATTGCGCTAGACATTTATTTGATATTTTGAGAGGATACTTTTCAACTATTTTTGTTAGGAAAGCGCAAATACTATTTCATTTCTAACAAAAGTACAGTCGAGTCTCTCTATAACGAAACTCCATATATCGAATTTCTCTATATAACGAATTTTTAGTAGGAACGACCCCCTTTTCCCATGATCTCATTAAAAACAGTCTCCATATAGCGAAATATCTATCTCCATATCACGAATTTTTTTATAAATTGTTCGTTATTTATTCAGTTTTAAAAAAGTTTCCAAATCACATGGGTTCAATTTTCTATCACTGTTTCCTCATTTATCGTTCCGTGCTGAGTTTTTTATCTTATTTTTCTACCTTGAATCTCTCTTTTCTTTATGTCCAAAGAATCCACTCTCTCCTACACTTTCCAACGTCCTTATTAAAACAGCGTCAACTGGATTGTTACACATATAAGAGCGGGATCAGAGGGGTCATTGAAATTTAAGATCATCCAGAAGGTTAAATTAGAAAAATAAACTCTCTTTAAACAAGCACAACAAGTCGATATTCGAAATATTTACTGCCTTCTGGCAGTGCCTGCTACTCTAACTGTAATGGTTTAGAGTTTTAGTTTAGATTGAAAACGTGTTCTAAATAGCTCCCGAGATCCACTGACATGACACGTGACCTGATACGCTCCACAAAAAGCGGGTGGGAAAGAAGGCGCAAGCACGCTATTGGTCGAATGGAAAATTCTCCCTCGACAGCTGCAGACGAGAGCAGATCACTGCCAACATTTAGAACACGTTTTCATCTATCCAAGCTAAAGCTCTCAACCCTTACAATAAGAGTAGATGTTTATTGTTTCTGGCTTTCTTTAGTGTGAAAGATTCACAAACCTTAATCTGTGAGTGCGTTTTTTTACTGCTTCTTCAAAAAATGTGTCCTAGGAGCTGCAAAAGTCTCTGTGATAAAGTGATGATTTCGAAAGAAATCAATAAGGGATTGAAAAAAAAAGATGTGATAAAAAAATTTGGGATTCCGGCAAGCACTCTGTCAACAATCATAAAAAATACAGAATCAATCACCGAGCAGAATTCGGATCGTGAATCGGCGCAAAAAAGAAACAGGACGGGCGAATACGAGGACTTAGACGAAGCAATGTTTAAGTGGATTAAAGGGATAAGGGACCGGAATCTCCCACTTTCGGGACCAAAATGGTTTTAGAAAAAGCTCTAGAATATACTTCATCTCTTGGGCACTCTGACTTCCAAGCCAGCACTCGTTGGCTACAAAAGTTCAAGGAGAGACATGGGTTATTCCAGAAAACTATCTGCGGTGAAAGTGCGGATGCTCTGGTTACAACATGTGATAACTGGAGTCTTAAAGTAGCAGAAATTCTAAAAGAATTCGCGCCTGAGAGCATTTTCAATGCTGACGAAACGATTTTACAAGTGTCTCCCAAACAAGATTCTGGCGTATAAAGGAGATAAATGTTTTGTCGGCAAAAAAAGCATTACTATTCTGTTGTGTGCTAACATGACAGGGAAAGAAAAATTAAAGATGCTAGTCATTGGGAAAAATAAATCTCCTCGGTGTTTTAAGGGTGTTGCTGTGCTCAACAAGCACAAAACTTTTTGACACATTTACAAATTCTTTTTTTAACGGAAAGATATAAAATTTGAAAGCCTGGACATGGAAGCGATTTGGAATTGAACTGTGTTTTCCATTTTTGATCAATAAATTACCCATTGATTTATAAGCGATTTTGATCACGTGAGAAACACGTTTTTCGCCCAAGTGGTTAATTTATTTTCGCGCGGAAAATCTGTTTTGATCGTCCACTTTAACACTATTCTCTGAAAGATCATATGCGTTTGCAAAAAAATGGAAAACAGCTCGATTACATAATTTCTGAACAACAACACACCAGCTAGTTTCATAAATTTTCGAACAAAAATAAATTTAAACTGATGTCAGAAAGTTGCCCTTTTGGATTTGAGAACACTCTTAAAGGAGTGAAATCCTTAGAAGTGGGCTATGATTTTAATAAAAAGTCCTGGATGACCAATGAAATTTTTGACAAATGGTTAAAAGCACTTGACAATCAAAGGAGAAAACAACGCCGAAAAATTGATTTGCTTATTGATAATTGTCCAGCTCACACACAAAACTGTGGGGAAAAACTGCAAAATGTTGAAGTTATTTTTTACCATCCAATGGCACTCTGTAAAAAAAATAGTGCCAGTTTTTCGGTTGGAATCGGAAAAATAGTTGCCCTTATCGTACCAGAATAATTTCCGACCCAGCTAACTATTTTTCCGAATCCTACCGGAAAACTGGCATTATTTTTTTTACAGTGCACATCAAAACTGCAGCCCATGGATTATGGGAATAATAAAAAATCTAAAGGTGCATTATAAGGAAAGAATTCTCAAAGAACTGATCATAGCTACTTAAAAAATGATTCACCCAAGACAACATTAGTCTTAGAAAGTGTATGGCGGAAATTTATAAAGCTTGAGGATTTAATGTATCTGAAAAAATAATTTACAATTGCTTCAAAAAGGCGGGCTTTTCTAAACTGGAGAATAATGCGGATTCTGAGGACGAAGAAGATATGCCTTTAGCAGACTTAAAAGAGAAATGGAAATTAATTAAGGAACACGGAAATGTCGAAGAAAATGTTACTCTCTCTGATTTTTTGGAAGTGGATCACAATCTCACTATTGCGCAGTATCCTACTGATAGTGATATTTTAAACAGAGTTATGAGCAATGATGGTGAGAGTGACAATGACAATGAGCATGAAAACGAAAACTTACAACAAGAGAAAAAACTATCACGCAGTGAAATGTTGAGTTCATTTGATCTTATAACGAGAAGACTTCAACTGGAGAAAAATGTTCCCGATACAATTTTTCATTCTTTGCTAAAGTGTGAACATTTTTTCGAGAGGGTAACAATTTTGAAATCAAAACAGCGAAAAATTACAGATTTCTTTGACTAAAATTAATGAAAGTTTTCTTTATGTGATTTTTATTGTGCTTTCAAACGAATGTCTGTTCTCTTTTTTGAAACTGTTTAAATAATTAAGGAATACAATATTAGGTTAATATTTATAGTGCGATAGTATACATGTGAAATTCGTAATTAAACACCTCAAAAATAATCTTTGTTCAAAATTTCCCATTAAATGGGAATTTTTACTCATTCTCTGTATAACGAATTTTTCTATTTAAAGAATTTTTTACTGGAACGGTGGATTTCGTTATATAGAGATCGACTGTATTTTCCCGTGAATATTAAAAAGAGAAAGAATAGTTTGGTCAAAATTACGTCAGATTAAAAATGATTAATTTAAAATGTCTTATTTAAAAGAACTTTCTTTTCGCTTTGTTAAAAAATACCGGGAGACAAAGACTCTGTTTACTTAATTCCTTTTATATTAGCTTATTTTGAAATGTTTAACTTATTTTACTTAATCAAAGACGAAAACAGCGATTGTATCTTTGGTACTACTTAGTTATCCCGTCGACCAAAAATTTATCATTCGCCAAACTATAAGATTAACTGCCAATAATGGTTGATCGTAAATGTCACATTAACTTGAATTTAAGCAAGTTACAGGTGTCTACGTCATCAAGTTATTTTTATTTCGATATTTTATTTGTATTTTCATTAATGTTGCACTAATTTATTTCTTCTTTCGTTATTTAAAATAAAAATTATGTCAATTTGTGTAATTTGGCGAAATTGGTCGACGGGATAATCAAGTAGTACTGCAGCGGATTTGGCCTTAGTATTCCCCAATCAAAGAGAAATGAATAGAAATCCGTTTATAGGGAGATAGCCACTGTTTTTTAAATTATAATTCAATCTTCCGAAATATTTTTAAAGCCGATCAAATTAGCGTACTTTTAGAGTCTGCGGTGACTGAACGGGGGTTGACGAGCGTAGCTCGTAGGGGGCAGAGCCCCCTAGTGTAATAGAAAATTCGATTAGTGGGTCATTTTTTGGGTTACTGTGGGTCAAGCTAAGTTTATCTAGAAAACGGCTCTTACGATTTTGCCGAAATTTTGTATTCTATCGTTTTCGGGCACAAGAATACCATTGTGCTAGGTCGCATGCTCAAGAAAATTTGATTAGTGGGTCATTTTGGGTCACAATTTGTCAGGTGTCAAGGTGATTGAATCTAAAAAAAGACCCAAAACATTTTGACAAAAGTTTTTAATATACCGCTTCTGGGCATGAGATGACCATTGGGTTGAGTCGCATGTTAGAGAAAATTCGATTAGTGGGTCATTTTTGGGTCACTGTGGGCCTAGTTAATTGTATCTAAAAACCGTCTCAAAGCAATTTGACAAAATTTTGTATTATATCATTTCTGAGCATGAGAAGACTATTGGGCTAAGTCACATGTTCGAGAAAATTCGATTAGTGAGTCATTTTTGGGTCACTGTGGGTCAGGCTAATTGTATCTAAAAAACGGCTTAAACGATTTTGACAAAAAATTTTATTATATCATTTCCCAGCACGAGAAGATCATTGGGATAGGTCACATATTCGATAAATTTAGATTAGTGGGGCCCTTTTGGGTTACCGTGGGTCAAGCTAATTTTATCTATAAAACGACTTTAACGATTTTGACTAAATTTTGTATTCTATCGTTTTCGGGTTCGTTGGTTATGTCGCATGTTTGAAAAAATTCGGTTAGTGTGTCATTTTGAGTCACTATGTCTCAGGATCATGCCAATTGTTGCTAAACAGCAAGAATGGTACAGTGAGAATAAAATATCGAATTGAACACAAGGATAATTTTGACCGAGCTTAGCTCGGTCATCCCTGCTAATAACTTTTAAGCACCTTACTTTAATTGCAAGTCATTTAAATGCAGCAGATTTTTGGAATTTTATTCAATGAAACTTTTGATTTTAATTCAAATCAAAATTGATATTGTGATTTTCTCTTAGTTCTATATTCAGAATAACTACTGATTAATGTAAGCAGCGATTACATTATGAAAAATATATCTTGAAATAAATACTGAAAAAGACTGAAAACTTATGTTTCCCGAAAGTATAAAGAACATTTAACATTAACCCTTATAGGTCCCATGTCACTTTCTACGTGACAAGCATTTCTCACACAATTTTATTCGGTTAACATAACTTTTATTTTAAGAAGCACTGTTACTCGTACTTTAACAACGCAAGAGAAATGTACTACAAAATTTACTTTTAAAATAAAGTGATGCGAATAGAATATAAAACTAGAAAACAGGAATATTGATTTTTCAGAATTTAGTGTCGCTCCCAGTGAAAAAAAAAAATATATGTATATAAATATAGATAGTACAAATCATAGTTCAGTTTTAAAACATAAGACACGCACATTTATTTAATATAAAATGGCGTCATTCGTGTCCATTGGAGAATTCCACATTTACGATGCAGTCTGAAACAATATCTACAGAAAAGTATGCGTATAACGTCACCATCGCAGAACAGTACACAAATTCAGCAAAAAGCGATGTCTTCATTCAAGAAACCCGACCAAAAAAAAAATCAGCTATCTAATGATTCATATATCTTCATTTGTTTGTAATATTAGTTTAGATACGTAAAATTAAATATAGTTTATAATAGCTCAATGTTTTATTAAAACCATTCATTTATATATTTTTTAAATAGCAAGTATTTTAATTAAATTTTTACTTTCTTCTATCTTTACAAGAAAAAAGCATTGGATGCATGAAAATTTTCGAATTCCTGTTTTCGACGGATTTGCACGTTTTAGGAGTCCGAGAACCCGAAAAACATGTTTTTACAAAATGTCTGTCTGTGAGTCTGTGAGTCTGTCTATCTGTGTGTGACACAAATTTTGTGGGCGCTCTATCTCAAGAACTAATGGACGGAATTTGATAAAAAGTTACATTCAGTTAGTCCCTGATATAACTTGGTGCTGATTAGTTTTTGGTGTAAATCGCTCAACAGGGGGCGCTACTATGCAGCACTTATACGATTTCCACAATAGCTCAATCTCCAGAACTAATGCACGGATTTTCATCAAACTTCAGATTCAGTTAGTCCTTGACAGGTATTGACGTTTTATACATTTTGGTGTAAATTGCTCAATAGGTGCCGCTGCTATGCTGCATTTTTTGCGATTTCCGCAATAGCTCTATCTCAGGAACTAATGCTTGGATTTTCAACAAACCTCAGATTCATGTATACCTTGATATGAATTAGATCTGTTTATGTTTTGGTGCAAATCACTGAACAGGTGGCGCTGCTATGCCGCATTCTTCAGAATTTTCGCTATAGCTCTATCACAATAACTAATGTACGAATTTTCATCAAACTACAAATTCAGATTACTTTGATATGAATTGTTGCTAAAGTGATGTAATTTTTTGTATTATTTAAATGATTCAATTGACGTGATTTGTACAGAAGAAAGTTTTGTGATGGCTACAACATACTAGTTTTCAGTTGTTATGGGAAAACGGCAACAAAAAGATATAATAATATACTATTTTCCATCTATTTTTCTTTTACTTTTTACAGAAATGGAGTACTTCAGTTGCCAACATTGAATAAATGGCGATAAAAACGATAAAAAAATTAATATCTCAAAAATAATTTGAGATGCAGTTTTCAAACAAATTGCATTTAAAAGTATGAGGATTCAAAATTTGCGATGCTTAGAAGTTTAAAAAAATGTAGTAGAGATTATCTGTATTTAACCGTACAATGGTACATCTCTTTTGTTTTACTGCCTGGCTTATATAAAGGAATGTTACTTTTTAGAGACGATAATTAATTGCTGTCCGAAAGAAATATCATATCGGGAGCTAATAGAATCTTGTATAAAAAGCTAGCGTTTGATAAGGGTTAATAAATTTAGCTTTGCAGACGAAGAAATTGAAAGATAAATTAAATACCATTTGAATTTTTCTTAAATAATTCTTACTTTTTAGGAAATCAAATAGATATAATTTTTGAAATCTAAAGAAATTTTAAAGATTTAATTTTTCCAATTGTTTTAACATTTTATTAGAGAAAAAATAATCCAAGAACTCTGTAAGTAATCATCGTTAAGTTTTTTCCGGACAGTAAGTAACTAACTTAATAGAACGAAAAGTTTTATATAAAACTGAAAGAATGAGAATGAGAATAAAAATTGGAATGGAAATACGTTAAAAGGTTTAATATTTTGAAAAAGTAACTGTAATTTAATGTACGGTACATTAATTTCAAATAATTTTTATTTTGAAATTAATATTCGTAAAAAAATATGATCCTACGTTTTTTAAAAAAAGAAATCGATTTCTAAAAGCTTTAATTATGTGAATCCAAAATTGCAGTTCATTTAACCGAGTAGCTTTTGAAATCTGTTTTTAAAACTACACGCATTGCAATCTACAGTGTGTAAATAAAGGAATATCCTAACTTTACAGGGGTTTTAAAAGAAAACAAGCCGGATGTAGTAATCCCAAAACTTTCTCCTATCTCATACATGTTAATACTTGAAAAATCGCTATCACACTGCCAAAATTAAACGGCAATCTATGCCCATCATGAGGATTCTAAAGATATGAAATTCCGCGCATTGGTTCTTGAGACATGGCTATCTCTGAAATCGTGTAAATCCAGCAAAATTCAGCTTAGCAGCGCCACCTATTGGGTGCTTTACACCAAAACCACCAAACAACCGCTTATGTCAAAGTGTAACTGAATCTGAAGTTCGCGGAAAATTCGTGCATTAGTTTTTGAGATAGAGTTATTGCGAAAATCATGAAAATTCCAGCATAGCAGCGCCACCTATTGGACGATTAACATCAAAACCTAATGAGCAGCAAATTGTGTTAACATCTAACTAAATCTGAAGTTAGAAGAAAATTCGTGCATTAGTTTTTGAGATAGAGCTACGGCGGGAATCGCGCAAAATGCAGCACAGCAGCGCCACTTGTTGAGTGATTTACACCAACACGTAATCAGCATCAAGTAATATCAAGGACTTACTGAATCTGAAGTTTCATGAAAATCCGTGCATTAGTTCTTGAGGTAGAGCCATTGCGAAAATCGTAAAATATGCAGCATAGCAGCACCACCTGTTGAGTGATTTACACCAAAACTTAATCAACATCAAGTCATATCAAGGAGTAACTGAATCTGAAGTTTCATGAAAATCCGTGCATTAGTTCTTGAGATTGAGTCATTGCGGAAATCGTAAATAATGCATAGCAGCGCCACCTGCTGAACGATTTGCACCAAAAACTAATCAGCATCAATTTGTGTCAGGGACTAACGGAATATCAATTTTTATTAAATTCCGTGCATTAGTTATTGAGATAGAGCGCCCACAAAATTTGTGTCACAGACAGACATTTTGTAAAAATGTTTTTCGGGTACTCTGACCCCTAAAACGTGTAAATCCATCGAAAACCGGAATTCGAAAATTTTCATGAATCCAATACAGTAGAACTTCGATTATCCGAAGTAACTGGGACCGACCCTCTTTCGGAAAATCGAAATTTTGGGATAATCGAGAATGCTTCAATTTTAGGATTAAGGAGAAAGATTTGCGCTATTTCTTATTATGGTAACAAGTGCTTAATAAATTTTGAAATTAAGTACCTTTTACATATTTCACAAGCATTTGAAACAATGTTTTGTTTGTCGCAGTGTCGATTGCGTTTGCTTTGAAGCTCTATCAGGAAGTTTTTAATATTATTGTTTCACCAGTATCATGGTCTTTCTGCTGCTCCAGCCATGCCAAACTTTTTGCAAAACATTCAAAAGCTTCAGAATTGCTAATTTGTTCGTTTTGTTTGTTCCACCCAGCTGCTTACGGGAACTCAAGTTAAATTCAAAGGCACTCTAAGAAAGGGGATTGAAAATATGGATATGTACTCGTAGTTTGGAAAGGACCTCTTGCACACGAGGAATATGATAGTTAAAAAAAAAAAAAGCTTTCAAAATGGATTTCGGTTAACCGAGAGTTTCAATTAAAAGTGTTTCGGATAAAAGAGGTTCTACTGTAGTTTCTTCTTGTAAAGATAGAAGAAAAATAAAAAGTACAACCTTGTTGTTCATCTCTAATCCTCTTAAATAAAAAGCTATGTGTTGCTGACGACTGGCTTTTTCCCTAATCGTTGCCACAGATTAATCTCGGAAAATGAAACATTTGAAGTTACTGAAAAAATTAATAGCTAGAAAAGTATTTGTCAGAAAATTGTTAGACAAAACTGTGTTAGAAAGGTAAAAAAACTGTATTTTTCTACCAACAACAGATTGCCGATATAAACAAACGAGCCTTTCAGAAATTGTGATTAATTTTACAAATGTGAACAATATGTAGTGAGTCATTCATTTTTGAAAATTCATTGAAAATTCATTGATAAATATTTTAAAACTTTCGCGCGTTGAATATTTTAACTCCTGCAGTATTAATATGCCTTTGGCGTCATTCTCCCATGAACCAATAAAAATAGTTTTTAATTTAAAAGCGAAGTCTTAGAAAACTCAAGTCTATTTTCGGTAATTTTATGTTATCCGGGAGAATATCTTGCCCATAACAGGGTTTTTTTAGCCAATAGTAGTTATTTTTTCCCGTGTGTGATTTAGAAAAAATGCTTTAAAGTTCAAATAAAATGCTATGGTATTTATTATTATTGTTATGTATTTTAAAGGGAAGGAATGAAAGGCAAGCGTATTTTAATTGTATGCAACATATGTATTTTGAATGTTTGTATTTTAAGTAAAAGTTATACTTTTTAAATGAAATGAGTTAAAGGTTTATATTTTAAGTGAAATTAATGCAATATGAATGATGTCAATGGGGACAATATTTGGCGATTTATCACATTGCCAAGCTAACATAAAAGTACTCTATTTTCTGAGTATTAATGTAATAAACATAGTATTTAGTTTGATTATTTCAGGTTTGTATGCTTAATTTATTTAGGAAAAATTGATTTAGTGAATCATTAATCCATTTCCCTCCCTCTTTTTGCAAACTTAATTACTTCTCAACATTACATTTACATAATTTTAAATTTTACACCGTTGAATAGGGAGGGTGTGCTTTGAAATGTAAATTGTTTGAAAACTGTATTTCAGTTTACTGACTTTTTATGATTTTTAAACCAAATAGCTCGATTACGGAACAATGGTTTATAAATATTTTTATCAATATTTAAAATTATAAGGGAAAACCACGATTTCTACCCACCGTCCTAGGACGGGCGTTTACACTAGTCAAAAATAATAGTTGAAAGTTTAAATTAAATGTAGTTATAAGTGTTCAATGTGAGCGCCTGCTGACACACGAACGATATCGAGGCAGTACGAGAACTCATCCCATACTTTTCTCAGCATAATTTGTTTTTTTGTGTGTGGCGTTATGAAAGATCAGGTGTTTGCTCCACCGCTACCAACTGACGCTGACGAACTTATAACCTGTTCAGATAATATGCTTAAGAAATCTTAGGCCGCCATTTTTGAGGTGGTACCCTCCCGGAATTGAAGGCCTGTTCACATCGTAAAACTCAGCTAAGATAACTCATTGAACGTCGCCGTGTCTGAGATCTGAACGAATGTAAAGTGTGAGCATGCGTATAAAATAAAACTGGCCGTAACAGTCAATCAGTTAAAGCGAAGCTTTATAGCCAATCAGAGTGAGTCGTAGTGACTTTATCCAGCCCAAGAAAGTCGAAACTCACAGAGAGAGTTTATGGAATTCTCTCAGAGAGTTCGGCGGTCTGAGATATCATAGAAACTCGACAGAGTTTCTCACCAAGCAAAAAAACAACAGGGCAATGAACCGTAAATGAAAGGAATTTCCGCCAATTAATGCCAAAAGATTTTTCAATTTTTTTTTAGTACTCTGTCTAGTTTATACTTTCCGGACAAAACAAAGCGGGATTTTGACACCTCTATATCTCCGGTTCTATTTAAGATAGAAACAAAATTCTTGTTTCTATGAAATGGGGCGTGCCACGTGTCTCAGAAAACAAAAGTAAAGTGGAATCCGGGCAATAGCTTTTTAGTAAATGCGATTTTAAAAGTGCTATTTTTTGCACTTTTGAAATTCTTGTTCACATCAAAATCTGTTGACAGGGCTACAGCAACGTGTAATTATCGGATTTTTACGCGGTTTATGGGTCATGCACAGTTTATCTAGAAAACAGTTCTAACGATTTTGACGAAATTTTGTATTCTATCGTTTTCGGGCACGAGAATGCAATTTAGCTAGCTCGCATGTTCAAGAAAATTCCATTAGTGGGTCATTTTGGGTAACGATGGGTCAGGGTCAAGCTAATTGAATGTAAAAAATGGCTCAAAACATTTCTACAAACTTTTGTAATATACCGTTTCCGGGCATGAGATGACCATTGGGCTAAGTCACATGTTCGAGAAAAATCGATTAGTGGGTCCTTTTTGGGTCACTCTGGGTGAAGGAAATTTTATCTATAAAACGGCTCAAACGATTTTGACGAAATTTTGTATTCTGTCGTTTTCGGGCACGAGAATACCATTGGGCTAGGTCGCATGTTCAAGAAAATTTTATTAGTAGGTCATTTTGGGTCACAATGGGCCAGGGTCAAGATAATTAAATAAAAAATAAACGGTCAAGTGCGAGTATTACTCGCGTACAGAGGGTTACGTACAATAAATATATGAATTAGTAATCGTATTATTAAAAAAAAAAAGTTGCTAAAAGATTACTAACACTTTTTAAAACATTATGCAAAGTAGGGTTGGGTATAACAGTATATACTAGAAAAATGTAAATGAATATACCATGAAAGTTCAAAGAGATATGGAACCTAAAAAATATCAAATACAGCTATTCTGTATAACTCATTTTTACTTTCTTCTATCTTTACAGGAAGAAAGTATTGGATTCGTGAAAATTTTCGAATTCCGGTTTTCGACGGATGTATACTTTTTAGTGTACAGAGGTAATGAAAAACATGTTTTTACAAAATGTCTGTCTGTGAGTCTGTCTATCTGTGTGTGACACAAATATTGTGGGCACTCTGTCTTAAGAACTATTGAACTTTATTTAATGAAACTTTAGATTGATTTAGTCCCTGATATAAATTGGTGCTGATTACTTTTTGGTGTAAATCGCCCAACAGGTAGCGCTACTATGCTGCAACTTTCCCGATTTCCGCAATAGCTGTATCTCAAGAACTAATGCATGAATTTTCATCAAACTGTAGATTCAGTTAGTCCCTGATATGAACTGATCCTGATAAATTTTTGGTGTAAATTGCCCAAGAGGTGCCACTGTAACTCAGAACTTTTCACGATTTAAGGGACATGATTTAAATTGGATATTTACAGAGTAACGATGGGTAGCTATATGAGCTCTATGGACCATTTATAAAGAACGTAAACTGTGTGTTTCAATATCTTATAATCATGTGTACTCTCATGTTTGTCTGTATAACTACAAGAACTTAATTTCCGCCGAAGCCCGGCTCCGGTACTTCTCTGTTTTTAGTAAATATTTATATATTGGTCGGAATTCACCGGAGCTCATAAATACAGGACTCAGGAGTTTAGTGCTATAGCACATCCAAAAAACCGAAGCCAAAATTACCCTTTTCTTTCCTTTCCATCTCCAAGCTTGCATTATTTTTTACCAAAACACTTATATGTGACGCAATGTGTCGTACACATAGGAGATGGAGATAAAACAGACTCAATTTTTATATCTGTATTTGTGCTTGGACTGACTCGAGCTCAATCTGTATTTCAATAAAAATTTTATTTATTCCTGTAAAGATAAAAAACTTTTACTCTTTTAAAATTACGTATTACATTCTATTTCCAATTATTTTAATGCTATTTTGATCAGAATGAAGGGGAAACAGAAATCGTATTTTCTATTTCAAATTTATTCGGCGACGACTTGTTGATACAGCACCACTCTATAGACTTAACAATGAATTTGCTTTCATTTCGATTTTCTTTTGTGACAGTTGGATAATTTTTTATTAGTTGTTTTTTTTATATTTTTATTTAGATATCCAACCTGAAAAGAATATTTTGTGTTTTAACCAACGAGCATCAGCTTGACGTTTCGTTTGTTGAGATTTTTTGTCTTCTATTGCGTGCGAGTATAAAAATCACGTCAGTGATTTTCCTGTTTATTTTGTTTCATGAACGGTACCTATGCTAAGACTATGCTCTGCACAATTACGAAGTCACTTTCATTTGTAAGTAGATATAATTGCCATGTATTGTTATTCTGATAGTGAGTAATCGAGCCGTTTTTCCGCCTTTTTCTGTAAAAGCATCGATCCTTTCCGATAACGGTGTCAAATTTTTAATCTGATTTTCAGGGACTCACCACAAAAGATTGTTATGCGGAAGGAATCGATTATAGTTTAAGATATGAACCTTTTATAGGAAATTGTGAAACATTGTTCCATTCTTCAGCATATAAATATTAATTCCTGTAAATTTCATTCATTTTTTCTTAAAAATGCTTACCTGCGAACTATCCTTTTCTTGTGTTAACACTATTTCCTAATCATGATCCTTACCATATTTAATCACAGAATTATGCAATTAACTAACTTTAAAATTAGGCAAAGATTACTATTCAGAAGGAGTGATAACTAAAAAGTGGAATAGTTGACAACTAAGTATATGCTGATAGATTTTTTTTTTTTTTTTTTACTAAAGAAAAAAATGCTTTAAATTTTGCAAATAATTTACGAAATATAAATATGCAGACAAGAGTGACGGGAAAGGGGGGGGGGGGCAGAAAGGTACGGTTATTGTACCGGTACTGCAAAACATTAGGGCTCCGATACTTTTTTTGTTAGAAATTAAGCCCTGATAACTACGTAATAAACCATCTTTTGTCCATTTAATTTACGTCCACTCTGTATATCACACAGGCATGTTAAATAACCATTCAATTACAAAGTAACAAGTAGTTCCAGAAAATTCTCACTTTGCCTCCAACATGTGACCACTGTTAATAATGGACACGTGGGAGAAGTTTAATATCTAAACTTAATGGCGATTTGTCGGGATAACATTAATCTGCAGATTACAACACGATTTTCAATTAAAATTAATAAATGACTTAAAATTTATCGATTGTTATATCAACGAGCAGTCTAAATTTACATTTTCCTTTCAAACACCCTTTTATTTATTTAATTTTAAAATGTAGACTTTTTACTCACTGTAAGTGAATTTTATTTGATTTATTTTATATGTTTATCTAATTAATGTAAATAATTTACACACTTTTGTTATAACTTACAAAAAATTTTTAAATTACTTTTGTTATGAATCCAATTATATAAAATTTTATAAAACGCAGCAACATTTTATTGCCTGCGGTTCGTTTTATATCAATGATACTAAATTGAAATATTAATTAAATGATAACAAAGTATGTTGATGAATTTTTCAAAGAAATTCTTCCAAACATTTTTAAAACGAAATGTTTATTAAAACATATTTTTCGATGATTTCGAAATTTGATTTGGAGCAATAACTCTAATTTAATTTCTGTCATTTTCTTATTGAACGAAAACTTGTATTTATTAGAATAATACACTAAAAATATTTGTATTCATAAGAATATTTCACTAAATATTATTTTAGAAGTATTTCATGCTCTCAGTTTCAATTTAGAAAATATACCAATGGTCCGATAAAAAAGAAGTAGTGTAGATTTTATGATATTGAGGTAAACACATTGGTATAACTTAACAGTTATGTTATTCAGAAAAATGATAACTAAGATTTGAAAATGATAACCAAGCTAAACGAAGAAAACTATATTTTGAATTTCTGCACAGTGATATGTAAGTAGAAATCTGCCAAACTTGGTGTCTTATGACAACAAATTAAAGTTATAAAGAAATGGCTGAACATACGAGGGTTGTAAATCTTGTAGTGGCAATGTAGTCCAGAAAGACGCTGGAAATCGGGCATGCGCAAACATGATATGGTAGCAGTAAAGTGGCGCTGTTGTCGATGTGTAGCGTGCATAAAACAGTCCATTCAGTAAGAGGGTTTAGTTGCTGTGTGTAGTTGAAGTGGTCAGTGTCAGATTTACCGCTCTAAAGCATGTTTACAAAAGGTGGTCACCGGTCTTCGAAGCCTGTGGGCAGAATGCGTTACCGTATTGGACTGTCGCAGGGTGGGTCAAAGTGTTTCGTGCGGGTCGGAATAAGACAGTGGATATGCACTGCGCAGGTCGACCTCCATTCTCAAGATCAGATTGGCATCATGAGGGGTCTGACAATCTATGGATTGTTCGAGAATTATCCATTGATGTTAATCTCAGTTATCAAACAGTGTGACAGTAGGGAGCTCCATCGTTGTCATTAACAACAAACACGAGGACATTGTTAAAACGAGCAATTTACACGTTAAGAAAGGTTCATCATTTATACTATATTAAGATTCTCACTATTTTTACGAGCTACAAAACCAAGATCTCAGCTAATACGAACAAAACATCTGTTCGTTACAGTGTGATTTTTGGCAAAAAGTAGGGTAAAATTAGGAAAGAAATATCTTTCTTATCGAGCGCTGTTCCCTCTCAGCAATAATATTTCTACATTACAACTGTCTGTTAAAATGTAATAATTTATCACTTTTACCCTACAGAATTTAAATCTTCAAAAAGACCCAAGAGAGCCGGCAGCACATACAATCCCCTCATCGAATTCACGGATGAAATTCTGCGATTAGTTAAATCTTGATTAGCATATTAAAACGCAATCGGTCTGCCAAGTCCTACCTTAGTGGAAAACACATGAAAACCCGATTTTAGTGGCTGACTCGTAGGTTTACCATTGGGTTTTTCTGCTCCCAGTCCTCCATGTTTTCATACCTTTGGGTGCAGGAAAACACAATGGTAAACCTACGAGTCAGCCGCTAAAATCGGGTTTTCAGGTGTTTTACACCAAGATAGGACTTGGCAGACCGATTGCGTTTTAATATGCGAATCAAGATTTAACTAATCCTAGGATTTCATCGGTGATCTCAATGAGGTGATTGTCTGAGGTGCCGGCTCCCAGCCTATACCTCTCCCCCTAGAAAAAAAATGCACCACAGTCTTGAAAGTGTAAGTAACAAAGAAAAAAGTGATAAAAACGTTTCAAATAGTGCTCCATCATAATATGTGAAAGCTACTGTTCGAAAATTATACTGACGACTGCAATATTAACGGCCATTTCAATAACTCTTAGGTAGCTTTTTGATTTTGTCTAAGAAAAATGAGCCGTCTATAGAAAAGGACACTTAGAAAGACAGGATTGGATGATTTTTGTTAACTTTACGATACTAAATTTAACACTGTGATAAATAGAATAATTAATAATATTACTTAGTTTAAATATGTATGTGTTTTTATTATCTTCACGGGGGTTACGAGTAACGGTTAATACTAGGACATTTGTAACTCCCTTGCTTCTCGTACTAATCAAGTTCGACTGTGCATATATAATCATCAAATAGTTTCCATTCGAAGGCTGTGCAGTCCAGATTTGGTATGCCAGTCATGCAAAATCGCCTTCAGCATTAGGGCAAGCATCCCACTGCTTCACCAGGTAAAATATACCCCTTTTGTAAAATTTCTCTTCCTGCTGCTCGAAGAAGTCCGAAACTGTCTGCTGCATTTTTCCGTCCGACAGGAACCGTTGAACTTTCAAAGACTTTTTCAAGGGACCGAAATAAGGCGAATGCTCTAGTGTCTCCCACTTCAGCGAGCGCAATTTCTTCTATATGTCTTTTGAGATATGGAGACGAGCGTTGTAATCGCTCCAGCGTTTCGCAGTACCGTTTCTCAGTGATAGAGACACCCATATCCTTGAAATCAGCAAGCAATGGGTCCTGGGAATAGGGTAAGCATCACTTTTCCAGCAGATGACTGGCTCTTGAACTTCTTGGGGCGAAAGATGATAGCACTACATGGTCGACGCTTTCGACTCAGGCTCTCAGTGGTATCTACAGCTTTCGTCGCCTACAACAATGTGCTCAAAGAAGGTGTTGCCTTCAGTATTGAAACGCATCAGGTGCTCCAAGCAAACAACCATCCGGTTTGCTTTTGTTCGGAATTCAACTCCCTGGTATCCACTGACTGCAGAACTTACGGTAGCCTAATTCCTGTCGGATGATTTGTTGCACGCTATCGAAGTTTATGTCGAGATCTTTTGAAAGCGCACGAATCAATGTGTGACGTATAGCATACTATAATAATAAAACATTATTGGTATATATATATATACTAGAAAGGTAGCCCGTCAAAAATGACGGAAATTTAGATATAAAGATATATACAACTCATGTGCAAGAATATGAGTTTTCTCGCTTGTTCCGCAGTGATAGATGAAAATAACACATTTTAAGAACGAAACACATTTATGAAAAACTGTGTACAGTAGAAGACCACTAATCTGCACAGTTTGGTTCCAAGTGTTATGCAGATTTGAGGCTTTTTGCGGTCATGTCTATTCAATCTTTGTTTACATTTTTTTTAATTCGTATGTTGGACAATTTAGATTGTTAAGCCTTAAAAATAAATAAATAACACACTTGAAGTAAGATTAAAAACTATTAAATTATCGTATACGATTTCATGAAATGGTATTATATGGTATTATGTGTGTGTGCTTCACGATCTTGGTTACGAAGTTCGCGAAATTGGCTGCAACTTGTCATAATCCTAATAGTGTGGGCCGCTATAACAAAAAAGTAACCAGTTTTTAGTAAAATTTCTGATATAAAGTAGCTTTCAAACACTTGTGTAAAATTGCAGGCCGTTCTCGTGTTATGTCAGTCCTAGGAATAATATTTCTAACACTGAAGATTTTCCATGTATATATGGAATTTAGAAAAGCTTCTCCAAAAGAAAGGTCCTGAAATGACATTGTAATTCCTCTAACTTCAAAGTTTAATCGGACCCTGATGTTGAGTACTGAAATCTAATAAATACAGTTATTTTGAACATTACAACAGAATTAAACAGTTAAACTTATTTAACTTAAACTCGCTGTTACTTCCCGATGTTATTTTTTAGTATTAAGAAAGAAAATTATTTAAAATTTTTAAATCATGCATTTATGATTTTTTTCCGTCTTTAATAACTAAATAATGAAAAAATAGGCTTTTGTTCTGAGCTCATAAAAATGACAATAAAATAATGTAACTAAGAGACAGTGCAAAATTAAATCTTTGTGATTACAAACCATAAACAAACGATACCGCCACCATTTTACCTACTATGACGTCATTAGAATATTGCCCATTGATTGTTGGAGACCTTACTTTGTGAATGATTACCTCAATGATTTAATATTTTTGACGTTTCACGATGAATGAATCACTTGTGTTTGTTTAGGTTTATGAAATGAGATATTAAGCTGTGAAACTAATTTCAATTGAAGTAATCCAAGGATATATGTATTTTTAATCGAAATAAAAAACAATGCTTTGATCTCGAAATAAAAAGTTTTAGTTTGTATAATCTGTTATTTCTGTTAATTATTTATTTAAGTACTTTTCCATTATAGCGTATTTTTAAGAAAAGCTTGGCGCGATTAGAGCATCAGAAAGTGAGATATGTTGCGAAAATATATAAACAGCTATGAAAACAAATCTAATGAACTTTTATCTTTGTTTATATATGCACTTATATGCATAAAAAATCGTTTCTATATATATATAATTTTTTTTTATATACAAATTACGGCACAGATTTCAGATATGAACCGGGTTACCTAACTGGCGTCATAATGGTGTTATTTTGCCTGCTATGGTAACCCGACTATTGTTTTTTTATTTATTAATAAATTGTTTATTTACTTTTATTTTCTGTTTTTTAATTATATAAACTGCTTTGTTCTATAGTTATTATTCAAACTTTATTTATTTATAGTTATTTCCTTTTCAAAATGATAGCAAATAATTGAAAAATATATAAGTAACTGGTATTCGAAAGCGAGATTTCTGCCAAATTGGCGTCATATAAAATCACGCCAACCCGCATGCGTATATGACATCTGTGCAAAAATTACTTCTGTTTCTTTATAAAAATGCGTAAATAGCTTTTTTTATATTAAATTGTCGGCACAGATGTCATAAACGCCCATATTGGCGCGATTTTTTTTTTTTTTTTGACGCCGATGTCATATACGCACCGGGTACTTAAGTGGCGCCAAAGTGTCGTTATCTTGCTTGTAATGGTAACCCGAATGTTGTTTATGCTGTTCATGTTTTCGCCAAATTGGCGTCGGAAATAAATCGCGCCAATATATGACATCTGTGCCAAATTGTATACATATGGAAAAAATTGCTTGTGAGTATGAAGCAGTAAATAGGTTGCCAGAAAATATGTTGGCAAACTTCTTTCTCGCCAAGAAACTTTTCTCCGAAGTATTGTACATAAGCAATGATTGCTAGAAATGCAGGTACTTTTCGGTTAGCCGGGCGCCAGTGTTTTATATACATATTTATATACATACATATATGTAAATATACACATATATTCACATATATATATGTGTGTATATATACAATATTTGTATACACATATATTCACATATATATATGTGTGTATATATACAATATTTGTATATGTAAATATATGTATATTTACATATATGTATGTATATAAATATGTATATAAAACACTGGCGCCCGGCTAACCCGGCTAACCGAAAAGTACGGAAATGCATTTTTAATTATGATATGCGCTTTTATGTTTCACTATATTTATGCATACTATACTGTGTGTATAAATGCTACAGTTCATATGCAGGGCTACACAAAAGAATTCGTAAGGGTTAGTGAGTATGAGAGTAAATTGCTTAAAGGTGGTTTTTGAAGGAGTTGTGCATTTTTACGTTGAACTGCATTTAGTTTCCTAAGAAATGTTTCTGGAATATAGATAAAATGATATACATGGTCACGCAAAGAATTGGATACATAACCGTCTATGGATGATAATATCTGGAAATGTGATTTCAGTAGTTTTAAGAGTAGTTTAAATTAAATTTTAGCTAAATAGTGGCATGTAATAACGGTACTATTGGCTATGGACGGTAACTGCTGAAATCAATTTTTAAGTTTTTTTATACGTTTTCTAAAATGTTTACTTAGTTATCTTGGTACTTCTTAGTTATCCCGTCGACCAAATTACTGTCGCCAAATTGTAAGATTAATTGCCAATAATGGTTGCCATTAATTAATTAATTAATTAAATGCCAATAATGGCCAATAAAACCATTAATTCGACGTTTTATTTGTATTTTTATTAATGTTTTACTATTTATTTGTCGATTTGGTACTTTTCGCTTAGCCGGGCGCCAGTGTTATATATACATATTTATATACATACAAATATGTAAATATACATATATATACATATACACACATTGTATATATACACATATAGATATATGTAAATATATATATGTATATATACATTACATTTATATATACATATATATGTATATAACACTGGCGCCCGGCTAACCGAAAAGTACCGGCGAGGTATATAATTTGGCGAAATTGGTCGACGGGATATCTAAGAAGTAACGTTATCTTATTTACCTTATTTCCTAAATAACGAAGTTTTGTTAAAGCATTCAGGATGTGTTGGAAAGTGTTTCATATTCTATGCTTAACGCATGATTTTTCTTTCTTCTTTAGTCTTATTTTGCATTTATTTTATTTTTAATTTTTTAGTCTTATACTGCTTTACAGAAACTTTGGCACAGTTGTCATATACGTTATCATATATTGGCGCGATTTTTTTCCGACGCCAATTTGGCGAAAACATCAACAGCATAAACAACAACATCCGATTACCATATCAAGCAAAATTACGACACTTTGGTGCCAGTTAAGTACCCGTTGTGTATATGACATTGGCGTCAGAAAAAAATCGCGCCTATATGGGGCGTATATGACATCTGTGCCCTCCCCTTGTATATAGTACAAATTATAACACGGATAGCGCAAAATAATAGACAGTTTGGTACTTTTCCACTGTAGGGGCTTTGGCATTTTTTTTAAAAAAAGCTTGGTGTAATTTGGGCATCAGAAAGTGAGATTTGGGTACTTTTCCGTTATGCGGACACCATTGTCGCCAAGCGTAATAGTTGGCGCAAAATCGTGAATTGAAGCATTTGAAAAATAAAAGAAAAACCATTGTCGATATTAAAGTGAGCATTTAAAAAATATAACATTTGAAAATTCCAGACTTTTACGAACTATTTCATCAAATCACAAATATATACTTAAAATAAGTGAACAAATAACTGCTATAAAATAAAGCAATAAAATAAAACTCATATTAAACTGCTGGCATAAAATTACAAATATCTTTTAGCATTTTGAAATAATTGGCGCATTAGCATACATTTTGGCATGGTGTCCGTATAACGGAAAAATATCGAGATTTGTTGTCAAATCATATAAACAGCTATGAAAAGAAATTTGATGAGTATTTTTGTTTGTTTTATATGTATATTATTGATGTTTTTATGTACAAATTACATCTGTTTCTGTATAAAATTAGAGAAACGGCTTTTTTATGTTAAATAAATCGTATAAATATCGAAAAAAATGCGTGTGTATATAAAATGAAACAGTGAATAGGTTCCCGGAAAATATGTTACCAAATTTCCTTTTTCGCCAAGGCACCTATACTGGAAAAGTACCTAAAGCACATTAAAATCGCGCAGTTAGGAGCTCACACAGTACACCGTTGTCTGTTGGCGGTTATTTTATTAGTAGCATCGGGAGGAAGATGTAAAGATGTACTTTAAATTCTCACCCATAGATTTCGAAAAAATATCTTAAAAGAGTGGAGTTTAAATTAAATTTCGGTGACCTCCATTATGAAAGATTAATGGTTTTAAATGGGAATGTCGCCAAATTAGCCAGTTATCGCCAAGTTGGCTAACATTTGGCGCTACTGTGGTAACCCTGCAT
The DNA here is from genome assembly GCA_963932465.1 of Maratus speciosus. NCBI lineage: Eukaryota > Metazoa > Arthropoda > Arachnida > Araneae > Salticidae > Maratus > Maratus speciosus. Next base: position 184,683,742 of record OZ010790.1, on the reverse strand, counting down.
TAATATTTTTCAACAATTACTCATTTCAATGAGGCGGTCCTACCGGAATAGTGAGAGACACACAGAGACTTGGATTTTATATAAATAGATAAAAGATATAATAAAATGAGTAACTTACTAAATGTTTACAGATTATGCGCTGTTTATTAAATACCATTTTTCTTTGTAAGATAATATTTTTATAGACATAAAATTTACAAATAATGTTTGTGAAAATTTCGACAAAATATTCTCATAATAAATCACTTTTCCTGAAGGCATCAGTATCACTATTGTAATGTAAATCGGTGTCTGAAGAATCTCCGTCATCCCATAAAATGCTTCCATCTTCGCTTCCGTTCTAAGCGTTGGAAATACCTGTCTTCTTAAAACGTTTTGAAATTATATCGCTTGTTATTAATTCCTGCTTTGTAATATACAACTACACATAAGTTCCAGGGATGGACGCCTTACTTTTTCACTGGTAGTTTGTTCTTAGTTGCCATTAACCATCCAATCTCCATATATACTGGTCTTATATTGTCTTTAAATAGTTTGTTAAACTGATACGTCCAACGGTTGCAGAATCGATGTGAGTCCTTCTAATGGCGTGCTTCTAAAAACATTTTTTTAAATAAAAATGTTGGAAACGGTCCAAGCTCCAATCTATTTATATAAAATCCAAGTCTCTGTGTGTCCCTCACGATTCCGGTAGGACCACCTCATTGAAATGAGTAATTGTTGAAAAATACTAATGCAGGGTTACCACAGTAGCGCCAAATGTTGGCCAACTTGGTAATAGCTGACTGATTTGGTGAAATTCCCATTTATAACTATTAATCTTTCATAAAGGAGGTCACCAAAATTTAATTTAAACTCCGCTCTTTTAAGATATTTTTTCAAAATCTATGGATGAGAATTTAAAGTACATCTTTACATCTTCCTCCCGATGCTACTAATAAAATAACCGCCAATAGACGACGCTGTACTGTATGAGCTCCTAACTGCGCGATTTTAATGTGCTTTAGGTACTTTTCCAGTATAAGTGCCTTGGCGAAAAAAGAAATTTGGCAACATTTTCCAGGAACCTATCCACTGTTTCATTTTATATACACATGCATTTTTTTTTCGATATTTATACGATTTATTTATACGATTAAAAAAGCCGTTTCTCTAATTTTATACAGAAACAGATGTAATTTGTACATAAAAACATGAATAATATACATATAAAATAAACATATAAAAAAACACTCATCAAGTTTGTTTTCATAGCTGTTTATATGATTTGACAACAATTCTCAATATTTTTCCGTTATACGGACACCATGCCAAAATGTATGCGGTACTTTTCAATTATACGGACAGCATTGTCGCCAAGCGCAATAGTTGGCGCAAAATGAAAATAAGGTGAATTGAAACGTTTGAAAAATAAAAGAAAAAACATTCTCGATAGTAAAGTGGGCATTTTAAAAATATAACATTTGAAAATTACAAAATTTTACGAACTATTTTATTAAATAACAAATATATACTTAAAATAAATGAACAAATAACTGTTATACTATAAAGTAATAAAATAAAAAATCATATTAAACTGCTGCCATAAAATTATAAATATCTTTCAGCATTGCCGTAAACATTTCATTTTTTGAATGAAGGCGTAGCCACATAAAATCTGTGAGATACGACTCTAAATGATGACAAACAGCTTCCCGATGTCTTTTGTTGCGCCATTTTGCGATGCCCCATAATCTTTCAACATTTGGAGTATGACATCCAGTATTAGGGTCGACAAAATTGTATTTGTGATTTACTGTGAAATGATCATAACCAGCACTTAGCAGTTCATCTGTTTTATATCCTTTCCAACAATCTGTATAAATAATACATGACTTTCATCTACTTCTATAATTTTATTAGGTCCACCGATTTTTCTATTTGGTCGAGAACATAAAGCATTTGCACAAACTTCTCTCGAATAACTATTCCATTCCACTGTCGTGTTGTGGTTCATATCAAGTTGCAGCTCACAAAACTCAATCGATGTCAACTCTTTGCACGATAAATATATAAACCTCAAAGCATTAAGAAAAGTCACCCGCGATCCTTTAAACCAAGTTTTTTGTAGTATTTCTACGGTTTCTTCGCATGATCGTAAGCTACAACTCAATTTCGGATTTCCAGAACTCATCCATAATTTCATTTCATGATTTTTTGAACACAATCTTTTATTATACAGAATTCCAAATTTCTGAAACAGTTTTATCACAACTTTCTCATCATCTGGTAATTGCCAAATGATAAAATCCATCTCAGCATCAGCAGTAAAAGTAAACTACAACTTTATATAAAAAAAAGAGCATTTTTAATTCGATTAATAGCAGATTAAAAAGCTTTCCAGGGTTAAGGTTAAACAATAATCATTCACGTGATTCACGTTTCATAAATAACAAATCACAATGTTTCGCATGGTTTACAATAAAAATCTACGATCAAGGTTGAAATAATTGGCGCATTAGCATACATTTTAGCATGCTGTCCGTATAAAGGAAAAGTACCATGTATTCTAATGCGCCAATTATTTCAAAATGCTAAAAGATATTTGTAATTTTATGCCAGCAGTTTAATATGAGTTTTATTATATTGCTTTCTTTTATAACAGTTATTTGTTCAATTATTTTAAGTATATATTTGTGATTTAATGAAATAGTTCGTAAAAGTGTGGAATTTTCAAATGTTATATTTTTTAAATGCTCACTATAGTACGACAATATTTTTTCTTTTATTTTTAAAATGCCTTAATTCACGTGACTTTCATTTTGCGCCAACTATTACGCTTGGCGACAATGGTATCCGCATAACGGAAAAGTACCCAAATCTCACTTTCTGATGCCCAAACTACACCAAACTTTTTTTAAAAAATGCCAAAGCCCCTACAGTGGAAAAGTATCAAACTGTCTATTATTTTGCGCTATCTGTGTTATAGTTTATACTATATGCAAGGTGAGTGGAGCGAAGAGTTTAAACATTAAATATTAAAGTTTCGGCACATATGTCATATACACAACGGGTACTTAACTGTCATCAAAGTGTCGTTATTTTGCTTGATATGGTAACCCGGATGTTGTTGTTTATGCTGTTGATGTTTTCGCCAAATTGGCGTCGGAATAAATCGCTCCAATATGGGGTATATATGACAACTGTGCCAAAGTTTCTATAAAGCAGTATAAGACTAAAAATTAAGAATAAAATAAATGCAAAATAAGACTAAAGAAGAAAGAAAAATCATGCGTTAAGCATAGAATATGAATCACTTTCCAACACATCCTGAATGCTTTAACAAAACTTCGTTATTTAGGGAAATAAGGTAAATAAGATAACTAAGTAAACATTTTAGAAAACGCATATTTTTTTTAAAAAATTGATTTCAGCAGTTACCGTCCATAGCAATAGTACCGTTATTACATGCCACTATTTAGCTAAAATTTAATTTAAGCTACTCTTAAAGCTACTGAAATCATATTTCCAGATATTATCATCCATAGACGGTTATGTATCCAATTCTTTGCGTGACCCTGTATATCATTTTATCTATATTCTACAAACATTTCTTAGTAATCTAAATGCAGTTCAGCGTAAAACTGCATAATTCCTTTAAAAACCACCTTTAAGCAATTTATTCTCATACTCAGGAACCCTTACGAATTCTTTTGTGTAGCCCTGCATATGAACTGTAGCATTTATACACACGGTATAGTATGCATAAATGTAGTGAAACATAAAAGCGCATATCATAATTAAAAATGCATTTCTAGCAATCATTACTTATGTACGGACAATACTTCGGAGAAAAGTTTCTTGGCGAGAAAGAAGTTTGCCAACGTTTTTTCTGACAACCTATTTACTGCTTCATACTCACAAGCAATTTTTTGCATATGTATACAATTTATTTAATGTAAAAAAAACTATTTATCCATTTTTATAAATAAACAGAAGTATTTTTTTGCACAGATGTCATATACTCATCGGGGTTGGCGTGATTTTTCTCTGACGCCAATTCGGCAGAAATCTCGCTTTCGAATACCAGTTACTTATATATTTTTAAATTATTTGCTATCATTTTGAAAAGGAAATAACTATAAATAAATAAAAGTTTGAATAATAACTATAGAACAAAAGGTACAGATGTCATATTCGCCCCATATTGGCGCGATTTTTTCTGACGCCAATATCATATAGGCAACAGGTACTTAACTTGCGCAAAGTGTCGTTATTTTGCTTCATGTGGTAACCCGGATTATGTTGTTTATGCTGTTGATGTTTTCGCCAAATTGGCAACCGAAAAAAATCGCGCCAATATGGGGCGAATATGACATCTGTTCCGAACAAAACAGTTTATATAATTTAAAAGCAGAAAATAAAAGTAAATAAACAATGGCACAGATGTCATATTCGCCCCATATTGGTGCGATTTTTTTCTGACGCCAATGTCATATACGCAATGTATATGACTTAACCGGCGCCAAAGTGTCGTTATTTTGCTTGATATGGTAACCCGGATGTTGTTGCTTATGCTGTTGATGTTTTCGCCAAATCGGCGTCGGAAAAAAATCGCGCCAATATGGGGCGAATATGACATCTGTGCCTAAACAATTTATTAATAAATAAAAAACAATAGCCGGCAAAATAACACCATTTTAGCGACATAGGTATCCCGGTTCATATCTGAAGTCTGTGCGGTAATTTGTATACAAAAAAATATTATATATATTTAGAAACGATTTTTTTATGTATATAAGTGCATATATAAACAAAAATAAAAGTTCATTAGATTTGTTTTCATAGCTGTATATTTTGGCAACATATCTCACTTTCTGATGCCCGAATTACGCCAAGCTTTTTTTTAAAAATGCGCTATAATGGAAAAGTACCTAAATAAATAATTAACAGAAATAACCAATTATACAAACTAAAACATTTTATTTCGAGATTAAAGCATTGTTTTTAATTTCGATTAAAAATACATATATCTTTGGATAACTTTAATTGAAATTGGGTTCACGGCTTAATATCTCATTCCATAAACCTAAACAAACGCAAGTGATTCATTCATCGTGAACCGTAAAAAATATTAAATCTTTGAGGTAATCATTCACAAAGTAAGTTCTCCAACAATCAATGGACAATATTCTAATGACGTCATAGTATGTAAAATGGTGGCGGTATCATTTGTTTATGGTTTGAAATCACAAAGATTTAATTTTTCTATGTCTCTTAGTTACATTATTTTATTGTCGTATTTATGAGATCAGAACAAAAGCATATTTTTTCATTATTTAGTTATTAAAGACGAAAAAAAATTATAAATGTGCATGATTTGAAAAATTTAAATAATTTTCTTTCTTAATACTAAAAAATAACATCGGGAAGTAACAGCGAGTTTAAGTTAAATAAGTTTAGCTGTTTAATTCTGTTGTAATATTCAAAATAACTGTATTTATTAGATTTCAGTAAACATGATCAGGGCCCGATTAAACTTTGAAGTTAGAGGAATTACAATGTCATTTCAGGACCTTTCTTTTGGAGAAGCTTTTCTGAATTCCACATATACATGGAAACTCTTCAGTGTTAGAAATATTATTCCCAGGACTGGCACAACATGAGAACGGCCTGCAAACACAAGTTTTTAAAAACTACTTTATATCAGAAATTTTACTAAAAACTGGTTACTTTTTTGTTATAGAGGCCCACACTATTAGAATTATGACAAGTTGCAGCCAATTTCGCCAAAGTCGTAACCAAGATCGTGAAGCACACACATATAATACCATTTTATGAAATCGTATACGATAATTTATTAGTTTTTACCTTACTTCAAGTGTGTAATTTATTTATTTTTAAGGCTTAATAATCTAAATTGTCCAATATATGAATTAAAAAAAAATGTAAACAAAGACTGAATAGACATGACCGCAAAAATCTGCAGAAAACTTGGAATTGTGCAGATTAGTGGTCTTCTACTGTACACAGTTTTTCATAAATGTGTTTCGTTCTTAAAATGTGTTATTTTCATCTATCACTGCGGAACAAATGAGAAAACTCATATTCTTGCACATGAGTTGTATATATCTTTATATCTAAATTTCCGTCATTTTTGACGGGCTACCTTTCTAGTAAATTATATCATCGTTAATTAAAAAAATTAAATAGAATATCAGTTTAATCGTTTTTGCGTTCTGAATCCGCTCGGTTTGAAAAACGCAACTGTGACTTTTATGCGAAGAAAATATTTTGACGATTTTTTCTGCTTCAAAACGGGGGGGTGATTACTACGCGAGGGCGACTATTATGCGAGTAAACACGGTAATACTAAAGTCACTATTGTTGACGCTTCATCATTTTCTAAACACACTTCGAAAATAAACAAATGCCACAATAATCCCTTGCCTCGATGTCGGTGCTTATATAACCGCGTCGGTGACTCGCTAATTTGTGTATATGCGGCAGAAGCGACCTCAAACGGAAATTGTTTGATCGCCCTTTATATGTATATGAAACGATTTCACTCGTATCATATAAACATGTAGATCTCAAGCACCAGCATACCCACATTATGTACTCAATGAAGAAATCATGATTTTTTGCAGTCGTACAATTGTGATGGAAGAGTGGAAGGTCAGGCTGTCGTCCATTGGAATGTGTTCCGAAGCATAATAATCGAAGCCTATAGACGTTTATTAATTGCATCAAAACGTTTATTAATTGACCATATAATGCACCAAATTCCACTAGTTATAGGTGATCCATGTACGGCAGTTGCTACGTAGTAAAATGTACCACTAGATGTTACGTATTAGTACAAATGATGAAGATTAGGTGAAAAAACACTCCAGGTGGCGTGGTTTAATTAAGCAACTCAATAATCGTAAAATTCTTTCCTCTCCTAGCCCATTCAACGGGTTATATACTTGCGAAAACTGCATGCGTATGAATACAATACACGATAAAATGTCAAATCCCGTACAAGTAGCCGGAAGGACGTGATAAGAGCAGAATACGATAGGAGTAGCTTCAGGGGGAAAGGGGAAAGGCACGCGGGACGACGATGCGATCTCTTTAGCTTCGGCGTCAGAATTTTTGCGTAAACAATGGTTGGCCGGATTTGCAAGGAATTATGGGAAAAAAGAACATCATCGAACAATTCTATTAAAAAACATTCGAAAGAAAAAGAATTTATTTTTAGAATAAAATGAAAAAAGTAATTTAATGGGCTTTATGAGATGAGGCAAATGGATTAAGGTTTTTAGACTAATAAAGAATACGCAGGTTTAAATGCATGAAATAAAAGACAAAGGATATTAAGATATTATTAAAGATAGGTAAAAAAGGAAAAATGTTAAAAATTTGGAATAGTTTTACTAAGATAAAAGGGCGAAATTTTTTATTATTACATATTCCCTTCCCCCCTCAAAAAGACTGGATGAACTGGTAAGTCTTTCGACCTGCAAGTTCATAGAAGGGAAATGTTACATGGACTTGGATTAAAATTTTGTCACCTGGAGTAGGCTTAAAATAAACTTTCTAAAATATTAATAATGTCTATTAAATTAAAATTTTGACGTTATAACGCGAACTAGTGGAATTGGTATTGAAAATACAAGGACAAGAGGTTAATCTTGTTTACAATTTACAAAGATAGTTTTAGTAATATGAATATAGAATAAAGTAAATATAAAACCTCAGAGTAATCATTCTTTAGGTTATTACAGAAGAATGTATTTATGGAACATTTATGGCTCATATTCATGAGCAAGCATTAAATCACGGATTGTAGTTCGTTCATAATAGTTCAGTAATAAAGTTTTTACTGTCTACCTCACTATGAGGAAGGAGTTGAATCGAACTATTACAATATGAGTAGGCTAGTGAAATTACTTCTGACAAATGTCCCTAAAAGTAAATTTCAAATTGGGATTAAAAAGTATAATGTTCGTCTAAAACTTATCCCGACTAGCAATTCAATCTTTAAAAGTCCTTTCAGTTACCGTTTCAGTTTATATAAATAAATTAAATATATCACAATAATAATAAAAATATTAATAATATCAAATTTAACAATAATAATAACAATAAAAATACAAAACAGTTATTTAAGCAAACCTATTTACAGCATACTTTATTGTATGATCTTTAATGCTATGACATCTCTGTCTGAAATGCCAGAAAAATCTTTGATATGATAAATCTAATGTCATACAGTACTGTTGTTATGGTATTATTCACCATATGGCCATCATAAGATTTCTAAAACTCTGAAAAATTCTGAACTTCAGATTTTTTGAAATTTCAGAATTGTAACTCTTAAACTAGTAGTTACTAGTTATCATTTAATAAAATTCTTAAAATTAATCTCTGTAATCTACATTTCCATTCCTTCTCTCTCGCTTTCTCTCTCTCTCTCTCTCTCTTTTTGTCATGTTATGTTTGTAGGATTTAGCGACAGATCAGTTAGCTAAAGTAATTATCTTTCAGTTACCTAATCATAGCATAATCAATCACTCATATCACCTTAAGTGTGTCTAGAAAAACTTTATACTGTATGATAACTTTATGCTATGATTTCTCTAACTCAAATAATGTTCAAGGTCAATTTTTGATGTAATGCATTTATCACAATAATTAATAATATTTTTTATTCTAAATTTCCACTAAATATCACATAATAATATAATAAATAATGATAATTATCAACAATAAATTCAAAATCAATGAATCAATAAATAAAAACACAATTAATATTCGGCAGGACGCGATAAGAGCAGAATACGATAAGAGTAGCTCCAGGGGAAGGGGGGAGGGAAGGCACGCGTGAAGATGATGCGATCTCTTTAGCTTCGGCGTCAGAATTATTGCACAAACAATGGCTAGTGGGATTTCAAGGAATTGTGGGAAAAAAGAACATCATCGAACAATTCTATTAAAAAAGATTGAAAGAAAAATAATTTATTTTTAGAATAAAATGAAAAAAGTAATTTAATGGGTTTTATGAGATGAGGCGAATGGATTAAGGTTTTTAAACTAATACAGAATACGCAGGTTTAAATGCATGAAATAAAAGACAAAAGATATTAAGATATTATTAAAGATAGGTAAAAAAGGAAAAATGTTAAGAATTCGGAATAGTTTTACTAAGATAATAGGGCGAAAATTTTTATTATTACATATATACATAAAGAAATGGATGTATATATATACGAAGGGGTATCGTAAAGTTTCAATTACAGGCGAATAACTTTTAATGCTACTTTGCACTTTTCAAAACAAAAATCTTTTACATACGCAAGAGAAATATACTATGAAAAAAAAAATTAAATAGTGGTGCGAATAGAATATAAAAGTAGTCGAATTGAAACTTTACGATACCCCTCATATATATATACACAATTTAAATTTTTAAACTAATTTTATATAAAATCTGAACGATTTTTAGATAATTTTTTGAATGCTTATATGCCAATGATCAAAAAACAAATGCACGAAATATTATGTAATCGGACAACTTCAAAATTAAAGATAAATTCAATAGGAAGTATTGTTAATGAAATAAAACACAAGTAGTCGCCCTTGGCGACCAGTTTGGTTTCCCTTAAAATTTTTGTTTCGGAAAGCATGCTAAGCATTTGCATCATGCTACTTTTATTCATAATTTAATTTACTTGGACTCCCTTAAACATCCTGATAATATTATAAATGTCGCTGTGTATCGAAAGTTTGAATGAAGTCAGCGTCGAAACAGATGAATTAATGTCTTTGTACCTTTGCATATACATAGATTAGAAACCAGAAATGAACATAGGTCGTGTTTCATTTATTTTATTCACTAGGGGGCTCGGCCCCCTACGAGCTACGCTCGCCAACCCCCGTCCAGACACCGCAGACTCTAAATGCACACTAATGTGATCGGCTTTAAAAAGATTTCGAAAGATTGAATTATAATTTAAAAAACAGTGGCGATCTCCCTATAAACAGATTTCTATTCATTTCTCTTTGATTGGGGAAATTTTAACGCCAAATCCGCTGCGGTACTACTTGATTATCACGTCGACTAATTTCGCCAAATTATATAAATCGCCAAACCACTCGCCAAATTATACAAATTGACATAATTTTTATTTTAAATAACGAAAGAACAAATAAATTAGTACAACATTAATAAAAATACAAATAAAACGTCGAAATAAAAATAACTTGATGACGTAGACACGTGTAACAACATTTCAAAATAAGCTAGTATTAAAGGAATTAAGTAAACAGAATCTTTGTCTCCTGGTATTTTTTAACAAAGCGAAAAGAAAGTTCTTTTAAATGAGACATTTTAAACTAATCGTTTTTAATCTGACGTAATTTTGACCAAACTATTCTTTCTCTTTTTAATATTCACGTGAAAATGCTTGTGTTAGAAATGAAATATTATTTGCGCTTTCCTAACAAAAATAGTTGAAAAGTATCCGCTCAAAATATCAAATAAATGTCTAGCGCAATTTCTAAATTTAAACCGTTTTGCAATATTATTTTGTGTTCGTTTTATGTAATAACTGTAATGTGACGTAAATATGACGTAATTTCTCCTATTTAAGACTTCTAATGCATGTTAATAAATTTATTATTTTACAAATTCCTTTCTCTCTTAAAATTCACGTGTAATTATAGTTTTATGACGTAATTTTTAATAAGTTCCTGCTTTTTGTACATAATTATTTAATTCTAATTCCAATGTTTTTTTCTGTTTATAATAGTCACGTGTAAATAAATTTTTAATTTATTACACGTATAAATATTTTTTTTTTTTTTTTGAAGCAAACATTATTGTTTCCGCTGTTTATACAGTTGGCAACAGATTAAATTAATATCACTTTCTAAAATCTGTAAAAAATATCTCAAGAAATGCTGAAAATTTGAATTTAAAATAGAAATAAAACCTCAAAAAATGAGTCAAAATAAAAAAATTAATGCAATCTGCACTCCGGCAAATTCTAACGCATAAAATGATCTAAAAATGATTACACTGCCATTTATAGTTTTTGCTGCTATAAAACTTTTTTAGTGAAACGATTTTGTCCAACTTTAGCATTAAATATCTCTTAAAATAATTCTTCGATTTGAAAACTGTCTGCATCAGCGTGTTTATCAAACATTTCTGTATAAAACCACCGATTTTCATATTTTTGTATGCATTATTTTTCTTAATATTAAGGAAGAAAGACCTCCGGTCACAAAAAATTCAAAACCGGCGGCGGCGGTGACAGCGGTAGTTACTTTTTTTTTAAGAACTAGGGGGCTCTGCCCCCTACGAGCTACGCTCGTCAACCCCCGTTCAGACACCGCAGACTCTAAAAGTACGCTAATTTGATCGGCTTTAAAAAGATTTCGGAAGATTGAATTATAATTTAAAAAACAGTGGCGACCTCCCTATAAACGGATTTCTATTCATTTCTCTTTGAATGGGGAATTTTAAGGCCAAATCCGCTGCTGTACTACTTGATGAACCCATCGACCAATTTCGCCAAATTATATAAATCGCCAAAGCACTCGCCAATTACATAAATTGACATAATTTTTATTTTAAATAACGAAAGAACAAATAAATTAGTGCAACATTAATAAAAAAACGAATAAAACGTCGAAATAAAAATAACTTGATGACGTAGACACGTGTAACTTGCTTAAAGTCAAGTTAATGTGACATTTACGATCAACCATTATTGGCATTTAATCTTATAGTTTGGCGAATGATAGATTTTTGGTCGACGGGATAACTAAGTAGTACCAAAAATACATGTGTCAATCGCTGTTTTCGTCTTTGACGTAGACACGTGCAACAACATTTCAAAATAAGCTAATATAAAAGGAATTAAATAAACAGAGTCTTTGTCTCCCGGTATTTTTTAACAAAGCGAAAAGAAAGTTCTTTTAAATAAGACTTTTTAAATTAATCGTTTTTAATCTGACGTAATTTTGACCAAACTATTCTTTCTCTTTTTAATATTCACGTGAAAATGCTTGTGTTAGAAATGAAATATTATTTGCGCTTTCCTAACAAAAATAGTTGAAAAGTATCCGCTCAAAATATCAAATAAATGTCTAGCGCAATTTCTGAATTTAAACCTTTTTGCAATATTATTTTGTATTCATTTTATGTAATAACTGTAATGTGACGTAAATATGACGTAATTTCTTCTATTTAAGACTTCTAACGCATGTTAATAAATTTATTATTTTACAAATTCCTTTCTCTCTTAAAATTCACGTGTAATTATAGTTTTTATGACGTAATTTTTAATAAGTTCCTGCTTTTTGTACATAATTATTTAATTCTGATTCCAAATGTTTTTTTCTGTTTATAATAGTCACGTGTAAATAAATTTTTAATTTATTTACAAGTATAAATATTTTTGTTTTGAAGCAAACATTATTGTTTCCACTGTTTATACAGTTGGCAACAGTTTAAATTAATATCACTTTCTAAAATCTGTAAAAAATATCGCTAGAAATGCTGAAAATTTGAATTTAAAACAGAAATAAAACCTCAAAAAATTAGTCAAATTAAAAAAAGAAAAACAGTCTGCACACCGGGAACTTCAAACGTATAAAATGATCTAAAAATGATTAAATTCCTATGAATAGTTTTTGCTCCTATAAAACTTTTTTAGTGGAACGATTTTGTCCAAATTTAGCATTAAATATCTCTTAAAATAATTCTTCGATTTGAAAACTGTCTACCTCAGCGTGTTTATCAAACATTTCTGTATCATACTACCGATTTTCATATTTTTGTATGCATTATTTTTCTTAATATTAACGAAGAAAGACCTCCTGTCACAAAAAATTCAAAACCGGCGGCGGCGGCGGCGGCGGCGGCGGTGACAGCGGTAGTTACTTTTTTTTAGAATAGAGAGATAGAGAGAAATACATCTACTATTTCAAAATTTCATTATTGTTCATACAGAATCAATTGACATTTTTTCTGAAAAATTAACCATCTTTCTTTTTTTGCTGCCAAAAAATAAAAAAACCGGAATAATAATTTCTCCTCAGTAATTAATTTTAAATTGAAGGGTTTTCTCGAGAGAAAAGAGAGTGAAATAAATAAAGTTAGACTAGATACTTTTAATATGACGTCAATCATAACGTTTTGTTTGGAAACTGACTCCAAAGTATCGGTTGCTACGTTGTATTTTCTATTTCCTGTGTATATTTTAGTTATAATTTATAGCTTTTTATCACAGATAAGTTTTTAACTGTTTATAAGCAGTGGTAACATTTTCTACAAATTATATTAAATAAGAAATGAAACATAGCAACCTTTATTTTGGAGGTTTATCGTCTGCACATAGATAATGAAAATATTTGATTTTTAGACCAATGTCAGACGGGCGTCTTTTTTGATGATTTTTTGCTTAAGTATTATCCATCACAATGCTATAGCATTGTAAATGGATAATACTAAGACCAATGTCAGACGGGCGTCTTTTTTGCTTGCGTATTATCCATTCACAATGCTATAGCATTGTGAATGGATAATACATAAGCAGAAAAGCAGCAAAAAAAGACGCCCGTCTGACATTGGTCTAAATTTAAAAAGGAAAAAAAGCTTTAAAAAATGTTTACAAAAAATGAATAGTAAAGGTCATTAATATGTACTGTAAAATTATCCATGCCGAAAATGATGTCACGATTAGCATTCAAAATCCTAAATAAAAATTTCTTCTCAGCAATTAATTTTCTATTAAAGATTTTTACGTCAAAATGAAAATGAAATGAAAAATTAAGAATAAAGAAAGATAAAAAAAGATAAAAAAAGATGAATGTATCGTCATATTGGAAATAAAACAGAAATATTCAAGTATTTCTAATTAATATAAGTTGCATGGATCTGAATAATTACAGAAAGAAAAAATATACAAATTTGACACCAAATACCAACTAAAATACACTCTTCAAATAGAATTCTCCCAGCATTGTTTTTTCATTTTACGAAGAGAGCTTCGTCGCGATTTTACTTGGACCTCCTTTTTTCATTGGTTGCAGTTTCATTTCGCAAGTGTTTATCTTATTTGGCTCAAAATTTCACCTTTTTATGACTGAGTTACATTAAGGCCGTATAAATAAGAAATATGACCGTATCGTCTATAATAAAATGCGATAAAGAGTTGGTTAATTATATACGTTTTTCATTATCAGGAGTGAAACGATTTTCTTAATATATTTATCTTTTCTTTTAATGTTAAGTGAACGATGCACGGGTAACTGCTACTAATTAATATAATCAAGCTAATATTATTTTTTGTTGCATTAAAATATCTCAATTTGCTGATTTTCTGTAAGCAAATAAACCCTATTGGTTTGCAATTGAAGTCTGTGGAAATTTGGCGAAATATTAGTGCTATCGCACAGCCCTCTGAATACTAGGCCTGAGTGCTCATTCAAAATGGCGGCTGCCGAAGGCGGACTTTTTCCCCACTAGTAAAATTATATCGTGATTGAGTGCCTAGTGAATCTCCCTTCAGGTCCCGGTTTTCTTGTAATATTATTTTACTGAAAGATTTTTCAATAAGCTCAACCAATCGATTAAAAATTTCTATCTATTAAAAATTTCTTTTGACAAGAAACTTAGTATGCCATCATTCAAAAATTAACAAAAATATTTCCCATCTATTACATTTGTCAGAAAAGTAAAGAAAATTTAAAATGTTTGTTTAGCTTCATGATCAAAGTTTTATGTGGAGCCAGCCCCTTAGTTATGAAAAGAATAGCATATTATATTGGCTAAATGCATTTACACAAATTAAAAATAAATGAAAGGATAAATTTGGTATTTAAATTATGAAAAGCAAACGACAAAAATTATTCACATATTGTTAAGAAGTTCAGATATTCTAAGGTTGAATGCTAAAAATAAATACAGATTTATTTATTTTTCAGTTTTTTTAAATTTTTCTCTTGTATTTCTTTTCTTAATTAAAATTTTTAATAACTATTTTTGAGTAATTATTTGGTAAGATCTTATATACAACTTGCATCATATTTTTAAATAAATAAAGCTGTCATAAGTCCAGGGATCTGTTTAGAGAAAAATTAGGTCCTTTAATGGACCTTTCACAGCCTTTTTATTTTAAAACAGGACCCTTCACAAAAATTTTTCAACTTAACAATTAGCTTTACACAAAACTTTTGCATTTCCAAACTGTACTTTTCATCACAAATTTTAAAAGTAATACTATCTAACTTGTCAAAAAACCTATTATCAAGATATAGATATGGAAAGGGTCTTGTTAAAAATGTATAACAAGAACCTGAATATAACGATAATTTCAAATTCCCAAAATTAAAAATAGATTTTTCATAAATGAAAAAAAAAAAAAAAAAAAAAAAAAAAAAAAAACTAATCACAATTTTAAAAATAGGACCCAGAAAGAAAAATCTGGACAGATCCCTCTGAGTACAATATTTACATAAATGATCAAAGTCATTCACTACATTTTTAACCTAAAGTTAACTAATTTTTAATAAAAAATTCATATGAAAAATCACCATTACTAGAATCTATACAGTAATTATAACAGTGATGTTTTAGCAAGTTTAGAAAGCAGCATAACCTGCAATGAAAAGTAGGATTGGCACAATATTTTTATAAACTGGGTTTAATATATCATTTAAAGATCTTTAAATGCGTCTAAATTTATCAGGCATGAAAGTGGAAAACAGAAAAAAAGTTGTAAAATATTTTCCATCTATACAATATTTATTTGTGGACACACTTTAACTTATTTATACAATAAAATAAAATATTACTGTATGTATGATTTTCTTTTAATAGTTTAAAATTTATTAAAAGAAATTTAAACTAACAACTTTACAGGTCCTTTGAATCAAAACAGGAAATTGAAGACAGTTTGCTAAGATGTAAAACCATAAATATCTGATGAATTTATGTTAACTACAGCGATTAATTTGTCAAAATAAATATTATTTTAGAAGGTTTGTCTGTTTAAGATTTCCCCCCTCCTTTCAAAAACAAACAAAAAAACAAACCTCCATGCAGCATAAATACAAGCAAGTCAAATTAATCTTCACTTCAGAAATACATCTCCAAAATTGCATCACTGAAATTACACAAAAATGTTAATTAGGAAAAAATATTCTATTCCAAAAAGAACCTTATGGAAACTTCCTTTACCTTTTAAAGTCTAAAAAAATCACTCTGGAAAGACATTTTAGAAACAATTTACACCACTTTCAGATGCTTATTCACCTTTCATTTGATGGCTTTTTTGCACAGTAATTCAGAAACAAATTCCGACAATTTGAGTAAACAAAATTATTATTAAATTTCCTAGACACCCCCCCCCCCTCCCTCTCATATATGCTTCCAATATTTTATTTGCATTTTTGCATCAATCCAGAAAATGTCCAAAATAGCTTTAAAATAGGTGGAATTCCTCCTTTAGGAGGAATTGTTTCGTGCCTGATTTATTGATAAATTGCATTTCTTATCTAAATATTTATCTAAATATTTTTGTTTATTATGAAAGAGCTTTTGAATAGTCTTTTCTCATTTTCAATGAACTTCTCTAGAGAGATATAACAATTACTGACATATAACTGTACATTCATCATATATTTTAACAATCATGTCAACCTTATACTTATTTTCTTAGATTGCTAATATTCAAACCAAGCGTCTGATATAATTTGTTTTATTAAGACAATAAATTTTAAAAGTTAAATCAGAACAGTACTTACTTCAATAGTTATGTTAATCCTTGGTGATATCCGCTGAACATCATTTTAGAATATCTAATGCATATTCTAGCCTTTTAGATGAAATTAAAATTATATTTGCGAATCCTTGAGAGCCATATTTTCTTTTCAGAAAGAGAAACAATGAAACACTAGGGAAGCACATAAAACGCAGGGAAAACACATCATACACTTTCTTGAAATAAAACATAAGTATCTAAATAAAATAGATAGTATAAAGATGAAAATCATGAACCATGTGCAACTTTATACGAAAACTGCGACTTGAATTCATCAACGATGGAATTTTCAAGAACAGAATAAATGGCGACCGTCCCTTTGATTTCGCTTCAATTTAACCGCCTTCGACTGTTCACGTGACCCGCCGGAGTTAGTTTAGCGATTTGGCCGGTGTAGAGATGGCTGTGGCTATCGACAAATTGACGTCACTTTTAGCGACTAATTTTGATGATATATCGCCAAGTTGGCGAAAAGGTTCGCGGCATCTGGCAACAGAACAGGGTCCCCCCTATAGTAAACCCCCTGATAGATATGGAGCCGCATTAAATGCTGTTCAATAACCAATGGAATGCGTTTCATTCGAGTGTTGCCATTGACCAATTAACAAATAATCGCGCTTTCGGGGCCATGTACGATAGCAAAATTCATACCGGGGGAGCAAAAAGTACGTAGAAACTTTAAAAATTCATAAAAACCGGAAAAATAACCGAAATAAAAAATAGTTTGCGGGGTTAGCATCTAGGTTACGGGAATTTTTTTAAGAGAGGAAAATAAATAACTCAAAAAACAGCGAATAGGTGGCACTGACGTACCCAAATCAAAGAAAAGATACGCAAATAACGAACAGAATGCATAAATTGAATATTTAATTCGTGATAAATCACGTATTAAATATTCAGCGAACAGAAAGTTTCTAAATCGTTTATTACAGCTTTATGTGCTCCACATGACCACTACCACAGGGGATAACACATTGCAGGTGAATCACAAATCCAGCAACTGCAGAGCCTAGCAGGTCTGGATGTATACATGACACTTCTCGGCGGATCGCATGTTTCAGCTCCAACAGATTAGGCGGATCGGATAGATGCACCCGGGATTTCAAATACCCCCATAACCAGAAATTTGCCGGTGTCAAATCTAGAGACCTAGGAGGCCATCGGAACCTGCAACCCCTGCTAATGATTTTGTCTTCCCTGAACGTCTGTATCAGGAATTCCTTGACAAGAGTATCAATGTGACTAGGTGCTCCATCTATATATATAAAAGAAAGTCTGGATTTTGTATTAATCAACGCGCAGCCAAAACTACTGAACCTAAAATCTTGAAAATCGGGGTAAAAATACTTCTTATTAGCTCACAGGCTATCAAAGCCTGAGAGCTAATGTGTCCGCCCGTTCTGTATGTATGTACGTACGTATGTATCAGTGGCGTGGCGTCCGGTCATCGCTGGATGCGGCGATGACCAAGCAATATTTTAAAACTCTTAATAAGCTTTTAAAACTCTACGATCCAGTTTTAGCAGAACATTTGGAGTTCATGTATAAGTGAAGGTAAGATTTAAAGTTTCTTTTTTGAACATTCAACCATTGAATTTTAGAGTTGTTAATTTTTCACCACAAACTTAAATAATTGCGATGACCACCGAAAATTTTCACGCCACGCCACTGGTATGTATGTATGTATGTACGTAACGCGATAACTCTTGATAGAAACATCCGATTTACTTCAAAATTTTTTTTCTAGGTTCTTTGTGATAAGGCGCTTCCCTGATTAGTTTTGGGAGTTCATTGGTTAAGGATAAAGGGGGAAAAACGGGGTTAGTCCAACCCCTTAATTCAGATAAATGGGTTTTTCATGCAGAAACATTCGATTTGCTCCGAATTTGATATACCGGTTTATTATGTTAAGGAACTTCCCTGATTAGTTTTGGGGGTTCATTGGTTAAGGATAAATGGGGAAGGGGGGATAGTCCACCCCCTTAATTTATATAAACGGGTTTTTCATGCAGAATTATTCGCTTTGCTCCAAATTTAGTATACCGGTTTATTATGTTAAGGAACTTCCCTGATTAGTTTTGAGGGTTCATTGGTTAAGGATAAAGGGGGAAAAGGGGGGTTAGTCCACCCCTTTAATTCAGATAAATTTGTTTTTCATGCAGAATGATTCGATTTGCTCCGAATTTGGTATACCGGTTTATTATGTTAAGGAACTTCCCTGATTAGTTTTGGGGGTTCATTGGTTAAGGATAAAGGGGGAAAAGGGAGGTTAGCCCGCCCCTCTTAAATTAGATAAATGGGTTTTTCATGCAGAATGATTCGATTTGCTCCGAAGTTGGTATACCGGTTTATTATGTTAAGGAACTTCCCTGATTAGTTTTGGGGGTTCATTGGTTAAGGATAAAGGGGGAAGGGGGGCTAGTCCACCCCCCTTAATTTATATAAACGGGTTTTTCATGCAGAATTTTTCACTTTGCTCCAAATTTGGTATACCGGTTTATTATGTTAAAGAACTTCCCTGATTAGTTTTGAGGATTCATTGGTTAAGGATAAAGGGGGAAAAGGGGGGTTAGTCCACCCCTTTAATTCAGATAAATGGGTTTTTCATGCAGAATGATTCGATTTGCTCCGAATTTGGTATACCGGTTTATTATGTTAAGCAACTTCCCTGATTAGTTTTGGGGATTCATTGGTTAAGGATAAAGGGGGAAAAGGGAGGTTAGCCCGCCCCTCTCAAATTAGATAAATGGGTTTTTCATGCAGAATGATTCGATTTGCTCCAAATTTGGTATACCGGTTTATTATGTTAAGGAACTTCCCTGATTAGTTTTGGGGGTTCATTGGTTAAGGATAAAGGGGGAAGGGGGGCTAGTCCACCTCCCTTAATTTAGATAAATGGGTTTTTTTGCAGGATTATTCGATTTGCTCCAAATTTGGTATACCGGTTCCCGTAAGGCATGGTGACGTCACGGCGACGTCGTTGTGAAGTCACACTGTGACTTTGTGACCGTCGATGTGACGTCACGTGACGTCGATGTGACGTCATAGTGACTAGAATGCGAGGTCGTTATGGCCGTTTTAGAGGTCGTTTGTGACGTCACATTGTGACCACTCTGTGAAGTCACGGTGTGACAAATTTGTGAAAAGTGTGTCATTTGTGATTATTTTGGCATTAACTTTGTGACGAACCTGTGACGAAAGCGACAATGCTTTGAAGTCACACTGTGACCAATTTGTGAAATATGTGTCATTTGTGACGAACTTGTCATAAACACTGTGATTTCAAATGAAAATCAAATTTCAAATTAATTGCTTAAAAGACGCAAATAGTGAAAATGATTCCATACTGGGACTCGAACCCGGGCCATCAGTACAGTGCACTGACATTCTACCGACTAAATCACATGGAACGATACCCAGGCTGAAAAATTTCTCACTATTACATGTTGGCAAGGCTACAAACCCAGCACAAGATGGAATATTTAGCGTGAGCCACCAACATGATGCAAACACGAAACTTAATTAAATCCAGCATCGATTGAAATTATATTAATACTTGGAAATTTTTCCAGCGAGAACCATTCGCTTTGCATACAATATTTCAAATGAAAATCAAATTTCAAATTAATTGCTTAAAAGTCAATTTTAATTTGAAATGTTGTATGCAAGGCGAATGTTTCTCCCTGGAAAAATTTCCAATTATTAATATAGTTTCAATCGATGCTGGATTTAATTAAGTTTCGTGTTTACCCCATGTCGGTGGCTCACGATAAATATTCCATCTTGTGCTGCGTTTGTAGCCTTGCCAACATGTAATAGTGAGAAATTTTACAGGCTGGGCGTCGTTCCATGTGGTTTAGTCGGTAGAATGTCAGTGTGCTATACTGATGGCCCGGGTTCGAGTCCCGGCATGGAATCTCTTTCACTCCTTTGCGCCTTTTAAGCAATTAATTTGATATTTGATTTTCATTTGAAATATTGTATATAAGGCGAATGATTCTCTCTGGAAAAATTTCTAAGTATTAATACAGCGATGAATTTTAAAATAAACTTTTGCTGTAAATATAAAATCTTATCTTTTTACCGTACTTTTTAGCAAAACATCGCTATTTTGGAGTCCTATTCTTCTAAAACATTTTAAATTTTTCCACTTAAAAAACAATGCTTATCAACTGCCATATTTTTTTTATTAAGTTCTATGCTTGATATTGAGTTCAAGCTTGATATTTAGAATGTGTAAGTTTTTTTAATTTGTTGTTATTTGTCATTGCTTTATTAAATATGAACATGGAGACTAACGGATATTAATACAACTATTATTTATAGAGCGGCATGATAAGCGATATTTATTTAAATTTTTTATTCCCGTGTATATTGTATTTTGTGAATATGAGCTAAATAGATTTGGTATGTTTTATAGGAAAAGACTGATCTAGGAAATAGAAAAAAAAAACGATTAAGAAAAATCATGCGTTAAGCATAGATTATAAAACACTTTCCAACACTTTCTGAATGCTTTAACAAGACATCGTAATTTAGGGAAATGACGTAAATAAGATAACTAAGTAAACATTTCAGAAAATGCATAAAACATTTGAAAAACTGATTTCAACAGTTACCGTCCATAGCCAAATATGTTTTCCAATTCTTTTGAACAGCCCTGTATTTGATCTGTAGGTTGATACACTGAAAAAAAATAATGAAGTACTCAAAAATGAGTAATCCGACGTACTCATATCGAATTGAATATTTTTGGATCAAAAATGAACCTATGCTTTCTCTATTTTGAAACATCACATGTTATAAAACCCAAACAAACGAATAGTTTTGTACTCTGTAATGGTTCATTTCATTTATAGCGGCATAGCGGCATAAATGATGTTTATTAATGTAAATATTAAATTATTCACAGCATTTTAAAAATAATTTAAAAGTACTTGGCTATAAAATATCTTGTCATAAAAATATTCGATTTGAGTATCTTGCTAAGAATTTTGCTATTTTTCTTAATAAATAATCAATTAAACATTTCTTGTTAAGAACTTTGAACGGGAAATAAATGTCAGTACATTTTTACTTTAAATTTTAGGTTGTTTTTTTTTGGGGGGGGGGGAGTGCATAACGATTCATATTTCATCACAACCATGGAATAAAAAATGAATACATGTGTTTCTCAACTTTGAGTACATTTGGATCGGAGCTATTTTGAGTATGTGACGCATTTAAAATTGGGTACTTCTTACTCAATTTTGAGTACCCATTTTTTAAGTGTATATATACTATATAATGGAAAAATTTAGTTTAGCAAGAAAACGCCTAACAGGTTGAAATTCTTTTTCAGCAATTTATACTAATGTAAGGAAAGATACTTGAATACTTTTGTACAACCCTGTAGTTTACCTAGAATCTTTATTACACGCTACTATTTAGTTAAAATTTAATTCAAACTAAGACACTCTTAAAACTGCTGAAATCACATTTCCAGAAATTATCATTTATAGACGGCCTTGTATCCATTTCCTTGCGTGACCCTGTGTATCATTTTATCCATATTCTACAAACATTTATTGGTAAATTAAATGCAGTTCAGCGAAAAAAAAACATAACTCATTTAAAAACCATCTTTAAGCAATTTGCGCCCATACCCAGTAATCCTTACGAATACTTTTGTGTAGCCTTGTATAGGAATTATAGCATTTATATACACGATACTATGCATAAATATAGGGAATCATAAAAGCGCATATCATAATTAAAAATACATTTCCAGCAAACATGAACAGTACTTCGGATACAATATAGTATCTGAAATATTTTGGGTGTCCCTGTAAATGCTATATACGTATTATTCGTATTATAAATGAAATAATTTATAGTATGTAAACCTAAGCGACATACATCAATTTCATTATATATGAAATAGATTAACATAATTAAAGTACGCTGCAAACAATTCCCTCCACCCCTATATCATTATGTATTTGAATTCCTTTTTTAGCCCTGTAAATGAACAATAGCTATTCTGTGCATCGCATAGTCAACAGAATGCATATTTTAGTGCCCTTCATAAATGCATATAAATTTTATTATGTTTGAAAGCGTGCGTAAAATCATTAAAAATCATTTGAAACGATTTTTTTCCATAGGCCGTAATGTAACGGAAAACTTTTGGCTGGCCCTGTAAATGAACAAAGCATGCTACAAACTTCATTACAAATAGGTACCGTGCTATAGTAAACGTCAATAACATCCAAAAATTTCAGGGCAATCCGAGTATATTTTCGGGAGTTAGAGTGCGGACAGACTGCTAGACGCAGAGACAAACCTAAGTCATAAGCACTTTTCAACTTATGTCCTTATGTATCCTGTATTATATGAACTTTTAAAAAATATATACTAAAGCAGTTTAATCTATAACTTCCTATCAGGCATGAAAAACACTTTATTTCAATGCTTAAATATCATATTTTACTTTTTAGTGCCAATAATTACGTGTATCATAAACGTAGAAAATGAATTTACAATAGAAGAAAATTTAATAACCGATTCAGAATGTCTATAATTAAATGTTTGATTAAAATCACAAGCACAAAAATTCTTACATACAATTTAAAAAAATAAATATACCAATTTGAAAAACACTAAAAATAATAATTAGTATTTATAATTGTACTATTAAACAACAGCAAAATACAATAAATAAATTAAATGCACTATTAGATTTAACAATATCTCAAAAATATTTCCGTATGGTATAAGGAATTACTATTATTTCATAATTTTGGCAAATGTTAAATCTGAAAACATTGGTTTGAAGATTTAGGATTTAAAAAGATAATTTAAAATATTATTAGCACTAAAAGAAAATTCTTTCAAATGTTTCACTACTGTAATATGTAAAAATATATTTTCCCAGTATAATGTTAATTTCTAATCTGAAACAGTTTCGTAATCTCATAATAATCGAACATCATATTTAACCCCAAAATAATAATAACTATAAGTGTTAGTAATCAAAAAATAGTAAGAAGCCGATAAAATAATTCCAAATCATTGTCGTTCCATACATTTTCAATCTCAAGTAAGAGTAAATTAATGTTTATATTAATTCCAGTATGAACTTAAGCTTGAATCAGTCTCTGCGCAGATTTTTTTTTTTTTTTCAAGCGATGGCAGATTAAGATATTTTTCTTTACAGTTATCGAATTGAAAAATATCGCTTCTGACATAAAGATCAGTCTCTTACAAATATAACATAAAACTATTTAACTCATAATATACAAATCAGGAACAAAATATTTAAATTAAATAACACTTACATATACGTTCCATTAATATCCGTGTATCCTAAAATGGTCATTTCCTTATCTTAAAGTGTTGTAGACTTGGTGATGTTCTAAAAACAGTGAACAATTTCCCGCGTCTTCTCATATTTATTTTTCTGTGGGCAGACGATTTTCAAGCAGGTGTTCTGTTACAGATTATTTGTTTTTGTATACAAGAAATATTGAACTTGAATGCGCAGTAATTTTCTGAAAGTATCGTTAATTAAAATTTTGTATTTGAAGACATGTCCTATATATTTAACCTTTTCTTTTTATCCGTACCAAATAATGCAAGTTAAATGTATTGTAAAGTTCCTTTTTTCTAAATAATCATAATAATAATATTCTTAATTAGAGTTTATTAGATAAAACATTGTTTAAATTTTTAAAAGGTGTAAAAATAAATTTAATGGTATTAACGACCCCCCCCCCCCTTTTTCTTCTTCTTTTTTTTAAAGTAAAGTTTGTTTTGCACAAATTTTGTATATTTCTTTTATTTTCGGAAAATGCTAATTTTATTTAAAAAGTCTGAAAGAAGTAGAATTTATGACTTGAATACAAATTATAAAAATATTCTAAAGCAAGAAATGCATAGATGACTAAACTCTGAAGACTCTTTCTACGTGCTCATTAAAAGGTGCAGATTTAACTGTAATAGAAAATTTTTAGTTTGAAACCACAGAAGTGTTTCGAATAATCCTGGTCGGTAAAAAAAGAAAGAAAGAAAGAAATTTCCTCCCAGCAAACTAAATATGTAAAGTGTATAAATTTAATAATCCTCATTCTAAATATATTATCCAAATGCTAGATAAAATTGAAATCATGAAAAAGTATACATTCACTGTCTTAGATATCAAATGGATAAAATATAGCCTGAAAATTTAGTTTAGTAATGCTTGTATCGTGCACTTTATTTATTATGCCCCCCCCCCCTCTCCCCTTTAGTGACAGAATTTACCATTTGCTATCCACTAATATATTTTCATTCCTTATGCCGCTATAACTCGTGACTGCTTAAAATATTTCTCTTCATTTTCAAAGATTTTTGAAGTTCATATTTTTGTCACACTGTGACTTACAATATAGTGGTTTTTTTGTCACATATGTGACGTGACGTACGTTACATAGCAGTGACATAACAGTGACGTCACATTTTTTCTTAATTGCCAGAAAAATATAATTTTACAGTAAATAACATGTTTTAAAGAATTTTCGTAATTTTTTAAAGTTTTCTAAGAAGTTCACATCTCAGTCACAATGTGACATCACTGAGTGGTGGCATTTTGGTCACAGATGTGACGTGACCACAGTGACTTACAGTGACGTCACAGTGACGTCACTGTGACCATGCATGCTATGAGGGTTTATTATGATAAGGAGCTTCCCTGATTAGATTTGGAGGTTCACTGGTTAAGTATAAAGGGGGAAACGGGGGCTAATTCCCCTTCACTTATTTTTTTGAGGGGCATTATTCTTTAAAATAAGAGTATGATATACAATTAGTGTGAATAGTCTGTGAGCTCAATGCCATCAGTTTAGCTGGGCAATTTTCTTTTTTATGATATAGAGTGCCGCTAAGAAAGGATTTTCCAAAATTCCACCCCTAAGGGGGGTAAAAAAGAGAACGAACTTAAAAAAAATTCCTTAAAAATCTGATTTTATAGTTATTTTTCAACTGATAACATATTTTGGTGTATTTTTGTATGCTGAATCGAATGGTACTAACTGAATTCTTTTAAGCCCAATAGTTCGAGAGATATTTTATATTTTTCTAATTTGGCGCTATCTTTGGCGCCAAAACCTGAATTTTTCAAGTGATAATTTCTAAAAACTCATTCTTTTCATTCTGTTACTATAGCAAGGGAAAAAATTCAAATTGAATAATTTTTTAACCAATCCTTTAGTTAAATAAAAACAACTTCGTCAATTAAAAAAAAAAATTCAAATGCCTCAATAACTAAAACTAAAAAAAAAAAAAAAAAAACTCTGGTACTTTTTTCTTCTAATTTTCGTCGCGATACCATGCCAAAATGTATGGTATCGCGCCATTTATTTCAACCCTAATCGTGCAAACGATTTTTATTGCGAACCGTGCCACACATTAACATTTGCTAATTTTTGAACGTGAATATTTTTATGCAGAAATTTTTAATGATGGAATTTATTTTATTCCATCATAATCTCGCAAAACTTTTTAATTCGTTATTTTTTGAATAGAAAATATTTATTACTGATACTGATATAGATTTTACCATTTCGCAGTTATTTGATGATGAGGAAGCTGGAAGCTACAATAAAATTATTTCAGAAGTTAGGAATTATATATATAAAAATGTCTTGTTCAAAAAACAATGAATGTCTTCATTGAAAGAATGAAATGTTTACTGCATTGTGAGACATACGTATTACGTACGCCATGCTTCAGTAGTAAAAGGCCTTTACAATTTCAAGACTGCAGTTTAAATTGACTATTGTTGCGAAATAAAGCAACTCCTCTTACCACTTACCCTTTGAAACAAGAACAAAAACGCACCTGCAGTGTGTTACGTCAGAGCGAATGATCCTACTGCGCAAGAGCGGACAGAACTTGTTTTCCTTTTTTCTGTGAGAATTGACTCAGATTTAGATTTGAACAGAAACTAGATATGAACGTAGAGAAAAGAGAATAACTTTTAAAAAAGAAAACTTTAATACTCGAATTGTAATATAATGTAAATAATTTTTGTTTTGTGAGTGTCTAAGCATGTTGTGTACGTCTACAAGAATGTTTAATGTAATACAGTTTTATTTACTTCGAAGATTCAAGACTTATTATTTGGATGTCGTCTTATTTATTGCATAGAATCCCCGACTATTTCTTCTTATGCGAAGGAAAGAACAGGTAGGACATTTAGCTTTTATTTTATGATTGTATAAGTTGAAAGCTTTTTATTAGATAATAAGATTAATGAGAATATTAGAAACAGAGAAAAAGATCAGTAGTAACATTTTGGCATCCCTTCCGTGGATATAACCTAATTATGAGATAAATAGAATAAGATATTAAGATATTAGAATAATTAGAAATTATTTATCAAGCTATTTAATTTGAAGAACTGAAAAAATATTGAGAACTGTTGAACATATAGAGAATTGTACTTTCTAATAGAATTTAGTTGTTTTTGTTATTAGTTCGCAATGGCTGAAAGTTTAGTTATCGCCAAAAAAGAAAGAGCTGTGTTACGTGAAAGCATAAATAAGTTTATAAATAAAATAGAAGCTATTTTGAAAGAGGGAGAACCAGACATTTTTGATTTGGAAGAGGTAGTGGAACAGTTAAGTGTGACAGAAATGGAACTGACACGAGCAGACGGGGAAATTAAAAAATTGGTGCAAGAAGCACAATTAGATACAGAATTACAGGGCGCTCGCGAATTTAAAGAGAAAATTACGTCATGGCGCTTTAGAGCAAACAGAAAAATAAAAGAGTTAGATAAAAAGAAAACACAGGATGATTCGTTTTCTAAACGAGAAAATCCCTTAAAGGAAAACGTAAGCATTAAATTACCGAAACTAAATATTGCAAAATTTTCTGGGGATTTTGTTGAATGGCTTTCGTTTTGGTCAGCTTTTGAAACAACCATTCACAACAATGACACTGTAAAGAACTAATTCATTACAGAAAACTAACATTTTTTCCACCGATAGATGGCGGTAGTCAACTGAGGATAGAAGATTGTTCTGTTTTTTTTTTCGAACTCCGAAGCGAGAAGCGGGAGTGAGCGCGCAGAGTGTTTTTTTTTGTTTTGGTTGTGAAGGTGACTCGACGAGTGATGTAGTTAAAAAAGTAGAAATTGTTACCACGATTATATTTTGTGTTTTGTGTTCGTAAATTTGTGTTTTGTGACTGTCATATTAAATCAAGAAAACCATCCGATGGCCTCTTCATTTATCAACTGTGTTTATTATTAAAGTATACCATAGTCTCCTACATTACAGACGAGTAAAGATGGTGGCAGCTCGGTACGATTCCATGTGAAAAAATGACCAGTGTTCTTAAGTAAAGATGCAACTAGCAAGTAAGCCAGTTCCATATTTTTGTATTTATTATTTCCATGAATCATCTGTTATCGATTAAATTTCTTTTAATCTGGATTAACTAGATTTAATTGCTTGCGTAAATTAATTTCAAGCTTTAGAGAAAGCGCGGATTAATTGGGCATATTTCATGTACTGATATATACTGAACTTATTCCCATCAAATCAAATAAAAAAATTTGAATAATATTGAAAATTATTTCATTAAGCTGTTCTTTTTATAAAATATTGTGTTCTTAGGCATTTTATCTTAGAAATATTAAGATCTGTTCTTAAAGTTGAAATAATAATAAATAAAGTTTATTTATATATTTTTGGGGATAGTTATGGTAATAATTCTTTTGAATAAAATGTTAAAATGGTATGATTTCATTCTTTAAAGGAAAAAAATTTTGAAAAAAATAAAATTTCTATCTTACCGTTTTGTCATTTGGATCAATGCCAAAATTACAAAGTTCGAGAGAAAATGTTGGAAGGCAGATAAATTCTGTTTTTTCTTTATTTGATTATTTAGTTATTCTAAAAATAGAATAGATGATATTTTCGTTCTTTGATTCTGATTGCAAAATGAATGTGGATTTGATATTTGTTTTGTTAATTTTTAAAGAAAAAAGTTATTGAGTTTAAAACGGAAAAATAAATAATTCTGTTTTGTTTGTTGAGTTTATGTAAAAAAATAAAAACTTGATAAGTATCGAGTAAAAGATAAAAGTGTTATTTTCATTTGGAAAAAGAAATTGAGTTGAATATTTTGTAATTTACTCTTTTCATGTAAAGAAATGAAAATGTTAAGTGGGTTATTTTAAATATTTTTTTTGCGAGTAATTTGTTATGCTTGCATAAAAAGGGTTGAGAATTAAGAAAAATTCTCGTATTTACTTAGTTTGATTGGTTTAATTTTAATTGCGTAATTTAATTATTGTTTTTGAAATAAGTGTGTTTATTGAATAAAATATAGTTTTGAATGTTGAAAAAAAAAATTCTTTTATCATCTTAATTGTATTTTTGACACAATTACATATTTACTTATTTAATATGTTTAAAAAGTTGCGCAGTGTTTAATTTACTAAGAATTTGATAGAGGTGGATTTTAGAATTGCTTTATTAATTAAAATTTATTATATCGGCTTAAAAGTTTTGTAGCTAGTTTAAGTAGGAGACTTCTGAGTTCTATTAATTAGAAATTAAGCATTCTGATTTTGTTTCGGTTTATCTAAAATTAAGATGGCTTATTTAGCAAAAGCTAGAAGAGCAGACTTGTTGGAAATTTGTGATGAATTGGAATTGGAAGTTGATCTTTCGAAAAAGATTCCAGAAATTAAGAAAATTATTGTTGAAAGCGAAGTTTACAAGGAAGAAGAGGTTAGACTCATGTTAGACCGAATAATAGAAGATAGGAAAACGAGAGAAGAGAGAGAGAAAGAAGAGAAAGAAAAAGAAGAAAGAATTCGACAAGAAGAAAGGGAAGAACGTATGGCTAAGGAAGCTCATGAACATGAACTAGAATTAAAAAAATTGGAGCAATTGCAAAGAACTTCTGAACAGAACGATGGATCAGGAAGAAAGGTTGATGTCGGACCAAAAATACAGTTGGCACAAATTGTTCCGAAATTCGACGAAAAATCTGATGAGATGGGTCTCTTTTTAATTAATTTTGAGAGAAGAGCAGAGATGGCTAAAGTTTCGAAGAGTGAATGGGTTGCATACTTGTTAGCTGTTTTGCCCACAGAGGTTACAAACATGTTAGCTAGGGAATCGCCTGAAGATGCGATTAACTACGATTTTGTTAAAAATCTTATATTAGAAAGATATAAGTTGAATAGCGAGAAACTGAAGCAATGTTTTTATCGGCATCATAAAACGCCAGACAAATCTTGGAGGAATTATGCGCAGGAACTCACTAGTTATTTTACAGCCTGGATTACAGAATTAGGTGTTGAAAAGTTTGATCAACTTAAAGATTTAATTATTACAGAACAGTTAAAGTTTCGAGTGCCCGCGGAAACAAAAGAACATTTTCTAGACAATTGGTTAAATTTTGTGACGCCTTTAGATTTGGCTAAGAAATTGGATGACTATGAAAGTATCAAAGAAAGTTTTAAAAAGAAAGAACTTCCGAAAAAGACCATGTCTAATTTTCGATCCCAATTTAAAAATTCAAATAACTTTGACTACAAGAAAGAAAATAAGGATAATAAGCCTAAATTGCCAATTAAATCAGAATCATTAACTGGGAATCATAGAGAAAGAGAATTTGATAAGAAGAGAACGTTACGTTGTTACGAATGTGGATCAAGCACTCATCTTCGTCCTCAATGTGATAAACTTAAGAAATCGCCAGAAATCATTTCTCATGTTAAGGTGGGAGTTGAACAAGATTCGTCAATAACGCCTTATCTTAGTGTGGGGAAAGTAAACGGCGTACAAATGGAAATTTTAAGGGATACGGGTGCGACAATAGATTTAATTGCACAAAGGTATGTCAAACCGCATATGTATCTGAACGAAAAAGTGTGGGTACGGGTGCCCTTACACGATGGTCTATTCTGTTTACCTCTTGCAGAGATTGAATTAGACTGTGAAATGGGACATGTGATAACTAAAGCTGCTGTCTCAAGAGACTCTGTAGATTTAGGAAGATATTTGTTAGGAAATAAAACAGCCGCTTTATTTGAACATTGTAAAGAAGAAAAGGCAGTGAAAGAGCATATGATTAATGCTGTTCAAACCAGAGCTCAGAAGAAAATTCTGGAAGCAGAGAAGGTTTCTCATGAAGAACCTGAAATGCACGAAATTTCTGATGAAACTGTAGAAAAGAATCATAGCAATAGTATAGAAAGAGAAAACAAAAAAATGGAAGCGAAAAAAGATAAAGATAAATCAGAAGAAGAGAAGTTAGAAAACCAAGAAGACTCAATTTTGCCTGTATGTCAAACTGTCTCAGTACAAGAGCTTATAAAAACTTCTCCTAAGACATTTTCTGAAGAACAAAAGAAGAGCAAAGAGCTAAAACCTCTTATCGAAGAAGCTAAAAAGAAAAATAGCAAAGATAGCAAATTTATTTTGGAGAAAAATATGCTTTTTTATAAAAGAAAAGATAGGAATGGTACTGAAAGAAAATTATTAGTTGTCCCGGAAAGGTTTCGTGAGCAGTTAAAAATTTTTTGTCATGAAACTGTTGCAACTCATTTGGGGGTAGCTAAAACTAAAGATGCTTTGTTTAAGACTTTTTATTGGCCAAATTGCTTTAAAGATATCGAAGATTATGTAAGAGCTTGCGACTACTGTCAACGAGTTGGAAAGCCTCAAGACAAAAAGAAAGCACCTTTACAGATTGTTCCAGTTATTTCAGAAATATTTACAAAGCTAAATGTTGATGCTTGTGGACCTTTACCTGTCAGTACACTAGGGAACAAATACATAATAACTGTAATATGTTTAGCTTCGAAATATCCTGACGCGGTTCCTACACCTAATTTGTATTCTACGACGATTATTGATGCTTTATTGCAAATTTTCAGTAGACTTGGATTTCCTCGTATACTACAAACTGACCAAGGAAAGTCATTTATGAGTGTACTTACAACGGAATTCTTAGAGAAATTTGGAGTTAGAGTTGTGCGAAGTTCGGTTTATCATCCACAAAGTAATCCAGTTGAAAGAATGCACAGGACTTTGAAACGGATACTCAGAGTACTTTGTTTAGAATCTGGAGCTGATTGGGAGAAAGTGCTGCCTCCTGCCCTATTTGCATTAAGAACTGTAACTCACAATAGCACTGGGTTCAGTCCAGCAGAATTAGTCCATGGCCAGAACTTAAGAACTCCAATGATGCTACTCTATGAAAAATTGACTGAGCAAGAGATAGAAGAAGATAGTGTGATATCCTATGTATTTGACTTAATGAACAGAATGAAGAAATGCCAAGAGCTCGCTGCAGAAAATATGGAAAAAGAGAAACAAAACCAAAAATATTGGTATGATATAAAATCCAGAAAACAAGAGTTTAAAGAGGGAGATAAAGTTTTGATTGTGGCCCCATCCAAACCAAATAAACTGTCAGTTAGTTGGATAGGACCTGGAGAAGTAATGAAGAGATTATCAGAAACTAACTATGTTATATACGATCCAGAGAGAAAGAAGTCCCAAGTGTATCACGTAAATATGTTAAAGCCCTACCATCAAAGAAAAATTGAAAGTATAAATTTACTGACTATAAAAACAACCTCTAATGATGAAGAAGAAGATGAAATTCCTAAATTGGATGAGGAAAATAATGACAATGCGTTGTTAGAAGTATTGCAAGACATACAAAAAAACAACCGATTAAATGAAAGTCAACGAGAAGAATTAGGACAACTTATTGGAAAATATGCTGACTCTTTTTCGACTGAACCAGGGTGCACGAATCTAGCTGAACATGACATTGAGCTGGAATCAGAAAAACCAATCTGTGCCCGGCCTTATAAAATGTCGCCTAGACAAACGGAAATCCGTAAGGCCGAAGTCGAGAAATGCTGAAACTGGAAGTCATTGAGCCAGGTGAATCTGACTTTGCCTCTCCGTTAATTTTAGTTGAAGTTCCAGGCAGAGAAGCGAGACCTCCCATAGATTATCACCGTTTAAATAAAGTGACTCGCACAAAATTTTATCCTTTGCCCAACATTGACCAGTTAATAGAAAAGGTGTCTTCAGCTAAATATATTTCAGTTTTAGATCTGACCAGAGGTCTGAAAATCCTGTCTTACATAGTCTTGACTTTTTTCATCTTTCAGTGTAATGGTTTAAAATTGGGAATTGGTATAGTGTTATCCCAGCTGAATGAATATCATGAAGAACATTCTATATTGTATCTGAGCAAAAAGTTTTCAGACAGAGAACGAAACTTTAGTACCACCGAAAAAGAATGTGCTGCTATTGTGTTTGCAGTGCGAAAACGACGATGCTATTTGGATGGACATCAAAAATTTCAGATCCAGACGGACCACAACCCCTTAGTATGGTTAGATAAAAACAGCGGAACTAATCCTAGACTTTTAAAATGGGCCTTACTTTTACAGTCCTTTAATTATGAAATTGTTCATAAAAAGGGAAAACATCATCAGAATGCTGATAGTTTGAGTCGAGCCCTAAAAGCCTAAGCTTGATTAGAATGCTAATATGTAAATATGATAATTTGTATAACAGTTAAATTTGAATTTATTGTTTTGAATATGTGTAAATTGTTTTTCATTTGTATCTTGAGTATAATGTTTGAATATTTATAAATTTTATTTGTATTTTTTATATTTATGTTTTCATGGTGGGAATAAGTCAGTTGTGGTTCACGGTACTAAATTTTGTTTGGAACTGGTGCTTGAAAGCAATAATTCACAAAGAAACTTTTCCCCGTCGACGGTGAAAAGCTTTCTCCAGGTGGGGAGGAGTCTGTAAAGAACTAATTCATTACAGAAAACTAACATTTTTTCCACCGATAGATGGCGGTAGTCAACTGAGGATAGAAGATTGTTCTGTTTTTTTTTTCGAACTCCGAAGCGAGAAGCGGGAGTGAGCGCGCAGAGTGTTTTTTTTGTTTTGGTTGTGAAGGTGACTCGACGAGTGATGTAGTTAAAAAAGTAGAAATTGTTACCACGATTATATTTTGTGTTTTGTGTTCGTAAATTTGTGTTTTGTGACTGTCATATTAAATCAAGAAAACCATCCGATGGCCTCTTCATTTATCAACTGTGTTTATTATTAAAGTATACCATAGTCTCCTACATTACAACACATTAGATCCAGTAGATAAATTTAACTATTTAAAAAGTTTTCTAGCCCCCATTCCATTAAAAAGTATAGATGGATTTTGTGTCACTGCAGAGAATTATTTAAAGGCCGTCGATATTTTGAAAGAAAGGTACGGGAATAAGGATATGTTAATTTCGGTACATACAAATAAACTTCTTAATTTAACTCCACTCAGACACTCGAATGACACCAAATCATTTCGAAAACTTTTTGATGAGATACAAACGAACATTAGAAGTCTAGAGTCGCTTAACATTTCATTAGACTCTTATGGAAGTTTATTATCCCCCATTTTATTTAAATTATTACCGAGAGACCTAGTTTTGGAATTTAATAAAACGCATGAAGACTCAATTAATGTCCAAGATTTAATATCGTTCTTACTTAAGCAATTAATATCCAGAGAGAAAATGTATGCGTCATCACTGAATGAAATAAATGAAAAATCAACACAAAATAATTATGTTGCGGAACCATTCAGGAAAAATCCTTCCTTTCCCCCCCGAGCCAATAAATTTAATACGCAGAGTAATAAATTTGATTCTCCGAATAAAAAATTACTGTCAGCGAGTGATTTATTGGTTCAGAGCGAAAATGAGACTACTTGTGGATTTTTCTTTGGCAGGCACCAGACAAATAAATGTTTTAGCACTTGTAATTTACCGTTTGAAAAAAGACTTGATTTATTGAGAAAGAGAGGCCTTTGCTATATTTGTTTAGCCCACGGACATATTGGGAAATACTGTGTATCGAAGGATTTATGCGGTATTTGCAATTCGAGACACGCCCAGATAATGTGTAATAAAGAAATAAATTCAAAAGGGAAATCTACTAATTCAGAGAGTAGCGATGTTGTGAGACCGATGCTGTCAAATCAGGATATAATTTCTAATGTCTATTTACAAACTTTGATAGTGGAGATCCGTAATGATAATCAATCTTCCGAATTTATTCGTATCATTATAGATACTGGGAGTCACAATAGCTATATAACTAGATATGCTGCAAATAAATTGAAATGAAGGAAAATTCGATCAGAAACAATTAGACACGGACTATTCGGAGGGGTAGAAAAAACGAGTAAACATAATCGCTATGAATTTACTATCAGTAATTTAGATCACAGTTTCCGATTTAAAATACAAGCTTTAGATGAAGGAAAAATTTGTTCAGGAGTAAATTTATGCCGCGATAGCGAAATGATAAAAATCTTAGAAAAAAGGGGAGTTCATCTGACCGATGTTCGTGAAAATAATCGACTATGTTTATATGAGAATAATCCGGAAGAAGTACACATTTTAATCGGGGCTGACATGGCGGCGAAATTATTCACAGATAATATAAAATATTTTCCTGATTTGGGTATAACAGCTTTTGAAACAAAGTTAGGCTGGACAATTATGGGGAAAACAGAGGGTAATGGAAATGATTCAGAAAGTTCGTTGTCAGTTCTATCGCTGTCATTATTTACTTCAAATGCCAGTTTATCACAACTGTGGAACTTAGATACCTTGGGTATCACTAATGAAGATTACAAAAATAAAGACGATTTAGCTAAAGAAACTTATAACCATTTTCTTGAAACAGTCAAAAGTGATGAAAGTGGCCGCTACGAAGTGACACTACCCTGGATTGTTGATAATTCAATTTTAGCGAGCAATCGCGTATTAGCAGAGAAACATTTGCGCAAGACAGAACAAAAACTTATCAAAACAAATAAGAAAACAGAATATGAACAAATTTTTAATTTGTGGAAGGATAATAATATTATAGAAGAAATTTCAGACGATAAGGAGAATAAAGTACATTTCTTACCCCACAGACCAGTAATTAAAGAAAATAGTGAAACGACGAAAATGGGTCCGGTTTTTAATGCCTCCGCACATAATGCAAACTCTCCTTCTTTGAACGACTGTCTCACAAAGGGACCTAATTTGATTGAAATAATTCCGAGTATTTTGAATCGTTTTCGTAAATACAAAATAGGTATTTCTTCAGATATTGAAAAGGCATTTCTCCAGATAAAAATCACAGAAAAAGATCGCGATTTTTTACGCTTTCTCTGGTTCGACTCCAAACATAATTTGAAAGTTTGTAGACATTGTCGCGTAGTCTTCGGGCTCACTTCAAGCCCGTTTTTATTAATGGGTACACTAAACCATCTTTTAAGTCAAGTACCCGAACAGTGGGAAAATACAGCACGAATTTTGAAAGATTCATTTTACATTGACAATTCCATTACTAGTTTAAAATCGATCGCAGATACTGGAAAATTTATAACAGAATCACGGTGTATTTTATCATCAGCTTATTTTAATTTAAGATGTTGGCGATCAAATTTGCCTCAGGCCATGATCGATGTTTCTGAAGAAAATACAAAGTTAGCACCAGTTTTGGGATTGGTCTGGGACTTAGAGCAAGATAGATTAATGTGTAAAATAGAAGAAAAAATTGAAACGAAAGAACCACTCACAAAGAGAAAAATTTTATCGGTTACCCAAAAGATTTTTGACCCCATAGGATTCTCCGCCCCGAGCACTCTTATTCCAAAATTAATTCTTCGGGAAACCTGGAAACAGAAATTAAAATGGGATGAAGAACTTCCTGAAAATTTAAGAAAACAGTTCGACTTCTGGTTAAAACAAATTAAGTTTTTACAAGAAATTCAAGTTCCACGTTGGTTGAATGTATCGCCCGAAAATGAAAATGACATTTCCTTGCATAGCTTTTCCGATGCGAGTAGACACGCCTATGCCACTTGCGTGTATCTTAGATGTCAAACACAAGAAGGAGTTAAAGTTCAGTTAGTCAATGCTAGAAGTAGAGTAGCGCCCATTAAAGAACTCACAATTCCTCGACTGGAGCTACTCTCGTGCCTCATTGGAGCTAGACTCGCTAAAACTATCATGAGTGATCTTCAGTTAAAACCAGAGAAGACAATCTTTTGGAGCGATTCCTCAGCAGCTTTAGGATGGATAAGAAGAGAACAATCTTGGGGTACATTTGTCCACAATAGAGTTTTAGAAATCAGAAGCCTTACCCAAGTTGAAGATTGGCGACATATACCAGGAAATTTAAATCCGGCAGACCTCCCACCCAGAGGATGTTCCTTTGAGCAATTGGAGAAATCACGATGGTGGGAGGGACCAGCTTGGCTGTATTTACCGGCAGATCAGTGGCCACAACCGGAAGAACACTCTGACGAGGATATAATATATAAAGAAAGGAAAAAGACAATCCTAACACTTTTAGACAATGAAGACACTGATTTACACCGTTTTTATCGATATTTTTCCTCTTATAGAAAAAACATAAGAATGATTGCATTTATATATCGTTTTTATAACAACACAAGAAAGAAAGAAAGAATTTCATCACCTAACATCTCCGTTGATGAATTTGAAAAAGCAGAAAAAATATACTCAGATTAGTACAAAAGGAATCCTTTTCAGGAAGCACAGATCCCAAATTAAGAGCCTTAAGACCATTAGAAGATAAAAACGGACTTTTGAGAGCAAAAACAAATATAATCTGTAGACAAGACAAAGAAGATTTTCGTTATCCAATAATTTTGCCCTCAAAACATCCTGTGGTACAGAAATTAATTTTTGAAAAACATTTAGAAAATCATCACGCTGGAGTTAGCATATTAATGGCTCAACTTCGAGAAAATTTTTGGATTTTGAAATCAAGAAAGTATATCAGAAACGTCATTAGACAATGTGTTAAGTGTCAAAGATTCCAAACTCCCAGAACAGAGGTCGAACCAGGAATCCCACCTGAAGACAGAATCAGAGATGCAGCTATATTTGAAGTGGTGGGAGTCGATTTAGCCGGTCCTCTATACCTTGCCGATGGTTCAAAGGTGTGGATAGCTTTATTCACCTGTGCTGTCTATCGAGCAGTACATTTGGAGTTGATAACATCTTTATCAGCTGAATGCTTTATGCAGTCCCTAAGAAGATTTATAGCACGGCGAGGCAGACCATATATAATTTACTCAGATAACGGAAAGAATTTTGTTGGCACTAACAGAGCCCTTTCTAGTGTGGATTGGCAATCTATAAGTACATTGGCCTCCATTCAGAAGATCAGATGGAAATTCAACCCCCCTTCAGCCCCCTGGTGGGGAGGGTGGTGGGAACGCCTCGTGCGAACAGTGAAAGATATTTTAAGAAAAGTTTTGGGTCGCGCCTCATTAAATTACGAAGAACTGAGCACAATACTCTGTGACTGTGAAAATGTTGTCAATTCGAGACCGATAACATACATCTCCGAAGATAATCGCGATCCCGAACCTTTAACTCCATTGATGTTCCTTCAAGAACTGCCTACATCCAGTGTCTCAGAAATAGATGCATTAGACTCCCAAGATCTTAAGAGACGAGCAAGATATCGTCAAAGAATAAGAAATGATCTGCGAAACCGATTTAGAACGGAGTACTTAGGACAGCTGCGGCAACAGTCTATGAAGAAGAATTCCAAACCTTTGCAAATAGGAGACATCGTTCTTCTGGAAGATACCAACAAAAGACGTCTTCACTGGCCTTTAGCCAAAATAATTGATATATTTCCCGGAAAAGACAATATAGCAAGATTGGCCAAAGTCCAAACAGAAAATGGCATTTTCCTCCGTCCTTTCCAACGCCTATTTCCTTTGGAAATTGATGCAGCTAGCGATTCCACATCAGATAACAGAATTCAGCAAAAAGTTAACTTTAATGTCCATAATGTACAACGAAAGGCTTCTGAGACTCCAATCTGGACTTCTAAATTGTTGAGTTCCTCCCATGGATCACAACTCAAGGTGGGAGGAAGTTGTGAAATCAAGCAACTCCTCTTACCACTTACCCTTTGAAACAAGAACAAAAAACGCACCTGCAGTGTGTTACGTCAGACCGAATGATCCTACTGCGCAAGAGCGGACAGAACTTGTTTTCCTTTTTTCTGTGAGAATTGACTCAGATTTAGATTTGAACAGAAACTAGATATGAACGTAGAGAAAAGAGAATAACTTTTAAAAAAGAAAACTTTAATACTCGAATTGTAATATAATGTAAATAATTTTTGTTTTGTGAGTGTCTAAGCATCTTGTGTACGTCTACAAGAATGTTTAATGTAATACAGTTTTATTTACTTCGAAGATTCAAGACTTATTATTTGGATGTCGTCTTATTTATTGCATAGAATCCCCGGCTATTTCTTCTTATGCGAAGGAAAAAACAGGTAGGACATTTAGCTTTTATTTTATGATTGTATAAGTTGAAAGCTTTTTATTAGATAATAAGATTAATGAGAATATTAGAAACAGAGAAAAAGATCAGTAGTAACAACTATATTTTATTACTTGCAAAATATTTATTTATTCTTATATTTTAAGTATTTATTTTGGTACCCGTCGACCAATTTCGCCAAATTATATAAATCGCCAAACCACTGGCCAAATTATACAAATTGACATAAATTTTATTTTAAATAAGGAAAGAACAAATAAATTAGTAGTTTAGCAATAGATTTTTGGTCAACGGGATAACCAAGTAGTACCATTATTTTTATTGATTTAAAAAAATGGTAGGTCAAAGTCTGTAATTTTCTAAAGTTATATTTTTTAAATGCTCATTTTTTTATCAACAAAATTTTTTTTCAAATGTATCATTTCATTTTTGTGCCAACTATTACGCTTGGTGATAATGGTGTTGGCATAACAGGGAAATACCAAAACAGTTACCGATTTTATTTCAAATGTAAAGAAAAAAGGTTTAATTTATAATAATAAAGAAAGAAGTTTGTGTGTGAGTGAGTGAGTGAGTGTGTCGACGGTGTTCTGAAGAGACCACTGCACGTAGAGCTACAAAATTTGGGGAAAAGGTACGTCTATATATGAAGTTTTGCACATCGAAGCCCAATTTTCGATTTTTTGATTAGATTTTTTTTATTTAATTTTTTATGCTATTTTTAGCGTTTTTTTTCATGTTTCGAAGCGATTTTTCCATATAAGTGAGAAGAATATGGTTTCTTTCTTTTAACCCAATGTAGTAAAGTTTGTTCTCTTTTCAAAAAAGTTTATTCGGAATTCGTGCATCAGCGAATTTTTTATGCAATTATTGAACAGCATTTAATGCATTTAATAAGGAGGTTAGCGTAGAGGGACACAGTTCTGTCGCCAAACGCCGCCAAGTTTATCGCCAACTTGGCGGTATATAGCCAAATTAGGCGACCAAAATGAGTCGCCAAAAGGGATGCCAACTTGGCGATATCTCTAATATTTCGCCAAATTCCCATAGACTTCCATTGTAAACCAATATGGATTACTTGCTTACAGAAAGTGAACAAATTGAAATATTTTAATGGAACAAAAACTAATATTAACTTAAGGGATTATATTAATTATATTTAAGGGAATCCAAGTAAATTAAATTGTGAATAAAAGTAACATGATACAATGCTTAGATTATTGTATTTTATTGATATTTTCGACGAAAGGGTTGCCAGTGGTCATTTTGGTGAAAATTATAGTTGACAAATGAATTGAAATGGCTATATCCGTTAGAAAATAATGTAAACAACTCGCAAATTAAAAGAAAATAACTGTTATTTGTTTAATTAAAAAAAAAGAATCAAAAACCTTTTTAATGCGAGATAAAATTTATAAAATGAAAATATTTAATTTAAATATGAAAGGAATGTTTATAAAACTTAAAAAATAAATTAGTATGAAAGAAGCAATTGATACATTATTTGGCGATTTTTCGCTTCGCCAGGTTAATAAAAATGAGCCTGAAAAAAATTGAAGAAATAAAATTTAAGTAACAGTCTTTTAGTCCTTCTTTATTTTTTTATTCAATTTAATTATCATTTTTATGTAATTTTCCCATCGTATGTCTTACAGGAGAAAGGCTTTATTTGTGAGTTACATGCTAATTAATTATTACCTTGGTCGCCAAACAATGCAATTTTAAGCCACAAAGGCAGAAGCGTGAAATAAGCCAGGCGAAGGTCGCAATAATTTTTTTTAAGTATAGGAGAACATTTCGGAGTAAATCTTTATATTCAAATGTAAATTATATAAAAAGGAGTTAAAATTATAACTTAGTCAAGTATTTAAATTTTAATGTAAAAATGTGCCATATACACACATATTTTATAATATTCGATAATCAAGCCACCACCAAATGACATATTTACTATATTATTGAAAGTTTTGTTGGCACAGGTGTCATATACGCTCCATGGTACAAAATGGGCTCACAAATGGCGTTATTTTGCCTGACATGGTAACTCGGCTATTGTTGTTTATTTATTAATAAGTTGTTTATTTACTTTTATTTTCTTTTTTACAGTTATTTAAACTGTTTTGTTCTATAGACATTAATTAAACTTTTTATTATTTATTGCTATTTCCTTTTAAAATAATAGAAAATAATTTAAATATATATGTGTAACTGGTATTCAAAAACGATGTTTTCACCAAATTGGCGTGAAAAAAAAAATCGCGCCAAACCCGGTACGTATCTATGCCTAATAGTTATTTACATTATTGTGATTACTTAGTATCAGGCAACAGATTGAAGAGTATTTGGTGTATTTTTGATATATGGGCTTTGGTGAGTTAGAGAAAATGGCCTTGGCGAGTGAAATGAATTTTACGTATATTTACTGGCAAACTATTGATTTTTCATATACATATAAGCTTTTTTTTTCAATATTTATTTTATTTATTTATATAAAGAAGAGCATTTTATCTAACCTTTAAATACGAACAGAAATAATTTGTGGTTCTACCTGATTATCCCGTAGACCAAAAAAAAAATATCGCCAAACTATAAGATTAAATGCCAATAATGGGTGATCTTAAATGTCAAATTTACTTGACATTAAACACTTTACACATGTTTGTTACGTCATCAGGTGATTTTTAATTCGATATTTACGTTTCTTCGCGATCTGCTGCAATTTTTTGACATTCCATTTTTGACCTGTAATACTAAAGTAATTTCTACCTTCATTTCAATAAAGTTTATTCGGATCTCGTA
The DNA here is from genome assembly GCA_963932465.1 of Maratus speciosus. Taxonomy (NCBI): domain Eukaryota; kingdom Metazoa; phylum Arthropoda; class Arachnida; order Araneae; family Salticidae; genus Maratus; species Maratus speciosus. Next base: position 184,641,718 of record OZ010790.1, on the reverse strand, counting down.
CAATAATTTTCGAATTTTTCGGGTATTTTGTATGTGATTTTTAGTGTATTTTAGCGATTTTCTACCAATTTACCACATTAGTGAAAGACGTTGATAGAAGTTGAATCAACTTTCAATCTTCGAGCACAATATATAATTTTTCTTTCTCTTTTCGAAATTTGTGCAGCGATTTAAAATTTTTTCGCAATATCTTATTGGGATTTTCAGAGGTTTTTCGTGATCCGTGCAGTTTTTTTATGTACCCGGGCTACTCCGGGCAAGTTAACTAGTGAGCAATAAATATTGTAAATATGACTATAACTCAGACTCTACTGAACAGAATTTTGTAGAACTTACACTGTTAAATAGTAAATTTGGTTTATAAATGGTTTAATGTAAAAACCATCATTCTAAGTTGCTACGGGAGTTCTAAAATTAGGTGAACTCGATTATGAAAGATTTCTAGTCAACTAATTAAATGCACAGTAAGTTAGATAACATTTCAGGGATTTTTTCAATATTTATCATATCATTTTGTGTTGTTTAGTTACGGAGCTATGTGGAAAAAGTTCTCAGTGGTACAGTAAAGAAAATTGGAAGATATACGCTGCAGCGATAGGGTATACTAGAGAGTATATATGCTATAGTTATGGAAGTTGAGCTGAGTTCCTTAAAAAAATTCAGAAGTGATGCAGTATATACCTACCCCTACCTCCCAGAAAGTTCTGTAATCAGGTTAACGCGATTGTGAAAGTTATATTTAACTATCTCAATACATATATAATTAAAGAGAAATTTCATTCCGGCTGCTTATATCTTGAGTTCTGCTGAATAGATTTTAAGATAAGTGGATTTCGATGCAACTTGATCGGTTAGTTAATTTTTCAGTGAATGTTTTAGTATAAAGCACATATCATTTGCTGTTGCTTGGTTGTTAGGTTGCTTGATTGTAGAATTATAGATGAAAGTTCTAGAATAAGGCGAACAAAATTATTATGAACGATCAGCTTTTCAATAAGTCCAATTAACAGATTCTGATGAGACTTGCATTGATAATTTTTCATGAACGCTTTTAGTATATTACATATTGTTCTTTACCGAATCCTACACTAACAGATCAACTAAAGAAATTGGTCCTTAACAGTCTAAATTTTGTATGACTCAATAAAAGATATAATAGCGTAATGACATTCATATTGCTTTCAGCAATTCGGTTGGATACACCAGGTAAATGTCCATATTGCTTTAAAACGCATGATGAAATTCACAGATATATTTTGTTTCATTCAAGATTTCTTTGGAAAAACCGACCAGCGTAGCGGGCGAAGGCGGCTAGTTTTACATAAACGTGACGGTAGAAAGCGGATCTCTTTCACGCAAACATGGCGTGACTTTCTCACGCAGAAGCATTAAATAACGCTGAGCATTCACTGTAGCTGTTTTCCACCCATTTAACTGGGCACTGCGTTTCAAAGAAGAAGAGACCTATGATAAACGAACTTGTGCATCCACACCACATAGTCACTTTTGGGGAATGCAATGGTTTCTGGGTGTACTCATGTGGATTAGGTCGCCCAGATGCGACAGTTATGAGTATTAACGCCGCCATAAAGCGAAAAATGAGCTTCATCTATCCAAAAGATGTTAAAGACCAGGTGGGATCCTGTTCGATTTTGTTTAAAGACCACCTCGCAAATGCTTCCCTCTGAACAGTAAAAGTTCATGGCACGACTGCAATACGCGGTGAACGTGCCTTCATTAAACATGATCTTCCGGATAGTAATGGGCGATTCTCAAAAATTCGACAATCGAGAAAAATCGTCATCGTAAAAAATAACAATCGATACAGCCATCGATTAATTCCTAGAATGTACAATCGAGATGTTTTACAATCGATTATAACGAGAGAAGCTAAAAACAATTTTTGGAAAACTTAGCTATTATTCTGGCCGAAACTTTCATAGTAGTGATAGGGTTTGCTCGATAATTCTGCTATCGCAATTATTTTCTCCTGATTTAGGCTTAAGGGGTTACTTCAGTCAAGTGAAAAGACCTGCTCGCTAATGCTAATCTTATGGAAGAAATTTATAAAGATATCTCATTTGAATTTCAGTATTTTAAAATGATTTTCTTTGCATTGGAATAAATTCCCCTTTCTTCTTTATGAAACTGCCATGTCCAAATCGCGTAACTATGGCGCATTTGATGAATCAAATAGCCTTTCTACTTTTTAGATAACTCCAAAAAGTTTGATACAGTTTAAAGTTCCCCTAAATGTCAAATACTGTGGAATTTCTCCATTGATCGAAAACAAAAGTTTCTTTCGAAAAACGTAAGGATAGTAAGATAAAGATGCCTGCCAAGAAAGAACCTGCCTAACACGGAAACTGTTTTCCAGTACCTAGCGATTCCAACATGACTCTTTAAGTCTGTATCGAAATCCAAAGTAGCTACTTTATGACATATTTAAAAACTCATTTTTTATTTTAGGCGCATTAGCTAGAATCGATTACCATTTCCCTCTTTTCGATAAAGGAAAAAGGTTTGATACAAATTAAAGTTCCCTAAATGTCTAAAGTGTATCAAATGCTGTGGAATTTCTCCGTTTATCGAAAACAATCGAAAAACGTAACGATAACCAGACATATATAACTACTGAGAGGGAACCTGCCTAACACGGAAATTGTTTTCCAGTGCCTAGCGATTCCAACATGATTCTTCAAGTCTGTATCGAAATCCAAAGTAGCTAGTTTCTGACACATTTACTAGCTCATTTTTTATTTTAGGCGCATTAGCTAGAATCGATTAGCATTTTCTTCTTTTCGATAAAGGCAGAAGGTTTGATACAAGTTAAAGTACCTTAAATGTCTAAAATGTGCAGATGATGGGTCTGGAAAAGGTAGAAGAAACGCCCCACCCCCCAAAAAAGGGGCATTAGGCCCCAAATTGACAGTAGGGCAGACCAAGGATGAAAGTTAACTTCATGTAAGATAGGGCTAGGGGAAGTTGAGAATGATAAAAAAGCTAAACCATTGAATAAGAAAAAAATTGAAGAAAAAGAAAAATGGTAAAAGAACAAGTGAAGCGTGTGATTAGAGCCAGACAAATGAAGAGGGGCCCGATGGGCCACAGCTGGTCCCGAATGAGTGCCCAAGTAGTCAGAATGGGTCAAGAACTTGGAGAGTAGTATCTACAATGAAGAAAAACAATGAGACAAAACATTATGAAAAACAGATGAAAAATACCAATAGCCTGAGGCTAAAAGTAAAATGTTTCACTGGGCGGCGTCCCCTGGTGGTAGTAAAAATAAAACTGATACGAGAAGATAGGGGAGAGTGAAAAGACTTTATTTTGTGAATTTTATAATTTTTGGACAAACAGTATACTAAAGGTTTGAAGAAACAAAACTTTAAAGCGCCCTCTTGAGGCGAAGAAGGGAGTTAAAATTAAGAAACATACGTCCATACTTTTTATTCTATTTTAGACACAATTTGATGTTAGTCTTATAATTTTCCTATGAGTGCAAGATACCGTACCAGAGTACGAAAAAAACCGCCGCTAAGTATATTCCTTTAGAGTATTTTAAGCCCAGGGGCCTAAAATTAACGGTGGATTGACAAAAGAAAGGTAGATTTAGAAAGGTTATGAGATTACCCTTATTTTAATATATTACATGAGTGGGGGGAAAATTTTTTGAAAAATCCTCTTACCTGAGGCGACACTTAAAATCTTGAAAACACATAATTTGCAGTGCAGTTTTGTTTTAACAATAGCATTCTAATATTAAGAGATATGGGACAGCTATGAGGGCTAAAATAAGAGAAACATTGAAAATCAAGACAAACTGGCGCCGCCAAATTCGCTAGAAAACTTCTATATCAACAACTAACACCCGAACTGATAACTTAAACCACTATGGCTCCTAACCCATATCGGTTAATAACAAAAGCGAATGGAAAAGAACATGTACTCCTTTGGGAAATCATGACTTACACCAGAAGCGCGGTAAGTTTGACTCTTCTGAAAGCTTCCTTTTTCTCGTCCTCTCTCTCGCATTTCGAGATATATTTTCTGCTGCTGCAAACTGCTCGTTTATCTCGAGGAGATGGCAAACCCGAGGGCAAACCTCTCGCTTACTTCGAGATATCTCATCGATTGTAACTCATTGCTTCCCATTGCCATTCTCGTTTCTCGCTCTCGGTCACTGTTCAACATTTCATATGACATTGTCGAGAATGAGAAATCAGTTTTCGTCCTACCTCGAAATGTTACTCTCGATGATTGTCATTTCACGCTCGGCCAAGAAGGGCCGAGATGAGATATCGAGGGGCGAGCTGGACAGAGCTGACAACCATGACAATGAGCTGTAAAATGAAGCTTTAATTTTCAATGTTTTTCTTATTTTAGCCCTACCAAGCTGTCACATACCCGGAACCCTCCGATAAATATTATTTATTAAATATAAAAATTTCAAAGAGGAAGGTGGGTCGGGTGAATTCAGAGGACGTGAGAGTGGGCGGGGAGCAATTAAAAAAAATTTACCGAACTCTTCCTGTGACATATTATCGAAAAGTCCTTTGACAACTCTTTCATATTATGAACCTTTCTTCCCCTGAAGATGAAATTCGGGGGGTGAGGAGGGGGCGAACAAATTTTTAAAACCGTCGCCGATTTCTATAATAAATTTAAATATAATTTTAGATGTGGGTTTTTTGTGCAGTCTTCCGTTAAATATTATTTATTGAACATAAAAATTTTAAAGTGGGGGCTGCGTAAATTCCGGGGCGAAAGAGTGGACCAAAGGGGGGGGGAGGGAGGGGGATCAATTTTCAAACTTTTTTTCGACCCGTGATGTGATAAGTTATCGGAAAGCTCTCGAATGACTCTTTCATATTATGAGACTTTCTTTCTCCCCTTCCCAATTTGGCCCCCACCGCGGGTGGTAGTTTTTTCCGTTTTTATCATTTTAGATCGGATTTTTTTATGGAGCCCTCCGATAAATATTATTTATAATATATGAAATTTCAGGACACTTTTCTAAATTTAGTCAAGACCCCTCATGTGACATATCGTTGGAAAGATTTGTGACTACTTATTGATGTTATGCACTTCCGGTGGCCGCCCCCCCATTTTGCCCCCCCTCCGGGGGACACTTTTCCAAATATAGCCAAGACCCCTCATGTGAGATATCGTTGGAAAGGTCAGTGACTACTTATTGATGTTATGCACCTCCGGTGACAGTCCCCCCACTTTGCCCCCTCGGGGGGCATTTTTCCAAATTTAGCAAAGACCCTTCATGTGAGATATCGTTGGAAAGGTCTGTGACTACTCATTGATGTTATACACCTATGGTGTCCGTCCCCCCCACTTTGCCCCCCCCCGGGGGGCACTTTTCCCAAATTTAGCCAAGACCTCTCATGTGAGATATCGTTGGAAAGGTCCGTGACTACTTATTGATGTTATGCACCTCCGGTGACAGACCCCCACTTTGCCCCCCCCCGGAGGACACTTTTTCAAATTTAGCCAAGACTCCTCATGTGAGATATCGTTGGAAAGGTCTGTAATTACTTATTGATGTTTTGCACCTCCGGTGACAGTCCCTCCCACTTTGCCCCCACCACGGGGGACACTTTTTCAAATTTAGCCAAGATCCCTCATGTGAGATATCGTTGGAAAGGTCTGTGACTACTTATTGATGTTATGCTCCTCCAATGACAGTCCCCCCCATTTTGCCCCCCGGGGGACACTTTTCCAAATTTAGCCAAGACCCCTCATGTGAGATATTGTTGGAAAGGTCTGTGACTACTTATTGATGTTATGCTCCTCCGGTGTCCGTCCCCCCACTTTGCCCCCCCCGGGAGACACTTTTCCAAAAATATAGCCAAGACCCCACAAGTGAGATATCGTTGGAAAGGTTTGTGACTACTTTTTGATGTTATGCTCCTCCGGTGTCCGTCACCCCACTTTGCCCCCCCGGGAGACACTTTTTCAAATTTAGCCAAGACCCCACATGTGAGATATTATTGGTAAGGTCTGTGACTACTTATTGATGTTCTGCACTTCCGGTGACCGCCCCCCACTTTTCCCCCACGGGGGACACTTTTCTAAATTTAGCCGAGACCCCTCATGAGACGTATTGTTTGAAAGGCCTATGACCACTTACTCATGTTATCCATCTCCCGCACCCCTCCCCCCTCTTTGCCCCCACGGGAAGGGCATTTTTATAAATTCAGATCCAGACCACTCATGTGACATATGGTTCGAAAGGCCTAAAGACCTGTGACGACTTATTCATATTAGGCAGCTACTGTGCCCCTCCGCTCACTTTGACCCCTCCCCCAAGACATCTGGTCCGAGGTTCGTTCGTTTCGAGATTATATTTTTTTACAAGATTTTGTAGTGCGTGCACACCACGCCTGCTATACTGTGTCGTATATAGCGGGTAACCTGTTCGTGATTTCATATTACAAGATTACGTATAACTTAGGGGCCCCGATTAAAGGAGGGGCCCACTAGCGGGCGAAGTCACCTAGTCTTTATTAACGCCGACTCATTCCAGTTCACCCGCAGACGATTCTTGATAAATGTATGACGTATATAATATATAATATATGATGTATAAAAGCAATTGGCAAACTGGAGTCATCGAGAAAAAATTTACACAATCGAAAAGTATCGAGATGTCCATACAATCGTGAAAATCGAGAAAAACATCTCGTTATCGCCCATCACTACTTCCGGATCTTACACGATCCTCCACCGTTTCAGTTTCCTCAAACCGCCGAATAAGCTTTATGAGGTTTTTCGCCGTTTAGATACTTTTCCAATCCTCACATTCTTCTGAACTCAGAATTTACGCAAAGCAATGGTAGCTGATTCCTGGTTCGTGTAAAATAACATCACCAATAAGGCTTTATCCTTCAAAGTCAGCATCATTGATCGCGTACACGTCTCACAACGGTGAACTAGTTGTGGATAAGGAGCGGAAGACCTTATAACCGTTTCATTTGCACATTGCCGCCGAAATCGCAAATGCCATCTGTCGGATGTTTTATGAGTCAATTTTTATTCCTGACTAAATTCCCGTGACCTATAAATGCTAACCCTGCAAACCGTTTTCTATTTCGGTTATTAGCCCCCGGTATGATATACTATTTCTTTCTCCCAGCTTATTTTGTGTCGTCTCCAAAAAATAACGTTACCTTATAGAAGTCAGCCGTAAAACAAAGCAGTACGATTAAATACTCTTAAGCAATTTTTTTAACTTCTAATCATCGCACATTTTCAATTTTTATACCGTCGTATTGGGGAAAAAAGTACTTTTAAATGCAATTTGTTTGAAAACTGCATCTCCATTTATTTTTGAAATATTATTTTTTTGTAGTTTTTGGAGCCATTTGCTTAATTTGTGTGTTTGTGGCAACGGAAGTGCTCCATTTCTGTAGAAAGTAAAGGAAAAATAGTTGTAAAATATTAATTATATACTTTTTGTTGCCATTTTTTTATAACAACCGAAAGAAAGTGTAATTAAAATACGTGCTATTTTGAAAAAAAAAAAAAAAATATAAACGAATGATTTCTGTTAAAACATGTAGCTGTTACAAACTATATTTAGTTTTAAGTATCTATATTAATGTTACAAACAAATGAAGGCCTATGAATCATTAGACAGCATTTTTTTTTTTTTTTTTTTTTTTTTTTTTTTGTCGAATTTCTTTAATGACGGCATCTTTTTGCTGCATTTATGTATTATTTCGCGATAGTGACGTCCTATGCATGCTTTACTGTAGATGTTTAAGAGTGGATCGTAAATGTGGAATTCTTAAGCGGATGCGAATGACGTCATTTTACATAAAATAAAAGCGTGTGCTGTAAGTCTTAAAAGTGAAATATGTTTTGTACTATTTATATATACAGTCGAACCTCATTATCCCAACACTCTAGTGACCAGAAAAAAGGGTTGTCATAAGCGCAGTGTCGCGATAACAGGAGATGGAGAAAAATACGTTTATAAAATGCTGTATTTTTAATTAATTTAAGACAGTTTAAATTCATATTGTTCTTGCAGTTTTAAGGAGTAAAAATTAATAAACAAAATAAACACAAAAATAAAATTGAAAATAATAAAAATCAGATTCATGAGGACTTTTTAAAAATAGTTAAATGAAATATTGATGAATTAAGTTTGGCTTATCTCTAGATGTGCTTCCTAAAATTCTTTTTTCAATATTTATACAAGGAATTGTAATCAATATTAGTTGATTCAGAAATGGATGTTAGATAATTTCTGATCGTTTCAATCCAATGCAATGCTTTAGTTTTAGTCGGATGAAAAATGCCGTTTAACCACAAGAAGGCGCCACCTGATCAGAATAAAAAAACCGCGAGTAGACTGATACGTCTATGGAGCTTAAGTGGGTGGGTTTATTTATTCAAATAAAGGATTGAAAGAAAAGTTCTCATTTATCTCAATTGATAATTCAGACCCTTTTGTAAAATGTTTTGCTAAGACAATTCTTACTACTTAATTTCCGTGCTTATAAGACGGATTGTAAAAAATGGGCAATTTTCCTAAAACGTCGGGATATCCGGAGTTGAAAATTATTCAACGATGTAAAATCCGGAGTTTATTTACATTAGAATTATATACAGAAAATCGGGACTTTGTAAAACTGACTTGATAAGCGGAGTGACGTGAAAACCGGATGTCGGGATAAAGAGGTTCGACTGTATATATATAGCCTTCAACAATAATCATGTATAATATACATACATATATCCATATAATTTAGCTTTAAGCTAATTTATTATAAAATTCATAAGGTTTATATAGATTTTTAAACCGAGATCAAATCAAATTTTTAAATCAAAATAGAAACCGATTAAGAGTCTGATTAATTTGTCAGTTAATCGATTAAGAAACTTCGATTGAATCAGTTAAAACATTTAATCGATGCCTACGTAAAAAATATAATCCTTTTAAACTATGTAATGCTTTCAAAACTTAAAAAAATGCATTTTATAATATAAAGAAAAATTTAAACACGTACTTAAGCATAAATGATAAAGAAATGTTCAGTATAGAAAAGACACGTAAATATTTTCAATAAATTTTTCATTAGAAAATTCCTACTAAAAATACTTTTTCTATGCTTGAGGATATTCATATAAATATCTTAATGGAAACACATTTTCCATTAATAAACAAGAAAACGCCGAGAAAAAAACCCAATAGACAACGTGACGAATTTGTAACAATTATTTATTTTATTATCCTACGAGCTTTCATTGACATGAAGAAAAGTATATATTGACATTGGTAGCTTAAAATAAACAGCGTCGTTACGCTGTCACTCAAAAATTCGATAAAAGAAACCTAAAGATGTAAAAGATGAAATTCCATTAACATAAAAAAAAATACATTTTTCCGTATTAAATATTTTTTCTCGATATTATCTTACAAAGACATTGAAATATTTCTTTAGGCTTTTTTAAAAGCTGTTTTTAAAATTTCTGTTTGTTTTTTGAATTGTTTTCCTGTTTCCTAATTCAAAGGTTTTTTTTTTTTTTTTTTTTTTTTTTTTTTTTTTCTGAATGTTAAACTTGATCTAAAGAAAATAGATAATGCATTCCTGTCGAATATTTGCATGTATTTTATATAATATTTGTTAACTATATAGAGGAAGGTTTCTTAAATGAAATTTCTGATGCATGAAACTTAAAGCATAGAGGAAGGTAACATTTTATATTCTTCATTTTTGTCCCAAGAATATATTTTGAAATTTTGAATGTTTATTTTGATACATGAAGGTTCGTACTAGGCTAAATAATATATATATATATATATATATCTTTTGGAATACACTAACAATTTAATAATAATTAAATAAATGCCGTAAGTGTCCCATTAGTGGTGCGTTTACCCTACGGGTGATTTTTAACTTCCTCTCTTACGAAAACTATTTTGAGTAGAAATTGTACATTTTCTTGGAATAAACGCAAAATTTCCTTTTTATTCTTACTCGTTGAATATTAAAAATATTCCTTCCGAAAGACACAAACACAAATCTTTCTTTTCAAATGAGATAAAACAAGAAAATCCCTATTAAATTTTTGTAAGGGACTGTGTTCCAAATCTGGGTTCGAGGCTAAAAAAAGTCACGTGATACCGGTAATTTACCCAAAGAATTTCTAACTGATAAGAAGGGAGGCTATTACTGCTTTCCGCATGAACTATTTCACTGGCTGGCGGGGAGTTACATTAAGTCTACGGAGACTTCCCTTCTTTACGCTAGAAGTTTTTACCTTGACCACGTTATCATAACGTAGATGGAATATCCTCCATTGATATTTTAACCTATAACCACGTTGATGTATGTGGCCAGCAAAGCATTTATCCTCTAATGGCGAGTACACTGTTCGAATCCGGAGAAAAGCAAGGCAATAAAAAACAGGTGTGAATAACATTCAATACAAATACCCGTCCTGTGTAAAGGCGCATAGCTATATATAATTATTTAAATATTTTATATCCTGCGCAATTGGGCAGATTTGTTTTCGGTTTTGAATCGCGGGAAATTTCTTTCTTCAAAACGGAGAACAGACAGCAGTTTTGATGTCAATACATTTTCTGGTTTTTTCCTTATGTATTAAAATAAAAAGCTGAAAAACAGAATAGTCTGTCAGGCTTTGAGTTTGAGGAATGAAAAATTGTGAAATGTTACACCATATCCAGTGCCGTAGCTCGAAATATTTTTCGGTGGAGGGATGGGGATTTTGAAATTTTGTCTTAATATATAATTAAGCTCCAATTTTCACGGATGTTAGGCCGGTCTTTCATTTAAAAAAATTAAAAAAAGACTGCAATTCAAAAACATTTCCAGTTATAAACATAATATCTCGTTCCAACCGCATATTTAAGATATCTTAGACCGCCATTTTTGAGGTGCCCCCCCCCTCCCCCCCGGAATTGAATGCTTGCTCACATCGCAAAACTCATCTAACAAGGAAGGTCTCCTTACTGGGTATACTCAGAATATTAGGAAAAAAAAAATTAATTAAACTAATGTATGTAATAAAGGATCAGTCAAATTTAGCAGCGGAATTACAGTAGAAAGTCTGTAAAAAAATAAAATAATTTCGAGTATTTGGCGCAAAAAGACGAAAGCGTCAAACAATTTGACGAGCTGCATTTTTCCTCGGCAAAAGCAAACGATTTTAAAGTATCTGAAACCTGCTTTTTAGTAAGTGACTTTAGAATGCATGTAAATAGTATTTAAAGAATTTAAACTTAAACAATGAGAGAGTTTAATGCATAGATTTGTTCGTGTTACATATTTATGTTGTTTGTTGCTACAGTTACTTAATTTTATCAATGTAAAAATAGCTTCATATTGAAAAATGCATTTTCATACATTTAAGCCTATTTAAAAAAAGAAAGCCAGATAAAGAATGCTTCAATTATAAATTTCAATATCGGAGAAGTTTTTGTTTCCATAGCAACAAAATTGAATCGAGAGTACTCCATTGGACTTAATTTTGAGATTGAAACAATTTTAATTAATTTAAATGTTGTTTTAATTCATAAAATTTCACAGTTAACTTTCATTTTAAATATATATATATATATGACAAAATTAGAGTTAAAACAAACTAAAACTGACAAAACTAAAGTTATTTAAATTAAATTTATTTAAACAAGTTCAACATGAAACATTTCTACCTTAAAGTGTATTTGCCATAAAAAAGTACTTTTTGAAAATTTATTCCATCGGCAACCGGTGATAAATCGTCAAATAACGAAATGTTCATTATTTTTTTACGGACATACTATCGAGTTTCCTCCGAAATTTTTTTATAAACATATAGGGGAGACTAGGGACGGTTGACCATACGGAAGGCTTGACCCACCCATAATTTTTTATATTTAAAAGAATTTCAGAGTTTTATCAATAGGTGTCAACCAAAGCTACTTGAACACTCAAACAACAGTCTTCGTTTTATAGAGATAACCGAAATAGGTATAGAAAAATCAATTGTAAGGCGTTTTCAACCTAAAAGTGGTGTTGTTTAGAAATATTTTGTAAGCTTTTTTCAGATAAATTATATCATAGAAATTTAAGTAAGTAGGTTTAAAGTAATGCAGAGATATTGAGCTTTTATTCCATTCATAAAGATTGTTCAGTAGGTTAGGCTTCACAGAACATTGTGCTATTCTTTAGAAAAGGTCTATGTAGGGAGGCTTGATCCAGTCAATGTGAGGGGGGTTGACCAGATGCGCAAGGCTCCCTTAATGAAGTGGTTTTGGAAATCTTTTTATTATACACTGTGCATAAGGAAAAGTTAATGGTTATATATATAAAAGAATGCAAATTTATTCTGTAAAACTACAGTAAAGTGATGCGATGGAAGAAAAAAATTTCAAAACTGGCTAAAGAAAGATTTCACATCTTTCTTTAGTCATCATCTTTTGCCAGAATGTGGGAAAGTTGATAGGAAATTTTTTCCATTTAAGTATTACTTACAATAGGTAAATAGAAACAGGGGGAAAAACTAGAAAGGACTTAAAAGGATGAAAGCAGCAGTCTTAACCCTTTCAGGGGCAGTGGTATGTTTACAAAACCACTTAATTGTAATTCTGAAACGTCACAATGGCACCAAAATTTTGTTAAAATCTTTTCCATTTCACATATATGAGAAATATAGCCTTTTTCTTATTTCTAAATAAATTTGTTCTTAAATTCCGGCACCTGTCATTTATTTCAACATTATAGTACTAAAAGTACTTTGCTCCTTAAAGTTTTAAATCATGTTAATGATAAGTTAAGTGCTCATGCGTCTTCAAAAGATCATAGCTCAGCGAAATGAAGCCAGACTATGTGACAACTGGAGTTGTCTGGTCGAGTTTCACAAAAAATAGGACAAGGCACCAAAAAAAAAAAAAAGCGGTACAGTGGATCCTAAATCCGGACATAATAACATGAAACACTATGAAAACGGGGCCTGTCTCTTACAGAATACTGCCTTAACTCTTTAAGACCGAAGACCGGGAGATTTTTTGGCAGAAATTGAAAGTTTGGGCGGTTTCCTCTTATCGATAGGACCGTATTTGATTGAAAAAAAAAAAAATACCCCATGTCAGGCTATGCCAAGGGAGGACCCGCACAATTGTGCGGGTTCGGGCTTAATGCAGCCGTTTTTTGGGCTAAATCTACACAATTGTGTAGTTTGGGATTATGTGTGCAAATATCTAAAAATAAAAGTTTAAGCAAAAAAAGTTGTTGTCTATTGAGATAATTTTCATCAGCCACAATGAAAATGTTTGAAACAATTTTTGTTTTCGATAGACCACTACAATTTCATTTTCTGAGATGTGCTCAATGCTCGCACCCCTCCTAAGAGCCGTTGACAAATGGTGTGCCCTTCACTTCGTTTGGATTGTGCCTGATCCTTCAATTTTTTTTTTTTTTTTAGTTTTTCCAGCAGCGGTATTTTGTTGAAATACCGATCGAAGTACATAAAACTAGGTCTGAACCATAGTAAGGCCTACTGCAGGTCCTAAGCCAAGGTCCTTGTGGACTATGTCTGTACTTCCCCGCTGGTAAACTACAAAATTTAAAACTATCCCAGGTGATACTGTTACAACAGAGCGTGGTTTATTTTTTATAGGCTGCTTTACTGAAACAGAAAATTTTTCCTGATCTACTGTAAATTCAAGCAGACACTACGGAATCTGTCGAGCATTTGCTGAAGTTTCCATAATTTATTATTTATTTCTGGTGGTTTACTTGTTGTGTCGACAAAATGGAATGAATTTATCAAACTTAAAAATCTACCTCGTGACACGCATATAACTCATATAAAACTTATAAATCATATATGACATCTATAATTCAGAGCAAAAAATTTCAGTTCGTTACATGTGCATATTATATATCTAATGCTATCAATTTTTAAATAGAAATCATGAATATTTTAAATAGAAATCACGAATAGTACAAACCTATTTAAAATTAATCCTGTTTAAAAATGTAATTAATAAAAAATAAATTGCTAAAAACACAAGTTAAAAAAAAATCACTTAAAAATAAAAATTTTATGTATTAGAAATTGTACCCATTTTGGAAACGGTAAAACCCGGTTTGTTTTTTAAAATTTGTAAAGCCTAATTAAATTTATCAAAGACAAAATCTATTAAAATCATGAATAAAGTATATGAAAAGAAAAATTAAATCCAAGCAAACATTAAAAATCATATTTAAAAGAAATTACGACACTGCACTGTTAAAAATTTGCAGCATTCTGGCAGGTCATTTGACCGTTTTTTCCGAAAACGGTTACACAACCGTAATTTAACACTATTCTGATCATATTATTGGCCATTTTATGGTCAGAATATAGTTAAATTATGGTTATGAAACCGTTTTTTCAAAAAACGGTCGAATGACCTGCCAGAATGCTGCAAAATTTTTAACAGTGTGCATGCTTTTTGTCTATTGCTGTCAGATGATATAGTCTTTTTAAAAGCAGAAAATCTAACCCTGTATTTTAGTTGGTGCCCCCTAGTTGTGTCTTATCAGAACATCTGAAGCCAATTAACTCATATAAATGAGCAGATTTGGTTTTAAATCTCACAAAAACAGGAAAATAATCATTCTCTTGTACTTTAGTATCACCCGAACAATTGTGCGGGTCAGGGCTTAAAGGGTTAGGGGAGATGGGGGCACATGTGAACAGTTCGCATAAATATAGCTTTTTCTCATAACTGGATTAGTTTCGATAAACAAAAACCACTTAATATAGTAAACAGAACTTTCTTTTACACATGGTAATTTTTTTTAAATCACCTGTATAGTTCTTCTTACATTTTTTAATAATTTTATAGAATCAACAAATTGTTCACATGTGCCCCAGCAGCGGGGTAGTTGTGAACACACGTGGGGCACATGTGAACATAAGGAAAAAATATCCTTTAACGTGCTTTTTGTTCTTTTATTCATTTGTCATAGTAATCATTAATTATATTACCTTTTAAATTCACCATAAAGAGAAATATATATATATATATTTCTCTAGTTTCTGCTTGATATGTTTAAGCAAAAGATTATAAAATGAAAATAAGTAGATTTGGTGGGGAGAGGCTTAAATGATTCATTGAGTATTGTTGCAATAAAATAAAAAAATAAAGAAGCAATTTAAAAAAAGAAATTAAAACTTTTAAATTTTGGTTAAGGGTTTTTGTTTGGGGGAAATTTTAGGGAGGGGGCATTTACATACTATTTATCGGAAATCTGCCGAAATACGAAAGATTCTCACTCCTGTATTTGCCTTATTTTCTTGTAAATTATAGATAAAGAAGGGATTTTTAATGCTTAAAAAAATCTGGACTTCTTCTCTGGCTCTCTGGAAAAGCAACTTCTTTTGCTTTTGAAAGAGGGGGGTAAAATCGGGATTTTACGGTAGTTATCAGTTTAAAAATTTTACTTTCTTAAAATATTACTGGTATCTATCTCCATTCAAAGCATCATATACATAACTGTTTTAGAGATGGAAGTAAGCCATCATTGCAAGGTTAGAACAAATGTAAAGGAAAAATTTGCAAAGTTGTTCTAAGTAATTCTTTTGTATTAACAATGCATAAAAAATATTGTTGTAAACCGTTTAGTAAAATAATATATAACACTTATTGTATTTTAGAAAACATTAAATTTATTTAAAGTACAATTGAACGTAAGCGAGCGTGTTGTTCTTTATGTATTTGCTGAAAGATGTGTTTGTGGGAGTTTCAATACAAAATCAACTTTGTGTGAGAAAAATATCTTCTATTTCAGGAAAATTGTAGATAATGGAACTGACATTATCTCTCATTAAGTTAATGGAAAGAAACAGAATCACAGAATGATTATTGGAGTACTTATGAACTGTTCATATCTGCCCCAACTAGCCTGTTCACAAGTGCCCCACATTGCTGCTTCTGTTAAATTGATGAATCATTAACATTTCTCAAATTTAGAAGAAAAAGAATTTTATCAAAAATGTTTATTAGTATTCATAGTATATGGTAAAATACTCAAATTCAAATAAATGAATAAATAAATAAATTTATTCGCTTGTGAACTTGGAGCAATGATTTTACTTTTGAGATCTAAAAACAGTGTTTTGGCTACAGAGGACAAACAAAATGTCATAGAGCTTAAAAATTTTTTTACCATATGTCTACAGGTGCTATCATCTTTAGTAATTTTTTTCAAATAAAAAAGCTTATAATAACTATCGAAAAACTGCGATGTTCACATGTGCCCCGTGTTCACATGTGCCCCCATCTCCCCTATATGTTAAAATTCATTTCCCTGCTGTACAATTATACCTGCTCAAACACAATCCTGTTTAAAACAATTTTTTTTTCTTTTCTGACTTCCGATTGCGTCTCAACAGGTTTGTTTAAGCATCATATTAAAAAAAAATATTTTTTTTTTGTAATAATTAAAGCATGTAGCATAAAGCTATTTTACTTTTTTTAAACTGATTTCATTTCTCTTTACAAATATTGCAATATAAACCAAAGTAGGTCAAACCTCCCATATAGTGGGTCAAGCCTCCCATATGTGGGGAGCCCTGATCCATTATTTTTTTCATGATTAAAATCAATCATTTTTCAAATATCTTATATTTCACTTACGTAGCAATTTTATTTTGATAACTTATTGTATAACGAATAAAATGATATATAAAACTTTATTCTACGTCCAATATTTAAAAAATAAAAAATCATTTTGAAAAGAGAGGTCAACCCTCCCTAGTCTCTCCTATATCCTCATGAGAAGAATATTCTATAATTTTATCAGATTTTTCGGAGTATGCCTGTATGGAGACCTTCCTTGTAATAGTGTTATTACACATAAAAATTCCAAGCGACAAAAATCGCCTGGTACTCATCCTATTTCCCGCTTTTGAAAGCAATTTTTTTCGTTTTCCAAACATTTCATTGGCTGTTGGGAAAAAGGCTTTTCCATCACCAGATTTCCAAGCATTTGATTGGCCCTTACTGGCGATTCGCTGCATTTCAGGTTTCAAAGACAGAAGAAAGTTGCTTGCTTTCGATGCGACTCTCCTGGAGCCATAGGATGACATGAAGACGCTTGGAATTTGAAGCGACTTTGAACTCTCGTGTAATAGAACTTTAAGATAACTCAGTGAACGTCACTATGGCTGAGATCGGAACAAAGGTAAAGTGTGCACATGCGCATAAAAATAAAACCGGCCCCAACAGCCAATCAGTTAAAACAAAAATTTATACCTATTCAGAGTGAGTGGTAGTGACAGTATCTAGCTAAATAAAGTTGAAACTCACTGAGAGAGTTTGTGGAACTCTCTCACAGAGTTTAGCCGTCTGAGATATCTTAAATATCCGTTGCGAATCAGCCAGTAAAATTTCGGAAACCAGGGAGATTGGAGCACATAACCTCTTCTTTTCGCTTCGTCTGTGTGTATAGCTAAAACTGATTATATGGGAAACATGGATATATCTGAAATAAGTTTCTCGGCGGTATGTTTTTAAGTAAAATAATATTTAGCGTGGATACATACACGCATATGCGAAATTGCCGGCAAGTGACAAAATATCGAAAAATTTAGCGATGAAAATAATGCCAACACGTCTGTATAATTTCAATTTTATTAAGCTTTTCGATTTTATTAATTATGATATTTCATTTATAAACTGGGCTAATAAAGTTCTAAACCAATGTTTTAATTAAGAACTAAACTTAGTCTAAAATTTGTAAATTTTTATTTATGAGTGTCTCTCTATTCTAAAAAAAAGTAACTACCGCTGTCACCGCCGCCGCCGCCGCCGCCGCCGCCGCCGCCGCCGCCGGTTTTGATTTTTTTGTGACCGGAGGCTTTTCTTCGTTAATATTAACAAAAATAATGCATAGAAAAATATGAAAATCGGTGTTTTTATACAGAAATGTTTGATAAACACGCTGATGCAGACAGTTTTCAAATCGAAGAATTATTTTAAGAGTTATTTAATGCTAAAGTTGGACAAAATCGTTCCACTAAAAAAGTTTTATAGCAGCAAAAACTATACATGACAGTGTAATCATTTTTAGATCATTTTATGCGTTAAAATTTGCCGGAGTGCAGATTGCATTAATTTTTTTATTTTGACTCATTTTTTCAGGTTTTATTTCTATTTTAAATTCAAATTTTCAGCATTTCTAGAGATATTTTTTACAGATTTCAGAAAATTGTACTAATTTAAACTGTTGCCAACTGTATAAAAAGCGCAAGCAATAATGTTTGCTTCAAATTAAAAATTTATTTACACGTGACTATTATAAACAGGAAAAAAACTTTCAAATTATAATTAAATAATTACGTATAAAAAGCAGGAACTTATTAAAAATTACGTCATAAAAAGTATACACGCGAATTTTAAAAGAGAAAGGATATTGTAAAATAATAAATTCATTAACATGCGTTAGAAGTCTTAGGAGAAATTACGTCATATTTACGTCACATTATAGTTATTACATAAAATGAACACAAAATAATATTGCAAAAAAGTTTAAATTTAGAAATTGTGCTAGACATTTATTTGATATTTTGAGAATTAATTTAAAATGTCTCATTTAAAAGAACTTTCTTTTCGCTTTGTTAAAAAATACCAGGAGACAAAGACCCTGTTTATTTAATTCCTTTTATATTAGCTTATTTTGAAATGTTGTTACACGTGTATACGTCATCAAGTTATTTTTATTTCGACGTTTTATTTGTGTTTTTATTAATGCTGTACGAATTTATTTGTTCTTTCGTTATTTAAAATAAAAATTATATCAATTTGTATAATTTGGCGAGTGGTTTGGCGATTTATATAATTTGGCGAAATTGGTCGACAGGATAATCAAGTAGTACCGCAGCGGATTTGGCGTTAAAATTCCCCAATCAAAGAGAAATAAATAGAAATTCGTTTATAGGGAGATCGCCACTGTTTTTTAAATTATAATTCAATCTTTCGAAATCTTTTTAAAGCCGATCAAATTAGCGTGCATTTAGAGTCTGCGGTGTCTGGACGGGGGTTGGCGAGCGTAGCTCGTAGGGGGCCGAGCCCCCTAGTTTATTTTAAAATTCTAAATAGTTATGCATTTTTTATAGTTTGGATCATGAAATTCGTCACGTTGTTCAACTTTTTATTAGTCAGCATGATCATTCTTTCTTATACATCTTTGAGTGGTGCTTTAGCATGCAGAACTTGTGGAATTCCTTTTTTCTACACCATATGCTGTTCATTTTTTCAAAGGTGTTGCGACAGGATAACATCAGGTAACAAAATTTAAACTCTTTTAACTAATCAATTTAAAATTTTAGAATCTACATAGATAAGAAAATGATAATTTTTTTTAAAAAGCCAAGAAAAATATTTCATTATTTAACCATCCGCTTACCAGACGGGTCCATTGGATACATCTGGTAGGCGGAGGGTTAAATATTTTATGAAACTTTCATGGTATTTCAAGAGAATTCCCCAAGAAAGGGGTGACGTTTATGGATATAAAAGTAAGAAAATTACAAAGCCGTCTTTAGGGAGGAATCCTTTTGTGGCAAAACATTCTGAAAATATTTGTTCAAAGATTCCAACAATTACTGATTTCTAGTAATTCTTGCGATTTCTGAAAGACATTTTCTTCAGTGGTAAAAACATTTTCAGTAAGTTTTCTCTGTCAATCCATAATGGTTTGGTTCATCAAAAACCGCAACAATTATTCAAAACCTGTAAATGTTGATGTCTTTGCTGGTTTACTCTTAAAGAAGCAGGGCGAAGTTTCATGTCCGAAATGTGCATTGATTATTATTATTATTTTTATTTTTATGGGTTACTTACTTTCATATTTATGAAAGAATTGTTTTACTTGATTGTAATTTGGAATCGATAAATTATTTTTTTTGTTTGCCATTTTTATTGTGCCACAGCAGAAGGACCTATGACTATCTCTGTAGATTTTTGCATCCGGAAGCTCTTGGTAAAGCAAAAGCACACCTGATTATATGGGACTGATTATATGGGACTGGAAAAACTGGGTTTACGGCTGAGGGTCCGACATTACCTGTGAGTGCCTTTACAGCCAAAGCTCATGGGGTACTCAAAAGTGTGATCCCCGAATCACGCGACTTAATCCTTGAGTATCTGAGTTTTGCTGTTGTAGTGGCCATTCGTCCAATGGTGTGTTTGTGGCGTAAGGAAGAGTGATGCAAGCTGGGCGGAATCATGCATTTTCATGTGCTCTTCCTTGGCCGGTAGCACGTTCCATGACGTCACCATACTGGCTCACGCCAGTCCCGGTTGACATGATGCGCATAAGAGCTCTTCAGAACTTAAATTGGCGGGGTGATTTAGCTTAAGGTATCTTCGTTTTACCATTTTTATTTAAACATGTATGTATTTTTTCACCTGCCACTCCATTAAATAGTTAACACAAATTACTTAAAAAAAAATAAATAAAAACCTTAGCATGAACGTCGTGACGAGCCTCGTTTCCAGAATTTTTAATCTTCCATCATCAATTTTTTAAAATAGAAATTTTTGTCTAATTTAATCGCAGAAATGCTTTGATTAAATAAACAAAATTTTCAATTAAAAAGTTACTGGGTGGAATAATGAAGGATTCTGAGCACTTTATAAGTTACATATACGCGATCCTTGTCGCGAAAAGATCAATATGGCTGATACAATAGGGTATATCATTCATTTTCAGATAGTTCTAACTGTGGCAATGATTCTTTTAGAGCAGCGTTTAAATTATGGGTACGGTTCACAAACTATGAGCGGGTAGTGACTCGCCATTTGGTCGCAGGGGATGTTTTGGTTCGTCACAGAATGATTGACAAGTTCTTCAAAGATATACTATCTATTTTATCTGCTTTAAATATATAACACACACAATGTTTCATCTTTAAAGTAAAAAATCGTTAAGGATTACAGAAAGGATTTCATGAAAAGTATCATATTAAAGATTAACATATTTTAACCCTCTTGATTTTTAGACTGTCTCAAGAACGATTCATGTACAAAAAATGTGAGACGCATGGATTTAAAAATTAAGACTTAGATTTAATAGTTTCTGGTCTAATGAATAACTTCATACTTAAAAGGTATCAAATTTATCTGTTTTTAGAGAGATAATTATTTGAATATAGCCTAATCTACACAATTATAAAGTTTTAGCCAGAGATATTTTTAAATCGGTTAATTTATCTTTATCACTAATTGGCTCTCTAATTTACTCCACTAATTGTCTTCAAAATTAAATAATATCTCGAAGCAGAAATCTTGATTTATAATTTTAGCATCTCCATCCGCCTTAGTCACGGAGAGAAACTCGAACGATAATGTTAATCCTATGGGAACGTTGTTTACATATTGGTCTTTCTCATTTTAATATTTTAAAATGATTTTTTTTCATAGGATACCTGAAGTCGATATCTTTTATTATGCACCTGTACCTTTTCGATTTTGGTTACGATTTTTTTTTATATGAGGAGAGTTCCATTTTCAGAAACGGCTCAAAAATTAAAGTTTCTGCATATAATAAACATTAACTAAAATCGAAAAAGTACAAACGCACAGTCTAAGTTATCGACTATGCAAAAAGTAATCATTTAAAAATATTAAAATGAGAGCGAGAAATCTGTAAACAATGCTCCCGTAGTATTAACATTATTTTTATTTCTTTGCGGGACTTTGTTTTTATAAATGCTTCTTTAAACCTCGAAAATATATTGGTTTCTGAGGTTTCTAATGATAAAGAACGCATTTCGGAAATCGTGCGTAACTCGGAAGAGATTACTGCATATATAACAAGGTTGGCACACTCCTTGGAATTTCCATGGAGACTGGCACCACTATTCATGATAAGAGAACTTCTATTTAATATTTTAAACACATAATTTATGAGCACCTCATTTATTCACAGTATTTGCGTTTTTTTTTCCGAAGTTAAATAAGGCGAAAAAAAAAAAATTAGAAATTTGTGGTAGAAGTATGCGAACCCTGATATAAGTACGTGGTTATGTAATATTTTTTTAAATGATGATAAAAAAAAAAAGACAATCTTACTATCAAAGATTAAAAGCACCGCGTGATCAATGCAAAGAGGCCGACAGTTGAAAATCATTCAATGATGCGCCTATTCGAAGCTTAAGGAAGGGGAATGAGCGATTTACAGTGAAATTTATGCTTTGTTATATCTGTTGTATGAGAGGTATTGCATTGTCCCGGAGCAGATGAACATTCACATCGGAATCGATCGTTTTTAGGACCGATGTGCAGCTTCAATCTACTCCAAAAATTAACATTACTATACTGAATTATGTGTGCGTGATGCAAAAGAAAATTGTGCTACAAAATACCCCGTAAATCCTCAAAAATATTAACTGGATTTTTTTCAATTTTTATTTTCAGAGAAAGTTTTACTTTTGTACGATATTCCACACTGAATCGCTTAGTTTCCCTTTCTTCACAACCATTTTAAAAACAACTTACGCCATTTATATCCATACTCGAGATCCCGATAGCATATCACATCCAAACTGTACATTCAATCTGTACCGAATTTCAATAGGTTTGACATCTTTATTTGTTTAAAGTTTTACAAGTATACTTTGTGTAACCGCACTAGGTATTTTGTGTTTATTCATAATGTTAGAGACAAATGAATGTATGAAAAATAAAATGATGCCAAACATTGTTTTAGAAATCAATCAACTTATCATAATTGTCATAACAACAAGCATTATTTTTTAAAATGATTTTTATTGTTTTTAAAAAAGTTTCCTTTATATTTGATCCACCTTTGCAGGTAGAAAAAAATGATTTCTGAGCTATTTCTTTTATTACTAGGGGGCTCTGCCCCCGACGAGCTTCGCTCGTCAACTCCCGTTCAGACATCGCAGACTCTAAAAGTACGCTAATTTGATCGGCTTTAAAAAGATTTCGGAAGATTGAATTATAATTTAAAAAACAGTGGCAATCTCCCTATAAACGGATTTCTATTCATTTCTCTTTGAATGGGGAATTTTAAGGCCAAATCCGCTGCGGTACTACTTGATGAACCCGTCGACCAATTTTGCCAAATTATATAAATCGCCAAAGCACTCGCCAATTATATAAATTGACATAATTTTTATTTTAAATAACGAAAGAACAAATAAATTAGTGCAACATTAATAAAAATACAAATAAAACGTCGAAATAAAAATAACTTGATGACATAGACACGTGTAACTTGCTTAAAGTCAAGTTAATGTGACATTTACGATCAACCATTATTGGCATTTAATCTTATAGTTTGGCGAATGATAGAGTTTTGGTCGACGGGATAACTAAGTAGTACCAAAAATACATATGTCAATCGCTATTTTCGTCTTTGACGTAGACACGTGTAACAACATTTCAAAATAAGCTAATATAAAAGGAATTAAGTAAACAGAGTCTTTGTCTCCCGGTATTTTCTAACAAAGCGAAAAGAAAGTTCTTTTAAATAAGACTTTTTAAATTAATCGTTTTTAATCTGACGTAATTTTGACCAAACTATTCTTTCTCTTTTTAATATTCACGTGAAAATGCTTGTTTTAGAAATGAAATATTATTTGCGCTTTCCTAACAAAAATAGTTGAAAAGTATCCGCTGAAAATATCAAATAAATGTCTAGCGCAATTTCTGAATTTAAACCTTTTTGCAATATTATTTTGTATTCATTTTATGTAATAACTGTAATGTGACGTAAATATGACGTAATTTCTCCTATTTAAGACTTCTAACGCATGCTAATAAATTTATTATTTTACAAATTCCTTTCTCTCTTAAAATTCACGTGTAATTATAGTTTTTATGACGTAATTTTTAATAAGTTCCTGCTTTTTGTACATAATTATTTAATTCTGATTCCAAATGTTTTTTTCTGTTTATAATAGTCACGTGTAAATAAATTTTTAATTTATTTACAAGTATAAATATTTTTTTTTTTGAAGCAAACATTATTATTTCCACTGTTTATACAGTTGGCAACAGTTTAAATTAATATCACTTTCTAAAATCTGTAAAAAATATCTCTAGAAATGCTGAAAATTTGAATTTAAAATAGAAATAAAACCTCAAAAAATTAGTCAAATTAAAAAAAGAAAAACAGTCTGCACATCGGGAACTTCAAACGTTTAAAATGATCTAAAAATAATTAAATTCCTATGAATAGTTTTTGCTCCTATAAAACTTTTTTAGTGGAACGATTTTGTCCAACTTTAGCATTAAATATCTCTTAAAATAATTCTTCGATTTGAAAACTGTCTGCCTCAGCGTGTTCATCAAACATATCTGTATCATACTACCGATTTTCATATTTTTGTATGCTGCATTATTTTTCTTAATATTAACGAAGAAAAACCTCCAGTCACAAAAAATTCAAAACCGGCGGCGGTGACAGCGGTAGTTACTTTTTTTTAGAATAGAGAGATTCGAAGAGTACAAAACAAATATAACTAATAAAGTTAAAGCTAATAATAATGTAGAGTTGTTTACTTTCTGAAGACAAATGATTTAAATACGAAATCAAAATGGCCCGAAGAATCAAACAATTGCGTCTTCGTATCATTTGTTTTGCTTTGATTTTATTTTTAATTTCATCATTTATAAGGAGGAAAAATCAATTTTGATTTCTATTATTAAATTAAGGGCGAATTGGGATTTTAATGTGTACATGGTTTGGAATGCAGCAAAAAAGTATACATAAAGTTAAATTATATCTAACAAAAACATAGCTGTGAAAAAAGGGAGCCAAGTTCTGTAAAGACAATGGCAAGAACAGAAGTGATATCTAAGTGGGTGCCAAGTTCAAATAAAATTCACCCAAACTTACCTACTGAAGTATTATAGCATTTTTTAAATTGTTTAGAAATAAAAATTATTGATAGCATATTAATAATAAATCTAGAACTTGGCAAGTTTTTACCTACAAGTCATTTATTTTTATTAATGACATTATTATATCTAAACTTGTTATTTCATATTTGGAAGCCTTCATTTGAGTGAGCTCCTTCCCCTTGAAGGATGGTGGGATAAAATATATCCCACCTAAATTTAACTGCAAAATGCTACATTGACACTAGAATTCAGGACTAAAAAGTTTAATTTTATTAAATACGTGAAAAGAAGCTTTTACCCATTTTGAAATAAATTTGTTTTTAAATTCTGGTGTGATTGAATCATTTCAGCATGTCACGAATAAAAGCTCTTTGCCCCTGAAGGGTTAAAGAGGTGCAGTCTCTAGAGGGATGACCAAGAACAAGCATAAAGGTATCTGTCTCTTTCTCAGGCCTTTTAGTCTGTTTGCATTGAGGTTTCCGAAGGGTGGGTGCTAGAGTGATAACCAAAGACGAGCGGGAATGTATTTGTGTATTTATTGGTTTATCAAATTTTTAATATGAGTCATTTGTTTATAATAATAACTATATTAATTTTTTTATAATGACATTGTTGTTAATATTAACATCATCATTTTATTAAGACACGAAATTGATAGGCATAACATTTATCAAAAACTTGCCAAGTTCTAGATTTATTATTTATATGCTATCAATAATTTTTATTTCTAAACAATTTAAAAAATGCTATAATACTTCAGTAGCTAAGTTTGGGTGAATTTTATTTGAACTTGGCACCCACTTAGATATCACTTCTTTTCTTGCCATTGTCTTTACAGAACTTGGCTCCCTTTTTTCACAGCTATGTTTTTGTTAGATATCATTACTTTTTGTACAGTTACAATATATTTAGACACTTTACTTAATGTTTTTTAATGTGTTTACATGAGACTATTTTATTCGCCAAGCAACATTCAATTTTAATTTAAATTTCCTACAACAAACTATTTGGCTGTCAATTTGCGGCAGAAATCTATATTTTAATACTGCTACACTGAATGCATGTTTTAAAACGAAATGTATTGATTCGAAATTTTTATTGTTTCTGAAACAACAATTCCTATTAAATTCCTATGTTAAATTTTCCTATTCAATTTTCCAATTAAATATCCTATAGCGGGGCCTGCTTTTTTGTACTGAAAGTGAAAAATAAAGCTATGTGCTTATGCCACACTATGTATCATTCATCCATGGGTGCGGGCAAAGAGGCTGTGCAGAGGAAGGACATTGCCCCTCCCTGGATTTTCAAATTTAATTAACTAAATAAACTTTTCTCTGATGATTTTGAAAATAACAAGTGGGTAAGTGTGATCACAGATCGCACAGAGGGTTTCGTTTAATATTCCTTTCAAAACACTTTATCCTTTTGAAAAATCTGTTAGTTCCACATTTCGCAACCAGGGGTGCACTCTATTCTAAACAAACCTCTATCCGAATGAAACTCCGTTTTACATGCTATCCGTAGATATTTTAGTCGAGGGGATTGAGCCTATGGCACCCGAGATAAGTAGGCGCCTCTGGCGATAAAAAGTGGAACTAAAATATGCAAGACTATGGTGCATAATATAAAAGAATGGTCAAAGGGGTGTCGGCAAAAGTTGGAAAAGTGCTCCCCCGCGTGAAAAGGGCGGAGGTTAGAAAAAATGCTTAAAATACACAAGTTAGAGCCCGGAGGAGTAAATAATATAAGACTTTTTGAAAATTTTATGATTTGTCGTGTGGTCTGAGGTATTCAGCTATACGTATCAAAAAAGTAATGTCTCCAACTTAATTAATGACTCCCTTAGAAAGAATTGCTTAAAATACATATGTGGTAGCTCAAAGGGTTAAGCATAAGACTTTTTCAAGATTTTATGATTTGTCGCCTGGCCTTAGGTGTTCTGCTATAAGTATGCAAAATTTCAAATCTGCAAGGGGCTCAGGTAGAAAGAATTGCTTAAAATACGCATGTGGAGGCCCAAAGGGTTGAATGTACGACTTTTTCAAAATTTTATGATTTCTCGTTTGATGTGAGGTGTTCAGCTATAAGTATGCAAAATTTCACGCCTCCAACCTAATTAGAGGCTCACTTAGAAAGGATTGTTTAAAATACACATGTGAGACCGCAAAGGGTTAAACTTACAACTTTTTCAAAATTTTATGATTTGTTATTTGATGTGAGGTGTTCAGCTGTAAATATGCAAAATTTCACGCCTCCAATATGTATAGTTTCTGAGAACGGGCTCTGTGACGGACAGAATATCTCAATTTGTTGATTTTCTGTAAGCAAGTAAACCCAGATAAACCCCCAGTAAGTAGATAGGTTTACAATGGAAGTCTATGGGAATTTGGCGAAATATTAGAGGTATCGACAAGGTGGCGTCACTTTTGGCGGCTGATTTTGGTCGCCAAATTTGGCGATATATCGCCATGTTGGCGAGAAACTTGGCGGTATTTGGCGACAGAACAGCGTCCCCTCCTACGGCAAATTAAAATTTCGCCTAATAGACGCAATGGTAAAGTAAAAATGGGCACCCCTAGGTGGGTAATTCATCGATTTTCACATTTTTTTTTTTTTTCCTTAGTTTTATAGTGTAAACGAACTTCGCACCAAATTTGAAGTCTGTAGCTGCAGTAGATATACGAGATCTTTTTGATGAGTGAGTGAGTCAGTCAGTCAGTCAGTGGTAAAATTATCGATTATCAGACATTTTCAAATGTCATTATCTCGGAAACTAATTATGCGTTACTTATAAAATTTTGGATTTTAGGTAATTAGGGTGGCCTTACTACCCATTTCGTATAACAAGTACGTAGGTCTCATAGATTTTCAGTTGTAGAGCATTGAAATTTGATGAAAACAGCTCGAAATGGTTCGTGTAAATAACACACGGCTATGTCAGGCGAACTTGGCTGACACACTGCCGTGTGTCTAGATAGATGAAAGAACTTTACTTCAACGAGCTAATGAAATTTATTGTAATAATTTAAAACGCAAAATAAGAAACTACATGTGACTGATGCCTCTAAATTCCGTATGTATCTGTGTACAGTAATTTACTGTTTCTATTCTTTTCATTAAAAAAAAAAAAAGTTTATGAGTTTATCTCTGTACATGTTGTGATGAAAAATTTTATTTTCTAAAATCAATGTCAATAAGGTAAACATTACTTTTGAAAATTAAATTTGAAAATAAAATAATATTTTAGTACAAGAATGATGCGTTAATATTGCCATTATAAGCACAAACTTTAAAATGTTTTTTTTTTAATATTTTGTATAATAATTTTAAAACTTTTTTTAGTCGTCACAGGAAAGTAATTTAATATGAAAACTTTTTACAATAATAAAACTTTTTTTTTTCATCACAGGAAAGCATTTTAAAATGAAAATTTTTTACAGCATTAATAACGTTGTTATTTAGAGTTATTTAAAACAAAATATTTTGTAAAGGATTCTAATTTTTCCCCCTTCATGACAAAATATGTTATAGTAATTCTTTTAACGATAATATTTTTGTTACACGTAGATACTATAAAAAATACATATGCTGATTCTCTAAATATAGTGCATTTAAAAAAATGAATTCATTCAATTTTTTCGGCACTGCAAGAATTTAAACGAGACATTGTCTTAAACTATACGTAAAGTGCGTAATTAAAAAAAAAATATTTGGTTAAAGAGCTTACACTTTAGGAATATTTCCATTTTCAGATACATACATCTTATTATCTTACAACAATATTTGTTTCTTAAATACATATTTTTGTTTCTTATTACATACACATGAAAAAAAAAAATACCTTGAAAAGTTTCTAAACTTTTACTACACATTACTGTGATACTTATTTTATTTTATTTTTATTTTTAGGGTTTCTTACTTAAAAAGTAAAAACGGAACCATTATAAGATCATTCCTGTGTCTGTCTGTCACAGCCATTTTACTCGTAAACTATGAAACGTGGAAAGTTCAAATTGAAGGAAGTAATAAAGACTATTGACCCACATATTTACAGATTATTAAACATTCAAAAATATATTTAGGGAAAATATAGAGGGGCTAATTAAGTTACTCGAAAAAAAAATCTTTTCTCTGTATATAGTGTGAAAGCTTTCGTAACGCTGAACTCAAAAGTACATTTCTTTTAATTTTAGGTATTATATTTTCAGAAATATCGTCGAAATGTAAAGCAAAAATATGTTCCCCTCCCTCAATTTCCGAATCTACTGAAACTAAAATTATGAAAAAAATTATGGGCAATAGACGTTAATTTAATTTTCGCAGGAAAACTATAGAGATTATACTAGGTCACATAGTTTTGCTTAGAAAAGCGCATTTTTCCGTTACACACAAATTTCGATTTGCTGGCATTCAGCATAGGTGCTGGGGAGAGCTGAAGATACCTATCGTAGCAGAAGTATAAAAGCCTGGTTTATAATGATTTTCGAAAAACAATCGCTAATAATTAGCCGAGATATTAACCCTTAAAAACACGGACGGTTTCGGCATACATAATGATAGGGACGGCGTACTCTTTGTACTATCGGCTTTTAAAGGCCTAGCTAATAACTTTTAATGATATATTTGTGTAATATAATGCTCATTAGCAGTATAAAAGCAGGTTCGGTTACTTAAATCGAATTCGTGGTAACAGAAGGTCTCCAACCTTGCAAAGAAGATCCCTCTTTGGATGGAGAGGTTGAGTACATGGGAAGCACTGCCCTTGTGAGCTCCAGAATGTCTGGCTAATTTCTCCGAAACCAGGTAAGCTAGAGCTATAATACTGATCTCTTTCTTTTCGTAACCTCGAGCTGTAGATTATGGTACCTCAATTGTCGAACTCTGTTCAGTGGTTATAAAGTTTTAGGCATTTAAATATCTTAATCTCGATCCGTATTGTTTTCAGCATTGGCCTTGACCTTCTGAATTTCGACAAACTTCCCGAGCTTAAGAATAGCCTTTACCAATATATAAAATGAAACCTATTAAATTTTTTATGTATATTACGTCAAGTTGATCACTTTGACATATAAAACATGTATTTTTGTCGATAATTAAGTGAACTATGTAAATTATAATAATGGATGCTGTCGAGCTTTCACTTGCCATCTTCGATGGAATGTTGAAACTGTGTTGTGTTTGCATACATTTTAAATATATTTACGGAACTCACCTTCATTTATTTTTGTTTTTTTTACGTGTAAAAATGTATAACCTTTCTTACGGTATGTGTTTTATAAGGTTTTATTCAGTAATTAACTTTTGGTGAGTGTTCGAATAGACCCCATACGTGTATTTTTTAGTTTCACTTTACTTTAGTGTGACCCATAGACATTTCATTAGCGTGTTTACATTTTTAACAAATCTCAAGAGATGTCAAACTATCTTTATTTCAACCAACAAACTACTTTTATGGGAAATTTAAACTGTTTTCCCAGTCCCGTCGCGTATCTTCTCTTGCTAGGAGGTTTTAAAGTATTTTTTTTTGTTGTTGTTTATAAAGAGCTCTTTTGTGAGTCGATGGTTCGCAGCCGTCCCAGGGTCACTTTGCTGTGTTTGTCGTGCGCTAGTGGCGCCATCTAGTTTGGCTATAAATTTTTTAATGCGTTGGGTTTAATGAATTTACTCATAAATAATAATTTTTTTTTTTTTTTTTTTTTTTTTTTTACGGAAATGTTTAGTTTCTTTCACTTTTAATATCGAGTAATCTTCGTCGCCTACTCATTATATGGTGTAATATACATATTATAAATTATATGCAAATGTTTCTGTGATTATAAACTGAGTTTATGTTTTTAGGAAATTTTTTGCCGTTCTTACTCAGTCAGAAAGTTGTACAATAATGAGTTGTATTAGTCTTTATCTGTATTTATTATATCTTTAGCTATTTTTTCTAATAAGAGTAATGCTTCAAAATACTTAGAATGTAAATAGGATGCTACATTATGTTTATTAGTTTTTTTTTTCTTCTTCTTCTTTTCTTTATAATGTTATTATTTCTTCACATTTTGTGATGTACCCCATTTGTTCAAAATCATGTTTTCTTTTTCACATTATTTACAACCACAATGTGTCTTGTTATGTTTTTTGTCCTCCCCCCCCCCTTTAATTAAGGTATCGTTAAACTGTCAACTTTAGTTATCATATTTATTTTTAATGACTGTTAATCTTTTTTCCATCCCCCTCGCCTTTTCATTCTAAAATATACATGCAAAATTCTAATGAACTTGTACAAGTACTGCTATTGCTTCTAAATTCTTTTTTTTTCCCTCTTTTCCCCTATTATTATTTATTTATTTTTCTAATACTAGTTAAAAATATGGACAGGCACGTAGTCGTTGAAGAGGCTTAAGTCTCCCCCCCCCCTTTTTTTAATATAGGACGCTTATCCTGATCTAAAATTCTCTTTAGCTCTACTAAAAACTTTTCGCAACTAAATTAACATAAGCTCTCCCACTTTAACACAAAGGCTTTATTTTATTTATTTATTATTATTATTTTTTTAAATATTTTTTTTAACTAATTTATTATTATTACCATTATTTTTTTTTACCTTAACCTCGCATAAACTGTCTTAAAGATCTGTAATGTCTGCTTTTAGCTTCTAAAATATTAATTTATAGCAATAATATTAATGTTAATTTTGTTCTTTTATTTATTTATTTATTTATTTATTTTTTAACTGTTAATATTAATTAGCATAAGCGTTTATTCTTTCTTGACATTGTTTTAATTTTTTTAATTATTTTGTTTATTCTTTTAGTTTGTATTGAAAGCAATTATTTGTCTCTCCCCCCCTTTTTTTTCCACCTTAACTTGTCGTTTTACTGATTAATCGCATAGTATTAACTCTGATGGTTTCATGATAACTCTCTACTTGCAGTCTACGAGAGTTTCGACTGCCACTGAGAATTCTTACCCTAAAAATTAAGAACAAATACGAAATTATTCCGACTTCCGCGCACTTGCGTGTAAGGCATTTTGACTTTTGGAGGGCTGCGATTTATCGGCTGGTCTTATCTTTATCTTTATATATATATTTTTAAAGCCTATCCCATAGCCTAAACTTTGTAAGTAACTCTTTTCTATAAAGTTCATAGAATTGTTCCCCCCCCCCCACTTCTGTTGCAGTTTTAAAAATTGTTAAATTTTTGTTCTGCTAATAATTTTATTTTCATGCCTTTACCGGAAGTTTTTTTTTTTTTTTAAATAATTTATTTTTTCCACCTTTTTTTTTTTTTTTTAAAGGATTAGCGTATTAGTTTGTATGGCTTTTATTTATTTATTTTTTTATTAGCCACTTTTAATGTCCATTTTTCTGCAACAGTTCCTTGAGGGACATTTTTTTTTCTCTCTCTTTTTGGAGTAGTCAATATTATTTTCTGGAGTCTTGAACACTCACAATAAATTAAAGTTCTATAACATCAGTTTCTTTTTTTTTTTTTTTTTTAATATTTATTTATTCAATGTATTGTTATTTTTACAATCTCGTTTCAGTAAACTCGGGAAGTATTTCACAATTGAGTGTATCCCCCCCCCCCTCTCATTTCGGCATAAATTTCTGTCTTTATTTTATTTTATTTTATTTATTTTTAATTTATTCTACAAAATTAATCTTCCCATTTTTGATTTAATTTTATCTTAGTCATTTTCGTTGATTTCGATCACCGGTTTTTGCTTTACACTTATCTATTATTCCTTTCTTTCAAAGAGATCAGAGTTGTTCTCTAGTGATGCCTGGTTGTAATTTTCTGAGAGTACTTTTTATTGATAAATTGTGATTATATAAGTAGCTGTAGTGAGAGAAAGTAAGAAGTTTGCGCTTTTAAATAAAGTAAAGAAATAAAATGTTGGCAAAGGGCACTCCAAATAACTCATTAGTCGTTCAAAATTCCTATTCAGAGTCTGGAACCGACAATTCATCTAACAACGACGGAAATAAGATTGTTGATGGTACACAAGTGGAGTTATCAACAGAAAATCATAACCAACTAGCGAGTTCTGAAATAACTGACGGGTTAAGCTTAGAACATTCAATGCCACTTCGTTCACAACGAATTAGAGATCTGCGAAATAATTCAAATGAGCAATCTCAAAAATCACCAAAAATAACCAAATGTTCACCATTAAAAGGCGAAGAATTGATTCCTTATGACGAACAGAAGGCATCCCAAATGACAACAGAGGTACTCATAAATCAGATGTATTGTCATTTAAAAGAACATGAAAAAGATAGTAAAGATTATGCTCAGTTATACCGAGATCATCTAAAGCAGAGAGCACATAATTGTGAAACTCAATTGGAGAAATTAAGAAAACAAAAAATCATAGAAGAGCAGCAGGACATGACGCAGCTAAAAGAAAGTGTGGATCAGATAAATGAACAATTGCAGCAGCTCAAAGCCCAGGCCCAGGACAAAACAACAAAAGACAAACTGACCCCAATCATAAAAAACCTTAAGGAAGTACGGCAGATATTAAATAATAAGGCTATGGAAGTAACGGCATTTAAAGCCATCATAGACAGCCAGAAAGAATACATAAATTATATGGAAAATTCAAGATCTGAAAAAGAAGCGCAAATGCTTAACGATATGCAATTCCTTTTAGAAGAACACCAAAGCAAAATTAAAAAGCATTTAGAGCAACAAACAAAGGCCATACAAGAAGCTCTACAAAAATCAGCAACCAATGTGACACAAGCTTCAGACATGCCACAACGTGATGACCAGCAGAATTTCACATTTGCTGAAATGGCGAACTTTCCACCATTGCCAAGAGACCGCCCATCAATTGTAATAAACCCGAAGAGTAATGAAGTAACACTTCCCATAATGAAAAAGATGTTAAACAATCTAAATATGCAAGACTTGCCAAAAATGGATTGTCAATCGACAAGACATAACAAAAACATAGTAACCTGTAATGACAAACAAGATATAGAAACAATAAAGAGCAAATTAGCAGAGGTGGAAGATATAGCAGAACTCATGGAAATAAAGGAACAGCATCCTAAAATGGCGAGGATAATAATCTTTGGTGCCCCAGAAGCCCCCCTAACACTAAAATCACATGGTAAAGCTAGTGGAAATAAAAAAGAAACGGATGTCGAACAACTCGACTTATACAAACAACAAATAGTTGATCCAGCACTACAACGTAGTCTAAAAAGAAAATCTGTAAACTATAAAATAATAAAAGTTCTCAAAGGACGTCAAGGACAGGCAGCCTCCCATTTAGTGCTGCAACTTGCAGAAAGAGATGCCATAATCTTGTTGTCTCAGAAGATTTGTATCGGCTTCAACAGATGTACTGTAAAACGCTACATTTCGATACAGCGCTGTTTCAATTGTCAATTAATCGGGCACACATCTAGAAATTGCCCAAACGAAGAAGCGTGTTCGAACTGTGGTGGTAACCATAATGCGACAGACTGCACAACACGTAAATATAACTGTGTTAACTGTAGACTCATAGTAAATAGACATGGAGGTGATTATAGGAAGGCTGGCGTCTACACCCAACACCCAGCCTACGATCGCCAATGCGGCACTTATTTAAAGAAAAAAGCAGAGGCCTTGGCATCACGAAATCATAAAGGCAAATATTCAAGCTAATCCAGCCTAATCTACAACAGGAACTTCCGCCATTAAACTCAGTAAAATTCTTGCAAATCAACCTCAACCACTGCAAGGTTGCTAACACTGTAGCTGGGCGGCATATGGAGGAGAACTCCATAGATATCGCGCTGCTACCAGATGCCTACTGCGGTGGGGGAGGAGTTTTGCTTGGATTTCCAACCACCTGGAAGATTTTTCCCTCTAAAAAGCAATCCGCGCACTTGATAGTTGGGAATACTAGTCTGATTATAAATCATCTTTTCACGGGTGACCATTGTATTTTTATTTCCATAACCTCGGCGGAAGGTGAGTTCATTATCGGCTCAAACTATATTGCACCTTCACTTGACTTGGATAACTCACTACAAGAGTGGCAGCACCTAATTACTCAAAGAAGACCTTTTTTATGTGGTGGTGATTTTAATGCGAACTCTCCGCTCTGGGGAAGTCCCAGAGAGGACGCTAGGGTGAGAGTTTCATTGAATGTCTCGTCACTAACAACCTCGCAATCTCTAATATTGACAACCGTAAACATACATTCATTAAAAGAAATAAATCGGGCACAATCGTGGCAAAAGGATTCCCAGACCATACTCTTGTTAATCCTATTGCACTTACTTTTATTCGTAACTGGCAAGTTGTTGATATACACACATTTTCTGATCATAAGTTCATTGAATTTTCTCTTCAAACTACTCCTCTTTTAGTCACGCAACGCAGATACAATACAAAATTTGGAAATTATAAAAAATTTGATAAAATTCTAAAATCTAAACGAAACACGCTTAATTTAACTTTGAATTCTATAACTAACACAGAAGAGCTTAATATATTTACAGAATTGCTAATAGACACAATAAAAACGGCGATAAGAGCCACCTTCCGCCTTAAAAATCTTCGCAAAGCACCTGTTTTTACATTTTGGTCTCCGGAATTAAAATCAAAACGTAATTTACTAACAGCTTTGCGTAAAAAACTTAAAAATTTGAAACAGCTAAATTCACCCCCTGAAATCATCCAACAATTCAAATCCTCATACAACAACAAGCTGCCATTTACAAACGGTCTATTCTTGATGCCAAAAGCGCAGCTTGGAGGTCCTTTTGTTCGCACCAGAAGAATCCCTTTGGTGTTGCACAAAAATTCTTTTCTGGGAAGTTCTTCACTCCGGATGAAATCCTCCTAGAGCGGCCTTCGGGCTTCTCGTCGAAACGTAATAATCTCGAATTCCTTACCAAACATCTTTTTGGTGAAACAGTCTATCCTAACCATAATAATCTTGACATTAAATTTTCGAATTACTCTGATAAACCTTTTTCTAATGCGGAACTTCGCGCCACACTTGGCAAATTCAAGGATAACAAAGCTCCTGGTGCTGACTCTATTGATTTCCGAATTCTCAAACGTTCCTTTAATATATTACCAGAGATTTTTACCCAATGGGCCAATCTCTGTCTTTCTTTCCATTATTTTCCTCTAACTTTGAGACAAGGGGAAGTAGTATATTTCCTTAAGCAAGGGAAGACTCCCTCTGAACCCAGCTCTTATCGCCCGATCTGCCTGCTTCCGGTGTTAGGTAAATTAATAGAAAAATTAATAGCTAAACGTCTTATTATTTTCCTCGAATCAAACAAGTTATTAAGTAATAGGCAATTTGGATTCAGAGAGGGCAGATCATGCGAAAAAGCTCTTTCCGAAATCTTGACTTCCTGTGCTTTTAAAATTAGTGAAGGCAAATACACTTCCCTGGTCTCTCTTGATATTCAAGGCGCTTTCGACAATGTTGAGTGGAGAGACATTCTCCTCCAACTTAGCATTCTAAATTGTCCGGGTAATATTGCTGGAGTCATTCGTTCTTATCTTTCTGAGAGAAGCATTCTTGTTAACTGGGGAGCAGGAATCTCTATCCACCCAGAGAAAAAGGGTTGTCCTCAAGGTTCCTGCCTGGGGCCAATTCTTTGGCTCCTCATAGCTAATATTATTCTCTCAGAATTCGAAAAACTTGGTTACTTGTTTTTTGCGTTCGCGGATGACTTCAGCTTTATTTTCTCTGGTTTTCGGCATCTGGACTTGGAGTTGGAGGCTGCTTTTGCTCTCCCAATTTTCTGTCAGCTGCTGGAATCACTGCACCTACGACTTTCCATTAATAAATCCCAAGCCCTAACATTTGCAAAACCTTATAAACTTAAAAGGAAACCCACCATCAGAATAAATGGCACTAGCGTCCATCATGTCTCTAACCTTAAATTGTTAGGATTGTCAATAGATGAGCACTTGAACTGGTTCTCTCATATTAATTACCTTAAAATCAAACTAGTAAAATTTTATCATAACTCAAAAAGATTAACCACTAAATCTTGGGGTATTAAAAGCCATATGCTAAAAATTTGGTACTCTACTATTGTTGAAAAAATTATCACCTATGGAGCATCTATTTGGGGGGGAAATCTCACAAAAGCAGCACTTAATAAATTAGTTTCTATACAAAGGATGTTTCTCTTGCAAATTTCTAGGGGATATAGAACCATTTCCAGTGATGCTCTCAATATCTTGACAGGTATTCCTCCCATTTCCATTACCATTAAATATGAGTTCACTAAAAGCAACATCATCCATTTGGAGAATGAAGCTATCTCACAGCAATTTTTTCCACAAATGATGATTCAGCGTAAGATTCTTGGCTGGCAGTTTCATCCGGCAGATGAGACTTCCCACCTACAAGTAAACCCGACTATAAATTCTTACTCTCCCACTCAAAATGTTATGGTCTTCACCGATGGCTCACGCACTGTTACCGGAGTAGGTGCAGCTTTCTGCACTACGAAAGGGAGTGAAGTGACTCATCGTTGGTCTTGCAGGCTGGATAACAATAATTCCATTTTCCAAGTCGAACTCTTTGCCATCTTTAAAGCTTTAGAGTGGATTTCTCAACAAAACCAAAATTTTTTAATTCCAGTTTTTAGCGATAGTCTTTCAAGCCTGCAGGCTATCTGTTCGTTTGGCTCAACAAATCCCCAGGTTATTGAGATTAAATCACTTCTCAAAAATCTTCTCTGGAAAACCTATTTAAGTCACGTTTCAGCCCATAAGGGTATCCTGGGAAATGAAACGGCAGATATGTTGGCAAAGGAGCAACTGCTAAACCATCAGTTGATTTTTCACTTCCAGTACCGCACTCACACATCAAAAGACATCTTCGCGCTCATTTTATGAAAAAAATGGCAGGATTACTGGGACTACTCAGATAAGGGTAGATATACCTATGATCTTGTCCCAGTGGTATCTTTGGATCTTCTGCTGCTCACTCCATCCACCACAGCTTTCCTTACCGGTCATGGTCCTTTTGGAGCATACCTCTTCAAGTTCAAAAGAGCCCTTTCTCCTCTATGTGAGTGCGGTGATGATGCTGTTGCCTCTCATTATTTCTATAATTGTCCTTTAACAGCTCGCTGGCATATCCGCCGTCCTCCTGTTCTTCCAGTTGATTGGTTAGCAAATATTTTATCGCGCCCAATTTTGCTCTCAAAGCTTAAAAACATCTTCAACCTCTTATGTAACCTTTCAGTTTTACTCCATCACTGAGACAGAGACTTGGATTCTCCCTTATTCAGTACCCAATGTTGGGTCGCAGCAACTTGTATAATATTGTCTAACTTTGTATAACACTGCATTATTTAATGTCTTTATGTTTGTTTCACAAAGCTTGCTAATGTAACATTTTTTTATATCTTATATATACCACTCCGCCCTCTGTCGCGCGTATTGGCGGGCTCAGCCTCGGCTGAAATTTGTAAGCTTTTTTTTTTTTTTAGACCTCAATAAAGGGGACCCGGAGGGACAATCTATGCTCTACAGACTCACTTCCTAGTCTGAGCAGTCTCTCTCGGGCAGTAAAAGTAAAAGTATAAAAGCAATAAACCTCAAATGGTTAAAAAAAAACTAATTTTATTAGAATTAATCACATAAATATTATGGGATTCGCGACTAGTTTGCATTGAGTGGATCTCTCAATACGCCTCCCGTGTCTTTAAAAGTTAATTAAAAACCTATCTGGAAAAACGCGGCATGGACCAAAGCGGTGTCGCAACTTTGCGACCTCCTTTCGAAGTATGCTTAGCACAATGCCAAGTTTAAACTTTGAACAAGGGTTTTATTTTAGCTAAAACTGTAAAAAGAAAAGATTATTATTACGCTGAATTTAGTTTTATGAAATGCCAAATCAATTTTAAATATGCCCTACTTTTATTGTTGGTACCAAATCAAGTTCATCATAAACAGATTAGGATAAGATTTAAAAAAAAAGTGTTATACAGAATAGCAATATTTGATATTATTTAGTCTTCATACCTCTTTGAACTTTTATAGTACGCCCATTCATACTTTTCTAGTACATACAGCTATACCCAGCCCTACGTTGTATAGTTTTTTACAAAGTCTTGTTATTCTTTTAGCAACGATATTTTGAATAATAGAGTTAAAAATTCATATTACTTGTACGGAACCCTCTGAGCGTGAGTAATTCTCGCACATGACCGTTTATTTTCCTTTATTAAAAGCTCCATGACTATTATTGTATATTTTTCAAATGAAGTTTGGAAAGTTGTCAGTTTTCTATTATATTTTTCACTTATTCTAAAAGAAAAATTATGTATATATGTTACTTTCTTTTTAAAATTTTCTACACTCTTAACTATTTACGATTTTTGTTAAAGGTTGCTGGTGATATCGTGATTTAAAATTTAAAATTTTCCCACTTGAATAAAGATTAAAATAATTAATAGTGGCTGTTGTTTTTATTGATGAATGGATATATCAGATAGAACTCTGCAGATATTATGCGTAACTAACAAAAATTTAGCAAACGGAATGTTTCTTTTGTACTGCAGTGCTGTTTCAATCGTCAAACCCTTCAGAATGTAGGATGAGATTTTCCCTGCCATCGACCTTTTTTCTGTAACTTGTCTATGGGTCACCATGTCTACAATATTGTTGCCAGCTAATTTATTAACTTCTTTGTTTGCCATCCATTCAATAATGTCCTCTGCATTGACATCGTCAGAGCCCGGAATAATTTTCAGCAACGAAATAAGCTTATCGTTCTTATCTTCCACTTCAGTTTCCCACATGGGTTTATGTCCACCTTTATGGTTCAAAAGATTGTTCCAAGACCTTGCAATTTCTATGTTTGCAACTTCTTTCCATGCCACCCACCTCACCTTATGCATCTAGCATGTCAATATTTTTCAGAGTGGTTATGTAGTCTTCGTTATTACCAATCGCTGACATCAACGAACGGAGAAGACGCTGGCGACATTTCTTTATTATTTGAAGGACGCCCTGGTCCATCGGCTGACAAATAGCCGTCACATTGGGTGGTAAAAATTCAGCATTGGTGTCTCCATTTGTGAGTTCATCAATGCACGGAGGCGAAAAAGCACTGTAAAGAATTAGAAGAGATTTTCTCGGAAAATTTTTGAATTCCTCATTTTTTTACTAGGCCGGATAGTACGGAGGGCCGGATAGTCGCGAGCCGGGTAGTCGGGAGTTTACTGTATTATGTTTTCTTGGTGCCTTTTGGCCTCCCCCCCCCCACTAACCCGCGACCGCATCCCTCTTAGTGCTTTCTTTTTAATTGGGTTTTAAGTGACGTATAATTTTAGCTTTTGTTTTCGGTAGTTAACTCGAAGGTGGTTGTTCAGCTTTGTAGATATGTAGTTGGATCATATTTTTATGTGTTATAGCCAGGGTTCTTATTGGCTTTCAGCCAATATTAGCGATTTGGGGAATAAGAAATATAAAACAGTAGCCAAATGAAAATGAATGTTAGCAAAATAGATTCGACGTGAAACGCTGAAAATGTATCTTGAACTCCTTATTGTATTCCTTTTTTGAATATGTTATAAAATAACTTAATTTTTTGTAATTACTTAGAAAATAGAAACTCGACTATCCATTGCAGAAGCTATTAGAAATAAGTATATTCTAAATGTATCCTAAATGTGTAAATGCTTCTGCCATTCTTTTAGCACTCTAAATAAAAATTCAAAACTACTATATTTGATACCGCTGTGAAAATATACACTAAAAATTGCTAGTGATTAACTAACAATAGAGAAATACCTATCGCATAATCTTTTCTGTGTCTCTGGTTGCTGCTAAACTGAATTAGTATTGAGTAAGTATCTCTATAAATATAGCAATGTAAAAGGCATGGTGCCATTGAACATGTAAAGCGACATCAATCGTTCAGAAAGGTGGATAAAACTCTCGATTGTATTGGTACAAGCACACACACACACAAACATAGCAGAAATTGAGCAGTCGCAATTTGGTGAGTCTTATTGCTCGTTTACTCGCCAAATGAAGCATTTTGTCGCGATTTGGCGCTATGGCGAGTGGCAGCAGGAACCCTGGTTATAGCTGCTTTGTTCGTTGATATTAAGTTCAGTGTTGCCAATTTAGAGTTTTTCTTTGTTTTCGAAATATCTACCACTATTTTAGAAAAGTCTTTGCGTTATTTAATTATAGAATGTCTGTCCTTCTTAAATAAGGTACATATATTATTGTTGAGAATTAGTGGTAGATAATACGAATACAAAAATCTACTAAATTGGTAACATTGCATAAGTATCATAAGTTTGATAAGAAGTTTTCCATTTGGGCTTTTTTGTGCAGTCAGTTTATTTTTTAATTGTGTGTTGGCTTGTGATTCGTTTGGAAATGGGATCTGGTTATATAATACATCTGCTTAATTTTTGAAATGTGTGGTATAATGAAAAACTAATTCATAGATTGAAAAAAAAAAAAAAAAAAAAAAAAAAAAAAAAAAAAAAAAACATAAAGCATTTAATAAAAGAGAGACCGAAATTAATCAATCTGCTGACAGCACATAAAAAAAAGCTTTTTTCAAAACTGAATCAAAATGTCAGCATTTGGATAATTTCACATCAACTATGCAGTAATAAAATATAAAGCTTTAAAAATGAAATTGAAAGAGAAAAAAATTTATTGATAAATTTCAATAATAGATTAACTTATATCATTACCCTTTTTTATATGCTAAATAACGTGTTTGAATTAAATACCTTTTCTTCTGAATTAATTAGGTATATTAAAGTGAAAAATGTCTTAAAAACATAATTGAGTAAAATTTCAAAACATTACTACATTTCCACTTACCGTTAGAAAAAAAAAAAAAAAAGATGAAATACTAAAGTGATATTAATCACTTACATAGAGAAGTTTTAGGTGTAACGATTAATCAATCTTCTATATTTATGTTTTGTATTTGCGGAAAAAAATAGCGTTGAAGTACCGTAATTTTTTTTTACACGTTTTCCGTCTTACTCCATTAAGAGAAAACATTAATTTCGCTTCATGTACAAATCACACAAACATCATTTACTTGGTTTCGTGTAAGAAAAAAAGTTCAATTCTTTTTCCCACTAAAATGTTGTTTTACTGAGTATACCTTATGAAGTTTATTTCATTTTTTACTCGAGTGTACATTGAAGTAACGGTGAAGACAGTTTTTGCAATCCCCCGTTCTTATCAATTCGATGGGATTAATAAATTTCACTACAGAAATAAGTTAAATTTTAATAAGAAATATCTCAATACATAAACAATATATTGTTATTCAGATACTATTTCAATATCTTTAAGATAACTTTTCATAAGTCTAATTCGAATTTTCATCCTAAATGATTATACTTCAGCATCACTATACATAAATTACCCGAGATGTAGTAAAAGATGTAAAACAATTGTGAAAAAAAAAAAATGATTGTATCTGCAGTATGTGGAGCTCCAAAGCGGAATTAGGATATATTTTATTATGAAACTTTTTTTTTTTAATTTTCCCTCGGGACTTCACAATTGATTTATTTGAAATTAACATAAATACATGCCTTTAACATAAATACATAAATACATTTTTTTTAGAACTTCAGTTATTCTTAAATGCAGATGTTTTGAACGGAGACTTGTTATTAAGTCCCTCCATTTTAATATTTTAAAAAGTTCATAAAATAATAACTTAAATTAAAAAATATAACAGTTTTGAATGTGTAATGCCTATTTTAAACTTGGAGGTTTGAAGGTTAAACGTTTGAGAATGGTTTCATACGGACCACTATAACTTCACTACACACTTTTATTATTATATAAAAGAAAAGTATGTCTCTATTCTAAAAAAAAAGTAACTAAAGCTGTCACTGCCGCTGTCAACGAATTTTATGTGATCGGAGATCTTTCTTCGCTAATATTAAGAAAACTATTGCATACAAAAATATGAAAATGGGTAGTATTACAGAGAAATGCTTGATAAATACGCTGAAGAAGACAATTTTTAAATCGAACAATTATTTAAACAGATATTTAATGTTAAAGTTGGTCAAAATCGGTCCATTAAAAAAGTTTTACAGGAGCAAAAAATATACATAGCAATCAATTTAATCTTTTTTTATTAAGGATATATATTTGAAACTCGCGATGTGCAGACTGTATATTTATTTTTTTTTAATTTGGCTAATCTTTTGAGTGTTTATTTCAATTTTAAATTCAAATGTTTACCATTTTCAGTGATTTTTTACATAGGGAGCTCTGCCCCCTACGACATTCGCTTGCCAACACCTGTTCAGACATTAAAAATCCGTTAATTTGATCGACTTAAAAAAGATTACGGAAGGCTGAATTATAATTGAAAATCCAGTGGCGATATTCTCGTAAACACATTTATTTCTCTTTTAATGAAGGATTTTAAGGCTGAATGAGCTGCTGTTAATTGCTGTTTTCAAATATTGCTGCTTTCACTAATTGGCTCTCTAATTTACTCCACTAATTGTCTTCAAA
Organism: Maratus speciosus; assembly: GCA_963932465.1. NCBI lineage: Eukaryota > Metazoa > Arthropoda > Arachnida > Araneae > Salticidae > Maratus > Maratus speciosus. The sequence goes on along the minus strand of OZ010790.1, from coordinate 184,598,311 downwards.
ATTATATAATATCTCGAAGCAGAAATCTTGATTTATAATTTTAGCGCCTCCGTCCGCCTTAGTCACGGAGAGAAACTCGAACGATAATGTTAATCCTATGGGAACGTTGTTTACATATTGGTCTTTCTCATTTTAATATTTTAAAATGATTTTTTTTTTCATAGGATACCTGAATTCGATATCTTTTCTTATGCACCTGTACCTTTTCGATTTTGGTTAAATTTTTTTTTATATGAGGAGAGTTCCATTTTCAGAAACGGTTCCAAAAGTGAAAGTTTTTGCATATAAAAAACATTAACTGAAATCGAAAAAGTACAAACGCATAGTATAAGTTATCGACTATGCAAAAAATAATCATTTAAAAATATTAAAATGAGAGCGAGAAATCTGTAAACAATGCTCCCGTAGTATTAACATTATTTTTATTTCTTTGCAAGACTTTGTTTTTATAAATGCTTCTTTAAACCTCGAAAATATATTGGTTTTCGGATTACGCATTTCGGAAATCATGCGTAACTCGGAAGAGATTACTGCATATATAACAAGGTTGGCACACTCCTTGGAATTTCCATGGAGACTGGCACCACTATTCAAGATAAGAGAATTTCTTTTTAATATTTTAAACACATAATTTATGAGCACATCATTTATTCACAGTATTTACGTTTTTTTCCGAAGTTAAATAAGACGAAAAAAAAAAAATTAGAAATTTGTGGTAGAAGTATGCGAACCCTGATATAAGTACGTGGTTATGTAATATTTTTTTAAAATGATGATTAAAAAAAAAAAAAAATCTTATTATCAAAGATTAAAAGCACCGCGTGACCAATGCAAAGAGGCCGACAGTTTAAAATCATTGAATGATGCGCCTATTTGAAGCTTAAGGAAGGGGAATGAGCGATTTACAGTGAAATTTTTGCTTTTTTATATCTGTTGTATGAGAGGTATTGCATTGTCCCGGAGCAGATGAACATTCACATCGGAATCGATCGTTTTTAGGACCGATGTGCAGCTTCAATCTACTCCAAAAATTAACATTACTATACTGCATTATGTGTGCGTTATGCAAAAGAAAATTGTGTTACAAAACACCCAGTAAATCCTCAATAATATTAACTGGATTTTTTTCAGTTTTAATTTTCAGAGAAAGTTTTACTTTTGTACGATATTCCACACTCAATCGCTTAGTTTCCGTTTCTTCACAACCATTTTAAAAACAACTTACGCCATTTATATCCATACTCGAGATCCCGATAGTGTATCACATCCAAACTGCACATTCAATCTGTACCGAATTTCAATAGGTTTGACATTTTTATTTGTTGAAAGTTTTACAAGTATACTTTGTGCAACCGCACTAGGTACTTTGTGTTTATTCATAATGTTAGAGACAAATGAATGTATGAAAAATAAAATGATGCCAAACATTGTTTTAGAAATCAATCAACTTATCATAATTGTCATAACAACAAGCATTATTTTTTAAAATGATTTTTATTGTTTTTAAAACGTTTCCTTTATATTTGATCCACCCTTGCAGGTAGACAAAAATGATTTCTGGGCTATTTCTTTTATTATTCGAAGAGTACAAAACAAATATAACTAATAATGTTAAAGCTAATAATAATGTAGAGTTGTTTACTTTCTGAAGACAAATGATTTAAATACGAAATCAAAATGGCCCGAAGAATCAAACAATTGCGTCTTCGTATCATTTGTTTTGCTTTGATTTTATTTTTAATTTCATCATTTAAAAGGAGGAAAAATCAATTTTGATTTCTATTATTAAATTAAGGGCGAATTGGGATTTTAAAGTGTACATGGTTTGGAATGCAGCAAAAAAGTATATATAAAGTTAAATTATATAGATGAAACTTTATTTCAACGAGCTAATGAAATTTATTGTAATAATTAAAAACGCAAAATAAGAAACTACATGTGACTGATGCCTCTAAATTCCGTACGTATCTGTGTACAGTAATTAACTGTTTCTATTCTTTTCATTTAAAGAAAAAGTTTATGAGTTTATCTGTGTACATGTTGTGATGAAAAATTTTATTTTCTAAAATCAATGTCAATAAGGTAAACATTACTTTCAAAAATTAAATTTGAAAATAAAATAATATTTTAGCACAAGAATGATGTGTTAATATTACCATTATAAGCACAAACTTTTTTTTTTTTTTTTTTTTTTTTTTTTTAATATTTTTAATATTTTGTATAATAATTTCAAAACTTTTTTTGGTCGTCACAGGAAAGTAATTTAATATGAAAACATTTTACAATAATAAAACTTTTTTTTTTCATCACAGGAAAGTAATTTAAAGTGCACCATTACTATATATTATTACCATTTTTACACCATTAATAATGTTGTTATTTAGAGTTATTTAAAACAAAATATTTTGTAAAGGATTCTAATTTCCCCCCCCCCCCCCTCATGACAAAATATGTTATAGTAATTCTTTCAACGATAATATTTTTGTTACACGTAGATACTATAAAAAATATATATGCTGATTCTGTAAATATAGTGCATTTAAAAAAATGAATTAATTCAATTTTTTCGACACTGCCAGAATTTAAACGAGATATTGTCTTAAACTATACGTAAAGTGCGTAATTAAAAAAAAAATATTTGGTTAAAGAGGAAAATTTGGGAATATTTCCATTTTCAGATACATACATCTTATTATCTTACAACAATATTTGTTTCTTAAATACATATTTTTGTTTCTTATTACATACACATGAAAAAAAAAAAATACCTTGAAAAGTTTCTAAACTTTTACTACACATTACTGTGATACTTATATTATTTTATTTTTATTTTTAGGGTTTCCTACTTAAAAAATAAAAACGGAAACATTATAAGATCATTCCTGTGTCTGTCTGTCACAGCCATTTTACTCGTAAACTATGGAACGTGGAAAGTTCAAATTGAAGGAAGTAATAAAGACTATTGACCCACATATTTACAGATTATTAAACATTCAAAAATATATTTACGGAAAATATAGAGGAGCTAATAAAGTTACTCAAAAAAAAAAAAAAATCTTTTCTTTGTATATAGTGTGAAAGCTTTCGTAACGCTGAACTCAAAAGTACATTTCTTTTAGTTTTAGGTATTATATTTTCAGAAATATTGTCGAAAATGTAAAGCGAAAATATGCTCCACTCCCTCAATTTCCGAATCTATTGAAACTAAAATTATGAAAAAATTATGGGCAGTAGACGTTAATTTAATTCTCGCAGGAAAACTATAGAGATTATCCTAGGTCACATAGTTTTTTAGAAAAGCGCATTTTCCCGTTACACACAAATTTCGATTTGCTGGCATTCAGCATAGGTGCTGAGGAGAGCTGAAGATACCTATTGTAGCAGAAGTATAAAAGCCTGGTTTATAATGATTTTCGAAAAACAATCGCTAATAATTAGCCGAGATATTAACCCTTAAAAACACGGACGGTTTCGGCATACATAATGACAGGGAAGGCGTACTCTTTGTACTATCGGCTTTTAAAGGCCTAGATAATAACGTTTAATGATATATTTGTGTAATATAATGCCCAGTAGCAGTATAAAAGCAACAAACCTCAAATGGTTAAAAACAAACTAATTTTATTAGAATTAATCACATAAATATTATGGGATTCGCGACTAGTTTGCATTGAGTGTATATCTCAATACACCTCCCGTGCCTTTAAAAGTTAATTAAAAACCTATCTGGAAAAACGCGGCACGGACCAAAGTGGTGTCGCAACTTTGCGACCTCCTTTCGAAGTATGCTTAGCACAATGCCAAGTTTAAACTTTGAGCAAGGGTCTTATTTTAGCTAAAACTGTAAAAAGAAAAGATTATTATTACGCTGAATTTAATTTTATGAAATGCCAAATCAATTTTAAATATGCCCTACTTTTATTGTCGGTACCAAATTAAGTTCATCATAAAAGATTAGGATAAGATTAACAAAAAGTGTTATACAGAATAGCAATATTTGATATTATTTAGTCTTCATTCCTCTTTGAACTTTTATGGTACACCCATTCATACTTTTCTAGTACATACAGTTATACCCAACCCTACGTTGTATAGTTTTTTACAAAGTCTTGTTATCCTTTTAGCAACGCCATTTTAAATAATAGAGTTAAAAATTCATATTACTCGTACGGAACCCTCTGAGCATGAGTAATTCTTGCACTTGACCCTTTATTTTCCTTTATTTAAACATGCATGACTATTATTGTATATTTTCCAAATGAATTTTGGAAAGTTGTCAGTTTTCTATAATATTTTTTGCTTATTCTAACAGAAAAATTATGTATATATGTTACTTTCTTTCAAAAATTTTCCACACTCTTAACTATTTATGATTTTTGTTAAAGGTTGCTGGTGATATCGTGATTTAAAATTTAAAATTTTCCCACTTGAATAAAGATTGAAATAATTAATATTGGCTGTTGTTTTTATTGATGAATGGATATATCAAATAGAACTCTGCAGATATTATGCGAAACTAACAAAAATTTAGCAAACGGAATGTTTCTTTTGAATTATAAATAAAGAAATTTAAATATACAGAATGTTTTTTTTTAAAAAGGAGGGGGGGGGAGAGAAAACTTAAATTGTGGTAAATTAGTCTTCAACAAACTATTATTATGAAAGAATCGAAATTCATTTATTCAGCAAAATTAGAGGTTGAGTCATTCCAGTTCGAACCAGAATTTTTGTTCATAATTTTAGCAATAATAAAGATCTAGCAATAATAAATCGTTATTTCAACCAATTTTTTAACTGGTTTATCTTGCTCTTTGCGAAATGTAAGAGAAGTGGTAAATGTAACCATTATCCGTATCCAAAGATTGCTGAAATAGACACTCTTTATTACAGAATGTACTTGACATTAAGATTAGATTCAATTACTGTGAACTTTCAGCACTTTTCGTGATGCAAGGTAAATTTAGTGAAATTTTTGTTAAAACATCATCTTACTGCTTACGTAATACTGGCTACCATAAAAATATATTTAGAGCGAATTGAAGCTCACTCTATTTTAACACAAGGATTTGGTCCACATTTATCACAGTTGAACGAATTCTATTGGTAACAACATTTATAAAATAGCAAGAATCGTCTTACTCCATCAGTAAATCGGGCATGCAGCCTACCAGCCCAGAAACATTGACCGGGATAGTGCACTCAGAAAATTATTGCTCCATTTTTAGGTTCATATATATATATATATATATTCTATATACAGTAGACTCCCAACTATCCGACATGATGTGATGGAACGTTAGGCCGGATAACAAAAAAGCTGGATAAGTCGGAGTTCTATAAATATTTAGTCACTTGCTGCCCTCCTCGCTATGATATTAAAGACATATGTCACACATTGTAAGATAAATTTTATATATACACTACATACAGTTTCAAAATAAACAAAACTTTAACGTAAAACGCAAGCCTAATTTGTAAAAAAATTTGAGGAAATCTTATTTTACTTTTATTTATAAATGGTTGCAAAAATATGAAAGTTATGGATAAGACAAAAAAAGTCCAAACTTACAGGTTTTTCCAACTGGGCGAAAAATGTCCGGACCAGGATTCGAACCCGGGGCCTCCTGGCTGAAGCCGCCAGTGCTCTGCCATCTGAGCCATCCCGGGCGATTCTGGACGAACTTTTTCACCCAGCTAACCTTGATGATTACAGCATCTGGTCTGAAACCTGGTTCAGCACAACAGAATAAATCTCAGGTAATGGAACTCCAGAAATCGCTGGATACGAAATTACACTAGATTAATATTAACACAATTATTACTGGCTGAACCAGGTTTCAGACTAGATGCTGTAATCATCAAGGTTAGCTGGGTGAAAAAGTTCGACCAGAATCGCCCGGGATAGCTCAGATGGCAGAGCACTGGCGGCTTCAGCCAGGAGACCCCGGGTTCGAATCCTGGTCCGGACATTTTTCGCCCAGTTGGAAAAACCTGTAAGTTTGGACTTTTTTTGTCTTATCCATAACTTTCATATTTTTGCAACCATTTATAAATAAAAGTAAAATAAGATTTCCTCAAATTTTTTTTACAAATTAGGCTTACGTTTTACGTTAAAGTTTTGTTTATTTTGAAACTGTATGTAGTGTATATATAAAATTTATCTTACAATGTGTGACATATGTCTTTAATATCATAGCGAGGAGGGCAGCAAGTGACTAAATATTTATAGAACTCCGACTTATCCAGCTTTTTTGTTATCCGGCCTAACGTTCCATCACATCAGGTCGGATAGTTGGGAGTCTACTGTATATAGAATATATATATATATATATATGAACCTAAAAATGGAGCAATAATTTTCTGAGTGCACTATCCCGGTCAATGTTTCTGGGCTGGTAGGCTGCATGCCCGATTTACTGATGGAGTAAGACGATTCTTGCTATTTTATAAATGTTGTTACCAATAGAATTCGTTCAACTGTGATAAATGTGGACCAAATCCTTGTGTTAAAATAGAGTGAGCTTCAATTCGCTCTAAATATATTTTTTTGGTAGCCAGTATTACGTAAGCAGTAAGATGATGTTTTAACAAAAATTTCACTAAATTTACCTTGCATCACGAAAAGTGCTGAAAGTTCACAGTAATTGAATCTAATCTTAATGTCAAGTACATTCTGTAATAAAGAGTGACATTTTTCGCCCAGTTGGAAATTTACACCTAATATGATTTATTTACCAATTAGAATAATTGTGTTAATATTAATCTGGTGTTACAGTCTTTTGTTTTTGAAAAAGTCCTTGATAGATGACTGCTTCTTTCTATTAACCCTCTTCCGCGACGCAATGCTCCCCCATTTACGCAAGCAGATGCTATCAGCTAGCGTCGCTTCTTCCTCCTGCTGTCGAATGTACTGCAGTGCTGTTTCAATCGTCAAACCCTTCAGAATGTGGGATGAGATTTTCCCTGCCATCGTCCTTTTTTTCTGTTACTTCTTTATGGGTCACCATGTCTACAATATTGTTGCCAGCTAATTTATTAACTTCGTTGTTTGCCATCCATTCTATAATGTTCTCTGCATTGACATCGTCAGAGCCCGGAATAATTTTCAGCAACAAAATAAGCTTATCGTTCTTATCTTCCACTTCAGTTTCCCACATGGGTTTATGTCCACCTTTATGGTTCAAAAGAATGTTCCAAGACCTAGCAATTTCTATGTTTGCAATTTCTACCTATGCCACCCACCTCACCTTATGCCATCTAGCATGTCAATATTTTTCAGAGTGGTTATGTAGACTTCGTTATTACCAATCGCTGACATCAACGAACGGAGAAGACGCTGGCGACATTTCTTTATTATTTGAAGGACGCCCTGGTCCATCGGCTGACAAATAGCCGTCACATTGGGTGGTAAAAATTCAGCATTGGTGTCTCCATTTGTGAGTTCATCAATGAACGGAGGCGAAAGTGCACTGTAAAGAATTAGAAGAGCTTTTCTCGGAAATTTTTGCATTCCTCATTTTTTTACTAGGCCGGATAGTACGGAGGGCCGGATAGTCGCGAGCCGGATAGTCGGGAGTTTACTGTATTATGTTTCCTTGGTGCCTTTCGGTCTCCCCCCCCCCACTAACCCGCGGCCGCATCCCTCTTAGTCCTTTCTTTTTAATTGGGTTTTAAGTGACGTATAATTTTAGCTTTTGTTTTCGGTAGTTAACTCGAAGGTGGTTGTTCAGCTTTGTAGATATGTAGTTGGATCACATTTTTATGTGTTATAGCCAGGGTTCTCATTGGCTTTCGACCAACATTAGCGATTTGGGGAATAAGAAATATAAAACAGTAGCCAAATGAAAATGAATGTTAGCAAAATAGATTCGACGTGAAACGCTGAAAATGTATCTTGAACTCCTTATTGTATTCCTTTTTTGAATATGTTATAAAATAACTTAATTTTTTGTAATTACTTAGAAAATAGAAACTCGACTATCCATTGCAGAAGCTATTAGAAATAAGTATATTCTAAATGTATCCTAAATGTGTAAATGCTTCTGCCATTCTTTTAGCACTCTAAATAAAAATTCAAAACTACTATATTTGATACCGCTGTGAAAATATACACTAAAAATTGCTAGTGATTAACTAACAATAGAGAAATACCTATCGCATAATCTTTTCTGTGTCTCTGGTTGCTGCTAAACTGAATTAGTATTGAGTAAGTATCTCTATAAATATAGCAATGTAAAAGGCATGGTGCCATTGAACATGTAAAGCGACATCAATCGTTCAGAAAGGTGGATAAAACTCTCGATTGTATTGGTACAAGCACACACACACACAAACATAGCAGAAATTGAGCAGTCGCAATTTGGTGAGTCTTATTGCTCGTTTACTCGCCAAATGAAGCATTTTGTCGCGATTTGGCGCTATGGCGAGTGGCAGCAGGAACCCTGGTTATAGCTGCTTTGTTCGTTGATATTAAGTTCAGTGTTGCCAATTTAGAGTTTTTCTTTGTTTTCGAAATATCTACCACTATTTTAGAAAAGTCTTTGCGTTATTTAATTATAGAATGTCTGTCCTTCTTAAATAAGGTACATATATTATTGTTGAGAATTAGTGGTAGATAATACGAATACAAAAATCTACTAAATTGGTAACATTGCATAAGTATCATAAGTTTGATAAGAAGTTTTCCATTTGGGCTTTTTTGTGCAGTCAGTTTATTTTTTAATTGTGTGTTGGCTTGTGATTCGTTTGGAAATGGGATCTGGTTATATAATACATCTGCTTAATTTTTGAAATGTGTGGTATAATGAAAAACTAATTCATAGATTGAAAAAAAAAAAAAAAAAAAAAAAAAAAAAAAAAAAAAAGCATTTAATAAAAGAGAGACCGAAATTAATCAATCTGCTGACAGCACATAAAAAAAAGCTTTTTTCAAAACTGAATCAAAATGTCAGCATTTGGATAATTTCACATCAACTATGCAGTAATAAAATATAAAGCTTTAAAAATGAAATTGAAAGAGAAAAAAATTTATTGATAAATTTCAATAATAGATTAACTTATATCATTACCCTTTTTTATATGCTAAATAACGTGTTTGAATTAAATACCTTTTCTTCTGAATTAATTAGGTATATTAAAGTGAAAAATGTCTTAAAAACATAATTGAGTAAAATTTCAAAACATTACTACATTTCCACTTACCGTTAGAAAAAAAAAAAAAAAAGATGAAATACTAAAGTGATATTAATCACTTACATAGAGAAGTTTTAGGTGTAACGATTAATCAATCTTCTATATTTATGTTTTGTATTTGCGGAAAAAAATAGCGTTGAAGTACCGTAATTTTTTTTTACACGTTTTCCGTCTTACTCCATTAAGAGAAAACATTAATTTCGCTTCATGTACAAATCACACAAACATCATTTACTTGGTTTCGTGTAAGAAAAAAAGTTCAATTCTTTTTCCCACTAAAATGTTGTTTTACTGAGTATACCTTATGAAGTTTATTTCATTTTTTACTCGAGTGTACATTGAAGTAACGGTGAAGACAGTTTTTGCAATCCCCCGTTCTTATCAATTCGATGGGATTAATAAATTTCACTACAGAAATAAGTTAAATTTTAATAAGAAATATCTCAATACATAAACAATATATTGTTATTCAGATACTATTTCAATATCTTTAAGATAACTTTTCATAAGTCTAATTCGAATTTTCATCCTAAATGATTATACTTCAGCATCACTATACATAAATTACCCGAGATGTAGTAAAAGATGTAAAACAATTGTGAAAAAAAAAAAAATGATTGTATCTGCAGTATGTGGAGCTCCAAAGCGGAATTAGGATATATTTTATTATGAAACTTTTTTTTTTTAATTTTCCCTCGGGACTTCACAATTGATTTATTTGAAATTAACATAAATACATGCCTTTAACATAAATACATAAATACATTTTTTTTAGAACTTCAGTTATTCTTAAATGCAGATGTTTTGAACGGAGACTTGTTATTAAGTCCCTCCATTTTAATATTTTAAAAAGTTCATAAAATAATAACTTAAATTAAAAAATATAACAGTTTTGAATGTGTAATGCCTATTTTAAACTTGGAGGTTTGAAGGTTAAACGTTTGAGAATGGTTTCATACGGACCACTATAACTTCACTACACACTTTTATTATTATATAAAAGAAAAGTATGTCTCTATTCTAAAAAAAAAGTAACTAAAGCTGTCACTGCCGCTGTCAACGAATTTTATGTGATCGGAGATCTTTCTTCGCTAATATTAAGAAAACTATTGCATACAAAAATATGAAAATGGGTAGTATTACAGAGAAATGCTTGATAAATACGCTGAAGAAGACAATTTTTAAATCGAACAATTATTTAAACAGATATTTAATGTTAAAGTTGGTCAAAATCAGTCTATTAAAAAAGTTTTACAGGAGCAAAAAATATACATAGCAATCAATTTAATCTTTTTAGGTGCGTTCGTAATTATATAAATACGTAGCACCTATAGTCGTCGTTCAGTCCGTCCGTCCGTCTGTCTGTCTGTCTGTCTGTCTGTCCGCATGTAACAGAGCAAAAACTACCCAACCGAATGGTGTGAAATTTTAAACATATGATTGTTGCAAAAATTTGTCGAGCCATTTCAAATTTTATGAAAATCGGATGTATAGTTTAATTACAGGGACAGTCAAAAGTTTTTCTTTACATTACGGCCAATGGGAAAAATTATTGCAAGTGCATTTTAATGATGTTACAGCCTTCCGAATGATCTGAAACTTTAAATATATAACTGTTGCAAAATTTTGTTGAGCCATTTCAAATTTTATGAAAATCGGATGTATAGTTTAATGACAGGGACAGTCAAAAGTGTTCCGTTACATTACGGGGAATGGGAAAAATATTATTGGAAGTGCATTTTAATGATGTTACAGACTATGCACCTTATGAAGTGCAAAAAATTATACATTCAGTACAATATGGGGTGCAAAAAATAATTATAAAACTAGTTATAGTACGAACGCACCTCATTTGCCACGTTTGACGAGCAATTTCCAACTTGTTTTATTAAGGATATATATTTGAAACTCGCGATGTGGAGACTGTATATTTATTTTTTTTTAATTTGGCTAATCTTTCGAGTGTTTATTTCAATTTTAAATTCAAATTTTTACCATTTTCAGTGATTTTTTACATAGGGAGCTCTGCCCCCTGCGAACTTCGCTTGCCAACACCCGTTCAGACATTAAAAATCCGTTAATTTGATCGACTTAAGGTTGTTTTCAAATCCAAAGGGTCAACTTTCTGACATAAGTTTTAATTCATTTTTGTTCGGAAACGCATGAAACTAGAAGATGTTGTTATTCAGAAACTATGCCATTGAACTGTTTTTTTCGTTTTTTTTTTTGCAAACGCAATAGATCTTTCAGAAAATACTGTCAAAATTGGCATTTTGAACTGAACTTCCGAACGAAAGAAGAAAATCCAGTCAGTTAGGGGAGAAAAATGCCATGTCACGTGATCAAAATGGCTTATAACTCAATAAGTAATTGATGGATCAAAAAATGGAAAACACAGCTCGATTCCAAATCGCTTCCATGGTCAGGCTTTCCAATTTTATATCTTTTCGTTAAAAAATGAATTTGTAAATGTGTCAAAACGTTTTGCGCTTGTTGAGCAGAGCGGTTGAGAACAGCCTTAAAAAAGATTACGGAAGGCTGAATTATAATTGAAAAACCAGTGGCGATATTCCTGTAAACGCATTTCCATTTATTTCTCTTTTGATGAAGGATTTTAAGGCCAAATGAACTGCTATCAATTGCTGTTTTCATGTTTGATTAAATAAGATTAGTTAAACATCTGAAAATTAGCTAATATAAAATGACTAAGTCAACATAGTCTTTGTTTCCAGGCATTTAATAACTCTATAAGAAAAGGATTTTAAATCACACGTTTTAAATCTGACGTAATGTTCCCCAAACTTTCCTTTTGTAGTATTCACTTGAAAATAATTTAATTGTTAGAAAGGAAATATTATTATTTGCGCTGTCTTTGGCAACAGTAGTTAAAGAGATTATCTCGAAATATGAAATAAATCTAACGTGTACGTGTAAATATACTTTTTAATTTAAACTGTTTGGCAATATTTATTTGGCTATTTGAAATAGCATGTAATTTCACGCGCATTTACTAGTTTAAACACATATGAAATAATTACTTGTTTTATACTTTTTTTTCTTTTTATATATTCATGTGTATAAAAATTTTTTATGACGTAATTTTTAATATTTTCCTGCTGTTAACAGGCAATCATTTAATTATAATTGCATGTTTTTTTTCTTTTATAATAGTCACGTGTAAATAAATTTTTATTTTAAAGGAAATATTATTATTTGAAAGGGTTTTACAATTTTGGCAACAATTTAAAATAATAAGCTTTTCTAAAATATGTAAACAGTATCTCTGGAAATACTGAAAATTTGAATTTAAAATGGAAATAAACCGTCAAAAAATGAGTAAAAAAAAAAAAAATGCAGCCTGCACACCGGGAACTTCAAATTTATAAAATGATCTAAAAATGATTCAATTCCCATGTATAGTTTTTCCTCCTATAAAACTTTTTTAATGGAATGATTTTGATCCACTTTAACATTAAATATCTCTTAAAATAATTCTTCGATTTGAAAACTGTCTGCATCAGCGTGTTTATCAAACATTTCTCTATAATACCGCTGATTTTAAGTTTTTGTATGCAATATTTTTCTTAATATTAACGAAGAAAGGCCTCCGGTCACAAAAAATTCAAAAACGGCGGCGGTGGCAGCGTCTAAGCAAATTGTATATAGTACATCATTTAAAAGTAAACTTTATTTCCAATCGTTCGGTGCCAGTAACTTTCTTCTTCGATAATTTGTTGAGGAGTTAGTAGGGGGTGTTTACTTTTTTTTTCCACGACTGTACATTACTGAGATGCATGACAGTACTTTTTATAAAATGTTTATTGGTTCCGTTACATATTGTTTTCGATTGCTAATTTTCATAATTTATATATTATGAAATTGATATTTGAGAAAAATGTGTATTGTAATTGAAGCCTATAAAACATTTAAGAGAAACCGGTTTCTAGAAACTTTAAATGTGCGAATCAAAGATTTCAGTTCAGTTTGAGAAGTTATTTTTGAGTTATGCTTAAAAAAGTATTCACATTGCAGTTTGTTTGGTAACTTTTAAAAATTAATTTAACATTGGGAGTTCGATTTACATCTTCATAATTGTTAAACATCTTCATCGAAGATTTCCAACATGGAATCTGAAGATAAAATTTACTGAAAAACCCAAATATGATTCCAAAATTAGGTGTTATATTGGATAACTTTGTTACAATTTTACAATAGAGGCGGAGGCCCTAAATCTACTCTGACATATTTTGGAGGCTTATTTTCCAATCAAATGGTTATTTTCGTTTTTCGACAATGTGGCGATTAAAATGTATGAGGTATTTTGTCTTTTTTTTTTTGGCCAACTGTACCTATTTAGAAGCATTTTAACACAAAAATGCTTCGATTTAAAAATAAAATGTTAAAGAGATTTAAGAATAACTTAAGTGCTCTTTCAGAAACATAAATTTATCGCCAAAGTTCTGAAAATCATAAAACGATTTGTGAATTTGAACTCACAATTTATTTTAGGAAACCGTTCTTATTTTACCCTCTCGCTGCGCAACCCGAGCTTTCCTCGGGCAACGTAAAACTATCAAAATTTGCTAAACCCGGGATTTCATCGGGGATGCATTTTTTCCGTCTAATTAACCCTCCTTGATTATTCACACCAGTTATATTTTTATTGTAAATTTTGAATTATTTAATCGGAGCATTTTCCCGATTAAATTGGACAAAAATTTTTGTTTTGAAAATCCGGCGACAAAAGAACAAAAATCTTTAAAAGACGTTCGTCGTGAAAGGGTTAAATACGCAATTTTTGAAGAAGCTAATTTGATAAAACAATTACGCGGCGAGAGGGTTAAAGTGTTTATTTAACTATTTCTTAGAAAAGAGTTTTTTTTTTTCCATGTTTAGAACCCAACTTTTCCCCTTAAAAATTTTTAACGTGAGATGTTCAATACAAGTCGGCAGAAACATATAACAAGTGCACTTTCGATCCATTTAACTCATTCATACTGGTGAAACACTTAAAATTAACTGCCGTAAATAAGCTAAACGTAAGTAAGCTTAACACTAGAACGCCCGGAAGGAGTCGATCCGATTCCGACCATAATATTAAATGTCAACTGGAACCAGAAATTCTTTCATAAAAAAAGTTAAAATTAAATTACGCAGATTTACGTTAAATAAATCAGTCAAATAATTTTAAATAAAAATTCTGGTATCAAACATTTATGAAACTTGAGTAAAATTTCCGGGCGTTCTAGTGTTAATGTTTGCTACAATTTTACAATGGAGACGGCGATCCTAAGTTTACTCTGACATATTTTTAAGGAAGAAGTACTTACCAATCAAATGGCTATTTTAGTTTATTTTTTCTTTTGAGACAATGTAGCAATTAAAATGTATGAGGTATTTTGCCTTTTTTTCTGGCCGACTGTACTTATTTAGAAAATTTTAACACAAAAATGCTTCGACTTTAAAATAAATTGTTAAAAAATTTTAAGAATAGCTTAAGTGCTTTTTCAGAAACATAAATTTATCGTCAAAGTTCTGTAAATCATAAAACGATTTGTGAATACGAACTCACAATTTATTTTAAGAAACCATTCTTATTTAAAGTGTTTATTTAACTATTTCTTAGAAAAGAGGATTATTTTCCTATTTAGAACTCAACTTTTCCCCTTAAAAGCTTTTACCGTGAGATGTTCAATACAAATCGGCAGAAACATATAACATGTACACTTTTGATTCATTTAACTTATTCACGCTGGTGAAACACTTAAAATTAACTGCAGTAAATAAGCTAAACATATTCTTTTTATTTTAAACTCTGTGAGATCATTCTTTTCAAATCACTTTTATCGGGGTAAATAAAGAAAACGGATGCATGAAGTTTAAGCCGTATGTTTTAGATAAGAAATAACCCTGTGTATGACCCTCAAAATATATGAATTTTATTCTGATTAATCTTTGTAACATTTATTAACAAGAAAGAAAAATCATGCATTAAGCATAGATTATGAAACACTTTCCAACACTTCCAGGATACTTCAGCAAAACTTAGTTAATTTAGTAAATAATGTGAGTAAGATACCTAAGTAAACATGTTAGAAAATGAATAAAACATTTGTAAAACGGGTTTCAGTAATTACTGTCCATAGCCAACTATGTATTCGAATTCTTTTGTACATCACTATATTTAATCTATAAGTTGGTTTATATTATATATAGTAAGCGAAAATTTACTTCAGCAAGAAAACGCATAATAGCTCGAAATTTCACTTTCAGCAGTTTACACCAATAGACGGAAGCATACTTGAATACTTTCGTACAGCTGTATATTTTACCTAAATACCTTTATATATACGCCATTATTTAGCTAAAATTTAATTCAGACTAAAACACGCTAAAAACTATTGAAATCAGACTTCCAGAAATTATCATCCATAGGCGGCCATGTATCCAATTCTTTGGGTGGCACTCTATATCATTCTATCTATATTCTACAAACATATCTTATTAAACTAAATGTAGTTCAGCCTAAAAATGCATAACACATTTAAAAACCATCTTTAAGTAATTTATGCTCATACTCAGCAACCGTTACGAATTCTTTTGTGCAGCCCTGTAAAAGATCTACAGTATTTATACACACCATGTAGTATTGAAAACTTTAGTTAAACTTAAAATCGCATATCATAACTAAAAATGCATTTCCAGGAATCATCGCTAAAATATACAGTAATCCAGAAAAGTGTAGCATCTGAAATACTTTGTGCGTCCCTGTAAATGATATGCACTTGATATTATACATGAAGTAACTTTTGGTAAACCTCAGCAACGCATAGGAATTTCATTACTTATGAAATAGTTTAATAAAATTAAAACACGCCGCATACAAATCTTCCCCTATACCATTATGCAATGGAATTCTTTTGTACGGTCATACAAATGAATAATAAATATTACTTGCACAGCATAGTCTATAGAATGCATATTTTAGTGCACTTCACAAATGCACACAGTGAAAAACCGATTTTACGTTCCCCAAAGGACTGAGTAAAAAACTTAAACTACGGGAAATATATCAAAAAATCGTAGAAAAAAACTAAAGGTAGTAAAGATGACTCTTTCAAAAGGTATTACAATCTATATTTTACGTAAAGAACATTATTATACATACTATTTTAAGATTATTTTAACACATTCAGTTGCGAATCCTAGCGTTTAGGTTGAAAATAGTCCGTAATAGTGGATTGTTTATTAGTCATTGAGTTCAAAGTGAGTGCAGCATCTTCCAGGTTTTTTTCCTGGTCTTTATGAGAAAGAAAATAGTTTTTCACTATTTGTAAGCTCTTCAATGAAAAGTTTAAAGAAAGGACGGGTTGTGCTTCTGTTTCTTCTTTTTCATCAGTGGACGAAAAATCCACAACATCGGCTACGGATGGAGCAGTAGCTCTTTCAGCTTCTCATGTTGCTAAGTTTTCCGGGATATAATCTTAGGTAACTGTTTCGTTGTCATTCTCCGAGTCTACCGCAGCTGATTCTTCATCTGTTCTCGGTTCATTAGATGCTACGAATCGGGGTTTCACTGTATCAATTTCATTATGCTTGAAAAGGTGTAGCATCATTAAAATGCACTTGAAACGATTTTTCCCCATTGGCCGTAATGTAACAGAATACTTTTGACTGTTTCTGTAAATGAACTGTTCATGTCACAAATGTCGTTTTCAATAGGGATCTTGCTATAGCAAACGTCAATAACATACAAAAATTTCAGGGCAATCCGAGTATATTTACGAGAGTTAGAGCGCGGCCAGGCTGCTAGACGGACAGACAAACCGAAGTCATAAACACTTTTCAACTATGTTGGAAACTGTTAAAAAAATATCGGATTTTTCTATTAATGTATACTGAAATATGAATTGCATGATTAAAATATTAATGATAGAAAGCATTTAGAAATATTCTAAGCATTTAGAAATCCGCTATTCTTTTATATAAATAATAATTATTTTATTTTTTTAGCAGCATCCTGATAGGATAATCAAATGGCTTTTAGAAATTATTCAACTGCTAAAAATTACATAATAATATAATAATAGTAATAATAAACGATTATTAATAAACAATATTTAAACGATTTTTTAAAAACTGCCTAATGTGTTTTTATGACTTTTTGATAGAAATAAATTATGTTACCCAACTGTGTTTTATTATAATTGTCGTAAATCGATGTAATAGTAAAATCTATTCGTCGTTGTCCTGTCATCCAAGGCTGTCGTATAGATGACTGGTGACTTCCCCAACATGGTTTATTAGTGAGAAATTGCAGACTCAGGTATCGGCCGGAGTAGCTCAGTGGTTCGAGCAGCAGTCTTGTGTACTGTGGTCCCGGGTTCGATCTCTGGCTAATTTTTCACTCCAGTTGGTTTTATTGCATTTATTGTTTGTATGTCTGTATAATATTAATGTATGCATTTAACTGTTGAATGCAGGCGTTATTTATGTGTGTATGTGTGTTTTAATATATATTGTAGTATGCGTGTTTTATTACCAACCATTAGTGTTTGACGGCAATTGTATCATTGTATTGACGAAATGTTCTAATAATTAAGTTTAACAATAGAATGATGGTGAGGGGCCATTTTGGTCCCAAGCATATGCATATATTTCAGTTCGAACCAGAAATTTCTTTATAAAATATGTTTAAAAGATACAGAGAATAAAAGGGCTAATTAAGTAAGCTAAACAGTTTTAAATAAAAATTCTTGTATTAAATATTTTTATAACATTTGAGTAAAAATTCCCGTCTTTCGAGTGTTAAATATCCAAGCTTTCTGAACAAGAAATTTAATAAGCGTTACCAATCGCCCGTTAGAAGAAAAAAAAACTCGCTCTCTCCCGAAGCTCTCGCTGGCGAGCGGACCCGGGTTGAAATCCAAGCTGATCCATGGCAGAATGAGAGACGTATATAAATACTAGCCAACCCCGCGACTTTGCTCGCGTAATAGTTGAAATATCCCAATTGATATTTGCATGACTATTTTTTATTAGAAGAAAACTTTTTGGAATGATTCTAAAATTACAAATTAAGCCAGAGTTTGACTAAACTTCATCATAAAAGTGCAATAGACAGAAATGAGATTTTAATTAATAAGAAGAACTAAAACTAATTCCAAATAAATTATAATTTAGAAAGTATTTTGAGACTTTTATGCTTATTTCATACGCTCATTTCAGTATTCATTTGAAGTTTTGAATTTTTTAGAAACCATCTTAATACATTTACGTCTTAAAATTAACCATCATGTCAAATTCCAAGCTTCTTGTCTAACAGTATACCGCCTCTCTGATGTTAGTGGCACCAACATAAAATGCCGAAACAGAGTTGAAATAGAATGACTCGAAAAACGTTGAAACAGAGACTGTCACCATTAATTTGCCAACATTAACCTTGAAATCGGTTGGTATTTCCTAATATTCTATAGAAAACGGAATTTAGATGTTTTTAAAGGCTTTCTCTTGTTGTTCCTGCCAGCCAGGTGGTAGTGACACCGGCATAAATTATAGCCCGTATAGGATCGAGGATTATCACTCTTGATTCGCAACTAATAACTTCTGTAATCGGTTTATTATTTCCTGAGATTCCATAGAAATCGTAATTTAGGACTCTTTTAGAATGCTTTTAGCTCCTTCCCTTCGATTCACCCCTTTTTAATTTCGAATTTATTTTCGACTGTTCTTCGAGGACATTTATATTGAACGCTTTTCGCTCATTTCATCGTTTTAAAAATTTGGAAATTTCTTTCGACAATTCTTAGAAAGCATTTGCATCTTTTAAGTAATTATGATTCCAAATTTAAAATGTTAGACCTCCCCCTGTTTAACACAAAAAACGCAATTTAGAACATTATTTGCTCCTGTAATCCCCAAGTAGTAGTGACAACAACGTAAAATATAAGAAATGTTGGAGCGGGGACTGTCCCCTTCAATTTGAAACCGTTATTTCTGAAATCGGTTTATATTTCCTGAGATTGCGTAGAAATAGTTATTTAGAACGCTTTTTTGGACTCTTTTCGCGCATTTTCATCCCTTTTAAACTTCGAATTTTTTAAGAAATGTCCTTAGAGATTCTTATATCTAATAAGTAACTGCCATTCCAAATTTCATGTTTCTAGGCCCTTCAGTAACACAAAAATCGCATTTTTGAACGGTTTTTCGCTCCTGCACCCCCTTTGGGGGTAATAGCACCGACATAAAATGTAGCCTATGTTAGAGTAAGGGTTGTCACCATCATTTTGACATCATTATTTTTTAAATCGGTTTGGTACTTCTTGAGATTACGTAAAAATCGCCATTTAGAACGTTTTTTAGAACGCTTTTTGCGCATTTTGACACCTTTTAAATGCCGAATTTTATAAGAAATGTTCTTAGAGATCGTTTATATCTAATAAGTAACTGCCATGCCAAATTCTATGTATCTGGGCCCTTCAGTAACACAAAAATCGCAATTTCGAACGTTTTTTGCTCCTGCACCCCTTCGGGGGTAATGGCACTGACATAAAATGTAGCCTATGTTGGAGCAAGGGTTGTCAACATCATTTTGACACCATTATTTGTGAAATAGGTTTGGTACTTCTTGAGATTGCGTAGAAATCACCATTTATAACGTTTTTTTAGAACGCTTTTTGCATATTTTCACCTCTTTTAAATTTCGAATTTTTTTTAAAATGTTCTTAGAGATCATTTATATCTAATAAGTAGCTACCATGCCAAATTCCATGTATCTGGGTCCTTCAGTAAAACAAAAAATCACAATTTCGAATTTTTTTTGCTCCTGCACCCTCTATAGGGGTAGTGGCACCGACATAAAATGCAACCTATGTTGGAGCAAGGGTTGTCACCATCATTTCGACACCATTATTTTTTAAATCGGTTTGATACTTCCTGAAATTGCGTAAAAATTGCCATTTAGAACGTTTTTTAGAACGCTTTTCGCGCATTTTCACCTCTTTTTAATTTCGATTTTTTTAAGAAATGTCCCTAGATATCATTAGTATCTTATAAGTAACTACCATTTCAAAATTCATGTTTCTAGGCCCTTCAGTAATGCAAAAATCGCATTTTAAGAACGTTTTTTGCTCCTGCCCCCCCTTTTGGCCAGTGGCACGGTCATAAGATATAGCCTATGTTCTAAGTTGGACTAACACCATCATTTTGATACCATTACTTTTGGAATCGGTTCCGTAGTTCCAGAGCTTACCTCCTACAAATAAACAATTTTTACCTCTTTATAATATTAGTATAGAAGTATAGATTTAAAAACTCCTTCCTTCATATTACGTAAATTTTTCAATTCTCGGATATATACCGACAGCAGTGCTGCCAGGAATATTTCCGTGAATTGAAGAGGGTATTTCTGAGTTTGTGTTTACTTATTAGTATTCAAATTTGATCAATTAGTTGATTAGTATTCTTTTAATCCTAAAGATTGTAGAAGTCTAGCTTGCTTGAATTTAATATTTTTAAATACTTGTAGGTACAGAAAATAAAATGAAATTTTAGAGAAAAGTTAATAAAAGTGAAATACTTTTGCTAAGACGATAATAAAAACGTCCATTATCAAGAGAGTTTAATCAACCACATTCCGCGAAAAATAAGCCGGGCCATTATGGTATTCTCATAAAAATTAGCAAACAAGATTAAATTTTATTACCCTGAAAGATAATTTTCTTCTTTTCCAAAAAAATAGTTAACCTTTTAAAAACAGATAAAATTCTTAACTCAGATAAATAAATTTGTTTTCAGCTTATATCTAATTTAAAGTAGCAGTAATTGCTTTTAAAAATAACAAGTCTTTTAAAAAAAGTGTAATCAGAAAGTTTTACATCATTAAAAATATTAAACAAAATCGATATTAATTTCGTAGTGCTTAAAAAATTTCTCTTTGTTTCTTTAGCTTACGAAATTTCATTATTAAAATATCAAAATAGATCAGAATAGATTGCAAAATTACATAGATATTTTTTCATAAACATTTTAAGTGTTTCATTTTCCAATTTCAATAGAAAATTGTGAAAATGTGATTATTATATTGTTTCTTAATTTTTACAGAACTTCCATTCTTTCTTAGTTCTTACGATTTTCTCATTGATCAAATTGTGAAATTTTAATCAAGATTGATATTTTTTCTTAGAGCTTACAAAATATGCATTATTTCTTAGTGTTTACGAAAGTTCTGCCGTTCAAATCATAAAATATTAATCACGACCAATTTTGTTTCTGAGGTAAGGTTATTTTTTGTGGGCACATGGAGTATGTACTGTTTCTTAGTGTTACAAAATGATCCATCGATCAGATTCAATTGTATTGTTTCTTAGCGCTTTCAAAATTTTTATTTGTTCAATTCTGAAGGGAGTGAAGTTAAAAAAATATAATAATCACAGATAGTTAGATCATAGTTTTTCACCATTATTTCTTTTACACATATCGACATTCATTGTTGTTCCCTTAGTATACCATTCTTCAACTGTTTATTTTCAAAGGACTTTCATAATTCTTCCCCATTTATACTGTGACAACAGTGCTATTGTGCAAGGCCATAATAGAAGACAAAGCTTGCATTAAAAAAAAACAAAGTTTTATTAACAATAAAAGTAAGAAGTTGCAGGGGAAGAACTTCACATTAAAGGCAAATTTCCCCTACTAATCAGGCTGAGAGAGCGTGGATTTTCACGAAACAGAATGTTTATGTACAGAAATAAAGTTAAAAGTCAATGCTGGCTAGCTTTAAACACAATTTTTTCAATCGTCATAAATCTACACTTGAAGTTCGGGTAACACTTTTATTTGAAGTTAACAATTCTATTACACTTTATTAAGCTTTAACTACTATATTTGAAGTAACTCGAAGATTTTTCACACTTAGAGGAAGAGGAAAGAATCTTCTAATGCTGCGTTTACATTATGGCGCAACCTTCTCCCCAGGTCTTCTAGGCACAATTTTTCCAACGAATCAACGGGCTCATTGGTTACTTACATCGCCACTGATTGGTTGCATCTTATGATTTAACGCAAACGCGTTAGGGCTATGCAAATGAACCCTTGTAAATGGACCTTTACTGTATCGTCATTCAGCAGAAACTTTCAGTTTGCTCAGTCTGAGGTGATCAGCAATGACCTCACTTGGTTACCGAGGTATTAAGGAAGGTCCGAGCAAAACTCTACAAAATCCACCAAAACTTCTCAATTTATAAGTAACAACTACGCGCATTTCTTAATTTTCATAAATTCTCAAAAATACACATGGCAGCAAAATTCTCGGATATCCTGCCACACTTTATGAAAATTAAACGAAAGACAGAATATGAATTGAATATTTCCAACTGAGCGAAAAAATGCCCAAGCCGGTACTCGAACCCAGACCCTTGGTTTACATGCCAATGCTCTTCCATTCAAGCTACCTGGACTGACAACCAGCGAGCATATTTTGGACAGATAACCTTATTGATAATAACATCTGTTAGAGGTCTGCACGGGGCGGGATTTTCAGGCCCGGGACCGGCCCGTTTATATTTTCACAGTTCACGGCCCGGCTCGTACAAAAATCAGTGAATACAGGCCCATCCCGGCCCGGTCCGTGTAAAAATCAATTCAATGAGGCCCAACTCAATTTCGACAAAAAATTCAGGTTTTTCTAAACATACAATTAAGGTTCTTTTAAAGAATAATACTGCATACATGTTTATGGGATAATTTTATAGTATATTTTAAAGTTACTAAGTGTTCGCAAGACAGAAATCACACAATAGCAGCATTAATGGTTACTTAGATTTTTAGAAGTTTCAGCATTTAAATAAGGATTCATAAAAAAAAAAAAAATGTGGTTTAGAATAAAAGAAGAAAACGAGGATTAAAAACATGATAACTTTTGAGCTGTATAATAAAAAACAGATTCGTAAAAATATTTCCCTGCCATTTAAAAAGGCTTTTCTCAAATCCAAAGGAGCTATTTTCTGATACATTTCTGAATTTATTTCTTTTCGGAAATGCATAAGATTAGCAGGTGTTTTTATTCGGAAACTATGTAATAGAATAATGTTATCCATTTTTTGATAAAGGCGATATATCTTTGAGAAAATACTGTCAAAGTTAAAGTTATGAATCGTATTTCCGGAAGCGATTGCACGGGAGAGGAGAAAAACCTGCAGTCACGTGACAAGAACCTTTTATATATCGCTAAGTAATTTTTTTTATAAAAAATGGAAAACGTTGTTCGATTTCAAATCTCTGTCAATTTTAGGCCTGTCAATTTTATGGTTTACAGTTAAAAATGAGTCAGAAAATTTCTCATTGTTGAGCAGTGAATTTGAGAACCACCTTAAGATATATTTCCAAAGATTCCTTCGTTATCGGTATTAATATTTTTACAAAACATATTACCTCCCCTACACATTCTGAGAACAATAAAGTCCAGTTCCGGCCTTGCTCGACTATGTAGAAAAAAAATGCAAGCCTGATCTCAGCCCGGCACGAGTCAGCTGAAAAAAAAGAAGCCCGCGCTCAGACACCATTTAACTGTCCGATGCTGATCTCTACGCTGGGCATGTTACATTTCTGAATTGATGTTGTCAAACTAGCATTGGTTCGTGACGCACATTTATACTTATTCTCTCGAAAGTCAACTTCATTAATAATGGCTCATATTTTATCGGCTTCGATTAATATTTTTTATCGATCCGGCCCAGCACGGGAGGCCCGTTCAATTTTTTGCCGGCTCGGCCCGGACCGTTCAAAAAATAGTTCTAATTCTGCCGGCCCAGCCCGGCCCGTTTGGAAATTCCCCTTCACTTTGCCGACTCAACCCGGCCTGCGGTCCTCTTGCCAAGCCCGGTCCTCTGCAAACTTCTATCATCTGGTCCGCCATGTAGACAGGTCAGTAGAATAAACCACAGGTAAAGGAACTCTATATAAAAGATGGGCACGTAGATATTCTATTATTTTTAATACAATCATAGTCATTGGTAAAGTTATCATACGAAATTAATATTTTCAACTGAGTGAAAAAATGCCCAAACCGGGATTCGAACCTAGATCCTTAGCTTACATTGCCAATGCTCTACCGTTTAAGCTACCTGGGCAGATAACCGGTAGCATATTTTGGACAGATAACCTTATTGGTAACATTTGGTGTGCCATGTAGACAGTTCAACAGAATAAATCGCAGGTAAAGGAACTCCATATAAACGTAGATATACTATTATTTTTAACACGATCATTCTCGTTGCTAAAGTTATCATACGAATTGAATATTTCCAACTGAGCGAAAAAATGCCTAAGCATCAGTTCACTCAATTGAAAATATTCAATTCGTTGATAACTTTACGAATTGTATATGTCCAATAAGTATGAATGTGTTAAACATATAAGCAAACATGGAACAGTTTCTCATTCAGCCACAAATTTTAGCAAAGCAAAAGCAACAACTTATTCGGTCACTAAAGCACTCATCAAAAAGTAAGCATAGTCCTGTTACAATATCTATCTTGAAGTGTTTTTTAAAGGATTATCTTCGTTAATCTTGCGATTGAAAGTCGCTTAAAGTTGGTATGCCTCTAGAAGCTACAGAGGGAACTATCATCTTAAATTTCGCAAAATGTGGACTATAATCGTTTTTCCACTAGACATTTCAATTACATTGTATCTACTACTACTGACACAATTCCAATTTTTCAATTAGTACTTACGAAATAATTATTATTCAAATCTTTCTTCATTTCATTTAAAAAACAGAAAGAAATAAAAGGAAAACATAAATAAAAGTTCATAAAATTCAAATACTTTTATAAGAAGAAAACAATTATTAGGAAAAAAAGCTTTATCAACCCCATTCCGCCAAAAAATAATAGAGCCATTACAGCTCAGACAGAAAAATTGATTTTAACTAATACGATTAAACTAAATTATTCTGGATTATAATTTTCTTCATTTAGGGGAAAAAAAACAGTAGTTAACTTATTAAATAAAGGAAGACATCGATGATTGAGATAATTACATTTAAGTTTTCAACTAATATCTAACTTAAAATTTAAAGTATCAGTAAATTTCGTTAGTTAATGACACACTATTAAAAAAAAACTATCAAGTTTAAGAACTTTAACATTTTTGTTTTCTTTAAGTAAAAGGAATTCGGAATAATCAAGCGATGTGGGATGCTATTGTTTTTCTTTTATAAAATGCTGTTACCAAGAGGTAATATCATAAGTTAGTTAAAAATATTCTCATATTAACCCCAAAACGTGTTGTTTGTTGGTTGGCGTCAGGGCATGTTGCGGGAATAAACATTTTTTACATGATAAGGAAATTTCAGGTAATACGTTTTCAATACTTTTTACTCAGCATTATTAGTGTTTATACATTAAAACTAAGCATAATGTGTACCAACCTAATAACATTTTATCATGTAATGCTCTTTTTTAGTTCGCAATTAATCCCAATAAACAGAGGGTAATATTTTTCCAAAACAGCGGGATCGCATTGCATAGAATATCAGCATCTCATTATTTCATAATACCCGAAGTGTATCCAGCTATTCCATATAACCCGACAAAATAATTATTACTGCTCTTAATAGACTGTAAAATGAAAACAATAACGAAAGTATTAAAAAAAAATCTTTTTAATACAATCAAACTGATTGGTAAATAAATCATAATGGTAGTATTTTTCCAACTGAGAGAAAATGTGCCCAGGTCGGGACTCTAGGCAAGAAATATTTCTTTAATTGGTAATCCCGTACCAATTGAGCTATCTGGATAACATCCTAGCAAACATTATTCAGTCAGGCAGCTATTTGGTAATGAAATATGGTCTGAATTCTATGGATGAAACAGTTCAACAGAATTAATCGCAGGTAAAAGAACTGTAATAAACTATGGATATGTAGCTGTAAGTTCTTAGTTCGATTCTCGAAGGTCAAACACGATGTGTTTTTCCCCTTACTTATACGGCATTCACAATCACCCCTTAGTTTCGGAATTGTTAATGTTCTACTTTCAGCGGTTGATGGCGCGAATACCCACTGTAAATAATGCTTATTAAATGTTACTTTCATGCATAAAAATACAAAAAACCTCGCTCTATATGCATCATAAAAGATATATATTATATGCATATTTTGTCTCGGTAACGTGCAATTTCTTGATTATATTTTAAATGTCGAGAATTTTTACAATAAAATATACAATAAATATTATAAAATTAAATTTAAGTAAACTTAAAATTTTCTTGATGAAGAATTCTTATGTGAAGATGATTTGCCTCATTTGTAAAGTTTCTTGTCATATCTTTTTAAATAATGGGCAAAAATTTGGAACATGTTAACGAGCATATATTTATTTTATGCTCGTTTAAAATGTTCACGCCGGCGCGGTGGGTCACACTCGACTGGTTCAGAGCGGGAAAGTTTTCGGCCTTTTGGATACCAGTGTTTTAATACAGAAAATGTTGTTTTATTTAATTAGAGCAAATGGGCGATTTAAAGGAACAACATTTTCTCTAAAATAACAGTGGTGTGCAAGAAGCCGGAGACTTGACAACTCTGACACAGTCGAGTGTGACCCACCGCGCCGGCGTGAACGTGTTAAGTCACATTTCCACAAAAGGGCTTATTTCTTTAGTCCAAATTTGAAGAAAACTCATAAAAAGAAGAAAAAAAAATTGCCAGTGGCCGAGAGGTTCTGCTCTCGAAGCTGGTAGACGGGAGGTGCTGGGTTCGATCCCAATTTTATTTAATTCATCAGAGATTAAAGACATAAAGAGATAGCTTGTGAAAATGGGTTTTCGAATAAATTTATCAACAAATTAATTTATAAATATAATAGTAACAAAATATCTACAAGCGTTAGCAAAAATAAAGAAAAACCTAAATTTTGCAGTATGAAATATATTCCACATCTTTTTGAAAGAATTAAGTATGCATTAAAGAAATATAATGTTACACTTATCGCTAAACCACCGGCAAAATTAGAGCAACTGGTATACATAAAGGTCGATCCTATAGACAATTTTGATAAATCCGGAGTTTATATTGTCCCTTTTAGGATTGGAGGCAGTTCAAAAAAGTATACTTATATAGGAATGACCACTCGGAAATTATTGGAACGGATTAAGGAGCATATGACAGATTTAAAAAAGGGTAGACCATCCACAGCTCTATCCCGGCTAAGTCAAGTTAAAGACATTGATATCTTATTCAAAGAAGTTAAAATCATCGCACACGCTTCATTTTATAATGTTTGTATAATTAGAGAGTCGTTGGAAATTTTAGCAAAAGGCAAGAGTACCTGTAATGATGTTCTATCCTATAACATACCAAGAATCTGGTTTAAAATTCTAGGGGTTACAGGGGAATTTGGTTTTTGATTAACCATTTTCCCTCCTCCCTGTCCTACCCCCCCCCCTCTCTCTTTTTCTGATTGGCTGCTCCTCTCTGTTTTTCCATCCTTCCCACCCTCCTATTTTGTGGTTCGTTTAGTTTCGCCCTTTGATATTTAACCAGCTGTTTGTCTTTCATTCGGCAGTGCTCTTTTCCCTGATGACGACTGATGGTTCAGTCGAAAGCGCTCGGATTTTAAACATCATGTGACTCATTGTTCTCAACATCTGCATTGTTTTTAAAATGTTTTTAACATTTGTATTTTTAGCACCTATTAAGTAAAGATATATTGTGAATTTGATATTCATATTTTTCATTTATATTATTAAGGTGAATCTGTCGTTCTTTGAAAATATAGTTTTCTATATTTATTTAATTTATTATACGGATATTCAAACTGTTTTAATAGCGTCCTTTAAGAATAATAAAAATAGCTTCTTGGAAGAACGAACTAAAATTACGTATGCGCATTGAAAAATACCTTAGGAATAATGATTTCTTAAAATATTACCAGGTTACAATTCATATTGTTCTCGAACAAGATTTTTATAATTCATATATATATAAATCTTGAATGTCTTCACACGACATTTTCGAACAGCCTGTTCAAGTAAACTTCTGACACAATGGAATGGGATGGTTTTGAACCAAGGATCGATTTCAATCTCTAGATCAGCGGTTCCCAAACTTTTTGACTGGCGGAGCCCTTTTTAGAAGGAATTTCTATGGCGGAGCCCCTGAAGCCTACCGTGCTCTACGTTACAAGGTAAGGTTTTTTAAGTGCAAGGCTACCGAACACAGGAAGTGGAAATGAATAGTAATCTAAACAATTGTGCATTGTCCCAGAAATAAAATTATATTTTGAAACTTTTACCGAAACACTGAATTTATTTTCCATTACTATCAATACAGATGGAACTGTCAAAAGTTTACATGCTTAAAAAGCTCCAAAACTCAAGAAATCGTAATATTTTACATTAGAGTGACGAACAACAACGCGTAAATGTGATGTGATCCATTGTTTTGCAAAAATGGTCTGAGTTCGGGTCGTTTGATAGAAATGGCAGGCGAATGTTTGGTTCTGCATTTAAAAGACTTCTGTATTTCATTTTGGTTATAAAGTAAGATCTTTAACACTAAATGTACCAAGAATTTTACTCAAGTCTTATAAAAATATGTTAGACCAGAATTTTTATTTAAAATTATTTACTCTTCTATGTAACTTATTTCTATTTGATTTTTATTTTAATTATTTTATAAAAAAAATTCTAGTTCGAATCGAAGTATTTTCATTTGGTATCACTGAATAACCAGTTGTATATTCGGTGTTAAATTCCTATGAGCTATCAAACCAACGAGGACTTCGTGTTTCGCTGAAATTAAGCTGGGTGTTGTTGTTTTTTTTACATCGCTGTACATATTCAGTAAAAATATAGAATCGTCCAAAGCCGTTTCTATTCATCTGTTGAAAAATGTTGCTTAAACGATTTTTTCAAAACTGTAGGATGCCCCTGAATATTTATTTGTATATATATATTTTTTTAATCTGGCGTTGTTTACTTTCTTTTTAACAGGAGGGGTGTAATCGATATCCTCGTTTTTCTCAGAATCAAACTAATTTACGTTTCATCTTAGAAGAAGACACGTTTGATAAATGAATCGGAAATTGTGACAGATTATCATCGCAATGATATATACATTTATTTCAGTTTGCTAAATATATCGCAGAAATATGTAATTAGCATTCACAGTCTTCATTCATTAAAAGTTTTGCTAGTTTAGAGTTATGGTTTTTCTAATATTACCTCTGCAATATCGACGATTGTGTAAACGCTACTCCGCAACAATACCACCTTACTTCGGTATGCAGTAGGAGGGGTGGATGCTGGATTCCAATAATTTCACGTATAAGCTTAAAAAGTTTGCTTTTAAGAGTTCGTGATTTTATATAGTTTATTATCTTAATGGCATCATTCAACCTTCTAATAAGTTCAGAAGTCATTTTCTCGGGGATAGCGTGTATCTAGTATAAAGAGCGCAATAGATGGTGCTTATAGTGCTTTGGTATTTGATTAATTTTTGCAATGGCTCTAGTATTGTGACCCATCATTGCTTTTGCATCATCAGTGCATTCATGTTCATATGTGTTTTACTATGTATTCATACAAAAATATTTCGTCCCTTAGTGTTTTGGTTTGTAGTGATCTACAAACAATATGATCCTGATAGCTTTGTGAAACCTCTTTTAGACTAGCTTTAGTAAGGAACTTAATTTTCGAGTTAATGTTCTGAAACACTGTAGTAATAGAGGTGTCAAGGCTAGTTGCGGGTGCCCGTTTCAAAAGAGTTACTTAAAACTGTTAACTGCCCTGATCGGAACGGGATATTCGTATACGTAACTAAAAAATACTAACAAAACTGCTAATCCAGTGACGCCAGTAGATTCATGCATTTGTAGTGTAAATTTAGTACATGTGAAGAGGCTGTGAAGTTTTCTTTTATATCAACAGTCATATAGTTAATTTAAAAAAAGAAATTATGTTATTTGACAAGGAAATATCGGACACTAAATTCAGAATTTTTTCATTAGGCAAATGCTTGACAATATCAATTTTACAAGGTTTATTAAATGTCTTTGCAATTATATGATCTTCGCGAACTCAAGCGACTCGTTTAACTATCAGGTAGGCGCCATGGGTATCAGGTAGGTGCTATCATAAATGCCGACTTAACAGGGGCAACGGGGTCAAACCGAGCTAACTTTCATCATTAATTTTAGAACATTATCTTTATCATAATTAATCAGTGACTAAACAGTACAAAAGGAAAAATTTAAATTAGTGGTATAAATATATTTTATTGCCTATTTCATCTTAGTGAAGTCTGCGAATATGTCCAGGATATTACATATGTGTTTTAACAAGTATTGTGATTGTTTCTTTTAAAGCATGCATACATTACTTTGCCCTTCATATTGAAAAAAAACTGAAACTGTTTATCTTTCAAATCAGGATGGTTTATTTCGCAATGAATACGCAGCTGAGCATGAAACGAGGAGTTATTGGATAATACTGCAACTCAAGTCACACTCAGAGGAGGAGCTGGAAAATTTAAATATCCAAATTTTCTTTCAGAATACAATTTCTTGATTTCTTGTATTAAATCTACTTTTTTCCCCATTTATCGCATTCTTTGATCGGAAAACGTAAAAATAGAATGCTAGTAGAAATTAATACTTGCACTGGAAATTTTTTAAAGAAAAGTTTATTAAAAAAGTTCAGAAGTTCAGATAGTTGAAGATCGATGTATAAATATTTTTGTAAAAATAACAATCTGTTTACATTTTTGGAAAAAAAAAAGAAGGAAAAAAAAACCTTTGCTTTAAATGTGTTTTTTTGTTCAAATTTTCTTTATTTTCCTAAAGAGCGGAGGAGCCCCTTGAAAGTTCACGCGGAGCCCCTAGGGCTCCGCGGAGCACACTTTGGGAACCTCTGCTCTAGATGTTACCTCTAAAATTTAGAGACGTTGTTAAGCTTTTCATGCATAGAATGTTAGACCAACTACACTGTAAAAAAAAATCCGACCAGTTTTCCTGTAGGAATCGGAAAAATAGTTAGCCTTATCGTATCGGAAAAATTTCCGACCAGCTCGGAATAAAATCCGTAAAAAAAATAAATAGTCAATAAAACGGTATTTTACGGATTTTATTCCGATTTTACAGATTTTATTCCGAGCTGGGTCGGAAATTTTTCCGGTACGATAAGGACAACTATTTTTCCGATTCCTACAGGAAAACTGGTCGTATTTTTTTTTACAGTGTACTTTTCTCACATATATGAAATGGAGTTTATTTTTTTTTCTATAAATACATTTTATACCCGTTGTATACATTCATATTTCATTCCCTAACGCTTATAAATGCACAGATTGCAACACAAAACTAATTTGATGGAATTTTAGTGTAACTTAGTCAAGAATAAGCATTACGTATCAATGAAATAAAATATGATCAATAAAATAAAATAAATAGTGAATTTAAGCTTATATATATCTCGGAAATATTTATCAGTAATCCACGGCCACATTTCGACCATTTTGGTATTCTTCCGGGGTTGACCAAACATGTTTCGAAGCAGAAAATATATTTTTAAAATGTTTCTTGTTTTTTTATCATGTGTTGAACAATTTAGGCTTTTCTTGAGCCTCCTAGTTGACATCAACTACACACCAGGTCTAGGAATGTATAGTTTTAATGTACGGCGTAATTTTTACCATTAAATGCGTTTCGCATGTAATAATTACTTTAAGTTTTTTTTTTTTAATATTTAAATATCCGCGTGTAAATATATTTTTTATGACGTAATTTTCCTCATTTCCTGGGTGATTTCCTCATATCCACAGGTAATCATTTAATTTATTTTAAAGTTGTCGTTCTGTTTTTAATAGCAGTTGTAAGGAAATGTTATTCTGTGCTCTGATTTACGATTTGGCAACAATTTAAGCAAATTACCTTTTCTAAATACGCAATAAATGTCCATTGAAATATGAAAATTTGAATAACAAATTGAAAAAAAAAAGTCAAAATTTTAATGAAATAAAAATTATACCTGCAGTCTGCACACCACAAGCTTGTAAAGTATACCTCTAGAAAAAATAATTGAATTCCTATGCATAGTTTTTGTTCCAATAAATATTTTTTAACGGAACTATTTTGATCAACTTCAACATTAAATAGCTTTTAAAATAATTCTTCGATTTAAGGGAACGAAGAATCTTTAAAATCAATATTTTATTTTTTGCAAATTTCACTTTAAATATTATTCAAGGGTACATTATATGCATTATGGCATACATTTATCACAAAAAATAAAATAATAATAAAAAAAGGAATTTTCCGTCATATTTTACTACTTTTTAAAATGCCCCACATGTGCATTCCATATCAATGAAAATTTCCAATATTTTTTATACAAGTTTGGTTTATAAATAACATTTATAATTTGGGTTATAAATAAAACTGTGCATCGAATTTTATATATTTAAATATAAAGGTAAGAAAAAAATATTATCTAAATTTTTTTGAAATTTTGAGCCTCAAAATTTC
The DNA here is from genome assembly GCA_963932465.1 of Maratus speciosus. NCBI lineage: Eukaryota > Metazoa > Arthropoda > Arachnida > Araneae > Salticidae > Maratus > Maratus speciosus. The sequence goes on along the minus strand of OZ010790.1, from coordinate 184,565,591 downwards.
AATTTTTCATTTTTCTCCATTTTCAAAATTTTCATTTTTTTGCATATTACTTGTTGTGTATAAATATTATAAATCATATACAGGGACCGTTTATTGCCGGAAATTGCTCGATGGGAATTTTAAACTGTGCTATGGGTTTAATAGAACTAAATTTTTGCATATGATGTAGTGTAAATGCCAACCTGTAGATCATGCAAAGGGATGAACAAAAAAATTCTGATGTTTTTTCCAACTATTGATATACAGTATTCTGAATGCTTTGGAAAGTGCTTCTATCTATGCTGGGCACATGATTTTTCAATTTTGTTTCTATAATAGTAAGACTAGAATATAAAAACAGTCGCCTGTGGCAACACTACAGAAAATAATTGCTTTTACTTTGTTAAGCTTTTCTTACCTTTCTTTTATTAAATTGTTTATTTTTCATCACTGACCTTGAGAATGTCACCGTTATTGAGTGTACGAAACTAGTAGATTTATTTATAAAAAAGTTTTTAAAGCTTTTATATTTACTGTAAACACTTTTATCATGTAATATTTTGTTTTAGGAATACTTTTGTTAACCCATTAGTGTCTGTGGCTTTCTAATAACTGTACATGTCTCTATATTTAGCTTTATGCTGTTTTTACATTTACTATTGTTATTATTTGCATATAGTAGGTAATATGTATCTGGTGTAATATGTATCTGCATTTACTAATATCACTTAACTTCATATATGCTTGAGCATATTTTTCGGGCAAGTGTTTCATTCTTTAACCCTTTGCACTCCGCGTTATTGTGAGTATGGGCTACCATAGCAACTCCGCGTCGTTACACAAGAATTTTATTCGACCGGCACCACTTATTTACAAGAAGTGTTATTTAAAAGATGAAAAAGTACACAATTTAAAAAATTGCTCTGATTAAATAAAACAAATTTTATTTTCATTTATTACTGGTTCCAAAAATATAATTTTCAAGGCAAGATGATGTCGCTGCAGCGGCGACAACGGAGATTTTCACTTACCTTACAATGTAGCCGCAGCGGCGACAACGGAATGCAAAGTGTTAAAAAATAAAAAGGGTGGCTATTTATCCGAAACAATTATTTTTGATGAAAGAAAGAAAAGTACTGGAGATTTGTGATGTTCTGTTCATTTAATATTGTTGTAGTAAAAATGCAACTTTTTCAAATGTTCTCAAAAATCCCGCCATAGCCTGAACTATCATATTAATAGTATCCAAAATAACTACTAACATTAGTCACGCGAAGATGCTCGTAAGGTAATGTTTAACCGGCAGCGTTCTTCTTAAATTTCTCGTTCTCATTCAACATTTTAAAATGATATTGTTTTGCATAGGACAGCTGAATTCGATCTCTAAACCAGGTGCATTTTTTTACTTTTTCGATTTTGTTTGCACCTTTTTTTTTTATGAAGATACTTTCATTTTAGGAACCCCAAAACAGGGTTCTAAAATAGAAAGTAACCATAAAAAAAATCTCAACCAAAATCGTAAAAATAAAAAAATACCCTGTTGTAGATCGATCGCAGCTATCCTGAGCAAAAAAATCATTTAACTATATTAAAATGCAAATGATAGATTTGAAAATATCCGTGTCATAGATTTAAAACTAGGACTTCCCTAAGAGGGATTAGTCTGAGCGATATTACTGAGAACATAGATTTAATAATAACATGTGGAAGCAAAGAAAATGAGATGTTATCTTTAATTGTCCATATACTGCGAAAAATTGAAATGATGAAAATAAACGAGTTGTAGAATTACAAAATCTTATATATAAATTCGTATACACTGTTTAAAAAAATGGGAAATCAAACCATTCAAGACAGCCATGCATGGATATAAAATTGAAAGTACGCAATATATTAAAAGTAAAATAGAAAATGAGACACTAATTTACTTATATCGGAATTTTAACTGTATAAAATGATGTCAAGAGCATAATCAGACGCTCCGCACCAATTTGAGTAACTTTAAATGACAAATATATGATATTTAAAAAGAATGGACTATACTTTATATGGTGTGTGCTCCCCCGGAATAGTTAATAATTACAATATCTGTTTTCCACGGATGCAATGAGGTTGTCGATAACATTTAAGGAATTCTCTTCTCAAAATCTAATATAGTATCAAAGTACCGAATACATCAAAAGTGGCATGCAATGCTTCGTTAGATTGTGTTTTAGATATGCTCGATCGGATTTAAATGATGAGTGTATGCTGGCCACTACATACGCTGTATTGTTTTGTTTTCAAACATATTCTGCACAAGTTGAGCTGTATTTAGCATGTATTAAATAAAAGAAATCGGCAATGATTACAACATATTTTTTTTTATAGTGTATAATTTTATATGATTTTATTTCATTTTAATTGTTTTGTATGTTTTTGGTAATTGTATTAAAGTCTGTCTACTGTTTCATATTTAAACATAAAGTATGACACAAGATCTGAATATATCGTCTGCATAACTTTTGAGCTGTCAAAGTGTCATTTGAAGTAATTTACAAATCCATACATATTTATTCAGCAAATCATGCAAGCTAACATACGCCAATATGAACCCGATTACAAAATTTTACCAGAATAAGTTAATATATAAAAAATATACTAATGATAATTGAGAATATGACCTTATGATAAAATGTCTAGAAAAATGAATCGGATAAAAAATTCATATCACATTTAAAACGGCACTTCCCTCTGTTAGTGGCCTTGGCGAGAGAGAGAGAAAAGCCTAGAGAAGGAACACTTTAACAAGTACTTTCGGGCAACCTATACTCACTGTTTCATACAGGTCTTTATTCAATATTTACACAATTTATTTAATGCTAGGTGGGTATCTATCAGTTTTGTTGCATTTAAATCGCATGTTTTGCAGCATTATGAAATATTTAAAGTTGCTGTACCTAATAATTCCAAATTAATGGTAATTGAGATCGCTTTCCGTTAATTTCATCTTTTTAAATTTTAAATTTTTTAGAAACCATTCATAGAGACAATTGTATATTTTAAAACTAACCCGAAACAAAATTTCAAGATTTTGGACTCAGCAGTAACAGAGAAATAGAAAATTTTTGAAAGTTTTTTGTTTCTGCATTGTTTTATAGAGCGACATTTTTAGAAATTGTTCTATTGCGAGAATTTACGTCATGATAAATGCAGCGATGTCAATTTTCATGTTTATATTCCTAACAGTTCCATGCTCTTCGTCACTTAGATCATATTTAGATCTTTTTCCGCTTTGTTTAGTCTTTTTATTTTTTAGAATTCGTTCTACAACGAGCATTTACATCTTATTAATTACTACCATGCCAAAGTTCTAGTTTCTAACCCCAACAGTATCCCAAAAATTTCAGTATTCCAAATAAATCATAGTTTAGAACCTTTCTAGAAATTTTTACGTTTATCCGCCAAATTGAATCTTTTAGAGAGCGTTCATTACGAGTATTTACATCTTAAAAGTAACTACCGCACCAAATTTAAAGTTTCTAACCCAATCAATATCGCAGAAATCATAATTTTAGAACTTTTTTGCTCCTGCAGCGTTGTAGGTTCTTGCAATGACATAAATTAGTCTTTTTTTCGGATCAGAAATGGCCACCAACATTTTTTTAAGTTGGCTATGTAGTTTCAGAGATAACACCTCACAAACGTACAAGCATTAATAATATTATATACTTTATAATATTATAACGCTTTATAATATTAGCATTAGATGTACAGATACAAAAGCCATTTATCTGTTACAAACTAAAGTGCCGGCGTTGCCAGAATTTGAAGGATGTTTGTTCTGAAAAATCAATTTCAAAATTTAACATACAACACAAAACAAACATTAAAAAAAGCAGTCGAAATGTTGTTGAATGAATCATATGAAAACGCTATATAGAAATGTATAAATGTATATAACAGACGCAAAAGAATACAGCTATAAATGAACTTATTTCAATTTATAATTGGAGCAATAATGTTAAAATACGCCAATATTTCCCTAATCGGGTTTTTATCCTGCTTCAATGCATTTTTCACACTCATATGACATTATACTATATCCACCATGCCCTTTATATTTCCAATATGACGTAATATTTTCCTCTTTCACGTGGAAACCTTGAAATAGAAAAGTTATGAAGTTATATTCACTTTCATTTAAATTCGTCAAACCATTTATTTCATTTTCATATTTCACGTGAATATCTTGCAATAGAAAAGTTAGGACGTAATATTCACCTTTTTTTTAAAATTCGTTAAACTATTTATTTCATTTTCATTTTTCACGTGGAAATCTTGCAGTAGAAAATTAATTGTTGTAGTAATAATGTTATTGTGTTTTTTAATTGTTGGCAACTGCTATAACGAAAAATGTTTAAATTTGATAAGAAATTGCTGTTAAATTGGTGGTTTTTTATTAATTAAAAATTAACTATAAGTTATTTCGATTCCGGATTACTTTAGTTGTCTCGGCCATGTTTTAATACACATGTACGTATCTCTTCACAATTTTGGCTTCCAAATTGTGGATTTTTTATAGAATTACAAACAGACAGATAGACAAGTTTTCATTTTTATATATCTCTCTATTCTATAAAAAGTAACTAACGGCGGCGGCGGCGGCGGCGGCGGTCACCGTTTTATCGGTCACCGCCGCCGCCGCCGCCGCCGCCGCCGCCGCCGCCGGTTTTGAATTTTTTGTGACCGGATGTCTTTCTTCGTTAATATTAAGAAAGCTATTGCATACAAATATATGAAAATCGGTGGTATTATCGGTGGTAAATGTTTGATCAACACACTAATGCATACAGTTTTCAAATCGAAGAATTATTTTAAGAGATATTTAATGCTAAAGTTGGACAAAATCGTTCCATTAAAAAAAAATTATAAGAGCAAAAGCTATACATGGGAATTTAATCATTTTTAGATCATTTTATTCAATAGAAGATTCCGGTCTGCAGATTTCATTAATTTTTTTAATTTGACTCATTTTTTGAGGTTTTATTTCTATTTTAAATTCAAATATTCAGTATTTTGACAGATATTTTTTACATATTTTTGAAAATGGTATTAATTTAAACTGTTGCCAACTGTATAAACAGCGCAAACAATAATGTTTGCTTCAAATAAAAAAAAATATTTACACGTTACTATTATAAACTTAAAAAAACCCTTCAAATTAGAATTAAATAAATAGGTATAAAAAGCAGGCACTTATTGGAAATTACGCCATAAAAACTATATTTACATGTGAATTTTGAAAGAGAAAAGATATTGTAAAATAAATAAATTAACATGCGTTAGAAATCTGAAATAGAACAAATTACGTCACATTACACTTATTTTGCAAAATGAACAAAAAATAGTATTGCAAAACAGTTTAAATTTAAAAATTGCGCGAGACAAAATATTAGAGGTTAAATATTAGATTTTTTCAAAATTTTATTATTTGCTGTTTGATGTGAGGTGTTCAGCTATAAGTATGCAAAATTTCATGTCTCCAACTTAATTAGGGGCTGAGTTAGAAAAATTGGTTTAAATACACAAGTTAGAGACCGGAGGGTTAAATATGAATTTTTCTAAATTTTATGATTTATCGTGTTATCGCAAGTGTTCAGCTATAAGTATGCAAACTTTCATGTCTCCAACTTAATTAGGGGCTGAGTTAGAAAAATTGCTTAAAATACACAAGTTAGAGCCCAGAGGGTTAAATATTAGACCTATTTCAAAATTTTATTATTTGTCGTTTGATTTGAGGTGTTCAGCTATAAGTATGCAAAATTTCATGTCTCCAACTTAATTAGAGGCTGAGTTAGAAAATTGCTTAAAATACAGAAGTTAGAGACTGGAGGTTTAAATATGACTTTTTCAAAATTTTATGATTTATCGTGTTATCGCAAGTGTTCAGCTATAAGTATGCAAACTTTCATGTCTCAACTTAGGGGATGAGTTAGAAAAATTGCTTAAAATACATAAGTTAGAGCCCAGAGGGTTAAATATCAGACATTTTTCAAAATTTTATTATTTGTCGTTTGATGTGAGGATTTCAGCTATAAGTATGCGAAATTTCATGTCTCCAACTTAATTAGGGGATGAGTTAGAAAAATTGTTTAAAATACATAAGTTAGAGACCAGAGGGTTAAATATTAGACTTTTTAAAAATTTTATTATTTGTCGTTTGATGAGGTGTTCAGCTATAAGTATGCAAAATGTCATGTCTCCAACTTAATTAGTGGCTGAGTTAGAAAAATTTGCTTAAAATACAGAAGTTAGAAACCGGAGGGTTAAATATGACTTTTTCAAAATTTTATGATTTATCGTGTTATCGCAAGTGTTCAGCTATAAGCATGCAAACTTTCATGTCTCCAACTTAATTAGGGGCTGAGTTAGAAAAATTGTTTTAAATACACAAGTTAGAGCCCAAAGGGTTAAATATTAAGTCTTTTTCAAAATTTTATTATTTGTTGTTTGATGTGAGATGTTCAGCTATAAGTACGGAAAATTTCATGTCTCCAACTTAATTAAATTAGGGGCTGAGTTAGAAAAATTGCTTAAAATACACAAGTTAGAGCCCAGAGGGTTAAATATTAGACTTTTTCAAAATTTTATTATTTGCCGTTTGATGTGTGGTGTTCAGCTATAAGTATGCGAAATTTCATGTCTCCAACTTAATTAGGGGATGAGTTAGAAAAATTGTTTAAAATACATAAGTTAGAGACCAGAGGGTTAAATATTAGACTTTTTAAAAATTTTATTATTTGTCGTTTGATGAGGTGTTCAGCTATAAGTATGCAAAATGTCATGTCTCCAACTTAATTAGTGGCTGAGGTAGAAAAATTTGCTTAAAATACAGAAGTTAGAGACCGGAGGGTTAAATATGACTTTTTCAAAATTTTATTATTTGCCGTTTGATGTGTGGTGTTCAGCTATAAGTATGCAAATTTTCAAGTCTCCGACACACATAGTTTCTGAGAACCGGCTCTTTGACAGACGGACAAATAGACAGACAAAGGAGTGAGACAGGTAGGGTTTCGTTAGATGAACGAAACTCTAAAAACATGCTGCGGATGACTGTAACAACATCCTAAAATTACATTACCATCAGCGATCTACCAATCCCGAATTTAGTTTATATTCGTTTCATATATTCTTATTCTTTTGTGCGGCCCTGTAAAATAATTATCAATATTATATACAGTAAAACCTCTGAATAGCGGACACCCCGCGAATGCAGAATTTGTCCTCTATTTAGAGGTGACTGCAACTGAGAGTAAAACATGTACAGTTATTTAAGAGTTGGTAATCGAAAAAATGTCCGCTAAATAGAGGTATCCGCTAATCGGGTGTGTCCGCTATGGAGGTTTTACCAGTTAAACTTCTGAATAGCGAACACCTCGGGAGGGCAGAATTTGTCCTCTATTTGGAGGTGTCCGCTACTGAGAGTAAAAAATGTACAGTTATTTAAGGGTTGGTAATCGAAAAAATGCCCGCTAAATAGAGGTGTCCACTATTCGGGTGTGTCCGTTATGGAGATTTTACTGCATAATAATATCATCCTTTACAAGAAAATTGCATGCTGTATGATAGACAGACAGACATCCAGAGAAAGATAACCTCCCGGATCAATAAACACTCATGTCTTTTGTTTTAATCATCCACAGTTGTATGTCATACAGCATGCCAGATTTTATACAACAGGCTAAAAACGGTCACCGTGGTACGGAATACTGTATTATTATTTGTTTGCCCACCAAAACTGGTTGCCACGGGTTGTTGCAAAGTTTGTGATCACGTGGTTGAAATTGATCTATTCAATATTACTGCGTGCGTATTTTTTTTTTTATTTGCTCCATGTGTTTAAACCAGTTGTCTACGAAAACATCAACCGGTGAAAGTGACGCACACCAAATTTCTGTGACGTATGCAGATAAATTGCACTTTTTAAAGAGTTTTTTCTATATAATTTTTAAACGGTTTGGAACTTATTTTTCATAGTAGGTGCATTCAGTAGGCGACCCTCATAGGTACCTCTTGGTGCAATCAGAAACGAAATCCGACAAATATTTTTTGAGTTATGCTTGACGAAAGGTTTTTATTAGGCTTTTTTTTTAGTAGGACATGGCGTTAATATCCATCGTAGTAGTAAAGTGTCCGGACAGTAATATTTCGCTGAGTATTAGCCTTCGCTTCGCTCAGACAATTAGCGTGCGAGTGTCCACGTGTGACTACTGTAGTTTCTTAAATTTTGTCATTTAGATAACAATTTTTAAATTTTTAAACAAAAAAGTAATTTTTCCACAAATTAAAAAGAAAACAAACAAAATATTCGGATCAGAAAGGGTAAGAAGGAAACCAAAATTATCAGTGAAAAGAAAATTTTATTAATTACTTTCCACAAAAATATGTTGCATTAGTTATTACGGTAAGTAGTTTAAGCATAAAATATAATTTTAACTAACATGAGTAAGTTAAAATTCAGTGTTCTAAAGAAAATTTTTCGCATTACGTTTTTCGTAAAAGATTAAATAAATGAAGAAATCCTTGATTCGGATAGTAAAAACTACCTTTTTTTGTCTAATTTAAAGAATAAATTATTAGTAATTTCTATGAGGAATGGCACGTTAAAAGCCTACGTTAGTCACGCGAAGAAACCAGATCGCTAATGTTAATCCCATGGAGGCGTTATTTTAAAATTTATCACTTGGACTTTAATATTTTTGAATGATGTTTTTGCATAAGACAACTGAAGATGATCTATAACCGAGATAGTTTTTACTTTTTTGATTTAAGTCATTTAAAAATCTTAAAATACAAGCGAGATATTTGAAAATAACGTTCCCATAGACTTAGCGTTTTCGTTTCTTCCAGTGGATTAGTGCGGGCTCTTAAAACACGTGATTTTTAAGAAAAAGAAATAAAGCTGATTTCAACGGATTGTTCATTATATTTACTGATATTTATTTATTGAAAGGTCTTATAGCCCACGTAAAGAAAAAAATCTGAAAATCATAAATCTATAATTCCATGTCGATTTATTTCTAACTTTGACATAAAATATGGTGTAATTTATTTGTTTTCAGTCATTACAAACAAACCTGATACGATTTAATAAATAGTTAAATAAAGTACAGCTTTACGATACAGAAATTACAAGAATCATGTATGTTATAGAATGGAAGAATCATTTATGTATGTCTTGTAGGCAGTTTTTATATTTGTATATTTGTTAAAAAACTATACTTAACTTTATGGTAATGACGATACGGAACTCTCAAGGTTCTATTTTTTTTTTTTATTTCTTTTCAAATTACTCAATGCAATCAATTTATGATTTTATGCACCTTCTAAGTAGACTATATCTTTTTTTTTTTTTTTTTTTTTTTTTTCAAAATGGACTTGGTCTACTATGGTTGTGAACTCTTCATGTATAGAGAGAGGAAGTTCGGGTACTATGGAATGGTCAGATAAAATGGAATACTTCAAAAAACTCTGCTGGCTCGGCCTACAGGCGGAGGTAGATTTCGAAGTTAAATATACTAATTTCACTAACAACAACAAAAAAAAAAATCATGATTAGAGATAAACCCACTTTAACAATTTTATCTGGCCGCTTTTGACGAGTTTTTATTTCATTTTTATATAATAACTGGTTTTATGAGAATCATGTGAGGGCGGTATTAAAAAAAAAATACTTTTCCATGCTCAACAACTCGAAATTTTCTGGCATAACTCCAGATTCATTTTTAATAGGAAACACATGAAACTTGTTGACGTGATTTTTGAAGAGATTTATAAGCGACCTGTGTTTTTAATTTTCGTTCAATTAATTAAAACTTGATACATAAACAATTATTTTCTCAGTAAGATAATATTTTTCGTTTCTAACACAATCGCTTCGGGAAATTCCATTCAAAATACCCAATTTGACATCATTTTTTGAAATATATTCTGCCTCTGTCAAAAAATCGATCATTACGGTACATTATATAGTTTCTGAATAAGCGAATCTACCAATTGGATGCGTTTGAGAGCAAAAATGAATTTAAAAATGAGTCAGAAAATAAGCAGTTTGGATATGAATACTCCCTTAATACAATGATTTTTCCAACACAATCCGCTTCGGGAAATTCGGTTCAAAAGGCCCACTTTGACAGCATATTTTAAAATATATTCTGCCTCTATCAAAAAAGTGACCATTACGGTACATTATATAGTTTCTGAGTAAGAAAAGGTACCAATTGGTAGCCTTTGAGAGTAAAAATGAATTGTAAAATGAGTCAGAAAATAAGCAGTTTGGATTTGAATACACCCTTACTAAGATGATTTTTTTCTTCAACCGCTATGTATTTTTAATTTGTTTTTGCTGTAAGAATTGGTCCTATCCAAAACTTGTCTATATAGATGTTGTAGACAATATTAAGAAGATATATGATAAATTCATTGGGATTTTATATCTTTTGAATTGACGGAGTTATGGATTTTTTTCTTCTTCAAACGCCCTTTTTGTTTTCGTTTTTAATTTTTTTTGCGGTACGAATTGGCCCTATCAAAAAGTTGTGAATATAAAAGTTGTAGATAATATTAAGGAGGTTCATTATAAAATTAATTGGATTTGATATCTTGAGAATTGACGAATTTATGAATTTTGTTCTCCCCAAAACCCTATTTTTGCGCCCCTTGAGCCCATTTTTAACTTTATCAAAAATCTGTGATACATAAATTTTTGGCCCTATTTTTAGAAGTAATAAAAACTTTAAACTGATTCGATATGTACAAAATTTAAGAAGTTATGGGTTTTTTTCGGTTTTCACAAAACCCCTCCCTATTTCCATCCCCTTGGTCTGATTTTGCCCATTAACGAACGTGACCGAGATTTTATGCCCCTTGATTTTATGTATCAGTTTGGAAAAGATTGGTGCAGAATTGTGGAAGTTATCGTGTCCAGAAGAAAGTGATATATATAGATAGATACATAGATAGATAGATAGATAGATAGATAAAGTTTTTTACTGAGGGTGGTTTTGCGCTCTAGGGGTCATGATCGGTGTAGATCTGCAACAATTTTTCAGAAATTCCAAGATAGGAACGACGCCAATAGGTAGTATTTCATACGAAATCTACCTAATATCTGGCGGATACGGGGTTGCAGCTAAGCGTAAATCTGCCATACGACTTCCTAGTATACTTCTATGAGGCACTGTGCTCAGTTCTGCTTGGTTACCTGTTGTTGGAGAAACGCGGTGAAATAAAATCTTAAGGAAGAGAAACAACGTATAAAGATACATACACAAAGATGTTTAAAAGGATACAGCTGTTTCGAAACCTCTAAGGTTTCATGATCAGTGCTTAAAAATCAAAGGTAAAATTAAAATTCTGGGTAGCCACGGAGCCGGAGTTGTTTGTCAGCCGTATGTCGAATTTCGTCGTTGACAGTAGAGCTGTAAGTTACACCTTTCTGGCTCTCTGTCTCATCCCCCCTTCCTTTTACCCAGAGTTTTAATTTTACCTTTGATTTTTGAGCACTGATGATGAAACCTTAGTGGTTTCGGAACAGCTGTATGCTTTTTAAACAGATTTATACTTGTGTCTTTATACGTTGTTTCTCTTTGTTAACCCCTAACCCCTCCCTTTTACACAGATTTTTAATTTTACCATTGATTTTTGAGCACTGATGATGAAACCTTAGAGGTTTGAAAACAGCTGTATGCTTTTTAAACATATTTATATTTGTGTCTTTATACGTTGTTTCTCTTTGTTAATATATCCGCACAAAGTACAATCCTTCCCCACTTTTTATTTAAATAAAATCTTATTCTCAATTTCTGCAGTTTTTTGCAGGTAAATTTGATAAAATCTCGTTGTCAGTGATGTTAACTGAGTTCAGTATAAAGTCGAACAGTTATATATCTATTGCTGTGTTAGTCAGTCTTCCTCAATGCTAACTTGTTGACGAAGGAAGAGATTGTGTTTTTCAAGATGCTGTTTCGGGTAATATGGAATATCAGATAAAAAAACTGTTTCAATAAGAGTCTAAAAATTAAAACAATTTTTCAAAGAATCTGATGATTTATAGATTATACACTAAGGTTTACTCATTAATTAATTTTGGTTATTCTTTTAACCTTTTACCCGCCGCACCATGAACTGCTTCTCAAATTAATTTGAAAAATTTTTTTGGGACGATTTAGATTAATTCTAAGGTCGCGTGCCGAATTTTGGGATGCTATGTATTATAGAAGTAGAGCTACATGTATGTTCCACTTGTGGAACGTTGGCGGTACGAATAACATTTGTACATTTTGGCGAATTTTTCTTTCGAAATCATACCAGCACTGCACACATAACAAAACAAAGAAAACAAGGTAAAGTAAAAAATGTTTCTATTTTAGGAACATGTTAACTAGTCACTAATAGCAAAAGGCCTGAAAACATTTTTCATGCATACGCTTTCCATAATATTCACACCATTTATTCATGTTTTTCTGTCGACTTGAGAATTTTCTTGAGTAGTAGACGAAAAACTATAGCTACTGAATGAGGTGATAATGTCCATACTTACTGGAGCAGTAGGACTTTCTATTCCCTTTCTCAACATCAAATCCAATTTTTACGGCAACAGTCGCAATTTCACGACGAAACTCGAAATGTGTTAGGGTTTCTTTTGAACCTACTGCATAACAAGTAACAACAGCCATATTTAGCTCATTTGCAAACAGATTTCATCTCCATTTTTATCATCAAAGTACTGGACGATATGTTCCAAGCAAATAATCCAAAAATTCTACACTACCCATATTCTAATTATACAATCTAATCAATCGAGGTTATTTGATTGAAACTTCTCACTTCAATTTTCGAGAATATCATGTTCCACTTTGAGTTAGCGATGTGTTAGCTTCCCAATTTGATATAACAGTAATGACACTGTTGTCACTCCATCGTACACAAACAACTTTGTCTCCACTATAAAAATCAAAATCTCCTCTTTCTTGTTTTTGCAATTCTTTTGTAGATTTTATTGGCATTTATTGGTTCAAAAATATTTCACAGACACTTTGGCAGCAGGCGAAAGAGATATATATCATAAAATTTATTTTTTAATAATACTGGTACGAAAATAATAAAAAAATAATCCTCCAAGGGAGCCCAATAAAAATGATCAAGATCCTAAAAAAAGTAACAATAAGATAATTTTGTATTCTAAACCGCTAACGTTCCACATGTGGAACATTGGCATTCAAATGACCATAAGACAAAAACGAAATAAGATAAAACATTCATTTATGCGTAAAAAGTAATAAACAACACTAAGCAATACAGTAATAATCGTCACAGCACTCACATTTGAATTCTAAAGTTATAGATAGAGTAAAAAGCACAGTCTACTACATTTACGTTTTTTGTTACATTTCAACAAGCTCCAAAATAGAAACCACAAAAAATTATAAAAAAATTATTTTTAATCTATTAAAACACATCTTTTAAAGAGATATATTAAAAATTTCAAACAGATTAAACAAATACATAAAAAGATACAGCACCACATAGTTTATGTTCCACTTGTGGAACGTTGGCGGGTAAAAGGTTAAATCGTGCTTTTTCTTGCAGTTTTAACATTCCTTTTGACCCTATTCCATATTACCTGTCTGGTTGCCATTACTAAAAAAGAGCAACTTTAAAAAAAAAAAGGCAAATATTCATATGTATTTTTTTATTCCACTTAAAACGCATTTGTAATGCGTTAAGAAATAGTCAAATTTTGTTCTTTACTAACTTTTAATGTATCTCAATTTTTTATGTTCACTTACAAATAAAAATATAAAGTCGTGGAAAAAAAAAGTAAACACCCCCTACTAATTCCTCAACAAATTATCGTGGAAGAAAGTTACTGGTACCGAATGATTAGAAATAAAGTCTACTTTTTAATGATATATATAAAATTTGCTTAGGGGGCCATCTACATATTAAAACGAACCCAAACCTTTTTTTCAATGGCAATACCCAATTTTAACACGATATTTCAAATCTTCAGTTCAAACTATGACTAGGTACTAAATTTCACAAGTCATTTGAATGATAAATTTTTGAATTATAAACATTCAAAATTTAGTGCTTCTAATGTTAAAAAACGTTTTCATATTTTTATGAATATCTCCTGAAATTATACTCCTAATGTGCTATTTTTTTTTGTAGCAATAATACTGATACACCCAAACATAAATACGTTGAATTTGCAATTTTTATAATTTTATTATATAAATTATGAATTATGAAATTAATATTCGAAAAAATTATGAATTGCAACGTACAATTTTTTTGATGGATTTAGATTTATTAAGTCCTGCTTTATGGAAATCCAAAATATCACATTTTTGTTCCAAATAGTTTTCAAATTATGTTTAAAAAACGGCAAAATGATGGTTTAAGGGGCCATCTGTGATAGATTTGAGTAGATATTTCGAAATTTATGCTGCTGTCCTGTAATCTAACAGGCTTCATTGTCTCCTTGAGTGGAGCTTAAGGTGTCTTGATCAAGAAGGGGGCTATCTCGGTTAATAATGGAGTACGGAACTTCAATTTGGATACAGCCCTTAAAATACGCTCGTTTTAAAATAACTAGTAAATCTGCAGATCAGGAGCCTCAACGTCATCTTTGCAAGTCATTGTTTTTCAACACTCATTGCGTAATATTCATCTTCCTACAAATCGCTTTTTAAAGTTTTCAAATTACATAAATATTTATAAGAATACAAAATACTTCGTAAAGTTTCAGAATTTAAATGTGTTAAACAAGTGGTTATACGCTGATGTTCTGAAGTTCTGATGAGCTGCTTATTCTGGTAACTTTTTAAATCAAAAATTGCATTTCTTCAGGGGGGCTCTGCCCCCCTGAACCCCCCGTAGTCTATTTAAATTAACATTCGTAATTTTTTATTGATTGTGCGGATGGTTATAGTATATCATAGATTTTTTTTTAAACTGTGATTTATAAGGATAAGCATAATTTTTTTTTTAAATTAATAAATTTAAAATTTAAAATAAAATCCTCATGTTAACTGTACGAAAACAATAAATCTTGAAGTGACGCCAAAAATGTAACCTTAAAATCCGCTACATTCGACCCAAACACAACGGCGTGCTTAAAAAAAGAAAGAAAGAAAAGAAAAATATTTTTAGTAATACAGTTTTTAATTCATAATACGATGAAATGCTACTTTAGAATGCTTAAATATAAGCAGATCATTTACATTTTACAGAAAAAATGCACGGATGAAGTCAAAGAATTCGTTTCCTGTTCCACGTGCTTGTTTTGTTTGGGCCGAATGAGGGCATTTAAATCTGAGTGATAACGCACATCATATTGCAAACTGTTTTTACGGCATACTGCATCTCCATCTATCTCTTTCCTCCGTGAATAATAGTTAATTTTATTTTAGCCAAGATCTTTTTATTCCAACATCTTTTTTTTTTTTATAAATGACGTCTAATTCACCTGCTATTCGTACTTACTCAAAACCTTTCTTCTTGTTATATTAAGAAATACTTGAGAGTTTTCTTTTTATTCCCAATATGTCGCCATATTAATTTTTTTTATTCTTAATTTTTTTTTTCATTTTCCTGTTTCACGTCAAAATCTTTCAATTGAAAATTGTTTAAGAGAAAATATTATTCAGAGTTTTGATTTTCTTGGCAATGATTAAAGAAACATTGATAAATTTTATGAAAAAATGTCACATTATTCTCTATGAAAATAATGAATTTTTGTATTTTTAAGCAAAATATTTGAATAAAATAAATAAAATATTGCCTATTTTTATTTCTGGGACTAAAATCCATCTATATGAAAAAATACAAATGCATTAATTCATCCGTTTTGACGTTGGCTTTACTGAAACATTATAGACGCATTTATACTAATATTATTAAGACCAAATACGTTGCTAGGCAACTGATGAAAGAAAAGGTAAAAAATGAAACATGTATTATGTCAAATTGATAAAACAAAAGGCTTTATATTATTGGAAAACATGCATAAAGTTCCCCGCAAAATTATAAACCTAATTTAAAAAATCTCGCAAATATATTGACATAATTTCAAACTAATTGGAATAATTTAATAATCTTATTTAAAAATTTCAACATCTGAAATTTACCATTTAAATCCATTTTTTATATCAGCCATTTCTTTCAACAAATGAAAATTTGAAAATCGTCTGACTTGCCATAGAAAAGCATTACAGAGCACAATAAAATGTTCTATATTTCCCGAACGATTGAACCAAATTTAACCAAAAACTATACAGCTAAGTCCGAGTACCTCATCAACATGCCCAATTAATTTCAAGCCGATCGGATGCTTTTTGCGGCAGTTATCGCGGAACAGACAGACAGACAGACTAACGGAAATCAAAACTTTTCGTGTCTCCACAGTAAGCCTTCACTGACGTTTCGACAATTAATTTCTCGGAAACTTATCGTACGAATTGAATAAAAATTTCTTTTTAGGCTAATCGAAGGGTGTAATGTCGAATTAAAAATCACTTCTTGACGTAACAAACGCGTGAACGAATCTGACATCAAGTGAATGTGATGTCAAGATCATTCATTTTTGTTAAGTGTTTAATTATTGTTTTGTGTAATTTTAGATTGCTTCAATATTAGTTACCATTTTTAATGCTCTTATTTAATAAAAGTATATTAAATCACTGTTTTGAATGCGATATTGACAAAGGTAAATATGATTGGCTATTAACAATCATCTACGGTGATTTATCCTCCAGGCACGGATAATACATAAATATCAAATTATTTGACTATGCGATTTGAAATGTCAAATATTGTTACATGAGTTGGGTTTGCTTTTGAAGAAAATATCGTAAAAGAAGTTGAATTGTATAGCAGTTTACCTAACAGAATGATATGCTGAGCTTTGATTGGCTTAAAGGCGTGAATTATTTTTGCACAAAATTCATTGTTGGAGAACTTGCTGTGTGAATGATTACCTCAATAAATTAATATTTTTTTCGCTCAATGAAGAACGAATCTTTTGTGTTTATTTTGGTGGAAACAGATATTGGACTGTCAATGTCATTTCAATTGAAGTTATTTCAGAATAAATAGATATTTGAATGGAGCTAATCTCTCAAACATTATAATTTTTTGAATACGATCTTTCTAAAAGTGTAACTTTTATGCATTTTTATCCTGTTGCAAACTGTTGATGACATCCAAATGCTTTGCCCTTTATAATAATAATCTATATAATATTTGGCGACTTATTACCTGCGCCTGGGAAACATTAAAGTACTAATTTGGCCGCTTGGCTTATAAAAAGTGAAGCGGGTAATCCGGAACTATTGATGACAGTCACATGACTTAGGCTTTTATTATATAGATAATAATATTTGGCGACTTATCACCTGCGCCTGGCAAACATTAATGTACTAATTTGGCCGCTTGGCTTATAAAAAGTGAAGCGGGTAGCCCGGAACTATTGATGACAGTCACATGACTTAGGCTTTTATTATACAGATAATAATAATGATTCAGTATCCCTTGATTTACCTAAAATTTGGAAAGAGATGCTATGTAATTTTAGTAACAATAGTTAAAATTAATCCACGCTCGGAAATAGCCAGGATGATTTTATTTTTATTTTATGTTTTGCAATGTTTTTCATTATGCATGTTGTCCCGTAACATTGTTTACCATGTTATTG
Source organism: Maratus speciosus (assembly GCA_963932465.1). Lineage (NCBI taxonomy): Eukaryota > Metazoa > Arthropoda > Arachnida > Araneae > Salticidae > Maratus > Maratus speciosus. Next base: position 184,547,869 of record OZ010790.1, on the reverse strand, counting down.
TTTTATTAAATTATATGAAAATTAATCCACGCTTGCAAATAGCTAATTTAATTTTAATTTAATTCTATGTTTGTAATGTTTTTCATTATGCATCATATCGCGTGACATTGTTTACTATGTTTCTTGTTTTTAAATTATGTGAAAATATTTTCTATCGTAAGTGATTTTGAAAATGTCGCCGTTTGTGCGACGAAACGATCGTCAATATTAATAAAGATATTCTATATAAAGATATTTTTATAGCATTATTTAACTTACTCACGTCAATTCAATCATTTAAATACTACAAGAAAGTACATCAACTTAGCAGCAATTCATATCAAAGTATATCTTAATTTTAAGTTTGGTGAAAATTCGTGCATTAGTTATTGAGATAGAGCTATAGTGAAATTCTGAAAATGCAGCATAGCAGCGCCACCTGTTGAGTGATTTGCACCAAAACATAAACACAGGGCCGAAACTAAGGGGGGGGGGGGCAGAGAGGGCATGTGCCCCGGGCGCCAGAGCCAAGGGGTGCCAAGTGAAAAATTATACCTTTGGAATCGATGATTTTCTTCTGATGAACCGATGGCTTTCATTATTATGAAACAACCATAACAAAAATTATGGCCATTTTTTCCCCCATTCTGACCAGTAAATCAGAGTTTAAACTTTTTACGACTGCTCTTTCATCTTCACCTAACACTTAATTTATAATGGCTGTTTAATAATAATGAAATCCATCAGTCCATTGCAGAAAATAACTCGGTTAAAGCGGAAACTCGGTTAAGCGGGACTCGTATAATCGGAACTCTACTGTATAAGCAAACAATGTAAATAGCCGGTAATACATGCGAATTCTTTTATGTGAACGCACTATAACTCCAACAAACGTCACATTCAGTTTACGTAGTTCAGTGTTACATATTTTATGATTACATATTTTAAATTTTAAAATAAGTCGGTCATTAGAAAATTAGTAAATTTCTCTTTATAAATATACTTTGAGGAAGAAAGGGGGGGGGGGGCGCCAAAATTCATGTTTGCCCCGTGCGCAAAAAAGGCTAGTTTCGGCCCTGCATAAACAGCATTAATTCACATCAAGATATACCCAAGGTTCTCGCTGCCGTTCACCATTGCGCCAAATCGCGACAAAATTCTTCATTTGGTGAGTAAACCAACAGTTAAATTCGCCAAATTGCGAGTGCTCAGTTTGTGTGTTTGTGCCAGTACAGTCGAGTTTCTTAGGCGCGTTAAACTGAACGATTGCTGGGGCAGAAAAATGAAGGCAAACTTTCAAACGGATGGACCGGCATTATAAAGACTTTTTTTAACGGGCCGAGCCACGCTAATAAAAATTCTGAAATTGTAAGGGCTGAAATTATGAAAAGACTTGAAATCGGCATGTTAGAAAAAGCCTTGTTTAAATCAACTGACATTTAAAAGTTCTACAGCAGAAATAAGGTGGAAATGGCTAAAGTTAAACTGAATCAGTTGTTTAAGCTACAGGAAGGAGTTACTCACCTGCACGCTTTTAAAAAAGGCATTTAAATATTCTATTAGCAGACAATCTTTGTTTAAAACTTTAAATGCGCTTTTCTGCATAATGGGTTTTTTCATCGTTTCTCGTCTTTAAATTCTTATAAGTCAAGAACCTTTATACATGAATGGTTAAAACTTGAAATATATCTTTTCAGTTATTTTACATTAATTTTGTTGCGGCAAATTTGAAAAAATATTTACTTCTGAGAACATAATTTTTTAAAAATAAGTTACATCATTGGTTTTACATTAAAAAAAATATTTTTAATTTTTTTAAACTAACATTTTAAAAAATGCAGAAACAAAATTTAAACTTATATTTTCTCTTTAATTAAATGAAAAAAAATTGAAATTCGACAAATAATATTTCGAGTTATAAAGATTTAAATTATCCCACTTAAAAAAATAATTTAATTAATTTTTTTTAAACTTTGTGAGAAATTTCAGGATGTGGTTTTGGTTACAAATTATATGGTTAACCATAAAAAAAATTAAATACTAACTCAATAAATAACACACACACACACACACACACACACAAAATCAATGTTTCCCGGAAGCGTACTTCAGAAGTGCACATTCATAGCGCGACCGGAAGAAATACTGTCCTCTGATTGGTTGAACGAATATCGTCCCTACTGGCAAACGTTTGTGTTTTGTTTGAGTTATGGCAGAAATAAGAAATGATTTAAAAAATCTCGGCGGTGATATAATAAATATTTTGGCACCTAATTTCGACATTCTGTCTTCATTAAGAATTTAATTTCCTTGAAAATAAAGTAATTGGAGCCAATTTGAATACAAGTGGAAAAAAGTAAAGGCTTACAACTGATAATATTGTCATGACTGTAAATAATGGGTATAGTTTTTTATTTCCTTTTTTAAGAGAAAGGCCATTTTTCTGCAACAGACAGATAATAAACTACATTTAATGTATTAAACTATTCTATTTTCATCAAGAATTTCATTTCCCGAAATCATGTTAATCTGGTACAATTATATTTAAAATGGTTATTTAAAGTGAAAAGTTTAATATAGAGGCTTAAACTATAAAAAAAAAAAAAAATGTTCAGAATGTTATGAGATGTAATGCTGCATTGCTTATAGATGACATAAAAGCAAGCATAGCATATAAACAACTAATTTCTGAGTACAAACTAAACACATAAAAAGGTTTTTAATTTTATACCTTAATTTAAAAAGAAACAAATTAGTATGTTATTAGTTAAGATATTACTCGATAGATGGCAGAACTGCTAAAGAAAGTAAACTATCCAATAAAATAAATAACATTCAATAAAAAGTAAGCATAGCTGTCAACTTTTACGCTTTTTCGCTACCACTAAAATTTAATGTAGATTTTCGTCTTGTCTAATCGTGCGATTCCGATGATTTAAGAAGGCAATATTTGCTATAAAATTTTAGTGGTAGAAAAAAAGCGTAAAAGTTGGCAGCTATGAAGTAAGGGAAATCAATTTGAATAAGAGCTAAAAAAAAAAAAAAAAGAAAAAAAAAGAAAGGAAAAGAAAGAATTCCTTAACTAATGGTGTGAAAAATATATGATTAATATGATAATAATAATGAAAAGCAATGGAAGTATTTATTTTTTTTTTTTAAAGAGAATCTATTCAGAATATTTTGAGATTAAAAGCAGCATTGCTTACCTATGACATGCAATTGGCATGCATTATTTCTTATATGTGGCATGTGAATAACTAATTTCTGACTACAAATTAAACACATTAAAAAAATATATTAAAATATATACTTTAATTTTTTTAAAAAAACTAGTGCGCTATTAGTTTTACATGCAATTACATGCCATCTGTAATAATTCCATTGCATGTCGCCGATAAGCAATGATACTTTTAATTCAGAATATTTTTTTAATAGTTTAAAATTAAAATTATTTGTTTAAATGACTTTTTAAAAATTAATTGATTTTTACAAATGAAATTTTTGATGAAGATAAAATTATTTAGTACATTAAAAAGTATTCACTTTATTTATTCTTCAAAAAAAAAAAAAAAAAAAAAAAAAAAAAAAAAAAAAAAGGAGCATTGTTTTCGCTTAAAAGAAGAAAAGAAATACTTCCACTACTTACTATCATGTGACTTTCACACCATAAGTTAAGGCATTCTTTCTTTCTTTCTTTTATTTAGCTCTTATTCAAATTGGTTTCACTTACTTTTTGTTGAATGTCACTTATTTTATTAGTAAGTTTACTGTCATATATATATGACAGTAAACTTACTAATAAAATAAGTGACATTCAACAAAAAGTCAGAGAAACCAATTTGAATAAGAGCTAAAAAAAAAAAAAAAATGAAAGAAAGAATGCCTTAACTTATGGTGTGAAAGTCATATGATAGTAAGTAGTGGGAGTATTTTTTTTTTTTTTTTTTTTTTTTAAGCGAAAGCAATGCTCTTTTTTTTTTAAGAATAAATAAATTTAATACTTTTAACGTACTTAATAGTTTTATCTTCATCAAAAATTTCATTTGTAAAAATCAATTAATTTTTAAAAAGTCATTTAAACAGATAATTTTAATTTTAAACTATTAAAAAAATATTCTGAATTAAAAGTAGCATTGCTTATCGGCAACATGCAATTGAATTATTAAAGATGGCATGTAATTGCATGTAAATGACTAATTTTTGACAATAATTAAAATTTATACCTTAATTAAAAAACTATCCTATCGTAACTATCTTTTAGCGTGTTTTTAGTTCAGATAACCGCGTATTTATAGGCAGCAGAACTGCTCTGTGAAAGTAAACAAACATTTGCTGGTAGTGACGAAATTCATTCAACCAATCAGAGGACAGTATTTCTTCCAGTCGCGCTGTGAATGTGCACTTCTGAAATACGCTTCCCGGAACGCTTAAATTAACATGAATTACACGCATTTCAATTTATGTCTGATCCCGTAAGACTTCACGAATTATTTAAACGGGTATATCTCGGTGAGTTTTGCAGATATCAAGATGGAATTTGTTGTGTTTAATTCAGGAATGGATAAGGAACATTTTCCTAATTGGAAATTTTATCCTACTGGGTCCGTATAAAATTTAGTTTTTGTATTTTCTCAAATAGACCCCCACCCCCCTTGGGGTTGTAACTTATGTCATAAAAATTTTCACCTTTATCTATGAAACTTTGCAATCGGGAGTATGTGTCTAGGGCAATATTTAAGGAAATAGGATATTGCTTCTATCTTTATGAATTACACTATATAACACAGAACCGAGCTGCATAACTTCCTTTGTCGGTTAAAAAATCTATTCAAAATGAAGAATTTGAACATACTCGTTTTTTATATATATATATATATATATATATACAACTGTATCATAAACGAGTTCTCAAATTTTTAGTGTTTTCCTAGCACTGAAAATACATCTTTCTGTTTTTTCTAATTTTTGTTTACTGGTTTTTGATATTAGTTTTTGTTTTTGCTTTGTTTATGCAAGAAGCCTCAAAATACCTTACTAACAATTTTCTCAAAAAAAAAAAAAAAAAAAAAAAAAAAAAAAAAAAGAAATACACACAACAGAAACGAAACTTCAATCATATAAATCAGTTCCGTCATTTGAAAATCGTGTTTTTCGATATTTATGTACAGGCGTATAAGGGAAATCCACTGATAGTTATAATTATTATTATTATTACTACTACTATTATTATTATTTGTTAGTTTTTAATATAAAAAAAACAATCGTTCAAATTCAAGTATATTTTTGATACATTTACTGTCTTGTTTTCAAAAATATTTTTCAATTCAATAACATTAAAATTAAAGTTTTTATTCTGAACTCATTTTTAAAGAAAATACAAAGAAATGGAAAATTTTATTACTGCTTACTTGTTTTCATTAATTTATTTTACAAAATATGTTTAAACTTTAATTAAAATACCCTTCAGTTACTGAAAGACGAAAACAGCATTAAAGGAAGAGAGCAGGATCTTAAAATATAAACAAATTAAATGCTCCAGGCAAAAAATGTTACAGGAAATTTTCATATTGTGAAACAGTCTAATACAACAATAAAATGTTATACATCAAACGCTAAATTTAAATTGAATTAATGAAAAATGCACCGTTTTATATACTGCAGGGGATTACGTAAACATAAAAAGAGTAATAATAAGGTTTTGTTAGAAGCTAAATTAAATTAAATTAAGTTTCAGTTAAAATGAAATAAAAGGTTACGATCGGTCTTTTTGTAAGATAGTTTGGAGAATTTTTTTAATGCCACAGGTTTCGAATCACATAGTGTTTTTCAACTAATCAATACTTTTCTTAGAACATAAAAGCTGTTATAGATGATAAAACGTGCCCAGAATATTTACAGTGTTTAATTTTTTAAAAGTGATGCGTAATAAAATTTTTGCTGGAAGAAACATATTTTCGAAATTTAAAATTAAACGAATCATTCTTCAGTTAATTAATTCTAATTAATTATAAAAATTTATGAGGTATATCTCTATTAAGCATTTTCCTTTCAAAGATATTAATAATAATTTTTAATTATTTCTATTACATTTAACAAAGCGAATAACAGTCTATGAATTTTGTCAACAATTCATATTCACTATATCTCCCATGAAGATTTGTTAAGTGGTTAAAATACGATTCTCATCATCTGTTGACCTAAGCAGAAAATTTTCAAGAGGTTCTCTCTGCATGATATTTTAAAAGTATTTTATTGAAATTCGTTGGTTTAAAAACTATTAAAAATTAAATTACGGGAACATATGTCATACTTTAACCCTTTATCTCCCGACGGTACTTTAAAGAACCCACAGTTTTATATCTCAATTAAAACAGACTTACTGAATGCAATCACAATGGTAGTTTTAGGAAACAATAGTAAATACTGTTCGTTTTCGAAAGCCGAGGCTAGCACTCTGGGACGATTCTACTATCCAAAAGGGTGTTACGCTGAGATGGGTATTATCTGTAGTTCCACTTCGTCGTTCTCTTGTACGTTGTCACTAAGATTGGCCCTTAGCCAATCGCAGCTAAACAAACTTCACTTACCCCTATTTTGATAAAATCAATGCAGACCTGACGCATGCGCAAAAGAGCGGAGAGTTTTGCTTTCCGAAAACAAACAGTATTTCCTTTGATCATCAATAGATAGCAATAGCAAGCAGTTCCAGTAAGCTGAAAATTGTTCATAAAATTATTTCGGCGCGTGTGAGTGCTAAATTTGCTTCCATTTTTAGGTGCGTTCGTAATTATATAAATACATAGCACCTATAGTCGTCGTTCGGTCCGTCTGTCCGAATATAACAGAGCGAAAACTACCCAACCAAAAGGTCTGAAATTTTAAATATATATTTGCTGCAAAATTCTATCGAGTCATTTCAAATTTTATGAAAATCGGATGTATAGTTTAATAACAGGGACAGTCAAAAGTTCTCCGTTACATTACGGCCAATTGGAAAAAATTATTGTAAGTGTATTTTAATGATGTTACAGGCTTCCGAATGGCCTGAAATAGTAAATATATAATTGTTGCAAAATTTTGACGACTAATTTCCAATTTTATAAAAATCGGACGTATAGTTTAATTACAGGGACAGTCAAAAGTTTTCCGTTACATTACGGCCAAGGAAAAAAATTATTGCAAGTGTATTTTAATGATGTTACAGGCTTCCGAATGGTCTGAAATTTTAAATATATAATTGGTGCAATATTTTGTCGACTCATTCCCAATTTTATAATTGGATGTAAAGTTTAATTACAGGGACAGTCAAAAGTTTTCTGTTACATTACGGACAATGGGAAAAACTTATTTCAAATGCATTTTAATGATGTTACAGCCCTTTGAACAGCATGAAATTGATATGCGCTTATGAAGTGCACCAAAATATACATTCAGTACAATATGGGGTGCGAAAAATATTTATAAAACTAGTTATAGTACGAACGCAACTCATTTGCCACGTTTGACGAGCAATTTCCGACTTGTCTTGTCTGACATGGTATCCCTAAATTTTGCTTGGAAACATCCTACATTTTAAAGGTAAGGCTTTCATGTTCTTTTTTCTCGTTTTAAATTAATCACGTGACAATATCTTATGCTAAGGAAAATTAATTTTCCGTTTGTTTACTTTGCGAAGCACTTTTCAAAACGGTATTTTTAAGTACCCTCGGGACTACGTTGAACAGGATTTTTACTTATATTTTTTTCATTTGAATACATATGGTGCATAAAAACATATAGAAGAGACTAGGGAGGGTTGACACACTTTTTACAAAATGATTTTTTATTTTTTAAATATTGAGCGTAGAATAAAGTTTTATATATCATTTTATTCGTTATAAAATCAGTTATTAAAATAAAATTGCTACATAAGTAGGGATTACAATCCCGGGATCTCGGGATACGGGATCCCGGGATCCCGCATCATTTTTAATCCCGAAAATCCCGGGATCTTGTCTGCCAAATCCCGGGATTTTCGGGATTGTCCTTTTTTTTTTTTAAATGGAACAATATTCAGCTGAAATAAAAAAAAATATATTTATAGACTTTCTCTTTTGGAAAGAAAAAGAATTAATTTTTATGAAATTTATATATCCGTGAAAAAATATACATATTTCAAGTATTTTTTACATATTTCAAAGCGATTAAATCGTTTAACATGAAAACCTTTTGACTTGCAAACAGATGTAACCCGCTCGGCATCATTCGGGCATCCCCATACGGGAACAATGAAATCATTTGTTTATTTCGATTTCGCCGCGTTTAGAAAGCCGGTCGTTTCAGCAACTGGGAATCACAAAATTTCGAATTAGAGTTTACTGATAAGCGTCGCAATTGAGTTTCATAGTCATTATTATGTGCTAACCTCTTTGCTTTTCGGGCGTTTATACCTATTTTGCTTTAAAGATGTCTAATGAAAAGGATTTTGTAGCTCATAGGAAAGATAATGATACATCTTCAGTATGGCACTGCTATTTGAGGTCAAAAGATGAAAAAATCGCTAAACGTAAAAGATGTAGCCAAGTGCTTAAAACGTTAGGAGCATCGACTAAGTGTTGCATGCACATTTATCGACGAAACATGGTACTAAAGTTTAGAAAGAATTTAATACATCATCTCTTACTTCCACACGTCAAGATTGCATAGAACATGCATTGATTTCTAAAAAGCGGAAAATAGAAGATTATTTTAGTAGTGATAAGGAATCACTGGGTTTAATTTTATTGCGAATGACAGCTAAAGACTGTTTTTCATTTAACTTCAACTGATTTAAGAAACTTACTGGTAGCTAAAGGTTATAATGATTTTCCAAAATCTGCAGTATCAATTCGAAATCGTGTAGTGAACTATAATAAAAGAGTTAATTACAAGTGAAATACAAACTTTTAAAAATTCAGGAAAAAAATTTAGTTTGACTTTTGACGAATGGACATTTACTGCAAGCAAGCGATTTATGAATATTAATGCCCATTCAAGAAATTTAAATTTGAGCAAATTCAGGAATTTAGGCCTTATGCGCATATATCGAACCTGTGTTCGATTCCTGGCCCCGGCTAATTTTTCACTCCAGTTGGGTTTATTGTATTTAATTGTATTTAAAGTCTGTCTTAATATATGTGTACCTTTAATAATTAAAAATGGAATTCAGGCGTTAATTTATGTGCTTTAATATTCAAAAACTTGTTTAACAGGAAATAAAAGAAATTATCTAAAAGATGAAGCACAGACATTTCATGTTTTTTGTTGCATTTTCAAACATCAACAGCGTATTTCTTTTAATTTTCAATTGTTCTAATTTATCCTATAAGTTTTGATAATTAATTGAAGTTAATTTTTTTTAATTTGGTATATTTTCATATGTAAATTAGGCTGTAATTTTGCTTTGTTTTTTCTATAGTATTATGATATTTAGCTATTGTAAAAATTGATGATATTACAGAAATTCTAATTTTCCTAATCCCGGGATTATCCCGGGATCCCGGGATTGAATTCAAGCAATCCCGAAATCCCGGGATTGGAAATTAGTCTCGGGATTGTAATCCCTATACATAAGTGTAATATATAAGAAATTTGAAAAATGATCGATTTTAATCATGAGAAAATAATGAGTCAAGGCTCCCCATATATGGGAGGCTTGACCCACTATATGGGAGGCTTGACCCACTTTGTTTTATATTGAAATATTTGTAAAGAGAAATAAAATCAATTTAAAAAAAGCAAAATAATTTTTTGCTACATGCTTTAATTATTATAAAAAATATTTTTGAAAATATGATGCTTAAACAAACCTGTTTAAACGCAATCGCAAGTCAGAGGAGGAGATTTTTGTTTTAAGTAGAATTTTGCCTGAGCAGGTATAATTGCACAGTAGGAAAAATGAAATTTTAACATTTAAGACAGTATTCCGTTAGAGAGAGGTTCCGTTTTCATAGGATTTCATGTATTATTATGTCCGGATTTAATAGTAACTGTCATGCTTTTTTATCTCCTTTTTCCACTTTTTGTGACATTCGACCTGACAACTCTAATTGTCAAATAGTTTGGCTTCATCTCACTGTGTTCATGCTGGTGAAATTTGTCTACATACCTTCCAAAAGTTTTCGACCAATGCTATGTTCTTTTGCAGCTGCATGTGCACTTAACTGATCATTATCTTCTTTATCCCTTTCAGTGTCAAAGTACTCTTAGTACTAAAATGTTGAAATAAATGACTGGCACCGGAATTTACGAAAAAAATTACTTGGAAATAAAAAAAAGGGTATATTCACCATACATATTAAATGGAAAAGATTTTAGCAAAATTCTGGTGTCATTGTGACGTTTCGGAATTAAAATTAAGTGGTTTCATAAGCATACCAATGCTCCTGGAAGTGTTAAGACTGCTCCTTTCATACTTTCCAGTCTTTTACACTGTTTCTATTTACCTATTGTAATAATATTTAAATGGAAAAAGTTCCTATTAACTTTTCCATTTATATTTCATTAAATTTTTTCTTGCAGTGGATACTATAGCAATTTTTCACATATTTCTTTAATCTAAACATTTTCTTTTCCACACTCTATTTTACCGTGGCTTTACAGAATAAATGTACATTACTTTTTTATATATAACCATAAACATTTCATTATGCATAGTGTATAATAAAAAGATTTCATCTGGTCAACCCTCCCTCACATTGACTGGGTCAAGCCTCCCCACATAGTCCTTTTCTAAAGAATAGCACATTGTTATGTTAAGCCTAACTTACTGTACAATCTTTATGCCTGGTATGAAAGTTCGATATTTCTGCATTACTTAAAACCTACTTATTTAAATTTCTATGATATATTTTATCTGAAAAAAAAACTTAAAAATATTAAAAAAAAAAAAAAAAAACTTTTACGTTGAAAACGCTTCACAATTGATTTTTTCTATACCTGTTTCGATTATCTGTATGAAACAAAGACTGTTGTTTGAGTATTCCAGTAACTTTCGTTGACACCTAATGATAAAACGCTGAAGTTCTTTTAAATATGAAAAATGATGGGTGGGTCAAGCCTCCCGTATGGTCAACCCTCCCTAGTCCCCCCTATTTACTAGGGGTGCATATTGGACAGGTGGATTTGATACAATGTAGGAGAAGATATGGCATGATTTGTGTATGACATTGATGAATAATAAAGTAAAAAATATGATATTTTTAACTTTATAAAACAATATTATTTTTTATAAAACAAAATGGAAAAAAAAATTACAAATTAGAAAAAAAAAATCTAAAAATATTTTTTAGCACTTTTATGAATTCTTTTGAGTGTTCTTCAACGAAAAGTTTGGAAATTTCTTTCAGATATACTTTCCATCGGACGATAGTGTTACAACTGTAGAATATTCTTGTGATGACGAAATGTTCACTGATGATGCACCAATAGCATTATCATCTATTCATATATACATCATACATATATTCTCTGAAAAGTGCAATTTCATGTCTAAAGGATCATATTTTTAAGAAGGAAGACATATTTTTAAAATTACAAAAAGAAACAGTGATTTAAATTATCAATATTAATCAGTTATACATATAAACTGTAATTATTTGCTTATTGAAATTGAAATTTGATAAATTTAATGTATTTTTAATGCAAATATCATTCCCTCACTATGTCCCCATTCACATATGTAGGAAGAAAAATGCTTTCTCTGCCATTGCAGCAGGTATATTTATAATTATTTTTTTTCTCAATCCATTAAACACACTTAAATACATATTTAGCCTTTTAATTATATTTATATTTTATATAATGAATGAATTAGGGCACTTTTTAATGATGTCCCTAGCATTTATCGTCATTCCCTCACATAACTATAAATTTGCCATTATTTACTTAGTAGAAAGCAGCATATGCTTTATATATGTCTAGGACCGTTTGTACAGGAGTAAAGTGAAGTATCCATCTGGTTGTTTGCTCGAAAACGTTCTTGAATATTTAGCATATGGCTTTGAAGTACTAGATCAATGTAAGTGTTTTTATTACGCGTCATTCCCTCATCTATTATAAATTTAATAAAAACTAATGAAATGTCTTTTTATGTTGTTATATTATTAGAAATGTGTTTCAAAAGATATTTAGTAACTGAAAATATCCCTAAGACTAATCACTTTTGTATAACATGGTTTTCAGAAGTATTTCGTCATTCCCTCACAATCATTCCCTCATAATTTTAATATGAGGGAATGATTTAAATTGTGAGGGAATGATCTGATTCCATTTACATATGTACTAAACAGTAAAATAAGAAAATCTAATGCAATAAAATACATACTAAAAAACTCATAAGACTTTTAATTACCGTAAGTAAAGGTAATATATTTTTAATTTTTATTATTTTACTGGGAGAAGTTAAAAATAAATTAAAAAAAAAATGTACTAATTCAAATAAACATTAACTCTTCTAAATGTTTATACTTTATCTTTATTTTTTCAATTGACATAGAGTAAAAAAAAAAAAAAAATAATAAATAAATAAATAAAAATAAAAATAAAAAATAAAAATAAAAAAAAAGATATTTATTGACAGTATGACTTCTAATTATAATTTCTTTTCTTTTTTAACCCTTTCAAGGGCGGTGATATGTCTATGAAACCACTTAATTTTAATGCCCAACCGCCACAATGGCACCAGACTTTTTATAAACTTTTATCTATTTAACATGTATGTGAAATATAGCATTTTTCTTATTTATAAATAAATTTGTTCTTAAATTTCGATGCCAATCATTTATTTGAATATTTTAGCAATGGAAGTGTTTTGAAATTAAAATATCAGAGAAACTATGAGATACTGTTTGGTTCATGTTGTTTTTTGATAAATATAGCAATAAGATACTTGTAGGCTAAATTTTGAGATTTTTGAGGCAATTTTATTGGGCCGCATTTTTTTTTATATTTTTTATTATTTTCTTTTTTTATAAAACAGCCACTTTTCAGAGAATGACCGATATACACTACATATATGCATAAGTCACATTAAAATAATAAGAAAAAATTGGATAAATTTTTTTTTTCTAAGTCTTGATTTTTGTCCTAGCTTATGACCCAACGGTACTTTCAAGTACCACATCACGTAATTAGCCATAATTAACAAAACAAAAATTAAATCTTTCAATTTTAGTGCATATATCTTCTAATCCTAATGTATCAGTAATGAAAGAAAAAATGTTTCGAGGAGATAATTTGGGATATAAAGGGTTAATATAGTATTAGAAGTTTGTGCCTGAAAAACATTTTAAGGGCAACGCTTCGAAACTGAAGGAATAATTAAGAAATATTTATCGGTAATAACTATAGAGGAATTATTTTAAGGAAAAAAACGCAAATATCTTTTAAGAAGAAGGTTGAAAAAAAGAAAAACTAGAAAACAGGAATTCTGCCTTTTCAGAATTTAGTGCCGCCCCAGATGAAAAAATTATACATGTATATATAAATAGTACAAAACATATTTCAATTTTATGACTTACAGCACACGCTTTTATTTTATGTAAAATGATGTCATTCGCATCCGCTTAAGAATTCCACATTTACGATCCACTATTAAACATCTACAGTAAAGTATGCATAGGACGTCACTATCGCAAAATAATACACAAATGCAGCAAAAAGATGCCATCATTAAAGAAACTCGGCAAAAAGAACAGCTGTCTAATGATCCATAGGCCTTCATTTGTTTGTAACATCAATATAGATACTCAAAATTAAATATAGTTTCCAATAGCTCCATATTTTAACAGAAGTCCTTCGTTTATATTTTTTCAAAATAGCGCGTATTTTAATTACTTTTTTGTTGTTATGAAAAAATGGCAACAAAAATATATAATTAATATTTTACAAGTATTTTTCCTTAACTTTCTACAGAAATAGAGCACTTCCGTTGCCAATATTAAGCAAATGGCTCCAAAAACTACAAAAAAATTAATATTTCAGAAATAAATGGAGATACAGTTTTCAAACAAAATGCATTTAAAAGAACTTTTTTTTTCCAATACCCCGGTATAAAAATTGAAAATGTGCGATGCTTAGAAGTTTAAAAAATTGCTATAGAGTATTTAATCGTACTGCTTTGTTTTACGGCTGGCTTCTGTAAAGTAACGTTATTTTTGGGGACAACACAAAATAAGCTGGGAGAAAGAAATAGCATAACGTACCGGGGGCTAATAAGTGCAAAAGTGAAAAGAGATTTTTTTTTAAACTCTCTTTTATAAGCATTCAATATTCATCTCGACAATCCTGCTTTATTTATTGGCTGCAATTAATGTTTTTTCCTCTAAATTTCAATTGCAATATGTTAATTTGGTGCACACAGTCTTTTCTTCTATTCTACTAGAAAGCTTAATCAAGAGAATTTATAAAAATACATATAATTGTTGCATTATTTATTTTTTAAGATAGACTAACAGGAAAGAAAAGACGGAACATTATTTAAACTATCTTTTTAAAATTTGTAAATTGATTTCTTAACGTATAATCGTAAGTTAATATTAAGCGCATTTTTTTTTAATATTGCTTTTATTTATTTATAATTCATTTTCTATAGTTTTTGGTGCATTGTTACAGTTTTATAGTCATTTGGTACATTTTGGCGCGTGTTTATTGGGGAATCATTAAATCCATTGTTGTTTAAATTCATATTCAACTATACCAATTGCAGAGAATATTTGGCGATTTATGAAATGTGGCGAGCTAACGGGAAATGTCTTAAAATTAATGTATTAATTTGTTATCTAAAGATCTAAAAATATTAAAATGTTATATTGTCATTGGAAATACTCCTGTATGCGTAATTCTTATATTTCTAGCATATCAAAAAGTGGGTTAAAAATCGATTACAATCTTTACATACAAAATCCGGATTGAGTTAAATATGATAATAAAGGTGTAAAAAAGCTGACGTTTTTGAAAAATAAAAAAAGTATTATAAGTACAGGGTGTCCCAAAAGTCTCCGTACAACTTCAAAAATTTATTACAAAAGTAATACTAGGCCTACAGTAAAAATAATTACAACAGTACGTAGAGTAACTCAAAAAGTTTTTTTTTTCTACATTCTAAGTATACTTCTACATGAGATATTTTCGTTGTACGCGACGTTTCCATGCGATGAAGCAGGTCAACAAGTGCGGAACGAGTACGTGAAACTTTTTCTAGAAGGCCTTTAAAATCAATTCGAAAAGCATCGCAAGAGCTTATTGTGTGAAAAATCGCAACACACAGAGTGCTTCATAAACGATTACAACTTTAAGCCTACAAAATTCAGATTGTGCAGGCGTTACAAACTGATGATTATGCGAAATGCTTCGAATTTCCAGTTGAAATGCTTCATCGCATGCAAACGCCGCGTGCCAAGGATCTCATATAGAAGTATACTAAGGTAGTAGAAAAAAAACTTTTTGAGTTACTCTATGTACTGTTGTAATTATTTTTGCTGTAGGGCTATTATTATTTTTTTTGTAATCAATTTTTGAAGTTGTGCGGAGACTTTTGGGACACCCTGTATATTTATTCCGTAAAATAAACAGATTTTTACTGGCATCGTAGCTGAATTTTTATAATTTTTAAGACTCAGCAGTTTTTTTTTTTTATAGTGGATCTGTATGTTTTAATCATCTAATTTAAACCAATATTTAAAAACGTTAACATTATAAATTACTTTTATGCTATAATCTTGGATAATATATTTCTGTAGAAAGAAATATAGGAGAAAGGGGTTAAATATTGGCGAGTTTTGTGTATATCGCTATAAATATAAAAGATGTCTTCAGTTATGACATGCGAATCAAACGTGACCCGAATTTATCATCTTCATACAAGGAAAATCTTCAAAACACTGCATATTCACTCTGCCTACCCATGGACATAAGCAAAAGCTCATAATTTTGCGGCTAGCATGATAACTAGTAAGCTAAGTGGACCACAAAAAACTTACTTTTAACTGTGGTAGTTACAAAAAACTGTTTCTAGTAAAAAGTATAAAAAAATTTTTAAAGTAAAAATAGTTTTTTAGATACACTCTTTTATATGAATTCAGTGTTTATCGTGAAAATCATGCCAAATCATTTGACCGCAATTCATGTTTTTTGTCAAAATATTCCGCTACGATACATTAATTTGGCGTGGGCATTGAATTCGATTATGAAAAATTCACTGCTTTTTACGCTTTGTACAAAGTGCAAGTAAGTGAATTTATTACAAAATACATAATTTTTGCTCGTTTTTTAAAGGATAATGCAACGGAAAAGGAAAAATGAAACATTATTTAAACTATCTTTTTAGGATTTCTAAATTAACCTCTGAACGTATAATCACAAATTAATTGATATTAAACTATTTATTGATAAAATCGTATTTTTTAAATATTACACTCTTTATTTTTTATTTCTAATTTAGTTCCTACTTTTAAATCATTAATATGTTTCATTTTTGCAGTTTCACAGCTATTTGGCATATTTTTATGAGAGTGCGTATTGGAGTAATTAAACCCATTGTTGTTCCAAATCGTAAACAATTTACGAGTTACAAAGAATGTTAGGCGTTGTATTACATGTGGCGGGTAAAAGGACAAATACCTTTAAATAAGGTTAATAATTTATAATTAAGTTCTAAAAATATTAAAATATTGTATTATCACCGGAAACCTACCTGTGAACGTAATTTTTATAAACCTAACATATTGGGAAGTGGTTTAAATCTCAGATGACTAGATGGAAATCTAAATCATGAAAGGTCATGTGGGATTATTCAGTGACCTCATAGTTAAAAGACACATTTTTATTTACCATATCAAAAAAATTCTAAAACGTTGCTTTTAAAATTAATTTAATAATATAAATAACAGAAGCGCATAAAATAACAACGTTAAATCACCAAAAATTTTAACTTCAATTCGGTTAAAATAATCTCTAAACCTACTTCTATATACGAACTTAACTTCCTTGAAGCATTTCATGTTTGTAAAATTTTTAAAAATATTGTTAATTGTGAATTCGCTATTCCCCCATTATCAGATTGTTGAAAATATTACATAAAAAACTTCTTTCTCTTTTTTTTTCTCATTACTTCGGTTCCATTTCCCATCTATATTCCTATTGGCTGTTACCTGCAATCCTCTGTTTTCCTATTGGTCAATAAACCTTTAACTTGAATCCCCACCCCGCCTATATATGTGAGCAAATTTCCACCATCCTTAGCACTGAGGAAGGTATGCTATATGCTACCGAAACCGGTATGCTTAAAATTAAAAAAAATTTGGTGATTTAACGTTGTTATTTTATACGCTTCTATTATATTTCACCAAGCTCCTTCTTGATAATATATATAACAGTTGCAGACATAGAAAGAAATAGAAAAGGCAATATTGTTGTGGATCAAAGAATTTAAAACATAAAATAATAATTAATTTACATTAGGATTGAACCTGTGCTGGGGTCGGAAAATGAAACCATTTGGTCATCCGAGAGTTAAATATCGATTACGAAATTCCATCTTTACATAAAAAAAACAGGTTAAGTTAAATATACGAGTGTAAAAACGACTGTAAATGTTTAAAAAAAACTTCGAAACCCCCCCCCCCCCCTCGCTGCTGGTCGCTGGTGTCATTAAAATCGCGCTTCTCTACACTCTAAAAAATAAATGCGTAAATTTACATATTAAAACAGGTATACTGATGATATAAAAACAATTTGTCTACATGTGTAAAATGACGTGTAAATTGAAAAAAAATGCACTCTGTGGAGTGCAATTTAAAAATACACGTTTTCCTATGTATTTGAATAGTACATTAAATGGCCTAAGTGTGTAAAATGTTATCAGATAACTCAGAAATCCACAGTTTAACGTTTAAATTGCACATGAGCACGCATACATCTACGAAATATACAAAAACGACAAATTTTGTGTACATAGTACATAACCTTATCGTTTGGGAGATAAATTTTGACCTAAATATTTTTATAGTCGCAAAACAAATTCGCATGAAAAACATACACATGTGATTGATGTGTTTGTTCTCTTTCCAGCAGATTTGTTTTAACCGTAAAATAGTGTGACCTTAATTTACAAAGAAAAAAAAAAAGGGATCGTCTGAAATTATATTTACTGCATGCCATTCTCTGTTAAAGTTGTTTCGAAGACCTAAAATAGTATAGTCATAATTTATGAAAGGAATCGACATAATCTGAATAAATACTCTAAAAAATAAAATTTAGAAAAATACGGACGCAGGCACTATTTTCGTATTTTGTCTTCTATCAATTTCAGTCACAAGTTTCGAAAGATACATCTACATCAAGGACAGAAATTCTTCCTTTAAATCAGTCTACGGTAAACAAGCAGTACTTACTGAAACGGGATTTGAACTTACAATCTGCGACTTCTTAAGCCATTAATTTGACCAAACAGCTACTATTACACAAGCCCTGTTTTCAAGAATCAATATTTATTGCGTTCAGACGAGTATACATATTTCGGTGTAATACTCTGTTCTTACACATATTTCTGCGTAATATTGTTACACATAATCCTGTGTAATATTCTATTCTTACACATATAGCTGTGTAAAATTCGTACACATACCCATGTGTAACATTCAGTTCATACGCATATGTGTAATATTCTTACGCATAATTTGGTGTAATATGCAAAATACGCAGATGATTGTGTAATATTCAAAATTTTAAATTACATTAACACACCAATTCGGGTAAATCCCTAACATTTTCTACCATTTAAGAAGTTTATTTGAGTTTTTGAAGGGATAAAAAACTGCACACTTCCATTAAGCCAATAAACACACATAAATATAAGTAAATTTTAACAACAAAAGAGTAAATTTTATGACAAAGGTGTAATTTTACAAATTTACATTTATAAATATAAAAGTAACTAATTTGCACATGTATGTTTTAGAATGTAGAATTTTAGATTAAATCTACTTTAGGTGTTTTGTTAGAATTTAGATTTTTTTATTTTTTATTTTATTTTTATTTTTTTTGTAAAATACGTCTGTAACACCTACGTAAAAGATACTATACTTTATCTCGATTATAATTATTTCGATGAATTGCTGTAGGCTGGTATAAAAAACAATTAAAAATAATTGGCAGGATATTTATTAAACAAAGGCTATTTCTGATCATAATCATATGAGTAGAATGCAATCAAGAAATATTTTCTTAGGTGTAGGCATCGAGATTTATCTTTTTTTGTAGCAGTAAAATCCTTGGAGCGTCTATTGACATTTTCCTAGAACTATGCGAAAACTGCTAACTTTGATTCTAAACTTTTCTGCTTTGAGAGAAAAACACTATCATATGAACTCAGTAGATCATATTAAAAGCTTCAAAATTAAAAACTTGGAAAGTCTGAGTGAGTTTTTTCAGCAAATAATATCAAATAGGAACGAATCTTACTCATGTAAGTTAGGCTTGCTTTTCTCTTTACAGGGTGTTTAGATATTGATCCGACACACTCAAAGGGTTGTTAGGGGCATCAAGATGAACAAAAATTGCAATGGAACATGGGGTCGCAAACCATTTATTTAGTCGCAAATATAGGGTGTTTCATCCTAACTTAACTCCAGTTGATGTTAATAATTTTGAAAAAAAAAAAGTAATTGGTCAAATATGTGTATTACTCACGCACGATGGATTCCGTACAATACATATGTGAATTAGTAACTGGGCATTGCATTACTAAAATATATCATTAAAAGTTGTTATCTAGACTTTAAAAGCCGATGGCGCATAGAGTATACTTCGACCGTGTCTTTATGTATGTCCGAATCATACGTGTCTTTAAGGGTTAATATCTCGGCTAATAACCGACAATTTGTTTCGAAAAGTCTTATCAACAACCCTTTTATACTTCTGCGACAATAGGTACCTCCAGCGCTTCTCAACTCCTTTACTGAACGCCCGCAAATCGAAATATGTGTGTAACGAAAAATGCAATTTTCTCAAAAACTATATGACCTAGGGTAATCGCCATAATTTCCCTGCAAGGTTTAAATTAACTTCAACTACTCCTCATTTTTTCATAATTTTAGTTTCAGTAGATTCGGAAATAGAGGGAGGGGCCATATTTTTGCATTAAATTTTCGAAAATAGAGGGAGGGGGGGGGGTCATATTTTTGCATTAAATTTTCGGCGATATCTCTGAACATATATCTAAAATTAAAAGAAATGTATTTTTCAGTTCGGCGTTAAGAAAGCTCGATACACCACATGTTATACAAAGAAAAGCTACGTTCCATAGTGTGCGAGTAAAAAATGGCTGCGACAGACGGACAGACAGATACAGGAGTGATCTTATAAAGGTTCCGATTTTACTTTTTAAGTATGGAATCCTAAAAATATCGCAATGAAAATGTAACGATTTCTACCTTGTTTTATACGAAAAGTGACAACATCACGAAAACTTCTGGAAGAACAGGTGCTCAAGCAATCGATGATACGGTATGAACTGGTAATCGCAGTCCCAAATGTGGGGCGTCAAATGCATACTGCTGGCGCGTATAATGGAAAATCCTACCTTATTTTTAATGTTGTTACATGTGTAATAATGGTGAGAATGTTGATTGAAAGTTTTATTATGATATACTTCATTTTTCTGAAAGTTATCACTGCCAACCCAAGTTGAGCTAAAGTAGAACACACTGTATTTTTTTAAATAAATAAGTAGTTTGAGACATCATGCAATTTATATTTCTCTTGATGTAGGCTAAGAACCTCTGGGTTTGTTGGATTAATATCTGAACATCCTGCATTTCAAAATCTGTGTCCACTTCCTACATACAGCTTTCATATTTTTTGCTTTTTCTTCCTAGATATATATAAATCGGGCGAATCATTATTGATATAAAAGAAAATGTTGATATTTATTGCTAACTTTTGCAAAATTCCACTATAACACAGCTTGCTTAGCACACCTGGAGAAATTAACCGTGCAATCTAAAATATTTGTTTTTAAAATGCAAAATCTTAGAAGTGTCTTTTATTTGTGTTTGCAAGAGACAATTTTGAAAATTCCGGAACCATATAGTTGCAATTTTACATAAATCGCTTGCAAGTTTATCAAAAAATAACCGAACTAAAGAAAATAGCCTTCAATAAAATAAGAACATTTTAAACTAATGCAGAAATTTCTACAATTTTGCTTGACGTTGGATAAAATATTTTATGAGGCAAATGAACGAAATTTTACGAAGAAAAAGTAATAAAATGAATAATTTATTTACATAATGAAGCTAATTCTAAATGACATACACATGTAGATTAAAGTTGCTGGCTAGGTTTAATATACCACAGAGATTATTCCAATTACTTCAACAGCTGGCTGAATCATTTGCATGTCTAACAAGCTTATAATAAGTCCCTAGTTTTGAAAGTTAGATCCCTTATAAGCAGAGATGTTATTTCGTGGTTTGTGAGATTTTAATCCTTTCTCTAATAGAAAAAATAATGTACTACAAACTTTTGATTAAAGAAAAACAAGCTATTCTCTTGAAGTTACTAATAAAGGTTTTAAAGTATTAAAAATGAATCTAAAAATGAAACTAAAGCAAAAAACAATATATTTTTTAAATAATTTTTCTGAGTGAGCTTTAAGAATGCCTTTAAAGTATGCATTGCCATAAAAATTAGACTACCAAGAAGTTATTTTATTTATTTATTTATTATGTGTATCCTATGATTTACTATGTATAAAACCATAAATACAGGGTAATTCGAAATCATTAAAACAAATGTTTAGGGATTATAAAACGCACCAAGACAAACAATTTTTGTATAGGAAAACAGGATCAAAATCCATATACAGGATTACCATAGACAGAAAATAACTGGTCAAATTTTAAAAGCTGGTAGGGAGGACCAAAATAAGCATTTTTCGTCTTAGATTGTATGTTCGGAAATGGCGCGTTTAAACGCTGGTGATGAAGAAAAATGTGAAAGGGTCAATGAACGATAGCATATAAGCACCAATAGATTGATTTCCGGACACACATTCTATGATAAAAAATTCTTATTTTGGCCCCCTGTACTTCCCTTTAAAATTTGGCCAGTTATTTTCCGATCACTCGGTATACACAGGGACAGATTGAAGCTACCGAGTTCCCCAAATTCAGGTGCCCCTAAATCTATAGATAAGCAATTACACTATGCAAAGTTTCATGACTTACATAGTTTTAAGTTGTGCTATAGCAAGATATGAATACTATATCACGAATCTAGTGGATGCACTTTTCATTTGCATTTTATTTAAGAAGACTAACATATAATTTTGTTTTGAAAAAGGCATACTTTTAAATGGTCGCCTAATGTATATGTTACATAAAACTTTCCATAAGCTGCACACAATATATTATCCTGTTCTAACCATAAAATACCTAAGTATAATTAAATTTCAAAGTTTATGAGCTATACGCATGGTTACGCCTTACTGGATAGAATACTGATGGAGGGCCTCGAATAAAGACCCAGGGTTTCCAAAAGACATAGTCGGACCCTGTATGTACAGTAATAAATATAAGCTGTCGGAAAAAAAGGCTGAACACGAATTTCCTTGACAAATTTAATGATAATGGAGATATTTTAACAATTTTTCAAAACTGACAACTTTGCTTTATCGGAAATATAATGGCATCACGAGTAATGTTAAATATGCAATGGCAACGTTTGTACTACACTCTGAAACTTTAGCTACATTCTGAGTTGTGAGGAGTCTAGCTTGGTGATGTTTGTATAGCAATGGAAGTCATTCTTAGCTTTTCCCTTGATGACATCACATAAACCAATGCACGGTGGGTGATTTTCCTATTCTAGCTAACCAAAATTATGTTTAGCGTCACTATAGTCGCATCCCCATGAAATTGAAAAATGTTATTGATACTCACTATTGAATGTTAGGTGTTGAAAAATGCAGCATGTAGCAGTCATAATTTCATTACAGGGACATTCAAAAGAATTTCATTACATCACAGCCTGAGGGAAAAAATCGTTTTGGGTGGTTTTTAATGATGTTTCATAATTTCAAACACTTCGAAATTTATATACATACCTATGAAGTGCACTACAAGATGATTGCTATAGAATATGTATAGATAGCATTTATCGATGCTTTACAGGGACACTAAAAATAATTATGTTAAATTACGGTGTATGGAGAAAAAATGTTTGTGGTGTATTTTGCTCATGTTATACCATTTCAAAAGTGTAATAAATTTATATATATCTCCGAGGTGCTCTATAAGAGGCCTACTATTGAATATGATGTGCAAAGTATTCATCTTTCATATACAGGGTACACAAAGTAAATCAGTTATATTTTTCTCTCTATGAAGAATAATTGATGGATGTGCGTTTTCAGTTCTGGAACACTTTTTAAATTATAAAAATTGCATACTATTTAATGAGTATAAATTCTATAAATCATATATAGGGCTACACAAAACATCTGAAGTACATTTTCGTTTATTGGCGGAAATTGCTGACGAGGAATTTTCAACTGAGTGCGTTAACTAACTGTTCTAAATTTCAGCATATTGTGAATTATATGATAAATCTATAGTTCATATACAGGGATGTACAAAATTTTCAGTTAGTTTTTCGACATTATTTGAAATTGCGTTTTCAAACTTGTTATATGTTTTACAAATTATTACTTAGACATCGTTTTTCAGGCTATTAAGCTATGAAGGTCTATTATAGTAGTCAGAAAGAATTAAAAAATGTTTCATAATCTGAATGATGCATGGTTTTACGTTCTTCTTGATAATTTTAATGACACTTTCTTAATGGTATGGAAGCTAATGCGATAAAACTATTTTTGTATTATTATACAAATCCTATTTTTTTCTAAAATTTGAGATACGGGGCAAACATTCGACAGCTTTAATGAAAATTGCTGCGTTGGATATTCTTTTGTATATTTATGTTTATCACTGCACAGAGGAGCCTTATGTAAAGAATGGGAATCATAAGATATCATGAGAAAATATCCACATTATGTTTTGCATTGTATCAAATCTGAATTTGGAGAATTTGTCTGGATCAATTTTCTAACTACTCGAAATTTGCAGCCATGTAATATATTTTACATCATTTTGTCCTGAGGTATCGACATACAACTGGCAACTTTTCGCCAAATTTGGTCATAAGTTTAAACATTTCGCTCTTGCAAAACTTCATGTGCTCTTCATTGTAATTTTCCTCTATAAACAAAACATTTTCAGCCAAATTCACATTCTCGTTATATTTTAAATATTGTTGCCGTTGCATAATGTTGCAAAAGTTTATTTATGTGACTAACTTAAATTCTGACGTCTTTGATAAAAAGAAAATGGTATTTGAACTAAAATTTCAATAAAAAATTATTTAGACTTAATAAGCTATAAACAATTCTAAAACTAAAGGGGGCACTTAAGGGCGGACAAATTAAATTGGAACGAAAAGGTAATAATCTAAACTACTTAATCATATCAAAAATTGAGCTTAATCATGCTTTATCACATAACTTTTTCTATATTAAAACTGAAAAATTGTAAAAAATATAGAGTTTTTTGTGACATTAAATATGAAATAATAGCTGATATTTGCAAAATTTATGCACATAAATCCGATAAAATAAAGTCCATATTTTGTTTGGAAGCGTCCATAATCAAGCAGTTTATTTTATTCTGCTTCAAGTAACAGATTAAAGAACTATACTCAACTTGATTGATTCATTCCCAACTAAGAAGCACCAACGTTGCACTAGTCTACGGACCATACAATTATATTTATACCAATAGCAGGGTACAATGCCCTAACTGTTGAGCTATAACAGGCAAAAAATAAATTACGCTAGGATAAACTTTTCAAAATCGACTTTTGGCCAGCTAGAACCGGCAAATCACCCACCGTGCGATGTATGCTTGTTGAAAATGTCATTACAATATTTTCCTGATTGGTAAATTTTTGAATGAAAGTGTGAATTTGCTTTAGAGTAAGACACACACTATTTTCTCTGAATATGCACTAGGGCGGGACGAAAAAATCGATTTTACGATTATGGAATTCTAATAGTATGGGAAAGCTGCATTATACCGTCAGTAGTAACTGCTGAAAATTAAATTTTCATTGGTTAATATCTTTTGCCTCCTCAAGACGACCAAATTTCCAACAACGGCCATTTTTTACTTAAAATAATAAAAATTAGAAAAAAGGACAACCGTTTTCTAATAGTTGGAAAATGATCTACCATTCCATAATAATTAATTTTTAAAAATTCTACCAGATCGGTTAAGAAATTTTACCAATCTCAAGATGGTCAAAATAGCCGTTTTTTGGCAGTTTCTGTAAATTTTGGCCGTCTTAAGTATGTAAAATTTATTCACCGATCTGGTTAAATTTTTCTACAGTTAATTGTGATGCAATGGTAGATCATTTGGCCATTTTTAGAAAACAATTGTCCTTTTTCCTCATTTTTATTAGTTTTAATAAAAAATGGCCGTTTTTGGCCGTTTTTCTTTTTTCGAGCAGAAATTTTGGTCGTTTCGACAAGGCAAAAGTTATTAACCGGTCTGGTTAAAATTTTTTAGAATTAATTATGATGGACTGGTAAACCATTTGCCCACTATAAGAAAACCTTTGTCCATTTTCCTAATTTTTATTTTTTTAGTAAAAAATGGTCGTTTTTGGAAATTTTGTTCGTCTTGATAAGGCAAAAGATATTAATCAATGAAAATGAAATTTCGCATAGTTAATATTGACAGGATAATGCAACTTTCCCGCACTATTAAAATTCCAAACTCCAAAATTCGATTTTTTTCGACCCATTCTAACATGAGACTGCGAGTCTTATTTCTTACTAAAACTTCGTTTTCTTGACGAGTGTATGTCATTTTTTATGTCTGTATTAATGAATTTACGATGCTCCATCATAAATTATCTGGAAAAGAAGATATCAGTTTAAAATAAAAGGAGCAGGGGAACTGTTGCAAGCACAAAATCGTAAGAACTTGGTTTATATTACAAATTTTTATCTGATTTAACAACATAATTAATAGGTCTTCTCAGATATAAAAGAACATACTTAACGCTTTCGGGATCAGCGGCTATTACGCAAATTGTATTCGGTTGGTATTACTTTTTTAAAAAAAGTTAGCTTTACTTAAATAATCACGAAAATGCTCTAATTAATGAAAGCAAATATTACTTTTCTTTTTAACTGGTGCCAATGAAAAAATCATGTATGCTCTTTTTGAAGGTTCCGAATGGGTTAAGGGAGAAACAAAAGTTGCGAAATCGTATGGAAAACAGCTGATATAGACTGATTTTTCATTTTCCCTAGAATACTGGAGCGATTTCAACAATAATAAAAAAAAAAATCTGGTATTATAATTATCTATATTTTTGCAGTTTTGTTCTTCTGGAAAATCAAGCCCTTCTTTAATAACGTTAATAATTTAAAAAAAATAATAAAAATCCCCTAATTATTACATTTTTTAATTTTAATTTTTTGCCGATCGGTCAATTTATAATTTGATTGCTGTAAAAACAGATAAAAAATATTGAAATCGCTTCAATAGTTTCCAAAAAAGGTACTTCAGTATCAGCTGTTTTCTGTATAGAATTTCATAAGTGTTGTTTCCCTTTTAAAGAACAAAAAGGGTTGTTGGTCTTTCAGGTAGCTATCACATACAAAGAAAATGAACATTTTATTAAAAAATGTATATCAAATAAAATATTTTTTTTAAAAATTTATATAAATTTGTAATGAATATTAAAATGTTCATAAATTAAAAAATCAACGTTCCTGAAACTGCCATGACTTCTCAGAGGATATGAAAAAACTTAAGTGATTTAGCTGTTTTGCTGAGATGCAGTTTAATTAATAAATGAAAGCATATAATTATTATTTCAAAATACTTTTATGCTCAAAACCATAAAGAAGGAAGCCATTTCAGTTTCAAAATAAACCATCTAAATGTTACACAGTATTTTATGGGGAGTATAACATAAATGAGGTTAAACTCTAAATTATTTCTGTTGTACTGAAAAGCTCGTTAAATAAAGTTACTAACGAAAGTTAAATGATGACACTTTTATGAATTATGTTAGAACATCCTGACAATGGTATGTACCAAAGAATGATTATAGTAATCTTACGGCATCATTTTTTATAACGTCATAGTCTAGTGCAGATGCTAGTTAATGTAGAAAGGTTTATCTGTATATAATTACGAAGCATGACAGAACTCCTGGCAAATATAGATTAATCACGTGTAATGTTCTACAGGGAACAAGTCATAAAAGTAACTTTAGCATCATTTTCTAAATAAATGAAACTATATAATTGTCTCTAATAATAAAATATTACACATAATAAAATATTTTAAGTAATATTTAATTCGTGTAAAGGGGATACTGTTATTGTGTTGTATTCGTACAACTATTATACTTTATGCATAATTAATAAATTACATGTGTACTTTACTAATTAATTTTAAAATACGAAAAGGGAAAGTAAAATATCAATATTTAATGATAAAACTCGAATTCTCGATTTGAGGAGCGATTGACTTATGGCAACATATAACGCGCACCTTTTTACTTACAAAGAAAGCTTCATGACATACATAGCAAATAATGAAGCGCTTAACAATATATGCACATTGAGGGACTTCCCAATTTACGTCAACTTTACGCCCAGTCTATAGATTATTGTCTCGTTATTAATGAGCCATTGGGAGATATAAAGTCTAACTGTAGTATAAAATTACGTATGAATTTTATTTAAAATAAAAGTTAAATACTAAAAAAAAAAAAAAAAAATACTTTAAGAAAAAGGTGGTATAAAAGTGATATAAGAGTGCAACTAACCTTACAAATTTAGGAAAGAAAAATTGATAAAATAAAATAAAAAAATTAATAAAAAGAAGTTAAAAAAATTTAAGAAATATAATCACAGTTAACAAACAATAAAAATGTCAAACAAAGTTGGTAAGGGTAGATCGGTCAAGAAAGTGACAGATGTTATGTCACAATCTAAAACAAAGGCGCTTTTTAGTCTTCTTTTTTGTTGTTGTTGTTGCAGAGTAACAGTATAAAGCGAATAATGAAACAATGATTATTGTAAACTCTATTCACTATTACTTATTATGGAATTCTGTAGCCAAAAATTACTTTTTGTATCTAAATAGCATGTTCATTAAATTAAAAATATTATTTCCTATGATATTGTTTTCCTTATTATTTAATTTTCATTGCTATTACCACCATATAATGCGCACTATATGCCGAACTTATGGTAATATCGCTCACTCGCAAGAAAAGTAACACATCTCGAAAAAGCAAAACAGGAGAGGCAAAGAAAATTTTTCATGATATTACTGTAACATGAAATTATAGCATTCACCTCTGCATGAAGGAATAAAAATGGGCATAAAAGCAGAAAGTCTTTAAAAATGAACACGTAGGTCGTGGTTTGGAGGGTTGGTTAATTTTACCTCCCACACGATCCACCCCTCATCTGTAGTCACAAATGGTCGTATAGCGTAAAAAAGTGATTTTCCGTATAATTAAACTTTTTGCATAGCAAGATGCATCTATGACAGACCGATTAGTAGAGTTAAGCGCAAAATGAATTTTTGCGAGATGTGTTTTTTTTCTTGCGGGTCAGCGAAATATTGATACATTTTGTATTTTAATAAGTTTTGACTCAAAAACAAAAATTCGTATATTTGGTTATTTTTGCGCATTTCAAAGTCTACCTTCCCCCACATAGGTTATCGAAACGCACGACTTTAGCCTAATACGAATAAAAAAAAATTATGAAGCATTTCCATTTAGGTGTCAATTATACAGTGTAATTTTTTTTTCGTTCGAATACGGAAAATGTACTGGCAATCAGGACGCCATTAGTATTTCTGTATTTTAATGAAAAAAAGTTCAGTAAAGTCCGAAACATTTCCGTGATTTCGGAAATATCCGTTTTATTGTCTATATTTTCATTTCGTTAAAATGTTTTTATAGAAAACAAAAATAAAAATCATTTTGTAACAAGAACTTCACACGGGGAGAAATCCTCTTTTCAAGTCGGTCTCCAGCAAACAGCCAACACTTACCGTGATGAGACTCGAAGGAGGTTTTCCGTTTTACAACTTCTTGACAAAACCACCAATCTATTATACAAGCTATTCTCTCAAATTTTGCTACACTTTTTACATGCCTTTTATAAAGCAAAGCAAGGAGTGATAAAATAGGAATTGTTTCTTCGGTAGATAAATTTTTACCAACTGAGTATAATTCTGAATGTTTTATATCTTTCCTTTCTACAATTTTAAATATTTGACTTTTTTATTTTGTACTTTGTAAAAGATAAGTTTAACTTGTTGCGTAAAAAAAAGTAGATGTTTTTTCAGATATAATGCTTTGTTTTTAAGTATACCAATTTTTTTTTCTCTTCAAAGATGTACGTTTTAAAATTATTTGGGATCATAATTATCTTATACAGAAATATTTATTACTCGTTTTAAAAAATGCTCATTATAGCTCAGATAGATAAATGTAAACAACCATTTTTTGATAAATTATTATATTTGAGGTATGCTAGAAATTTTCCTGTGTGATACTGTTGAACTGAATAATAATTTAAAAAAAATGGGGAATATAATTTTAGAGCCAATTTTTAAGATTAATTATCTTGTGATAGATATAAGGCAAACTTTAGTTTAAACTAATAACTAAAAATAAGCTGTAGCCTTTTCTTTTCAATTATTTTCAAGATAATAATAAATAATATATATATATATATATATATATATATATATATATATATTTGATGTGATAGAAATATATTAGCTTTTTATTTAAAAAAAGAGAGAAAGAATAAAGATAGATTACCGGGTAATTTTAATATACATTCATACATAAGATGACTACAACAATTTTAATAGTTTTATTGGAGAGTTTCCAATTTAAAACCAACATTTAGCCAATATAGTTGCATTATGGGAAATATTCCCAATAAGAGTAAATACCGAAGTTTCATTTTAAAAATGCCCAACTTAAATCCAGTATTTCAGTAATTTTTGTGTTTCATTAAAAGTATTTGCAATAAAAAGACAATATTTGACAATATTGATTGGTTTTTCTTTGGAAATATTTTAAATATAAAGCCAATATTGATGCAATATTGGTATTTTAACTGATAACATTTATAATGTAAAAAAGGATATACTATAACAATTAATTGCTTCGCATTGCAAACAGGGCGACTTCTGTACGCAAACGTCTAACGTCATTTGTGTGGAAATTCTAGTTTTGAAAACAATAGGGAAATATTCATGAAATGTATAGAATGTTTTCTGCATTTTTATGCATTTGTAATCACAAAATATCAATTACAGAAATTGTACTGTTTTCTTTAGAAAAATAAAACTATTCCGTAAAGTTCTATTGAATATATCCTGTATATTTTATGATTTTTTTACATTGTACAATTTGATATAATAAGATGCATATTTATTAAAATTATTGTGTAAAGTATTCCAAGAATGCAATTTTATTAAGCTACGGTGTTCCGTATTGCTTTCAATTATCCCCTTCCTCCAAAAGAAAAAAGTACAACTTGTAATAAAGGTATCTGGATCACAAAATGAAAATATTGCAGCAAATGTATTGTTGTGTTTTAGGTTACTCGAAAATTTTGCCTTCGTCACTATTAATTTCATTTGTTGAATAAAATGCTATATATTTGATGTATGCATTAAACTATGATAATGAAAAATGGACATAATTTAACTTCTACCAGGATTAAAAGGTTTTTGCATTGCAAAGGTATTTGTATAAGTATATTCAAAAACGTTATATAATGTATCCCTAGTGAGTTACGGCAGTATTTAGGAGACACATTGTAAAACAAATCACAGAATTGATGTATCCAAGACTGACTATGAGAAACACATTAATGCCCAACCTCCACTTGTGGTTCTAAAATCATGAAAGCTCCAGGATAAAGAAAACTTTTAAGACAATACATACTCGTAAAGAATGATTTTGACGAATATTTTTAAAAGGTATAACTTTAAAAGCATTTATTTATCCTAACCACTTAGGCACACGAATAAAATACTCCAATAAAGAATATTTTCCCTCCCAGCTATTAAATACACTGTAAACAAACTTTCCGTTAAAATACGGAAATTGTACTGGCAATCGGGGCACAAGTACTATTACCGTATTTTAACGGAAAATTTTTTTTCCGTAAATTCCAGAAGAATTTTCGTTTTTTCACAAAATTTTGTCATTTTTTTCATATTTCCGTTTAAATAACAAAATAATTTTTCAAGAACAAACTCGCATTCATATGAACTTCATTCATTGTTTTCCAAGAGTCACGTTTACATCAAGGTCAGAATTACTCTATTTAATTTAAATAACTGTAAACAAACAATACTTACCTGCCACGAGATTCGAACTAGAGAACTGTCCTCTTCTAGCTCATTGTCTTGACCACGTAGCTACGGTTACACAAATATCCTTACTTATTTCAGATGCCTTTTATGAAGCACGGGCAAGGTGTTAAACAAAGAAAGTATTTTCTTAGATATAATTATTTTTAATTGAGCACAGTTTTAAATGTTTTACACATTTTCTTTACATAATTTTGAATATTTGACTTTTTTAATGTCATGCTTTATAAAAGATAAATTTTTGTCTTTAAAATATATCCTGAATGAAAGAATGAATTAAGAGTAACGATTGCTTCTGTTTTGAAAGATTTTTTAAATTTTAGTGAAATATTATTTTTATTTATTTATTTATTTATTTATTTTTTTTTTTTTTTGCAAGAATAATAATATATATTTTTCAAACATGTACTTTTTCGAATTTTTAAAATTATTTGTGTGATGATCTACTTTAAACTCAAATAAAGATAATTGCAACGTGGTATTAAAACAAATTTATTTTATTGCTTATTATAAATTAAATAAAAGTCTATTTTAGAATAACTTCGTTATTATATTTCAGGTATGTTAAAATTTTTGTATGCGTTTCTGTTAAAGCGAATAAATTGAAAAATATTTAAATTAAAAATAGATTTTTTTCATTTTAAAACATCCTAAACAGACTTAAAAAAAAAATAGTATCTTACTATTAATAAGTCAAAAAATATTTTAAAATTATACTAAGAAATAAACAGTAACATTTCCTTTTTAACTGTCTCAAACTTAAAAAGAAGTAATAAGATTTAAATTTTATTAAATATCGTAAAAATATGTTAGCTTTTTATTTAATAAAAAAAAATTCTGTTATATAACGAGTTGTTTAAATATACATATTATAGAAGGCGTCATAAGTTCTATCGGTTTTTCTTGAAAACCCATGTAAAACTAAAATTTTTGTCAACATTGGGGGATCAATGGATATATTTTCAACATAAATCTAAATTTAGTCCCTATTGACGTTTCATTTAAAATAATTCCATGGTAAGACAAGTATGGACAAAAATTAATTACTTCGTTTTCCGAACACAGCAAAAACATCATTTACGGAGCTTGTACTATTTTGAAAGTAATATGGAAATATTACGTAAAATTTATGTAAAACTTATTGGATTTATATGGATTTGTAATTTCAAAATGTCAATTACGGAAAGAGTATTGTTTTCTTTGAAAAATGAAACTATTCCGTAAAACATTACGGAAAAATTTGCGTATATTGACGCGTTATATTTACATTGTAAGTGTTAAAATATCTATCACTTTCCTGGAAAAAAATCTTTCGTTATTGATAAGCCGAAAGAAAGCTAAAAGAAATCGTATATGATACAAATAAAAAATTAGCAGAGGACGCACTTGGCCACAAACGCAAACACAAAAGAAAGATAAATTAAAAACGTATTTTCTAACAAATTTCATTACTCAGTGGAAATCAGCTATGAGAGTTACAAAAAATTAGTTTATTTATTTTGTGAAAATTCAATTATTTACATTCAATTATAAAAGTATTTTTCAGTGTTAAGAATTCAAATACACAATTTATTCTTATTATGTGAAATCATTTACGCAGACGATACTTACGCATTTTAAAAGAATTATATTATGCTTTTTTTTGTAAAGTGGCAACAGAAGAACTGCAAACAAATGAAATTAATTGTTAAATTCGTTATATCATAAATAAAAATTCCGAGGAAATTCTCAGTTATTTGGCTGAATTTACATTTCTAAAATTAAGATGCACCAAAACATTAAATAAAGTTTTTGCTTAATAAAGATGCAAAAATAATATAAAAAAATATTGTTTATTTTAAATATTTATCTTATTAAGTAATGCTTCGCGAATCCAAACAAAGCATGGCTTTTACTAGTTACATTTAATCTTCATAAATTGATGATTTTTATCTATAAGTTTAACTTAGAATTTTAAGAAAATTAATTATATCATATATTTCCCTACTATTCAAATGTAGCATTTTATTGAATGTTTTTTTTTAAAATTTACATTTATTTTCTCCTTTCAGTAACTGCAATACCAGGAATTAACGGCTGAGAATTACGTCAGGATGAAAGTAAACAACTTCTTGAAACTATCGAATTGTACACCTTATTCTTCCTCCCAGTCGTGACAAAAGTATATAGAAAATGTTAGAATACGTACTCACATTTTATGCATAATAAATATTTGTAAAACTTCGAAACGTCCTATAATAGTATGGTGAAATAAATTTATTTAATTTTGAATGTGAAAGACACCAATAAAACTTTTAAACTTTGCAGTGTACTTTTCTTTTAAATGTTTCCTTATTTTTAAGTAGAAGTATTTATTTTGCAATATTTTTAAAATAAAACTATTGGATTTTACATAATCCTGATTTCTATAGTTGTGGTAAAAATGTTTGAAAAAGATAGAACGTGTGCTGATAGTTTGTACACTATAAACGTTTGCAAAATTTGAAAACTTCTTACAAGGAAGGTCTCCATACGAGCATACTCTGAAAAATCTGAAAAAATTACAGAATGTTCTTCTCATATGGATATATATGTTTATAAAAAGGTTTTTGGCGGAATCCCGATACAGCGTCCGTAAAAAAATAACGAAATTTTCGTTTATTTGGCGATTTATCACCGGTTGGCGATGAAAAAAAAAAAATACGCTTTTATGTAGAAAACTCTTTAAGGGAAAAAACTTTTTATATTGAATTTGGTTGTACACGTTTAATTTAAATAGTTTTAGTTTTCTCATTTGGTTTGTTTTAACTATAGTTTTGTCATTTTTAGTTTGTTTTAACTATAATTTGTCGTATATATTTACATGTATTTATAATAAAATTTAAATATAATATTTTACGATTTAAAACAAAATTTAAATTGATTTAAATAGTTTCAAGCTCAAAAATAGGGGAGATAGAATATTGTCGGTTTGATTTTGTTGCTATGGAAACGACTTCTTCGATATGGAAATGCATTATGGCAATCAAATGTCAGCTGGCTATAGCTTAAAATAGATATTTGCAACTTGCAAAGCATAGAAAATATTTTTACAGTGATAAAATTAAATAACTACAGCAACAAGCAACATATATATGTAATATAAAAAATCTGTAATAACCTCTTACATTGATTAAATTTAAATTCATTAAATACCGTGCATTCTAAAAAACAATTAATAAGCAATTTTCAGATGCATTAAAATCGTTTGCTTCTGGCGAGGAAAAATCCTGCTCGCCAAATCGCGTGTCACTTTCGTATTTCCGGGCCAAATATTCAAAAATGTTTTATTTTTTTACAGACTTTCTACTGAAATTCCACCGCTAAATTTAACTGATCCCTTATTACATACATGAGTAGTTTCACTAGCATTTTTTTCAACATATTCTGAGTATGCCCTGTAAGGAGACCTTCCTTGTTAGTACAGCATGATGACATAATATCATTTAAATTTAAATGAAAGCAAGCACTAAATCTTCAAAAAATATTTTTTTAATGTGTTATTATTTTTAAATTTAAGTAGCCAGAATTTTACATTATTTTTTATGATTCAAGTACAGATTTTTACAGTACTTCAAGAACTATTTTAGTTAATTAGAAAATATCGATGGCAGAATGCTTAATGGAGGGAAACCACCCTGACAGACAGGTAAAAAACGATTCATTGACTGTAATAAAAACAAGTGGGTAAGTGTGATCATACATCGCACAAAGGGTTTCGTTTAATATTCCTTTCAAAACACTTTCTTTCAAAACGTCCAGTACATTTATCGCCATGGAATACCTTCTAAATTTTTGCAAACACATCCTAAACTATGTTAAAATTTCAAACATATTCGCCTTGTTATATTTCCTAATTTTGTTCGCCCCCCCCCCCCAAAAAAAAAAAAATGCTACGATATATCACATGACGGGTATCTGCCAAATTTAGAAAAGTGCCCCCCTTGGGGGGGAGTGGGCAGATGGTCACCATGATTTTTGACGCGGCCTGATTTAAAAAATTTATGTTATGTTTTATAAGCCATATTAAAGTTTCAAACAGATCGTCCAGTTATATTTCCTAATTTTGTTCGCGCACCTGCCTCAACCCCCCGCCTCCTCGAAATGCGACGCGCCCTTCTTCTTTATAATTTATTATCGTGTGTTATAAAGTATCTTAAAGTTCAAAACAGATTGAATTGTTAGATTTCCTACTTTAAATGAAATCGCGGTCTGTTAATTCCACATTCCACCACCAGGGAGCGCACTGTATTCTTAACAAAAGCGTATCTGAACGAAACCCCTTTACACAACCCATTAGTAGATATGTTACTCGAGGGGGTGGCGGTTTTCAGCAAGAATTTAAGATAATTGTTGAAATTACTATTCGGAAATAGTGGTAATTTAACTTTTGACATATTTATATTTAATAAGTATAAGTAGGATGTATCTGAGGACTCCATCAAAAAACGCACCTGAAACGGTATGAAACAAAAAAGAAATATTTTGCCCCTCCCCCTCTCCCCACCTTCAAATTTCAAACAGATCGCCTTGTTATATTTCCTAATTTTAACAAAAATATTAGTTCCACATTCCACCACCAGGGAGCGCACTCTATTCTTAACAAAACTGTATCGGAAGGAAACTCCGTTAAACAACCTATAAGTAGATATGTTACTCGAGGTGGTGGCGGTCTTAATAAGAAATTAAGATATTTGCTGAAATTACTATTAAGAAATAGTGGTAACTAAACTTTAGACAATTTTATATTAAATAAGTAGCATATATCTCAGGACTCCCTCAAAAAGTCACCTAAAGCGGTCAGAAACGCTAATTTTTTAAATAGAAATCTAGCGCCCCCCCCCCCCCTCCCCGGAATTTCGCGTGTCATTCTTTCTTACACTTTATCTTATGTGTTATAAACTATCTTAAAGTTTCAAACAGATCGACTTGTTAGATTTCCTAATTTTAACAAAATCGCGTTATGTTAGTTCCACATTCCACCACCAGGGAATGCATTCTATTCTTAACAAAAGCATATCTGAACGAAACTCCTTTACGCAATCTTTCCGTAGATAGATGGGTCGGGATGGTGGCAGTCTTAAACAAGAATTTAAAATATTTGCGGTAACAAACGCTAAGATTTTAAAAATAATTCTAGCTCCCTCCCCCCCCTCCTCGAAATATCACACTCCATTCTTTTTTACACTTTTTTCTATGTGTTTTCTACGGTCTTAACCAATAATTCAAAATATTTCCTGAAATTACTATTAGAAAATAGTGGTATGAAGTAAACTTTCTGATGATGAATGAGTTACACTTATCTCATATCGCTGTTCAAAAAGCCCAGGCAAATTATTAGATTTCCCAATTTAAGTTAATTCGTGGTTAAATAAGCGCGTCTCTTCATTTTAATCGACACATTTGATAGCAATAAACCGATTAATTAAATAATAATTAATATTTCAGCTTGTAATTAAGATAGGACTTAGATATGGGTATCAATGAAATCAGCAAGAAATTTGACATCGAAATGCCAAAAAATTTAATCAAAAAATTTAATATTTAAAAAGTTAAAATTTCGTATTAAAATATGCTATTATGGAAAACCGCAGCGTCGTCATGTCTACCTGCTTTCCCGCCGAATTGAAATCTTTTTATTTCCTTGTCTTTCCAATTAAAGAAATTAAATTTTTATCGATCGATTTTTAGTGGATATTTTAACTTACACACATCGCAGAAATGTGAACTTTATACCAAATGAAAGTAGATTTTTTTCTGCGTCTGTCTATTCCTTTTACAAATTTCTAGGACCAATATTTTCTGATATACGATTTCGCTTTAAAATCTCCACTTCATTTTTCGGCTTAATTTCCTCCGTGGTAACCGTGCATTCGGCTGATTTTACTGGCAACCCTTAGGAGAAACACGTATGATTTCGAGAAAGTCCGTCTGAATTTGCGTTAAAAAGGTGGATTGGTTAATTTTAGAAGTTAATTAGCCCGTAATTCGGTTAATTACCAACTTTTTCAAAATTTTATGATTTGTTGTTTGATGTGAGGTGTTCAGCTATAAGTACCCAAAATTTCAAGTCTCTAACATGTATAGTTTCTGAGAACGGGCTCTGTGACGGACAGACGGACAGACAGACAAAGGAGCGAAACGAATAGGGTTTCGTGAGATGAACGAAACCCTAAAAAGGCAAATGTTTTTCTCTGAGCTCTTATCTTTCTTAAGGTTTACGAAAATAAAATATATTCTCTTTGGAGCTACCCGCGATTCTAAAAAGAATTTCTTTTTAGTAGAAGCTTCTGAACTCAATATATTTCAGAGATTTAAAGAAACCTTAATAAAACTAAACTGTCTTTTGTTTCCTATAATTTTCGGAAACGTTTCCGATTTGAGAGTTCATTAATCCGATTTCACAAATTTATTTTATAGTGTATTAATTAGTTTTTTCTACCCAGAATATTAGTTTTTCAGATGCTGTAAATTCTCATGTAAACATTTTTAGCACAACACTTTCGAATATCAATTTTCAAGTGAACATTTTTAGAATAACACTTAAGAATAACAAAATAATCTTAATTTTAATGCTAATGTTAATGATAATAATTTTAAAGTCTATGTTAATGCTGTTCAATATGAAAATGTTTATTTGAGAATTTATCATGCTTTCATTAATTGGTAGCATAAAAAAGGAGGATGTTTTGGGTTGAGAAAACTGATTAATACACTATAAAAACTACTCGGAAACGCTTGCAAATATTTCGGGCACTCAACGAAACATTTTGTTTCACAAGTGCTTCTTTAACTCTAAATAATTTGTTAGTTTCTGAGGTTTTTGAAGGTAAACAACGGTTTTCGGAATTGTCAGTAATTGGGAAGAATGTATTACATTTTTGTAACTCCTAAGAAAAATAAGAGCCTTTGGGTACATTTGACGACTAACACTCGTTATGCATTTGGACACTGGAGCCTATTTTTATATTCTTTTCATATCACTATTTAAAGAAAAATAAATTTTGTAGTATATTTCTCTTGCACATGGTGTCAAAGTGTATATAAAAGATTTTTGTTTTGAGAAAGTAATGCGAGATAGAATTAAAAAAAGAACAAACGCTAGTCACAACCCTGAAACAAATGTGTACCCGAAGGGTTAAGAGACATTTGTCACCATCCATATGAATCCCCCAATAGCTATTTGAGTACTAATTATTTGGTAGTTTTTTGGTACCGCTGGCTGCGTATGATACAGTTAAATATTCCAAAATCAAGTTCATTGAAATTTACCTGTTCTTTGCAGTTTATAATCTCAACACTAAACTCTGTACAATGGAACGGGAAAACTGCGAATTTTGAACTTATTTTGAAATTGAATGACCCATGCGAATAATACCTATTATTTATCTTGGATTGAAGAAGCCGAAATTGTAAGTTTTACCAATTTTGTAACTATTAACATTTATACATCTAATTAGTTATATCAAAAGGCATCATCTGTATATTTGTAGTAGCAACGCTACGAGAGTGTTCATTTCGTAATATCATTCAACAACTATGTAATTTGCAAAAATCAATATAACTACCATCAATCGGATTGACTTTGTCTTATTTTTGCGTCTTGCTGTATTTAAAGATACAAAAATTCTTCAAATTTTCATTTAAACAATTTCTAATTTTTTTCTCTAGTTCCAAGATATCAAATGTAAATTTTAAAATTCACATTTAGTATTTGTAAAGAATAGTTAAAAAATATTTAAAAAGTAGAACAAAGTCATCCTTGGATTGGGGTGACTTCTCATAACTGAAACGTAAAATAAGCTTTGAGAACTTTGTAAGGCAATACAAAACCACTTATTTTGATAGAATAATAAAACATAAAAAAACTACGTCATTTCGAGATTTAAAAAAAAAAACACACACAAAAATTTTGTATGAAAATAAAAACAAAATTTTCTTCAAAACTGAGCATTATGCGAGACATGTAAAAACAATTAAAAATTAAGACGGTAAGATTAATAAAATTTATAATATATTTATAACTACTTAAAATGTGAAAACGCAATAACAAGGATTAATAACAAGGTGAAAATTTCCTTCATGACACTAGTGTTTAAAACAGTGTTTTGAATCTATGGTAAGATTAATGTCGTTCAAGAAAACAAAATTTTAGATATATTTACTTACTTCAAACACGGAAGAAAATTTCTTTTAGAAGAAACAGTTCTTCTTCGAGGGGAGGGGGTGTGGGGAGAATTTTTAGGACCTTACTGCTTATTCTTTAAAATAGTGATTATAATTGAATATTTTTCAGTGGCTTTCTTTGACTTTAAATACATGTTGTGGAAAAATGTCTATTCTTTTCTGAAGCTTTTCATCAATATAATTTTTATAATTACGACTAGCTACAGGAGATTTATACTCAGAGGCATTATTACACGAGTACCTATATAAAAGAATAATATATATATATATACTAGTACAACGTTTATATTTGCGGTAAATACATGCTTTTATGTTTTTATTTTCAGAAAAATTAAATATAATAAATAAACTAAATTTGAGGCGATTTTCTCCCAAGACAAACTCACATCAAATTGACATTCAAAATACCAGTAGTGAATAAAGTCAATGTAAAATCTAAAATATCAAACATATATACATTTCATCGATTTGTAAAGAAGACAGAGATATTAATAAATAAAAAAAATGTATTTACCTCTTTACAGCAATAAGTGTAAATAACATTTCCAATCAAAGGTTTCTCCCTGTAAGATCATGCGCGAAATCGTAAATAAAACAACACTCGAAGTGATACAAAACTCAGTTTGTAAAACGCTGAATTAAATAATTTTTGTTTAAACTACAGCTGAAATCTATCAAAATCCGGCATTACTAAATAGCTTTATTGTAACACATGTTATTTATTACACGTTTGGTATTTATCCGCGGAGTGGGACAAAGTCAAGCCACCCCGTGGTGAACAAAGACATTCCCGGTTGGCAATATAACCTTTTAAGACCTGACCTACACAACTGTGTAGGTGATGCTAGAAAAAAAAAAAAAAAAAAAAAAAAAAAAAAACATTTTTCTTTTTTTTGTGCGATTTAAAGTTGAGCCTACACCTACAAAATTGCATGGATCCTCCTTCGGCATAGCCTAACATCGGATATTTTTAAAAATGTGTTTAGGTAGATTTCGTAAGAAATACTACTTATTGCAATCTGCTCTGTGTTGGAATTTCTGAAATATTTTTGCAGATCTATGCCGATCATGACCCCTGGAACCCAAAACCACCCCTAGTTCAAAACTCTCTCTCTCTCTCTCTCTCTATATATATATATATATATATCACATTTTTATGGACACGATAATTTCCGTAATTGTGCACAAATCTCTTCAAACTGATATATAAAAAATCAAGGGGTAGGAAATGTAGGTCAAGTTCATTAATGGACAAAATCAGACCAAGGGGGTGGAAACAGAGAGGGATTTTGTGAAAACCGAAAAAAACCATAACTTCTTAACTTTTATGCATATCAAATCAGTTTAAAGTTATTATTACTTCTAGGAAAAGGGCTAAAAATTTATGTATCACAGATTTTTGATAAAATTAAAAATGGGCTCAAGGGGCGCAAAAAATAGGATTTTAGGCAGAAAAAAATTCATAACTTCGTCAATTTTTAAGATATCAAATTCACATAAACTTATTATAAATCTTACTAATATTATCTACAATTTTTATATTGACAAGTTTTTGATAGGACCAACTCTTACTGCAAATAAAAAAATAAATAAATCTCTCTATTCTAAAAAAAAAGTAGCTAACGCTGTAACCCCCGCCGCCGCCGGTTTTGAATTTTTTATGACCGGAGTTCTTTCTTCGTTAATATTAAGGAAAATATTGCATACAAAAATATGAAAATCGGTGGTATTACAGAGAAATGTTTGATAAACACGCTCATGTAGACAGTTTTCAAATGGAAGAATTATTTTAAGAGATATTTAATGCTAAATTTGGACAAAATCGTTCCATTAAAAAGTTTTATAGGAGCAAAAACTGTACATGGGAATTTAATTATTTTTAGATCATTTTATGCATCAGAATTTCCTGGTGTGCAGACTGTATTTAGTTTTTTAATTTGAGTCATTTTTTGAGGTTTTATTTCTATTTTAAATTCAAATTTTCAACACTTGGAGAGATATTTTTTTACACATTTTAGAAAATGGTATTATTTAAAATGTTGCCAACTGTATGACAATTTCGTTCCGGAAATAACCTCATATCTTAAACGTCTTGCAAATATTTCAAAAAGTGTGAAAGAGCATGTCAAAATGAAACAAGATTCGTGGAAGAAATATTACGATAAAAATCGTAGACGAGTGTATTTCACACCTGGTGATAAAGTATGGGTTACCCTACACCCTGTGAGCAAGGCAAGTAAAAATAAAACAGCAAAATTTATGCCTAACAGAGATGGGCCATACATAGTTTTGACTCAAAAGTCACTGGTGACTTATGACATTGCTAGCCTGGACAATCCTACTGAGCGAATTGGGTCTTACCACGTTTCCGCCTTGTCACCTTTTCAAGAATCTGAAACTATTCCAGTTGCACATTTAAGAAAAAGAGGAAGACCCAGAAAGCATCCTGTTTCCTCTCCGAGACGTAAATTGGAAACAGAGAAGGAGGATGTAATGTGCGCCCCTCGTTTCATAAATAGACTTTACCGGCAGTCACGTGACCGGCTTGTGTGAGCTCTGCCGAATAAGAAATGCTGTTAGTTCGTTAGAGTTCTGTTACGTTTTGAGTTGTTGAAACATGTAGAAAGTTATTTGCGCTATTATTATTTTGTGTATATGTGTTATGTGCCGTTCTATTTGTGATGTGCCGTCTTACCAAGATTAAATAAAATAATATTTAAAAAAGCTACCCCGAGAAATTGTTATCTTGAAATTATGTGAAATTTCTGTGTGAAGTTAATTTGAGCTAGCCCGACAGTGTTACTTTCCAATTATTCCAAGTGGAATAAATCGGTGGTATAATCATATTCAGGATGATTTTAAATTTTACTACTACTTTAAACTAAAATAACTTCTCAGAATCTCAACAGACGGCAGTACCAATGCGTGCAGTGTGTGAAGGCATAAAAGGAATTTGTTTATGCCAGTTTCACGCAATTTTGAAAATGTATTCCGAAGCGTTTTATTCAACTGAAGATAATATTTTTATTATTTAAGTTGGTATTTATGTTGCGGAAATGTAACACTTTTTCTACGGAAGTGGTCTTCAACATTCAGAGACCAACCTAAGATTTCTAGAGCAATAGCAAGAGATCTGATTAGAAAATTTGAAAGGTTATTTGAAGTAATGATGAGACATTTGTTTTTCCAAAAATTCGTTATCCGAGTATGAACATCGATGAATATCGGTTCATGCAGGTCAGTGCTCCTCTGCATAAACTTGCAGTGTTTATGACACCATTAATCGTGAGTCTTGAACCGGAGTTATCGTCTATCAATACTCAAATCATTATCCTGGTGCGCTGTATTGGTCACCTTATTCACCAGATATGAATCAATGTGATTCTATCTTTGGGGCCATAAGAAATATTTAAAGAAATTATGTTGAAACTGATGTGAATGAATAAGAACTAAAATAGCTTCTTAAAACACCATCAAAATCTTATAAATGCACTAGGCCTTAGCCTAACGCATGGCCTAGCGCATTTATAATTTTTTGATGGTGTTTTAAGAAGATATTTTAGTTCTTAAGAAAGATTTAGTTTACAAGAAGAAGCCGACAGACCTTATTAGTCTCAAAGTGACAGACCTTATTAGTCTCAAAGTTTCCATAACTGACTCCTTTTCAAGCGTAAAAAAGAAACGCTCGATTTTGTTACTGACAACTTTGTGACTAAGTTGCGCTGTTGTATCACTTCTGAAAGTCGTCACTTTGAAAAATTTACCCATTAAATTCGTTTTCTACGTTCTTTTCAATAAAAAAAAAATGTTTGTAGTGATATCTGCAACGACACAAGAGTTATTTGAGTTAAAATTTTTAGGTTAATTAAAAGTCACTTTGTATGTATATGTATTGTTTCATGTTATATTGAAATTTCATAGTAGGTTTTATTTAGTACGATGTTTTGTAATTTTTTTTCTTCGTAAAAACTATGCAAAATATTACTACATGCCATCTATAAATTAAAGTTTCTGTCATATTGTTGTTCGAATTTGTTGGCTATTTCTTTTTTATTTAAAGGTATTCTATCTATAAATTACTTACTTGCCATCTTTAAATTAGAGATTTGGTTTGACTTTTTTTTTAAGAAAATGTTTGTTGTCTTTTGATTTTAAAGGTATCATATTTTGTGTTTGAGTCCGTAGAAAGAAGCAGAAATATAACTCACGAATATTTATTAATAGGCACATCACGATACTTTACATGAAACAACATCGGACAACATATATCAGAATTAATTC
Source organism: Maratus speciosus (assembly GCA_963932465.1). NCBI lineage: Eukaryota > Metazoa > Arthropoda > Arachnida > Araneae > Salticidae > Maratus > Maratus speciosus. The sequence goes on along the minus strand of OZ010790.1, from coordinate 184,503,881 downwards.
GAACCCGAATGAAAGTGGAAATTGTAGCCCTTGTATTAGTCCAAGTTAAAGTCAATCTTAGGCGTCCTCTCACGGCGTGGTCAATACATAACACTCTCTTTCCCTCTAGGAATAGAATAGATAGTCACTCAAATGTTTTGGAACGGATCGGAGACGTTCAGAACGTCGAAGTATAGGTTCCTCATCTACAGGCTCGGACTCTGCTGGTGAATCAGTTCGCACTGGAACCTCCTTTGGAGATGGCGAAGTTGTACTCACAAAAGGCTCTGTTGACGTTTCCGCATCTTGTACACGGCTGCGAACCTGATCAACATGACGTCAGTGGATAATACCATCCACTAAATCTTGAGTTTTGTAGGAGACTGGTCCTGTTGTTTCTACAACTTTTGCTAGAATCCAAGCAGGATCTGAACTGTAATTACGAATGTACACGGGATCGTCCATTTGAAATTGACGTAAACGTTTACTTTTGTCTACCTCAGCCAGTTTCTCTTTCTTGGATTTCATTTCTTTATTACGATCAGGGTGTAATCTATACAAGAGCGATGTCAACTGCCTGTTCATTAAAACTTCTGCCAGCGATTTACTGGTAGTTGTACACCGCAAGGTATGCTGTGCAAATAGAAATCTAGCTAGACGAGTTTTCTAGTTACCTTGAATTATATGTTTCAAAGCTTTTTTTTTTTGTCGTAGCCACCATTCTCTCAGCCTGGCCATTAGAGGATGGGTGATAGATAGCTACGAAAATAGGCCAAATCTGGTTCCGTGCTAAAAATTGTTGAAATTCAGAAGATCTAAATGTTTTACCATTATCCGATGCGATTGAATCTGGGAGTCCATGAGTGGCAAATATAGATCTGAGGTTGTCAATGGCAGCTGAAGACTACATGGAAAAACTGGTACAACCTCCAGCCACTTGGAATGAGAATCCACTAAAAGGAAAAACGTTTTCCCTTGGAAAGGACCAGCGAAATCTATATAAAGGCGAGATCATGGCGTTTCTGTCCATTCCCAAGGATGTATGGGAGCTTTGTCAGATGCTTTTTGATTCTCTTGGCACAAACTGCAGGTTTTTACTGCATTTTCAATGGCACTATACATATTAGGCCACCACACATAGCTGCAAGACCTTTCATTCTAACTATGTCGGGTTGTCCATTATGAAGGAGGACGAGAACTTCATTTTGGAGTGCAGTAGGTATAACAACTCTACTACCCCATAAGACACCTTCTTGATGCACACTTAATTCATTACGACGACTAAAGTATGGTTTGAAATTACTGTCAGTCATTTTGGCAGGCCAACCATTTAAAATCATCAAAGAAATTCCGGAAAGTATCGGGTCTTTCTTAGTAGCCGAAGACAACAACTTAGCATCAAGTTGTGTGACAGGAGATGACTTTAACAACAGAACTTCAGTCAAGGCAGGAACATCAAGTTCAGGAGTGTGTAAAGGCAAACGACTTCAAGCATCAGCATTAGCTATTTGTTTACCCTTTCTGTATTCTAATTCATAGTCGTAGGCAGCTAAGATTAAGCCCCATCTAAGAACCCGGGGTTAAACCATCTGTGACAGAGGTTTGTTCGGATTAAAAAGACCTAAAAGTGGTTTATGATCTGTTATAATTTTGAATCTACGTCCCTGAAGATACTGATTAATTTTTTTACTTCAGAAATTATGGCAAGCGCTTCCCGATCTGTTTGACTATAATTTCTTTCAGGTTTTGATAAGGTACGAGAATGATTAGTAATAGGGGATTCTTTACCATTAGGTAAAACATGGCTCAAGACAGCACCTACTCTCTTGGAAGAAGCATCACAAGTTACAATTACAGGTAGTTTTTCGTCAAAATGAGTTAATACAACATCTTTTTTTAATAATTCTTTTGCCGCTGTATAAGCTTTATCGTCTCTGTAGTTTCGAAGTAACTCATGCAATGGTTCTAACACACCCGATCTGTTTTTCAGAAAACAGCCATAAAAATTCAAAATTCCTAAGAAGGCTTGCAATTCGGTTTTATCTTTTGGCGTTGGAGCCTCATGAATAGCTTTCACCTTATCAAAACTCGGCTGGATACACCCCTGGTTTACACGATATCCCAATAATTCAATTTCGGGAAATGCAGATTTACACTTTTCACGTTTAAGATGAATATCAGTGGTTTTCAAATGTTCTAGAACTTGTTTTACTTTTAAATTATGGTCCTCAACATTTTTTCCTTGGATAAATATATCATCTTGGTATGGCAGTACGCCATCAATACCTGCTAGTACTTCTTCCATTCTTTTTTAAAAAATCGCAACAGCGACAGAAATGCCAAATGGAAATCTATTTACTTTGAAAAGTCCTTTATGGGTATTTAATGTTATCACTCTGGAAGTTTGTTCGTCAACTTGGAGCTGCAAATATGCCTTAGAAAGATCCAATTTTGAAAAAATTGTACCGCCTGTCATACTAGCCAGAACTTCATTTACCTTGGGAAGCGGATAAGTAAACTGTTTTACTGCCTGATTTACCGTGCTGCGGTAATCACCACACAGTCTAATACGACCATTTTTTTTACTACTGGAACTACAGGCGTTGCCCAATCAGAATAAGTAACAGGTTCTAAAATTCCCCCTTTAACCATTTCTTCTATTTCCATAGTTACTATATTTCGTAGGGCGAAAGGCACATTTCTAGCCTTCAGAAATTTCGGTGTACAATTTTCATAAATTTTAATCGATACAAGAGGTCCCTCAAATTTACCCAGAGATTCATTAAAAACATTACGGTATTCATGTAATATAGAATCAAAAGAACAAGCAGAAATTTTATTAATATTTGTATTAGAAGCTAAATTTAAATTCAAGGCATCAAACCAACTCCTGCCAATTAATGATTTACCTTTTCCCTGAACAACTAAAAGAGGTAAATATTAACCCCACTATAATTATACGAAACATTAACATTAAAATACCCAGCAACATTTAATTTTTTAGAACTCCATGTTTTCAAACACTGATAAGAAACAAAAAGTAAATAAGGAGGATTAACAGGCCATAGTTTAACATAGGTATCATTACTAATAATAGAATGCTAAGAACCTGAATCAATTTCCATTTTATGGGGAATTCCGTTTAATTTAACAGGAATAGCATAAGGAGGAAAATCAGTAACAGTTCCTACAGAATTTAAATTATAAATGCAATTATACTCATCATCAATAATATTTGACTTATCTGAATCAAATTTCTGGACTTTAGATGTTTTTGTTTCCTGTTTATATTTTTTAGAATTACATACTTTCGCGATATGGCCAACACGATGACAATAATTGTTACTTTAATAAATTTGCACTCACCATATGGATGGCGATTACCGTATCGGTGACAGAGATTTTTATTATTTTGCTTGCCCCTACACTCCTGAACATTCTTGCCCGACACTTTCGGTTTCACGTAATTTACGGTACTGAGTAACATAACTCGAATCTCTGTAGACTGTTTCACTACTGCATCTCCCGCCATCGCTAAATCTAAAGCCGAAGTCGGTTTAGGATCTGATAGAAGTTTACGTTGAATCTCTTCATCAAGAACACCACATACCTGTCTATCACGAAGCATAGGATCTAATTGTGTTCCAAAATCACAATTTTCGGAAAGTCTTCTCAATTCTTCCATAAATTCAGAAATAGTTTCGTTTTTACGTTGATCTCTTTTGTTGAATTTGAATCTGTAAAGAATCTCAGAAGGTTTAGGTGAAAAATGTTTATCTAACTTTACCAATAAATCAGCAAAATTCCCAGAATTGGGACTATGTACACAACGATCGTATGACAGAATATAACGCCGGACCCGCAACACTAGGAAAAATTGCCCGCTTTTTGTCAGCTTCAGTAATGCTGTTAGTGCCGAAGAAGAAATCTAAGCGCTCTTTATATTCAGTCCAGTTCGTTTTCCCTACTAGAAACTCATCGAGCTTGCCGAATGACATTGTGAAGAAATCGAAACTAAGAACTTATTCTAATCAGGTAAACGTTGAAAGTAATTAAAATAAATTATTGCAGTTTTTACTCATCGCCAATATCATATTTTGTGTTTGGGTCCGTAGGAAGAAGCAGAAATATAATTCAAGAACATTTATTAAACGGCATATCACGATACTTTACATGGAACAACATCGAACAACATATATCAGAATTAATTCGAACTGGAATGAAAGTGGAAGTTGTAGTCCTTGTATTAGTCCAAGTTAAAGTCAATCTTAGACGCCCTCTCATGGCATGGTCAATACATAACAAAAGGTATTATATTTATATACATGAAAGAGCAATATTTTATGGGGGTAAGCAAACCATACAAGGAAATTTAAGAAATTTCTATAATTAAATTAGTTATACTTGAAGATGTGTCTGTAAACAAGGATGAAAAGGATATTTTAAACACTATTTTATTAAAACATTACTTTTTAATTCGGTTCCAGAAATATCTCGGCTGCGAATGAACTCCGTAAAATCCTTTGTGTTATTTATTTATTTAATGAAAGCTTTTATATTTTCTTATTCTTTTATTTATATATATATTTTAATTATCCGTTCATTTTTTAATGTAGTAAATAAAACAAAATCAGACTTTTCGATCAAAACTGATACATAAAATTTGGCAATCCGTCATTTTGTAAAACGTAAAAATTTCCGTTAGATAAGAGGTAAACAGTTGTATATATAATAATAACAATGATAGACTAAACAAGACATTTCTTTTGCAGAACCAAAATCACAAATAATAAATAAAATAAAGAAACTACAAATACACGAAAGTTAGAAGTCATCAAAAACGACAGCAACAATGAAAAAATCAACGAAAATTGGGAACTTCAATCGGAGATATACATACATATATATATATACATATGCATAATACAGGGTGTCCGAAAATTCCTGGATACACTTTAAAATTCAATATAAAATCAAGTAATTGTCGTGCTGGAGTGCGGTTTGGACTAGCTTCTCAGGTTGAAAAGTTTTGTTCACGTGAATGAAAATAATTAGTTTCAAATTTCGATCATAGAGGGCGTCACTTGTCCGTATGCTTACTTTCAAACATGCGTTTTTTTCTGATTTTCAGGTAAATTTTGACGACGTGACACAGAAATGACGACTCTACGCTGGGAGTCATATGACAATAACTTGGTCATATATCTTATGAAGTGTCATAAACATCATACATGATAGTAACGTCATATATGTAATATAATTTGGCGATACATCTTGGTTGCTTGGCAATTCGTTCTCGCGGCCTGCTATAAAAAGGAAGTACCGAAATTCTTACATTTGTTAATGAATGCTTTATTTGTTTAGTTTATGAAATGTAAACATTTTACTTAATTTTGATGCATTAGCGAATTAAAAAAAATCGTCGTGAAACATTATCTATAAAAATATAAAAAAATTAGTTTCTCAATTTTCATATATTTTTTATCAACCTTTTCCTGAAACAACATTGCATTATTCAAGAAAAATAATTCATAATACTATTCAGTTCATCCATTATGTAATATTTAAAAAATATATATTCATTTATTTTAAAAATCTTGCAAGGTAGAAGATAAATAGGAAAAATGTTATATATTTGAAAATTTTACATTATGAGAAAAAATATCTAGATTTTCTACCAATCGTTTTACCTGCTGGTTCTTGAAAATTCAATTTAAAGTTAATGAAACAAAGAATAACAGAAAGTTTATTAATTTTTATATATTTTCGAATTTTACGAAAATTATAAATGAAATACTGTAAAGAATCTTTAAAAAAAAGTGAGTTCACAATTTTTCAGATAACATTTGTTATGCTTTTTACGTAATACTACTTTGTGTTATTAAAATACTTCATAATGCAATTCAATCACTCTATTATGTAATTTTTTGAAGAGAAAATTATTTAAAAAAGAGGTTGAACTACGGAAAAAAGTTAATCTGATTTTATGAAAGGAAACTGCAGCTAACTGTAAATTCACATTTAATTTTGAAAGAACGGAATTTGAAAGAAAGAATAACAGAAAGTTTATTAATTCTTATATATTTTCGAATTTTATGAAAATTATAAATGAAATACTGTAAAGAATCTTAAAAAAATGAGTTCACAATTTTTCAGATAACATTTGTTATGCTTTTTACGTAATACTACTTTGTGTTATTAAAATACTTCATAATGCAATTCAATCACTCTATTATGTAATGTTTGAAGAGAAAATTATTAAAAAAAGAGGTTCAACTACGGAAAAAAATTAATCTGATTTTATGAAAGGAAACTGCAGCTAATTGTAAATTCACATTTAATTTTGAAAGAACGTTTTCAAAGGAAACAGGTGAAAACTGGTATTTCAATAATTAATGTAAATTAATTTAAATAACATTTTTATAATAATTTAATTACTGTAAAACACACTTGAAAAATAATTTTTAAATGGGAGGCTTTTATAAGGAAAATATCACCATTAGTATCATGGTTATATCCGTTGTTACATAAGTTGGTTAGATCCAGATATGAGGCTTTTGTTTGCTGTAAATTAGCATTAAATTAAAAGAAGTTTTCAAATCTTCTTTATTTTCAACAATTCCAGTAAATTACAAAGACAACACTTTTCATTTGATAAACAAGTTAATTTATTATTAATAATAAGAAAAATACAATTTATTCAAATTAATTTCGATTTATCCTATGCTTTTAATACTTTTTTACATTCCCAGATCTAAATTTTGCCTTCTTCAAATAAATCATATTTTTAAAAGAAATAAATTCTCTATTTAATATAAACAAAATGGAAATTGCACGTCAAACGTGGCAAACATGGTGCGTTCGTACTATAACTAGTTTTATAAATATTTTTTGTACCGCATATTGTACCGAATATATATTTTAGTGCACTTCATAAGTGCATACCAATTTCATTGTTTTCGAAAGGCTGTAACATCATTAAAATGCACTTGATATAATTTTTCCCATTAGTCGTAATGTAACGGAAAACTTTTGACTGTTCCTGTAATTAAAAATAACGTCCGATTTTCATAAACTTGAAATGACTCGACAAAACTTTAAAACAATTATATATTTAAAATTTCAGACCATTCGGTTGGGTAGTTTTTGCTCTGTTATATGTGGTCGGACGGACAGACAGACAGATAGACAGACCGAACGACGACTGTAGGTGATACGTATTTATATAATTACGAAAGCCCCTACAAAGAACCTTTATTTTAAAATTTTATTAAAATTTATTTTTTAAGTTTATTTTAAAATTTTAAAAACAAGATATTGGTAAATAAAATCACGAGACCTCATGTATAATGAAAAATCAGTGCAAACATAAAATAACAAGTTAGAAATTGCACGTCAAACGTGGCAAATGAGATGCGTTCGTACTATAACAAGTTTTATAAATATTTTTTGTACCGCATATTGTACTGAATGCATATTTTAGTCCACTTCATAAGTACACATCAATTTAATTCTGTTCGAAATGCTGTAACATCATTAAAGTGTACTTGAGATAATTTTTTTCTATTGACCGTAATGTAACGGAACAATTTTGAGTGTTCCTGTAATTAAACTATACATCCTATTTTCATAAAATTTTAAATGACTCGACAAATTTTGCAACAATTATGTATTTAAAATTTCAGACCATTCGCTTGGTTAATTTTTGCTCTGTTATATGTTGTCGGACGGACAGACAGACAGATAGGCGGACCGAACGACGACTATAGGTGCTACGTATTTATATAATTACGAAAACACCTAAAAATAACCTTTTCTTTAGCACTTTGACTGTACTGTATCGTGGACAAAACTTTCTCATTATTATAGCATCGAATTACACAAAACCCTTATCTCAACGTTCAATAGTCTCGTCGTTGTATTCTACTTATATCTACTTTTAAATGATGTATATAAAATTTGCTTAGGGGACACCTACATATCAAAACTAACCCAAACTTTGCTTTTTTCAATAGCAACACCCAAGTTTGACATCATAAATAAATTTTATATCTTTCAATTAGCCTAAAAAATGTTTTTCATGATATTCGTACGATTAGTTTTAGATAAATTAATTATTTTATAATGAGCATATTTTAGGGGCTGTATACAAATTGAAGTTCGGAACTCGATTGTTGAAATGCTACAGAATGACTATGTCACTTCTATTAATGTATTATTTCTTGCTAATAGGACCATTTCACTCACTTAATAGGTTTCGACTATGTCCTGCCCAAATGTTTCAATAAAATCAGTAAAATATATTTTTTTTCAAATTATGCTTTTCTGCACATCATAGAAACCATCATCTTAAACCATCATTTGGACGTTTTTTAATCATAATTTAAAAAGTACTTTGAAAAGAAAATTGAAACTGAGATTTCGCATAAGGCAGGACATAATAAACATAAATCTATGAAAAGAACTGTAGGTTGCAATTCATATATTTTTCGAATATTAATTTCACAATTCATATTATAAAATTTTTAAAATTGCAAATTCAATGTATTTTTGGGTTTTTTAGTATTATAACCATACACAAAATTAACGGATTAGGATTATGATTTCAGGAGATATTAATAAAAATATGAAAATGTAATTTAACATTAGAAGCTCTAAATTTTGAATATCTGAAATTCAAAAACATATGATCCAAATGACTTGAAATTTCGTTTCTAGGCTTAGTTTGAACCGAAGATTTAAAATATAGTGTCAAAATGGGGTGTCATAGAAAAAAACAAAGTTCGGTCTGGTTTTGATTTGTAGATGGCCCCCTCAACAAATTTTATATACATCATCTAAAAGTAGACTTTATTTCCAATCGTTTGGTGCTAGTAACTTTCGTCTATTGCAATTAGTTGCAGAGTTAGTAGGGGGTGTATACTTTGGTTTCCACGTCTGTACAGGTGTACATTCCCCCTGAATCTGTACATTAAACAACTCAGAATTAGCTGCAATGAATTGATTATCTTTGACACATCCAAACCGAAAAATTCAAAGTGGATGAGAGCATACTATAAATTGTAGACATTGCTACATAAAATATTTGCGAGCGTCGACGGGCAAAACATGTTTGTTTTGTATGAAAGAAAAAAAGCTCCGAAAATAAAAAAAAATGCGCAAAATTAGATGATTACCGACCTGTTTATCTGAAAATAAATTCTGTCAAACACATGTCTTTTTATCCTACCATCTAAAAAGTGAAGAAATAAGTGCTGTGCACTTTAAATAGTAATTCGATATACGATTACTGATATTATAATCACAAGTTCAAAGCTACAAAATGCTGTCGTTACGACCGAGCTGAATAAATGATGATGCAATGGTAGATTTCTGCCAAGGGACCACTCAGTTTCGCTGACATGGCTTTTATTTGATCATAACATGAGAATGTAGCAAATAATAATTTGGAAAATTACAATGATAGAATACTCTACAGGAAAAGTGACTAGCGTGGAATTTGTAAACAACAAAATACTCAAAAAAGATCCTCTCTGATCGGGTGCATCACCTGATATCGATCACAGAGTAAGAAGTACAAGATTCCGAAATAGCGTATTGCAACAAGAGCTCTGAACAAATCAATGAGCGCTCCAGGTTTTTTTTACAAGTGTATGGAAAAAGTGATGTGATTACGGAGGAAACAATCTCCGAACCCGTCATTTTAAAAATTAAATAGACTGACAGCTTAAATAGAATACTCTAAAAAGGGAATGAATTGTGATACGGGAAAGAACTGTTACTAGGCACAAAATCAATTAAAATTTGAGTTAGGGAAAGACAAGAAGCAGTATTTTAAAGTAGAAATAAATAAATTAAATGGGAAAAAAAATATAGACTATTAAAATAGTTTATGCATGCATACACACACACACACACACACACACACATATATATATACACATATATACATAGTTTATTCGTCAACAGAAGAACAAATGTTTAAAATTAATTCACTTTGCCCTATATATTTTTACATTTAAAAAGATAAAAGAGTTTTTCATTGGGAAAAAGTCTTATTTCTGAACTCTTAATTAGCGCCATAAAATTTTTATGCGCAGCTGTCACCATGGTGAAATTTCTTTTCCAAATAATTATAAAATATCTAAAATAAAATAACTTTTTATGAAAATAGTAGTTTTTTTACACGAGTGTATTTATTATTTGAATAAATCCATAAGTAATATAACTTAGTAATTCATTATTTTTATTTCGATTTTTTTCTGAAGAAATTACACGAGTAGAAAAATACGTAGAGACTAAATGGCACCAGAAGACCAATTAAGGATTAAAAGAAATTTCTTGAAAATTAGGTATTTTTATATCATGCTTTGTACTAATAAGTACTATATATCTGATATTGATTATGATAATTACTGTATTGTTTTTAACACTTTCTAATATAATTTAAAAGTATTTATGGCTTCGGTTTGTCTGTCTGTCTGTGAGTCAGTCGTCTATCCGAGCTCTAACTCTCGTAAATATACTCCGATTGCTCTGATTTTTGTGTATGTTATCTATGCACGATCGGCATTGAAAATAAAGTCCGTAGCATTTTTAGTTCGTTTACAAGAACCGTCAAAAGTTTTCCGTTACATTACGGTCTATGGAAAATATCGTTTCAAGCTCGTTTTAATGATGTTAGAGAATTTCAAACATAATGAAATCGATAAGCATTTGTGTAGTGCTCTGAATAATGCATTCTAAAGAATAGGGGGTACAAAGCATTTACAGGGCCGCACAAAACAATTCCATTTCATAATGGTGTACGAAAAAAAAACAATTTGCAGCGTATTTTACATATGTTACACTATTTCAAATTTAATAAAATTGATGTACATTACTGGAGTTTACTACAAGATGCTTCCTGTAGAACGTGCATAGCATACGTGCATATCTACGTGCATAGCATTGTCGTTCATTTACAGAGATACGGAAAAGATTCGGATAAAGTACTGAATCCGAAGTACACTGTCTATTAGTTATAAATACAGTATAACCTCGATTATCCGAAGTAATTGGAACCGACCATCTTTCGGAAAATTGAAACTTTCGGATAATCGGGAATGCTTCAGTTTTAAGATTAAGGAGAAATATATGCAAAATTTTTTATTATGGTAACAAGTGCTTAATAAAAATAAAGGAATAGCAAAATAAAAACAAGAATAAATTACCTGAGTTTTAATTTTTAAATTAAGTACTTTTTACATATATCACAATTGTTTTAAAAAATGTTTTGTTTCTCGCAGTTTCGATTGCCTTTGCTTTGAAGCTCTATCACGGAGTTTTTTAATATTATTAGTTCACCAGTGTCACAGTCTTTCTACTGCTCCAGCCATGCCAAACCTTTTGTAAAAGCTTCAGAATTGCTAATTTGTTCGTTTTCTTCGTTCCACTCTGCAGCTTACGGTAGCTCAAGTTAAATTCAAAGGAACTCTAAGAAAGAGGATCGAAAATATTTATAAATACTCGTATTTTGGAAAGGACCAGTTGCACACAAGGAATAAGACAGCTGAAAAAAAAATTAAAAATGGATTTTGGTTAACCGAGAGTTTCGCTTAAAAGAAGTTCTACTGTATTAGAAATAATATTTCGTTTATGGTACGTGTTTTTAAGTTTAACTAAATTTTTGCTTTGCATGTGGAGTGCATAAATGCTATAGATCATTATACAGGGCTGGGCAAAAGAATTCGCGAGCGTTGCGGATTGCCAGCGTGAAGGGCTTAAAGGCAGCTTTTAATTGTCTTATGTACTTTCAAGTTGAATAAAATTTGTACTATACAGAGAAATTATTGTTTAGAATATAAATAAAATCATATACAAGGTCACGCAAAGAACTGGACACATGACCTCCTAAGGATGATAATGTTTTCAAGTGTGATTAGAGTAATTTTAATTATGTTTTAGCCTGAATTAAATTTTAGCTTAATATGTGGCACATATAAAAATCTGTTGGTAATATACAGGGCTATACAAAAGAATTCAAGTATGTTTCTGTACATTGATTGAAATTACTGGAGGTAAATTTTCAACCTATTAAGCATTTTCATACTAAACAAAGTTTTAGCATATTATGTAGAATATGCACCTATTTTAGATTAAATACAGGGTTGTACAAAATAACTGGACTATTTTCCGCAAAAGACGTTAATTGCTGAAATCTGGTTTTCAAATTTGTTATGAGTTTTCTAAAATGTTTACTTAGATTTTTTTTTAAGGAGTATTAAGCAGCGAATTTTTAGTAAAGAATTCACGAAGCTTTGGAAAATGTTTCATAACTTATGCTTGAGGCATGGTTTTTCTTTCTTGCTTTATATTCCTTTTGTTGTCGCATAATTTTAGTTGCCTTTTTCATTATATTCTGTTCAAAACGTATTACAAAGGAGCAGTGTATTGTAGTTTCTCAAACATGACAAATTGCGACACACGAAAAAAGAAGATTGAGTAGTATAGCTAATTTAAGCGAACTTTTTTTCTTAAATCTGGGTTTTATTATATTAGTAACAGATACCAACTAAAGAAAAATATGCTACTTTCCTTTAAACCCCACTTGTTATCATCCACTTTCTAATAATGATAATTAGAAGTTTGTTCTTTTATCGCAATTGAGTGCGAGGAATTCTTCTTAACATTTTCAACTAATTAACATCTCTCAACTTTTCAAACTTGTTATGAAAAATTAAGAATTCTTTTCCCTGGGCGAATTTCTAAAAATGGACGTAACGAAAACAATTTTTGACAAGTAATGAATTTTAAATCGGTAAACACCATTTATCTACAAATGAGATAAATGCTTTAAAATAAAGATTTAACTTGCATAGCTGTAGAAAAATTAAAATACAAGCTAAATCCATTTGCAAGCAAGATTTCAAGAACTGTTTTCGTTTACTTTCAGAATTTTTGAGTTCGAAATTGCTGTTTAATTAAATTCAGCTTTAATGAAATTGGATGTTGTGAAAAAGACAGCATCATATGATGCTCTTTTTTTATGTAGTAATAATATTCATTTTAAATATTCACTTTAGAAAATTTATTTGTGTTATACTTTTTGTGATAATCGTTCTTTTTTGATATTTTCATGAACTTCGTAAAACTGTTGAAACCACTTTTATTAACTTAGTAATTTATTTGAGTAGAAAATTATCTGTCTAATCAACAAATATCATATACATACATGTACGTGTGCATATAATCTGTATCTTCTGTATGTATATGTCACACACATGTATTTTTATACAATTGTGAACCTGTTTGCTAAGCAGGGCTACCACTGGGAACTACTTTTATATTCTATTCGAACCATTACTTTCTTAAAATAAATTTTGTAGTATATTTCTTTTGAAAATTCTGTCAAAGTGTTTTAGGAAGATTTTTGTTTTGAAAAAGCAGTGCGAGAAAGAATTAAAAAGTAGTCGGCTGTGGAAGCCCTGCTTAAGCAATAACTCAGATCTTTGAGCTGCAGTTAAAGATGAGGGTCTCATGATATTATTTTCAGATATTTAAATGTTGTTCTAATTATAGGCTTTGTGTTCTTGAAAATCTATTTAAAGCACTCATTTGCATGACACTTTATTTCGAGAATATTCCACAAAGAATATTCAAATGCAGATAAGTTCTATTAGGCAATTAATCACAGCCTAATACAACAGAAATTTTCGGAACAAACATTCCAAAATAGAGACCAAAATGACTCATACAAACAGATTCAAAGATGCTGCCAAAATTACCTCAAACTCTGAAACTCAACTTAACTTAAAAGTGCTTCAAATCAAATTAACTTCACCGCTCACGATTTGGCATATTTTTTTGGGCCAACTCATGCCATGCGAACCTCTCTACATGTTTCAGGAATCTTTTCTTTTTTATCAGATATTCTACTGAAGCCCCATTCACATAAAGTATTACCAGTTTAAAAAAAAAAATAACCTACCGTCCAACCAAAATTTCGTGATCAAACGGACATTCCGTGTTTAAATATAACAAACATTGCTATATAGAAATTTTTATGAGGATTTTTAAACAGATAAATTTTAAACGAAAGGCTTGAAAACAACGAAGATACTTAATTTTCTAAATATTCAGCATCATCATCGTATGGCCTAAACCTATTTGTTACGCATCTGTTACTCTTATTTTTGGATTTTGGCCACTGAGATCTATTGCAGGGTGTTTCAAAACTATATGTCATAAATGTAAAGGTAGGTAGAGGGGACCTAAATAAGCAGATTTAATATAGGAATATGGGTGCGGAAATACAGCGTTGAGGCAGTAGAGGTCGCTGTTGAGTGCGGCGGATGAATGCTCTTCGCTGGTTTGAATTGTCATTTCCCGAACGGATTGGAACTTTTATCCAACTTTAATAAAAACATTTTAATACCAGAATTTTTATTTAAATCTATTTCATTTGTGTTTTGGAGAGAGTGGCGCCGATGGGATACGAACCACGGATCTCATGATCAGGAGGCGAGAACGTTAGCGTTGAGCAAAGGTTGTTTGTATTTGTGACGGCCAATTATCTGCACGAGGGATATAGGCCCAGGGGGGGGTGCCCTTCGTGGGGGTCTTTCTAAGGGAACCTAACCCGTATTAACGCTTGGAAATCCAAGGTTCGAAGAAAACCACGAAAACTCCCAACGATTAGGCCGACGGGCGCGATTGGGATCGAACCCAGCACCTCCCGCCTACCAGTTTCGAGAGCAGAACCTCTCGGCCACTGGTGGGGCCGTTGAGCAAAGGGCCAAGCAAGTTACTCTAAGCGTGTGAGGTCAGGCTTTGTGTTGTGAGCGCTTCACAGGCTTTTTGGTTGAAGGGGATGATTTATTTAGTGCTGCCATCTGTTGGTTATGAGAGGAGATGATTGTTGCTGAAGGTTGTTTGCGTATTTGTCCGGGTCACCACTTTGGAGAGAGTGGCGCCGATGGGATACGAACCACGGATCTCATGATCAGGAGGCGAGAACGTTAGCGTCGAGCAAAGGGCCAAGCCAGTTACTCTAAGCTAGTAACTCGCTTTATACTGATCATGTGAGATGAGATCGCTACAGTGTATTTAACTGAGTTTTCCCTATTTACAATGTAACTGATTTTACTGAAAAAATTCTGGTTCGAATCTACATTTAATCATTTGGCTGGCGTTGAATTGACACCAGCTGGATGTTCCAGTGATATTATAGCAATGCGGAGCTTGCCGACATGCATTTCATCTATGTGGTTGCTCAAGGAAATGGATTGGCTGATCGAAGGATTTACATTGGAAAATCTCTGGGTAGAATTGCGCCCGATCCCCTAATATTTGAGCTTCTTCATTGGGCGTTGTGCGCGAGTGAATCGTTTTATTCTTCTTGGCGTGATACGGGCAATGTAAGATATCGCAGAATTCCTGCAGTAGGAGAAGCAGTATTATGCACAGTAGAGGATAGTCCTTCGACAAGAACGAGAGCTGTTTTGTGTGAGCATTTTCCTTGCTTAGCCCCATACATGAAATGTATGTCGGCAAGTAACATGCTGCTCGAAATCCGTGCGGGAAAGGACGATTCAAGACAACGAAGAGCATCCATACGCCGCACTCAACAGCGCTCTCTGCTGCCTCATCACTGCATTTCCGCACCCACATTCCTATGTGAAATCTGCTTATTTAGGACCCCTCTACTTACTTTTATATTTCTGACATATAGTTTTGAAACACCCTGTATAATACGAAGGTGGTTTCAGTGATCCGCTTCATCTGCTAAAACCGCATCGCACCATTTTGAGTTCATCGTCTCCTCTGGCGATATTACTTCTGCAGCCAGCCTATTGTAGATTTTCAGTTTTTATGTTTTAATATTAATAAAAGATTTTAATTTCTTTAAAAATTATAACACAAATGATTATTATTAAAACAATTGTCAAAAGTTTAAGCTTTGCTTCATTATTTTCACATGTTACGTCGATGGGATGATGTAAACGATTACGTCAATGTGTTGTTATAGCTTTTCTTCAAAGTGAAACAGACTGAGCAAATATTTATGGCAAAATTGTTTTCATATACCGACCACAGGCTTCAATATTAAAGAATAGGAAGATAGCGCACCAAATTGTATTAGAACTTAAGTTTGACCAGCATTTTGGAAAACTGCAGCAGTTTGCGCTGTCAAGACACTCCTTTTTCTTTTCTTATGTTAATGGAGAATAGAAACATGAAATAAACCACACTATTTTTATTACTAGAATACCACGTGTTGAAGAATAATATAGCCTACTGAAATATCTCTTCCTTATTGATATTAAAATAATTCTGCATGGGTACTGAATTTTATTGGTTCTGTAACTTTGACTACAAAGAAAGCTTTTAGAGTAACTAAGGGATCCAATCTCGGGTTACAGAAAATAAGGGAAAACCATTTTTTAAATATTGATATATATGTTTAAATTGCCACTAATAACACCAAAAAATAACTTTTATTCGGAAAGTATCAATTTTGCATTCAAATAAAATTATGAAATCTACAAAGCGATACTTTCGCATGAATTAATAGCCGAATAAATTGCCAAATATTTCGTTACTGACAAAAGTTCTTTTTAATTCTGATCATATCAATTGTTTAAGCGCGTCGTTCGATGGCATGTCTGTTAAATTTGTGTCTTCTTCATATTATTTTAGTTTATTGATGGTGTTTTAGCTTCATTTTCAATATCAGTCGGAAACATATACTGAACTACTTGTATTAATTTAAGTACAAACGGATTTCTCTTTCATAATCGTCTGCACACGATGGAGATATACTTAAAAAAATAATGCTTGAAAATTATTTTTAAAAACATAAGAAAGGAGTAAATTGTGATACAGTTTTCAAACAAATTGTAATGCAGTTTTTAAAAAAAATTCCAATTGTAAGTATTTTTTTTTCTATTTGTCGCTGTAAAAATTGAAAATATGCGATGTTTAGAAGTTAAAAAAATTACAGCAAAACCTAAATTTAATCGTGTGCTGTTGTCAACATCAAAGTGACGTCAGCGTTACCCACAGACACGTTTGACCTTTATAATACAGATACATAATATATCTAACTTAGTCAAATGAAATTAGATAGATCTTATTCTCCCAGGGGATACAAGTATACCTTGTTTATTTAATTCATTAGATACTCCGCGTAGTTGTCCATCAATGAATGTTATTTCCAAAAGGAGAGTTCTGAAGGCACTGTAGCGCTTTTTAGATGATGCAAGCATAATTGAACTTGGTGCTCAATCAACAAGACCTGGTTTCCAACACTGACTCCAGAAACAGAATAAGCACTCTTAACATCAGTGCTTGATGACGATGAGCTTAATCAATATATGAAATTTGGTGATGTTAAAGTCGATATTGATAGCTTCTGACTAGATGTTATTTTGAATGTTTAGGAGAATTACAATATTACTTTGATCAAATATGTCAAAGATGGATGCTAAGGATTCCAAAGTAACTGATGTGGTCAAGTTGCAAACTAAAAGCGCACAAACCATACGGCTGTAGTTTCCTATTTTAGCCCATTATATGGGGACAACTTTTAAAGATATCAACATAATAAACAATACAGACTCGTAACCAATATGACATTAAACATCCTAAAATATGCTTCTATACTTATATTTATCCTATACCATCTCTTCAGGCATTATAATCAAAATAGCTATCACAGTATAGATATTTTTCCATTATCTGTTACATAATATTTCAGTTATATAAAAAACCATGACGCAGTTATTTTTTCTTTAAAAATATTCTTTATCTTGTTTGCATACTTTTACATTAAAATCAATTTCTATAAGGTATATTTCGTTATTTTTGATTAAAACTTTAAGACATATTTCGTTATTTTTCTTAAAAACATATACTACCAGCTTTATAGTATCATATATAACAAGCATATTATTGTGCAATGCATCATCTATACTTTACAGCTCCTTTCTAAACAATAACTTTTTTCGCCCCTCTCCGTAGGCATCCTTAGTTGAAATGGTGTTGTTTTGAAGCTCGCATGAGATCTTAAAACTTCCCTTCTTTTTGCCTCTTTCGTTTTTTCCCTTTCCGCCAGCATTCTCCGACAACGAGAGTCGATAGTTGAATGTGTACTGTCGTTGCATATATTACCCTTTTCGAAGTTGATTTCTATGGCTTCCTTAATGTGTTGTGGAGGTTTTCTTAACTGGCTATTTTTTCTCATTTAATTGACTGTGGTTTCAAGGTTTTTTTTTATATTTGCTCTTGAGAGGGCTGTCGCTTGGCGGGCATTACAAAAGACTGATTTCTGTCGATAAAAATTAAATATGCTTCTATAGCCTATTTAGAAAATGAAGAATTGAAAAAGTTTGTTATTTTTTCATCAGAGGATTTCATTCAATGAACCCAGCGTACAGAATAATTTTTGGCGCATGAAAGCAGAAAGAAAAACAGAGCAAAATTTTGTTTTCTACAGAGAGTACAGGAATATGACCCCCTTAACGAAAAATTCTTAATCCCTTTTCTCTTAGTGTTTAATTATTTTAAATTTTTTCACAATAATAGATTTTATTATTTTATTTTACTTATGAGAGAAAAATAAAATTTAGTTAAGTAAATTTAAAATTGCAGGGAAGGACAGGACCTACTCTCCCTTGTGGGCTCCAATATCATGAAGTAAATCAATTCTTAAGCTAAAACAAATTCAAAGCGTAACAAATATCGCTACATTCAAATATAACAACTTCAAAGGTCTTAAGATGGGCAATTTCCATACATGGTTGCAGAAGTAATCAACAAACAACAATCTAGAAAATTACGCATGAAATCTCATTTTCATGAAGTGAACGAGGTTATTCAGTTAATCTCTTTAGACAGTTAGAGTTCTAGTATCGCATTGTATCTTTCATTAATTTTAAACAACGATTTTAGAAAACTGTAGTATATCATAGCTTAATTTTCAAGTAAGTAGTTACCTAATGAAATTCTTACTAACACAGTATGTTCAATATTACAGCGAGTGCATGAAAACGATTTTAAGAGCCTCATTTATTAGATTTTTAAATATACTTTGAAATAAATGTAAAACAGAATTTTACATTAGTGATAGATTTGGAAAGACGCTTTGAGTTCAAATGTTCAGTACGTCAGAAGACAAATGCATAATTTATTACTTTTGAATAAATAAAACGAATTATTTGATTTAATATCTTCAATGGAATCATTGACTGAAATGGTATATTTATTTAAAATGTTTCATGTCGTCTTATAAATATCATTGGCAATATTTATAGATTCTTAAAGTTTAGAAACAACTTTGAACTTTGTTTGTGTATAAAAAAATAAATAAAATTTTAGTGTAAAGTTTTCTAATGACTAGGCAGGGTTTCTCAAAGAGCGCATGGTACACGAACCTCTTAGTTATAGGGATGACGCGACTAGTCTGTGTTCACATCAGCATATGACACAAGGTATCTAAATGAATCAGTGGAAAAGATTTTTCATCTGGATGACTGTTTTTGATAAAAATTTTTGAAACATACTAAATGTTAAAAATTCTATTTCAGAAAAAAAAGAAAAAAAAATGCAAAATATGTGCAAGGGGGAAAAATTGCTAACTGTAGTTTAAAATTTTTGGTAAATGTAGAATAAAAATTATGTTTATTTTTTTATTCGTTCTTTATCTGTGTTTTCCCTTTTCCAATCATGATTTTTATATATAAAAGATTACATATAAAAGTACGCCAAGTTGCGCATTTCTTCCAGGGTACGTGAGGAACACAAATTCGGGAATCACAGGACTGGGGTTATATTAATGGAAGTTTTATTGGAATTTTAGAAGTAGAAATTTAAAAATAAACGCAACTTTAATGAAAATAAAATAGTAATATATATATATGTTAAATACAAACATCTCAAGTAATAAAACTATATGAATTATGCAATGACATTAAGTTCAGTTAAGTTGTAATATTTCCTACTTTAAATCTTGTAAATAGCAGATATGAAAAGTAAAACAGTACTTCATAACACAGAATATTATCTTGAATTTATTATCTTTTATTCTTGTCGTCCGATTGCCTCAAAAATAAAATGAAAGTATATGTAAAGATGTGTTTTGAACAGCTTTTAATGATTCAAGACAGTATTTCTAACCTGTTTTGTATTGCGGCACACTTCAACATACAGTAAAATTTTCACGGCACACATGTTATATTACGATACAAAAAGTGAAATCACACACTTTTTTTTATTTACTTATAAATAAAAACGAAATACCGACAAAAACACATAAGAAAGCGATTTATTACAATTTGGTATAAATAAGATTACAATAGAAAAATTGAAAAATTATCTATGTTTATTTATTTTTCTGTTTATTACAATTTAAAATTTATTACGACAATGAGGTTGAAACATTTTTAATTTGACATTTTAAATTCGAGCTTGTCATTTTAAATCTTCCTTCTGAGATTGATTTTCGGAATGACATAGTCTTAAACCTTCTATTTTTTTTTTTCAAGTTTCAGTGAAAAGAAGAAAAAATCCCGCCATGCAAACATTGCGTTAAAAACGAAACGTACAATTTTCTATTACTTTTGCTTTCGTTTATTACATGTTTTGGGACGTTTGGAAAGTCATTCTTGGAGAATAACCAAAATGTAATAATTTTATTAAAGAATTTTTTTTTTAATTTTCTCGGAACACTTAAGCTTTTTCATGACACATGCTGAGAAGATCTGGATACTTAATTAAATATACACCAGTTACGCTTTCAAAAGTTCCTCCCAGATATCTAGCTATGTACTTTATTCTTTTCTTCCCTAATATACTGCTAAGAAACAGTATGTGATCATAATGATAAATTCTAGTCGGTGTTTATGAGGTTAAGAAACACTATAATTAGCCTAAGATAATTAAATTTAAAATAAGAAGCCGATTTGTGTTTATTTTCGTAGAAACCTCAGATTATAAAGTAAGTAAATACTTTACTACTTAATCATAAAATTCAAGAATGCAGTAATATTAAGTATTAAAACATAAAGAAAGTAATACGCGTGATTCAACAAAAGTAAGACAGAACAAAATTTACAATTAACTAATTACAATTTATTTACATGAAAAATCTACAAAGAAAACTAAAAACATCAAAATAGTTAAATACCTGAGATCCATTTTCTCGGATCACAATAAAACAATTAATTATGGCATTAAATCCTTTCGTTGTTAAACAATTGTTTTTATGTTCTTAAATTAATGATTATTTCGTACTAGTTTAGCTTTAATACACAAAAGAGATAATCCATCTTAATGACCAACAATCCTGAAACAATTTTACAATAATTAATTTTGTCCATATTAAGGATAAACAAATACTTTAACATCATGTCGGCGGTAGACGTCTCCAATTGGTTCCTCCTCGAATGCTGAAGAAAGCTCTTATTTTTGGCACTTTCATAATTTATTATCGAGGATTTCTTACGGCCATGTAGAGCCAAACTTAAAGCTTCATTTTTTTAAAAACAGTTTTTCGTTTTAAAAGTATGACTTGGATTCTCATTCAAAAGAAATAAATCATAATGATTTCTCATTCCGATGTATATCACAAGTGACATACTTTTATCTTAGGAATTCTCCTGAAGAAAATCATCTGAAGCAAATTGTCGAATAAATCGTTGAATCATCATGAGAAGCTTACTTTATGGTCAAAATCATCAGAGCATTTTTAAAAAGCCATTTTTGAAGGTCCCAGAGAAAAACAAATCACCTGTAGACAAAATGCACAAAACCTTTTTCCTTGTGACCAAATTCAATTTCCCCTTACTTTGATTGGAAAATTACTCTATGCCTTTTAATTGGCACAGTTTACAGTTCGCCGAGTCATTCACAATAAGCAGCCAAACTTCTTATTTCCTGGTAGAACATGGCGTCATTATCTAAACAGCTTTCTCACTTACTATAAATTTGGGAGCAGAAGCAGCTGTTAAATTTTTCGAATTCTAAGACTTCTTTTGCCGTCAAAATGGCATCACCTCTAAGGAAACAATTTTATTTTATACATAGAGGCTTTGTGGAAAATTAAAAAAAAAAAGTTAATAAACATATTAATATTATAACACAAGTGATACAAAATTTAATATATAAGTAGGATGCATATTCCTTTACACTTGTAGGTAAAAACCAAACGTCCAATTCAAATTCCTTTGTAGTTATTAGTTCGTGAAATTGAAATTGCGCTAATTTCTTGTTCGTACGAAAAACACGTAGAGAGAATTAGAAAGGCTGATTCTATACATCAGAAAAATTGTGTACCACGGGATAGTGGTTAAAAATCTCCGTTCTAGAGTGTTAAGAAGTTATTCTTCGTATAAGTAAGTATTCTACTTTTTTAAAGTATTATCTTGCTGTCATAAAAATTTAAATGTGAGTTTTTATGTCTGTTAAACGGATTTAGTCCTCAACATGACGATAATTTAAACCATTAAAATGTATGACATCTCAGTACTTGTTTATTATAAGAACATCAAATTGTGGTCACATGACACTGAACTCTGATTTAAAAGAATCTAGAATTTAAAACCTGAAGCTTGTTTAAATTTATTCTATACTTCATATTTTTTAGACCATGGATCACATTAACAGCACATTTTATACATCGTTTTAAGAGCATAAATGTATTTTACACATAGTCTTTGTTGAAATATTAAATTATGTTCTAAGTAAGTTAAGATTTTTAAATTCGCTAACAAAATTTTGCTTAGTTACTTTTAATTTTTTCCCCATGAAAAAACATTTTAAGGCTTTGATTATTACAAGTTACTGTAATCCAATTTTCTCCAGAAACAATTTCGAAGACTGGTAAAAATCTAAAAGGCTGCTTTGAAATGTACTAACGTAATCAATTACGCTTGAAAAGTCTATCAAGAAAGAATTCGTTTTTATAAGAAAAGTTTTAATTTAAAATGAACGCTTTAAATTAGTTTATTGCAATTAGTAAAAGAACAAAATTAAAATAACAAATGCATTCTTGGTATGTGATAAATAAAATACAATAAATTCTAAAAACAGACATGTTAACTTTTTGCGATGAAAAAAAAATTTTTTTTTTAGAACATCTAAGCTTTGCTAATTATTAATTATTAAAAACCTATTAAAGTTTTATGGCATAACTTATTTTTTTTACACGTAATAAAATCTAATATAAGTCAATTAATTATTCTAATTATAGTTTCTTAATTTTTAGTATGATGTAAAATTTACTGAATTGTTTGTATAGAATGAAATTAAATTTATTATTCACCAACATTTAATGAAACTGAAAATAGGATAAAATTGCAGTGTATTTTTGAAAAAGGGAACATTTTTTCCCAACTCGCAATTAAGATAATGCAATAGGTGGATTTTTAACCCTTAAATGCCGGGTGTTGCTTTTCGGCAACATACCCAATTTAGGCTTATAAATACTATTAGAATAATATTGAAGATATAATGTCTAATATTGCCAGTAAAATACATTCTGAAAATGTTATTAAATCGATTTTCAACATTTAGATGACAACACTTGCGCTGTTTATGAATAAAAATAGATTTATTTTTTCAATTGTTGATACATGTTCTTTTTGTTTTGTTTGGAGACTTGCGAAATACCCTATTTTGTTCTGCAGTGAGCAAATAAAATTTATTTCTTATCATAGTTCTCAAAATTCTTGTGTGTTTAATATGGTAGAATTTTATCAAGGGAAATTATTTTTTCAATTAAACACCAGTATTGCCGATTAGTAACAAACAGTTTTTTAGCCGTAAACCATACTCAAAACAGAATATGATTTTTTAAAGTATTTTTCCCATGATTTATTTTAAAAAAGAAAGCCGAAAAACATTTTTAAAATGATTTTTGAAAACTCAGGCATTTAAGGGTTAAGATGGGTTGTTAAAAAAGGACCTGTTACCAGTAATGAAATTTGCTATTCATATTTCATATTGCTATGAATTTTCTGTCATGACGGGAACAACCCTAACAGTTAATTCTTTCTTCATTTTTAACACTTTTAAACCTAATTGAAAAGTGTTTATGGTTTCGGTTTGTATGTCCATCTGTCTAGCTTCCTATCCATAATCTAACGAACGTAAATACTAGAGAACAGGAATTCTGTTTTTTTAGAATTTAGTGTCGCCCCCGATGAAATATATATATATATAGATAGATAGATACAGTAGAGTTCCGAACTTATACCTTTGGAATGGATCATTTTCTTCTGATGGACTGATGGCTTCTATTATTATGAAACAGCCATTATAAATGAAGTGGGAAAAAAATAGCCATAATTTTAAAAAAATATGGCCATTTTCCCCCTCATTCTGACAAAAAAATCAGAGTTCTAATTTTTTACGGTAGCTCTGTCATCTTCACCTAACACTTCATTTATAATGGCTGTTTCATAATAATAGAAGTCATCAGTCCATCAGAAGAAAATAACTCGGTTAAAGCGGAAACTCGGTTAAGCGGGACTCGGATAATCGGGACTCACTGTAGTTCAGTTTTAAGATTTAAAACGCACGATTTCATTTTATGTAAAAAGACGTCATCCGAATCCGCTGAAGAATTCCTCATTTACGATCCAGTCATAAACAACATCTACAATAAATTATGCATAGGAAGTCACTATCTCAGAACAATAGACAAATCCTTCTAAAAGAAATAAGCAAGAAACGCGACCAAAAAATCGGCTATCTAATGATTCATAGGCCTTCATTTGTTTGTAATATTAATATAGATACTTAAAATTAAATTTAGTTTATAATAGCTCCATGTTTTATCAGAAATATCATTTGCATTTTTCTCAAAATAGCACGTATTTTAATTACACTGGTGTGCAAAAATTAAGGAAAAGTCACAAAATGCTAATTTTCAAATACGCGAACGCCCCAAAAGAAATAATATAATTCGAGTAATTACTATCTCTAAAACACAACTAGTCCATATAACATCTCATTCATGTTACACATGGTCACAAGTGTCACAGTCACTACGGTGAAGCAAAAAAATAGGAAATCCCATACATCTCATTATGAGTCTCAAATGATCACTATATGTGACTCCACTGAGACGTCAATATGACTGCTACTTTGTGATGAGTCACCATGTGACTTTACAATATAGTTACATTGTGACTCTCATGTGACTGTCATCTGTAAACTCAATTTCAATGTCATCGTGAACGCTTCATTGTGATAAGTTAGCAAATAATGTCACATTAAAGTCACATGATGACTTTTAGGTGACAGAGAGACTATGTGAAGTCACCATTGTGCTCTTTTGTGAAAAGTCACCATGTGACTATAATTTGATATTATCTGGTGACTTATCATAATGCAACGTTCATGATGACTTTGAAATTGAATCTAAAAATGACAGTCACATGTGAGTCACAATTTAACTACATTGTAAAGTCACATGGTGACTCGTCAGAAAGCAGGAGTCACATTGACGTCTCAGTGGAGTCACACATAGTGATCATTTGATACTTATAATGAGATGTATGGAATTTCCTATTTTTGCTTCACCGTAGTGACTGCGACACTTGTGACCATGTGTGACATGAATGATATGTTATATGGACTAGCTGTGTTGTAGAGATAGTAATTACTCGAATTATATTATTTCCTTTTGAGTGTTCACGTATTTGAAAATTAGCATTTTGTGACTTTTTCTTAATTTTTGCACTCCAGTGTACATTTTTTTCAGTTGTTATGAGAAAATGGCAGCAAAAATATAATTACCATTTTTCAACTATTTTCCCTTTACTGTCTACAGAAATGGAGTACTTGAGTTTCCAAAATTAAACAAATGACGCTAAATACAACAACAACAAAAAAAAATAATAATATCTCAAAAATAAATGGAGATGGAAAATTGCATTTAAAAGTACTTTTTTTTCCCAATACGACGGTCTAAAAATTGAAAATGTGCGATGCTTAGAAATTAAAAAAATTGCTACAGAGTATTTAATCGTACAATGATACATCTGCTTTGTTTTACGGCTGGCTTATACAACGTAACGTTATTTTTTGGAGACGATACAAAATAAGCTGCGAGAAAGAAATCGCATACCGGGGGCTAATACTCGGATTGTCACTTAATTGATATATGTTATTTAGTTTTACCATAGTATGTTCAGTACTGAAAATGAAGTGTGTACTATTTAAGGTTAATTTTTTAGAGACACTCAAAGTATTCCCTTACATTACGTTCAATCGGAAAAAAATAGTTTTTACTGCATTATAATGATTATAAACGAAAACATGTTTTGTACAGAGTTTAAAATAACTAGCAATTATATTTCGTTTAAGGGGGTAATAATGCATAACGTTACATCACAATCTATGAAAAAAGATTTACGGTGTATTTTAATGATGTTACAGTATTTCTAACATAATGAAATAGCTATGCTTTATTGCGATGGATGGCAACTTGCTTTCTATAGAGAATAGAGTAAGCAGCATTTACAGCTCATTTATAGAGACGCACAAAATAATTCCATTACATTACGGTCTATGGGAGAAAATCGTTTACAATGTATTTTGATGATGTTACACTACATCAGTAAAATTGATTGCTATTGCTGAGAAGTAATAGAGCACGTTTTCTTTAAATTTTTAAGTACGTAGAAATTATTGTTTATTTACACAGACTCTCAAATGAAATCGGTTACTCGACTGGCAAATGAAACTGCCTTAACTGCTGGATGTGCATTTTCATATGTGATATGCATTTAAAAACTTAATCAATTTTTTGTGAATCAAAAAATGTGTAAATCATATACAGGGATGCTTGGAAGTATTATCTTATATTACCGGCTATGAACTGCAGTAATTGAAAATTATTTTTATCTTTTTTTTTAATGTACGGATTTTATTTCATTATATAAAAAATAAAATGATATTTCTTAACAATATTACGGTAGCGTTGGAAAATGTTTCATGATCTATGCTTTGATGCATGATTTTCCGTTCTTGTTCAATTATTATATGCAATTTATTCCCTAATTTCTAAAATAAGTTAAAACACGTTGAAATAAATTTAGTAGCAATGACATATCTAAAAAGATGAGTTCAACGTTTTACTAATTTCAATAAATCAAAATAAAACACTCATTTCAGATATAATTGCTATCTATTTGGCACCAGCCCATTGATAAATTAACGAGATTAACAGTAATGTAACATAAGTTCAGTTTTATCAACCTTGACATAGCAAAACAACAAAAAATATCTTGAAATTATTTTCGTTCTTTTCATATATTAGGTTATTAAGTATGAAACGACCGATTTGAAACTGCCTAATCTGCCAGTTTTTTATTCAGAGATTTCGAATTCGAAACCAGAAATTTTTTAGCAATAATTTTCTTTTATTTATTTTACAAAATAACTATCATTTAAATAATTAAAAATAATTATTAAAATTTACTGTGGAGAATTTGAAATATCTGAATAAACAAATCGTCAGACGTGGCATTTCAAATCGGACGCTTCATAACTTGATGACTTAAAATTTTAAAGGTATTTTAACAGAATTTTTTGGTGAATCATCTGACACAATTTTTTACTTGTTTTTCACATTCATTTTAACTACATGATTTCCAAAATCGCTATTTTGACGCGTAACTGAAAATTCTACATAAATATTGTTACATATATCTATAAAACAAAGTAACAAACTATGGGCACGATAAAATAACTATTATAAAAGTTTACAGTAGGTACTGTGTATTTTAACAACATATCCTGATTCTGTTGTGACTGGTCAATTTTTTTCGAAATTTAAAGCCTAAAAGGTCAGAAAATATTACGATACGTAGATAAAAAAGACAATAGAAAAAAAGACAAACATATACCATTTTGAAATTTTGATGTAATTGAAAGGGGACCATTAACTAAATAAGACCTTTCAAAAAAATAAAAAAAATTAAGAATGATAAAAAACGAAGCATTTATTCAAACATTATGTGTGGTATGACATATATTATAAAATACTATATTTACTCACGTATTTTGCATATTGTATTCGCCATTTCTTCTACAATTTGGGGGTGCAAAAATACACGAGTTTTTTTAATAGTATTAATTTTTCTCTGTGGGCGAGCGGTAACTTAAAGTAAATGGTCTTCTAAAAGAGGAATATAACGTTTTAATAAATGGATAATTAAGGAAAATTCTGGTTCTTTGGGTCAAAATTTGCGATTTTTATTCTTTCTTTCTGTTTTTTCTGTATTATTTGCATTTATTTACAATTATAAAACATGCAGATAGTTGCTTTAAAGCTATGTCGTGATGTTTCCTTTACTCACAATCTGTTTTGCTCGTTGAACGTAACTTTCAGACAACGACGGAACTGCTGTACGGTCGAATTTTATTACGTCTTCGAACAAAAATCTCGAAACCATGTTTTTAAAACTCGGTGACCATTTTTTCGAGAACTATTCGACCAATTTAATTTTTTTTTAATGAGACATATGATCGTTTTTTCTGAAGCTTATATCACCGAAAATTATAATTTTCATTGATTGATTATTTTTCCGAGCTTGTAAAAGATAAAAATAAATCGAAAAAAAAAAGACCTTTTATGTTCAAATGACCACGATTTTGTCAAGAATCAATTTCATAAATTAAATGTCGGTAAAAGTTCCAGAGAATTTAATACTCTTTCTTAATTTGGCGGCCCAAGTTGTTTCAGGCGCTTTTGACTGAAGAAAAACGGTCGCTCGACTGGAAGACCACGGTGTACACCTGCAGATACTCCCCGTCACATAATGTGCATTATTCTTTTTTTATTTTTCCTATACACAAAAATTTAAATGTCAGTGAATACATATAATGCAAAAAGTCCGAAGGTGATATCTCTTTTCTTTGTTAATGAACGTAAAAATCAAGTTAATTTTTGGTTAAAGGAGTAGAACCTCTTCTTACGATTAAACGAAAGGTACTGGGTGTTTTGTTATTAAACTGACGCTATTTAGAACGATCCGTAGCTTGTTCTAATAACAGGCATGGCATTAAACTTGGTAAGTAGACGAATGATGACATGGGAAAAAAGATTCTGCGAAAAAAAATTTGTTTAAAAGACTGCCGATAGGGGAAAATATGGCACTCTTGTAAGCTACGCAGCCGAGAATGAGCATAAAACATGGGTAACAAATCCAAATCCAAATTTATACATACTTATATGACAACAGTGCCATTAATTTGGGCTGTACGCGCTCTGCTGTAACTTGAGACTCATATTCAACTTGAGCTGAAAATGTTTCTAGGAGTTTTTCGCATGCGTTTGTAGCCCAAATTATTGAAGATGTTGTCGCATACGTAGGTATAAATTTGTATTTTCATTTGTTATCCGTGTTTTATGCTCATTCAAGGCAGCGTAGCCTGCCTACATTAACGCCATATTTCCCTTTATCGGTGGTGTTTTGAACTATTATTTTTTCGCGGAATCTTTTTTCCCATGGCGTCATTAATCTTCTTACCAAGGTTAGTGCCATTCCGGTTATTATAACGAACTATAAATGGGCTCTGAATAGCGTCAGTTTAAAAAAACACACCCTGTATAAAAATTTTAAAAATTCCTAGGTAATATTAGAACTAGGAATAAATGTTTCATTCACTCTAAATTCTCCATCTGCTTTTTTATAGTTTTATTCAACGAGACACTGTAACCAAATCAGAACTTATACATCACAATATTGATGATATTGCTTTAGTAGTATACCATCTGCTCACATTTGAGTACAGGGGCGTAGCTACAAATATTTTTTCTACGCCCCTACGGGGGGGGGGAATTAAAAAATTCCCAACTTATAATTTAAAAATTTCCCAACTTGAAACAAATTCCTTCCAACTAAAATGATATGTGCAATGTGTGTTTAATGATAATGATACTTATACGTAAAAATTTTTTTTTCAAAAGAAGAATACTGAAACTAAAAACAGAAAAATTATAATAATTGGTTCATTTAATAAAAATTTTGTCTTCTATTATGTACGAGTATTAATCATACTTCATATAAAAATAGCCTAATGATATTTTGATATTTTTCAGAAAGGAACACATTTTTGGAGGAAATAGATTAGAGACACTGCTGATTTACAAAAGTAGGGAAATTCAGGTCTGGTATATGATATTTTCGTAGCACAGAAAAACACAATTTCAAATTGAGTCTGGCTGATTTTTGTATTTCTTTCGAAAATTTAATTAGTTAACTGTTACAGAGCTCAGAAAGGCAGTCAGCAAAACAATAAAAAATTCTTTTTTTTTTTTTTTTACTTTTTATTTTAACAAATAAGAAAAATCATGCGTTTGGCATAGATTATGACACACTTTCCAACATTTCCTGAATGCTTTAACAAAACTTCGTTATTTAGAGAAATAAGGTATATAAGAGAACTAAGTATACATTTTATAAAACGCATGAAACATTTGAAAAACTGATTTCTGCAGTTACCGTATATAGCGAAATATGTATTCTAATTCTTTTGAACAGCCCTGTATTTGATCTGTAGATTGATATATATACTGTATAATAGGAAAATTTAGTTTAGCAAGAAAACTCATAACAGTTTGAAATTTCCCTTTCAGCAATTCATACTAATAGATCAAAACATACTTGCATATACATTTGTACAGCCGTGTAGTTAACGTAGTACCTTTATTATACGCCACTATATAGCTAAAGATTAATTCAAAGTAAAACGCTCTTAAAAGTACTGAAATCACATTTCCAGAAATTATCATTTATATGCAGCCATGTATCTAATTCGTTGCGTGACCCTGTATATCCTTTTATCTATGTTCTACAAACATTTCTTAGTAAACCAAATGCAGTTCTGCGTAAAAATGCATAACACATTTAAAAACCACTTTTAAGCAATTTGCAATCATACCCAGTAACCATTACGAGTTATTTTGTGTAGCTCTGTATATGAATTACAACATTTATGCACACCATATACTATGCATAAATATAGTGAAACATAAAAGCACATGACATATATAAAAATGTATTTCCAGCAATCATCGCTACTGTACAATACTTCGGACACAATATAGCATATGAAATCTTTTGTGTGTCCCTGTAAATGCTATGCACTGCGTATTATACATGAAATAAGTTATAGTAAACCTCAGCGACGTATATTCAATTTCATTATACATGAAATAATTTAAAATAATTAAAATACGCGGCAAACAATTCCCTCCACCCCTATATCGTTCTGTAACGGAATTATTTTGTGTGGCCCTGTAAATGACTAATAACGATTCTTTTCATCGTATATTCTACAGAATACATATTTTAGTGCACTTGATAAATGCAAATGAATTTTATTATTTTTGAAAGCATGTAACGTCATTAAAAACCATTTTAAACGATTTTTTCCCATAGGCCGTAATGTAACGAAAACTTTTGACTGTTCCTGTAAATGAACCAAACATGCTGGAAACTTTATTTGAAATAGGGTTCGTGCTATGGTATAGGTTACTAACATCCAAAAATTTCAGAACGATCCGACTATATTTACGAGAGTTAGAGCGCGGCCAGACGGACAGACGGCCAGACAAACCAAAGTCATAAACACTTTTCACCTTTTTTGGAAAGTGTTAAAAAAGAAAAAGTGTTTAAAAAAATCTAGACTTTCCCAACTCTAAGCTCAAATTTCTCAAGTTCACATATATTGGAGGGGGAGGCCTCCCCCCCCCCCCCCAATAACTCCTCATCGCAACGCCTCTGTTTGAGAATATAGTAGAAATATGTTCAGCGTCCTGCAGTTGAAGGAAAGAGATCGAGGGGAAAAATAGATTATTTTATTCTAAGCTTCAAAAACACCTGGTTTTGCCCATGTTAGCCATAAGGGCCTGACATGCAAAATAAATAAAAATAAATAATATGGCGATCACAATAACGTAGTACATTCCCGCACATAAATTGTTGAAAGACAATCAGGAATGAGGTTACTATTAAGCACAATCATTAAAAAAACAAACATCGGTTATATAAAAGAGAATGTACAACTTTTCATTTTTACTTTTCTCTATCTTCAATAGAAGAAAGTACTCTAATCGAAATTTTTTTCGACTTCCGGTTTTCGACGAATTTGCACGTTTTAGGGTTCAGAGATCCCCAAAAATATGTTTATAGAAAATGTCTGTCTATCCGTCTCTCCTTGTGTCCGTATTTTCGTACGTTCGTGTGTCTGTCGCCATTGTACCATCAAAAATTATGAAGTTATGCATACAATTTAACCAAATTTTTTAAGAGGTTTTTGGTTATAACAAGCAGTCCTCCCTTAATTTGGAAAAAATCCGCCGGTAGGGAGCGCTGTAATAGAGATTTTGTGCCATTTTGAATATTGTACCATCGAAAAGTGTATGAAGTTATGCATATAATTGAACCAATTTTTTTTGTATGTTTTTGGCCTTTGCAAGAAGGTCCTCCCTGAATTTGAAAAATTCTGCCGAAAGGGGGCACTATAATAGCAATTTTGGTACCATTTTCTATATTGTGTCATCGAAAAGTGTATGAAGTTATGCATAGAATTGAACCAATTTTTTTGTGTATGATTTTGTCCATGGCAAGAAGGTCCTCCTTGAATTTGGAAATATTCCGCTGAAAGGGGCCATTGTAATAGCGATTATTGTGTAATTTTCTTGATTTTTCGTAGTTCTATCGTACACTGGCGGCTCGTGAATCGACGGGAACTTCCCATCCTGATAAGCCGACGAAATGAGTAACAAAAAACTGTTGATTTTAATGAATATCATGATCGAAATTAACTCGTTTTTACTCTGATTAATTGACTGAAGCATAAATTTAAGATGAAAGTCAAAGTTGATATAGTATTGAATTAATAAAAATGAAATATTGACATGTGTAACAACATTTTGAAATATTAAAATATATGCGATAGAAGAAAGTTTAGGGATTGGCACATCCGACTAGTTTTATTTTATTTTAATTTTTGATTTTGGTGCATGTAACAGATGTTAATAAATTACAATTATTGCTCCTTGATAATACGAAAAAAAAAAAAAAAAATAAACAAATGGCGCATCATTTAGCGGAACTCTATTTCGAATGGCATCTATATATATTATGAAATTAAAAAAAGGCTTTTTCTTGGAAA
The DNA here is from genome assembly GCA_963932465.1 of Maratus speciosus. NCBI lineage: Eukaryota > Metazoa > Arthropoda > Arachnida > Araneae > Salticidae > Maratus > Maratus speciosus. The sequence continues at coordinate 184,470,728 of OZ010790.1, read as the reverse complement.
AAAGTTTTACGCAAAATATATACTACAAAATCAGTAATAGTAAGTTGTCTTATTCTTCTAATCTTCCCCAATCGGGTACCTAGCCTATGTTGGCGACGAAATCACTAACATAGCTCTAAAATCACTTAAATACATGTTTAGCTATGTTTTAGGTAGCTTTCTTTACAAAAAAGCTACCTATTGCAGCCGTTCGGGGGAAAGCGATTTCAAAAAATTTTGGTATATTTTCATCGATCATGACCCCCAGACCCCGAAACCACCCTCCGTTCAAAATTGATATATATATATATATATATATATATATATATATATCAATATATATATATATATATATATATATCTGACCTATGTCACACTGTAACTCCCGTAATTATGAACCGATTTCGATGTAATTCGGTATGTACATACTACATACCAATGTCTCGACCGAGTTCGTTGGCCAGCTTCATCCACCGTTTTGTTTCAAAATGGCGGCCATTTAAAAAATTTTAAAAATTTTAAAACTTGAAATGTGGTACCAAAAAATTAAAATTGGAAAAATATTTTTTTTTATGTACTTGACCTTTATACAAAGATTCCGGAGCAGTTTTTGTTTCGTCTATATCTTAAAAAATGGCTGAGTTATAGCATTTTGAATTTCTAGCGTGGCTGACATTTTGAAACGTCCTGAATTTTGTCACGCGATAAAAGGCGTATTTATGAACCGATTTGGATGTAATTCAGTGTGTACATAGTACATACCAATCTCTCGACCGAGTTCGTTGGCCAGCTTCATCTGCCATTTTGTTTCAAAATGGCGGCCATTTAAATTTTTTTAAAAAATTTAAAATTTGAAATGTGGTACCAAAAAATTGAAAATGGAAAAACATTTTTTCTTATGTATTTGACCTTTATACAAAGATTTCGGAGCAGTTTTTGTTTCGTCTATATCTTGAAAAATGGCTGAGTTATAGCATTTTGAATTTCCAGCGTGGCTGACATTTTGAAACGTCCTGAATTTTGTCACGCGATAAAAGGCGTATTTATGAACCGATTTGGATGTAACGTCGTTTATACATAGTACATACCAATGTCTCGACCGGGTTCGTTGGTCAGCTTCATCCGCCATCTTGTTTAAAAATGGTGGCCATTTAAATTTTTAATAAAAAATTTAAATTTGAAATGTGGTACCAGAAAATTAAAAATTGAAAAAATATTTTCTTTTTATGTGTTTGACCTTGATAAAAAGATTCGGGAGCAGTTTTTGTTTCGTCTATATCTTAAGAAATGGCTGAGTTATAGCATTTTGAATTTCTAGCGTGGCTGACATTTTGAAACGTCCTGATTTTTCTCACATAATAACAGGCGTATTTATGAACCGACTTGGATGTACCTTGGTGTGTACATAGTACATACAAATATCTCGACCGAGTTCGTTGGCCGGCTTCATCCGCCGTCTTGTTTCAAAATGGCGGCCATTTAAAAAAATAAAAAAATAAAAAAATTTAAATGAGATACCAAAAAATTGGAAAGTGAAAAAGATTTTTTTTGTATGTGTTTGACCTTAATACAAAGATTCCGGAACAGTTTTTCTTTCGTCTATATCTAAAAAAATGGCTGAGTAATAGCATTTTGAATTTCTCTTGTGGCTGACATTTTAAAACGACCTGATTTTTGTCACGCGATAACAGGCGTAATTATGGACCTATTTGGATGTAACTTGGTCTGTACATAGTACATACCAATGTCTCGACCGAGTTCGTTGGCCAGCTTCATTCGCCATCTTGTTTCAAAAGGTTTGCCATTAAAAAAAATTAAATTTAAAATTCAAAATGAGCTATTAAACAATTGGAAAATGAAAAAGATTTTTTTATGTGTTTGGCCTTGATACAAAGATTCCGGAGCAGTTTTTGTTTCTGAAAATTTGTTCTTTTGTTTATATCTTAAAAAATGGTTGATTTATAGCACTTTGAATTTCTAGCATGGCTAACATTTTGAAACGATCTTGTATTTGTCACGCGATAACACACGTATTCGCCTATTTCGATGTAAGAAGGCATGTGGATAGTATACATCAACACCTCGACCAAGTTCGCTGGCCAGATTCATCAGCCATCTTGTTTCAAAATGGCGACCATTATATTAAAAAATATATATATATTTAAAGTGAGGTGCAAAAAAATTAGAAATTGAAAAATGTTTCTTTCTTAAGTATTTGACCTTGATATAAGGATTCAGGAGCATTTTTTGTTTGTCTTTACCTTAAAAAATGGCTCAGATATAGCAGTTTCAATTTCTATTGTGGGTGACATTTTGAAAAATCTGATTTTTTGCATGCGACAGCACTCCTATATATTAACCGATTCCGATGTGAGTGAGCATGTGCACAGCAATTACTAAGGTCTCGACCAAGTTCACTGCTTAGCCTCATCCACCATCTTGTCTTAAAATGACAGGCACTTTAAGAAATTGCCGAATTTGGCAGCCAAATATATGTTACTTTAAAGAAAAGCAGCTTGGATAAAGCTGACTAATTTCGCGAAATTCTCATTCATTATATTGATAAAAATTAGTATTGAATCTCCTATATTCGGTTTCCACTAAATTGAGCTTCGTGTGTTTGAATGATATAATTTGGCTTTTTTTAAATAAGGATTATGAAAGCTACCTCTTCCTCCCGGCACTGGCCGGAAGGACTTTTTAGAATATTGATTCTGTTGTATTTTATGCTCTTACCAAAAACTGCTGCTGAGATATGGTGAAATGACTTAAAACTTTCAACCATTCCCGCCATAATCCCTTGGTGATTGAATTTCTAAAATTGTTGAAATACACGTATAATAATTTTTTTAGTAGATTTCTTATGCTGGATTTTATACTCCTACCTAAAATTGCTGCTGAGATATGGCGAAATGACTTTAAACTTTCAACCCCCCACCCCCTCATTTAACCCTTTGGTGGTTGAAGTTCTAAAATCGCTGAAATACACGTACATTTTTTTTGGTAGATTTCTTATGCTGGATTTTATACTCCTACCTAAAACTGCTGCTGAGATATGGCGAAATGACTTAAAACTTTAGAGACCCTCCCATTTAATCCTTTGGTGGTTGAATTTCTAAAATCTCTGAAATATACGTACAACAATTTTTTTAGTAGATTTCTTATGCTGGATTTTATATAACCTATCTAAAACTGCTGCTGAGATATGGCGAAATGACTTAAAATTTTCGACCCCCCCCCCCCACTCAATTCATCCCTTAGTGGTTGAATTTCTAAAACCGTTGAAATACACGTATAACAATTTTTTAGTAGATTTCTTATGCTGGATTTTATACTCCTATCCAAATCTGCTGCTGAGATATGGCGAAATGACTTAAAACTTTCAACCCTCACCCATTTAATCCTTTGGTGGTTGAATTTCTAAAACCGTTGAAATACACGTATAACAATTTTTTAGTAGATTTCTTATGCTGGATTTTATACTCCTACCCAAATCTGCTGCTGAGATATGGCAAAATGACTCAAAACTTTCGACCCCCCCACCAATTTAATCCCTTAGTGGTTGGATTTCTAAAATCTCTGAAATACATGTACAACAATTTTTTTAGAAGATTTCTTATGCTGGATTTTATATAACCTATCTAAAACTGCTGCTGAGATATGGCGAAATGACTCAAAGCTTTCGACCCCTTACCAATTTAATCCCTTAGTGGTTGAATTTCTAATACCGTTGAAATACACGTATAACAATTTTTTAGTAGATTTCTTATGCTGGATTTTATACTCTTACCCAAATCTGCTGCTGAGATATGGCAAAATGACTCAAAACTTTCGACCCCCCCCCATTTAATCCTTTGGTGGTTGAATTTCTAAAACCGTTGAAATACACGTATAACAATTTTTTAGTAGATTTCTTATGCTGGATTTTATACTCTTACCCAAATCTGCTGCTGAGATATGGCAAAATGACTCAAAACTTTCGACCCCCCCCCCATTTAATCCTTTGGTGGTTGAATTTCTAAAACCGTTGAAATACACGTATAACAATTTTTTAGTAGATTTCTTATGCTGGATTTTATACTCCTACCCAAATCTGCTGCTGAGATATGGCAAAATGACTCAAAACTTTCGACCCCCCACCAATTTAATCTCTTAGTGGTTGAATTTCTAAAATCTCTGAAATACACATACAACAATTTTTTCAGTAGATTTTTTATGCTGGATTTTATTTAACCTACCTAAAACTGCTACTGAGATATGGCGAAATGACTTAAAATTTTCGACCTCCCACTCAATTCATCACTTAGTGGTTAAATTTCTAAAATCGCTGAAATACACGTATAACAATTTTTTTAGTAGCTTTCTTATGCTGGATTTTATACTCCTACCTAAAACTGCTGCTGAGGTATGGCGAAATGACTTCAAACCTTCGACCCCCGCCCATTTAAAACACTTAGGGGGGGGGGGGGGGGTCAAAAATTGTTTCTTATTCTTTGCTGAAGTCATAACGGCAATATACTGTCCAAAAGTCGCGATCTTGACTTTAGTCTTTTCAGCTGTACGTTGATGTGTCAGTCTGTCAGACTGAAGTTATTATTATATTAGTAATATTAGTATAGATAACCAAACTGAAATATTGAAAAATGAATACTATGAGGATGCATGCGATTTTATTATCGATTATCGATTTCATTCTATTTGCGAATTTTTTATTTTTATTTTTTGGCAAAAATTATACAAATATTTACTTAAAAAAATTCCTTTCAAAAGTACAGTGTACATAAAATACGCCAGCACGCAAATTACGTGAGTAAATACGGTACATGTGCAAATGAATTAGATAATCTCGTTTGTTGCAAGTAGGTTAATAAATAAGACATAAAAAGATGTGAGTTTTTTTTATAAATTTCTAGCAGGCTTCACCCGCTACGCTGCTCGGTTCTCCAAACGAATTTTCAATCAAGTGAAATATATCGGTGAATTTGACCTTGTGCTTTAAATCAAAATGAATCTTTACCTGGAATATCGTTTCGTATTGTTGAAAAAGGCAATTGCACTATAACATTTTCTAAGTCAGACAAAAATTGGGCTGTTCAGGACCAATTCTTTTAGTTGATCCTTTACAGTAGGATTTGGTAAATAACGATGTGCTAAAATCATCCCTGGGGAATTATCTAATTAACAATGCAAGTCTCATCAAAATCCGTCCGGTGAAATTTTTTTAAAAAGGTTAAAATTACATAATCGATTCACCTGATTATACAACTTTTCCTCATAATTATATAACTAAGCAATGTGAAAAGATATGCACTGTACTAAAACCTTTCATGAACAATTATACTAACTAACAGTGCAAGTCCCATCAAAATCCATTAAGCAAAACTGAAATTATAAGCAGCCGAAACGAAATTCCCATTTGCATTTTGCATTCTCAAATGTGTCATATGGCTAATTTCTAAACGTTAGTGATAGACATATAGTTCCAATTACAAAAATATTTTAAATGAGGTGAAAAATTATTTTACAAGTCGTTTTGATCAATAGAAACATTTTTTAAAATGTTAAGAAATTAAAAATTTTATACGGTGCCCCCTGGCCTGTAAGTTATATTTAATAAAAATATCCTATTACACTAAGAAGAAAGACAAAAATGTCCCATTCATCTAACACTAAAATTGACCGAGTTACGAAACTTTGAATTGCATGACTTATACCAATTTTCTGCATCTGAATACAGATGAGTTGGGCCATGCGTCGAGGAATCGTACACAAAGTGCTTAAAGTATTAGAAAGATCTATTTCGCGTGTACATTTCTGCATTGTAGTCTTAGGGAGTCACTTCCAGCAATTTTTAAGGTAACTTTAATTTGTATTAATTAGTTTTTAGATTAGATGATCTAATAGCATTTTAGAATATGCATCATTTTGTAACGATTTGAGACTGCTGATTTTCATCATTGCATTTAACAAAAATTCTGTTATTTTTAGTACATGTTGTATATTTTTAATATGTCACAATGAAAATAGATTTCAAATTTATATTGTAATGTTAATTTTACTCTCAACTATTATTATTTTTTTATTACATCGGACGATTATTTATATTTCTAGTAAATTTGTGAAAGACCCCTATTTCACAGCAAAAGAGATGCTTAAACTTTAAACAGCTATTACTCGGTCTGTTTTAATCGTAGAAGAGCTGCTGGATTCTTAATTCTTAGTGTAATAGGATATTTTTGCTAAATATCAATTATAGAACCGGTGGACTATATAAAAAATTAAATTTCGTAATTTTTAAGACATGTTTTTATTGACCCAAATCGCGTTTTAAACACTTCTTTACTTTATTTAAAACATTTTTGTAATTGGAACTATGTGTCTACACCTAACGGCTTAGGAATTAGCCACTAAACACCGTTGAGAGTGGACACCCTGTATATATAATAGATAAAGAATATGTGTTACTAATAAACATTTTAAAAAAGTGAACACTTTATGATTTTTGAAAATCTGTAAAGATAGTTTCGTAGGAAGATTTCGAGATTATAATCGTAGAAGTTTTGTAGTAGTTTTTAATTTCATTTTAAAACAGTAGAAGTTTTTAATTTCAGTGAACACCAAACTTGAAATCATGTTTTTTCTTTTGTTTTCAATAATTTAATTCAGAAAATCCCTTAATTTGAATAATTATTAATTAATATAAACAACAGCTAAAATGCAAGAAAAGCAACTGGAAAAAAGATTAAAATATCATATTTTATATTTTCCGAAAGCACAAAGGCCACATTCATTTAATATTCATAGTTTTACTTTTGCAGCAGACGTTAACGAAAGGTAAATTAAATTCCATCGTTTCTTTTTTAAAGTTTTTAAAATAATTCACGTTTTTTGGACATAAAAAAAATGTAATATTGATTTAGATTCTAAAGTTCATTTAAAACTTTTAGCTCACTGATTCTCATAATATTTTAATGAAAAAAAAATTCCAAGAATTCAGTAAGTAACATAAATTAAATTTTTTGGACGGCAAGTAACTAACTTCATAAAAAAATGCTTTTTATTTTAATGCTGAATGTAAAATTGGGGGATGTAAGGAAAAAATTAAAATGGGAATGATGATATAGGAGGAAATTGAATATTTTTGAAGAATAATTGTAATTCAGCTTAAATGAATTCATTTCAGTTAGTCATATAATAGATCTTATGAATGGAACTTTTCTTTTCTTTTCTTTCTAGATTTTAAGTCGTACGTAACTGGTTAAAATGAATTCATTCATGCAAATGTTAAATTCTGTTCATTGGTATTGTATGTTCTTAAACCACTTATAACTTTCACGAACTTAATTATTATGTGTGAATAATATTCGTAGATGAATATAATACTCATTTAAAATACTTAAAGTATTTTAAATATGAAGACTTATTATGAAAAAGAATATGTTTTACACTTTTAGGTAGCTTTCTTTACAAAAAAGCTACCTATTGCAGCCGTTCGGAGGAAAGCGATTTCAAAAAATTTTGGTATATTTTCATCGATCATGACCCCCAGACCCCGAAACCACCCTCCGTTCAAAATTGATATATATATATATATATATATATATATATATATATCTGACCTATGTCACACTGTAACTCCCGTAATTATGAACCGATTTCGATGTAATTCGGTATGTACATAGTACATATCAATGTCTCGACCGAGTTCGTTGGCCAGCTTCATCCGCCATTTTGTTTCAAAATGGCGGCCATTTAAAATTTTTAAAAATTTTTAAAACTTGAAATGTGGTACCAAAAAATTAAAAATGGAAAAATATTTTTTTCTTATGTATTTGACCTTTATACAAAGATTCCAGAGCAGTTTTTGTTTCGTCTATATCTTAAAAAATGGCTGAGTTATAGCATTTTGAATTTCTAGCGTGTCTGACATTTTGAAACGTCCTGAATTTTGTCACGCGATAAAAGGCGTATTTATGAACCGATTTGGATGTAATTCAGTGTGTACATAGTACATACCAATCTCTCGACCGAGTTCGTTGGCCAGCTTCATCCGCCATTTTGTTTCAAAATGGCGGCCATTTAAAATGTTTTTAAAAATTTTAAATTTGAAATGTGGTACCAAAAAAATGAAAATGGAAAAATATTTTTTCTTATGTATTTGACTTTTATACAAAGATTTTGGAGCAGTTTTTGTTTCGTCTATATCTTAAAAAATGGCTGAGTTATAGCATTTTGAATTTCTAGCGTGGCTGACATTTTGAAACGTCCTGAATTTTGTCATTCGATAAAAGGCGTATTTATGAACCGATTTGGATGTAACTTCGTTTATACATAGTACATACCAATGTCTCGACCGGGTTCAGTGGCCAGCTTCATCCGCCATCTTGTTTAAAAATGGTGGCCATTTAAATTTTTAAGAAAAATTTAAATTTGAAATGTGGTACCAAAAAATTAAAAATTGAAAAAATATTTTCTTCTTATGTGTTTGACCTTGATAAAAAGATTCGGGAGCAGTTTTTGTTTCGTCTATATCTTAAGAAATGGCTGAGTTATAGCATTTTGAATTTCTAGCGTGGCTGACATTTTGAAACGTCCCGATTTTTCTCACGTAATAACAGGCGTATTTATGAACCGACTTGGATGTACCTTGGTGTGTACATAGTACATACAAATATCTCGACCGAGTTCGTTGGCCGGCTTCATCCGCCATCTTGTTTCAAAATGGCGGCCATTTTAAAAAATAAAAAAATAAAGAAATTTAAATGAGATACCAAAAAATTGGAAAGTGAAAAAGATTTTTTTTTGTATGTGTTTGACCTTAATACAAAGATTCCGGAACAGTTTTTCTTTCGTCTATATCTAAAAAAAAATGGCTGAGTAATAGCATTTTGAATTTCTCTTGTGGCTGACATTTTAAAACGACCTGATATTTGTCACGCGATAACAGGCGTAATTGTGAATCTATTTGGATGTAACTTGGTCTGTACATAGTACATTCCAATGTCTCGACCGAGTTCGTTGGCCAGCTTCATTCGCCATCTTGTTTCAAAAGGGTTGCCATTTAAAAAAAATTAAATTTAAAATTCAAAATGAGGTATTAAACAATTGGAAAATGAAAAAGATTTTTTATGTGTTTGGCCTTGATACAAAGACTCCGGAGCAGTTTTTGTTTCTGAAAATTTGTTCTTTTGTTTATATCTTAAAAAATGGTTGATTTATAGCACTTTGAATTTTTAGCATGGCTAACATTTTGAAACGATCTTGTATTTGTCACGCGATAACACACGTATTCGCCTATTTCGATGTAAGAAGGCATGTGGATAGTATACATCAACATCTCGACCAAGTTCGCTGGACAGATTCATCAGCCATCTTGTTTCAAAATGGCGGCCATTAAATAAAATATATATATATTTATATTTAAAGTGAGGTGCAAAAAAATTAGAAATTGAAAAAGGTTTCTTTCTTAAGTATTTGACCTATATATGAGGATTCAGGAGCATTTTTTGTTTTTCTTTACCTTAAAAAATGTCTCAGATATAGCAGTTTCAATTTCTATTGTGGGTGACATTTTGAAAAATCTGATTTTTTGCATGCAACAGCACTCCTATATATTAACCGATTCCGATGTGAGTGAGCATGTGCACAGCAATTACTAAGGTCTCGACCAAGTTCACTGCTTAGCCTCATCCACCATGTTGTCTTAAAATGACAGGCACTTTAAGAAATTGCCGAATTTGGCAACCAAATATATGTTATTTTAAAGAAAAGCAGCTTGGATAAAGCTGACTAATTTCGCGAAATTCTCATTCATTATATTGATAAAAATTAGTATTGAATCTCCTATATTCGGTTTCCACTAAATTGAGCTTCGTGTGTTTGAATGATATAATTTGGCTTTTTTAAAATAAGGATTATGAAAGCTACCTCTTCCTCCCGGCACTGGCCGGAAGGACTTTTTGTAATACGAATCGTATGTTCTGTACCGTGTTCTTAAAATTATAATTAAGTTTGAATTCCAGATCCTAAAGTGTTTCACTTAAAATGCACGAAGTTTTATGGCTCAGATACTTTTAACCTCTTCAGATCTTAAGCTTAAATAACACTATACCACTAATACACAAGCACAAATACCCTATCACTTATATAAACGTTAAAACATGCATATAATTACTTAATTATTAATTGACCCAATTCCAAATTGTGAAAAAGCAGGAGTTTATATAATCTCATTCAGCACATAACATCAAAAAAGTTTATTCTATATTGATGTGACATCTCGAAAATTTAAAGGAAGGCTAAAAGAACACTTATCTGATATCAAATTTAACAAACCAAGTACATCTTTATCCTGATTGCATCAAAAAGAAAATGTTAAGATATAAACTTCGAAAAAGCTAAAATAATCATTTAAACATCTAACCCTTACTCTTCAACAATTCGTGAATACATTGAGATTTTACTTAGGAGTGATATACTTTCTTATAATATTCCCGCGATTTGGTTTGAAATTCTAGGTATTTCAAGAGCTTCTGAAAATATGCCTTGATCTTTTCACCCCTCTTCAAAAGCACTGGACTAGATGATTTATATGCTTCGCTTGCGTATGCGTAGTATTTTGTTTTGTTTTACGTATGTTTTCTTCTATTCCAGCCAGCCATCTTTACCATTTGAAAATGAACTCAAGTGCGTTCGAAAGATCTCAGGGTTATATTAACAAATATCTTTATATGTTTTTAGCACCTTTTAAGTAATATGCACATTTTAACGTTTATATTAATAACAAGGTGAAAATCCCTTCACGACACGAGCTTTAGTACAGTATTTTGTTTGTATTCTCTATCGTTGCTTTTGCACAAACAAAATGACACCATAGATCAGGGCTGCCCAACCCGGTGCTCGCGGGCGCCATGTCGCCCTTTGGAAGATTTCGTTTGCGCCCTTTCGAATATTTGCTGTTACTAACTCTTTTAAAATATAAAATACGTTTTAAAAAATTCTTAAAAGTTTTAAATCATTAATATTTGCATGCTTTTTATATTGTAGGCAGCGTCAAAGTTTTTGAGATCAGTCTCTTTAAGAGAAATATAATTCTAAATTTACTATACTTATATATTTTCTGTAATTTTTACATGGACATAACTATCCCTGTGAGATGCAAATGCATTGTTTAAGACGTATGTATGCCTTCCGAATTTTTCATGTTACTAGCTTTATTTAAAACTAAAAATCCTTTTAAAAATGTTTTATTTTGAACATTTACATATGTTTTTTTTTTTTTTTTAATTGTAGACAGTCTTGGGGTTTTGGCCCTTATCCTACAAATGTTTTTGAGGTAGGCCCTCTCAAGGAAATGTTATTCTAAATTTACTATGATTTACATTTTTTTCTGCAGTCTATTTTTACATGGGCATGACTATCTCTAAGACGTGTGTGTATGCGTGCGCGCGCCCATACGCCTCTCGAATGTTTCCTTTTACTAGCTTTTATTAAACCTAAAAAGTCATTTGAAAAATATTTTATTTTTAACACTTGCATGCTTTTCTGTTGTAGGTATCATTAAGGTTTTGATCCCTTATCCTACAAATGTTTTTGAGATAATCTCCTCTCAGTGAAAGAAATTCTACATTTGTAGTTTATTTTTACATGGGTATAGGTATTGCTGTATGCGCATTGCAGAAGACGTATGTGTCGATAATTCTGCCGACTTAAGATAGCATTGTATGTTTCCAGTCATGTGAATAATGTCACACTTCACCGCTTGCTAACAGCTTAAGTGGGACCATGGTAACTGAAGGTTGGACAGGTCTGCCGTAGATGACCGAAAACAACAATTTTTCTGAAATTGATACTTTAGGGGACAGATAATTTAGGTTCACAAGTAGGGATCTAAAACTACCAGCCCCCTCAAAATATCAATTAAATAACAATAACCTAAATTAAAGCAATAACAAATTGGAGGCCTTTAAACAATTTATGATCTACAAATCCTGAATTATTTTTATTGTAGAATGTTGATTTTAAATAATTATGAAAATTTCTTGATTTCTTGGCCATACTGTCAGGTAAGCATTTTCTAAACTCAGATAAAAAATAACGTATTTTTATGAGAAAATAAGCATCGACACTTCCATTTAATGGTTTTGTTCAAAAGCCAAAAACATTTGGGTATATATGTATATAAAGTAAAAATGTGAAAAAATCAACAGTTTATTTTTTATGAGGAAATGAATAGAGGTCCACATATAACCTAATGTACCTCAGGTCTGAAGAGGTTAAGGGCATTTTTTGTTAAAGTAAATATCATTTGTTAAAGCGAGAAAAGATAGAAGAAAGCAGTAAGTACAGGGTGATTATAATTAAAGTTTAAGTTTCAAAACGCTCTAAAAAACGAACCTCTGTTTAGAATCACATCAAAATTGAACTGCGTACTATTCAAGAAGGGGGAAAGAACATGAACCAAAAAAAAGTTCCCAATTTTAGTGACAGATGGCGCTGTAAGCGTCAGAAGATGTAAATTAAAATACCTGGCATGCGCACGGCCATTTCAGGAGTTATAAAAGCGTTGGGTAAACGGCATTTCCTCATTTCCCATCTCAGACGTTTGCCATGAGTGTCTCAATGAAGGACCGCGCTCCGCTTGTAAAGCTTTATTACAAGAACGGTGATTCTGCACCAGTAACTCTGCAGAAGTTCAGGGCCCTCAAGGGTATGAAAAAAAGCGTTGGACCGATGACTGTCATAGGTCTGGTGAAAATTATGAAAAAATTCGAAAAAACAGGTTCGTTTGATGTGCTGTCTGGTAGAGGAAGGAAAAAAATGTTATTCGGCGGTAGTTGAAGAAGTGGCCACAGCAGTTCAGAAGGAGTCGAGCTGTGGTGTGCAACCATGCAGTGCACTGAGAATTTATCGTGTAACTTACACATTAGTCGTTGTTTTACGATTTGTCATTTGTAGTAGAAATTCTGATGCTTACAGCGCCATCTGTCGCTAAAATTTGGAACTATTTTTTTGTTCATGTTCTTTCCCCCTTCTTCAATAATACGCCGTTCAATTTTGACGTCATTCTAATCAGTGGTTCGTTTTTTAGAGCATTTTGAAACTTAAACTTTAATTATAATCACTTTGTACTATAAAACAGGAATTCTGCTTTTTTTTCAGAATTTAGTGTAATCCCTGATAAAAAAAATATATATATATATGTTTGTAAATATAGATAGTACGAAACATATTTCAGTTTTAATATTTAAAACACACGCTTTTATGTAATACAAAATGACATTATAAAATGTAGTTCAAACTATAATTATTGAACGTCATATTCACCTTGATTAACATATAAATATTTCTCGCTAGATATTTCTAGCGATTTTGAAGGATAATTATTTTCCCCTCCCCTCCTCCCTTCCTTTGAAATAGACTAGTCCACTGATACTTAAGGTAGGAATTTCCACGAACTTTCACTCCTTTGATTTCCCCCTGAAGACGACTGTTATAATGCAATTGAAAGCGCTTGGGATTGTAACATCTTTGACGGTTTTTATGCTGTAGAAACCTTTTTTTTGTATATTTTAGCACCTTTTAACTAATATTTTATCAGAATTGTAATATCGTATATTTATATACAAACTGACGTCATTCGCATCCGCTGAAGAATTCCACATTTACGATCTAGTTTTAAACAACATCTACAGAAAAGTATACATAGGACGTCACTATTGCAGAAATTTATGCACACAAATTCACAAAAAAGCGATGTCGTCATTCAAGAAACTCGAAATCAAATCGGCTATCTAATGATTGACATGCCTTCATTTATTTGTAAAATTAATATAGATACTTAAAATTAGTTTATGATAGCTCAATGTTTTATCAGAAATCATTCATTTATATATTTTTTTCAAAATAGCACGAATTTTCATTACCTTTTTTTTTCAGTTATTATGGGAAAATGGCTACAAAAATATATAATAATCTACTATTTTCGAACTATTTTTCTCTTACTTTCTACAGAAATGGAGTACTTCGGTTGCCAAAATTAAACAATTGGCTGCGTTAAAAACCACAAAAAAATTAATATCTCAAAAATAAATTGAGATGCAATTTTCAAACAAATTGCATTTGAAAGTACTTTTTCCTCCTATACGTTGGTATAAATATCGAAAATGTGCGATGCTTAGAAGTTAAAAAAATTACAGTAAAGATTATTTGTATTTAACCGTACAATGATACATCTGCTTTGTTTTACAGCTGGCTTATACACTATATGGCCATTAATGACCGGATACTTTCAATTTTTGACAATTTATTGAATATTTTGAAATATAACTGTCAGATTCTTTTGGAATTCCAGGATAAAAAAAAAACAGGTTTGACCTCATATTTATCAACGTCCATTTCATAAGGAGGACAATTAGGCGGCCAACAAAAAATCAAAGAAAGAAATTATACTAGGGATCACCCTGTAAATTAAAATACATGAAATGATCTATCGCTGCAGAATACAAATGTGTGGATACTGTACCGCATGTTTACTGATTTTTGTAAGAATAACACGTATACTCTTGGAGATATAGCGATTTATTTTAAATAAAAAAATTCATGCATGTTTTTAGCTTATATCACGCAGAGTTTTCAACCAAATTTAACGTCAGGTTCAGAAAAATTGGCAAAATGTAGTTGAAACAATATAGTGTAATTGGAATATAAATATGTTTAATATTTTATGAAATATGAGTTGAATATTTATATAACTCGAACGATAGCAAAGACTTATATTTTCGGACAACTCTATGGAGCAACTCATAAGAAAAAATCCAGTCAAATATTGCGAAAATTCAGACAGATATCGTCGATAGAGTGAGCTGATTTTTAGTTTCTCCCTAAATGCAGCTGAATGATAAGGGATTTTCCACAAATTGCCAATTTAAATTTTCATTTTCATTTTTTATTGATGCTTTAGTTCTTCCTGGATAACCACCAGAACGAGCCTATCCCATGATAAGAAGAAGTATCAAAGTCGAAGCATTTGTTCCGAATCTACTCATTTATAATCTACTAACGTTTTTCTGAAAGTCAGTTAATAAAAAATGACAATTTGTGGAAAATCCTTTAGTATTCAGCTACTTTTAGAAAGAAACTAAAAATCAGCTCACTCTTTCGATGGTATATTTCTGAATTTTCCCGATATTTGACTGGATTTTTTTACGCGTTGCTTCATAGAGTTGACTATTAAATTCTGTAAAAAAAATCTTTGTTACCGTTCGCACATGCGCAGATAAAAATTATTTCGTACAAATGCTCATATTTCATAAAATATTTAATATATTTATGTTCCATTTTCAATATATTGTTTCTACTACATTTTATCATTTTTTCTGAAACTGTTGTTAACTTTGGTTGAAAATCCTGCATGATATAAGCTAAAAACATGCATGAATTTTTTGAACTTGAAAAAATCGCCATATCTCCATGAATATACGTGCTATTGTTACAAAAATCAGCAAACTTGTTATACTGTATAAACATATTCGTATTCTGCAGCGATAGATCATTTCGTGTATTTTTATGTACAGGGTGATCCCAAACATTATTATTTTTCTTTTATTTTTTGTTGGCCCCCTAATTGTCCTCCTTATCAAATCGACGTTGATAAGTTTGAGACAAAATATATTCTTTATAGTCCTGAAATTCCAGAAGAATCTGACAAGTATATTTCTAAATATTCGACAAAATGTCTAAAATTGAAAGTGTCCGTTCAATAATGGCCATATCGTATATAACGTAACGTTATTTTTTAGAGACGGCATTTTAATTACTGGCCGAAAGAAATAGCATATCGGGGGCTAAAAAGAATTTCAGTTTAGATGAAAGTATTCTACAAATAGCTTGGTCTCCGCAAAGGTCTTCTTAACAAATTTTTTCTAATTCACATTTCCCGTATCCTTTAAGGTCGTTTTCAGCTGTACGTAGCATTCTTACTTAAGATAGTGTTAAAAAGTTTCTTCATTATGTCAGATTTTATATTATCTGACTTTTATACAGTGTTATTGAACAAACTTAAATAGATAATAGTGCACAGCAAAACAAACAATTTTTTTTGTAAAAATCCAGGTTATTAATTGATTTTTACTTTACGAATACAGAAGGTTACGTGAGGCAACCGGGACATGATTTTACAATGTGACTCTGGAGATTCTGGCAATTAAGCTTCCAAAAGCTAATGTTCGTTTGAATTAAAGTTTGAATCTTTGTAAATGTGTTCAGTTAGGTTCACTCTATCAGACAGAAATATTCAAAATTACATTTAAATATCTAAAAAAAAAAAAAAAAAAAACACGTGTTTCATCTTTGTTTCTGCATGGGTCCAGTTGCCTCATAAAAATGGGGCAACTGGCCCAGGTAGGTCTGTGTTTCAGAAGAGCTTGTTTTGTTTTCATATGGGGTATCAAGTACTGTTTGAAAAAGTGTAAATAACTTTAAAAAAATTAAACCAGGCAGACCATGTAAATTATATATCAACTAAAGAGCGTTGTAAGAGAAGCTTTTGCTGTCAAGGTCTCTAAAAAAAAGCACCAAATGTGGCATTATTATATTTATTTATACAAAAAACATAAGAATTAAGTAAGAACTTATGTACTTTAGTATAGGTAAAAAGTATAAAATTTACATGGGTATTTTAGGGAAAAAAATAAACAATATAATTCTATGAAAAAACGGGTACGTAAGTATTTAAGTATCTCATTTTCTTTTTTGTTTACCTCAGTGAAAGTTCGATAAATCCAAAAAATCAGTAGTGAACGTATCGAAGTTTTTATATCGAATAGAGCTATTTTTTATTGGTTTCGATAATTTTATAATAATGTCACTTTGTCTTATGTACACCTCTTCATCTGTATCTTAAAATTTCGAGATTTGACTATCTCACTTAAGAAATTTGGTTTGATACCCGCCAACATGCTTTTTAAAAATGTTATTATGTAATTTTAATAAGGCATTATATTTTTTTTTATTGCAAGCAGAAAAAATGAAGAAATTAATTTCCCGTAGTAAGAGAAACTCCAAAATATTATCCATAACTGTTGGGGTAACTATATACTACATGGTCCAGTTACCCCAATCTTGAAAAATTTGTCGGCGTATAAAATGGAGATATGAAGGAGCGAAGTAGACATAAATGACGTCAATTGAAGCTATTCCTGCCTATCTCCTGCGTGCGCTATATTTAGTCACGTCTTCCAGTTGAGAAAGACGATTGAACAGCTATCGCTCAAAATCAAACATGGCGGACGCAGGAGAGGGTGAAAGAGCTTGTTTTTCGTATTCAGCGCTTTCCACAGTGAAGACTGAAATGTCTACACCTCTCCTTCACAGCTCAATGGAGTATAAGCGATAAATATTGCGAATGTGTAATCCAGCAGACTTGGCACAGAGGTAGCGTCTCCTGCTTCCAAAAAAGGAGAAAAGAAAAATTGAATCTTTTTCCTTCATTACTGCACATGTAAGTTTGAGACAAAAAATTAAGGCTAATTCAAGTGAACATTTATTCATAAAGAACTTGCTTGCAATTGTGGAAAGCAGTCGTGTTCCTGTTTTTTATTTATTTTTTGAACAACGATTGGCGTATTTTAGTAAAAGTGGCTTGGCACAAAAATGTGTTTTTTGTATCAACCCCATTTAATGTAATCGACATTGTTGCTATTAGACAGTCTGATTTAACAAAAGAGTGGTATCATGCTCAGATTTAAAGTGTTTGTCCAAGGTATTGTAACCCACATTCCAGAATTTCGCAATACTCGTTTCTAGAAGTTTTATTAAACGAGTGAGACAAATCAACAAACATTAACTTGACGATAATGGCAGATTCGTTATGTCCATAATCCTCTCCACCAGTTAAATTTTATTGCTCGTATGTTGCCAGTTTCTTATTCATAAAGGCACTCTAGTTACTCGCCACTCAAGATTTTGTCCAAATTTATTTCAACAAAATAAAATTTTATTTATCGTATGTCACCTCTCTCCCACTTATAAAAGCGATCTATTGCTCATCCCTCAGGTTTGGTTTGAAACGCAGTAGACAGACATACACTAAAACATCTGATGTGTCCTTGTAAAAACCCAATGCAAGATATGATCAATGCTTGTAGCTTAAAACCTTCGCTGGTGCACTAGAATGGTAGTGTACCAGTTACATTCAAATCCGTATAGAAGCTGGTGTAAAAATTGAGGACATACATACATACAGACAGACATATATGAAACATTGTATAAAATTCTTGTCGAACTAGTGAAAGATTGTAGCTGGATGCATTAAATTCATGGAATACTGGCGGCTAATGAAAGGTTGTATTATTTTGGCAGCCGACAAATCCAGTCAACTTAGATGGATTTGTTAGTAATAGCTCAGGTCGGCTAACTCCAATCGAGACACATGTATTCGTTTTGCAGTGGTATTATTAATCCGATGGTCAGGGCGTAAGTGTAGCAAGGCAATGGATTTAGCAATCTGGTAGTTTCTCCATAAAAAACAGAGCCAATTGTCGTTCTAAGGTGTTTATTCATCAAAACATGAAAACGTAAAAATAAGTCCCACAATATGAGAAACTTTGTAAAGCCTTCAGGCTGGGGCATGAATAGCTACATTCTGCTACAAGATCTTAAAAGCAAATTTACACTTCTGCAAGACTGTTAGACATTGGATAACATAGTTTGAAGCACTTGAACAAGACAAAAATCTAAGCTACAAAGTCATTGCATCTGTTTTTTGTTAGAAGTTGCGGAGGGTGACATATCTCGACGTAGTACAGAAACGAACCAATCGTTGAAAGGCGCAATTCGAAAAAAGGAACAACTGTACTAATGGCGTGAGAGAAGGAGTGGCTTAGGAGAATGAATTCCATACCTGGTAAAGTAGGGATTTCGAGATAAAAAGTCTAACGTCTAAACGGCGCGGGAAAACTAGGTTCGTGGAATTAAGATTAGAAATAAAATAGCAAAATGGCTTTAAAAACATTCGAAATGAAAACTAGCTTCTTGCAGAATATTATACCTTCGGTAGCTGATAAAAATTTATGAAGGGATTAAAAGTTTTAGGTTAAGATTTTAAATAAGGTACTTACTAATATACGCGTTTTAATTTAAAGGAAATTAGATAGGAATAAATCTTAAATATTATTAATAACTAGGGAAATAATGAATATGTCGGAAAATTAGAATAATTTAAGTTAATATTGCAAAGTAAATTTTTTATATTACATATATAACAACCAAAAATAGAAGGATCTTTTTTTGAAGTCGCTTAAAAAGAATAAAATCCAAATCACTGTTACGTACTAACGTGTTAAATTCAAATTTTTAGTAATATCATTCTTTTTAGGTCGTTATGGATATTATGGAAACCTCACAACTCTAATAATCATTTACAAAGGAGATAAAATACCATTTCAACAAAGATTCTGAAATGAATACTAAAAGAGGAATATGTAGAAAGGTTTTCAATATATAATGATTTTAAGATAATTTTGAATTTATTAAATTTTACTTCGGTTAAACAATCATTAAACTATGCAGTTTCACGACGCTAGAAAGTTTATTGCATTATAACGGAATGATTGAATTCAAATACAGCATTTGAACAAAACTTAAAAATATTTTAAATAAAATTAATTTCCTTATCTATAAGTTGCAATGTATTTGATAATTGTTTGTATTCATTAGAAAAATGATAAAACAAATATATGACTATTTCATCTATTATTTATACAACAAAATCTATATTAAATTATTTTAAAATAGTATAACACTTTTCTAAAGTTAAAAGAGAAGAAAAGGACAATCTTAATATTTTACAATAATCAAGTTTCTATAAGGTATTCTGAGTTTTAAACAATATTAACTTTTTATGTCTATCACTTTATCTATTAAAAATATCTAAAAATCCAAAGTATTCTTTAAAAAATCCGTGCAGTTTTAACTTTAACCTTTTAATAGAAAAAAACTTAACCAAGCGTTTTAAAATACATAAATTAAACATCAGTTATCTAAAATTATGAAATAAAAATTACATTTTCCAAGAATTTATTAACACAAAAGTTTCTTTGGATTTTCAATTCCTTTTTTTTTTTTTTTTTTCTTTTTTTTTCTGCTGAATTCTGGCAGAACTTTCATAGGACATGATTCTCCCGCTTATTCCATCATCGATTATAAAAATATATTAGTAATTAGTTTTATTTATTTTTTGTATTTCTTGCTACCTAAATTATGGTAGAAGTTACATGAAGTAATAAATGACTTTATGAAAAATTTGTAGCTGAAAGTTTTCTTATCATTAATCACTTTTATAAGTCAAAATATATAAAATTTAAAATTATAGTGTTTTATCTTTCACTTTCGAGTCAATCCAACTTTTAAAGAAGAAAGGAGTTTATTTTTTTTTTTAACTTAATCATATACATCTTCACCAAAATTTATCAAAAAGAAAACCAAAGCTTCTGAAATTACTTAAATTATACAAAATTATAAAAAAATATAATATTGCAAGAACTTTTCAAGTTTCGTGGCACCCCTTTCCTCATGTTTGGTAAATCTTTTTCCTTTTCTGTATTTAAGAAAAGTTTTTCTAAACCATGATTGCTGCATATTGCATCCTCATTTATTAATATATTTTTGCAATTAGTTTCACTTATTTCTGTAACTCTTTCTGTTTTTAAAAGAAAAATAGCATGAAGTAATAAATGATTATAACAAAAATTTTGTGACTAAAATTTTCTTAAAATTTACTTATTTCTCTAAATATTACAAATAAAACTTCAAACAATACCAAAAATATAAAGCATTTTTCTGTTTAAATGTTGGTGACTCTAAATAAATAAATATAAATCTCAACCAGACCGAGTCTTTCATTATGATTCAGAACTTTCTAAAATAATTTAAAATACATAGTGACAGTTTAGAAAGCAAATTTTAAGCTAAAATTACATATCTTAAGAAACAATTAAACGTATGTACTTTTTTCATAACATTTAATTTTTTCTTAATCTTGAAACATTGAATTTTTGAAAAGTGTTATGGAATCTTATTAAAATTAGTAATATATTTCATTTTAAAAATTGATATCCTAATTCAAAAGGAGAAAAAAACTACAAATATTTCGCAATTCACTTGTTCTTTCGTTTAATATTCACGACATTATAGAGGGAAACGCGATATCTATTATTTCAAAACATCACTCATTCTGTATATACCTGCAGCATCTAGTGTTTGTTATAAGTGATAGCTGAGTACAGCTATTCAATTGATCAAGCGAAAAATTTTAAGACCACGTTTCTCTTTGCCATATTCCAATAAAAAATATTTCTTTTCTGAGGCTCTTCCACGTTATTTGAAAACTAGCCGGAGTTCGACTATTTAGTCTAGACGGTCGTTTTGGGGGTATTTAATAATGGTTTAATATTGATAACAAAATACAGAATTTTTAAACTGATAATAATTATAAATTTTCAATAGAGCGGAAATTCTGAAAAAAAAAGATTTATCAATGAATCAGATGCATGTAAGATCATGTCGAGTCCCAAGACATAAATATGCCTGCAAGTTTTTTTACTTAGTATCTATCACATGAATAGTATCGGATGATGGATCAGTAAGAAACATCAAAATATGCGATTATAAAAATGTCTTGCAAAAGTCTTAACATGGAGTGTGACGCGTTATCTAACGGTAAAAATTGAAACTAATATCAACAAAAGTCACTGCTTCCGAATATTGCAATTTTAACTGCTTTGATCAATCTTTTGAGAAAAAGTAGATGAAAATTTCATTTTCCAATAAGATCTTCGGGAAATAGTATACATATAGTATAGGAAATTGTTACCCATTGCATAGATAACACGCAGTTAGAACCGAGAAAATATATCTAACTCTTGAAATATTGCCTAGAATGCAATGTATATCAACTTAATATGTAAACAAAAATAAAGACAATCAGTTGAAGATTCAGGTTAGGAACTGTCATTCTAAATGCAACAAAATGCGTTAATTATAGGTTTGTAACTAAATATTAACGTTGAAAGGATACTTTTTTCCAACTAATTTTTAATTACTTAGTTTTAAAATTGAGACGCCGCATACGTTTACGATAAGAAGTCGAAAAATAGTTTTTTTCCTTTTTGCAAAAATCTGTCTAAAAATAGATGTTTTTTGTAAGAGAGTCATCACTTCATCATTTGGTGACGCACGATTTAGATAGTGCAGATGACGCTATCGCAACGCATATGGAGTGCAAGTATTTTCAGCAATCGTGTTTGTCGAAGGAAGTGGGATACTGTGCAGTATAAATGAAAGAACCTGTGCAATGTCGTGTACCCAAATGCACAATTGGCTCGTAGAAGTACATGGTCAAGGTCTTCTTTTGACGCAAATGATGATGGGCGTTCAGTGTGAGATGCTACAGTGTGCTGCACACAGCGAGACCCGGGGGACAATTTTCAATTTTTTTCAATTTCGGCGTTGCAAAAGTTTCTCAGTCAGAGGAAGTCATTTAAGCTGCTATCATATTCACCAACTTTTCGAGCAAGTTTTCAGCCTACTCTTGATTTCAGCCGATTTTCTCGGAGAAATCGTCTCAAAACCCAGTGTGATAGCAATCAGCAATATCCCCAACTTTTTATACACAGCTCAAAGAAATCTCCGCTAGCCACGACTTTTCAACCAACTTCCAACATTTCAGTCGATCAGAGATAGGCGGTTTTCAACGTCATTCATTTTCCAACTACCAAGATGGACGACGCTGCGATTAAGCTGAAATGGAATGATGACCAAGAAAGTTTTAATGTAACCCGTAAAAGAAAAACCATATATATGGGTCATAAAACACAGCTTGTATATAAATAGAACTTTGAAAAGGTGTCCAAATTACGAAATAGTTGAAAAACTGATCGTAAAGTTTCCGGAAAGTTTATTTGCGCCAACGAAGGAGCGATAAATAGTAATAACTGGTAACAGTAGTAACGATTTTTCTTCCAACTTTAGCAACGATAGTTGCAACCTTTTTTCACTTTGTACGCGGAAAAGTTGGAGGAAAAGCCGACTGAAAAGTTGGTTGCTCAAAAAATTGGTGAATCTGATAGTAGCTTTAGACACCAATGAAGAAATGAATCCGTAAAGTCTTTTTTTCCGAATACAGGACGCACATTTTTTTCAACATGAGTTATAAAACTTTGCTAAGCGTTATGGCAAATGCATCAATGTCCTTCTTGATTGTGTAGACACATAAAGTAAATCTTCTTTATGTCTTCAGGCTATTATTTGTTTTTGATAAAAACAAACCGATATCAAACTAGAGAAACTTATTTTTGGACTCTCCTCCCTAGTTTAAAATTGTATGGTACATATATAAAGATTCTACTTTATCTACAAGCATTCGAGCAATGGGTTTTTTAAGATACAGTAGTACCTTGTGAGACGGCGAATAAGAAAAAACAAGAACGAAAAATATGCATCGAGGTATAGATTATGAAATACTTTCTATTAATATTGGAATATTGTTAAAAAGGTTTATTTTTGTTTATGCAATAAAATGAAATAGCTAAATAAATATAAAACTATACAACGTAGTAAACATTCATTTTCAGCAATATTGCTGTCTATAGCCGTTAATGTGCATGAAATATTTAGTGCAGTCCTATATATAATCTATCATTTCGTAGTAGAATAAAAATTAGTTAAGTTTTAAAATGCTCACAGTTGAACACGCACATCCAGCAGTTATGGCTTATATTCAGTTTTGTAACAAAATTCTTTTCAGTGTCACGGTAAAAAAACGGTAAATTCTACGTACTCAGTAATCTAAAGAAAACATTCTGTAGTACATATCAGTAACGTATATAAATTTAATTCATGTAGAGTAACATCATTAAAAGACATTGCAAACTATTTTCCCCATAGACAATAATGTAACAGAGTACTTTGATTGCACCTGTAAACAAACTATAATTTCTATTTATTCTATATTCTATAGGAAATATGTTCTCATCTACGTCAGTGATGCATATAATTTATTTTTGTTTGAAATAGTGTAACATCATTCAAATTCACTGACAACGATTTTTTCCATTGACCATAACGGAATGGGATACTTTTGAGTGTCACTATAAATTAACCGCAAATGGTACACAGTTAATTTTCAATACCGGATATTCCATGGTAAATCTCATAACATATATTAATTACATGGCAATTCGAGTATATATTTAAGCATATTAGAGCACGATCAGACAGACGACCGGACAAACCAAATTCATAAACACTTTTCAACTATGTTAAAAAGTGTTTTAAAAAACAGAAAGAGAATTCAAATTGAATTATTCTGTGAATTGAGCTGAATATGAAAACAGAGTAAAAAGATATCTGATTTAGAATACGAAAGAAAATCCATAAAAAGGCTAACAGTATTCTCAGCAAAGTTTAAAAAAATGCTGAAGCATTCGCCACGATCAAATAAGTGATCCAAATTATGTAAGTGCATTATAATTGAAGAGCTAAGTGGAAGAACATGTTAAGTAGCAAAAATTACATTTGAAGAGATTTGAGTGAAAGTTTTTGCTGCAAATTTTAATGATTTATTTTTTATTTGATACCACGTGTTTAAAAATTTTAACATTTATGGTACTAAATTCTCTCAGAAAAACTTATTCATATTTAATTTTCAAATATTACAAATTATTAATATTATTGACATTATTAAATATTAAAATATTAAATATTAATAAATAATGTCTTAAATCTTCAAGACTAAATGGAATCTTAGTATTTTAGCTTCACCATGTGATAGGATACATCATAACGCTTTTACCCAGAGAATATTTTTTTTTTTTTTTTTGAAAATGTGGCATAATATGTTCATCCACTCATCTCTTCAATTATAAATGCTTCCGAAGAGCTGGTAAATACAAGTAATATTTAAAATTAAAGAATTTTATGGGGAAAAAAGAAACAATTAGTCAATTTATAATTGTTCTCTTTTTTGATTAAAGGAAAAATTCTAATGAAGAATCGGTAAAAGAAAATGATGACCGTGTTGTCCTTGATCCATCCTCATCGAGCAACTAAAATAAGCTTCATTAAATCATACAGAGAATTTCAAGCTTTCTGTGTCTTCTGTTGATACAGGTTAAACATACTTTAATATTTTTATCCATTTAGCTATAAACTTCTTCTTATACATAGCTTGATAATTTACATTTTATTTATTATTTCTGACTTAAAAAGTTTTCGGGCAATCATGTATTTATCAATTCCTAACTTTATCGTAGGTAGGAAAGTGTGATGTGAAATCACATATAGTTTTAAATTGTCTCCTTTTAGTGTATTAACCCTTTGCGGTCATATGTCTGAGGCACTCGCACAATTTTTTAACTTTCAGGAATAAAAATCTGATGAAATTAAACTTACTAAAATAACATTTTAAACTTATAGACGAATGCCTTAATGATTCAAAATAAAGAAAAAATGGTCAGCAGCGAAAAGTGTTTTATTTAACTGAGGTTTAAGTTAAACTTACGAGTTTAATTTTCCTTACCATTTTACCACTATAACTTTTTATTTTTTTCTAAATTTTTACTTATAATGATCCAGCAAAGAAAGAAACAGTGGGCCATCAGCTGGAAAAAAGATGGCAGCCAGCAGTGCCATCAGCGGTAAAGTGCAAGGGTGCCATTACTTAAACCTGTCGAAAAGTGTCCGAGCCGAATGCATCTGGCCCATCAGTGATGGCCAACAGCAGGCCAGCATTGGTATGCCATCACATTACTTCAATCCGGCACTTTTCCTGCCGTGCTAGCACCTATCCCACTGCTATTCCTTTGCTGGCCCATCACTTTCCCTTACAAAAATTTCTTATAGAATTCTATAAAAAAACAAAGTATTATGTAATTATGGCTCTTTTTTCTATAAGCTAGTTTCACCAAGAGCTATAGAAATATCTGTAGAAGCGTCTATAATAGAAATGCCTATAGAAATATTTGAACTGCATGTGGTCACCCTCCCAAGTACTGACCGCGTTCGATGCTGCTCGGTTTTCGTGATCGGATGGTTGGTTGTATTTGTGACGGCCAATTATCTGCACGAGGGATATAGGCCCAGGGGGGGGGGGAGTGCCCTTCGTAAGGGTCTTTCTAAGGGAACCTATCCCGTATTAACGCTTGGAAATCCAAGGTTCGAAGAAAACCACGAAAACTCCGAACGATTAGGCCGACGGGCGCGATTGGGATCGAACCCAGCACTTCCCGTCTACCAGCTTCGGTTGGTTGTGTTTATGTCGGCCAATTATCAGCACGTGGGATATAGGCCCTAAGGGGGGGGTGCCTTCCGTGGAGGTCTTTCTAAGGGAACCTAACCCGTATTAACGCTTGGTGAACCAAGGTTCGAAGAAAACCACGAAAACTCCGAACGATTAGGCCGACGGGCGCGATTGGGATCGAACCCAGCACCTCCCGTCTACCAGCTTCGAGAGCAGAACCTCTCAGCCACTGGTGGGTCCGTGATCGGACGGAAAGAAGTGTTTTTAGCGTACGCTACGTCTGCTCGTAGTTTTCAACCTCTCATTATACTATTTCAAGTTTGTTTCTTTTGTAATTTACGTTCCCAATCATTAAACTGGTATAGAAATTATTCTATTGTATAGAAATCCTATGTATTTTATACGCTTTTTTTTATTATTGATTCTGAACTGCGTAAATTATGAAAACCGAAATCCTTTTTAACCTAGTATAACCAGATTTAAGGAGAAAAAAAAAGTGTGTTGAAATAAAGAATTTATTTATTTATTCATTTACTTATTTATTTTGTTGGTGGCAGTGGTGCTATATTTTTTACAGTTTCAAAAATCTTAGCTTCACAGCTTAAATTGTGTTAAGATATTCATTTCAGATTTGTGTTCAAATACTCAATGTCTTCGATATTTGCAGCGCCACCTAGCGTAAGGGTTCCCAGCAGTAATACTGCAAAAGTTCGCGCACTTCCATGTAGTGGTGGGCCAGCGCATGAGATAGAATGTATGCCCACCAGAATTTTATCTAATCCAACAGCAAAGTTGACACGAGCTATCCAGCAGCGGCCATGCAGTGGTAGGCCATCAGCCTGCACTTCTCCATCATTGCCAGCACCTATCTTGCAGCTGGCCAGCAATTTCCTCTTTGCTGGGGAATTTGCATAGTACCCACAGGAACATTCAAATAAGAAATAATAACAATTTAGTATTTTTAATACAAAATTTTGGTATAACCTTGTCTTAAAGAGGTGTTAAAGAAGGGACGGTAAGGAAAATTACCACCTATTTTTAGGCAAATCATGCACAATGTTCATTGATTTTTAGAAACATTTACATTGGATTAAATTAAAAAAAAAATTATTTACCTCGAAAAGTGCAAGAATAAACCTTGGGGACGTTAAGTCTACCAATAAAGCCACGATACTTGAAATTGATATTTAAATGCGGATTTAAATTCTACAATAAATTGCCTGTCAAAGAATTTTAGTCATCCTTTCTCTAGCATACTTCTGCAAGAGAAAAAAATCTGGAAAAGAATTTCTGTGGCTGCATCTGAAGTGATTTTCTGTATAATTTCAGCATGAGAGACGGTAAGGAATCTAAAACCCAGGGACAGAGTTAAAAAAATAATAACAACCGTAAAATTGTCTGCAGGTTAATTTTTTTGCTATATATTTATATAAAGCAATAGTCCCAATTCCGAAAAAAAAAATACATCGAATTACTTTTATTGAAACAATTTTATACAAACAGCCCAAACTTAAAAATCAGCATCAGGGATACGGGACGGTATAGGAATTTCGTGGTATATTTGGATCCCCGACATCGTCCAAAACTTATTTATGTCATTAATATTGTTATGCTGTCATGCAATGGGATATTTTACATTATAAGAAATTAAAAAATCCTAAAAATATATACTAAAATAAAAATTATTATTCAGGGACTTAACAGTCAAAAGTTTGTGAGAATGCCTCATCTACTCTCAGCCATGATAGCTTTTTCAACGTTCCAGTCGTATGCATGGCTGCTCTCAGCGACCTCAGCAAAGAACCATACTGATCTAATATTATATTAAGTCGACAAGCTACGGAGATACGTAGAATTCAAAATAATATTTTACAAATTATGTTTAAGTGTAATTAGGTATTTTCGCTTCCTAAAATATTGTTTAAATAATACTCTTAAATGGTAAAAAGAAAGTTACCAAAAGAAGTGTACCGTGAAATTGAAAGTTAGTTTAGAAAAGGTAAAATATAAGATGAGTAAATACTGTAATAAGAGTGAAGATTGTTCTGCATGTTCAAACAAAAAAATTAAGGGCTGCCTATTGGAGACTGCTTTCAAAGGTACCGTACGATGGTACAATAAAGTGTAATTTTTACATAAAATTAAAACATATGTGTTACATATATCAAACGGTTAAAAAAGAATTAATAAATTTTATTTTTCCTTCATAATATTGCATATAATGTGTTATTGTTCGTTCAACGAAAATTATTCCGACCAGCATGACACCTATGTATAAACTTAGTATGACCCCAAAGGGTTAATCATCCAACAAAATTTGACTTCATTCTTGCCATTATATGGCGCTGTAGAAAACGCTGAATACTTGTTCGTTTAATTGTGGTCACCTTGTATAAGACCTTGTATCTTGTCATTATATCACCAATGTTATTTTGGGTCAATTTGATATGCATAATTGTTATTATTAGGTAACTTTCATTAGTGAAAGCAAGGTAAGTTCAATAAAGTACGTGATTTTTTTTCTTTAAATGTTTATTTATATATTTCTAGATCAATTAATGTTATAATATTTTGGAATGGTTTGGTTTGGTTTGTGTTTATGACGACCAATTATCAACACGTGGGATATAGGCCCTGGGGGGGATGCCCTTCGTGGGTGTCTTTCTAAGGGAACCTAACCCGTATTTACGCATGGGAATCCACGGTTTCGAATAAAACCACGAAAACTCCGAAACGGTTAGGCCGACCGCCGCGATTGGGTTCGAGCCCAGCACATCCCGTCTTCCAGCTTCGAGAGCAGAACCTCTCAGCCACTGGTGGGGCATTTTGGAATGGAACATACTTGGATAGAAACGAGAAACAATTACGTCTGACGTTGGGTTGGGTAGAAAATAGTGATTGCTTCGCAATACCGAACGGAATCTTGAAGCGATTACCCGGGTGGGTTGGTGAGTGTAGCGAGCAGGGAGGGCGGAGCCCCCTACTTGATAAAAAACAATAAAAGTTGCAACTCCCTCTTTATGAGTACATTATAATTTCCCTTTTAAGCAATGGTCTGTTGTTATTTCATATTGCAAAGCAGTCTATTCTAATTAATTTGATGACTTAATGCAGTCTCGCGGGGTTATTAAAATTCTTGTTTAGCGTATGTTTGGCTGACCTTCAATTTCACTAATTTGTGGAGTTTATAATTAAATTCAAAAATATCCATAATTTTTTATCAACGGTTATCGAATGATTCATGTTGTCTCGCCAATTCATTTAGCCAAAAAATCAAAAGGAGAAATTGTGGAGTATGATTTTAATTCATTTCTTCTCTAACCGCCTGCCTGCAACCACGTAGGCTTGTGTTCTTTATACGAAGATTAAGTTCGTATTCGCCATTAACTCACCTTTCGAATGCTCACATGAAATTCACGATTAATCTGATTGGACGGATAGCGGCCGAAGTCCAATCAGATAAATGATGAATACCATTTGAGGGTTCGACTGAGCCTTTCTAGGTTGAGTAGACGGTGAATACGAGCATAAGACACCACCAACATTTCTATCTCCACCTTCCATTTCATTTTTTTAATCAATGTATTTTGAAAAGGCTAACAAGACTGTGTATTTAATCTATCATGCTTTCAGAGACTTATTATTATTACTTTTAAACAGATAGATCCTGGTTTCTGCGATATATTACGAATTCCACATAACATTTTCATATATCATCTCTTCTTAATATTTTCGTTATAAGAAGCACCTTTAATATAATAATAATAACGGAATATTGTAAAATTATAATATAATATAGTATTGAAAAATATCAGTCAATGTAAAAGCAAATATTATTCCATTCACTTCATACGTATAACAAAGAAAAATCAATTTACTTTCTTCAGTAATACCTTACAAAACAACTCTAATTTAATTTCCTTTTCAATGCATCATTTTGAAACTTAATTATAAAATTTAGCCGCATTTCACTCACGAATTTCCATACAACAACAATCTGAGTTTAAAATAACTGAATGCTAACAAAATATCTTGACTGATTTGTACAAGAAAACTCTTTCAAATATTTTAAAAACAAAATATTTTCTTAAATATCTGTTTGGAGGATTTCGAAATTCACTCTGAAGTGACAACTCTAATTTAATTTCTGCTATTCTCTGCCTGAAATGACGTGGAAGAATTTTCAATTTGTTTACAGTGTTTAAACTAAAAATAATACGAAAGTTATTTTTAAAGTTTATAATGCTAGAGAATTCATTTAAAAATTTTTGGCTTTAATTTGAATGAAAGAGAAGAATACAATTCAAGTACTTTATTTATCAAAGTGATATAAGCTTGTTGGTTTGGCATATTTTGGAAATCAAAATAATTAAATAGTATTTGGAATTTTGTAAAATGGTACTAGTATATTTGATTTGAATATTAGTGTTTTAAATGATAAGATTTTACAAATTTTAAGTATTGATATATTTGCATGTTTGTATTGGTACATAGTAATTTTATTTAAACTTTAATAAACTTTGCAAAATATTAAAATTGAAATTTCTAAACTAAGCTAAAAAAATGCTAAAAGTGATAAAAAAAAACACACTTAAAAGGCACATAAATACCTTTATTTAGATCGCCATATGTTTCATCGCACAAACGGCGACATTTTCAAGGTATTTGTTAATACAAGAGTTTTCGCAATTTTATTTTAAAAACAAGAAATTGGCAATTAAAGTGTTCAACTCTCTCAATGCAGGATATCCGACTTTTTCACCAAGCTTTTTATTCAAGCAAAGACAAAACTGCACAAGATAACATTATTTTGAAGTTTACATCTCAAACACCTTCTTCAAGAAGCCGTCCAGGTGTGTTTTATTTCTATAAAGCATCCCGAAAAGTAAAATTTACACCATGCGTTTTTCTATTTTTTATTTATTTATTTGTATATTTTTGTAGTTGCAGTTCAGGGCGCTTGCAAAAGCATAACTATAAAGTACTATATTAACACTAAGAACCATGGCATCTTCAAATTTGTGGAAGCGCATTTTTGAAGTTTCTTGAAATATCAAGATTCAGAGTGCAAAACTTGTGCAAGAAACATCTGAAAACTGGACATTCTCCTTTAGAAAAGAGGGGGGAGATAGAAGATCACAAAAATTGGCCGAGGTAAAAGCAGCAGTACGATGTTACATCCAAAAATTAAAGTGCGTCGATTCACATTACGGACGAGATAAAAAGCAAAATGCAATATTTTCCGAGTGACTGGAGCATGAAAAGCTTATGGAACAGTACAAGGAAGCAGACGGTCCTTTATTCATGGTAAAATACCATCTTTTCAGAGATATTTTCAATCACGATTTTGAACTAAGTTTTAAATCTCCCGCAACCGATGCCTGTTGAGAATGTTTAAGATTAAAGCTACTAATTAAAACTCAAGTCGGGAAAGAAAAGGTAGATACACTGTAAAAAAACAACTGTAGATTTGCCAGAACAAACTCGATCACAGTGAATGTGCTGTATCTTACTTTGGTTTCCTGACTATATTAACATGGAAAATACAGTAGTTGCGTAAAATTAACAGCACAATGTGCTGGCAATTTGGACGCAATTTTTACAGCACAAACTGCTGGTGTCCAAATTGCCAGCACATTGTGCTGTTAATTTTACGCAACTACTGTATTTTCCATGTTAATATAGTCAGGAAACCAAAGAAAGATACAGCACATTCACTGTGATCGAGTTTGTGAGCGAGATGAACTGTACTTTGTACAGTAAAAATGTCGTTTTTTTTTACAGTGTACTATGGCCAAGTATAGGGTTCACAAATTAAAGGCAAAA
The DNA here is from genome assembly GCA_963932465.1 of Maratus speciosus. Lineage (NCBI taxonomy): Eukaryota > Metazoa > Arthropoda > Arachnida > Araneae > Salticidae > Maratus > Maratus speciosus. Next base: position 184,438,627 of record OZ010790.1, on the reverse strand, counting down.
AGTTTTTACAAAATGTTGAGAGAAACTAATGAAGGAGTATACAAATTTTCATTCGACTGCCATAAAAACCTTGTTTTGCCCAAAGTTCCCGACCAGGCTGCTTATTACTCCAGACAAATGTACCAATATAACTTTGCCATATGTGAGGGAACATCAAGAAACACTCAAAACAGGGAAACAGTAAATATCTTTACTTGGGGTGAGCACGAACGCAGGAAGGGATCAAATGAGATATCCTCCATAATCTTTTTTTTTAATTCTTAAATCCTTAAATCTGGAAGGATTCGAAAAAAATTATGTTTTCTGATGGTTGTGCTGGACAAAATAAAAATATCACAGTGATAGGGATGCTAGCAAGGTGGCTCATGAAATTAGCCCCTTCGAATATTCAACAGATTGGCGTTATTTTTCCCATTGTGGGCCATTCTTATTTGCCACCAGACAGAGTTTTTGGAAGGATTGAGAGAAATCTAAAAAATGGGAGTGTATAATCCATCCTGAAGATTATCTGGAAATTTTTTCCCAGTTTGGCAGGGTAGGGAATGTAAGCCAGGAAGTCCCCATGTTAGCAATTTAGTAAAATATATAGATATACGACTCTGTAAAAATGTAAGTTCGACACTTCAAGCTCATTTCTCTGTTAGATTCTCTGTAGCGAAGTTCAAAACTTTAAAATATTCAGTAGATCGGTTTAAAGGACCAGGTTCGGTTTAACATCGTGCATTTATTGGAAGCCATAAAAGGCTGTAGGCTGTAAAAATTACTAAACATAAATGGTCTAAAATTATTCTTTATGATATTTAATTATTCGGAGTAAAAATGTAAAATTAAACAGTCTATACAAAAATCAATTCGGGTGCCTGGGTAAGTAAGTTGAATTTACATGACTTACTTCATGAAGAGATTGCATGTGAGTGATAGAGTGAGTCAGTGTAATACACAAATTGGCGTCACACAATTAGTAAAAATGAGCATATGAAAATGAATGATATCATATGAGAAAAGTATCTGTTACTTTTCAGATGATTAAGAAAATTCTGAATTTCGTAACAGGGCAAACAGAACAGCAGTCCTAAAAAGTAAGTCAGAAAGAATTCGAACCCCAATTCGTACGTTGGGAGCAAAGGTTTGGGAACATAGCGTGAAAAAAAATACCATGTACTGGAAATGTTTATAATCTTACCAGGAAGTTAGACTAAAAAAATAAGCAGTCAAAAGAGATATTTCTAACGAACGTTGGACGAAATGTGAATAAAAATGAACTCGAATACAAAGTCAATATTTATGCTTTTCCTTTCTTTTTTTATATCTAGTGGAGTGTGACTAATCATAAAAATGAATTTTTTCTATGGGAGAGATGCTTTAGTAATAAAGGCATATGTTAAATGGGGTTTTCTTATAGTAGAAAATTACAATGGGAACTGAAATAGAAGGTAGGCTCAAATAAAAAATAATTAAACGTTAGTTTTAACTGAATTTAGAGCAAAGGAATAATTTAAGAAAAATATATGTAATTTCAGATAACAGTTCTCTACCAAACAAGTATTTATATATCACTGCCTCGCTGGTAAGCATGCCTTATCCCGTGGAATCACAAAAAATTCTGTACAACGACAAAATCGCGTTTAAAAGAAATATCCCAACTTTCTCGTGCTGCAGACTTCAACCTGACTGATGGGAAAGACATAAGATATATGGAGGATAATCAAACGCACAGTGAACTTTTAAATGTAACAGTATTATTCCCAATGTAACCCACGTTTCACTTAATTACACAAGCTTATATTTGAAGCTATCTCAAAATACAATTTTCATAATATGCGTATTTCATATAGTCTTTTTGGGATATAATAGTATAATAGATATAAGAATGTTTTTTTCGTAGATATGACAAGCAATTGGCAAACTTATAATGCAAAAATGCGAGCAATTTGATGCATCAAAACTATGGCACCAGGCATGTCTTATTTCGGTTAAAATAATGACCGTCAAGTACATTTTTATATGTATGAGGAATACAAACAAACTGTCAAACATATCCAATAACAAGTGTGATTCATAAAGCTTTTCCAATTACAGTGTTATACTTTTCTTTATTTGAATTTCCTAACTGAAGGAAAATCCTTGACACAACTTAACAATTTGGTTCAATGTCTGTTATAAGTGATGTGATATACGAGAAATGAATGCCGACATTTTTGGCAGCCACAACGACATATATGCAAACGATAGGGAAGTGAAACAGGAGCATGAGATAACCAGGTCCGAAATCTAGCCTGCATGAGCGCTCTCTTTTCGAAATGCATCTGTCATCTGTTGTCCGTGTAGGTAATTTACTTCCTAGATTACCCTCGTACAAGGCTTTTACGATCGATACGTTATATTGCATTGAATTTATAACAGGACACACAACATAAACAATAACTTTAAAAAGAAAGATGTTATTTACAGAAATTTCAATATATGTATGCATGAAAATCACTTATAATCATCCAGACTAAGCTAATTTATCCATCAAGATTTTATTTACCATCCATAATCCGGGAATCAATAGAGATCTTTTTACGCAGTCAGAATATTTACCATGATTCAGCATCCCTTTAGTTACCTAAAATTTGGAAAGAGATGCTCTTCAGGATTAGATACAATAGTAGAAGTTAACTCATGCTCACAAGTATCCATTTTTAGGCGCGTTCATAATTATATAAATACCTATATACACCTATACTCGTCGTTCGGTCCGCTTGTCCGTCTGTCTGTCTACCTGTCCGGCCGTCCGCATATAACAGAGCAAAAACTACCCAACCGAATGGTCTGAAATTTTAAATATATGATTACTGCAAAATTTTGTCGAGTCGTTTCAAATTTTATGAAAATAGAATGTATAGTTTAATTACAGGACAGTCAAAAGTTTTCCGCTTAGTGATGTTACAGCATTTCGAACAGAATGAAATTGATATGCACTTATGAAGTGCACTAAAATATATAGATTCAGCACAATATGTGGGTAAAAATTTATTTATAAAACTAGTTATAGCACGAACGCACCTCATTTGCCACGTTTGACTTGCAATTTCTAACTTGTTATTTTATGTTTGCACTGGTTTTTCATTATACATGAGGTCTCGTGAAAAAGTCGGATATCCTGCATTGAGAGAGTTGAAGACTTCAGGTTCTTTTTTCTGGTGAATGCACTTTGGGAGAATCGGAAATGCCTTAGGTTTATGCCTGAGAATAAATATTAAGTCTTTTAACACCTTGTGACAGTAAGAAATGTATAAAACATGACTCCATTTTGAACTTACCTTTCAATTTTCTTTTGCGTACTTGCCCACGAGTTCGTATTTCTTTTTTTCTTCTTTCCCCTTCTATGGTGTCGGGAAAAACCCCCATACCTTTTGGATTTAAAGAAATTGGCCGATATGTACATGGCGTACATCACCTTGATGCAAGAACCCAACAGCTCCAATCCCGTGAGTAACCGAGAAGCTGGAATATGTTAGTTTGCTGGACCTAGGAAATTCAAACTTTAATCATTAAAACACTGTCAAGAGTAAAGTCATTAAATTAGCAGTCCACTTAGCACAAACATACTTTCTTCTATTTGCCGGTTCTTTACATATTCCCAGCCGTAAGGCCAGGTAAAATTAAAGGCAGGGAGGTGTCACTGATTACATAATAACTTTGTAGTATCTTCTGCCACGAGCAGACGTGTATCCGAGTTTTGTTGTCTTGGCATACATTAGCTGAAAAACACGCCAAACTTTCACCAAAAATATAAAAATAAGACACAATCTGGCGAAAACTGAACCAAGCACAATAAAATAAATCTGATGACATATTTATTATTATTTCATCAAATAATCTTACAAACCTTTCAATAAATCATTAAATGATTCAGATCAAGAGTAATAAAAACAGATTATGTAACCAAATGATATATTAAGTTATACTTTTTGATTTATGGCATGGTTTTCTTAAAAGGAAATTACATGTACCTTATGATTAATGCATAATGTAATTTTGAATTGCACAAAGAAATGACACCAGTTGATTTATCCGGCGTCAGATTAATATAAACAGATTCCTTGAAATGTGTTACATCTGGAGCTACTAAATTAATACACTGCTCAAAACAATTAAAGGATATTGCAGTTTTAGGTGGATTTTGTATCTGGTAAACTGTTTAGCTGATTGATACATGGTCGACAGACATAGTAGGTTATATGAGAATAAATTACACATGTTTGGCAGAAAAAAATGCATTTTATTGCGCATTTGTGTACTAATGGAAAAAAACACAATTTGTGCATATGAGAAAAAAAAATAAGAAAAGGTGTTTTCTTCAAAGAAAATCATTTTCAGTAGGGGGTATGGTTTCCACGGGCGGCCAGCAACGTTGAACACCTTTGAGGCATGGACTCAATGAGGCTATTAATGACGAGTTGGGGTATTCTGCCCCACTCTTCCAGAAGAGCTCTTTCCAGTTCTTGGAGAGTTTGTGGGGGTTGTTGGCGGCCAGAAACTCGTCTTCCTAGAGCGTCCCAAACGTGCTCGATTGGATTCATGTCTGGAGAACACGCTGGCCATTCCATTCGAACGATTCCTTCCTCGAAAAGGAAATCCTCCACCAGGTTTGCACGATGTGGCCTGCAGTTATCGTCCATTAAAATGAAGTTATCTCCGATTGCTGTATCGTAAGGGACTACAATAGGTCTGAGGATCTCATCCCTATATCGGCGGCCAGTCAGAGCTCCATCTCGAATGATGTAGAGGTCAGTGCGCCCGTCAATGGAGATGCCACCATACACCAACACTCCTCCACCGCCAAATCTGACACTTTCGTGCACGAACGCAGGATTATTCCTACTGCCACGGTCCCTCCAGATGAAAATACGTCTATTATCCGGATGCACAGAAAAACGTGACTCGTCAGAAAACAGAATATTGCTCTATTCATTTCTCCTCCAGTTGACATGCTCGGTTGCCCACTCCCTGCTGTCGCGACGATGCCTTGATGTTAATCTAACACATACCATCGGTCGGCGAGCATACAGACCTACAGCATGGAGCCGGTTTCGGACAGTCTGAGTTGAAATCGTGGTGCCTGTAGCCGAGCGAAGGTGCTGTTGGAGAAGAGTAGCGTTCATGGTTCGGTGTCTCCGAGCTGTTAACGCTAAATACCGATCTTCATTGGGCGTTGTTGCCCGTCTACGACCTTGCGCTGGTCTGCGGCCTGCACATCCACTCTCCAAAAAACGGTTCCAGATCCTGGAAATGACACTTTGTGACACTCCAATGGCTTGCACTACTTCGGCTTGAGTTTGGCCCCCTTCTAACCTACCAACAATTCTCAAAGCTTCTGAATCTGTCAAATGACTTCGCTGAGACATCGTACTCATCGAAACAAAGCAATCACTGAATGCCGATCATCCTTGTCTTCATTCTCTTTTATCCAGTTGAAAGTCAAATTTCATTCGCTGCCGCTGAAGCGACGTTTTTGACGTCGAACTCAAAATTTGCATACTCCACAGTTTGAAAACCAGAAAAATTTGCATTTGTGATTCTCTTCTTCTATTTTCGGCAAAAAAAATTCGTTTATATTTTATATAAAACTTCAAATATCCTTTAATTGTTTTGAGCAGTGTATTATAGCATAAAGTAAACCAAAGAATAATATATCACCGGGAAATCAAATGCTTCTATATACCAATTATGTAATGGTTGCTAACAAACTTGCAATATCATACTCTACCTTTTATTAAGTTTAAAAAGTAAATACGAAAAGAAAGAATGATTAATGATAGAACATGTTGATTCCTTTTTCAGAATATAATGAGTGTCTGGTTAAAATAGCTACGTAGTTTAATAATTAATGTCTTGTACGGAATTAAAGTCAATTATATGTGATCAACATCACACCTTCCCTCACAAAATGCAGGAGTTGATTCACTGTCCATTATACATAAGACACGCGGTAAATATTATTTCATTAGTTTGTTTGAACAGAAGTGGTTAAAACTTCAAACGAAAATAGCAACAGGTCGCAGAGAAATGAAGGAAAATTACTGTGATAGTAGCTGACAGAGTTGGGCAGTATCGAAAATACATGTATTTGAAATACATTTTCAAAATACATTTCTATCTTGTATTTTGTATTTTAAACCGATAAGATCAAAGTATTTTTGTAATGTATTTTCTGATGGTTTTTCAATGTATTTTGTAGTTTGAAAATACTCAAAATACATTTTTTCCAAATTTCAAACTGCCATGTTTAAACCGCACAGAGAAAAACTGTGATTCACTAAAAGGAAATACATCTGTCTGTTTTGATTAGTTTTCAAATTCTGTTCTGGAAATTAATATAAACACACTTTTCGACTATTGCTAAGATAAGGAGGTTGATGAATATGTTGTTTAGCTACAGCAAACGTATTCTAGCTGATTAGTTAAAAAATAACTTTTATATATCTTAATGTTGCTGCGAGAATAACAAGGGGAAAAAAACATGTATTGTGATAGACCGGAAGGATATTTCAGAGTTGCATAGGTGCAGCGCTCTATTACCGACAGATGCCCATTAACCACAAATATAAAGATATATATATATATATATATAAGTTATATTTAAAAATATCGAAAAAAGATTTCTTAAAAATTCGCGCTTTTCATTAATTATATGAATTTTGTAAAAAATGCATTAGACAGTAACCGTAAGAAAATTGCTACAATGAACTTTTAAAGGAACGATTTGACTATGAAAAAATCAAATTTATGATTTCACAAATTTTGCATTAGAATTATCCCTATTTTTTATGAATATTTTAGAAGTGCTTTCTTTTTACGAATGTAAGAGTTTGCATAATTTTCTGCTATCTATTAAAAGTTTCAAGACTTTTATAGTAAGTCCAAAAGATTTCTCATTTCTTTGCGTTTATATATGGTTTGATATTTTATCTGAGTGTTTTAATTTTAAAACTATTTTATACGAAGAATTCGTACTTTTGTTAATAATAATAATTCAACTTGTGTTAAAAATTATCTAAGTTTTACATTTCTATGTATTTTTACATTTCTATGTATTTACATTTCTTTGGTTCGCATTCAGTAATACATATTTTTCGAGTCCCGGCATGGAGTCTTTTTCACTGTGTTGGCTTTTGCGCCTCTTAAGCAATTACTTTGAAATTTGATTTTCATTTGAAATATTGTATGCAAGGCGAATGTTTCTCTCTGGAATAATTTCCATGTATTAATATAGTTTCTATCGATGCTGGATTTAATTAAGTTTCGTGTTCACTCCAGGTCGGTGGCTCACGATAAATATTCCATCTTGTGCTGCTTTTGTAGCTTTGCCAACATATAATAGTGAGAAAATTTCCAGGCTGGGTAATGTTCCGTGTGGTTTAGTCGGTAGAACGTCAGTGCGCTATACTGAAGTCCCGGGTTCGAGTCTCGGCATGGAGTCTTTTTCACTGTGTTGGCCTTTGCGCCTCTTAAGCAATTACTTTGAAATTTTATTTTCATTTGAAACATATTTTTAATTTCGTATACATTATTTCTAAAAAGCACCATAATCGAAAAATTGTACCCCAAATATTTTATTAGTGGAAGGCCTAAAAAATCTTGCGAAGTTGGGAGCTCTTATTAAACAAACGTGCATTATATAAAAAGAAAAAAATACATTTAAATACATTTAAACAATTTTATTCGGTGTCATTTTACATATCAGATTATTATAAAATGTGTTCTTTATCGACTTTCGTTTTTTGCTTGATTTGCACGTTTCGGGATGTCTTGAACACGATTTAACTATTTTTTGAAGCTGTGAGTCTCTCTGTTAGTCTGTGTGAGACACAATTTTTGTGGCCCTTCTATCTCAAGAACTTATGCATGGAGTTTAATAATCATCAGACTTCAGATTAAGATAGACCTAGGTATAACTTAACTTTGGGTTTATATCACCCAACAGATGGCACTGCTATGCTTAATTATTTTATTCCATGATAGCTATATTGTAAGAACCAATACAGAGAATTTCACCAAACTGCATATAGACCTGAACAGAAATGCTTGCCCATTAGCTTTTAGTTTATATCATTCAACAGGTGATGCTGCTATGCTGTGTTTTTCATGATTTCCGTGATAACTATATCTAAAAAACAAATGGAGAAAATTTAATCCAATTTCATATTATTTTAGATCTTCAAATAAATTAATGCTGATAAAATTTCGGGTGCATCGCTCAAGAGGTGGCGTTGTTATGCTGTGTTTTTATGATTACCGTAACATGTATGTAAAACTTTCGTTTTTCTTTCTTTTTTATTCCAAGTCAAAATGTTCCTATTTGTAAATCAAATCGAAATGAAATAAGTATCATGTGGATAAAAGGTACACTTTAAAAATAAATTTTTTGGTTAGTAGTGCATTTATCTGATTTTTAAAAAAGTCTGAAGTTGGTAGGTGTGCCGTGAGAACTATATTTCAAGAACTAAAGCACGGAATTTAATTGAACTTCATCATAATCGGTTAGTATGGATGTCATTTTGGTGTATATTGTCCTACAGATGATTTTTTTTTTTTTTTTTTTTTTTTTTTTGTGCTGTGTTTTTTTAGATTTTTTTTTTTTAATTTCTCAGCACCTATTGAATAGAGTTGCACCAAACTTTTTATGTTTTATTTTTTTTAAATCAATATTGTCTCAGTTTTTGGCATCGAACACTCAGTAACGGGCGGTGCTACCCAGTGCCTCCTGAAACAGATTCCGTATCGGTTCCACAATCAATTGACTATTCCTAGTGAGTAACTACCTTTAAAGGGTATTTTATTCATTATCAATTATTCTTGTAACTTTCATACAATTTTAAGAACATTGTTGATGCAATCTTTCAGTTTTTTTTTCTTTTGTTGTTGTTGTTATTTTTCGTTGAGTTTTAATTGATTTTGCTTCTTTATTTAGAAATTTATAATTTCTAAAAATTTAATTAGTTTTACAAATCAGCTTTGCATTTCAGTAGTGCAATTTAATCCATAACAGTTTAATTTTTTAAATGTATTTTGCATTTTAAATGTATTTTCAAAATACATGTATTTTGTATTTTGAATTTTTGAAATTTGGGAAGTATTTTGTATTTTGTATTTTAAGTTGTAAAACCAATGTATTTTGTATTTTGTATCGAAAATGGTTTTTCGATGTATTTTGCCCAACTCTGGTAGCTGATAACCTCGCCGTGCTCTGCTCTACGCATGCGCCGGGATAAAGCTAGTTTTGTTTCAAACTCCTTAGTGGATAAGGCGAGTTTTGAAAGTAAACCAATATTTTGCAAAGCTATAAATACAGGATAAGAATATTTTTTTTTTCGCAAACTGTAATGTTTTTTCGGTGCAGGTTTACCAATAGAATAGATTGATACCAATAACTCGATTTTTTAAATTTTGGATAAGGCGAGTTTTGAAATTCACGTCCTCATTTATTATTCTTGTACATTAACAAGATGATAACGATGTATTCCTTCAAGGGCAGGTGATAAAAGAAGTGATAATTCAGGTTATCTGAAAATTAAGAGAAGTAACGAACCGATATTTAATTATATGTAGACAATTAAAAAACATATATATTTCTGTAATATCAATAAATAAATTATGTTTCTGTAGTGCCAATAAATAACTTATATTTCTGTACACTCAGTAAACAGATTATTTTTCTGTAATATCAATTTATATTAAGGCATTTATAATACTCATTATGTATTATTTATCTAGCGGTTTTTACAGAACTTTTGATTACTTATTGTTAGTTAATAAACGTCCTATGATATACAATTTGAAAGGATTATAGTTGATAAGATTGTGAAAGTAACCATTTTCAATGGTGAAGATAAGAGTTTCTACAATTTATTATTATTTTATTTGTTTTGTTTAATTGTCTATAGCAGTGGTTCCAATCTTTTTTCTGTCACCTACTTTTTTTCATTTAATAGTACCCCATTTTTTATAAACATGCCCCACTCTTCCCCATAAAGCAAACATGCTTGATTTATTTTAAAAATTAGTAATCTTCTTAGTATAATAAACTGAATAAAAAATCAAGTTATAAAAAATTCAAATTATATCGATATTTCTAACCTTTTATTTTTCTATCTTACATTTTGGAGCTAATGTAACTTTTTATAATATTTGTTTAAAATTAAAAGAAATCAACATAGAATTAAAAGAATTTTTACCTAACTTACAATTAATACGAATCATTCTTAGCGAGCATTTGTATCTTAAACGTAACAACTATGTCAAACTTCTATTTTCTATCCCTAACAATTCCATTGAAATCATAATTTAGAACGTTTTTAGCACGTTTTCCGCTCATTTCACCTTTCTAAATTTCGAATTTTTTTTAAAAAAAACCCTTGGTAATGAGCATTTGACTCCTAAAAGTAACTGCCATGCAAAATTTAAAGTTTCTATCATTAAAAATTCCATAGAAATATTAATGTAGTACGTTTATAGAACACTTTTCGGGCATTTCACCTTTTTAAGTTTCGAACTTATTAAAACGCTTTCTTAGAAAGTATTTAGATCATAAATGTAATCACCAACCAAATTTCAAATTTCTAGCACAAACAATATCCAAGAAATCGTAATTTTAGAACGTTATTTGACCTGTACTCCTTTGGGAGTTGTTGCATCGACCTAAAATATAGCCTATGTTTGAGAAGAGATGGCCACCAGCATTTTTTCATCATTATGTTTTTAATCGTTTCTGTAGTTCCAGAGTTTATCCCTAAAATCCAAACTCAAATGCAAATATTGCTTATGGCGATTTAATAAACGCTATTGGCAAGATTTGCTCATGGCTAAAATAAAAGTACCTGTTTTTTATTTTTACCGAGAAGCAAATGATAAGCCGCCAAATATTGTTTCGATTCGAATCTTTGAAAAAGCAAACTTTTTTAATCCGTACAAACATGCTTTCATGTTTAAATTAAACATTTTAGTTTTATAGTAGTACTAATTTCTGAATAAACCATTTTACTTTGTATTTTAAATAAAATCAGTAACGGAGTTTTTTTTCAATGCGTTTGTAATCTTTTTTTCTAACTAATATAGCCGTTTTAATTCTTTAATTGTTTAACAAAAATTTTTATTTTGAATTTCTTCCATTGCTATAGTAACGGATGTATTTTAAGAAAGTATCACTTGTAATTTTAGAAATATAGAGGTTTGACACCAAAGACATCTCCAATTAGAAAATATGTATGCATAAAATGCATAATATCTCACGAACTATTAGACTTAGAAGAATTTACATGATACCATTCGTTTCAGCATACAAAAATACATTAAAATGTGTTATCATTTGACACATAACTATAATATCAGATTTTTAAAGAATTTTTTCAAAGTTTGTTTCCTTTTTCACCTCCCTTGGGGGTGGAATTTTAGAAAAATCTTTCTTAGCACGCACCTACGTCATAAGAAGTATTCCAAACCCCCATATTTCATGTTTCTAGGTTCAGTAATTTGGACTGTGTATTGATTAGTCCCCAAATCAGGACTTTTTTCATATACAAGGGGGGGCCATAATTAAACTGACAGTACTCAGAGTGTTCTGTTGCGCGATCTAAAGGAGAGAATGACTTAAAATTTTGTGGGAAGATTAAGCAAACAAGACGAGAGACGAAGGATTCCTCGAAAAACAATAATTAGTTTCAAAAGTCACTGCTAGGGGAATATGTGGCGCTGTGTAATAAAAAAGAAAGTTTTAGAAAATGCAAAATTAATACTGGAATAAAATTAACTTTTACTTACACACTCGAATCACAGATAAATATTATACAAATTGTCATCTTCCTCTGGTCGTAATGGACATTTTCTTTTACATTAGATTATAAAGAAACTAGTGCTCTAGTTGCCTGGTGTGATAAAAGGCGGTAACCCGTGACGTCATCTGTTGCAGTTCTCAATATTTGGCAAGTTATCGCTTTTTTGGCAATAAAAATAAACTAAAAACGTAAAGATGTTTATGAATATTTGATTAGTTATTTTCTTTTAAACAAAAGTTTTGTTAATGTTGAATTCGATAAAATTACGGTGGTTCAAACGATCATGTCCAAATGACACATGTGCGTGAGTCAGGTCATGAGGAGCGAGAATTACATAGGAACTGGGGGTCGGAAACTCGATCGTGACGGCGCAATTGCATCGTGACCGTGACGCAAAGAAAAGATAACAAATGGCATAAAAATACTTTTATTTTACACAAAAAAAAAAAAAAAAAAAAAAACCGAAGTACAAAGATAAATGGAAAATGTTACAAATCATAACAAGTGCTCAAAATGTGCCCCATTAATCGTGATGTGTGCTTCATATCGGCACCGCATGGAATCGCGAACACATTCCGATTGGCCAGGAGTCTGCCGGACGCATGACGCCACTTCAACTATCCGTGCCATGAGGTCTATGGCCGGGCGTTGACCGTCCTGAAAGGGCATCTCTTTGTTATGAGTTGTAACATTTTTCATTTCTGTTTTGTACTTCGATTAAGTTTCCTGGGTATTTTTACACCATTTCTTTTCTTTGCGTCACGGTCACCATGCAATTTCACCTTCACGATCGCGTTTCCGACCCGTTCCTATGTAATTCTTGCTCCTCATGATCTGAAACACTCGCACGTACCGTTTGGCCATGACCTTTTGCACCACCCTATATACATATATATATAAAACCCCTATAAATTAAAATCTTAATTTACAATATATATAAAGTAAAACGAGTTATTAAAAAAAAACATAACCAGTTTTAAATGATTTAGCATTATTTTTTGTTCAATATTTTAACGTTGAACATGTTGCATATTTATTAAATTTATGATAATAATTTTTTTTCTAATATTAAAAATAATGTAATTTATAATGTAAAATGTATTTTGTTTCTTTTTTCTTTTTTTTTTCACTGTTTTTCATTTATTTGGAAGACTGTTCAGCACATGTTGCTTATTTATTAAATTTATAATTTTTTTCCAACCATATAATTTTTTTCTCAATCATTCTTATTTTAAAATACGTTCTTCATCCAATTATTATATTAAAATATAGAGGGTTGTTTCCAGTAATAATGTTATAAATACTTTAATTTGCTTTATTTCTTATTCTAATTTTTCAAAGTTAAATTTATTTTAAATAATAACCATGTTTAAACTGATTAAGACTTACCCAATATTAAAATTCTCCTAACCACATGGGAAAGTTATGACTAAACTGTACTAGCCAGCATCCGTATCTGTTCTGTTCAACTGACAAGTTTGAAATGAAAATGAAGAGACGATTCCCTCTCCTTTGCTCGCCAACGCCGCTTTTTGTTGGTCTTGACTATTGACTGAGATGAAGATATCAGAGTTCCGAAATTTGGCCCCGAAGTGAGAATCTGTCTATTGTTATCTGTTATCCAAATCAGGTTCAATGTGGCCGCCGTTTTTATGGACCACATATTGCATTCTGTGCACTGCATGCATAACAGCAGAAAATAAGATGCCTGCAGGAATCTCCCGTACACTCCGTGTTATGTTATACTTCAATCTTCAATATAGCCAGGTCCTGGACAATTCCCTGATAAACCTTGGACTTTATGTAACCCCATAGCCAGAAGTCGCATGGAGTAAGATCAGGGGGCCGATGTGGCCATGCAGTTGGAAAGCAGTGGCTAATGACGTTTTCTGTTGCGAATGTCTGTCGTAGCAGCTGCTGAATCTGCAAAGAGGTGTGTGGAGGTGCTCCATCTTGCATGAAAATGATTTTATACAGGCATTGTCTTTGCTGAAGTGCCGGAATGACAAAGTTGTTTAACATTTGGCGATATTTCTCTCCGGTAACAGAACAGGTTACCGGTCCTGTCAAGGTAATGTTCTCATAGAAGAATAGACCTATGATCATTTCCGATGTGAAACCACACCAAACATTTACTTTTGGTGAATATACGGGAATTTCTTTGAATGCATTTGGTGATTTTGTATCCCAAATTCGGCAGTTCTGGGTATTTACAGTTCCATTCAGGTAAAAGTGGGCCTCGTTTCCCCAATAGATTTTCCACGGCCAAGCATAATCCCCCTCCATTCTGACAAGAAAGATGAGAGCAAAAGTCAATCGCTTATCATGGTCGGTGTGACGTAACTCTTGTACGCGGCTGATCTTTTACGGATAGAAGTGGATAATCTTTCGTAACACTTTCCGTACCGTACTATAAGCCATATCCAGATTCCGAGCTACCCCACGAGCGCTGGAAGTGGCAGAAATATTGCCTTGTGCTGTGTCGACAATCGCCGTTGCAACTTCTTCGATTGTATACTGTGGTGCGGGTTTTCGTTTTCTACCTGACTGAACCTTCAGATAACCTGTTTTCTCAAACTTCGCAACCTTTGCTTTCAAACCATTAACTGAGAAAGGACCGTTACCCTTACGCATTTTTTTTGTGCGTTCAGGAAGTACGAAGAGCGGCTTACGCGTTGCACTGGTTGAGGTAAAAGAATTTGGCAAGTAATGTACGCTCGACTAAAGAAGGAGACATTATTGTACATAAGTTTCAATCAAATAGTTTCTAAAAGTAACACATTACCTTTTAAAGCCCAACAAGATGGCACTGTGCCAAAATTGTAAGGAGAAATTTGAATGAAGACTTTCTTCTTCTGCTGCTGCTTTCTATGGGACTCAGAAAGTGAAATTGCAGATAAAGAGCCTTTATCAATGTTTATATAAAGTTTTAGCTTTAAAAAAAATGCTGCCACATGGAGCTTGAATTAAATCATTAAATGGGTAAATAAAAGGTATTTTTATTTCAGTATTGATTTTGTATTTTTTTAAATTATCTTTTCTATTACACAGCGCCACATATTCCCCTGGCGGTGACTTGTGGAACTAATTGTTTTCCACGGAATCCTTCATCCTCCATCTTGTTTATTTTTTCCATAAAATTTGGCACCATTCTCACAATTATATCGGCTTCAGAACACTCTGAGTACTGTCAATTTAATTATGGCCACCTTGTATATAGATGATTTATTTATCACATTTTTTTTAAATAATTAATTTTCTAGAAAAAAATCCAATCATCCGGTCTCTGGGGTAAGATCGCATGGATATGTAAATCTTATAGAAAGCAAAAGAGCTTAGAATGTATTTTGAAAAAGTACAATATATTTTATTTTACAACTATAACTATGAAACATAACTAAACATATTTCATCTATAAGTCTAATGGTTTAACAGGTAAAGACAAAAAAATAAATATCTGCATTACAATTTCAGAATTTCAGAAAAGATGTTCTTCCCTTTATCAGCTTCAAAATAATCATAACTATTCTTGTCCAAGTAGTTTTGACTGCCTTACTGAAAATATTTCATCTATAAATCTAATGATTTAATAGTTAAAGACAAAATAATAATTATGTGCATTACAATTTAAGAAATTTCAGAAAAGCTGTTCATCTGTTTATCAGCTTTAGAATAATCATAATAATTCTTGTCAAAGTAGTTTGGACTGCCTCACTAAAAATACTTCATCTATGAGTCTAATGATTTAAAGACAAAATAACTATTATCTGCATTTCAATTTAAGAAATTTCAGAAAATATGTTCAACTCTTTATCAGCTTTAGAATAATCATAGTAATTCTTGTCCACGTAGTTTCTGCTGCTTTGCTTTGTCCAAGCATTGTTTCTCGTCTCTTCAAACATTATTTTCCAATATCAAGTTTTATACGACATAAGATATCCGCTCTTACACTATGAGAATGAGGTTCATAAAGCTCGGCGTAACAGTGTACCTTTCAATGTTAGCAAAAGTTCATTGTGGGGAATAAATCATTATTAAATATGGTATTCATAAATAATATGTAAAGTTTCAGTAACTTACGTGCATTCATATTTAAAAGTTATTGGAACTAGCAAAGATTGAAACGAAAAAATGATAAAATAAACTTTTCAACAGATGCTACACAAATGACGGTATGAATCTACCGTAATGACCACTTTTTTTCTTGCATGGAGCTAAATATTTCAAGTATTTCCCTCTAAAAGGCTGGTAAACTTAATCAAAACAAAGCTAACCAGTTTCCCACGGCTACAGGATTTTACACCACTTTTCACTATATGTAAACATTAAATAAGAAAAAAGATGCATGCACATATGGAGATAATGCATTTTTAATATGGAATATTGATTGTGAAAGTATTTGATAAATAAATATTTATTAATCTTGAACACTCCAGAGCTTAAATAAATTATGTTTATATAGCACTTTTAGTTATTCCTGTTTTTATTAGATACAGTGAAACCTCCCTGAGCGACCATTTTTCCATGGAACGAAATTTATTCTCATAGGTTCAATACTAATTTTACCTCCATTCAGAGACCATCACAGCTTTACGCCCTCCATGAGCGACCCATTTCATTGACGAAAATGAAACAAATTCCGTTTTTTCCTGGTCGCTTGAAGAAGATTTTATTAAAAAATAATTCCTGGGAACGCATTATTCATTAAACTTGTAAACTGAATTTAGAATTTCTTTTATTCCGGTAACTTTCAAGTGTAACCACTTTGTACCTTTTTAGGCAATGAATATAACTCTGATGACGAATTAAAAATGACGGTCAATAAACACCTCTGCCCTATTCTGTTAGGAAACTCGCAAAGAAATAGATAAATTAATGAAATCGTCATTATTTGTTCCCGCCCCCCCCCAAAAAAGTTGTATTTATTTACTTAATTTCGAAAGGACTTGGCAATAAAGGTTATAAAAGTTAAAACCTTAAAATCTAAGCAAACGTAAATGTATTCATTTTTTAAACGCTGCAGTAATTAACTTATGTAATTAACTTTTGTTTTGATACTTAAATTTTCATATTTTTCCTAATGTGAAAAATAAATTTTAGTAACATCAATTGTTACCTTTTTTTCAACAACTAGGGGGCTCTGCCCTCTACGAGCTACGCTCGTCAACCCCCGTTCAGACACCGCAGACTCTAACAGCACGCTAATTTGATCGTTACATCACGTTACAGCACGTTAATTTGATCTTAAAAAAGATTTCGGAAGATTGAATTATAATTTGAATTTGACAATTATAATCTGACGTAATTTTCACAAAACTTTTCTTTTTCTTTTTAATATTCACGTAAAAATACTTTTGTTAGAAATGAAATATTATGATCATCTTAAAATATCAAATATATGTCTCACGCAACTTTTAAATTTAAACTGTTTTGCAATATTATTTTTTGTTCATTTTACGTAATACGTGTAATATGACGTAAATGTGACGTAAATTCTCCTATTTAAGACTTCTAATGCATGTTAATGAATTTATTATTTTACAATATTCTTTCTCTTTTAAAATTCAGGTGTAATTATAGTTTTTATGACGTAATTTTCAATGAGTTCCTCCTTTTTATATTTTCTGTTTATAATAGTCACGTGTAAAATAAATTTTTAATTTGAAGCAAACATTATTGTTTGCGCTGTTTATACAGTTGGCAACAATTTAAATTAATACAATTTTCTAAAATCTCTCTATTCTAAAAAAATGTAACTACCGCTGTCATCGCCTCCGGTTTTGAATTTTTTGTGACCGGAGGTCTTTCTTCGTTAATATTAAGAAATATAATGCATACAAAAATATGAAAATCGGTAGTATTATACAGTAATGTTTGATAAACACGCTGATGCAGACAGTTTTCAAATCGAAGAATTATTTTAAGAGATATTTAATGCTAAAGTTGGACAAAATCGTTCCACTAAAAAAGTTTTATAGGAGCAAAATCTATTCATGGGAATTTAATCATTTTTAGGTAATTTTATACGTTTGAAGTTCCCGGTGTGCAGATTGTACTTCTTTTTTTTAATTTGGCTAATTTTTTGAGGTTTTATTTCTATTTTAAATTCAAATTTTCAGCATTTCTAGAGATATTTTTTACAGATTTTAGAAAGTGATATTAATTTAAACTGTTGCCAACTGTATAAACAGCGGAAACAATAATGTTTGCTTCAAAAAAAAATATTTATGCGTGTAATAAATTAAAAATTTATTTACACGTGACTATTATAAACAGAAAAAAACATTTGGAATTAGAATTAAATAATTATGTACAAAAAGCAGGAACTTATTAAAAATTACGTCATAAAATCTATAATTACACGTGAATTTTAAGAGAGAAAGGAATTTGTAAAATAATAACTTTTATTAACATGCGTTAGAAGTCTTAAATAGGAGAAATTACGTCATATTTACGTCATATTACAGTTATTACATAAAATGAGCACAAAATAATATTGCAAAACGGTTTAAATTTAGAAATTGTGCTAGACATTTATTTGATATTTTGAGAGGATACTTTTCAACTAATTTTGTTAGGAAAGCGCAAATAATATTTCCTTTCTAACACAAGTATTTTCACGTGAATATTAAAAAGAGAAAGAATAGTTTGGTCAAAATTACGTCAGATTAAAAACGATTAATTTAAAATGTCTTATTTAAAAGAACTTTCTTTTCGCTTTGTTAAAAAATACCGGGAGACAAAGATTCTGTTTACTTAATTCCTTTTATATTAGCTTAGTTTGAAATGTTTATCTTATTTTACTTAATCAAAGACGAAAACAGCGATTGACATGTGTATCTTTGGTATACTACTTAGTTATCCCGTCGACTAAAAATCTATCATTCGCCAAACTATAAGATTAAATGCCAATAATGGTTGATCGTAAATGTCACATTAACTTGACTTTAAGCACGTTACACGTGTCTACGTCATCAAGTTATTTTTATTTCGACGTTTCATTTGTATTTTTATTAATGTTGCACTAATTTTTTTGTTCTTTCGTTATTTAAAATAAAAATGATGTCAATTTGTATAATTTGGCGAATGCTTTGGCGATTTATATAATTTGGCGAAATTAGTCGACGGGTTAATCAAGTAGTTCCGCAGCGGATTTGGCCTTAAAATTCCCCAGTCAACGAGAAATGAATAGAAATCCGTTTATAGGGAGATCGCCATTGTTTTTAAAATTATAATTCAATCTTCCGAAATCTTTTTAAAGCCGATCAAATTAGCGTACTTTTAGAGTCTGCGGTGTCTGAACGGGGGTTGACGAGCGTAGCTCGTAGAGGGCAGAGCCCCTAGTATCTAAAAAATATCTCTCGAAATGCTGAAAATTTGAATTTAAAATAGAAATAAAACCTCAAAAAATGAGTCAAATTAAAAAACTGAATGCAATCTGTACACCGGGAAATTCTGACGCATAAAATGATCCAAAAATGATTAAATTCCTATGTACAGTTTTTTCTCCTATAAAACTTTTTTAATGGAACGATTTTGTCCAAATTTGGCATTAAATATCTCTTAAAATAATTCTTCGATTTGAAAACTGTTTGCATCACCGTGTTTATCAAACATTTCTCTATAATACTACCGATTTTCATATTTTTGTATGCAACAGTTTTCTTTTTATATTAACGAAGAAAGGCCATGCTTAAGCATTCAAATTGGATGCCGATCTTCCCGGAATATCTACGCAGATTTTCATTGGTCCATTTCCAAATAAAAACTTTTTTTATATAAAGAGAAGGATTACTAAATGGTTGCTCGAAAGCAGTCTAAACGCGTTCAATAAAATTAATATTAATCTTATTAATATAATCTCAAAATATCAAAATAATGTCTCGCGCAATTTTTAAATTTAAACTGTTTTGCAATATTGCTTTTTGTTCATTTTACGTAATAAGTGTAATGTGGCGTAATTTCTCCTACTTAAGACTTCTAACGCATGATAATGAATTTATTATTTTACAATACCCTTTCTCTTTTAAAATTCACGTGTAAGTATAGTTTTTATGAAGTATTTTCAATAAGTTCCTGCTTTTCATACGTAATTATTTAATCCTAATTTGAAAGATTTTTTTTTCTGTTAATAATAGTCACGTGTAAAATAAATTTTTAATTTTAAGCAAACATTATTATTATCGCTGTTTATACAGTTGGCAACAGTTTAAATTAATACCAATTTCTCAAATAAATAAAAAATATCTCTCGAAATGCTGAAAATTTGAATTTAAAATGGAAATAAAACCTCAAAAAATGAGTCAAATTAAAAAACGAAATACAGTCTGCACACCGGGAACTCCAAACGCATAAAATGATCTAAAAATGATTAAATTCCCATGAATAGTTTTTGCTCCTATAAAACGTTTTTAGTGGAACGATCTTGTCCAACTTTAGCATTAAATATCTCTTAAAATAATTCTTCGATTTGAAAACTGTCTGCATCAGCGTGTTTATCAAACATTTCTGTATAATACTACCGATTTTCATATTTTTGTATGCATTATTTTTCTTAATATTAACGAAGAAAGACCTCCGGTCACAAAAAATTCAAAACCGGCGGCGGCGGCGGTGACAGCGGTAGTTACTTTTTTTTAGAGTAGAGAGATTAAAAAATCTAGATTTAAACATGACTTCCATTAAAAGACCACGTCTCGGAGCGACCAATTTTTATTGGAACGGAACGTGGTCGTTTTAGGGAGGTTTTACTGTATTCTGTTTTCATTTATATTTTTAAAATACATCTCAATTACTTAACAAATAAATAAACGTAGCAGCTAAAAAGTTTTTAAACCATTGAAGCTTGCATAAAATATGCAAAATTTTTGTAAACTACTAGCAAGCAGAAAAAAGTAAATAAAATATTGAATTATTAAAATGATAATTATTTGAAGAATGTAAATTTTAGATGTAGTAATTAATCAATCGCCTGTAATTTATTTTTATGCACTTGTGTAAAAACAAAAAAACATAATGAAAGCAAAAGAGTGAATACTTGTTTTTCAGTCACTGGAAGAACACATTAATTTCACTCCAAAAACAAATTGCAAACATTATTTATTGCTTTTAGAAAAAGGGAAATGCAATTTCTTTGTACGCTGTAAAAGTAGTTTTACTGAATATAATCTTATGAATCCCGCTTTAACTTTTACACGGCTTTTTACTGAAACTGTAGTAAACACATATTTTCTAATATATCATTCAATATTGATTTTTCGGAATGCAAAGAAAAATATTTATAAAAAAAAAGTTAAGCGATATTTATAAGTATCTGTTATTATATGTTAAGTGTCTGTTATAAGTTATTTTATTTTGTTCAATTAATATTTCAGCTTCTTAGAGTTTTCTTTTTAACACTTTTCAACATTGTTATGTTGAAAAGTATTTATGACTTCGGTTCGTATGTCTGCCGTTTGTCATTCGTCTCTCCGTATTCTAACTCTCGTAAATATACTAAAATTGC
The DNA here is from genome assembly GCA_963932465.1 of Maratus speciosus. Classification (NCBI taxonomy): domain Eukaryota; kingdom Metazoa; phylum Arthropoda; class Arachnida; order Araneae; family Salticidae; genus Maratus; species Maratus speciosus. The sequence goes on along the minus strand of OZ010790.1, from coordinate 184,417,303 downwards.
CATATAATTACCCGACTGCCAAAAAGGGTTATGTGTTTCACGCGTATCTGGGTATGCGGATTTTTTTATACCCTCGAAACATCCCAACGGCTGGATGGATTTTAATGAAAGCGGTCTCTATCGATTCGTCTTAACTGTCCGATGGTTATAGGCTAGTTTTTGTTTCTATAAATTCAAAATGGCACCCGTAAAATACAAAATGGTGGTAGACACGAAAAAAAATTACGCACCCTATTGAGTGGCCTATCATTGGATAGGTCTTTCAAAATGAAAACGATGTTTCATTGACTATTTTACAGTCAGAAGCTCCGTTTAAATATTACTCAACCTGGAAGTTGTGTAGGTAGGATCTCAAGCCTTACTGCAACTTTAACCTTCATAGACATCTATAAGCTTCATCAAAACTTTGTTTATAGATAGGAACTAACAATTAAACACAACTTAAAAGTCATTAATACAAATAAATAAAAAAAAAATAGGTAAGTAATATAAAACATAGTTTCACATTGATGAGAAATAATTAGTTCGCATTTTACACAGTCGGGTTTTTGGATTTTTTAAATTTAATTTTTATTTATATATGTCATTGAGATTTACTATGACATGTTCGTTATTGAAAATGGAGCGTGTACCATTTTTAGTTTCTTCACAGGGTTAATCAAAATAATCCTATTACATTATGATCTATTGGGAAAAATTGCGGTGTACTTCAATGATATTTTACTATCTCAACCATAATGATATTGATATGAAAAATGATAATGGTAATGAAATTGGTATTTCTGAGCTGCATTAAAACATACTTTTTGTAGAATATGAACTGCAAAGCATTTACCATTCATTTATAGGGTCATGCAGAAGAAACCAGTTACATAATGGCTTACGGAGAAAAATTGTTTGCAGCGTATTTTAACAATGTTACACTATTTCTAACACAATGAAATTTATATACTTTATTAAGGTGAACTTGAAAAGGCTTATTGTCGAACATAAGATTTATCCTTCATTTACACGCAAAAATTCTCGGTTACGATGCTGTCCATCAGAGATAAATGTTCGAATTGCGTTTTCAGTTTTGATATGCACTTTAAAGCTTAACTAATGTTTTTAATACTAGGTAGTATTTACAACGTCTATAAATTATACAGGACAACACAGAAGAATTTTTAGCATTGCTATGAATAAACGTGAATTGCTTAAAGTTTTTTTTTTTTTTATGAGTTATGCATTTTCCGATTGAACTATATTTAGCATATTAACACGTTGGCTGCCACGCTAATTTAATATTCGTGGCTTTAATGTATTACTTTCTCACCATTATTTTAAAATAAAAAAATGCCTTATTTATTGGCAGAAATTTTGCTGTATTAGTAAAGCGAAATTTACCTTTCAGAATTTGTGGTGGCAAACGACTTTCAAGAAGAAATTTGAAAATTCTTACTTTTTGCGGCAGTGAACGTGTTAAGATATGTTTCTAGAATATTAATTAATTTATCTGCGTAAAGAACTTGATACACTGCCATCTGTGGATTGGTATTTTTTAAAGTACTTTTTCAGTTGTTATGCGTTTTTCAAATTGTTTACTTAAGATAACTTCTTTCATCTTATTAAGCGGTGAAATATCGTTACAGTTTTTTAGACGCATTAGAAAGGGTTTCATAATATATGATTGATCATAATATGTATGATTTCTCTTTCTTGGAATATAATTTATTCAATTTTTTAGTATTTTAATTTCAACATCGTAATAGACTGACTGTCTGCAATACACCTATAAAGATATAATTAGTGGATACAATTGAGCATATATGTATATGAATTTTTCATTTGTATCTTTTTATATTCTGTGTATTTTAACATTAGAACAGCCATAACGGTCGATTTGAAAACCAAATAAATATTTCGATTGACATTAGAAATTTTTTCACACAATATATAAATATGTACCACAAAGATATCAGTTTGCTACTTCTCAGTCATTTCGTCAGTAGCTGCCGACTCGTTCACTTGTCTCCGTCTAGGAATCCGGTTTGACGAAGGATTTCTTTTAAGGAGGCTGGTCACTCAGCTTCCGATTTCCCCTCTCTAATGTAAAGTCTATGGGCATTTAGTTCATTCGTATATTTAAAGTATCTCTTCGGGAAATTAATATTTTTAACTTTTGTTTTTTGTGTACACTTCATGAAAGATGTCTCTTTTTTTCTTAGTTTTCAAAATATTTCTAAAGTGTAGACTTAATTTTATATGAGGTGTTAAAATCTTACTCATAGTTCGTCCGCTTTGAACACAAAAAATATTAAATTCAGCATAGATTTTAAATATATTTTGAAAACTGAGAAGAAAAAAAAGAGACATCCTTTAAGAATAGTACACAAAAAAGATGTTAAAAATATGGATTTCCCCAGAAGATATTTTAAATATACGAATGCATCAAAAGTATACATAGACTTACCATTACAGAGGAGAATTCCGAAGCTGAGTGACCAGCCCCCTTAAGAACCAAACGATCTGAGTCATATCGGAAACTCGTGGGTGCAGGTGCCGCTTAGAATTTTTTCCCACCTTTTATTTTTTTGTCGCAAGCTGTTTACAAATTTAAATTGTCACTAATATTTTAATATTTTTTAAAATCTAAAACAAGTACCTTTTCGCCACGTCCGAAATATTCTTCTTCAGTCATTGGGGACCTGTTATGGTGTTGCAAAGAGCCTTTTTAGAGGCTGATTTCTGCGCGCACCCCGGGAAGCTTCAGCTAATCACTAATCACTAATCACCCACTCGTGGACAGCCAACCTTTCGGTATAGGAGCTGATTAGTCCACGAGGGGAAAACACATATCTACTACCCCGCGGAGACTCCAGTACTTGCGAACAAGCCCGGAAGCTCCAGCAGGCTGGAAGACCCTGCTTAATGAAAATTACATGATTATTACAGGTAATTCACAGTGGGTTGCACTATTGAGCAAACCCGAGAAATTTTACAGTTATAGTTGATGATGAATAGTTAAAATTATGTTATAAAATAAAGTTAATATAGGTACTTAATTACATCTCATTATTTGGTAATTTAACATTTAAAAAGTGAGTATTTACACTTAAAATTTAAGATAGGAGAATTATTTAAGGTAAACAATAAATAGTAGGATAATATGACAGAGCTTGATTAAAATGGCAAAACAATCAAAATGATTATTAAACAATATGACAAAATGTAATGAAATAAAGTAAAATATTTAAACTAAGTGACTTGAAGTAAAAAGTTCATCGTACAGATGAGCGTTAAAAGTCTTTTTTTATAAATGAAAATTGGAGGATACCAGGCAACAACTTTTTCCCCTTTTTTATTCGGAGGAAAAACTAATCTTTCTTGGGACCGTACACAGTGGCGTAGCCAAGGGGGGGAGGCGGACCCCCCTCCCCAAAAGTAGACCTGGTTTACTGAATCATGGATACAAAAACAACAGTAAAAATTGCTAAGACAGAATCACAAAGGATCTATAAAAAGTTCCGCTTTAGAGAGGTGTTCGTCTTTGAAGGTTTTATTCAAAGGTATGTCTTTCTTCGGGACTATGCACTTTTCCGTTTTAGGCAGATTTCCGTTATAAATACTTTCCGTTTTTACAGTATCCTTTAAAACTACTAAAACGTACTCACTTCCCAAACATTTTCTTTCACGTACCCCTTTCTTAGGTTTTTAATATCGGAGTACCCCATTTCCCATAAGCACGCCCCCCTTCCTCCCCTCTCTCCACTCAAGAAGATAACATAAATATGTTTTTTTTTTCATTAGTAATCAATCTTCTTATCACAACCATATAATAAATCGATGCAAATTACATTGATATTCCTAACATTTTTGTGTCTTCCGCCATTACCGATATTATCTTCACATACCCCCAGCAAACCCGCCATGTACCCCCAGGGGTTCGTTACCCCAGGTTGGAAACCGCTGCTATAACACCACCTCTGAAGAGCACAAATCTATTACAGGAAAATCTGTGAAGATGACCTATCTCAAAGGAAAACAATTCAAGGTTCGACGAAAACAACACTATATATTTGTGCTTGCTAACGTTTGAAACCTATCTGAAATGAAACTTGTTCTAATTGTGAATCCTTCTTGGCAGGTTTTCTAAAAACACGGAATCCTCTCATAAAATAACACATTTTAATGTCTCGAGACGGAAGGATAACTATAGATGTGTACCTGCTATTCCGTTTACACAAACTTACTGTAACTAAATTAAACGTAAAACTTCTTTATCTTGGACTTCGATGGGGTTCTGTTGTCGGCACTTAGGGGAAAGAACGAGTTTATACGAACGCAATAGCGGTTCATTGGTTGAGTTTCGCGACCCTTATCTTTGTTCACTTTATAGCGCACAAAATTAAAAATTACTTTAAATCTGCTGCCTGCAATTAATAAAAGTAACTTTATTTTTGGACTGGTTATTTGTTACCACTTTCAAAGTAGAACAGACGAGAAAAATTAAAGGAACAACCATAAAAAAGTGCTTTATGTTAATTCTATTAAGGGAACTTCCAGAAAGGTAACTCAATGTCAAATGGGATTAAAATTCGCTATAGAAAATATATGCAAACTTTTCATCCTCAGCCCGTTCTTTCGGTTCACATGTGAAAAGGAGCGCACGTGGGTAATTTGAAGTCTAATTTTAAGGATTGTAATTAGGTAAAAATTTCGTTTTTAGTAGGTGGAATATGTCGTCCAGAAGACATTTGATGCGATTTTGAGAAATTGCGTGCGATAGGGAGAATGGAAGCAGGACAGACACACTTAGGGGTCTGTAAAGACTTAAAAATAGCCAAAAACGTCACGTCAAGAATTTGGAAACGGTTTAAAGATACTGGTATAATGTCCACAAACAACCAGGTCAAGGTAGAAAACGCACCACAATAGGCTCTCAGGACTGTAATTTGCGAACGATTGCTAAAAGAAATAGGCAACTGACGCCAGTTCAGATTGCAGGGAGTTTGCTGCAGCAACAAGAACTCGACTATCGTGGTTTACTGTGAGTGACAGGCTGCATGCAACGAAACCCATGATTTGTGTTCCACTAACTCCGGTAGCGAAATGCGCCCGGTTAAAGTGGTACAGAGATCATCGTCATTGGAGTACCACGGACTGGAACCGAGTTCTCTTTACCGATAAATACCGATTTTGTTGACAGAGTTATTACAGACGTGTTACCATATGGAGGGAGAAAATCACACGCAATAAGGCTGGAAACATTCGTGAAAGGCATCGATACAAAGGTCGTGGAATCATGGTATGGACGGACATCATTTTGAATGGCCGCAGTGATCGACACATTTTTATCAGTGCAACTGTGAATACTGAAATATACAGAGATGAGGTTCTTGATCCCTTGGTCAAGTTGTTTAAGGGTTCAATCGGAAGATTCGGAATTTTATGATTATTAATGGTCAAGAAGGGTGCTAGCCCCTTTCACGGGACTCCAAAGTGTCCCTTCCAGAGCTGCATAAATGCGACCCGTCCGAAGCTTACTGCTGAACTTGGGGAATGTTCTAAAACTGTTTCGAACCATCTAAAATAAGTTGGCTGGGAAGTACAAAAACAGAATTCCACCATGAATCATTTTTTACACATTCTAATACTTCCAAAAAAGTGCTAATCCATCACAATTAAACTTATTACAAAAATTTAACTTCCTTAACCCTTTGGGCACGAGCGGCACGTATACATGCCGCACGAAGCGCTCAGAATACTTGTTTTTCCTCACCAGTAAAATTTTACTGTAAAATTTGCCTTATTTAATCAGCGCATTATCTCGATTCAAGATGACACAAATTTCTGTTTTTAAAAAGTGGTGACAAAAGATTAAAAATTTCGTAAAAGTCTCCCGTCCCGAAGGGGTTAAAGACGACCAGATATCGGAAGCAACTATTAGATCGAATATGGTATCAAAAGTGGCGAGACATGAAACATGGAAAACCAAAAGAATTATGGCTGAATAAGACAATTGTAACAAAACTGCTTTTTCCAGCATGAACTATATTTGATGTGTTTGCTTCTTATATTACTAGTTTCTGTAGCTGAAAATGCAAGATCTTTTTCTTAAAGTTAAAACATTCCCACATAGCATTTTTAGTTTGCAGAAAATTTGCAACAGTCTTGCTTTGAAAATCTGCGAAGTTGCAGTAAGCTCAGCATGACAAGACTGAAAGTTCATAACAAGACTGCAGCAAGATAACGCAAACGCCGAAGTCACCACACTTTGAAGTTGCAGCTAACTTGTCGTGCAAGTTAAATTCATACTGTATCAAATTTATTGCAATCTAACGACAAACAATTAATCAAAAATACTGCAAACTTACAGCAAAGTAGTAATCTTTCTATGTCACACTATAAGTTTAACCCCTTCCCAGGGGTCCACAGACCTGATCAAGTCTATTGATGCGAAAGCACCGTCAGAAGGTGCATGCATCGGTTTTATCACCATAAACAAATTTAGGTAATATTTGTACTTTTCATTTCGAGCATTTTTTGGTATTTAATAAGTATAGCGTTTAGAAAAAGCGGTGCCTACCGAATAAAATTTTTGCAATTTCTGCGTATGTGCTGATTGTCTATTCTCTCATCAGAGAGATTTTTTGCTTTCGTCACTTTCGTGAATTAAAGACAGTCTTGCATCAGTTTCACAACAAACTACTCATGCAAGTGGGTGATGGTATACCTTGCGGAGATTTGCTGCGAATTTCTCAATTCAAATTTGTCACGGCAAGATAATATCAGAAAAAATCAAACTTTCTGCTAATGTTCATGCTATCTGGGTTATCTCAAAAACTCCCATGGGGAACGCAGATCGCATGAACGGCTCATGCAATTGACACTTGTGTGAAATCATTATCCAATATCTATTACAGCACAAGTTCTTAATTCAATGGCAAGAAATTAAACATGGAAATTGCTGTTTTAAACTTAACCATTTGATCCTAACTTTATTATCTGAGCGAAGCGAAGGCTAATACTCAGCGAAATATTACTGCCCGGACACATTACTACTACGATGGATATTAACGCCATGTTCTACTAAAAAAAAGCCTAATAAAAACTTTTCGTCAAGCATAACTCAAAAAATATTTGTCGGATTTCGTTTCTGATTGCACCAAAAGGTACCTATGAGGGTCGCCTACTGAATGCACCTACTATGAAAAATAAGTTCCAAACCGTTTAAAAATTATGTAGAAAAAACTGATAAAAAAGCACAATTTATCTGCATACGTCACAGAAATTTGGTGTGCGTCACTTTCACCGGTTGATGTTTTCGTAGACAACTGGTTAAACACATGGAGCAAATAAAAAAAAAATATGCACGCAGTAATATTGAATAGATCAGTTTCAACCACGTGATCACAAACCTTGCAACAACCCGTGGCAACCAGTTTTGGTGGGCAAACAAATAATAATGCAGTACTCCGTACCACGGTGACCGTTTTTAGCCTGTTCTATAAAATCTGGCCTGTTGTATGACATACAATTGTGGATGATTAAAACAAAAGACATTACTGTTTATTGCTCCTGGAGGTTATCTTTCTCTGGATGTCTGTCTGTCTATTATACAGCATGCAATTTTCTTGTAAAGGATGATATTATTATGCAGTAAAACCTCCATAACGGACACACCCGATTAGTGGACACCTCTATTTAGCGGGCATTTTTTCGATTACCAACTCTTAAATAACTGTACATATTTTACTCTCAGTAGCGGACACCTCCAAATGGAGGACAAATTCTGCCCTCCCGAGGTGTTCGCTATTATAGAGGTTTTACTGGTAAAATCTCCATAACGGACACACCCGATTAGCGGATACCTCTATTTAGCGGACATTTTTTCGATTACCAACACTTAAATAACTGTACATGTTTTACTCTCAGTAGCGGACACCTCCAAATAGAGAACAAATTCTGCATTTTTGAGGTGTCCGCTATTTAGAGGTTTTACTGTATATATTATTGATAGCTATTTTACAGGGCCGCACAAAAGAATAAGAATATATGAAACGAATATAAACTAAATTCGGGATTGGTAGATCGCTGATGGTAACGTAATTTTAGGATGTTGTTACAGTCATCCGCAGCATGTTTTTAGAGTTTCGTTCATCTAACGAAACCCTACCTGTCTCACTCCTTTGTCTGTCTGTCTGTCTGTCCGTCTGTCACAGAGCCCGTTCTCAGAAACTATATATGTCGGAGACTTGAAATTTTGCATACTTATAGCTGAACACCACACATCAAACGGCAAATAATAAAATTTTGAAAAGGTCTAATATTTAATCCTTTGGGCTCTAACTTGTGTATTTTAAGCAATTTTTCTAACTCAGCGCCTAATTAAGTTGGAGACATGAAATTTTGCATACTTATAGCTGAACACCTTACATCAAACGACAAATAATAAAATTTTGAAAAAGGTCTAATATGTAACCCTCTGGGCTCTAACTTATGTATTTTAAGCAATTTTTCTAACTCATCCCCTAACTAAGTTGGAGACTTGAAAGTTTGCATACTTATAGCTGAACACTTGCGATAACACGGTAAATTATAAAATTTTGAAATAGTCATATTTAACCCTCCAGTCTCAAACTTCTGTATTTTAAGCAATTTTTCTAACTCAGCCCCTAATTATGTTGGAGACATGAAATTTTGCATACTTATAGCTGAACACTTGCGATAACACGGTAAATTATAAAATTTTGAAATAGTCATATTTAACCCTCTGGGGTCTAACTTGTGTATTTTAAGCAATTTTTTTAACTCAGCCCCTAATTAAGTTGGAGACAAGAAATTTTGCATACTTATAGCTGAACACCTCACATCAAACGACAAATAATATAATTTTGAAAAAGGTCTAATATTTAACCCTCTGGGCTCTAACTTGTGTATTTTAAGCAATTTTTCTAACTCAGCCCCTAATTAAGTTGGAGACATGAAAGTTTGCATACTTATAGCTGAACACTTGCGACAACACGGTAAATCATAAAATTTTGAAAAAGTCTTATTTAACCCTCCGGTCTCTAACTTCCGCATTTTAAGCAATTTTTCTAACTCAGCCCCTAATTATGTTGGAGACGTGAAATTTTGCATACTTATAGCTGAACACCTCACATCAAACGACAAATAATAAAATTTTGAAAAAGTCTAATATTTAACCCCCTGGGCTCTAACTTGTGTATTTTAAACAATTTTTCTAACTGAGCCCCTAATTAAGTTGGAGACATGAGATTTTGCATACTTATAGCTGAACACCTCACATCAAACGACAAATAATAAAATTTTGAAAAAGTCTAATATTTAACCGTTTTGTTCTAACTTGTGTATCTTAAACAATTTTTCTAACTGAGCCCCTAATTTAGTTGGAGACATGAAATTATGCATACTTATAGAGAAACACCTCACATCAAACGACAAATAATAAGATTTTGAAAAAATCTAATATTTAACCTCTAATATTTTGTCTCGCGCAATTTTTAAATTTAAACTGTTTTGCAATACTACTTTGTGTCCATTTTGCATAATAAGTGTAATGTGACGTAATTTCTTCTATTTCATACTTCTAATGCATGTTAATGAATTTATTTTACAATATCCTTTCTCTTTTAAAATTCACATGTAAATATAGTTTTTAGGGCGTAATTTCCAATAAGTGCCTGCTTTTTATACCTAATTATTTAATTCTAATTTGAAGGGTTTTTTCTGTTTATAATAGTAACGTGTAAATAATTTCTTTATTTGAAGCAAACATTATAGTTTGCGCTGTTTATACAGTTGGCAACAGTTTAAATTAATACCATTTTCTAAAATATGTGAAAAATATGTCGAAATGCTGAATATTTGAATTTAAAATAGAAATAAAACCTCAAAAAATGAGTCAAATTAAAAAAAAAATTAATGGAATCTGCACACCGGGATCTTCTATTGAATAAAATGATCTAAAAATGATTAAATTCCCATGTATAGTTTTTGCTCCTATAAAACTTTTTTAATGGAACGATTTTGTCCAATTTTAGCATTAAATATCTCTTAAAATAATTCTTCGATTTGAAAACTGTATGCATCAGCGTGTTGATCAAATATTTCGCTATAATACCACAGATTTTCATATTTTTGTATGCAATAGTTTTCTTAATATTAACGAAGAAAGACCTCCGGTCACAAAAAATTCACAACCGGCGGCAGCAGCGGCGGCGGTGACAGCGTTAGTTACTTTTGATGTGAATGATGAAAACTTGTCTATCTGTTTGTTTGTAATTCTATGATAATTCACAATTTGGAAGCCAAAATTGTGAAAAGATACGTACATGTGTATCAAAACATGGCCGAGGCAACTAAAGTAATCCGGAATCGAAATAATTTATAGTTAATTTTTAATTAATAAAAAACCACCAATTTAACAGCAATTTCTTATCAAATTTAAACATTTTTCGTTATAGCAGTTGCCAACAATTAAAAAACACAATAAAATCATTACTACAACAGTTAATTTTCTACTGCAAGGTTTCCACGTGAAAAATGAAAATGAAATAAATAGTTTGCCGAATTTAAAAAATGGTGAATATTACGTCATAACTTTTCTATTGCAAGATATTCATGTGAAAAATGAAAATGAATTAAATAGTTTGAAGAATTTAAATGAAAGTGAATATAACTTCATAACTTTTCTATTTCAAGGTTTTCACGTGAAAGAAGAAAATATTACGTCATATTGGAAATATAAAGGACGTGGTGGATATAGTATAACGTCATATGAGTGTGAAAAATGTATTAAAGCATGATAAAAACCCGATTAGGGAAATATTGGCGTATTTTAACATTATTGCTCCAATTATAAATTGAAATAAGCTCATTTATAGCTGTATTCTTTTGCGTCTGTTATATACATTTATACATTTTTATGTAGCGTTTTCATACGATTCATTCATACAACATTTCGACTGATTTTTTTTAATGTTTGTTTTGTGTTGTATGTTAAATTTTAAAATTGATTTTTCAGAACAAACATCCTTCAAATTCTGGGCAACACCGGGCACTTTAGTTTGTAACAGATAAATGACTTTTTTATCTTTACATCTAATGCTAATATTGTAAAGCGTTATAATGTTATAAAGTGTATAATATTATTAATGCTTGTACGTTTGTGAGGTGTTATCTCTGAAACTACATAGTCAACTTAAAAAAAATGTTGGTGGCCATCTCTGCTCCGAAAAAAGACTATTTTATGTCAGTGCAAAAACCTACATCGCTGCAGGAGCAAAAAAGTTCTAAAATTGCGATTTCTTCTATATTGATTGTGTTAGAAACTTTAAATTTGGTGCGGTAGTTACTTTTAAGATGTAAATACTCGTAATGAAGGCTCTCTAAAAAGTTCAATTTGACGCATAAACGTAAAAATTTCTAGAAAGGTTCTAAACTATGATTTATTTCGTATACTGAAATTTGTGGGAAAGTGTTGGGGTTAGAAACTAGAACTTTGGCATGGTAGTAATTGATAAGATGTAAATGCTCGTTGTAGAACGAATTCTAAAAAATCGAAAGACTAAACAAAGCGGAAAAAGATCTAAATATGATCTAAGTAACGAAGTACATGGAATTGTTAGGAATATAAACATGAAAATTGACATGGCTGTATTTATCATGACGTAAATTCTCGCAATAGAACAATTTCTAAAAATATCGCTATATAAAACAGTGCAGAAACAAAAAACTTTCGAAAATTTTCTATTTCTGTGTTACTGCTGAGCCCAAATTCTTGAAATTTTGCTCCGGGTTAGTTTTAAAATATACAATTGTATCTATGAATTGTTTCTAAAAAATTTAAAATTTAAAAGATGAAATTAACGGAAAGCGATCTCAATTACCATTAATTCGGAATTATTAGGTACAGCAACTTTAAATTTTTCATAATATGCATTTCCTCCGCAAAACATGCAATTTAAATGCAACAAAACTGATAGATACCCACCTAGCATTAAATAAATTGTGTAAATATTGAATAAAGACCTGTATGAAACAGTGAGTAGGTTGCGCGAAAGTACTTGTTAAAGTGTTCCTTCTCAAACATTTTCTCTCTCTCGCCAAGGCCACTAACTAGATTTTTTATACATTAACTTATTCTGGTGAAATTTCATAATCGGGTTCATATTGGCGTATTTTAACTTGCATGATTTGTTGAATATATATGTATGGATTTGTAAATTACTTCAAATAACACTTTGACAGCTCAAAAGTTATGCAGACGGTATATTCAGGTCTTGTGTCATACTTTATGTTGTAATCATTGCCGATTTCGTTTATTTAATACATGCTAAATACTGCTCAACTTGTGCAGAATATGCTTGAAAACAAAACAATACAGCGTATGTAGTGGCCAGCATACAATCATCATTTAAATTCGATCGAGCATATCTAAAACACACTTTAACGAAGCATTGCATGCCACTGTTGATGTATTCGGTACTTTGATACTATATCAGATTTTGAGGAGAGAATTCCTTAAATGTTATCGACAACCTCATTGCATCCGTGAAAACAGATATTGTACAATATTAACTATTTCGGGGGAGCACATACGTATATAGTCCATTCTTTTTAAACATCATATATTTGTCATTTAAAGTTACTCAAATTGGGGCGGAGCATCTGATTATGCTCTTGACATCATTTTATTCAGTTAAAATTCCGATATAAGTAATTTAGTGTTTCATTTTCTATTTTACTTTTAATATATTGCGTACTTTTAATTTTATATCCATGCATGGCTGTCTTGAATGGTTTGATTTCCCATTTTTTGAAACAATGTATACGAATTTATATATAAGATTTTGTAATTCTACAATTCGTTTATTTTCATCATTTCAATTTATCGCAGTATATGGACAATTAAAGATAACATCTCATTTTATTTGCTTCCACATGTTAATATTAAATCTATGTTCTCAGCAATATCGCTCAGACTAATCCCTCTGAGGGAAGTCCTAGTTGTAGGCAAATTTTATGCAATATGAAACTTGATTTAACCCATTCGCTGCCAAAACTATAAAGTAAGAATTTTCAAATTTTTTGCTAAAAGTCGTTTGCTACCACAAATTTAGAAAGGTAAATTTCGCTTTACTAGTACAGCGAAATTTCTGCCAATAAATGAGGCATTTTTTTTAATTCTAAAATAGTGGTGATAAAGTAATTAATAAATTAAAGACACGAGTATACTCGTGGATGACAGCGAAATGGTTAATTAAATTCAACTCTTCAGTATGCGCTCAGCTTTTTACATCATAGTGAATCTTTTTCATTGGTAAATATTAATGTAACTTCAATGTATTATTAGTTGCAGTTATAGAGATTGGCCTTACATTTTTTATCCACGCTTTTTTTTAAATTAAGAAATTAAATAAGGATATACCTAAATTCTTAAAGTTACTCGAAATACTTCTATTATACATACACAGTCAAGACAAGATTGTAAGGGACTCGTAAAAAGCTCCATTTTAGACAGGCTTCCATAGAAAGAAGTGTAATTAATTATGCTTCTAAGGTACACTACCTCAATAAGATCTATTGTTCGTTTCGCAGGGCTTCTGAATCTCTTCCGTTTGAGACAGGATTCCGTTATAGAAAGATTTCGCTTTCACAGGCTTCACTATGTTTCACTAAAGAACGATGAAAATCCCTTTTCAGACAGGTTTTCAGCAGATTTAATTCCAACGCAATTCATATTAAGACCATGTAACGGTTCCGTTAAAGACAGGATTCTATTATAGACAATTACTATTTTGACAAGTTTTATTCTATTCATATGACATAAATAAGTATATTTATATAAATACATAGAACTTGTAAAAATGGAACTTGCCTATAACGGAATTCTGTCTTAAGCAGAAATGTTCCACAGTGATACGGAAAAGAATATTATACAAATACACCTGATAACCCAAAAACCTGTGTAAAACGGAATTTTTCAGCAATATTTACGATTTCATCTTGACAGGTTTTACTATATATATAACATGAAGGAAAATTTTGGAGCACCCCCCCCCCCCCCCACCCCCTGAAACGAAATCCTGGCTACGCCACTGCGCCGTACAAGAAAAAAAATTGAAAATATATTTTCAAAATGTTTTATTTTTTTCTTTTATGGGCTCAAGAAAGTTTAGTTTTTCTCTCCCTCACCCATTTTTAGGTGCGTTCGTAATTATAACAAGATGGAAATTGCTCGTCAAACGTGGCAAATGAGGTGCGTTCGTACTATAACAAGTTTTATAATTATTTTTTGCGCCCCATATTGTACTGAATGTATAATTTTTTGCACTTCATAAAGTGCATAGTCTTTAACATCATTAAAATGCACTCCCAATATTTTTTTCCGAACACTTTTGACTGTCCCTGTAATTAAACTATACATCCGATTTTCCTAAAATTTGAAATGGCTCGACAAAATTTTGCAACAATTATATCTTTAAAATTTCAGACCATTCGGAAGGCTGTAACATCATTAAAATGCATTTGCAATAATTTTTCCCATTGGCCGTAATGTAAAGAAAAACTTTTGACTGTCCCTGTAATTAAACTATATATCCGATTTTCATAAAATTTGAAATGGCTCGACAAAATTTTGCAACAATCTTATATTTCAAATTTCAGACCATTCGGTTGGGTAGTTTTTGCTCTGTTATATGCGGACAGACAGACGGACGGACTGAACGACGACTATAGGTGCTACGTATTTATATAATTACGAACGCACCTAAAAATACGTAGCACCTATAGTCGTCGTTCAGTCCGTCCGTCTGTCTGTCCGCATATAACAGAGCAAAAACTACCGAACCGAATGGTCTGAAATTTTAAATATATGATTTTTGTAAAATTTTGTCGAGCCATTTCAAATTTTATGAAAATCGGATGTACAGTTTAATTACAGGGACAGTCAAAATGTTTTTTTTACATTACGGCCAATGGGAAAAATTATTGCAAGTGCATTTTAATGATGTTACAGACTATGCACTTATGATGTGCAAAAAAATATACATTCAGTACAATATGGGCTGCAAAAAGTAATTATAAAACTAGTTATAGTAGGAACGCACCTCATTTGCCACGTTTGACGAGCAATTTCCGACTTGTTTCTTTCTTTGCTAATGCCAAGGATTTGCATTCCCGTTAGTCTCTCGAATCTGCCAAGTAACGGGGATGTGGAGCAAAGGTCATAGGCTCCTCGTAAAATCGTCTAGAAGTCAAGTTAAAAAGTATTAATAAAAAATTATAGTTTCAAGTATTTTTACATGACTCGAGTAAAATTTGCAGTCGGTCTAATTTTAAATTGTTTTTTCAGAAATTAATGCTATTACACAACGTATGTGACTTTTTTTTACTGTTACAATAAAAAACTAGTTGGATGTGCCAATCCCAAAACTTTCTTCTATCTTATACATCTTAATATTTCAAAACCTAGTCACACATGTTAATACTTCAATATTATTAGTTCAATACTATACCAACTTTGATTTTCATCTTAAATTTCTGCTAAAGTCAATTAAATGGACTAAAAACGAGTTAATCTATATCATGATATTTGTTAAAATTATTAATTTTTCCTTATTCTGTCGTTATCAGCTGTTTGCGAATAGCCGGCATAGCAGGAAGCGAGTTCCCGCCGCTGCATGAGCCGCCGATGCATAATAGAACTACGAAAAATCAAGAAAAGTATGCAAAAATCGCTAGCACGGAGCCCCTTTACCGCGCAATATTTCCAAATTCAAGGAGAACCTGTTCGCCAAAGCCAAAAACAAGCACAAACATTTTGGTTCAATTGTATGCATAATTTTATACGCTGTTCGATGGTACAATAATGAAAATGGCACAGAGATCGGAATTATAGCGCCCCCTTCTTTCGGAATTTTTTCAAGTTCAGGGAGGACTTGTTTGCCATAGCCAGAAACATGCACAAAAAATTTGGTTCAATTATATGGATAACTTCATACACTTTTCGATGGTACAATAATGAAAATGGTACAGACATCGCAATTATAGTGCCCCCTTCCGGCAGAATTTTTCCAAATTCAGAGAGGACCTTCGTGACATGACCAAAAATAAACACGTAAAATTTGGTTCAATCCTATGCATAACTTCATACACTTTTCGGCGGTACAATATTCAAAATGGCAAAAAAATTGTACAAAAATCGCTATGACAGCGCCCTCTACGAGCGATTTTTTTACAAATTAAGGGAGGACCTCCTTGCCATAGCCAAGAACTTAAAATTTTTTTTTGGTTCAATTCTATGCATAACTTCATACACTTTTCGATGGTGCAATATTCAAAATCGCACAAAAATCGCTATTACAGCGCCCCCTAACGGCGAATTTTTTGCAAATTCATGGAGGACCTGCTTGCCATATCCAAAAACTTAAAATAAAAATTTGGTTTAATTCTATGCATAACTTCATACACTTTTGGACGGTACAATATTAAAAATCGCACAAAAATCGCTATTACAGCGCCCCCTACCGGCTAATTTTTTCCAAATTCAAGGAGGACCTGCTTGCCATAGCCAAAAACTTAAAATAAAAATTTGGTTTAATTCTATGCATAACTCCATACACTTTTGGATGGTACAATATTCAAAATCGCACAAAAACTGTTATATCAGCGCCCCCTACCGGCGATTTTTTTCCAAATTCAGGGAGGACCTGCTTGTCATATCCAAAAACTTAAACTAAAAATTTGGTTCAATTCTATGCATAACTTCATACACTTTTGGATGGTACAATATTCAAAATCGCACAAAAATTGTTATATCAGCGCCCCCTACCGGCGAATGTTTTCCAAATTCCGGGAGGACCTGCTTGCCATAGCCAAAAACTTATAATAAAATTTTGGTTTAATTCTATACATAACTTCCTACACTTTTTGATGGTACAATGGCGACAGACAGACGGACAGACGGACAGACGGACGGACGGACAGACGGACACACAGACAGACAGACATTTTCTATAAACATGTTTTTTGGAATCTCTGACCCCTAAAACATGCAAATCCGTCGAAAACCGGAAGTCGAAAAAAATTTCGATTACAATACTTTCTTCTATTGAAGATAGAAGAAAGTAATATATAGAAAATAGAAACAATTATTTATAAAGTAAAAAAAAAATGGTGTTTTAAATTGTGTATGGAGAATTTGAATTTTTGAATTAAAAAATAATATAAGATGCATTTTTCTTTATTTTTGAGCTCCTGTTTAAAAGATTTCGAATATTTAAAACAATACTTTTTTTTAGATGCTAAGAACTTCAAGATTTCAAGTACTGAGTCTTCTTAAACATCAAACTTAAGAAGCTAACTCTTTTTTAAGTCTTCTTCAGTGAAAATGTTAAAATCTTAAAGCCATTCCTTTATCTGTAAGTGGTAAACCAATAAACTCTTTTAGAATCATACAGCAAAAGAGGGACCATATCATCGGTACCATGTCAAGATGTCATATAGCAAAATCTAAGCATCCAGTAGTATGTAAATAGTAAAATTCGCCTTATTTAATGACATATTAATTAAGGCGAAAAAAGGGAAATTTTACCATTTCAGAAAAGTGGTGCCAATCAAGAAATCAGAATTTAAAAAAAAAATAGCCCACTGGCAAAACTGGTTTCATTTTGGATCGTTTGACATGGTATTAACGATATGTACAATCTCCATTTCATCAAATTAGCATCCGATAAAAATATTTTTAAAATGTCAACAGAATATTAATCCTATCAACTATTGACACTTTTTAAATGATTATTTTTACTTTCTTCTATCTTCAATAGAAGAAAGTATTGTAATCGAAATTTTTTTCGACTTCCGGTTTTCGACGGATTTGCATGTTTTAGGGGTCAGAGATTCCAAAAAACATGTTTATAGAAAATGTCTGTCTGTCTGTGTGTCCGTCTGTCCGTCTGTCCGTCCGTCCGTCCGTCCGTCCGTCTGTCCGTCTGTCTGTCGCCATTGTACCATCAAAAAGTGTATGAAGTTATGTATAGAATTAAACCAAAATTTTATGATAAGTTTTTGGCTATGGCAAGCAGGTCCTCCCGCAATTTGGAAAAAATTCGCCGGTAGGTGGCGCTGATATAACAATTTTTGTGCGATTTTGAATATTGTACCATCCAAAAGTGTATGGTGTTATGTATAGAATTGAACCAAATTTTTATTTTAAGTTTTTGGATATAACAAGCAGGTCCTCCCTGAATTTGGAAAAAATTCGCCGGTAGGGGGCACTGTAAATGCGATTTTTGTGCGATTTTGAATATTGTACCATCGAAAAGTGTATGAAATTATGCATAGAATTGAACGAAATTTTTATTTTAAGTTTTTGGCTATGGCAAGCAGGTCCTCCCTGAATTTGGAAAAAAATTGCCGGTAGGGGGCGCTGTAATAGAGATTTTTGTGCGATTTTGAATATTGTACCGTCCAAAAGTGTATGAAGTTATGCACAGAATTAAACTCAAATTTTATTATAAGTTTTTGGCTATGGCAAGCAGGTCCTCCCGGAATTTGGAAAAAATTCGCCGGTAGGGGGCGCTGATATAACAATTTTTGTGCGATTTTGAATATTGTACCATCCAAAAGTGTATGGTGTTATGTATAGAATTGAACCAAATTTTTATTTTAAGTTTTTGGATATAACAAGCAGGTCCTCCCTGAATTTGGAAAAAATTCGCCGCTAGGGGGCGCTGTAAATGCGATTTTTGTGCGATTTTGAATATTGTACCATCGAAAAGTGTATGAAATTATGCATAGAATTGAACGAAATTTTTATTTTAAGTTTTTGGCTATGGCAAGCAGGTCCTCCCTGAATTTGGAAAAAATTTGCCGGTAGGGGGCGCTGTAATAGAGATTTTTGTGCGATTTTGAATATTGTACCGTCCAAAAGTGTATGAAGTTATGCACAGAATTAAACCAAATTTTTATTTTAAGTTTTTGGATATGGCAAGCAGGTCCTTCCTGAATTTGCAAAAAATTCGCCGTTAGGGGGCGCTGTAATAGCGATTTTTGTGCGATTTTGAATATTGCACCATCGAAAAGTGTATGAAGTTATGCATAGAATTGAACCAAAAAAAAAAAAAAAAATTAAGTTCTTGGCTATGGCAAGGAGGTCCTCCCTTAATTTGTAAAAAAATCGCTGGTAGAGGGGGCTGTAATAGCGATTTTTGTACAATTTTTGTGCCATTTTGAATATTGTACAGTCGAAAAGTGTATGAAGTTATGCATAGAATTGAATCAAATTTTATGTGTTTAATTTTGGTCATGTCACAAAGGTTCTTCCTGAATTTGGAAAAATTCTGCCGGTAGGGGGCACTATAATTGCGATGTCTGTACAATTTTCATTATTGTACCATCGAAAAGTGTATGAAGTTATCCATATAATTGAACCAAATTTTTTGTGCATGTTTCTGGCTATGGCAAACAAGTCCTCCCTGAACTTGAAAAAATTCCGAAAGAAGGGGGCGCTATAATTCCGATCTCTGTGCCATTTTCATTATTGTACCATCGAACAGCGTATAAAATTATGCATACAATTGAACCAAAATGTTTGTGCTTGTTTTTGGCTTTGGCCAACAGGTTCTCCTTGAATTTGGAAATATTACGCGGTAAAGGGGCTCCGTGTTAGCGATTTTTGTATACTTTTATGATTTTTCGTAGTTCTATTGTGCATCGGCGGCTCATGCAGCGGCGGGAACTCGCTTCCTGCTAAGCCGGCTATTCGCAAACAGCTGATAACAACAGAATAAGGAAAAATTAATAATTTTAACAAATATCATGATATCGATTAACTCGTTTTTAGTCCGTTTAATTGACTTGAGCAGAAATTTAAGATGAAAATCAAAGTTGGTATAGTATTGAACTAATAATATTGAAGTATTAACATGTGTAACTAGGTTTTGAAATATTAAGATGTATAAGATAGAAGAAAGTTTTGGGATTGGCACATCCAACTAGTTTATGTTAATTAGATGAAAGGAGAGTTGTTCACACGTGTCTCCTTTCCTCCTATACTAAAATAAATTGTAATCTATCTCTCATATGGAGATATCTGTTATTAGTTCCCTATCATATGCATGTTAGAAAATTAAGATCCTTGCGAAATAACTAATACAAAATTAAAACTAGTCTTTGGGGGCCACCGTAATAAATATCATCGATATGCATAATATAAAATATGAAAATAAAACATGTGTGAACTATTTATAAAACTAGCTGCCCTTGGCGACCAGTTTGGTCTCCGTTAGATGAGTGCTAAGCATTGTACCATTTTACTTTTATCCAAAAATTAATTTATTTTCTCAATACTTCTCCAAATCAGAAGTTTCTAGTAGAGAAATCAAGAACTCCGTATTTTTATGGGTACTACTTGACTATCCCGTCGACCAAAAATCTGTCGCCAAACTATAAGATTAAATACCAATAATGGTTGATCGTAAATGTCACATTTGCTTGACTTTAAGCAGGTTACACGTGTTTACATCATGAAGTTATTTTTATTTCGACGTTTTATTTGTTGTACTAATAGTTATAGTGTTATACTAATTTATTTGTTCTTTCGCTGTTTAAAATAAAATTATGTCAATTTGTATAATTTGGCAAGTGGTTTGGCGATTTATATAATTTGGCAAAATCGGTCTACGATATAACTAAGTAGTACCTTTTTATGTTAGCCAGGCGCAAGTAATAAATCATCAAACATTGTCTTTCCAATCGCATTTTTTCATATTTCATTAAATTAATCTAAAATATAATAATTTCACTCATTTTATTTTAAATACATAATTTTAATTTGAAATTCATGACTTTCACTTTTTCTTTCCATTTTTTAAGAAAAAGAAAAGAAAAATAATAAATAATACCGAAAACCTTGACTTTTAATTTTAATATCAAAGCATTGTTTTAATTTACCACGCAAAAATAAAAAATGTAAAAAATGGTCACCTGGCATATAAAAAGCGAAGCGGTCAGCCCGGAACTATTGATGACAGTCACATGACTTAGGCTATTATTATAGAGAAGCATTGAAATTCCAAAATAAAATTTAAACGTATATTTAAATATTTTTAATACACTAGGGGGCTCGGCCCCCTACGAGCTACGCTCGCCAACCCCCGTCCAGACACCGCAGACTCTAAATGCACGCTAATTTGATCGGCTTTAAAAAGATTTCGAAAGATTGAATTATAATATAAAAACAGTGGCGATCTCCCTATAAACGAATTTCTATTCATTTCTCTTTGATTGGGGAATTTTAACGCCAAATCCGCTGCGGTACTACTTGATTATCCTGTCGACCAATTTCGCCAAATTATATAAATCTCCAAACCACTCGCCAAATTATACAAATTGATATAATTTTTATTTTAAATAACGAAACAACAAATAAATTCGTACAACATTAATAAAAACACAAATAAAACGTCGAAATAAAAATAACTTGATGACGTATACACGTGTAACAACATTTTAAAATAAGCTAATATAAAAGGAATTAAGTAAAGAGAGTCTTTGTCTCCTGGTATTTTTTTAACAAAGCGAAAAGAAAGTTCTTTTAAATAAGACATTTTAAATTAATTCTCAAAATATCAAATAAATGTCTAGCGCAATTTCTAAATTTAAACTTTTTTGCAATATTATTTTGTGTTCATTTTATGTAATAACTATAATGTGACGTAGATATGACGTAATTTCTCCTAAGACTTCTAACGCATGTTAATGAATTTATTATTTTACAATATCCTTTCTCTTTTAAAATTCACGTGCATACTTTTTATGACGTAATTTTTAATAAGTTCCTGCTTTTTATACGTAATTATTTAATTCTAATTTGAAAGTTTTTTTCCTGTTTATAATAGTCACGTGTTAATAAATTTTTAATTTGAAGCAAACATTATTGCTTGCGCTTTTTATACAGTTGGCAACAGTTTAAATTAGTACAATTTTCTGAAATCTGTAAAAAATATCTCTAGAAATGCTGAAAATTTGAATTTAAAATAGAAAAAAAACCTGAAAAAATGAGTCAAAATAAAAAAATTAATGCAATCTGCACTCCGGCAAATTCTAACGCATAAAATGATCTAAAAATGATTACACTGCCATGTATAGTTTTTGCTGCTATAAAACTTTTTTAGTGGAACGATTTTGTCCAACTTTAGCATTAAATAACTCTTAAAATAATTCTTCGATTTGAAACTGTCTACATCAGCGTGTTTATCAAACAATTCTGTATAAAACCACCGATTTTCATATTTTTGTATGCATTATTTTTGTTAATATTAACGAAGAAAGTCCTCCGGTCACAAAAAAATCAAAACCGGCGGCGGCGGTGACAGCGGTAGTTACTTTTTTTTAGAATAGAGAGATAGTAATGCTCTATTAGTGAATTGCGGGTACTACTTGATTATCCCGTCGACCCATTTTGATAAACTATATAAATCGCCAAACTACTCGCAAAATTATACAAACTAGCCGATCTTGGGTACCAGTTAGGTCTCCTTTAAAATTTATGTTTGGGACATCCTGTTGTCCTGTATTTTGAGACATGTAACATCCTGTTAACTCAGATGTTATAAATAATAAGATAGTTACAAAATACTAAACTGACCATAACGAAAACATTAATTTATTGGAACCCGCAAATTAAAGTTGAAGTACATAAAACTGTTACGTGAAAGTATAAATATACAAACTGTTCACGTGACATCTTCCCTTACAATAAAAAAAATAAGAATAAGAGTTCTTTTATAAGTTCAAACGTTCTGGAGGGCGTATAACTCTTCCGGAGCGGGTAACCACTGTTTTAGATTTGGGCGGAGTAAAAACTGGAGCAGAAAGACGAGAAACATCGAGAGGGTCAAGTGATGTACTATTATCATTCTCCGATCGAATTAGACGGAATGTACGATCCGTCAATTTCAACGGATGTAACATCCTGTTAACTCAGATGTTATAAATAATAAGATAGTTACAAAATACTAAACTGACCATAACGAAAACATTAATTTATTGGAACCCGCAAGTTAAAGTTGAAGTACATAAAACTGTTACGTGAAAGTATAAATATACAAACTGTTCACGTGACAGGGAAAGCATGCTAAGCATTGTATCATGTTACTTTTATTAATAATTTATTTACTTGGACTCCCTTAAATATAATTAATATAATCCCTTAAGCTAATATTAGTTTTTGTTGCATTAAAATATCTCAATTTGAAAGCAAGTGAACCATTGATTTATAATAGAAATCTATGGGAATTTGTCGAAATATTAAAGATATTGCCAAGTTGGCGACGAACTTGGCGTATTTGGTGAAGGAACAGATATATAGATTGGCATTTTAAATAACGAAAGAGCAAATCAATTAGTAAAAGATTAATAACTAGTTGGATGTGCCAATCCCAAAACTTTCTTCTATCTTATACTATCAAAACCTAGTTACACATGTTAATACTTCAATATTATTAGTTCAATACTATACCAACTTTGATTTTCATCTTAAATTTCTGCTTAAGTCAATTAAACGGACTAAAAACGAGTTAATCTATATCATGATATTTGTTAAAATTATTAATTTTTCCTTATTCTGTCGTTATCAGCTGTTTGCGAATAGCCGGCATAGCAGGAAGCGAGTTCCCGCCGGTGTATGAGCCGCCGATGCACAATAGAACTATGAAAAATCAAGAAAAGTATACAAAAATCACTAGGACGGAGCCCCTTTACCGCGCAATATTTTCAAATTCAACGAGAACCTGTTGGCCAAAGCCAAAAACAAGAACATTTTGGTTCAATTGTATGCATAATTTTATACGCTGTTCGATGGTACAATAATGAAAATGGCACAGAGATCGGAATTATAGCGCCCCCTTCTTTCGGAATTTTTTCAAGTTCAGGGAGGACTTGTTTGCCATAGCCAGAAACATGCACAAAAAATTTGGTTCAATTATATGGATAACTTCATACACTTTTCGATGGTACAATAATGAAAATGGTACAGACATCGCAATTATAGTGCCCTCTTCCGGCAGAATTTTTCCAAATTCAGGGAGGACCTTCGTGACATGAACAAAAATAAACACATAAAATTTGGTTCAATTCTATGCATAACTTCATACACTTTTCGGCGGTTCAATATTCAAAATGGCACAAAAATTGTACAAAAATCGCTATTACAGCGCCCTCTATGAGCGATTTTTTTACAAATTAAGGGAGGACCTCCTTGCCATAGCCAAGAACTTAAAATTTTTTTTTGGTTCAATTCTATGCATAACTTCATACACTTTTCGAAGGTGCAATATTCAAAATCGCACAAAAATCGCTATTACAGCGCCCCCTAACGGCGAATTTTTTGCAAATTCATGGAGGACCTGCTTGCCATAGCCAAAAACTTAAAATAAAAATTTGGTTTAATTCTATGCATAACTTCATACACTTTTGGACGGTACAATATTCAAAATCGCACAAAAATCGCTATTACAGCGCCCCCTACCGGCGATTTTTTTCCAAATTCAGGGAGGACCTGCTTGCCATAGCCAAAAACTTAAAATAAAAGTTTGGTTTAATTCTATGCATAACTTCATACACTTTTGGACGGTACAATATTCAAAATCGCACAAAAGTCGGTATTACAGCGCCCCCTACCGGCGAATTTTTCCAAATTCAGGAAGGACCGGCTTGTCATAGCCAAAAACTTAAAATAAAAATTTGGTACAATTCTATGCATAACTTCATACACTTTTCGATGGTACAATATTCAAAATCGCACAAAAAACGCATTTACAGCGCCCCCTACCGGCGAATTTTTTCCAAATTCAGGGAGGACCTGCTTGTCATATCCAAAAACTTAAACTAAAAATTTGGTTCAATTCTATGCATAACTCCATACACTTTTGGATGGTACAATATTCAAAATCGCACAAAAATTGTTATATCAGCGCCCCCTACCGGCGAATTTTTTCCAAATTCCGGGAGGACCTGCTTGCCATAGCCAAAAACTTATAATAAAATTTTGGTTTAATTCTATACATAACTTCATACACTTTTTGATGGTACAATGGCGACAGACAGACGGACAGACGGACAGACGGACAGACGGACGGACGGACAGACGGACAGACGGACGGACGGACAGACGGACACACAGACAGACAGACATTTTCTATAAACATGTTTTTTGGAATCTCTGACCCCTAAAACATGCAAATCCGTCGAAAACCGGAAGTCGAAAAAAATTTCGATTACAATACTTTCTTCTATTGAAGATAGAAGAAAGTAAAAATACAAATAAAACGTCGGACTCATCGATGGTCCTGCAGGTTGGATAACAATAATTCCATTTTCCAAGCCGAACTCTTTGCCATCTTTAAAGCTTTAGAGTGGATTTCTCAACAAAACCAAAAATTTTTAATTCCAATTTTTAGCGATAGTCTTTCAAGCCTGCAGGCTATCTGTTCGTTTGGCTCAACAAATCCCCAGGTTATTGAGATTAAATCGCTTCTCAAAAATCTTCCCTGGAAAACCTATTTAAGCCACGTTTCAGCCCATAAGGGTATCCTGGGAAATGAAACGGCAGATATGTTGGCAAAGGAAGCAAATGCTAGACCATCAGTTGATTTTTCACTTCCAGTACCGCACTCGCACATCAAAAGACATCTTCGCGCTCATTTTATGAAGCAATGGCAGGATTACTGAGACTACTCAGAAAAGGATAGATATACCTATGATCTTGTCCCAGCGGTATCTTTGGATATTCTTCTGCTCACTCCATCCACTACAGCTTTCCTTACCGGTCATGGTCCTTTTGGGGCATACGTCTTCAAGTTCAAAAGAGCCCTTTCTTCTCTATGTGAGTGCGGTGATGTTGCTGTTGCCTCTCATTATTTCGATAATTGTCCTTTAACTACTCGCTGGCATATCCGCCGTCCTCCTGTTGTTCCAGATGGTTGGCTAGGAAATATTTTATCGCGCCCGACTTGACTCTCAAAGCTTAAAAACATCTTCAACTTCTTATGTAACCTTTCAGTTTTACTTCATCACTGAGACAGGGACTTGGATTCCCCCTTATTCAGTACCCAATGTCGGGTCACAGCAACTTGTATAATATTGTCTAACTTTGTATAATATTGCATTATTTAATGTCCTTATGTTTGTTTCACAAATTTTGCTAATGTAACATTTATTTATCTTATATATACCACTCCGCCCTCTGTCGCGCGTATTGGCGGGTTCAGACTCGACTGAAATTTGTATTTTTTTTTTTTTTTTTTTTTTTTTTTTTTAATAAAGGGGACCGGGAGGGACAATCTATGTTCTACAGACTCACTTCCTAGTCTGAGCAGTCTCTCTCGGGCAGTAAAAGTAAAATAAAACGTCGAATTAAAAATCACTTGATGACGCAACAAATAGTATAATGTGTTTAATGTCAAGTGAATGTGACATTTACGATGAGCCATTATTGGCATGTAATCTTATAGTTTGGCGATAGTTTTTTGGTCGACGGGATAATCGAGTAGTACAGAATTGCGTAAAAGAAACATCCTTATAACTCCGAAAATGTTAATCATATTAACTACAGTTTACTGCGTCGGATTAAGCGTCTCATTTCCAATTAAAATATATCTTTGAATTGAAATTTGAATGAAATACAGGGTCATGAAAAATCGGAGAGACTGAAAAATATTATTACAAATATCTTGGTAACTAATTATCCGATCGACTTCATTCTTTATGCGAAATTTATGTTTTTTTTATTTCCTTTTATGGTCTCTCCTTCAAATAAATAATTTTGAAAAATTTTGTATACCTTTTATCTGAACGAATATTTCGAAAGTCCAACAAAAAAAAGTTCCGTATAATCGAGGTTTCTGATATTCAATAGGCTTCTTCCCATTATTACATACTAAGTACACGCCAAATTTCAAATCTCTATCTCAAATTTTTCGGGAGATAGAGCGTTTACAGACACACACACAGACGGACGGTAATTTTTTTTTTTTTTTTCTGAAACTAAAAATATGTTTTCCGGAATCTCCAGTATATGAAACGTGTAAAACCGTCATTTGTTTTCGATTTTAAAACTATTACATGACTTACCCTATACTACGTATGATGGGTAAGTAATTAACTGAAATACAACAAACGGATTTTTTTTTTCCAATTTTAAATACATCTGAATTGTCCAATTGAAACCTTATATGCCAATTATTTTTATGTACACAGAAAGGGATTTCAAATGCATGATGCCCCTCAGACGATTGTTTAAATGTAACTCTTTATTTTTTTCAATGCCTATCCTTAATTTACTTGCAGCAATTAATTTTAAGTTCCACTTAGAGTAAGTTAAGTGGATTGAAAGCGTATTCGTTTTCGTTTGAAGTGCTTCACATCAAAACCTTTTAAGAGGAAAAATGAAATGCGCAAGGGGAAAAAAAATATTTTTCTAAAAGATAGAATTTTTTTTTTTTTTTTAAGAATAGCTTTCTAAAATAAATGTTAAGTTGGATTGCGAAATCTCTTTACGCTGTAAGAGTTTTGAGATTGAATGTAGGTCTTTTGAAAATTAGTAAATGAAAATCCAAATACAGTCCTCCCCACTTAATCGGGTCACGGATAATCGAATATCCGCTTATTCGAATAGAATTCTCCGGAACCGAATTTATTCCAATTGGTTCTATGTTATTTTCCCCCGCTTAAACCAAATACATTTTACGAACGTCCCCGCTTAATCAAATAACAACTGTGTAACCGATGTTTTAAAATAGGCGTGGAAAGCAGGTTTCAGCTGGAATTTCCTTCCATCTTTTGTTATTTTTGGTTCCTTTACGCTGAAAACAAATTTTCAGTTCATCCTGCAATGATTTCGGTTGGCTGGTGTATAATGGACAGGTTAAATGATTTCCCCACATTGATCTCCCCACCATCACTTCTTGCTATTAACCTGGCTTTAATGCCATTTGTTGAGAAATATTGTCAATGTATGAACCCTCCCTATGTATCAAACCTCCCCTACTGTTGTTGTCAACTTTCGTCAAGAATTTTTCAGAGTAAAAAGGGAGAATTTACCAGGAGTTGCCTTTACGCACCCAGCTGACCAATATTTACCATAAAAGATTCTCGATTTTCCATACTGTGCATAGCCAGATTTCTAACTAGTAGGCAAGCAACTGGGTAATTATAGATTAGCAATTAAAAAGCAAAGAAAATTTAGCCTGTCGCGTCTTGGAGTTTATTAAATTATCCCATTTAATAGAAAACTAGTAAAAAGAAAGTATATAGAAGGTTATAACTATTTATACCAGTCACACAATAGAGATCTTTAAAGAGTGTTTTAAATAAAAGAAGATAATATAAAACTGATTCGAACACAACGACCTACATAAACAGGAAATAAATCATTAATGCAAATTCTTGGAACCTATGTGGAAATGAAGCTTTATTCTGCATTAATGCAAAATATAAACATTCGTGACTAAAATCTCTTGCATTCGAAACAAATAGGCCAATTAAAATGTTTATTACTTTTTCTTTAGAACCAGTCTGTCTACAGTGGATAGACAAATTAAGGGGGTCCGGGGCTAAAAATTGTGTTTTTCTTTATTTATAGAGATTTTGTTTTGAATTTTTTTTCTGAAATATCTTTTAATATAATAAGAATATTGCATGCAAAAGAAAAATCTGAAAAATTTTAAATATTTTTTTTTAAATTTAAATTGTAAAATTTCAAACATATTTAATTTTTGATATAATTCTGAAAGTACTTACTCGATTTACAAATTTTTTACACTTTTGTGTACAGAAAATGTGTCATATTAATTTCGCTTCAGGATTTCTTAAAATATTGATTAGGAATTTTATAAAAAAATTTTAAGTAAAAAAATGAAGTTTTTTTATGAGTGAATTTTGCATTAATTAGCGTATTTTCACAATTATCACTCAAAATTAAAAATCCTGAAAATAATTTGTTGGAAATATAGCATAAAATCTCTGTCAACATTTTCATACATATATCTTGCAAGGAACTTTAGATATATTCTTTTAAAGTTTACAAATCGGGAAAAAATTCATTCTGAGATAACTGGAGCTAAAGTTCTCGTCAGAAGGCGGCTGATGCATCGCTTCTCAAGGCAAAAGGTGTTACATCTCTGGATCTAATGAAGATAAAAGCATGCGGTTTGCGGTATTTAATGCTAAAAACTCGGTATTTTTTTAAGCCAATAATAATAAAAAATTACATTTTTTTTTGAGAATTTTTAGCTTCGGGCCCCCTTAATCTAGCAACTACGATAATTGTGTAGTTTAAAATTATTGCAAATGGAATTTTTAAATGTTACACATGAATTTTTTTGTTTAAATTTAGCATAGAAAAAAGATTGTATAAATACGAGGGTTGTTCAATAAAGAATGATCATAATTTTTTATTACATACTTTATTGCACACAAATTTTCTTCTATGTTCCATTGTTAGCTTAACGTGTAATGAATACGTGGTGAGTTTTTTCATTTATTTCCATTAGTAATAAAGTACGTCAGTGGCAGCCATGAAAGTTCAGATACTTTCAGTATTGCATACGGAAACGATGAAGGTAACACGCAATGAGCAATATGCTCTTGCCAGCTGGAAATTTTGCTTTCGCCTGAAGAAATCGTCAATCAACGCATATGCGATAGAAGACGTATGGGGAGTCGCTGTAGCACAGTTAGAAGATAGTTTGAGATGCTTAAGGAAGAAATAGACAATTACAGACGTGTGAAAATTATTAGAATAATTGTGAAATTTACATTAAAATCTTGTTACATTAAAGAAATAATACATTTAAAAAATATTGATGCATTTAATATTTAGTGTGTCATTCCTTGTTTTTTATTAAAGATTCGATACGTCTTGGAATACTTTGTACGAGTTTTTAGCAATTAATTTGTATTTCGCTGTCATGATTCCAAATTTGGATGAGTTTTTTTTATCAGAACATTCCTGTTTGTGATATTACATTTCATTAATTAAAGAAAACATTTCCATGGCCTGAAAACAGTCCAGATATGAACCCCATAGAGAACCTTTGGGCCATTGTAAAGAAAAAAATTAAAGAAATATAACATCATAAACAAGACTAGTCTGATAGTAAGACTCATCCAAATGTGGCATCATGACAACGGAATACAAATTAATTGCTAAAAATTCATACAAAATATGCCAAGACAAGTATGCCAACATTTCTTTAATAAAAAACAAGGGGATTTACACTAAATATTAAATGTATCAATATTTTTTAAATATTTCTTTAATATAACAAGTTTTTATTGTAAATTTCACAATTATTCTAATAATTTTCACACGTCTGTATTATTAACCTCTTCGCTACTAAGGTCCACATATGTGGACCATGGATCTTAGCCCATTGTAATAAAACCAATAAAAAATCTAAATTTTGATTATGAATTCACATATTTATGATAGTTTAAACTTGAAAATGAATCTAACAGATTTGAACACTTGACTTATTTTCATGTCTAAACCGTTGAGGTTTTGAAAAATGTCGTCAATTCAGTGATTGAGTAAAAGTAAGTAATATTTATCTATATTAAAATTTTAATTAAGATGTCAATTTTTCTTTTATTCCTAAAAACATTATAAATGTTCTTTAGATAACTTCCTTTTGTTTGTTTTGTGAAATTTTTGATTTTAAAAGTATCATTTTATTGAGGTCCACACACATAGACCTCAGTACTCAATTACTATAAATAGGCTTAAACTCAAGGAATACTATTATCGAGTTTAGAAATAATAATAAAGTTTTAGTATATTTAATTAACATGAAATATGCGTTTTTGTTAAACAGAATGTGCAATTTAAGCTAGCTTAAGTGGATTTTGCATATTTGTTTGATTAAATACTTATTGCTGATTAAATTCTGCAATTTTATTGAAAATACCTAGATACATTGGAGACCATACATAATGTATTTTTTACTCAAAATAAATAAAGATGATTATTTTTATACATATAGTTATCTTTGTAAATGATTATCTCGCGTAAATAATACATAATAATAATAAAATATTAAAAGATTTCCTTAGGTCAACTTTTAAATTAATTTTTTTTAATCCCAGTTCTATTAATACTAATACATACGTATTTTCTCTTCTTATATATTAATTTTTAAATACGTGATGGAAATCCAATAGCTGATTATTTTTAAGTGTACAAACATATTGCCTAATACTGTTAAAATTGATAGTTTTCTTCAACATGAATAACCACAGTTATGAAAATTGGGCTTTTCGAGAAACTAGCTGCACAAAGAAATTTACATTCAGTGCAAAATCAAGAGTACAGATGAGTGGATATTACAGTTTATGATATGATGAAACTTACAGGCCGGAATATTCTCATGGGTACATTGAAACTCACCCAAGCCAAATTATATTGTTTTGACATGTCATTCCAGCAATTTGTTGACACAATGACAAAAAATAGATTCTTTAAACTAAGGAATTATCTGTATTTTGTTGATTATTCTGCCACTCTTTTTAGATTTTACAAGAGAAAAAAGTCCTTCCGGCCAGTGCCGGGAGGAAGAGGTAGCTTTCATATTCCTTATTTTAAAAAAGCCAACTTATATTATTCAAACACGCGAAGGTCAATTTAGTGGAAACCGAATATAGGAGATTCAATACTAATTTATACAATACTAAATCATTATGAATGAGAATTTCGCGAAATTAGTCAGCTTTATCCAAGCTGCTTTTATTTAAAGTAACTTATATTTGGCTACCAAATTCGGCGATTTCTTAAAGTGCCTGCCATTTTAAGACAACATGGTGGATGAGGCTAAGCAGTGAACTTGATCGAGACCTTAGTAATTGCTGTGCACATGCTCACTCACATCGGAATCGGTTGATATATACGAGTGCTGTCGCATGCAAAAAATCAGATTTTTCAAAATGTCACCCACAATAGAAATTGAAACTGCTATATCTGAGCCATTTTTTAAGGTAAAGACAAACAAAAAATGCTCCTGAATACTTATAGCAAGGTCAAATACTTAAGAAAGAAACCTTTTTCAATTTCTAATTTTTTTGCACCTCACTTTAAATATATATATTTTTCTTAATTTAATGGCCGCTATTTTGAAACAAGATGGCTGATGAATCTGGCCAGCGAACTTGGTCGAGGTATTGATGTATACTAACCACATGCCTTCTTACATCGAAATGGGCGAATACGTGTGTTATCGCGTGACAAATACAAGATCGTTTCAAAATGTTAGCCATGCTAGAAATTCAAAGTGCTGTAATTCAACCATTTTTTAAGATATAAACAAAAGAACAAATTTTCAGAAACAAAAACTGCTCCGGAATCTTTGTATCAAGGCCAAACACATAAAAAAAATATTTTTCATTTTCCAATTTTTTAATACCTCATTTTAAATTTTAAATTTAATTTTTTTAAATGGCAACCCTTTTGAAACGAGATGGCGAATGAAGCTGGCCAACGAACTCGGTCGAGACATTGGTATGTACTATGTACAGACCAAGTTACATCCAAATCGGTTCATAAATACGCCTGTTATCGCGTGACAAAAATCAGGTCGTTTTAAAATGTCAGCCAAAATAGAAATTCAAAATGCTATTACTCAGCCATTTGTTTAGATATAGACGAAACAAAAACTGTTCCGGAATCTTTGTATTAAGGTCAAACACATACAAAAAATATCTTTTTCCTTTTCCAATTTTTTGTTATCTCATTTTAATTTTTTTAAATGGCCGCCATTTTGAAACAAGATGGCGGATGAAGCTGGCCAGCGAACTCGGTCGAGACATTAGTATGTACTATGTATAAACGAAGTTACATCCAAATCGGTTCATAAATACGCCTTTTATCGCGTGACAAATTTCAGGACGTTTCAAAATGTCAGCCACGCTAGAAATTCAAAATGCTGCAACTCAGCCATTTTTTAAGATATAGACGAAACAAAAACTGCTCCGAAATCTTTGTATAAAGTTCAAATACATAAGAAAAAACATTTTTCCATTTGCAATTTTTTGGTACCACATTTCAAATTTAAAATTTTTTTAAAAATTTTAAATGGCCGCCATTTTGAAACAAAATGGCGGATGAAGCCGGCCAACGAACTCGGTCGAGACATTGGTATGTACTATGTACATACCGAATTACATCGAAATCGGTTCGTAATTACGAGAGTTACAGTGTGACATAGGTCAGATATATATATATATATATATATATATCAATTTTGAACGGAGGGTGGTTTCGGGGTCTGGGGGTCATGATCGATGAAAATATACCAAAATTTTTTGAAATCGCTTTCCTCCGAACGGCTGCAATAGGTAGCTTTTTGTAATGAAAGCTACCTAAAATGTTTAAGCTTACCTCGACCTAAACATATTTCTTTTAGCTAAAAATGATTTCCTTTTCTGGGCAGTGTGATTTCCCATAATATGGATCTTCAAAATCAAATTCTCTAGGTTTATAAGATTTGTCCTGTCTGTTAGAGCTGATTGGTGTTATATTTTTGTATATACATGTGTTAGCAATGGTAGTATTTCCTCAGACGATAGGCGAGATTTTCGTTTAGGTAGGGGTATTGTTAAATTATTGTGTTAAAGTGTGCTCCAATATTTTAACCATGTAATTTATACAGGCAGATTTTTTACTAGCTTGAAATGTGCAGAATACATTTTGAATTTTTTTTCAAGAACTATTACATCAAATAGAATTGTTTCAGCTACACAAAAATTGAGAACAAAATAAATAAAAGAAAAAAAATAGATAGAGTGAGATGAAGTTCTTAGAGATGATGATATTTCCGTTTTAAAGTGGAAATATAACGAATCAGTTATTTTTCTTTCAACATGTTTCGAAAGTGAAGTAATTTATACATGTTTGAGATAGGGGAAAGAGGATAAGGAAAAAGTAAAAGTAGCCAGCCAGTTGCAGCAAAGATGTAAAACATATCTACAGGTGGTACAGATTTTTTAGTGGTACCTAGCATATTATCACTGTGCAGAAAAAACAAACAAATGGCCAACGCGTGTATTTAATCCCTTTGTATACCTAGCGATTTCTACTTGCTGGAAACATTACGCAAGAGATAATAAAGCGATGAAGATGAAAATACATGTCATTAATAGATTATAGGATGTGTATTGCTACACTTCTGATCAAGTATGAAGGAAGAAATGATATAACTCTCCGTAGACGTAGGTCACCAATAAATTCAAGTTCTGAAAGAAGAAATGACAAACAGGAATGTAGTCGAGTGTATACGGGGGTATACGCCATGTACCTTCTGGATTTGTTTAAGAAGCTCCGTATCCCTCTGTTTCTCAAAAAAAAAAAAAAAAAAAAAAAAAAAAAAAAAAAAAAAAAAAATGCATTAGCGCATAACCTAGCTATGAACATTCATGACGTCAGCGTATACCACCTGTCTTTACCGTAAACTGTTAAAAATCGGCAGCATTTGCTGCATAGCCACTCCATCGCTTTTATAAGATACTGTTACTTGAATATATTATGGAGCATTCCCATTGGTCAGAATAGAGACATTCTATAAAAGCAGTGGAGTGACTGTGCAGCAAATGCTGCATATTTTTAACAGTGTGTACTCTCTGCTTTTTTTATGACTACAACACTGATGACAAAGAAGCAAAGAAAAATTAACGCACCCTCAAAGAAAATCTGTCTTGACAATGTAGAACATTTGCCAAGACTTATAGACATAAAAAATGCGTCTAAGTGTTATTTGTAAGAATGTAAATCCAAAAGAAGAGCTATGTGTATAAAGTGTAAAGTTTATTTATGCATTTTGAAAAACAATTGATTTGAATATTTTCACACTAAGTAAAAAATAATGTAATAACATTTAAATTTTGTAGTCGTTTCTTAACAATAGTTCAAGGCAAAATATATTTAAAAAATTTGAGATTTACGATTTTTATTAATTTAATACGTTTAAAGCAATAAATATAATATTTAATTATGTTATATAAAAAACTCCATTTATTTTCGCAATTTTTTTACGCAAAAATTTTCGCACAAGTATTTACAATGATTTTTCAAAATTTCGAACTTTTTACGCAATTGTGTCCCAAGGTCCACATATGTGGACCTCCATTTACTAGCACCCTGGTGCATCAATCTTTAAAAGTTTTCAATTATTATAATATTTTAAACTAAAATAGCTAAAAAAAAACCGATTACAACATTTTTTCAAAAAATATTTTTTGTTCAGTAACGAAGAGGTTAAAGAAAGATGGACCCCGAGTTCTTGTAAATAGGCTTACAGAAGTCAACATTAATACCGTTGCTATTACTGTCAGAGAAGATCATTAGATATGAGAACTGTTAAAAGTATTGCAGTTATAATTGCGTGCCATCCATACGTTGATAACTGGAAAGTGAACATGAGTCGTGTTTGTGCGCAGTGAGTTCCGTGACTCCTCATACACGAAGAATAGAGCGTTCGCGTGGAAGTTTGTTCAAAACTGGCAGTGATGTTACAGGAAGATGAAATGATTACCTAATGTGAAGAAACAGTTTCGTGAAAATTATTAGAAACATCGGTGAAAAAGGCGGAGGCAATTTTGAGAACCTATTTACAAAAGTGGTTTCAGCACGTCTTTGAAGTGTGAAAAAGTGTGGGACATTGCATTCAATATGAACTACTTTGAAAAGCACCAATAAAATTTAGACGATCAGTGAGGATATGGTGATATAGAAAAATTACGATCATTCTTTACTGAACAGCCCTCGTAAATAATTATTTGTTAAGATGTTCTATCATGTCAATAAAATATTGTATAAAATTATTAAAGTTTTAGAACGTTATTTTTTCGCAATTTGTATTTATTTATATAAAGGTATTTGTTGGTTAGGTTAGGTTAAGTTAAGGCCGTTAATCTGTAATGAGGAAATAGTGAGTAAATTGCGTTGATGAACCAGGGTATAACTTCGGCCCGTTTTCTGAAATAAAATACTGTAGATAAAGATAGACTGAAGACACGTGAAATTCATGGAATTCTTTTATCCAAAGGCAGCAAGACACGGCGAAGTGATCCCCCTAACACGAGCAAGATTTTGCGACCTAAGGCTGGTTTCTATGTCTCCCAGAAAATATTCTGCTAAATCACGAAAATATATGATAACTCAAAAATCTGTTAGCCTTATGCTACATATAAAATTCAGAATCTAACGAAGTCACTCTGGCCATAAATAAAGGATGAAAAATGTTTTGATACTGATTAAGGAAATGAGCATTAACTCTTTTAAGTTTTTCATTTAAACCTGTGCTAGATTATAATTTTATCTGCCATCCATGAACGTATAATTATTTTGTTTATATTTACTGACAGATGTTTCATTTCTATCTTAAAATTTATACAATGATTAGCGAAATGCAAGGCAGATTTAACTTACGAAGGAAAGTAGTTTAGCTAATATATAGCTTTATTCTAGACAGGGATTTAATATTATTATGATTAC
The DNA here is from genome assembly GCA_963932465.1 of Maratus speciosus. Lineage (NCBI taxonomy): Eukaryota > Metazoa > Arthropoda > Arachnida > Araneae > Salticidae > Maratus > Maratus speciosus. The sequence goes on along the minus strand of OZ010790.1, from coordinate 184,380,753 downwards.
ACCTGTTTTATTAATAACCGTCAATTATAACAAGATATATTTACTTTTATTTAAAAAGAGAGCTTTTTAGGTGAGATAAAAATCAAGTTATACTAAAAAGGTAATGGATCAATTTAAAGATTTATGAGTGGAGAAATAAATTAACGGAATCTAATTTAGGAACAACTTGATTTTGAGTATATTAATATATCAATATATGATTCTACATCATAAACGTTCCTTTATTTTTGTAGAATGATGATACAAATTTATGGATTTTTCAACTAGTTGCCTTTTGTTGATAATGATATTCATGTCTATTTCCTTTTTTCGCGTTTTTTCATACTTTTTTCGATGGAGTTCATGTCAGGAGAGTTTCTTTTCTACAGAAAACTGCTCATGAGTGACCACAAAACAAAATTCAGGAAGAGGCAAGATTTTGGTAATTGTCCATTGATCAGACCTTTTTTTTTTTTTTTTTTTTTTTTTTTTTTTTTTTTTTTTTTTTTTTTTTTTTAAATGCGGAATAGAAACATGAAACTAGATAAATTAAGAATCGTTACAGAAATGTAACATTAAAAGTCCAAAAGGAAAGTTCTACCACCTTTTTTTCAAAATGAAGAATTGAGGACTAAAAATGGAAAAGCTGAAAGTAACAAAAAATCGAAAATCTTTTTTTATGAAAAAAGTCTTAAATACCAAGCTTAACAAACAGGAGAACCGTTGAAGAGCCAATCCTAGTGGAAATAGTTCACATAAGACTAGAAAAATGTCGCTGGTTCAATGTGCCTCACGAAATGAAATGGAGTACTCTGAAAGTGCCAGTGATAAGAAGTGATAAGAAGTGATAAGTGGTGGCCATTACACAACTTGATTATGTTGTTAGTGTTTACATCAATGGGATATTTTAAAGCAAGGTGAAAAATATTAAACATATAAATAAAAGAACTGTTTACAAACGATAATATTAGGTATCGAAACACTAAACGAAAGGAAGCTAGGCACCTATATCTTAAAGCGTTGAACTAAGAGCTCAAAAGGAGTGAAGTGGAAAACGTTTAAAGTACCACAAGTAGTAGTTTTTCTCTTTTTCGCTCTCCTGAAAAATTTCCTTTTTTGGACATTCAGTATTTTTCATTTTTAGTCCTTAATTGAAGCAATTTACTGTTTCTTTCTTCAGGGGAGCTACAGCCCCCTGAAATCTCCTTTAAAGATAATTTCAAGTACATGGACATAAAACGAAAGAAAAAAATGGAACAAAAATGCCTCCTATGCGGATTCAGGGATCTCACGAAAAATATTATCCTGACGAAAAATACAGTAAACTCCTGACTATCCGGCCCTCCGTACTATCCGGCCTAGTAAAAAAAGAGGAATCTTGCAAGCGGCCGATACTGGCAGGTTCCCGCCGTAGGAAAGTGCCAACTCACGACAAGAAAAAGCAAGAAGGGATTGCAGAATGCAATAGCAGACACAGATAAAAAGGAAGGGGGGGGGGGTTAAGGCTTGTTAACCTGTTTCGTCAGTTGTTAACAACTGCGGACGATATTTTCCCCTTATGATGGTCACTTTCGTAAAATCTTTTGGTGACCATCGTGTTTATTTATTAAAGATTAACAAAATGGGTAATAAACGAAAAAAGGTTGTAGTGGCTATGGAGGAGAAACTACGAGTCAGAAGGAGGTAGCGACACCAGCTGATATTATCTGCTTGTGAAATGGAGGTACATTGCGTCGCGGAAGAGGGCTAACAGACGGAAGCAATCATTTTCAACTACTTTTTCAAAAACTAAAAACTAAGTTTTGACTTTGTTATCTTATGCATAACTTTTCATGTTTGTGCAATAATTTACTAATAAACAGTCAAATGAGATTTACTCTTTTTTTTTTTTTTTTTTTTTTTTTTTAATTGGGCTTACGTTTTACATTAATGTTTTGCTTATTTTGAAACTGCATGTACTGTATATATAAACTTTATCTTAAAATGTGTAACATGTGTTTTTAATATAATGAAGGGTGCAGGATGTGAGTAAATATTTATAGAACTCCGGCCTATCCGGCTTTTTTGTTATCTGGCCTACCCTTCCGCCACATTAGGCCGGATAGTCGGGAGTTTACTGTAACTTCTTTATTTTTGGTTTAATTATTTTAAGTTATTCGATTAAAGTAAAATTTATTTATTTTTCAAAATCATCAGAGAAAATGAATATTTAGCTAATTAAATTTGAAAATTCTGGGAGGGAAAATTTCCCTATCTTGCGGGCGCTCATGAAACTGCTCAATTTTATGTTTTGCGAAAAATGTAGTATTGCGTCGTGTTTTATCGGAAGAAATTGATCATGCTTTAAAAAATATATATATATTCTATACCATTTATAGAGTTGAGATATCAGGCGACTTTCTAAATGACAAGGAAAATAGCAATAAAAATCCCTATTACGGAACGAAAGACAACGCATGTAAAAGTTTATGAATGCCTAAGACTCGCATTACTAAATTAAATGAAAGTTTAAAAACGTTCACTAACAATCCTCATACAAGCGAGGATAAAGCATACTTTGCAAACCTTGTATTAATTCCACCCTCAATAATGTCAAATTACATAATTATTGCGATTGTTCATATTATTTTAACAACCACTTTATATTATCCGCACAAGCTTTAGCTTTTTTTTAATCTGTGACATGAGGATTAGCCACACAGGTTGAAAAAACACATACAAATTATAATTTGTTTATTTAACCAAAAAAAAAACAAACTTCAACAGAATTAAAGGTGACGTAGGAGATTTATTGCATACTTTTAGGCGCCGTAAGATGCAAAAGGCGAGAGGTGTCGTAGGAGACAAAGAAAAGCGCCGGAACGCTTAGGCTTACACTGTAAAAAAAATTCCGCAACGTTCCTGGGAAAAAATGGGCAGCTGAGTTGCCCATTATTTCCAAGAAACATTTCTTGAAAATGACTGGAACTTTACTGTATATGTTAAAAACTTTCTACAGAAATGCCAGTAAGTTTCCTGCGAAATACCAGGAATATTTCTGTTGACAGCAAAACATTACTGACATATTCAAGGCTGGAGTAGCACAAGAGCGAAAAATGTCCAGACCAGGGATCGAACCTGGATACTTGGCGTGCCGTGCCAATGCCTTACCTGTTAGGCTATCCGGACCGATACCTGGCTGACATAATTCACTCTGGATGTTCGTTCCCTTCATTATGACATTACTGATATTTCACAGCATGCGGGATCCGCAGACGATTTTTACATTTCCAGTTGACAATTTTCGCTTTATTATCATTATTTGTTAGAATGAAAAAATATTTTGAAATTGACATCAAAATTATTATTTATAATTTACACGAAAAAATAAATTTTCAGTTAAAATTCAATAAAGTAAATATACCGGGTGTCCCAAAAAGGACTGACTGATTTTAAAATTCAATAACTTGCAAACGGTGACAGATATTAAAAAATTCTTGCAGGAGGGTTATGCATAAGGTCAAAAGTTTTATTACAGTGATTTTCAATTTTAGTTCGATTTAAAAACAATAGATGGCGCTGTAAGCAATAGTCGCTAAATACAGGCTCGATTTTTGGTACTTCGTGGCCCGGATAATACATTTCCATCTCCTTTTTCTGCATGGAACAAGATAAAGGACCAGAAATCGAGCCTGTATTTAGCGACTATTACTTACAGCGCCATCTATTGTTTGTAAATCGAACTAAAATTGAAAATCCCTGTAATAAAACTTTTAACCTTATGCATAACCCTCCTGCAAGAATTTTTTTAATATCTGTCACCGTTTGCAAGTTATTGAATTTTAAATCAGTCAGTCCTTTTTGGGACACCCGGTATATGTGATATATTGTTTCTGAACTTTGCTTAAAATATAAAAATATATAAATGTAAATAATAATTAGAAAAAAAATCTAGACATAAAATATTTTGGATTTTCGTCAGTGATTATGTTAGTTTACAAGTTAGATAAAATACATATAAATTTTCATGAAAAAAAAAAACCTAAACGTAATTGTATATTTTTTCCGAAAAAAAAAAAAAATTCAAATTTGCAGCAATTCAAAGTGTCAAATATATGTCAAATTTAAATCAAATTGTAATAAAGTGTTAAAATATAAAATTAATTAAAAAAGAAAAAAAAAAGTCAAGAGGTAGCATCGAACCCGGGCCGTACGGGTGGCGTGCAAGCTTTCTGCGTCCACAACAGGAAAGACACGTTGAGAGCTGCAAACTAATGGGTATTTGAAACGTATGCTAAAACTCGGCATCTAATTTCTGAAAATCTAAGGCCCATTTGAAGAAATCCTTTCACAAGAATAATTAGAGATAAGAACTCTAAAACATAATTTAAATTAATCAAAATAGGTGAGAATCATATTTGATTGTCCCCTGGTTAATGCAGATCCAAATAATAGGTGTATTTTTTTTTTTACACAGTCTGCTCGTTAAAGATTTCACAGACAAGTACGAGAGATAATCTCTTAGTGATGTCACAGAGTTATTGTATTTTCATCTGAATTATCTTGACAATAGAGACGTAAAGGATTATGTCGTCTATTGATTTATTTGCATTCCATATTGATTTTTTTACATTCATTTAAGGAATTCTTTTTCGACACTCGCGCGCGAGCAACGGATTATAGCAAAAATAATAATAAATGGCGGCCGCAGCGTTTTGCTGTTTCCAACTTTTGGTTCAGGAACGTTTCAGATAAGAAAACCAGAATTTCACAGGAAAGAGCTAAATTATTCTGAAAACCTGAGAAAAGGCGAAACGTTCCTGGATTTTACATGGAACGTTACCATTTTTTTTTACAGTGTAGGGGTATACAGACAGGAATCAGACAGAGAGCGAAGTCATCAACAAGCGTCTGAAAGAGATAACACTTTTTGATTTTGATGCTCTGATGCTGTGGAATCAATGCTCTGCGCATACTCTTCGCGTATGGCATGGCGATTTTTTGTTTAAAGTAATACAGTAGAACCTCTTTCATCTGAAACTCTTTTAACTGAATCTCTCGGTTAACCGAAATACACCTTTAAAGATTTATTTTATTATTATTATCACATTCCTAGTGTGCAAAATCCGTTTTGAAAGCATTTTTTTCAACAATCATATTTTGTGTGCAAGCTGTTCTTCTGAACGACGAGTACGTATAAATATTTTCATTTCACTTTCTTAGAATTCCTTTGAATTTAACTTGAGTTCCCGTAAGCTGCGACGTGGAACGAACAAAACGAAAGAAGAAAACGAACAAACTAGCAATTGTGAAGCTTTTGAATGTTTTGCAAAACGTCTGGCATGGCTGTAGCAGCAGAAAGACTGTGATACTGATGAACTAATAATATTTAAAAACTTCGCGATAGGGCTTCAAAGTAAAGGCAATCGAAACTGCGACAAACAAAACATTGTTTCAAACCCTTATGAAAGGTACTTTATTTTAAAATTAAAATTCAGGTAATTTATTCTTGTTTCTATTTTTCTATTGTTTTATTTTTATTAAAAAATTGTTACCATACTAAGGAATAACGCATATATTTCTCCTTAATCTTAAGATGGAAGCATTCTCGATTATCCGACAATTTCGATTTTCCGAAAGAGGATCGGTCCCAATTACGTCGGCTAATCGAGGTTCTACTCTATTCTAAGGAACGTCTTGCGAAGAACTTTATGGTGTAGTGGTATGACGTTCAACTTCAGATCGGATGATCTGAGTTCGACTTGTGTGAAGATTGCTTTAAAACAAAATTATTTTGAAGAGAAAATTTATATTTTTCAACATTTGTACCAATATCAACAATTTTTTTAATGTGAATTTTACAAATATTTGATATAATGATCGTAGTTTTAACAGATTTCCTGCCTTTAGTATCGCCATCTGTATAAAGATTAGCAAATATAAAGAATATTAAAATATCGAAAACAGTTTATTAGTGCATTATTCTTCAGAAAAAGTCTAATGAATATTATTCCTTAGGAAATTAAAAAAGGGAGAGGAGTAACATTTTGTAATAATTACAAATTTAGTTTAAATACAGTATTTAAAATTTATAAATTTATTTATTTCACAATTTTAAATTTAATATTTTTGTTCACAATTTTAAATTTAATAATAATTAGATATTTTTTTCATAATTTGAAATTTAATTATTTAATAATTTAAATTTTTTATCATAATTTTAAAAGAACTTTACATTTTGAATAAATAATAAATGTTAATAATTTTTTCATAATTTAAAATTTTATAATGATTTAGTAATTTAATTTTTTTTATCATTTAAAGGTTCTTTAAATTCTGAATATACTAAATTTTTATATTTTTCAAGTAATTTTATGTTTAATAATTTAAATTTAATATTTTTTCATAATGTTTAATCAAATAACTTTTTTTTTCAAGATTTTGAATTTAATAATGATTTAACTATTTCTGTTTTTTTTTATTATAATTTAATATTTTTTTCATCCTTTTAAAATAATTTTAGATTTTAATAATAATAAATTCGAATCAAAATTAAAATACTAATAACTTAAAAACTGACTAGGTGACACGCGTCAAAATTTGATGGTACCAAAATAAGGTTTTATAACTCTTAATAATAGTAAAAAAAAAAAAAAAAAAAAAAAAAAGGAAGGGAGTGGACTGTGGCGGAGGTACTACTGTATAATTCCTGAAAATCATTCTTTTTCGACTGTCAGAAAATCTCTTAGTTTAGTAAAAATTTCAACTCGTATTGAACTAGATTAAAAATTTATTACATTAGATTGAATGCATTGCATTTAGAATTTTTCAGGCTCATAAAATGTTAACTAAAATAAATGTTAATGTTCAGATAAATTTCAGACTTATCTAAGCTGGTCTAAATTTGTGTGAATCTGAAAACTCAATTAATGTCCCACGAAAAAATTCTGCAGCTTGATTTTTAAGGATCGGCGAACCTATGACACACATGCTGTAGGCTCACTGCTCTCAGTGGCGTATCGGGATTTGCCATTTCGGAGAGGGCTGAGATATAGAAAAAGTTTCTAAGAAGGAAATCGCAAGAAACATGACAAATTCCGCTTTAAACAAGTTTTATCGTAGTAGGTATCATATCTATTATACAATCAAACTTGATAAAATGGAATCGCATGGAACTGGGAAAATTTCGTTTTAGGCAGGTTTTCATCTTTACAAGTATAATTCTATGGTTATACCACATTTTAAAAAATGGAATACTAAAAATTATCTACGAAAATGATTCTCAATTAGGTAATAGTAAACAGCAAATTAAAAAATACTTAAGAGCGTTCTCACGCTAACCCCCCTCCCCTTCCCCCTCCACACAGACACATTGAATCGCATTTTTCATGCCAAATTTAACATTTTTTTAAAAACTGTTTGAATCATAAATTGTGGTTGATAGGAAGATTTTTGTGTATTCGAGATTCAGAATAACTCAATTAGATTTATGACGTATTTTAAATGTAAATAAAGCTTATTTCTAATCAAAAAGTTACATGACCATAGAACAAACTTTTTTGTCAATATTTGTAATACTAGGGAATGGAAATAACAAACACATCACAGTGCTGTAACAAGCTAAATAACAAGTTTATAACATAACACGTATTTACATACATTTAAAAAAAGTATGATTCAAAGCTTTTCAGTTCATACTGAGGAGATATCTCAGTGTATGCATTACCTTAGAACACAGATTATGTGTATTATAAATAAACCTTCTTTATCCCCAATCCCAGTTTTTCTCTTAATGTTTAATTATTTCAGATTATTTGGAAAGATAAACATTATATTTTTGTTTTTGCAATGTTATTATGATAAAGAAAAATTAGTTAAAAATTTCCGAATATAAGTCAAACCTTTTTTATTATTTGCGAAGGAGAGCGCCCAGGTGGATGCTCGAATGGCACCAAAATGCTCTTGGTCCCTGACACTGGCTTCATATCCCCTGGACGATCAAATATTTTTTTCCTCCGGCTGTACGCATTACATACTTATTAGTGTAAAAACTTTGGAGGGTATGTTTATGTATTGTTTTAAATTAATAGACAGAAAGCACAAGATAGAGATTTTTATTTAAAAAAACAAACAAACAATAACAGGAATTTGCAAAATTGAAAAAAAAAAAGCGAACATTATTGTTGATGTCCTACATGATAAAATTTAAATGTATTTTCACACGATTAAAATGTCTCAGTATGAATAAGAAAAATTCTATGGTAGTAAAACCGCCAAAGCCCACTAACAGCCTGGATGTAAAAGAAGGGGTTTTCCTTTTTTTTTTTTTTTTACTATTATTAAGAGTTATAAAACCTTTTTTGGTACCATCAAATTTTGACGGGTACCACCTAGTCATTTTTTAAGTTATTAGTATTTTACTTTTGATTCAAATTTATTAATTATTAAAATTTAAAATTATTTTAAAAGGGCGAAAAAAATATTAAATTATAATAAAAAGACAGAAATTGTTAAATCAATATTAAATTCAAAAATTTGAAAAAAAAAGTTATTTGATTAAACTTTATGAAAAAATATTAAATTTAAATTATTAAACATAAAATTACTTGAAAAATATAAAAATTTAGTATATTCAGAATTTAAAGTACTTTAAATGATAAGAAAATTTAAATTACTAAATCATTATAAAATTCCAAACTATGAAACCAATTATTAACATTTATTATTTATTCAAAATTTAAAGTTCTTTTAAAATTATGATAAAAAATTTAAATAATTAAATAATTAATTATTAAATAATTAATTATTAAATAATTAAATAACAGAAATTGTTAAATCATTATTAAATTCAAAATTATGAAAAAAAATAATTATTTGATTAAACATTATGAAAAAATATTAAATTTAAATTATTAAACATACTGTTACCAGAAAAATATAAAAAATATTACATTTAGAATTTAAAGTGCCTTTAAATGAGAAAAAAAATTAAATTACTAAATCATTATAAAATTTCAAATTATGAAAAAAAATATTAACATTTATTATTTATTCAAAATTTACAGTTCGTTTAAAATTATACTAAAAAAAATTAAATTATTAAATAATTAAATTTCAAATTATGAAAAAAAAATATTTAATTATTATTAAATTTAAAATTGTGAAAAAATATTTAATTATTATTAAATTTGAAACTGTGAAAAAATATTAAATTTAAAATTATGAAATAAATAAATTTTTAAATTTAAAATACTGCATTTAAACAAAATATTTGTAAAATTCACATTAAAAAAATTGCTAATATTGGTACAAATAATGAAAAATATAAATTTTCAATTTTTCTCTTTAAAATAATTCTGTTTTAAAGCAACCGCCACATACTTTTAGCCCCGTAAGGAATCAAACTCAGATTGTCCGATCTGACGTTGAACGTCACACTTTTACACCATAACGTTCGTCGTGAAATTTTCCTTAGAATATTTATTCTAAACAAAAAATCGCCTTGTCGACAAAAAATCGTCATGCACGAAGAGTATGCGCAGAGCGCTGATCCCACAGGATAAGAGGATCAAAATAAAAAAGTGTGATCGTTAGACGCTTGTAAGTGATCCACAAACACTATTACAAGTTACCGTCACTTGGCGGGTAAACGATGTTGACTCACAAAGGTGTCGCGACTATACGTGGGGACATACAAAAAATTGGCGAGGAAATCATCCATTTATGTGATAGTTTACCTCTATAGCGTGTAGAGTTTTTTAGGGTTGCATATTAATGGATTCTTGTGGTAAGGGAGTGCCACAAAGATAAAAGCAGTGAATCAAAGTTTTTAAGAGTACGTTATAGACTTTAATCAAAATTAACAATTTTTTGCTTTGCAACAAAGGACAGATGGTAAAACTTAGCTAATGAAAGAAAAGGCCATTACAAAAAATGTGTGGGAGAATGCTGTTGCTGAAAAAGCTGCTAGCGCGCTTTAAACTTGGAATAATATGATATGACCTCGATTTAGCTTTATGAGAGCGAAGAGGCGCTCCTGATTATAAGGAATCAAAGTGCGCGTAATGCATGTGATGTGACTAAATGGTAAGAGAATAAATAATTCGTTTAGATTTTTGTTTTTCGTTTTTAACGGAAAGATTTTAGCAGCTAAACTAAGGAACAATGAGAAAGAACATTTGAGAGAAGAGTGATTTAATCATTCACCACATTTTGTTGATATACTTTTAAAAGTATTACGTTATTTTATTTTATTTTATTCTTTAAAAGGTGATCCCTGAAATTAATAGTTTACTTTTTGAGTATTAACTTAAATTTTGAACACTTGGTGTGGAAGGGGGGGGGGCAGGGAAAGTGATATATAACAGAATCGCTGCTATATATAAACAGAAGTTTAAAAAAATCTATCTTGATGAATTCAATTTTTATAAACATTCAAAGAAATTAAAACAGAATTTCATAACATTGAAATACTTTCATATAAAACTTAAAAAAAAAGCTTTATCAATTACATTACACAAAAATAAATCGAGCCATTATGGTATGAGCTTCAGACATAAAGTTAAATTAACACGATTAAATTAAATTACTCTGAAATATAATTTCCTTTCATTTCCTCCAAAAAAACCAATATTTAACCTATTAAATAACTGAAGAAATTCTTGATTCAGATAATTAAATTTACTTTTCCAAATGATATTTAAACTAAAAGTATCAGTAATTTACATTAGGAATGATAGGCTTTTTTGGACTCAAATCAGAGAGGATTAAGATTTTTAATTAAATACTACATTAATCAAGATTGATGTTGTTTATTAATGTTTTATTGTTAACCAGTGCTTTTTTTTTTCTTAAAAAAAAAAAAAAAAAAAAAAAAAAAAGATTAAAGATACTATCACTCTGAATGATAATGATAATAATAATAATAATAATAATAATAATAATAATAATAATAATAATAATAATAATAAAGAATGATCTGTCTTTGAGTGATTTCAGTTTACAGTAGTTGTAGACTGTAGACTTATTTGTGTTGGTCTGAATCGTCCAAACGATCAGCGACTATGTGAAGTATCTCAACGACATAATTCTAAAAACAATCCCTTATTTAAAGAAAAGAAAACAATGCTTATAATGTATTTAAATATAAACACATTTTCTGTGCACAAATTACATACAAAATCCAGCAAAAACGTATAAATATTCACAGCATATTTGAAGTTGAGTTGAGAAATTTTCAAAACTTTAAACAATTTATTTTTGTGTTAGGTTTACAAAACTAAGTTGGAAATTATATAAGATAAATTTAAGATGCAGAAAACTGCACAAACACAGAAGTTATTACCCATGTAGCTGGTTAGATGCCTATAGACTAAATTGAAAATAAAGGAACTATAAAAATACAAAATCTTCATCAAAAAAAGAAGAAAAAAGAAGTTGATTGATAAATTGCTCAAAGTTAGTAAAGAATTGCTATCTCAGCATGGTAGTTAAGAAGACTTGTTGACAGATTTCTTTGCAAATGTCACGTGAAAAAGTTAATATTGATGTTCTACACCAGTATTTCAAGATAATATTTAAAAAGGAACAGTTGTTCTAACTGCTGTTAAACGGAATTAGAAAGTCCACTCACTATAAATGCATTTATCTCATAAAAAAAGTCGATAAAGACAATGCAGAGGTGACTTTGTCCATTATTTAAAAATTTATTTTATTCCCCAAGTTTTGATGTGTTCCAACGACCCATCTAAGAACTGATTTCGTACATTAAACAAAATTTTGCAGTAGAAATAATGAATACTATTGCTATCCTGCCTTTTCCTTGGCATTAAAAATCAATGAAATTACTTTTAATTTTCTTTGCTGTATAAATGCCAATGAACAATGAATTAACTCATTTAGTCAAGATGGTATACTACATTTTTTATTGTTTCTATTTTCAATCACGAGTGTTATACCATTGCAAATTTACTTCTAATAACTCATCAAAATATAGTTTAAGTGTTTCAGATAATTTTCTTAATTTTTTACCGTAAATTACTATTTATTAAATTAGGAAAGGAGATTATTGTCGTGGATTTTCATCGGTATCCTATTGGACTCGTGTCCCAGAATTCAGTCGAAATGAAAGATTAAAAAAAAATTAATAATACAACATCTGAAAGTTTGGATACTTGACAACTTTGAGAGAGACCTTTCATTTTCTTAGTACTTACAAAGACTTAAATATAATAGTGTCTCACTTTAGCCACATAGCCGTCTCATATTAACGCCATTTCATAGGGCTAATAAGAAGCAAAGTTTTATATGTTTTACGTTTATTTACATAAGAAGAAATATTTTTTATCCATAATAGATATAAGAAATCAAAACATAAATAACAGTATTTCTTATTCGGACTAGAGCTGGAAGGCAGTAAGTGGCTATGACAAATGGAAAATTTAATCTCATAATAGTCCCGATTGACCCCAACCATTTTTTTAAATCCTGATAAAATGTGTAATGGGATTCTGAGTTCTCTCAAAAATAAAATAAAATAAAAATTATGTATTCGTTCAAAAGTTATGCAAGGACATATGTAAAATAAAAAATAAATATACGAGGGTTTTTTTTCTTTCGACCTCCGATCAAGCCACTAAACAGCCACAAGTTATATGAGGTAAGGATACGTTCTGGAAAACTGCCCATCTCCCTTACTATAACCTCTGCTATTACCGACGCCAGCTCGTCATTATGAGCTGAGCTGTATGCACGTAAACACGCCTGGTACGATTGATGCTCCCGTCGAGTATGAGTTACGTAGTGTTATCCGCTTTCTCTAAGCGGTGCAGCCTGAAATTAACTGAAGAATAACCCAAGCGGAAGAAAACTGTTGTACATGAATTGTGTCGGAACTTTTAATACGGGCGAACCGATGTTCACGATGAATGAGGACAAGAACGCAAGTCTGTTGCAACAGAAAACATTATTGAATGAGTTAACTCAGTGGTTCGAGCAGGATTCTCGCGACCAGCGTTAGCGATTTGGTGAATAAGAAATAAAAAATAATATCCAAATGAAAACAAATGTTAGCAAAATAGATTCGGTGTGTAACACTGAAAAATCTATCTTTACCCCCTTATTGTATACGTTTTTTTCCAATATGTTCTAAAGTAACATTATATTTTGCAATTTCTTAAAGTAGAAATTCGACTATCCGCAACAGAAACTATTAAAACTAAGTACGTTCTAATTGTGTCCTAAATATGTAAATGTTTCGCACATTCTTTTAGCGATCTAAATAAAAATTCAAAACAACCATCTTCGATTTACCGTTGTGAAAATATTCACTAATAATTGCTATGAGATTTCGACTGTAACCGATAGAAAAAATTGATAACTGGCCAATGATACTTTGCATACCACTAATAAATAGCACGGTAAAGGGAAAAACCAACTCCACATTCCAGCAAAACTTTTCTCTATTTGGCGCTTGATGCAAGTGATTTTGTTTGAGTCAGTATCTCTATAACTAGAGAAATGAAAATTGTACGGAGCGATTGAAGATGAAAAGCAACAGTAACGTGGATAAGAATCTCGACTGTATTGCCACACGCACAAAAAATGATCAGAAATTGAGCACTCGCAATTTGGCGACTCTGATTGCTCGTTTACTCGCCAAATGAAACATTTTATCGCAAGTTGGCACAATGGCGAGAACCCTGGGTTCGAGGCAAAAGGAGGTTTACGATAAATGAATTAAAGAACTGGCTAGGAAGAAAAAACTTTTAGTCGAATGATATAAACAACACAGATTTCCAACTGTCTATTAGCCAACATAGCCAACCCGGTTACTTGCCCAGCGGATCTCACCATGCGGCGATTAGGCGAATTTTGCCCTGCTCTCCAGGCATCTCAAATCTGTTCAGCTGGGCCATAGCCCAGCAGGTAAGGGCCTGGTCAGCGGTCTCCGAGTTTCAAGCCGCTGTTAAGGTTCATCTCCCATCACTTGCGGCAACTCGAAGAGGGTATAGGAAATCCCGTCCTCCGACATTACAAAATAGGGGGTCTCACTCCCCGGTCATGGACACAGGAAACTCCTTGCTCGCCCAATCCAGACAGCCCGGAGGCCACCCTTCATGAAGACACCGGTCTTGGCGTGCACACTCTGCCCAGCGCACGTTACGCAACCTATCTCCCAATCAAAGAGACGACTAGCCGAAAGAGACAGTCCTCACGACCCAGCAGGAAAAGGGCCCAGTAGTCCCTTCTCTTGGTGCTCCCCCCGGTGCACCCCAGCGACCCGCAGAAACCGAACACCTACAAAGTCGTCTGCCCAACGAGCCTATGCCGAGGATTCGCGAGAGAGAGTTGCTTTATGGAGGCCTCTCATGATCGACTGTTATCATGAGCAAAGATATTTTTGAGAGACAACCGATAGGAAGAGAAGGTGCCTCTTGCGGACCCCGGTGAATCGAGGAAACTTTCTTCTGACGACAAAGACATCGTCTCGCTAAGTTATCGTCCAATCTCCCCGCTACAACCTGCGACACCTCTCGCGGCTCAACGCAGGGAGCCTGAGAGACCAGACTAGGTTCCGTTACCGACCCCGGGAAGACACGGAAAGCACCTCCCTGACGGAACAAACTCAGCCTAGCTAGGCGGTTGGAATGTCCAGAGTCCTGCCGGGCCCCCACAACTTGAAACTCATCTTTCGACTGGGAAGTCGCACGAGACCGGAAAAACCCCGGCCTCCGCTACCTTTCCTCACGGCTGCCGTGGTACCTACGCACGAGTGCCCCTCACCGTGGAATGGCGAGGCGACCGCTACCTGTTTGTCATCCGAAAGTTATTTTTGAGTCATTGATAGGTCCTCACCACTGGGTGCAGTAAACTCCAGTAGCACACAGTCACGCAGGACCTAGGTTAGACCGATGCTTCGTTCGAGAGTCGAAGCGCCACCGCATTAGCAGGCGAGCCCCGGTTTCCTGCGGGGTCGGATCCTGGAAGCGGATATGCCGGCCGACCCGCTGCCAAGGGAAACGGCACGACGTCGTCGGGAAACCAGTATCACACTGGCCTCCCTCCGCGATCACCCTCTGGTTGCCGGGTACTCTTATTTTCACAACCATCGGGGGGTCGGCTCACAACTGCCCCAGCTACAAGGGATTTGATGGGATGAGCCTCCTGATACAGGGAGCACATCAGGTGCTGTCCGAAACCTCTCGCGACGGTAACTCCGGGAAATCCTGCATGGAGATCCAGGGAGTCCCGTAGACACTCTCCTCTCTCCCCTGAGGCTCCGTCTTAGACAAATGGTGGATGGCGTCGTACCACATTTACTATTACATTTTTTACCCGCCCTTGCAGTTTCTGATGACGACCGATCACATTGCAAAGTCTGATTGGTCTGAATTAGATGATATCATCAAACCATTACTTTAGAAGACTCTTGGCCTTCCGCCGAACGCGGCCAACGAATACCTTTACGGTAATAGAGAAGATGGTTTAGTGAATATACCGTTGGCCGCGGAAGACAGCGACATCTCCCATATCGACGGGGGGTTCAAGCTTTTGACTCTTAAAGATAAAATTTTTCAAGATCTTGCTGGGTGGAGTTGACGGAGAACGTCAACCACAGACAGAAAACCGACAAGGGTGACTTGTAAAAATTTCTTAATTCTGAGGGTGATGAACGTAGCAGCAATAAGTAGAAGTCCCTTTGGACCCGGGCTAGGCAAGCAAGCAGTAGACTTGGAATAAAATGGCTTGTTGATGAAGAAAGAAGTGTTGAGATCACCTGTGAGGACGAGCGCATAGTTGATAGAAGACGGATTTTCCGAACAGTAAGGCTCGCATTAAGGAAGAAACGTACTCTGTCACTACGCGGTCACCCTCATCAAGGAAAGACAAATCACTGTGTCGCTATGACAAAATCTAGCTCTCACTCTTTTATCGATGGCAAGTTCATTACGTTCAAGGATTGGCGTTTTGTACACCGCGCCCGTTTGAGTCTGACTACCAAACTCAACGGGTGTAACTTCAGTAGTAAATATAAGGATAAGAGATGCAGGAAGTGCGGTGTTGAAGAAACCTTGCTGCATGTGCTCAATCACTGCATGGTACATAGTACATTATACAAGAGACGTCATAATCAGGGCCCGACTAATGCAGGGGCATGCGGGGCAGCTGCCCCGGGCCTCCCGATTTGAGCCCCCCGCCCCCCCCCCAAGGGTAGATATAAGTTTTAGTTAAAGGAGAGCCAAATGATAAAAAATATCCAAAAGTGACCAGATTCTAATTTAAACTGTTTTTCATTTTGTGATATTTAATTTCTTCTTTACTGATTTCATAAAAAAAATTTTTTAATGCATAATTTTAATTAAAATATTACAGTAACATCACACATCTGCTATCTGTTGCTTTCTGTTTTCATATTATGAATCTTTATACCAAAGTACTTTAAGACATCATGGGGAATGCAGTAACAACATAACAAGTATTTAAATTTATTGCTATTATTATTAAATGCATGCCACCACTTGCCTTTCTATATGATGGAATCCCCCAAATGCATGTTGATTGAATACAAAGATTAAGTTAAATAGAAAAGTATTAACACAAACAGCCAATAACACCTGGGAGAACTGTATTTACATTTTAACGGCCCACATTTATCCTTATATTCCAATAACAAAAAAAAAATGTATGCTATAGTTTTTTAAAGTTATCTTTCTTGTACTATACTGCGTTACAGATGTGAATAGTACATGGTATAAAATTTAAGTCTGCATACATAGGTATGAAGTTCAGTTTTAGTCATTTCAACATAATTTATGAAAAATTTCAAAAGATTGAAGGGGGCCCCCCGAATAATGGTTGCTCCAGGGCCCCCCACTGTCTAAGTCGGGCCCTGGTCATAATGCAGCGGTTGAGCGCATTAAAAAAGCCGCAAGCAGCAGGTGGTCAATTGAAAGTAAAGATCGTGCTGTGGGAAGTACCCGGTATCGACCTGACCTGGTCCTGAAAAAAGAAAAGGACATTATTATTATTGATGTTACCATCCCCTTTGAAAATTATCATTATGCTTTTAAGGTGGCTAGGAAGGAGAAAGAAGATAAGTACGATGTTCTAGCCAAGTACTTTATATCTAATGTTTTCAGGACCAGGGTCGAGGTGTTTATCGTTGGGTCGCTAGGGTTTTGGGATCCTGAAAATGACAGAGTTGCTAAGAGGCTTTGTTCAAATAAGTATTTGAAAGTTATGAGAAAAATTTTAGTAAGTGAGACTATCTCATACAGCCAAGACATTTATCAAGAACATTTGCGCAGGACCCCCCAGGACTCTTGTGACCAGAAAATTTAGTGCCATCTCCTGGGCGGCATTGCCATTTTCATGCTGTTTCACATGTGTTTTTGCTGTTTTGACAGATTACATTTTTATGTATGCTATGTGTTAATTTTGACATTTTATGCATGTTTTTAAATAAACTTTAAATAAAATTTGATATTTGTATAAGATACTGAGATAAAGTATCACAGAAACTTTTCCACATGGACACACACTTTTTCTATCTTATCAATACATTAACTTGTAACTTCCTACTTGTTTAGTATATTCCGTAGTATCCCATTGCCCAGTCACCACCCAGTCAAAGATCGGCTCTAGGATAGGACTATGGCCATCGCTATCCGACTTGGCTGGAAAACCGATGTGCCGTGGGAGTCGCACTCGAATGTCTATCGAGGTGAACTGCGACACCCATGCACAACGTCCGTTACCCGTTTCCACCGGACTCATAAATAAGTCATTCGTAGAGGCTGTGGTTCGTCCCCATCCGGCCCTCTCACATTCGTGTACTACGAACTCGGCCGGGCTTCGGGTCCCTTCCCCCACCAAAGGGGTCGGCTCCGGACCACCCGCAGGTGGGGGCACCCACAGATGTGACAAATGGTACAATCTTTATGGTGATTATGTACTAGAAAAGTAACCATATTTGTGCGTAACTTTTGCTAATACATTCATTTTATTCTTTACATTTATCTTTTTTTTTAGAGGTTGATAAAAACAACCAACGTACAAACGAATTGAATAATCTCTTTGTTTGAAGTTGGTTAATAAATAAAAAGAAGTACTTGTGCAGATAAAAGGATAATTTTATTAATGCAAACAAGTTTTAACTAGTTAACAAAATATGTTTATACTTTAAATATACTCCTACGTTATTGTAACAGAAAATCAACCTGCCAAAATGCAAATAAGGTTTTGAAATACTATAAACAAATGAAGGCTTCAGGGATGAGTGTTATCGAAAATTCCAAATTGTTAAAGATTCAAAGGCAACAAATAAGTGTTATATTACAAATGTTGTCTTTCAACAGAATTAATAAAAAAAAGTCATTCATATATAATGTGCAAGGAGAATATGGTAACATATTACTAAGAATATTAATAGCATTTTCTTGGAAAGTAAATTAAATTAAGTTTAGCAGTTGAACGGAATAATTCTTTTCAGAAAATGTTTTAGAGAAAAGGTTCAAGCCGCAGGTAATACATCACCGAATTCTTTTTTAGTAATCAATACGGTATTATTTGATTTAGTTTTATTTGAAATTTAATGCTATTCAGTGGAATATTATTTACTAAGAAGTTTTTATATTAATTTCCTGCAGGCATAAAATTAACGACAAATTTAAAAAATAAAACTTTTTCCAAATTTGAACTAAATAAATCATTCTGAAGTTCCAATATTTTATTTAGTTATTCGACGAAACAAAATAATTTGTTTATATATTTTAGTAATCTAAAAAGTAATCAGATATTAAAAATATGAGAAACCAATATTTGCTTTTAACTTTTCAGCGGGCGTGCTGTAACTTTGTTGGCCTATCGAGAGCATAATCAGATCAAATGAAGTGTTTCAGATCTGGAAGACGTTTATGATAAACGTTTAGTAATAAAATGTGCTGTTTTCAGCTAATTGTGGATAGATATTTGACACAATAAAGTCGGAAAAACGCTACTTATCGAACTATCAACAGTCTAACTCCATGTTCTCACAAAGCCGGTTTCATGAGATTAAACTTTGATCAGCTGACTAGTTCTTCACCTTACTAGACATTCCAAATACTTCAATCGACATTACTTACGTGGCGGACTCTGCATGCGCCAGATTAAGAACAGATAAAATTTGTAGATTTCCCTTTTCTGTCGCCTATTTGTATGGAACAAAACAAGACAAAAATAATTAAACGAAAGTCATCTCTCTCGTTCTAAAAGTTGCAGGATACCAAAGTTTTAATCTTCGGATAAGTAAAAGGCTAACAATGACATTCTATTAAAAATGTCTTTGAATTTTAAAAATTGCCGCAAAAGTATATCAGTTGGAATATATATATATTTTAAAAAACCTTCTATAAATTAACGTCAAATGAAGAAATGTTTACCGTTTTTCAAAAGAAAATATTATTCAGTTCTATTTAGAAGCCCAATAAATTTTCAAGTAGTTTGAAAAATATTGTAAAAGCTGAAAAAGGGAAAAAAGAAATAAAAATTCTAAAATTTTAAACATAACTTAAAAATATTAATACAAATAAAGAATAAAATGACTGATTTATCTTACGCTGAGTTGAGTTGTTCCAAGCCTACTTTTAAGGAGCATAGGACTTATCAGGATTAAAAAAAGCTCATTTTTATGAAGTCTTTTTGCTTTTTTTTTTACATTTTGGAACGAGGTATACCCATAAAAAGCACATATTTTGAAATTTGCGAAGTCAAACTTTTATTGATTTTTAGTGCAGCTCTTTTTGTACAAAATATTTTTCGATGGTGCACGGCGTGTAGCATTCCGCAATACCAGAAATTTGTCAAGTGGTTTCATTTGAAATTAATAAAACAAAAAGCACGTTAAATTAACCGATGATTTAAAAAAATTTCCATGTGAAATAAAATGGCGGACTATTATTTTTAATGTATGATTTTCTTTATTTTTAGATAAGTTGATTTTGCTTTGCTTATAGAAACAATAAACTGAAAAAAAAAAAAAGCATCGGATGAGGACTAACAAAATATATATAAGAAAAACTTGGACTTACGCTGTCAAACTTTAATAATTAAAAATCTTACGACACTCATCAGCGTACATGTAAATAAAAACTATATTAAAAATACATTACAAATTATTCCCAACGTTTCGTGCTCTTTCTAACGAGCCATCTTCAGGAGACAGAGTCCTTGACCGCCTCGGAGTGAAGTTTCCAACTGCACTTTCACGGCATCACAACTAAAAACATTACGGTAACTGATCATTAACACAACTAAAATCAGTACTGCGTTGGATATAGCGCCATCTGTTGTTAGGCTAACACACTACAATAGGAAACTAGGAAAACTCGAAATAAGCACTACGAATGTATTTCTTTTAAAATATTCAACCAAACATTAGAAATTTGAAATGAAATATTGTCATTGCATACCTCGTTTTTTCTTAGACTTATTTCTATGGATTCACGTATAAGGGCTTTAAGTGGGTTGGAATATTTAGAGATAATTTTTACATCGTCAAAATAAACTGCTTTGACACTGCCTGTAAATGCTAATCTAGATAAAGCTGTAGATATTCTATTGAATTTTAAATCACTTTTATGTTCTTTAATCCTTTCAAACAGGCATCGTTTTGTCATTCCAATATATGAAGTTAATAGACCAGTATTGAGTTGAATAGGGATTTCGTAAACTCCAGGATAGAATAAAATTGGTAGAGGATCTTGCTTTCTGGTAATAGCTGCAAACAGATTATTTGAGGGGGAGGCAACAAGAAGAATTCTGAATCTATTGAAAATTCTCTTTAATCTTTCAAACATTGCTGGAATATAAGAAATTTTTCTGTAAGTAGGGCGAGTTAACTGGGCGCTATGAGGATAACTATTGAACTTCTCAATTAATTTATGGATAACGTGTGGGTTATATCCGTGATCTATTCCAATCTTGACAATATGGTTCAGTTCATCTTCCAAAAATTCATCCGAACAAACAATATGTACCCTTTTAATAAAAGAATTAAACGCAGACATTTTATAACCCCATGGGGTTGAAGCAGTAACAGGAATAATGCAATCTATTTTCATTGATTTTCTGAAAACTTTTCTTTTAAGCTTATAACCAGATTTTATAACTAAGACATCTAAAAATGGGAGGGTGTTATTGACTTCATTTTCTATGGTGAATTTAATATTGTTGTCGAGATGATTCAACTCCTCAAAAATTCCACTAAAGCTGGTTTCCCCTCTTCCCAAACTACACAAACGTCATCCACATACCTTAACCATAATTTGGGTTTATGTTTGAAAATGTTGAAAATCAAATTTTCCAAGGGTCTAAGCTTAAATTCGGCGAAAATACTTGAAACAGGTGACCCCATCGGTGCACCCTTATCTTGCTTATAATAATTACCGTTAAAATAGAATACATTACTCTGGTTAATTAAATTTAAACCTGCTTCTAACGAGGTTTTAATTTCTTGACTCAAATTATTTAATTTATCTATAGACTGGTTAATAGTATTCATAACATCGGAAATATTTATGGAGGGGAAAAGCGAGACAATATCAAAACTAGCTAAAATAGTATTATCGTTAATCTCAACATCTGTTTTTGAGATTGTCTGTACTGATTTTAGTTGTGTTAATGATCAGTTACCGTAATGTTTTTAGTTGTGATGCCGTGAAAGTGCAGTTGGAAACTTCGCTCCGAGGAGGTCAAGGACTCTCTCCCCTGAAGATGGCTCGTTAGAAAGAGCACGAAGCGTTGGGAATAATTTGTAATGTATTTTTAATATAGTTTTTATTTACATGTACGCTGATGAGTATCGTAAGATTTTTAATTATCAAAATATATATGCTATCATTAAAAAAAGTGAGGGGTGGGGTGGGGGGGATTGGTAGAATCTTTGCTGAGATATTTCTGAATACAGACTTAAAGAAATAAAACGTTGCTCAGATAAAATTGCGTTTAAAGTTTTGGAACACGAATTGCTCGCTCGTGCACTATGTGGCAAGAATGTATTGAAACTTTTAGAAGCAGCGTTCAGAGAACATTTATGAAATGTCTCACATTCAGAAAAGAAGAAGAAAATAATATCTTTATTATTATTATTATTATTATTATTGCCGAAACGTCAGTGAAGGCTTACTGTGGAGACACGAAAAGTTTTGGTTTCCGTTAGTCTGTCTGTCTGTTAGTCTGTCTGTCTGTTCCGCGATAACTGCCGCAAAAAGCATCCGATCGGCTTGAAATTCCCTGGGCATGTTGATGAGCTCCCCGGATTTAGCTGTATAGTTTTGGGTTAAATTTGGTTCATTCGTTCGGAATATACAGAACATTTTATTTTGTGATATAATGCTTTTCTATGGGAAGTCAGACGATTTTCAAATTTTCATTTGTTGAAAGAAATCGCTCATATGAATAATAGATTTAAATGGTAAATTTTGAATGCTGAAATTTTTAAATAAGAGTATTAAATTATTCTTATTAGTTTGCAATTTTGTCAAAACATTTGTCAGAGCTTTTAAATTAGGTGTAAAACTTATGATAGAATTTTATACATGTGTTCGAATAATATAAAACATTTTATTTTATGAATTTACTTATATTTCATTTTTTCTTTTAACCGTTGCGTAGCAACAGCATCTCATCTAAAAATATCATAAATGTGAAAGTATGTATGGTTTTTTGAAGTCAAATCAAAGCAAAAGGAATGAATTAATGAATGCCTTTGTATAGATATTTGCATATAGATTTATTTAAACGCAGAAATGAAAATAGTATTTATATACTATATAGAATAATATTTTCATTTATTTATTCAACTATTTGATTATAAATGAAAAAGTTCGTTATTTTCATACAGAATAAACTGACATTATTCTGTTAAATTTTATAAACTTTATTGTTGCCAAAAAAAAAAATGAATAATAATTTCTCCCAAAGAGTTAATTTTAATTTGTAAGATTTTCACGTGCAAAAGAAAAATGGAATAAGCAAACAAAAAATAAAAAAAAGGATATATAGGACAGGAATGAATACATATAAACATTTCACACCAAATACCACCTAAAATAGTTTTTGTAGCAGTATTTTCCCAGCACTACGAAGAAAGATTCCTCGATTTACACGATTTTACTTGGCCTTCCTTTTCTCATTCTTTGCGATTTCATTTTCGCAATTGCGTGCATTAATTGGCACAAAATTTTACATTTTTATGACTGAGATATATGTAAGGCCATACAAATAAGAAATTCCGTATTGTCTCCTATAAAATGTGATAAAGTGTTGGTTAATCATATATGTTTTTAATAAGAGGAGCAGAGCTGCCAAGCCTCCGGCGTTCTGGATACCAGTATTTTAATACAGAAAATGTTACTTTATTTAATTGAAACATTTGCGCGATTTAAAAGAACATTTTCTCTAAGATAATAGTGATGTGCGAAAAGCTTGAGACTTGGTATGTCTGGTGGGGAGTGAAATGTTTTACTTAATGCATTTATCTCTATTTTAATGCTACGTGAACAACGTCCGTGTAACAGCTTGTAGAGTGTAAAATAAATTAAATTATTAAAATAATCTTTATTACGAAAAATGAAACAGAAAGTCCGGCTAAGGGAAATGAAATGTTAGTTAACCTTTCGTAATTTGACCTGAACATAGGTTTGCGTCAAATTTCAACGGTATTTGTAACATCACGATTTTAAATTAAATGTAGATACTATTAAAAGAAAATCACAAAAAATACTTAAAGGCGCCAAATCATGTTTATCTATTTAACGATGATGAATTATTAACTGTTAGGTTTAGAAGCCCCTCTACTTTAGGGTGATTTTAGTAAGTTAATGCTATCGAGTACATTTTTTGATATTTAGATTAGATCTTAGATATAAATATTGCAGAATGGTAATCAAAATTATTTTTTTATAAACAAAATTTATAAAGGTATTAGATTTCTAAATTAGATGTTTCAGTTTACATTTCCAAAAGTTCTTTATCCATTAGATACAGGTATTTGTGGTTAGCAGGCAAGTAAATACTGCTGTATGGATATAGGATAACGTAAAATGCTTGACCGAATTATTGCTTATCCTTATAAATCGCAGTGTAAAAAGAAATCTAAGATATAGGGTAATCATTAACTCAATCAGTAGAAAATTACAAATGCAAATTAAATTACACAACGGGGGGTTCAGGGGGGCAGAGCCCCCCTGAAGAAATTTGCTTTATTATATAAAAATTACTAGAATAAGTAGCTCGTGAGAATTTCAGAATATCCTTACATAACAACGCGTTTAATTTAACGCTTTTAATGTCTGAAACCATCGAAATATTTTTTTCCTTTTATAAATGTTTGTGTAATTTAAATAGTTTAAATTTTGTTTTTGTAGAAAGATTAATATTACGCAAAGTTTGATAAAAACAATGAGTTGCAGAGATGACGTTGAGGCTCTTGATCTGCAGATTTACTAGTTATTATTATTATTATTATTATTATTATTGCCGAAACGTCAGTGAAGGCTTACTGTGGAGACACGAAAAGTTTTGGTTTCCGTTAGTCTGTCTGTCTGTTAGTCTGTCTGTCTGTTCCGCGATAACTGCCGCAAAAAGCATCCGAATATCTTAAAATTAAGGATGCATGTTGGTGAAATCCCCGGATTTAGCTGTATAGTTTTTGGTTAAATTTGGTTCATTCGTTCGGAATATATAGAACATTTTATTTTGCGACTTAATGCTTTCCTATAGCAATTCAGACGATTTTTCCATTTTTATTTGTTGAAAAGAAATGGCTCATATGATTAAAGGATTTAAATGCTAAATTAAGGATGATGAAATTTCCTAATTAGAACCATACATTATTCATAGTAATTTGAAATTTTGTGTATACATTTGTCAGAGTTTTTAAATTCGGTGGAAAACTTTTATGGAGGGATTTTATATATGTGTTTCAATAATATAAAATATTTTTTTTAATATAAATTTTCTTTTTAAGCACATATTTAATTGTTTTTATTATCTTTTAACTGTTACCTAGCAACGAACTACACCTAAAAATGTCGTAAATGTGAAAGTATGTGTAATTGTTTGAAGTTAAATCAAAGTCAAAAGGGACGAATTAATGCCTTTGTGTCTTTACATATAGATGGAATTTACCACAGAAATAAAGAAATACTATGTTCTATTTATTTTGTTCAAATATTTTTCTTTTAAATTAAAAAGTTCATTATTTTCATAAGGAGTAAATCGACATTTTGCTATGAAATTTAACAATCATTTTTCTTTTTTTTGCCGTTGCCACGAAAATTCAATCCCGGAATAAAAATTTATCCTAAACAGTTAATTTTGATTTGAAAGATTTTTATGTGCGAGAGGAAAATGAAATAAAAAATAGACATGAATACGCCTTCATATTTGAAATAAAGTGAAAATACGAAAAGAAGGTGAATTTGATCTCATATATCAAAAATAAAACGAATAGGCTTTGAGGTTGAAATAAATGGGGCTTGTGTTATGATATTAATTCTTATTATTAAAAAAACATGTTACTAATATCTCATGGTTTATCGTCTGCACACAGCTAACAGAAATGTTAATTCTTAATCGAAAATTCCAAAGAGGAAAAAAAACTTTTGAAGAGCAAATATATAGTAAATATCAAAATTATGCACCGCAAAATTATCGCTGTCGAAAATGACGTCATTGTATCGGGAAATAAATATTTTCATCCTTAAAAACCAAGCATTAACTAGATTGCCTGAAAAAATGTTTTTTGACGGGTGTTACTTCTTAATGCCGCCTCATTTCAGAAAATATGAATGAAAATTATTTTATTTTTAAAGGAAATTACATTTTCATTCATAAAACCTAAACGTTTAATATAATTGCGTCAATGTAAATCATTTTCTGTGTTACCAGTATTGAAAAATAAGGATCGGAAGTGTAAAAAGAAATCTAAGATTTGCGCTAACCATTAGCGCAATCAATAAAAAGTTACGTATGTAAATTAATAAGACCACGGGGGGTTCAGGGAGGCTCCGCCCCCCTGAAGAAATCTACTTTATTATTTAAAAAATATACCAGAATTAACAGCTCATGAAAATTTCGAAATATCCTTCCATAACGTTTTTAATTTAATGCTTCTAATGTCTAAAAACTTCGTATTTTTTATTCTTATAAATAATTACATAATTTGAAAACTTTAAATTGCGGTTTGCAGGAAACTGAATATTACCAAAGTGAGTCTAAAAACAATGACTTGCAGAGCTGACGTTGAGGCTCCTGATCTGCAGATTTACTAGTTATTATTATTATTAGCCGAAAAACATCTATGCTTTCTTAAATCGATATAAATTTTTTGCCCATGACACCTAGGGAGTCAAATGCACTGATTTATTAAGGGGTCTCAGGACTCTTAAAGCTCTAAAATTTTCGAAATTTTAATTTTTTTAGATGTTAAACTTCTATGTTTTCTGAACATTTTGATAAAATTGTTATCTTGAAATTCCCATTAGAACAGAAGTTATGGCATTTAGAATTATACTCGCTCAATAACTGAAGCGGTGTTTTCAAAACTTTGCAGTCATTTTTCTCCAAATGACGCTTTTGAGCATAACGCGCACGATATCTCAAAAACTTTTGAATATTTTTTCATGAAATTTTCAAAACATATGATTCATGTAAGTCTGTACATACTGAACCTAAAATTTTCTTTTTATTGTAAAAAGAAAACATTTTTAGGGGTTTATATTGTTGAATTTTTCTAAATTTTGCTTTAGCTAAATACAACTTTGTATTAAAAATATAAAAATGTTTTAAATACAAATTTATTTAAGTTCAGTGTAATTCTTATAATCTGAGGTATAAGTAGGCACCAAAATTTTCATTCTAGTTGCAAAATTTATTTTGTAATCGTGCGCATAATCTGTTATGCGGATTTTCTGCTCGTGAAATGTCTGACAGTTTAGAGCCCCCTGTAAATGCTAATTCTGTATAATGCGATTTTTCAAACATTTGAAATGAAAGAACACACTTGTATCTTTTATTCCCATTTATAATTATTTCTTAATATCAAATAAATTTTAAGATATTAAAAATTGAAAATGATCCATTTTTTTCCTTTTTTCCAATTTTAAGAGTCCTGAGACCACTTAAAAAAATTTCAGCCTGAATACCCTCTATGACTTCATAAAGCCATCGATTCTTTATACATTTAGCAGCCATTTGACAAATTGTATACACCGTATCCCAAAAGTTTAGACAATCAAAATTTGCATTAACATAAAAAGTAATAAGTTACAATTAAAATTCGTGAGATAGATAACAAATAAAAGCAGTTTTGCTGATATACACATATAAATTATGATCAAAGGTTTGAAATTATAAAATGTACATTAAATTATATAAAAATGTGCTGTCCCTAAAGTATAGAGACACAATACAACATTACATGTTTTCTTTAACATTTTTTTTCACAAAATAAAATATTTTTATTTTCGTCTGCTTCTGTAAATGCAGAATAATTTTCCCCTTTAATTGAAATATCGTCTGCTGTATTTTAGCATAATAATTTATTGAAATTTTGTGGAATCATTTCATTTCAATGTATTGTTTTATTTGTGATTCGGAAAAGACATTTCCTGTGTATTCTGATAAAAATGCCACGTTCTAAAGAAACGTCTAAAGATGAAATTATTAAGATTTTACATTTAAAAGCTCAAGGACAAAATTCTGTACAAATATCGAGAAGAATAAAGAGATCCTTGAGCAGTATTTATAGAGTTTTGAGCTCAGGTGGAACATGGAATACTAGAAAGCGACTCGGAATACCAAAGAAAACAATGTTACGTGATGATAGAATGTTATTAAAAATGGCTTCAGTTGATAATTTTTCTGTGCCTGAAATTGCATCAAATCCCAGAATTTCAAAAAATACTGTGCACAGAAGAATTAAAGCTTCAAAAAGTATTGTTTACCGGAGAATGAAAGCAAAACCTTGCTTAAAGCAGAAACATAAAGATGCACGTCTAAAGTGGGCTAGAAAGCATGTCATACAGTGAAAATTGATTTCTGTCATCTTCAGTGATGAAAAGAAATGGAATTTAGACAGCCCTGATGGTCATAAATTTTACTGGCATGACCTAAGAAAAGAACCAAAGAACTGATTCAGCAGGCAACAAGGCGGAGGATCCATAATGACCTGGGGAGAATTTTCTTTCAACGGCCAAACATTTCTAGCATTTATGGGCAGAAAAATGAAATCAGAGAATTATCAGGATATTTTACGTACCAATTTACTGCCAATTATGGATTTGCTAGCAGGACCGGACTGTATTTTCCAACAAGATGGGGCGGCATCCATCCATACCTCCACATCATCGAAAACATGGTTTAGGCAAACCAATATCACACTATTAGACTGGCCAGCACTTAGTCCAGATTTGAATCCCATGGAAAACATATGGGGGATCTTATCTCGTAAAATGTATAAAAATGGAAAGCAATATGCATGTATAAATGACTTAAAAATTGCAATTGACAAAGCGTGGTATGAAATACCTCCTTCTGTAATGCAATGCTTAGTTAATTCTATGGAACAATGTGTATTTGATGTTATAAAGTGTCATGGCAATACAATTAAATATTAAAAGTAAATTTTTAGTTACTTTTATAAATGTAAATCCAAAAAAAAAATACAATTGTCTATACTTTTGGGACAGCACATTTTTATATAATTTAATGTATATTTTATAATTTCAAACCTTTGATCATAATTTATATGTGTATATCAGAAAAACTGCTTTTATTTATTACCTATCCCACGAATTTTAATTGTACCTTATTATTTTTTATGTTAATGTAAATTTCATTGATTCTCTAAACTTTTGGGACGCGATGTATAAAGTTATCTTGTAGAATTTTTTCTCATAAAAATACCAGAGAAAGTCGGTAAGTGATACAAATTGATATGAGAGACCTGAAATTAGTAGTAAATTGTTTCCAAATGTATGTGGCAGTACTATCCAACATCTAACTGTGAAATGTTAATTTTGAATTTAATAGACAACAGTTGTACAAGATGAGCAGGGGCGTTCAAAAGCTGTTGACGAAGAACGAAGTAGTCGTCCAGTTGAGATTGCGACCGAAGAAAAAATGCGGAAGGTTGAGGAAATGGTTCGAGCTGACATATGAACAAAAATAGACAACATAGTAACTGCAATAGGGTATTCACATACTTTAGCCTACAGTCGACTGATGCAGACGTTGACTGTGAGGTACATACTTGATAGATGAGAGAGCAGTACGAAGACTTTTACGCAGTAGGTATTGAAAACCTCATAAAGAGATGTGCCAAATGTATCAATGTAAATGGCGATTATATAGAGAAATAAACATACTTTTCAAGTATGTACAGTCGTGGAAAAAAAAAGTAAACACCTCCTACTAACTTCTCAACAAATTATCGTAGAAGAAAGTTACTGGTACCGAACGATTGGTAATAAAGTCTACTTTTAAATGATGTATGAAAAATTTGTTTAAGGGGCCATCTACATATTAAAACGAACCATAACTTTGTTTTTTTCAATAGCAGTACACAATTCTGACAGCATAAATGAACTCCACACCTTTCAATTAGCCTAGAAACAAATTTTTATTCAATTCGTGCCATAAGTTTCCGAGAAATTAATTGTTTTAAAACGAGCGTATTTTAAGGGCTGTATCCAAATTGAAGTTCCGAACTCGATTGTTAACCGAGAGAGCCGCCTTCTTGATCAAGGAACGTTTAAGCGTCAATGAAACCTGTTTGATTACAGGATAGCAGAATAAATTTCAAAAATTTACCCACTTCTATCATAGACGGGCCCTTAAACTATCATTTTGCCGTTTTTTAAGCATAATTTGAAAACTACTTGGAAGAAAAATGTGAAATTTTGGATTTCCATAAAGCAGGACTTAACAAATCTAAATCCATCAAAAAAATTGTAGGTTGCAATTCATAATTTTTTCGAATATTAATTTCATATTTCATAATTCATATCATAAAATTATAAAAATTGCAAATTCAACGTATTTATGTTTGGGTATATTAGTATTATTGTTACACAAAAAATTAGTGCATTAGGAGTATAATTTCAGGAGATATAAATAAAAATATGAAAATGTAATTTAACATTAGAAGTACTAAATTCTGAATGTCTATAATTCAAAAACTGATCATTCGAATGACTTGAAATTTGGTTTCTAGGCATATTTTGAACCGAAGATTTGAAATATCTCGTTAAATTTGGGTACTGCTATTGAAAAAAATGAAGTTTGGATTCGTTTTAATATGTATATGGCCCCCTAAGCAAATTTTATACACACCATTTAAAATTAGACTTTATTTCCAATCGTCCGGTACCAGTAACTTTCGTCTACGATAATTTGTTGAGGAGTTAGTAGGGGGTGTTTACTTTTTTTTTCCACGACTGTACCTTGGTATTTTTTTTTTTTAATTAAATTTTTTTTTTGGCTTTTTTAATCTACTTACTGGCTTGCCTCGTAAGATGGCCATATACAAATTTTATTAATTCAAAACAAATCAATACGTTTGTAAGTAATTTCAAGAATTATTAAAATGAAAAAATTGAATTAATGCGCCCTTTGCGAAATTTGATTTAAATACAAATAAATCTTTAATTTTTATTTGTGCTTAAAATTGACTTTAGATACATGATGAAATATTTTATTTCAGATATAGCAATTTAAATACCTTTTTATGTTTCATAAAACTATACCGTATGAGGAACGTGTAAAACAGTGCATTAAGCACTGGAAGCATTCTTCGATATAAGTAAATTTGTTATAGAAAATCTCTCCATAAATAAGGCAAGAATTGTGCATTTAATATAGATTTACTATTTTATAAAATCTTACTGATATTTATCCTGATATATTCCCTGAAACGTACGACCCTTGAATTATTGAACTCAAAAAATACTCTTATAACGTAAAATCAATAAAAATTATGATTCGCTCCCATTCAAAAAATAAACTAACTAAATGATGTGTTGTAATTTATTAAGATAGCAATATAAATGTGGTTTATTTTTAAATTGTATTATTTTTTTCAACATATGAATGAAACAAAAGCTACTAACCAAAATTTATGTAACTTTTATGGAGTGTTAGATCTTCATAACGATGACATGTAATATCTAATACCAAAGAATGCTGATATTAATTATTTAACATCAGCACTTTCTTTGTCAGTTAATAGTCTGAGGTAGGCGTCAAAAAATTTAGGGAGATGTAATTCTATATAATTATGTAGAAAGAAAGACTATCTTTATACAGATTTATCATGTTTAATGTACTAGTGACAATCACTATCATATAATCAACTTCAACATAAATTTTCAAATAAATGAAAATTGTACAGCTGTCGCTGGTAACATGTCACAGATAAAAGTATTTTTAAAAAGAAAAAGAAAAGAAATACTTAGTTAAGTGATTCATTCAACTCTTTATGTTCCAGATTATGAAATATGATAAATTTCCCCTCAATAATTAATATACCTTTCGTTTCAAGATACATTAAAAATTTTATATAATTATATTACGAAATTTTGAAAGGATTCATTCGTGAAAACTGGTTTGTTAAAACGACTGTTTTATAGCTTTTTGTAAAGTATTTACACTTTGAACAATTAAAAAAAGAATACTATTTAGTTTTGTCTGTAAATGGGAACAATATTTTGAATGAGTAAATTTTCATTTCATATCTTTAAACATGCATTGCATGAGAAAATGCAATCTCAGGTTTGGTAAAGGGTTGAAAAAATATTTATCTTCGTAAAATTGGAAGCGCTTTCTAAGCATGGTAAGGCAAAGTACTTTGTGTTCCATATAAAATCTATTCTTATCAATAGATGCATTTAAAAAAAATGTGGATTTATTTAATACGTAGTCTAATTTCGATTTTTTGTATGTGACTTTAAAGTACGATAGGGTTGGGTTGAATTGATTTTTGACGGCCGGTTATCTACTCAAGTGATACAGGCCCAACCCGTAATTACGCATTAAAGTACGATAGGAGTATAAACGGTAAATAATGTTTAGATTATAATATTATTTGGCAATTATTAAAACTAAACAAGTAAGAAAAATCATGCGTACAGCATAGATTTTGAAACACTTTCCAACAATCCCTGAAAGCTTTAACGAAACTTCGTTACTTAGGTAAATAAGGTAAATAAGATAACTAAGTAAACATTTAAAAATCTAATTTCAGTAGTTACCGCCCATAGCCAAATATGTATTCAAATTCTTTTGAACAGCCCTGTATTCGATCTGTATGTTGATATATATACTATATAATGGGAAAATTTAGTTTAGCAAGAAAATGCATAACAGGTTGAAACTCATCTTTTAGCAATTTATACTAATAGATGGAAACATACCTGAATACTTTTGTACAGACCTGTAGTTTACTTAGTACCTTTATTTCATGCCACTATTTAGCTAAAATTTAATTCAAACTAAAACACGCTTAAAACTACTGAATAGACGGCCATGTATCCAACTCTTTGCGTCGCCCTGCATATCATTTTATCTATATTCTACAAATATTTCTTAGTACACTAAATTCAGTTCAGCGTAAAAATGCATAACTCCTTTAAAACCCACCTTTAAGCAATTTATGCTCATACTCAGTAACCTTTACGAATTCATTTCTGTAGCTCTGTATATGAACTATACCACTTTATAGTATGCATAAATATAGTGAACAAGTAGGTAAGTGTGATCACAAATCGCACAGAGGGTTTCGTTTAATATTCCTTTCAAAACACTTTATCCTTTTGTTGGGAAGATCTGGGTCCATCTAATGGTACCAACATAACTACCCAAACATGCCACTAAATTGGGGGAGAGGGGTAACCCCCAATAGTAATGTAGGTTAACCACTCCTAATTACTAATACCTGAAATGTCATAGTGGTAATTTAAATACATAATAATTAAAATCCTTGTGATCGTAAATAATGATCCTGGCTAACTTCTGATAATTTAAACATAATTATCTTAAGTTGGGGGGGGGGGGAGGAAAAGCGTCTCCAAAACTGCCCCAAGTTGCGTTGTGACTATTTACGTGAAGAAGTAGCGTTTGAACCGCGTAAATTATCAAATATAAACATACAAAATTCACGCATAAATAAAATAAAAGAACCCGAAAAAAATCTGAAATAAAATATTAATGTTAAAATAAGTTAACAGACTCATGGATAAATGACGTATGCCAAAATTAACATTTAACATTATTTATTTACAATAACAAAACATATTTACAAGTTAAGAAAAAGAGTGTCACATGACACAGATGTTCCAAAGAACAAATCAAAACTCTCATTATACATTACTTAACTTAATCTGATTATTTATCAAAACATTTAAGTACTTAGATACCAGCTGAAGGTAAATCCCTAATAATACATCAATAAATGCATAATCATAAAATGGGAACCAAAGTATCGTAACATCACATACCTCCATACACTGTATGTCGCTGGTGTGACTCATCTCACACTGGGTAAAACACTGGGCACTTTTCAGCATGGTAAAGACACCAAATTTCGTATAAGTCCCGCTCTTCAATCAGATCGCGCGTTGCAAAAGGTCTACAACGACCAATAATGTTATTATACCCTAAAACGGGCAAGATGACCCAAATGTCATCTCTGCTGTTACTTGTTCCTCTGCTCTCAGACAGAATAATCAGGTCATCTCTGCAGAATACTCAGATCGAATTCTCCTGTCATCTCTGCTGACTACTCAGGTCGAATAATCATGTAATAACTACCGACTACTCAGGTCGAATAAAATGTCATATCTGCTCACTACTCAGGTCGAATAAAATGTCATAGCTGCTCTGCTGACTACTCAGGTCGAATATCATGTCATGTCTGCTCTAACTCAGATAGAAGATTCATGTAATATAGTTTTGCTCCTTACGTAAAAGACCCTGTATAACAATAGAGGGTTGGACTTGCAGCCCCCTGTTCAATCGTGAGGAAGCTGGACTGGATCCCCTCATTGGGGTACACCCCCGCACTGCGTGATTCGTTACCTCGAATCTTAGGGATGCACCTCGAATTTACGGGATGCTAAAACGCCCCGCCTCTGAAGAGGGGCTCGTGGGATCATGAGACCTCTTCGTGCGTGTGGTTCGTCTGTGACAAATATATGGACTCATAAATTTTAGTGTAGCCCGTAATAAATAAACACTTGACTGTATGTCAAGACTATTGTTAAAGATCAGACTCAGTGTCTGCTTGGAACAGATCCCCTCCTAAGATAACAGGAGATCTGTGGATGCATTTTCCATACCTGTTGTCTTTATTATATAAGTATATATATAACACACTATCTTTAATACAAAGTTTATATAAAATAATAATAATAATAATAATAATAATAATAATAAATTGGCAAAATACGTAAATACTTGGATTTTTATAATATAAAAATATCTAAAAAAAACCTGCTGAAACTATATCAGTGGCGTGTACATCTTTGACACGATATCAATTCCAGCACCTTTTGAAAAATATGTTAGTTCCACATTTCGCAACCAGAGGCGCACTCTATTCTAAACAAACCTCAATCCGAACAAAACTCCGTTTTATATACTATCCGTAGATATATTACGCGAGGGGATTGGGCAGATAACACCCGAGATATGTAGGTACCCGTGGCGGTAAAAAGTGAAACTAAAATATGTACTGCTATGGTGCATAATATGAAAGAATAATCAAAGGGGTGTCGGCAAAAGTTGGAAAAGTGCTCCCCGGGTGAAAAGGGCGGGGGTCAGAAAAATTACTTATAATACACAAGTCAGAGACCGGAGGAGTAAATAATATAAGACTTTTTGAAAATTTTATGATTCGCCGTGTGGTCTGAGGTATTCAGTTATACGTATGAAAAAATTCATGTCTCGAACTTAATTAAGGTCTCTCTTAGAGAGAATTGCTTGAAATAAATATGTGGTAGCTCAAAGGGTTAAACGTAAGACTTTTTCAAGATTTTATGATATGTCGCCTGGCCTCAAGTGTTCTGCTATAAGAATGCAGAATTTCAAATCTCCAATTTAATAAGGGACTCAGTTAGAAAGAATTGCTTAAAATACGCATGTAGGAGCCCAAAGAGTTACATGTGCGATTTTTTTCAAAATTTTATGATTTGTCGTATGATATGTGGTGTTAAGCTATACGTATGCAAAATTTCACGCCTCCCACCTAAATAGGGGCTCACTTAGAAAGAATTGTTTAAAATACACATGTGGAAGCTCAAAGGGTTAAATGTACGGCTTTTTCAATATTTTACAATTTGCCGTTTGATGCGAGATGTCCAGCTATAAGTATGGAAAATTTCACGCCTCCAACCTAAATAGGGGCTCACTTAGAAAGAATTGTTTAAAATACACACGTGGGAGCCCAAAGGGTTAAATGTACGACTTTTCAAAATTTTATGATTTGTCATATGATGTGTGGTGTTCAGCTATAAGTATGCAAAATTTCAAGTCTCCAATATGTATAGTTTCTGAGAGCGGGCTCTGTGACAGACGAACAGACAGACAGACAGAAGAGCGAGACGAATAGGGTTTTGTCAGATGAACGAAACACTAAAAAAGCGCATATCATAATTAGAAATGCATTTCGAGCAATCATTACTAATATACAGTAATTCGGATACAATATAGTACCTGAAAACTTTTCAAATAACACTGCAAACAATTTTCCCTATACCATTATGAACGGAATTCTTTTGTGTGCCCCTGTAAATGAACAATAACTATTCTTTGCACCGCATATTCAACACAATGCATATTTTAGTGGACTTCATAAATGAATATCAATTTTACTATGTTTGAAAGAGTGTAATACCATTAAAAATCATTTGAAACGATTTTTTCCCATTGGCCGTAATGTAACGGAAAACTTTTGACTGTTCCTGTAAATGAACTAAACAGGCTACAAACTTCATTTGAAATAGGTATTATGCTATGTTAGATGTCACTAACATCCAAAAATTTCAGAACGATCCGAGCATATTTACGAGAGTTAGGGCGTGGACAGACGTCCAGACGGCCATACGGACAGACGGCCAGACAAACCAAATTCATAAACACTTTTCAACTTTGTTGGAAAGTGTTAAAAAGAAACAAAATCATGATGAAAATTAAAAATTGAAAAAATACAACATTAAGGAAATATTCCACATTATTGTTCACAAAAATAGATTATTGTTATTATTTTACATTTTTTAAAATCAATCCCAGAAGTGTGTAAAATATGTGCAGTATCAGAAGCGCGTTGGTTTTCTGAATTTTTCATTTGAGTTCGAATCACGAACATATTTTCTGTAAAAATATTCATAAGTCATTTTCGAGTCATAATTGAAATATATATACATATGTATAAATATTGAAAAATATAAATGAAGTATATATTTTTTCGTATATATGTACAGTTTTAGAGTGAAATTTTACAGGTTTCCATGTAGATTTAATGAATAGTTTAGGAAAGAAAAACATGTAAGTAATTTGTATTTCTATAAAAATACATTTTTTGTTGCTTTTTAATAATCATTCACAAATACATGACTAAACTTTTATCTTTTCCAACGAAATAAATTAAAATACGTTTTATAAAACTATAATACGGTAGTTTATTTTTATTTTTTAGTATTCAGTGAAATATTTCAAAAATGTTATTATATATATTTTTTAATTATGTTTACATTTGAAATAGATATGTTTTTTAAAATTCTAGGGTTCTTATTTTTATAGTAAGACTATTAAGG
Source organism: Maratus speciosus (assembly GCA_963932465.1). NCBI lineage: Eukaryota > Metazoa > Arthropoda > Arachnida > Araneae > Salticidae > Maratus > Maratus speciosus. The sequence goes on along the minus strand of OZ010790.1, from coordinate 184,343,938 downwards.
AATAAACAATTTTTAATCATTATAAACCTTTTCAGAAAAACTTACTTTTAAGTATGTAGACAGCTGTTCTATTTGCAAGCACAAGAATAATAAGCAAAAAATAAATAAAAACTTTAAATTTAATTGTTAGAAAGTTACACATTTTTTTTTTCAATTCATAGGATATTAGAAAAATTACAATGAAAAAAAAATATTAATTTCCTCATGAGATATTTCATAAAATGAAATAGCATTTTATAGTTTTATGTAACACATTTTAATTTAACTATGTAACAAATGCAAACACTCAGACATAATATACTTCATTAATTGCTATAAAAAGTATTAAATAAAAACTATAAGAACAGTAAAAATGTTTTAATTAACTATATGCATGTTTCGGTCTGACCAAAGCCTTTGTCAAGACAAATAAAATATTCTAAGGTTACACATCATGCAATGATTTGAAACGCCGCCATTCAAGTTTTTCACATTCTCTCTCTGATTACTAATGTTATTTTATTTTGTTTTTAATTTAATGTTTGTTTCCATGGCTACGAGTATGATTATGATTATGTGTATAGGAATTTATTTCGATGCGAAAAATCGAACTTTTCTAAAATTTTAAAAAAGCAGCAACATTTTGTGGTTTATAGCAATATGAACTGAGTACACACACATATATACTTTTCAATAAATGGGTAAACATGTAAAATTTCGTGGTTAAACTAGTGGATTTTTGACGGCCAAATATCTGCTCGAGGGATATAGGCCCAGAGGAGGGAGAGTGCCCTTTGCGGAGGTCTTTCTAAGGGAATAAAACCCGTATTTACGCTTGGAAATCCAAGGTTCGAAGAAAACCACCAAAACTCCGAACGATTATGCCGACGGAACGATCCCAACACTTCCCGTCTACCAGCTTCGAGTGCAGAACCTCTCGGCCTCTGGTGGGGCCGAGGTTAAACTGTATATAACATGCAAAATGTATATCTTATTTCTATATTTCGTAAATTTCAATTATACCTTTTTTTCTTCAATTGTAGCTCGAAAGTAATTGATAAACAATTTAACTGCGAAAAATAAGATTCTGTCTAGGATTCGAACTAAGGCAAAATTTTCAGAAATTTAACCACGCAGCTAAGCAGCTTGCAAAACGAAGTAATTTATCTGATTACAAACTATAATTTAACCCTAGAACTACCGGAAATTTTACGCAAGTTTTATTAAAATATTCTGCCCCAGAATTTTTATTTAGAACTGTTTAACTTATTATTGATTGATTTATATATTTAGTTTATTTTAAAGAAATTTCTGGTTTCAATAGGCGGAGGGTTAAACTTTGTAGTCTAAGAGCTAGCAACGTCAAAAAACACGTCATTTTATCAAGGCTCATTTTTCTATATGTTCTTCCCTTTTATGGTGTAGTACGTTTGCGGGCGGTCTGGCAGTCGAGACACGTTGCGTTTACCTGTGGTAGAAGGGGTTATGCAGGTCAAAAAACTTCAAAATTACGTCATTTTATGAAGGCTCATTTTTCTATATGTTCTTCCCTTTTATGGTGTAGTACGTTTACGGACGGTCTGGCAGTCGAGAGACGTTGCGATTACCTGCGGGAGAAAGGGTTATGCAGGTGAAAGAAAATCAAAATTACGTCATTTTAGCATGATTTTTGTTTATAGCATTTGTTTCTACCAATTACTTGTGATATTAATCCATTATTGCCAGACGTTGCCAACGTTGCTAAGACCATGCCAGATCCACATTTATAGGTAGCATATTACTTTTTGGCTATCAGACATGCTATAATTAATTTCCAAGACACAATTTTGGTTACAAACTTAATGTCAGACGGCATTAAATATGGCAACGAAAGTGCCTGCTTCAAGAGTGGTTTATAGTTTAATAATTATAAGTCATCATTTATGTCATTTTATCAAGCTTAAACATTACAAGATTTGGCTATCAGACCACCTATAATTAATTTTCCAGACACAAATTAGGTTGCAAAGTTAATGTCAGACGGCTTTAAATATGGCAACGAAAGTGCCTGTTTCAAGAGTGGTTTATAGTTTAAAAATTATAAGTCATCTTTACGTCATTTTATTAAGCTTATAAGTAACAAGTTATTACTCATTTGCTACGAGACAACCTATAATTAATTTGCACGAATTCGGTAGCAAAGTTAATGCCAGACGGCTTTAAATATGGTAACGAAAGTGCCTGTTTCAAGAGTGGTTTATAGTTTAAAAATAATGTCATCTTTACGTCATTTTATCAAGCTTAAAAATAACAAGATATTACTCTTTGGCTATCAGACAACCTATAATTAATTTGCCAGGCACAAATTCGGCTGCAAAGTTAATACCAGACGGCATTAAATATGGCAACGAAAGTGCCTGTTTCAGGAGGGGTTTATAGTTTTAAAATTATAAGTCAACTTTACGTCATTTTATCAATCTTAAATATAACAAGATATTACTCTTTGGCTAACAGACAACCTATAATTAATTTGCCAGACAGAAATTCGGTTGCAAAGTTAATGCCAGACGGCTTTAAATATGGCAAAGAAAGTGCCTGTTTCAAGAGTGGTTTATAGTTTAAAAATCATAAGTCATCTTTACGTCATTTTATCAATCTTAAAAATAACAAGATATTACTCTCTTTGGTTAACAGACAACCTATAATTAATTTGCCAGACACAAATTTGGATGCAAAGTTAATGCCAGACGGCTTTAAATATGGCAACGAAAGTGCTTGTTTCAAGAGTTATTTATAGTTTAAAAATTATAAGTCATCTTTACGCCATTTTATCAAGCATAAAAATTACGAGATATTACTCTTTTGCTAACAGACAATCTATAATTAATTTGCCAGACACAAATTTGGATGCAAAGTTAATGCCAGACGGCTTTAAATATGGCAACGAAAGTTCCTGTTTCAAGAGTGGTTTATAGTTTAAAAATTATAAGTCATCTTTACGTCATTTTATCAAGCTTAAAAATTAGAAGATATTACTCTTTGTTTATCAGACAATCTATAATTAATTTGCCAGACATAAATTCGGTTGCAAAGTTAAGCCTGTTTCAAGAGTGTCTGGAATTTGTGTCTGGCAAACTAATTATAGGTTGTCTGATAGCCAAAGTGTAATATCTCGTCATTTTTCAGATTGATAAAATGACGTAAATATGACTTTTAATTTTTAAACTTTAAACCACTTTTTAAACAGGTACTTTTGTTGCCATATTTAAAGCCGTCTGGCATTAACTTTGCAACCGTATTTGTGTGTGGAAAATTAATTGTAGGTTGTCTGTTAGCCAAAGAGTAATATCTTATTATTTTTAAGCTTGACAAAATGACATCAAGATGACTTATAATTTTTAAACTATAAAGAACTCTTGAAACAGGCACTTTCGCTGCTATATTTAATGCCGCCTGGCGTTAACTTTGGAACCGAAATTATGTTTTGCAAATTAATGATAGATTGTCTGATATATGGACAATCGTTATCTATTAATCGTTATCGATATACGTTATTTATAAATATGGATCTGGCAGGGTCTTAGCGACATTGGTAACGTCTGGCAATAATGGATTAATATCACAAATAGTTAGTAGAAACAGATGTTATAAACAAAACTCATGCTAAAATGACGTAATTGTGAATTTTTTTGGTCTACCTAACCCCTTCTTACGCAGGTAAACGTAACGTCTCCTGTCAGCCAGAGCGCTCGCAAACGTACTTACACCATAAAACGGAAGAACATATAGAAAAATGAGCCTTGACAAAATGACGTAATTTTGAAGTTTTTTGACCTGCATAACACCTTCTCCCGTATGTAAATGGAACGTCTCCTGACAGCCAGACCACCCGCAAGCGTACAACACCAAAAAACGGAAGAGAATATAGAAAAATGATCCTTGATAAAATGACGAAATTTTGAAGTTTTTTCGACCGGCATAACCTCATTTCCCGCAGGTAAATGCAACGTTTCCCGACTGCCAGACGGCCCGCAAACGTACTACACCATAAAAAGGAAGAATATATAGAAAAATTAGCCATGATAAAGTGACATAATTTTGAAGTTTTTTGACCTGAATAACCCCTTCTCCCGCAGGTAAACAGAACGTCTTCGACAGCCAGACCGTCCACAAACGTACTACACCCTAAAACGGAAGAACATATAGAAAAATGAGCCCTCATAAAATGACGTAATTTTGAATTTTTTTGACCTGCATAACCCCTTTTCTAACAGGTAAAGGCAACGTCTCCCGACACCCAGACCGTCCGAAAACGTACTACACAATAAAATGGAAGAACATATAGATAAATGAGCCTTTATAAAATGACGTAATTTTGATGTTTTTTGACCTGCATAATCCCTTCTCCCACAGGTAAATGCAACGTCTCCCGACTGCCAGACCGCCCGCAAACGTACTACAGCACAAAAGGGAAGAACATATAAAAAAATGACGTAATTTTGAAGTTTTTTGACCTGCATAATCCCTTCTCCCACAGGTAAACGCAACATCTCCTGACTGCCAGACCGCCCGCAAACGTACTACACCATAAAAGGGGAGAACATATAGAAAAATGAGCCTTGATAAAAATCATGTGACGAAAACGTTGCTAGCTCTTAGAGTATTGAGGCTTGTTTCTCGCAATTGACTGACTATTGCAGTTTATAGCTTTTACATGTTTATTATAATCTAGTGGTACACAAACCTTCACCGTATTCTCTGATTCCGTCCTCGGACCATCCCTGTATCAGTTTGATAGGAGTAGACAGAATCAAAAATATGTTCTATTTTTTCACATAAAAAATATTAAATGAGTATTAATAGAAAAACATTTATAAAAAAATGTTTTGCAAAAAGGAATGGAAAAACTAAAGGATGAAGAGACAAAATAAAGATAATTGAAAGTGATCGTACAGAACATAGAGAAACATCCCAACAGAAAAAAACACACAAAGTAGTGCGCTCAAATACACACAAATATATGATGACGTGAGTTTCAAAACTCGTCTTATCCAAAATTTAAAAAGTCATGTTTTCTTTATCAATCTATTCTGTTGGTAAACGTGCACTGAAAAAACACAATTTGCAAAAAAATTAGTTTTTTCCTGTATTTCTGTTATTGTAAAATCTTTGTTTACTACGAAAACTAAAGTACGCAGTCAGAGGTTTTTCGCGATTCCCCAAATTTTATTTTCTGGATAAGGCGGGTTTTGAAACTCACGTCCTTATATACTCATATATGTGTATGTACAAATAAAAAATATATTAAAAATAAACGTCAATTAAGGTATACATAATTCTTCCCCTGTTTAGTAATAAAAGGGATGACAGATGGATATGTAAATACGTATGAAGATACAGACACAGATAGTAACATTATTATTATACGTAGGTATACATTTTTCTGACTTCGGAAATCGTTAGTGAAAATACATTTTCTTACAGAAATATAGTTTCGAACTGTAGTTATATTGCCTTTATATTTTAAATCTTTAAGGATCATAATATCTAATCATTCCATTTTAGATTTTGCCTAACAATGAATATAATACACATTTTATTTTTATTCATGATTGCTTTATCTTCTCAGTGAAAGGAAAATAACGAATTAACGACTGAGAATTATATTATGTCAAAAGAAAAGAAACTTCTTAAAACTATTGGATTTTGCAGCCTCTGTTTTCTCATCGTGTGGCAAATGTTCTTGGAAAATGCTAGAATCCCATCTGACCTTTTATGTATAATAATTGTCTGATTATGTGAAATTCTGTTTATGTAAAATTCTGAAAAGTTCATAATACAATATCGTAAAACAAGTTCATTTCATTTATATTTTAGTGTAAAAACTGATAAAACTTTCGAATTTTATATTAAATGTTTTTTAGTACAAGTTTTCAGTACAAGTAACAAGCGTTATGTTTTATTTTTTATAATTCTAATAATACTTTTGCTCAATTTTTTTAGCAAACTTTTCAAGTTGTGTGGAACATACAAATATAAATCATTAAATTTTTCTTGAATTCTTTTGAAGCAGCGTGTAACACAGGATAGTTGATTTTATTATTGGTCGTAATTTTCTACAACGTACGTTATTTAATATAGTTATTAATGTTAAAAAATTGTGTGCATGTAAAAGATACTTTATTGTTTTCTTTGGTGACAAATACAAATAAAAATAAATAAAAATAAAATAAAATAAAACAAAATAAAACCACCTTCCAGTACGGCAGTTGACGAGTTTTATCGACAATGATTCGGCATAAAATCGTCGTTTCTGAGTGATTTTCTAACCATTCTCGCTTTAATTTCATTGCTTCAAGTATCGATCTTGTTTGATGCGCAGTGGATCATCATATAATAAAATTTTTCACGTATTTCCGTAAAAAGAAAAAAAACAATTTACTAATTTAGGGTGACTATAAAAACCTCAAGTAATACGACCTTACAATACTAAAATTTCGTTGACATTTTCGAATTTTTACGAAAGTTATAGCTTAGAAAAAACAAACAAAGAAAGGCAGATAAATATACTGTTTTTCGATTCTGACAAATACGGATCACTACTCATAAAAAAACGTATATGGTATAGGAAGAGGGCATACACCCGAGAGTGTACCCTATAGCTAAGGATTATATACGGAGTTATCCAGCATATACCACTCTATCCTCCACTACATGCTTGCGGATCACCAACAAAGTCTTTAGTAAAAAAATATACGAAATCGGACCACACCTTCAAAATTTATACGTGGCATTCATTAAAAGAAAGTATATATAAACAAATTGTATAACCTGCATTGTTTGAAATCAATTAAAATGTATATTTTTCTATAGTTTTCAATCGTTGGAATTATCGTAACGTATAATATGAGAAGAGTTATCTTTTTTATGAACACACACGAGTCAGCGCCTCTTATAAATCCATATCACTTTATTTTCAATTTCTTCATTCCAGCAGTTGGCGGCTCGTTTGAGGCCACATAAAGTCTTTACTTTACAGACTTTGCCTTTATTTTCTTCATATTAACCTTACGGTTGATTTATATATAGCTCTTCATTATTTCGTTTACCAAGTAGAAAAGCTGCTTTAACCCTTTCGACTCGGGCTTCTCTTACACAAATTTTGTTCGGTTGACATAGCTTTTTTAAAAGGAGTTTCCTGGAAGCACATAATTTCAAAAATGTTCTAATTAAATAAGGCAAATTTAATTTTCCTTTGTTACAGGTGCCAAAAACAAATTTTGCAAAGAAAGATGATGTCCAGTCAGACTGAACATATCAGTGGAAAGGGTTAATATCAATTTGAAGCACTTTGGATTTATGATAAGCTGTCCAAGTATGAAAAGCTCTAAAAGTTGTATGTATGACAACAGGAGAAAAAGTTTCATCATATCGGTGCCTAGTTTTGTGAACCCTTTTCCAACTAATTTTACTTTGCTTTTAACTTCTCCACTTTCATCATATTTTGTTTTGTAAAACCATTTATAGTCAATAGCTTGCTTACCTTCAGGTAAATGAACAAATTCATATACTTAATTTTCTTTTAATGAGTTAACTTGCTCTCTCATAGGTTGAAACCACTTCTTTTTGTGTATTGTTGGAAACTTTAAGATTTAACTTATCTTTAAATGTTTCAGGATCTGCTTTGAAGTAAATTTGTTTGGTGAAATTCCTTTAGTTTCTCTGTTTGAACTTATTCTTTGACAAATATCTTCATTTTTTTCTCTATTGGGTTAGCTTCATAATCATTTTCAAGATTTGTTTCTAAAAAATTGAAATGCATTGAATCTGTTGTTCTTTTTTTTTTTCAAAATTTTCTTGAAAAACATTCTGACAACTCATATTTTCAAAAAACATTACTCTTTTGCTTGCAGCTATTTTTCTTTCCTTTATGAAAATTCGGTATCTTATGATCGTTAAATAATAAACAACATAAATTCCTTTAGTGGCTTTTTCAGCAAATTTTCTTCTCTCCTGTTTATGAACATACAAATATTCTTTCTACCAAAACACTTTAAGGTGATTCAAATCAGATATATCCCCATCCCATAGTTCATATAGTGTCTTCTCTGCTAATTTTGTGGATAATCTCTTCTTAGATAGGCTGAAGTAGCTACGGCTTATTCCCAGAATGATTTTAGTAATTTACTACACTGCTGGCCATTAAAATTGCAACACCAGGAAAGAAAGATCTGACGAACGTCAAAATCACAAGAAAGGAAGAAGAGGTTGGGATATGCAAATGATTATTATTTCAGCGCATTTAGATGCTGCACGCGGGAGAAGCGGCATCTGAAGCCTGCATAAAAGAAAAGTTGCGTAGTGGATTTCTCATTCGGAAAGAGCTTTGTAAGGTCGGCGTTTGCTCAGAATATCATGTTATGCCTCGAATAATAAGAAGAAATGCGTACCAGCAAGTGTTGGGATTCGATAGAGGCAGGATCGCTGCCTATCGAGAGTGTGAATTATCGTTTCGAAATATCGCCCGTCGCCTTCCCTTGACAATGCCGCATAGAGAGAGACGGCAACTCTGGTGCGCCAAACGATAAAGCTGGATATAGAACTGGCACAATGTCGTCTTTTCAGGTGGTGGGGGTTTCAACAAACAAAAACACTCTCTCTAACATTAATGCATAAAATTACTGAAGATAAACTATGTAAATTTTAAAATAATCATATTTTAAACGTTTGTATTATTAAAACAATTTAGGTCAAATCCAAACCTGAATACCAGTACAAGTTGTTAATTTTGTATGATATACAGGTGCGTCAGTATTTGAGAACAAATCAATGATTGCTTTCAAACAGTAATATACACCAGATATAGAGCATTATTTTTGTTTTAATGGTTTGTACAGGTGACCACATACACACTGGATGATATAATTTATTGAAACTACTGTCAGCCTCAATAACGACCTCTAAAGGCTGTCAAAACGGATTACAGGTAATGATTAGACGAGTATTGGGAACATTTGCCACTGCATACACAACGGCTACTTTGAGAGCCGCAACGTTGTTGTGTGGAGGATTACTGGAGTCTCTCTCAACTGCACTACATATGTAATAGGCCATCCGGTTAATATCTGGGTAGCTGGGGCCCAACAAGTTGAGGTTGACATTGTCATGAATGTTTTGCCCATCTATATTTTTGATTTGTATGAGCTGTACGGGATAGTGCAGTCTTTTTTTTTAAAAGTACGGCCGTTAGAGAAGTAATGTAGTGCTTTAACACCGCGGTATAATCTACGACGTTGTCTTTGACACTTTGAAGAATGCAATGTTGAAGCATCAGACCGTCCTCGCTTATTAGGACCCCTCAGAATCGTCAGTGAGGTTAGACATTTTCTGCAGATGTCTGTCAGTACCTCTTCGGCGATTTTACACCATCACCGGTCTTTTTGCGGTTCCATATTTTGACCTGGGCAAAGTTTTTCTCTTTGGAAAGGAACAAGAGCATTCTTGATTCCTCTTGATTTTTCAGCTTGTTAATCAGACGCTTGTCTCTAGTCAGGAGATTATCCCTGGTTCTCTCGGGCAAGAACTGTACTCTACTCATCACGTACGACCTCTAACGAATGTCCTCTTGAATTACAAATCAGATCGTGGTCTCATCAACATGCATCTCCCTCGCGAGTGCCCTCATCGACTTCGCAGGATTTCCATAGAATTGACTGACGAATTCCGATGGCTTGATAATTTCATATTGATGACAATGTCGTTTCCTACATGAAACCTTTGCCACATGAAACCTGGTAGCCTTCAGTTCTCTCCTTGCATTAAAGATGAATGTCCGGGCGAGCTTGAAGAGTGTGACAATCTCCAAATCGAAATGTTCTTAAACTAATGAGTCAATGATAACATACCTCTTCATATTATCCGTTAGTTTAGGCCTCCTTAGGTTCCGTTAGTTCTGACATGCATACATGTAACAGAAAAAGATTTGTAACTATGATATGCAGGGTGATATTTCACCTATAACATCTGCTCTCAAATACCTGACGCACCCTGTTTGTATATACGAGTATTTAAAAAATGACATTGAATAATTATAATGCCTAATACATTTTTAAGAGTTGCTGTAGTCATTATTTTTTAAAAATAAATTCGCAAAACAATAAATCCGTAGACAAAATTGTATAATAATGGAAATAAAAATTACATTTTTACATTAGTATTGCTATTAACGAGTTGGGGATGGCGATATAAAATCTTCAATTGCAGAAATGCAGATTACGGATGTCAAGATAAGTATAGCTAAAGAAGTTTTATACTATTGTTATGTAATATACCTTTTAAGTGTCAGACAATATACTTTTTTAAGTAACTTAATATATTTTGTAATGATTGTTTCTAATGTAAATTCATACAGACAATATCCCCTTGGGACGAGCGACCGGTATTCGTGCCGCGTAAGGTGCTCAGAATCGGGGATTATTCTCACCAGTAAATTTTTATTGCAAATTTTGCCTTATTAAACCGAGCATTTTTCCGATTCAATTATGCAAAAATTTCTCTTTTCAAAAACCGGTGATTAAGGATTGAAAATTCTGCAAAACAGGCTCGTCCCGAAGTGGTTAAAGAAGAATTTTTTAAATAAAAATAGTGTGTCTTTTTAATAAACAAAAGTAACACATAACGAAGGGTCTGTACTCTTGTTACTCTACTCAATAATAATAATGCTTGATAGCATGGTATACAGGTTAATGGGTCTTGTGCCTTTTAAACGCGTCGAAAATTAACGAAAAACTTCAAAGTTTGAATTAGTCTATCTTCAAAACCTTTTAATGTATGAACATGACATTTTGGATATTGATTAAACAGATTGTGCTTTGTAATATGCTACCATTAGAAATTTATTAGGCTTTTACAGAATTTGTGTACTGTTGAAATCAAAATAGCTCTTTTTTTTTACTCCAGAAGTTATAGCGCGTATGATATCTAGAGAAAGTATCTATGGATTGTCATGGAATTTGGTAAAGATACTAAACAAGCATGTGTGTTGAAAATGAACTTCTTTTTAGTATTTACAATGTTAATATTTTTAATTATATTCATTAAAAATATAAAATTTTTATTTATTTTTACAAAAATATTTTTTTATATAGCTAATGAAATAATTTTGGCCTAAGGTTAGTTCATTTTAAACACACGTATATGTTTAGTATCTTTACCAAATTTCAGGACAATCCATACTAGTCGGAGTGCTACACGACCAAAATAAGGTGAAAACTGCAAATCGTGATAAGAATATACCGATTGGTCAGTATCTACTTTATACTAATACAGTGCATTTCAGAGGGGGAGGCATCGCGTAAGTCGTGGAAATTCAAGATAGCGGCTGTTATTCAAAATGACGCCATTTTCTGAATGTTCTTACTATCCATCATATAAATGTATGTTTCAGGTCGATTTCGATGTTTTTAAAGTCAAAAATTTCGTTTTTAATACTTTCCGTTATAGTTGAATGAGTTTATGAATTCAGTTTGTCTGGTTGTTTGTCTGTCTGCCTGCTTTTCATTCCATGCTCTAACTCGCTTAAATATCGCTACTCGATTAAATTCACTCAGATTTTCATGTAATTAATGTATGTTATTTAAGTTTACAATAACATGTTCCGAATAAAAATGAAACGTATATGTTTTATAGTCCATTTACAGGGGCCTCAAAAGAATTCCATTATGTTATTGTCTATTAGTGCGGGTGCTACGGTTGAGAAAATTGCAAATCTTGAGAAGAACATACCGATTGGTGAGCATCTACTTTATATTAACACAACCCATATAAGAGGGGGAGCCATCGCGTAAAGTCGTAGGAATTCAAGATGGCGGCTGTTATTCAAAATGGCGTCATTTTCTGGATTTTCTTACTATTTATCATATAAATCTGTGTTTCAGGTCGATTTCGATGTTTTTACCGTCAAAACTTTCGTTTTTAATACTTTCCACCATGGTTGAATGAGTTTATGAATTCAGTTTGTCTGTTTGTTTGTCTCTCTGTCCGCTTGCCATTCCGTGCTCTGACTCGCGTAAATATCGCTACTTGCTTAAATTCACTGAGATTGTCATGTAATTTGTATATGTTATTGAAGTTTACACTAACATGCTCTGAATGAAAATTCAAGTGAATAGGTTTTATAGTCGGTTTACAGGCCCTCGAAAGAACTCCATTACGTTATTGTCGATGGGGGGAAATCATTTGCCATGTGTTTTAATCATGTTACACTCTCTGAAACACATTCAAATTGACATACTTCAGTGAGATGATATTCCATTACGTTATTGTCTGTTAGTGCGGGTGCTACGGTTGAAAAAACTGCAAATCGTGAGAAGAATATACCGGTTGGTGAGTAACTACTTTGTACTAATACAATCCATATAAAAGGGGGCGGCATCGCGTCAATTCGTAGGAATTCAAGATGGCGGCTGTTATTCAAAATGGCGTCATTTTCTGGAATTTTTGCAACTTTCATACTATTTATAGTATAAAAGTGTGTTTGATGTAAAATGTAAGTGCAAAATCTGTAAAAATAAGTGTGGCTGTAGACGGGTTGGACTTTCTTGCACATTATTGTGCAACTGCAAAAACGAATGTGAGAAATAGGATGATACAAAATTAACTTTTTATATTCTCTAACTTTAAATGTAACATGCAATTTTTTAATATCTTGATAAATTAAGGTATTAATAAAAATGCATTTTTGTTATTTATTTATTCTTTTCATTTTCCTGACTAGAAAATGCAAAAATATTTTAATAATTGTCCTAATTTCATTTTAAGCGTATTTCTGATACTAAAAAGCGAATTTTTCATTAACACTTACTGGACAATTGCACCATAAAATATAATAAATAAAGACATTCAACCTTGCTTAATATTACACAAAACACGAACTTTAATAAGCTAAAAGTTAAATTCTACGTTCGAGCTGTTTCTACAGCCGTCTTCAAGAAAAATTCGATGGTATAATGATTTTTCATTTTAAAAATGTCGAAATTGATATCGTAGACATTTTATATGATGTATAGGAATAAAAATGCAAATAATTTTGAATTACAGCCGCAATATTGAATTCCTATGAATTTGCACGATGCCTCAACTTCTAATATGCATTGTATTAATATGAAGTAGATACTGGCCATTCGGGATATCTTTCAAACAAAATGCAGTTTTTTATACCTAGCAGCTCCACTAATAAGAGTTGATTTAACTAATGATCTTTATAGAATTTATACATGAGTTACAAACGCACGTATTTTTTTTTTTTTTTTTTGGTGTGTCACTGTAAATAAACGGTAAATACTATGCACACCTCATTCTATAGTAAGTAACTTGTAGTGCATCTCACTGATGTATGTTAATTTGAATGTGTTTCAGAGAGTCAAAATGACGCCATTTTGAATAATAGCCGCCATCTTGAATTCCTACGACTTTACGCGATGCCTCCCCCTCTTATATGGATTGTATTAATAGAAAGTAGATACTCACCCATCGGTATATTCTTCTCACGATTTGCAGTTTTCTCAACCGTAGAACCCGGATTAATAGACAATAACTTAATAGAATTCTTTTGAGGGCCCTGTCAACGGACTATAAAACCTATACATCTCATTTTTATTCGGAACATATGTTTTTAAACATAAATAACATATAAATTAAATGGCAATCAGAGTGAATTTAATCGAGTAGCGATATTTAACCAAATTAGAGCATAGAATGGCGAGCAGGCAGGCAGACAGACAAACAGACAAACTGAATTCAGAAACTCATTAAAATATGGCGGAAAGTATTAAAAACGAAATTTTTGACGTTAAAAACATCGAAATTGACCTGAAACACACATTTATATGATGGATAGTAAGAAAATTCAGAAAATGACGCCATTTTGAATAACAGCCGCCATCTTGAATTCGCACGACTTTACGCGATGCCCCCCCCCCCCCCCTCTGAAATGCATTGTATTAATATAAAGTAGATACTCACCAATCGGTATATTCTTATCACGATTTGCAGTTTTTTCAACTGTAGCACCCGGACTAATACATACTTTCTCAAGATATCATGCGCGCAATGACTTATGGAGTAAAAAAAGAGCTATTTTGATTTCAACAGTACACAAATTCTGTAAAAGGCTAATAAATTTCTAATGACGGCGTATTACAAAGCATAATATGCTTAATAAATATCCAAAATTTTATGTTTATACATAAAAAGGTTTCAAAGATAGACTAATTCAAACTTTGAATTTTTTCGCTAAATTTCTTTGCGTTTAAAGGTACAAGACCCCTTAACATATAATCATTAAAGGTATCCTTAAATTTTCTATTTGTTTGACAAATATGGCTTCTAAGAAAATGTTTTGCTTTTTTTCCCACAAATTTTCGATTTAAATTCAAATATGAAAATTTTTTGAAAAAATGCATATTTCACAGATTTCTGTATCCTGATTCAAGAAAACTGTAACGTTTATAAATATAACTACATGAAAATCGCCGTAATTTTTAAAGTATAATTTTCCTAGGTGTGCTGCACTCTAAAATTTATATTATAATTCTTTTCCAAATGTATAATTAAAAATAAATTTCCTTCTTTGAAAAATCGAAAGATCTCATGCAATGCAAATGCAGCGTTGCCACTCAAATAATGAAACAATACAATCTTTAGTTGTAATTGAAAACATAACGAAAATGTTTAAAATTATTTTTTACATTAGTAATGCTATTAAACTAACCCTTAAATAGTTCCTTATTATGTGATTGAGTGATTTATGATATTGAGTAATTTATATGTAACATAACTAGGTGAGTAGCCTTTCTGGTGAGTAGAATGAAATTATTATAGAATACTGATTTTGCTTGTTAATTGCTAGAATAACGTATAAATCAATATTTTAGCGAAAAAAGTAATTTGTTGCAAAACTTCAACCCTTTTCGGCACAGAAATATTTGTTCGTAAAAAGATGAAATGATTGACTGTCTCCGGAATTTAGTTTTTAGAAATTAAAAGCTTGTTACTTTAAACTTTCACTACAAACAAAAAAAATTATTAAAATATTCTTAGTGCCGTTTGTAAATTGGAAATTAAAATTAGGTGGTCTCGACGTGAAATCACTGTGTCGGAAAGGGTTAAAGTTGTAAAACATTGATGTCACATTTGAGAAACTATAAAAGATGTGTTTTGAAAATTATTTTTTACAATTAGTTTGAAATATCGTTTAGTAAGTAGATATTCAATTCGCAAATAATTCAAATAGCGGCAATTTGATTTTTTATTCTAGTGACATGTGAAATAAGAGAAACAAGTGGGAAATTGCATGTGAAACGTGGCAAATGTGGCGTTCGTCCTATAACTAATTTTATAAATATTTTTTGCACCGCATATTGTACTGAACGTATAGTGTAATCATAAGTTCATATCAATTTCCTTCTTTTCGAAAGGCTGTAACATCATTAAAATGCACTTGAAATAATTTTTTCCCGCTGGCGTATTGTAACTGAAAACTTTTGACTGTCCCTGTAATTAAACAATACACCCGATATTCATAAAATTTGAAATGGCTCGACAAAATTTTGCAACAATTATATAGTTAAAATTTCAGTCCATTCGGTTGGGTAGTTTTTGCTCTGTTATATGCGGACGGGCAGACAGACAGACGATTCGAACTACGACTATAGGTGCTACGTATTTATATAATTACGAACGCACCTAAAAATGGGACAATTGTGTTTCTATGGATACCATTTTCTAATTAACATTTAAAAGAAAAAAAATTAATTTGAGTAAGGGATATTTCAGACTGTTCTCAAGATTTCCAGATAGCTTTACAAGTGATAATAATACCATAAAAAATAAAATAAAACATGCCTTTTAATTTTTAAATCTAAAATATGTTTCGCTAATTGTTTAAAACATTGTGATTACCAAAGACGTTTTATTGCACAATTTCCGACATTAGCGAAAAATCCTCGAAGGACGAAATTCATGTGAAAATGACGTTGTTGATAAAATTCATTTGTAATTTGAATATAAGTTACAATAATTCTATGAAAATGGCGTAAGTTTTAAAATATAATTTTCGTAATTTTCATTTAACTGTCTTTGTCAATATGACTTCCTATCTAATTTTAATCCAGTTATAAAAAATACCAAACTATTTGATAAAATGATAATTTGAAAATATGATACTATGATACTATAAATCTTTTCTAAATGTAAAATAAAATTTTTTTCCCCAGAATGAAAAGATGCTGTGTTATATAATATATCGGATTTCACTCAGTAAGTAAAACAATAATATCTGCAGGAATAATGGAAAACATAATGAAAATATTCAGATTCTATTTTTACATATGTATTGCTGCGAAACTAAACCTAATTAACAAACTCTATTCAGCTCCTCTCATGATTTATGTGCATTATAATTAGCCAGTTTACTTGTTGAACATAACAGATTTGTTATTGAATATCAATTTGTACGTTAATTGCTAAAAGAATATATAAATGAGTAATTTATAGAAACAAGTAAATTCTTCCGAGGGATTAATAACGAATTTGTGAATCTATAAAAGATAAGTTACGAAAAATATTTGTTCCAATTAGTATGAACAACTTTTAAGGTAGAAATGCATCTGAACTTAATGGTATTTGTGATTTTGTTACGCTCTGAAAATAGTATGTCGTCGGTGGTTTGTTTTGTCTTTAAAAGTAAGCTGAAAAGAAAAGGATTCTCTTAATAAACTTGAATAAATACAATTACAAAAGAATATCAAATTGTTTGACAAAATAGTACTTTATCAATTTATGCTAATACTTTATGGAAACTCTTTGTTAATGCGATATCAAAAGTAATACGTTCTATTTCTTCATATGTATTATAGACGTTGTTACTTATTATGTATATTTATCGTGTAAAAAAATTTTCTAGATAAGCTACGTAAATATAGAAATTAATAACAATTGTAAAATAATATTAAAAGCTGAGTGACATCAAAACATTTTCGCTCTAAAAATCATGTATATCAATTTGTCAAATTTATTTCGAATGAAATTTTCTCTTCAAAGTAAGTTTGACATAAGTGGATGTTCTACTTCTTTTGCTTAAAATTAACGTCAATTTAAGGTTTAGGGAAGACTGGGGAGGATTGAGTTTTACAATTTTTTCTTTAAATATTAAGTCTATAATAAAGTTTTATATATAATTTTATTCGTTATACAATCAATTATCAAAATAAAATTGCCACATAAGTGTACTATATAAGAAACGTGCAAAATCATTTATTTTAAACATGCGAAAATAATGGGTCAAGACTCTCACCTATGGGAGGCTTGACCGACTTTATTTTATATTGAAATATTTGTTAAGGGAATAAAATCAGATAAAAAAGGTGGAATAATTTTATGCTACATAGTTTAATTATTATTAAAAAATGTTTGGGAAAATGTGATGTGCAAACAAAAGAGCTTAGATGGAATTCAAGGCCCAGGAGAAAAATTCTGTTTGAAACACCCACTTTTTGTGACACTCGACCTGGCAACACTAGTTTCCACGTAGTTTGGCATCATCTCGTTGTGTTCATATTGGAAAAAGTTTTCTACATACCTTCTTAAAGTGCTTTGATCAATGTTATGGTCTTTTGCAGAGGAATGAATACCTAACATTCCTTAAGGCTGCTGCTTTCAGCCTTTGTAGTATTTTCCATTCTTTCTGTTTACCTACTATTTACCTACTATGGGTACTATTTAAATGAAATAGAAGTTCCTATTAACTTTACAATTTATATTTCATTAAATGTTTTCTTTCTTATATAGCAATTTTTCACATCTTCATTTAATCAGTTTTAAACACAATCCTTTCTATCAGCCCATTTCACCGTAGCTTTACAGAATAAATTTACATTATTTTAGAAATATAACCATTAACACTTCATTTTGTACAGTACATAATAAAATGATGTTTAAAAACACTTAATTAAGGCGCTTTGACCACATGGTCAACCCTCCCCAGATTGATTGGGTTAATCCTCACCACATAGTCACTTTTTAAAGTATAGCACATGGTTATGTTTAGCCTAATTTACTGTACAATCTTTATGCCTAGAAGGAAAGCTCAATATTTCTGCATTACCTAAAACCTACTTACTTAAATTTCTATAATATAGGGGAGATTAGTGAGGATTGACCAACTTTTTACAAAATTGATTTTTTATTTTTTAAATATTGAACGTTGAATATAGTTTTATATATCATTTTATTCGTTGTACAATGTAGTTATTAAAATAAAATTGCTGCATTAGTGTAATATATAAAAAAATTGAAAAAGGATTTATTGTAATCCTTAGAAAATAATGGGTAAAGGCTCCCATTATATGGGAGGCATTACCCACTTTGTTTTATATTGAAATAGTTGGGAATAGAAATAAAATCAGTTTAAAAAAAAGCAAAATAACTTTATGCTACATACTTTAATTATTAAAAAAATATATTTTTTTAAACATGATGTCCAAACAAACCTTTTTAGACGCAATCGCAAATCAGACGAGAAAAATTTTGTTTTAAACAGGGTTTTGTCTGAGCAGGTATAATTGTACAACAGCAGGGAAAAGGAAATTTTAATATTTAAGACAGTATCTCCGTAGAGACAGGTTCCGTTTTCATAGGATTTCATGTGTTATTATGTCCGGATTTAGGAACCACTGTCCCGCTTTTTTATTGTCTTCTTGTCCTACTTTTCGTGACATTCGACCTGATAACTCTAGTTGTGACATAGTTTGCCTGAATCTCATTGTATTCATCCTGGTGAAATTTGTCTTCATACCTTCCTAAAGTTTTTTGATCAATTCTATGCTCTTTTGCAGTCGCATGAGCACTTAATTTATCTTTAACATCTTTTAACCATTTCAGTGGTTAATTAGTACTTTCAGTATTGGGTTCAGTATTTGGGCTATTTCTCGTCATCGTGTGCTGTGTGGTTGCCGGTCGATGACGTTCCCCAACATGGTTTATTAGCGAGAAAGTGCCGAGCTAGGATATCGGGCAGGGCAGCTTAGTGGTAAAGTAACAGCACGGTACGCTGTGGACCCAGGTTTGAGTACTAGCAACGGCTAATTTTTCAACACTGTTGGGTTATTGTATTAACCGTGTTCAAGTCTGTCTTAATATATATATGTATCTTAAATAAATAATTTCATACGTTAATTTATGTGTGCTTTATTACAAAATTCCTCGATACTTTTCAAATGTGCGTGTCATACTTCACATCAATTAGTCCGATAACAAGATACATCACTAGCTGCAATAAACATAAATTATTAGGAAATTCCTTAAAGTAGATCTCGAAAGTTAATGATCTGTATATAAAGTTATATTTAATTTCTAAAGAAATTTCATTAATATATTCAAATGGGGGAAACTGGGTTATTCCAATGTTGTAAGAAAACGAGGTAAAAGGAAATGGTGGAGAAAGGTAATATTTTTATTGGTGCTACTTTCTCATAAAAATAAATAATTTGAATAGGTTGTGTTAATATTTTCCTGAAGGTTCTTAAAAACGAGATGCTTTTCCTATACGACAATATTTCTAAAATAAAGCATGCATATCAATTTATAAAACATAAATATATTTCTATAATTGAGTTTTTCTATTCCATTAATTCCAAAATTAGATATCAGATCTTCAAAAGATAAAATACTTTCACTTGTCAAAATGTTGTGACTGAAAACAAATAACTTCATTACAAAAAATGCAACATTTCTATATTTGCAACAAAACCAGTGTACATTTAAATATATAATTTCCGTGAATACACTATACTGTTAATAATAATTACTATTAATAATATTATCAATAATTACTATTAATAATAATATCAATAATTACTATTAATACTTATAATAGTTTACTTATTATTATAACAAATTTAACAAAGTTTATATCATAAATCTTTTCCAAATGTAGAAAAACATTAAATTAGTAATAATAAAGGACTTTACGTTGTAATATCGATACAAAACAAATAGGTGTTGCTATCCAACGTACAATTTATTCACAAGTTTAACATAAAACTCTACGTTTCGGTTTAATCTTTAAAACCTTCATCAGGAGAAAAATTTTCTAAAATATAAATCGACAACAAACTCTTTACATGCTACATTTTGAAATCAATTCAAAATTCAAAACATTCTAACGGAAACCTCTTACTCCCAAATAAACAGTTCAGTGGCGCCATCTTTTAACCAAAGATGCATTATCATTATCCAGATGATAATGTGCCAGAGAGCACATTATCATTACACACTTCATGGTTTCTAGAAACCATGAAGTGTGTAATGATAATGTTTCCTTTCACATCCCAGAAATATGGCTTTCAATTTTGAAAAGTCAATGAAAATTCCATTTTTTCAGCTAGTCTTTCTTCGTTTGCATCTTTGGTTAAAAGATGGCGCCACTGAACTGTTTATTTGGGAGTAAGAGGTTTCCGTTAGAATGTTTTGAATTTTGAATTGATTTCAAAATGTAGCATGTAAAGAGTTTGTTGTCGATTTATATTTTAGAAAATTTTTCTCCTGATGAAGGTTTTAAAGATTAAACCGAAACGTAGAGTTTTATGTTAAACTTGTGAATAAATTGTACGTTGGATAGCAACACCTATTTGTTTTGTATTAAATTAGTTTTTCTTTTCTCAAGAATTGAAAAATCTCATGCAACGGAAATGCAACACATCGGGTTACCACTCAAACAGTAAAATAATAAAATCTATAGCTGTTATTGATACGATAACGAATATATTAAAAATTTATTCTTACATTAGTATTGCTAATAAACTAATACAAATTAACAAACTATTTAGAGTTCTTCTCATGATTTATGTGTAATATAATTAGACAGCCTTTCCTTCTGAGCAGAATGGAATTGTTGTGGAATACCGATTCAGCTCGTTAATTGCTAGAAGGATGTATTAATCAGTAATTTAGCGAAACAAGTAATTTGTTGCAAAACCTTAAAGCTGTAAAATATTAATATCGCATTGGAGAACCTATAAAAGATGTGTTTGGAAAATTATTTGTTACAATTAGTATAAAATATCGTTTAGTAAATAGAAATGCATCTGACTTTAAGAGTATTTGTGCTGTCGTTATTAACTGAAATCAATATGCCATCAGTGATTGTATTCTTTTTAAAACAAATGTGAAAAGATAATTTTGCTTGAAATAATTTAATAATTTTTGAAAAACTTTACAATTGATGTTTTGTTTTTAAATAAATATAAGACTGTATACCCTGTAATATATGCATATAATATCAATGAAATAATATAACCCTGTTTAAAAAAAATACAAAATCCGGTTTTCAACTGAATGTGAAAATTTTCATTATGTACGGAAATAAGTTTATCGACATTAGTAGCAGTAGTTATTAGTAGTTGTTTTGATTTTATTATGCGAATGGTGAAAAGATATTGATAAATGAAATGACTTAATAAATTTAAATTACATTAGATTTATATCAGATACAAGAATTTTAACATTTTTGAAATAGTTAAACTTACAATGAGACATAGACAGACTTAAAAACATTTAGAAACAATTAATGGGTCTCAAGACTCTTAAAATTGGAAAAAATGAAAAAGAAAGGACAATTTTCAACATTTAGTATCTTAATATGTATTTGATTTTAAGACACAATTTTGATTGGGAATGAAATATGTAAGTATGTTCTTTCATTTCAAAAATTAAAAAAAATTGCAAAATGCTGAATTAGCATTTACACGGGACTCCAAACTGTCAGACATTTGACGAGCAGAAAATTGGCATAACAGATTACGCGCAGGATTACAAAATAAACTTCGCAACTAGAATGAAAACTTTGGTCTCTACTTATACTTCAGATTGTAATAATTACCCTGAACCTAAATAAATTTGTATTTAAAGCATTTTTATATTTTTAATACAAAGTTGTATTTAGCTAATGCATTTTGTAGAAAATTTAAGCAATATAACCCCCCCCCCCCCAAAAAAAAAAAAAAAAAAAAAAAATAGTAAGGACATTTTAGGTTCAGTTTATACAGACTAACATGAAACATGTATTTGAAAATTTCATGAAAAAATGTTCAGAAGTTTTTGAGATATCGTGCGCGTTATGTCCCAAACCGTCAATTTTAGAAAAATGAATTCAAAGTTTCGGAAACGCCGCTTCAGCTATTGAGCGGATATAATTCTAATGCCCATAACTTCTGTTCTAATGGGAATTTCAAGGAAATAATTATATCAAAATGTTTAGAAAAGGTAAAAGTTTAACATCTAAAAAAATAAATAAAATTTCGAAAATTTTAAAACTTTAAGAGTCCTGTGATCCCTTAAATTAAAATATATACTTAAAATCATTTAATATTAAAATAAAAAAACATACAAAGTATACGTTTTGCTATGTCATATGTTCCTCAGAACTAACATCAGCCACAAGAATAAAACATCGAACACACTGGATTCAGTTAAAGTTAAAGTTTTTCTTTTAGAAACAAGAAATATTCATTAGGAGTTGAATTTGATTCATTCATGGTATATGGGTATCGTATAGCTTAGTAAACCATCCCTCCATGAAAAGTCTGTAATGGTAATCTTTGCAGTTGTTTTTCAAAACTTAAGAATCTACGAAAGATGGGGGGTGATTCGTGTCAAAAGTATTTTGAAATTTTTGAATCTGAAAATTTTAGAACGATTGCAAGATGGTAACTTGCTTTTACCAGTGCCCGACTCGACCCGCGGTTCGGGCAATTTTTTCGTTACAAGTAGAGTTTCTGTCGGGTAGACTCTAATAGTTTCGGTTGGTCGAGTTCGGGTTAACTTGATTAAAAAAAAAAAAAAGAAATCTAGAATATTGTTTCTGATTTAAAACTATAAGTTTGAAAATGGCATGTTTATTTTTCTTCATAATAGATAAAATTGATAAAATTGATTGCCACGTAATGAGTTTCATTTATTTTGTAGCTGTATAGCGCGCTAACCAAGGAATTTTCCCATCTTGAATGATACTCTTTTAACGGCCCATAGATATCATATTTTCATGACAAAATTTTCAAATATACTGATTTGACCCAAAACTGACTGGTACTGTTAAGACCGCCCACCTAAGAGTTCATTCAGGAGGGTGGGGATACCGAACGTACAAGTCTATGCTACATCCCTGCGAACCGTATCGTATCGCAACAGAAAACATTTTGTACCATTCAATAAAAAAATGTTAATAATAATATATAATGTTACAGTTTGGTTTTGTGCAGCGAGTACTGTAATAAAGAAACATAGCGAACATTTCTTTCTTGTATTGATAGGATCGCTAGGTAAAACAGATCGTTACCTTCCACCTTGAATTATACTCTTTTAACAGTCCATAGATATCATATTTTCGCTGTGAAGTATACAAATATACTTATTTGACCCCAAAAAGGGCTTGTACTGTTAAAAGGCTGCTTCAGTCAAACACCGTTCACTAATTAAGATGTCTCGTTTGCATTCCAATATTTTTAAATGATTTCTTTTGAATTTGATAGCTGAGATCCATCTCTATATCGGCCGTTTTTTACTTTTTTGATTTTGTTTTCAGGTATTATTAATTAGCCTGCTTTCACTTTCTTAACCGGTTTCGAAAGTGAAAACACACCCATAAAAAATGTGCAAACAAAATCGAAAAAGTTAAAAACGGCCTTTGTACAGGTCGACCTTAGCTATTCAATGCAAGAAATCTTTTTAAAATATTGGAATGCAAACGAGATATCATACAAGATAATAATAATAATAATAAAATTTTCCATGGGATTAGCATTAGCGAGTGGGTCTTTTCGCGTGGCTGAAGTAGCCCCTTATTACCGCCCACCTAAGAATTCTTAGTTCATTCAGGCGGGTACCGAGCGTACAAGTCTATACTACACCACTGCAAAACACATCGTATTGCAACAGAAAATGTTTAGTACCATTCAATAAAAAAAATATTAATGATAATATACAGAGCAACGTCGGTGCAAGGGACAGTGTGGGCAAGAGCGTTGCCAAATCTGGCAGATTTTTTATTCAGAAATTCTAAAAACTATCAGAAAATTGTAAACACTACTAACTTTATTTTCTTTTATTCACGTATTGTCTAATTTTAAATTAAAAACAACTATTCGAACTTTCTGGTGAGAATTCGGAATTTTTTAATACAAAATTAGTCAGATTTGGCAACACTAGTGGGGAGCGCAATTATAGTCTGTTAGGAGACGTAGAATGATTTATCAATAGCCGAGGAATCAGAAAAGTATCAATAAAACAAGAATCCGCTTTAAAGTGGTGTCCGTAAAGCAAATTTTCACCGTAGTTATAAATTATTGGTGTTAATATGAAACACGATAAAAATTCAACATTGTTCTTCTTTATGAGAAAGCATATAAATAATGCATAACAATAAAAAATAACAATGTCACTGTTTCAAACCAAATTATGAACAATATTTGAATATGTATGCAGTATTCATTTAGAAATTACCTATACTATTATAATGAAGAAAAAAATATCTCTAAACTTTAATTAAAGCATTTATAATTTTAAGCATTTAAATGAAATCACATATATATATACCCTCATATCCTGAACCGCGAGCGTGAGATGTGTTTTATTGAACACTGACCAGATTGAATGGAGTGCATATATCACACCAGAGAATGTACCCGACACCTGGTTTTCACTTCAGTTTTTTAAAGTCCCGATTTTCGGCATATGATTTTATTGATAATAAACTCCAGATTTTTCGTCGTTGAATAATTTCAACTTCGGATATCCTGACGGTTTAGGAAAATTGTCCATTATTCATAATCCATCTTATAAGCAAGTTGATTAAGCGGTAAGAAATATCTTAGCTAAACTTTTCACAAAAGCATCTAAAATACCCATTAAGATAAATGAGAAATTTTACTTCATCCTTTATCTGAATAAATAAGCGCACACACTATGAATGGTCCACTTAATTTCCAGATAGACTTGTCAGTCTACTCGCGGTCATTTTGTTTTGATCAGGCGGCGCTTTCTTGTGGTTACACGCAGTGTTTTTCATCCGACTAAAACCGAAGCATTGTATTGCATTGAAACGATAAGAAATTATCTAACATCCATTTCTGAAACAACAAATATTGATTACGATTTATTTTATAATATGGAAAAAAGAATTGCAGGAAGCACATCTAGGGATAAGCAACCCTTAATACACCAATATTTCCTGTAATAAAAAAAGTCATCGTAAATCTGATTTATATTCTTTTCAATTTTGTTTTTGTGTTTATTTTGTTTAATAATATTTATTTTATTGCTTAAAACTACAAAAACGATTATGACTTTAAAATTGTCTTAAATTAATTAAAAATACAGCTTTTTATAAACATATTTTTCTATAATTTCGGTTACCGCGACACTCCACCAATGACGACACTTTTTTCTGGTCATTAGAGTGTCGGGATAACGAGGTCCGATTGTATATGGAATAGTGCATATGGGCGCCGCGGCTGGCTCGAACGAAGCGCAATCTAGAAGTCCAATTTTCGACCACTTTATCGCGAAGCTGTGGCCGTATATCAGCAATAACGCGGGGAATGTTGATTTCCAAGTGGTCCAACGTTTATGGTTTATTGGTGTAAACTAGCGTATACACATATCCCCACAGTAAATAATGCATTGCTGTGAGATCACATGACGGTGGAGGCCAGTTCACAGGTGCATTATGCGAAATTATCCGCTCATCGAATCTCTCCTCCAATAAACTGATGGTGATTTTCACAATTTGCAAACGTTGTCCTGGTGTAAGTCTGTTCATGGTGAAATGGCAAAACATACTGAGTACAAATCATCTATCAGCTGTCAAATGGACTGTGATTAGAAACAGTGTTGCGAATTTCAAAACCACACCCCTGAAAACACTCTTTAAAATGTTTTGAAAATTAATGCGACAACTATTTCATCAACAAAATTATAATTCTTACAATATTTTGAACATTTTTGCAATTTACATTGCCTATTTCTCTACAACTGATGAAAAATTTATGCGCGTTTCAATCTCTTTTTTGGGACATTTTGTATTTTATAGGGATAATTCTATTTGTAAAAAGTAATCTTAAGCATTAGCACTCAATATGTAAAATATGGATGAAAATGTCCCATATATAATTTCCGAGCAGTAAATTTAATTTTTGAAGCAAGTTTAATTAATTTTTTGCGTATATTTTTTACAGTAATAAATAGGCTCCAAAACTTTAATCTTGTGAATAATCATGGGTAAAGTTCAAGAAAAAATGAATTGAGATAAAAAAAAAAAAGTGCATTTCTTTTATTTGCGAATAAAGTTACGACAGCTTCAATGCAGTATTGGAATTGTTAGTTTTAGTAAAGTTTTCATTAAGACATCCCAGGTAAAAAAATCAGACACAAACCTTTAAAATTTTTGAGATGTTGCAGCCATTTTGAAGGTTTCAGCGGGTATCTTTAAGGAAAATGAAAACTAAAGGTTCTCTTAAGAGAAGTATACCGCTTTTTAAAAGATTTCATACAGGTTTATTTCTGTAAGTTATCACCTCCAAATTATCTTCAATGACTTAGAAAATTTTCGTGAAATCGCTTGAGATATTTTCAGGGAAAATGAAAACTGTTTCTCATGCAGGTAATATGAAGGTTTTACTTGAAAGTTTTATTATTGCACATTATGGTATCTAAGATTTTGATATGCCTGTGTTTCCTCATTAATAATTTTAATAAATTTCTAAATTAATATTTTAGATAATACAGGGAAATCATTAAGTCAATGACAAGTCTTCCATCCGTACAATCAAAAATTTTTAGCTTCTGAAATTATTACAAGTAACATATTACCTCTAACACGCTCAAAAATTTTAATCTCAGAAAATTCCCCCTAAAAAGAGAAACAAATCACAAAGTTATTTCGAAGCCCTTTTTGACCTTAAATTTGTCACAATTTTTTCTAAAATTATAACCAGGAACAATATCACCTCAACTCTAACACGCTCAAAAATTTCAATCTCAGAATATCCCCCTCTATAAATAAAATAATAATCACGAAATTATTTCAAAGTCTCCTTTTTATCCTAAAATTTTTCATAAATTTCTCTTAAATTCCCACTAGTAAAAATATTCCCTCAAACTCTAACGCATACAAAAATTTCAATCAACAAAAATTGTCCCCTAAAAAAAAATCTCCAAATTATTTCAAAACCCCTTTCATTAATATTTAAAATGTATTCAAACACGCACAAAAATATATTTTAGTTAAATTTTAGTATCTAACGATGGACAATGGGGCCCCAATTTCCCCCACCCCCTTTCTGTAAATGTCTTATTTAGTTTTTCATTTTAAGTTTTCCTAAAAGAATAAATTTTACTGTGTTTTTCTAAATCTGTCAAAAAAAAAGAAATTTTAGTTAATTAAATTTCAAAATACAGAAGGGAGACAATGGCACTCACCCCTCCCACCATGCCGCTCTTTCATCCAAGCGCGACAGTCATAGTTCCTCTTTAAAACCGCCCCACCAGTGGCCGAGAGGTTCTGCTCTCAAAGCTAGTAGACGAGAGGTGCTGGTTTCGATTCCAATCACGCCCGTCGGCCTAATCGTTCGGAGTTTTCCGTGGTTTTCTTCGAACCTTGGATTTCCTTGCTTTCTCTTAGAAAGACGCCAGAGCACCCCCTCCCCTCCCCTTTGGGCCCATATCCCAAGTGTAGGTAATTGACCGTCATAAAACACACCAACAAACAGCTCTTTAAAAAAGAGGAACTAAGAATTTTGCACATACAATCTATATTACATCTACTATATTACACTATCTACATATATTTGCTAAAATAAAAGAGGCTCTTTTAATTTAGTTACTCGTTAATAATAAATTTTATATTGTTTTTGAAAACATAAAAAAATATGTCCAGTAAAACCTCCCTAAAGCGACCACGTTCCGTTCCAATAAAAATTGGTCGCTCTGAGAGGTGGTCTCTTAATGGAGGTTATGTTTAAATCTAGATTTTAATTGTTGAAAAAAGATAACAATGTTACTAACATTTATCTTTCACATTAAGAAAAAATATAAAAATTTAAGTATCAAAACAAAAGCTAATTACAGTAAAACCTCCTTAAAGCGACCACGTTCCGATCCAATAAAAATTGGTCACTCCGAGAGGTGGTCTCTTAATGGAGGTTATGTTTAAATCTAGATTTTAATTGTTGAAAAAAGATAACAATGTTACTAACATTTATCTTTCACATTAAGAAAAAATATATAAATTTATGTATCAAAACATAAGTTAATTACTACAAAGTTAAAAAAATGAATACGGTTTTATCTTTTATAACTTATCCAACCAAGTCCTTTCGAAGTTCAGTAAATAAATGCTTTTTTTTTTGGGGGGGGGGAGCAATAAATAATGAAGATTTCATTAATTTGTATCTATTATTATCTATTTCTTTGAGAGTTTCCTGACAGAATAGGGCAAGGGAGTTTATTGACCGTCATTCTTAATTTGTCATCAGAATTAAATTCATTGCCTAAAAAAGGCATAAAGGGGTTTAAACACTTAAAAGTTACCGGAATAATAATGAAAAAAAATCTAAATTTAGTTTAGAAGTTTGATGAATAATGTGCTCTCCGGAATTATTTTTCTAATAAAACCCTCTTCAAGCGACCAGGAGAAAACGGAATTTGTTTCATTTTCTTCAAACAAATTGGTCGCTCATGAAGGGAGTTCAACTGGGATGGTCTCTGAATGGAGGTAAAATTAGTATTGAGCCTATAGGAATAAATTTCGTTCCATGAAAAAAAATAGTCGTTCTGAGAGGTGGTTGGTTAATGGAGGTGGTCACACAGGGAGGTTTCACTGTAGTCACTTAAATTTCAAAATCAATGGAGGGGAAGAGATTCTCCCCCCCCTCTCCTCATTTTGGTGGCATCCACGATAAAAGCTGAAAAATATAGGTGGGGTTATTGCATGCATAATTTGCCCTTATTCTCTATCAGGCGTGACTTCCAGTTTTTATAAAAATTACTTCTTCAAAAACAAATGAAAAATGTATAATTCGTATTAATTTATTTATTTCAAATTTTCGTTGGAACATTTGATTTTTGATTACGCCGCTCTATTTCTGACTCCATGTCACGGGAGAATGAGAAGGAAGTACCCAACTCAACTCTGAGACCGTGTGTTTACGTTTTAACCGCCATTCGGAAAATTAGCGGGACTAATCGTCACGTTGTCATGTTGTTATTGTATTTTTTTCTTTTTGCAGGGAGTTTTTCAACAGTATAGTAGGCGAATTTTAACTAATTTTTAAGTTGATATATATATATATAGCGTAAGAGGGCTGTATTACACTTCTTTTTAATATTAATATTGATATTCGGCACTTTGTATTCGCTACGCATTCGACAAGAATCATGTTCGGTAAAAAATATCGCCACATTAATTTAGAAATGCTGTGGTATGGGGAAAACTTTTTATAAGAAATTTTCGTGTACAACTAAAGATAAATTTCACTATTTTTTTAAATAATAGCGAAAAATATATTCATATATTTCCATTATGTTTAAAAGTGAAAGACTGATTTTACTCCTAAATAATTAAACTTGTAAAAAGTTCAGTTTGGAGGTGGGAAAATTTTGTGAAGGATCTTGTTTGCAGGTGAAAAGTTTGATGAAGGTTCCTTGTTTTGAGGTGATAAAATTTTGTGAAGGGTCCTTTAAAGGACCCAAGTTAATAGATCCATGTATTGGAATACAAATTTTACTAGTAAGTACCTGATTTAGTTTCCTTTATAAATTGAGCAGCTATAATCTTTTTAGGAACATAACTGCTTGATTAATGCACAGTGAAGGTGTAATGTCTCTTGCAAATCATTTAGCAGGGCTCAATATCTTTGGCTGCAATATTCGACTCATAAAAATAATTGGTACTTTTCGGTTAGCTGTTTGCCAGTGTTATATATACATACATATATTGCATATATGTGTACATATATATACACATATATATGTATATATAACACTGGCGCCCAGCTAACCGAAAAGTACCAAATAATTAAAAGAATTTTTATATATTGTAGATTAATTTTTTATGTAGAATATGAAATATGGAAAAAATAAGGTACTTTTCGATTAGCCGGGCGCTAGTGTTATATATTACAATATATATGTATATATAACACTGGTGCCCGGCTAACCAAAAAGTACCAAAAATAATTTTACATGTGTATAATTATTTTAAATAAAGTAATTTTTTCCTGAAAAAACAGTTACAAATTTAAAGCAATATTTTTTTCAGATGAGTGCAGAATTTTTGCAATTTTTTCCCGCAACCAACTGATGAATTTTGCAATATTTTATTTCTACCAATTTGCATTTAAATGTTGCATTTTTTCTTGCACCCAATTGGTAAACTTGTGAGGTTTTTCTTTTTCTTATTTTTTTTTTTTTTTCATGTGATCGCTGGGTGAATTAAGCGATTTTTTCATCGTAACTGACTGGTGAATTTATATAATTATGCATTCTTTTTTGTTTACATTGATGTTCAATAATTATTATTCAACGATAATATTCAATTGTCACTTAATGTGATTAATTTAGCGATTTTTCGCTAATTTTCTGCATTCCATTTTTTTTTGCAACCGAATGAAGAATCTCATGATTTTTTTCTCACGATTGATTGTCCGCTACGTTTCATTATTTTTTCCATAGCAGATTGACAAATTTCACAATATTTTAAAGCAACACACTGAAGAATTTCTTTTTTTTTTTTTTCCCCAATGACCCAATAGCAGAAAATTCTCCAAGTGTCTGTGACAGATCTTTCAGGGACTGAAAATAATCTGCAGGTAAAATGTTACAAATGAACCTTTAATTAATTAATCATTTACTTTTAATGTTTTTAAGCATTTTACTCATTTTTATTAATAATAAACTTAAGTTTTAGTAATAAATAATAAAGAACTAAACATAATATAAAGTTGGAAAAAGATCCAATGGAAAAAAATATCTGCAAAAGGGAAAAGAAAATCTGCGGCGCACGTCACCCGTCAGGAACTTTCTGCTACCGGGCCCAATGATTACTGGTGAATTTCTCAGATTTTTTTTTTTCCCCCTGATGACTGAATGAAGAATTTTGCAATTTTTTCTTGTAACCAATTGACGAATTTTGGGGTATTTTACTTGTACTGATTGGCAAATATTGCATTTTTTCTTGCGAGCAACTAGCGGAACTGAATATATATATACATAACAGTCAGTTTATGAATTTTGTCAATCCCCCCCCCCCCTCCCTTACCTAAGCTGATCAACAGATCTCGTTTTTTCTGATAAAAAGTTGATAAATTTCCATATTTCCCCCCCACAACTTACTAACAAAACATTTTTTTTTCATGCGATCAATGGATGAATTAAATAATTTTTCCTCCCCATGACAATCAAAGAACTGTGTGATTTTTTTTAACCCTTTACTGACTGATAAATTTCTTGGGGTTTTTTCTTTTTCATATGACCAGTTGACAAGTTTATGATGCTTCCCCCTGACCTAATGATGAAACTTAATGTTTAAAAATTAGCAAAATTCTTCATTTGATTACGGGAGAAAGAAATTGTGACATTCGTCTGTTGCTTGAGAGGACAATTGACAAATTTCAATCAGTCGTGGGAAAATATCAAAAAATTCTGTTGAGAAATGGGAACATTAAACAAGCCAGTTCCAAATATTGTTTTTTTTTTTTTTTTTTTCTGTTTCTTTACAAGGTACAAGTGTGTCCTTTATTAAAAAAATCTGTGCCAGATGGGCACTGACCCGTTTTTTCTACAGTAAACTTCTAGAAAAAAGGGCACTCGTATGCAGCGATGTAAACGTAAAAAAAAAACAAACAGAGGGTATATTCAGAGTTTCTCCCATGTTTAAAAAAGGGCAGGGTGCTTCTTGTAGGAAAAGGGCACTTTTGGATTCCGAAAGGCATGTTTTGGATTTTTAAGGACACTTTTTTTAATTTTTAAAGGCATCCTTTTGATTTTTAAAATTACTTTTAATATTTAATAGACAGGACGTTATTTTAAAGACAGCAATGAGGCAATTTTTACTATGCAAGTAAATTTTTTAATAAAGAAAGGAGTAAAGGCACTTTTTTCAGCTGGGGGCAACAAGGGTGCTAATGTTTTCCATCAGGGGTAAGAGGGCTGCTGTTTTGTAAACCTAAGGGCAGGCAGGGTGCAGCACCCTCCTGACACTGTCTACGGGAAACTCTGGTATACCTTAGAGTGTATATACAATAACTTTTTTGAGAAACGGAAGTTAAGCAGTGTTACTGAAAAAGAACCAGAAGGTATAAGACATTTACCTCTGTATACCCTCCACTTCTGACAGCAAATTTTTTCTCTCTTTTTTGCGAACGATAATATTTTTTTCTGCTACCGATCGACGAATTTCGCATTCTACTCGTGACAGATGAGTGAAAATTGTGATATTTTTTCACAGTCGAATGATAAACTGTGTCTTTTTTTTCAACTGATTGGCCAAATCTCGAGGGGTTTTTTTAGCATGGCTGATCGACAAATTTCCATTTTTTCTCTGATCGACTGACGAATTTCGCTTTTTTTTTTTTTACCGGTGACTGATTTTTAAATTTTGCTATATTTCTCTTGAACCAGTAAGTATATCTTGAGGCCGATTGGAGAGAGTTTTTTTCCGCTACTGATGTACGAATTTTGCAGTTTCTTCCGTCGATCTACTGACGAATTCCGCGATTTTTTTTTAGCCACGACCGATTTGCAATTTTCTGGATTTTTTCTTTTAACATAGGTGAATTTTGAGACTTTTTCTTGCGACCGATTAGAGAAGATCGCGGGTTTTTTCTGGCGGTGCACTGACGAAGTTTTTTACCTGCAACTGATTAGCAAAAATCATGGATTTTTTCTCGCAACTGTTAGTCGAATTTTGTATGTTTTTCCACAACAGGCTGAAGAATTTCATGGTTTGTTCTCCATGACTGATGAACTGTACGAGTTTTTCTCGTGACCCATTGATGAATTTCACAATCTTTTTAATAAAGATGAAAATAAGGAATTTTGCTTAGTAGCCACTGGCCGGTAGGTTGACTTTATTTAGTAGGCAGTTACTAGCGAGTGAGAATAATTTCTTTAGTAGCCAGTAAGTACATTTATGTCAGTGAATATTTAATTTATGGGTATATTTTAGGTATGTTTATCCACTGAGTAGCAGGTATGATTCAAAATTGAAAAAATAGGTTTAAAAAATCTGAAATTTGCAGCAAATTTTCTGAAATGTAAAGGGAGGGTTGGTAGGGGATCCCTCCTGGTACTAATTATGCATTTTTTCCAGATACTTTGACGAAATTCACGCTTTTTCCGGATCTATTGGCAATGTTTTCGTTTTTTTGGCGTTCCTTTGACAAAATGTGCGTTTTTTTCACGATCTTTTGACAAAATTCACATTCGTTTTCGCAGTTCTTTGGCAAAATTCTCGGGGGTTTTTTTTTTTCGAAATTCTCATCCCCCCCCCCCCCCCCGGCGATCCTTTAACTAAATTTGTGTTTTTTGACGATCTATTGACGAATTTTGTGTTTTTGCCATGATCCATTGACGATATTTGTGTTTTTTCTTTGCTCTATTGATGATATTTGCGTATTTTTGCGATTCTTTGACGAAATTTTGGATTTTCAGAGATCGTTTGATGAAATGTGTGGGTTTTTTGCGATTCTTTGACGAAATTGTTTTTTTTTTTTTTCTGCGATGTATTGACGATATTTGTGTTTTTTTTCCGCAATCCACTGACCATATTTGCATTTATTCCAGAATCCTTTGACGAAATTTCGGATTCTTTGCGATCCTTTGATGAAATTCGTGTTTTTCCACGATCCTTTGACGAAATGTGCTGTTTTTATTGTGATTTTTTGACAAAATTCTCGCTTTTTTGCGATTCTTTGATACAATTCGCTTTTTTGGTGATCGTTTCATGAAATTTACATTTTTTTTTTCGTAATCCTCTGACGAAATGTGTGTTTTTTCGCAATCTTTTGACAAAATTCACATTTTTTTCTTTCCCAATTCTTTTACGAAATTCCTTTTGGAAAATCTTGCGTTTGGCTGGTACTTTCCATATTTTTAATCGTCAGTTTTTCACATTTACTCGTTGAGTGGCGACTGGCGATTGCTTATTTTCATCTTTACTTTTTAAATGAACGATTAAAGAATTTGGTGATTTTTTTTCTAACCAATGAGTGACAAATTTTGCGATTTTTCCTACATTGAATGGTGAATTTTCTTGAAAATGAAAATTTGAAATGTTCTGTAGTGAAATCCGTTGTTCTGCGATGTACGTCGCATTTATAAGCATATTCTGCTTTGGGGGATTTCATTATCTCTTACTTTTCGGACTTTTTTTGAAATTGCAGCATTTTCATCGGAGGTTTCTGATAAATATTATTTGTAATATATAAAAATTTCAAAGGGTGTGTGTGTGTGGGGGGGGGGGGCACAATACTAAAGCCCAAAGTGGGGCACTTTTCTAACTTTTACCAACACCTGTCCCTATCGTGTAACATACAGTTGGAACGGCCTGTGACCACTTATTCATGTTATACACATCCGATATCCATGCTGCCACTTTGCTCCCCCCTGGGAGGGGCACTTTTCTAAATTTTGCCGGCACCTCTCATGTGACATATCGTTCAAAAGGTCTGTGACCACTTATTCATGTTATGCCCCTCCCCCCCACTTTGCCCCACCGGGGGGGGGGTGCACTTTTCAAAATTTTGCTGACACCCCTCATGTCACATATTGTTGGAAAGGCCTATGACCACTTATTCATGTTATGCACCTCTAATGCCCCTCCCCCCACTTTGCCCCCCCCCCCTCGGGGGCACTTTTCTAAATTTTGCCGACACCCGTCATGTGACATATCGTTCAAAAGGTCTGTGACCCCTTATTCATGTTATGCACCTCTAATGCTCCCCCCCCACTTTGCCCCCCGGGGGGGCACTTTTCTAAATTTTACTGACATCCCTGATGTGACATATCGTTCAAAAGGCCTATGACCACTTAATCATGTTATGCACCTCTAATGCCCCTCCCCCCACTTTGCCCCCCCTCGGGGGCACTTTTCTAAATTTTGCCGACACCCGTCATGTGACATATCGTTCAAAAGGTCTGTGACCCCTTATTCATGTTATGCACCTCTAATGCTCCCCCCCCCACTTTGCCCCCCGGGGGGCACTTTTCTAAATTTTACTGACATCCCTGATGTGACATATCGTTCAAAAGGCCTATGACCCCTTATTCATGTTATGCACCTCTAATGACCCTCCACCCACTTTGCCCCCCCGGGGGGGGGGCACTTTTCTAAATTTTGCTGACACCCCTCATGTCACATATTGTTGGAAAGACCTGTGACCACTTATTCATGTTATGCACCTCTATTGCCCCTCCCCCCACTTTGCCCCCCTCGGGGGCATTTTTCTAAATTTTGCCAACACCCGTCATGTGACATATCGTTCAAAAGGCCTTTGACCACTTATTCATGTTATGCACCTCTAATGCCCCTGCCCCCTACTTTGCCCCCCCGGGGGGCACTTTTCTAAATTTTGCTGACACATCATGTGACATATCGTTGGAAAGTCCTGTTACCACTTATTCATGTTACGCACCTCCGATGCTTTCCCCCCTTAGTTTTTTTTATTAATATGTATCAAATCAATGTCGAACTGGATATGTAATCATTATTATGTATTGATCTGATGCGAATTTGCACAGAAGGCTGTCCGCATGCAGGTGCAACGATATAATGTAAAGAGAAGATACAGCTTTTATACCTAAAGGAAAACTGCAGATATTTCTGCCAAAATCGGTGAAGGGAAATAACAGGTTTTTTACCTGAAGGAAAACAGCAGGTATTTGGAACTCAGAAGGTTAAGGGAAAATACATGTTTTTTACCTAAAGGTAAGCTGAAGGTAATTTTAGTTCCAAATACCTTCAGTTTCCCTGAAGATTTTTTTTTAAGGTTTCTTGCTGACTTTTTTACCTGGGATATTGCACGTTTTATGTCATGCAAAGTAATTCTGTGTTTAATCCAAGAATGATTAAATATTTAATATGTCGGAATGAAATATTTCTGAGATCTTTTGACTTGTTCTGTCTAGAAAGTTTTTAATTTTCTGAAACTGATTGATGGAATTGTAGCATATTAGCAAATAAGTAATATATTTTGTAAATAAAAATATTTTTTCATTAAAATAATTATAGGAACGTTATTAAGTCAAAGGGTGTACAAATCTTTTTAAAACCTGTTCTTCTGTTTATTATTCATTTTTGGAATTTTCGAAGATTTTTAAAAGAGATTTCGAAATCATGCAATTTTTTTAAAGAAAATACTGAAAGACTCAAAGTTCAAACTGGAAAAGATGCGTTGTATGATCGACGAAAATTCAAAGAAAAATTAAACTATTATAGGTTTCTTATATTTTGTAATTTTGTTATTAATGTTAATCACAGAATGAGAGATAATATTTAGAAGACATTGAGATAATATTAAGATAATTTTTTGTGTGAAAAAAATTACATATGTCAGAATTTGTACGTTGAACGCAGCAAATGAGGTGCGTTGGTACTATAACTAGTTTTATAAATATTCAGATCTTGGTACAATAGCTGTTGCACTCTCACGCAAAAATGCAGGAATACAAATCTTATTACAAGTATACATATTAAATTTAGTAATACGGAACTAATAGGATTCCATCTTCAATAGGATGTAATCACCATGGCAACCTCGAATCATTACCTGTCATGGATTATCAGTGAATTATGTACGTATGATAGGATTTAATAGAATGAATAAAAAAAAAAATTTAATATCCCTTTAAGTTTTGATTCGATTTCCATAAAATTTGACATGAGAAAATTATGCAACGATTATACATATTAAATTTCAATTCATTCGGTTGGATAGTTTTTGCAACGTTATATGCGGATAGACGTTCAGACAGACGAGGTAGACGACGATTATAGGTGCTACGCATTTATATAACTAAGAATGCACCTGATTTTTAACAAACAAAAGAATTTCTAAGGTTGAATGGACCAGTTTAATGATGGATTATTTAGGTGTCTCCTTATTATTGAAGATTTTGCAGAAGATAGCTTTTCATTAAAAATCTTTAAAAATCAAATTTGAATAGCCAGAATACTTTTCATATAAAAGTTATTTTAAAACTTCTTACTTTCCCACTATGTTTCAGGTTACAAAATTGATGTCATATTGCGATATTGATTCGAGCGACAGCGGGAAATAAGGACACATTTCCTAGTAATTTTTATGTAGCATTGAAGCAAAAGAAAAATTCTTTAAGCAAGAAATAATTTCAGATACTGGTTCTCAGGTTGGTCAAACTTGTTCGGATATTGGGTAAAGTTGTTTTAAATCAAAATGTATTCAAAATATAAATCAAAGTTATCAGTAATTAAGAATAGAAATTATGGAACTCATTGTCAGTTACTTGAATATCAAGTAAGAAGTGATGCAAAACTGACACGTGAATTTCGTTTATTCACTTTTTATTCAAGCGCACACAACATGGAACCGTATTTGACAATCCGAACGCTGAATCATTTCTGCTATTTTACTTTTCTTACAAATTAGGCAAAAGCAATCATCACTGTCTTGATTTTTCTTTTTAGATTCTGAGATCATTAGATATTTGTTTTTGCAACAGAAATTTTCTGTACGCTATGTTTGTAGTTCTTCCCTACCACAACTTTCTTTCCAATTGCATTACGCCTATATTTTAAAACTTGATGTTCCAATTGCTGTTGTGCTGTGAGAGCTTCCTTTTTTGTCGTTTTATTTTATTTATTTATTTTTTTTTTTCATTTCCAGGTTTACTTTATAATACTTTTAAAAATTCTGGGATTAAAAAATATATATAAAAACTAGATTAACAAAATTTAGCACATTTTCTTTAAATTTATTGTTAAGTCTGCTCGTCACTCCGTTTCCGAATTTCACTCGGTAATGTTAAGTATATGGGTACGTTCTTGTATTTAAAATATCTCCTCGGGAAATTAATATTTTTAACTTCTTTTTTCTGTGTACTCTTCTTAAAGAATATCTCTTTTTTACTTAGCTCTCAAAATATTTCTAAAATCTACGATCACATTTATATGAAGTGTAAAATTTTACTCCCATTTGTCCGCTTTTAAAACATAAAATATTAAATTAAGCATATATTTTAGAAATATTTTGACAACTAAAAAAAAAAAGAGACATCCTTTAAAAAGAGCAAACAGAAAACAGAAATAAAAATAAAAAATATTAATGTACTGAGGAGATATTTTAAATATAAGGACGCATGAAACGCCCATAGACATAACATTACCGAGATGAAATCGGAAACTGAGTGTTCGCAAATATTCCTTAATGAATCTTTCAGTTATTAAAACATTTACTTTTTTAGGTACTTTTCAGGTTGTAAAATGCCGGTATTAAAATATCATTCCCATTTTCTCATATAGAGTAGGTGGGCGTAAAGATACGCTCTTTCCATAAATTTTGATTTTTAACTAACACATTGGTCTAAAATTATGCGACGACGGATTAAAATGTTACATTTGAGCCTTAGGAAAGTGCCACCATAAACCAACATTCTGTCAAATTATCATTTCGTGAAAAACTGCAATTTTTAAAAAACATTGCTCTGCGTATCTTTGCCCCATTGGTTGGGGTAAAAACCAGCAGTTGTAGGGCAAAGATACCAAGGGCGTATTTTTGCCGATTAATACGGATTTTTGTTCCATTTCCACTAAAATAAATGCTTTATGTCAAAGCATTAGTAAATTTCACTAGTATTTATAGTTAAACTGAAAACTACAATTTAAGCCGTGAAAAAAAAGCGGTTTGTGAGACCGCAAATACCAATTAACTTTTAAAGATGTTCTCAAATCGAAAAGGACAACTTTCTGACATAAGTTTTAATTTATTTTCGTTCGAAAATGTATGAAACTAGCTGGTGTTGTTGTTCAGAAACTATGTAATTGAGCTGTTTTTTCCATTTTTTTGCAAACACAATAGATCTTTCAGAAAATAATGTCAAAGTGGGTGTTTTGAAACTAATTTCCGCGCGAAGGGAGAAAGAGCACTCAAGAGCGAGCGAAAAACGGGTTTTTCACGTGATCGAATTCGCTTATAACTCAATAGGTAACTGATTGATCAAAAAAATGGAAAAAACAGTTCCATTCCAAATCGCTTTCATGGTCAGGCTTTCCAATTTTATATCTTTCCGTTAAAAAATGATTTTTTAAATATGTCAAAACGTTTTTCACTTGTTGAGTAGAGCAATTAAGAACAGCCTTAAGAAACATTATTTTGAAATTCAGACAAAAAAGTGATATTTTGATAGTTATTTTTTAATTGGCTTGATTTTTTTTATGTTGGAGTAGATCATATTTAATAAATATTGTGCAATTTTGAAGACCTGAAAAAATTTCCTGTTTCCTGTAGAAAATGTCAAAGTTCAAGATCATGAATCCCTTTTCTCATGAAAATTGAAATGTCAGCATATTTGGATTGCTATATTTCTGGAAAGCAACAACATCCCCAAATTCTTTTGTCATAAACTGTTAGTATAACACTACATGCTTAGTAAAATTTACTTGGTTGCATGAGGCATTGTTAATTTTCATTGTTATGTTGCCACAAAATGCAATCAAAATGACGTTTTTGTCCGTTTTCTGCACTTATTATCTTGGTTAACCCTAGATCTACCGGGAATTTTATTCAAGTTTTAATAAAACGTTCTACACCAGA
The DNA here is from genome assembly GCA_963932465.1 of Maratus speciosus. Classification (NCBI taxonomy): domain Eukaryota; kingdom Metazoa; phylum Arthropoda; class Arachnida; order Araneae; family Salticidae; genus Maratus; species Maratus speciosus. Next base: position 184,304,081 of record OZ010790.1, on the reverse strand, counting down.
ATTTTTATTTAAAACTATTTAACTTATTTATTTACCTTATTTTTGTCTGGTTTATATACTTAGTTTATTTTAAAGAAATTTCTGGTTTGAATGAATATTTTGTATGTACCTGTCGGGTCCAATGGACCCGTCTGGTAGACGGAGGGTTAAACAATAGTACTCCAAAATTTTTCTTATAGAATATGAAAGTTTACTATTAGGAAGAGTTAAGTAATATAGAACTTTACCGGGATATCGATGCTGTTAGCAGATATAATCTGTTAAATATTCAAAAGTTTCAAAATCTGCAACTTTTGAATTAGTCCTATCACAAAACAGCATCATAGTTGAATAAAACAAAATATATCAGGTAGTAGTTGAACATATGTACAAAAACATGGAAACGAAAAGTAAGTGGGGCCTCATGCTATTTTCAGAAAAAAATGACAAACGTTACAAAAAGGCAGTGTCAATCCCCATAAGAAAATGATTTATCCCGTTTCTCTTTCCCTTTCCTATGTTTTTCCCGTATGAGGAAATGGAACATCCCTTTTCTCTTTCTCCTTCTAGGGGAAAAGCTTGATTACTGCACTGCCTTTTTGTAACGTTTGTCATTTTTTTCTTTTGAAAATAACATGAGACCCCACTTACTTTTCGTTTCCATGTTTTTGTACATATGTTCAAAAACTTATTGTACTTATGTTCAACTACTACCTGATATATTTTGTTTTATTCAACTGTGATGCTGTTTTGAGATAGGACTATTTCAAAAGTTGCTGATTTTGAAACTTTTGAATATTTGACAGATTATATCTGCTAACAGCATCGATATCTCGGTAAATTCTACATTACTTAGCTTGTCCTAATAGTAAACTTTCATATTCTATAAGAAAAATTTTGGGGTACTCAACTAAGATAATAAGTGCAGAAAACGGACAAAAACGTCATTTGGATTACATTTTGTGGCAACATAACAATGAAAATTAACAATGCCTCATGGAACCAAGTAAATTATACTAAGCATGTAGTGTTATACTAACAGTTTATGACAAAAGAATTCTGGGATGCTGTTGCTTTCCAGAGATATAGCAATCCAAACATACTGGCATTTCAATTTTCATGAAAAATGGGATTCATGGTCTTGAACTTCGACATTTTCTACAGGATACAGGAAATTTTTTCAGAGCTTCAAAATTGCACATTATTCATTAAATATGATCTACTTCAACATAAAAAAAATCAAGCAAAACAAAAAATACAACTGTCGCACTTTGTCTGATTTTCAAAATAATGGCTCTTAACTGCTGTTATAAAAATTGTTGCATAAATACTGTGAGTGGTCTCAGAGACCGCTTGATCGTAGAATGAATAAAAGGGTCGACTGTCCAGTGAGATATTGTTTCTGTACTAAACTTTATATAAAGGCCTATTATAATTAAAATTCCCTTATTCAGAAGTCTCTAGCGATATTACTAAGTTTCCAAACGAATAAAAAATTTCACTAACATCAATAGCTAAACTGAAAATCACAAGTTAAACTGCGAAAACGGTATATAGCAGTGTTCTGTGAGACCGCTAACAGGAATCTAGGGTTAAAGCTTAAAACAAAAGCATTTCATGAAATAAGAATATTGATTTTTTAAAGTAGGTAGGTAGATACCTACTTTCTATATTTTAAAAAACTTAACTAGAAAAGAGAAAAGGTAATTAAGTAGATTATGCTAGTTCAGTAGTTAATACACTTCATGCAATACTAACTTAGAAAAAAATATATAAAGATATAGACAACGTAATTGTGGAAATCTTTGCATCTAGATAAAACGGTGGGACAAAGCCTCGCATCTTAAACTAGGGGATATCTTTGCCCCAAGACGGACGCGTGTTTTTACCCCATTCTGTAGCATTTTGCTTAACTGACTACCTGCAAGTTTTTTAAAAAAATGCGATCCAGGTAAACTACACGGCATTTTTTTTATTTGTAAGAATTTGAGGTAATGTCAGCTAAACAATAACGTGAGTTTTTAAAAATAATTCATCAAAACTCAAAAATTGAAACTTACCTCATTTTCTTGACATGGAGCGCTACTTTCTTCACAAGGTTTGAACACACAGCTACTACACAGGAAACCAAGCTGCCACCTAGCGGCCATGATTGTAGATATTCTGCTTCATATTCAATCAGCCAGTGGGTGCTTTTTGTTCGGCCCGTATATTTATCCCACCTAGGCTACTAAGTGAGCTACATAGAAACAGTATGTTTCTTTTGTTTCATCTGAGCTTATTCAATTAGTATATACTATTTCTATTACCATTTCTGATTTCAGCAATGATTTTCTCATACAATGAATTAGTATTAATTCTTCAAATAAACAATTTGTTGGGCCTAGCGAAGTTGGCAGAATTCCAAAAGTTTGGAGACTAGAAAAATTCCTTTTGTTTTGGCCTAAACTCAATAAAAACCTCTTTCGAGACTAATGGTTTGACATCTGAACGATTTGTCTTTCTAATTTCAAACTATGCCATAAACTTAGGTATCCATATTTAATAAATACCGGATGTGGCCTAATTTCATGTGATATATGTTCTGATTTTAAAATTTGGCCTCTCTAGCTGGCTCAAAACCAGATGCAGATTGATTCTTTTATCCATACTAGGGGATCGTACCCGGGCTTCCCGGGTTAAAAAATATAGGTGAAAACATTTTTTTTTTTAAATTGGAATGTAATATTTTTTTATATGCAATACATTTTTTAGATTGCCCACTTACATTAAAAAAGCATTTTTCATATGGAAAATACGAATTATACAATCAAATAATTTTTAGAAATTTATCAAAAGCGATATTTTCATATTAGCCGCATGCTAAGAGTTATTTGACCAAGATTTTGCTACTTATGGCATCCTTTGTATTCTGATAATTTCAGAGCTTATACATGTCTGTTAAATTTGTGTTTTATTTATATTATTTTATTTATTTATTCATTGGAAAGTTTTTTTTAATGGATATAATCTGTAAGAAAAGGATGAACTCTTTATTTTGTTTTAAGGGCAAACGGATTAATCTTTCGTAATCGAGCTCCGCGCGATATAGATAAATTAAAAAATGTTTCATGCTTTAAAATTGTTTTTAAAACCATAGACAATCAGTAAACTGAGATGAACTTTGTAAACAAATTCCATTTAAAAAAAAAATTCTTATTTCGTGATCTAAAAATTTTAATTGTACGATTACAAATTTGTTAGATTTGTGTTTTTTAAAAATTATTCTTTTATTTGTTTATAAAAGAAGTATTAATTTCGTCAATTTGTCATTCACAAATATGTTAGAGTGGAGGTTTTTTTTAATATTGTTCTTTTATTTGTTTACAAAGGAAGTATTAATTTCGTTATGCAAAAATAGTCAGAAACAAATGCTGAAAAATATTTGTTGCTTTATGTGCAAAATGTTTATTATTATTATGCATTGAAACTGGCACGTGATAAGATAAATAAATAAATAAAAAAAACCATGCTTAAAAATTATTTTAGAAAATATAATACATCAGTCAATTAAGATACTGTTTTTAAACTAATTGCATTTGAAAATAATTTTTTTCTGTGCGACGAAAATTGAAAATGTACGATGGTCAGAAGATTAAAAAATTGCAATAGCGAAAATTTCAAGACCGAAATTTGATCGTGATTTGTTGCCATTCGCAAAATGATGTCAGCGTTACTTACAGATACGTTTGTTCTTTATAGTATAGATACTTAATCAGTAAAATATAATAAAGATCAAGTATTAGGATGTGGTTATCAATTGAGGCTCTTATGCTTGGTATTCCGGAATAAAAAACAGTAATTTTCACCTTCTCAAAATTTGCATACGCACTTCTCATATCCGTATTCATCATGTTTAAAAAAAGCTGTTTAATCATTTGTTTTGTTTAATCATTTAAAAATAATTTTAACTCAAAACTTGATGTCACGATTGTCAGCAACATGCTTTATGTGAACAGACGCACTTTTTACTTCAGATTCTAATCTCAATTCCGGAGAGTAAAAATTTCCGTAATTTATGTTTTTTAGACACATTTGTGTTAAAATGTTTAGTTTTATCTTAGAAAATGATCGTTTTCTTTTAAATATGACTTCATTTTCTCTTAAATAGGCATTTCGCCTAGTGTCTGAAACTTAGTATCAGTACATATGCATTAGGAGAAAAACAATATAGAAAATTTATGAGGAAAAATGCGCGTTTTCAAAAGTAGTATGTCATTTTCTGTTATTATGCCCCTAATATAATATTCTGCTCCTAATGGGATTTTGCGACACTAAACCCTATACAACAATTTTTATCAACAATTTTAAATTTTTATCAGAAAATAGCATGAATAAAGATAAAAATACCTCTATCTCTCGTGTCTGCAATAATGTAAGCTATCTATTTTTCACCATTAAAAAAAATTAATTTTAACATTAAAAAGTAAAAGTGGTGATATTTAAAAAAAAAAAAAAAAAACAGATAGTGTGATCACATCTACAAATGACACACTTGTTGAAAAAACACACTTGTATTTTAAATATATAGATTATATAAAATTAGGAAAAATTAAATTAAGCAAATTATGTTATTTTGATAAAATTATAGTAGAATGTCCTAAAGAATAGCATTAAAATTTTATTTAAATTCTGGACAAAAACTTCAGGAACATGATATTATTTTGAAGCACGAATTATTTGTTGTCTTGTTTAACTCGGCGAAGGTAATCCATCAAGGCGAGAATCATCAATTTCTGTAATATAAATCGCTGTTATTTGCATGCCACCTCTTTTTTATAAACACTTTAAATTTTTGTAAACATTGCGTTTTATCTGTGTGTGGTTTCGATTGCATTATTTTCAAAAGTGAAGCTTTTTCACCTGTGAGGAATTTCAAAGCAGCTGGCCTGTGAAAATGACGCACTTCTACAAAACTTAATTCAGGTTTAAGAATTAAAATACACGCTATTTTTATAAAATGACGTCATTTGTATCCGCTAAAGCAATCCACGTTTACAATCCAGCTTTAAACTTCGTCTATCGAAAAGTATGCATACGACGTCATTATCACGGAATAACAGATAATATTCTTGACATAACCAATAATTTAATTTTAACTTTTTTTCAGGTTTTATGAGAAAATGGCAATAAAAAGGTACAGTATCTCCTATTTTCGACTATTTTCCGTTTACTTTCAATGACTTTCAATAGAAATGTGGGTACTTTTGTTGCCACGATAAGGAAAATGGTATTAAAAACTACAAAAAAATTAATATCTCAAAAATAAATTGAGATACAGCTTTCAAATAAATTGCATTTAAAACAGCATTTTTTTCCTTATACAACGGTGTAAAAATTTAAAATGTGCGATGTTTAGAAGTTTAAAAATTTGCAGTAGAGAAAAATGCAAAACAAAAATTTTATTTCAAATTTCAAAGTGTTGCCATTCGCAAAATGACGTATGCGTTACGCACAGATATGTTTGTCCTTTATAATATAGATAAAGAAACACTTACAACTTTCAACTTATAAAAATATTAATAAATATTTTTGGCACATTTTCCCGGTATCCATTTTCAAAATTTATTTTGAACCAAAGCAGTTGTTAATGAAGTTCCTACAAGAGTCGCTATGCTCCTGTTCACCTTCAATCGAAAGTGGTCAATCGATTTGTCATGATGCATAGATGTTAAGTATATAATGGAATTTGACAAGTTCCTGAACATTGCGTTGGTCTAAGCAAAGAGACGGTAAGGGAGGAAAAGAAAAGGCCCCAGAGACATATATTTTCTTCTTTTTAAATATAAATTAAATAAATCAAAAATAATTTAGAAAAAATAAAATAGAACTAAGGAAAAAAAATTAGAGATTTAATGAGAAAATATCAAATTTTGAGAAAAATCCGGCTAGAATTTGTCAATTAACTTCAGCAGTCAATGAGGACGCAGAGTGCAACGAATCAAATTGCCGGAAAAAATCAAGCTAAGAGAAAGGATTGAAATGACAGCAAAAGTGGAAGTCTCAGAGATCTGTAACGCGGAGAGTCACTATCGGATTTGACGTTCAACTTCTGAAGCAAATGGGTTTGGGACAATTAAAATAGGACAAGCATATAATTGAAAGGTGATGAATTTTGTGAAAGGAAAAATCTTTATAGGGACATATTTTTCTCAGTTAGTTACTGCCTTAATGTAAAGCAAATGAAATCAAACTCCTATTGTGAGAAATATTCACATAATAAATAAATAAATATATACTTTAAAATTTTTTGCTGATTATTAAGTATCCAACATGTGGATTTACTATCGAACAAAAGATTATTTTCCCCAAATTAAAAGTAAAGCCAATTTATTCGTAAAAGTTTCACGTAATTTTAGAAATAAAAAAGCTGTTTCATGGGCAATGGTTTCATGGTTTTTATTTTGATATTTTGTACCAGTACAAATCAAACTGTTTAAAATTGCGTATCAAGCTTGAAATATTTTATCTTAAAAAAACTTAAAAAAAAACTGGATTTAATTTTAATTTAATGTCTTCTGCATAACGTAAAGTATTAAAATAGAGCACTTATAATCCCTAAAGAGAAACTTTCCAACATAATCCGAATTTGATTAAAATATCGCTTGATGGGCGTATGAAAAGTAAAGTATTTATTTTTTCTAAATTTTCACAAAACATAATCTTTCCCCCTTTCGTTAGTTTATAAGCTGACAAAGTGAAGTATAATACTCGTAAATAATTGTTTGTGCTGCAGTCCCACTTAGAAACAAGAAGTATAGAAATATCTTATAATTAGTTTATTGTCGTATGCAATATGCGCTGACACTCGAGCTTTGCGACTGAATACAGAGCTCCCACTCGATCCGTGTTTTGAACACCGCTATTTTCAAACAAAAGTTTTCTTTTTAGATTTCTCTTAGAAATTTTGTAGAAACTTACGTTGAACGTCATTTTTGGGCAAATCTTGTTAAAAGCTAAAACAAAATATTTTTTTCAGGAATACTGGTATTAAAAAAGGGACCAGTTTGACTCCTACTGATTACAGCATCATACAATCATTAAAAGAAAAGAAGAAACCCCCAACAGATTTGAAGGTGTTGTTTCTTACCTTCATGATTTTGCTTTGCAACATTTTATTGTTATCCAAACTGAAGTATTGAAGTGGCAGGTTATACCCGACCAAAATCCGAAAATTATATTTGAAGCTAACTGGATACGCGATCCGAATTCCCCTACAAATTTATTTGACCTGAAACCCGATCTGAACTTTACCCATTTAAATCCGAAATGAACTTCAAATGAATGAAAATAAACTCATATTTCAAAGAAATTATAGAATTATTAATTTATATTTCTTTCTCTTCTTCTTCAGGAGTTTCCACTAAACAGTGGGTTTCCTTGAAACATAGAAGTAGTTCTGAGAGATCCTTTCCACCCCTCTCTTTTTAGAGTAATCTCATCAGTTAAATTATATATTTTCATTGTCTCTCGAATAGATGTTTCCCAAGTTTTATCGGGTCTGCCCCTCCTACATTTGCCTTTCGGACTCCATTCAAAGAGGATTTTAAGGAGGCGTTCCTCTTTCATTCTGCGGATCTGCCCATACCATCTAAGCTTGTTACACTCGACTGTATTAACAACATCTTAAATATATAGCAAAATGACACCTTGTAATAATATACTAATTTCAAATGCTAAAAGTTGTAAATTAAAACTTTAAAACCATAAAAAATACGTTTATTTCGACTATTTACATGTTTCGACTCACCATTTTTGTTTTGAAAATGATTCGGGGTGAGTCGAAACATGTAAACAATCGAAATAAACGTATTCCTACTGGTTTTAAAGTTTTAATTGACATCTTTTAGCATTTGAAATTAGCATATTAACAACATCTTGTTTGATTTGCATTATCTCACGTATTCTTGAACTGTTAAATTTTTCCAGCCTAGACTTCCTGGCTATTTACTTTATAATTCTACTGTCAATTTTATTCTTTATTTAGAAAAATGAACATTTATATCCTGATTTACATTCAAATATATGTTTTTTACATCTCAAACAATATTGTGAACTTTCTTTCAAAAACGGATTACCAAACCGAATCCGCAAGAATCAAAATCCTACCCGAAATAATAAGAATCAATCAAATTCAAACACGTCTCGAAAAAAAAAAAAAAAAAAAAAAATAGTGCTGATCCGACGCGATACGATGCGTTTACTCAAACTTTCATCCTTCGAGGTCAATAAAATGGGTACCAAGCTCACTTGGGAGCTAAACACCGAGGATCTTGTGTTAGACTGACCAACAAGCTGGGACTATGTTGCACACACTGAGTTCCATATATAACAGGAGTTCTTAGTCGGCGGTCAGAAATTTGCTAGGCAAATGAAGCATGCAAGGCAAAGGTAAAAAATAGACCGCGTTACCAATGTTAGATATTAGTGTTGTCATTTACTATTATCCAAATTTATGCTTCTCTAATTACGTTGTTCTAATCAAATTAATAAATGATTCTCTTATCATGTAAGGGGAAGCGATAAACAGAATTTTTTGCCATGAATGCGAGCTAAAATTACCGTCACTGTATTCTCCTGCGCTGACCGCTGGAATTCATGCTGGGAAATAAGAAATCAGATCTCCTGTTATATATGGAGCTTAGTGGTTGCATGTAGCACCTCGATTCCATGATCACGAAAACAATGCTGGGTTATGTAGACCAGGATCCTTAATGGATTGTAGGTTTAGTTTAGTTTAGTTCTTTTTAATCGTTGTTTATCTACATTAATTATTAGTTAATTACATGTTTATATGCATTTATGTGTACGCATAAGTTATATTTACTAATCAACATACATTCGACACATGTGTGAAATACCCGTTAAATATCAAAAATAGAAAGCTCCACTTTTAGTAATCATTTGATAAAAACGAATGCTTAAACAGCTTAAAAATTCGCATGAAATGAATTTGATAAAACATAGGAATGATTTATCATGCAAATTAATAATGAAATAACAATTTATTTAAAAAATTAACAACAAATCTTATAAATAAGTAATTTTGAGCATCCTGTGATTGTGAGGCTAAATTCATTAAAACAAACTTATACTTTCTTAAACCGCATAATTTAGTTGAAAAACTTTACAGTTAAACGAAAACAATTATAGAAGATATTCGTGAAAATGAATTTGGCCGGTATTAAAAAATATTTTAAGTTAAACAAGTGGAATGTTCATTTTAAAGAATTTCCCTTTTATTTAGATGAGTGCGGCTTACCTATTTAAAATTTATTGCACGTGTCAAAAATGGTTTTGTATTTCAATTTACAGAACTTTGCTCAAGGAAAATAATTCAGGATTTTTCCTTAAAATTTTTCAAAGAAGAAGGATGTTAATTAGTTAAAATCTTCTTAAAAAAGAATTTTTAGAGCTTGATTTTAGTTTAGAAAAAATTTTAATTATGGATAAGAATATTGAAAAGAAGAAATAAAAGTACATTAAAAAAATCAATATTAGCGTTCAGGGAATGAAAAAAAGTGTCGTGTCCGTTTTTCGATTTATGTTATAGATTAAAAAATGAAATTTTTAATATTTTTAAATAGAAGTCATTGATTTATTAGGTAGTTGCATTGCAGTGTAAACTAGTGATGGGCGATAACGAGATGTTTTTCTTGATTTTCTCGATTGTATGGACATCTCGATATTTTTCGATTGTGTAAATTTTTTCTCGATGACTACAGTTTGCAAATTTCTTTTATAAATCATATATTATGTATTATATACGTCATACATTTATCAAGAATCGTCTGCGGGTGAACTGGAATGAGTCGATGTTAATAAAGACTAGGTGACTTCGACAGCTAGCGGGCCCCTCCTTTAATCGGGGCCCCTAATTTATACGTAATCTTGTAATATGAAATCACGAACAGGTTACCCCCTATATACGGCACTGATAAATGATAGCAGGCGGGTGTGGTGTGCACGCACTACAAAATCTTGTAAAAAATATAATATCGAAACGAATGAACCTCGGACCAGATCTCTTGGGGGAGGGGTCAAAGCGAGCGGAGGAGCACAGCAGCTGCAAAATATGATTAAGTCGTCACAGGTCTTTAGGCCTTTCCAACCATATGTCACATGAGAAGTCTGGATCTGAATTTATAAAAATGCCCTCCCCATGGGGGCAAAGGGGGGAGGGGTGCGGGAGGTGGATAACATGAGCAGACCTACCAACCTTTGAAAATGAGAAATCGTAGCACTCAAAATTAAAATTAATCTGGAGGTTGGTTGGTTGGTTGGTTTTCTGTGCTTGCACCCATTTTTGACATTCGTAAAAGGAATCTGGTTTCAGTCTTTCAACTCAATGTAGTAAATTTATTCCTCTGAAAATTTTTATACGATTTTTTAAACTTCTTCTCGTTTCACAGCTTTTTTTTTTTTTTTTTTTTTTTTTGTAAAAGGAGCCCAGTTCCAATTTTTTAATCTCAGTCCAGTAAATTTTGACGAAATTCGCAGGGTTTTTTTTTTCCGTGATCATTTCACGATAATCACAATTCTTTTCCCCACAATAGTAATTCAAGTTTTTCGATCACGATTCTTTGTTGAAATCCACACTTTTTACCCGAACTTTTGACGAAATTCGCATTTTTTACCTTAATTCTTTGATGAATTTTGGGTTTTTTACACGATCTTTGGGCAAAATTTGTGTTTTCTTTTGATGAAATTTGCGTTTTCTTACTGACCTATTGATGAAATTTGCGTTTTTTTACTGATCTTTCGATGAAATTTGCGCTTTATTTCCGTGATCTGTTGGCGAAATTTGCGTTTTCTTTCTGCGACATTTTGACTAAATGCACATTCTTACTGCGATCCTTTGACGAAATTGATTTTTTAAGCGATCATTTGTCGAAATTCACGATAGTTTATCGCGTCAGATCAGCAAATTTTGCAACAGTTTTGTGCAACCGATCGGCAAAATTCGCAACAATTTTTCGCGACCAATTGATAAAAATTTCAATATCTTTTCGCGGCCAATTAACAAAATTCACTACTTGTTTCTACGACTTTTTGAAGAAATTTGTAATATTTTCCCTCAATAGTTTATCGAAATTCGCAATTTTTTGACGGAATTTTCAATTTCTTTCAGAACTCTTATCAAAATTAGGTTTTATTCAACGAACAATTGAAGATAATCACTATTTGTTTCTGAGATCTTTGACGAAATATCAGATATTTTCCCGTGATCGTTTGAAGAAATTCTCAATTTTTTTCACGACCAATTCATGAATTGATTTAGGAAAATTCCATAAAAGAAAAAAAAATGCGGACTTCCAGGAAATTTTAAAATATACTCGCAGAAGAATCACAGATCTGTGGAAGAATTTTCAGGGGGAAATACTGCACAGCAGTTTTCATTATGCAGGACTTTCCTTTTCTTTGTGAAAAACGTGCCCACGCGATTCCGCACAATATTTCAAGCCCTCCCTTCAAGAAACCCTTAAAATGGCGCCTCTGTTTCTAAGGAAGGGAATTCCTGTATAATAAATATTTACAGATGCACGATTCACTCATGGTTAATATCCATTAAGGGGATTTTATATTAGAAGTTTGTTTTGCAGCCTTTTTTTTTTTCACTTGAGCATTTTTTAATGTCCGAATTTTCTAACTAATGACCAATTTTTTAAAACTTTTGTAACCGAATACTTTAAAATTAAGGAAATTTCAGAACAGAATCACTCGTGAAAAAAAGTGCTGAGTGAACTAAAAATCTCAACTGGAAAAAAAAATGCTTTCGTGTTTCTTTGTTTAGAAACACGAAAGCATTTTTTTTTCAAAAAAAAATCGTAGTTTGAGACCAATTTTCGTAGCATCGTAGTTTAAAGGCCCAAATCGTAGCAACTACGATTTTTTCGTAGCAGTTGGCAGGTCTGCATGAGTAAGTGGTCATAAGCCTTTCCAACAATATGTCACATGAGGGGTCTCGGCTAAATTTAGAAAAACACCCCCGTGGAGGAAAAGTGGGGGGGGGGCGGTCACCGGAGGTGCATTACATCAATAAGTAGTCACAGACCTTCCCAACGATATCTCACATGTGGGGTTTTGGCTAAATTTGGAAAAGTGTCCCCCCGGGGGTGGTGCAAAATGGGGGGATGGACACCGGAGGAGCATAACATCAATAAGTAGTCACAGACCTTTCCAACGATATCTCACATGAGGGGTCTTGGCTAAATTTGAAAAAGTGTCCCCCGGGAGGGGCAAATTGGGGGAGACTGTCACCGGAGATGCATAACATCAATAAATAGTCACAGACCTTTCCAACGATATCTCACATGAGGGGTCTTGGCTAAATTTGGAAAAGGGCCCCCGGGGGGGAGGGGGCGGGGCAAAGTGGTGGTGGGGACACCGTAGGTACATAACATCAATAAGTAGTCACAGACCTTTCCAACGATATCTCACAAGAGGGGTATTGACTAAATTTGGAAAAAGTGTCCTCCGGGGGGGCAAAGTGGGGGGGCGGCCACCGGAAGTGCATAGCATCAATAAGTAATCACAAACCTTTCCAACGATATGTCACATGAGGGTTCTTGGCTAAATTTGGAAAAGTGTCCTGAAATTCAACCTTTCGCGATGGGAAGCCTCTCGCTGGTTTCTCTCGTCCTTTTCGAAATCTCCCAATGAAAAGCCTTTCGAGGATTTCTCTCGCGCTTTTTAACATTTCGCTATGAGATATTATAAATAATATTTAGCGGAGAGCTCCATAAAAAAATCCGATCTAAAATGATAAAAACGGAAAAATCTACCCTCGCAGTGGGGGCCAAATTGGGGAGGGGAGGAAGGAAGTCTCATAATATGAAAGAGTCATCCGAGTGCTTACCGATGACGTATCACATGACTGGTCCAAAAAAAGTTTGAAAATTGCTCCCCCTCCCTCCTCCCGTGGGCCCACTCTTTTGCCCCGGAATTCACACAGCCGCCACTTTAAAATTTTTATGTTCAATAAATAATCTTTACCGGAAGACTGCATAAAAAACCCACATCTAAAGTGATATTTAAATTTATTATAGAAATCGGCTACGGTTTTAAAAATTTGTTCGCCACTTCCCCATCCCCCTTTGGGCGGAGAAAGATTCATAGTATGAAAGAGTGGTCAAAGGGCTTTTCGATTATATGCCACAGGAAGGATTCGGTAAAATTTTTTAAATTGCACCCCGCATGACTCCACTCTCACGTCCTCCTCCCTCGAAATCACCCGACACACCTTCCTCTTTGAAATTTTTATATTTAATAAATAATTTTTATCGGAGGGCTTAGCCTTGTGACATCTTGCTTTTAAGAGAAACTTTGAAAATTAGGGCTTCATTTCACAGCTCATTGTCATGCCTCTTTCTCTATCTCGTCCCTTGGTACTCTCGATAAATTTTCTTACTTTTCTTCTCTGCCGAGGACGAGAGAAATCCTCGAAAAGCTTCTTATAGCGAAATGTTGAAAAGCGCGAGAGAAATCCTCGAAAGACTTTTCATTGGGAGATTTCGAAAAGGACGAGAGAAACCAGCGAGAGACTTTCCATCCCGAAAGGTTTAAAACCGCGAGAGAACCAACCATCGAGCAGCTTTCCATCTAGAAGCGTCGAAATGCTGGAAAAATCATCGAGATGAGATTTGCCGAAATGCGAGATGGAAATGAAGCTTTCAGAGTCAAACTTACCGCATTTCTGGTTTAAGCCATAATTTCTCAAAGGAGTCCATCTGCTTACCCAATCTCTTTTTAGCTCACAGGCTATCTAGGCCTGAGAGCTAATGTACCCGTCGGTTCTGTGTGTATGCATGTACGTACGTACGTATGTATGTACGTAACGCGATAACTCTTGATTAAAATATACGATTTGCTTCAATTTTTTTTATGTTCATTCTGATAAGGCGTTCCGCTGATTAGTTTTGGCGGTTCATTGGTTAAGGATAAAGGGAGAGAAGGGGGGCTGCCCCCCTCCTTAATTTAGATAAATGGGTTTTTCATGCAGAATTATTCGATTCGCTCCAAATTTTGTATATCGGTTTATTATGTTAAGGAGCTTCCCTGATTAAACTTGGAGGTTCATTAGTTAAGGATAAAGGGGGAGAAGGGGGCTGTTCCGCCCCCCTTAATTTAGATAAATGGGTTTTTCATGCAGAATTATTCGATTTGTTCCAAATTTGGTATACCGGTTTATTATGTTAAGGAGCTTCCCCGATTAAACTTGGAAGTTCATTAGTTAAGTATAAAGGGGGGAAAGGGGGGTAGACCCCCTCCTTAATTTAGATAAATGGGTTTTTCCTGCAGAATTATTCGATTTGCTCCAAATTTGGGATACCGGATTATTATGTTAAGAAGCTGCCTTGATTAGATTTGGAGGTTTATGGGTTAAGTATAAAGGGGAGGGGCTAGTCTCCCCCTTAATTTAGATAAAAGGGTTTTTCATGCAGAATTATTCGATTTGCTTCAAATTTAATATACCGATTTATTCCGATATGGCGCTTCCTTCATTAGATTTGGAGGTTCATTGGTTAAGCATACACGGGCGAAAAGGGGGCGAGTCCTCTCCCCTTAATTTAGATAAATGGATTTTCATGGAGAATTATTCAATTTACTTTATTTTTTTTTCTATGTTCGGTCTGATAAGGAGCTTTCCTGATTAGATTTGGAGGTTCATTAGTTAAGTATAAAAGGGTTAAATTGGTTAGACCAACCTTAATTTAGCGATATGTTTCTTTTTTTCATGCAGAATTATCTGATTTGCTTCAAATTTGATATACTGATTTATTATAGTTAAGGAGTTTCCCTGATTAGATTTGGAGGTTCATTGGTTAAGTATAAAAGGTTCAAACGGGGGATATTTCCCTTCATTTATTTTTTGAGGGACATTATTCTTTGAAATAACAGTATAATATGCAATTAGTGTGAATAAGCTGTGAGCTCAATGCCATCAGTTTAACTGGCACTTATCTTTTTATTGCTATTAACCGATGTGGGTTATGAAGCATAGTGGTTTATGTATTCAGTTCTGTATAGTCCTAGTTTCAAAGTTTACTGTTAAATTTAGTGTCATTTTGCCCCGAATTTTCAATGTTTCTCTTATTTTACCTTTGCCAAGCTGCCCCATACCCGGAGACTCAGATAAATACTATTTATTAAATACAAAAAGTTCAAAGAGGAAGGTGAGTGAATTCTGGGAGGCGCGAGAGTGGACAAAGGGGGGGGGGGTAATTTTCAAACTTTTACCAAATCTCTCCTTGACATATCATCGGAGAGTCCTTTCACCATTCTTTTATATTATGAACCTTTCTCCTCCCAGAGTTGAATTCCGGAAGGGGGCGGGGGGGGGAGCGGTGCGGGGGTGATTTTTTTTTAATTGTAGAGATTTCTACAATAAATATCATTAAATGAGGTTTTTTAATGGAGCTCTCCGATAAATATTATTTATTAAATATAAAATTTTAAAAGTGGGGCTGCGTGATTTCCCGGTATATTCTGGGATAAAATAGGGAACCCACGTGGGAGGGATAGATTTCAAACTTTTTTTGGACCAGTCATTTGATATATCATCGGAAAGTTTTCGGTTATCATCGGAAAGTTACTCTTTCATATTATGAACCTTTCTTCTTCCCTCCCTAGTTTGGCGCCCCGAGAGATGCACTTTTCGAACTGTTTTGAAATAGTAGCGTTTTTAAACATTTTAGATCGGATTTTTTTACGGAGCCTCCGATAAATAATTTTTATTATATGAAAATTTCAAAGAAAAGGATGGGCAGGGTATATTTCGGGGGGCACGATAATTGGAATCCTGGGTGTTGGGACTCTTTTCTATCATTTGCTGACACCCCTCATGTGATATATCATTGGAAAGCTCTGTGACTACTATTTCATTTTATATATCGCCCGCGCCCCTCCCCTTACTTTGCCCCCGCGCAGGGGCACTTTTCTAAATTTAGCCGACACCACTCATGTGACATATCGCTGGAAAGTCCTGTGACCACTTATTCATATTATGCACTGTCCTTGCCCCTCCCCCCTACTTTGCTCCCCGCGGGGGTTCGTTTAATGTATTCCAGTCGAAGACTTTCTAAAAATGGGGAAATTAAAGATCCAATCTCAAATGACGTAGAAAAATCAATAAAAAAATTTGATCCCTTTTATCATCCTTTAGTTCATGTTTTTGCCCCTAGAAGGTGCTTTTGATTCTTATTTCTTTGGCCATTTTGGTGCTAATTGCCGAAAAATTCTAATTTTTGATACTTAAACTCCCCTTACCGCTTCATAGCTACTCGCGTTTTTTCAGATTTTTTCAACCAGGGGGCAACCTTACAAGACTTTTCCAGTCTTATGGCTCCTTTATAGCCTCCCTTTGGTTTGTTGTTTTTTTATTCCATCTGTTTTCAGTTACCCTATATTTAATAAAATCTGCCTTATATATATGTAAAAACAATGATTTCAATAATCGATTCCAGAACATCTCCTTTGTAGATTCTCGAAAGTAATCGATGACTGTATCGATTGTGTATTTTACGATAACGATTTTTTTCGATTGGTAAATTTTCGAGAATCGCCCATCACTAAGCCCTATCATTACTATGAAATTGTCGGCCAGAATAATAGCCAAGTTTTTCAATAACTGTTTTTAGCTTTTCTCGTTATAATCGATTGTAAAACATCTCGATTGTAGATTCTAGGAATTAATCGATGGCTGTATCGATTGTGATTTTTTACGATGACGATTTTTCTCGATTGTCGAATTCTCGAGAATCGCCCATCACTGGTGTAAACAGTCAAACCAGACTCTGAGATAGAAATTATTGCTTGCAAAAGTTATTACACCAGTTGTCTGTCTCCGAAATGCGTTTAACTCGTCGTCGGATAATTGGGAAATACAACAAACTTTCGTTAGTGCGGACTAATTTTCTCCACAATAACTGAAGTCTACATTCAAGCATTTGAGTCCACATTGATGTAAAAAGTCCCCATTGATGTAAACATTTCAATGGTAGAAAAGAACCCTTTGCGTTGAATAAATTAAATTCGGTTTTGGGCAGAAATTAATTAGGTTACTAACTTTTTGCTCAAAGAAACAATCTTTTCTTTAATTTAGTAATTTTAATAAAAAAGCAAGTTAATAGCAAATTGTTATTTAGAAAGAAGAAAGGGAAATAAAACATGTAAATATGCAAATTAATTGATGAATTTACATAATTTTACTTTAATTAAAGCAGTTTCTTAAATCTCTTTACGTTACTCTTATAGTTGAAGATGTGAGCTTTTTAACCCTTCATTTTTCAGTTTTGAGACAAACTCGATTTGATTGGTATCATGGGTGAACAGCTGTTAGCAATTTTTGAAAACCGATTCCGCTTTAGGTGGTAGAATGTTTCCTTATTCATCACCACTGTCACCGACAATTTCTTTATCTCTTAGTAACCAAAGCTTCAACAAATTTAACCTTTATAGAAATAATGTACAGAACTCGTTTCATTCTACCCGGGGAATTTGTGAAAACATTGTCCGCATTATCCGATGAGTAGTTCGTATTAAATGATGTCCTTAATATTAATTACAAATATAAAATGATGGGTAAAATGAAAATTTCCCCATTAACCGGAGATATGTCTTAAGTGGGGACACATTAAATGGAGCCCACTGTAATATTGAACCATACTATGTTTATGATTATATGTTCCATAGCTTAAATTCATTTTAATCTATGATTTCTAAAATGTATATCTGCATTTCATGCTCATGCGTATATATTTCATATATATTATTTTTAGTAGTATTTTAGAAATTGTAATACAATTTTTTCTTTTTAGCGCAATGGAACATAATATTTCATTGCGATATATGCTGATATTTAAAGTCGTATTCATACCTAGTTATTTACACACACTATACATGCAATTTTGAGGCAAAGTTTCTTTAAAAAAATTATTCTTATGTTCAAAGTTTGCTCTTGAATTTAAAGATTTAGAAATTTGGAAAATTACTGGTAGTTTATTTTTCATTTTTTCAGAAATCTTAAAGGAAGTATTTTGTCAATTAAAAAAAAGTATTTTAATAAATTTAAAGCATCGTTATCTTTTTGTGCATTCAGGTTTAAGTAAAAGGATAAGTCTAAAAGCCTAAAATATATTAATTAGTCAAAATTTTATGATTTATTGCAATAATTGCTATACACAACTCTTACGTGTAATACACAACTCTCACGTGTAAACAAATGTTCATACGAACAAGGTAGCTTATTATATTTCGCATTTTATTACACACATGCTCAAGTTCGAAAAAATACTACCAGATTAATGTCTTCAGTTCTGTCATATATTTCGTTGCGTACTGTTTTTTTTTACTAAAAATCTGAAAGTGCTCAGTATTCTGATATTTTCAAGAATCTTTGTTTGTCTTTACCGCTATAAAATAGTATTAATTTAATTAGATCTCATATTCCTGAGAACGACTTTAATTTATCATAAAACTTTTATTCGGATTATTGATAATCAAAGAAACATTTCACTGTTTTCCTTTTGTCAAAGTAAACATTTTTTTTTACGTAGAAGTGTTGCACATTCCGAGCTTACGCTAATAACTCAAATACACTGGAAAGCTAATGTTAAACCAATGGGAGCGTTCTTTCCAAATTACTTGCTCGCATTTCAGTATTTTTATTTATTTATTTATTTATTTATTTATTTATTTATTTTGCAAAGATATCTGAAGTCGATGCCATACTGAGTGCTTTTTTTTTTTTTAACTTTTTCAATTTTGTTTGCAGGTTTTTTTTTTTCTGAGGACACTTTCTCTTTCGAAACTATTTCTAAAAGTGAAGGTATCCCTAGGGAAAAAAATGCAACCAACTATAAAAAGCCAAAACAGCGACCGTTAAGACACCGACCTATGATTTTTTATGCAGAACAAAAACTAGTTGGATGTGCCAATCCCAAAACTTTCTTCTATCTTATACATCTTAATATTTCAAAACCTAGTTATACATGTTAATACTTCAATATTATTAGTTCAATACTATACCAACTTTGATTTTCATCTTAAATTTCTGCTCAAGTCAATTAAACGGACTAAAAACGAGTTAATCTATATCACGATATTTGTTAAAATTATTAATTTTTCCTTATTCTGTCGTTATCAGCTGTTTGCGAATAGCCGGCATAGCAGGAAGCGAGTTCCCGCCGCTGCATGAGCCGCCGATGCACAATAGAACTACGAAAAATCAAGAAAAGTATACAAAAATCGCTAGCACGGAGCCCCTTTACCGCGCAATATTTCCAAATTCAAGGAGAACCTGTTGGCCAAAGCCAAAAACAAGCACAAACATTTTGGTTCAATTGTATGCATAATTTTATACGCTGTTCGATGGTACAGTAATGAAAATGGCACAGGGATCGGAATTATAGCGCCCCCTTCTTTCGGAATTTTTTCAAGTTCAGGGAGGACTTGTTTGCCATAGCCAGAAACATGCACAAAAAATTTGGTTCAATTATATGGATAACTTCATACAATTTTCGATGGTACAATAATGAAAATGGTACAGACATCGCAATTATAGTGCCCCCTTCCGGCAGAATTTTTCCAAATTCAGGGAGGACCTTCGTGACATGACCAAAAATAAACACATAAAATTTGGTTCAATTCTATGCATAACTTCATACACTTTTCGGCGGTACAATATTCAAAATGGCACAAAAATTGTACAAAAATCGCTATTACAGCGCCCTCTACGAGCGATTTTTTTACAAATTAAGGGAGGACAACCTTGTCATAGCCAAGAACTTAAATTTTTTTTTTGGTTCAATTCTATGCTTAACTTCATACACTTTTCGATGGTGCAATATTCAAAATCGCACAAAAATCGCTATTACAGCGCCCCCTAACGGCGAATTTTTTGAAAATTCATGGAGAACCTGCTTGCTATATCCAAAAACTTAAAATAAAAATTTGGTTTAATTCTATGCATAACTTCATACACTTTTGGACGGTACAATATTCAAAATCGCACAAAAATCGCTATTACAGCACCCCCTACCGGCGAATTTTTTCCAAATTCAGGGAGGACCTGCTTGCCATAGCCAAAAACTTAAAATAAAAATTTGGTTGAATTCTATGCATAACTTCATACACTTTTGGACGGTACAATATTCAAAATCGCACAAAAATCGCTATTACAGCGCCCCCTACCAGCGAATTCTTTCCAAATTCAGGGAAGACCTGCTTGCCATAGCCAAAAACTTAAAATAAAAATTTGGTTCAATTCTATGCATAACTTCATACACTTTTGGATGGTACAATGTTCAAAATCGCACAAAAATCGCTATTACAGCGCCCCCTACCGGCGAATTTTTTCCAAATTCAGGGAGGACCTGCTTGCCATAGCCAAAAACTTAAAATAAAAATTTGGTTCAATTCTATGCATAACTTCATACACTTTTGGATGGTACAATATTCAAAATCGCACAAAAATCGCTATTACAGCTCCCCCTACCGGCGAATTTTTTCCAAATTCAGGGAGGACCTGCTTGCCATAGCCAAAAACTTAAAATAAAAATTTGGTTTAATTCTATGCATAACTTCATACACTTTTGGACGGTACAATATTCAAAATCGCACAAAAATCGCTATTACAGCGCCCCCTACCGGCGAATTTTTTCCAAATTCAGGGAGGACCTGCTTGCCATAGCCAAAAACTTCAAATAAAAATTTGGTTCAATTCTATGCATAACTTCATACACTTTTGGATGGTACAATATTCAAAATCGCACAAAAATTGTTATATCAGCGCCCCCTACCGGCGAATTTTTTCCAAATTCCGGGAGGACCTGCTTGCCATTGCCAAAAACTTATAATAAAATTTTGGTTTAATTCTATACATAACTTCATACACTTTTTGATGGTACAATGGCGACAGACAGACGGACAGACGGACAGACGGACAGACGGACGGACGGACAGACGGACAGACGGACAGACGGACACACAGACAGACATACATTTTCTATAAACATGTTTTTTGGAATCTCTGACCCCTAAAACATGCAAATCCGTCAAAAACCGGAAGTCGAAAAAAATTTCGATTACAATACTTTCTTCTATTGAAGATAGAAGAAAGTAAAAATCATTTGAAAATATTGATCGCAAATGGAAATTTGAAAAGAACGGCCCCATTGGTTCAACAGTATCTTGTAAGTGTATCCGCATTTCTAGCGTAGATTCTTAACCTCTTGAGGAGCGGTGGGATATACAAAATCTCACATAATTTTAATGAAGATTCGCAGAAAAAACTTTTAATTAAATTTTATTTTTTAATTTTGGTGAAAGAAAGTTAAAAGATGGCTTTATCTCATTTTGAAATATTTTTTTTCGAAAATTCCGGTTTGGATTAAACATTACAGAAACACAATTACTTCCCCCTGAAACGGTTAACAGATTAGATACACGTGGCCTTTATAGAATTTTTACTCTTTTATGATAGGTTTTAAAAAACAGAACTTTTTGTCAAATTTAAACACAAACTGTTCAGACTAAATAAGGAAAAATTTTAAATTAAAATGTACTGGTAGGCATAAACAAGGATGCTGAGCACTTAATGCGTCAAGTATCGTCACTAAGGGGTTAACCCTTTCGGGACGAGCGTCTTTTACAGAATTTTTAATCTTTAATCACCGGTTTTCTAAAACAGAAATTTTTGTTTAATTAAATCGAGAGAATGCTGGGATTAAATAAAGCAACATTTACAATAAAAATTTACTGGTGAGAATAATCCCCGATTCTGAGCACCTTATGCGGCACGAATACTAGTCGTTCGTCCCCAAGGGGTTAAGACTAGATATGCATAACTTTATGACTTTACGTGAAGCAGAAAGAAAAATCTGGGTCAGTTTATCACTATAGGTCTTTTTGAAGACAACGCTCCTATGATAAAATGACCAAATTTGGCCGGTATCTAAGAAGCATACCCATACTTTTCTTTTGTATAAAACACAAACAAATGCAAGACAAATTAATCATCCTTATTATATTAAAATTTAGTTTAAATCCATTCTTTAAAAACTCGCCGGATGATAATCATATAGTTAAAAATCAAGAATCAAATACAAAAATAAAATACAATTCCGGATATATCCTAATGCAAAGTTCTTTTAACGAGTTTAAAACTTGACTTAATATTAATTTTATATTCAACATAAAAGGAAAACTTCTCATACAGTTAAAAATTAAGAAATCAAACACAAAAATGAAATAGAATTCTGAACGTAGTCTGATGTAAAGTTTCTTTTAACGAGTTTAACTTAATACAATTAATTTTATATTCAAAACAAAATGAAAACATGCCATACTGTTAGAAATTAAGCAATCAAACTTAAAAATAAAATACAATTTCGAGCATATTCTAACGGAAAAGTATCTTATAACAATTTTAACTTAACTTGATTTATATTACTTAAGAAAATCATAATAATATAAAAATATATATTAGCGAGGAGCATCAGAAGCATAATTATTTTCCTTATCGTTTTGCTAAAGCATTGAAAGGACAATAAAAAGCAAAAGAAAAGCGAAAGAGAATTGATTACTCGTAAAATGGTTACTGTCAATTTAAAATAAAAAGTGAAACTAATATATATTATTATGAAGAGGTCACATTTGTAAAGAAAGAGCCTACAAACAATTGACTGACGAAGGAAACATTTTTTGTTGTTTATGAAAGACTTTTTTAAGGAATATATATATTTTTAATTATTGCAGTCTTTACAAAAGAATGTCAATTGATTGACTAATAAAAATGAATTCGGGAATTTTTTTCAACTGCGGTTTTATTAGAATTACAGTGAATGAGATTACCTTCAAAATTAAGATTAAAGAGAAAGTAATACAAACACAAAGATAGTTTTGACGAAGGCAGAGGCGCCTTTAGTACCTATGGCGAGCTGATCAAATTTTCTTTAAGCACCTTATCAATGATAACTTTAAAAGAAACTATTAAGCCACTTATGCCTAGCGTCCCATTTTTGGGACGCTTCGAATTTCAATAAATTTGTATGATTTTCTTTTTCTTTATAACAAACTTGTGAAAAATAATTATCTATAAAATTTCTTTATCTGTTATCGAGAGATGACAGCATAAGATGGATATTTACATGCTTAAATGAATGTTGTTTTTGGTATTTATAGATTTTTCATTTTTCAAGATGCCGAAAGGTAAAAAGTAAGTATATTTGTATTTTTTCTATCAAGGATCCAAACAAATGTCATAATCTTAGCTTGTAGACTTCTTTGAAATACGTATTTTTTTAAATTGTAAAATTATAAGTTCAAACCTACTTTTTATGCATTTTTGTAACGAACAAAATATACGGCGCTAGATATAAATGGGTATATATTTTTATTAGTCATTCAAGGGACAGTTATTTATCAAAAGTCCTTTTCAGGATGATCATAAAATAAATTGTTTTAAAGCTTCAAATACTATTATTCTTAGTTTATTAGTAATAATAATTATAATGTTATTAATCTCTTTAAAGCAATATATATATATATTTAGTAGTTCATAAAAATACCAATTATAGTATATAATGTACAATTTAAAAGCTTATGTTATATGAATTTAGACAAAACATATAATTATGTATATTCCCACATAGCATTTTTAGTTTGCAGAAAATTTGCAGAAGTCTTGCTTTGAAAACTTGCAAAGTTGCAGCAAGCTCAGCATGACAAGACTGAAAGTTCATAACAAGACTGCAGCAAGATAACGCAAATGCCGATGTCACCATACTTTGAACTTGCAGCTAACTTGTCGTGCAAGTTAAATTCATGCTGTATCAAATTTATAGCAAATTAACGGCAAACAAGTAATAAAAAAAACTGCAAAGTAGTAAATCTTTCCATGCCACATTAACTGTTTACAACTGTTACGCTATAAGTATAAGTTTGACCCCTTCGAAGGTGCCCATAGACCTGATCAGGTCTATTGATGAATACGCACCGTTAAGGTGCATGTATGGTTTTTATTGCTATAAACAAGTTAGGGTAAAATATTTGTACTTTTCAATTCGAACCTTTATTTTGGTATTTGATAAGTATAGCGTATAAATAAAGCGGTGCAACCGAATTAAATTTCTGCAATTTCTGCGTATCTGCAGATTGTCTATTCTCTCAGCAAATAGATTTTTTGACTTCGTTACTTTCGTGAATTAAAGACAGTCTTGACATCAGTTTAACAACAAACTACTCTAGCAAGTGTGTGATGGTATACCTTGCGGGAAATTTGCTGCGAATTTCTTAATTTAATTTTGTCACGACAATATAATATCGGAAAAAATCAAATTGCTGCTAATGTTCATGCGATCTGGGTTATGTTATTATAAATATTATGCTTATTCCCATATTTAATACGTTTACATTTTATCAAAAAAAAAAAAAAAAATACAAAAAAAATTTACCATATTTTTTTTTAGTATTTTTCCAGTTGATTTAAACATTTTAAAGTGATTGTACCGACAAATTTAGGAAAAAAAATTCAAGCATATATGGGTTAAATTTTAACTAAGTAATTTACGTATTTTCCGCTAATTAGTTTTTAGCGTCTCGGGCAGTCCTCAACTAGGACCCTTCTCTTCTGAAGTCAGCGCTGGACATAGGTTTATTTTTTAGTTCTTTATAAAAATATAATATGTTTCTAGACGCAAAAAAAATACAAGAAATCCTTCCAAAAGTATAAACAATCAGACTACCTGTTCACAATTGTAATTTATAAATAATAACTCTTTTTAAATAACACATACTGGACACTTGCACCATAAAATATAATAAATAAAGACACGATCTTGCTTAATGGTACACAAAACACGAATTTTAACAAGTTAAAAGTAAAATTCTACGTTTCGAGCTGTTTTTACAGCCGTCTTCAGGTAAAATATTATGATTAAATGGCTAAAAGCTCACAGATGAAAGCTTTCTGTGCGAGAGATAATTTGTCGAACATTGACCATTATACACGTGGGCATTGTCGAACATTGATAAAACTCAATGTTCTACAAATTATCTCTCGAATAGGAAGCCTTTATCTCTGAACTTTTAGCTATTTAACCATCATATTTTCCCTGAAAACGGCTGTAAAAACAGCTCGAAACGTACAATTTAACTTTTAACTTATTAAAGTTCGTGTTTTGTGCACCATTAAGTAAGATTGTGTCTTTATTTATTCTTTTTAAATAGTTCATTTTATCTAGCTTGCTTCGCTAAAATATGTTTTTCATTTCTACGATTTTGAAAGTAATTAATTGTTCTGCATAGTTAAAAAAAAAGTAATTTACGCATTTTCCGCTAATTAGTTTTTAGCGTCTCGGGCAGTCCTCAACTAGGACCCTTCTCTTCTGAAGTCAGCGCTGGACATAGGTTTATTTTTTAGTTCTTTATAAAAATATAATATGTTTCTAAACGCACAAAAAATACAAGAAATCCTTCCAAAAGTGTAAACAAACAGACTACCTGTACACAATTGTAACTATTTATAAATAATAACTCTTTTTAAATAACATATACTGGACACTTGCACCATAAAATATAATAAATAAAGACACGATCTTGCTTAATGGTACACAAAACACGAATTTTAACAAGTTAAAAGTAAAATTCTACGTTTCGAGCTGTTTTTACAGCCGTCTTCAGGAAAAATATTATGATTAAATGGCTAAAAGCTCAGAGAGGAAGGCTTTCTGTGCGAGAGATAATTTGTCGAACATTGACCATTATACACGTGGGCATTGTCGAACATTGATAAAACTCAATGTTCTACAAATTATCTCTCGCATAGGAAGCCTTTATCTCTGAACTTTTAGCTATTTAACCATCATATTTTTCCTGAAGATGGCTGTAAAAACAGCCCGAAACGTACAATTTAACTTTTAACTTATTAAAGTTCGTGTTTTGTGCACCATTAAGTAAGATTGTGTATTTATTTATTCTTTTTAAATAGTTCATTTTATCTAGCTTGCTTCGCTAAAATATGTTTTTCATTTCTACGATTTTGAAAGTAATTAATTATTCAGCATAGTTATAAAAAAGCAATTTACGTATTTTCCGCTAATTTGTTTTTAGCGTCTCGGGCAGTCCTCAACTAGGACCCTTCTCTTCTGAAGTCAGAGCTGGACATAGGTTTATTTTTTAGTTCTTTATAAAAATATAATATGTTTCTAGATGCACAAAAAATAAAAGAAATCCTTCCAAAAGTATAAACAATCAGACTACCTGTTCACAATTGTAATTTATAAATAATAACTCTTTTTAAATAACACATACTGGACACTTGCTCCATAAAATATAATAAATAAAGACACGATCTTGCTTAATGGTACACAAAACACGAATTTCAACAAGTTAAAAGTTAAATTCTACGTTTCGAGCTGTTTTTACAGCCGTCTTCAGGAAAAATATTATGATTGAATGGCTAAAAGCTCAGAGATGAAGGCTTTCTGTGCGAGAGATAATTTGTCGAACATTGACCATTATACACGTTGGCATTGTCGAACATGGATAAAACTCATTGTTCTACAAATTATCTCTCGTATAGGAAGCCTTTATCTCTGAGTTTTTAGCTATTTAACCATCATATTTTCCCTGAAGACGGCTGTAGAAATAGCTCGAAACGTAGAATTTAACTTTTAACTTATTAAAGTTCGTGTTTTGTGCACCATTAAGTAAGATTGTGTCTTTATTTATTCTTCTTAAATAGTTCCTTTTATCTAGCTTGCTTCGCTAAAATATGTTTTTCACTTCTACGATTTTGAAAGTAATTAATTGTTCTGCATAGTTAAAAAAAAGTAATTTGCGTATTTTCCGCTAATTAGTTTTTAGCGTCCTCAACTAGGACCCTTCTCTTCTGAAGTCAGCGCTGGACATAGGTTTATTTTTTAGTTTTTTATAAAAATACTAGGGGGCTCAGTCCCCTGCTCGCTAACGCTCACCAACCCCCACGAATTGCTAAGCAATTCATATTGGGATCGCTACGAGATCCCAGCTTGCTTCGCTCGCTCGCCACTATTTATGTCAACTCTAGCCAGAATGAGTGCTATCTTAAATCATTACAACGTATTAA
Source organism: Maratus speciosus (assembly GCA_963932465.1). Taxonomy (NCBI): domain Eukaryota; kingdom Metazoa; phylum Arthropoda; class Arachnida; order Araneae; family Salticidae; genus Maratus; species Maratus speciosus. The sequence continues at coordinate 184,276,954 of OZ010790.1, read as the reverse complement.
ATTTACAAATATTTTTAATGTATAAAAAGTAATGGAAAACTGTTGAAAATATAAATAAAAACGTACCTTGGAAACAGAAGTAATTAAAAAACTTAGTGAAAACAAAATAAAAAAAATATTTTTAGTTGGGCCGCTATGAGATCCGAGCAAGCAACATATGAAATTTAAAAATATTTTACTTCATAAAAAAGTAATTGAAAAGTTTGTTGAAAATATAAATAAAAATGCTTTTATCAAAAGTTTGGCGCTATGACTTGTTGATCATCATGGAGAAAGCTAAGCGAACAGGAAATTGACGCCGTTTAAATTTAAATGGCATGTTAGTGTCAGGTGGGGTCCTTCTCCTTTCATTTTGCCTATAGTATTGAAAACCACGGCTTAAATTAATTTAAAACTATAATAAGACGCTATAAAACATGCTACGTATCACGCTATCGAAATGTAAACAAAACGTTTTCGCCTGTGTCTAAATACAACCTTGGATAAAAAAGCCACGTCACCGTAAAACGGACCAATAGCAATTGTCATTCATGTATTGCACAAACGGTTTGCGTTAAAAGAGAGATCCTGTCTGGATTTTGATTTGCTGAGTGTTTTGGGACATGTGACCGTAACTACCACTGAGAAACGTCGCTTTGGCTGTTGCCAAATAGCAAGCTACAAATACAGCCCTTTTTTAGCACTACGTAAGAGAAATATATATATAGATAATATGTTTCTAAACGCACAAAAAATACAAGAAATCCTTCCAAAAGTGTAAACAATCAGACTACCTGTACACAATTGTAGCTATTTATGAATAATAACTCTTTTTAAATAACACATACTGGACACTTGCACCATAAAATATAATAAATAAAGACACGATCTTGCTTAATGGTACACAAACCACGAATTTTAACAAGTTAAAGGTTAAATTCTACGTTTCGAGCTGTTTTTACAGCCGTCTTCAGGTGAAATATACATTGTCGGAGGGATTGCCAAACATTGATAAAACTCAAAGTTCTACAAATTATCTCTCGCATAGGAAGCCTTTATCTCTGAGTTTTTAGCAATTTAACCATCATATTTTTCTTGAAGACGGCTGTAGAAACAGCCCGAAACGTAGAATTTAACTTTTAACTTATTTGAGTTCGTCTTTTGTGCACCATTAACTAAGATTGTGTCTTTATTTATTCTTTTTAAATAGTTCCTTTTATCTAGCTTGCTTCGCTAAAATATGTTTTTCACTTCTACGATTTTGAAAGTAATTAATTGTTCTGCATAGTTATAAAGAAAAAGAAAAAAAAAACAGATAAAAAATCGGACGTTTTAATTTTTATTCGTCTTAAAACCAATGTTTTTCAGATTTTTTGATTGAATGTCAATGAAAACAACAAGAACAAAAATCAACAACAGTATATTTGTTGTAGATTTATGACTTTTTCAAGGCTGTCACAGGCGACTATTTTTTCAATTCTATTTCGCATCACTCTTTCAAAGCAAAAATCTTTTACACACGCTTTGCCAACTTTTGCAAGAGACATATACTACAAAGTGTAATTTTTAAAAATAATGGGAACACAATTTAAAAATAGTCGCCTATGGCATCCCTGATATTTGGTTTTACCAAAAACAATCTCGACATTAAATTAGTGTGACAATGAGAAAAAAAAAGGATTATGGTTTCAATAATACAAAAAAAAAAAAAAAAAAAAAAAAAAAAAAAAATTCTAATAATTTCCAAATAAAAGTAAAAGTTATTTATACGATTTTTTTTGGGGGGGGTGGGGGGAATCTTTGTTATAATTAAAGATGTTAGTAGAGAAAGATGTTTTGTAACAAAAACTAAATTTTGAGAAAATTGAATAAAAACTTTTTGTTTTGTAAATGTTACTGATTTTTCTTTTCTTTTTCATAGCTTGTGTTTAATATGTTAACAGGCAATGCTATAACTCTCCCAGAAAAACTTATTAGCATTTAATTTTCAAATACTAAAAACTATTAACATTATTTAAATAATTAAATATTAAATAATTAAATATTAAATAATTACATATTAATAGTATCAGGTCTTAAAGAATACTTAGAATCCTAGTATTATAGCTTTACCATGTGATAGAACGTAGATCTTGAAACTTTTAAACGCAACTATTCACCTTGGTTGCAAACTCGCTGACCACTAAATGTAGAGTCCGTAATTATTGTTGTTTCTGCGCGATTTGGACGTGTTTACCCAACAAGGTTCTTCAGATTTTCCTTGCTCATAACGAAAATTCGCCATTCTCCTTAAACGTCCTATCTTTAGGTAGTCTCGGAGCAATATGGTCATGATTGCTTTCTTATAGGCCGGGAGCCGGCAGCACAGACAATCACCTCATCGAGTTCACGGATGAAATTCTAGGATTAGTTAAATCTTGATTCGCATATTAAAAAGCAATCGGTCTGCCAAGTCATATCTTGGTGGAAAACATCTGAAAACCCGATTTTAGTGGCTGAGTCGTAGGTTTACCATTGTGTTTTCCTGCTCCCAGTCCTCCATATTTTCATACCTTTTGGTGCAGGAAAACATGATGGTTAACCTACGAGTCAGACGCTAAAATCGGGTTTTCAGGCTAAGATATGATTTGGCAGACCGATTGCGTTTTAATATGCGAATCAAGATTTAACTAATCCTAGAATTTCGTCCGCAAACTCGATGAGGTGGTTGTCTGTGCTGCCGGCTCCCGCTGTATTAGCGATGCGACATGATCACGGCCTTCGCATTGTATTATTGGAGAGGGACAACCATGGCTGCCGATCCTGGCTGGTTTGCTGACGTTCGACTGGATTTCGGTTTTGGGTTTTTCTCTTATTTTGGATTCTTCGAACATGGTTTCACTCTTTTTACTTTTACCACACTATATAATACCTTATAAAATAAAATAATTTTTGAGAAAATGTAACATAACATGTACTTTGATTAACCCTTTTATGGACTGAATTATGAATTCATGAAAATTTTATCTTCTACTAAAGCATTTTTCCTGACTTCTTTAAACTACATTAAAAGGTTTACATAATCATTTAATAAATTTAAGAAGAATTTTAGAAGGACTGAAGAATGTAGAAAGATTTATTATATTTCATATTATAGGGATTCGTGCAATATTTATAACCAGACTCAAATATTTTATTTTAAATATTTTTCTTAGTATTTTGTTGAATTAGAAAATATACAAATACAATGTTCTTACAATAGAAACATACAAATATTTCTGAATTTAAAAATTCCCCCACCCCCAGTCTGAAAAGGTGCAAAGGCAAAAGAAATTAAACTTTTAAAAATATATTTGTTTTGTGCAACCAATAATGCTTTTGGAACAAGATAAAGTAATGCATCTATAACTCATTCTAAACTGTATTACTACTAATCGATTTATTAAATTAATTTTATAACAAGTTATTTTAATGGCACTTATAAGTACCGTCAGTAGATAAAGGGTTAAACTCTTTATTTATAATGATGATGAAATTTCATGGTGTGTTAGCCCACAACGCAATTTCATGAATGATAAAAAACAGCATTTTTTACTGACCTATATTTAAGAAATCCATAACAATTTTTACTAAACTACATCTTGGTAAAACACGAATGAAAAGAATTTATTTATGTGTAACATCTATGTAAATGTCGAAGTTCTTGATGAAAAATAATTCAATCAATCCTCAAATATAACATTTCCCTCTAATATTTAGATTGAAATAAATGTTCAGTTAAATAAATTCTCTGTCAATTTCATCTGGATGAACTTTACAATTGATTTTAAAACGCAATACAAGAAGGAATTTAATAATCCTCGAAATTCCCTTTAAAAGGACAATTTTAAATTTGTTTTCAGGCTTTTCTAGCAGTTTAGAGAAAACGTTTATGAAATTGCGTTTTACCCAAGAGGTTTTTGGTCAAACATTGTTTGATATGCGAACTTTAGGTATTTAGAATGAACATTGTTAGTTTGAGTTACGGTAAAGATAAACTAATGTGTAATGAAAAAAAAAAGATTATTTAAAAGTTGAAATAATATCTAGCCTTCAAGATTAGGAAAATAATGGTTTCACTTGAAATCTTACTGCTATGTTACAATTTTAAGTACTTATTGAATCAAAATATGTTATATAGGATGTTCACATATTTATCCGCAAAACTCAGAGGGTTGTTAGCGGACATCAAGAGGAACAAAACGTAATAAAACATGGGGTTTCAAACAACGTTTAGTTTGTGAATATCGGAAAAACACGCATTCAACTTTTGACTCCAGAGGAGAGGGAAAACCGATGTTACTTGATGCAACGAGGCATGTGATTCATGCAAGATGGTGTCCCAGAATATTTTTCGTAGGAGGTGGGTAACCAACTCTATGTCACATATCCAGGGGGTGGATTGGACTTGGTGGATCCGTTGCTTGGCCTCCAGATTTCCTAAATCTGAATCCTTAGAAATTTTTCCAATGTGGTCACCTAAAATCAGCTGTTTATGAGACGACTGTGGGCATACCGGAGGATCTCATACTGGCACCGTCACTGTGGCAGACATAAATGCCACACTCGGTATCTTTGAGCGCACCAGGAAATACTTTTGCATCGTTGTAGACTTTGTAACGATGTCCGTAGCCACCATTTCGAACAACACGTACAATGGTTTCCTCCTGCGTTGGAGATTGATGTGAAATAAACCTTTTTTTTTTTTTTTTTTTTTTTTGTTCTCATTTGTCGTCACAACCTAAATAAGTATTTCCGCGATTTCTACCTAATAAACCTGGTTTGCGAGCCCATTTTCATAACAATTTTTCTTCATCTTGATGTCTACTAACAACAGTCTGAGTTAGTCGGATATATATCTTAACACTCTGTATACAAGGTGGTCGAAAACCTTATATTCCAGGAATAATCTTCAATGTTTCAGTTACCGCCAAGTGTAATTATTTGAAAATTGTGCAATATATTCGTAGCATCAAGGTATTTTTTTCAACGTGCTTTGTTATAGCAGAATTAACAAAATGATCTCCCATGCCAACCACCAGTAGGTTTTGGTTAGTCTACATTCGAGCAATTGGAAGTGTGAAAAGAACAACAGGAGCATTCTAAGTGGCTTGGAGTCAAATTTGGGTCTCTGTACACAATAATTAACAAACTTGCAAAGGTGTCTCCTACATCAATTTCTCTATCACTTCAATTCGAACAACTTTCATCTGTACTGTGAACTCCCAGCTCTCAAAATCTTAACCTGAGTTTGCTCACTAGGATGGCATATACTAAACAAATTCTTCGATGCCACAAACATACTAGATAAAATGAAATATAATTACTTTTATTACTAGCTGATAAATTGACGTTTGATTCTTAGTAATTAGGTTTTGGGCCACACTGATCTCCCGGAATTTTTTATACTGTAAGCATTATATCCTTATACAGGAGGATTAAAATTCTAAAAAAAATCAAGGACAATTCAGAATTACGAAAATAAACAAAAATCATATAGGAACATAGGGCCCAAAATCAATTATTTGGAAACTTACAGGGCATCTCACGCAAAGCTGAAACTGTTTATTGTTCAAAACTTTAATGATAATGAAGGCGTTGTAATAGAAATTTCATCAAATTTTGTTTGCTTTGTATGAAATGTGATCTCATCAGGGAAGTATTTGTGGTGCGCAGTAATTTCGCAGTATTTTTCCTTAATGTTAAAAGGGGAAATGCGCAGTAATTTTGTGACACCATGCAGTCTGAAAGCTACATTTTGGAGCGTGGAGTTTTTGTCTCAATGGTGCTCCGACATGGATGTGGTATAATGACACTAGAGGTTGGGGAAAAGCATGTTTAGCAGGGTTTCCAGATTAAATGCACAGTCGTGTTTGGCCAGATGATTTTTTAGAGAAGAAAACAGATGGAGAATACAGAAAATGCATTCGAATGAGACATTATCCAGCTTTATCTACACAGTCAAAAGTAGTATTAGGGGGAATGCTGCATTTAATCGATTAAAAAAATAGAATTCATTCGCTTCAGACAACTCGCTAAAACAACGTTCCATCTCTTTGCTGCTCTCCACACGATATTTTCCTCTTACTACTCTACTTATTCTGTTTCTTACACCACTAAATTTCACCTTTCCACACTTATTCCGCTGTCTTTTACATATATTCCTGCAAACATCTCTGCACACAGCTCTACACCGGTTTTCTCTTCGTTCTGCACACCGCATCTGGCTGCAACATCAGTATTTAAACTATATCACTCAAAGTTACAATAAAGATCAACTGATTCCTCTCTCCTAATCATAATCGCTTTTTAGACGGTCTATTAATATTTCCCGTCGGATTAATATCGAAGTAAATAAGCTTCCAGACGCGAAAACATTGTTCCAGAACTTTCTATAATCTGAAACCAGATGCACAAGACGTAAATATAATTTAGCCTCTGCTGTCTAAATTGCATCTAAAAATAGCTCCCCCTCCCATCAGACGATAATTTAAAAAGAAAAATGCATTTATAGCCGCGGAATAAGTTTTTAAAAGCATTGAAATATTCTACTAGACACCTTGATACTTTTTAATAAAAGAATGATTTTAAATAAATAAGTTTTTTAGAAGGGATAAATTATGAATTATGCTACTTTAGCAATTAAATAAATAATTTAGAGGGGTCTTATTTACCGGGAAATAATAGCTAATTTTAATAAGGATTGCAATAATAAAAGGGGTTTTATTAAAGAAATATAAGTAGTTATCGCCATTTTTAGATTTACGCAATTTGGAATAAATAATATTAAATGGATCAGGATCTTATACCTTTACGTATGGAGATCAAGAGACTAGTTTAAGAATAGGGTTTTAACTTAATAAGCTGGTATAATATGGAATACTACTAAAAGGGAAATTTATATAGAACAATTTTAACCTTTACGAAAAGTTTTAAATTTTGTAATGTGGATAATGGCCATATCAGCAAGTATTATGATGCAAGCAAATTCATCACGAAACAATTTTTAAAAGATTGTTTTAAAGTTTATAAAAGCTTTAATGCATGTTAATTTTATGAATCGTTATTTAGATATTCCGTGAAACGAGTGACGCTGTATTTTTCATTAAAAAAATGAATTTCCAACAAATTCCAGTATGAAAACAATATTAAGTTAATGCTCGCTATGTTGTAGCCTTATAATGTGCCAATGTTGCATTTACTGGCCTTGCCTTATCGCACTAATATTGGATTGTTAACAGTTTGCCAATAACAGATCAATATTTTCAAGAAATATATGGTGTGTATATGAATATAATGTACATGAATACATACATTAACATGTTTATGTGTACATGTTTATGAATATAAAGCATATAAAACAGATTTTGACGCGATTTTTTTCGTTTCTGTGGAGATATTTTCAATGTAAAGCCAATATGTTTGCAATATTGGTGTTTGACTGGAAATATTCACAACGTTGACTTGACAATATTTGTGCAAAATTGGCATTATATTTGAAATATTTACAATTAAAGACCAATTTTGTTCCCATGTTAGCATTACACTAGAAATATTTCAACTATAAAGCCAGCATTCGTGTGATATTGGCAATGTTTCCAATATAAGTATAATATTTAACTGGTATTGGCATTATATTGAAAATATTTCTAACAAAATGCCAATTTTGCCGCAATATTGGTTTCATGGTATCTAGTAATTAACGAGTGGTGAACAGGCAATCATAAAACTGAAAGAATCAAATTTATATTTATATATAGGTATACACGTTATATACACGTACCTAAGTACGTTATTTATTTATTTTCAAAATATATGAATGGTCTACTTACGAAATAGGTGCTTGGTTGAGATCAAGAGTTTTTTAATGTCATCATGAAAGTCATACCTTTCCTTTGTTTGGTACGATTTTTTAGATATAAACAAGACTCGCATGTTTTCTGAAATTTGTTTCTTTGAGTCTGAAGATAAATTTTTAGACTGGCGCAAGTCGGCGCACGTTGGCGCAAGGTAGATATACTTTTCTGAAATTTCAAAAATGCCATTACATTATAAATAATTAAAATTGTGCTAAACATCCCTGAAAAATTTTGAAAAATATTATTTTATCAGAACTTTTAAAGGCATTATACTTGACAAAAATCAGAAAAAGTATTTATTTTGGCAATGATTCATTTCAGCACAATTATTGATCCCTAATTATAAGTTTATGGTTTTATAGCTAAAAACGAGGTAGTAACGCGCATGTCCTATTTTTATAGAATGTAGGCGTCGAGGAATCTGAATTCAGTCTTTCTATTCATAAACCCTCGAAATGTTCTAGTTTACATGCAGTGAATAAAAGAAAAAGTTGGACGACAGCTTCTATTTTTTTCATTGTTTAATAATCACCCGACTGCCAAGAAGGGTTATGTGTTTCACGCTTATCTGGGTAAGTGGATTTCTTTATACCCTCGAAACATCCCAACGGCTGGATGCATTTTAATGAATGAGGTCTCTATCGATTCGTCTTAACAGTCCGATGGTTTTAGGCAAAGTTTTGGTTTTATAAATTCAAAATGGCGGCCGTAAAATACAAAATGGCGGTAGAGACGATGTTAAGCGTTTCCATATGATTGACTTAGACATACTATTTTAACTTATTAAACGGTGCAGTTTTGTATCATTATTCTAAATGTGTTAAAAAGTGTTTCGTAATCGATGTTTGACGCATGATTTTTTTTTCTTTCTTGTTTAATAATACAATTACTAATTCATATATTATTCTACGGAACCCTCTGTGCGCGAGTAATACTCGCACTTGATCATTTATTATTCTTAATCTCAGTTTCTAGTATTTGTTTCTCCATATAAGCCCACAAATATTCTATAGTAGTTAGATCCGGACTTTTGGGAGTATGGGGTAGCACTTTTTTCATTTTTTATAATAAACATTCTGTACAATCCGAGCGCTATGCTTAGTCTTGGACAAAAGAAGAAAATTCCATTTAAATTTAATTTTGAAGTTGTTTCTGGCTAATTTTCTTTTAGAATGTTCAAATACATCATTTTGTTCATTGTACCTTCAATGAACACTAGATTTACCACAACACTAGCTCCCACCGAACCCTATACCATAACGCATCCGCTACCATGTTTCACAGTCGCATTTATATTTACTGATTTTAGCGCTGTTCCTTCCTTTCGCCGTACAAAACGCCAACCATCAGATCCAAACAAATTAAATTTCGATTCATCTGTAAAAATAACAGACTTCCAGAATTCTTGTTGCTTTCCAACATATTGTGTAGCATATTCAAGACTTTTTTTACATTTCTGAGAGAAAAATATGCCTTTTTTGTGTTGTGTATGCTCTATATAGTCTTTGGGATCTAAAAAATTTCTTATAGTCTGTGGATGCACATTCACTATAGAAGATTCCTTCAACTCTCTGGCTATCTTTACAGCAGAAATTTTAGGATTCTCTTTGACAAATCTCATACTCCATTTTTCTGTTTGAGAGGAAGAAATCTTTTTGGACCCATCACTTCCACTAGGTCTTTGCAAAAATCTGTACTTTTTGTTTGTACTTATTATGTAATGCGTTGTTGAAACGTGGCTTTTTCACAGTTTATGAAATATATCGTATACTTTCCTGCACTTTCCATAGTTCAACAATTTAGTTTTTTATATCAACAAAGTTAGCTTTTCTTCGATTTTTGGAATTTTTAATCAAGTAAAAGGAAATTTCAACGTGTTTCTGTGTCATAGCTTTGACTCGGACTCGTGCCAGAAATCCACACCCTCTAACAAATTTGCATAAAGGTAATCCAAAGTAAAAGTGAAATAAGTGTCCAAGTTTTATTTTGGCAGTGAAAAGCGCACAATTTATTTTTAATTTACTTTCAAATTTAATATAACATTTTATTAAGATTAAATAAAACTATTTCAATCTTTAAAGAAATTATATATTTTTTAATATTGTTAGATTACCATATCACAACTTGTTAAAACAATATTAAGTAGCAAAATCGAATCTTGTTGTTGTCCAATTGTTTTTTTTTTTTTGTTCACTGTATGTAAATTTCAAAAGTTTAATGAGGTACATTTTTCCTGACACCATAAAATTGTGGTTTTGCACTGAGCACCGGTCTGCCCGGCTAAACGACTACTGTTCGTACAACCGTGATTTTAGAAGTTTCCTGTCGGACCAAATCTAGGACGTTTTTTAAGGTTCACACAATATAAAAACAATAATTAAAACAAGAAAGAAAAATCATGGGTTAAGCATAAATTATGAATCACTTTCCAACATTTCCAGAATACTTTAACAAAACTTCGTTATTTAGGGAAATAATATTCCCAAGTAAGCATTTTAGAAAACGCATAAAACATTTAAAACTTACTTTAGAAATTACTATCCATAGTCAAATATGTATTTTGATTTTTTTTGTACAGTCCTGTATTTGATCTATAGGTTGATATATTATTGTATGATGCAAAAAATTTGTTTATCAAGAAAACGTATAATAGGTTGAAATTTCACTTTCAGTAATTTATACCCCTAGAACGAAAAATACTTCCATGCATTTGTACTGCCCTGTATTTTATCCACTATCTTTATATACACGCCACTATTTAGCTAAACTCTAATTCAGACTAATACATGCTTAAAACTACTGAAATCACACTTCCAGAAATTATCATCCATAGGCGGCCATGTATCCAATTTTTTGCGTAGCCCTGTATATCATTTTACCTAGGGTCTACAAACAACTTTTAGTATTCTAAATGTAGTTCGGAGTAAAAAATGCCTAACTCATTTAAAAACATCCTTTAAGCAATTTAAACTCATACTCAGTAACGTCGCGAGGGTTAAAGACAATTCTAAATTTAATCGGATGAAATGCGCGAAAATCTTTGAAAAAAACAATCTAAATTACGATTTCTATGGAATTATTAATGATAGAAAATTGAGATTTGATATGACTGCTATCTTTAAGATGCAAACATACGCACAGAACAGTTAAAAAAATCGATATTTAAAAGGGTGCAGGAGCGAAAAAAATGTAAAATTACGCTTATGTATACTATAGGAACTAGAAACTTGAAATTTGGCATGATTACTTATAAGATGCAAATGCTCACTAAGAAAGATTTCTAATAAAGTTCAAAATTTAAAAGCGTGAATTGAGCGGAAAACGTTCTAAATTACGATTTCTATGGATTCTACATAATACACTTTATTTAATAAATTCCACATCCATTTAAATAACACAGAAATACCAATTTGCGTATTTCAACAATTACGTGTGCAAAGCCGCGGATTTTGCTAGTATTTCATGTTTTAGGATTTTAAGTACTACCAGCTTTAAGTATAATCTGAGATTAAACTTATTACTTGTAGGAATGTAATAAGTTTTGAAAACAGTTACATTTCCAAACACTCAAAAGTGAATTATCCACTCAAGTAGTTAATTTAAGATTATAAATTTATGTAAAAAATGTTTAATTTATCCTTCTATATATAAGAAAAAGTTGAAATGGACCAATGAAAATCTGCGAAGAAATTCCCGGCAGATCGGCATCCAATTTGAAGGCTTAAGCATGGCCTTTCTTCGTTAATATTAAAAAAAAAACTGTTGCATACAAAAATATGAAAATTGGTGGTATTATAGAGAAATGTTTGATAAAAATGCTGATGAAGACAGCTTTCAAATCGAAGAATTATTATAAGAGATATTTAATGCCAAAGTTGGACAAAATCGTTCTATTACAAAAGTTTTATAGGAGCAAAAACTGTACATAGGAATTTAATCAATTTTAGATCATATTATGCGTCAGAATTTTCCGGTGTGCAGACTGCATTTAGTTTTTTAATTTGACTCATTTTTTGAGGTTTTATTTCTATTTTAAATTTAAATTTTCAGCATTTCGAGAGATATTTTTTACATATCTTAGAAAATCGTATGAATTTAAACTGTTGCCAACTGTATAAACAGCGCAAACAATAATGTTTGCTTCAAATTAAAAATTTATTTTACACGTGACTATTATAAAAAGAAAATATAAAAAGCAGGAACTCATTGAAGATTACGTCATAAAAACTATATTTACACGTGAATTTTAAAAGAGAAAGAATATTGTAAAATAATAAATTCATTAACATGCGTTAGAAATCTTAAATAGGAGAATTTACGTCACATTTACGTCACATTACACTTATTACATAAAATGAACAAAAAATAATATTGCAAAACAGTTTAAATTTAAAAATTGCGCGAGACATTTTTTTGATATTTTAAGATGATCATAATATTTAATTTCTAACAAAAGTATTTTTACGTGAATATTAAAAAGAGAAAGAAAAGTTTGGTCAAAATTACGTCAGATTATAATTGTCAGATTCAAATTGTAATTTAATCTTCCGAAATCTTTTTAAAGCCGATCAAATTAGCGTGCTGTTAGAGTCTGCGGTGTCTGAACGGGGGTTGACGAGCGTTGCTCGTAGGGGGCAGAGCCCCCTAGTGTTTTAAAAAATAAAGTGTATTTGCATAAAATCTGAATTAACACTATACAGGACGTAAATAATGGTACCAAATCTAGCGAGTTTTTATTCAAAAATTCACAATTACACCAGAAAAATTTTAATGCTAATTTTCATTTATATTATTCACGAAATATCTATCTATATTATAAACATATCTCTGCGTAACGCATACGTCATTTTGCGAATGGCAACACTTTGACATTTGAAATAAAATTTTGGTTTTGCAATTTTCTCTGCTGCAAATTTTTAAACTTCTAAACATCGCATATTTTAAATTTTTACACCGTTGTATGAGGAAAAAAATGCTCTTTTAAATGCACTTTGTTTCAAAGCTGTATCTCAATTTATTTTTGAGATATTAATTTTTTCGTAGTTTTTAATACCATTTTTCTAATTGTGGCAACAAAAGTACCCCATTTCTATTGAAAATAAACGGAAAATAGTCGAAAATAGGAGATACTGTATCTTTTTGTTGTCATTTTCTCATAAAACATGGAAAAAAAGTTGAAATTAAAATACGGGTTATGTCAAGAATATTGTTTGTTATTCCGTGATAATGACGTCATATGCATACTTATCTATAGACGAAGTTTGCGACTGGATTATAAAAGTGGATTGCTTTAGGGGATGAAAAGGACGTCATTTTATAAAAAAGCGAGTAATTTAATTCTTAAACCTAAATTATGTTTTCTAGAAGTGAGTCATTTTCACAGCCCAACTACTTTGCAATTCTTCATAGGTGAAAATGATTCACTTTTAAAAATAATGTAGTCGAAATCACACACTGATAAAACGCAATATTTTACAAAAATTTAGAGTGTCTTCATAAAAGAGAGGTGACATGCAAATAATAGCGATTTATAATTATATTACGGAAATTGACGATTCTCGCCTGGATGGATTTGCTTCGCCGAGTTAGACAAGCAAACAAATAATTCGAAGTTTAAAATAATATCATGTTCCTGACGTTTTTGTCCAAAATTCTCACGAATAATAAAATGTTAATGCTATTCTTTAGGACATTCTACTATAATTTTATCCAAATAACATAATTTGCTTAATTTAATTTTTCGTAAATTATATAATCTATATATTTAAAACACAGGTGTTTTTTAGTCATCTGCCCTCATCTTTCTGCTGAACCAATTTTACTATTTCTTTTTTAACTGAAAGCTGTTCATTTGTAGATGTGATCGCACTATCTGTTGTTTTTAAAAATATCCCCACTTTTATATTTTAATTTTAAAAGCATTTTATGAAATTTCTTCAAAATGGTGAAAATTAGATAGCTTTCATTAATGCAGACAAGAGAGAAATAATGAGGTATTTTTATCTTTATTCATGTCATTTCTTAATAAAAATTCAAAATTGTTGATAAAAATTGTTGTATAGGGTTTAGTGGCGCAAAATTCCATTAGGAGCATAATATTATATTAGGGGCACAATAACGGAAAATTACTTACTGCTTTTGAAAACACGCATTTTCTTCATAAATTATCTATATTGTTTTTCCTTCTGCATGTGTACTGATATTAAGTTTCAGACAATAGGCGAAATGCTTATTTAAGTGATAATGAAGTCATATTTAAAAGAAAACGATCATTTTCTTAGATAAAACTAAACAGTTTAACACAAATGCGTCTAAAAAACATAAATTACGGAAATTTTTACTCTCCGGAATTGAGATTAGAATCTCAAGTAAAGAGTGCGTCTGTTCACATAAAAAATATTGCTGACAATTATGACTTCAAGTTTCAGTCAAAATGATTTTAAAATGATCGATTAAAATACAATTTTTTTTAAATGATGAATATGGATATGAAAAGTGCGTATGCAAATTTTGAGAAGGTGAAAATTGCTGTATTTCATTCCGGAATCAGGGTTCGTACGGATACCGTTATTTTCAAGGCCCAATATCAAAAATTTTTTATAGAAAAATAATCTAGTTTAAACGAATAAAATTTTACTTTATTTCAGCATAGATTTTCCATAAGAAAATACTGGTACCGAAGAATTTCTTAGTCATGAAATTCAAGCACCCGTACGAACCTTGGGAATACCAAGCATGAGAACCTCAATTGATATCCACATCCTAATAACTGATCTTTATTATATTTTACTAATTATGTATCTATATCATAAAGAATAAACGTATCTGTGCGTAACACTGACGTCATTTTGCGAATGGTAATCACTTCACGATCAAATTTCGGTTTTGAAATTTTCGCTACTGCAATTTTTTAATCTTCTGACCATAGTACATTTTCAATTTTCGTCGTATAGGTAAAAAATTTACTTTAAAATGCAATTTGTTTAAAAACTGTATCTTAATTGACTGATCTATTATGCTTTCTAAAATAATTTTTAAGCATGATTTTTTTTTTAAGTTTATCTTATCATCTGCCGGTTTCAATACATAAAGAAAAGAAAAGCAATTTAACACATTACAACGACCATTTGGAAAATGATTTTTTTCAAAGACTAAAATTTAAGACATAAAAAATCCCTGCTGGCCCGACCTACAGGCGGAGGTAGATTTCGAAGTTAAGTATACTAATTTCACAAACAAAAACCAAATCATGATTAGAGATAAACCCACTTTAACAATTTTATCTGGCCGCTTTTGACGAGTTTTTATTTCATTTTAATATAATAACTGGTTTTATCAGAATCATGTTAGGGCGGTATTCAAAAAAATACTTTTCCATGCTCAACAACTCGAAATTTTCTGGCATAACTCCAAATTCATTTTTAATAGGAAAAACATGAAACTTGTTGACGTGATTTTTGGAGAGATTTATAAGCGACCTGTGTTTTTAATTTTCGTTCAATTAAATAAACTTGATATATAAACAATTATTTTCTCAGTAAGACAATATTTTTCGTTTCTAACACAATCGCTTCGGGAAATTCCGTTCAAAATGCCCAGTTTGACATCATTTTTTGAAATATATTCCGCCTCTGTCAAAAAATCGATCATTACGGTACATTATATAGTTTCTGAATAAGCGAATCTACCAATTGGATACGTTTGAGAGCAAAAATGAATTTAAAAATGAGTCAGAAAATAAGCAGTTTGGATTTGAATACTCCCTTAATACGATGATTTTTACAACACAATCTGCTTCGGGAAATTCGGTTTAAAAGGCCCACTTTGACGGCATGTTTTAAAATATATTCTGCCTCTATCAAAAAATTGACCATTACAGTACATTATATAGTTTCTGAGTAAGAAAAGGTACCAATTGGAAGCCTTTGAGAGTAAAAATGAATTGTAAAATGAGTCAGAAATTAAGCAGTTTGGATTTGAATACACACTTACTAAGATGATTTTTTTCTTCAACCGCTATGTATTTTTAATTTGTTTTTGCTATAAGAATTGGTCCTATCCAAAACTTGTCTATATAGATGTTGTAGACAATATTAAGAAGATATATGATAAATTCATGGGGATTTTATATCTTTTGAACTGACGGAGTTATGGATTTTTTTCTTCTTCAAACGCCCTTTTTGTTTTCGTTTTTAATTTTTTTTTTGCGGTACGAATTGGTCCTATCAAAAACTTGCGAATATAAAAGTTGTAGATAATGTTAATGAGATTCATGATAAAATTAATTGGATTTGATATCTTGAGAATTGACGAAGTTATGAATTTTTTTCTCCCAAAAACCCTATTTTTTGCGCCCCTTGAGCCCATTTTTAACTTTATCAAAAATCTGTGATACATAAATTTTTGGCCCTATTATTAGAAGTAATAAAAACATTAAACTGATTCGATATGAAGAAAATTTAAGAAGTTATAGGGTTTTTCGGTTTTCACAAAACCCCTCCCTATTTCCATCCCCTTTGTCCGATTTTGCCTATTAACGAACTTGACTGAGATTTTATGCTTCTTGATTTTATGTATCAGTTTAGAAGAGATTGGTGCAGCATTGTGGAAGTTATCGTGTCACGAAGAAAGTGATATACATAGATAGATAGATAGATAGATAGATAGATAGATAGATAAAGTTTTTTACTGAGGATGGTTTTGGGCTCTAGGGGTCATGATCGGTGTAGATCTGCAAAAATGTTTCAGAAATTCTAACATAGGAACGACGCCAATAGGTAGTATTTCATACGAAATCTACCTAAAAATCCCACGGAGTGATCATGCATTACGTACGCCATAAATTAAACATTAATAGTCTTATTACACGTAAAAAGTGCAAGATTTCCTGAAATTTACGTATTATCCACCTGAAACTTACGTATTATCCAATCATTTCATTGGCTGTTCGAGAAAAGCTTTTTCATCATATCTGACAACCCATTTTAAATGAAATTTCATTCATAAACTTCTAAACATCCCACAATATTACTTTTTACACCGTCGTATAGAGAAAAAAAATGTACTTTTAAATGCAATTTGTTTGAAAGCTGTATCTCAATTTGTTTTTGAGTTATTAATTTTTTTTGTAGTTTTTATTACTTTTTTGTCATAGTGGCAACAAAAGTATCCATCTCTGTTGAAAGTAAGGGGAAATACAGATTACGGTATAGACCAATCAGAAAAGGAATAAAAGGCGGATTAAACCAATAAAAAGATTCAGATATGCTTTTGATTTCCTACCCTGACGAGGACAATAACCATTTTTCCAAATGGTTAATAATAATAAACATTTTGCACATGAAGCAACAAACATTGTTTCTGACACGCATTTGTTTCTGACTATTTTTGCATGACGAAATTAATGTACTTCCTTTATAAGCAAATAAAATAATAATATTAAAAAACACCAATCTAACATATTTGTGAAAGACAAATTAACGAAATTAATACTTCTTTTATAAACAAATAAAATAATAATGTTGAAAAAACACAAATCTAACATATTTGTAATCGTAAAATTTAAATTTTTAGATCAGAATAGGATTTTTTTTTTTCAAATGGAATTTGTTTGCAGATTTCATCTCAGTTTACTGACTGTCTATGGTTTTAAAAACAATTTTAAAGCTTGAAATATTTTTTAATTTATCTATAGCACGCGAAGCTCGATTACGAAAGATTAATCCGTTTGCCCTTAAAACAAAATAACGAGTTCATCATTTTCTTACGGCTAATATCCATTAAAAAAAACATTCCTATGAATAAATAAATAAAATAATGTAAATAAAACACAAATTTAACAGACATGTAAGGTCTGCAATTATCAGAATATAAAAGGCTGCCGTAAGTAGCAAAATCTTGGTCACTTAGCATGCGGCTAATAAGAAAATATCGCTTTTGATAAATTTCAAAAATTTATTTGATTGTATAATTCGTATTTTTCATATGAAAAATGCTTTTTTAATGTAAGTGGGCAGTCTAAAAAATGTATTGCATATTAAAAAATTATTAGTTTTCAATTTAGAAAAAAAAATGTTTTCACCTATATTCTGTAACCCGGGAAGACCGGGTACGATCCCCTAGTTATTATGACGGACTAACCACACTAAATACCTGGGGGTTACCCATAATAGAAGACTTGGAATAAACACTTAATCAGTGTTGCCAGATTGGGATTTTGTCCCCATTTTGGGGAATTTTTTGGGGGCAAGTAGTTCATGGGGACTTTTTTGGAGGCTATCAACATATTTGGGAAAAAACTTAGGAAATTTGTTTCACTATTTCACTTAAAGTTTACTTTTAAACACCTAACAACACTGAATCTGTCTCGAACTCGATTTTGATATTAAAATAAGATACAGAAATCGATCGGTCGGTTGTATTTATGTCGGCCAATTATCCGCACGTGGGATATAGGCCCTAAGGGTACGGAGTGCCTTCCGTGGAGGTCTTTCTAAGGGAACCTAACCCGTATTAACGCTTGGAGAACCAAGGTTCGAAGAAAACCACGAAGACTCCGAACGATTAGGCCGACGGGCGCGATTGGGATCGAAACCAGCACCTCCCGTCTACCAGCTTCGAGAGCAGAACCTCTCAGCCACTGGTGGGGCAATACAGAAATCGGAGATATAAATCATTATTCTCATAGTCGTGCTCGGTGCTTAAAACACGACAGTTTACACGTATCACAGGTGCATGATGACCTGCCTTGGACTATCCCCACCTGAATTTTCAGACCACTATATAAGTGCGGCAGATTTTCCTAGTCATCGCGCCAGACATACCATTCAAAAGGGACGACAAAAAAATTGAAAACAACGTTTTATAGTTTAAGTCAGATAGAAGCAGGTGATGCCAACACCATCTCAGATTCATTCAAATCTCAACTGATTAGAGACGGTTTAAACGTTCAAAAACTTATTGGCATAAACATAGATGGAGATAATGTTATGATAGACCAGCATCTTCCATTGGAAACAATTTAGAAAACAAGCATAAAAGAACGCGTTGTAAAATGTATCTCTTATTCCCTTCGCTTAGTTGCGAATATGCATGCCAAATTCTGCTTATTTTAAATGTCTATTTTTTTAATATATAAATGGGGAATTTTTTCTAAAATAGGCTTAATTTGGGGGAAAATTTGAGTTTAAACTTATTAAATATTTTTTATAGTGTTAAATTGAAAATTGAAAATTTTCTTTTTTGAGTCGAAACTGAGTTGGGGACTTTTTCGGAAAAAACCCTCATTGGAGAGAATTTGAGAAATTTTGGGGAAATTGACTTTCCACTATGTGGCAACACTGTTATCAATATTCGAGCGAAAGTCGCCGTAATCTCTAAATCACTTTCATCTCTTCTTCAGAGAAACACACTTTCTATTAAAAATAAACTTATCTTATGTAATACTTGCATTAGATCTGTACATACTTATGCCTCTGTCCTATCTAGGGATTAACATAATTTCCACTGGCGCAGCGAAGGGGGGGGGGGGGGGTTCAGGGTTAAAACCCCTACCAGAGCTAAAATAATTAGTATAATTGCCGCTTATATTAATCACTAGTGAAGCAAAATAGCTGCTTTTATGAATCAAAACCGAAGTTAATATTAACTTTTTTGGCATATTCGGAATCCGCAGTTTTGTTGAATAAAATTCTACTTACTGATTAAATTAAATAGCAAATATTGTATTTAAAACTGTGAAAGTGCACGTTACATGCATCGTTAAGTGAAAACTGCTCATTTGTTTTGAAAATGGGCTGCGGTTACCATTTTCAAGACGTTTTAGACTAGACTGGTCATTTTCTTTGCATACACACTTTCAGTTTGAGTATTATAAAGTACACAGTTTTTTTTATTGCATTTCTGTCTTTGTTTCATACTCAAAACGACAATGGAGCATTAAATTCTAAAGAAAATTAAAACACACATATCTGGGAGCACGGCAGTGCGTCCGCCACGTTCGCACAAGCCGTAAGCTACCTTTTCCTGAACCATTTCGGCATACTTTTCACCCCCTCATAACGTCGTTTTAGGGAGAGATATAGAAATTTTTCTTTTATACACATGTTCGTATGGTCAAACTGAACTAAGGTTCCACGATTTCATGTTTCTATATTTAGTAGTTTTCGAAATATTAAATTCCGAAAAAGCGCTTTTTTGTCACTGACTCACTTCGCATCATCAAATAACTAAGGTACTTCTAAAAGTCGTAGAATCATGAAATTTCACAAGTAAGTCGGGTTTGTAGCACAATTAACCAGAAAAATCTGAAAACACAGAATTTCCGCCTCTAAACCCTTCATACAGGGGTTGTTCATTTGGCCGTAAACAGTTCCTACGCATTCAATTGTGCCAATGTTGGTCGCCAAAACTCGATTACAGAGCTTTGAAGGCGGCACGTGATTTCAAGCATAATAACATTTTATATATATGCTTTTCCAAAGATGTTTGTTAAATAGAAAAAATGAATATACCTAAACATTTTAATCAGTATAGGTTATGATATATTTACGATATTAAAACAATAAAACATTTAACAAAATATAACCGCAATTCGGTACGTTTCCGATATAGTAGCCTTGGCGAAATACAGAAAATAGCCTTGACGGGAAAAGAAATTTGATAATAACGTATTTTCTGGCAACCTATTTACTGTGTTATATACACAAGCAATTTTTCCATATGTATACAATTTATTTAATGTAAGGAACCCGTTTATTTATATTTATATACCAACATAAATAATCTGTATATAAAAAATAATATTTTATACATGTATAAATAAAATGTTTATATGTATATAAATAGATATAAATAACATAAAAGATCATCAGGTTTGTTTTCGTAGTTGTTTATATCATTTGGCAACATATCTCAGTTTCTGAAGTCCGAATTGCGTCAAGATTTTTAAAAAATGCCAAGGTCCCTATAGTGGAAAAATATCCTAATTCCATATGAAAGTTTAAAAATCTCCTTTTAATTAAATGAAATGTGTAACTAATAAACTATCTTTAACGATGTGCGACAGATGCGGCGTCCGAATTCCGCTGCTAATGTTATTATATTGTATTATTAGCCTACTTACTGTTAATTTATTGTTAATTTTAAATCTCTAA
Organism: Maratus speciosus; assembly: GCA_963932465.1. Taxonomy (NCBI): domain Eukaryota; kingdom Metazoa; phylum Arthropoda; class Arachnida; order Araneae; family Salticidae; genus Maratus; species Maratus speciosus. Next base: position 184,255,944 of record OZ010790.1, on the reverse strand, counting down.
AAGAAAGATTATAGTTATAGATAAGATATGTTGGTCGCCAAAACCCGATTACAGAAAACTAGACTGAGTTATAAAGGTGTTAATGATTTCAAGCTGAATGAATTTTTATATGCTTTTACAAAAATCTTAAGGCAAATCTTTCAGTTTATCTGTCCATCTTTCTATCTTTTACTTCCTTAAGGGGTCTTGTACCTTTTAAACGCGTCGAAAATTAACGAAAAACTTCGAAGTTTGAATAAGCCTATCTTCAAAACTGTATGTATATATCAAAACTGTATGTATAAACATGAAATTTTGGATATTCATTAAACAGATCGTGCTTTGTAATATACTACCAACAGAAATTTATTAACCCTTTGCAGAATTTGTGTATGGTTGAAATCAAAATATCTCTTTTTTTTTACTCCATAAGTCATTGCGCGCATGATATCTTGAGAAAGTATGTATGGATTGTCATGAAATTTCGTAAACATACTAAACAAATATGTGTGTTTAAAATGATCTACTTTTAAGTATTTACAATGGTAATATTTTTAGTTATGACTATTTTTATTTTTTTTTTACGAAAATATTTTTTTATATAGTTAGTGAAATAATTTTAGCCTAAGAGTAGATCATTTTAAACACACATATATGTTTAGTATCTTTACGGAATTTCATGCCAATCCATACATACTTTCTCAAGATATCATGCGCGCAATGACTTATGGGCTAAAAAAGAGCTATTTTGATTTCAACAATACACAAATTCTGTAAAGGGCTAATAAATTTCTAGTGGTAGCATATTACAAAGCACAATCTGTTTAATCAATATCCAAAATTTCACGTTTATACATAAAAAGGCTTTGAAGATAGACTAACTTAAACTTTGAAGTTTTTCGTTAATTTTCGACGCGTTTAAAAGGTACAAGACCCCAAACAAATTTTATTAAAGACCGGGAGGCGTCTGCACAGATCATCACCTCATCGAGCTGACGGCTGAAATTTTAGGATTAGTTAAATATCGATTAGCGTACTGGAATGTAACTGGTCTGTCAAGTCATATCTTTGTGGAAACCACCTACAGACCCGATTTTACGGGTTAATTGGGGGATTTTCCATTGTGTTTTCCTGCACTCATTCCTCCATGTTTCCAAACTTTTGGATGCAGGAAAATAAACCTATCAGTTAACCACTAAAATTAGGTCTTCAGGTGGTTTCTACCAAGAAATGACTTAACAGACCAGTTGCATTTAAATATGCTAATCTAGTTTTAACTAATCCTAAAATTTCAGCTGTAAACTCGATGAGGTGATGGTGTGTACAGACGTCTATTATAAATGTCGGTATTCTAATCTCAGTAGCACTCTGGTCAATCTGGCAATTATCCCTACTATTTATGAAACACTATTCCTTTAAGTGCGTTTTAGTGATGTTAATGAACTTATGCATATGCATCATATATATTATACATATGCATATAATACGTAATACATTTGCATCATACATACTATAGATATGTGTATAATACATAATACATATGCATCATTATGACGTCAGAATAAACAAAACATTTTTTTGTCGCCAAATTTCAGAATTGACATGATATATTACCAAATTTGGCGAAACTTTGCTAAATGTCGCCAAGCTTGGCGAATATTTGACGCTAGTGGCTATTTTTCAATGAGTTAATTATTAATGCGAGCCATCTATTTTTATTTTTCCGCATATCATCTGAATAGTTAAATGATATAACGTACTAATATTTCCAAAGTGCTAATAGTTTCGTCACTGCCCAAAACCTCTGCTATTGTTATTATATTGTACTGTTATTATACTTACTGCGACTATGTTGTTAACCTTTACACCGCTAAAACTTCTGTATTATATAAAGAGAATTTACGGAAACTATTAAAGCATTGAAACTGCCAGTTCTCCTTAAGATTACTATAATTCTATAATATGTAACCTGTTAATCAATATGTATGTTAGAATGAATCTTCTATAATCCAGTTCCTCGCATTTTAGTTTTCAGGTTTCGAGTAAAATTAGCTAAAATCTTAAAACCATGGCACATTAACTAATTCTTCAACACGATCAGATGAGAAGAATGATAGATTTTTAAATGGATCATGGCAGTGATCCGGTAGACCTTCTATTCTTCCGTAATCGAGTCTATTGAAAAGGTTAACGTGAAACAAAAAGATATTAGCATCAATATGGTTTAATGCAAATACAGATATTGTCAAAGGATTTCATAAGAACCATTTCACTTGTACCCAGTCGTATCTGTTAAAATACAACAATTGGCAGTGAGCCCAATTAGAAAAGATTTCTTAATAGGATTAAAAATTTCCGCATTAGAGAACGAATCTTAACTGCTAAGGAAGCATGCATAAGTGAGTTAAGAGATATTTGTCACGAAAGATGAAATACATAACAACACAAAATATATGATGTGCTTCCATGATCGTAAAGAGTTCTTGATTTCTCTATCAAAAGCTTCCGAACTGGCGAAAGAATGGGCAAGTAAATTAAATTATGAATCACAGTAACATGATGCAACGTTTAACATGGAAGTAATACGGTAAATACTGCTTACTAGAGGCGGCTAGTACTTTAATATAAAAAGATATAAAAAGAAATAAAGTATAAATTTGTAAAGCTCAATAAAACAAACTTAGGTATTTTTATGTTAGCCGGTCGCAAGTGGCAAATCGCCAAATACTGTTCCCAACTCCATTGTTCATATTGCATTCATTTCATTTAAAGATATATACTTTTCAGTCATCTCATTTAAATTAGATGCATTTCCCTCATTTTATTTAATAGAATATTTAACATAGAAATAAATAAATAAATAAATAAGAAATAATAACATAAACCAAAATATTTTATTTGAAAATCAAAGCATTGTTTCTAATTAACACATGTGAAAAATGAAAACTGATATAGGCGAAAAAACAAAAGGCTAATGAGGAGACTTGCTCCCGGCTAACATAAAAGTACCGAAATTTAAGTTTTTTCATATTAATATAGTTTAGAATAACAAACTTGAAAAAACATACAAAAAGTAGTGATATCCCAACAAAAAGTTTTCGGTAAAAAAAAAAGCGCTAAGTTCTCCTTAATGTTTCGGCCAGAAAAAGTAGTGATATCTGATGTTCGCACAAGTTAAAAGCCAAACATCCCAAATCTTTCATTGAAAATGGCTTCCTGCGACTTGGCCGTTAATGCCTTCGCGAGAGTTTTTCAAATTTTAAAATATGTACAAATGAGCTACATGCCAACTACATTTTTTGATTATTTTAGGCATTTTGTGACACAGAATACAGAAATAAAATACACATTTGAAAAAAGCATTTAAACAACTTCAGTCTATTAAAATGCTTAGAAGTTAAAAATAACAAAATACTTGTATTCAGGAGATAATATCCCTAATTGCTAAAACATAATTAATATCAACTTTTAACAGTTTATAAATCGAATACCTCTTAATGTTTGCAAACAAACTATAATAAATGTTCAAACGAAAAAAAATCTCTTTCGTCAATACACAAGATTTCAATATTATACAATAAAATATAATGTAACATATTGTGAGATATGAAGTAAGTAAATTTTGTTTTATTTCTTGGGTTTTACGTTAATGACTTTACCTTTAGACCGTACAAAATGGCAATTAAACCGCAAGTGGACTAAATGATCTGTAATCAAAACTAATGTTTGTTGAAACTGAATGGTTGTTATCAGAAATCTTTTACTTATAATGTCTTTATGTGAATTTGCCTCTTTGCATTCTAATATTACTTTTAATATTTAAATAATTCATAAATGCGTAATTTCCAATCATTCATTTGGAAATGCTGTAGAAGGCATTAACGGCCAAGTCGCAGGAAGCCATTTTCAATGAAAGATTTGGGATGTTTGGCTTTTAACTTGTGCGAACATCAGATATCACTACTTTTTCTGGCCGAAACATTAAGGAGAACTTAGCGCTTTTTTTTTTACCGAAAACTTTTTGTTGGGATTCTAGATTTTTCTCACTCAGTTTCAAATGCCGCGCTCTGCGTTTTTGCTCTCAGACACCTCTAAGACCATGTTTGTGCGTAAAAACCTGTGAAAAAGTAAGAATAAAAAAAAAAGTACTATAAAGGTATTAACATAAAAAAAGTGTTTCTGATTGCGATGAACCAGATTATTGCTATCAGTGTTTCTTTTCAACTATTTGTTCCATGGTGGGGGTACATAAATTTAAAGTTTGTAGTTTATAAATCGATAATATAGCTTGAAAAATTCCCCAGGAGGTCTTTATCTCGGGAAGGCACTGCCACCGTTCCCCGTAGTAAAGAAGCATTGATTGAAATTGCGTCGACTGATTAGATACATGCCTGTGAGCAGGATTTTCAAAAGGCAGACATTAAATGTGAAACATTTTCTTAGAATTAATACAAATTATTATCTCTATGTTACACACAAACTTATGGTAATTATGCATAAACTTAATAGACAATAAATTAGGTTTACTCTTATTAATCTTAAATGATGTTACCTGCATATCATCAAAATTATGACCTATTATTTTTTTTCACAAAGACAAAACTACAGTCGCTGTTTAAGTTAGATGAGACGTAAAAATTACAAAATATCATTGGGAGGGGGAGGGGTAGCATTTCTTATAGGTATTTAGCTGCAATGTCTTTCATTTAACTAAAAGTAAATACAAGTAGAACCTTCCCCACCTATTTTGTAGAAGTGAAACAGAAAACACACCTCCCCCTTCTTCGAATTTTTTCTCCTGTTTTTTGCGACCGGAGATAGGTATACCACATATCTTTCATTCTGCCATAGGTATATCTAACAGAAAATTAAATATATCTAAATATTCCATAAAATCATATAAAAGAAATAACATTTATAAAGCATACATACATTTTTTCTTTTAAAAAAAATTGGCATATACAAGGTGCTTAAAAAACGGTAGGGTAATGTTTAAGTGATGGTAGAGATTAGCAACATTTGTGTAGGAAATCAGGTCGCAATCCATTTATCCAGCGAAAAATGTATGGTACTAGCAAAACCCGCGACTTTGCTGTCATGATAATTCAAATATGCCAAATTGTATTTGTGCGCCTGATTTTTATTAGACTAAATTATACTGCTATGACTAATTCAAAAGTTACTAATTAAGCCACAGTTTGACTAAACTCCATTATTACGCTGCATTAGGCGAAAATGAGGCAATTTAATGAGAAGAACTAAAACTAATTCTTAATAAATGATAATTTAGAATGTATTTTGAAGCTTTTATGCTCATTTCAGTTTTCATCTGTTTTGGATTTTTTAGAACGCATTCTTAACAAGACTTTACATCTTAAAAATAACCATCATGATATATTCCAAGCTTCCAGTCTAACAGCCTAACACTCCTCTGATGTTAATGGTACCAAGAAAAAGTATTACCTTATGGTGGAACAGGAACTACCACCATTAATTTGCCAATGTTACTTTTAAAATAGGTTTGGTATTTCCTCAGATTCCATAGAAATAGTAATTTAGAAAGTTTTTAGAATGCTTCCGCTCATTTTACCGTTTTAAATTTTGAATATTTTATAAACTGTTCTTAGAGAGCATTTACGTGTTATAAGTATCTACCATGTCAAATTTCAAGTTTCTATTTTTAACAATTCCACAGGAATCGAAATTAAGAAAAATGTTTAGAAAACTTTTCGCTTCTTTCACCCTTTTAAATTTCAATTTTTTTTAAAACTGATCTTAGAGAGTGTTTACATCTTAAAATTAATCACTATGCCAAATTTATAGTTTCTAGTTCCTTCAGTATCACAAAACTCTCAATTTTAGAACAGTTTGCTCCTGAAACCCCCTGGTGGTAGTGGTACTGACATAATATATAGTCTATATTCGAGCTGGGACTGTTACCATTAATTTGTAACCATTACTTTTGAAATCGATTTGGTATTTCTTGAGATTCCATAGGAATTGTAATAATTTCTAGAACAATTTTTGATCATTTCAACCTTTTAAATTTGGATTTTTTTAAAAACTGGTTCTAAAGATCAATTATATCTTATACGTCTTACCACGCAAAATTTCAAGTTTCTATCTTTAACAATTCCACAGAAATCGTAATTTAGAAAGTTTTTAGAACTCTTTTCGCGCATTTTTACCCTTTTTAAATTTAGATTTTTTTTACAAACAGTTTTTAGACACCATTTATATCTTATAAGTGCTAATTTTTAAGTTTCTAACCTTTTCAGTATCCCGAAAATCGCAATTGTAGAACGTTTTTTACTCCTGCAACCCCCTGGTGGTAGTGGCACCAACATAAAATATAGCCTATGTTGGAGCAGGACGTCTCACAATGAATTTATTACCAATACTTTTCAAATCAGTTAGGAATTTCTTCAGAGAATCCTCCCTTTCCTCCCCCCTTTTAAATTTCGATTATTTTTCTCCAGAAACTGTTCTTAGAGAGCATTTACGTCTTATAAGTAACTACCATGCCAAATTTATAGTTTCTAGCTGCTTCAGTAACACAAAAATTGCAATTTTAGAACGTTTTTTGCACTTGCAACGCTTTTTCGGTAGTAACACCGACATAAAATATAGCCTATATATTTTTTGGGACTGTCACCATAAATTTGCAAGCAATTTTTTTTTAAATCGGCTTGATGTTTCCTGATATTACATAGAAATCGTAATTTAGAACGTTTTTCGCGCATTTGCACTCCTTTAAATTTAGAATATTTTTGAAACTGCTCTTAGAGAACATTTATATCTTAAAATAACTATCATGCCAAATTTAAGGTTTCTAGGCCCTTCAGTAGCACAAAAAACTCATTTTTCGATCGTTTTCTGCTCCTGCACTCCCTAGGTGTGGCATCGAAATAAAATATAACCTACGTTGAAACAGGGACATTTGCCACCATTACTTTTGAAATCGGTTTGGTAGTCCAGAGGTTACCCCCCAACAAATGCACAAACTAAGAAACAAACGTCATCCAGTACAAATTAAAAAATATTATTTCAACTTGATAGGATGAGTAATAAGTATTTTATTAACGATTGAAAATTTGAACAAGATATATAAATAAATATAGGGAGAGCGTGAACTAATAGTAGGAATTGAATTAAAACAAAAAATTGTAGAAATAGAAAACCTAAAGGTGCTCCCATTTCTATACAAATATGGTATGAGTCATAAAAAAGAGGCTATTGTGAAAACAGAGATAGCCCTTAGAACATGTTCTCGAGTTATGAAAACTTACAATAGATTAAATGCTTTGAGCCAAAAGCTAAATAATTTTGCATGTTAATGATAAACGTCATCTGGCAAAATTTGCAGTTTACTATCCAAAATACAGCCTGAAAATTGTTGATAAGGTTATGAATTCAAAGGTAATTTCTTTCCTTCGACTATTTGTAGAATTTTGAATAACACTTGCCATTTTAAATTTGTCAATAAAAATATATCAAAATGTAAAAATTATTGAGACTCATAAAAATAACCTTATTTTAACTTTATTACCCCATTAAAAAAAATAAATAGAGAATTATTAGGAAAAACCTGATTTCAAACATGATTAAAACATCATTATGGTATGAAAACTGATTGCTGTCGGTTGTCGATTTATGGTACATAATGTACCATGATGTTTTGGTCTTAAAAATAAAAAAATATGCCAGCCATATTAGGGGAGACCGGGGTACATTTTCCATAGGGCAAGTTTTCCAACTCGCTTTAGTTTTTAAATGAGCCGCTAGGTGACGCTAGCGAGTGAACTGGCTGAAGTGGTAACATCTTACACAACATCTACAAAAGTTATAGCTTAATAGCTGCTGTCACTTCATCTGGAGAGCTGTTTTTTCATTTTTTCAACGGTGAGTAAAATTTTAGGTCTTTATTAAAACGTAAAAAAAAAACGTACTAGCGTTAAACTTACTGTTTTGACATTGCATACACTAAAAAAGGGTTTCTTTCTTTAGGTAACTATGCGTTTGTTTTGCAAATAACTTACACCGGTATTCGTCCAGGTAGTGTAAAAGTTCAAATATGGCGACGGGGCAGGTTTTCCAACAACATACGGGGCATGTTTTCCAACATGTTTCTCGTTTGAAAACCTCACCCCTCCTAAATCAGCTAGTTTTATTGTATCAAAATTGTATTTATTGTGTTGTAAAATCGGCCAAATAACCATATATACTACGAACCCGTTTGATCATTTAGTCATTTAAGTAAAACTATCAATATTAAAAACAAGGTAAATTCAAAAATATAATAAAATGTCAATTTTTTCTAAAATGGGTTCATTTAATGAATCCATTTTATGTTAATTATGCCTTTATAGTCATAAGCTAGGACACTGAGATCGCAGTGAGTATGAACTCCTCAAAAAGCAAATTAACCGTGCTTAGAGCCACTCCACTGGCGTTAATCCACAGTTAATATTATGGCGGGTTTGAAACGTTAGAGAAATTTCATACTGAATCCTGAAATATTTACAAACTCTGCTTTTACGCCATCCTACTTTTCTGACAGGCCAGCTGCTGCCGCACCAAATCTTGAAAGCACCAACAATCCTGAAAAGATTTGAAACTTTCCTCAATAATCACCCCCCCCCCTCTCGCAGAAACAAAACAACACCGAAAGCATCTAATCATTCTACACCAACGCAGGATAGCATTTCCAAAGAAGCTGTTCCTTAAGTTCTACTCAAAATTTCTCTATTGCTTATGAAAAAAGTTTTCCTTCTACATCCAAACAAGCTTTGCCTACACCAGAAGAAGTTAGGACTTTTGAGAAGGCTGCGCTAAGCAGGCAAACACGGCGTGGAAAAAAATAGGAAGTATTGTACATACTGATTCTCCTGTTAAAAATCAACTGAAAATGGAAAAAAAAGATTCATCTAAAAAAAACGAAACTGCAAAAGGAATCAGATAAAAGGGGCGAGAAAAAAAATCCAATTCCAGCCAGAGAGCTGTTTGGACCTTCGTCTTTAAATGTCAAATGGATTAAAACTGTTTTTTATGTTACTGTTATGTTACTGAGCATTTAGTTCACAATAAAAAATACTTATTAATTAACAAGCAAGATTTATTACCGATGTTTTACCATTTAAAGTATAGTTGGAAAACTTGCCCCTGACCATTTTTCGAAGGTTGGAAAACTTGCCTCGCATACGGGGCACATTTTCCAACGTAACATGATTAGACTTAACTATTTTTTGTGAAGAAGTTTTTTGAAAAAATAATTGTACCAGTTTGTACAGGAAGGTCTAGGGAATACAATGATATCCTGTATATATCAAAATAGTTAAAACTAAAAAATACAAAAATAAAAATCTAAAAAGTTGGAAAACTTGCCCCGGTCTCCCCTACAAGAGTGTATTTTCCAATTTTGGTGAAAAAATTTGAAAGAGTATCGTTATATATATTAGAAGAGTATCGTACATTTGACTTTTTTGAACAAAATAACGTAAGCTTTCTTACAATAAAGGTTTTCAAGTGATTTTTATGATATGCTTGTCAATACTTTTTGTCCCAAATCTATATGATTTAAGTTGAAAACTGAAAATATAGCTTAATTAAAATAAATAATTTCATTTATCACTTAAAAAAATCACTATCTTGACGAAAAGCAAGTTTTTTAACAAAAGAAATTAAAGAAAAGTTTTGGTATGCTTGGTTACTATGCTTATTCATTATTTAACAAGTTGACTGCCATGACATACAAATATGTGTGCCACTAATATTTCCCTGGGCGATATATACCACACGAATACGTATGCCATCAATATTTTCATTGGAGACAATTTATTGCTATGAAACGACACCATTGATAATTTACTATCACGTATTTAAAACAAGTTGGAAATCGCACGTCAAACGTGGCAAATGAGGTGATTTCGTACTATAACTAGTTTTATAAATATTTTTTGCACCGAATATTGTACTGAATGTATATTTTAGTGTACTTCATAAGTGCATATCTATTTCATTCTGTTCGAAAGGCTGTAACATCATTAAAATGCACTTGTAATAAATTTTTCCCATTGGCGTAATGTAACTGAAAACTTTTGACTGTCCCTGTAATTAAACTATACATCCGATTTTCATAATATCTGAAATGACTATTTCATAAAATTTTGAAACAATTATATATTTAAAATTTCAGACCATTCGGTTGGGTAGTTTTTGTTCTGTTATATGCGGATGAACGGACAGACAAACAAACAGACAGTCGGGCCGAACGACGACTGTAAGTGCTACGTATTTATATAATTACGAACGCACCTAAAAAGAAGAATCGTTCCTCCAGGAACATGCTTAGTGATTTCAGTCTGGAGTTCAACGTGTAAAAATAACTGATTTTTGAATTGAAAATGTATAAAATTCACACTTTGAATAAAATTAACAAACATTGGCGCGATTGGGAACTGTGAACACTCTATAAACAGCGAAAAGCGCACTGCATGCCAAAAAAGCCATTTAGTCACAATATCGTGTTGAACCTTATATTTTATCACTATGCAATACAGGCCGCTTGGCGCATTTATAAAAGTATCGTTAAAAAATTATAAATTCTCCCCAGAAAGTTTGAATAGTTAGTTTTGGTTATTAAAACCAATGAACTAATACAGTCAATTATGAAATGCCTACAAGAGTCGTTATGCTCTTGTTTACTTTCAATCGAAAGTGATCAATCGATTAATTCTTGACGTATTGATGATAAGAGTTTTTAAAATGATTAATAGTCTTCGACTTCATTCACGGTTTTGCCGAGGCGCCTGTGGACATCTCCACACATCCCCGGATAGTGAAAGCTGGTGAGAAACAGGAGAGTAATCTAAAACCTGGATGGTTGCAATAGCAGGGGGAGGGGGATAAAAAATGAAATAAAAATTTAAAACTTTAACAAGTGGGAAAAATTAGCTACTTGAAGTGGGAAGGGTATGAAAAAATTAAAATTATATCTATACCTTGGAACAAAAAGGGCCAATGTCCAAAATTGAGAAATTTGAATTAAATGTACGAATGAATTCAGGATGCGATATAAAGTAATTGTTAAAAGAGCCAAATTCCTCCCAATATTAGATAATTGAAAACAAAATGTTTTGTCGAGGCCAGTGTTACTTACTGCTAAGGTAAAAATGGCCAATTTAAAATGTAAAAAAAAACCAAATCAATATAACATTAGATTGTAGTGAGAAAAACATTACTGAATTGAAGGTACAACTTTAAAAAATAATAGTACAGAAATCGTAGCAAGATTCTTAAAATTCCAAAACTTAAATTAGGTTTCCTGCCATTTGAGAAAAATGGACATTGGCCCTTTTTGTTCCAAGGTACAGATATGTTAGAAAAATTTAAAAAAAGTTTACCAGTTTAAATGAAAAAATGCCGTTGCTTAGCACCCCCAACAGTGGAGGCCAAAGCGTTATAAGTAAGCGTACAAAGTTAATGCTGGAATCTGCGGTAAATTGACAGAGCTGCGCTATCTTGTGGATGGAGTGCATAACGCAAATACGCGGGTTTTTAGTATGACGTCACATATGACATAATATCTACCATCTGCGCATCTCGTGCGTATATTTTCTGAATATTTACTCACTCATGGAAGATGAACCTTGTTTACCAGATTTATTGCAAAATATTTTTGTTACAGTTTGTTTTAATGAAAATGTGTGTATTTAAAAAATAGTCGCAATGTCATTTTAATTTCGGGAGAAAAATCACTAATGCTACGTAAACATTATTGCCTTTTGCCCCATAGCAACCATTTTTTAAATACACATATTTTCATCAAAACAAGCTGTAACAAAAATATTCTGCAATAAATATGGTAAACAGGATTCATCTTCCATGAGTGAGTAAATATTTGAAATTCATGGTTAAAATTTTAACGGGTATTCTCTGAAATGGCTTTGTCTGCTTTTCCGCCCATAACTCTTAAATTGTAAATATTTTCAAATAGACCTGAATTTTATCAAACTATTCAGGCTAAAAGAAAACCATTTTTGTTAATAAAAGTTACAGGCGTAATTTTTTTTCCAGCTTTTTTTTTCCACATTGGAAGAAACTTGCCCACCTTGGGTTTATGTTATTATTTATTAGAAAAAAAATGTATTTTAAATCTAAGGAATGAAATGCATGTGTTTAAATTGGTGTAATATACGAGTATGTATGTGTTTTAAATAAAGTTATTTTTTCAAATGACGAGTATATTTTTAAAATGATAATTTTATATTTTAAATGAAATAATGCAACATAATCGCTGGTGATGGGGAAAATATTTGACGGTTTATAAACTGCGGCCAGCTAACATAATAGTACCTTTTTTACACTCTTTATTTAATCTAACCCTGTTCATATATATAAAAAGATAAAAAAAAATTAATCGATTTTTCACTCCCATACATGCTAGAAACATAAAAATTATGTACATAGATGTGTTTCTGGTAGCAATACAATATTTTAGTATTTTTATAACTTGATTATAATTTACCAAATTAATTTTAGGGCATTTTTACGTTATCTAAACGCAGCTGACATAACTCCTGCTGACATGACTCCTTAAACATTTTTTATGGTTGTTACAACTGTAAGTATACAAGATACAACAATTGAATTATGTAACAAACCACGCTCTCTAAAATATACCAGCTAGTTGTGAAATTGCAAAAGAGAAATACTTTAACCCTTTAAGAATCTTAAACGTAATTTTTAGTCACATAATTTTTAATTCAAACACTGCTTTAACCCCTTCGGGACGGGAGACTTCTACGAAATTTTTAATCTTTTGTCACCGTTTTTTAAAAATAGAAATTTGTATCTTCTTGAATCGAGAAAATGCGCTGATTAAATAAGGCAAATTTTGCAGTAAAATTTTGCTGGTGAGGAAAAACAAGGATTCTGAGCTCTTCATGCGGCACGTATACGTGTCGCTCGTCCCCAAGGGGTTAAGCATTTTTTTTTTTTATAATAATGTTAATTTTTCCACTGGAAAAGATAAATAAATATATAAGGTAATCAAATACTAATTCGTATAACAATTAGTTTCATAGTTATTATTTTGCGAATCGTTAAACATATATAAAAAAATTTGCCAGATGCTTAAAGAGTTATAAACACTAAAAAGTAGAAAATAAATTATAATATCCCCATTAAAAGTCTATTGATACAAAGCACCGTTTTAGGTAGATTTCGTATGAAATACTACCTATTGGGATCGTTCCTATGTTGGAATTTCTGAAAAATTTTTGCAGATCTACACCGATCATGACTCCTAGAACCCAAAACCACCCTCAGTAAAAAACTTTATCTATCTATCTATCTATCTATCTATCTATCTATGTATCTATCTATCTATCTATGTATCTATCTATCTATATATATCACTTTCTTCTGGACACGATAACTTTTGTAATTCTGCACCAAACTCTTCCAAACTGATACATAAAATCAAAGGGCATAAAATCTCGATCAATTTCGTTAATGGGCAAAATCAGACCAAGGGGATGGAAATAGGGAGGGGTTTTGTGAAAATCGAAAACCCCCCATAACTTCTTAATTTTTGTACATATCAAATCAGTTTAAAGTTTTTATTACTTCTAAAAATAGGGCGAAAATTTTATGTATCACAGATTTTTGATAAAGTTAAAAATGGGCTCAAGGGGCGCAAAAAATAGGGTTTTTGGGAGAAAAAAATTCATAACTTCGTCAATTCTCAAGATATCAATTCCAATTAATTTTATTATAAATCTCCTTAATATTATCTACAACTTTTATATTCACAAGTTCTTGATAGGACCAATTCGTACCGTAAAAAAAAAATTAAAAACGAAAACAAAAAGGGGGTTTGAAGAAGTAAAAAATCCATAACTCCGTCAATTCAAAAGATATAAAATCCCCATGAATTTATCATATATCTTCTTAATATTGTCTACAATATCTATATAGACAAGTTTTGGATAGGACCAATTCTTACAGCAAAAACAAATTAAAAATACATAGCGGTTGAAGAAAAAAATCATCTAAGTAAGGGTGTATTCAAATCCAAACTGCGTATTTTCTTACTCATTTTACAATTCATTTTTGCTCTCAAAGGCTTCCAATTGGTACGTTTTCTTACTCAGAAACTATATAATGTACCGTAATGGTCGATTTTTTGATAGAGGCAGAATATATTTTTAAAAATGCTGTTAAAGTGGGCATTTTGAACCGAATTTCCCGAAGCGGATTGTGTTGGAAAAATCATTGCATTAAGGATGCACTCAAATTCAAACTGCTTATTTTCTGACTCATTTTTAAATTCATTTTTGCTCTCAAATGCATTTATTTGGTAGATTCGCTTATTCAGAAACTATATAATGTACCTCAATGATCGATTTTTTGATAGAGGCAGAATATATTTCAAAAAATTATGTCAAAGTGGGTATTTTGAACGGAATTTCCCGAAGCAATTGTGTTATCACTTTCTTCTGGACACGATAACTTCCGCAATTCTGCACAAATCTATTCCAAACTGATACATAAAATCAAGGGACATAAAATCTCGGTGAAGTTCGTTAATGGGCAAAAGCGGACAAAGGGGATGGAAATAGGGAGGGGTTTTGTGAAAACCCAAAAAACCCCATAACTTCTTAATTTTTGTACATATCAAATCAGTTTAAAGTTTTTATTACTTCTAAGAATAGCGCCAAAAATTCATGCATCACAGATTTTTGATAAAATTTAAAATAGGCTCAAGGGGCGCAAAAAATAGGGTTTTTGGGAGAAAAAAATTCCTTAATTCGTCATTTCTCAAGATATTAAATCCAATAATTTTATTATTGATCTCCTTAATATTATCCACAACTTTTATATTCACAAGTTTTTGATAGGACCAATTCGTACCGAAAAAAACGAAAAAAAAGAAGGTTGAAGAAGAAAATTTTTCATAACTCCTTCAATTCACAAGATATAAAATCTCCATGAATTTATCATATACCTTCTTAATATTGTCGTCAACATTTATATAGACAAGTTTTTGATAGGGCCAATTCTTAAAGCAAAAACAAATTAAAAATACATAGCGGTTGAAGAAAAAAAATCATCTTATTAAGGGTGCATTCAAATCCAAACTGTCTATTATCTTACCCATTTTTAAATTCATTTTTGCTCTCAAACGCTGTTGAAAATAATCACAGCATTACATTAAATTCTTATTAATTTCTTTTTGTACAACTATGTTTCTTGTGATTGGTTGTTTAATGTAGCTTTCTTTCACGGCCGCCAATTCTCTGCCATGGGCCTTGCAAAATCTATAAATACCTGTAAATTTTCTGTTTTCTTTCAGTATGTTTGTGTAATTGTTCTTGTTAATATCAAATATACTCACTTCGATCCACGTCTTTATGTCTGCCTTTTTATTTATTTTAACAGCAGAGCGTTGGTTCTAGCAAGTGTTGAAATGAGCTGCGAGACATACTGACGCCGTTATCTTTCTGTTTTTCATTTCTACTGGGATTTTGAGTGAAAAAGATTTTATCTTTCTTTTTATATATTTTATTGAGCAGAATGGATTCTTCAAAGGATGTTTACGGCATCCCTCTTTTTGAAGGTGATGGAAAAGTTTTTTCGGTATGGAAACGAAGAGTAATGGCAATTTTTGCTGCTAAAGAATTGGAAAAATTCTTGGAAATTGAAGCGGCTCCCGACAATGCCGCCGATGTTGTGAAAGCAAAAAAGGCTTACGCTTTATTATTATCATTATTAAGTGATAATGTTCTTGCATCACTTCAAGATGAAAATACAGCTCATAAAATTTGGAATAAATTAGAACGCACTTATGATACAAAGCGTGCAGTGAATCAAATTTTAATTCGGAAGAGATTGGCAACGATTAAGAAAGATCGTACAGTTTCTATGAGAAATCACATTGATGAAATAAATAAATTAATTTCGGATCTTAAGCTGTCTGGGGCAGAAGTTAATTAAACGGATACTATTGTTTATATTTTGATGTCATTGCCTCAGGAATTTGAAAATGTTAAGATTGCTTTAGAAAACCAACCGAATTCTGTTTGACATTAGATTTTGTGACACAAAGATTATTAGATGCTGAAGCACTTCTTTTGGATTCAAAGAAAGAAAAAGTATATACTAAGGCTGCTCATGATAATACTGCATTTGTGTCGACTCGCAAAGAATTCTTTTGCAAAATTTGCAACTCTAAAGGGCATACAGCGAAATATTGTAGAAAGAAAATTACTTGCCATTCTTGTGGAAAATTCGGACACATAAAACGTAACTGTAAAGCTGTTAAATATTCAAATGAAGAAAAATTTGCCTCTTCAGCTGTTTCTTTCGTTGCTGGAAATGCTTCCAGGAAAAGGAATGAATTTATAGTAGATTCCGGAGCAACTTCCCATATGTGTTATAATGAGAATTATTTCGCATCCTTAGTACCTTCTTCAGGAACTATTAAATGCGCATCAAAAACAACGAATCTAGAAATCAAAGGTATTGGAAATATTAATGGAAAACTGTCAAATGGAAGGGAAATTACTTTAAAGGATGTCCTTTATGTTCCAGACTTAAACGGGCAACTCATTTCCGTTAGGAAAATTGAAAGTGCAAATTATACAGTTATTTTCAAGAATCAAAACGTATTTATCGAAAAAGGGAGAAACCGTTTTTACTTCGGTGAACGGGATTTGAATGGACAATACGTAAGTGACTTTGTCCCTGTTTACGAAACCGTTCTTACTTCAAAGAAAAATCATTGTGATATCTGGCATCGCAGACTTGGTCATCCGAGTGACAAAGTATTGAAAGATTTGAAGCTTCCGGTACCTGATTCTTTTTGTGACATTTGTGCTCGGGCAAAACAGAGTGCAACACCAATGGGAAGAGGACCAAGAAAAAGAGAAACCAAGCCAATGACTTTGATTCATAGTGACATTTGTGGACCTATTTTTCCGACAACCTTTTCTGGCGAGTGCTATTTTATGACTCTTATCGATGATTTTTCTCGTTTTACTGAAGTACGTTTACTGAAACATAAAAGTGAAGTCTCAGAAGAATTAAAAATGTTCTTAAAATCCAACCCTACAGTGAAGAAAATTAGATGTGATAACGGGAAGGAATATTTTTCTAATGATTTAGTGAATTTTACTAGAGATCTTGGTATAGTGATAGATCCCGCTCCTCCATACACGCAATCTTTGAATGGAGTAGCTGAACGCTGCAATAGGTCGCTTCTGAATATAGGACGTGCTTTGATTGCTGAATCAAATTTACCAAAGACTTTTTGGGGTCAAGCTATCCTTTCAGCAGCTTACTTGAAAAACCGAATGCCAAGCAGCACTATTGAGAACAAAACTCCGTACTTCCTGAAATATGGAGAAGAAGCCGATTTCAAGCACATACGTGTTTCTGGATGCAGTGCTTACATGTTAATTCCTTCCGTTCATCGAAAGAAGCTTGACGATAGGTCTAAACAAATGATCTTCATTGGTTATTCTTCAATGGGATATAGATTACTAGATCCTGAAACGAAACGCATAACTGTATCAAGAAATGTGAAATTCGACGAAGAGAAAAAGGAAAATGTTCAGTCGAAACAATACATTCTAGAAAATTCAGAACCAGTCGATAATGAAATTGATCCAGATGTTCTAGAAAATACGAGTGATGAATTAGATGATCCTGAAGAGAAAGAAGACAAAACAAGAAAATCTGAAAGATTTAAAAAGCAACCTGTACGGTATCCAGATCCTGAAGTTTACGAAGCATTACTTTGCCAACAAGAAACATTAACGTTTGATGATATCAGATCCCTCCCTAGTGATGAACAACGCTTGTGGAAAGAAGCTATGGACGCGGAGATTGAAAGTATGAAAATCAACGATGTCTGAGATCTTGAAAAATTACCACCTGACAAACGACCTATTTCCTGCAAATGGGTATTTACCATCAAAAGAGATGGTCGACATAAGGCGAGACTCGTAGCTCGTGGATTTATGCAAAAAGAAGGGCTAGACTATAGTGAAACCTTTTCCCCTGTAATAAGTATGCCAGCTTTACGTTTGGTTCTTATTTTGATTTTAAATGAAGACTTATATGCATCTGTGTTAGATGTTAAAACAGCGTTCCTGTATGGTAAGTTAAATGAACTTGTTTTTATGGATCAGCCGCAAGGCTATGATGATAAAAGTGGGCGAAAGTGTAAACTTAAAAGAAGTTTATATAGTTTAAAACAAGCCCCACGACAATGGTTTGAAAGGTTTCATGAATTTATTTCAAAGTTAAATTTTAAATCTTGTGATAATGAACCTTGTATTTTTATTCGGTATAATAATGATCATAAAATAATTATTGCTTTGCATGTAGACGATATGTTAATTGCAGGTTCAGATGTAAATGAAACTAATGTAGTTATTTCCCTATTACATAACGAGTTTCACATGTCAAAATCGCAAAGTGTTTCAGAATTTCTAGGTATTCAAATGAAATTCAATTCTGATAGTATAATAATGGATCAAGAGTCTTACATAATTAAATTGTTAAGTAAGTTTAATATGCTAGATTGTAAACCCAGTAACATTCCTATTTCTCCTAAGTCCACCCCATCTGATTTCAAAAATGGTAAACCTTTTAATGGCCCATATCGTGAACTTGTAGGTTGTTTATTATATTTAGCTTATATTTCTCGACCTGATATTTTGTATGCTATTAACTGTTTAAGTCGATTGCAAGAAAATCCTACTGAAATTGCATGGAAAGCACTTAAGAAAATCTTAAGATATTTAAAAGAAACATTGTCTTTTAAACTTGTGTATAAAAAGCAAAATTCTGATCCTAAATTATCCATGTATGTTGATGCTGATTGGGGGGCTAACACAAATGACCGCAAATCAGTAACAGGTTATATTTTAATGTTTTGTAACATGCCTGTTCTGTGGTGTTGTAAAAAACAAAAATCAGTTGCCTTATCGTCAACTGAAGCTGAAGTCATTGCTTTAACTAAAAGTTTGCAAGACTTGTTATGGTTTAAAAATATTGCTAGTGAAATTGTAAATATTAAGGATTTAGTAATTTTTGAGGATAATCAATCATGTATAAAATGTATCAGTAATGAGAGTAATTATGGTAGAATGAAACACATTGATATTAAATTGAAATTTGTTCGCAATATTATAAAAGAAAATAACATCAAAATTGAATATGTTCCTACGAATATGCAAATTGCTGATTTATTTACAAAGGCATTACCTAAAGTTAAATTTTATGAACTATTATTTCTTTGTTGTTTGTACAAGTAATGTTTAAATTGTGTCATATTATTATTAATGATTGATTTCAAGAAATTTCTTTGTTTTCTGATGTAATGCTGGATTATGGGCGGGTGTTGAAAATAATCACAGCATTACATTAAATTCTTATTAATTTCTTTTTGTACAACTATGTTTCTTGTGATTGGTTGTTTAATGTAGCTTTCTTCACGGCCGCCAATTCTCTGCCATGGGCCTTGCAAAATCTATAAATACCTGTAAATTTTCTGTTTTCTTTCAGTATGTTTGTGTAATTGTTCTTGTTAATATCAAATATACTCACTTCGATCCACGTCTTGATGTCTGCCTTTTTATTTATTTTAACAAACGCATCCAATTGCTAGATTCTCTTATTCAGAAACTATATAATGTACAGTAATGATCGATTTTTTGGTTGGTTGGTTGTATTTATGTCGGCCAATTATCTGCACGTGGGATATAGGCCCTAAGGGGGGAGTGCCTTCCGTGGAGGTCTTTCTAAGGGAACCTAATCCGTATTAACGCTTGGAGAACCAAGGTTCGAAGAAAACCACGAAAACTCCGAACGATTAGGCCGACGGGCGCGATTGGGATCGAAGCCAGCACTTCCCGTCTACCAGCTTCGAGAGCAGAACCTCTCGGCCACTGGTGGGGCGATCGATTTTTTGATAGAGGCAGAATGTATTTCAAAAAAATGATGTCAAAGTGGGCATTTTGAACAGAATTTCCCGAAGCGATTGTGTTAGAAACGAAAAATATTGCCCTACTGAGAAAATAATGGTTTATTAATCAAGTTTTAATTAATTGAAAGAAAAATAAAAACACAGGTCGCTTATAAATCTTTTCAAAAATCACGTCAGCATGTTCCATATTTTTTTTTTATTAAAAATTAATCTGAAAATGTGCCGGAAAATTTCGAGTTGTTGAGTATGGAAAAATATTTTTTTAATATCGCCTTAACATGATTCTGATAAAACCAGCTATTTTATAAAAAAGGAAATATAAACTCGTCAAAAGCAGACAGATAAAACTGTTAAAGTGGATTTATATCTAATAATGATTTAGTTTTTGTTGGTGAAATTAGTATACTTAACTTCGAAATGTACCTCTGCCTGTAGGCCGGGCCTGCAGGGATTTTTTTATTTTACTTTTCTTCCTAAAGTTGGTTCATATCGAAAGCAATAGGTATAATAAAAGTGGCACATAAATAAGTTCTCAGAAAAAAAAATACATTTATTAAATAATGGATAACAACTGATACATTTATAGCAATTTTTTTTCTTCAAATTTCCACAACTAGTAAAACAGAACAGCGAAAATTTAATATTAATATTATAATGTGAACGAGAATACTCTTTCAAAAGTAAAACAGGAAACAGTACGTAGTGCCAACTATATTTCCAGAGCATTGAGAAGTTTTTAAAACTATTTAGAGATAATATAAATTTAGAAACAAAGTTAAAGACGCCAGAATATGTAAATTATGAGCAGACTATTTTCGGTAACATTTAGCGTACCATTCACTCAGTTCGGTACCTTCTTAAGTTTTGTCTATTTTTGAAGGTGGTATTCATGAAGCACCAGTCATTTTAATGATCGCAGCATATTCGAAAAATTCTATTAAGTTTCTCTGCAGGGACTCCAACTAACTTTGGATTTTTACCAGAATCTACTCAGGCCTGGCACCTGTAAAGACAAAGATGAATCAAGTTTTTTTTAATATTTAACTTTCTAAAATAAAATAAGAAAAAAATTATGCGTCATGCATAGATTATGAAACACTTTCCAATAATACTAGAATTTTTCAATGCAATTTCATTTTTTGATAGGTTGAGAAAAAAAAAAAACAGCATAACATAGTTAAAAATCAATTTTAGAAATTACAATTTTCCGCAATACATTATCGTGTAATATAGTATGTATGCCTCTAAACGTACTATAAATGTTACAAACCCCATATTCAATAATGTCCTATAATAATAAGCCTCAATAACATGTACCGTACATTATGTGAAAATTCAAATAGATTTACGAAGGTTGGACAGACATACAAGCAAACCAAAGTTTCATGTATGAACGTTTGGAGTATATATATATATATATATACATAAGTTTGGCGATGACCTTCGGGAAATCGTAATTTTAACCTTGGCATAATCGAAAACATGCACGTCGCTATTACAAAGAATTACCAACACTAATTTAATGAACCTTAAAAACATGTAAAGTAATGTTTATGGGAGTTAAAAAAGTGATTCACCGAATTCTTACCAATTGAATTCATTTTACAAAATAAATTATATAAAAATATATATAAAGCAAACAAACAGAAAACAGCGATCATTACCTATTTTAACAGCTCTCTCTATTTTTTTTATCCCACAGTAAACTGTCAAATAAAATGTTATAAGGTGAATATATTTTCACAAAAGCCCACTAAAATACGTTGCGAACTTAAAATAATGGATATTTTATTTTGAAATTTATTATATAATCGTTTGAAAAAATAATTAAACACGTTTTTAATAGTGCCACAATTTATTAGCTAACAAATTTTAATCAAAAATTTGGGAGTCAAAAAAAAAAAAAAAAAGTGTAAGGCACTTATAAAATACTTTTACGCAATCGTGTTGCATGAAAAATACTGGCGTAAAAGATGAATGATGCTTACCAATTAACTATATTGTTGAAAAAAGATGAAAAGCAGCGCCTATAATTTTATAGGCAACTTTGCAAAAGAGTTACCATTAAAGGTACCGAGACGCATTCACTAAAGACTTCAAGCACAATGGGCACATTTAATACCAATATTATAATTCTTATACAGTTGAAACAATATTATTGCTACCATATTTTTTTTTTTTTTTTTTGGCAGTAACCCTCATATGATACACTGAAATTGATTTCCACATCTAAAATACGTGTAATCCGCTGTGTTTATCAAAATAATACAGCCGTTTTAAAATATCTCAGAAAAAAAAATCTATATATATATATGTGTGTGTATAAAGGAATTGTTCGTTTAATAATATATATGATTTCAGTTATTGGCAGTTGTTGTGTGTTTCATAAGCCTTTTTAAAATCTTTGTTTGGAGAATGTTCCGCAATCGGGTTATTTCGATAAAAGTTACTTTCAATTTCTAACCATTATTTAATTTTTATACAGTTGCAAACGTATACTGTTTTCTCATTTGATGGCTATCAACCCGATTACGGAAAGTTATCCCTGCGAAGAACGGGTGTAAGATAATAAATGTTTAATTGAGCATACCACGTACTATTTGTAAATATTTTATATTTCATTCCAATTTTTGAAGTTTCTTGTATACTTTGTATGCTTTCTGTAATGTTATTCACCTATGCAAAGTGCAGGTATCCCATGGAAACTATTTTTCCTGGATATGACACAATGACCGACATATTTCTAGATTTAAAAAAAAAAAAGTAATTTGTTGATTTTAGGAATTTTTTTAAAGCTCTTGTCTAAAATTCTCAAAATATTTAAAAATATAAATAATCAGTTGTTTCTGGTTTAATAGTACAAGAATTACTGCTTGCATTTTAAATTAAAGTGGATCCTAATGTAAAATTAAATGAGTTTTAAATGAAATGAATGAAATGTTTGCATTTTAAATATTATAAATAAAATTCGATCAAGAGAATATTTGGAAATTTATCGCCTGCGCCCGATAAATAAAAAAATATACCTTAAAATTAATTAAATAATTTATACTTAAACCCTAAGCATAATAAAACGTTTAATTCTCATCGGAAATACGCATGTGCATATATTTTTTATAACTTTATCGTATCAGGAATTGAGTTAAAAACGCTGCTACAAAATTCTCTCTTTACATATAGTAACAAATTTTATGTGAACTTGTTCATTGCATTTCAAAAACATAATTAAAATAGAACGTATTAAAATTAGTGACATTTAAAAAATATATTAAATAATATTTTATATTTTTTATAAATGATAATAAAACACAAAACTAACCTGTTTTAGGTAGATTTCATTACAAAAAGCTACCTATTGCAGCCGTTCGGAGGAAAGCGATTTCAAAACATTTTGGTATATTTTCATCGATCATGACCCCCAGACCCCGAAACCACCCTCCGTTCAAAATTGATATATATTTATATCTATATGTATATATATATATATATATATATATCTGACCTATGTCACACTGTAACTCTCGTAATTATGAACCGATTTCGATGTAATTCGGTGTGTACATAGTACATACCAATATCTCGACCGAGTTCGTTGGCCAGCTTCATCCGTCGTTTTGTTTCAAAATGGCGGCCATTTAAAATAAAAAAAAAATAAATTTAAAATGTGGTACCAAAAACTTTAAAATGGAAAAATATTTTTTTCTTATGTATTTGACCTTTATACAAAGATTCCGGAGCAGTTTTTGTTTCGTCTATATCTTAAAAAATGGCTGAGTTATAGCATTTTGAATTTCTAGTGTGGCTAACATTTTGAAACGTCCTGAATTTTGTCACGCGATAAAAGGCGTATTTATGAACCGATTTCGATGTAATTCTGTGTGTATATAGTACATACCAATGTATCGACCGAGTTCGTTGGCCAGCTTCATCCGCCATTTTGTTTCAAAATGGCGGCCATTTAAATTTTTTAAAAATATTTAAAATTTGAAATGTGGTACCAAAAAATTGAAAATGGAAATTTTTTTTCTTATGTATTTGACCTTTATACAAAGATTTCGGAGCAGTTTTTGTTTCGTCTATATCTTAAAAAATGGCTGAGTTGCAGCATTTTGAATTTCTAGGGTGGCTGACATTTTGAAACGTCCTGAATTTTGTCACGCGATAAAAGGCGTATTTATGAACCGATTTGGATGTAACTTCGTTTATACATAGTACATACCAATGTCTAGACCCGGTTCGTTGGCCAGGTTCATCCGCCATCTTGTTTCAAAATGGCGGCCATTTAAAAGAATTAAAAAAATTAAAAAAGTAAAATGAGATACCAAATTTGGAAAATGAAAAAGATTTTTTCGTATGTGTTTGACCTTAAGACAAAGATTCCGGAACAGTTTTTGTTTCGTCTATATCTAAAAAAATGGCTGAGTAATAGCATTTTGAATTTCTATTGTGGCTGACATTTTAAAACGACCTGATTTTTATCACGCGATAACAGGCGTATTTATGAACCGATTTGGATGTAACTTGGTCTGTACATAGTACATACCAATGTCTCGACCGGTTCGTTGGCCAGCTTCATTCACCCTCTTGTTTCAAAAGGGTTGCCATTTAAAAAAAAAAATAAATTTAAAATTTAAAATGAGGTATTAAAAAATTGGAAAATGAAAAAGATTTTTTTATGTGTTTGGCCTTGATACAAAGATTCCGGAGCAGTTTTTGTTTCTAAAAATTTGTTCTTTTGTTTATATCTTAAAAAAAATGGTTGAATTATAGCACTTTGAATTTCTAGCATGGCTAACATTTTGAAACGATCTTGTATTTGTCTCGCGATAACACACGTATTCGCCTATTTCGATGTAAGAAGGCATGTGGATAGTATACATTAATACCTCGACCAAGTTCGCTGGCCAGATTCATCAGCCATCTTGTTTCAAAATGGCGACCATTAAATTAAAATATATATATATATTTAAAGTGAGGTGCAAAAAAATTAGAAATTGAAAAAGGTTTCTTTCTTATGTATTTGACCTTGATATAAGGATTCAGGAGCATTTTTTTTTTGCCTTTACCTTAAAAAATGGCTCAGATATAGCAGTTTCAATTTCTATTGTGGGTGACATTTTGAAAAATCTGATTTTTTGCATGCGACAGCACTCGTATATATCAACCGATTCCGATGTGAGTGAGCATGTGCACAGCAATTACTAAAGTCTCGGCCAAGTTCACTGGTTAGCCTCATCCACCATGTTGTCTTAAAATGGCACGCACTTTAAGAAATCGCCGAATTTGGCAGCCAAATATAAGTTACTTTTAAAGAAAAGCAGCTTGGATAAAGCTGACTAATTTCGCGAAATTCTCATTTATTATACTGAAAAAAATTAGTATTGAATCTCCTATATTCGGTTTCCACTAAATTGAGCTTCGTGCGTTTGAATGATACAAGTTGGCTTTTTTAAAGTAAGGAATATGAAAGCTACTTCTTCCTCCCGGCACTGGCCGGAAGGACTTTTTTTCTTTAGGGAAGTGAAACAAGTGAAATCTCTCAGACAGTTATTTTTGTAATTTTGAAAACTGCAATAATTAGAACGCCAAGGTGGTATTTTTTCAAATACTATTAGTTTATAAAAGAACTGTTTTTGTTTAAATAACTAACTTCAATTAATAAATTAAATAATGGCGAATAAATAAATGGAGTTAGCTATACTTCTAACAATTAAGTACCGCAGACGACAAACAAATAAAATCACGGCTGCGCGTGTTATAGTTATTTAATAAATATCGAACTCATAGATCACCCACAAATGGGAAAGAAGTTAATAATCCTCTTGTAGTTCACTCCGTCCGCTGGGTGGTGTGTGACCTTGATTGACGTGACCTCGCCTTTAATATTGCGGTTACCTCTCCCATTTAAGATAGGACGCTTACTTATAACGCTTTGGTGGAAGCTGCCTAGATATGCGCAGACCATGGTCTTGGAAAAGAACTTATAAATGATCGTGAATAAATTAAATGGAAATTAGTATTAAAAATTTTCTGGTGTGATTTCAAAATTCCTAAATAAAATATCCGTCAGATTTAGCAACGTTGTTTGCGGCCTGTGTAAAGTTGTAATTTTCATTTAGTATAAGGAAAATGATTCTTTTATAGGTTATTTTTGTCGTTTATTTTTCTGTTAGCAATTAGCATTTTCCTCAAAGAATCAAATAGCGCCACTTTTCATTTGTTTATAGAATTTAACAGTTTTTTTTTTTTTTTTAAGAAATTTCTAGAAATAGTTAAAAAGCATTTCACAGAATATTTACTTATTTCAAAGAGTATAAAAAGACATGGCGGATTATAACACAAAATATGTAATTATTACCATTATTCAGTTGAATTTGAATATTTTATCGTTTCTGCAATATATTTAAAACTGTTATTCCAGAAAAAACTCAAAGAAAATGCCAATTGAGATTATTAACTATCTGTCTCGCCAGCAGATTTTATTAATGCATAAGAGAGTAATTAATATTAATGAAAAAGTATTTATTAATCTAAATGAAATGTTCTATTTAGAGACATTTCTTACAGTTAAATTTGTTTAATTATTTTCCCCAAGAATATGATTAAAAATTTGTACATTTTCAATAACGTTTTAAACATTTTTCAAATATCTCCAGTCTGTTAAGGTAAAAACTTTAATATAATTAAAATCTTAAAATAATAGAGCTTTACTTCAAAGAACCGTCTATCCTGTGAAAAGAAGACGCAATAAAATAAACACTGAATTCAATGCATTTAATAAATATTTTCCTTTGCACTGCATTTTAATTTTTTTATATTTCCATTTTAGAGAATATTTTGCTGTTTGAATGAACTAAAATATTTACAAAGTAAAGAAACGCCGACAAAGAATATTTGCTTCTTGTATATTTGAAAGAAGCAAATGAATACCGAAATTTCTATAGGTAGTTTTCTAAGCTATTTAGACTTAAAAAGATAAATTATTATATTTGGTTAATTTATTTTAAAGACAAATTATATATTTTCTTAAAATAAGAAAATAATTCAGCACACATGCGTGTGTGTGCGCGTTTTTCTTTACAGGACATAAAAAGTGCTCTGGCGCGTCAAAAAAAAATTTTTTTTTAAATATTTAAAAATGGATAATATATCGGTGTTACATGATGATCGATGCGACAAAGTTCAAACGGACCAACTATTTAACTGAAACAAAATGTGAAACAAAAAATCGAAACACATCTTTAACTTGACTTCTGATAATTAGGGGAGCTACCTTATCGGGACATATCAGTTTGAGCCGATGTATCATTATATAAGTCATTACGGAATCTACTGTATATCTTTTATTATATGGTTCAAGTTCTAGTTGATTTATTTTTTGTGTGGTAACTACAGGAATCGAAAACTCGAACAACAAAATTGTCTTATGGCTTGCATATGGGTCAATATCTGTAAACTGAAAACCGTACAATTTCATTACAAAATTTTTATTTTTATAAATTAATTTCAAGTGCTAGTTGATTTACTTTTTGTATGGTAACTACAGGAATCGAAAAACTCGAACAATAAAATTGTCTTTTGGCTTGCATATGGGTCAATATCTGTAAACTGAAAACCGTACAATTTCATTACAAAATTTTTATTTTTATAAATTAATTTCAAGTGCTAGTTGATTTACTTTTTGTATGGTAACTACAGGAATCGAAAAACTCGAACAATAAAATTGTCTTATGGCTTGCATAATTGTCAATATCTGAAAACTGAAAACCGTACAATTTCATTACAAAATTTTCATTTTTTAAAATTAATGTACAAACTACCACATACAAATATATACTATGATGCATGTTTTGTCATTTAAATATTGTAGTATTGAGATCATGGGTGTATATTTTATGCGTAGAATAAACTTTTATGGAAGAAACTGTTAACATCATAATGAATGTCTAATAATTGGGACTGAGATGATGGGGACTGAGGTGATGTTTTTGTCTTAACAGCTGCAGAGCCATTTTGTTGAATCATTTTGTACGCATGTAAATTATTAAATATGCCATGTGGCATTTATATGTTACATAAATAAAGTTGCAATAAACTTTATTTTTTTATAAATAAAAAGTTAAATATGGGGACATGAATGATGCTATAAAAAAATACTCATCCCTATTCAGAACAAAAACTAAATGTTTCTAAATATGAAAGAAAGAGAAGAACATCTTACCTTCATCCATGGTGGATAGTTGAACTTTAGTTGCTGTTGCAATGGAAATAATTCTGTCAACGCTACCTAGTATCTGTTAACCTAAATGTGTGTTTAGAGGGACTGAGATGGTGGTCAACCTCAGGGACAAATATATTTACTACAATATTTTACTAAACAATCTATAGTAATTAAGGAGAATTATATTTTCCCATACTGTATAAGTATATATATAGGTATAAATATATAATAGCAAAAGTTAATAATGTTTATAAAAAATTTTGCAGAATACATTTAATATTGGATATTTGTACCTGGGGACAGGGACTGAAATGGTGATTTCGTTTGTTTAAAGCTTAAAATTAATTATTTATGCATCATTACATGCCCATTTATCATTGGTAATTGTTATAAAAAATGTTACAATATATTACATTTTTCAGTTTTTGGTTTTAGAATAATTAATGAAATATTATTGGCAGTGGGCGCAAATTTTCCAGTTTTCAGATATTGACCCATATAAATGTTTTGAGAACAGATAACAATTTGTTTGGAGTTTAATTGTAATTTACCGAACATAATGAACTAGTGGAGACTCCTGCTAAAAAATCTATTTTTTAATATATTTGAACCAATAGCTTTACAATTTTTTCAAGGATATGATCTTAATATTTTTGATTAATTTTAACACCAGTTTCTAAAATGTAGTGAAGTCATTGCACCAGATGTTAGCCCACTTCAAACTATCACAAAATTGGGGTGTGTAGACTATTCCAAAGGAGCTAATTTCCAATCATGTTGTTGGTTCAAATGATTGTTCAACTGTGAAAACTTCTTATAGTATAGTATAAGTTTCCAAACATATATGTTCTGCTCTCGAAGCTGGTAGACGGGAGGTGCTGGGTTCGATCCCAATCGCGCCCGTCGGCCTTATCATCCGGAGTTTTCGTGGTTTTCTTCGAGCCTTGGATTTCCAAGCGTTAATACGGGTTAGGTTCCCTTAGAAAGACCTTCACGAAGGGCACACCTCCCCCTACTTAGGGCCTATAACCCTCGTGTTGATAATTGGCCTTCATAAACACAACCAACCATCCAACCAAACATATATAAGTGAACTCCGAAAATATTTAAATGAAGGTGTTGCGTTATTTTAAAGCATGTATAATTTTTTTTCTCGACTTTATACACAAAAATTGCGCAACATGTAGTCGAGTGATATCGATTTCGCATGTGTAAATATAGGTAGTGAGTCTGAATTTTTATTCGCTTAATATAACAAGGCACACGCGTTATCATTTTTTAAACATTCTTCAGATGTTTTTATGCTGTGGCCACGGGATAGAAAAAAAAAATGCATTAGAAAAAAAAAAAAAAACAACCAGCGAAAATTTAAGTCTACGGCACTTATGTTCTAAAATGATTCCTCAAGAACAGGATTTACGTCAGATTTTGCTGTGCGGAAACCATGGCGGCTATTGCATCTATCACTGTACTGAATTAGATGATCGTCGGTGGCGGAGCAGCTTATTAGAACTAGAAGCACAAAGTATACACATGCAATCTTCGCTTTGCGCAGCTCAATAAAATATTAATTTAATGTCACATTATTCTTTCATTTTTAAATTATAAATTGTTAATAAAATAAAATAAAATAAAGATTTTAAATTTACTTAATTGATAGTTCATTTGCCTAAAATCACTTTATTTTTAAAGCTGTTTAATGGTATCATAACTTGCAAACATTTTTTTCACTCAATTTTTATCTAAAATTATTCCTGTTAAAGTTATCCTTTTTTTCTGCTTTACTTCTTTTTTTTTTGCTTCATTTACCCCAACACTTTAATGCTGCTAGCAGATTATACATTTTTAACGATCTAAATTTTAATAATATGTTTTATCCTATTTGAAAAAGATATATAAACAACTTCTTACCGGTTCTTAAAAGATTATCACATAAAAAAGATGTGACAAAAAATAATCACGCATAAATTTGTAATATGTATTTTTTTTTAAACTGTATAGAAACCATGTTATGTTAGATAATAAAAATTATAATTAACACATAAAAAATAATTGAAGCTAAACATTAACAACTTTAATACTTCATTTTGCTGTAAACACAATTTTAAAGAAACTCTTTTCGTTTAAGTTTCATTTACGCCTTTACACCATCCTTGAACAAATTTAATTCCTTATGTTTTCGAAATTTTTGCTGAAACATGTTTATACGGTTTAAACAGTAATTGTTTATGCAATTTATTTTTTCTCAGATGTGTTTCTTATTGTATCTTATATTATAGAAATTATAGTTACATAATAACTCCTATTAGCTGATTCGACCCACCAGTGGCCGAGAGGTTCTGCTCTCGAAGCTGGTAGACGGGAGGTGCTGGGTTCGATCCCAATCGCGCCCGTCGGCCTAATCGTTCGGAGTTTTCGTGGTTTTCTTCGAGCCGTGGATCTTCCATGCGTTAATACGGATTAGGTTCCCTTAGAAAGACCCCCACGGAGGGCACTCCCCCCGGGCCTATATCCCTCGTGTAGATAATTGGCAGTCAAAAATCAACCCAACCCTATTAGCTGATTCGCTGAAAATAATACAGAGTAGCCCAGAGGGTAACATGGTTAACAAAATAAATAAATAAATAAAATAAAATAAAATACTCGTTCCCAAGTACCTAATACGATATTAGTACATTTCCATTATGAAAAATGCATATTCGTATATAGATAAAATATAGATAAAAATATAGTATATTCTCAAATGAAAATAAGTACCTGTTGTCGAGTGCCACTGTAAACAAACTATAAATGGTACGCACTCCATTTTCAGTAGCAAAAGTACCATAGTAAACTTCAATAATATATATGGCAATACGAGTCGAGTATATTTACAAGAGTTTGAGCAAGGAGAGAGGGCGGACGGCAGACAAACAAACAAATAAATCGTTGAAAACATAATTTTAAATTGCGTAATAAAACATTACTAAGTAATTCTCACTAAATAGAACAAATCTGAAAACAAACATCAAAAACGTAAAACTCAAAGTAAAATAAAAAAAAAAATCTTTAACATAACCAGCAGTAACTTTTATCCATGAATTATTATTATTTTTTTTTAAGCATGACAGGTGGAATTTTTTTTTCGCTTTCAACAAGGCCGTATCCAAAGAAGGGACAAACTGAACACACCTCACCTCAATCGAAATAAGTTTAAAAGTGCACGCTCATATACTAGCATTTAAAACAAAGTTATTGTAGCTTAAACTCTATAAGGTTATCCCTTACACCCCCTTTCCTCAAAATTAGTCTGTCTGAGGTCTTCTTTTTAGTAGAATAAATTTTCAGAAGTGAATTTTGTGAACAGCTTGGAGTGCTCTGAAATTAATACAAAACTGTCATTGTATTTCAATCCATTACATAAACATTACATACAAAATTCTTTTGTTTTACACTTGCTTCCATTCTGTCATTGTAAGTCTTGCTACAGGGACAATTATTTTCACGGCTGGTTTTATTTCTTCCTTTGATAATCGGTTTAAATTTTTTTGATGATTTTTTTCTTTTTGATTTTATATTGCTTATTTAGGATTATTGTTAATATTTGTATTCGTTGCTTGTCTTTTCCTCATCACTGTAAAACATTTGTGTAAGATTACGCTGGATTATGTGTGTAACGTTACACAAATTATGGAGTAAGCCGTTCTGATATTTTTAAAACTCACATTATTGGAGTTTTCTTTCACAAAGGTTGTGGGACCTCCCATCTGAGGCATAAACCTCGACATCTCCACGCTGAAAACTGGTTTCAACTTAGTCGCATACGTCACGTGACATCTACTGACGGGGATTTCTTTCTCCTTTGCAACCTTGCACTCTGTGATCTGCAATTCACCCACATGTCGAAGCAAGAATAACACGTGTTTGTTGAGATTTTAATGTTATTTTACTTATTTAAGAATTACTAAAAGTACACATACGCCGCCGTCTTGTGTGATATATGGATGTCACTCTAATTACAAAAATAGAGGGAAACACAAGGCATATTGTTTTACGTCTGACAAAACAAAGATCGTTCCCGAAAATGGATATAATTAATAAACTCTCAAAGTACAATAAGGTAGGAAAGCATATAGTTAATTTATTTTTCCATGTATAATATATATATATTCAATTTTTCATTTATTAGTTTTATCACATTATTTCTACAAAAATTAAATATGAAAAACGTTTTGTTTTAGCATAGTATGTAACTTTTTATAAAATCTTTATTTACACAAAATATGTAAGTCCTGAAAAATAATGTTTTATATAACTATGTGTGTGAATTACATTTATTGTTGTAAATTATTCTGTAAAAAATACAGTATATTTTTATTTGAACAACAACAACAACAAAATATTTTAATTATTATTATTTAATATATAATATTTTAATAACTAGGTGTAACTATTTTAATTATTACATCCTATTATTTAAAGTGTTTATATTCAATTTTTAATTTTAATCGCTTTATTTCATTACGGTTTAAATGCAGCAACATTTAAAGAATGTTGCTGTTTTTTCTCTTATGAAAACACGCTTTATTTTAGTATAGTAGTGTAGTACAGTAATAGTAAATAATTCTTTATAAAATCCATGTTTACAAAGAATATGTAAGGTATAAGAAAATTATATATGCGAATTATACTTTGTAATAGTATATGTTGCAGATTTTTTTTAAAAATATTAGTAATAATAATTAAGTGAAACTATTTTGTTTATTATTCTTTGCTAATATTATATAGTCGATTGTTTTAGTTAATCCATTTTATTACAACCTTTCATTACAAGTTAAATTATGCTTATTTTAAAAAATCATTTTAAAAAAATACATTTTCTTTTAGTATGGTAAATTAAATAAACTTTTATAAAATTCATATTTACACAGAAAATGTAAAGTAAGAAATAATATATTAATACGCATGGGAATTATATATTGTTGTAGAACATTCTGTAAAAAAATATAGCATATTTTTATTTTTAAATAAAGAAATGATACAGTATTTATTTTAATTATTAGTGTATTAATATTTAATATTTTATATTTATTGATATTGTTAACTAAGTAAGCTTTTTAAATTACTATTTCTTATTAATTGAGGTAGCAATATAACTTTTTAAGCTTTTAAAATTTTACCTTTTTGTAAACATAGCAAAATAAGTATAATAAAGAAAACCTGTAATACTTTTAATAAAAGTAAATATATATAATACTTTATAATTAATAATATGTTTTCTTATCGTATTTTACTTTGTGTGTTTATAATTTATACAATGAGTGGCATTCAACCACTTTTCATAATGATTCTAAAACACCAAAGTATACAGGGAAAAAATGAGGAGGAGAAGGGGGGGGGGGATATAATTTATGTGAAATTGTGTCCTATTTTATTCTTTCATCAAATTGATGCAAAAACTATATCAAAATACTAATTCAGAAACACAAAAACCCTTCGGGGAAAAAAAAAAGAAAGAGAAAAATCGCTGGGGCAGGGGGGGTGGGTGGGGGGGATATTCTGTGGAAGATTTTAATTCCAGATGTTTATAAGTGTACTTTGATACACATTTCTCATTTTGGTTGCTAAATTTTTCCTGCAGCTATTAACGATCATCTGGTATTAATATATTATTTACTTAAAATATTTTTTTTACAAAATAATAAAGCATTTAAAAGCAAAAAAAAAAAAAAAATTAAGAACACATTTTACTAAAGATTAGTGTATATTAATAAACAGGGTTGTTATGTTTAAAACATTTCGCTTAAAACAGCTGTTTAAAACACGTTTAAAATATTACATTTAAAACAATGTTTAAAACATGATTATTGCTAATAATGTCACAAATTAAAATTTATGAAATAAAATTGTATTAAAATTTCTAATTAGCTGTATATACTAAAAGATATTCAAATTTTATTAAAATTATAAATTGGTTATTTAATTTTAATTAAGTATTTAAAGTAAATTTATTTCCTCTAACATTGGAAATACATAATTTATTTTTTTAAATATCTCAATTATGATTTTTTATATAATATCAAAGTTCTAAAATATATTAATAATCTAATTTTCAAAACTAACAGTATTTCAGTGTTAAATTATTTATAAAGTGGTTGTGTTTATGACGGCCAATTATCAACACGAGAGATATAGGCCCAAAGGGGGGAAGTGCCCTTCGTGGGGGTGTTTCTAAGGGAACCTAACCCGTATTAACGCTTGGAAATCTAAGATTCGAAGAAAACCACGAAAACTCCGAACGATTAGGCCGACGGGCGCGATTGGGTTCGAACCCAGCACTTCCCGTCTACAAGCTTCGAGAGCAGAACCTCTCGGCCACTGGTGGGGCAATTATTTATAAAGACTAATCTAGAAACATGCATTTCTGTTTCTCTATCTCATTTTTGTACTATCTGCTATCTTTAATTTCCGTGGCTTTTCTATCTAAAAACCAAGAAGTTAGCAGTCATCTTTTTATAATTGTGTTGCTCAGTATTCTGTAATACCATGATTGCATAATATCTGGATTGCACAATCTCGGTTATTGCTGCTTTCTTTAAAATGAGCAGAAGTTGAGAACAATTAGTGTTCAGTTTAACTAGTAGTAGGATAGCTTTTTTTTTTTTTTTTTTTTTTTTTTTTTTTTTTTTTGTGAAGATTTGCCTTATCTTTTTTTCTTTGTTTTTTAATGTATTGCGCTACCCCAATAATTAAAAATAGTCAACAACTTTTTTTTATACATAATTTGACCCCCTGTTATTTTTGTGTTATCAAAATGTATACACAAAATATAGCAAAATTAGAGATTAAAAGTTAATAGCATGCATATCTTTTATGGATTTACTTATTTTAAAAAGGTGGTATCCTTTTTATACTCTTGTTCACGAAACTAAGTATAAGATCTATTTCTCCTTTTTTCTGAATAAATTCAGCAGTTGGTGCACAGAGAACATAATATTGAGTAAAAAATCTGGGCTAAACGCCTTCTTAATATACTATAAATAATTCTTTCTTCCATCAATAGATAATGCTACAATACTATATAGATATTTGTTTAGCAGTTAAAAAAGATTTTTTATTGTTTTCTTTTTCTCTTTCTTTATTAAAATTATAATGACTTCAGTTTAAAATATTCATATATAAAAAAATTCAACATAAATTATATTTCTTTTAATAGTATTTCCTTTTTAATAATTCATTTATGAAAATAAACTGAAATGAAAAAAAACTTATCTACTTTCAGTTTCTTTTAAATTCTAATTGTTTAAATTTGCTTTTCTGTCCTCAGAGTTATAAAAGTATGCTACCTACCAACCAATCTATCTATTTTGATTTTCAGTTTGAATCTGTTCTCAAAATAATAATAATAATAATAATAATAATAATTTAATAAGTTTTAAAGAGTCAAGAAAGAGACAGGCTACTGATACTGATCCTTACATAAATACCAATAAGAGACATGCACGAACTACAAGTTTAAGCAATTTTATTGTGAGAACATCTAAATATGATAAAGAATTGTTTGATATTCAAGTTGCCCGGTTTATTTATGCAACAAACACATCATTTTCATGTGTGGATCATCCAGAATTTAAAATGATGGTGTCGAGTATAAGACCTGGCTACAAACCACTAAATCGTCATGAAATAGCAGAAATATTACTTGACAAAGTGCATGAATCTGTGTTGGAAACCTATAAAAATGATTTAAGAGAACATATTGTTTGTGCTGCTCTTGACGGATGGAGCAACATTCACAATGAGCCAATTGTAGGAATCACAGTATCTTGCAAAGGTAAAATTTACTTAGTAGATTCCATTGATACATCTGGCCATCCTCATGAATTTAATTATCTTTGTGAATTTGCAAGTACTGCCATAAATAAAGTAGAAGAACGTTATAGTTGTCTTATTGGCAGCTTTGTAACAGACAACGCTGCTAATGTTACGAAAATGAGAGATGAACTTAAAAAGACTGAGAGGAATAACATGAATATTTTAACTTATGGATGTTCAGCTCATGTCTTAAATCTTCTAGCAAAAGACATTAAAATTTCCAATATAAAAGCTCTAGTTATTGATATTGTTAAATATTTTCGAAATAACCATTTTGCCTCAGCAAAGCTTCGGGAAACAGGTGCTAAGAAGCTTGAGTTACCATCAGATGTCAGGTGGAATTCCATGTTGCACACAATGGAGTCTTATATAAGCAATTGGCCACAAATTTTGAAAGTTTGTGGAGATAATAGAGAGAAAATCAATTCTGATATTTCTAAGAAAGTCTTAGATTTTCGGTTAAAAAGAAATGTTGAAGATTATATCCAAAGGCTTAAACCTATTGCAGTTGCATGTGACAAAGCTCAGAGAAATAATGCACTGTTAGTGATGTAGTTGAAGTTTGGAAAGATTTAAAAAAAGAAATAGCAGACATATGTGCTGCTAGTAATCTTACCATGATTACAAAAAAAAAAAAAAAAAAAAAAAAAAAACCATAGAAAAAGCTATAGAAGACAGATATGAAATAGCCATGACCCCCGCATATTTCTTGGCAAACATTACTGATCCACGCTTTAAAGGAGAATCACTTATAGGCCGGGAGCCCACCGCATAAACTAACACCTCATCGAGAACATGGATGAAATTCATGCACTAAATAGAACTCGATTAGCATATTAAAATGGAACTGGTCTGCCAGCTCATATCTTGTTGGAACACCCGGGCAGACTGGATTTTAGAGGTTGAATTTTAGGTCCCCAACCACCTCATCGAGTTCACGGATGAAATTCATCAACTAAGTAATGCTCGATTAGCACAATGAAATGGAACTGGTCTGCCAGCTCATATCTTGGTGGAACACCCGGGCAAACTGGATTTTAGAGGTTGAATTTTAGGTCCCCAACCACCTCATCGAGTTCACGGATGAAATTCAAGAACTAAGTAGTGCTCGATTAGCTCAATGAAATGGAACTGGTCTGCCAGCTCATATCTTGGTGGAACACCCGGGCAGACTGGATTTTAGTGGTTGAATTTTAGGTCCCCAACCACCTCATCGAGTTCACGGATGAAATTCAAGAACTAAGT
This sequence comes from Maratus speciosus, assembly GCA_963932465.1. NCBI lineage: Eukaryota > Metazoa > Arthropoda > Arachnida > Araneae > Salticidae > Maratus > Maratus speciosus. Next base: position 184,218,646 of record OZ010790.1, on the reverse strand, counting down.
AGTGCTCGATTAGCACAATGAAATGGAACTGGTCTGCCAGCTCATATCTTGGTGGAACACTCGGGCAGACTGGATTTTAGTGGTTGAATTTCAGGTTCCCAACCACCTCATCGAGTTCACGGATGAAATTCAAGAACTAAGTAGTGGTCGATTAGCTCAATGAAATGGAACTGGTCTGCCAGCCATTATCTTGGTGGAATTCCCGGGCAGACTGGATTTTAGAGGTTGAATTTTAGGTCCCCAACCACCTCATCGAGTTCACGGTTGAAATTCAAGAACTAAGTATTGCTCGATTAGCTCAATGAAATGGAACTGGTGTGCCAGCGCATATCTTGGTGGAACACCCGGGCAGCTGGATTTTAGAGGTTGAATTTCAGGTCCCCAACCACCTCATCGAGTTCACGGATGGAATTCAAGAACTAAGTAGTGCTCGATTAGCTCAATGAAACGGAACTGGTCTGCCAGCCATTATCTTGGTAGAACACACGGGCAGACTGGATTTTAGTGGTTGAATTTCAGGTCCCCAACCACCTCATCGAGTTCACGGATGAAATTGAAGAACTAAGTAGTGCTCGATTAGCTCAATGAAATGGAACTGGTCTGCCAGCCATTATCTTGGTGGAATTCCCGGGCAGACTGGATTTTAGTGGTTGAATTTCAGGTCCCCAACCACCTCATCGAGTTCACGGATGAAATTGAAGAACTAAGTAGTGCTCGATTAGCTCAATGAAATGGAACTGGTCTGCCAGCTCATATCTTGGTGGAGCACCCGGGCAGACTGGATTTTAGTGGTTGAATTTCAGGTCCCCAACCACCTCATCGAGTTCACGGATGAAATTCAAGATCTAAGTAGTGCTCGATTAGCTCAATGAAATGGATCTGGTCTGCCAGCACATATCTTAGTGGAACACCCGGGCAGACTGGATTTTAGTGGTTGAATTTCAGGTCCCCAACCATGTCATTGAGTTCGCGGATGAAGTTCATGAGCTAAATAGAATTTGATTATCATATTAAACTGAACCTTGTCTGGCATGTCATATCTTGGTAGAACACGTGGCCAGATGAAATTTTAGTGGTTGATATTACTTAGTAGTTTCTTCTCTTTTATTCGAGAAAGTAATAGCGCGTTTTCGACGAATTTATGCGTTTTAGGTTTTGAACATGTTTTGATTGTTTTTAGAAAATACGTATCTGTGTTTCTATCTGTATGTGACAAAAAGATAACAAAAAATGGCGCTCTATCTCAAGAACTAATGCACCGAATTTAATAAAAGTTATATTCACTAATTTGGTGAATATTGTATTTCGGTATGAAACGCCCAACAGGTGGCGCTTTAATACGTGTTCCGCAATTGCTCTACCCAAGGAATAATGCATGGATTTTCATGAAATTTAGCATACTGTTAGATATTGAACTAACTTAGTTCTGCTTAGGTTTACCTGCCAAATAAAAGCTGGGGTTGCTATGTTGTGTTTTTCAAGATTTTCGCCTCTGGTTATTTATCAAAGACTAATGCACGGAATTAATCAAATTTCATATTCTGTTACTCTTTCAGATAAATAAATCCTTATTCGGCATGACGGTATACATCCTAACAGGTGTTTTTTTATTACGATTGTGTTGGGAATGGGAATTTTCATTGCACACATCTCGGAGTGTGGGTGCTAAAATCCAGTTTGCCCGGGTGTTCCACCAAGATATTAGCTGGCAGACCAGTTCCATTTTAATATGGTAATCGAGTTCTATTTTGTGCATGAATTTCATCCATGAACTCGATGAGGTGGTAGTTTATGCGGTCGGCTCCCGGTCTATTACAATTGATGAGACTGAAAAAGGCATGAACCTTGCTGCCAAATGATGTCCTGAACTAATTCCAGTAATTATAAACTATAAAGCTAAGTCAGCTCCATTCTCCGATTATATGTTTGATGCAGTTACCAATCATAAATTTGCCATTGGAGAATCAAATAAAGTGGAAATAACACCTTTATCGTGGTAGTTAAGCCTTGAAAAACACATTGATAAAAATGCCATGAATATCATAAAATAGTTACATGCAGCTGTATGTCCTACTGCTGGTTTAGAAAGAGTTTTCTCTACTTTTGGTTTTGTGCAAAGCAAAACCAGAAATTGTTTGGGTGTTGATAAGGCTGCCAAACTTGTTACCATTTTTAAAGAACTTAACAATTAAATGATTTAGTTTAGAATAAAAATAAAATTGCTAATTAATGTTTGATATTTATTATATAATTTTTTTCTTCCTTACTGCTGTTTGAAAATATTTACATTCTTTATATTTAATAATTTTTGTTCACTTTAATCAAAATTGTGCTGTTGAATGAGAAAAAAACGTTTTAAACAATTTTTTTTTTTTTCAACCCTGTTAATAAACAAACCTTTAAAAGCACACTTTTTATTTCTTTTGCTTCAATAAATATACATATATATTTCGAATTTTGAAATAACAATTTAGTGTTTTTTTACTAACAAAATTTATAGAAAGAAACATTGTAAAATTTAACATAAATATAGTAAATTTAACACAATTTTTTGGCAGTGTACAAATAAATAATGGATGTTGAAAACATACATCTAATAATGTTCAACATTTCAGGAAAGGGTACCCTACTGATGTGTAACTTTACATACAATTACTGTGTAAGGTTAAATTTGAAAATTTATATATATATTTATTTATTGAAACAAAATAAATAAAAAGCGTGCTTTTAAAGGCTTCTAACAAATATTTAAAGATTTCTACACTAGATGGCAGCATTAGACCATAGTTCCTTATTATAGCAGCTGCCAAATAGTTTTCTCCCATCATCCCTTGAGATATATTTTTCTGTAGAGTGTTCTGAGACGCACAATGAATAGGTTGTAAAATGCGCGCGGTCTCGCATTAGATTTCCTCGCACAGTTTTTAATGAGGGGCGGAAAATGACGAAATGTTTGCGAATCAAATGTTTTCACATGCGGATTTCTTCTGCCTTTTTTTACTATATAAATATTGTACAGCCATCATGTAAATAACAATATGTCTTGTAGTACACAGTTTTATTAAACATTACTTTCTACTAAAGTATGGAGTGACGTGTCCATTTGAAGTGGTGAGTAGTATTAAAGATTGTGGCGCCTTCTCATGGAAAGTAAGAAGGTAGCTATAAATGGCTTTCCCAAACTTGGGCCCAGAATCCACGACAAACCGAGTAAAGAGAAATACTGATGCTCTACGAGTTTTTTTTAAATGCTTGTGCTCTTCGAATTTAAAAGAGGTGCTGGTGCTTCGTCGTAGAAAGATGGTGTTTTTAAAAAAATGCTGGTGTATCCAAAGTGTCTTGCTCTACGTGTTTGTGCTTTTGAGATAGGAAAAGTAGTGTTTTTAAAAGTGTTTTAGCATCTTCTGTTCAGACGTTGCTTCTGATTTCAGCAGGCAAATTAAAAAGATCCGTTCGTTCTCTAACATTTTGAAGGGAGATATGATCCACGTAAGATGTTTGTTCTACATGAGTTTCATATATATGTGTGAAAGTGTTCTAATACTCCTGTAACCGACCGTCGATCGGGTAACAGAAAGTACATTATTCTTAAATAAATTTTACTGCTTGAATGCTTATAAAAGTATGGATACGTGTAGCAGCTACCCGAAGATAAGTGTGTAATTTTACTTTAGTGAATTTTGTTCATTATCATATTGTTTATTTTATGTTATTAAACTTTTGACGTTGAAATTGTTTAAGATAGTATTGCAAGTACATTATTTTCTCATTAAGAAAATAAATTGTGTCTGTTTTATCACTGACATAGAGACGAGGTAAAAATGTTCTGAAGTTAGAAATCTTATATAACGTAAAAGTTTTCTGTAAGAAGAATAACTTAAGAACAAAGTTGTTCTATTAAAGCATATTTTTTACTGGTGTGAAAATTGCATTTTGTGAGAGAAAACATTTCATTTTGAATTTAATAAACTGTATTTTATTAAAATGGTATCTTTTGACAGATATGTATGATAGAATACATTTTTTTGTGAGTAAGTTAAGTTTCGTTTTGAATAACGAGATGATTTGAATAACGCTGATTTATGAAATGACGTAATTAAGTTCTGAACAGAACATTTATAAGAATATGTTTTCTTATATGTTAAACATTTAAATTTAAATTTGTTTCTAAAGGTAAAAAAAAAAAAAAAAGAGAGAGAGAGAGAATTTTGTTTCCCGGAACAAAAGTAAATTGTGTTCTTTTGAGAACGTTTTTGAATTATTTTTGCTAGTAAAATAATTTTAATTAATTTTGAATAATTGTGTACTTAGAACAAAAATAAAAAGTGTTCTTTTGAGAACAAAAGTTTTAACTATTCTTGCTTGACATTATATTATTTTTTTTTCTTAAAAAGAAATTGAAAGTTAAGAACTGTGCAGTTATAATTTACTTTTGTTTTATTTTGAGAGTTTATATTTAAGTTATAGATTTTTTTTGTGTTTTATTATAAATATAGGGCTATCGTATGACGTAACGGTAAATTTAAACTACTTCAATTTTGGTTTACCTCCCTAAGGAAAGAGTTATATTGGAATTATATGTGAAATAAAGAAAAACTTTATATTTTAGTGATGTTACAGTAAATTGAATTTTATTTATATTGCATTTTGCATATATTCTGTGTTATGATTTCTGTAAAGAAGAAATCCCTGTGTGTAAGGATAGGTTTACGTAAAAAAATCTAAAATTTTGTTCGTGAAATTGAAAATTTTGAATTGAAATTTTTAAATTGAAAAATTTGTTCTTGAAATTTTAAATTCCAATTTTAGTTCTTGAAGTGGATTTTTTTAAATCAAAATTTTACTTTGGTAGTTAGTTTTGTTAAATTTAAATAAAATGGCGTTTTGGGGGAAGTGCAAAAAAGAGGATCTACGTGTCCTTTGCGATGAGTTAGGCTTAACTGCCACCGACGAAATGAAAATGGTCGATTTACGTAATTTAATCACAACGCATGCTGATTACGAGGAAGGTTATATTAAAAACTTACTAACAAATATAGTCGAGAATAGAAAAACTGAGCAAAAGGGCTTAGATTTAGAAAATCAACGTGTTTTTGAACAAGAACAGCGTAAAATCTTACAAGAACAGCGTAAAATCGAACAAGAAAATTTAGAGCACGAACGGACTTTCAAACAAGAAAATTTAAACCGCGAACGGACTTTCGAACTCGAAAAATTACGCCTTACCCCTCCGACTTCGGGATCTAACTCGGAGTTAGAAAAGAAAAATGCTCTTACGAAAAGCCGCGAATCGATCTACAAAAATTAATTCCTCGTTTTCGCCCAAACGAAGATGATATGAACATCTTCTTAGTGCTGTGTGAGCGACAGTTAAAAGTCCTAGAGGTTCCGGAAGAAAATTGGGTTACGTACCTCATAAGCGCTTTGCCTAGTGATATTGCTAGACTCATTGCTAGTTGAACCGGAAGAAAAGGCTCAAGACTACCAACACATCAAGGCGATGTTGTTGAAACGATTCAAATTGACCGGTGAAAACTTAGAATTCTGTTCGTTCAGCACAAGAAAATTCCAGAAAGTACCTGGAAAGACTATTTTTTCGAGCTTGGAACATACTTTGAAGGTTGGCTATCTGAGCTCAACATAACTTCATTCGAAAATTTGAAAAGTCTTTTTTTATCTGACAAAATTTAGAGAAAGGGCTCACCACAGCATAGAGAACATTTCTTGGATGTTTGGACTGATTTAAATGATCCAAATGTCTTAGTCGAGAAGCTAGATGCTTCCCAACAAACACAAAAAATCCGGCCGCATTCTGGCAGTTTTGGGGCCAAACAGAATTCCGGCCATTTGTATCAAACCACCGTTTTATATTAACTGGTGCGCCATTACATCCGGCAGCCATCGTCTAACTGATAACGGGCGAGTGTGGAGAACACGAGTGCTTTTTTCCTGCCCACTAGCCACTGAAGATGAATTTCCGGCTAGTATATAACAGACCAGAATCGGGTGAAAATAACTGGGCCAGTTTAATCTGTTTGATATATTAATTGAATGAAATAGAAAAATTCATTTTCTTCAATTTTTCAACATAATTTTCCTTTTTCAAAATCTATGTTTCACTGAAAGTATTCAATAAGGTGCAAAATTTATTTTTTATGCACTAAAATATATATTAAAAGACTTACTTTTTTTTTACGTATTTTAATAAATTACAAATAAAATTTTCTTGTCTGCAAATTACATCTTAAAATATATATATGTATGTTTTTTCTAAGCAAACTGGAATGAAATAGAGTACACTTTTTATAAATTCCTTCTTTTTTTAAATAGAAATGTAAAATGTAAAAAAAATAATAAGAAGTGTTCAGTTGAACAATACGAAAAATTATAACAATATTTATTATCAGTTTCAATGGAAAACATTTTCCCTAATACAAAAGCAAGATATGTCACTCAGAAAGTTTTCTTAAAAAAAAAGAAAGAAAAAAAAAACTTTAACCGTCAAAGAAAATCCAATCTGAATAATCTTTTAATAAAATACAATTCATAATTATAGATTGACTGCGAGGAATTTTTCATATAATTGGAAATGTGATTTAAAGTGTAAGTATCGAAGATATTTATTAAGAATGTTCTCAAATCCAAAGAGAGTCTACTTTCTGACATATATATATTTTTTTCGGAAATACATGAAATGGCAGGTACTGTTACTCAGAAACTATGTAATCAAAAAGCGTTTTCCATTTTTTGCTAAATGCAAAAATTCTTTCAGAAAATACAGATAAAGTGGGCATTTTAAACCGATTTTCCGAACGCGAGACAGGAGAAAAAACGGTTGTCATGTGACAACAATTGCTTATAATTTTATATATAATTTATTTATCAGAAAATGGAAAATTCATTTCAATTCAAAATCCTTCCAGTAGTTAGGCTTGCCAATTTTATGCCTTTACATTTAAAATTGAGTCAGAAATTGTATCAGAACGTTTCGTGCTGTTGAACATGCGATTTGAGAACCACCTAAAGGTTGAATGATATGTTTTGTGGTTTTGTGAAAACGAAACACTGTATGAAATTGTTTTAATAAATATAGATTATATCCTACAAAATATTTATTATCAATGTTTTATAAGATATAATTCATATTTATTTTGTTAAGAAGTTACTTAATTTCCTAGAAAAATAATTGTGAACCCACCCAAAGAAACTAGTTATTTTTATTAAATTTTGATTGTTAAAATAATTTCAATAGTATATTCTCTCCCCCCCCCCCTCCATTACATTTTGAAATTTCAGGAAAACCTTCGTTATCGTTCAAAAACAGAGGAAAAAATCCAGGCAACAAAAGAAATATATATGAAAAAGATATGTTTGAAGGCAAAAAATTTTCTTTTAATTTATTATAATAAAAACTGATGACAACTACTAAATATATTTCCCCAAATATTTTTGCACTCTTCCATTTCTTCAGCTTTCTTCAGTATAGAGAACTGTACTCTCTAAAACACATTTCGCACAAGACATGAGAGACAGGGAATGAGAGGATACTCTTCAAGGTCAGGGTTGTCTGGAGGCATTTCTGAGAAATTCATCCCATGACTACGTTGAATCCTGCTTTATCATTCAGGTTGTAGTTTGCATAGAAGAAAGGTTGTTTACAGAGCATGATCTACCTTAGTAAGTGTCTTTAAGTCTATGTTGATTTATTAAAGTATTATATGATTACTAGCAGCCTTCGCCCGCTACGCTGGTCGGTTTTTCTAAAGAAACCATGAATCATACGAAATATATTTGTGAATTTGATCATGCGTTTTGAAGCAATATGGACATTTACCTGGTGTATCCAACCGAATTGCTAAAAGCAATATGAATGTCATTACGCTATTATATTTTTTATTTAGTCATACAAAATTTAGACTGTTAAGGACCAATTTTTTTAGTTAGTTCGTTAGTGTGGGATTCGGTAAAGAACGATAGAACAACATGTAATGTACTAAAAGCGTTCATGAAAAATTAGCAATGCAAGTCTCATCCGAATCTGTTAATTGGACTTATTGAAAAGGCTGATCGTTTATAATAATTGGGTTCGCCTGATTCTAGAACTTTCATCTATAATTCTACAATCAAGCAACCTAACAACCAAGCAACACTAAGCAAATGATATGTGCTTTATACTAAAACATTCACTGAAAAATTAACTAACAGATCAAGTTCCATCGAAATCCACTTAGCAGAATCTTTTAAACTGGAAAATGTACCAAAACCTTCCCTAAAAATGATCTAATTAACAGTTTAAATCCCATAAAAATTCATTCAGCGGAACCTTTAAAAAAAGCAAATCTTTCAAAATTGGGTTCATCTGATTTAGAACTTTCCCCATAATTATTTAACTAAGCAACGTAGAACGTTATATTTTATACTAACATCTTTTTTGAAAAAAATATCTAACTAACAATGTAAGTCCCGTCAAAATCTATTCAGCAGAACTCAAGATATAAGCGGCCGGAATGAAATTTCTCTTTGCATTCTATATATATATTGAGATAGTTAAATATAACTTTCATAATCGCGTTAACCTGATTATATAACTCTCTGGGAGGTAGGGGTAGGTATATACCGCATCACTTCGGAATTTTTTAAGGGGCTCAGCTTAACTTCCATAACTATAGCATATATGCTCTCTAGTATACCCTCTCTCTGTAGCGTGTATCTTTTCGTTACTGTACCACTGAGAACTTTTTCCGCATAGCTCCGTAACTAAACAACACATAATTATATGATAAATATTGAAAAAATCCCTGAAATATTATCTAACTTAATGTGCATTTAATTAGTTGACTTGAAATCTTTCATAATCGAGTTCACCTAATTTTAGAACTCCCGTAGCAACTTAGAATGATGGTTTTTACATTAAACCATTTATAAACCAAATTTAATATTTGACAGTGTAAGTTCTACAAAATTCTGTTCAGTAGAATCTGAGTTATAGTCATATTTACAATATTTATTGCTCATTAAACCTTTTTTCTTTACATTTGAAATAAAATCAGTAATGTGTCGTTGTGGGTTAGGATTAACTCGTTCGACACTTAAACAATCACATTTTTATAACAATCACACACAAAATATATACAGATTCGCGAAAAGCGCAAAATAACTTTGGAACATACATATTTCCATAAAAACATCTCTAGGGGAGATACATTTCGAACACACGCCGAAACTTTACTTAAACCCGAACAAACATAATTACATACCTTCACTTCACTTCATGTTTGGCAAAATATTTTGTGTCGTTGTGGGTTAGGATTAACTCGTTCGACACTTAAACAATCACATTTTAATAACAATCACACACAAAATATATACAGATTCGCGAAAAGCGCAAAATAACTTTGGAACATACATATTTCCATAAAAACATCTCTAGGGGAGATACATTTCGAACACACGCCGAAACTTTTAATTAAACCCGAACAATCATAATTACATACCTTCACTTCACTTCATGTTTGGCAAAATATCTCAGGATATTTTGCCGACAGTGGCGACAGTGGCAACAGCGCCATCTATATGCTATAAAAATAAGGGAAAGCAGTCATTTTGTTACAGTAACTCTTCTGGTATTTCCCTGTTATTCCAACACCATTGTCGCCAAGCGTAATAGTTGGCGCAAAAATTAAATGATACATTTGAAAAAAAAATAATTTTGTTGATAAAAAAATGAGCATTTTAAAAATATAACTTTTGGAAATTACAGACTTTGACCTACCATTTTTTAAAATCAATAAAAATAATGGTACTACTTGGTTATCCCGTCGACGAAAAATCTATTGCCAAACTATAAGATTAAATGCCAATAATAGTTGATCGTAAATGTCACATTCACTTGACTTTAAGCAAGTTACACGTATTTACGTCATCAAGTGATTTTTATTTCGACGTTTTAAATGTATTTTTATTAATGTTATACTAATTTATTAACCATTTGAAAAAATGGTTATTGTCCTCGTCAGGGTAGGGAATCAAAAGCTGATCTGAAGGTTTTTATTGGTTTAATCATCATTTTATTCGTTTTCTGATTGGTCTATACAGTAATCTGTATTTCCCTTTACTTTCAACAAAGATGGACAACAGCGTGTTGGCACTATGACAAAAAAGTAATAAAAACTACAAAAAAATTAATAACTCAGAAACAAATTGAGATACAGCTTTCAAACAAATTGCATTTAAAAGTAATTTTTTTCTATACGACGATATAAAAAGTAATATTGTAAGATGTTTAGAAGTTTAAGAAATAAATTTCATTTAAAATTGGCCGTCAGATTTCTTGGAAATCTGACGGTGGAAAAGCCTTTTCCCGAACAGTCAATGAAATGCTTGGATAATACGCAAGCTTCAGGTGGATAATACGTACGAGTTGCAGGCGATTTCCGTCGCTTGCAATTTTTACGTGTAATAACACTATTAATGTTTAATTCATGGCGTACGTAATGTATGATCAACTCCGTGCTATATTTTATGTCTTAAATTTTCGTTTTTGAAAAAATAATTTTCCAAATGGTTGTTGTAATTTGTTAAATTGCATTTAATATTTAATTTAAAATAAAAATTATGTCAATTTGTATAATTTGGCGAGTGGTTTGGCGATTTATATAATTTGGCGAAATTGGTCGACGGGTACCAAAATAAATACTTAAAATATAAGAATAAATAAATATTTTGCAAGTAATAAAATATAGTCAATTTAAACTGCAGTCTTGAAATTGTAAATGTCTTTTACTACTGAAGCATGGCGTACGTAATACGTATGTCTCACATTGCAGTAAACATTTCATTCTTTGACCAATGTCAGACGGGCGTCTTTTTTGCTGCTTTTTTGCTTAAGTATTATCCATTCACAATGGTATAGCTTTGTGAATGGACAATACTTAAGCAAAACAGCAGCAAAACAGACGCCCGTCTGACATTGGTCTTTCAATGAAGACATTCATGGTTTTTTGAACAAAACATTTTTATGTGTATAATTTCTAAGTTCTGAAATAATTTTATTGCAGCTTCCTCATCATCAGATAACTGCGAAATGGTAAAATCTATATCAGTATCAGTAATAAATATTTTCTATTAAAAAAATAACAAATTAAAAAGTTTGCGAGATTATAAAAAATTCCATCATTAAAAATTCCTGCATAAATATATTCACGTTCAATAATTAGCAAATGTTAATGTGGGGCACGGTTTGCAATAAAAATCGTTTGCACGATTAGAGTTGAAAAAAATGGCGTGATACCATACATTTTGGCATGGTATCGCGACGAAAATTAGAACGAAAAATTACCACAGTTTTTTTTTTTGTTGTTGTTTGTTTAGTTTTAGTTTTTGAGGCCTTTGAATTTTTTTCTCTAATTGACAAAGTTGTTTTTATTTAACCTTTTAAGTTGTTTTTAAAGGATTGATTAAAAAATTATTCAATTTCAATTTTTTCCCTTGCTATAGTAGCAGAATGAAAAGAATGAGCTTTTAGAAATTATCACTTGAAAAATTCAGGTTTTGGCGCCAAAGATAGTGCCAAATTGGAAAAATATGAAATATCTCTCGAACTATTGGGCTTAAAAGAATTTAGTTAGTACCATTCGATTCAACATACAAAAATACACCAAAATATGTTATCAGTTGAAAAATAACTATAAAATCAGATTTTTAAGGAATTTTTTTTAAGTCCGTTCTCTTTTTTAACCCCCTTAGAAGTGAAATTTTCGAAAATCCTTTCTTAGCGGCACTCTATATCATAAGAAGTATTTTTACCCCGATTTTCAAGATTTTAGGTTCAGTAGTTTTGGCTGCGCGTTGATTAATACAAAATCTAGACTTTCTTTTATATATATAGATAATCTGATATTTATTTTGCATCATTTAACATTAAAGTATTGTAGGGTGTAAAATAGTTATATACTAATTATTTAATTCCACAAGTAATTTTATCAAACGCTGAATGATATTTGCTTTATAATATTTTTGATACAGTGCGTATAATTAAAAAATGTCGGACAGAAAATAAGTAAATTTGTTTTTTTCACTCTATATTTTTACGATTGTTTGATAAGAAAATGTATTAGCTTTTATGAAATCACAAGTATTTTTTAATTAATTTTATTATATTCTAATTTTAGTAAATATATATTACGTAATTCATAGATTCTTCATTGTATTAAAATTTTGTGTAAATTATGAAATAAAGAGGGTATTTTACTAATTTTTCTCTCAAAGTGTCGAATTTTATCACCTTTTCGAAGTAATGATTATCTGTTTCTGATCATGTATGAAATAAAAAAAATTACAAAAGCTGGAATAGTTTAATTTAAGTAAAGTTTATTTTTACTATAAAGAAAAAATATGCATCTTTTTAGAAAAAATTGTTAAAATAGTGATGAAGTTTTAAATTACTGCGAATAATTTTCATAGTTTTTGAAAGATTAAAGTAACATATTGCTGTAAAGTTTGACTATTGGTTCTAGATCCCTCATACGCGAAAACATCCGCTTGCTAATGTTAATCCTATGGAAGAAATTATTTTAAATATTTCGTTCCCATTTGATTTTTTTCTTTTTTTGCATTGGATAGCTGAGATTGGCCTTTACAAAGACCTTTTTAACTTTTTCGATTTTGTTTAGTAACTAAATTATCTTATAAAGAAAAAGTCTGTCTTTATAGAGGCAGACCTCGGCTACCAATGCAAAAAAAAAAAAAAAAAAAAAAAAAAAAATTATAAAATATTAAATTCAAACGAGATATTGTTTTAAAAATGTGCCCCTTAGGATAAACATTAGAGAGCGAGTATTTTCGCGTGAATGAGGTAGCCTCTTAAGCTGTGAAGGAAAAATCTAAATGTAAAATTTTGAAATATTTAAATGATGCAAAAATATTCATTGTGTTTCAGATTATGATTTGCTTTAATAAACAAACATATACTGTTAACAGGCTTATTAATAAGTTAAAAAAACCAAATAAAATGAAAGTAATGTATATATATTCACAAACACATACTTTTAATATAAAACATATAATTAAATGTAAACTAAAAAACACATATATTAAGGTTATATAAATAGTTTAGGCGTAAATTCAAAATTTGTTCTATAAAAATACTTGTTGGAAGTTCATTTAAATGATTAAGTGTTTTTGCATGAAAAACAATATATGAATAATTATTTAGGTACATTTAAAAAAAATTATAAATTTACTTATCTTGAACTTTTTCGAAGATTTTCAAAATGCAGTGCTTTGCATAGTAAATTAATTATTTTATTTTTTCAATAATTGTTTTTAAAATGTATATGAAATGGAATTATTTAAAAATGGCATCAAATATACATTTTTTAAATGCATAATTGAATAAATAAACAAATTAATAAATTCACTATGTCAAGTATTGTATTTTGGAAATTTTTGAAAATATTCAAGATAAATAAATTTGTAATTTTTTTCGAAATGTAACTAAATGATTAATAATATATTAGTTGTTCATGTAAAAACACTTTATCGTTTAAACATTTTTTCAACAAGTATTTTTTGTGCAACAAATTTTGAATTTATGCTTAAATAATCTTTATATAATGGCAGTGGAATTTTTGCGGGCAGCTTTGGGCTAAATTTAATTCTTGCAAACACAAATTGCTGGACTAAGGCGAGCTTCTGGCTATCCATTGTTTTTAGTGGCCATTAAAAGAATAAATGTGGCCAGTTTGAGGCTATGTATCATTTTTAGTTAAAAATTAGTGGCACGATTGTGGGCAACTTCTTGTATTTACGGCCAATTTTCTTGTGGCCTGATTGTGTCCGGCGTGACACTTTTTTTACGGACCCGTAACTTTCAATGATAGCGGGCCAGCATCGAATACTTTCGGCCAAGGCCAACGAACCCATCAGTGGCCCGAAAGTTCTGTGTTTGTTGGATTATGATGTTCTAAGGGTAAATCCCGTAAAATCCAAAGAAGTGGAAACCCACAAGAAAATTTAAAACTGGTCAAAACAAAAAGAGACCGTACCCTCGATCTTTTCTAATAAAACGTTTCCGAATTAATCCTTCTACTCAAAGAAGACAACCTCGCCAGAGAACGGAAAGGTGAATCCCTCATCACTGATTGAAGATCGCCCAAACTTTAAATGTTATGATTGTGATGCTCCTGGATTTATTCGTGCTAAGTGCCCTACCTGCAACCCTATGATAAAAACTGAATATTCTCAGTTTGAGCAAATCCAGATATACACATGCTCAACCACACCTTTAGCCACAGTAAACCGGAAAATTAATGCGGTCCATGGCAAAGCCTGCGTAGATATCAGATTTAGTCACAGCATGGCTAGTGAATCATTGTATTCTGTGTTAAAAGAAAAATGTGCAAAATTTCAGAACACTTTTGTGAACATGTTCTTAGCGAATGACCAGCGGTCAAAATAACCCTTTTAGGAAGAGACTTTCTTGATAAATCAGGGTTTGTACTAGACGTTAAGAACAAACGTTGGTAATTCGGCGATATGACTCATATAACATATGGCTTTGCAGACCTTCTTCCAAAGCCTCTTGAATGTTCTGGGCAGAAGTCAGAATTAAATTACTTGCTGAAAAGGTATGAAACCATCTTTCACCAGGGAGAGAAGCCACCACGTCCTCCTGTGAAATCGGTATAGTCTCCATTGAGATAATTCCGATACAAAAAAAAATTCCTAACTTCACTAAACAAGTGAAAGACTAGGTCGAGCAACGCCAAGACAAAAGAAAACAGTTTGCGGACAGAAGCCGGAGAGAAGGACCTCAGTATTCTCCTGGTGACCACGTATGGGTGGAACTCCATCCCCTGCGCAAGGCTGGTCAGAAAAGAACCGCCAAATTCAGTCCTCGATGTGACGGACCCTATGTAGTTCTCACACAGCGCTCACCTACTTCCTATGAAGTTGCCAGTTTACAAGCTCCTGTAGTTCCCTTAGGAACTTATCATATATCTGCCCTAAAACATTGTAACAATGTTACTGACCAACCAGTTACCCTACTCAGGTAACGTGGTAGGCTAAAGAAAAATGCTTCTGGTCCCTTGCCGAGACGTCTAACGAACCAAACCACAGGGTGAGGATGTAACAAATATTTAAAGATTGCTACACCAGATGGCAGCAGTAGACGATAGCTCATTATTATAGCGGCTGCCAAATAGTTTTCTCCCATCATCCCTTGCGATACATTTTTCCACAGAGTGTTCTGAGACACATAATGAATAGGTTGTAAAATGCGCGCGGTCTCGCATTAGATTTTCTCGCAGAGTTTTTAATGAGAGGCGGGAAATGATGAAATGTTTGCGAATCAAATGTTTTCACATGCGGATTTCTTCTGCCGTTCTTTACTATGTAAATATTGTACAGTCATGATGTAAATAACAATATATCTTGTAGTACAGAGTTTTATTAAACATTACTTTCTACTAAAGTATGGAGTGACGTGTCCATTTGAAGAAATGAGTATTATTAAAGATTGTGGCGCCTTCACATGGAAAGTAAGAAGGTAGCTATAGGCTTGTTTATTAATATATACTAATTTTTAGAACAATGTGATATGTTTATATATATATATATATATTCCATATTAATTCTTGTAATTAAGTATAAGACAATTTATTTTATACATACAGTTCTATATTATAGGTTTGTGGAATCCATTTTTATTGTCAATTCATTCACAATATTGCGGTTTTTGATGATGGTCGGTAATGTTTAAGTAATGGTTATATATATATATATATATATATATATATTGCATTTAAAAGCTACTACTATTTTGTAAAAAATTATTTTAGATAAATATTATTTTAATACCAGATGATTATTAATAGCTGCAGGAAACATTTAGCCATTCCATCAAAGTTCAATCCTACTGATGTGTAACCTTACATACAATTACTGTGTAAGATTACAGAGAAATGTGGTGGAAACTTACACCTAATAATGGGTAACCTTCCAGGAAAGTTAGGTGAAATCTTACTCCTACTGATGTGTAACCTTACACACAATTACTGTGAAAGATTTCAGGGGATTGTGGTGTCCCAGGTAAAAAAGTCAGCAAGAAACCTTAAAAAAAAATCTTCAGGGAAACTGAAGGTATTTGGAACTAAAATTACCTTCAGCTTACCTTTAGGTAAAAAACATGTATTTTCCCTTAACCTTCTGAGTTCCAAATACCTGCTGTTTTCCTTCAGGTAAAAAACCTGTTATTTCCCTTCACCGATTTTGGCAGAAATATCTGCAGTTTTCCTTTAGGTATAAAAGCTGTATCTTCTCTTTACATTATATCGTTGCACCTGCATGCGGACAGCCTTCTGTGCAAATTCGCATCAGATCAATACATAATAATGATTACATATCCAGTTCGACATTGATTTGATACATATTAATAAAAAAAACTAAGGGGGGAAAGCATCGGAGGTGCGTAACATGAATAAGTGGTAACAGGACTTTCCAACGATATGTCACATGATGTGTCAGCAAAATTTAGAAAAGTGCCCCCCGGGGGGGCAAAGTAGGGGGCAGGGGCATTAGAGGTGCATAACATGAATAAGTGGTCAAAGGCCTTTTGAACGATATGTCACATGACGGGTGTTGGCAAAATTTAGAAAAATGCCCCCGAGGGGGGCAAAGTGGGGGGAGGGGCAATAGAGGTGCATAACATGAATAAGTGGTCACAGGTCTTTCCAACAATATGTGACATGAGGGGTGTCAGCAAAATTTAGAAAAGTGCCCCCCCCCGGGGGGGCAAAGTGGGTGGAGGGTCATTAGAGGTGCATAACATGAATAAGGGGTCATAGGCCTTTTGAACGATATGTCACATCAGGGATGTCAGTAAAATTTAGAAAAGTGCCCCCCGGGGGGCAAAGTGGGGGGGGGGAGCATTAGAGGTGCATAACATGAATAAGGGGTCACAGACCTTTTGAACGATATGTCACATGACGGGTGTCGGCAAAATTTAGAAAAGTGCCCCCGAGGGGGGGCAAAGTGGGGGGAGGGGCATTAGAGGTGCATAACATGATTAAGTGGTCATAGGCCTTTTGAACGATATGTCACATCAGGGATGTCAGTAAAATTTAGAAAAGTGCCCCCCCGGGGGGCAAAGTGGGGGGGGAGCATTAGAGGTGCATAACATGAATAAGGGGTCACAGACCTTTTGAACGATATGTCACATGACGGGTGTCGGCAAAATTTAGAAAAGTGCCCCGAGGGGGGGGGGGCAAAGTGGGGGGAGGGGCATTAGAGGTGCATAACATGAATAAGTGGTCATAGGCCTTTCCAACAATATGTGACATGAGGGGTGTCAGCAAAATTTTGAAAAGTGCACCCCCCCCCCCCCGGTGGGGCAAAGTGGGGGGGAGGGGCATAACATGAATAAGTGGTCACAGACCTTTTGAACGATATGTCACATGAGAGGTGCCGGCAAAATTTAGAAAAGTGCCCCTCCCAGGGGGGAGCAAAGTGGCAGCATGGATATCGGATGTGTATAACATGAATAAGTGGTCACAGGCCGTTCCAACTGTATGTTACACGATAGGGACAGGTGTTGGTAAAAGTTAGAAAAGTGCCCCACTTTGGGCTTTAGTATTGTGCCCCCCCCCCACACACACACACCCTTTGAAATTTTTATATATTACAAATAATATTTATCAGAAACCTCCGATGAAAATGCTGCAATTTCAAAAAAAGTCCGAAAAGTAAGAGATAATGAAATCCCCCAAAGCAGAATATGCTTATAAATGCGACGTACATCGCAGAACAACGGATTTCACTACAGAACATTTCAAATTTTCATTTTCAAGAAAATTCACCATTCAATGTAGGAAAAATCGCAAAATTTGTCACTCATTGGTTAGAAAAAAAATCACCAAATTCTTTAATCGTTCATTTAAAAAGTAAAGATGAAAATAAGCAATCGCCAGTCGCCACTCAACGAGTAAATGTGAAAAACTGACGATTAAAAATATGGAAAGTACCAGCCAAACGCAAGATTTTCCAAAAGGAATTTCGTAAAAGAATTGGGAAAGAAAAAAATGTGAATTTTGTCAAAAGATTGCGAAAAAACACACATTTCGTCAGAGGATTACGAAAAAAAAAATGTAAATTTCATGAAACGATCACCAAAAAAGCGAATTGTATCAAAGAATCGCAAAAAAGCGAGAATTTTGTCAAAAAATCACAATAAAAACAGCACATTTCGTCAAAGGATCGTGGAAAAACACGAATTTCATCAAAGGATCGCAAAGAATCCGAAATTTCGTCAAAGGATTCTGGAATAAATGCAAATATGGTCAGTGGATTGCGGAAAAAAAACACAAATATCGTCAATACATCGCAGAAAAAAAAAAAAAACAATTTCGTCAAAGAATCGCAAAAAACCCACACATTTCATCAAACGATCTCTGAAAATCCAAAATTTCGTCAAAGAATCGCAAAAATACGCAAATATCATCAATAGAGCAAAGAAAAAACACAAATATCGTCAATGGATCATGGCAAAAACACAAAATTCGTCAATAGATCGTCAAAAAACACAAATTTAGTTAAAGGATCGCCGGGGGGGGGGGGGGATGAGAATTTCGAAAAAAAAAAAACCCCGAGAATTTTGCCAAAGAACTGCGAAAACGAATGTGAATTTTGTCAAAAGATCGTGAAAAAAACGCACATTTTGTCAAAGGAACGCCAAAAAAACGAAAACATTGCCAATAGATCCGGAAAAAGCGTGAATTTCGTCAAAGTATCTGGAAAAAATGCATAATTAGTACCAGGAGGGATCCCCTACCAACCCTCCCTTTACATTTCAGAAAATTTGCTGCAAATTTCAGATTTTTTAAACCTATTTTTTCAATTTTGAATCATACCTGCTACTCAGTGGATAAACATACCTAAAATATACCCATAAATTAAATATTCACTGACATAAATGTACTTACTGGCTACTAAAGAAATTATTCTCACTCGCTAGTAACTGCCTACTAAATAAAGTCAACCTACCGGCCAGTGGCTACTAAGCAAAATTCCTTATTTTCATCTTTATTAAAAAGATTGTGAAATTCATCAATGGGTCACGAGAAAAACTCGTACAGTTCATCAGTCATGGAGAACAAACCATGAAATTCTTCAGCCTGTTGTGGAAAAACATACAAAATTCGACTAACAGTTGCGAGAAAAAATCCATGATTTTTGCTAATCAGTTGCAGGTAAAAAACTTCGTCAGTGCACCGCCAGAAAAAACCCGCGATCTTCTCTAATCGGTCGCAAGAAAAAGTCTCAAAATTCACCTATGTTAAAAGAAAAAATCCAGAAAATTGCAAATCGGTCGTGGCTAAAAAAAAATCGCGGAATTCGTCAGTAGATCGACGGAAGAAACTGCAAAATTCGTACATCAGTAGCGGAAAAAAACTCTCTCCAATCGGCCTCAAGATATACTTACTGGTTCAAGAGAAATATAGCAAAATTTAAAAATCAGTCACCGGTAAAAAAAAAAAAAGCGAAATTCGTCAGTCGATCAGAGAAAAAATGGAAATTTGTCGATCAGCCATGCTAAAAAAACCCCTCGAGATTTGGCCAATCAGTTGAAAAAAAAGACACAGTTTATCATTCGACTGTGAAAAAATATCACAATTTTCACTCATCTGTCACGAGTAGAATGCGAAATTCGTCGATCGGTAGCAGAAAAAAATATTATCGTTCGCAAAAAAGAGAGAAAAAATTTGCTGTCAGAAGTGGAGGGTATACAGAGGTAAATGTCTTATACCTTCTGGTTCTTTTTCAGTAACACTGCTTAACTTCCGTTTCTCAAAAAAGTTATTGTATATACACTCTAAGGTATACCAGAGTTTCCCGTAGACAGTGTCAGGAGGGTGCTGCACCCTGCCTGCCCTTAGGTTTACAAAACAGCAGCCCTCTTACCCCTGATGGAAAACATTAGCACCCTTGTTGCCCCCAGCTGAAAAAAGTGCCTTTACTCCTTTCTTTATTAAAAAATTTACTTGCATAGTAAAAATTGCCTCATTGCTGTCTTTAAAATAACGTCCTGTCTATTAAATATTAAAAGTAATTTTAAAAATCAAAAGGATGCCTTTAAAAATTAAAAAAAGTGTCCTTAAAAATCCAAAACATGCCTTTCGGAATCCAAAAGTGCCCTTTTCCTACAAGAAGCACCCTGCCCTTTTTTAAACATGGGAGAAACTCTGAATATACCCTCTGTTTGTTTTTTTTTTACGTTTACATCGCTGCATACGAGTGCCCTTTTTTCTAGAAGTTTACTGTAGAAAAAACGGGTCAGTGCCCATCTGGCACAGATTTTTTTAATAAAGGACACACTTGTACCTTGTAAAGAAACAGAAAAAAAAAAAAAAAAAAACAATATTTGGAACTGGCTTGTTTAATGTTCCCATTTCTCAACAGAATTTTTTGATATTTTCCCACGACTGATTGAAATTTGTCAATTGTCCTCTCAAGCAACAGACGAATGTCACAATTTCTTTCTCCCGTAATCAAATGAAGAATTTTGCTAATTTTTAAACATTAAGTTTCATCATTAGGTCAGGGGGAAGCATCATAAACTTGTCAACTGGTCATATGAAAAAGAAAAAACCCCAAGAAATTTATCAGTCAGTAAAGGGTTAAAAAAAATCACACAGTTCTTTGATTGTCATGGGGAGGAAAAATTATTTAATTCATCCATTGATCGCATGAAAAAAAAATGTTTTGTTAGTAAGTTGTGGGGGGGAAATATGGAAATTTATCAACTTTTTATCAGAAAAAACGAGATCTGTTGATCAGCTTAGGTAAGGGAGGGGGGGGGGGATTGACAAAATTCATAAACTGACTGTTATGTATATATATATTCAGTTCCGCTAGTTGCTCGCAAGAAAAAATGCAATATTTGCCAATCAGTACAAGTAAAATACCCCAAAATTCGTCAATTGGTTACAAGAAAAAATTGCAAAATTCTTCATTCAGTCATCAGGGGGAAAAAAAAAAATCTGAGAAATTCACCAGTAATCATTGGGCCCGGTAGCAGAAAGTTCCTGACGGGTGACGTGCGCCGCAGATTTTCTTTTCCCTTTTGCAGATATTTTTTTCCATTGGATCTTTTTCCAACTTTATATTATGTTTAGTTCTTTATTATTTATTACTAAAACTTAAGTTTATTATTAATAAAAATGAGTAAAATGCTTAAAAACATTAAAAGTAAATGATTAATTAATTAAAGGTTCATTTGTAACATTTTACCTGCAGATTATTTTCAGTCCCTGAAAGATCTGTCACAGACACTTGGAGAATTTTCTGCTATTGGGTCATTGGGGAAAAAAAAAAAAAAGAAATTCTTCAGTGTGTTGCTTTAAAATATTGTGAAATTTGTCAATCTGCTATGGAAAAAATAATGAAACGTAGCGGACAATCAATCGTGAGAAAAAAATCATGAGATTCTTCATTCGGTTGCAAAAAAAAATGGAATGCAGAAAATTAGCGAAAAATCGCTAAATTAATCACATTAAGTGACAATTGAATATTATCGTTGAATAATAATTATTGAACATCAATGTAAACAAAAAAGAATGCATAATTATATAAATTCACCAGTCAGTTACGATGAAAAAATCGCTTAATTCACCCAGCGATCACATGAAAAAAAAAAAAAAATAAGAAAAAGAAAAACCTCACAAGTTTACCAATTGGGTGCAAGAAAAAATGCAACATTTAAATGCAAATTGGTAGAAATAAAATATTGCAAAATTCATCAGTTGGTTGCGGGAAAAAATTGCAAAAATTCTGCACTCATCTGAAAAAAATATTGCTTTAAATTTGTAACTGTTTTTTCAGGAAAAAATTACTTTATTTAAAATAATTATACACATGTAAAATTATTTTTGGTACTTTTTGGTTAGCCGGGCACCAGTGTTATATATACATATATATTGTAATATATAACACTAGCGCCCGGCTAATCGAAAAGTACCTTATTTTTTCCATATTTCATATTCTACATAAAAAATTAATCTACAATATATAAAAATTCTTTTAATTATTTGGTACTTTTCGGTTAGCTGGGCGCCAGTGTTATATATACATATATATGTGTATATATATGTACACATATATGCAATATATGTATGTATATATAACACTGGCAAACAGCTAACCGAAAAGTACCAATTATTTTTATGAGTCGAATATTGCAGCCAAAGATATTGAGCCCTGCTAAATGATTTGCAAGAGACATTACACCTTCACTGTGCATTAATCAAGCAGTTATGTTCCTAAAAAGATTATAGCTGCTCAATTTATAAAGGAAACTAAATCAGGTACTTACTAGTAAAATTTGTATTCCAATACATGGATCTATTAACTTGGGTCCTTTAAAGGACCCTTCACAAAATTTTATCACCTCAAAACAAGGAACCTTCATCAAACTTTTCACCTGCAAACAAGATCCTTCACAAAATTTTCCCACCTCCAAACTGAACTTTTTACAAGTTTAATTATTTAGGAGTAAAATCAGTCTTTCACTTTTAAACATAATGGAAATATATGAATATATTTTTCGCTATTATTTAAAAAAATAGTGAAATTTATCTTTAGTTGTACACGAAAATTTCTTATAAAAAGTTTTCCCCATACCACAGCATTTCTAAATTAATGTGGCGATATTTTTTACCGAACATGATTCTTGTCGAATGCGTAGCGAATACAAAGTGCCGAATATCAATATTAATATTAAAAAGAAGTGTAATACAGCCCTCTTACGCTATATATATATATATCAACTTAAAAATTAGTTAAAATTCGCCTACTATACTGTTGAAAAACTCCCTGCAAAAAGAAAAAAATACAATAACAACATGACAACGTGACGATTAGTCCCGCTAATTTTCCGAATGGCGGTTAAAACGTAAACACACGGTCTCAGAGTTGAGTTGGGTACTTCCTTCTCATTCTCCCGTGACATGGAGTCAGAAATAGAGCGGCGTAATCAAAAATCAAATGTTCCAACGAAAATTTGAAATAAATAAATTAATACGAATTATACATTTTTCATTTGTTTTTGAAGAAGTAATTTTTATAAAAACTGGAAGTCACGCCTGATAGAGAATAAGGGCAAATTATGCATGCAATAACCCCACCTATATTTTTCAGCTTTTATCGTGGATGCCACCAAAATGAGGAGAGGGGGGGGAGAATCTCTTCCCCTCCATTGATTTTGAAATTTAAGTGACTACAGTGAAACCTCCCTGTGTGACCACCTCCATTAACCAACCACCTCTCAGAACGACTATTTTTTTTCATGGAACGAAATTTATTCCTATAGGCTCAATACTAATTTTACCTCCATTCAGAGACCATCCCAGTTGAACTCCCTTCATGAGCGACCAATTTGTTTGAAGAAAATGAAACAAATTCCGTTTTCTCCTGGTCGCTTGAAGAGGGTTTTATTAGAAAAATAATTCCGGAGAGCACATTATTCATCAAACTTCTAAACTAAATTTAGATTTTTTTTCATTATTATTCCGGTAACTTTTAAGTGTTTAAACCCCTTTATGCCTTTTTTAGGCAATGAATTTAATTCTGATGACAAATTAAGAATGACGGTCAATAAACTCCCTTGCCCTATTCTGTCAGGAAACTCTCAAAGAAATAGATAATAATAGATACAAATTAATGAAATCTTCATTATTTATTGCTCCCCCCCCCCCAAAAAAAAAGCATTTATTTACTGAACTTCGAAAGGACTTGGTTGGATAAGTTATAAAAGATAAAACCGTATTCATTTTTTTAACTTTGTAGTAATTAACTTATGTTTTGATACATAAATTTATATATTTTTTCTTAATGTGAAAGATAAATGTTAGTAACATTGTTATCTTTTTTCAACAATTAAAATCTAGATTTAAACATAACCTCCATTAAGAGACCACCTCTCGGAGTGACCAATTTTTATTGGATCGGAACGTGGTCGCTTTAAGGAGGTTTTACTGTAATTAGCTTTTGTTTTGATACTTAAATTTTTATATTTTTTCTTAATGTGAAAGATAAATGTTAGTAACATTGTTATCTTTTTTCAACAATTAAAATCTAGATTTAAACATAACCTCCATTAAGAGACCACCTCTCAGAGCGACCAATTTTTATTGGAACGGAACGTGGTCGCTTTAGGGAGGTTTTACTGGACATATTTTTTTATGTTTTCAAAAACAATATAAAATTTATTATTAACGAGTAACTAAATTAAAAGAGCCTCTTTTATTTTAGCAAATATATGTAGATAGTGTAATATAGTAGATGTAATATAGATTGTATGTGCAAAATTCTTAGTTCCTCTTTTTTAAAGAGCTGTTTGTTGGTGTGTTTTATGACGGTCAATTACCTACACTTGGGATATGGGCCCAAAGGGGAGGGGAGGGGGTGCTCTGGCGTCTTTCTAAGAGAAAGCAAGGAAATCCAAGGTTCGAAGAAAACCACGGAAAACTCCGAACGATTAGGCCGACGGGCGTGATTGGAATCGAAACCAGCACCTCTCGTCTACTAGCTTTGAGAGCAGAACCTCTCGGCCACTGGTGGGGCGGTTTTAAAGAGGAACTATGACTGTCGCGCTTGGATGAAAGAGCGGCATGGTGGGAGGGGTGAGTGCCATTGTCTCCCTTCTGTATTTTGAAATTTAATTAACTAAAATTTCTTTTTTTTTGACAGATTTAGAAAAACACAGTAAAATTTATTCTTTTAGGAAAACTTAAAATGAAAAACTAAATAAGACATTTACAGAAAGGGGGTGGGGGAAATTGGGGCCCCATTGTCCATCGTTAGATACTAAAATTTAACTAAAATATATTTTTGTGCGTGTTTGAATACATTTTAAATATTAATGAAAGGGGTTTTGAAATAATTTGGAGATTTTTTTTTAGGGGACAATTTTTGTTGATTGAAATTTTTGTATGCGTTAGAGTTTGAGGGAATATTTTTACTAGTGGGAATTTAAGAGAAATTTATGAAAAATTTTAGGATAAAAAGGAGACTTTGAAATAATTTCGTGATTATTATTTTATTTATAGAGGGGGATATTCTGAGATTGAAATTTTTGAGCGTGTTAGAGTTGAGGTGATATTGTTCCTGGTTATAATTTTAGAAAAAATTGTGACAAATTTAAGGTCAAAAAGGGCTTCGAAATAACTTTGTGATTTGTTTCTCTTTTTAGGGGGAATTTTCTGAGATTAAAATTTTTGAGCGTGTTAGAGGTAATATGTTACTTGTAATAATTTCAGAAGTTAAAAATTTTTGATTGTACGGATGGAAGACTTGTCATTGACTTAATGATTTCCCTGTATTATCTAAAATATTAATTTAGAAATTTATTAAAATTATTAATGAGGAAACACAGGCATATCAAAATCTTAGATACCATAATGTGCAATAATAAAACTTTCAAGTAAAACCTTCATATTACCTGCATGAGAAACAGTTTTCATTTTCCCTGAAAATATCTCAAGCGATTTCACGAAAATTTTCTAAGTCATTGAAGATAATTTGGAGGTGATAACTTACAGAAATAAACCTGTATGAAATCTTTTAAAAAGCGGTATACTTCTCTTAAGAGAACCTTTAGTTTTCATTTTCCTTAAAGATACCCGCTGAAACCTTCAAAATGGCTGCAACATCTCAAAAATTTTAAAGGTTTGTGTCTGATTTTTTTACCTGGGGTAACCTTACACAATAGCTGTACAATGTTACACCAGTTATATCAGTTAAATTCCACCGTAATATTGGAGGCAGCAATGCTGCCTCCGCTTTCATGGAGTAACGTTACACCAAATGTTTTACAATGCACTACAATTCTTTTTTTAAATCTTTTTTTTTTATCGTTTTATTTATTTTTCAGAGTAACTTTCTGGTCTGCATTTTTCTTGTTTTCCATTTTGAGTATTTTTCCTGATAAATAATTAAATAAAATATACTTATTGGGATGTTTTATTTTGCATAAATAACTAACATCAAAATAACTTAGAAAACCATAATGATTATATGAAAAAAAAATGAATTAACAAACATTTCCATGACAAGAATAAGATATCAAGCATAAAACTAATTTTTGTAACAATAAAAAAATATTTAAATTACATATGTTATCTTGATGTCTTACTTGAGATTTGATATTAAAATTAATGTGAAGAAAAAATATATTATATTTAATTAAGTAATTAAAGTAGATAGTCTAACCTGAAAAAAAATTAATGGCTACAATAGAATTTTGAGTATAATATAATTTTCTAATTATATATCTATATAAATAATACATAGCTAGAATATTTTGGAAATAAAATAAAAGTCTTCAAACAATGATAAGAAATATTTAAATAAATTACATACATTGTTTAGATATTTATATAAATTAAAATTAATATAAAGGTGAGATTACATTTAATTAAGTTATTCAATGACATATTCTAATTTTATTTGTTTTAAAGCACATACACATTCATTCTTCAGGCTTTATTCAAACACAAATTAATAATCCTTCATTAAAATAAATGTCATTATCTTGGCCATTGCATAATGAGCATTTAGGGTCAAATAAAAAGTGCTGGATTTTATAATGTGTTGTTAGAAAAATCTTAATATATAAATTATCTTCCTCCAAGCAGTTCAGTGCCAGCCGAAGGACAGGCAAGACAAAGATATATTTTTTAAATTTTGACATACTGTCTAAGAAATATCCACGAAGGGTCAATGTGCTTTCGAAAAACAATAGTAATCATTGAACTATTTATGATTCCATTATGCATTAATTTTTGAACATATACACTACAAAGGAAATAGTATGCAGGAGAAAGTCAAAGAATAAACCTACTCCCCCATTGTATTATAGGTTATGTTTAGGATTTGAAGAAATAATTATAAGGGAGTTCTAATGCTAAGTTCTAAACAGCAACGGATACCTTATAATGCAGAATTGGATTTGGTTCAATTGGTTTTAGTTTCAAATCTTGGCATTTGATTTATGAAGAATGTATAGTAGGGTGGAGTGAAAATGACCCAAAACATTTTTTTTTTAATTTTTTCTTTGGATATGCCTAAGAAGTTGACTTTTGGCACACTGAATAAAATGTTAAATTTTCTTTTCATTTGGAATTAATCTTTAGGGTTCTACCAACTCTTAAAGATTGTGCCCTTTATACGTGAAAAACCAAGATTTCACTATGTAGCGTAATTTATTCATAACAAATATTTTTTATCAAATTTCTGATATCAATTTAAAAAAAAAATAACATAAAAAATAACATAAAAAATGACGGATTAAAGTATTACTTGTGTCCACGTGCTTATATCGTCATGTTTTAATACCTTAAACGGTAAAGATGACCTTAAAATGTGAATTGTCACAAAGGACATAAAGAAAAAGCACAATAATTAGATATACAGATCTCTGAAATATAGTTCTCTGAATATATAGGAAAGACAGTTTTCTGAATATATAGTAATATAATAAAAAGAACTGTAAGACGATCTTTCATTTCACTGTAATTTATATTGGCCTTTGCTATTAAAATTAGGCATTATATTTTATGATTTGATTTTTGCTCATATATGATATATATCCGTCCCTTGTTTTTACTTCTACAACTGCTAATGATGCTTCAGTAACTAATTTCATGGGCCTTTCAACTGCTTGAATATAACACGAAAAAGGGAGGAATAGAAAAGATGAGGCTTTCGATCTTTTTATGATAAATTTCGGCTCCTCTGTTGATACTCTATTAAGAATGGGGGGGGGGGGTGATGTAATTTCAAATTCTTGTCAGTCAATATAGTCTGTAGCACTGAAATTCAATATTGGAAAATGAAACTGACTTATTGTTGAGCATTCCATTTCCCTTGCCTTCAACATTCTTCGGAATCGAAGTTCTCGAACATGGTTCCTTTCATCAGTTATCATCACTAGTAAAATATTTTCTGGCTGACAGAAGTATGAGTTTCGCTCAATAACGAAATCGACAATCTCCTTTAAACCTTCCCTAAAATAATGAGACAACCTATTTTTTTTAAAAACATTTTGAGCTCCACTTTTTCAGGAAGAATCCTTCTTAATGTGAAACCAAACCGGCGCTTATACTTTCATTATAAATTCAGCCATAGTATTCAGATTATGGGAAGGATTCTGACTTCCAATGTACAGTCTAAGCAGTCGATTGACAGTTGTCAACCATCTAGAGTGAGATATTTTTCCTGGATTACGATTTACGAGATTTAAGGAGCATTGGCCAGATAAAACTTCTTAACACATGTCATAAAAATAATTTTGGTCTGTACTCAACTCTCCAGTGTTCATTTCTGGGAGACAAGAGCAGATTTTTTTTTAATTCCACAAATGTCTGTTGTTCACATTAATCGAACGATTTTCCAATAGGCCAGAAAAGGCTCCTGGACCGGCAGTTTGTCCATCAAATTCAGAAAATAAATGACGCTGTGAGAATTCGTTTGTGTGAAGCTGGCATATTAACCACTGCAAGGGAAGACTAATTTTTGTTTCAAATAATCTAATAGCACCTCCCAGGTAAAAAAATCAGACACAAACCTTTAAAATTTTTGAGATGTTGCAGCCATTTTGAAGGTTTCAGCGGGTATCTTTAAGGAAAATGAAAACTAAAGGTTCTCTTAAGAGAAGTATACCGCTTTTTAAAAGATTTCATACAGGTTTATTTCTGTAAGTTATCACCTCCAAATTATCTTCAATGACTTAGAAAATTTTCGTGAAATCGCTTGAGATATTTTCAGGGAAAATGAAAACTGTTTCTCATGCAGGTAATATGAAGGTTTTACTTGAAAGTTTTATTATTGCACATTATGGTATCTAAGATTTTGATATGCCTGTGTTTCCTCATTAATAATTTTAATAAATTTCTAAATTAATATTTTAGATAATACAGGGAAATCATTAAGTCAATGACAAGTCTTCCATCCGTACAATCAAAAATTTTTAGCTTCTGAAATTATTACAAGTAACATATTACCTCTAACACGCTCAAAAATTTTAATCTCAGAAAATTCCCCCTAAAAAGAGAAACAAATCACAAAGTTATTTCGAAGCCCTTTTTGACCTTAAATTTGTCACAATTTTTTCTAAAATTATAACCAGGAACAATATCACCTCAACTCTAACACGCTCAAAAATTTCAATCTCAGAATATCCCCCTCTATAAATAAAATAATAATCACGAAATTATTTCAAAGTCTCCTTTTTATCCTAAAATTTTTCATAAATTTCTCTTAAATTCCCACTAGTAAAAATATTCCCTCAAACTCTAACGCATACAAAAATTTCAATCAACAAAAATTGTCCCCTAAAAAAAAATCTCCAAATTATTTCAAAACCCCTTTCATTAATATTTAAAATGTATTCAAACACGCACAAAAATATATTTTAGTTAAATTTTAGTATCTAACGATGGACAATGGGGCCCCAATTTCCCCCACCCCCTTTCTGTAAATGTCTTATTTAGTTTTTCATTTTAAGTTTTCCTAAAAGAATAAATTTTACTGTGTTTTTCTAAATCTGTCAAAAAAAAAGAAATTTTAGTTAATTAAATTTCAAAATACAGAAGGGAGACAATGGCACTCACCCCTCCCACCATGCCGCTCTTTCATCCAAGCGCGACAGTCATAGTTCCTCTTTAAAACCGCCCCACCAGTGGCCGAGAGGTTCTGCTCTCAAAGCTAGTAGACGAGAGGTGCTGGTTTCGATTCCAATCACGCCCGTCGGCCTAATCGTTCGGAGTTTTCCGTGGTTTTCTTCGAACCTTGGATTTCCTTGCTTTCTCTTAGAAAGACGCCAGAGCACCCCCTCCCCTCCCCTTTGGGCCCATATCCCAAGTGTAGGTAATTGACCGTCATAAAACACACCAACAAACAGCTCTTTAAAAAAGAGGAACTAAGAATTTTGCACATACAATCTATATTACATCTACTATATTACACTATCTACATATATTTGCTAAAATAAAAGAGGCTCTTTTAATTTAGTTACTCGTTAATAATAAATTTTATATTGTTTTTGAAAACATAAAAAAATATGTCCAGTAAAACCTCCCTAAAGCGACCACGTTCCGTTCCAATAAAAATTGGTCGCTCTGAGAGGTGGTCTCTTAATGGAGGTTATGTTTAAATCTAGATTTTAATTGTTGAAAAAAGATAACAATGTTACTAACATTTATCTTTCACATTAAGAAAAAATATAAAAATTTAAGTATCAAAACAAAAGCTAATTACAGTAAAACCTCCTTAAAGCGACCACGTTCCGATCCAATAAAAATTGGTCACTCCGAGAGGTGGTCTCTTAATGGAGGTTATGTTTAAATCTAGATTTTAATTGTTGAAAAAAGATAACAATGTTACTAACATTTATCTTTCACATTAAGAAAAAATATATAAATTTATGTATCAAAACATAAGTTAATTACTACAAAGTTAAAAAAATGAATACGGTTTTATCTTTTATAACTTATCCAACCAAGTCCTTTCGAAGTTCAGTAAATAAATGCTTTTTTTTTTGGGGGGGGGGAGCAATAAATAATGAAGATTTCATTAATTTGTATCTATTATTATCTATTTCTTTGAGAGTTTCCTGACAGAATAGGGCAAGGGAGTTTATTGACCGTCATTCTTAATTTGTCATCAGAATTAAATTCATTGCCTAAAAAAGGCATAAAGGGGTTTAAACACTTAAAAGTTACCGGAATAATAATGAAAAAAAATCTAAATTTAGTTTAGAAGTTTGATGAATAATGTGCTCTCCGGAATTATTTTTCTAATAAAACCCTCTTCAAGCGACCAGGAGAAAACGGAATTTGTTTCATTTTCTTCAAACAAATTGGTCGCTCATGAAGGGAGTTCAACTGGGATGGTCTCTGAATGGAGGTAAAATTAGTATTGAGCCTATAGGAATAAATTTCGTTCCATGAAAAAAAATAGTCGTTCTGAGAGGTGGTTGGTTAATGGAGGTGGTCACACAGGGAGGTTTCACTGTAGTCACTTAAATTTCAAAATCAATGGAGGGGAAGAGATTCTCCCCCCCCTCTCCTCATTTTGGTGGCATCCACGATAAAAGCTGAAAAATATAGGTGGGGTTATTGCATGCATAATTTGCCCTTATTCTCTATCAGGCGTGACTTCCAGTTTTTATAAAAATTACTTCTTCAAAAACAAATGAAAAATGTATAATTCGTATTAATTTATTTATTTCAAATTTTCGTTGGAACATTTGATTTTTGATTACGCCGCTCTATTTCTGACTCCATGTCACGGGAGAATGAGAAGGAAGTACCCAACTCAACTCTGAGACCGTGTGTTTACGTTTTAACCGCCATTCGGAAAATTAGCGGGACTAATCGTCACGTTGTCATGTTGTTATTGTATTTTTTTCTTTTTGCAGGGAGTTTTTCAACAGTATAGTAGGCGAATTTTAACTAATTTTTAAGTTGATATATATATATATAGCGTAAGAGGGCTGTATTACACTTCTTTTTAATATTAATATTGATATTCGGCACTTTGTATTCGCTACGCATTCGACAAGAATCATGTTCGGTAAAAAATATCGCCACATTAATTTAGAAATGCTGTGGTATGGGGAAAACTTTTTATAAGAAATTTTCGTGTACAACTAAAGATAAATTTCACTATTTTTTTAAATAATAGCGAAAAATATATTCATATATTTCCATTATGTTTAAAAGTGAAAGACTGATTTTACTCCTAAATAATTAAACTTGTAAAAAGTTCAGTTTGGAGGTGGGAAAATTTTGTGAAGGATCTTGTTTGCAGGTGAAAAGTTTGATGAAGGTTCCTTGTTTTGAGGTGATAAAATTTTGTGAAGGGTCCTTTAAAGGACCCAAGTTAATAGATCCATGTATTGGAATACAAATTTTACTAGTAAGTACCTGATTTAGTTTCCTTTATAAATTGAGCAGCTATAATCTTTTTAGGAACATAACTGCTTGATTAATGCACAGTGAAGGTGTAATGTCTCTTGCAAATCATTTAGCAGGGCTCAATATCTTTGGCTGCAATATTCGACTCATAAAAATAATTGGTACTTTTCGGTTAGCTGTTTGCCAGTGTTATATATACATACATATATTGCATATATGTGTACATATATATACACATATATATGTATATATAACACTGGCGCCCAGCTAACCGAAAAGTACCAAATAATTAAAAGAATTTTTATATATTGTAGATTAATTTTTTATGTAGAATATGAAATATGGAAAAAATAAGGTACTTTTCGATTAGCCGGGCGCTAGTGTTATATATTACAATATATATGTATATATAACACTGGTGCCCGGCTAACCAAAAAGTACCAAAAATAATTTTACATGTGTATAATTATTTTAAATAAAGTAATTTTTTCCTGAAAAAACAGTTACAAATTTAAAGCAATATTTTTTTCAGATGAGTGCAGAATTTTTGCAATTTTTTCCCGCAACCAACTGATGAATTTTGCAATATTTTATTTCTACCAATTTGCATTTAAATGTTGCATTTTTTCTTGCACCCAATTGGTAAACTTGTGAGGTTTTTCTTTTTCTTATTTTTTTTTTTTTTTCATGTGATCGCTGGGTGAATTAAGCGATTTTTTCATCGTAACTGACTGGTGAATTTATATAATTATGCATTCTTTTTTGTTTACATTGATGTTCAATAATTATTATTCAACGATAATATTCAATTGTCACTTAATGTGATTAATTTAGCGATTTTTCGCTAATTTTCTGCATTCCATTTTTTTTTGCAACCGAATGAAGAATCTCATGATTTTTTTCTCACGATTGATTGTCCGCTACGTTTCATTATTTTTTCCATAGCAGATTGACAAATTTCACAATATTTTAAAGCAACACACTGAAGAATTTCTTTTTTTTTTTTTTCCCCAATGACCCAATAGCAGAAAATTCTCCAAGTGTCTGTGACAGATCTTTCAGGGACTGAAAATAATCTGCAGGTAAAATGTTACAAATGAACCTTTAATTAATTAATCATTTACTTTTAATGTTTTTAAGCATTTTACTCATTTTTATTAATAATAAACTTAAGTTTTAGTAATAAATAATAAAGAACTAAACATAATATAAAGTTGGAAAAAGATCCAATGGAAAAAAATATCTGCAAAAGGGAAAAGAAAATCTGCGGCGCACGTCACCCGTCAGGAACTTTCTGCTACCGGGCCCAATGATTACTGGTGAATTTCTCAGATTTTTTTTTTTCCCCCTGATGACTGAATGAAGAATTTTGCAATTTTTTCTTGTAACCAATTGACGAATTTTGGGGTATTTTACTTGTACTGATTGGCAAATATTGCATTTTTTCTTGCGAGCAACTAGCGGAACTGAATATATATATACATAACAGTCAGTTTATGAATTTTGTCAATCCCCCCCCCCCCTCCCTTACCTAAGCTGATCAACAGATCTCGTTTTTTCTGATAAAAAGTTGATAAATTTCCATATTTCCCCCCCACAACTTACTAACAAAACATTTTTTTTTCATGCGATCAATGGATGAATTAAATAATTTTTCCTCCCCATGACAATCAAAGAACTGTGTGATTTTTTTTAACCCTTTACTGACTGATAAATTTCTTGGGGTTTTTTCTTTTTCATATGACCAGTTGACAAGTTTATGATGCTTCCCCCTGACCTAATGATGAAACTTAATGTTTAAAAATTAGCAAAATTCTTCATTTGATTACGGGAGAAAGAAATTGTGACATTCGTCTGTTGCTTGAGAGGACAATTGACAAATTTCAATCAGTCGTGGGAAAATATCAAAAAATTCTGTTGAGAAATGGGAACATTAAACAAGCCAGTTCCAAATATTGTTTTTTTTTTTTTTTTTTTCTGTTTCTTTACAAGGTACAAGTGTGTCCTTTATTAAAAAAATCTGTGCCAGATGGGCACTGACCCGTTTTTTCTACAGTAAACTTCTAGAAAAAAGGGCACTCGTATGCAGCGATGTAAACGTAAAAAAAAAACAAACAGAGGGTATATTCAGAGTTTCTCCCATGTTTAAAAAAGGGCAGGGTGCTTCTTGTAGGAAAAGGGCACTTTTGGATTCCGAAAGGCATGTTTTGGATTTTTAAGGACACTTTTTTTAATTTTTAAAGGCATCCTTTTGATTTTTAAAATTACTTTTAATATTTAATAGACAGGACGTTATTTTAAAGACAGCAATGAGGCAATTTTTACTATGCAAGTAAATTTTTTAATAAAGAAAGGAGTAAAGGCACTTTTTTCAGCTGGGGGCAACAAGGGTGCTAATGTTTTCCATCAGGGGTAAGAGGGCTGCTGTTTTGTAAACCTAAGGGCAGGCAGGGTGCAGCACCCTCCTGACACTGTCTACGGGAAACTCTGGTATACCTTAGAGTGTATATACAATAACTTTTTTGAGAAACGGAAGTTAAGCAGTGTTACTGAAAAAGAACCAGAAGGTATAAGACATTTACCTCTGTATACCCTCCACTTCTGACAGCAAATTTTTTCTCTCTTTTTTGCGAACGATAATATTTTTTTCTGCTACCGATCGACGAATTTCGCATTCTACTCGTGACAGATGAGTGAAAATTGTGATATTTTTTCACAGTCGAATGATAAACTGTGTCTTTTTTTTCAACTGATTGGCCAAATCTCGAGGGGTTTTTTTAGCATGGCTGATCGACAAATTTCCATTTTTTCTCTGATCGACTGACGAATTTCGCTTTTTTTTTTTTTACCGGTGACTGATTTTTAAATTTTGCTATATTTCTCTTGAACCAGTAAGTATATCTTGAGGCCGATTGGAGAGAGTTTTTTTCCGCTACTGATGTACGAATTTTGCAGTTTCTTCCGTCGATCTACTGACGAATTCCGCGATTTTTTTTTAGCCACGACCGATTTGCAATTTTCTGGATTTTTTCTTTTAACATAGGTGAATTTTGAGACTTTTTCTTGCGACCGATTAGAGAAGATCGCGGGTTTTTTCTGGCGGTGCACTGACGAAGTTTTTTACCTGCAACTGATTAGCAAAAATCATGGATTTTTTCTCGCAACTGTTAGTCGAATTTTGTATGTTTTTCCACAACAGGCTGAAGAATTTCATGGTTTGTTCTCCATGACTGATGAACTGTACGAGTTTTTCTCGTGACCCATTGATGAATTTCACAATCTTTTTAATAAAGATGAAAATAAGGAATTTTGCTTAGTAGCCACTGGCCGGTAGGTTGACTTTATTTAGTAGGCAGTTACTAGCGAGTGAGAATAATTTCTTTAGTAGCCAGTAAGTACATTTATGTCAGTGAATATTTAATTTATGGGTATATTTTAGGTATGTTTATCCACTGAGTAGCAGGTATGATTCAAAATTGAAAAAATAGGTTTAAAAAATCTGAAATTTGCAGCAAATTTTCTGAAATGTAAAGGGAGGGTTGGTAGGGGATCCCTCCTGGTACTAATTATGCATTTTTTCCAGATACTTTGACGAAATTCACGCTTTTTCCGGATCTATTGGCAATGTTTTCGTTTTTTTGGCGTTCCTTTGACAAAATGTGCGTTTTTTTCACGATCTTTTGACAAAATTCACATTCGTTTTCGCAGTTCTTTGGCAAAATTCTCGGGGTTTTTTTTTTTTCGAAATTCTCATCCCCCCCCCCCCCCCCGGCGATCCTTTAACTAAATTTGTGTTTTTTGACGATCTATTGACGAATTTTGTGTTTTTGCCATGATCCATTGACGATATTTGTGTTTTTTCTTTGCTCTATTGATGATATTTGCGTATTTTTGCGATTCTTTGACGAAATTTTGGATTTTCAGAGATCGTTTGATGAAATGTGTGGGTTTTTTGCGATTCTTTGACGAAATTGTTTTTTTTTTTTTTCTGCGATGTATTGACGATATTTGTGTTTTTTTTCCGCAATCCACTGACCATATTTGCATTTATTCCAGAATCCTTTGACGAAATTTCGGATTCTTTGCGATCCTTTGATGAAATTCGTGTTTTTCCACGATCCTTTGACGAAATGTGCTGTTTTTATTGTGATTTTTTGACAAAATTCTCGCTTTTTTGCGATTCTTTGATACAATTCGCTTTTTTGGTGATCGTTTCATGAAATTTACATTTTTTTTTTCGTAATCCTCTGACGAAATGTGTGTTTTTTCGCAATCTTTTGACAAAATTCACATTTTTTTCTTTCCCAATTCTTTTACGAAATTCCTTTTGGAAAATCTTGCGTTTGGCTGGTACTTTCCATATTTTTAATCGTCAGTTTTTCACATTTACTCGTTGAGTGGCGACTGGCGATTGCTTATTTTCATCTTTACTTTTTAAATGAACGATTAAAGAATTTGGTGATTTTTTTTCTAACCAATGAGTGACAAATTTTGCGATTTTTCCTACATTGAATGGTGAATTTTCTTGAAAATGAAAATTTGAAATGTTCTGTAGTGAAATCCGTTGTTCTGCGATGTACGTCGCATTTATAAGCATATTCTGCTTTGGGGGATTTCATTATCTCTTACTTTTCGGACTTTTTTTGAAATTGCAGCATTTTCATCGGAGGTTTCTGATAAATATTATTTGTAATATATAAAAATTTCAAAGGGTGTGTGTGTGTGGGGGGGGGGGGCACAATACTAAAGCCCAAAGTGGGGCACTTTTCTAACTTTTACCAACACCTGTCCCTATCGTGTAACATACAGTTGGAACGGCCTGTGACCACTTATTCATGTTATACACATCCGATATCCATGCTGCCACTTTGCTCCCCCCTGGGAGGGGCACTTTTCTAAATTTTGCCGGCACCTCTCATGTGACATATCGTTCAAAAGGTCTGTGACCACTTATTCATGTTATGCCCCTCCCCCCCACTTTGCCCCACCGGGGGGGGGGGTGCACTTTTCAAAATTTTGCTGACACCCCTCATGTCACATATTGTTGGAAAGGCCTATGACCACTTATTCATGTTATGCACCTCTAATGCCCCTCCCCCCACTTTGCCCCCCCCCCCTCGGGGGCACTTTTCTAAATTTTGCCGACACCCGTCATGTGACATATCGTTCAAAAGGTCTGTGACCCCTTATTCATGTTATGCACCTCTAATGCTCCCCCCCCACTTTGCCCCCCGGGGGGGCACTTTTCTAAATTTTACTGACATCCCTGATGTGACATATCGTTCAAAAGGCCTATGACCACTTAATCATGTTATGCACCTCTAATGCCCCTCCCCCCACTTTGCCCCCCCTCGGGGGCACTTTTCTAAATTTTGCCGACACCCGTCATGTGACATATCGTTCAAAAGGTCTGTGACCCCTTATTCATGTTATGCACCTCTAATGCTCCCCCCCCCACTTTGCCCCCCGGGGGGCACTTTTCTAAATTTTACTGACATCCCTGATGTGACATATCGTTCAAAAGGCCTATGACCCCTTATTCATGTTATGCACCTCTAATGACCCTCCACCCACTTTGCCCCCCCGGGGGGGGGGCACTTTTCTAAATTTTGCTGACACCCCTCATGTCACATATTGTTGGAAAGACCTGTGACCACTTATTCATGTTATGCACCTCTATTGCCCCTCCCCCCACTTTGCCCCCCTCGGGGGCATTTTTCTAAATTTTGCCAACACCCGTCATGTGACATATCGTTCAAAAGGCCTTTGACCACTTATTCATGTTATGCACCTCTAATGCCCCTGCCCCCTACTTTGCCCCCCCGGGGGGCACTTTTCTAAATTTTGCTGACACATCATGTGACATATCGTTGGAAAGTCCTGTTACCACTTATTCATGTTACGCACCTCCGATGCTTTCCCCCCTTAGTTTTTTTTATTAATATGTATCAAATCAATGTCGAACTGGATATGTAATCATTATTATGTATTGATCTGATGCGAATTTGCACAGAAGGCTGTCCGCATGCAGGTGCAACGATATAATGTAAAGAGAAGATACAGCTTTTATACCTAAAGGAAAACTGCAGATATTTCTGCCAAAATCGGTGAAGGGAAATAACAGGTTTTTTACCTGAAGGAAAACAGCAGGTATTTGGAACTCAGAAGGTTAAGGGAAAATACATGTTTTTTACCTAAAGGTAAGCTGAAGGTAATTTTAGTTCCAAATACCTTCAGTTTCCCTGAAGATTTTTTTTTAAGGTTTCTTGCTGACTTTTTTACCTGGGCTTTCTTAATTCCGGTGTTATCACAACCTATAGCCATATTTTTTTCAAGGTTTAATTGGTTTTCAGTGCGGTATTTTAAAATGCTTTCTGCAATATGCTTTCCTGATCCTGAAGATGATGTAATGTGTCCTAGATACAGTAAATTTGACTTTTCAATCAGAGATATATGCTCTTCACCTATAGTTCGATAGTAGTATATCTCCAATTTTCTTTTGATGTGGTGTCTTATATTTTCATCCATCAAAATACATACTTTCTATTCCTGCTTTAAAGATTTCAGATAATCTTTTTTAGCGCATTCTATAGTTTTCCTTCGTTCCCTGCATACAATGCTTCTGCCAATTATATGTGATTAATCGTTTTCTCTTACAATGTCAACATCTTGTAGAATTGCAGAAGCTATTGCTGCCACGCATCTATAAAAAACTTCATACTGATTTGAGACCGTTGAAACCGTAGCAGATGTGTTCTCATTTGTGACTCTTCTTTAGAAGTAGATACTTGTGATAGGAATAATAATTCTTCACAGCCAGATGAAGTGCTACTACATCTTTCTTCATCACCACTGTCACAATACATAACAACTGTACTGTCCTGATTAGCTGCAGACGTTAAAATTGCCTTTTCAGCCCTCATCAAGTCCCTTGCTTTCCTGTGTTCTCTTTGTCTCAATAATCTTGTCTCGGCTTTATCGAGCATACCACTAACCATCTTTCTTCTTGACTTTTCGTCAAGAAGAAATTCTTATTCTTTTAGAGGCACCTTTTTTTATTTTTCACAGGTACACTTAGGAATTGTCTTTAATTTGCAAGCTAAAATGTCTAGTAGTTTCTTACAGCTTCGAGCAACTGAAACTTCTTCATGTAATTATTATTATTATTATTATTATTTTATTTGGGAAATCAAAAATTTCTAGTATTCAGAAAAATTGTTATAGGGGAGGTAGGGGAGATATGATACACTTTATTTTTTTTTACTAATTTTTTACAACCCTTAGAAACCTATTTTTAAACAAATTTTTCGTGTTTTCTTATAAAGTGACCTTTTATTCATTTATTAAAAATATTCTGAATTTAAAAAATAGCCATTCAAAAAATATATTCCAATTATTGTGAATGGTTACTACTGTATCAAATCTCCCCATTGCTGTGGAGGATTGATACACTAGCAAGGGAGGTTTGATACATTGTTATGTAAATTGAAAAAAAAAAATGCAGACAGTTCAATTTATGTGCCATACAATTTTTTATGATAAATCTTGAAATATTTAAGTAAAATTTAAAAAGAAATGACATTGACATATTTTTGTTTCAGAAATGTTTTTTACAAAAATATTTAAACAATTTTATTAACACACTTTTTAGAAAATAAGCAATGAAAAAAAACTAGAGATCTTGCTGCAAGGAAAATGAAGTGAACATTGCTGATTTGCAAACAATTTAACATAAATTTAGCCCATTTAATATTTCTTTAACCCTTTCAGGACAAAGCATTTTCAATGCTAAAGTGTTGAATAAATGAATGGCACCGGAATTTGCCGACAAATTCAATTTGAAATATGAAAAGGGCTATATTTCACTTTCATATTATATGGAAAATATTTTACCAAAATGCTGGTGCCAATGTGGCGTTTGGGAATTAAAATTGAGTGGTTTCATAAACATACCACCACCCCTGAAATGGTTAAAAGAAAAACTAATAACTCTATCATTTTGGTAAGTAAAATCGGATGGATTTAATGTTTTTTTAATTTGCCCTTCGTCAATTATAGAAATAACTTCCCTTTCAGATCATTTAAACTTTTTTCTTTCTACATGACGAGCAAAGCGAGCTAACCATCTATCATCGCACTGCTTTTCTATGTAACCTACATAATGTCTATGAATAGTCTTTTTGTCCTTCCTTAACAATTTCAGTAGCTCTTGCTGTAAAACAATAATGAATATTATAGTCCTATATTATTTTACAACCTAAAAATCTATTAAATTTCAAATATACAAGTGTATCATTTCTCCCCAGCACTAATATATCATTTCTCCCTATCATGCCTTATTGGATTTTCAACCACTTTGTATAAATGTAGTTGCAAAATGCCAATCTGCTTTCTGGTAAAACTCACCCTAACAATGTGCTTTACAAATAAAAAAAATTACAAGATATAATCTTCACAATAATAAGAGTTATGAAAGAAAATCCGTATTTAAAAAATTTTACATTGACATTCCAAAAGTCTTCAAAATTAAAAGAAAAAAAACGTTGTCAGTTCTTCACTGCTAAGTCCAGCTAATGATGGCCTCTGCTAATAAAAGAAGACTTTACATCTGCTACAATGGATGTTAATGCCATTTGTTGAGAAAAATTGTCAATGTATCAACCCTCCCTATGTATCAAACCCTCCTACCTCCCCTATATCATTTGATCAATACGCCTCTGGGAAAATACAATAATTGATGCTTTCTTCCAAATTTCTTCGATCTTTTCTCTTAGTATTTTAATTACCTCTGCATTTGGTGGAACTTTACATTCCTGGTGGGTTTTAATTATTGTCTTTTGTATAAATAATATTTTATAACGTTCGTTATTTTTGGAAAAACAACTTCATTTAGTTTTGAAGGAGCACCAAATAGGAGGCATTCCTCTGTATTTCTAGTAATGGTAAACTCCGGTTTGACTCCGCTCGTACTCATTTTGACTCAAGAAATGAGAACAAACAATTTGTAAAACTCAATAGAACGTTTGAAATATTTTAAAATAAAGCCTTAAAGTTTAAAAATCATAAAGGAAGTTACATTAAACATTTTAAATAAAAAAATGTCGAACGAGATTAACAAAAAACACTGTAAATTTAGAAAAAATACTTCATTTTTAATTACCTATTAAATTGGCAAAATTAATATATATATTTATTATTATTGAATATTTAATATGATCTAGACACTTACTTCTTATTCATCATTAGGCTAATGTCAGGCGAACGTCTTTTTGCACGCTTTTTTCTCTTTTACACCATCTTTAGACCTTCGCTAGCATGTGTAGGAATGGTGTAAGAGAGAAAAAAAAAGTGCAAAAAGACGTTCGTCTGACATTAGCCTTAACATAATAAAAATAAATCATATGTAATCAAACACATGAAATTTAGTTGAAATATAGTTGGATCAAAATCTAGACTGTTTAAATTTTAAAAATGTTTGGAATATTTTTCTGCTAAAGAAAAAGATTTTAAGGTTAATAGAATAATAAGGTTTTTTCGAGGTTAATAGAAACGGTATAAAATTGCCCTTGGTTAATTTTAATTTAAAATTAACCTTTTAAAAATTCTATTTATTAAAAAAAATTATGGTATATCATAAACTATGGTAAATCACAGCTCATTTACGTTATGACAAATTTGGGGGGATTTTGAACAATGTTTTTATAAAAATACTGTTTGACAAAAATATATGTTATATTATATTGGAAAATCTTCCATAAAACGTAAAATTTGCTTAAACTTTTATAGTAAGGAATTCATTTCTACTTTTATGTAAAAGAAGTTTACATGGAATGAGATGTTTTTCCTTCTTTATTTTCCATGTATTTCGAATGCTTCTATTCATATTAAAAGACAATCAAATGCTAAAAATTTCCCAATGTCGATCTAATCTATTTAAAAATATATTATCAAAATTTTCATTAATCCTTTATATTAAATATTTAATCATGGAAAGTTTGAACGTAATAAACAAGTTAAATTAAATCGGTGGCATTATTATCCATCGATTTAATTTATGAAATTGAATTTTCAGTTCTATTTCGTATTCCACAAAACGATAAGATATAAAGGTAAATTTTGCGTAAATGCAGCTTTCGTTTAATAATATAAAACTGTGAAAAATTCTGAAAAATTTATTTTTAGTACCGAAATATTTTGCAATTTCAAATTATTTTAACTGTTTATTGTTTTAAAACTAATTTACAATAATGCATAAAGGAGAAAGTATTATGGTATAGTGTTTAAGATCTTTCTATACGTAAATTTATACAGTTTTAACTTCTTTTAAATGGGTGCTTCGTGGATTAAAAAAGAGAGTTAAAATAAATTTAAAATAAAAAAAAATAAAAATTTGAACTACTCACTTTTTGGTAAGTACTCTTTCTCTGTCCCTTTTGCCCTTTTGTAAGCCCCTCCGCGCTATTGCGCATGCGTCAAGTCTCTTTTGATTTTATCAAAATTGGGGTGAGCAGAGTTTCATTATTAGCAGCATTTTTTAAGAATGCGCTTTTAGGGAAATATCTAATTATTTAAAAACATTTTTGTAGTTAATATTTATAAAAAACGAAAACGCTTAAAAATGTAAAAAAGTTCCAACAGTCTTTTTCTTTTATTTTGGCATATTTTAAACCATAAATCCAATTTTATGGATTAATTGGCGCAAAGTTTCTATATTCGAATTGAAATTGATCGTTTCTTTTAAAACAGGAAGCAATTTATTCAAAGGCGGGATTGTTTTCTCCTTGACATAAAAATCCGGGTACCGTTTGCCTAATGACGTTGCAATTGAATTCACCTATACATGTTTTTTCAAAGACATTCTTTTTAACTCTTTTTTAAGTGAACAAAAAACAGGATTATGCCAATCTCCTGCTTCTCAGCGAATACTTTAAATAGTATCACTAGAGATCCCAGCAATTTGACTGGCTCGCTTTATAAAATGAACTATTGCAACAATTAATTCTCTTTTTTTTCTGCTACTTGATCACAAAATTGAACGACATTACATATAATTTTCTTACTAACACTCCTGAAAGATTTATTTCTACTTGAACTAGCCATTTGAACACTAAATATAGAAGTTTTAATTTGAATTAAAGCGAGATATTAGTTGAATTTTAAACTTCGTTCGGAAATAAAAAATAACAAACAGGCAAGTGTCAATCATAGTGGCAACGCAGACGAGATCGCCGAAGTAGAACTTCGGAAAATGCCCATTTCAGCGTAGCACCCCTTTGGATAGTAGAATCGTCCCAGAGTGCAAGGAGCTGCTTTCGAAAACGAACAGTACATTACACATGATCTGATACTCAATGTAGAAATACTAATGCATACACTATATGACCAAAGGTGACCGGTCACTTGTGATTTTAGACGTTTTATTAAATATCAAGAAAAATGCATGATGAATTAACCTGAAACTGCAGGCGTGCAAACAGTATAGAATAGGTTATATATTTCCGCTAAGATTTTTCCCCGAAACTCCATAGGAGAGGATCAACAAATTGAAAAAGAACGAATATCTTTTGGAGAACCCTTTAAAAACTAATGTAACAAAAGCGTTCAAACTCGAGATTATTAATTAGTGGCTTATTGTAAGATACTGTGTTCATTTTTGTAAAGATAGCATGTATACTCGCAGCGAAATTAAGGTTTTTTATAAAAACAGTCCAAAATTTCGACTTGTTTTTTGCTTATAATTTGCAGAGTTCTTAATATAAAAAAACGTTCTTCTCAGAAAATATGACAAACAACATTGTACACAATACTCTGCAATCGGAATTAAAAAATAATAAAAATTGGATGCAAAATGAGCAGGTTTAATAATAAATGTTTTACTGCGCATGCCCAAATGCAATCAAAATATAATGTGCATAATGTATTAGCTAAGCATATAGAGCAACTTTTGTGAAAGTCTCAAAATCATAG
Source organism: Maratus speciosus (assembly GCA_963932465.1). Taxonomy (NCBI): domain Eukaryota; kingdom Metazoa; phylum Arthropoda; class Arachnida; order Araneae; family Salticidae; genus Maratus; species Maratus speciosus. Next base: position 184,174,706 of record OZ010790.1, on the reverse strand, counting down.
CTTGAAAATTCTGAAAATAATCGTCGATAGAATAAGCTCGAAATCCGTTGTTCTTAAAAGGAAGCAAAAAGATGAGGAGTTGTATCCAAATATAGTAGTACGTGCAATATTGTGTACGCTATCTTGGCACTAATCAGCAGATATTTTATACAACCCCTCATCTTTTTGCTTCTTTTTGAGAAGAGCGGATTTCGAGTTTATTCTATCGACGATAATTTTCAGAATTTTAAAACTATGATTTTGAAACTTTCACAAAAGTTGCTATATATACTTAGATAATACATTACGCACATTATATTTTGATTGCATTCGCGCATGCGCAGTGAAACATTTTTTAGTAAACTTGCTCATTTTGCATCCAATTTTTATTATTTTTTAATTCTGATTGCAGAGTGTTGTGTACAATGTTGTTTGTCATATTTTCTGAAAAGAACTTTTTTTTTATATTAAGAACTTTGGAAATGATAAGCTAAAAACTTGGCAAATTTTGGGACTGTTTTTATAAAAACCTTAATTCTCTACGAGTATACGTGCTATCCTCATAGAAATGAACACAGAATATTACAATAAGCCACTTATTGATAATATCGAGTTTGAACGCTTTTGCTGCATTAGTTTTTACAGGGTTATCCAAAGATATTCGTTCTTTTTCAATTGTTGCCAGTCCCCTATGGGGTTTCGGGAAAAAATCTTCGCGGAAATATATGACCTGTACTATACTATTTACACACTTGCAGTTTCAGGTTAATTCCTCATGTATTTTTCTAGATATTTAACAAAACGTCTAATATCGCAAGTGACCGATCATCTTTGGCCATATAGTGTATATGTACTTTCATTCAAAGCTTTACCGAAAATCTTAATCGGAAAAACAAATGTGGTTTTCATCTTTCCTTTTTCTCAAACCAAATGTAATTAACTTACTTATTTAGTAAAAAGTTAACGATATTTTAAAATTTCACCGTAGTAAAATACTGTTTATAATTGTATTTTTTATTTATCACGAGAGAAAATTAAATAATTATATTCGAAACTTTAGCAATAGCTAATAATTTTGTTAACTTTAATTTAAAAGTTTTGTATTATGTAACTCACGCAAACTTTCAGCCCTTTTCATACAAACAATAGAAAAATAATTTAATTATTTTTAGAAAGCTACATATCGAATTAAAAACCTTCCCAGGTAAAAAAGTCAGCAAAAAACCTTAAAAAAAAACTTCAGGGAAACTGAAGATATTTGGAACTAAAATTACCTTCAGCTTATCTTTAGGTAAAAAACATGTATTTTCCCTTAACCTTCTTAGTTCCAAATACCTGCTGTTTTCCTTTAGGTAAAAAACCTGTTATTTCCCTTTACCGATTTTGGCAGAAATATCTGCAGTTTTCCTTTAGGTATAAAACCTGTATCTTCTCTTTACATTATATTGCTGCACCTGCATGCAGACAGCCTTCTGTGCAAATTCGCATCAGATCAATACATAATAATGATTATATATCCAGTTCGACATTGATTTGATAAATATTATGCATAAAATAAACTTCAAATACTCAAATGGGATTACAAAATTTGTGAAGTTGGTTGATTTAACATTAGCTTTTGGGGGTATCATGTCATGGCTTTGTATAGGCTCGTTTCTGGAAATCAACTATGCTTATAATAAATTGCATGAACAGTGTTGGCAAAATTTAGAAATATGCCCCCTGGAGGGGCACCATAGGTGTGTAACATGAATAAGTGGTCACAGGCCTTTTGAACGATACGTCACATCAGGGATGTCAGCAAAATTTAGAAAAGTGCCCCCCCCCACGGTGGGTCAAAGGGAGGGGAGGGGCATTGGAGGTGCATAACATGAATAAGTGGTCACATGCCTTTTGAACGATATGTCACATGAGGGGTGTCAACAAAATTTAGAAAAGTGTCCCCCGGGGGAGTGGCAAAGGCACCGGAGGTGCGTAACATGAATAAGTGGTCACAGGACTTTCAAACGATATGTCACATGAGGGGTGTCAGCAAAATTTAGAAAAGTGCCCCCGGGGGGGGCAATGTGGGGGGAGGGGCATTAGAGGTGCATAACATGAATAAGTCAAAGGCCTTTTGAACGATATGTCACATCAGGGATGTCAGCAAAATTTAGAAAAGTGCCGCCTGGGGGCAAAGTGGGGGGAGGAGCATTAGAGGTGCATAACATGAATAAGGGGTCACAGACCTTTTGAACGATATGTGACATGAGGGGTGTCGGCAAAATTTAGAAAAATGCCCCCGGGGGGCAAAGTGGGGGGAGGGGCATTAGAGGTGCATAACATGAATAAATGGCCACAGGCCTTTCCAACGATATGTTACATGAGGGGTGTCAGCAAAATTTAGAAAAGTGCCCCCCGGGGGCAAAGTGGGGGGAGGGCATTAGAGGTGCATAACATGAATAAGTGGTCATAGGCCTTTTGAACGATATGTCACATCAGGGATGTCAGCAAAATTTAGAAAAGTGGCCCCCTGGTGGGGCAAAGTGGGGGGGGAGGGGCATTAGAGGTGCATAACATGAATAAGTGGTCACAGACCTTTTGAACGATATGTCACATGAGGAGTGTCAGCAAAATTTAGAAAAGTCACTCCCCGTGAGGCAAAATGGGGGAGTGACATTAGAGGTGCATAACAGGAATAAGTGGTCACAGGCCTTTTGAACGATATGTCACATGAGGGGTGTCAGCAAAATTTAGAAAAGTGCCTCCTTTGCAGGGGGGAGCAAAGTGGCAGCATGGATATCGAATGTCTATAACATGAATAAGTGGTCACAGGCCATTCCAACAGTATGTTACACGACAGGAACAGGTGTTGGTAAAAGTTAGAAAAGTGCCGCACTTTGGGCCTAGTATTGTACCCCCCCCCCCCTTTGAAATTTTTATATATTACAAATAATATTTATCAGAAACCTCTGATGACCGGATGAGAACAACGGATTTCACTGCAGAACATTTCAAATTTTCATTTTCAAGAAAATTCACCATTCAATGTAGGAAAAATCACAAAATTTGTCACTCATTGGCTAGAAAAAAAATCACCAAATTCTTTAATGGTTCATTTAAAAAGTAAAGATGAAAATAAGCAATCGCCAGTCACCACTCTGCGAGTAAATGTGAAAAACTGACGATTAAAAATATGGAAAGTACCAGCCAAACGCAAGATTTTCCAAAAGGGATTTCGTCAAAGAATTGGGGAAGAAAAAAACATGAATTTTGTGAAAAGATCGCGAAAAAATACATTCCGTCAACGGATTACAAAAAAAAAAAAAAAAAAAAAAAAAAAAAAAAAATGTAAATTTCATCAAAGGATCACCAAAAAAGCGAATTATATCAAAGAATCGCAAAAAAGCGAGAATTTTGTCAAAAATCACAATAAAAACAGCACATTTCGTTAAAGGATCGTGGAAAGACCCGAATTTCATCAAAGGATCGCAAAGAATCCGAAATTTCGTCAAAGGATTGTGGAATAAATGCAGATATGGTCAGTGGATCGCGAAAAAAACACAAGTATCGTCAATAGATCGCAGAAAAAAAAACCCAATTTCGTCAAAGAATCGCAAAAAAACCACACATTTCGTCAAACGATCGCTGAAAATCCAAAATTTCGTCAATGAATCTCGAAAAAACGCAATTATCATCAATAGAGTAAAGAAAAAACGCAAATATGGTCAATGGATCATGGCAAAAACACAAAATTCGTCAATAGATCGTCAAAAAACACAAATTTTGTTAAAGAATCGCAAGGAAAAAAAATGAGAATTTCGAAAAAAAACAAAAAAAAAAAACGAGAATTTTGCGAAAACGAATGCGAATTTTGTCAAAAGATCGTGAAAAAAAACGCACATTTTGTCAAAGGAACGCCAAAGAAATGAAAACATTGCCAATAGATCCCGAAAAAACGGGAATTTCGTTAAAGTATCTGGAAAAAATGCATAATTAGTACCAGGAGGGATCCCCTACCAACCCCCCTTTTACATTTCAGAAAATTTGTTACAAATTTCAGATTTTTTAAACCTATTTTTTCAATTTTGAATCATACCTGCTACTCAGTGGATAAACATACCTAAAATATACCCATAAATTAAATATTCAGTGACATAAATGTACTTACTGGCTACTAAAGAAATTATTCTCACTCGCTAGTAACTGGCTACTAAATAAAATCAACCTACCGGCCAGTGGCTACTAAGCAAAATTTCTTATTTTCATCTTTATTAAAAAGATTGTGAAATTCATCAATGGGTCGCGAGAAAAACTCTTACAGTTCATCAGTCATGGAGAACAAATCATGAAATTCTTCAGCCTGTTGTGGAAAAACATACAAAATTCGACGAACAGTTGCGAGAAAAAATCCATGATTTTTGCTAATCAGTTGCAGGTAAAAAACTTCGTCAGTGCTCCGCCAGAAGAAACAGTAAAAAAACCAAACCCACGATCTTCTCTAATCGGTCGCAAGAAAAAGTCTCAAAATTCACCTATGTTAAAAGAAAAAATCGAGAAAATTGCAAATCGGTCGTGGCTAAAAAAAAATCGCAAAATTTGTCAGTAGATCGACGGAAGAAACTGTGAAATTCGTAGATCAGTAGCGGAAAAAAACTCTCTCCAATCGGCCTCAAGATATACTTACTGGTTCATGAGAAATATAGCAAAATTTAAAAATCAGTCACCGGTAAAAAAAAAGCGATCTTCGTCAGTAGATCAGAGAAAAAATGGAAATTCGTCGATCAGCCGTGCAAAAAAACCCCTCGAGATTTGGCCAATCAGTTGAAAAAAAGACAAAGTTTACCAGTCGACTGTGAAAAAATATCACAATTTTTACTGATCTGTCACGAGTAGAATGCGAAATTAGTCGATCAGTAGCAGAAAAAAATATGATCATTCGCAAAAATGAGAGAAAAAATTTGCCGTCAGAAGTGGAGGGTATACAGAAACAGAGGTAAATGTCATATACCTTCTGGTTCTTTTTCAGTAACACTGCATACCTTCCGTTTCTCAAAAAAAGCTATTGTATATGCACTCTAAGGGGGAAACTGAATATACCCTCTGTTTTTTTTTACGTCTACATCGCTGCATACGAGTGCCCTTTTTTCTAGAAGTTTACTGTAGAAAAAACGGGTCAGTGCCCATCAGGCACAGATTTTTTTAATAAAGGACACACTTGTACCTTGTAAAGAAAAGAAAAAAAAACTATATTTGGAACTGGCATGTTTAATGTTCCCATTTCTCAACAGAATTTTTTGATATTTTCCCACGACTGATTGAAATTTGTCAATTGTCCTCTCAAGCAACAGACGAATGTCACAATTTCTTTCTCCCGTAATCAAATAAAGAATTTTACTATTTTTTAAACATGGTGATCATTAGGTCAAGGGGAAGCATCATAAACTTGCCAACTGGTCATATGAAAAAGAAAAAACCCCAAGAAATTTATCAGTCGGTAAAGGGTTAAAAAAAAATCACAGTTCTTTGATTGTCATGGGGGGGGGGGGGGATTATTTAATTCATACATTGATCACATGAAAAAAAAAATGTTTTGCTAGTAAGTTGTGGGGGGAAAATATGGAAATTTATCAACTTTTTATCAGAAAAAACGCTATCCGTTGATAAGCTTAGGTAAGGGAGGGGGGTGGGGATCAGCAAAATTCATAAACCGACTGCATAAACAAAAAAATAGATATTCAGTTCCGCTAGTTGCTCGCAAGAAAAAATGCAATATTTGCCAATCAGTACAAGTAAAATACCCCAAAATTTGTCAATTGGTTACAAGAAAAAATTGCAAAATTCTTCATTCAGTCATCAGGGGAAAAAAAAAAAAATCTGAGAAATTCACCAGTAATCATTGGGGGAAAAAAAAGAGAAATTCTTTAGTGTGTTGCTTTAAAATATTGTGAAATTTGTCAATCTGCTATGGAAAAAATAATGAAATGTAGCGGACAATCAATCGTGAGATTCTTCATTCGGTTGCAGAAAATTAGCAAAAAATCGCTAAATTAATCACATTAAGTGACAATTGAATATTATCGTTGAATAATAATTATTGAACAGCAATGTAAACAAAAAAGAATGCATAATTATATAAATTGGAAAAAATCACAAAATTCAAACCGTCACAGGAAAACATCACAAAATTCTACTGATGATAAAAAAAAAGATCCTAAATAAACCAATTCAAAATATTTTTTGTGAACAAGGTACATGAACGCCCTTTATGTAAAAATTCCCACCCAGCAGCCCTTTCTTCCTAGAAGTTGACTCTAAAAAAAAAGGCCACAGGGTGGTAATTTTTTTAAAAAGGGCACACTTGTACTTTGTAAAAGAAAAAAAATAACAATACTTTGAACTGGCTTGTTCAGCCTCCCTTTTTCTCTACAGACTTTTGCAATATTTTCCCGTGATCAAATGAAGAATTTTGCTATTTTGTAAAAACGTAAATTTCGTCATTAGGTCATGGAGAGGCACAGTAAATTTGTCAATCGGTCATGTGAACAAAAAAACGAGAAATTCACCAGTCAGTTACAATGAAAAAATCACATTGTTCTTCAGTTGTAGCAGGGAAAAAATTGCTTAATTCACCCAGCGATCACATGAAATAAAAAGTAAGAAAAAGAAAAACTTCACAAGTTTACGAATCAGGCGCAAGAAAAAATGCAACATTTAAATGCAAATTGGTAGATATACAATATTGCAAAATTCATCAGTTGGTTGCGGGAAAAAATTGCAAAAATTCTCATTCAAAAATATTGCTTTAAATTTGTCTTTAACTGTTTTTTCGTGAAAAAATTACTTTATTTAAAATAATTATACACATGTAAAATTATTTTTGGTTAGCCGGGCACCAGTGTTATATATACATATATAACACTAGCGCCGGGCTAACCGAAAAGTACCTTATTTTTTCTATATTTCATATCCTACATAATAAATTAATCTACAATATATAAAAATTCTTTTAATCATTTGGTACTTTTCGGTTAGCTGGGCGCCAGTGTTATATATACATAAATGTGTGTATATATATATACACATATATGCATTTATATATGCAATATATGTATGTATATATAACACTGGCAAACGGCTAACCGAAAAGTACCAATTATTTTTATGAGTCGAATATTGCAGCCAAAGACATTAGGCCCTGCTAAATGATTTGCAAGAGACATTACACCTTCACTGTGCATTATTAGTCAAGCAGCTATGTTCCTAAAAAGATTATAGTGCTCAAGTTATAAAGGAAACTAAATTAGGTACTTACTAGTAAAATTTGTATTCCAATACATGGATCTATTAACTTGGGTCCTTTAAAGGACCCTTCACAAAATTTTATCACCTCAAAACAAGGAACCTTCACAAAACTTTTCACCTGCAAACAGGATCCTTCACAAAACTTTCCCACCTCCAAACTGAACATTTTACAAGTTTAATTATTTAGGAGTAAAATCAGTCTTTCACTTTTAACCCTTTAAACGTTTGGGCCGGATTTTTCCGTTCCTAGAAATCATGTTAAAATGGCTGTACACCAAAATATTTTAAACAGAATTCTATTTTTAACCTTATATAGAAAGTAGTGATATTAAAGATATTATAGAATCAAATTGAGATTTAAAAAATATATATCCTGGGATATACAAGCATTCTTATAAAAATACTGTAAAACCCTCGGACGGTGAAAGGGTTTTAAACATAAATTAAAAAATATGAATATATTTTTCGCTTTTATTTAAAAAAATAGTGAAATTTATCTTTAGTTGTACACGAAAATTTCTGATAAAAAGTTTTCCCCATACCACAGCATTTCTAAATTAATGTGGCGATATTTTTTACCGAACATGATTCTTGTCGAATGCGTAGTGAATACAAAGTGCCGAATATCAAGCTATAATATTAAAAAGAAGTGTAATACAGCCCTCTTACGCTATATATATATATCAACTTAAAAATTAATTAAAATTTGACTACTATACTGATGAAAAACTCCCTGCAAAAAGAAAAAAATACAATCCCAACAAAAAGTTTTCGGTAAAAAAAAAAAAAAAAAAAAGCGCCAAGTTCTTCTTAATGTTTCGGCCAGAAAAAGTAGTGATATCTGAAGTTCGCAGAAGTTAGAAGCCAAACATCCCAAATCTTTCATTGAAAATGGCTTCCTGCGACTTGGCCGTTAATGCCTTCTACAGCATTTGAAAATAAATAATTAGAAATTACGCATTTATGAATTATTTAAATATTAAAAGTAATATTAAAATGTAAAGAGGCAAATTCACATAAAGACATTATAAGTAAAAGATTTCTGATAAATACCATTCAGTTACAACAAACATTATTTTTAATTACACATCATTTAGTCCACTTGTGGTTTAATTGCCATTTTGTACGGTCTAAAGGTAAAGTCATTAACGTAAAACCCAAGAAATAAAACAAAATTTACTTACTTCAAATCTCACAATATGTTATATTATATTTTATTGTATAATATTGAAATCTTGCGCATTGACGAAAGAGATGTTATTCGTTTGAACATTTATTATAGTTTGTTTGCAGACATTAAGAGGTATTCGATTTATAAACTGTTAAAAGCTGACACTAATTATGTTTTAGCAATTAGGGAAATTATCTTCTGAATACAAGTGTTTTGTTATTTTTAACTTCTAATCATTTAAATAGACTGAAGGGATTTAAATGCATTTTTTTAATGTGTATTTTATTTCTGTACTTTGTGCCACAAAATGCCTAAAATAATCAGAAAATGTTGTTGGCATGTAGCTCATTTGTACATAACTTTAAAATTCGAAAAAACCCTCTCGAAGGCATTAACGGCCAAGTCGCAGGAAGCCATTTTCAGTGAAAGATTTGGGATGTTTGGCTTCTAACTTCTGCGAACTTCAGATATCACTACTTTTTCTGGCCGAAACATTAAGAAGAACTTGGCGCTTTTTTTTTTTTTTTTACCGAAAATTTTTTGTTGGGATATCACTACTTTTTGTATGTTTTTTCAAGTTTGTTTTTCTAAACTATATTAATATATAAAAAAACTTAAATTTCGGTACTTTTATGTTGGCCGGGAGAAAATCTCCTCATTAGCATTTTGTTTTTTCGGCAATAGCAGTTTTCATTTTTCACATGTGAAAAATTAGAAATAATGCTTTGATTTTCCAATAAAATATTTTGGTTTATGTTATTATTTCTTATTTATTCATTTCTATGTTTAATATTCTATTAAATAAAATGAAGAAAATGCATCTATTTTGAATGAGATGACTGAAAAGTTTATATTTTTAAATGAAATGAATGCAATATGAACAATGGAGTTTGGGAGCAGTATTTGGCGATTTGCCACTTGCGCCCGGCTAACGTAAAAATACCTAAATTTATTTTATTGAGCTTTACAAATTTATACTTTATTCCTTTTTAAATTAAAGTACTAGCCGCCTCTAGCAAGCAGTATTTACTCTATTAATTGCACGTTAAACGTTGTATCATGTTACTGTTATTCATAATTTAATTTAATTGCCCATTCTTTCGCCAAGTCGGAAACTTTTGATAGATAAATCAAGAACTCTTTACGATCATGGAAACACATCATATATTTTGTGCTGTTATGTATTTCATCTTTCGTGACAAATATCTCTTAACTCACTTATGCATGTTTCCTTATCAGTTACGATTCGTTTTCTAATGCAGAAATTTTTAATCCTATTAAGAAATCTTTTCTAGTTGGAATCACTGCCAATTGTTGTATTTAAACTGATACGATTGGGTACAAGTGAAATGGTTCTTATGAAATCCTTTGACAATATCTGCATTTACATTAAACCATATCGATGCTAATATCTTTTTGTTTCACGTTAACCTTTTCAATAGACTCGATTACGGAAGAATAGAAGGTCTACGGGCTCACTGACATGATCCATTTGAAAATCTATCATTCTTCTCATCTGATCGTGTTGAAGAATTAGCCAATAATGTGCCATGGTTTTAAGATTTTAGCTAATTTTATTCGAAACCTGAAAACTAAAATGCGAGGAACCGGATTATGGAAGATTCATTCTAACGTACATATCGATTAACAGGTTACATATTATAGAATTATAATAATCATAAGGAGAACTGGCAGTTTCGGTGCTTTAATAGTTGCCGTAAATTCTCTTTATATAATACAGAAGTTTTAGAAGAGTAAAGATTAACAACATAGTCACAGTAAGTGTAATAATAGTACAATATAATAACAATAGCAGAGGTTTTGTGCAGTGACGAAACTATTGGCACTTTGGAAATATTCGTACGTTACACAATATAACTATTCAGATGATATATGCGGAAAAATATAAATAGATGGCTCGCATTATAAATAATTAATTCATTGAAAAATACCCACTAGCGTCAAATACTCGCAAAGCTTGGCGACATTTAGCGAAGTATCGCCAAACTTGGTAATATGTCATGTCAATTCTCAAATTTGGCGACAAAAATGTTTTCTTTATTCTGACATCATAATGATGCATATGTATTATGTATTATACACATACTTATAATATGTATGATGCAAATGTATTACGTATTATATGCATATGTATGAGGCATATGCATAAAGTTCATAACATCACTAAAGCGCTATTAACGGAATAGTGTTCCATAAATAGTACGGATATTTGCCAGATTGACCAGAGTGCTATTGAGATTGATTCCGACATTTCTAACAGACCGGGAGGCGTCTGCACACACCATCACTTCATTGCGTTTACACCTGAAATTTTAGGATTAGTTAAAACTAGATTAGCATATTTAAATGCAACTGGCCTGTTAAGTCATATCTTGGTAGAAACCACCTGAAGACCTAATTTTAGTGGTTGACTGATAGGTTTACTATTGTATTTTCCTGCATCCAAAAGTATGGAAGCATGGAGGAATGGGTGCAGGAAAACACAATGGAAAATCCACCAATTAACTGGTAAAATCGGGTCTGTAGATGGTTTCCACAAAGATATGGCTTGGCAGGCGAGTTACATTTTAATACGCTAATCGATTTTTAACTAATCCTAAAATTTCAGCCGTCAACTCGATGGGTTGATGATCTGTGCAGACGTCTCCCGGTCTTTAATAAAATTTGTTTTAAGGATGTAAAAGATAGTAAGATGGACAGATAAACTGAAAGATTTGCCTTATTAAGATTTTTGTAAAAGCATATAAAAATTCATTCAACTTGAAATCATGTAACATCTTTATAACTTAGGTTAATTTTCTGTAATCGGGTTTTGGCGACCAACATATCTTATCTATAACTATAATCTCTGTTTTACAGGTTTAAAATTAACAATAAATTAACAGTAAGTAGGCTTAATAATACAATATAATAACATTAGCAGCGGACTTCGGACGCCGCATCTGTCGCACATCGTTAAAGACAGTTTATTAGTTACACATTTCATTTAATTAAAAGGAGATTTTTTAAACTTCCATATGGAATTAGGATATTTTTCCACTATAGGGAACTTGGCATTTTAAGAAAATCTTGGCGCAATTCGGACTTCAGAAACAGAGATATGTTGCCAAATGATATAAACAACTACGAAAACAAATCTTATGAACATTGCTATTTACATATGTATTTATATACATGTAAACATTTTATTTATACATGTATAAAATATTGTTTTTTATATATACAAATTATTTATGTTGGTATATAAAAATAAATAAATGGGTTCCTTAGATTAAATAAATTGTATACATATGGAAAAAATTGCTTGTGTATATGACACAGTAAATAGGTTGCCAGAAAATACGTTATTATCAAATTTATTTTCTCGTCAAGGCTATTTTCTCTATTTCGCCAAGGCTACTATAGCGCAAACGTACCGAATTGCGGTTATATTTTGTTAAATGATTTATTGTTTTAATATCGTAAATATATCATAACCTATACTGATTAAAATTTTAGGTATATTCATTTTTTCTATTTAACAAACATCATTGGAAAAGCATATACATAAAATTTTATTCTGCTTGAAATTACGTGACCCTTTCAAAACTCTGTAATCGAGTTTTGTCGACCAACATTGGCACAATTGAATGTGTTAAGGAACTGTTTACGGCCAAATCTACAACCCCTGTTTGAAGGGTTTAGAGGCGAAAATTCTGTGTTTTCAGATTTTTCTGGTTAATTGTGCTACAAACCCGACTTGCTTGTGAAATTTCAAGATTCTACAACTTTTAGAAGTACATTAGTTATTTGATGATGCGAAGTGAGTCAGTGACAAAAAAGCGCTTTTTCGGAATTTAATATTTCGAAAACTACTAAATATAGAAACATGAAATCGTGGAACCTTAATTCAGTTTGATCATACGAACATGTGTATAAAAGAAAAATTCCTATATATCTCTCTAAAACGACGTTATGAATGGGTGAAAAGTATGCCAAAATGGTTCAGGAAAAGGTAGCTTACGGCTTGTGCGAACTTGGCGGACGCACTGCCGTGCTCCCAGATAACAGCACGACAACGTGACGATTAGACCTGCTAATTTTCCGAATGGCGTTGTTAAAACGTAAACACGCGGTCTCAGAGTTGAGTTGGGTACTTCCTTCTCATTCTCCCGTGACATGGAGTCAGAAATACAGCTGCGTGATCAAAAATCAAATGTTCCAACGAAAATTTGAAATAAATTGGTGATTCAAGCGCTCGAATAAGCCATCTGGTGGAGAAAAGATGTAACTTCTCGCTTCAGTATACTGCCGTGCAAGCCCATTGCATTACATGTATTTTAAATTGATTCAGAATGACTATTCTTTTGCAAAATTTCAGATTTCCTGTGACACTTGTGTTCTGACTTACATGATAAAGTAAAAATTATCCGAATTTGAATATCTGAAACTTTCAAATGCATGTACAATAAAGAATTATTTCAATGGCACTTTAGCATTAATTAAAGGGAAATTAAAGGGACAATTTTCCTCTACCGAAGGCTGCGAGCAGCGCCTCTATAGGCCGTTTTAATTCCCAATAAATTAATACGAATTATACATTTTTCATTTGTTTTTGAAGAAGTAATTTTTCTAAAAACTGGAAGTCACGCCTGATAGAGGATAAGGGCAAATTATGCATGCAATAACCCCACCTATATTTTTCAGCTTTAATCGTGGACGCCACCAAAATGAGGAGAGGGGGGATGGGAGGGTCCCTTCCCCTCCATTGAATTTGAAATTTAAGTGACTACAGTGAAACCTCCCTGTGTGACCACATCCATTTACCGACCACCTCTCAGAACGACCATTTTTTTATGGAACGAAATTTATTCCTATAGGCTCAATACTAATTTTACCTCCATTCAGAGACCATCCCAGTTGAACTCCCTCCTTGAGCGACCAATTTGTTTGAAGAAAATGAAACAAATTCCGTTTTCTCCTGGTCGCTTTGTGAAGGTTTTATTAGAAAAATAATTCCGGAGAGCGCATTATTCATCAAACATCTAAACTAAATTTAATTTTTTTTTATTAGTATTCCGGTAACTTTTAAGTTTTTACACCCCTTTATGCCTTTTTTAGGCAATGAATTTAATTCTGATGACAAATTAAGAATGACGGTCAATAAACTCCCTTGCCTTATTCTGTCAGGAAACTCTCAAAGAAATAGATAATAATAGATACAAATTAATGAAATCTTCATTATTTATTGCTGTTTCCCCCCCTCAAAAAAAAAAAGCATTTATTTACTGAACTTCGAAAGGACTTGGAAATATAAGTTATAAAAGATAAAACCGTATTCATTTTTTAAACTTTGTAGTAATTAACTTACGTAATTAACTTGTGTTTTGATACTTAAATTTTCTATATTTTTTCTTAATGTGAAAGATAAATGTTAGTAACATTGTTATCTTTTTTCAACAATTAAAATCTAGATTTAAACATAACCTCCATTAAGAGACCACCTCTCGGAGTGACCAATTTTTATTGGAACGGAACGTGGTCTCTTTAAGGAGGTTTTACTGTAATTAACTTTTGTTTTGATACTTACATTTTTTTTTCTTAATGTGAAAAATAAATTTTAGTGACATTAATCGTTACCTTTTTTTAACAATTAAAATCTAGATTTAAACATAACCTCCATTAAGAGACCACCTCTCAGAGCGACCAATTTTTATTGGAACGGAACGTGGTCACTTTAGGGAGGTTTTACTGTACATATTTTTTTTATGCTTTCAAAGACAATATAAAATTTATTATTTTCGAGTAACTAAATTAAAAGATCCTCTTTTATGTTAGTATGTGCAAAATTCTTAGTTCCTCTTTTTTAAAGAGCTGTTGTTGGTGTGTTTTATGACGGTCAATTATCTACACTTGGGATATGGGCCAAAGGGGAGGGGAGGGGGTGCTCTGGCGTCTTTCTAAGAGAAAGCAAGGAAATCCAAAGTTCAAAGAAAACCACGGAAATCTCCGAACGATTAGGCCGATGGGCGTGATTGGAATCGAAACCAGCACCTCTCGTCTACTAGCTTTGAGAGCAGAACCTCTCGGCCACTGGTGGGGCGGTTTTAAAGAGGAACTATGAATGTCGCGCTTGGGCGAAAGAGCGGCATGGTGGGAGGGGTGAGTGCCATTGTCCCTTCTGTATTTTGAAATTTAATTAACTAAAATTTCTTTTTTTTGGCAGATTTAGAAAAACACAGTAAAATTTATTCTTTTCGGAAAACTTAAAATGAAAAACTAAATAAGACATTTTCAGAAAGGGGGTAGGGAAATTGGGGGCCCATTGCCCATCGTTAGATACTAAAATTTAACTAAAAAATATTTTTGTGCGTGTTTGAATTCGATTTTAAATATTAATGAAAGGGGTTTTGAAATAATTTGGAGATTTTTTTTAGGGGACAATTTTTGTTGATTGAAATTTTTGTATACGTTAGAGTTTGAGGGAATATTTTTACTAGTGGTAATTTAAGAGAAATTTATGAAAAATTTTAGGATAAAAAGGAGACTTTGAAATAATTTCGTGATTATTATTTTCTTTATAGAGGGGGATTTTCTGAGATTGAAATATTTGAGCGTGTTAGAGTTGAGGTGAAATATTGTTCCTGGTTATAATTTTAGAAAAAATTGTGACGAATTTAAGGTCAAAAAGGGCTTCGAAATAACTTCGTGATTTGTTTTTCTTTTTAGGGGGAATTTTCTGAGATTAAAATTTTTGAGCGTGTTAGAGGTAATGTTACTTGTAATAATTTCAGAAGTTAAAAATTTTTTATTGTACCGATGGAAAACGTTAGATTTCCGTGTATTATCTAAAATATTAATTTAGAAATTTATTAAAATTATTAATGAGGAAACACAGGCATATCAAAATCTTAGATACCATAATGTGCAATAATAAAACTTTATAAAACTTTCAAGTAAAACCTTCATATTACCTGCATGAGAAACAGTTTTCATTTTCCCTGAAAATATCTCAAGCTATTTCACGAAAATTTTCTAAGTCATTGAAGGTAATTTGGAGGTGATAACTTACAGAAATAAACCTGTATGAAATCTTTTAAAAAGCGGTATACTTCTCTTAAGAAAACCTTTAGTTTTCGTTTTCCTTAAAGATACCCGCTGAAACCTTCAAAATGGCTGCAACATCTCAAAAATTTTAAAGGTTTTTCTCTGATTTTTTTACCTGGGTTGCTAGAACAATTTATGATAATTTTTCTATTTTTGCATCTTAATTATTCGAAAGGTTTTTAAAGAAATATAAACAATATATTTATAGATCAAAGAAATAAATTATTTTAGCTTTTTAAATAATCTTATTTATACTCTTCTTAATCGTGTTTAAAAAAATTGTATTTTTATATTCTAATACATTATCACCTTTGTATGAATTATAACTGATAGTTAAATTGCTTTTTTCTGTTAAACTCTGAGTTTATGTCTGAAATAAAAAGTCAACTTGAATTAGTGTTTACCTATTTAATAAATTAATCATGTTGTTAAAATGATTAAATAAAAGTATCCTGTTAATATTTTCAGTGCTATCACGGAAATACCAATCATTTTCGAAGTTAACTAAAAAAAAAGGGGGGGGGGAGATCATTAACGCTGAGCGACCACAAATGTGGATGTTATTTGTTTTTGTGAATTTTTATTGTTTTATCCATTTTTTCTTTGCTTTTTGAATTCCTATTAATATAAAAAAAGCATGAAGTAACTTTTGGCAGTCAGCGTTGTTGCATTATTTGAACAAATCGCTAATATTTGAAAAAAAATTTAATAATAAGACATATTAATTATATTAAGTTTTAATAATTTGTACAGATGTAAGAAAGATAATTACTGTTAGTTTTTTTTTTTTTTTTATAAGAAATCATTTCACTTCTAAATTACCATTAATGCTCATCGGCCACAAATGTGGATGTTATTTGTTTTTGTGAATTTTTATTGTTTTATCCATTTTTTCTTTTCTTTTTGAATTCCTATTAATATAAAAAAAGCATGAAGTAACTTTCGGCAGTCAGTGTTGTTGCATTATTTGAACCAATCGCTAATATTTGAAAAAAAAAATAATATAGGATATATTAAATATATTAAGTTTTAATAATTTGTAGAAATGTAAGAAAGATATTTACTGTTAGTTTTTTTTATTTTATAAGAAATCATTTCACTTCTAAATTACCATTAACGCTGAGCGGCCACAGATGTGGATGTTATTTGTTTTTGTGAATTTTTATTGTTTTATCCATTTTTTTTCATTTCTTTTTGAGTTCCTATTAATATAAAAAAGCATGAAGTAACTTTCGGCAGTCAGCGTTGTTGCATTATTTGAACCAATCGCTAATATTTGAAAAAAGATAATATAAGATATATTAAATATACAGTAAACTCTCGACTACCCGGCCTAATGTGGCAGAAGGGTAGGCCGGATAACAAAAAGCCGGATAGGACGGAGTTCTATAAATATTTACTGATTTCTTTCACCCCCCCCCCCCCACTATATTAAAAACACACGTTACACATATTAAGATAAAGTTTATGTATACAGTATATACAGTTTCAAAATAAGCAAAACATTAACGTAAAACGCAAGCCTAATTCGTAAAAAAATGAGTAAATCTTATTTTACTGATTATTAATAAATGGTTGCACAAATATGAAAAGTTACGCATAAGATAAAAGAGTCAAAACTTTGTTTTTTGTTTTTGAAAAAGTAGTTGATAGATGACTGCTTCTCCCTGTTAGCCCTCTTCCGCGATGCAATGTTCCTCCATTTACACAAACAGATAATATCAGCTAATGTCGCTTCCTCCTTCTGACTCGTAGTTTTTCCTCCATAGTCACTACAACATTTTTTCGTTTATCACCCATTTCATTAATCTTTAATAAATAAACAAGAAGCAGACCAAAAGACTTTACGCAAGTACCAGGATAAGCGGAAAATAACGTCTGCACTTGTTCCGTTGCACAACTGACAAAACAGGGCCTTCCTTTCAGTCTATCTCTGCTATTGCGTTCTGCAATTCCTTCTTGCTCATTCTTCTCCAGAGTTAGCACTTCCCTACGGACGGGAACCTGCCTGTCTCAGCCACTTGCAACATTTCTCATTTTGTTTTACTAGGCCGGTTAGTACGGAGGGCCGGATAGTCGGGAGTTTACTGTATTAAGTTTTAATAATTTGTAGAAATGTAAGAAAGATATTTACTGTTAGTTTTTTTTATTTTATAAGAAATCATTTCACTTATAAATTACCATTCACGCTCAGCGGCCACAAATGTGGATGGTTTTTGTTTTTGTAAATTTTTATTGTTTTATCCATTTTTTTTTTCTTTTTGAATTCCTATTAATATAAAATGAATAAATCGTAAAATATGTTATTTTTTTCTCACCATAAAAAATCTTCCCTGAAGAGGTTAAAAAAAGTTTTAAACTTATTGTACTGTTAAAGGTATATATAAATATTATACAGACATACATACAATAAATCACACTGGAGTGAAAAATTAGCCAGAGCCAGGAATCGAACCTGGGAGCACAGTATACAAGACTGCCACTCTAACACCTGTGCTGCTCCAGCCGATACCTAGGTCAGCAATTTCTCACTAATAAACTACGGTCCCGGGTTCGATTCCTGGCTCTAGCTAATTTTTCACTCCAGTTGGGTTTATTGTATTTATTGTATGTATGTCTGTATAATATTTATATATAGCTTTAACTGTTGAATGCAGGCGTTATTTATGTGTGTGTGTGTGTGTGTTTTAATATATATTGTAGGATGTGTGTTTTATTATTATTGTACTGTTCATTACTAAATGATTACACAAACATAATAAGGTTAATGAGTCAAAACTTATAGTTATTTGTTTTTGAAAAGGTCTCTGATAAACGATTGCTTCTCCTTTTTAGTACTTTTCTCTGAAACGATATATTAGGTCAGTAAAAATAGGATTTTTCTAACCGAAAATTCGCGGAAAGCTGGAAATTGTTTAAATCACTTTGTTTTACATCCAAATGAATGTATTTGAAGTTTGTCCCATTTTTCCTGTTGAGCTTTAGACGTGGCACCATAAAAACATCAAAATTTTCGGACTTTTTTAAGTATTTCGCAAATAACTAAAAGACCGTTCACTCTACAGAAACTATTCTAATTTATGAATTGTAGAACATAAAATTCTGCGTCGATTGAGTACCACAGAGTAAAAATTCCGCCAAAAACAAGCGAGATATGATAGATCAAAAAGTACTTTTTTCCATTTTTTTTCTAAAAAATCTCATAAAATTGGTTTTTTGAAGTTCTCATGTATAAAATATTAGAGAACAATATAATAATAACAGAAAATCAAGAAAATTAATTTATTTAAAAAAATTAGTACATAAGTAATGGTGATAAAATCAATTCAAGTTACTTGAGGGAAATACAGGGAAATCGAGCTTGGAGTGTTTTTTTGCTGGACCTTGATCTGCCCATTCTTCTTTCTCCTGCATATGGAAGGCATCCTTGTCCATATCTACTTTTTCGTCGTATCTGGTTTGTGAGTATTCTTCTTCTGCGGTATTTGTGCACGACGCACCTTTACAGTAGTAACATATAATTGAGCATTTAACACCGTTCTTCCTACAAGAACATAAACCACCTTTGCATCCCTTTACACATTTGCATGACAGAGTATTTAGAAGCTCTGGTGTTGCAGCTATATCGTTCGTGGTGATTGGAAGTATACCATGTTTGAATGACTTCCAACCCCAATCAGTGGGATTCATCACCCTTCCATTCCAATTGTTGATCTGAAGAAAAACTCTGTATGAATGTTATCTGGCTGCATCTTCAGTTGGCGGCAGAGAAGCGAGGTTAAATTGGGTCTTCATAAGATGTTTTGCAAATGTGTTGTATAGCAATTTGTGCAATTTTTGTGGATTCGTCATACTGGGGATTGTATAAGATGGCAATAAATTTCTTCCCCGCATCACTTACTTCTACAGGCGTAGCATATTGGTTATTAAAAACAGTTGGAACATCCTGTAGGTGAGCATGATTTTCCAAAAGCTTGACGAATTTCAGTTTGCCCTGCCTGAAGAATGCCGATGTAGAATCACAGCCACTAACAGCATGTAGGAATAGGATGTTATTCTTCATGATCAGCGAGTACATGAAACTTAATGGTGAATAGAATACATTGTCTGGCTGCCCTTCCGTAGGTTTCAAGAAGTATATCGTGGATGAATTGGGAATAAATGTAGTCGAAAGCACAAGTAGATCAATATCTGCACCAACTATGATGACACGTTCTAACTGCTGATCAAGCTGGACGGCTTCCATCACGATGCTAGTATTTGCATCCTTGACAGCTTGTATACAGTAAAATTGTGCTGCTCCAATTTTTCAATGAGCATTTTTATTAAATGGCGTTTATTCCTTTCATTTGCAAGGAAGTGCTCTTTTTGCATTGTGAGCGTCGTATTTTCGTTAAAGTCAACACTTGCTGCAATGTATTCATTTTTTCGACGGAAGCGCACAGAAGACTTGGTGCCATGTTCTGACGATTCTTCTGGGTAACCATAAAAAACAATTGTTGCAGTTTTACCATAGTTGTTTTTCAAATATCCAATGTACTAGGAAATTAATTGAAGAGAACTTTTCCGTTAGCTCCTAATTCACTTTATGAAGGAGGAAGCCACCATCAATCACATGGACAGTTTTTATGGTTTGTTTTAAATTATTAAGGGGGCGAACAAAGCATAAAATACCGACTTTCGCGTTTTCCTCATCCCAAATTTATCAAACATAGAAGTCGGAAATGGAGCCAATACGTACTCAAAGAACTTTCTAAGTTCTTCCTCTAATTTCTTGTGGAATGAAATTCGACGAAAAATAGTCTCTGGATCGACGGACACCTCCTCATCATGGATTTTCACAGCACACGTGAAGCTTTTCATTGGAGTTACTCGATTGGATCTCTAGAATTTCACATGGCCAAAATCACCTCCAATGACACTTTTTATACTTGCAGCTCCAATCTCTTTGGCTAGATAACAATTTATTTTATCGCCACAAATCACTCCTGTACTCATACATTATTAGTGTTTGTTTAATGTAACACTAGGATTGGGTTAATGTTTCAAAATTGTAATCATAAGCGCAAATATACGTGTGAGTACATTTCGTTTGGTTACATGAGCACTTCACAAAAACAATTTTCTGAGATTTTTTAGAAAAAATTGGAAAATTTCGCTCTTTTGATCTGTCATATCTCACTTATTTTTAGTCTGCGGTACTCAATCGACGCAAAATTTTATGTTCTACAATTTATAAATTAGAACTGTTTCTGTAGAGGGAACGGTGTTTGAGTTATTTGGAAAATACTGAAAAAAGTCCGAAATTTTTTAGGTTTTTGTGGTGCAAAGTCTGAAGCTCACTAGGAAAAATGGGACAAACTTCAAATCCCTTCATTTGGATGAAAACAAAGTGATTAAAACGATTTCCAGCTTTCCGCGAATTTTTGCACAAAACGGCCCTTTTTTTATCTAATTTTACTGGACTATATGGCATCTAGGAGGATCGTAGAATTAAGTAGACATCCGCATCCAACGCCTTGGTAAACCAATTCCTAATTTTATTATAGAGAATATGTTTCCCTAGGCCGGATAATACGAGGACCGGATAATCGGGAATCTACTGTACTTTAAAATTGTGTTTTTATTTCTATGGGTAAGCAATGGGATGGAGTACGCTTTAAAAACTTTTGAGATCTCATGTATGTCTGTCTCTATTTTAGGTAGCTTTCATTACAAAAAGCTACCTATTGCAGCCGTTCGGAGGAAAGCGATTTCAAAAAATTTTAGTATATTTTCTTCGATCATGACACCCAGACCCCGAAACCCCCCTCCGTTCAAATGTTGATATATATATATATCAAGCAGGACGGTCGTTCTGCCAAGCCAAGCTGAAAAAAATGCTAACCCCGCCAAACAAACAAACGCCAAGAATAATGGCAAGACACCGTACCCACACAACACATACGTCCAGATTATATTCAGTTTTCATCTACTATTTCCGAAATACGTCTATATATGTAATTTGGACGTATACAGCCAGCTAAAATACGTTCAGAATTTGTTGAATGTTTGACATAGACGTAACTACGAAATAACTACAAAATATGGACACCAGTTTAAGAACATAAATTGGATGAAAACGCAACTAATCCAATTTTCGTCAACTCCCAAACTAAACCTTCACCTGTTTGTCCAATTTTCTGTTTTAATAACTTAAACTGGATGGAAACAGTACTAATCTAATTTTCGTTAATTCCGGGACAAAAATCTGACCTCGTCATGTACGGACATAATCTGGACAAAAACTTAACCTATCAACCGCCATCTTAAAATGGCGGCATATACAGACTTAGGCCTCATTGACCGAAACTTGTATTATTTATTTTTGTTTGTTTTATTAATTTTTTATACAGCTTTCAACAAGTAAAGAATTTAATGCATTGTTTATTTACCAGAATATCACTTTGTGGAGTTACGCTCCGCATCAATCAATCAACGTGCGGAAGATTTGTTTATCTCATCGCGGAAATCAAAGCCATGCGGAAATAGTGAAAATGAGTGTGAATGCAGGTAAGTAAATTGACTTTGTTTTCTAGATTTATTGTGTTTGTGTGCATACTTTACATAAAAAATTTCTGTCAAGATTTTGTGTTTTGTTATTTATTTGATTTATCAATAGTTTTGACTTTAGTCTGGACTTTTTGGAGAGATCAGCGTTTGATTACGTAAATAAGAATGCTTTGTTTACATGATTTTTCTCGGTCATAATGCAGTTTTATAAAACTAAAAAAAAACATTTATTGGTTTGAAACGAATTTTACATTGATTTAGGGGCATATTTAAAAAAAAATTCTTTGACAATTAATATATTATGTGTTGCAAGTACGCAATTTCTAAGAACTTCCCATTTGATAGCAATTTCTTTTTTTGACTGATTTAAATTTATGTAATATCGAGTTCTTACTAAGACACCAAACTTTTTATATTTTAAATTTTCTAGTGCTCTAATGAAAGATCATTACTCAAATGTTATTCATTCATTATCATATTGTAATGTGAACTTATTTACTTAATACTAATAATTTTAAAAGAAAGTCTGAATTATTTTGCTGAACAACATGAATTGTTATATTATTGTGTGCATGAAAAATGTATGAAGAATTTTTACTAGTATGTTCTAGATACAAGTGAAGGTTCATTTCACAATTTTTAAAAAGGACAGGATGCATTTTGCCAATTTTAGAATAAGCAGGGTGCTGTGCCGTTAAATGATGGCCTAAAAGAAACAGTACTACTAATGCTCGTATATATGTGCCTTATATGTATCATTATATGCATATTATTTACTTCTTGGATGCCATTTATACATTTTATATCATATTTATATTATATAGGGCTGAAACTAGGGGAGTACAGAGAAGCAGAGGGGGTATGTGCCAGGGTTGCAAAAATGCCGGCTAAAATTTAAAAAAGCCACGCCGGTGGCTTTTATTGGTTTTAACCAGCTTTTTTTGGCCAAAATTGGCCTTTTTTGGCCAAAATTAGCTTTTATACAGTGAAGCATTTTAATTATAAATGACACATTTTTATGTGTTTTTTAATTAGTTTTAAAGCATTTAATTGAGGTAGAAATTAATATAACCCAATTTTTCAATATAATGAAGACATTAATATTGGAATAAAATGCCTTAACAATTATTTTCTCTGGTTTACACTGACCTTAACACTGTTCCATTTTTTTAATTGTTCTCTTTATTTTATGCACACTTACATGTACTAAAATTTCCTCAAATGTTACATTCTTCCTAATTTCTCTTTCAACATTGTTCATTCTACGATTTTAATCTGTCCGTATGGACATATCTGGAATAAGTTATATAACAGCTTAGTAGCAGAAAAACTTTTTACTATATCATTTTTATAAGTTAGAATATCAATTGTTTATTAGTGAGTGTTTGTTCTCAAGTATTATATAAGATAATTTCAGTTATTAAATACATATGTGCTATTTAGTTTTAATCAATTTTAAAAGTAAATATCAGTATGTAAGAATATTTCTATTTTGATGTGTGATATTTTCTTATTCTTTCATATAATCTGTAAACTGTGTGGTATGTGTAGAACTATGATAAAGAATTCCAAACCAATACTTTGGAGTCTAATTTAATATATTCTTCTGAATATTTGTAATTTTTTTTCTGACATAATGCCTTCACAGTTGCATTCTAGCAGTTATAAGGACTTATTTATTTGACAAAATTTAATAGAAATTTATATTTTTTTAGTAGAAAATATTTATAAATGTATTAAAAATAAATTAATCCAAATTTTATATGAATTATCTATAGACCACCTTTTGAAAAATAAAAGCCGGCTTTTTTTAAGTGGCTAAAACCAAAAAAAGCCGGCCTGCTTTTTTTGGCCTGGCTAAAAGCCGGCAACCCTGGTATGTGCTCCGGGTGCCAGAACGAAAGGCGAAGGGGGGGGGGCACCAAATGAAGATTTTGTTTGTCGTTTCATACAAAAATGCAGGGATCTGTTTAGGAAGAAACTGGTCCTTTAAAGGACCCTTCACAAAACTTTTCACCTTAAAAAGGGACCCTTCACAAAATTCCTTGTCTTAAAAATAGGCCTTTTACAAAATTTGTTTGCTGAAAACTAAAACTTTCACAAATTTAATCATTTAAATGTGAAATCTGGCCTGTCACTTTTACATATATAAAGAAAATATATGTATTTTACATGCCTATATCTTCTTAAAAACATATAAAAAAGAACCTGAATATAATGATCATTTTTAATTCACAAAATTAAGACTAGATTTTTCACAAATGTAAAAAAAACTGTTCACAATTTAACAAAAACAGGACCCTGCGAGAAGTCTGGACAGATCCCTGAAATGTATATATCCCCAAAGCAGAATACTTTGCAATGTTCTGCTACAAACTTCGTCTGAACAAAAATGTTCTGTGGGAATTTAAAAAAAGAAAGTCGCAGGGATTTTTTCTTAATACATGAAGAAGTGCAATGGCATCTTTTATAGGAATGCAAAATACATTTTGTAAAACGCTGACATACTCAACCGAAAGAAACTATTGGCAAATTTTGTGATTTTACTGTGGTCAAATGATGAATTTCACTGTTTTTTCCGACAATCAATTGATTTTCGCAATATTTCAGAATTTTCCCTCTGTCAACTGGCGAATTTGACGTTTTTTTCTCGGACCCAATCATCAAATTTTGCGACTTTTTTTCCCACAACTGGTTGAAGAATTTCGAGATATTTTCTACAATTCACTGACAAATTTTGAGATTTTTAACTGCAACTGGTGGTTGAATTTTGCGATATTTTTCTTTGACCGTTTGGTAAAAATCATATTTTTTTTCACATGACTGATCCATGAATTTCATGTTTTTTACCACCAACTGATTGGCAAATGTTTCAACTTTTTCTTGCTACAGATTGGTTGGTTGGTTGGTTGATTTTTTGACGGCCGATTATCTACACGAGGGATATAGGCCCGGGGGGAGTGCCCTCCGTGGGGGTCTTTCTAAGGGAACCTAATCCGTATTTACACATGGAAAATCCATGGCTCGGAGAAAACTACGGAAACTCCGAACGATTAGGCCGACGGGCGCGATTGGGATCGAACCCAGCACTTCCCGTCTACCAGCTTCGAGGGCAGAACCTCTCGGCCACTGGTGGGGCGCTACAGATTGGAAACAATCATTGTTTTTTTTTCATGACTGATCAAAGAATTTTGTGATTTTTCTGACTTTTTTTTTTTTTTTTTTTTTACACGTGACTGATTCGAATTTCATTATATTTTCTTTTTATCGATTTGCAATTTTTTTCTCTTTTTCTTGCGACTGATTGAATCAACGAATTTCTGATTTGTTTAAAAGATCAACTAAAGGATTTTGCAATTTTTTAGCCGCGACCAATGGGCAATTTTTGCGATATTTACTTTCTACTTATTAGCAAACTTTGTCGGGTTTTTTGCGACCGATTGGCAAAAATTGTGGATTTTTCCATGACTGGTCGATGAATTTACAATTTTTGATGATTTTCACAGGCCGTTTTCACGACAGATTGGGGAATTTTGAAAAATTTTCCTTGTACCGATAAGCAAATTTTGCAGTAGCTTCTTGCAACCAATTTTAGAAAATCATACATTTTCCCTGCTACTGATCAACGAATTTTGCAGCTTTTCTGTCGAGAGACTGATGAATTTCACAATAGTTTCTTTCTACTGATTAGCAATTTTTTCCGCTTTTTCTTGCGAACGATTGGTAAAAATCTCGTTTTTTTTTTGTGCAAATGATTGACTAATTTTGCATTCTACCCACGACAGATCAGTGAATCCCGCAATATTTTCTTTCAGTCAATTGGAAAACTTCGTCGCTTTTTTGAGACTCATCGGCCAAATCTCGAAGGGGGGGGGGGGGAAGGGTTGCACGACTGATCAATGAATTTCCTATTTTTCCTGACAATCCGCTGACGATTTTTTTTTTTTTTTTAATACCTGTGACCAATTTTTAAATTTCGCAATATTTTTCTTGAACCAATAGGCAAATTTTTGTGGCTTTTTCTTGAGACCACTTAGAGAAAATCATGAATTTTTTCTGCTACTGATCTATGAATTTCGCAGTTTCTTCCGACGATCTACTGACGAATTTCGCAATTTTTTAAACAGCGACAGATTTGCAAATTTCATGATTTTTTTTTCTTGTATCATAGGCAAATTTTGAGGCTTTTTCTTGAGACGGATTAGAGAAAATCGTGGTGGTTTTTTCGCA
Source organism: Maratus speciosus (assembly GCA_963932465.1). Classification (NCBI taxonomy): domain Eukaryota; kingdom Metazoa; phylum Arthropoda; class Arachnida; order Araneae; family Salticidae; genus Maratus; species Maratus speciosus. The sequence continues at coordinate 184,148,383 of OZ010790.1, read as the reverse complement.
GTTTTCTTCCTTGGTGCACTGACAAATTTTCAGGTTTTTATCTGTAACTGATTGGCGAAAATCGTGGATTTTTTTCCCGCAACTGTTTGTTGAATTTTGTGTTTTCCCACAACAGGCGGAAGAATTTCATGATTTGTTCTCCATGATAAACTGACGAATTGCACAAGTTTTTCATATGACCAGTTGTCATTTCACAATCTTTTTAAATGAAGAATTTGGTGATATATTTTTTTTTTCAGCCATTGAGTGCAAATTTCACAATTTTTCCTAAGACTGAATGGTGAATTTTCTTGAAAATGAGGATTTGAAATGTTTTGCGATGTACATTACATTTATAAGCATATTCTGCTTTGATGATATATATATACATATATATGAAATACAAAGAAACTTGCAAGCTGATGTTAAACCTATGGAAGCATTGTTTTCAAATTTGTGAAAGTGACTTTTTATATATATATATATATATATATATATATATATAAAATCTACAACCAAAATTGATAAAGTAAACACTAGCCCGGTTAGAATTGAATCCTCAGCTATTCTAAGCAAGGCAAAAAATCATTTAAAACTATTAATATGTAAGTGAGAAATTTTAAAAAGAACGCTCCCAGAGGTTTAACATTAGCATTCCAAACTTCTACGTGTGACTAGTGTAGGCTCTAAATGCTCAAGCTAATGTTAATCCTATGGGAGCATTGTTTAGATACATCTTGCTAGCATTTTAATTATTATTAAATGATTTTTTTTTTTTTTTTTTTTTGCATAGATTACCTGCGGTCGATAATTTTTATTGTGCATGAGGAGGAGGGGTGGGGGAGGGGCGTCAAAATCCATGTTTGCTCTAGGCGAACCTAGGCAAAAAAAGCCTAGTTTCGGCCCTGATATTATCTGTCACATTTGACTATAACTGGGCCATATGTGTCACAAAATGTTATAGTTAAAAACATCTTAATGTTATTTTAATGTCATATTATGCTTTATAATATCGCGATAAATCCTGGTTGATTGGTGATTCATTCTTGTAATAATGAATAATGTAATGGTGTAATAATGTAATTTTATGTTATGAAGCATTCAGGGTTCGTTGATATACACTGCTCAAAACAATTAAAGGATATTGCAGTTTTAGGTGGATTTTGTATCTGGTAAACTGTTTAGCTGATTGATACATGGTCGACAGACATAGTAGGTTATATGAGAATAAATTACACATGTTTGGCAGAAAAAAATGCATTTTATTGCGCATTTGTGTACTAAAGGAAAAAAACACAATTTGTGCATATGAGAAAAAAAGAATAAGAAAAGGTGTTTTCTTCAAAGAAAATCATTTTCAGTAGGGGGTATGGTTTCCACGGGCGGCCAGCAACGTTGAACACCTTTGAGGCATGGACTCAATGAGGCTATTAATGACGAGTTGGGGTATTCTGCCCCACTCTTCCAGAAGAGCTCTTTCCAGTTCTTGGAGAGTTTGTGGGGGTTGTTGGCGGCCAGAAACTCGTCTTCCTAGAGCGTCCCAAACGTGCTCGATTGGATTCATGTCTGGAGAACACGCTGGCCATTCCATTCGAACGATTCCTTCCTCGAAAAGGAAATCCTCCACCAGGTTTGCACGATGTGGCCTGCAGTTATCGTCCATTAAAATGAAGTTATCTCCGATTGCTGCAGCGTAAGGGACTACAATAGGTCTGAGGATCTCATCCCTATATCGGCGATCAGTCAGAACTCCATCTCGAATGATGTAGAGGTCAGTGCGCCCGTCAATGGAGATGCCACCATACACCAACACTCCTCCACCGCCAAATCTGACACTTTCGTGCACGAACGCAGGATTATTCCTACTGCCACGGTCCCTCCAGATGAAAATACGCCTATTATCCGGATGCACAGAAAAACGGGACTCGTCAGAAAACAGAATATTGCTCCATTCATTTCTCCTCCAGTTGACATTCTCGGTGGTCCACTCCCTGCGGTCGCGACGATGCCTTGATGTTAATCTAACACATACCATCGGTCGGCGAGCATACACACCTACAGCATGGAGCCGGTTTCGGACAGTCTGAGTTGAAATCGTGGTGCCTGTAGCCGAGCGAAGGTGTTGTTGGAGAAGAGTAGCGTTCATGGTTCGGTGTCTCTAAGCTGTTAACGCTAAATACCGATCTTCATTGGGCGTTGTTGCCCGTCTACGACCTTGCCCTGGTCTTCGGCCTGCACATCCACTCTCCAAAAAACGGTTCCAGATCCTGGAAATGACACTTTGTGACACTCCAATGGCTTGTGCTACTTCGGCTTGAGTTTGGCCCCCTTCTAACCTACCAACAATTCTCAAAGCTTCTGAATCTGTCAAATGACTTCGCTGAGACATCGTACGCATTGAAACAAAGCAATCACTGAATGCCGATCATCCTTGTCTTCATTCTCTTTTATCCAGTTGAAAGTCAAATTTCATTTGCTGCCGCTGGAGCGACATTTTTGATGTCGAACTCAAAATTTGCATACTCCACAGTTTGAAAACCAGAAAAATTTGCATTTGTGATTCTCTTCTTCTATTTTCGGCAAAAAAAATTTCGTTTATATCTTTATTTTATATAAAACTTCAAATATCCTTTAATTGTTTTGAGCAGTGTAACATATCTTGATATCTATCCGATTTTTTAAAATATCAAGATTTTTGATATTTTCGATATTTTCAAATTCTTTACATTTATTTTCAAAATATCAAGATGTTTGATAGTTTGTATATTGATATTTATTTTTAAAATATCACCGTGCAAGGTAATTTTGATACTTTTCACATTCAAACCAAGCGTAAATGAAATTTTCACCTGTTATTTCACCAGTTGACAAATTTTGTGGGTTTTTTTATTTCCTTATGACCGATTGGTGAAATTCGCAGGTTTTTTTTTAAATTTTTGCAGAAGTTTGCAGATCTTTTTTGCGACTAATCCACAAATTTCATGATTTTCTTTTACATGAACAGTTGGTGAATTTCTGAATTTTTCCCTTTGACTTACTGGCAAAACTCTCAAGGTTTTTTTTTTTTTTATGCGATAAATCGATGGATGAGTATCTTGATTTTTTTTCATGCATCTGATATATTTCACGTTACTTCCCTGAAACCAAATAATTAAATTAATATTTCTTATAATCAATAGATATAAAATAATTAAAATGAGCCACTAGGTGCATAAAGGGCTGCCGACTCCTGCCAAATTGGCCTGGAGTCAACACTATCTTTACATTACTGAGTAGCTATGTTCTTTTATAGTACAATGCACATAAAACATTGGTTGTGGAAAGCACATTTATCAGGTGCTAATTTCTTTTGTGAACAAGACAATTGATCTATGCTTGATTCTCGATCAGAGAAAAAACAAATTAATCTAATGTTGTTATTTTTTTATGTGTGTGTGCATGAGTTAAAGTAATCACAATATTTGCAAAATTCATGCATTTTAAAATTGCTTTAAAATAAGATTATACTGGATCCACTCATTTTTTTTCCTTCTTTTTCACCCAGTAGATACAAGCTTCTTGTCTTTGGAAAAACAACTGTTTTGCGGATATATAACATTATTGATTGAATAAAAGGTGACTCAGCAGGACTCAACTCTTTTCAAACAGGATTTAACTTTGAATAAGGTAAATTTTCAGTTAAAGTCCATAAATGCTGTTATTAAATAAATTTTCAATTTATATCTCTGTGGGTATTTGATTTTACAATTGTCAGCTTGCATAAAAAATGAATAATGTGATACTTTTATGTTAGCCAGGTGCAAATTATGTTAACAGAATTTGTTTTTTCTTTGCCAGTAGCAACTTTTTTTTCCACATAGTAAATATTAGAAACAACGATTAGAAATTGAAATAAAATGTTTTGGATTGTGTTATTGTTTCTTATTAAACCTTTGTACTTCAACTGTAATGATGAGTGAAAAAAAATTTTTTTTGTTTTATTTTATTTATTATTTACAACTCCGTTTAAATATTTTTTTTTATATCCCTAATCTCTTTTCTTATATTCTGTTACTATATAACACCATCTGTGTGTGAATGTGTCTATCTATCTACTATAAATTCTAATATGATATTATGTTTAAATTTTTTGATTGAGATAAGAAAGAACTATTTAAATTAAAATTATTCAATTTTGTGGCGGGCAGCATTACCCGCTTACAGCGCAGTGTATAATCTCAGTTTCGGAAAACATATATTTATAACTCATAAAAATTTCTATTTGGAGAATAAACAGTATATTTTTTACGGTTAAATTGAAATATATTGGAAGTTAGTATTAAAAAAAAAAAATTGCAAGCATTTCCATTTTTATATAATATTTTAATGCCAATATTTTATGTAGTCCCTGGATACGTAAATTAAAAAACATAAAACAATTTTACATGCCTGTAGGTTGGGATTTCAGCAGGTGTAGCGTGCCTGAATTTTAAGGTTTAGCCCACAAACTAATAAAAATGTTGATATTAAAAATAATTGTTTAAAATTGTGAGGGTGAATAGTTAAATGTAATGCAATTATAAAAGTTCAGGGATGGCAAACCTTTTCACATTCGCATGCCAAAGGCTTCCAAAAATATATTTTATGTAACTGTAATGTGCCAACGACCCCCCCCCCCCCTGCCTTATAAAAAAATAATCAATAAACAGTAATGAATCAAAATTACTTGTAATTAGGGATGGGACAAATAGTGATGTGGCCAAATAACCGAATACTGAATATTCGGCAGCCTAATACCAAGTTTCTTTTCCAACAAAGAAAATAACTTTTGATTATATATACATACATAGTTTAAAATTTTAAAATGGAAAAAAGAATTAAAAACAAATTTATGTTCTATTAATAATCTGTTTAAATTTCTTTATTACTTGATTTAGGGTGAAACCCCCAGTAACTGACACATTAAAAATTATTCTTCAAATCACTATTACAAAATTTTAAATCCATTCTACCTTTTTTTTTTTTTTTTTTTTTTTTTTTTTGAATGGATGGTAGAAATACATTTAAAAATTACTGTTGACAAAATTTTGAAAAATTATATATTGTATTATTAAAAATAAATGTTTTTCATAAATATGGTGAATAACTTCAGTAACTGACATAACCCCATTTTGAAAAACCAATAACTGACACAAAATGAGCCAGTGTTTCACACTTTACTTGCAACAAAAAAAAAAAAAAAAAAAAAAAAATTATGCTTTAAAAATACTTTAATATTTATTATAAAAACAAATTAATTAAACTTTATTTATATATGATATCAATATCATACTACAGATGTGTCTCTCTTTTCATGTTTTAAATTATTAGTAATGCAAATATTCAATAACTGACATTTATGCACCTGTAAACTGACAAATGGTGTTAGGCTCTGATAGGACAACTTAAAATGTAATGGTGTTGATTACAAGATAAATTTATTATGTTTTTTTTGTTTTGTTTTTTAAGCAGTTCAAAAAGATTTCAACTTTCTTTAATATTACCAATAATTAACTCCTCTGTCGGAGACTGGTGAAAAGAAATTGATTCACTCACCGTATAACGGCTTTACCGTTATATATTTATTATTCCTCTTCTCCCCTCAAAAAAATCAACTTTTAACCTTACTGGATTATTATAAATTGTCATTATTTCCCCCCCCCCCCCTCAAATAAAATATTTAGTTCAAATTTGACATTTTATACTTAATTTCTTATGGCTTTAGTCATTCTCTTCCCCCCCCCCCTCTCACTACTGTAAGTTCCACTTTTACTTTTTAAAGCTCTTTTTAAATGCAGACATCATTTTATCTCGGTTCCTTTTTCTGTCTTTCAAATTCACACGGACAGAAATAGATCTTAACCGCAGCTATTTTCCCTAGACATGAAATAGAAAAATAAAATACAAATGAATGTCTCTTCGCCTTGCAGCCGACGATATCTAATGCATATTTTCCCAGCCTCTGGGCTTGCATTAGTATTCAATTCTCACCCTTGTACTTTGTCGGATACAAACGATATGCCCATTGCTGACTAATTTGCAGCTGTAGTTAGATCTGTAATGTGCATATAAAAATCAGGTGTTCCTATTCCTTTAAGCCTCCCTGCTTACCGCTGGAATGTTATTTAGTGTAACCCTAAAGGGGCCCGCCATGGCATAGTTTTTAACTCAATGTAAAACTCCATGATTGTTTTGTCTATCCAATTTGTTTTACGCCAAACATCATACATATGGTTGACTAATGTTCGCCAATCTGTAAGTGTTGGTAACAAAATCTCAGGCACTCTTGCTCCTGACGTTGAGCCATGTAAACCAAAATCAAGCCCCGCTGTGGGGCGTCTGCCCATTCGGCAGTTATTGAAACTCTCCCCGTACTTCTGTATTTTCACGGCCCCTTCCTTAAAAGTTCTTTACAATAAATATAAGTCTCCTAAAGTATTGTGTTGGAGTTTCTTTTATTCATTCATGAATCTGGCAATTCAATTCACCTTTACACACCGGCCTTCCCAGTTCAGAGGTGAAATGTTTCAATGCTGCAGAATTGCCGTTCATAGTAGCATAAATAACCAGCAAACATGCAACACAATTTACTTTTGCATTCATAGAGACCACTATCAGTGGAAAATTGGATAACTAAATTTAAGTAAATTTGAATTTTTTGTTTTTATTATGGATTTTAGTTACATCACAAATTGTGATGCAATACCCTATATATCAAACCCTAATTAATTTTGTAATACATTCCTCTGAATTGCAGTAGTTATAAAACTTGATATATTAAAAAAATCATAATTTGCAGAACAAAAAAAAAAAAAAAAAAAAAAGTTTATTTCATGCATTGTATAGTCCCAAGAAGGGATAGATATTAGAATTTTTCTTCTACTGCTTCTACAGTAAATGTTAAAGTTTTGCCACAAATATGTTTAAACCAATTGAACTTAAAGAAATAAAAATAAAATTCGAACAATATGATACTTAAACTAATCTAAAAACTTACATTCCATTCGAATAAAATGGAAATAAAGCTGAGACTTTTTTAAAGGTTTGCATTTTCCATGTATCTTTGTAATTCAAGTTTTTAGGGTAGTTTAAGTATCCTATTGTTCGAATTTTATTTTTTTAAATTCATTTGGTTTAAACATATTTTTTGCAAGACTTTAACATTAACTGTAGAAGCAGCTGAAGAAAAATTATAATACAGGACTTCCTCAAATCTGCAACCGCCTAAAATCCGCACATCATCGCAGATGTAAACAATGAAAATTTCAGTTAAGCTGTAGAGGCAAAGTAACAGGATTTTTTAGTTTTATATAATTTCGTATGTATTTTAATATGTAATTCTCGATAATATGATGAGACTAAACTCGTTGTTTTTCATGAAGGAAATAAAAATTTATTACTGAAAAAAAAAAAGAAGGATATTGCTGATATCACTGCTAGTCAGCCTTTTAACCAAATATATATATGTATTAATTTTTTTTTATAGTTATTAACACTGGCAAACCTGAAATAAAACTTCCTTACTTTTTGATTTTGATGTGAATTAATAGGGTTACCTTTATGAGGAAAGTGTCATTGAATGATTCAAGGAAAATGTATCTCATTTTTTATTGCATATTTAATTATACATTATTAATTATTTATTTGACCTTTACCTTTAATAATTTAATATTTTTTTTAATTATATTACTTTTTATCATTTTAGTTTATTACTTTACTTAATTATTTTAATATTTTGCTTTAATTCAAACATCCATTATACATTTGATTGCATTATTACATTCAAATTATTGTCTAAAAAATGTTAACAAACCAGAAATCCACAAAATTCTGAAATCTGCACAACCTCTGGTCTCAAGCTGCACGGATTTGAGCGAATCTACTGTATCTATCCCTTCTCGAGCATAAACAATGTGTAAAATAATTTTTTTTTTTTTGTTCTCCAAATTATGTTTTTGTTTAAAGATATATATGACTGATATATGATATAAATATTTACTTATATGGCTCATATATGAGCATTTGGCTTATACATATTGTGCATGATGTATATATAAGCTTGGTGATGATCTTTAGCAAGTTTGAAACTGCTACCTTGACATAATTGTAATTGAGGAGGCTGCTATAATGAGAAAGCGCCAAATTTTATTTGATTTTTCTTTTTTTATCCTTACTTTATATAAATATAGATCTTTAAATACTCAAAATAAAGGACACAGTTGAACATTATAAAGTACTTGACTTTTATGTATTTTGTAAACATTGCATCAGTAGTTGTTTGTTTTAAAAAAAAGAAAAAAAAATTGATAAATAAATTAAATTAAACACTGGCTAGTAATTTTTAAAAATACATAAATGTTTTTTTTAATATCATTCAAAGCTGGATGAAAAAACTTCATTTTATTATGAAATAATACAAGATGTCTGATGATGCTACCTGTAAGCAAAAATTAAAACTAAAATTAAATTATTTTTAATTTGCATCTAACGTTATGAATTATTGATATGTACAATTAAATACAATCCATCTTTTCATTTTAATGAATTATTATTCTTTTTATTTATAGGCTTTGAAGCTGCTGTCTGTTAAATATAATGAAAATAAGTCTGAGAAGCATTAACGTAGAACAGAGTTTTCCCCAAACAGTTTCCTCAGGATCATCCTGCCTACTTTATAGTAATGAAATATAGCATCCTTTTTGCCTTTAATGAAAAATATATTTTATATATGAATTGTAAAAAGAAAATATTGTTGTCAACAAGAGCCAGGTTGGAAAATAAATAAATAAAACTTCATTTTTGAAAGTATTTCTTGCATCTTTATTGTATATTCCTTTATAACAATGATAATATATGTACTCTGTTCACTAAAGATTTTGAATAATTTTAAACTAAAAGTTTGTACATAATTTTTAACCATATTTTATGCATGAAAATATTTGATAAATTTCATTTTTAATGCTTAAGCAAAGTTTAAATAAACTTTGATTTCAAAACATTACTTAAATACACTGAATGTATTGTTTTTGTTATTTTATAATATACTACAAATAATCAGGTTAATCTGAAATACATTTGATAATTTACATATTTAATTGTACAAAATGTAAATTCATTTATAAATGATTATTCAATATTTAATTGAATATATGATATTTAATTAAGAGCACAGATTAAATTTTTAGACTTAGTTTGGTGATAACATAAATAAAAATCAGTATTTAAATGAATAAGTTTTGGTGATATACTAAATTTTGTACTAGTACTCTTATCTTTGCTTTACAATAATATATAGTGTATAACAATATGCAATAATATTTTAAATTTACCCCCCCCCCTCTCCCAATGGCTTTTCAAAAGAATTTTCCTTTTAGTGAGTCTTGTAAACACTAACTCCCTAACACTATTTCACAAAGTTAGCTTAAACTGATTGATATAATTAAAAATATAGTTTTTGAAAGCTATTTATAATGTATATGAAACCATTTTACTGATATTGTATTCTGGCATGTAACACATACGTATACTGTTAGATTTAATTTTTGTATTTTTTATTATAATCGCCATATGTTGTGCAGATTGTTGTTTGATTATTTGCAAAAACTTTCATGAGATACATAGTGAAAAATAAGATGTAAATTATTTTTAAGTACAATACTATTATTTTTCATGTACTCTAATAGCAACATTTTTTAAATATAAATCACATGTTGATTAAATCAAAAGTCTTAGTTCTTATGATCATATTTTTTATAATTTATTTTTAAAATTGATGCATAATGTGCACCTATAAATTTTGATAATTTTTCTTCTATCAAAAGTTATTGTTACATACCAGAATATACAGTATGTATTTTTACATTAATCAGTGAAAAGTCAATTACTAAAATAAATGAAATGGAACTATTTTTTCTTTTTTTTAATGATCCATGCATGAGTAATGGAAGGTTAATCTTGCAGTCCAGGGATATATATATATATATATATATATATATATATATATATATTTTTTTTTTTTTTTTTTTTTTTTTTTTACATAAGGGAGTAGGTCTGCATATGAAAAACAAAGTTTGCGCTCGTATTACATTTTAAATTTCTTTAATGATATTTCAAAATATTGTTTGTTATTATTATTAAAAATGTAAAATAATTTTTTTGCACACTTGGCAACAAATGCAAATTTCAGTGTGTAAAACTTTATTCACAATACATAAAAGTTGTTAGGGAATATCGCATTTTCTTCCATGAATTAGCAGCATTTGAAAAACTCAAAATTTTCAATTGCTTTGATACATTCCATTCTTAAGGGTAACCATCCTTAAAAGGAAAATTATATTCCCTGTTAGAGCTATTTTAATTCAAGTGAAAAAAAAAAAGTGCAGTAGTTGAATTTACAAAGAATTTAAAAGAAAAAATCCATTGTTCACAAAATGTAAAACTTTGCAGTTGACGATATTGTATGCTAATGAATAATATAATAAAATTTCTAAATACAACGGCAAAATTCTACGAGTTCTAGCCATCACTAATTTGATTTTAAAATCTTCATCTGATTTAATTACAGATATATGTTATTAAGCGAAGATTTTCATTAAAAATTAGTGCTAGCTAAAAATTGTAGCAGTTGACAGCTATGCAAATATAGGACCTTTTTAGAAGCATTATCATCACCAATGATAATATAAACGAAAACCAAAATATATGTATATTTTTTCCAGGAGAAATAGTATATAAAATAAAAATGTGAAGAGTAAAAATAGCAGAAATGCATAGATTTCTAGAATCTAGAAATGCACAAAACATAAAAGCCAGTATGCTGGTAGGTATCTTACATTTTTCATTTCCTTATTATCCATAGAAAGTTTCTGATAATGAAATAAGATTGTAAACATTAAAATGCGTCATTTCCTTTTACTAAAATAAATGTTCTGAAATTTGTAAACTATTTTTATGGCATATATATATGCTATAAAAACTGTTTACTATATGAAACCGGTTTTTGTTCAAATTTAAATGCTTTCATTCGGCCCAAACAAAACAAGCACCTGGAACAGGGACCGAATTCATTAACATCACCTGTGCATTTTTTCTCTAAATGAAAGTGATCGGCTTATGTTTAAGCATTCTGAAGTAGCATTTCATTGTATTATGAATTAAAAACTGTATTACTAAAAATTTTCCTCTTTTTTCGTGAAAGAACGTAGTTGTGTTTGGGCCGAATGTAGTGGATTAAAGTCTGGTATAGCCTCTGTTTTTCAAATCATGCTATAGCATATACTTTAGGAATTAATATATTTTCTTTAAAGATCTTAGAAAATTAAAAGTATCATAAAAAAAGTTTATTAGCAATATGTATAAAATATATATGCTTTTGCTGATTTATATGAATGAGTCTTGGCAAGGAATTAATTTAAAATATTTAAGTATTTAATATGATTTTTGGGGAAAAAATTCTAAGTAAATTTCTATCAAAATTATTTATATTAAAAACTTTTGTTATTTCAGTTTTTTAATATAACGTCATCCTTGCCTAGGGGAGATAACAGATTCGTCTCATTTTGGTCCAAACTACGTATTTTGGATCAATAAACACATTCAGATTAAGGCTAAAAGGGGTCTATATTTCGTCCAAATGTGGGTGGTGTTTTCGGATGTAATATGGACAAATTTTGGACGCCTATATTACAGCCAAAAGTCGTGTGTATTTCGTCCGGATGGAGGTATTTTTTGGACGTAATATGGACAAATTTTGGCTCATCCAAATTTTGTTCATTTTATGTTCATTTTACGCTCATTTCATGGCCCAAAAGACGTACTTCTTACGTAAAGGGGGGTGACATTTGGACGTAATTTGACGAAATTTAGTTGAAGTCCGGAGGACTTTTAGACTTCAATTGTACACGTCCATTCATCCAAATTACGTACTTTAGGCGAAAATTGGACGAATCTGTGTTGTGTGGGTAACTGCTTATTATACTGAAGACAACTTGTCCATGTTAAATGGACGAAATATGCCAGCGTAAAATTTCCCATATCAAAAGAAGCAATCATCGTAGAAAAATAAAACCAACACCAGAATGACCTAATAAAGAAGATCTTCAATTTGAGATCAAATGCATCCTCATAAATTAATTATAAACAGAGATATAGATTTTTTAAAATAACGTCGAGATACTGAAAATGACAGATTTATTTTCTTCGTCACAACTTATGTCTCAATCGAGGTAGAGACTTAAATAATGGACAGAAAAAAGTAAGGATTGAATTTTTGAATAGATATTTACTCAATCTACGTGCTTTTATAAAATTCAGCTTTAAAAACATTAATTTTGTATTCATAATTATCGAAAAACTGTTAATTAGTTCTAAAGTTTACAAATTATGCCAAATAGCGATAAACCCGCCAAAATATTTTAAAAATCTTATAGTTTTCTTGTATATTATCCTTTTGCATTGATTTGATCGAAGATAACTATGGGTGAGATTCAGATAGATTTTTCGCTGTTAGCGAAATGAGTTTGACCAATCAGAAGCCTGCACGTTTGAGAATATTTGCTGTTTCTGGATCCCGGCCTATGTCATGAAATTTTGAGTCATTTTTTTAGTGCCGTGGATGAAGTGCAATGTTTGTAGAAATGTAGGCTAGGATCCAGATAGATTTTTCGCTGTTAGCGAAACGAGAATCACCAATCAATAGCCTGCATTTCTGCAAACAGCGAAAAGTTCACAAAAATGCAGGCTTCTGATTGATGAATCTCATTTCTCTAACAGCCAAAAATCTATCTAGATTGCGCCCAATGGAGGATATTCCAAATATGGGTTCGAGGCTGAAAAAAGTCATGTGATACCGATAATTTATCCAAGGAACTTCTAACTGATATGAAGGGAAGATACTACTACTTTGCCTCATGAACCGTTTCATTGGCTAGCGGGGATTTACATTACACGTCTACGGAGCCTTCCATTCTTTACGATAGAAGCTTTTACCTTGACCACGTGATCAAAATGTAGATGGAATATCCTCCATTATGTTGAACACAATTTTGCATTTCCACATCCAGGAAGGGTATTGATTCTCATAACAACAATACATATTCGAAACTATTTAAGGCACTGATTCTGAACTTCTTTGCTATACATTTCGATATTAAAGAAGTTGTTGTTTCCATAGTAACAGTACTTTTCTGTATTGCTTTCTCTAAAACACAAATATAGAAATTTAACAAAGAGCGCTCAGAATCAACACCATAACAGAGAGTCTTTATACATAATAGTGGTGATATATGCACAGGAAGCATGCTCATTTGAAGTTTTTGCCGAAAGTATGGCTACAGCGTCTAGAATACCTTGTGTGGAAATATGCTATCCAAACAACGCTAAAAATTTGTATCCCTTAAATGTGCGACGATACTGCTAAAATTCCAAGTATCGATCACAGCGACATCTGTGGGATTTAGTATTACATTGCATAGACTAGCAATATCTTGCAGTTTGAGAAAATATCCTGCAGATATCGCTGTGATCTGTATATTTCAGCAGCATCGTTGCACAGTTAAGGGATACAATATTTTAGCATTTTTTTAAGTATTACAGGGATAGCCAATTTCCACGCTATATATTCTCGGTGCTATAGTACGGCAATCCCCTTTCTTGAATAGAGGCTATTCTATCGACGTTATGATCACGTGGTCAAGACAAAAACGTCTAACGTAAAGAAGGGAAGGCTCCGTCGACGTAATGTAAATCCCCGCTAGCCAATGAAACAGTTCACGGGAGAAAGCAGTAGTAGTTTCCTATTTCCCTTCTCACCAGTTAGAAGTTCTTTAGGTAAATTGCCGGTACCACGTGACTTTTTCAGCCTTGAACCCATATTTGGAATATCCTCCATTAGACGCTACGCGCATGGACGAGCTTTATTAGACTAGGGAAATAATTCAATATGCATTAGCCTGACGATAATGACAAGCTCGCAAAGACCTTTAACGATTTGTTTTTATCACTTCTACCAATAAAACTTTATTGGCCATATGTCGCTACTTCGTTATAGCGACACACTTGTTCCTAATTGGATCCCGGCCTTAATGTATCAAAATACGGAGTTTGCTTTCTGTACTATTCCTGAGCTCAGCTATAACGTCTAGAAATATAGGCCGAGATCAAGGTACATTTTTGCAAACAGTGAAAGTTAGCAATAATTCTGGCTTCTGATTGGTCCATCTCGTTGCGATAACAAAGAAAAATCTACCTAGATCATGGTCATGGTGTGGAAACCGGCTATTCCAGTAATACTTTAAAAATTACTAAAAATTTAATCCCATAAATATTGAAAAATACTGAATGACAAATGTCGATAGCAGCAATATTTTCTAGATCTTCTCTGAGCGAAACGTTTTCTCATTTGATGTCTTTTGAAATAGTTACGTTGGAATTACCATATGTCGCTGTGATCGACATTCATCGTTCAGCCTCGTTCAACATTTATGGCATACAATTTTTTAGCACCTTTTAATAAGCAGATTTTTAAGCTATAACTTCTAGATACCATAGCTCCGTTATAGGCCTAGATTATATGTTGTAGAAATCGACTATCCGAGCAATACTTAAAAAAGCGCGGAAATAGTGAATCCCTTAAATGTACAACGATGTTGAATTCCAAACAGTCTTTTGCAGTGACATCTGCAGGATATTTTTTAAAGAAGAAAGAGACACGTGTAATGCACCGCTATAACGTCTAGAATACATAATGTGGAAATTTGCTATCCAAGCAGCGCTAAACAGTTGTATCCTTTAAATGATCACTGACGCTGAAATCCAGGGAGCTGATCGCAGCGACACCTGTGATATACTTTCAAAGTAAACATCGTATTATTACAGTGGGCTTGACGCGAAGCACATAGGTCAGATGTATGTTAATAAAATCTAAAAAAGAAAATGCTACAGCGTCTAGACCAAATTATAGCGCCTAGAATATATAGTGTGGAAATTGGCTATCCCTGTAATACTTAAAAAAGTGCTAAAATATTATATCCTTAAATGTGCAACGATGCTGCTGAAACATACAGATCGCAGCGACATCTGCAGGATATTTTCTATAACTGCAATATATTGCTAGTCTATACAATGTAATACGAAAATCCCGCAGATTTCGCTGCGATCGACACTTGGGATTTTAGCAGTATCGTCGATCATTTATGGGATACAAATTTTTAGCGTTGTTTAATAAAATATTTCCACACTAGGTATTCTAGACGCTGTTACCAAATCGTCATGAAGTTTTAGGAAATATCCTGCAGACATCGCTGTGATCGACTCATTGGATTTCAGCATCATTTGAAATTTAAGAGATCCAATATTTTAGCACTTTTTAAAGTATTACTGGGATAGCCGATTTCCACACTATATATTCTAGGGGCTGTAGCACCGCGGTAGTCTGTCTTTTTCGTTTACCTCGGAGTAGATATAGATGAAGTCACTTGTAGCTGTTCCTAAACTGTGGCCAACAACATATAAGGCCAGTTCATAACGTCACACGGAGTTGATTATCTGTACACGGCAATGGACAAAAAAAAATCGGCGCGCAGCTTTGTACTAATCATCGTGTAAAGATGATCTAACTCTGAGGCTAACGAAAAAGACAGGCTACCGCGGTGGGTCCGATTCTTCTTTTTTTACAGACCGCTGGAGTCACGTGATGCTCGAATGTACCAAAGAAGGTGCGTGAAAAGAGCATCACGTGACTCCAGCGGTTTGTAAAAAAAGAAGAATCGGACCCACCGCGGTAGCCTGTCTTTTTCGTTAGCCTCGATCCAACTCCGTGTGACTTTTAAACATCATGAACTGGCCTATTATGTCATTGGTCGCGCTAACACCCTCCCTCCTGCGTCCACCGTATATAGCGGCATCTTGTATTAGAGACTGCTAAATGGGCTGCTATCGGTCAAAATCAAGAGAGAAAAGGGCAGAAGAGAGGGAAAGAACTCATTATTTTTGGTAACTAGTTTTTCACACGGCAAGATTGACATGTCTGTTCCTCTCCTTTTATAACTTCATGGTGGTGAAATAAGCCAAAGCCTCCTAAATATTTGAGAAAGTCTTAACTCGCGTCACGAAAACATCACACAAAGCAGGCAAAGCAAAGAAACAAAATCATTCATTGGCTCGTGAATATGAACGAGCCAATGAATGAATTTTCTTCTTTGTTTTACCTGCTTTGTGTGACGTTTTCCTGACACGTGTCAAGGCTTTCTCCAATATTTAAAGAGAGTTGAATAGGCCGGGATCAAGATAGATTTTTCGCTATTTGCGGGATGAGATTGATCAATCAGACGTCTGCATTTTTCCGAACTTTTTGATGTTTGCAGTAAACACCGAAAAGCCTGCAAGGATGGAGGCTACTGATTGGTCAATGTAATTTTACTAACAGAGAAAAATTCATCTGGATCCCGGACATTAACTTTGGTTGGTTAAAACAATTTTGAATAAAATCAAATCAGGAAGTCAATGTTTGTTAACTTTTCTGGTTAGTGTAATTGAAATCTTCCTCGCCTATTACTGAAAACTGAGTTACCGTACTTTGGACAAAAAATTGAATATGAGTACACGACTTGTGCATATTCACCACTCTAACACAGTGTTGTCAGATGGGCTACTTTTTTAATTCAGATACTTGATTGACACCACTTTTTTGAAATTGTAAAATACGCCTTATTTAATGACATATTAATTAAGGCGAAAACAAAGGGAATTTTACCGTTTATAATAAGTGCTGGCAATCAAGAAATCTGAATTAAAAAAAGTAGCCCACTGGCAACACTGCTCTAACATATAAATGTTCTCTGTTATGACCATGATTCTAAGTGCAGTTGGTTAAATTTGAGTATCTGGGCATTAGAGAAAGCAATAGTGGTCCACCGTGGCTGAGTGGATGAGACACCATGCCGCTAATCGCTTGAGAGCGTAGGTGGAAGCAGATTGGAATCCCGCCGTGATCCGCATGTGATATGATGTATGTGTTCAATAAATCAAACAAATAAACAAACAAGCAATAGTGAAAGGTACAGTTGGCATGGAAACAACGACTTCTTTAATTCGTATAGAAAATTAATGAATAGTAGTAAATGACTCAAATTTAAAATGTAGGCAAATGGTCTGGAAATATCAATGGCTCTTATCTAGTATTTCACAAAATTAATTTAATAGATTCACATGATGTATAACTTGATGCAACTCTTAGCTAATGAAAATTCTGCAACAAGACTTATGTAGGTAGATCTTTTGAATAAATAATTCAAAATTCTGAGAACAAAACGAAGTTCTTAAGGGCTCTTCCTCACACCCCCCTCAAAAAAGGAAATACGATAGAAAGATATAAGAATTTGGATAGCTTCAATATGTCTGTGATCTTTTGTCAGAGTTCAGAAAAAGAATCTGGGCATAAAATAAAAAAAACAAATTTGACGAACGATAAGACTATAGATTTCAGGCAATTTTTAACCAAAAAATATTTAATTCTAATGTATATGCGGCTTTAATAATAGACTATTAAAGATAATCAATTTAGGGGAAATTTTATAGTAAATAAAAATCCTCACATTTATGCAAATAGGTATGGATAAACAGACTTGAGAGTAAAATTACATATTTATTCTTTCTTCTCCATAACACGATCTAAATGAAGATGAAGTTATATGTACAGTTTATATCTTTAAATTTTTAGATTTTTTTTTATCAAAAATGTTCCTTTATTATGTCTAGAATTGCTAGATTTACAGATCTTCGATTCTTTAGATGACTGCGGGGTTTCATTCTCGGATTAACCGTAGGTATTTGTAAAGGTAAATTTATTTTTCAAAACCGTCAGCAAAAAAAAAGTTAGAAAAAACAATTAACTGACGGACTAACTGTAAATATATATTTTATTTCGACTCTGTTTTTTACTAAATTTTCATCTTTCGTAGAAAATTTTAAGGAGATATAAATTGAGACAGACTGATACTTTGAAAGAATAAATTGACTTTCCTTACTTTTAAATTATTAATCACTATAAAAAATGAATGACAGGTAAACAAAATGTATAATATTGTGTTTGCTCCCTGCTTATAAAGGCTATACAAGGACTAATTCTAATTTGAGCTAGTAGAATTATTTCAATTGTATATCATTTGTTTTAAAAAAAGAACTGATATCTACTAAAAAACAACTTTTCAAAAGTAAAAAAAAAAAAAAAAAAAAAAAAAAAAAAGGTGAAAGTTGTGGCTAAAAAATAGTGTGATATCAAATTTCCAAGCTTATATTACGGTACTTATTTAATATTTTTTGATAAAAATTTACCATATGTAAGTCGAGTACCTAAGTATGCGTTGATAGAAAGCCTTTTCTCCTTTACTAAATACATCATAACGTGTTTCTGAAAATTAAAATTTTTTTAATTATGCATGATGGGCTTGGCGGCCATCTTTCCATATTTTACACAAATTTCTAAGCACTCAAGCTCGTAACATATTTGCATTATTAAGAATTTCGAACTTCTAGTTTTAGCTACAGACAGATGAATTAAGAAAGTTTTTTTATTTTGAAAAAACAAATTGATTTTTACTGCTTTAACTAATTAATTAACCCCCCTCCGAAAAAAGAGAATCATAAGAGGAAACCTGAAGTTACTTCAGCTTTATTTTTAGACACAAATTTTTAGGCACTCATTTCCATAAATTAAAAGAATAAAATGTTTGCTTTAGTAACAATTTCGAACTTCCAAACTTAACAATGAACTTGTGTGCTTAGAAATTTGTGTAAAATATGGAAAGATGGCCGCCAAGCCCATCATGCATAATTTAAAAAAATTTAATTTTCAGAAACACGTTATGATGTATTTAGTAAAGGAGAAAAGGCTTTCTATCAACGCATACTTAGGTACTCGACTTACATATGGTAAATTTTTATCAAAAAATATTAAATAAGTACCGTAATATAAGCTTGGAAATTTGATATCACACTATTTTTTAGCCACAACTTTCACTTTTTTTTTTTTTGCTTGGCTTTTTTTTTACTTTTGAAAAGTTGTTTTTTAGTAGATATATATATACAGTACAAAGTCTAAAGCTCGGACACGGACACCCAAAGTTCGGAATTCTCCAAAGTTCGGACTTTCCAGCAGTAGTATTCAAGAAAGAAGTGAAAAACAAAATTGCTGAAACAAAAAGAGGTCTGTAGCAAAGACGCTTTATTACTGAATCTTAACTCATGTCTATGTACAGAATAAATGAAAAACTTCTTTATGATATACCTAAGTCAATAAAGCAGTCCACATTAATTAAAATGTTTAACAGTTAAGAAAGTTGCAAATTCTTCTTAAATTGTTTGTTCCCATAAGGCTGTTCTCAACTGCTCTGCTCAACAAGCGCAAAACGTTTTCAAACATTTTCAAATTCATTTTTTTATCGGAAAGTCATAAAATTGGAAGGCATGACTATAAAAGTGATTTGGAATCGAACTGTGTTTTCCATTTTTTTGATCAAGAAATTACCTATTGAGTCATAAGCGATTTTGATCACATGACGAAGACGTTTTTCACCCTTCTTTGGGGGGTTATTCTTCTTTCACGTGGAAATTCGGTTCAAAACGTCCACTTTGACACTATTTTCTGAAAGATCTATTGCGTTTTCAAAAAAAAAAAAAAAAAACAGTTCGATTACAAATTATCCGAACAACAACACCTTCTAGTTTTGTGCATCTCCGAACAAAAATAAATTAAAACTTATGTCATAAAGTTGCCCTTTTTGGATTTGAGAAGAGACTTAAATAAATGCTTTTCTTTTACTTTTTATATTGTTATGATTTATTTAATGCAAATGGTTGTTTAATTTAGTATTAATAGTTGTTATATGCAATTTTTAATATACGAACGTCATATTTTGCATTTTTATGTAGTAAATTTTCTTTTCTTTTTTATTGGAAAAGCAATATTCGGACTTTAGACTTTGTACTGTAGGGGAGAGTAGCCTAATTTGGACCACTTCTCTTATTTTCAGGTGTAACTCATTTAATTTTTGGAATATCTGAAAAATATCAGTACACGGGATAAATCAATTCATCTACTAACTAAATAAAACTTTAGATCATTTTCTTTTTGAAAATCTTAAATTTTATTTATTTTGAAAAATTTGTCAAAAGTGGTCCAAATTCAGCAACTGGTCTCCTAAGTTGGACCACCAGTCTCCTAAATTGGACCAAATAAAATCAGGTTGTTTTAATGACTAGGGAATATAACTAATTTTATTAAAAGCAAAGTTTGCGGTTACTGAAACAATGAAACAAAATAACAGCAATGAAATACAATGAAATCAAATATCTGAAAATAAGTGTGATTGTTTAAAATCAAAATGTATTCAAAATATAAATCAAAGTTAACAGTAATTAAGAATAGAAATTGTGAAACTAATTGCCAGTTACTTGAATATCATTTAAGGAGTGATGCAAAGCTTACACATGAATTTCGTTTATTGATTTTTTTTTTTTTTTCCAGCGCACACAACATGGAACGGTATTTGGCAAAATGAACACTGAATCATTTCTGCTGTTTTATTTTCTTACAAATCAGGCAAAACCAATCATCACTATTTAGATTTTTATTTTAGATTCTGAATTATTAGACTTTTTTTGCAACAGAAGTTTTCTTTACATTATGATTGTAGTTCTCCCCTTTCATCATTTTTTTGATAATTGCATTACGCCATTTTTTTAAAACTTGATGTTCCATTTGCTTTTATGCCGTGATAGCTTCCTTTTAGTCGATTTTTTGTGTTTTTTCATTTCAAGGTTTACTTTATATGGCGAAGATGTTAACACAACTGTTTTTTTGGCTCCCTCTGTACTTTTTAAAAAGCTAAATTTAGCAAAGGATATAACATTTCTAATGATTTTTTGGCTTTTGGGGAGGATTTGTAGCTACAGCCTTATTGCAGGTCAATTTCTTCACAACTTACTCTCTCCTTTTTATTTCCTATATCTATAACAGCTTTTGCTGTCACCTTTTTTTTTTTTCCAGACAGCTTTTCCGTGTCTTTTTTAAAATTTTTAACATTATATTATAAAAGTGTTTAAAAAATATGCTCTATTGAAAAATACGCTACGATTAATTATACGCAAACATTATATATTCAACAGTGTTGAATTCACCCCCCTCCTCCCGGAAGGTTTGAGGTTTTATGCGTTTTAATGGCGAAAAAGTGTAATTCCACCCTCCAGAACTGTAAAAAGTCTGCCCTTCCTCAGGGAATCGCAAATATCCTCCAGGAGGAAAATGTTTGAATTCAACTCTGTAAACCAAATACTCCGTAGGAATAAAGTATTCAAAGAAAATAAATACAAATACATACAAGATGAAAGAAATTGCAAACAAAATTTATTGCATAAACATGTAAAAATATTTTTTTGTTTATAGAGGCCTAAACTGTATAAAAAAATTAATCCAGATATACCCCCCCCTCCCCCCACAAAAAAAAACTTGCATGGAGATAGTAATCCATTATAAAATATTAAAAAAATTTTAAAAATAGTGTACAAAGTGTACCGTCCTCGAAATTCATTACTTAATTTTCAAAATTTATAATCGCATATCTGGTCCAATTTAAGCAACTTAAATTGGTCCAATTATGGCAACTGCGCCATTTTTTAAATCAGATAATTTCAGGACTAAGAACAAAAACGAAATCAAACAAAGCCGCGTGAGAAATATGCGCAATTACCAGATGAATTTATACATGTATATGAAAACATAACAACTTACCTTAGTTTTAAAGTATTCACTTGGGTTTAGTAGGAAAAAAGTAGATCAAAACAGCTAACTTTAGATTTTTTTTAAATTGTCTGAAAACAACACGTGGTAGGCTGTTGCTTCTTCTAATCGTGAGTGACGTCATCCTGATGAGTAGGAATTCAGCGGTAGATGGCGTCTCTTCCTGTAATTAACGGCAGAATGGCAACGGTCCAGATAAAGCGGCGGTCCAAATATGGCTACTCTCCCCTATATATATATATCTGATCTTTGTCACACTGTAACTCTCGTATTTATGAACCGATTTGGATGTAATTTCGTGTATATATAGTGCATACCAATGTCTCGACCTAGTTCGCTGGCCAGCTTCATCCGACATCTTGTTTCAAAATGGCGGTCATTTCATTTTTTTTTAATTTAAAATTTGAAATGTGGTACCATAAAATTGAAAATTGAAAAATATTTTTTTTCTTATGTGTTTGACCTTGATACAAAGATTCCGGAGCAGTTTTTGTTTCGTCAATATCTTAAAAAATGTTTGAATTATAGCACTTTGAATTTCTAGCATGGCTGACATTTTGAAACGATCTGATATTTGCCACGCGATAACTCGTGTATTTATTAACCTGTTTCGATATGAGAAGGCATGTGGATAGTATATAACAATGTCTTGCCCAAGTTCGCTGGCCAGCTTTATCAGCCACCTTGTTTCAAAATTGCGGCCAGTAAATATAAAAAAAAAACATATATTTAAAGTAAGGTGCAAAACATGAGAAATTGAGAGTTTCTTTTTTAAGTATTTGACCTTGACATAAGGATTTCGGAGCACTTTTTGTTTTGTCTTTATCTTAAAAAATTGCTCAGACATAGCAGTTTGAATTTCTAATGTGGGTGACATTTTGAAAAATCTGATTTTTTGCCTGCGACAGCACTCGTATATATCAACCGATTACGATGTGAGTGAGCATGTGCACAGGAATTACTAAGTTCTCGACCAAGTTCACTGGTTAACCTCATCCACCATGTTGGCTTAAAATGGCAGGCACTTCATGATATCGCCGAATTTGGCAACCAAATATAAGTTACTTTAAAAAAAGCAGCTTGTATAAAGCTGACTAATTTCGCGAAATTCTCATTCATAATGATTTAGTATTAATCAAAATTAGTATTGAATCCCCTATAATTGGTTTCCACTAAATTGAGCTTTGTGCGTTTGAATAATATAAGCTGGCTTTTTAAAAACAAGGAATATGAAAGCTACCTCTTCCTCCCGGCACTGGCCGGAAGGACTTTTTGAATTTCTTCTACTCTTCTATACAAGCAATACTCACATAAATTTCACATTTAAATATGTTAATTCTTTTTAGCAGTGTACTCTTTTAAAATTTAACCACTGCCTATGTAGTTTTTACAAGCCGATGTTAAAAAATTACTGTATATTGAAAACTCCCAGTTTGATTAACTATTCTAAGTACTTCGTTATAACAAATCAAAAAGTATATTTATAATTACTTTGATAATTAAACGCTACAGGGTTTTAATGGGTTTTTACTTTTAAAATAATTGCTTACTTTAGGTATGAAGGCATCTAAGGTAAAATATTATTTACTTTATAACGCTTTCGAATAAATCCTTATAGTATTAATCGTAAAATATTATAATTACAGGATGACCTTTTGAAATGCTATTTTATGTAGCCGATTTGTTATCCAAGTTATCAGAGTTATTTTCCCTGTAACAATTCAATATGCATATACATAGGGTATTTTAATTGTAAGCAAATTCTGAAAGACGGTAAAGCATATTACAACAATTATTTTTCGCATGGATAATAAAGGTCAAAATCCACTAATTCAGTTAGAAATAAAAAAGTGTCATACTCCAAGCCGAATCTACATTTTAGTTCTCAACTTTAATGAAAATGAAGATATTTTAGGAAAATATTCAACTTAAAGCTTGGTTTTGCCCAAAATGAGTTCACATCACGAGAAGTTCTTGAAGTACACTGCAATTGAGTGAGCTACATTACATACTACCAGCTACATTCTGAATTACATTCAGTGTGTTTTAGGCGTGAATGGTGCCTTTTATAACGCTGTTTATGGTGTAGTTTGATTTCACAGATAAAAAGTAAGTGTCTTGAAAATATCATTAAAACATATTCATTTACTCTTAAAGTAATAAACTGAAAGCAGGATTCGCCATACAGAGAGATACCCTGTATTTTTGACATAATAAGTGGATTAAGATCGCGGTTTTCGAGACAAAAAAAATATTGTAGCTTGCCCTTTTATTTCTGAAACACTTTGTGTATATATTTTTGGTTATATTTGTCCAATAAATATAAATACGTATGCATATTAAACCCTTGAGTACGCACACTTACGATGCGTACGTGCATAACGACGCCAACGTACGTCATTTCTGGTAGCTGGAAGCCGTTCGCTGTTTTTGGCGACGTATTCAAGGGGTTAAGATTCTAAGAGTTAATTCTCGAATAAAATATCAAACAGTAACTCTCATGATTAACCCTCAGAATTTATATACATTTTTCGTACAAGTACTGTTATTTTCAAGGCCCAAAATTAGTATTTTTTATAGGAAAATAAATCTAATTTGAGCGGACGAAATTTCGCCTTATTTAAGGAGTGATTTTGCTTAAAAGAAAATACTGGTACTGAAGAATTTCTTAGTTCTTAAATTCGAGGACCCGTACGAATCCTGATATAAATGTAACAATTATCTTTTTATTGCTTATTCGTGAATTCTAATACTTCATTAATAAATTAAGTGTGAAAGCTAATACTTAATAAGATGAAAAGACAGATTAAAGGCTTATTTTAATTAATAATAGAAATTATCATAAGACGTACAGAAGATCTTTTCTTTATTCTATGAAGCTTTGTATTAAAACTTAATAGGACAAAATAACTGAATTTAAGTGCCTTTTAAACGTTTAGGAATAACGTTATTTTAAAGATAAAGTGCGCTAGTAAAATTACGATAATAAATTAAGCTAGATGGGACATTCCATACAAAATGAGCAAAAATTTTAAAAAGTCGTAGCTACATAGTAACCGATTTTAATAGAATTTGGTACACTGATTCAATTTATAATTATATAGAGCTATTCAAAATATCTTAAAAAATATAAAATGCAGTTCTGGACGTTTAAAAAACTTCTGACACAGAATGGCATGTGTGTAATCGTTCAATGTTGCAACTTTGAAGTTTCGTATCTTAAAAACGATTTAACAAAAATTAAAAATTTGTATAATATTGTAACCCCTCGAAAATTATCTACATATTTATTTAGTAATTATAATTTCGTAAAACCATGGCTAATCTTAAATTGGTGGTAAAATTCAGAATTTTCAATTTTGAGAAAATTAAAAACTTTATTTTAATTTAAAATATATTTTTTAAATTAATATATTTATATATTTATTTATATTAATTTAAAAATATCAGTGGAATTGATAACTGATGTAGTGATACTCAAATTACTCAAGTTTGGAAGTCACCATTTATTTTCTTCATCTTAGAAACAGCTTAGAAACTTAAAAAAATGAAAAACCACATTTTGTCCTCTTATGTAGGTACAAAAAATCACATGATGGAAACGCCAGACATAAACAATATTGCAGATGCATAAAGATCAATAAGCCCATGATGTGCTTAAAAAAAAATTCCAGTTAGTATTTTGGTTCTTAACAAAACAGAATTGGTTTCGAAAAGGTAATATTTGTTGCATTCTATGTTTCATTCCATGATGACATACAGAGTTAGTTTACGGTATATTTTTTCATCTCCATCTATTATGGTTTTAATGCTTTCACAATACATCTTTGCACGAAACGATTACGATATATATTTAAATTGTCTATCCGATTATGTTTTGACTTTCAATTTGACAAGTAATTTTTATTTTGTGGAGAATAATTTCAGTTCAAATTTGTCCGCCTTTTGTGAAAAAAGTGTAGTGCTGCCATTTATATATTGATTTAAGAATACTATATAATTATTTGTTCAACTGAATCATTTGTTTCACTGCACTTGAAACTATTCTTGAGTCAAAAGTAAACTGAAGGAAAGAATCAAAGATTCTATATTTTAGATGTACATTCGTGGAAAAAAAAAAAGTAAACACCCCCTACTAACTTCTCAACAAATTATCGTAGAAGAAAGTTACTAGTACCGAACGATTGGAAATAAAGTCTACTTTTAAATGATGTATATAAAATTTGCTTAAGGGGCCATCTACATATTAAAACGAACCATAACTTTGTTTTTTTCAATAGCAGTACACAATTCTGACAGCATAAATGAACTCTACACCTTTCAATTAGCCTATAAACAAATTTTTATGCAATTCGTGCCATAAGTTTAAGAGAAATTAATTATTTTAAAACGAGCGTATTTTAAGGGCTGTATCCAAATTGAAGTTCCGAACTCGATTGTTAACCGAGAGAGCCGCCTTCTTGATCAAGACACGTTTAAGCGTCAATGAAACCTGTTTGATTACAGGATAGCACAATAAATTTCAAAAATTTACTCACTTCTATCATAGACGGCCCCTTAAATCATCATTTTGCCGTTTTTTAAGCATAATTTGAAAACTACTTGGAAGAAAAATGTGAAATTTTGGATTTTCATAAAGCAGTACTTAATAAATCTAAATCCATCAAAGAAATTGTATGTTGCAATTCATAATTTTTTCGAATATTAATTTCATAATTCATAATTCATATCATAAAATTATAAAAATTGCAAATTCAGCGTATTTATGTTTGGGTATATTAGTATTATTGCTACACAAAAAATTAGCTCATTAGGAGCCTAATTTCAGGAGATGTAAATAAAAATATGAAAATGTAATTTAACATTAGAAGTACTAAATTTTGAATGTCTATAATGCAAAAACTTATCATTCTAATGACTTGAAATTTGGTTTCTGGGCATAGTTTGAACGGAAGATTTGAAATAACTCGTTAAATTTGGGTACTGCCATTGAAAAAAATGAAGTTTTGATTCGTTTTAATATGTATATGGCCTCCTAAGCAAAATTTATACACACCATTTAAAAGTAGACTTTATTTCCAAATGTCCGGTACCAGTAACTTTTGTCTACGATAATTTATTGAGGAGTTAGTAGGGTTTGTTTACTTTTTTTTCCACGACTGTACACTTTTATCTATAATGTCAAATAATTTTAAAATTTCAAGAGCTTTCCATTGTGTTCAAACAAGTAATAGAAATATTGCCTTTTCCTCTCATTTTTTTTTATTTTTTTCTCATTAAGAAATAAAAAGGAAAGAATGAAAGTTTCTGTATTTAAAATATGTACTTTTATCTATAGTGTCAAATAATTTTAAAATTTTAAGAGCTTTCCTTCATGCTCAAACAAGCAATAGAACCATTGCGTTTTCCCTTCAAAATAAATCACTATTTATATTTTTTTTATCTTTAAGGAATAAAAGGACAATTACTAAATTACGCCAATCTGTTTCTCATTATTCATTTTAAGTTATAAATAATTTTTGATACAGTCTTTCCATTTCTAAGGCTAATAATCAAAATTGAAATTTCAAGCATCTGGACAAAACCTCGATTTTGTATCAACTTTTAAAGTAAGTTTTAGTATTCAACCACTTCACCGGCGACGGGTATAGGGAAATAGTGCTTTTACCCCCAACTTATCTCGGGGCAGCCGTTGAAGTGGTTAAGTAAACGATCCTGAAAACTATTATTTTGCATTTACTCATAAATAGATATGATCAACTTATATGCTGATTTTCATGAAAATCTATGACATGTCAACCACAGCTGATTTGCTCATTTTATATGGAATGGCCCAGATATTAACTTTTTGCGATGAACAATCTAATCGAAGACATTTGATTTTTAATGGAATTTCCAGTTTTGCACAGCTCAAGATTAAATTTCATAATTTATAAATTAGCTTTAATTACTTCATCAGTAAAATATCAAAACTTTAGCAGTTTAGTAAAGAAAATGGTTTTTTTCCTAAGACTATATAAATACATTTGGGAAGAGGGAGAGTGGATTTAAATGTTCCTGATTATCTGGGTCTAAGGTTATAAATTAACCTTATTAAGTCATTACTTTTTTAAGCATTCAGATGTCGAAAAGTATGACTATCTTATGGTTCTAAAAATTAATGTGTTGATGTTTCTCTTCCACTTTTAATTGATCTACTAAATTCATTTCATTAAATACATAATTTTTCTTAACATGCAACTGGGAAATTCAGTACTTAACAAAATTCCGGAAATAGTTTTAAACTAACTATTACCAATATAAAATAATAACAAAAAATGACTTTTAATTATTACCGTTATTGTTACTGTTGTTATTACTATTAATATAATTATATCTTTGTTTTTTTTTTTTAAGTTTATAAATAATAATCTAAATTCCATAATTTGGTGCTGCTTACTGATCAAGGCATTGGGCTTTGTTAGCTCATAACGAAGTCCCTAGCACACTGACAAATCGAGATAAAAATGGACTTGGCCATAATAAGGTCTAGTTGGCAAGTGGATAAATGTTTTATCACATCCGATGAAACAATTTCATGTTACACACGCATGAATTGTTTTAATTTGTGTTACATTTTCTACTCATGATTTATGCTAAGTTAAGATATTTCTTCTTTGAACTAAAATCACTTCAAATTATCACATGTGCTAAAATTTTTTTCAAACTATTCCTTTAAAAATATATGGAAAAATAGTCGCAAAAATGTTCTCTCTCATAAAAATTTCCCAATACATAGGTTAAAATATACACTGTTAAAAATAGCCCTGTAAAATTACGGGCAGAGGCCGGCAGCAGAGATTCCAGTCATACTCCGTAAAAAAATAAAATAATAATAAAAAAAATCCATGCCCATCATTTTGTGTCAACATGTACACCATAGCGGAGGAAAATGTATGGGGTTGTACCATATTTTTGCTAACAGATAGGCTAGAAGTGCAAGAATATGTGGATTGCCCTTAATTTTCTAAATATCTAAAAATAACACCTGTAAAATTAGGGGCAGAGCCCGGCAGTAGAGATTCCAGTCATACCCCGTAAAAAAAAAAAAAAAAATCCATGCCCATCATTTTGTGCAACCCGTAATTTTACGGAGCAAAGATATAACTCACCTCAAAACACAATAACACTTTACTTACTGTTCCGTATGAGGTAGCACGTTTGATAATCATCACAGAGTTGCTTTTTTAGCGGATTAAAAAATATGTTACGGTCGCGGTTAAGTGACATTATTTTTCGAAACACGATTAAAATGAAGAGTTACACCCTAGCGGAGGAAAATGTATGGGGTCGTACCGTATTTTTTTAATGGATCAGACCGTTTTTTTTTTAATCAAATAAGGCTGTTGCCCGTGAAAATTGAAGAGCAAACGCTCATAAATTTACAGTTTTTTCTGAGAATGTACTGACTAACAACTAAGAAAAAAAAATCTAAAAAAAATGGATTAAGCCTAAGGCAAGGACGTAGACTTCACTTGATTTTTGATCCTCTGACTGTCAGTTTTACAGAGCGATCATAAAAATTGTCTATATATAAGGATCTAGTGACCATACCATTCAAGAAAACTGGATAAAATTTACTTATATAAAGAGGGCATTTTAAGGTATTCATTCGAGAATGAAGGGAAGAACAATAGCAGAACTCTCATAGTCACGGTTACAATTAGAAAATATCGAAAATTTCAAATGCTAAAAACCACATTTTTGCATCGCAAAATGATCTACACAATTTAAAACCGAAAAAGGCGTTAAAAGGATAAATGTAGCGTTACAAAATTACGATCTAAAGAAATCAAAGATGGGCAGAGTGAATACAAAATAGGAAGTATTTAAATGAATTTCAAAATTTTGGAGCGTTCGCCGCGATAGAGGCACATTTGCAAGAGCGAGATTGTGAGCAATACTAAAATCCTTTTTAAACTATATTAAAAATGTAACGCTTAATGGTGCTTCCTTGTGAAATAAATTTAGCACATTTAACGAAGATACTTTGAATTTTATATGCTCCAAGAGACAGAATCCATTGTGTTTTCAGGTGGCAAAGAAAACAAGGAAATCCGAAACGGCTGTAGATGACAATGTAAGCTACAAGACTCTTTGACTACTGAGATGTCTAGGGAAGAAAACTTACAACTGTGTGTTTCAAGTTTCAGGCGGGCAATTGATTTGAGAGTAGTGTTGCCAGGTGTCCCGCGTAAATCGGATTTCCAAATGAAATGAACGTATTTTAAAGTAATTTTCTTCGCTTCAGGTAATGGCATAATTATCTCAGATTAAAGATAGCAATACTAACTGTAGGAAATTAGTGGCGTCCAGAGCATTCGGAGCCCTGATTTATGCGGGACACCTGGCAACACTATTTGAGAGTCGGTTTATTTTAATGAGC
Organism: Maratus speciosus; assembly: GCA_963932465.1. Classification (NCBI taxonomy): domain Eukaryota; kingdom Metazoa; phylum Arthropoda; class Arachnida; order Araneae; family Salticidae; genus Maratus; species Maratus speciosus. Next base: position 184,118,168 of record OZ010790.1, on the reverse strand, counting down.
GACAAAACTCATCCGCTCACTTATTTGACGATTATCTGGACATCGATGATATTCTTGAGAAGGATTGTTCCGCTACATGTCTAGAACTGAACCTTATTGAATTGATCAGGCCCATTCTTGGGAAGGCAAATGCAGCGCGTCATCATAATTCAAAAGCAATCCAGGAGCTGAAAACCGTGTTACGTCACGAGACTGAAATAGCTGCAATATGGGATCATTACCTGCTTCGTTTCAACTATGTTGCCTGACCGTAAGAACTGTACACTGTAAAAAAAAAAAAAAAAAAAAAAAAAAAAAAAAAAAAAAAAAAAACGGACTAAAATACGGAAATACTACTGCAATCAAGACGCCAGTACTATTTCCGTATTTTAACGGAACGTTTTCCCGGTAAATTACAGGAAAATGTCCGCTAAATTCCAAAAAAAAACCCGGAAAATTTTCTGTAATTTACCGGGAAAAAGTTCCGTTAAAATACGGAAATAGTACTGGCGTCTAGATTGCCAGTAGTATTTTCGTATTTTAGTCCATTTGTAGGACAATATTCCTTATTGATATTATCATGTCTTTTAACAGAGATTCTAGACATTGCTGTGCTCATGAGCCTTACTGCCGACCATATGTGCATCACTTTACTGAATTATACATGTTACTCTTATGTGAATACGTACTAAATTTTATTAAACTGTTTTCACTAATTTTTTAGAAATTCCACAAAATCTAATAATTATCTTAATTTTGAACACGAATGTATATAGAATTTAAAAAAAAAAAAAAAAAAAAAATGTGAAACATTTTATATTCAAGTGGGAAAAAAAAAAAAAAAAAAAAAAAAAAAAACATAATAATGTTATTAAGAATGAAGAATGTATAAAGATGAAACTTTAACTTAAACAAGAAAAATATAAAAAGAAACACATAAATTTCAAACGAAGGTAAACTATATTACTATTTCCCATATATTTTGCACAATAACCGATGCATTATAACAGAATATTAAGGGGTCTCAGGACTCTTAAAGCTTCAAAAATTTTGAAATTTTAACGTTTTTATATTTTTTACTACTATCTTGTCTGAACATTTTGATATAAGTGTTTTCTTGAAATTCCCATTGTAACCGAAGTTATGGCTTTTGGAATTATTACAGCGCAATAGCTGAAGCGACCTTTCCGAAACTTTGAAGTTATTTTTCTCATAATGATGTTTTTGGGCATAAAGCGCAGGATATTTGAAAAACTTCTCAATATTTTTTCATGAAATTTTCAAAATATATGCTTCATGATAGTCTGTATAACTGAACCTAAAATTTTATTTTTATTGTTCTAAAAAATATTTTTTTAATGATTATACTGTTAAAAGTTTCAAAATATTTTATTAGCTAAATACAACTTTGCATTAAAGTATAAAAATGCGTTAAATACAAATTTATTTAGGTTCAGAGTAATTACTACAGTCTGATTTATAATTAGGTACCAAAAATATAATTCGAATTGCAAAAGTAATTTTGTAATCTCGTGTAAGCTATCATACCAATTTTCTGCTTGACAAATGTCTGATAGTTTGAAGCCCCTATAAATATTAATCTTGCATCTTGTACTGTCTTTTAATATATAAAATGAAATAACATACTTATATCTTTCAGTACCACTAAAAATTGTGTTTAAAATAATATACATTTTGAGACATTAAATTATGAAAATGGTCTTTTTTTTTTCTTTTTTTCCAATTTTATGAGTACGGAGACCCCTTAAGTTTTCTGGTCATTAAGTTTAAACTATATATAAATTAAAAATAATAATTCAAAAATGCAAAAAATACCATTTTGTTTTAAATACAGAGTATGTTGTTAAATATTTTTCTACGAATTAACAGAGAATCAGCAGATAATCATTTATCTTAAGCATTATTGTGTAAATTTACATGGAGCTGAAAACTGATATTCTCTAAGAAAAGTAAGGTAATTCTGTGAATTTATTGGATAATTTGTAAATTTACAAGAATCTGTAAATTTGCATATGTAAAAATATAGAAAACATGAATAAAAAAGGCGAATGTTCCAGTAGTTTTGTAATTCATACTGGGAGTTAATTACAACACATTAAATTAGAGCATTGGTACACGAGCAACTTTTCGAAAAATAAGTCAAAAACACCATATTGTTATAAAGATTCGTGATAAATTGAAAAATAATTAAACGTTGACTGTATTCTAAAATTAATTGAATTTTACAACATGCCTTTTGTCAACATGTCTTTTACAACATGTATTTTCAACATGTCATGTATTTATGTATTCCCGGCATACGAACTAATTTCTTTCTACAATTTTTACATTATGTCCGTAACCTACAGTTAAAGAATCTTGATCAAATACGTAATTTAATCGATTTAATCGAAAAATTGATTTAATCGAAAACTAGCGTAAATTTATTGAGAATATCTATTTTTTCTCAGCTTTTACAGAAAATTTTAACCGTTTAGTTTGTTATGAAATCGTTTGAGGTAATAACAAAGCATTAAGGTTCATTTAGTTGTCTTTTATTTACTTTTTAACATTTAAAGAGTAACACAAGGGAGCGACATCACTTGCGAAATCATATGTCAAACAACTGATATTGATATGCCTCTTTCTCCGGAATTACTGAAGGAATTTCAATATTTTATTTATAGATTTACAAGTAGCTAAACAATATAAAGGTTGTTAGGCAATAACAAAAAAAAAGATATGCAATAGTTACTCAATTTCATAAACAAAGAAATTCAATAAAATTAAAAAAATAATTTAAATATTCAATTTTTAATTTATTTTTCCTTACCGAACGATCAATTTATAGTTTAGCTTCTGCTAAAACTATTAAAAAAGGTACTGAAAAACTTCTGCAGTTCCTAGAAAAAGGCACAGTCGTGAAAAAAAAAATAAACACGCCCTATTAACACTGCAACAAATTATCATAGAAGACAATTTCTGTTACCAACAATTGGAAATAAAGTCTACTTTTAAATAATGTACGTGGCCTATCTGAAAAGTATACAACTTTTGGCAGAAAAAAAATCTAAGTTATCTGACTGTATTAGGATCCTAATCCCATTCAAAATTGCGCCTCTACACACTTAGGTCACCGTTCCTTCTATTGCCGAAAACACTTCTGGATGGCTTCTTTTGGAATGGTGTTCAACTCCACCGTGTCCTCGCGGTCTGCCTATCTCATCTCTACTCTCAAAACGGGATCCTTTTAATGACGCTTTCAATTTCGGAAACAACCAGAAGTCGCAAGGAGCCACGTCTGGAGAGTAGGGAGGTTTGCGGACGACTGAAATTCCATATTTCGCCAAGAATGTCTGAATCAGCTGCGATGAATGAGCATTGATAAATCTTACGACATCTTACGAATTATTTTGTTTTGAGAATGACCAATCTTTGGCTTAATTTGATGCTATATGTTTGCTCAACTCGTTCAGCCGCTTTAAGTGAAATCAAAATCCGATGAACACGCATGACATCACTCCGAGGACAGCAGGCAACGACTGGCTTACTGCAAAGTGCGAAAATAATTCAAACATGGGCATTAAGCTGTCACCTTCCAATGTGCACAGTGGTGCCGTCTTATAATCACTACTGCGCGCGGGAAAAAAATCAAGATCGGATAGTTTTCAGACAGACCTCGTACATAAAATTAGTTTGGGGGTCATCAAAACAAACCCTAACTTGTTTTTTCCAATGCCAAGGCCAAATTTCGACACCATAAATAAATTCTATACCCTTCAATTAGACTAAAAATAAATTTTCATGAAATTCGTAAGATTAGATTAAGATAAATTAATTATTTTAAAATGAACCTATTTTAGAGACTGTATCCAAATTGAAGTTTGGTACTCAATTGTTGGACTGCTACAGAATGCTTAAGTCACTTCTATTAATGTAGGTTAGGGTAGTACACAGTGAGACGAAAATTATTATTACTTAACGAATGGCAACGATTTTTATTCTTTTGAAAAAAAAATTGCTACATCTTTAAACTACACAAATACGCTACACATTAATGTATAAGTGGCTTTAAAAAAGTTATTTATAAAGGCACAGAAGCAGCATAACGGAGTATCGAAAATTGTCTCATTGTGTACCACAAGTGGTACACAGTATATATATGTGTATGTATGTATATATTTTCATATATCATACATTTTTATACTCTATCAATAATTTTCTGTAGTTTATGACTTCTAATTAATATTTCTAGATAAAAAAAATTCAAAATATGAGCCTAGGGTGGGCAATGGCAGACCTTGGGCTACGTTCATGCAAATTTTCAGCCTCTTACGTTTAGTAGATTTCACTAGCCATCGCACGGCCCCCCACACACACAGATACAGAGAGAGAAAAAAACCTTCTTTTATTAATAAATAACTTTTTGTACGTCAGAACCGCATAGTAGATACACAATGAGGCACGTCTCACTGTGTACCACAACTGTGTGTCTCACTGTGTACTTTCGTTACGTTGTTACAAAATGGATGCCATATCTGTTTCATCATCAATTTCATAGCTTTGAATACTTGTGTCGTTTTGTCGACATAGTCTATCATTAAATATAGCTAGGTTTGGTTAAGTAAATATATGACATAATGAAAGAAATAAACTTTAAAATGGACGTTTACGTAACTTTAACCCCTGTAAAATAAATAATTACTTACTATTTTGTTAGACGAGTAACCGAAGTGCCGAAACTACATCCACGTGTTGCATAAGATGAGGTAGTTCAGTGTGTGTTCCAGGTAGCAGAAAAAGTTATAACTATATATCAAAATGGCTGCTGTTTCACTGTGTACTCCCCTACCCTATTATTTTTTCCAATACAACCCTTTCACTCACTAAATATGTTTCGGCTATTGCTAGCCCAAATGTTTTAATAAAATTAGAAAAATATATTTTTTCAAATTATGCTTTTTCACACATCATGGACTTTGTTAAACATAATTTGAAAACTACTTGGAAAAAAAATTTGAAATTTAGGATGTGCATAAAACTAGACAGAATATGTGTAAATACATAAAAATAAATGTATGTTGCGTTTCAAAATTTTCTGGACTATTATTTTTATAATTCATATTATAAAATTATAAAAAAAATATAAATTCAATGTACTTATGTTTGGTTTTTAAGTATTATAACTATAGAAAAAATTAGCTCCATACGGGTAATAATTTCAAGAGATATTAATAGAAATACGAAAATGTAATTTAACATTAGCTCTAAACTCTGAAAGTTTATAATTCAAACACTTATCCTCCAAATGACTTGAAAATTCGTATTTAATCATAGTTTTAATCTAATATTTAAAGTATATTTTCAAAATTGAGTGTTGCTATTACGAAAAACAAAGTTTGGGCTGATTTTTATAAGTAGATGCCCCCCAAGCAAATTTTATATACATGAATTTAAAGTAGATTTTAATTCCGTTCGTTTGCTATCGATAACTTTCTTCTACGATAATTTGTTGTCGAGTTAGTAGAGTTTTTGCTTTAATTCGGCGGTACATCAATGTAAGATGCTTTACTTGCGATTTTGCAACTGTTCCGCAATCTTCAGATAAAACGTGTTTTAAAAGCTGTGTTAATAACAGATTTAAACTTTCATTTATGTCCCATTGTAAAAAAAAAAAAAAAGCTAAGTTTTGTAAGAGCTACATTTATTCAGAACAAAAATATCACTCAAAGCATTTGAAAATAATGACAAAAAATGTTATTTATAATTTCTGCGCAAAGACTTTCACCATGTATAAATAATGTATCAATTTCCTGTATCAAGCGAATGATGTATCATTCGCTTTAATAGCAAAATATTTAACAAAAAGTTGACATTTCTTTTACAGATTTTTTAATGTGTTTGAGAAGCTCCGTTTAAAAAAATGCTGGGCTTGTTTCTTTTAAAAGCTTTTATCTCAATAAATCCATCTTAAAGATATTAATGGGTACGTATTATATTTTATATCTACTTCACTTATTTATTCTTTTGGAATATAAATTACAAACGGCTGCATGTGATTCAAAACGGTAATTTTTTAACAGCCACTTTTACAGTTTGAGATCATTTACAAAAATGCATCTTCTTCCACTTAAAAACCACAATATGTAGCGGTGACATGAAAGCATTTTCTATAAGTAAATAATTTGTGTGTGAAATGAGAACATGATAAACGACTTTTGAGTACACATCTCATTTAATTTTTTTCTTCTATAATGAAATTTTTAAGATGTGATTAAAAAAGTTTTATGTTACCATTTACTTTATTAAGCTATAAATTTATTAAATTCAGCATATTTTTTCTGTAGTGAAAACAATTCTGACAATATTTTTTTAAAAAATATTATAGGTTTTACCAATAAATACAATAAATTAAATTTACAAAATACGCTTTATTTACAGGATCTGTTAGATAAAAATTGTCGATATCAAAATCATTTGTTACATCAGTACATATTGTTAAAGAAATTAATCTTTTTTACAACATTTAGTTTTTTATATTCCATCCAAAGAAATAATGCAGATTTACTTAGGTTACTTAAATAGAAATCATAGAATCATAGATATTTTAAATAAAAATTTTGCTGCAATAAATTAAAAATCGAAATTGCTGAAGAAAATGCTGACAAGAAAATGATATCAAGGACTATTTATTATGGAATATATTACTTTCATATTAAAACAGATTATAAGTAAAATAACTATTTTTATATTACTTTCATAGTAAAACAGATCATAAGTAAAATAATTCAACTGAGACTCCCGAATTTTCTCAAAAAAATTATAGAAGCTAGACATCTTAGTTGATTTAATGTGCAAAGATTTTGATAAAATTGTAGTTTTTTCCCCACATAGACGTTAATATGAAAATGCAATGTTCGTAATCCTGAAATCTATTCACAGAACCTTAAAAAAATATATGTAACAGACTAAATATGATACTGAACTGAATGATGCAGCTGAATTAAATTTTCTAGAATTGAAATATTACATGTTATTCGATATATTTCTACTATCGTGTAATCCTTACCTATTTTTGACTTTTCAACGGAACATTGGTGTTGTCTTCACTTTCATGATTTGTTATAGTCGTTCATATGTTGAGCATACACTACTTCGTCTACGAACTCTCTATCTGTTTGCTATGGACAGTTATATATCTCGATTTAAAATGAAATTAACATACAGACCCAATTTAAAGCAATGCTATTTGGTGTAAGCAGCCTGGGGGAACTCTCAGCCGCATAATAGAGTATCTTGCCCATGTATGAGTCGTAGGAAGAAAAATAGTCAATCCGCAGAAAATTTCTGTGTGGGAGAAGAAAAGTAAAAAATGCAGGTGAAATTTGATTGATAGAGACCAAGTACATTCTTTTTTCTCAGATTAACTACAAGAAAAATGAAAGAAATTGAGAGATAGTTTATTAAATGTAAAAAAAAGACTAAAAATGTGACAAAAGTAAAGTAAAGGATGGCACTAGTTTAGCTTGAGATCGAATAATAAAATTTAGAGAAAAGGTGGCACAAAAAATACTGCCACATATTTTTCATTACTAGTAACAAAAAAGTTTAAAAATAAATATATTTAAATTTTTTACTTATTATTATGATTGCTTTAAAGAATGAGAAAGGTAATATTGCAAGGAAAATAACGTAAAATATTAAGGAAATTTTCAATTACGGTATATATAAATACATATATTTTCCTTAGCTGAAAATTGAGAGTTATTGATGAAATTGGCAGAATTTGAAATCATTTCACGGAAAGTGAGTATTTTTGAGAATACTTCCTTTTGTATAGAATTTTTTCAAAGACACTGGTGAGTTTTTCGGTAAAGGAGTTAATTTGCAGTCCACTTTTACATTTTTTAACGGTTTCAGCAATCGTTCGGATTTTTTTTTTTTTTTTTTTTTTTTTTTTGAGAATTCATGGATGTTGCAGGGACGTTGAAGAGATTGTTGAGTTTTCGTTTTCATTAGGTTATTTAGGAATTTCTTTAGGAATTTTAAGTGTAATGTTTTTAATTTTAGAGTTTTCGGCCTTTTTTGAATTAGCAATAACTTCAGCAAAGGAGTTTTTGAAATGGGGTTTAATACGGCGTTTTGCTTAACCTTTATAACATGAGGGATACCGTAGACCACAGTTTGCACATTTTGGGTAGCTCAGAAGAGGTTTTATTATGAAAATCTTTAAAAAATTGGTCTCCGCTGCATGCTATGCAGCTGGGGGGCGGCGAGTGGGTAATATAACAGTTATATTAAACGTGAAAGAATTCTTGATAGCGATAGCATTACGTCGTTTTTTTGTCGGGACTAAAATTTTCTATTTCTGTACGGATATGGAAGAGAAGTCTAACAGTAACAATTTCTTAGGAAGTTTTGTTTTTTGTGTTGGTTTTGTTGTAAAATATTTCATCGTATATAAATTTTCTTTAATGACGTACGAAAATGTGCAATTTAGTATTAATCACTTCACCGGCAGCAGGTATAGGGAAACAGTGATTTCACCCCCGAATTATCTCTGGGCACAGAATAAAATGATTCTTTGAACTGAATTGAAAAGAGAAGTGTATTGACTTATGTGTGAGTTATAAAATTATATACTATTATGTAAAACATTTCCACAGTAAGCATTTTCAATATTTTCAGATAATTTGTTATGGGTTTATTTAAGAGTTTGTTATTATTAATAACTAGCAGAACTACCCGGCTTCGCCCGTGTCAATTATAAGAAGCCTTCTAGGTAAAATAAATTAAAACGAAATAATACGGCAATCACAATAACTCAAATTTATGCATTCCCATCCACAAATCGTTATAAAGACAATCAAAAAACATGGCGTTATTGTCTTGCAAACATAGTAAAATCCCTGAGCTTTAATAACAGAATGCACGTTTTCTTTGGCGGGTATAAGAGAAAAATATGTGATTTTCCTGACAATACGAAAAAAGAAATTCCTCCAAATCGCGCAGCACTTAGTGAAATTCTCGTTTGTATGGTATTATCTACATTATAATGTAAAAACACTATGTCAGTGCCCATAAATTGTGCCCCATAAATTGTAACCCATAAAATGTGCCTTTACTGCAATTTTTCTAACTTTTAAGCATCACACAATTTCATTTTTTACAATGTCGAATAGAAAAAAGTTCTCTCAAATGAAATTTGTTTGAAAATTGTACCTCAGTTTTCTGATTTTAATGGATTTTAAAGTAATTTTTAAGCATGGATATTTTTAAACTTGAGTGCAACCCGATTACGAAAGATGAACCTGTTTACACTTAATGCAATAGTATAAAGAAAAGACATGTCTATGAGTAACGCTGGCATCATATTTTCGGTGGCAACAACCTAACACAACAAATTTCCCTTTTATTGCAATTTAACGTCTAAACATTGTACATTCAAATGTTCCAACGTATTATAGAAAACAAAAGTACTTTCAGTGATATTTGTTTGTAATGTTTATCTCAATTTAGGAATTTGTTATGGGTTTTAAAATAATTTTTAAGCATTCATATTTTTTAAATATGTATATTTTCAAATGGAAATTTCGTTCTGGGTGCATATAACTTGAATTCTTCAGAACGGATTTCCATGCGACTTGCACTATTATTATTTTAGGGAAGATTTTAGTGCGTAACATATTGTTTTCCGTTGCTTAGTCATAGAATTATAGGGGAAAGTTATATAATCATGTGAACCCAATTATGAAGGATTAGTCTTATTACCTGAATGAAAAATGCAGAACTATTTTTATCTCTAAGTATATTGACGGGTTTATCTTCGGTAATGGGGCTGTGCGCTAGGGTATTCTTATTTTAATGAGTGTGCCTGACACCTATTATGGCATGCATCTTTGTTTAAAACAATATAGAATGACTTATGTTTTAAACGACTATCTGGCATGCAACTTGATTAGAAAATACTAACCTGCAAATGCTTAAGGTGCTTCTCCAGTTCCCTGCTCAACAACGCGAAACTTTCTGACACATTTTCTGACTCTTTAAACGTAAAGGCTTAAAATTTGTAGGCCTGATTATTAAAGCGATTTGGAATTGAAATGAGTTTTTCCTTTTTTCATAAATAAATTACTTATCGAGTTATGAGCAATTGTGGTAGCGTGACGGCCGGTTTTTATCCTTTATTGCACTGTTGCGTTCGAAATTCAGTTAAAATCACCAACTGAAAGATCTTATACTCTTACCAACAAATGGAAACTTTCTTTCGATTACATAGTTTCTAAATAAGAACTCCTGTCAATTTCATGCGTTTCCGAACAAAAATTAATTAAAAAATATGTCAGAAAATAGCTCATTTCGATTTAAGAACAGCCTTAACTTTATGAACAACCTTAACTTGAAGTTTATGAAAAAACCCACATTTTTAGTTTTAATTTTGGAACTCGCGAAATTTAAATTCAGAAAAAGGATGTTCTTTTGACATATTGTGGTAATTTTTTTAACTTTTAAAATTAAAATACATGTTTTCTTTGGCGCGCGTAACAGAAGTATACAATATCTTCACAATACGGGGGAAAATGTTAAAGTAAACTTTAAAGTAGACAGTGATCTTTTCCACGTTCTAAAACATATGTACATCGAGCTTCGTGCAAATCGGTCAAAAATTAAAGATTTGTATAAAGGACATACATACAGAGAACGGCTTTTATATATATAGATACGTCCAGTCAAGATCATAAATTTCTCAGATTACCGAAGACAGTCCAAAAACGCATCAAAATTTCCATTAGATTGGAAGCAAAACATTTCAAAGAAAAAATTTCGTAGGAAAGTTTTACTGTCCGCCATGTTTTCTTAAATACATAGTTCGTGGAAAGATGGATAAAACAGATTAACACCAATATCCTCTGATTAGTGATTTATTATCTAATGGTTGCTTTTCATAAACTTAAATGTGATATGATAGAAGTTGCATACTATATGGAAAATTATACTAATTTTCAAAATCTATTTGTTTTCAAAACACAACTGCTATTTCAAATTTTGGTATTTCGCTTTCTGTGTTGAGAAATTTCCGGGGCATTGTGGAACCATCGTTTATCTTCGTTGCAGTCATTAAATAACATTCTTTATAATTTTACTAAAATAATGTACAGAAGCATTTTGAAGATTTTTTTTTTATCTTCACAAATCTTATTGTTTTTAATCGCTTGGGAAAGAGATAAGTTCTAATAGAATCATTATTGTAACATTAATGTACTGTGAAGAATATTATATTAATGATTTATTTCTGTACGCTACGCATTTAAAATAAAAAAATAACGCTTTCAACTTTTGCAATAACCTAATTGATTTAATAAGTTTGAAATAAATCGAGAATTAGAATTTTTTTTATTAATCCTGGTTTGTAGAAAAAAAAGGTTATCTATAAATCTCTTTTATATATATACTAAACGTTTCTGCACATAGGTATGTACAAGGTGGTCATAATTAACCTTATAGTACTATAGCGCGCAATAATTGAGAGAATCACTGTAAAAAAAAAATGGTAACGTTCCATGTAAAACCCAGGAACGTTTCGCCTTTTCTCAGGTTTTCAGAATAATTTAGCTCTTTCCTGTGAAATTCTGGTTTTCTTATCTGAAACGTTCCTGAACAAAAGTTGGAAACAGCAAAACGCTGCGGCCCCCATTTATTATTTTTTTGAAATAATCCGTTGCTCGCGCGCGAGTGTCGAAAAAGAATTCCTTAAATGAATGTAAAAAAATCAATATGGAATGCAAATAAATCAATAGACGACATAATCCTTTACGTCTCTATTGTCAAGACAATTCAGATGAAAATACAATACCTCTGTGACATCGCTAAGAGATTATCTCTCGTACTTGTCTGTGGAATGTTTAAGGAGCAGACCGTGTAAAAAAAAAAAAATACACCTATTATTTGGATCTCCATTAACCAGGGGACCATCAAACGTGATTCTCACCGATTTTGATTAATTTAAAGTATGTTTTAGAGTTTTTATCTCTAATTATTCTTGTGAAAGGATTTCTTCAAATGGGACTTAGATTTTCAGAAATTAGATGCCGAGTTTTAGCATACGTTTCAAATACCCATTAGTTTGCAGCTCTCAACGTGTCTTTCGTGGTGTGGACGAAGAAAGCTCGCGCGCCACCCGTATGGCCCGAGTTCGATGCTACCTCTGGACTTTTTTTCTTTTTTAATTAATTTTATATTTTAACACTTTATTACAATTTGATTTAAATTTGATATATATTTGACACTTTGAATTGCTGCAAATTTGAATTTTTTTTTATTTTCGGAAAAAATATACAATTACGTTTAGGTTTTTTTTTTTTCATGAAAATTTATATGTATTTTATCTAACTTGTAAACTAACATAATTACTAACGAAAATCCAAAATATTTTATGTCTAGATTTTTTTTCTAATTATTATTTACATTTACTAGGGGGCTCGGCCCCCTACGAGCTACGCTCGCCAACCCCCCGTTCAGACACTGCAGTCTCTAAAAGCACGCTAATTTGATCGGCTTTAATTGAATTTTTTTGGAAGATTGAATTATAATTAAAAAAACAAAGGCGATCGCCCTATAAACGGGTTTCTGTTCATTTCTCTTTGATTGGGGAATTTTACGGAAAAATCAGCTGCTGTTAAAAGATACAATGGCATTTCAAAATCATCTAATATAAAATGAATTAAGTAAACAGAGTCTTTGTCTCCCGGTATTTTTTAACAAAGCGAAAAGAAAGTCCTTTTAAATAAAACATTTTAAATATATCGTTTTTAATCTGACGTAATTTTCACCAAACTTTTCTTTCCCTTTTTAATATTCACGTGAAAATGTTTGTATTAGAAATGAAATATTATTTGCGCTGTCAAAAAAAAAAAAAAATAGTTGAAAAGTTCATCTCAAAATATCAAGTAAATGTCTCGCGCTATTTTTAAATTTAAACTACTATTTTGCAATATTATTTTTTGTTCATTTTACGTAATAAGTGTAACGTGACGTAAATGTGATGTAATTTCTCCTATTTAAGACTTGTAACGCATGTTAATGAATTTATTACTTTACAATATCCTTTCTCTGTTAAAATTCACGTGTAATTATAGATGAAGTAATTTTCAATAAGTTCCTGCTTTTTATACGTAATTATTTAATTCTAATTTGAAAGTTTTTCTTTTCTGTTTATAATAGTCACGCGTAAATAAATTTTTAATTTGAAGCAAACATTATTGTTTCCGTTGTTTATACAGTTTGGCAACAGGTTAAATTAGTACAATTTTCTGAAATAAGTAAAAAAATATCTCTCGAAATGCTGAAAATTTGAATTTAAAATAGAAATGAAAGCTCGAAAAATGAGTCAAATTAAAAAAATTAATTATTTCTGCACACCGGGAAATTATAATGTATAAAATGATCTAAAAAGTATTAAATTCCGATGTATAGTTTTTGCTCCTATAAAACTTTTTTAATGGAACGATTTTGTCCAACTTTAGCATTAAATATCTCTTAAAATAATTCTTCGATTTGAAAACTGTCTACATCAGCGTGTTTATCAAGCATTTCTGTATAATACTACCAATTTTCATATTTTTGTATGCATTATTTTTCTTAATATTAACGAAGAAAGACCTCCGGTCACAAAAAATTCAAAACCGGCGGCGGCGGCGGCGGCGGCGGCGGTGACAGCGGGAGTTACTTTTTTTTAGAATAGAGAGATATATTTTAAGCAAAGTTCAGAAACAATATATCATATATATATTTACTTTATTGAATTTTAACTGAAAATTTATTTTTTCGTGTAAATTATAAATAATAATTTTGATGTCAATTTCAAAATATTTTTTCATTCTAACAAATAATGATAATAAAGCGAAAATTGTCAACTGGAAATGTAAAAATCGTCTGCGGATCCCGCATGCTGTGAAATGTCAGTAATGTTTTGCTGTCAACAGAAATATTCCTGGTATTTCGCAGGAAACTTACTGGCATTTCTGTAGAAAGATTTTAACATATACAGTAAAGTTCCAGTCATTTTCAAGAAATGTTTCTTGGAAATAATGGGCAACTCAGCTGCCCATTTTTTCCCAGGAACATTGCGGATTTTTTTTTACAGTGATGACACGAAATTTTGTAGGAAGACTAAACAAGGCGGTAGAAAAAGTATCAGCGAAAAAAAAAAATATTTCCAAAAGTCACCGCTAAAAGATATGTGGCACTGTGTAATAGAAAAAAGAGTTTAAAAAAATGCAGCATCAACACTGAAATAAAATTAACTTTTATTTAGCACATTCAATGATTTAAGATTAAAAGTTCTTAGATTTATTTCAAAAAATAAAAAATTTAAAATTTAAAATTACATAAATTTTTAGATAGACATTTCTATTTTTTTCTATATATTGGGAAAAAATATTATACAGAACTTCCAAATGTTTAGTTTCAATTAAAATTTTCTTGCAAGCCATTCCTTTGAAAGATCACAGAAAGAGAGATGAAAACTCTCAATTACGTGATATTCCTATTGAATTTGTATAACTTGCGTCATTAAAAGAAAGAAATTAGTCTTTAAATGTCGAATTCTGATTCAAGTCTTAATTTAAAGCAATTGGATCGTTTTCCTTAAATTTAATGAGAAATATGGTCAGAAGCATCCAGTATGAAATGTTTATCTATACTTCCTATTATAAAGAGGAAAAAATTGTTTATTTGTCGGAGATAAGCTCTGGAACTACCGAACCGATTCCAAAAGTAATGGTATCAAAATGATGGTGTTAGTCCAACTTAGAACATAGGCTATATCTTATGTCGGTGCCACTACCCCAAAGGGGGTGTAGGAGCAAAAAACGTTCTAAAAATGCGATTTTAGCGTTACTGAAGGGCCTAGAAATATGAAATTTTGAATATTAGTTACTTATAAGATATAAATGATGTCTAAGAACAGTTCTTAAACAATTCGAAATTTAAAAGGGGTGAAAATGCACAAAAAGCGTTCTAAAAAACGTTCTAAATGGTAGTTTCTACACAATCTCAAGAAATACCAAACCGATTTAAAAAATATTGGTGTCAAAATGATGGTGACAACGCTTGCTCCAAGACAGGCTATGTTTCATGTCGGTGCCACTACCCCAAAGGGGGTGTAGGAGCTAAAAACGTTCTAAAAATGCTATTTTAGCGTTACTGAAGGGCCTAGAAATATGAAATTTTGAATATTAGTTACTTATAAGATATAAATGATGTCTAAGAACAGTTCTTAAATAATTCGAAATTTAAAAGAAGTGAAAATGCACAAAAAAGCGTTCTAAAAAACGTTCTAAATAGTAGTTTCTACACAATCTCAGGAAATACCAAGCCGATTTAAAAAATATTGGTTTCAAAATGGTGGTGACAACGCTTGCTCCAAGACAGGCTATGTTTTATGTCGGTGTCACTTCCCCAAAGGGGGTGCAGGAGCAAAAAACGTTCTAAAAATGCGATTTATGTGTTACTGAAGGGCCTAGAAATATGAAATTTGAAATATTAGCTACTTATTAGATATAAAGGATTTCTAAGAACAGTTCTTAAACAATTCGAAATTTGAAAGGGGCGAAAATGAGCGAAAATCGTTCTAAAAAACGTTCTAAATGGTGGTTTCTACACAATCTCAAGAAATACCAAACTGATTTAAAAAATAATTGTGTCAAAATGACGGTGACAACCCTTGCTCCAACATAGGCGATGTTTTATGTCGGTGCCACTACCCCAAAGGGGGTGCAGGAGAAAAACGTTCTAAATTGCGGCTTTTGCATTACGGAAGGGCCTAGAATCGTGAAATTTAAAGGGGGTCAAAATGCGCAAAAAGCGTTGTAAAAAACTTTCTAAATTGCGATTTCTATGCAATCTCAGGAAGTACTGAACCGATTTCAAATATAATGGTGTAAATATGATGGTGACAAATCTTGCTCCAAGATAGGCTGTATTTTATATCTGTTTCCATTACCCCAGAGGAGATGCAGGAGCAAAATGAGCGAAAAGCGTTCTAAATGCCGATTTATCGGCAATATCTCAGGAAGAATGAATCTGATTTCAAACGTAATGGTAGGAAATTGATGCTGACAGCCTCTGCTCTAGCATAGACGCTATTTTATGTCGGCATCAGTATCACCAAAACATTGCAGGAGCAAAAAAGCGTTCTAAATTTCGATTTTTGTGATCGGTAGGGGCTAGCAACTTAAAATTAGGCAAGGTAAATATTTAATAAATATAAATGATCTTTAAGAAGAGTTTCGAAAAAATTGGAAATTTAAAAAGGGGTGAAAATGCGCGAAAAGCGTCCTAAAAACGTTCTAAATTGCGATTTCTTCTCAATCTAAGGAAATACCAAAGCTATGTCAAAAGTAATGGTTGCAAATCAATGGTGATAGCCCCTGCTATAACATAGGTTATATTTTATGTTGCTGTCACTATCTTCTGAGGGTTGCAAATGGAAAACATGTTCTAATTTGCGTTTTTTGCAAAACTGAGGGGTCTAACACTTTGAAGTATGGCATGGCACATTTTGAAATATGGCATATATTTACTTACAAGATGCAACTGCTTTCTAAGAACAGTCGAAAGAAAATTCCAAATTAAAAAAAATGAAGTGAGTGAAAAGCGTTATAAATTACAATTTTTAAGCAAACTTAAAAAATACCAAACCGATTAAAAAAAATAATGATGACAAATTTTGGTGATAGAACCTGCTCAAACATAAGCTATATTTTATGTCTGTTCCACTACCACCAGAGGGTTGCAGGAGCTAAAAACTTTCTAAATTGCGATTTCTGTGATACTGAAAGGACTAGAAACTTTAAATATGACATGGTTGTTACTTATAAAATATAAATGCCCTCGAAGGAAAGTCGAAAATAAATTCGAATTAAAAAGGGGTGAAGCGAAGGGGAGGTGCGAAAAGCATTCTAAAAAAGTTCTAAATTACGATTCTATGCAATTTCAGGGAATATAAACTATTTATAAAAATAATAGTTGCGAATCAATGGTAACAGTCTCTGATCCTACACAGGCTATATTTTATGGCGGTGATTCTACCACCTGGGGTTCACAGGAACAACAAACGTTCTAATAAAGGGCTTTAAAAGCTTTTTAAATTATGTTTCTGTGGAATATTAGGAAATAACAAACCGATTTCAAAATTAATGTTGGCAAATTAATGGCGACAGTTCCTGTTTCAACATAGCCCTTTATGTTGAGAGAGGTGGTAGGACTTGGAATTTGACATGATGTTTAATTTTAAGATGTAAGAAGATGGTTTCTAAAAAATTCAAAACTTCAAATGAATACTGAAATGAGCGTATTAATTGAGCATAAAAGTTTCAAAATATTTTCTAAATTATCATTTATTTAGTTTTATTTCATTTTATTAATTTAAGTCTCATTTCTGCCTAATGCAGTGTAATAATGATGTTTAATCAAACTGTGTTTTAAATAGTAATTTTTGAATTATTCCTAAAAGTAATAAGTACCTTTTAATAAAAAAAACCTTTTAATAAAATAAAATATTACCTTTTAATAAAACAAAAATTTAGTTAGTACGTTTTAATAAAAATTAGACATATAAATATCACTTGGCACATTTCAAATATTACGCGAGCAAAGCTGCGGGGTTTGCTAGTCTAAGGTATAAAGAACAAACTCGATCGCTGGGAATGGTGGCTTGTTCCTGTAATCAATTGTCTCGTAAGATTGAACTGTTGGACAGTTTGAGGTCGGGGGTTCTGTCATCAGTTCGTCCATGCTGATCAGGTGTCCAGGCTAAGCACAATGTCGATGTGGGGGGATCGAGGAAACTTGAAATCACCAGGTCATCTAAGGAAGAGTGCACCGGCCGAGGGCGGAAACGCCACAGACCAAATCTCTCCAATGTGTAGCAGTAGGATAACGCTTGAGAAAGGGTGGCGAAGAACATCTTAATCGATATAACCGGGCGATGTTTTTTTTTATTTATGGTAAAAACAAATTCAAGATTTAATGTTAAAGGAATAAAAAATATCACAATATATATATTATATTAAAAAATCTATATATTATGTTTACAATTGTAATACCATACTTTTTATAGATTCAAAGAATTTTTTCTAAATCTTTCTAAAAAAATTATACCAGTATTTCAAAATCTGTTGTTTAAATTAGAAAAGGACTGTGGAAATTAATCTTTGGAAAGGCCAAAGTACGCGAGCAGAAAACTCTCAATTATGCGAAATTTCTATTGCATTTGTGTAATTTTCGTCATTTAAAAATAAGAATTTAATGTTTAAATGTCGAAGACTGTTTCAAGTCAAAATTTTAAAGGGGTCCGGAGTCAAATTATATTTTCTTTATTTAGAACCATTTTTTAATGAATTTTTTCCCTAAAAAGTGTGTCTCTATACTTTTAAGATAAAAAGTTTTAAAAAAAATTCGAAACATATTATATTTTAAATTTTAAAGTTGCATAATTTTTTAGATATAGCATTTTAGATTCAGAGAAATTTTTTCTAAAAATTAGTGAAAAATATTATACCAGCACTTCCAAATGTGTAGTTTGAATCAAAATTTTCATACAAGTTATTCCTTTGAAAGATCACAAAAAGAGATATGAAATCTCTAAATTACGTGATATTCCAATTGAATTTATATAATTTGTGTCACTTAAAGAAAGAAATTAGTCTTTAAATGTCGAATGCTCATTCAAGTTATAATTTTAAAGCAATCGGATTGTTCACTTATATTTCATGAGAACTATGGTCAGAAGGCTTGAGTATGAAATCTTTATGTATGGTTTAAAGAACAAACTTTAGCGTCGGTCAGGGTGGCTTCTTCCTGTAATCTAGCATCTCGGAGGCTTGAACTGTCGGACGGTTTGAGGTCGGGGGTTTTGTCCTCCTTACACCCATGCAGATCGGGTGTCCAGTCTAAGCACAATGTCGATAAGGTGGGATCGAGGGAACTCGAAATCACCTAGTCATCTAAGGAAGAGAGCACCGGCCCAGGGCGGAAACGCAGCAGACAAAATCTCTCGCACTGTGTAGTAGTAAGATAGCGCCTGAGAATGGGTGGCGGAGGAAGTCCTAATCAACATAACCGGACACAGTTCTTTTTTTTATTTTTGGTAAAAAAATAATGCAAGATTTAATGTTAAAGAAAAAAAAGTATTGAAGAATGTATAAATTATATTAAAAAAAATCATTAATTTACATTTACAATTGTAATACCACACTGTTTTCATATTCAAAGAATTTTTATCTAAAGTTTACTAAAAAAATACTACCAGTACTTAAAATTGTGTAGTTTGAATTAGAAATGTTTTGTGGAAATTAATCTTTTGAAAGGCTACTGTACAGGAGCAGAAATCTCTCAATTAAGCGATACTTCTATTGCATTTGTATAATTTTCGTCATTTAAAAATATGAAATTAGTGTTTAAATGTCGAATAGGGTATCAAGTATTAATTTGAAAGGGGTCCGGTGTCAAATTACATTTACTTTATTTAGAGCCATTTTTTAATGATTTTTTTCTTTGAAATGTGTGTCTCTATAAAAATTACTTTTAAAATAAAAAGTTCAAAAATTTTTTTTTCGAAACGATTAAAAGTTTAAATTTTAAAGTTGCATAATTATTTAGATATAGAATTTTAGTTTGAGAGAAATGTTTTCTATATATTAGTAATAGATATTATGCCTGCACTTCCAAATGTGTAGTTTGAATCAAAATTTTCATACAAGTTATTCCTTTGAAAGATCTCAGAAAGAGATATGAAATCTATAATTACGTGATATTCCAATTGAATTTGTATGATCTGCGTCATTTAAAATTTAAATTAGTCATTATATGTCGAATGCTGATTGAAGTTTTAATTTTAAAGCAGTCGGAATGTTTACTTATATTTCATGAGAACTATGGTTAGAAAGCTCGAGTATGATATCTCTATGTATGGTTTAAAAAACCAACATTACCGCCGGAAATGATGGCTTGTTCCTGTAATCCAGCGTCTCGGAGGCTTGAACTGTCGGACGGTTTGAGGTCAGGGGTACCGTCCCCCGTACACCCATGCAGATCGGGCGTCCTAACTAAGCACAATATCGAAATGGTGAGATCGAGGGAACTCGAAATCACCAGGTCGTCAAAGGAAGGTTGGTTGATTGTATTTATGTCGGTCAATTATCAGCACGTGGGATATAGGCCCTGAGGGGGGGGGGTGCCTTCCGTGGAGGCCTTTCTAAGGGAACCTAACCCGTATTAACGCTTGGAAGAAAACCACGAAAACTCCGAACGATTAGGCCGACGGGCGCGATTGGGATGGAACCCAGCACGTCCCGTCTACCAGCTTCGAGAGCAGAACCTCTCGGCCACTGGTAGGGCCGACAAAGGAAGAGTTGTTCAATTGTAATACCACACTGTTTTTATATTCAAAGAATTTTTATCTAAAGCTTTCTAAAAAAATAATACCAGTACTTAAAAATGTGTAGTTTGAATTAGAAATGTTTTGTGGAAATTAATCTTTTGAAAGGCTACTGTAAAGGAGCAGAAATCTCTCAATTATGCGGTATTTCTATTGCATTTGTATAATTTTCGTCATTTAAAAATAAGAATTTAATGTTTAAATGTCGAATACTGCTTCAAGTCTTAATTTGAAAGGGGTCCGGTGTCAAATTATATTTACTTTATTTAGAGCCATTTTTTACCCGACTGAAAAGAAGGGTTATGTGTTTCATGCGTGTCTGTGTATGTGGATTTCTTTATACCCTCGAAACTTCCCAACGGCTGGATGGAATTTTATGAATGAGGTATCTATCGATTCGTCTTAATCTTCATCGCGCCCGTCGGCCTAATCGTTCGGAGTTTTCGTGGTTTTCTTCGAACCATGGATTTCCATGCGTTAATACGGGTTAGGTTCCCTTACAAACACCCCCACGAAGGGCACTCCCCCTCGGGCATATATCCCTAGTGTAGATAATCGGCCGTCACAAAATCAACCAACCAACCAACCATCGTCTTTGTCTTCCGATGGATATAGGATAGGCTTAGTTTTTATAAATTCAAAATGGCGGCCGTAAATAAAAAATGGCGCTAGAGACGAAAAAAAAAATTTACGCACAATATTGATTTGCATATCATTGGATAGGTCTTTCAAAATGAAGGCGATGTTTCATTGACCATTTTGTAGTCCGAAGCTCCGTTTAAATATTACACAACCTGGAAGTTGTGTACTTTGGATCGCTACATTTACTGTAACTCTAACCTTCATAATAGACAATAGTGTAGTCGTATACAGTAGTGTAGTCGTGTACAAATAGTGTAGTCGTAAAAAAAAACAGAGGGTATACGTTCTAAGCAGAGGGTATACGCTAAAGGCAGATGGTATACCCTAATGTATATATACTATGGCTTGTTTGAGAAACAGAGGGTATACGGTGTTCCTTCAAAAAATCCAGAGGGTATGCGGCGTATACCTCCGTATACCCTCCACTACACCCCTGCTATAGGCCTCATCAAAAGAGTGTTTGTAGATAGGAACTAATAATTAAACACAACTTAAAAGTCATCAATACAAGTAAATAAAAAAAAGGTAAGTAATACAAAAAATAGTTTCATATTGATGAGAAATAATTAATTAGTTCGATTTTACGCAATCAGGTTTTTTGATTTTTTAAATTTGATATATTATTACAAGAAATTATAATTAAACATTTAAAAAAAAATCTGATTTACTTATACAATTATGTGGCGTATCCCTCCGTAATTATGCTAATGCATGCACAATTTGAGAACCCGTGATTTTATTTTTCCTTAAAAATTTCCATTAGAATCTTCTGTTTTTGTAACATGGGTTTGAAAATAACCTATGATTCTGAACATTTTAATAAATGATAATTTAAAAATTAAATTTCCTCATGCAGCCACTTTGAACGCGGAATAAAATTATTCTTCTGTAATGAATTTTAATTATCGCAAAATATTTTGCATATCTCGAAAAGAAATCTTTAAATGGAAACTGCTTAATTTATTGGCTTTTACGGGAAAAAGGAACATTAGTAGCAAAATCTTCATTTCGGCAGCGGCGAGATTCGAACCCACGCCTCATAGAGACTGGCGCCTAAAACCAGCGCCTTACACCGCTCGGCCACCATACCTCGATTAAACTAGATGTAATATTTGAAGATAGACTTGAAATCTAGCGAATAAAACAATCTATAAAAAGATTAGATTTCATTATTACTCGACTGGGTTGGGTTGATTTTTGACGGCCAATTATCTACACGAGGGATATAGGCCCGGGGGGAGTGCCCTCCGTGGGGGTCTTTCTAAGGGAACCTAATCCGTATTAACGCATGGAAGATCAACGGCTCGAAGAAAACCACGAAAACTCCGAACGACTAGGCCAACGGGCGCGATTGGGATCGAACCCAGCACCTCCCGTCTACCAGTTTCGAGAGCAGAACCTCTCGGCCATTGGTGGGGCTATTACTCAACTGAAAGGAAGGGTTATGTGTTTCACGCGTATCTGGGCGTATAGTTTGCTTTTATTAAGTCGGGGTTTTTAATTTTTTTAATTTAATTACTTGTTAATGATTTTTTTCTTTGAAATGTGTGACTCTATAAAGATTACTTTTAACATAAAAAGTTCAAAACTTTTTTTTATGGAAACGATTAAAATTTTAAATTTTAGATTTGCATAATTATTTAGATATAGAATTTTAGATTGAGAGAAATGTTTTCTATATATTAGTGAAAAATATTATGCCTGCACTTCCAAATGTGTAGTTTGAATCAAAATCTTCATACAAGTTATACCTTTGAAAGATCTCAGAAAGAGATATGAAATCTATAATTACGTGATATTCCAATTGAATTTGTATGATCTGCGTCACTTAAAATTTAAATTAGTCATTATATGTCGAATGCTGATTGAAGTTTTAATTTTAAAACAGTCGGAATGTTTACTTATATTTCATGAGAACTATTGTCAGAAGTCTTGAGTGTGAAATATTTACGTATGGTTTAAAGAACCAACTTTGCCGCCGGGAATGGTGGCTTGTTCCTGTAATCCAGCGTCTCGGAGGCTTGAACTGTCAGACGGTTTGAGGGCGGGGGTTCTGTTCTCCCTACACCCATGCAGATCGGGTGTCCAGACTAAACACAATGTCGATATGGTGGGATCGAGGGAACTCGAAACCACCAGGTCGTCTAAAGAAGAGAGCACCGGCCCAGGGCGGAAACGCAGCAGGCAAAATCTCTCGCACTGTGCAGTAGTAGGATAGCGCCTGAGAATGGGTGGCGGAAAACATCCTAATCAATATAATCGGACACAGTTCTTTTATTTATTTTTGGTAAAAAAAATAATGCAAGATTTAATATTAAAGAAATAAAAATATTGAAGAGTGTATAAGTTATATTAAAAAATCCTTAATTTACATTTACAGTTGTAATACCACACTGTTTTTATATTCAAAGAATTTTTATCTAAAGCTTTCTAAGAAAATAATACCAGTACTTAAAAATGTGTAGTTTGAATTAGAAATGTTTTGTGGAAATTAGTCTTTTGAAAGGCTACTGTACAGGAGCAGAAATCTCTCAATTATGCGATATTTCTATTGCATTTGTATAATTTTCGTCATTTAAAAATAAGAATTTAATGTTTAAATGTCGAATACTGCTTCAAGTCTTAATTTGAAAGGGGTCCGGTGTCAAATTATATTTACTTTATTTAGAGCCATTTTTTACCCGACTGAAAGGTTGTTGGTTGTGTTTTATGACGGCCAATTATCAACACGAGGGCAATAGGCCCAAAGGGGGGGAGTGCCCTTCGTGGGGGTCTTTCTAAGGGAACCTAACCCGTATTAACGCTTGGAAGTCCAAGGTCCGAAGAAAACCACGAAAACTCCGAACGATTAGGCCGACGGGCGCGATTGGGATCGAACCCAGCACTTCCCGTCTACCAGCTTCGAGAGCAGAACCTCTCGGCCACTGGTGGGGCTTTACCCGACTGAAAAGAACGGTTATGTGTTTCACGCGTGTCTGTGTATGTTGATTTCTTTATACCCTCGAAACATCCCAACGGGTGGATGGAATTTTATGAATGAGGTATCTATCGATTCGTCTTAATCTTCCGATGGTTATAGGATAGGCTTAGTTTTTATAAATTCAAAATGGCTGCCGTAAAATAAAAAATGGCGCTAGAGACGAAAAAAAAATTTACGCACAATATTCATTTGCATATCATTGGATAGGTCTTTCAAAATGAAGGCGATGTTTCATTGACCATTTTGTAGTCCGAAGCTCCGTTTAAATATTACACAACCTGGAAGTTGTGTACTTTGGATCGCTACCTTTACTGTAACTCTAACCTTCATAATAGACATCTATAGGCCTCATCAAAAGAGTGTTTGTAGGTAGGAACTAATAATTAAACACAACTTAAAAGTCATCAATACAAGCAAATAAAAAAAAAAGGTAAGTAATACAAAAAATAGTTTCATATTGATGAGAAATAATTAATTAGTTCGCTTTTACGCAATCAGGTTTTTTGATTTTTTAAATTTGATATATTATTACAAGAAATTATAATTAAACATTTAAAAAAAAAATCTCATTTACTTATACAATTATGTGGCGTATCCCTCCGTAATTATGCTAATGCATGCACAATTTGAGAACCCGTGATTTTATTTTTCCTTAAAAATGTCCATTAGAATCTTCTGTTTTTGTAACATGGGTTCGAAAATAACCTATGATTCTGAATATTTTAATAAATGATAATTTAAAAATTAAATTTCCTCATGCAGCCACTTTGAACGCGGAATAAAATTATTCTTCTGAAATGAATTTTAATTATCGCAAAATATTTTGCATATCTCGAAAAGAAATCTTTAAATGGAAACTGCTTAATTTATTGGCTTTTACGGAAAAAAAAAGAACATTATTAGCAAAATCATTTCGGCAGCGGCGAGATTCGAACCCACGCCTCATAGAGACTGGTGCCTAAAACCAGCGCCTTACACCGCCCGGCCACCATACCCCGATTGAACTAGATGTAATATTTGAAGATAGATTTGATATCTAGCGAATAAAACAATCTATAAAAAGATTAGATCAAGCAAGACGGTCGTTCTGCCAAGCCAAGCTGAAAAAAAAATGAAAACCCCGCCAAACAAACAAACGCCAAGAATAACGGCAAGACACGGCAACTGCTTATTATACTGGAGACAACTTCTCCATCTTAAATGGACGAAATATGCCAGCGTAAAATTTCCCATATCAAAAGAAGCAATCATCGCAGAAAAATAAAACCAACACCAGAAGGACTTAATAAAGAAGATCTTCAATTTGAGATCAAATGCATCCTCATAAATTAATAATTAACAGAGATATAGATTTTTTAAAATAACGTCGAGATACTGAAAATGACAGATTTATTTTCTTCGTAACAACTTATGTTTAAATCGAGGTAGAGACTTAAATAATGGACAGAAAAAAGTAAGGATAGAATTTTTGGATAGATATTTACTCAATCTACGTGCTTTTATAAAATTCAGCTTTAAAAACATTAATTTTCTATACATAATTAGCGAAAAACTGTTAATTAGTTCAAAAGTTTACAAATTATGCCAAATAGCGATAAACCCGCCAAAATATTTTAGAAATCTTATACTTTTCTTTTATACACTGCTCAAAACAATTAAAGGATATTGCAGTTTTAGGTGGATTTTGTATCTAGTAAACTGTTTAGCTGATTGGTACATGGTCGACAGACATAGTAGGTTATATGAGAATAAATTACACATGTTTGGCAGAAAAAAATGCATTTTATTGCGCATTTATGTACTAAAGGAAAAAAACACAATTTGTGCATATGAGAAAAAAAGAATAAGAAAAGGTGTTTTCTTCAAAGAAAATCATTTTCAGTAGGGGGTATGGTTTCCACGGGCGGCCAGCAACGTTGAACACCTTTGAGGCATGGACTCAATGAGGCTATTAATGAAGAGTTGGGGTATTCTGCGCCACTCTTCCAGAAGAGCTCTTTCCAGTTCTTGGAGAGTTTGTGGGGGTTGTTGGCGGCCAGAAACTCGTCTTCCTAGAGCGTCCCAAACGTGCTCGATTGGATTCATGTCTGGAGAACACGCTGGCCATTCCATTCGAACGATTCCTTCCTCGAAAAGGAAATCCTCCACCAGGTTTGCACGATGTGGCCTGCAGTTATCGTCCATTAAAATGAAGTTATCTCCGATTGCTGCAGCGTAAGGGACTACAACAGGTCTGAGGATCTCATCCCTATATCGGCGACCAGTCAGAGCTCCATCTCGAATGATGTAGAGGTCAGTGCGCCCGTCAATGGAGATGCCACCATACACCAACACTCCTCCACCGCCGAATCTGACACTTTCGTGCACGAACGCAGGATTATTCCTACTGCCACGGTCCCTCCAGATGAAAATACGCCTATTATCCGGATGCACAGAAAAACGGGACTCGTCAGAAAACAGAATATTCCTCCATTCATTTCTCCTCCAGTTGACATGCTCGGTTGCCCACTCCCTGCGGTCGCGACGATGCCTTGATGTTAATCTAACACATACCATCGGTCGGCGAGCATACAGACCTACAGCATGGAGCCGGTTTCGGACAGTCTGAGTTGAAATCGTGGTGCCTGTAGCCGGGCGAAGGTGTTGTTGGAGAAGAGTAGCGTTCATGGTTCGGTGTCTCCGAGCTGTTAACGCTAAATACCGATCTTCATTGGGCGTTTTTGCCCGTCTACGACCTTGCCCTGGTCTTCGGCCTGCACATCCACTCTCCAAAAAACGGTTCCAGATCCTGGAAATGACACTGTGTGACACCCCAATGGCTTGCGCTACTTCGGCTTGAGTTTGGACCCCTTCTAACCTACCAACAATTCTCAAAGCTTCTGAATCTGTCAAATGACTTCGCTGAAACATCGTACTCATCGAAACAAAGCAATCACTGAATGCCGATCATCCTTGTCTTCATTCTCTTTTATCCAGTTGAAAGTCAAATTTCATTCGCTGCCGCTGAAGCGACGTTTTTGACGTCGAACTCAAAATTTGCATACTCCACAGTTTGAAAACCAGAAAAATTTGCATTTGTGATTCTCTTCTTCTATTTTCGGCAAAAAAAATTTAGTTTATATCTTTATTTTATATAAAACTTCAAATATCCTTTAATTGTTTTGAGCAGTGTATTATCCTTTTGCATTGGTTTCATCGAAGATAACTATGGCTGAGATTCAGATAGATTTTTCGCTGTTAGCGAAACAAGAATCACCAATCAATACCCTGCATTTCTGCAAACAGCGAAAAGTTCACAAAAATGCATGATTCTGATTGATGAATCTCGTTTCTCTAACAGCCAAAAATCTATCTAGATTGCGCCCAATGGAGGATATTCCAAATATGGGTTCGAGGCTGAAAAAAGTCACGTGATACCGGTAATTTATCCAAGGAACTTCTAACTGATAAGAAGGGAAGATACTACTACTTTGCCTCATGAACCGTTTCATTGGCTAGCGGGGATTTACATTACACGTCTACGGAGCCTTCCCTTCTTTACGATAGAAGTTTTTACCTTGACCACGTGATCACAATGTAGATGGAATATCCTCCATTATGTTGAACACAATTTTGCATTTCCACATCCAGGAAGGGTATTGATTGTCATAACAACAATACATATTCGAAACTATTTAAGGCACTGATTCTGAACTTCTTTGCTATACATTTCGATATTAAAGAAGTTGTTGTTTCCATAGTAACAGTACTTTTCTGTACTGCTTTCTCTAAAACACAAATATAGAAATTTAAGAAAGAGCGCTCAGAATCAACACCATAACAGAGAGCCTTTATACATAAGAGTGGTGATATATGCACAGGAAGCATGCTCATTTTAAGTTTTTGCCGAAAGTATGGCTAGATCGTCTAGAATACCTTGTGTGGAAATATGCTATCCAAACAACGCTAAAAATTTGTATCCCTTAAATGTGCGACGATACTGCTAAAATCCCAAGTATCGATCACAGCGACATCTGCGGGATTTAGTATTACATTGTATAGACTAGCAATGTCTTGCAGTTTGAGAAAATATCCTGCAGATGTCGCTGTGATCTGTATATTTCAGCAGCATCGTTGCACAGTTAAGGGGTACAATATTTTAGCACTTTTTTAAGTATTAGAGGGATAGCCAATTTCTACACTATATATTCTAGGTGCTATAGTACGGCAATCCACTTTCTTGAATAGAGGCTATTCTATCTACGTTATGTTCACGTGGTCAAGGCAAAAACGTCTAACGTAAAGAAGGGAAGGCTCCGTCGACGTAATGTAAATCCCCGCTAGCCAATGAAACAGTTCACGGGAGAAAGCAGTAGTAGTTTCCTGTTTCCCTTCTCATCAGTTAGAAGTTCTTTAGGTAAATTGTCGGTACCACGTGACTTTTTCAGCCTTGAACCCATATTTGGAATATCCTTCATTAGACGATACGCGCATGGACGAGCTTTATTAGACTAGGGAAATAATTCAATATGCATTAGCCTGACGATAATGACACGCTCGCAAAGACCTTTAATGATTTGTTTTAATCACTTCTACCAAAAAAACTTTATTGGCCATATGTCGCTACTTCGTTATAGCGACACACTTGTTCCTAATTCGATCCCGGCCTTAATGTATCAAAATACGGAGTTTGCTTTCTGTACTATTCATGAGCTCAGTTATAACGTCTAGAAATATAAGCCGAGATCCAGGCACATTTTTGCAAACAGTGAAAAGTTAGCAATAATTCTGGCTTCTAATTGGTCAATCTCGTTGCGATAACAAAGAAAAATCTACCTAGATCATGATCATGGTCATGGTGTGGAAACCGGCTATTCCAGTAATACTTTAAAAATTCCTAAAAATTGAATCCCATAAATATTGAAAAATACTGAATGACAAATGTCGATAGCAGGAACATTTTCTAGATCTTCTCTGAGCGAAACGTTTTCTCATTTGATGTCTTTTGAAATAGTTACGTTGGAATGGAGGATATTCCAAATATGGGTTCGAGGCTGAAAAAAGTCACGTGATACCGGTAATTTACACGAGCCGTTAATTCCCAAATTGGCTCAACCGAGCCCAGTAATCTGATTGGCTAAAACTGATATTTATATAGTAGATAATTATATTTATTTTCGTATGAAGTAGTGTAATGTAAAATAGAATGCAATTATAATGACTTAAATTGATTTATTTTGCTAAATTTGATCAAAATCACAGTAAAGTAATCCAAAATATTAATATTAACAAAGGATAAGATTGGTGAGGTCGGATGAGCCAATTTGGGAATTAACGGCTCGTATTACACGAGGAACTTCTAACTGATAAGAAGGGAAGATGCTGCTGCTTTGCCTGATGAACTGTTTCATTGGCTAGCGGGAACTTACATTACACGTCTACGGAGTCTTCCCTTCTTTAAGCTAGACCTTTTTACCTTGATCACGTGATCAAAACGCAGATGGAATATCCTTCATTACCATATGTCGCTGTGATCGACATTCATCGTTCAGCCTCGTTCAACATTTATGGGATACAATTTTTTAGCACATTTTTAATAAGCCGATTTTTAAACTATATCTTCTAGATACTATAGCTCCGTTATAGGCCTAGATTATATGTTGTAGAAATCGACTATCCCAGCAATACTTAAAAAAGCGCGGAAATAGTGAATCCCTTAAATATACAACGATGTTGAATTCCAAACAGTCATTTGCAGCGGCATCAGCAGGATATTTTTTAAAGAAGAAAGAGACACGTGTAATGCACCGCCATAGCGTCTAGAATACATAATGTGGAAATTTGCTATCCAAGCAGCGCTAAAAAGTTGTATCCCTTAAATGTGCACTGACGCTGAAATCCAGGGAGCTGATCGCAGCGACATCTGTGATATACTTTCAAAGTAAACATCGTATTATTACAGCGGGCTTGACGCCAAGCACACAGGTCAGATGTATGTTAATAAAATGTAAAAAAAAAAAATACTACAGCGTCTAAACCAAATTATAGCGCCTAGAATATATAGTGTGGAATTTGGCTATCCCTGTAACACTAAAAAAGTGCTAAAATATTGTATCCTTAAATGTGCAACGATGCTGTTGAAATATACATATAGCAGCGACATCTGCAGGATATTTTCTATAATTGCAAGATATTGCTAGTCTATACAATGTAATACGAAAATCTCGCAGATTTCGCTGCGATCGACACTTGGGATTTTAGCAGTATCGTCGATCATTTATGGGATACAAATTTTTAGCGTTGTTTAATAAAATATTTCTACACTAGGTATTCTAGACGCTGTTACCAAATCGTCATGAAGTTTTGGGAAATATCCTGCAGATATCGCTGTGATCGATTCATTGGATTTCAGCATCATTTGAAATTTAAGAGATCCAATATTTTAGCACTTTTTAAAGTATTACTGGGATAGCCGATTTCCACACTATATATTCTAGGCGCTGTAGCACCGCGGTAGCCTGTCTTTTTCGTTTACCTCGGAGTAGATATAGATGAAGTCATTTGTAGCTGTTCCTAAACTGTGGCCAACAACACATAAGGACAGTTCATAACTTCACACGGAGTTGATTATCTGTACACGGCAATGGACACAAAAAAAAATCGGCGCGCAGCTTTGTACTAATCATCGTGTAAAGATGATCCAACTCTGAGGCTAACGAAAAAGACAGGCAACCGTGGTGGGTCCGATTCTTCTTTTTTTTACAGACCGCTGGAGTCACGTGATGCTCGAATGCACCAAAGAAGGTGCGTGAAAAGAGCATCACGTGACTCCAGTGGTTTCTAAAAAAAGAAGAATCGGACCCACGGCGGTAGCCTGTCTTTTTCGTTAGCCTCGATCCAACTCCGTGTGACTTTTAAACATCATGAACTGGCCTATTATGTCATTGGTCGCGCTAACACCCTCCCTCCTGTGTCCACCGTATATAGCGGTATCTTGTACTGGAGACTGCTAAATGGGCTGCTATCGGTCAAAATCAAGAGAGAAAAGGGCAGAAGAGAGGGAAAGAACTCTTTTTTTGGTAACTAGTTTTTCACACGGGAAGATTGACATGTCTGTTCCTCTCCTTTCATAACTTCATGGTGGTGAAATAAGCCAAAGCCTCCTAAATATTTAAGAAATTCTTGACTCGCGTCACGAAAACATCACACAAAACAGGCAAAGCAAAGAAACAAAATCATTCATTGGCTCGTGAATATGAACGAGCCAATGAATAATTTTTCTTCTTTGTTTTGCCTGCTTTGTGTGACGTTTTCCTGACACGTGTCAAGGCTTTCTCCAATATTTAAAGGGCGTTGAATAGGCCGGGATCAACATAGACTTTTCGCTATTAGCGGGAAGAGATTGATCAATCAGACGTCTGCATTTTCCCGAACTTTTTGATGTTTGCAGTAAATACCGAAAAGCCTGCAAGGATGGAGGCTACTGATTGGTCAATGTAATTTTACTAACAGAGAAAAATTTATCTGGATCCCGGATATTAACTTTGGTTGGTTAAAACAATTTTGAATAAAATCAAATCAGGAAGCCAATGTTTGTTAACTTTTCTGGTTAGTTTAATTGAAATCTTCCTCGTCTATTACTGAAAACTGAGTTACCGTACTTTGGACAAAAAATTGAATATGAGTACACGACTTGTGCATATGTCACCACTCTAACACAGTGTTGCCAGATGGGCTACTTTTTTTAATTCAGATACTTGATTGGCACCACTTTTTTGAAATTGTAAAATGTGCCTTATTTAATGACATATTAATTAAGGCGAAAACAAAGGGAATTTTACCGTTTATAATAAGTGCTGGCAATCAAGAAATCTGAATTTAAAAAAAAGTAGCCCACTGGCAACACTGCTCTAACATATAAATGTTCTCTGTTATGACCATGATTGTAAGTGCAGTTGGTTAAATTTGAGTATCTGGGCATTAGAGAAAGCAATAGTGGCCCACCGTGGCTGAGTGGATAAGACACCATGCCGCTAATCGCTTGAGAGCGTAGGTGGAAGCAGATTCGAATCCCGCCGTGATCCGCATGTGATATGATGTATGTGTTCAATAAATCAAACAAACAAACAAGCAAGCAATAGTGAAAGGTACAGATGGCATGGAAACATAGACTTCTTTAATTCGTACAGAAAATTAATGAATAGTAGTAAATAACTCAAGTTTAAAATGTAGGCAAATGGTCTCGAAATATCAATGGCTCCCATCTAGTATTCCACAAAATTAATTTAATAGATTCACATGATGTATAACTTGATGCAACTCTTAGCTAATGAAAATTCTGCAACAAGACTTATGTAGGTAGATCTTTTGAATGAATAATTCAGAATTCTGAGAACAAAACGAAGTTCTTAAGGGCTCTTCCTCACATCCCCCTCAAAAAAGGAAATACGATAGAAAGATATAGGAATTTGGATAGCTTCAATATGTCTGTGAACTTTTGTCAGAGTTCAGAAAAAGAGTCTGGGCATAAAAAAAACAAATTTGACGAACCATAAGACTATAGATTTCAGGCAATTTTTAACCGAAAAATATTTAATTCTAATGTATATGCGGCTTTAATAATAGACTATTAAAGATAATCAATTTAGAGGAAATTTTATAGTAAATTAATATCCTCACATTTATGCAAATAGGTATGGATAAACAGACTTGAGTAAAATTACATATTTATTCTTTCTTCTCTATAACACAATCTAAATGAAGATGAAGTTATATGTACAGTTTATATCTTTAAATTTTTAGATTTTTTTTATCAAAACTGTTCCTTTATTATGGCTAGAATTGCTAGATTTACAGATATTCGATTCTTTAGATGCCTGCGGGGTTTCATTCTCGGATTAACCGTAGGTATTTGTAAAGGTAAATTTATTTTGCAAAACCGTCAGCAAAAAAAAGTTAGAAAAAATAATTAACTGACAGACTAACTGTAAATATATATTTTATTTCGACTCTGTTTTTGACTAAATTTTCATCTTTCGTAGAAAATTTTAAGGAGACATAAATTGAGAAAGACTGATACTTTGAAAGAAGAAATTGACTTTCCTTACTTTTAAATTATTAATCACAATAAAAAATGAGTGATAGGTAAACAAAATGTATAATATTGTGTTTGCTCCCTGCTTATAAAGGCTATACAAGGATTAATTTTAATTTGAGCTAGTAGAATTATTTCAATAATATATCATTTGTTTTAAAAAAAGAACTGATATCTACTAAAAAACAACTTTTCAAAAGTAAAAAAAAGCCAAGCAAAAAAAAAAAAAAAAAAGAAAAAGAAAAAGAAAAAAGGTGAAAGTTGTGGCTAAAACATAGTATGATATCAAATTTCCAAGCTTATATTACGGTACTTATTTAACATTTTTTTATAAAAATTTACCATATGTAAGTCGAATACCTAAGTATGCGTTGATAGAAAGCCTTTTCTCCTTTACTAAATACATCATAACGTGTTTCTGAAAATTAAATTTTTTTAATTATGCATGATGGGCTTGGCGGCCATCTTTCCATATTTTACACAAATTTCTAAGCACTCAAGCTCGTAACATATTTGCATTATTAAGAATTTCGAACTTCTAGTTTTAGCTACAGACAGATAAATTAAAGTTTTTTATTTTGAAAAAACAAATTGATTTTTACTGCTTTAACTAATTAATTAACCCCCCCTCCGAAAAAAGAGAATCATAAGATGAAACCTGAAGATACTTCAGCTTTATTTTTAGACACAAATTTTTAGGCACTCATTTCCATAAATTAAAAGAATAAAATGTTTGCTTTAGTAACAATTTCGAACTTCCAATCTTAACAATGAACTTGTGTGCTTAGAAATTTGTGTAAAATATGGAAAGATGGCCGCCAAGCCCATCATGCATAATTAAAAAAAATTTAATTTTCAGAAACACGTTATGATATATTTAGTAAAGGAGAAAAGGCTTTCTATCAACGCATACTTAGGTACTCGACTTACATATGGTAAATTTTTATCAAAAAATGTTAAATAACTACCGTAATATAAGCTTGGAAATTTGATATCATACTATTTTTTAGCCACAACTTTCACCTTTTTTCTTTTTCTTTTTCTTTTTTTTTTTTTTTTGCTTGGCTTTTTTTTACTTTTGAAAAGTTGTTTTTTAGTAGATTTTATTATTACTCGACTGAAAGGAAGGGTTATGTGTTTCACGCGTATCTGGGCGTATAGTTTGCTTTTATTAAGTCGGGGTTTTCGATTTTTTAAATTTAATTACTTGTTAATGATTTTTTTCTTTGAAATGTGTGTCTCTATAAAGATTACTTTTAAAATAAAAAGTTCTCTGGAAACGATTAAAATTTTAAATTTTAGATTTGCATAATTATTTAGATATAGA
Source organism: Maratus speciosus (assembly GCA_963932465.1). Taxonomy (NCBI): domain Eukaryota; kingdom Metazoa; phylum Arthropoda; class Arachnida; order Araneae; family Salticidae; genus Maratus; species Maratus speciosus. Next base: position 184,083,727 of record OZ010790.1, on the reverse strand, counting down.
ATTTTAGATTGAGAGAAATGTTTTCTATATATTAGTGAAAAATACTATGGCTGCACTTCCAAATGTGTAGTTTGAATCAAAATCTTCATACAAGTTATTCCCTTGAAAGATCTCAGAAAGAGATATGAAATCTATAATTACGTGATATTCCAATTGAATTTGTATGATCTGCGTCACTTAAAATTTAAATTAGTCATTATATGTCGAATGCTGATTGAAGTTTTAATTTTAATGCAGTCGGAATGTTTACTTATATTTCATGAGAACTATGGTCAGAAGGCTTGAGTATGAAATCTTTATGTATGGTTTAAAGAACCAACTTTGTCGCCGGGAATGGTGGCTTGTTCCTGTAATCCAGCGTCTCGGAGGCTTGAACTGTCAGACGGTTTGAGGTCGGGGGTTCTGTTCTCCATACACCCATGCAGATTGGGTGTCCAGACTAAACACAATGTCGATATGGTGGGATGGAGGGAACTCGAAATCACCAGGTCGTCTAAGGAAGAGAGCACCGGCCCAGGGCGGAAACGCAGCAGGCAAAATCTCTCGCACTGTGTAGTAGTAGGATAGCGCATGAGAATGGGTGGCGGAAAACATCCTAATCAATATAACCGGACACAGTTCTTTTATTTATTTTTGGTAAAAAAATAATGCAAGATTTAATGTTAAAGAAATAAAAATATTGAAGAATGTATAAATTATATTAAAAAAAATCCTTAATTTACATTTACAATTGTTATACCACATTGTTTTTATATTCAAAGAATTTTTATCTAAAGCTTTCTAAGAAAATAATACCAGTACTTAAAAATGTGTAGTTTGAATTAGAAATGTTTTGTGGAAATTAATCTTTTGAAAGGCTACTGTACAGGAGCAGAAATCTCTCAATTATGCGATATTTCTATTGCATTTGTATAATTTTCGTCATTTAAAAATAAGAATTTAAGGTTTAAATGTCGAATACTGCTTCAAGTCTTAATTTGAAAGGGGTCCGGTGTCAAATTATATTTACTTTATTTAGAGCCATTTTTTACACGACTGAAAAGAAGGGTTATGTGTTTCACGCGTGTCTGTGTATGTTGATTTCTTTATACCCTCGAAACATCCCAACGGCTGGATGGAATTTTATGAATGAGGTATCTATCGATTCGTCTTAATCTTCCGATGGTTATAGGATAGGCTTAGTGTTTATAAATTCAAAATGGCGGCCGTAAAATAAAAAATGGCGCTAGAGACGAAAAAAAAATTTACGCACAATATTGATTAGCATATCATTGGATAGGTCTTTCAAAATGAAGGCGATGTTTTAATGACCATTTTGTAGTCCGAAGCTCCGTTTAAATATTACACAACCTGGAAGTTGTGTACTTTGGATCGCTACCTTTACTGTAACTCTAACCTTCATAATAGAAAAATAGGCCTCATCAAAAGGGTGTTTGTAGATAGGAACTAATAATTAAACACAACTTAAAAGTCATCAATACAAGCAAATAAAAAAAAAGGTAAGTAATACAAAAAATAGTTTCATATTGATGAGAAATAATTAATTAGTTCGCTTTTACGCAATCAGGTTTTTTGATTTTTTAAATTTGATATATTATTACAAGAAATTATAATTAAACATTTAAAAAAAATCTCATTTACTTATACAATTATGTGGCGTATCCCTGCGTAATTATGCTAATGCATGCACAATTTGAGAACCCGTGATTTTATTTTTCCTTAAAAATGTCCATTAGAATCTTCTGTTTTTGTAACATGGGTTTGAAAATAACCTATGATTCTGAATATTTTAATAAATGATAATTTAAAAATTAAATTTCCTCATGCAGCCACTTTGAACGCGGAATAAAATTATTCTTCTGAAATGAATTTTAATTATCGCAAAATATTTTGCATATCTCGAAAAGAAATATTTAAATGGAAACTGCTTAATTTATTGGCTTTTACGGAAAAAAAGAAAATTATTAGCAAAATCATTTCGGCAGCGGCCAGATTCGAACCCACGCCTCATAGAGACTGGTGCCGAAAACCAGCGCCTTATACCACTCGGCCACCATACCCCGATTAAACTAGATGTAATATTTGAAGATAGATTTGATATCTAGCGAATAAAACAATCTATAAAAAGATTAGATTTTATTATTACTCGACTGAAAGGAAGGGTTATGTGTTTCACGCGTATCTGGGCGTATAGTTTGCTTTTATTAAGTCGGGTTTTTGATTTTTTAAATTTAATTACTTGTTAATGATTTTTTTCTTTGAAATGTGTGTCTCTATAAAGATTACTTTTAAAATAAAAAGTTCTCTGGAAATGATTAAAATTTTAAATTTTAGATTTTCATAATTATTTAGATATAGAATTTTAGATTGAGAGAAATGTTTTCTATATGTTAGTGAAAAATATTATGCCAGCACTTCCAAATGTGTAGTTTGAATCAAAATCTTCATACAAGTTATTCCCTTGAAAGATCTCAGAAAGAGATATGAAATCTATAATTACGTGATATTCCAATTTAATTTGTATGATCTGCGTCACTTAAAATTTAAATTAGTCATTATATGTCGAATGCTGATTGAAGTTTTAATTTTAAAGCAGTCGGAATGTTTACTTATATTTCATGAGAACTATGGTCAGAAGGCTTGAGTATGAAATCTTTATGTATGGTTTAAAGAACCAACTTTGTCGCCGGGAATGGTGGCTTGTTCCTGTAATCCAGCGTCTCGGAGGCTTGAACTGTCGGACGGTTTGAGGTCGGGGGTTCTGTTCTCCGTACACCCATGCAGATTGGGTGTCCAGACTAAACACAATGTCGATATGGTGGGAAGGAGGGAACTCGAAATCACCAGGTCGTCTAAGGAAGAGAGCACCGGCCCAGGGCGGAAACGCAGCAGGCAAAATCACTCGCACTGTGTAGTAGTAGGATAGCGCATGAGAATGGGTGGCGGAAAACATCCTAATCAATATAACCGGACACAGTTCTTTTATTTATTTTTGGTAAAAAAATAATGCAAGATTTAATGTTAAAGAAATAAAAATATTGAAGAATGTATAAATTATATTAAAAAAAATCCTTAATTTACATTTACAATTGTTATACCACATTGTTTTTATATTCAAAGAATTTTTATCTAAAGCTTTCTAAGAAAATAATACCAGTACTTAAAAATGTGTAGTTTGAATTAGAAATGTTTTGTGGAAATTAATCTTTTGAAAGGCTACTGTACAGGAGCAGAAATCTCTCAATTATGCGATATTTCTATTGCATTTGTATAATTTTCTTCATTTAAAAATAAGAATTTAAGGTTTAAATGTCGAATACTGCTTCAAGTCTTAATTTGAAAGGGGTCCGGTGTCAAATTATATTTACTTTATTTAGAGCCATTTTTTACGCGACTGAAAAGAAGGGTTATGTGTTTCACGCGTGTCTGTGTATGTTGATTTCTTTATACCCTCGAAACATCCCAACGGCTGGATGGAATTTTATGAATGAGGTATCTATCGATTCGTCTTAATCTTCCGATGGTTACAGGATAGGCTTAGTTTTTATAAATTCAAAATGGCGGCCGTAAAATAAAAAATGGCGCTAGAGACGAAAAAAAAATTTACGCACATTATTGATTTGCATATCATTGGATAGGTCTTTCAAAATGAAGGCGATGTTTTATTGACCATTTTGTAGTCCGAAGCTCCGTTTAAATATTACACAACCTGGAAGTTGTGTACTTTGGATCGCTACCTTTACTGTAACTCTAACCTTCATAATAGAAAAATAGGCCTCATCAAAAGGGTGTTTGTAGATAGGAACTAATAATTAAACACAACTTAAAAGTCATCAATACAAGCAAATAAAAAAAAAAGGTAAGTAATACAAAAAATAGTTTCATATTGATGAGAAATAATTAATTAGTTCGCTTTTACGCAATCAGGTTTTTTGATTTTTTAAATTTGATATATTATTACAAGAAATTATAATTAAACATTTAAAAAAAAATCTCATTTACTTATACAATTATGTGGCGTATCCCTGCGTAATTATGCTAATGCATGCACAATTTGAGAACCCGTGATTTTATTTTTCCTTAAAAATGTCCATTAGAATCTTCTGTTTTTGTAAGATGGGTTTGAAAATAACCTATGATTCTGAATATTTCAATAAATGATAATTTAAAAATTAAATTTCCTCATGCAGCCACTTTGAACGCGGAATAAAATTATTCTTCTGAAATGAATTTTAATTATCCCAAAATATTTTGCATATCTCGAAAAGAAATCTTTAAATGGAAACTGCTTAATTTATTGGCTTTTACGGAAAAAAAGAACATTATTAGCAAAATCATTTCGGCAGCGGCGAGATTTGAACCCACGCCTCATAGAGACTGGTGCCGAAAACCAGCGCCTTACACCGCTCGGCCACCATACCCCGATTGAACTAGTTGTAATATTTGAAGAAAGATTTGATATCTAGCGAATAAAACAATCTATAAAAAGATTAGATTTTATTATTACTCGACTGAAAGGAAGGGTTATGTGTTTCACGCGTATCTGGGCGTATAGTTTGCTTTTATTAAGTCGGGGTTTTTGATTTTTTAAATTTAATTACTTGTTAATGATTTTTTTCTTTGAAATGTGTGTCTCTATAAAGATTACTTTTAAAATAAAAAGTTCTCTGGAAACGATTAAAATTTTAAATTTTAGATTTTCATAATTATTTAGATATAGAATTTTAGATTGAGAGAAATGTTTTCTATATATTAGTGAAAAATATTATGCCTGCACTTCCAAATGTGTAGTTTGAATCAAAATCTTCATAAAAGTTATTCCCTTGAAAGATCTCAGAAAGAGATATGAAATCTATAATTACGTGATATTCCAATTGAATTTGTATGATCTGCGTCACTTAACACTAGAACGGCGGTAGGGGTCATTTTGACACCTGAGTACTTTCGTCCGTTGATTACTTTTGTTTGCTTGGGCGAAATCGTTTGAAATTTTTTGACTTTTCCTAAATAGATAATATATATTTCTAAAGAAAAATTCAGCTTTCTAGATTTGTTAGTTTTTGAAATATGGGCTTGTATTCCTAGAACGGCGGACGGGGGTCATTTTGACCCCTATAATAAAATACTCTTTGCACTCGAAGCTGCTTTTGTTGCTATACTATATGCTCGAGGAGCAATATAAAAAAGGGTTTAGATTTATATTCATTGTCGTCCAAGGCATGAGGAATACTATTTTGCAAAGAAACTATCTCAAGAGATAGATTCAAAGAAAGAAAAAGATTTTTTAGGTTTGATGAAAAGACAACAAGATCTAGCCGACTACAGACTGTTAAATTTGCTCTTGCATCTAAAATGTGGAATAAATTTATTGAAAATTGCAAAACATGCTACCGACCAGGACAAAATATTACAGTTGATGAACAATTGTTCCCATCTCAGGATAGATGTAAATTTACCCAATATATGCCAAATAAATCGGATAAATTTGGAATAAAATTTTGGTGATCTGTTGACGTTGATACTAAATACCTCTTGAATGAATTTATTTATCTAGAAAAGGATGAAGCAGCCAATTCTTAATTACGTTTATCGGAAAATGTTGTCATGAAATTAACAGATCCCCATCTAAACGAAGGGAGGAATATTACGACAGATAGCTATTTTACTAATATCAAATTAGCAGAAATGTTAAAAGCTAAAAATACAACTTTGGTTGCACAATGAAAAAGAACAGAAGAGAAATTCCTATATCATTGAAAAATATGCGCAGTACTCTTTATTCATCGAAGATAGGGGAATGTGATAATATGACACTTACCATCTATCAAGCCATAAGAAAAAAAGTGTTTTTCTACTTAGCTCATTACATTCTACTGTAAAAACTGAAGACGGTCTCAAGAAGTTTCCCGATTCAATAGAATATTACAACGCAACGAAGTATGGTGTGAATATCCATGATCAGATGTGCCGAAAATACTCCGTGAAATCGGCTTCTAGACGATGGCCTGTACATATCTTTTTCAATATTTTGGATCATGCAGCTTTAAACACCTGGATAATTTATAAAAGTGTAACAGGCAAGCCTATCAGTAGAAGAGATTTTCTATTAAATTTAGGGGATGTGTTCAGAATGGATCTTATGGTTTCAAAACTCCCAAAGATCTTTCCTGAGTCTTCAGAAAAAAAAAAAACACGAAAATAAAATAGATATCAAGAGAAAAAATGTCAAGTACAAACATGCAATGGAAACAAATCTCAAGAATTTTGCGCACCATGTTTCAAAGTTGTGTGCGGAAAATGTACTGGAAAAATTGCTTTTTTATTTTTTTGATACAACTGAATTAATTCCTAATACGTGCGTACAATTTGGAGTATTATAAGCATTAAATAAAATTGAAACAGAATGCTTAACATATTAACCATTCAGCTACACTTATAATGAAATAACGGAAACAACAGAACATATTTCTCATTTATGGATTTAGAGAGTGAATCATTCGCGAGTAAGTAGATGAAAATATAAATATATATTATTTTATAAATTGTGTTTTATTTTAGTTAACATTAGTTTTAATTTGTGAAAACATTAATTTTAAATCGATTTTTATATCAAATTAATGAGTTTTTTGAGTAGTCGTAGTATGATCCAATTAATCGCCCTGTAGGCGTTACATATACAGTACTTTAAAAATTCAATAAATTATCGAATAATATTAAATATAAATTATGAAATACACGTAAATTACATATTTTTGCCAATGTATGGCTTTTAAAATTATTTTAGCGTTGTTATTTCAATAGTTTCATCGAGGGGTCAAAATGACCCCTTCCCGCCGTTCCAGTAGGTAAGATTTTCCCGCCGTTCTAGTGTTAAAATTTAATTTAGTCATTATATGTCGAATGCTGATTGAAGTTTTAATTTTAAAGCAGTCGGAATGTTTACTTATATTTCATGAGAACTATGGTCAGAAGGCTTGAGTATGAAATCTTTATGTATGGTTTAAAGAACCAACTTTGTCGCCGGGAATGGTGGCTTGTTCCTGTAATCCAGCGTCTCGGAGGCTTGAACTGTCGGACGGTTTGAGGTCGGGGGTTCTGTTCTCCATACACCCATGCAGATCGGGTGTCCAGACTAAACACAATGTCGATATGGTGGGATCGAGGGAACTCGAAATCACCAGGTCGTTTAAGGAAGAGATCACCGGCCCAGGGCGGAAACGCAGCAGGCAAAATCTCTCGCACTGTGTAGTAGTAGGATAGCGCCTGAGAATGGGTGGCGGAAAACATCCTAATCAATATAACCGGACACAGTTCTTTTATTTATTTTTGGTAAAAAAATAATGCAAGATTTAATGTTAAAGAAATAAAAATATTGAAGAATGTATAAATTATATTAAAAAAATCCTTAATTTACATTTACAATTGTTATACCACACTGTTTTTATATTCAAAGAATTTTTACCTAAAGCTTTCTAAGAAAATAATACCAGTACTTAAAAATGTGTAGTTTGAATTAGAAATGTTTTGTGGAAATTAATCTTTTGAAAGGCTACTGTACAGGAGCAGAAATCTCTCAATTATGCGATATTTCTATTGCATTTGTATAATTTTCGTCATTTAAAAATAAGAATTTAAGGTTTAATTGTCGAATACTGCTTCAAGTCTTAATTTGAAAGGGGTCCGGTGTCAAATTATATTTACTTTATTTAGAGCCATTTTTTACGCGACTGAAAAGAAGGGTTATGTGTTTCACGCGTGTCTGTGTATGTTGATTTCTTTATACCCTCGAAACATCCCAACGGCTGGATGGAATTTTATGAATGAGGTATCTATCGATTCGTCTTAATCTTCGGATGGTTATAGGATAGGCTTAGTTTTTATAAATTCAAAATGGCGGCCGTAAAATAAAAAATGGCGCTAGAGACGAAAAAAAAATTTACGCACAATATAGATTTGCATATCATTGGATAGGTCTTTCAAAATGAAGGCGATGTTTTATTGACCATTTTGTAGTCCGAAGCTCCGTTTAAATATTACACAACCTGGAAGTTGTGTACTTTGGATCGCTACCTTTACTGTAACTCTAACCTTCATAATAGAAAAATAGGCCTCATCAAAAGGGTGTTTGTAGATAGGAACTAATAATTAAACACAACTTAAAAGTCATCAATACAAGCAAATAAAAAAAAAGGTAAGTAATACAAAAAATAGTTTCATATTGATGAGAAATAATTAATTAGTTCGATTTACGCAATCAGATTTTTTGATTTTTTAAATTTGATATATTATTACAAGAAATTATAATTAAACATTTAAAAAAAATCTCATTTACTTATACAATTATGTGGCGTATCCCTGCGTAATTATGCTAATGCATGCACAATTTGAGAACCCGTGATTTTATTTTTCCTTAAAAATGTCCATTAGAATCTTCTGTTTTTGTAAGATGGGTTTGAAAATAACCTATGATTCTGAATATTTTAATAAAGTATAATTTAAAAATTAAATTTCCTCATGCAGCCACTTTGAACGCGGAATAAAATTATTCTTCTGAAATGAATTTTAATTATCGCAAAATATTTTGCATATCTCGAAAAGAAATCTTTAAATGGAAACTGCTTAATTTATTGGCTTTTACGGAAAAAAAGAACATTATTAGCAAAATCACATCGGCAGCAGCGAGATTCGAACCCACGCCTCATAGAGTCTGGTGCCTAAAACCAGCGCCTTACACCGCTCGGCCACCATACCCCGATTGAACTAGATGTAATATTTGAAACTAGATTTGATATCTAGCGAATAAAACAATCTATAAAAAGATTAGATTTTATTATTACTCGACTGAAAGGAAGGGTTATGTGTTTCACGCGTATCTGGGCGTATAGTTTGCCTTTATTAAGTCGGGGTTTTTGATTTTTTAAATTTTATTACTTGTTAATGATTTTTTTCTTTGAAATGTGTGTCGCTATAAAGATTACTTTTAAAATAAAAAGTTCTCTGGAAACGATTAAAATTTTAAATTTTAGATTTGCATAATTATTTAGATATAGAATTTTAGATTGAGAGAAATGTTTTCTATATATTAGTGAAAAATATTATGCCTGCACTTCCAAATGTGTATTTTGAATCAAAATCTTCATACAAGTTATTCCCTTGAAAGATCTCAGAAAGAGATATGAAATCTATATTTACGTGATATTCCAATTGAATTTGTATGATCTGCGTCACTTAAAATTTAAATTAGTCATTATATGTCGAATGCTGATTGAAGTTTTAATTTTAAAGCAGTCCGAATGTTTACTTATATTTCATGAGAACTATGGTCAGAAGGCTTGCGTATGAAATCTTTATGTATGGTTTAAAGAACCAACGTTGCCGCCGGGAATGGTGGCTTGTTCCTGTAATCCAGCGTCTCGGAAGCTTGAACTGTCGGACGGTTTGAGGTCGGGGGTTCTGTTCTCCGTACACCCATGCAGATCGGGTGTCCAGACTAAACACAATGTCGATATGGTGGGATCGAGGGAACTCGAAATCACCAGGTCGTCTAAGGAAGAGAGCACCGGCCCAGGGCGGAAACGCAGCAGGCAAAATCTCTCGCACTGTGTAGTAGTAGGATAGCGCCTGAGAATGGGTGGCGGAAAACATCCTAATCAATATAACCGGACACAGTTCTTTTATTTATTTTTGGTAAAAAAATAATGCAAGATTTAATGTTAAAGAAATAAAAATATTGAAGAATGTATAAATTATATTTAAAAAATCCTTAATTTACATTTACAATTGTAATACCACACTTTTTTTATATTCAAAGAATTTTTATCTAAAGCTTTCTAAGAAAATAATACCAGTACTTAAAAATGTGTAGTTTGAATTAGAAATGTTTTGTGGAAATTAATCTTTTGAAAGGCTACTGTACGGGAGCAGAAATCTCTCAATTATGCGATATTTCTATTGCATTTGTATAATTTTCGTCATTTAAAAATAAGAATTTAATGTTTAAATGTCGAATACTGCTTCAAGTCATAATTTGAAAGGGGTCCGGTGTCAAATTATATTTACTTTATTTAGAGCCATTTTTTACCCGACTGAAAAGAAGGGTTATGTGTTTCACGCGTGTCTGTGTATGTTGATTTCTTTATACCCTCGAAACATCCCAACGGCTGGATGGAATTTTATGAATGAGGTATCTATCGATTCGTCTTAATCTTCCGATGGTTATAGGATAGGCTTAGTTTTTATAAATTCAAAATGGCGGCCGTAAAATAAAATATGGCGCTAGTGACGAAAAAAAAATTTACGCACAATATTGATTTGCATGTCATTGGATAGGTCTTTCAAAATGAAGGCGATGTTTCTTTGACCATTTTGTAGTCCGAAGCTCCGTTTAAATATTACACAACCTGGAAGTTGTGTACTTTGGATCGCTACCTTTACTGTAACTCTAACCTTCATAATAGAAATCTATAGGCCTCATCAAAAGAGCGTTTGTAGATAGGAACTAATAATTAAACACAACTTAAAAGTCATCAATACAAGCAAATAAAAAAAAAGGGTAAGTAATACAAAAAATAGTTTCATATTGATGAGAAATAATTAATTAGTTCGCTTTTACGCAATCAGGTTTTTTGATTTTTTAAATTTGATATATTATTACAAGAAATTATAATTGAACATTAAAAAAAAAATCTCATTTACTTATACAATTATGTGGCGTATCCCTCCGTAATTATGCTAATGCATCCACAATTTGAGAACCCGTGATTTTATTTTTCCTTAAAAATGTCCATTACAATCTTCTGTTTTTGTAACATGGCTTTGAAAATAACATATGATTCTGAATATTTTAATAAATGATAATTTAAAAATTAAATTTCCTCATGCAGCCACTTTGAACGCGGAATAAAATTATTCTTCTGAAATGAATTTTAATTATCGCAAAATATTTTGCATATCTCGAAAAGAAATCTTTAAATGGAAACTGCTTAATTTATTGGCTTTTACGGAAAAAAAGAACATTATTAGCAAAATCATTTCGGCAGCGGCGAGATTCGAACCCGCGCCTCATAGAGACTGGTGTCTAAAACCATCGCCTTACACCGCTCGGCCACCATACCCCGATTAAACTAGATGTAATATTTGAAGATAGATTTGATATCTAGCGAATAAAACAATCTATAAAAAGATTAGATTTTATTATTACTCGACTGAAAGGAAGTGTTATGTGTTTCACGCGTATCTGGGCGTACAGTTTGCTTTTATTAAGTCGGGGTTTTTGATTTTTAAAATTTAATTACTTGTTAATGATTTTTTTTCTTTGAAATGTGTGTCTCTATAAAGATTACTTTTAAAATAAAAAGTTCTCTGGAAACGATTAAAATTTTAAATTTTAGATTTGCATAATTATTTAGATATAGAATTTTAGATTGAGAGAAATGTTTTCTATATATTAGTGAAAAATATTATGCCTGCACTTCCAAATGTGTAGTTTGAATCAAAATCTTCATACAAGTTATTCCCTTGAAAGATCTCAGAAAGAGATATGAAATCTATATTTACGTGATATTCCAATTGAATTTGTATGATCTGCGTCACTTAAAATTTAAATTAGTCATTATATGTCGAATGCTGATTGAAGTTTTAATTTTAAAGCAGTCCGAATGTTTACTAGCCCCACCAGTGGCCGAGAGGCTCTGCTCTCGAAGCTGGTAGACGGGAGGTGCTGGGTTTGATCCCAATCGCGCCCGTCGGCCTAATCGTTCGGAGTTTTCGTGGTTTTCTTCGAGCCGTGGATCTTCCATGCGTTAATACGGATTAGGTTCCCTTAGAAAGACCCCCACGGAGGGCACTCCCCCCGGGCCTATATCCCTCGTGTAGATAATTGGCCGTCAAAAATCAACCCAACCGAATGTTTACTTATATTTCATGAGAACTATGGTCAGAAGGCTTGAGTATGAAATCTTTAGTTTTTGGTTTAAAGAACCAACTTTGCCGTCGGGAATGGTGGCTTGTTCCTGTAATCCAGCGTCTCGGAGGCTTGAACTGTCGGACGGTTTGAGGTCGGGGGTTCTGTTCTCCGTACACCCATGCAGATCGGGTGTCCAGACTAAACACAATGTCGATATGGTGGGATCGAGGGAATTCGAAATCACCAGGTCGTCTAAGGAGGAGAGCCCCGGCCCAGGGCGGAAACGCAGCAGGCAAAATCTCTCGCACTGTGTAGTAGTAGGATAGCACCTGAGAATGGGTGGCGGAAAACATCGTAATCAATATAACCGGACACAGTTCTTTTATTTATTTTTGGTAAAAAAATAATGCAAGATTTAATGTTAAAGAAATAAAAATATTGAAGGATGTATAAATTATATTTAAAAAATCCTTAATTTACATTTACAATTGTAATACCACACTGTTTTTATATTCAAAGAATTTTTATCTAAAGCTTTCTAAGAAAATAATACCAGTACTTAAAAATGTGTAGTTTGAATTAGAAATGTTTTGTGGAAATTAATCTTTTGAAAGGCTACTGTACGGGAGCAGAAATCTCTCAATTATGCGATATTTCTATTGCATTTGTATAATTTTCGTCATTTAAAAATAAGAATTTAATGTTTAAATGTCGAATACTGCTTCAAGTCTTAATTTGAAAGGGGTCCGGTGTCAAATTATATTTACTTTATTTAGAGCCATTCTTTACCCGACTGAAAAGAAGGGTTATGTGTTTCACGCGTGTCTGTGTATGTTGATTTCGTTATACCCTCGAAACATCGCAACGGCTGGATGGAATTTTATGAATGAGGTATCTATCGATTCGTCTTAATCTTCCGATGGTTATAGGATAGGCTTAGTTTTTATAAATTCAAAATGGCGGCCGTAAAATACAAAATGGCGCTAGAGACGAAAAAAAAATTTACGCACAATATTGATTTGCATGTCATTGGATAGGTCTTTCAAAATGAAGGCGATGTTTCATTGACCATTTTGTAGTCCGAAGCTCCGTTTAAATATTACACAACCTGGGAGTTGTGTACTTTGGATCGCTACCTTTGCTGTAACTCTAACCTTCATAATAGAAATCTATAGGCCTCATCAAAAGAGCGTTTGTAGATAGGAACTAATAATTAAACACAACTTAAAAGTCATCAATACAAGCAAATAAAAAAAAAGGTAAGTAATACAAAAAATAGTTTCTTATTGATGAGAAATAATTAATTAGTTCGCTTTTACGCAATCAGGTTTTTTGATTTTTTAAATTTGATATATTATTACAAGAAATTATAATTAAACATTTAAAAAAAATCTCATTTACTTATACAATTATGTGGCGTATCCCTCCGTAATTATGCTAATGCATGCACAATTTGAGAACCCGTGATTTTATTTTTCCTTAAAAATGTCCATTAGAATCTTCTGTTTTTGTAACATGGGTTTGAAAATAACCTATGATTCTGAATATTTTAATAAATGATAATTTAAAAATTAAATTTCCTCATGCAGCCACTTTGAACGCGGAATAAAATTATTATTCTGAAATGAATTTTAATTATCGCAAAATATTTTGCATATCTCGAAAAGAAATCTTTAAATGGAAACTGCTTAATTTATTGGCATTTACGGAAAAAAAGAACATTATTAGCAAAATCATATCGGCAGCGGCGAGATTCGAACCCACGCCTCATAGAGTCTGGTGCCTAAAACCAGCGCCTTACACCGCTCGGCCACCATACCCCGGTTGAACTAGATGTAATATTTGAAACTAGATTTGATATCTAGCGAATAAAACAATCTATAAAAAGATTAGATTTTATTATTACTCGACTGAAAGGAAGGGTTATGTGTTTCACGCGTATCTGGGCGTATAGTTTGCTTTTATTAAGTCGGGGTTTTTGATTTTTTAAATTTAATTACTTGTTAATGATTTTTTTCTTTGAAATGTGTGTCGCTATAAAGATTACTTTTAAAATAAAAAGTTCTCTGGAAACGATTAAAATTTTAAATTTTAGATTTGCATAATTATTTAGATATAGAATTTTAGATTGAGAGAAATGTTTTCTATATATTAGTGAAAAATATTATGCCTGCACTTCCAAATGTGCATTTTGAATCAAAATCTTCATACAAGTTATTCCCTTGAAAGATCTCAGAAAGAGATATGAAATCTATATTTACGTGATATTCCAATTGAATTTGTATGATCTGCGTCACTTAAAATTTAAATTAGTCATTATATGTCGAATGCTGATTGAAGTTTTAATTTTAAAGCAGTCCGAATGTTTACTTATATTTCATGAGAACTATGGTCAGAAGGCTTGCGTATGAAATCTTTATGTATGGTTTAAAGAACCAACGTTGCCGCCGGGAATGGTGGCTTGTTCCTGTAATCCAGCGTCTCGGAAGCTTGAACTGTCGGACGGTTTGAGGTCGGGGGTTCTGTTCTCCGTACACCCATGCAGATCGGGTGTCCAGACTAAACACAATGTCGATATGGTGGGATCGAGGGAACTCGAAATCACCAGGTCGTCTAAGGAAGAGAGCACCGGCCCAGGGCGGAAACGCAGCAGGCAAAATCTCTCGCACTGTGTAGTAGTAGGATAGCGCCTGAGAATGGGTGGCGGTAAACATCCTAATCAATATAACCGGACACAGTTCTTTTATTTATTTTTGGTAAAAAAATAATGCAAGATTTAATGTTAAAGAAATGAAAATATTGAAGAATGTATAAATTATATTTAAAAAATCCTTAATTTACATTTACAATTGTAATACCACACTTTTTTTATATTCAAAGAATTTTTATCTAAAGCTTTCTAAGAAAATAATACCAGTACTTAAAAATGTGTAGTTTGAATTAGAAATGTTTTGTGGAAATTAATCTTTTGAAAGGCTACTGTACGGGAGCAGAAATCTCTCAATTATGCGATATTTCTATTGCATTTGTATAATTTTCGTCATTTAAAAATAAGAATTTAATGTTTAAATGTCGAATACTGCTTCAAGTCATAATTTGAAAGGGGTCCGGTGTCAAATTATATTTACTTTATTTAGAGCCATTTTTTACCCGACTGAAAAGAAGGGTTATGTGTTTCACGCGTGTCTGTGTATGTTGATTTCTTTATACCCTCGAAACATCCCAACGGCTGGATGGAATTTTATGAATGAGGTATCTATCGATTCGTCTTAATCTTCCGATGGTTATAGGATAGGCTTAGTTTTTATAAATTCAAAATGGCGGCCGTAAAATAAAATATGGCGCTAGTGACGAAAAAAAAATTTACGCACAATATTGATTTGCATGTCATTGGATAGGTCTTTCAAAATGAAGGCGATGTTTCTTTGACCATTTTGTAGTCCGAAGCTCCGTTTAAATATTACACAACCTGGAAGTTGTGTACTTTGGATCGCTACCTTTACTGTAACTCTAACCTTCATAATAGAAATCTATAGGCCTCATCAAAAGAGCGTTTGTAGATAGGAACTAATAATTGAACACAACTTAAAAGTCATCAATACAAGCAAATAAAAAAAAAAGGTAAGTAATACAAAAAATAGTTTCTTATTGATGAGAAATAATTAATTAGTTCGCTTTTACGCAATCAGGTTTTTTGATTTTTTAAATTTGATATATTATTACAAGAAATTATAATTGAACATTAAAAAAAAAATCTCATTTACTTATACAATTATGTGGCGTATCCCTCCGTAATTATGCTAATGCATGCACAATTTGAGAACCCGTGATTTTATTTTTCCTTAAAAATGTCCATTAGAATCTTCTGTTTTTGTAACATGGGTTTGAAAATAACCTATGATTCTGAATATTTTAATAAATGATAATTTAAAAATTAAATTTCCTCATACAGCCACTTTGAACGCGGAATAAAATTATTCTTCTGAAATGAATTTTAATTATCGCAAAATATTTTGCATATCTCGAAAAGAAATCTTTAAATGGAAACTGCTTAATTTATTGGCTTTTACGGAAAAAAAGAACATTATTAGCAAAATCATATCGGCAGCGGCGAGATTCGAACCCACGCCTCATAGAGTCTGGTGCCTAAAACCAGCGCCTTACACCGCTCGGCCACCATACCCCGATTGAACTAGATGTAATATTTGAAACTAGATTTGATATCTAGCGAATAAAACAATCTATAAAAAGATTAGATTTTATTATTACTCGACTGAAAGGAAAGGTTATGTGTTTCACGCGTATCTGGGCGTATAGTTTGCTTTTATTAAGTCGGGGTTTTTGATTTTTTAAATTTAATTACTTGTTAATGATTTTTTTCTTTGAAATGTGTGTCGCTATAAAGATTACTTTTAAAATAAAAAGTTCTCTGGAAACGATTAAAATTTTAAATTTTAGATTTGCATAATTATTTAGATATAGAATTTTAGATTGAGAGAAATGTTTTCTATATATTAGTGAAAAATATTATGCCTGCACTTCCAAATGTGTAGTTTGAATCAAAATCTTCATACAAGTTATTCCCTTGAAAGATCTCAGAAAGAGATATGAAATCTATATTTACGTGATATTCCAATTAAATTTGTATGATCTGCGTCACTTAAAATTTAAATTAGTCATTATATGTCGAATGCTGATTGAAGTTTTAATTTTAAAGCAGTCCGAATGTTTACTAGCTCCACCAGTGGTCGAGAGGCTCTGCTCTCGAAGCTGGTAGACGGGAGGTGCTGGGTTTGATCCCAATCGCGCCCGTCGGCCTAATCGTTCGGAGTTTTCGTGGTTTTCTTCGAGCCGTGGATCTTCCATGCGTTAATACGGATTAGGTTCCCTTAGAAAGACCCCCACGGAGGGCACTCCCCCCGGGCCTATATCCCTCGTGTAGATAATTGGCCGTCAAAAATCAACCCAACCGAATGTTTACTTATATTTCATGAGAACTATGGTCAGAAGGCTTGAGTATGAAATCTTTAGTTTTTGGTTTAAAGAACCAACTTTGCCGTCGGGAATGGTGGCTTGTTCCTGTAATCCAGCGTCTCGGAGGCTTGAACTGTCGGACGGTTTGAGGTCGGGGGTTCTGTTCTCCGTACACCCATGCAGATCGGGTGTCCAGACTAAACACAATGTCGATATGGTGGGATCGAGGGAATTCGAAATCACCAGGTCGTCTAAGGAGGAGAGCCCCGGCCCAGGGCGGAAACGCAGCAGGCAAAATCTCTCGCACTGTGTAGTAGTAGGATAGCACCTGAGAATGGGTGGCGGAAAACATCGTAATCAATATAACCGGACACAGTTCTTTTATTTATTTTTGGTAAAAAAATAATGCAAGATTTAATGTTAAAGAAATAAAAATATTGAAGGATGTATAAATTATATTTAAAAAATCCTTAATTTACATTTACAATTGTAATACCACACTGTTTTTATATTCAAAGAATTTTTATCTAAAGCTTTCTAAGAAAATAATACCAGTACTTAAAAATGTGTAGTTTGAATTAGAAATGTTTTGTGGAAATTAATCTTTTGAAAGGCTACTGTACGGGAGCAGAAATCTCTCAATTATGCGATATTTCTATTGCATTTGTATAATTTTCGTCATTTAAAAATAAGAATTTAATGTTTAAATGTCGAATACTGCTTCAAGTCTTAATTTGAAAGGGGTCCGGTGTCAAATTATATTTACTTTATTTAGAGCCATTCTTTACCCGACTGAAAAGAAGGGTTATGTGTTTCACGCGTGTCTGTGTATGTTGATTTCGTTATACCCTCGAAACATCGCAACGGCTGGATGGAATTTTATGAATGAGGTATCTATCGATTCGTCTTAATCTTCCGATGGTTATAGGATAGGCTTAGTTTTTATAAATTCAAAATGGCGGCCGTAAAATACAAAATGGCGCTAGAGACGAAAAAAAAATTTACGCACAATATTGATTTGCATGTCATTGGATAGGTCTTTCAAAATGAAGGCGATGTTTCATTGACCATTTTGTAGTCCGAAGCTCCGTTTAAATATTACACAACCTGGGAGTTGTGTACTTTGGATCGCTACCTTTACTGTAACTCTAACCTTCATAATAGAAATCTATAGGCCTCATCAAAAGAGCGTTTGTAGATAGGAACTAATAATTGAACACAACTTAAAAGTCATCAATACAAGCAAATAAAAAAAAAAGGTAAGTAATACAAAAAATAGTTTCTTATTGATGAGAAATAATTAATTAGTTCGCTTTTACGCAATCAGGTTTTTTGATTTTTTAAATTTGATATATTATTACAAGAAATTATAATTAAACATTAAAAAAAAAATCTCATTTACTTATACAATTATGTGGCGTATCCTTCCGTAATTATGCTAATGCATGCACAATTTGAGAACCCGTGATTTTATTTTTCCTTAAAAATGTCCATTAGAATCTTCTGTTTTTGTAACATGGGTTTGAAAATAACCTATGATTCTGAATATTTTAATAAATGATAATTTAAAAATTAAATTTCCTCATGCAGCCACTTTGAACGCGGAATAAAATTATTCTTCTGAAATGAATTTTAATTATCGCAAAATATTTTGCATATCTCGAAAAGAAATCTTTAAATGGAAACTGCTTAATTTATTGGCTTTTACGGAAAAAAGAACATTATTAGCAAAATCATTTCGTCAGCGGCGAGATTCGAACCCGAGCCACATAGAGACTGGTGCCTAAAACCTGCGCCTTACACCGCTCGGCCACCATACCCCGATTGAACTAGATGTAATATTTGAAGATAGATTTGATATCTAGCGAATAAAACAATCTATAAAAAGATTAGATTTTATTATTACTCGACTGAAAGGAAGGGTTATGTGTTTCACGCGTATCTGGGCGTATAGTTTACTTTTATTAAGTCGGGGTTTTTGATTTTTTAAATTTAATTACTTGTTAATGATTTTTTTCTTTGAAATGTGTGTCTCTATAAAGATTACTTTTAAAATAAAAAGTTCTCTGGAAACGATTAAAATTTTAAATTTTAGATTTGCATAATTATTTAGATATAGAATTTTAGATTGAGAGAAATGTTTTCTATATATTAGTGAAAAATATTATGCCTGCACTTCCAAATGTGTAGTTTGAATCAAAATCTTCATACAAGTTATTCCCTTGAAAGATCTCAGAAAGAGATATGAAATCTATATTTACGTGATATTCCAATTGAATTTGTATGATCTGCGTCACTTAAAATTTAAATTAGTCATTATATGTCGAATGCTGATTGAAGTTTTAATTTTAAAGCAGTCCGAATGTTTACTTATATTTCATGAGAACTATGGTCAGAAGGCTTGAGTATGAAATCTTTATGTATGGTTTAAAGAACCAACTTTGCCGCCGGGAATGGTGGCTTGTTCCTGTAATCCAGCGTCTCGGAGGCTTGAACTGTCGGACGGTTTGAGGTCGGGGGTTCTGTTCTCCGTACACCCATGCAGATCGGGTGTCCAGACTAAACACTATGGTGGGATCGAGGGAACTCGAAATCACCAGGTCTTCTAAGGAAGAGAGCACCGGCCCAGGGCGGAAACGCAGCAGGCAAAATCTCTCGCACTGTGTAGTAGTAGGATAGCGCCTGCGAATGGGTGGCGGAAAACATCCTATCAATATAACCGGACACAGTTCTTTTATTTATTTTTGGTAAAAAAATAATGCAAGATTTAATGTTAAAGAAATAAAAATATTGAAGAATGTATAAATTATATTAAAAAAATCCTTAATTTTCATTTACAATTGTAATACCACACTGTTTTTATATTCAAAGAATTTTTATCTAAAGCTTTCTAAGAAAACAATACCAGTACTTAAAAATGTGTAGTTTGAATTAGAAATGTTTTGTGGAAATTAATCTTTTGAAAGGCTACTGTACGGGAGCAGAAATCTCTCAATTATGCGATATTTCTATTGCATTTGTATAGTTTTCGTCATTTAAAAATAAGAATTTAATGTTTAAATGTCGAATACTGCTTCAAGTCTTAATTTGAAAGGGGTCCGGTGTCAAATTATATTTACTTTATTTAGAGCCATTTTTTACCCGACTGAAAAGAAGGGTTATGTGTTTCACGCGTGTCTGTGTATGTTGATTTCTTTATACCCTCGAAACATCCCAACGGCTGGATGGAATTTTATGAATGAGGTATCTATCGATTCGTCTTAATCTTCCGATGGTTATAGGATAGGCTTAGTTTTTATAAATTCGAAATGGCGGCCGTAAAATACAAAATGGCGCTAGAGACGAAAAAAAAATTTACGCACAATATTGATTTGCATGTCATTGGATAGGTCTTTCAAAATGAAGGCGATGTTTCATTGACCATTTTGTAGTCCGAAGCTCCGTTTAAATATTACACAACCTGGAAGTTGTGTACTTTGGATCGCTACCTTTGCTGTAACTCTAACCTTCATAATAGAAATCTATAGGCCTCATCAAAAGAGCGTTTGTAGATAGGAACTAATAATTAAACACAACTTAAAAGTCATCAATACAAGCAAATAAAAAAAAGGTAAGTAATACAAAAAATAGTTTCTTATTGATGAGAAATAATTAATTAGTTCGCTTTTACGCAATCAGGTTTTTTGATTTTTTAAATTTGATATATTATTACAAGAAATTATAATTAAACATTTAAAAAAAATCTCATTTACTTATACAATTATGTGGCGTATCCCTCCGTAATTATGCTAATGCATGCACAATTTGAGAACCCGTGATTTTATTTTTCCTTAAAAATGTCCATTAGAATCTTCTGTTTTTGTAACATGGGTTTGAAAATAACCTATGATTCTGAATATTTTAATAAATGATAATTTAAAAATTAAATTTCCTCATGCAGCCACTTTGAACGCGGAATAAAATTATTCTTCTGAAATGAATTTTAATTATCGCAAAATATTTTGCATATCTCGAAAAGAAATCTTTAAATGGAAACTGCTTAATTTATTGGCTTTTACGGAAAAAAAGAACATTATTAGCAAAACCATTTCGGCAGCGGCGAGATTCGAACCCACGCCTCATAGAGACTGGTGTCTAAAACCAGCGCCTTACACTGCTCGGCCACCATATCCCGATTGAACCCGATGTAATATTTGAAGATAGATTTGATATCTAGCGAATAAAACAATCTATAAAAAGATTAGATTTTATTATTACTCGACTGAAAGGAAGGGTTATGTGTTTCACGCGTATCTGGGCGTATAGTTTGCTTTTATTAAGTCGGGGTTTTTGATTTTTTAAATTTAATTACTTGTTAATGATTTTTTTCTTTGAAATGTGTGTCCCTATAAAGATTACTTTTAAAATAAAAAGTTCTCTGGAAACGATTAAAATTTTAAATTTTAGATTTGCATAATTATTTAGATATAGAATTTTAGATTGAGAGAAATGTTTTCTATATATTAGTGAAAAATATTATGCCTGCACTTCCAAATGTGTAGTTTGAATCAAAATCTTCATACAAGTTATTCCCTTGAAAGATCTCAGAAAGAGATATGAAATCTATATTTACGTGATATTCCAATTGAATTTGTATGATCTGCGTCACTTAAAATTTAAATTAGTCATTATATGTCGAACGCTGATTGAAGTTTTAATTTTAAAGCAGTCCGAATGTTTACTTATATTTCATGAGAACTATGGTCAGAAGGCTTGAGTATGAAATCTTTATGTATGGTTTAAAGAACCAACTTTGCCGCTGGGAATGGTGGCTTGTTCCTGTAATCCAGCGTCTCGGAGGCTTGAACTGTCGAACGGTTTGAGGTCGGGGGTTCTGTTCTCCGTACACCCATGCAGATCGGGTGTCCAGACTAAACACAATGTCGATATGGTGGGATCGAGGGAACTCGAAATCACCAGGTCGTCTAAGGAAGAGAGCACCGGCCCAGGGCGGAAACGCAGCAGGCAAAATCTCTCGCACTGTGTAGTAGTAGGATAGCGCCTGAGAATGGGTGGCGGAAAACATCCTAATCAATATAACCGGACACAGTTCTTTTATTTATTTTTGGTAAAAAAATAATGCAAGATTTAATGTTAAAGAAACAAAAATATTGAAGAATGTATAAATTATATTAAAAAAATCCTTAATTTACATTTACAATTGTAATACCACACTGTTTTTATATTCAAAGAATTTTTATCTAAAGATTTCTAAGAAAATAATACCAGTACTTAAAAATGTGTAGTTTGAATTAGAAATGTTTTGTGGAAATTAATCTTTTGAAAGGCTACTGTACGGGAGCAGAAATCTCTCCATTATGCGATATTTCTATTGCATTTGTATAATTTTCGTCATTTAAAAATAAGAATTTAATGTTTAAATGTCGAATACTGCTTCAAGTCTTAATTTGAAAGGGGTCCGGTGTCAAATTATATTTACTTTATTTAGAGCCATTTTTTACCCGACTGAAAAGAAGGGTTATGTGTTTCACGCGTGTCTGTGTATGTTGATTTCGTTATACCCTCGAAACATCGCAACGGCTGGATGGAATTTTATGAATGAGGTATCTATCGATTCGTCTTAATCTTCCGATGGTTATAGGATAGGCTTAGTTTTTATAAATTCAAAATGGCGGCCGTAAAATACAAAATGGCGCTAGAGACGAAAAAAAAAATTACGCACAATATTGATTTGCATGTCATTGGATAGGTCTTTCAAAATGAAGGCGATGTTTCATTGACCATTTTGTAGTCCGAAGCTCCGTTTAAATATTACACAACCTGGGAGTTGTGTACTTTGGATCGCTACCTTTACTGTAACTCTAACCTTCATAATAGAAATCTATAGGCCTCATCAAAAGAGCGTTTGTAGATAGGAACTAATATTTAAACACAACTTAAAAGTCATCAATACAAGCAAATAATAAAAAAAAAATGTAAGTAATACAAAAAATAGTTTCTTATTGATGAGAAATAATTAATTAGTTCGCTTTTACGCAATCAGGTTTTTTGATTTTTTAAATTTGATATATTATTACAAGAAATTATAATTAAACATTAAAAAAAAATCTCATTTACTTATACAATTATGTGGCGTATCCTTCCGTAATTATGCTAATGCATGCACAATTTGAGAACCCGTGATTTTATTTTTCCTTAAAAATGTCCATTAGAATCTTCTGTTTTTGTAACATGGGTTTGAAAATAACCTATGATTCTGAATATTTTAATAAATGATAATTTAAAAATTAAATTTCCTCATGCAGCCACTTTGAACGCGGAATAAAATTATTCTTCTGAAATGAATTTTAATTATCGCAAAATATTTTGCATATCTCGAAAAGAAATCTTTAAATGGAAACTGCTTAATTTATTGGCTTTTACGGAAAAAAGAACATTATTAGCAAAATCATTTCGTCAGCGGCGAGATTCGAACCCGAGCCACATAGAGACTGGTGCCTAAAACTTGCGCCTTACACCGCTCGGCCACCATACCCCGATTGAACTAGATGTAATATTTGAAGATAGATTTGATATCTAGCGAATAAAACAATCTATAAAAAGATTAGATTTTATTATTACTCGACTGAAAGGAAGGGTTATGTGTTTCACGCGTATCTGGGCGTATAGTTTACTTTTATTAAGTCGGGGTTTTTGATTTTTTAAATTTAATTACTTGTTAATGATTTTTTTCTTTGAAATGTGTGTCTCTATAAAGATTACTTTTAAAATAAAAAGTTCTCTGGAAACGATTAAAATTTTAAATTTTAGATTTGCATAATTATTTAGATATAGAATTTTAGATTGAGAGAAATGTTTTCTATATATTAGTGAAAAATATTATGCCTGCACTTCCAAATGTGTAGTTTGAATCAAAATCTTCATACAAGTTATTCCCTTGAAAGATCTCAGAAAGAGATATGAAATCTATATTTACGTGATATTCCAATTGAATTTGTATGATCTGCGTCACTTAAAATTTAAATTAGTCCTTATATGTCGAATGCTGATTGAAGTTTTAATTTTAAAGCAGTCCGAATGTTTACTTATATTTCATGAGAACTATGGTCAGAAGGCTTGAGTATGAAATCTTTATGTATGGTTTAAAGAACCAACTTTGCCGCCGGGAATGGTGGCTTGTTCCTGTAATCCAGCGTCTCGGAGGCTTGAACTGTCGGACGGTTTGAGGTCGGGGGTTCTGTTCTCCGTACACCCATGCAGATCGGGTGTCCAGACTAAACACAATGTCGATATGGTGGGATCGAGGGAACTCGAAATCACCAGGTCTTCTAAGGAAGAGAGCACCGGCCCAGGGCGGAAACGCAGCAGGCAAAATCTCTCGCACTGTGTAGTAGTAGGATAGCGCCTGCGAATGGGTGGCGGAAAACATCCTATCAATATAACCGGACACAGTTCTTTTATTTATTTTTGGTAAAAAAATAATGCAAGATTTAATGTTAAAGAAATAAAAATATTGAAGAATGTATAAATTATATTAAAAAAATCCTTAATTTTCATTTACAATTGTAATACCACACTGTTTTTATATTCAAAGAATTTTTATCTAAAGCTTTCTAAGAAAACAATACCAGTACTTAAAAATGTGTAGTTTGAATTAGAAATGTTTTGTGGAAATTAATCTTTTGAAAGGCTACTGTACGGGAGCAGAAATCTCTCAATTATGCGATATTTCTATTGCATTTGTATAATTTTCGTCATTTAAAAATAAGAATTTAATGTTTAAATGTCGAATACTGCTTCAAGTCTTAATTCGAAAGGGGTCCGGTGTCAAATTATATTTACTTTATTTAGAGCCATTTTTTACCCGACTGAAAAGAAGGGTTATGTGTTTCACGCGTGTCTGTGTATGTTGATTTCTTTATACCCTCGAAACATCCCAACGGCTGGATGGAATTTTGTGAATGAGGTATCTATCGATTCGTCTTAATCTTCCGATGGTTATAGGATAGGCTTAGTTTTTATAAATGCAAAATGGCGGCCGTAAAATACAAAATGGCGCTATAGACGAAAAAAAAATTTACGCACAATATTGATTTGCATGTCATTGGATAGGTCTTTCAAAATGAAGGCGATGTTTCATTGACCATTTTGTAGTCCGAAGCTCCGTTTAAATATTACACAACCTGGAAGTTGTGTACTTTGGATCGCTACCTTTGCTGTAACTCTAACCTTCATAATAGAAACCTATAGGCCTCATCAAAAGAGCGTTTGTAGATAGGAACTAATAATTAAACACAACTTAAAAGTCATCAATACAAGCAAATAAAAAAAAAAGGTAAGTAATACAAAAAATAGTTTCTTATTGATGAGAAATAATTAATTAGTTCGCTTTTACGCAATCAGGTTTTTTGATTTTTTAAATTTGATATATTATTACAAGAACCTATAATTAAACATTAAAAAAAAATCTCATTTACTTATACAATTATGTGGCGTATCCTTCCGTAATTATGCTAATGCATGCAGAATTTGAGAACCCGTGATTTTATTTTTCCTTAAAAATGTCCATTAGAATCTTCTGTTTTTGTAACATGGGTTTGAAAATAACCTATGATTCTGAATATTTTAATAAATGATAATTTAAAAATTAAATTTCCTCATGCAGCCACATTGAACGCGGAATAAAATTATTCTTCTGAAATGAATTTTAATTATCGCAAAATATTTTGCATATCTCGAAAAGAAATCTTTAAATGGAAACTGCTTAATTTATTGGCTTTTACGGAAAAAAAGAACATTATTAGCAAAATCATTTCGGCAGCGGCGAGATTCGAACCCACGCCTCATAGAGACTGGTGTCTAAAACCAGCGCCTTACACCGCTCGGCCACCATACCCCGATTAAACTAGATGTAATATTTGAAGATAGATTTGATATCTAGCGAATAAAACAATCTATAAAAAGATTAGATTTTATTATTACTCGACTGAAAGGAAGTGTTATGTGTTTCACGCGTATCTGGGCGTACAGTTTGCTTTTATTAAGTCGGGGTTTTTGATTTTTAAAATTTAATTACTTGTTAATGATTTTTTTTCTTTGAAATGTGTGTCTCTATAAAGATTACTTTTAAAATAAAAAGTTCTCTGGAAACGATTAAAATTTTAAATTTTAGATTTGCATAATTATTTAGATATAGAATTTTAGATTGAGAGAAATGTTTTCTATATATTAGTGAAAAATATTATGCCTGCACTTCCAAATGTGTAGTTTGAATCAAAATCTTCATACAAGTTATTCCCTTGAAAGATCTCAGAAAGAGATATGAAATCTATATTTACGTGATATTCCAATTGAATTTGTATCATCTGCGTCACTTAAAATTTAAATTAGTCATTATATGTCGAATGCTGATTGAAGTTTTAATTTTAAAGCAGTCCGAATGTTTACTAGCCCCACCAGTGGCCGAAAGGCTCTGCTCTCGAAGCTGGTAGACGGGAGGTGCTGGGTTTGATCCCAATCTTGCCCGTCGGCCTAACCGTTCGGGGTTTTCGTGGTTTTCTTCGAGCCGTGGATCTTCCATGCGTTAATACGGATTAGGTTCCCTTAGAAAGACCCCCACGGAGGGCACTCCCCCCGGGCCTATATCCCTCGTGTAGATAATTGGCCGTCAAAAATCAACCCAACCGAATGTTTACTTATATTTCATGAGAACTATGGTCAGAAGGCTTGAGTATGAAATCTTTAGTTTTTGGTTTAAAGAACCAACTTTGCCGTCGGGAATGGTGGCTTGTTCCTGTAATCCAGCGTCTCGGAGGCTTGAACTGTCGGACGGTTTGAGGTCGGGGGTTCTGTTCTCCGTACACCCATGCAGATCGGGTGTCCAGACTAAACACAATGTCGATATGGTGGGATCGAGGGAACTCGAAATCACCAGGTCGTCTAAGGAAGAGAGCACCGGCCCAGGGCGGAAACGCAGCAGGCAAAATCTCTCGCACTGTGTAGTAGTAGGATAGCACCTGAGAATGGGTGGCGGAAAACATCCTAATCAATATAACCGGACACAGTTCTTTTATTTATTTTTGGTAAAAAAATAATGCAAGATTTAATGTTAAAGAAATAAAAATATTGAAGGATGTATAAATTATATTTAAAAAATCCTTAATTTACATTTACAATTGTAATACCACACTGTTTTTATATTCAAAGAATTTTTATCTAAAGCTTTCTAAGAAAATAATACCAGTACTTAAAAATGTGTAGTTTGAATTAGAAATGTTTTGTGGAAATTAATCTTTTGAAAGGCTACTGTACGGGAGCAGAAATCTCTCAATTATGCGATATTTCTATTGCATTTGTATAATTTTCGTCATTTAAAAATAAGAATTTAATGTTTAAATGTCGAATACTGCTTCAAGTCTTAATTTGAAAGGGGTCCGGTGTCAAATTATATTTACTTTATTTAGAGCCATTTTTTACCCGACTGAAAAGTAGGGTTATGTGTTTCACGCGTGTCTGTGTATGTTGATTTCTTTATACCCTCGAAACATCCCAACGGCTGGATGGAATTTTATGAATGAGGTATCTATCGATTCGTCTTAATCTTCCGATGGTTATAGGATAGGCTTAGTTTTTATAAATTCAAAATGGCGGCCGTAAAATAAAAAATGGCGCTAGAGAAGAAAAAAAAAATTACGCACAATATTGATTTGCATGTCATTGGATAGGTCTTTCAAAATGAAGGCGATGTTTCATTGACCATTTTGTAGTCCGAAGCTCCGTTTAAATATTACACAACCTGGAAGTTGTGTACTTTGGATCGCTACCTTTACTGTAACTCTAACCTTCATAATAGAAATCTATAGGCCTCATCAAAAGAGCGTTTGTAGATAGGAACTAATAATTAAACAACACTTAAAAGTCATCAACACAAGCAAATAAAAAAAAAGGTAAGTAATACAAAAAATAGTTTCATATTGATGAGAAATAATTAATTAGTTCGCTTTTACGCAATCAGGTTTTTTGATTTTTTAAATTTGATATATTATTACAAGAAATTATAATTAAACATTTTAAAAAAATCTCATTTACTTATACAATTATGTGGCGTATCCCTCCGTAATTATGCTAATGCATGCACAATTTGAGAACCCGTGATTTTATTTTTCCTTAAAAATGTCCATTAGAATCTTCTGTTTTTGTAACATGGGTTTGAAAATAACCTATGATTCTGAATATTTTAATAAATGATAATTTAAAAATTAAATTTCCTCATGCAGCCACTTTGAACGCGGAATAAAATTATTCTTCTGAAATGAATTTTAATTATCGCAAAATATTTTGCATATCTCGAAAAGAAATCTTTAAATGGAAACTGCTTAATTTATTGGCTTTTACGGAAAAAAAGAACATTATTAGCAAAATCATTTCGGCAGCGGCGAGATTCGAACCCACGCCTCATAGAGACTGGTGTCTAAAACCAGCGCCTTACACTGCTCGGCCACCATATCCCGATTGAACCCGATGTAATATTTGAAGATAGATTTGATATCTAGCGAATAAAACAATCTATAAAAAGATTAGATTTTATTATTACTCGACTGAAAGGAAGGGTTATGTGTTTCACGCGTATCTGGGCGTATAGTTTGCTTTTATTAAGTCGGGTTTTTTGATTTTTTAAATTTAATTACTTGTTAATGATTTTTTTCTTTGAAATGTGTGTCCCTATAAAGATTACTTTTAAAATAAAAAGTTCTCTGGAAACGATTAAAATTTTAAATTTTAGATTTGCATAATTATTTAGATATAGAATTTTAGATTGAGAGAAATGTTTTCTATATATTAGTGAAAAATATTATGCCTGCACTTCCAAATGTGTAGTTTGAATCAAAATCTTCATACAAGTTATTCCCTTGAAAGATCTCAGAAAGAGATATGAAATCTATATTTACGTGATATTCCAATTGAATTTGTATGATCTGCGTCACTTAAAATTTAAATTAGTCATTATATGTCGAATGCTGATTGAAGTTTTAATTTTAAAGCAGTCCGAATGTTTACTTATATTTCATGAGAACTATGGTCAGAAGGCTTGAGTATGAAATCTTTATGAATGGTTTAAAGAACCAAATTTGCCGCCGGGAATGGTGGCTTGTTCCTGTAATCCAGCGTCTCGGAGGCTTGAACTGTCGGACGGTTTGAGGTCGGGGGTTCTGTTCTCCGTACACCCATGCAGATCGGGTGACCAGACTAAACACAATGTCGATATGGTGGGATCGAGGGAACTCGAAATCACCAGGTCTTCTAAGGAAGAGAGCACCGGCCCAGGGCGGAAACGCAGCAGGAAAAATCTCTCGCACTGTGTAGTAGTAGGATAGCGCCTGCGAATGGGTGGCGGAAAACATCCTATCAATATAACCGGACACAGTTCTTTTATTTATTTTTGGTAAAAAAATAATGCAAGATTTAATGTTAAAGAAATAAAAATATTGAAGAATGTATAAATTATATTAAAAAAATCCTTAATTTTCATTTACAATTGTAATACCACACTGTTTTTATATTCAAAGAATTTTTATCTAAAGCTTTCTAAGAAAACAATACCAGTACTTAAAAATGTGTAGTTTGAATTAGAAATGTTTTGTGGAAATTAATCTTTTGAAAGGCTACTGTACGGGAGCAGAAATCTCTCAATTATGCGATATTTCTATTGCATTTGTATAATTTTCGTCATTTAAAAATAAGAATTTAATGTTTAAATGTCGAATACTGCTTCAAGTCTTAATTTGAAAGGGGTCCGGTGTCAAATTATATTTACTTTATTTAGAGCCATTTTTTACCCGACTGAAAAGAAGGGTTATGTGTTTCACGCGTGTCTGTGTATGTTGATTTGTTTATACCCTCGAAACATCCCAACGGCTGGATGGAATTTTATGAATGAGGTATCTGTCGATTCGTCTTAATCTTCCGATGGTTATAGGATAGGCTTAGTTTTTATAAATTCAAAATGGCGGCCGTAAAATACAAAATGGCGCTAGAGACGAAAAAAAAATTTACGCACAATATTGATTTGCATGTCATTGGATAGGTCTTTCAAAATGAAGGCGATGTTTCATTGACCATTTTGTAGTCCGAAGCTCCGTTTAAATATTACACAACCTGGAAGTTGTGTACTTTGGATCGCTACCTTTGCTGTAACTCTAACCTTCATAATAGAAATCTATAGGCCTCATCAAAAGAGCGTTTGTAGATAGGAACTAATAATTAAACACAACTTAAAAGTCATCAATACAAGCAAATAAAAAAAAAGGTAAGTAATACAAAAAATAGTTTCTTATTGATGAGAAATAATTAATTAGTTCGCTTTTACGCAATCAGGTTTTTTGATTTTTTAAATTTGATATATTATTACAAGAAATTATAATTAAACATTAAAAAAAAAATCTCATTTACTTATACAATTATGTGGCGTATCCTTCCGTAATTATGCTAATGCATGCAGAATTTGAGAACCCGTGATTTTATTTTTCCTTAAAAATGTCCATTAGAATCTTCTGTTTTTGTAACATGGGTTTGAAAATAACCTATGATTCTGAATATTTTAATAAATGATAATTTAAAAATTAAATTTCCTCATGCAGCCACATTGAACGCGGAATAAAATTATTCTTCTGAAATGAATTTTAATTATCGCAAAATATTTTGCATATCTCGAAAAGAAATCTTTAAATGGAAACTGCTTAATTTATTGGCTTTTACGGAAAAAAAGAACATCATTAGCAAAATCATTTCGGCAGCGGCGAGATACGAACCCACGCCTCATAGAGACTGGTGCCTAAAACCTGCGCCTTACACCGCTCGGCCACCATACCCCGATTGAACTAGATGTAATATTTGAAGATAGATTTGATATCTAGCGAATAAAACAATCTATAAAAAGATTAGATTTTATTATTACTCGACTGAAAGGGTTGGGTTGGGTTGATTTTTGACGGCCAATTATCTACACGAGGGATATAGGCCCGGGGGGAGCGCCCTCCGTGGGGGTCTTTCTAAGGGAACCTAATCCGTATTAACGCATGGAAGATCCACGGCTCGAAGAGAACCACGAAAACTCCGAACGATTTGGCCGACGGGCGCGATTGGGATCGAACCCAGCACCTCCCGTCTACCAGCTTCGAGAGCAGAACCTCTCGGCCACCGGTGGGGCCTCGACTGAAAGGAAGGGTTATGTGTTTCACGCGTATCTGGGCGTATAGTTTACTTTTATTAAGTCGGGGTTTTTGATTTTTTAAATTTAATTACTTGTTAATGATTTTTTTCTTTGAAATGTGTGTCTCTATAAAGATTACTTTTAAAATAAAAAGTTCTCTGGAAACGATTAAAATTTTAAATTTTAGATTTGCATAATTATTTAGATATAGAATTTTAGATTGAGAGAAATGTTTTCTATATATTAGTGAAAAAATATTATGCCTGCACTTCCAAATGTGTAGTTTGAATCAAAATCTTCATACAAGTTATTCCCTTGAAAGATCTCAGAAAGAGATATGAAATCTATATTTACGTGATATTCCAATTGAATTTGTATGATCTGCGTCACTTAAAATTTAAATTAGTCATTATATGTCGAATGCTGATTGAAGTTTTAATTTTAAAGCAGTCCGAATGTTTACTTATATTTCATGAGAACTATGGTCAGAAGGCTTGAGTATGAAATCTTTATGTATGGTTTAAAGAACCAACTTTGCCGCCGGGAATGGTGGCTTGTTCTTGTAATCCAGCGTCTCGGAGGCTTGAACTGTCGGACGGTTTGAGGCAACACCGTCTCGATATTATAGACATGCCTTCCGACGGTCATAAAAAGTAGCCCGTGACGTCACAGATGTAGTTCCAACATTTTCTCCTCTCAACCCCCCAAATTTAGTGGGAATTCCCGAATCCCGCGCTTGTTTCAAATGTTTTCCGTTGTGTCTTGTGTGTGACGCTTTTCTGAATGGATTGGAAATACGTTTCATTGTTTGTTTTTAAACTATTTTATTACTTATTATAAATAAAAACTTTTTCTATTCGTGAAGAGGATCATCCAATGTCTCTGATAATTTTTGTAAGGATTAGATACACCTTCATGTAATACAAATATGCCAGCTGGGATGGTTATAGAGCTGAATGTAAAATTGAATTCCAGTTCTATAGCCAGACTAGCTAGATTTCATACTGCATCTTTTTGGATATACAAAGATAAAACCGAAATAGTAAGTAATTAAAGATTTAATATTTTTTGAATTTTTCCTACCCGTTAAAAAAGTCTAATCTGTGTTGATATCTGTGTTGATTGTTTTTGTGAAGAAACATGTTCATTTTATTTTTAAATAACTACTTATACTTAAATTGCATTTTATTTTATTGAAAGAATAAAATTTTGTAATTGAAAATTTATTTTATAAATAAAATAAGAGCTTTTTAAAAGGCTTTAATTACTGAATATTAACTCCGAATTAAGTGGTTAAAATATCAAATATACCTATGATAAAAAAACCAAAATACAATTTGTTTTAAATAAAACTATGAATGCTTTTTATATACTGTAATATCTAAAAAAAATTAAAAGTTTGAAAAAACTTTGGTTTGAAAACTATTCATCATTAGTCTTAAAAATGAAAATTTTAAGTACAAGATTTAGTAAAAATGTTACTGACGAATTATTCTTTGTTGGATACTTATTTTTTAATAATTACTTTCATTAATGTTTGACCGGTATTTGTTTCACTGAAAGAATAAAATGTTGGTAATCAAAAGTTAATATTATAAAAAAGCAATAGAATTATTTTAAAAGCAGTAATTGCTGAATTATTGACGTCAAATTATGTGGTTAAAATGTGAAGTTGTCATAAAAATCATGAAAAATTATTTAATAATATATTCATCTAATGTAAAAAAAAAAAAAAATAAATAAATAAATAAGTAAAATGAAATGACATGAAATAAAATTTAGTATGTATCAATGTTAAAGGTATTTACTATTTTATATTTTATTGAAATGATATAATATTTTATTGTAATATAACCGCAAGAAAATATATTCTCTCTGAAAAGAAAAATAAATTGTTTTTTTCATCATTTCAAAATTTTCTGAAATTCTACTCCTGTATATATGATAAAAATAAAATATATGGTAAAGCATATCTGTGAATGTGAGCAGTATTTTAATTTCAAGCTTTTAACTTTAAAAATACGGATTATTCTTATCATCTATCAAATGTTCTTATTTTTTTAAAATTCATAATGCAGTAATTAAGGTTGAGATAAATATTACTTCTTTTATATCTCTATTATCTAAACAAAAGTATATTACTTATTGTACTCGCATCTTTTATGGTTTAAAGGATATGAATGGTGTGTAATATATACTGTTGAAATTAATTATGTAGGTGAAAAGTTAAATTTTTAATAATAAAAAAAATCATGAAAAAATATTTAATAATATACATTCATCTAAAGTAAAATATAAAATAAAAATTTTAAATATAGTTTTTAAATGTTGTAGATACTTATTATTGCGTATTTTATTGAAATGATTTATATTTAATTGAAATATAACTATAAGGAAGAAATATAATAAATCAACTTTTCCACGGGGAAAAACGATAAAATTGTTTTCCATCACTTCAAAATTTTCGGAAATTTTACTTTTCTGTATCTAACGAAACTAAAACATATGTGTGAATGCAGTCATATATTTTAATTTCAGGCTTCTCATAAAAAAAAAAAATAAATAAATAAATAAATAAATAAATAGATTATTATTAATCGTGTGTGAGAATAATATGATTTATTTTTACATTTCATAATGAAATGGAAGAGATAAATATTACTTATTATATATCTTTATTAAATAAACAAAACTACATTACTTATCAATATATTTATGTTTTCCTACATGTGATTAAATAAGAAAAAGGTTACTTATTAGTAAATAGTGGTACTTATTTTTAAATAGAAACGTCCTCTTTTAGGATGAAAAATTTTGTGAAGGGTTCTGTTTTAAGATTAAAAAAATTGTGAAAGGTCCTTTAAAGAACCAAATTTTTTAAACAGATCCCTGTTCACATCAATGTTTAAACTGCAGAAAGAATAAAATTTTGTAATTGAATAATATTATAAATTTTTAAAAATATTAATAATTATGAATTTAATAAATTTTATAATATTATAAATTTAAAAAAAAAATCTTTCAAAGGCATTAACTACTAGATACTAACTCAAAATGTTGTGATTAAAAAGTGAAAGATTTCCATGAAATAAAGAAAAGAAATTCAAAATCCATTTCGTTTTAAATAAAAGTATGACTGATTTTCATATCCTGGAAAATTTAAAATTAATTTGAAAAAATCTTTTGTTTGAAGAGTAATTTTATAGTTACCCCCCCCCCCCTAAAAAAAAAAAAAAAAAAAAAAAAAAAAAAACTTTAGGCTTCCTAGTAAATTATTTACTGGCGAATTATTCTTCCGCATGCACTTGTTTTTAAATAACTATCTTTATCAATGTTTGAACCGTATTTGATTTCACTGAAAGAATAAAATTATATAATTGAGAATTAATACTGTAAATAAAACTATAGAATTATTAAAAAAAAAGACGTTAATTACTGAATATCAACTAAAAATTATGGTATTGTGAAATACTTTCATGGAAAAAATAGAAAAAATAAAATCTGGTTTTTCTAAATAATACTAAGAAAGTTTTCGTATTCTATAAAGTTTAAATTGCCCCCCCCCCCCCCAAAAAAAAAGGGTTGAAAGGCTTGAAGATTTTTTTTTTCGAAAATTATTCCTATTGTTAGATAAAAAACGAAAAACTTGAATCGGGGATGCCCAGTAAAAAGCTTATTGGCGAATGACTCTTTGCTGATACATTTACTCCCTAGCACTTCGTTCGCCGCCATATTTAATGGGTGGATAGGCCTGTCTCTTCGAGACGGTACTGTTTGAGGTCGGGGGTTCTGTTCTCCGTACACCCATGCAGATCGGGTGTCCAGACTAAACACAATGTCGATATGGTGGGATCGAGGGAACTCGAAATCACCAGGTCGTCTAAGGAAGAGAGCACCGGCCCAGGGCGGAAACGCAGCAGGCAAAATCTCTCGCACTGTGTAGTAGTAGGATAGCGCCTGAGAATGGGTGGCGGAAATCATCCTAATCAATATAACCGGACACAGTTCTTTTATTTATTTTTGGTAAAAAAATAATGCAAGATTTAATGTTAAAGAAATAAAAATATTGAAGAATGTATAAATTATATTAAAAAAATCCTTAATTTACATTTACAATTGTAATACCATTCAAAGAATTTTTATCTAAAGCTTTCTAAGAAAATAATACCAGTACTTAAAAATGTGTAGTTTGAATTAGAAATGTTTTGTGGAAATTAATCTTTTGAAAGGCTACTGTACGGGAGCAGAAATCTCTCAATTATGCGATATTTCTATTGCATTTGTATAATTTTCGTCATTTAAAAATAAGAATTTAATGTTTAAATGTCGAATACTGCTTCAAGTCTTAATTTGAAAGGGGTCCGGTGTCAAATTATATTTACTTTATTTAGAGCCATTTTTTACCCGACTGAAAAGAAGGGTTATGTGTTTCACGCGTGTCTGTGTATGTTGATTTCTTTATACCCTCGAAACATCCCAACGGCTGGATGGAATTTTATGAATGAGGCATCTATCGATTCGTCTTAATCTTCCGATGGTTATAGGATAGGCTTAGTTTTTATAAATTCAAAATGGCGGCCGTAAAATACAAAATGGCACTAGAGACGAAAACAAATTTACGCACAATATTGATTTGCATGTCATTGGATAGGTCTTTCAAAATGAAGGCGATGTTTCATTGACCATTTTGTAGTCCGAAGCTCCGTTTAAATATTACACAACCTGGGAGTTGTGTACTTTGGATCGCTACCTTTACTGTAACTCTAACCTTCATAATAGAAATCTATAGGCCTCATCAAAAGAGCGTTTGTAGATAGGAACTAATAATTAAACACAACTTAAAAGTCATCAATACAAGCAAATAAAAAAAAAGGTAAGTAATACAAAAAATAGTTTCTTATTGATGAGAAATAATTAATTAGTTCGCTTTTACGCAATCAGGTTTTTTGATTTTTTAAATTTGATATATTATTACAAGAAATTATAATTAAACATTAAAAAAAAATCTCATTTACTTATACAATTATGTGGCGTATCCTTCCGTAATTATGCTAATGCATGCACAATTTGAGAACCCGTGATTTTATTTTTCCTTAAAAATGTCCATTAGAATCTTCTGTTTTTGTAACATGGGTTTGAAAATAACCTATGATTCTGAATATTTTAATAAATGATAATTTAAAAATTAAATTTCTTCATGCTGCCACTTTGAACGCGGAATAAAATTATTCTACTGAAATGAATTTTAATTATCGCAAAATATTTTGCATATCTCGAAAAGAAATCTTTAAATGGAAACTGTTTAATTTATTGGCTTTTACGGAAAAAAAGAACATTATTAGCAAAATCATTTCGGCAGCGGCGAGATTCGAACCCACGCCTCATAGAGACTGGTGCCTAAAACCTGCGCCTTACACCGCTCGGGCACCATACCCCGATTGAACTAGATGTAATATTTGAAGATAGATTTGATATCTAGCGAATAAAACAATCTATAAAAAGATTAGATTTTATTATTACTCGACTGAAAGGAAGGGTTATGTGTTTCACGCGTATCTGGGCGTATAGTTTACTTTTATTAAGTCGGGGTTTTTGATTTTTTAAATTTAATTACTTGTTAATGATTTTTTTCTTTGAAATGTGTGTCTCTATAAAGATTACTTTTAAAATAAAAAGTTCTCTGGAAACGATTAAAATTTTAGATTTGCATAGTTATTTAGATATAGAATTTTAGATTGAGTTGAGTTGAGTTGATTTTTGACGGCCAATTATCTACACGAGGGATATAGGCCCGGGGGGAGTGCCCTTCGTGGGGGTCTTTCTAAGGGAACCTAATCCGTATTAACGCATGGAAGATCCACGGCTCGAAGAAAACCACGAAAACTCCGAACGATTAGGCCGACGGGCGCGATTGGGATCGAACCCAGCACCTCCCGTCTACCAGCTTCGAGAGCAGAACCTCTCGGCCACTGGTGGGGCATTTTAGATTGAGAGAAATGTTTTCTATATATTAGTGAAAAATATTATGCCTGCACTTCCAAATGTGTAGTTTGAATCAAAATCTTCATACAAGTTATTCCCTTGAAAGATCTCAGAAAGAGATATGAAATCTATATTTACGTGATATTCCAATTGAATTTGTATGATCTGCGTCACTTAAAATTTAAATTAGTCATTATATGTCGAATGCTGATTGAAGTTTTAATTTTAAAGCAGTCCGAATGTTTACTTATATTTCATGAGAACCATGGTCAGAAGGCTTGAGTATGAAATCTTTATGTATGGTTTAAAGAACCAACTTCGCCGCAGGGAATGGTGGCTTGTTCCTGTAATCCAGCGTCTCGGAGGCTTGAACTGTCGGACGGTTTGAGGTCGGGGGTTCTGTTCTCCGTACGCCCATGCAGATCGGGTGTCCAGACTAAACACAATGTCGATATGGTGGGATCGAGGGAACTCGAAATCACCAGGTCTTCTAAGGAAGAGAGCACCGGCCCAGGGCGGAAACGCAGCAGGCAAAATCTCTCGCACTGTGTAGTAGTAGGATAGCGCCTGAGAATGGGTGGCGGAAAACATCCTAATCAATATAACTGGACACAGTTCTTTTATTTGTTTTTGGTAAAAAAATAATGCAAGATTTAATGTTAAAGAAATAAAAATATTGAAGAATGTATAAACTATATTAAAAAAATCCTTAATTTACATTTACAATTGTAATACCATTCAAAGAATTTTTATCTAAAGCTTTCTAAGAAAATAATACCAGTACTTAAAAATGTGTAGTTTGAATTAGAAATGTTTTGTGGAAATTAATCTTTTGAAAGGCTACTGTACGGGAGCAGAAATCTCTCAATTATGCGATATTTCTATTGCATTTGTATAATTTTCGTCATTTAAAAATAAGAATTTAATGTTTAAATGTCGAATACTGCTTCAAGTCTTAATTTGAAAGGGGTCCGGTGTCAAATTATATTTACTTTATTTAGAGCCATTTTTTACCCGACTGAAAAGAAGGGTTGTGTGTTTCACGCGTGTCTGTGTATGTTGATTTCTTTATACCCTCGAAACATCCCAACGGCTGGATGGAATTTTATGAATGAGGTATCTATCGATTCGTCTTAATCTTCCGATGGTTATAGGATAGGCTTAGTTTTTATAAATTCAAAATGGCGGCCGTAAAATACAAAATGGCGCTAGAGACGAAAACAAGTTTACGCACAATATTGATTTGCATGTCATTGGATAGGTCTTTCAAAATGAAGGCGATGTTTCATTGACCATTTTGTAGTCCGAAGCTCCGTTTAAATATTACACAACCTGGGAGTTGTGTACTTTGGATCGCTACCTTTACTGTAACTCTAACCTTCATAATAGAAATCTATAGGCCTCATGAAAAGAGCGTTTGTAGATAGGAACTAATAATTAAACACAACTTAAAAGTCATCAATACAAGCAAATAAAAAAAAAGGTAAGTAATACAAAAAATAGTTTCTTATTGATGAGAAATAATTAATTAGTTCGCTTTTACGCAATCAGGTTTTTTGATTTTTTAAATTTGATATATTATTACAAGAAATTATAATTAAACATTAAAAAAAAATCTCATTTACTTATACAATTATGTGGCGTATCCTTCCGTAATTATGCTAATGCATGCACAATTTGAGAACCCGTGATTTTATTTTTCCTTAAAAATGTCCATTAGAATCTTCTGTTTTTGTAACATGGGTTTGAAAATAACCTATGATTCTGAATATTTTAATAAATGATAATTTAAAAATTAAATTTCCTCATGCTGCCACTTTGAACACGGAATAAAATTATTCTACTGAAATGAATTTTAATTATCGCAAAATATTTTGCATATCTCGAAAAGAAATCTTTAAATGGAAACTGTTTAATTTATTGGCTTTTACGGAAAAAAAGAACATTATTAGCAAAATCATTTCGGCAGCGGCGAGATTCGAACCCACGCCTCATAGAGACTGGTGCCTAAAACCTGCGCCTTACACCGCTCGGGCACCATACCCCGATTGAACTAGATGTAATATTTGAAGATAGATTTGATATCTAGCGAATAAAACAATCTATAAAAAGATTAGATTTTATTATTACTCGACTGAAAGGAAGGGTTATGTGTTTCACGCGTATCTGGGCGTATAGTTTACTTTTATTAAGTCGGGGTTTTTGATTTTTTAAATTTAATTACTTGTTAATGATTTTTTTCTTTGAAATGTGTGTCTCTATAAAGATTACTTTTAAAATAAAAAGTTCTCTGGAAACGATTAAAATTTTAAATTTTAGATTTGCATAGTTATTTAGATATAGAATTTTAGATTGAGAGAAATGTTTTCTATATATTAGTGAAAAATATTATGCCTGCACTTCCAAATGTGTAGTTTGAATCAAAATCTTCATACAAGTTATTCCCTTGAAAGATCTCAGAAAGAGATATGAAATCTATATTTACGTGATATTCCAATTGAATTTGTATGATCTGCGTCACTTAAAATTTAAATTAGTCATTATATGTAGAATGCTGATTGAAGTTTTAATTTTAAAGCAGTCCGAATGTTTACTTATATTTCATGAGAACCATGGTCAGAAGGCTTGAGTATGAAATCTTTATGTATGGTTTAAAGAACCAACTTCGCCGCAGGGAATGGTGGCTTGTTCCTGTAATCCAGCGTCTCGGAGGCTTGAACTGTCGGACGGTTTGAGGTCGGGGGTTCTGTTCTCCGTACGCCCATGCAGATCGGGTGTCCAGACTAAACACAATGTCGATATGGTGGGATCGAGGGAACTCGAAATCACCAGGTCTTCTAAGGAAGAGAGCACCGGCCCAGGGCGGAAACGCAGCAGGCAAAATCTCTCGCACTGTGTAGTAGTAGGATAGCGCCTGAGAATGGGTGGCGGAAAACATCCTAATCAATATAACTGGACACAGTTCTTTTATTTATTTTTGGTAAAAAAATAATGCAAGATTTAATGTTAAAGAAATAAAAATATTGAAGAATGTATAAACTATATTAAAAAAATCCTTAATTTACATTTACAATTGTAATACCATTCAAAGAATTTTTATCTAAAGCTTTCTAAGAAAATAATACCAGTACTTAAAAATGTGTAGTTTGAATTAGAAATGTTTTGTGGAAATTAATCTTTTGAAAGGCTACTGTACGGGAGCAGAAATCTCTCAATTATGCGATATTTCTATTGCATTTGTATAATTTTCGTCATTTAAAAATAAGAATTTAATGTTTAAATGTCGAATACTGCTTCAAGTCTTAATTTGAAAGGGGTCCGGTGTCAAATTATATTTACTTTATTTAGAGCCATTTTTTACCCGACTGAAAAGAAGGGTTGTGTGTTTCACGCGTGTCTGTGTATGTTGATTTCTTTATACCCTCGAAACATCCCAACGACTGGATGGAATTTTATGAATGAGGTATCTATCGATTCGTCCTAATCTTCCGATGGTTATAGGATAGGCTTAGTTTTTATAAATTCAAAATGGCGGCCGTAAAATACAAAATGGCGCTAGAGACGAAAAAAAAAATTACGCACAATATTGATTTGCATGTCATTGGATAGGTCTTTCAAAATGAAGGTTTGTTTTTTGGTTTTGGTTTTGTGTTTATGACGGCCGATTATCAACACGTGGGATATAGGCCCTGGTGGGGGAGTGCCCTCCGTGGGGGTCTTTCTAAGGGAACCTAACCCGTATTTACGCATGGGAATCCACGGTTTCGAAGAAAACCACGAAAACTCCGAAACGGTTAGGCCGACGGGCGCGATTGGGTTCGAACCCAGCACCTCCCGTCTACCAGCTTCGAGAGCAGAACCTCTCAGCCACTGGTGGGGCTTCAAAATGAAGGCGATGTTTCATTGACCATTTTGTAGTCCGAAGCTCCGTTTAAATATTACACAACCTGGGAGTTGTGTACTTGGATCGCTACCTTTACTGTAACTCTAACCTTCATAATAGAAATCTATAGGCCTCATCAAAAGAGCGTTTGTAGATAGGAACTAATAATTAAACACAACTTAAAAGTCATCAATACAAGCAAATAAAAAAAAAGGTAAGTAATACAAAAAATAGTTTCTTATTGATGAGAAATAATTAATTAGTTCGCTTTTACGCAATCAGGTTTTTTGATTTTTTAAATTTGATATATTATTACAAGAAATTATAATTAAACATTAAAAAAAATCTCATTTACTTATACAATTATGTGGCGTATCCTTCCGTAATTATGCTAATGCATGCACAATTTGAGAACCCGTGATTTTATTTTTCCTTAAAAATGTCCATTAGAATCTTCTGTTTTTGTAACATGGGTTTGAAAATAACCTATGATTCTGAATATTTTAATAAATGATAATTTAAAAATTAAATTTCCTCATGCAGCCACTTTGAACGCGGAATAAAATTATTCTTCTGAAATGAATTTTAATTATCGCAAAATATTTTGCATATCTCGAAAAGAAATCTTTAAATGGAAACTGCTTAATTTATTGGCTTTTACGGAAAAAAAAGAACATTATTAGCAAAATCATTTCGGCAGCGGCGAGATTCGAACCCACGCCTCATAGAGACTGGTGCCTAAAACCTGCGCCTTACACCGCTCGGCCACCATACCCCGATTAAACTAGATGAAATATTTGAAGATAGATTTGATATCTAGCGAATAAAACAATCTATAAAAAGATTAGATTTTATTATTACTCGACTGAAAGGAAGGGTTATGTGTTTCACGCGTATCTGGGCGTATAGTTTACTTTTATTAAGTCGGGGTTTTTGATTTTTTAAATTTAATTACTTGTTAATGATTTTTTTCTTTGAAATGTGTGTCTCTATAAAGATTACTTTTAAAATAAAAAGTTCTCTGGAAACGATTAAAATTTTAAATTTTAGATTTGCATAATTATTTAGATATAGAATTTTAGATTGAGAGAAATGTTTTCTATATATTAGTGAAAAATATTATGCCTGCACTTCCAAATGTGTAGTTTGAATCAAAATCTTCATACAAGTTATTCCCTTGAAAGATCTCAGAAAGAGATATGAAATCTATATTTACGTGATATTCCAATTGAATTTGTATGATCTGCGTCACTTAAAATTTAAATTAGTCATTATATGTCGAATGCTGATTGAAGTTTTAATTTTAAAGCAGTCCGAATGTTTACTCATATTTCATGAGAACTATGGTCAGAAGGCTTGAGTATGAAATCTTTATGTATGGTTTAAAGAACCAACTTCGCCGCAGGGAATGGTGGCTTGTTCCTGTAATCCAGCGTCTCGGAGGCTTGAACTGTCGGACGGTTTGAGGTCGGGGGTTCTGTTCTCCGTACACCCATGCAGATCGGGTGTCCAGACTAAACACAATGTCGATATGGTGGGATCGAGGGAACTCGAAATCACCAGGTCTTCTAAGGAAGAGAGCACCGGCCCAGGGCGGAAACGCAGCAGGCAAAATCTCTCGCACTGTGTAGTAGTAGGAT
This sequence comes from Maratus speciosus, assembly GCA_963932465.1. NCBI lineage: Eukaryota > Metazoa > Arthropoda > Arachnida > Araneae > Salticidae > Maratus > Maratus speciosus. The sequence goes on along the minus strand of OZ010790.1, from coordinate 184,041,134 downwards.
AGCGCCTGAGAATGGGTGGCGGAAAACATCCTAATCAATATAACTGGACACAGTTCTTTTATTTATTTTTGGTAAAAAAATAATGCAAGATTTAATGTTAAAGAAATAAAAATATTGAAGAATGTATAAACTATATTAAAAAAATCCTTAATTTACATTTACAATTGTAATACCATTCAAAGAATTTTTATCTAAAGCTTTCTAAGAAAATAATACCAGTACTTAAAAATGTGTAGTTTGAATTAGAAATGTTTTGTGGAAATTAATCTTTTGAAAGGCTACTGTACGGGAGCAGAAATCTCTCAATTATGCGATATTTCTATTGCATTTGTATAATTTTCGTCATTTAAAGTTTAAATGTCGAATACTGCTTCAAGTCTTAATTTGAAAGGGGTCCGGTGTCAAATTATATTTACTTTATTTAGAGCCATTTTTTACCCGACTGAAGAGAAGGGTTATGTGTTTCACGCGTGTCTGTGTATGTTGATTTCTTTATACCCTCGAAACATCCCAACGGCTGGATGGAATTTTATGAATGAGGTATCTATCGATTCGTCTTAATCTTCCGATGGTTATAGGATAGGCTTAGTTTTTATAAATTCAAAATGGCGGCCGTAAAATACAAAATGGCGCTAGAGACGAAAAACAAAATTACGCACAATATTGATTTGCATGTCATTGGATAGGTCTTTCAAAATGAAGGCGATGTTTCGTTGACCATTTTGTAGTCCGAAGCTCCGTTTAAATATTACACAACCTGGGAGTTGTGTACTTGGATCGCTACCTTTACTGTAACTCTAACCTTCATAATAGAAATCTATAGGCCTCATCAAAAGAGCGTTTGTAGATAGGAACTAATAATTAAACACAACTTAAAAGTCATCAATACAAGCAAATAAAAAAAAAGGTAAGTAATACAAAAAATAGTTTCTTATTGATGAGAAATAATTAATTAGTTCGCTTTTACGCAATCAGGTTTTTTGATTTTTTAAATTTGATATATTATTACAAGAAATTATAATTAAACATTAAAAAAAAATCTCATTTACTTATACAATTATGCGGCGTATCCTTCCGTAATTATGCTAATGCATGCACAATTTGAGAACCCGTGATTTTATTTTTCCTTAAAAATGTCCATTAGAATCTTCTGTTTTTGTAACATGGGTTTGAAAATAACCTATGATTCTGAATATTTTAATAAATGATAATTTAAAAATTAAATTTCCTCATGCAGCCACTTTGAACGCGGAATAAAATTATTCTTCTGAAATGAATTTTAATTATCGCAAAATATTTTGCATATCTCGAAAAGAAATCTTTAAATGGAAACTGCTTAATTTATTGGCTTTTACGGAAAAAAAGAACATTATTAGCAAAATCATTTCGGCAGCGGCGAGATTCGAACCCACGCCTCATAGAGACTGGTGCCTAAAACCTGCGCCTTACACCGCTCGGCCACCATACCCCGATTGAACTAGAGGTAATATTTGAAGATAGATTTGATATCTAGCGAATAAAACAATCTATAAAAAGATTAGATTTTATTATTACTCGACTGAAAGGAAGGGTTATGTGTTTCACGCGTATCTGGGCGTATAGTTTACATTTATTAAGTCGGGGGTTTTGATTTTTTAAATTTAATTACTTGTTAATGATTTTTTTCTTTGAAATGTGTGTCTCTATAAAGATTACTTTTAAAATAAAAAGTTCTCTGGAAACGATTAAAATTTTAAATTTTAGATTTGCATAATTATTTAGATATAGAATTTTAGATTGAGAGAAATGTTTTCTATATATTAGTGAAAAATATTATGCCTGCACTTCCAAATGTGTAGTTTGAATCAAAATCTTCATACAAGTTATTCCCTTGAAAGATCTCAGAAAGAGATATGAAATCTATATTTACGTGATATTCCAATTGAATTTGTATGATCTGCGTCACTTAAAATTTAAATTAGTCATTATATGTCGAATGCTGATTGAAGTTTTAATTTTAAAGCAGTCCGAATGTTTACTTATATTTCATGAGAACTATGGTCAGAAGGCTTGAGTATGAAATCTTTATGTATGGTTTAAAGAACCAACTTTGCCGCCGGGAATGGTGGCTTGTTCCTGTAATCCAGCGTCTCGGAGGCTTGAACTGTCGGACGGTTTGAGGTCGGGGGTTCTGTTCTCCGTACACCCATGCAGATCGGGTGTCCAGACTAAACACAATGTCGATATGGTGGGATCGAGGGAACTCGAAATCACCAGGTCTTCTAAGGAAGAGAGCACCGGCCCAGGGCGGAAACGCCGCAGGCAAAATCTCTCGCACTGTGTAGTAGTAGGATAGCGCCTGAGAATGGGTGGCGGAAAACATCCTAATCAATATAACCGGACACAGTTCTTTTATTTATTTTTGGTAAAAAAATAATGCAAGATTTAATGTTAAAGAAATAAAAATATTGAAGAATGTATAAATTATATTAAAAAAATCCTCAATTTTCATTTACAATTGTAATACCAAACTGTTTTTATATTCAAAGAATTTTTATCTAAAGCTTTCTAAGAAAATAATACCAGTACTTAAAAATGTGTAGTTTGAATTAGAAATGTTTTGTGGAAATTAATCTTTTGAAAGGCTACTGTACGGGAGCAGAAATCTCTCAATTATGCGATATTTCTATTGCATTTGTATAATTTTCGTCATTTAAAGTTTAAATGTCGAATACTGCTTCAAGTCTTAATTTGAAAGGGGTCCGGTGTCAAATTATATTTACTTTATTTAGAGCCATTTTTTACCCGACTGAAAAGAAGGGTTATGTGTTTCACGCGTGTCTGTGTATGTTGATTTCTTTATACCCTCGAAACATCCCAACGGCTGGATGGAATTTTATGAATGAGGTATCTATCGATTCGTCTTAATCTTCCGATGGTTATAGGATAGGCTTAGTTTTTATAAATTCAAAATGGCGGCCGTAAAATACAAAATGGCGCTAGAGACGAAAAAAAAATTACGCACAATATTGATTTGCATGTCATTGGATAGGTCTTTCAAAATGAAGGCGATGTTTCATTGACCATTTTGTAGTCCGAAGCTCCGTTTAAATATTACACAACCTGGGAGTTGTGTACTTGGATCGCTACCTTTACTGTAACTCTAACCTTCATAATAGAAATCTATAGGCCTCATCAAAAGAGCGTTTGTAGATAGGAACTAATAATTAAACACAACTTAAAAGTCATCAATACAAGCAAATAAAAAAAAAGGTAAGTAATACAAAAAATAATTTCTTATTGATGAGAAATAATTAATTAGTTCGCTTTTACGCAATCAGGTTTTTTGATTTTTTAAATTTGATATATTATTACAAGAAATTATAATTAAATATTAAAAAAAAATCTCATTTACTTATACAATTATGTGGCGTATCCTTCCGTAATTATGCTAATGCATGCACAATTTGAGAACCCGTGATTTTATTTTTCCTTAAAAATGTCCATTAGAATCTTCTGTTTTTGTAACATGGGTTTGAAAATAACCTATGATTCTGAATATTTTAATAAATGATAATTTAAAAATTAAATTTCCTCATGCAGCCACTTTGAACGCGGAATAAAATTATTCTTCTGAAATGAATTTTAATTATCGCAAAATATTTTGCATATCTCGAAAAGAAATCTTTAAATGGAAACTGCTTAATTTATTGGCTTTTACGGAAAAAAGAACATTATTAGCAAAATCATTTCGGCAGCGGCGAGATTCGAACCCACGCCTCATACAGACTGGTGCCTAAATCCTGCGCCTTACACCGCTCGGCCACCATACCCCGATTAAACTAGGTGTAATATTTGAAGATAGATTTGATATCTAGCGAATAAAACAATCTATAAAAAGATTAGATTTTATTATTACTCGACTGAAAGGAAGGGTTATGTGTTTCACGCGTATCTGGGCGTATAGTTTACTTTTATTAAGTCGGGGTTTTTGATTTTTTAAATTTAATTACTTGTTAATGATTTTTTTCTTTGAAATGTGTGTCTCTATAAAGATTACTTTTAAAATAAAAAGTTCTCTGGAAACGATTAAAATTTTAAATTTTAGATTTGCATAATTATTTAGATATAGAATTTTACATTGAGAGAAATGTTTTCTATATATTAGTGAAAAATATTATGCCTGCACTTCCAAATGTGTAGTTTGAATCAAAATCTTCATACAAGTTATTCCCTTGAAAGATCTCAGAAAGAGATATGAAATCTATATTTACGTGATATTCCAATTGAATTTGTATGATCTGCGTCACTTAAAATTTAAATTAGTCATTATATGTCGAATGCTGATTGAAGTTTTAATTTTAAAGCAGTCCGAATGTTTACTTATATTTCATGAGAACTATGGTCAGAAGGCTTGAGTATGAAATCTTTATGTATGGTTTAAAGAACCAACTTTGCCGCCGGGAATGGTGGCTTGTTCCTGTAATCCAGCGTCTCGGAGGCTTGAACTGTCGGACGGTTTGAGGTCGGGGGTTCTGTTCTCCGTACACCCATGCAGATCGGGTGTCCAGACTAAACACAATGTCGATATGGTTGGTTCGAGGGAACTCGAAATCACCAGGTCTTCTAAAGAAGAGAGCACCGGCCCAGGGCGGAAACGCAGCAGGCAAAATCTCTCGCACTGTGTAGTAGTAGGATAGCGCCTGAGAATCGGTGGCGGAAAACATCCTAATCAATATAACCGGACACAGTTCTTTTATTTATTTTTGGTAAAAAAATAATGCAAGATTTAATGTTAAAGAAATAAAAATATTGAAGAATGTATAAATTATATTAAAAAAATCCTTAATTTTCATTTACAATTGTAATACCAAACTGTTTTTATATTCAAAGAATTTTTATCTAAAGCTTTCTAAGAAAATAATACCAGTACTTAAAAATGTGTAGTTTGAATTAGAAATGTTTTGTGGATATTAATCTTTTGAAAGGCTACTGTACGGGAGCAGAAATCTCTCAATTATGCGATATTTCTATTGCATTTGTATAATTTTCGTCATTTAAAGTTTAAATGTCGAATACTGCTTCAAGTCTTAATTTGAAAGGGGTCCGGTGTCAAATTATATTTACTTTATTTAGAGCCATTTTTTACCCGACTGAAAAGAAGGGTTATGTGTTTCACGCGTGTCTGTGTATGTTGATTTCTTTATACCCTCGAAACATCCCAACGGCTGGATGGAATTTTATGAATGAGGTATCTATCGATTCGTCTTAATCTTCCGATGGTTATAGGATAGGCTTAGTTTTTATAAATGCAAAATGGCGGCCGTAAAATACAAAATGGCGCTAGAGACGAAAAAAAAAATTACGCACAATATTGATTTGCATGTCATTGGATAGGTCTTTCAAAATGAAGGCGATGTTTCATTGACCATTTTGTAGTCCGAAGCTCCGTTTAAATATTACACAACCTGGGAGTTGTGTACTTGGATCGCTACCTTTACTGTAACTCTAACCTTCATAATAGAAATCTATAGGCCTCATCAAAGAGCGTTTGTAGATAGGAACTAATAATTAAACACAACTTAAAAGTCATCAATACAAGCAAATAAAAAAAAGGTAAGTAATACAAAAAATAGTTTCTTATTGATGAGAAATAATTAATTAGTTCGCTTTTACGCAATCAGGTTTTTTGATTTTTTAAATTTGACATATTATTACAAGAAATTATAATTAAACATTAAAAAAAAATCTCATTTACTTATACAATTATGTGGCGTATCCTTCCGTAATTATGCTAATGCATGCACAATTTGAGAACCCGTGATTTTATTTTTCCTTAAAAATGTCCATTAGAATCTTCTGTTTTTGTAACATGGGTTTGAAAATAACCTATGATTCTGAATATTTTAATAAATGATAATTTAAAAATTAAATTTCCTCATGCAGCCACTTTGAACGCGGAATAAAATTATTCTTCTGAAATGAATTTTAATTATCGCAAAATATTTTGCATATCTCGAAAAGAAATCTTTAAATGGAAACTGCTTAATTTATTGGCTTTTACGGAAAAAAAGAACATTATTAGCAAAATCATTTCGGCAGCGGCGAAATTCGAACCCACGCCTCATAGAGACTGGTGCCTAAAACCTGCGCCTTACACCGCTCGGCCACCATACCCCGATTGAACTAGATGTAATATTTGAAGATAGATTTGATATCTAGCGAATAAAACAATCTATAAAAAGATTAGATTTTATTATTACTCGACTGAAAGGAAGGGTTATGTGTTTCACGCGTATCTGGGCGTATAGTTTACTTTTATTAAGTCGGGGTTTTTGATTTTTTAAATTTAATTACTTGTTAATGATTTTTTTCTTTGAAATGTGTGTCTCTATAAAGATTACTTTTAAAATAAAAAGTTCTCTGGAAACGATTAAAATTTTAAATTTTAGATTTGCATAATTATTTAGATATAGAATTTTAGATTGAGAGAAATGTTTTCTATATATTAGTGAAAAATATTATGCCTGCACTTAATGTGTAGTTTGAATCAAAATCTTCATACAAGTTATTCCCTTGAAAGATCTCAGAAAGAGATATGAAATCTATATTTACGTGATATTCCAATTGAATTTGTATGATCTGCGTCACTTAAAATTTAAATTAGTCATTATATGTCGAATGCTGATTGAAGTTTTAATTTTAAAGCAGTCCGAATGTTTACTTATATTTCATGAGAACTATGGTCAGAAGGCTTGAGTATGAAATCTTTATGTATGGTTTAAAGAACCAACTTTGCCGCCGGGAATGGTGGCTTGTTTCTGTAATCCAGCGTCTCGGAGGCTTGAACTGTCGGACGGTTTGAGGTCGGGGGTTCTGTTCTCCGTACACCCATGCAGATCGGGTGTCCAGACTAAACACAATGTCGATATGGTGGGATCGAGGGAACTCGAAATCACCAGGTCTTCTAAGGAAGAGAACACCGGCCCAGGGCGGAAACGCAGCAGGCAAAATCTCTCGCACTGTGTAGTAGTAGGATAGCGCCTGAGAATGGGTGGCGGAAAACATCCTAATCAATATAACCGGACACAGTTCTTTTATTTATTTTTGGTAAAAAAATAATGCAAGATTTAATGTTAAAGAAATAAAAATATTGAAGAATGTATAAATTATATTAAAAAAATCCTTAATTTTCATTTACAATTGTAATACCAAACTGTTTTTATATTCAAAGAATTTTTATCTAAAGCTTTCTAAGAAAATAATACCAGTACTTAAAAATGTGTAGTTTGAATTAGAAATGTTTTGTGGAAATTAATCTTTTGAAAGGCTACTGTACGGGAGCAGAAATCTCTCAATTATGCGATATTTCTATTGCATTTGTATAATTTTCGTCATTTAAAGTTTAAATGTCGAATACTGCTTCAAGTCTTAATTTGAAAGGGGTCCGGTGTCAAATTATATTTACTTTATTTAGAGCCATTTTTTACCCGACTGAAAAGAAGGGTTATGTGTTTCACGCGTGTCTGTGTATGTTGATTTCTTTATACCCTCGAAACATCCCAACGGCTGGATGGAATTTTATGAATGAGGTATCTATCGATTCGTCTTAATCTTCCGATGGTTATAGGATAGGCTTAGTTTTTATAAATGCAAAATGGCGGCCGTAAAATACAAAATGGCGCTAGAGACGAAAAAAAAAATTACGCACAATATTGATTTGCATGTCATTGGATAGGTCTTTCAAAATGAAGGCGATGTTTCATTGACCATTTTGTAGTCCGAAGCTCCGTTTAAATATTACACAACCTGGGAGTTGTGTACTTGGATCGCTACCTTTACTGTAACTCTAACCTTCATAATAGAAATCTATAGGCCTCATCAAAGAGCGTTTGTAGATAGGAACTAATAATTAAACACAACTTAAAAGTCATCAATACAAGCAAATAAAAAAAAGGTAAGTAATACAAAAAATAGTTTCTTATTGATGAGAAATAATTAATTAGTTCGCTTTTACGCAATCAGGTTTTTTGATTTTTTAAATTTGACATATTATTACAAGAAATTATAATTAAACATTAAAAAAAAATCTCATTTACTTATACAATTATGTGGCGTATCCTTCCGTAATTATGCTAATGCATGCACAATTTGAGAACCCGTGATTTTATTTTTCCTTAAAAATGTCCATTAGAATCTTCTGTTTTTGTAACATGGGTTTGAAAATAACCTATGATTCTGAATATTTTAATAAATGATAATTTAAAAATTAAATTTCCTCATGCAGCCACTTTGAACGCGGAATAAAATTATTCTTCTGAAATGAATTTTAATTATCGCAAAATATTTTGCATATCTCGAAAAGAAATCTTTAAATGGAAACTGCTTAATTTATTGGCTTTTACGGAAAAAAAGAACATTATTAGCAAAATCATTTCGGCAGCGGCGAAATTCGAACCCACGCCTCATAGAGACTGGTGCCTAAAACCTGCGCCTTACACCGCTCGGCCACCATACCCCGATTGAACTAGATGTAATATTTGAAGATAGATTTGATATCTAGCGAATAAAACAATCTATAAAAAGATTAGATTTTATTATTACTCGACTGAAAGGAAGGGTTATGTGTTTCACGCGTATCTGGGCGTATAGTTTACTTTTATTAAGTCGGGGTTTTTGATTTTTTAAATTTAATTACTTGTTAATGATTTTTTTCTTTGAAATGTGTGTCTCTATAAAGATTACTTTTAAAATAAAAAGTTCTCTGGAAACGATTAAAATTTTAAATTTTAGATTTGCATAATTATTTAGATATAGAATTTTAGATTGAGAGAAATGTTTTCTATATATTAGTGAAAAATATTATGCCTGCACTTCCAAATGTGTAGTTTGAATCAAAATCTTCATACAAGTTATTCCCTTGAAAGATCTCAGAAAGAGATATGAAATCTATATTTACGTGATATTCCAATTGAATTTGTATGATCTGCGTCACTTAAAATTTAAATTAGTCATTATATGTCGAATGCTGATTGAAGTTTTAATTTTAAAGCAGTCCGAATGTTTACTTATATTTCATGAGAACTATGGTCAGAAGGCTTGAGTATGAAATCTTTATGTATGGTTTAAAGAACCAACTTTGCCGCCGGGAATGGTGGCTTGTTCCTGTAATCCAGCGTCTCGGAGGCTTGAACTGTCGGACGGTTTGAGGTCGGGGGTTCTGTTCTCCGTACACCCATGCAGATCGGGTGTCCAGACTAAACACAATGTCGATATGGTGGGATCGAGGGAACTCGAAATCACCAGGTCTTCTAAGGAAGAGAGCACCGGCCCAGGGCGGAAACGCAGCAGGCAAAATCTCTCGCACTGTGTAGTAGTAGGATAGCGCCTGAGAATGGGTGGCGGAAAACATCCTAATCAATATAACCGGACACAGTTCTTTTATTTATTTTTGGTAAAAAAATAATGCAAGATTTAATGTTAAAGAAATAAAAATATTGAAGAATGTATAAATTATATTAAAAAAATCCTTAATTTTCATTTACAATTGTAATACCAAACTGTTTTTATATTCAAAGAATTTTTATCTAAAGCTTTCTAAGAAAATAATACCAGTACTTAAAAATGTGTAGTTTGAATTAGAAATGTTTTGTGGAAATTAATCTTTTGAAAGGCTACTGTACGGGAGCAGAAATCTCTCAATTATGCGATATTTCTATTGCATTTGTATAATTTTCGTCATTTAAAGTTTAAATGTCGAATACTGCTTCAAGTCTTAATTTGAAAGGGGTCCGGTGTCAAATTATATTTACTTTATTTAGAGCCATTTTTTACCCGACTGAAAAGAAGGGTTATGTGTTTCACGCGTGTCTGTGTATGTTGATTTCTTTATACCCTCGAAACATCCCAACGGCTGGATGGAATTTTATGAATGAGGTATCTATCGATTCGTCTTAATCTTCCGATGGTTATAGGATAGGCTTAGTTTTTATAAATTCAAAATGGCGGCCGTAAAATACAAAATGGCGCTAGAGACGAAAAAAAAATTACGCACAATATTGATTTGCATGTCATTGGATAGGTCTTTCAAAATGAAGGCGATGTTTCATTGACCATTTTGTAGTCCGAAGCTCCGTTTAAATATTACACAACCTGGGAGTTGTGTACTTGGATCGCTACCTTTACTGTAACTCTAACCTTCATAATAGAAATCTATAGGCCTCATCAAAAGAGCGTTTGTAGATAGGAACTAATAATTAAACACAACTTAAAAGTCATCAATACAAGCAAATAAAAAAAAAGGTAAGTAATACAAAAAATAGTTTCTTATTGATGAGAAATAATTAATTAGTTCGCTTTTACGCAATCAGGTTTTTTGATTTTTTAAATTTGATATATTGTTACAAGAAATTATAATTAAACATTAAAAAAAAATCTCATTTACTTATACAATTATGTGGCGTATCCTTCCGTAATTATGCTAATGCATGCACAATTTGAGAACCCGTGATTTTATTTTTCCTTAAAAATGTCCATTAGAATCTTCTGTTTTTGTAACATGGGTTTGAAAATAACCTATGATTCTGAATATTTTAATAAATGATAATTTAAAAATTAAATTTCCTCATGCAGCCACTTTGAACGCGGAATAAAATTATTCTTCTGAAATGAATTTTAATTATCGCAAAATATTTTGCATATCTCGAAAAGAAATCTTTAAATGGAAACTGCTTAATTTATTGGCTTTTACGGAAAAAAAGAACATTATTAGCAAAATCATTTCGGCAGCGGCGAGATTCGAACCCACGCCTCATAGGGACTGGTGCCTAAAACCTGCGCCTTACACCGCTCGGCCACCATACCCCGATTGAACTAGAGGTAATATTTGAAGATAGATTTGATATCTAGCGAATAAAACAATCTATAAAAAGATTAGATTTTATTATTACTCGACTGAAAGGAAGGGTTATGTGTTTCACGCGTATCTGGGCGTATAGTTTACATTTATTAAGTCGGGGTTTTTGATTTTTTAAATTTAATTACTTGTTAATGATTTTTTTCTTTGAAATGTGTGTCTCTATAAAGATTACTTTTAAAATAAAAAGTTCTCTGGAAACGATTAAAATTTTAAATTTTAGATTTGCATAATTATTTAGATATAGAATTTTAGATTGAGAGAAATGTTTTCTATATATTAGTGAAAAATATTATGCCTGCACTTCCAAATGTGTAGTTTGAATCAAAATCTTCATACAAGTTATTCCCTTGAAAGATCTCAGAAAGAGATATGAAATCTATATTTACGTGATATTCCAATTGAATTTGTATGATCTGCGTCACTTAAAATTTAAATTAGTCATTATATGTCGAATGCTGATTGAAGTTTTAATTTTAAAGCAGTCCGAATGTTTACTTATATTTCATGAGAACTATGGTCAGAAGGCTTGAGTATGAAATCTTTATGTATGGTTTAAAGAACCAACTTTGCCGCCGGGAATGGTGGCTTGTTCCTGTAATCCAGCGTCTCGGAGGCTTGAACTGTCGGACGGTTTGAGGTCGGGGGTTCTGTTCTCCGTACACCCATGCAGATCGGGTGTCCAGACTAAACACAATGTGGGATCGAGGGAACTCGAAATCACCAGGTCTTCTAAGGAAGAGAACACCGGCCCAGGGCGGAAACGCAGCAGGCAAAATCTCTCGCACTGTGTAGTAGTAGGATAGCGCCTGAGAATGGGTGGCGGAAAACATCCTAATCAATATAACCGGACACAGTTCTTTTATTTATTTTTGGTAAAAAAATAATGCAAGATTTAATGTTAAAGAAATAAAAATATTGAAGAATGTATAAATTATATTAAAAAATCCTTAATTTTCATTTACAATTGTAATACCAAACTGTTTTTATATTCAAAGAATTTTTATCTAAAGCTTTCTAAGAAAATAATACCAGTACTTAAAAATGTGTAGTTTGAATTAGAAATGTTTTGTGGAAATTAATCTTTTGAAAGGCTACTGTACGGGAGCAGAAATCTCTCAATTATGCGATATTTCTATTGCATTTGTATAATTTTCGTCATTTAAAAATAAGAATTTAGTGTTTAAATGTCGAATACTGCTTCAAGTCTTAATTTGAAAGGGGTCCGGTGTCAAATTATATTTACTTTATTTAGAGCCATTTTTTACCCGACTGAAAAGAAGGGTTATGTGTTTCACGCGTGTCTGTGTATGTTGATTTCTTTATACTCTCGAAACATCCCAACGGCTGGATGGAATTTTATGAATGAGGTATCTATCGATTCGTCTTAATCTTCCGATGGTTATAGGATAGGCTTAGTTTTTATAAATTCAAAATGGCGGCCGTAAAATACAAAATGGCGCTAGAGACGAAAAAAAAATTACGCACAATATTGATTTGCATGTCATTGGATAGGTCTTTCAAAATGAAGGCGATGTTTCATTGACCATTTTGTAGTCCGAAGCTCCGTTTAAATATTACACAACCTGGGAGTTGTGTACTTGGATCGCTACCTTTACTGTAACTCTAACCTTCATAATAGAAATCTATAGGCCTCATGAAAAGAGCGTTTGTAGATAGGAACTAATAATTAAACACAACTTAAAAGTCATCAATACAAGCAAATAAAAAAAAAGGTAAGTAATACAAAAAATAGTTTCTTATTGATGAGAAATAATTAATTAGTTCGCTTTTACGCAATCAGGTTTTTTGATTTTTTAAATTTGATATATTATTACAAGAAATTATAATTAAACATTAAAAAAAATCTCATTTACTTATACAATTATGTGGCGTATCCTTCCGTAATTATGCTAATGCATGCACAATTTGAGAACCCGTGATTTTATTTTTCCTTAAAAATGTCCATTAGAATCTTCTGTTTTTGTAACATGGGTTTGAAAATAACCTATGATTCTGAATATTTTAATAAATGATAATTTAAAAATTAAATTTCCTCATGCAGCCACTTTGAACGCGGAATAAAATTATTCTTCTGAAATGAATTTTAATTATCGCAAAATATTTTGCATATCTCGAAAAGAAATCTTTAAATGGAAACTGCTTAATTTATTGGCTTTTACGGAAAAAAAGAACATTATTAGCAAAATCATTTCGGCAGCGGCGAGATTCGAACCCACGCCTCATAGAGACTGGTGCCTAAAGCCTGCGCCTTACACCGCTCGGCCACCATACCCCGATTAAACTAGGTGTAATATTTGAAGATAAATTTGATATCTAGCGAATAAAACAATCTATAAAAAGATTAGATTTTATTATTACTCGACTGAAAGGAAGGGTTATGTGTTTCACGCGTATCTGGGCGTATAGTTTACTTTTATTAAGTCGGGGTTTTTGATTTTTTAAATTTAATTACTTGTTAATGATTTTTTTCTTTGAAATGTGTGTCTCTATAAAGATTACTTTTAAAATAAAAAGTTCTCTGGAAACGATTAAAATTTTAAATTTTAGATTTGCATAATTATTTAGATATAGAATTTTAGATTGAGAGAAATGTTTTCTATATATTAGTGAAAAATATTATGCCTGCACTTCCAAATGTGTAGTTTGAATCAAAATCTTCATACAAGTTATTCCCTTGAAAGATCTCAGAAAGAGATATGAAATCTATATTTACGTGATATTCCAATTGAATTTGTATGATCTGCGTCACTTAAAATTTAAATTAGTCATTATATGTCGAATGCTGATTGAAGTTTTAATTTTAAAGCAGTCCGAATGTTTACTTATATTTCATGAGAACTATGGTCAGAAGGCTTGAGTATGAAATCTTTATGTATGGTTTAAAGAACCAACTTTGCCGCCGGGAATGGTGGCTTGTTCCTGTAATCCAGCGTCTTGGAGGCTTGAACTGTCGGACGGTTTGAGGTCGGGGGTTCTGTTCTCCGTACACCCATGCAGATCGGGTGTCCAGACTAAACACAATGTCGATATGGTGGGATCGAGGGAACTCGAAATCACCAGGTCTTCTAAAGAAGAGAGCACCGGCCCAGGGCGGAAACGCAGCAGGCAAAATCTCTCGCACTGTGTAGTAGTAGGATAGCGCCTGAGAATGGGTGGCGGAAAACATCCTAATCAATATAACCGGACACAGTTCTTTTATTTATTTTTGGTAAAAAAATAATGCAAGATTTAATGTTAAAGAAATAAAAATATTGAAGAATGTATAAATTATATTAAAAAAATCCTTAATTTTCATTTACAATTGTAATACCAAACTGTTTTTATATTCAAAGAATTTTTATCTAAAGCTTTCTAAGAAAATAATACCAGTACTTAAAAATGTGTAGTTTGAATTAGAAATGTTTTGTGGAAATTAATCTTTTGAAAGGCTACTGTACGGGAGCAGAAATCTCTCAATTATGCGATATTTCTATTGCATTTGTATAATTTTCGTCATTTAAAGTTTAAATGTCGAATACTGCTTCAAGTCTTAATTTGAAAGGGGTCCGGTGTCAAATTATATTTACTTTATTTAGAGCCATTTTTTACCCGACTGAAAAGAAGGGTTATGTGTTTCACGCGTGTCTGTGTATGTTGATTTCTTTATACCCTCGAAACATCCCAACGGCTGGATGGAATTTTATGAATGAGGTATCTATCGATTCGTCTTAATCTTCCGATGGTTATAGGATAGGCTTAGTTTTTATAAATTCAAAATGGCGGCCGTAAAATACAAAATGGCGCTAGAGACAAAAAAAAAATTACGCACAATATTGATTTGCATGTCATTGGATAGGTCTTTCAAAATGAAGGCGATGTTTCATTGACCATTTTGTAGTCCGAAGCTCCGTTTAAATATTACACAACCTGGGAGTTGTGTACTTGGATCGCTACCTTTACTGTAACTCTAACCTTCATAATAGAAATCTATAGGCCTCATCAAAAGAGCGTTTGTAGATAGGAACTAATAATTAAACACAACTTAAAAGTCATCAATACAAGCAAATAAAAAAAAAGGTAAGTAATACAAAAAATAGTTTCTTATTGATGAGAAATAATTAATTAGTTCGCTTTTACGCAATCAGGTTTTTTGATTTTTTAAATTTGATATATTATTACAAGAAATTATAATTAAACATTAAAAAAAAATCTCATTTACTTATACAATTATGTGGCGTATCCTTCCGTAATTATGCTAATGCATGCACAATTTGAGAACCCGTGATTTTATTTTTCCTTAAAAATGTCCATTAGAATCTTCTGTTTTTGTAACATGGGTTTGAAAATAACCTATGATTCTGAATATTTTAATAAATGATAATTTAAAAATTAAATTTCCTCATGCAGCCACTTTGAACGCGGAATAAAATTATTCTTCTGAAATGAATTTTAATTATCGCAAAATATTTTGCATATCTCGAAAAGAAATCTTTAAATGGAAACTGCTTAATTTATTGGCTTTTACGGAAAAAAAGAACATTATTAGCAAAATCATTTCGGCAGCGGCGAGATTCGAACCCACGCCTCATACAGACTGGTGCCTAAAACCTGCGCCTTACACCGCTCGGCCACCATACCCCGATTGAACTAGATGTAATATTTGAAGATAGATTTGATATCTAGCGAATAAAACAATCTATAAAAAGATTAGATTTTATTATTACTCGACTGAAAGGAAGGGTTATGTGTTTCACGCGTATCTGGGCGTATAGTTTACTTTTATTAAGTCGGGGTTTTTGATTTTTTAAATTTAATTACTTGTTAATGATTTTTTTCTTTGAAATGTGTGTCTCTATAAAGATTACTTTTAAAATAAAAAGTTCTCTGGAAACGATTAAAATTTTAAATTTTAGATTTGCATAATTATTTAGATATAGAATTTTAGATTGAGAGAAATGTTTTCTATATATTAGTGAAAAATATTATGCCTGCACTTCCAAATGTGTAGTTTGAATCAAAATCATCATACAAGTTATTCCCTTGAAACATCTCAGAAAGAGATATGAAATCTATATTTACGTGATATTCCAATTGAATTTGTATGATCTGCGTCACTTAAAATTTAAATTAGTCATTATATGTCGAATGCTGATTGAAGTTTTAATTTTAAAGCAGTCCGAATGTTTACTTATATTTCATGAGAACTATGGTCAGAAGGCTTGAGTATGAAATCTTTATGTATGGTTTAAAGAACCAATTTTGCCGCCGGGAATGGTGGCTTGTTCCTGTAATCCAGCGTCTCGGAGGCTTGAACTGTCGGACGGTTTGAGGTCGGGGGTTCTGTTCTCCGTACACCCATGCAGATCGGGTGTCCAGACTAAACACAATGTGGGATCGAGGGAACTCGAAATAGCCAGGTCTTCTAAGGAAGAGAGCACCGGCCCAGGGCGGAAACGCAGCAGGCAAAATCTCTCGCACTGTGTAGTAGTAGGATAGCGCCTGAGAATGGGTGGCGGAAAACATCCTAATCAATATAACCGGACACAGTTCTTTTATTTATTTTTGGTAAAAAAATAATGCAAGATTTAATGTTAAAGAAATAAAAATATTGAAGAATGTATAAATTATATTAAAAAAATCCTTAATTTTCATTTACAATTGTAATACCAAACTGTTTTTATATTCAAAGAATTTTTATCTAAAGCTTTCTAAGAAAATAATACCAGTACTTAAAAATGTGTAGTTTGAATTAGAAATGTTTTGTGGAAATTAATCTTTTGAAAGGCTACTGTACGGGAGCAGAAATCTCTCAATTATGCGATATTTCTATTGCATTTGTATAATTTTCGTCATTTAAAGTTTAAATGTCGAATACTGCTTCAAGTCTTAATTTGAAAGGGGTCCGGTGTCAAATTATATTTACTTTATTTAGAGCCATTTTTTACCCGACTGAAAAGAAGGGTTATGTGTTTCACGCGTGTCTGTGTATGTTGATTTCTTTATACCCTCGAAACATCCCAACGGCTGGATGGAATTTTATGAATGAGGTATCTATCGATTCGTCTTAATCTTCCGATGGTTATAGGATAGGCTTAGTTTTTATAAATTCAAAATGGCGGCCGTAAAATACAAAATGGCGCTAGAGACAAAAAAAAATTACGCACAATATTGATTTGCATGTCATTGGATAGGTCTTTCAAAATGAAGGCGATGTTTCATTGACCATTTTGTAGTCCGAAGCTCCGTTTAAATATTACACAACCTGGGAGTTGTGTACTTGGATCGCTACCTTTACTGTAACTCTAACCTTCATAATAGAAATCTATAGGCCTCATCAAAAGAGCGTTTGTAGATAGGAACTAATAATTAAACACAACTTAAAAGTCATCAATACAAGCAAATAAAAAAAAAGGTAAGTAATACAAAAAATAGTTTCTTATTGATGAGAAATAATTAATTAGTTCTCTTTTACGCAATCAGGTTTTTTGATTTTTTAAATTTGATATATTATTACAAGAAATTATAATTAAACATTAAAAAAAATCTCATTTACTTATACAATTATGTGGCGTATCCTTCCGTAATTATGCTAATGCATGCACAATTTGAGAACCCGTGATTTTATTTTTCCTTAAAAATGTCCATTAGAATCTTCTGTTTTTGTAACATGGGTTTGAAAATAACCTATGATTCTGAATATTTTAATAAATGATAATTTAAAAATTAAATTTCCTCATGCAGCCACTTTGAACGCGGAATAAAATTATTCTTCTGAAATGAATTTTAATTATCGCAAAATATTTTGCATATCTCGAAAAGAAATCTTTAAATGGAAACTGCTTAATTTATTGGCTTTTACGGAAAAAAAGAACATTATTAGCAAAATCATTTCGGCAGCGGCGAGATTCGAACCCACGCCTCATAGAGACTGGTGCCTAAAACCTGCGCCTTACACCGCTCGGCCACCAAACCCCGATTGAACTAGGTGTAATATTTGAAGATAGATTTGATATCTAGCGAATAAAACAATCTATAAAAAGATTAGATTTTATTATTACTCGACTGAAAGGAAGGGTTATGTGTCTCACGCGTATCTGGGCGTATAGTTTACTTTTATTAAGTCGGGGTTTTTGATTTTTTAAATTTAATTACTTGTTAATGATTTTTTTCTTTGAAATGTGTGTCTCTATAAAGATTACTTTTAAAATAAAAAGTTCTCTGGAAACGATTAAAATTTTAAATTTTAGATTTGCATAATTATTTAGATATAGAATTTTAGATTGAGAGAAATGTTTTCTATATATTAGTGAAAAATATTATGCCTGCACTTCCAAATGTGTAGTTTGAATCAAAATCTTCATACAAGTTATTCCCTTGAAAGATCTCAGAAAGAGATATGAAATCTATATTTACGTGATATTCCAATTGAATTTGTATGATCTGCGTCACTTAAAATTTAAATTAGTCATTATATGTCGAATGCTGATTGAAGTTTTAATTTTAAAGCAGTCCGAATGTTTCTTTTACTTGTGTGTTCTTTTACTTTGAATGTTTACTTATATTTCATGAGAACTATGGTCAGAAGGCTTGAGTATGAAATCTTTATGTATGGTTTAAAGAACCAACTTTGCCGCCGGGAATGGTGGCTTGTTCCTGTAATCCAGCGTCTCGGAGGCTTGAACTGTCGGACGGTTTGAGGTCGGGGGTTCTGTTCTCCGTACACCCATGCAGATCGGGTGTCCAGACTAAACACAATGTCGATATGGTGGGATCGAGGGAACTCGAAATCACCAGGTCTTCTAAGGAAGAGAGCACCGGCCCAGGGCGGAAACGCAGCAGGCAAAATCTCTCGCACTGTGTAGTAGTAGGATAGCGCCTGAGAATGGGTGGCGGAAAACATCCTGATCAATATAACCGGACACAGTTCTTTTATTTATTTTTGGTAAAAAAATAATGCAAGATTTAATGTTAAAGAAATAAAAATATTGAAGAATGTATAAATTATATTAAAAAAATCCTTAATTTTCATTTACAATTGTAATACCAAACTGTTTTTATATTCAAAGAATTTTTATCTAAAGCTTTCTAAGAAAATAATACCAGTACTTAAAAATGTGTAGTTTGAATTAGAAATGTTTTGTGGAAATTAATCTTTTGAAAGGCTACTGTACGGGAGCAGAAATCTCTTAATTATGCGATATTTCTATTGCATTTGTATAATTTTTGTCATTTAAAGTTTAAATGTCGAATACTGCTTCAAGTCTTAATTTGAAAGGGGTCCGGTGTCAAATTATATTTACTTTATTTAGAGCCATTTTTTACCCGACTGAAAAGAAGGGTTATGTGTTTCACGCGTGTCTGTGTATGTTGATTTCTTTATACCCTCGAAACATCCCAACGGCTGGATGGAATTTTATGAATGAGGTATCTATCGATTCGTCTTAATCTTCCGATGGTTATAGGATAGGCTTAGTTTTTATAAATGCAAAATGGCGGCCGTAAAATACAAAATGGCGCTAGAGACGAAAAAAAAAATTACGCACAATATTGATTTGCATGTCATTGGATAGGTCTTTCAAAATGAAGGCGATGTTTCATTGACCATTTTGTAGTCCGAAGCTCCGTTTAAATATTACACAACCTGGGAGTTGTGTACTTGGATCGCTACCTTTACTGTAACTCTAACCTTCATAATAGAAATCTATAGGCCTCATCAAAGAGCGTTTGTAGATAGGAACTAATAATTAAACACAACTTAAAAGTCATCAATACAAGCAAATAAAAAAAAAGGTAAGTAATACAAAAAATAGTTTCTTATTGATGAGAAATAATTAATTAGTTCGCTTTTACGCAATCAGGTTTTTTGATTTTTTAAATTTGATATATTATTACAAGAAATTATAATTAAACATTAAAAAAAAATCTCATTTACTTATACAATTATGTGACGTATCCTTCCGTAATTATGCTAATGCATGCACAATTTGAGAACCCGTGATTTTATTTTTCCTTAAAAATGTCCATTAGAATCTTCTGTTTTTGTAACATGGGTTTGAAAATAATCTATGATTCTGAATATTTTAATAAATGATAATTTAAAAATTAAATTTCCTCATGCAGCCACTTTGAACGCGGAATAAAATTATTCTTCTGAAATGAATTTTAATTATCGCAAAATATTTTGCATATCTCGAAAAGAAATCTTTAAATGGAAACTGCTTAATTTATTGGCTTTTACGGAAAAAAAGAACATTATTAGCAAAATCATTTCGGCAGCGGCGAGATTCGAACCCACGCCTCATAGAGACTGGTGCCTAAAACCTGCGCCTTACACCGCTCGGCCACCAAACCCCGATTGAACTAGGTGTAATATTTGAAGATAGATTTGATATCTAGCGAATAAAACAATCTATAAAAAGATTAGATTTTATTATTACTCGACTGAAAGGAAGGGTTATGTGTCTCACGCGTATCTGGGCGTATAGTTTACTTTTATTAAGTCGGGGTTTTTGATTTTTTAAATTTAATTACTTGTTAATGATTTTTTTCTTTGAAATGTGTGT
The DNA here is from genome assembly GCA_963932465.1 of Maratus speciosus. Lineage (NCBI taxonomy): Eukaryota > Metazoa > Arthropoda > Arachnida > Araneae > Salticidae > Maratus > Maratus speciosus. The sequence continues at coordinate 184,020,674 of OZ010790.1, read as the reverse complement.
CTCTATAAAGATTACTTTTAAAATAAAAAGTTCTCTGGAAACGATTAAAATTTTAAATTTTAGATTTGCATAATTATTTAGATATAGAATTTTAGATTGAGAGAAATGTTTTCTATATATTAGTGAAAAATATTATGCCTGCACTTCCAAATGTGTAGTTTGAATCAAAATCTTCATACAAGTTATTCCCTTGAAAGATCTCAGAAAGAGATATGAAATCTATATTTACGTGATATTCCAATTGAATTTGTATGATCTGCGTCACTTAAAATTTAAATTAGTCATTATATGTCGAATGCTGATTGAAGTTATAATTTTAAAGCAGTCCGAATGTTTACTTATATTTATTTATTTATTTATTTATTTAAGCTATGAGGTATTCGCTACGGCTTTTGCCGGCATGACCTCAAATGATCACAAAAATGACGTTATTTCCTTGGGACAACCACAAATTCAACCTTCCTCCATGAGGAAAAAAGGCAGAACCTACTTATATTTCATGAGAACTATGGTCAGAAGGCTTGAGTATGAAATCTTTATGTATGGTTTAAAGAACCAACTTTGCCGCCGGGAATGGTGGCTTGTTCCTGTAATCCAACGTCTCGGAGGCTTGAACTGTCGGACGGTTTGAGGTCGGGGGTTCTGTTCTCCGTACACCCATGCAGATCGGGTGTCCAGACTAAACACAATGTCGATATGGTGGGATCGAGGGAACTCGAAATCACCAGGTCTTCTAAGGAAGAGAGCACCGGCCCAGGGCGGAAACGCAGCAGGCAAAATCTCTCGCACTGTGTAGTAGTAGGATAGCGCCTGAGAATGGGTGGCGGAAAACATCCTAATCAATATAACCGGACACAGTTCTTTTATTTATTTTTGGTAAAAAAATAATGCAAGATTTAATGTTAAAGAAATAAAAATATTGAAGAATGTATAAATTATATTAAAAAAATCCTTAATTTTCATTTACAATTGTAATACCAAACTGTTTTTATATTCAAAGAATTTTTATCTAAAGCTTTCTAAGAAAATAATACCAGTACTTAAAAATGTGTAGTTTGAATTAGAAATGTTTTGTGGAAATTAATCTTTTGAAAGGCTACTGTACGGGAGCAGAAATCTCTCAATTATGCGATATTTCTATTGCATTTGTATAATTTTCGTCATTTAAAAATAAGAATTTAATGTTTAAATGTCGAATACTGCTTCAAGTCTTAATTTGAAAGGGGTCCGGTGTCAAATTATATTTACTTTATTTAGAGCCATTTTTTACCCGACTGAAAAGAAGGGTTATGTGTTTCACGCGTGTCTGTGTATGTTGATTTCTTTATACCCTCGAAACATCGCAACGGCTGGATGGAATTTTATGAATGAGGTATCTATCGATTCGTCTTAATCTTCCGATGGTTATAGGATAGGCTTTGTTTTTATAAATTCAAAATGGCGGCCGTAAAATAAAAAATGGCGCTAGAGAAGAAAAAAAAATTACGCACAATATTGATTTGCATGTCATTGGATAGGTTTTTCAAAATGAAGGCGATGTTTCATTGACCATTTTGTAGTCCGAAGCTCCGTTTAAATATTACACAACCTGGCAGTTGTGTACTTGGATCGCTACCTTTACTGTAACTCTAACCTTCATAATAGAAATCTATAGGCCTCATCAAAAGAGCGTTTGTAGATAGGAACTAATAATTAAACACAACTTAAAAGTCATCAATACAAGCAAATAAAAAAAAAGGTAAGTAATACAAAAAATAGTTTCTTATTGATGAGAAATAATTAATTAGTTCGCTTTTACGCAATCAGGTTTTTTGATTTTTTAAATTTGATATATTATTACAAGAAATTATAATTAAACATTAAAAAAAAATCTCATTTACTTATACAATTATGTGGCGTATCCTTCCGTAATTATGCTAATGCATGCACAATTTGAGAACCCGTGATTTTATTTTTCCTTAAAAATGTCCATTAGAATCTTCTGTTTTTGTAACATGGGTTTGAAAATAACCTATGATTCTGAATATTTTAATAAATGATAATTTAAAAATTAAATTTCCTCATGCAGCCACTTTGAACGCGGAATAAAATTATTCTTCTGAAATGAATTTTAATTATCGCAAAATATTTTGCATATCTCGAAAAGAAATCTTTAAATGGAAACTGCTTAATTTATTGGCTTTTACGGAAAAAAAGAACATTATTAGCAAAATCATTTCGGCAGCGGCGAGATTCGAACCCACGCCTCATAGAGACTGGTGCCTAAAACCTGCGCCTTACACCGCTCGGCCACCATACCCCGATTGAACTAGATGTAATATTTGAAGATAGATTTGATATCTAGCGAATAAAACAATCTATAAAAAGATTAGATTTTATTATTACTCGACTGAAAGGAAGGGTTATGTGTTTCACGCGTATCTGGGCGTATAGTTTACTTTTATTAAGTCGGGGTTTTTGATTTTTTAAATTTAATTACTTGTTAATGATTTTTTTCTTTGAAATGTGTGTCTCTATAAAGATTACTTTTAAAATAAAAAGTTCTCTGGAAACGATTAAAATTTTAAATTTTAGATTTGCATAATTATTTAGATATAGAATTTTAGATTGAGAGAAATGTTTTCTATATATTAGTGAAAAATATTATGCCTGCACTTCCAAATGTGTAGTTGTGGCCGAGAGGTTCTGCTCTCGAAGCTGGTAGACGGGAGGTGCTGGGTTCGATCCCAATCGCGCCCGTCGGACTAATCGTTCGGAGTTTTCGTGGTTTTCTTCGAACCTTGGTTCTCCAAGCGTTAATACGGGTTAGGTTCCCTTAGAAAGACCTCCACGGAAGGCACTCCCCCCTTAGGGCCTATATCCCACGTGCAGATAATTGGCCGACATAAATACAACCAACCAACCAACCAAATGTGTAGTTTGAATCAAAATCTTCATACAAGTTATTCCCTTGAAAGATCTCAGAAAGAGATATGAAATCTATATTTACGTGATATCCAATTGAATTTGTATGATCTGCGTCACTTAAAATTTAAATTAGTCATTATATGTCGAATGCTGATTGAAGTTTTAATTTTAAAGCAGTCCGAATGTTTACTTATATTTCATGAGAACTATGGTCAGAAGGCTTGAGTATGAAATCTTTATGTATGGTTTAAAGAACCAACTTTGCCGCCGGGAATGGTGGCTTGTTCCTGTAATCCAGCGTCTCGGAGTCTTGAACTGTCGGACGGTTTGAGGTCGGGGGTTCTGTTCTCCGTACACCCATGCAGATCGGGTGTCCAGACTAAACACAATGTCGATATGGTGGGATCGAGGGAACTCGAAATCACCAGGTCTTCTAAGGAAGAGAGCACCGGCCCAGGGCGGAAACGCAGCAGGCAAAATCTCTCGCACTGTGTAGTAGTAGGATAGCGCCTGAGAATGGGTGGCGGAAAACATCCTAATCAATATAACCGGACACAGTTCTTTTATTTATTTTTGGTAAAAAAATAATGCAAGATTTAATGTTAAAGAAATAAAAATATTGAAGAATGTATAAATTATATTAAAAAAATCCTTAATTTTCATTTACAATTGTAATACCAAACTGTTTTTATATTCAAAGAATTTTTATCTAAAGCTTTCTAAGAAAATAATACCAGTACTTAAAAATGTGTAGTTTGAATTAGAAATGTTTTGTGGAAATTAATCTTTTGAAAGGCTACTGTACGGGAGCAGAAATCTCTTAATTATGCGATATTTCTATTGCATTTGTATAATTTTCGTCATTTAAAATTTAAATGTCGAATACTGCTTCAAGTCTTAATTTGAAAGGGTCCGGTGTCAAATTATATTTACTTTATTTAGAGCCATTTTTTACCCGACTGAAAAGAAGGGTTATGTGCTTCACGCGTGTCTGTGTATGTTGATTTCTTTATACCCTCGAAACATCCCAACGGCTGGATGGAATTTTATGAATGAGGTATCTATCGATTCGTCTTAATCTTCCGATGGTTATAGGATAGGCTTAGTTTTTATAAATGCAAAATGGCGGCCGTAAAATACAAAATGGCGCTAGAGACGAAAAAAAAAATTACGCACAATATTGATTTGCATGTCATTGGATAGGTCTTTCAAAATGAAGGCGATGTTTCATTGACCATTTTGTAGTCCGAAGCTCCGTTTAAATATTACACAACCTGGGAGTTGTGTACTTGGATCGCTACCTTTACTGTAACTCTAACCTTCATAATAGAAATCTATAGGCCTCATCAAAGAGCGTTTGTAGATAGGAACTAATAATTAAACACAACTTAAAAGTCATCAATACAAGCAAATAAAAAAAAAGGTAAGTAATACAAAAAATAGTTTCTTATTGATGAGAAATAATTAATTAGTTCGCTTTTACGCAATCAGGTTTCTTGATTTTTTAAATTTGATATATTATTACAAGAAATTATAATTAAACATTAAAAAAAAATCTCATTTACTTATACAATTATGTGGCGTATCCTTCCGTAATTATGCTAATGCATGCACAATTTGAGAACCCGTGATTTTATTTTTCCTTAAAAATGTCCATTAGAATCTTCTGTTTTTGTAACATGGGTTTGAAAATAACCTATGATTCTGAATATTTTAATAAATGATAATTTAAAAATTAAATTTCCTCATGCAGCCACTTTGAACGCGGAATAAAATTATTCTTCTGAAATGAATTTTAATTATCGCAAAATATTTTGCATATCTCGAAAAGAAATCTTTAAATGGAAACTGCTTAATTTATTGGCTTTTACGGAAAAAAAGAACATTATTAGCAAAATCATTTCGGCAGCGGCGAGATTCGAACCCACGCCTCATAGAAACTGGTGCCTAAAACCTGCGCCTTACACCGCTCGGCCACCATACCCCGATTGAACTAGATGTAATATTTGAAGATAGATTTGATATCTAGCGAATAAAACAATCTATAAAAAGATTAGATTTTATTATTACTCGACTGAAAGGAAGGGTTATGTGTTTCACGCGTATCTGGGCGTATAGTTTACTTTTATTAAGTCGGGGTTTTTGATTTTTTAAATTTAATTACTTGTTAATGATTTTTTTCTTTGAAATGTGTGTCTCTATAAAGATTACTTTTAAAATAAAAAGTTCTCTGGAAACGATTAAAATTTTAAATTTTAGATTTGCATAATTATTTAGATATAGAATTTTAGATTGAGAGAAATGTTTTCTATATATTAGTGAAAAATATTATGCCTGCACTTCCAAATGTGTAGTTTGAATCAAAATCTTCATACAAGTTATTCCCTTGAAAGATCTCAGAAAGAGATATGAAATCTATATTTACGTGATATTCCAATTGAATTTGTATGATCTGCGTCACTTAAAATTTAAATTAGTCATTATATGTCGAATGCTGATTGAAGTTTTAATTTTAAAGCAGTCCGAATGTTTACTTATATTTCATGAGAACTATGGTCAGAAGGCTTGAGTATGAAATCTTTATGTATGGTTTAAAGAACCAACTTTGCCGCCGGGAATGGTGGCTTGTTCCTGTAATCCAGCGTCTCGGAGGCTTGAACTGTCGGACGGTTTGAGGTCGGGGGTTCTTTTCTCCGTACACCCATGCAGATCGGGTGTCCAGACTAAACACAATGTCGATATGGTGGGATCGAGGGAACTCGAAATCACCAGGTCTTCTAAGGAAGAGAGCACCGGCCCAGGGCGGAAACGCAGCAGGCAAAATCTCTCGCACTGTGTAGTAGTAGGATAGCGCCTGAGAATGGGTGGCGGAAAACATCCTAATCAATATAAGCGGACACAGTTCTTTTATTTATTTTTGGTAAAAAAAATAATGCAAGATTTAATGTTAAAGAAATAAAAATATTGAAGAATGTATAAATTATATTAAAAAAATCCTTAATTTTCATTTACAATTGTAATACCAAACTGTTTTTATATTCAAAGAATTTTTATCTAAAGCTTTCTAAGAAAATAATACCAGTACTTAAAAATGTGTAGTTTGAATTAGAAATGTTTTGTGGAAATTAATCTTTTGAAAGGCTACTGTACGGGAGCAGAAATCTCTCAATTATGCGATATTTCTATTGCATTTGTATAATTTTCGTCATTTAAAAATAAGAATTTAATGTTTAAATGTCGAATACTGCTTCAAGTCTTAATTTGAAAGGGGTCCGGTGTCAAATTATATTTACTTTATTTAGAGCCATTTTTTACCCGACTGAAAAGAAGGTTTATGTGTTTCACGCGTGTCTGTGTATGTTTATTTCTTTATATCCTCGAAACATCCCAACGGCTGGATGGAATTTTATGAATGAGGTATCTATCGATTCGTCTTAATCTTCCGATGGTTATAGGATAGGCTTAGTTTTTATAAATTCAAAATGGCGGCCGTAAAATACAAAATGGCGCTAGAGACGAAAAAAAAATTTACGCACAATATTGATTTGCATGTCATTGGATAGGTCTTTCAAAATGAAGGCGATGTTTCATTGACCATTTTGTAGTCCGAAGCTCCGTTTAAATATTACACAACCTGGGAGTTGTGTACTTGGATCACTACCTTTACTGTAACTCTAACCTTCATAATAGAAATCTATAGGCCTCATCAAAAGAGCGTTTATAGATAGGAACTAATAATTAAACACAACTTAAAAGTCATCAATACAAGCAAATAAAAAAAAAGGTAAGTAATACAAAAAATAGTTTCTTATTGATGAGAAATAATTAATTAGTTCGCTTTTATGCAATCAGGTTTTTTGATTTTTTAAATTTGATATATTATTACAAGAAATTATAATTAAACATTAAAAAAAATCTCATTTATTAATACAATTATGTGGCGTATCCTTCCGTAATTATGCTAATGCATGCACAATTTGAGAACCCGTGATTTTATTTTTCCTTAAAAATGTCCATTAGAATCTTCTGTTTTTGTAACATGGGTTTGAAAATAACCTATGATTCTGAATATTTTAATAAATGATAATTTAAAAATTAAATTTCCTCATGCAGCCAATTTGAACGCGGAATAAAATTATTCTTCTGAAATGAATTTTAATTATCGCAAAATATTTTGCATATCTCGAAAAGAAATCTTTAAATGGAAACTGCTTAATTTATTGGCTTTTACGGAAAAAAAGAACATTATTAGCAAAATCATTTCGGCAGCGGCGAGATTCGAACCCACGCCTCATAGAGACTGGTGCCTAAAACCTGCGCCTTACACCGCTCGGCCACCATACCCCGATTGAACTGGATGTAATATTTGAAGATAGATTTGATATCTAGCGAATAAAACAATCTATAAAAAGATTAGATTTTATTATTACTCGACTGAAAGGAAGGGTTATGTGTTTCACGCGTATCTGGGCGTATAGTTTACTTTTATTAAGTCGGGGTTTTTGATTTTTTAAATTTAATTACTTGTTAATGATTTTTTTCTTTGAAAGGTGTGTCTCTATAAAGATTACTTTTAAAATAAAAAGTTCTCTGGAAACGATTAAAATTTTAAATTTTAGATTTGCATAATTATTTAGATATAGAATTTTAGATTGAGAGAAATGTTTTCTATATATTAGTGAAAAATATTATGCCTGCACTTCCAAATGTGTAGTTTGAATCAAAATCTTCATACAAGTTATTCCCTTGAAAGATCTCAGAAAGAGATATGAAATCTATATTTACGTGATATTCCAATTGAATTTGTATGATCTGCGTCACTTAAAATTTAAATTAGTCATTATATGTCGAATGCTGATTGAAGTTTTAATTTTAAAGCAGTCCGAATGTTTACTTATATTTCATGAGAACTATGGTCAGAAGTCTTGAGTATGAAATCTTTATGTATGGTTTAAAGAACCAACTTTGCCGCCGGGAATGGTGGCTTGTTCCTGTAATCCAGCGTCTCGGAGGCTTGAACTGTCGGACGGTTTGAGGTCGGGGGTTCTGTTCTACGTACACCCATGCAGATCGGGTGTCCAGACTAAACACAATGTCGATATGGTGGGATCGAGGGAACTCGAAACCACGAGGTCTTCTAAGGAAGAGAGCACCGGCCCAGGGCGGAAACGCAGCAGGCAAAATCTCTCGCACTGTGTAGTAGTAGGATAGCGCCTGAGAATGGGTGGCGGAAAACATCCTAATCAATATAACCGGACACAGTTCTTTTATTTATTTTTGGTAAAAAAATAATGCAAGATTTAATGTTAAAGAAATAAAAATATTGAAGAATGTATAAATTATATTAAAAAAATCCTTAATTTTCATTTACAATTGTAATACCAAACTGTTTTTATATTCAAAGAATTTTTATCTAAAGCTTTCTAAGAAAATAATACCAGTACTTAAAAATGTGTAGTTTGAATTAGAAATGTTTTGTGGAAATTAATCTTTTGAAAGGCTACTGTACGGGAGCAGAAATCTCTCAATTATGCGATATTTCTATTGCATTTGTATAATTTTCGTCATTTAAAAATAAGAATTTAATGTTTAAATGTCGAATACTGCTTCAAGTCTTAATTTGAAAGGGGTCCGGTGTCAAATTATATTTACTTTATTTAGAGCCATTTTTTACCCGACTGAAAAGAAGGGTTATGTGTTTCACGCGTGTCTGTGTATGTTGATTTCTTTATACCCTCGAAACATCCCAACGGCTGGATGGAATTTTATGAATGAGGTATCTATCGATTCGTCTTAATCTTCCGATGGTTATAGGATAGGCTTAGTTTTTATAAATTCAAAATGGCGGCCGTAAAATACAAAATGGCGCTAGAGACGAAAAAAAAATTTACGCACAATATTGATTTGCATGTCATTGGATAGGTCTTTCAAAATGAAGGCGATGTTTCATTGACCATTTTGTAGTCCGAAGCTCTGTTTAAATATTACACAACCTGGGAGTTGTGTACTTGGATCGCTACCTTTACTGTAACTCTAACCTTCATAATAGAAATCTATAGGCCTCATCAAAAGAGCGTTCGTAGATAGGAACTAATAATTAAACACAACTTAAAAGTCATCAATACAAGCAAATAAAAAAAAAGGTAAGTAATACAAAAAATAGTTTCTTATTGATGAGAAATAATTAATTAGTTCGCTTTTACGCAATCAGGTTTTTTGATTTTTTAAATTTGATATATTATTACAAGAAATTATAATTAAACATTTAAAAAAAATCTCATTTATTAATACAATTATGTGGCGTATCCTTCCGTAATTATGCTAATGCATGCACAATTTGAGAACCCGTGATTTTATTTTTCCTTAAAAATGTCCATTAGAATCTTCTGTTTTTGTAACATGGGTTTGAAAATAACCTATGATTCTGAATATTTTAATAAATGATAATTTAAAAATTAAATTTCCTCATGCAGCCACTTTGAACGCGGAATAAAATTATTCTTCTGAAATGAATTTTAATTATCGCAAAATATTTTGCATATCTCGAAAAGAAATCTTTAAATGGAAACTGCTTAATTTATTGGCTTTTACGGAAAAAAAGAACATTATTAGCAAAATCATTTCGGCAGCGGCGAGATTCGAACCCACGCCTCATAGAGACTGGTGCCTAAAACCTGCGCCTTACACCGCTCGGCCACCATATCCCGATTGAACTAGATGTAATATTTGAAGATAGATTTGATATCTAGCGAATAAAACAATCTATAAAAAGATTAGATTTTATTATTACTCGACTGAAAGGAAGGGTTATGTGTTTCACGCGTATCTGGGCGTATAGTTTACTTTTATTAAGTCGGGGTTTTTGATTTTTTAAATTTAATTACTTGTTAATGATTTTTTTCTTTGAAATGTGTGTCTCTATAAAGATTACTTTTAAAATAAAAAGTTCTCTGGAAACGATTAAAATTTTAAATTTTAGATTTGCATAATTATTTAGATATAGAATTTTAGATTGAGAGAAGTGTTTTCTATATATTAGTGAAAAATATTATGCCTGCACTTCCAAATGTGTAGTTTGAATCAAAATCTTCATACAAGTTATTCCCTTGAAAGATCTCAGAAAGAGATATGAAATCTATATTTAAGTGATATTCCAATTGAATTTGTATGATCTGCGTCACTTAAAATTTAAATTAGTCATTATATGTCGAATGCTGATTGAAGTTTTAATTTTAAAGCAGTCCGAATGTTTACTTATATTTCATGAGAACTATGGTCAGAAGGCTTGAGTATGAAATCTTTATGTATGGTTTAAAGAACCAACTTTGCCGCCGGGAATGGTGGCTTGTTCCTGTAATCCAGCGTCTCGGAGGCTTGAACTGTCGGACGGTTTGAGGTCGGGGGTTCTGTTCTCCGTACACCCATGCAGATCGGGTGTCCAGACTAAACACAATGTCGATATGGTGGGATCGAGGGAACTCGAAATCACCAGGTCTTCTAAGGAAGAGATCACCGGCCCAGGGCGGAAACGCAGCAGGCGAAATCTCTCGCACTGTGTAGTAGTAGGATAGCGCCTGAGAATGGGTGGCGGAAAACATCCTAATCAATATAACCGGACACAGTTCTTTTATTTATTTTTGGTAAAAAAATAATGCAAGATTTAATGTTAAAGAAATAAAAATATTGAAGAATGTATAAATTATATTAAAAAAATCCTTAATTTTCATTTACAATTGTAATACCAAACTGTTTTTATATTCAAAGAATTTTTATCTAAAGCTTTCTAAGAAAATAATACCAGTACTTAAAAATGTGTAGTTTGAATTAGAAATGTTTTGTGGAAATTAATCTTTTGAAAGGCTACTGTAAGGGAGCAGAAATCTCTCAATTATGCGATATTTCTATTGCATTTGTATAATTTTCGTCATTTAAAAATAAGAATTTAATGTTTAAATGTCGAATACTGCTTCAAGTCTTAATTTGAAAGGGGTCCGGTGTCAAATTATATTTACTTTATTTAGAGCCATTTTTTACCCGACTGAAAAGAAGGGTTATGTGTTTCACGCGTGTCTGTGTATGTTGATTTCTTTATACCCTCGAAACATCCCAACGGCTGGATGGAATTTTATGAATGAGGTATCTATCGATTCGTCTTAATCTTCCGATGGTTATAGGATAGGCTTAAGTTTTATAAATTCAAAATGGCGGCCGTAAAATACAAAATGGCGCTAGAGACGAAAAAAAAAATTACGCACAATATTGATTTGCATGTCATTGGATAGGTCTTTAAAAATGAAGGCGATGTTTCATTGACCATTTTGTAGTCCGAAGCTCCGTTTAAATATTACACAACCTGGGAGTTGTGTACTTGGATCGCTACCTTTACTGTAACTCTAACCTTCATAATAGAAATCTATAGGCCTCATCAAAAAGCGTTTGTAGATAGGAACTAATAATTAAACACAACTTAAAAGTCATCAATACAAGCAAATAAAAAAAAGGTAAGTAATACAAAAAATAGTTTCTTATTGATGAGAAATAATTAATTAGTTCGCTTTTACGCAATCAGGTTTTTTGATTTTTTAAATTTGATATATTATTACAAGAAATTATAATTAAACATTAAAAAAAAAAATCTCATTTACTTATACAATTATGTGGCGTATCCTTCCGTAATTATGCTAATGCATGCACAATTTGAGAACCCCTGATTTTATTTTTCCTTAACAATGTCCATTAGAATCTTCTGTTTTTGTAACATGGGTTTGAAAATAACATATGATTCTGAATATTTTAATAAATGATAATTTAAAAATTAAATTTCCTCATGCAGCCACTTTGAACGCGGAATAAAATTATTCTTCTGAAATGAATTTTAATTATCGCAAAATATTTTGCATATCTCGAAAAGAAATCTTTAAATGGAAACTGCTTAATTTATTGGCTTTTACGGAAAAAAGAACATTATTAGCAAAATCATTTCGGCAGCGGCGAGATTCGTAACCACGCCTCATACAGACTGGTGCCTAAAACCTGCGCCTTACACCGCTCGGCCACCATACCCCGATTGAACTAGATGTAATATTTGAAGATAGATTTGATATCTAGCGAATAAAACAATCTATAAAAAGATTAGATTTTATTATTACTCGACTGAAAGGAAGGGTTATGTGTTTCACGCGTATCTGGGCGTATAGTTTACTTTTATTAAGTCGGGGTTTTTGATTTTTTAAATTTAATTACTTGTTAATGATTTTTTTCTTTGAAATGTGTGTCTCTATAAAGATTACTTTTAAAATAAAAAGTTCTCTGGAAACGATTAAAATTTTAAATTTTAGATTTGCATAATTATTTAGATATAGAATTTTAGATTGAGAGAAATGTTTTCTATATATTAGTGAAAATTATTATGCCTGCACTTCCAAATGTGTAGTTTGAATCAAAATCTTCATACAAGTTATTCCCTTGAAAGATCTCAGAAAGAGATATGAAATCTATATTTACGTGATATTCCAATTGAATTTGTATGATCTGCGTCACTTAAAATTTAAATTAGTCATTATATGTCAAATGCTGATTGAAGTTTTAATTTTAAAGCAGTCCGAATGCTTACTTATATTTCATGAGAACTATGGTCAGAAGGCTTGAGTATGAAATCTTTATGTATGGTTTAAAGAACCAACTTTGCCGCCGGGAATGGTGGCTTGTTCCTGTAATCCAGCGTCTCGGAGGCTTGAACTGTCGGACGGTTTGAGGTCGGGGGTTCTGTTCTCCGTACACCCATGCAGATCGGGTGTCCAGACTAAACACAATGTCGATATGGTGGGATCGAGGGAACTCGAAATCACCAGGTCTTCTAAGGAAGAGAGTACCGGCCCAGGGCGGAAACGCAGCAGGCAAAATCTCTCGCACTGTGTAGTAGTAGGATAGCGCCTGAGAATGGGTGGCGGAAAACATCCTAATCAATATAACCGGACACAGTTCTTTTATTTATTTTTGGTAAAAAAATAATGCAAGATTTAATGTTAAAGAAATAAAAATATTGAAGAATGTATAAATTATATTAAAAAAATCCTTAATTTTCATTTACAATTGTAATACCAAACTGTTTTTATATTCAAAGAATTTTTATCTAAAGCTTTCTAAGAAAATAATACCAGTACTTAAAAATGTGTAGTTTGAATTAGAAATGTTTTGTGGAAATTAATCTTTTGAAAGGCTACTGTACGGGAGCAGAAATCTCTCAATTATGCGATATTTCTATTGCATTTGTATAATTTTCGTCATTTAAAAATAAGAATTTAATGTTTAAATGTCGAATACTGCTTCAAGTCTTAATTTGAAAGGGGTCCGGTGTCAAATTATATTTACTTTATTTAGAGCCATTTTTTACCCGACTGAAAAGAAGGGTTATGTGTTTCACGCGTGTCTGTGTATGTTGATTTCTTTATACCCTCGAAACATCCCAACGGCTGGATGGAATTTTATGAATGAGGTATCTATCGATTCGTCTTAATCTTCCGATGGTTATAGGATAGGTTTGTTTTTATAAATTCAAAATGGCGGCCGTAAAATACAAAATGGCGCTAGAGACGAAAAAAAAATTTACGCACAATATTGATTTGCATGTCATTGGATAGGTCTTTCAAAATGAAGGCGATGTTTCATTGACCATTTTGTAGTCCGAAGCTCCGTTTAAATATTACACAACCTGGGAGTTGTGTACTTGGATCGCTACCTTTACTGTAACTCTAACCTTCATAATAGAAATCTATAGGCCTCATCAAAAGAGCGTTTGTAGATAGGAACTAATAATTAAACACAACTTAAAAGTCATCAATACAAGCAAATAAAAAAAAAAGGTAAGTAATACAAAAAATAGTTTCTTATTGATGAGAAATAATTAATTAGTTCGCTTTTACGCAATCAGGTTTTTTGATTTTTTAAATTTGATATATTATTACAAGAAATTATAATTAAACATTAAAAAAAATCTCATTTATTAATACAATTATGTGGCGTATCCTTCCGTAATTATGCTAATGCATGCACAATTTGAGAACCCGTGATTTTATTTTTCCTTAAAAATGTCCATTAGAATCTTCTGTTTTTGTAACATGGGTTTGAAAATAACCTATGATTGTGAATATTTTAATAAATGATAATTTAAAAATTAAATTTCCTCATGCAGCCACTTTGAACGCGGAATAAAATTATTCTTCTGAAATGAATTTTAATTATCGCAAAATATTTTGCATATCTCGAAAAGAAATCTTTAAATGGAAACTGCTTAATTTATTGGCTTTTACGGAAAAAAAGAACATTATTAGCAAAATCATTTCGGCAGCGGCGAGATTCGAACCCACGCCTCATAGAGACTGGTGCCTAAAACCGGCGTCTTAAACCGCTCGGCCACCATACCCCGATTGAACTAGATGTAATATTTGAAGATAGATTTGATATCTAGCGAATAAAACAATCTATAAAAAGATTAGATTTTATTATTACTCGACTGAAAGGAAGGGTTATGTGTTTCACGCGTATCTGGGCGTATAGTTTACTTTTATTAAGTCGGGGTTTTTGATTTTTTAAATTTAATTACTTGTTAATGATTTTTTCTTTGAAATGTGTGTCTCTATAAAGATTACTTTTAAAATAAAAAGTTCAAAACTTTTTTTTCTGGAAACGATTAAAATTTTAAATTTTAGATTTGCATAATTATTTAGATATAGAATTTTAGATTGAGAGAAATGTTTTCTATATATTAGTAAAAAATATTATGCCTGCACTTCCAAATGTGTAGTTTGAATCAAAATCTTCATACAAGTTATTCCCTTGAAAGATCTCAGAAAGAGATATGAAATCTATATTTACGTGATATTCCAATTGAATTTGTATGATCTGCGTCACTTAAAATTTAAATTAGTCATTATATGTCGAATGCTGATTGAAGTTTTAATTTTAAAGCAGTCCGAATGTTTACTTATATTTCATGAAAACTATGGTCAGAAGGCTTGAGTATGAAATCTTTATGTATGGTTTAAAGAACCAACTTTGCCGCCGGGAATGGTGGCTTGTTCCTGTAATCCAGCGTCTCGGAGGCTTGAACTGTCGGACGGTTTGAGGTCGGGGGTTCTGTTCTCCGTACACCCATGCAGATCGGGTGTCCAGATTAAACACAATGTCGATATGGTGGGATCGAGGGAACTCGAAATCACCAGATCTTCTAAGGAAGAGAGCACCGGCCCAGGGCGGAAACGCAGCAGGCAAAATCTCTCGCACTGTGTAGTAGTAGGATAGCGCCTGAGAATGGGTGGCGGAAAACATCCTAATCAATATAACCGGACACAGTTCTTTTATTTATTTTTGGTAAAAAAATAATGCAAGATTTAATGTTAAAGAAATAAAAATATTGAAGAATGTATAAATTATATTAAAAAAATCCTTAATTTTCATTTACAATTGTAATACCAAACTGTTTTTGTATTCAAAGAATTTTTATCTAAAGCTTTCTAAGAAAATAACACCAGTACTTAAAAATGTGTAGTTTGAATTAGAAATGTCTTGTGGAAATTAATCTTTTGAAAGGCTACTGTACGGGAGCAGAAATCTCTCAATTATGCGATATTTCTATTGCATTTGTATAATTTTCGTCATTTAAAAATAAGAATTTAATGTTTAAATGTCGAATACTGCTTCAAGTCTTAATTTGAAAGGGGTCCGGTGTCAAATTATATTTACTTTATTTAGAGCCATTTTTTACCCGACTGAAAAGAAGGGTTATGTGTTTCACGCGTGTCTGTGTATGTTGATTTCTTTATACCCTCGAAACATCCCAACGGCTGGATGGAATTTTATGAATGAGGTATCTATCGATTCGTCTTAATCTTCCGATGGTTATAGGATAGGCTTAGTTTTTATAAATTCAAAATGGCGGCCGTAAAATACAAAATGGCGCTAGAGACGAAAAAAAAATTACGCACAATATTGATTTGCATGTCATTGGATAGGTCTTTCAAAATGAAGGCGATGTTTCATTGACCATTTTGTAGTCCGAAGCTCCGTTAAAATATTACACAACCTGGGAGTTGTGTACTTGGATCGCTACCTTTACTGTAACTCTAACCTTCATAATAGAAATCTATAGGCCTCATCAAAAGAGCGTTTGTAGATAGGAACTAATAATTAAACACAACTTAAAAGTCATCAATACAAGCAAATAAAAAAAAAAGGTAAGTAATACAAAAAATAGTTTCTTATTGATGAGAAATAATTAATTAGTTCGCTTTTACGCAATCAGGTTTTTTGATTTTTTAAATTTGATATATTATGACAAGAAATTATAATTAAACATTAAAAAAAAATCTCATTTACTTATACAATTATGTGGCGTATCCTTCCGTAATTATGCTAATGCATGCACAATTTGAGAACCCGTGATTTTATTTTTCCTTAAAAATGTCCATTAGAATCTTCTGTTTTTGTAACATGGGTTTGAAAATAACCTATGATTCTGAATATTTTAATAAATGATAATTTAAAAATTAAATTTCCTCATGCAGCCACTTTGAAAGCGGAATAAAATTATTCTTCTGAAATGAATTTTAATTATCGCAAAATATTTTGCATATCTCGAAAAGAAATCTTTAAATGGAAACTGCTTAATTTATTGGCTTTTACGGAAAAAAAGAACATTATTAGCAAAATCATTTCGGCAGCGGCGAGATTCGAACCCACGCCTCATAGAGACTGGTGCCTAAAACCTGCGCCTTACACCGCTCGGCCACCATACCCCGATTGCACTAGATGTAATATTTGAAGATAGATTTGATATCTAGCGAATAAAACAATCTATAAAAAGATTAGATTTTATTATTACTCGACTGAAAGGAAGGGTTATGTGTTTCACGCGTATCTGGGCGTATAGTTTACTTTTATTAAGTCGGGGTTTTTGATTTTTTAAATTTAATTACTTGTTAATGATTTTTTTCTTTGAAATGTGTGTCTCTATAAAGATTACTTTTAAAATAAAAAGTTCTCTGGAAACGATTAAAATTTTAAATTTTAGATTTGCATAATTATTTAGATATAGAATTTTAGATTGAGAGAAATGTTTTCTATATATTAGTGAAAAATATTATGCCTGCACTTCCAAATGTGTAGTTTGAATCAAAATCTTCATACAAGTTATTCCCTTGAAAGATCTCAGAAAGAGATATGAAATCTATATTTACGTGATATTCCAATTGAATTTGTATGATCTGCGTCACTTAAAATTTAAATTAGTCATTATATGTCGAATGCTGATTGAAGTTTTAATTTTAAAGCAGTCCGAATGTTTACTTATATTTCATGAGAACTATGGTCAGAAGGCTTGAGTATGAAATCTTTATGTATGGTTTAAAGAACCAACTTTGCCGCCGGGAATGGTGGCTTGTTCCTGTAATCCAGCGTCTCGGAGGCTTGAACTGTCGGACGGTTTGAGGTCGGGGGTTCTGTTCTCCGTACACCCATGCAGATCGGGTGTCCAGACTAAACACAATGTCGATATGGTGGGATCGAGGGAACTCGAAATCACCAGGTCTTCTAAGGAAGAGAGCACCGGCCCAGGGCGGAAACGCAGCAGGCAAAATCTCTCGCACTGTGTAGTAGTAGGATAGCGCCTGAGAATGGGTGGCGGAAAACATCCTAATCAATATAACCGGACACAGTTCTTTTATTTATTTTTGGTAAAAAAATAATGCAAGATTTAATGTTAAAGAAATAAAAATATTGAAGAATGTATAAATTATATAAAAAAAATCCTTAATTTTCATTTACAATTGTAATACCAAACTGTTTTTATATTCAAAGAATTTTTATCTAAAGCTTTCTAAGAAAATAATACCAGAACTTAAAAATGTGTAGTTTGAATTAGAAATGTTTTGTGGAAATTAATCTTTTGAAAGGCTACTGTACGGGAGCAGAAATCTCTCAATTATGCGATATTTCTATTGCATTTGTATAATTTTCGTCATTTAAAAATAAGAATTTAATGTTTAAATGTCGAATACTGCTTCAAGTCTTAATTTGAAAGGGGTCCGGTGTCAAATTATATTTACTTTATTTAGAGCCATTTTTTACCCGACTGAAAAGAAGGGTTATGTGTTTCACGCGTGTCTGTGTATGTTGATTTCTTTATACCCTCGAAACATCCCAACGGCTGGATGGAATTTTATGAATGAGGTATCTATCGATTCGTCTTAATCTTCCGATGGTTATAGGATAGGCTTAGTTTTTATAAATTCAAAATGGCGGCCGTAAAATACAAAATGGCGCTAGAGACGAAAAAAAAAATTACGCACAATATTGATTTGCATGTCATTGGATAGGTCTTTCAAAATGAAGGCGATGTTTCATTGACCATTTTGTAGTCCGAAGCTCCGTTAAAATATTACACAACCTGGGAGTTGTGTACTTGGATCGCTACCTTTACTGTAACTCTAACCTTCATAATAGAAATCTATAGGCCTCATCAAAAGAGCGTTTGTAGATAGGAACTAATAATTAAACACAACTTAAAAGTCATCAATACAAGCAAATAAAAAAAAAGGTAAGTAATACAAAAAATAGTTTCTTATTGATGAGAAATAATTAATTAGTTCGCTTTTACGCAATCAGGTTTTTTGATTTTTTAAATTTGATATATTATTACAAGAAATTATAATTAAACATTAAAAAAAAATCTCATTTACTTATACAATTATGTGGCGTATCCTTCCGTAATTATGCTAATGCATGCACAATTTGAGAACCCGTGATTTTATTTTTCCTTAAAAATGTCCATTAGAATCTTCTGTTTTTGTAACATGGGTTTGAAAATAACCTATGATTCTGAATATTTTAATAAATGATAATTTAAAAATTAAATTTCCTCATGCAGCCACTTTGAACGCGGAATAAAATTATTCTTCTGAAATGAATTTTAATTATCGCAAAATATTTTGCATATCTCGAAAAGAAATCTTTAAATGGAAACTGCTTAATTTATTGGCTTTTACGGAAAAAAAGAACATTATTAGCAAAATCATTTCGGCAGCGGCGAGATTCGAACCCACGCCTCATAGAGACTGGTGCCTAAAACCTGCGCCTTACACCGCTCGGCCACCATACCCCGATTGAACTAGAGGTAATATTTGAAGATAGATTTGATATCTAGCGAATAAAACAATCTATAAAAAGATTAGATTTTATTATTACTCGACTGAAAGGAAGGGTTATGTGTTTCACGCGTATCTGGGCGTATAGTTTACTTTTATTAAGTCGGGGTTTTTGATTTTTTAAATTTAATTACTTGTTAATGATTTTTTTCTTTGAAATGTGTGTCTCTATAAAGATTACTTTTAAAATAAAAAGTTCTCTGGAAACGATTAAAATTTTAAATTTTAGATTTGCATAATTATTTAGATATAGAATTTTAGATTGAGAGAAATGTTTTCTATATATTAGTGAAAAATATTATGCCTGCACTTCCAAATGTGTAGTTTGAATCAAAATCTTCATACAAGTTATTCCCTTGAAAGATCTCAGAAAGAGATATGAAATCTATATTTACGTGATATTCCAATTGAATTTGTATGATCTGCGTCACTCAAAATTTAAATTAGTCATTATATGTCGAATGCTGATTGAAGTTTTAATTTTAAAGCAGTCCGAATGTTTACTTATATTTCATGAGAACTATGGTCAGAAGGCTTGAGTATGAAATCTTTATGTATGGTTTAAAGAACCAACTTTGCCGCTGGGAATGGTGGCTTGTTCCTGTAATCCAGCGTCTCGGAGGCTTGAACTGTCGGACGGTTTGAGGTCGGGGGTTCTGTTCTCCGTACACCCATGCAGATCGGGTGTCCAGACTAAACACAATGTCGATATGGTGGGATCGAGGGAACTCGAAATCACCAGGTCTTCTAAGGAAGAGAGCACCGGCACAGGGCGGAAACGCAGCAGGCAAAATCTCTCGCACTGTGTAGTAGTAGGATAGCGCCTGAGAATGGGTGGCGGAAAACATCCTAATCAATATAACCGGACACAGTTCTTTTATTTATTTTTGTTAAATAATAATGCAAGATTTAATGTTAAAGAAATAAAAATATTGAAGAATGTATAAATTATATTAAAAAAATCCTTAATTTTCATTTACAATTGTAATACCAAACTGTTTTTATATTCAAAGAATTTTTATCTAAAGCTTTCTAAGAAAATAATACCAGTACTTAAAAATGTGTAGTTTGAATTAGAAATGTTTTGTGGAAATTAATCTTTTGAAAGGCTACTGTACGGGAGCAGAAATCTCTCAATTATGCGATATTTCTATTGCATTTGTATAATTTTCGTCATTTAAAAATAAGAATTTAATGTTTAAATGTCGAATACTGCTTCAAGTCTTAATTTTAAAGGGGTCCGGTGTCAAATTATATTTACTTTATTTAGAGCCATTTTTTACCCGACTGAAAAGAAGGGTTATGTGTTTCACGCGTGTCTGTGTATGTTGATTTGTTTATACCCTCGAAACATCCCAACGGCTGGATGGAATTTTATGAATGAGGTATCTATCGATTCGTCTTAATCTTCCGATGGTTATAGGATAGGCTTAGGTTTTATAAATTCAAAATGCCGGCCGTAAAATACAAAATGGCGCTAGAGACGAAAAAAAAATTTACGCACAATATTGATTTGCATGTCATTGGATAGGTCTTTCAAAATGAAGGCGATGTTTCATTGACCATTTTGTAGTCCGAAGCTCCGTTTAAATATTACACAACCTGGGAGTTGTGTACTTGGATCGCTACCTTTACTGTAACTCTAACCTTCATAATAGAAATCTATAGGCCTCATCAAAAGAGCGTTTGTAGATAGGAACTAATAATTAAACACAACTTAAAAGTCATCAATACAAGCAAATAAAAAAAAAGGTAAGTAATACAAAAAATAGTTTCTTATTGATGAGAAATAATTAATTAGTTCGCTTTTACGCAATCAGGTTTTTTGATTTTTTAAATTTGATATATTATTACAAGAAATTATAATTAAACATTAAAAAAAAATCTCATTTATTAATACAATTATGTGGCGTATCCTTCCGTAATTATGCTAATGCATGCACAATTTGAGAACCCGTGATTTTATTTTTCCTTAAAAATGTCCATTAGAATCTTCTGTTTTTGTAACATGGGTTTGAAAATAACCTATGATTCTGAATATTTTAATAAATGATAATTTAAAAATTAAATTTCCTCATGCAGCCACTTTGAACGCGGAATAAAATTATTCTTCTGAAATGAATTTTAATTATCGCAAAATATTTTGCATATCTCGAAAAGAAATCTTTAAATGGAAACTGCTTAATTTATTGGCTTTTACGGAAAAAAAGAACATTATTAGCAAAATCATTTCGGCAGCGGCGAGATTCGAACCCACGCCTCATAGAGACTGGTGCCTAAATCCTGCGCCTTACACCGCTCAGCCACCATATCCCGATTGAACTAGATGTAATATTTGAAGATAGATTTGATATCTAGCGAATAAAACAATCTATAAAAAGATTAGATTTTATTATTACTCGACTGAAAGGAAGGGTTATGTGTTTCACGCGTATCTGGGCGTATAGTTTACTTTTATTAAGTCGGGGTTTTTGATTTTTTAAATTTAATTACTTGTTAATGATTTTTTTCTTTGAAATGTGTGTCTCTATAAAGATTACTTTTAAAATAAAAAGTTCTCTGGAAACGATTAAAATTTTAAATTTTAGATTTGCATAATTATTTAGATATAGAATTTTAGATTGAGAGAAATGTTTTCTATATATTAGTGAAAAATATTATGCCTGCACTTCCAAATGTGTAGTTTGAATCAAAATCTTCATACAAGTTATTCCCTTGAAAGATCTCAGAAAAAGATATGAAATCTATATTTACGTGATATTCCAATTGAATTTGTATGATCTGCGTCACTTAAAATTTAAATTAGTCATTATATGTCGAATGCTGATTGAAGTTTTAATTTTAAAGCAGTCCGAATGTTTACTTATATTTCATGAGAACTATGGTCAGAAGGCTTGAGTATGAAATCTTTATGTATGGTTTAAAGAACCAACTTTGCCGCCGGGAATGGTGGCTTGTTCCTGTAATCCAGCGTCTCGGAGGCTTGAACTGTCGGACGGTTTGAGGTCGGGGGTTCTGTTCTCCGTACACCCATGCAGATCGGGTGTCCAGACTAAACACAATGTCGATATGGTGGGATCGAGGGAACTCGAAATCACCAGGTCTTCTAAGGAAGAGAGCACCGGCCCAGGGCGGAAACGCAGCAGGCAAAATCTCTCGCACTGTGTAGTAGTAGGATAGCGCCTGAGAATGGGTGGCGGAAAACATCCTAATCAATATAACCGGACACAGTTCTTTTATTTATTTTTGGTAAAAAAATAATGCAAGATTTAATGTTAAAGAAATAAAAATATTGAAGAATGTATAAATTATATTTAAAAAATCCTTAATTTTCATTTACAATTGTAATACCAAACTGTTTTTATATTCAAATAATTTTTATCTAAAGCTTTCTAAGAAAATAATACCAGTACTTAAAAATGTGTAGTTTGAATTAGAAATGTTTTGTGGAAATTAATCTTTTGAAAGGCTACTGTACGGGAGCAGAAATCTCTCAATTATGCGATATTTCTATTGCATTTGTATAATTTTCGTCATTTAAAAATAAGAATTTAATGTTTAAATGTCGAATACTGCTTCAAGTCTTAATTTGAAAGGGGTCCGGTGTCAAATTATATTTACTTTATTTAGAGCCATTTTTTACCCGACTGAAAAGAAGGGTTATGTGTTTCACGCGTGTCTGTGTATGTTGATTTCTTTATACCCTCGAAACATCCCAACGGCTGGATGGAATTTTATGAATGAGGTATCTATCGATTCGTCTTAATCTTCCGATGGTTATAGGATAGGCTTAGTTTTTATAAATTCAAAATGGCGGCCGTAAAATACAAAATGGCGCTAGAGACGAAAAAAAATTTACGCACAATATTGATTTGCATGTCATTGGATAAGTCTTTCAAAATGAAGGCGATGTTTCATTGACCATTTTGTAGTCCGAAGCTCCGTTTAAATATTACACAACCTGGGAGTTGTGTACTTGGATCGCTACCTTTACTGTAACTCTAACCTTCATAATAGAAATCTATAGGCCTCATCAAAAGAGCGTTTGTAGATAGGAACTAATAATTAAACACAACTTAAAAGTCATCAATACAAGCAAATAAAAAAAAAGGTAAGTAATACAAAAAATAGTTTCTTATTGATGAGAAATAATTAATTAGTTCGCTTTTACGCAATCAGGTTTTTTGATTTTTTAAATTTGATATATTATTACAAGAAATTATAATTAAACATTAAAAAAAAATCTCATTTATTAATACAATTATGTGACGTATCCTTCCGTAATTATGCTAATGCATGCACAATTTGAGAACCCGTGATTTTATTTTTCCTTAAAAATGTCCATTAGAATCTTCTGTTTTTGTAACATGGGTTTGAAAATAACCTATGATTCTGAATATTTTAATAAATGATAATTTAAAAATTAAATTTCCTCATGCAGCCACTTTGAACGCGGAATAAAATTATTCTTCTGAAATGAATTTTAACTATCGCAAAATATTTTGCATATCTCGAAAAGAAATCTTTAAATGGAAACTGCTTAATTTATTGGCTTTTACGGAAAAAAAGAACATTATTAGCAAAATCATTTCGGCAGCGGCGAGATTCAACCCACGCCTCATAGAGACTGGTGCCTAAAACCTGCGCCTTACACCGCTCGGCCACCATACCCCGATTGAACTAGATGTAATATTTGAAGATATATTTGATATCTAGCGAATAAAACAATCTATAAAAAGATTAGATTTTATTATTACTCGACTGAAAGGAAGGGTTATGTGTTTCACGCGTATCTGGGCGTATAGTTTACTTTTATTAAGTCGGGGTTTTTGATTTTTTAAATTTAATTACTTGTTAATGATTTTTTTCTTTGAAATGTGTGTCTCTATAAAGATTACTTTTAAAATAAAAAGTTCTCTGGAAACGATTAAAATTTTAAATTTTAGATTTGCATAATTATTTAGATATAGAATTTTAGATTGAGAGAAATGTTTTCTATATATTAGTGAAAAATATTATGCCTGCACTTCCAAATGTGTAGTTTGAATCAAAATCTTCATACAAGTTATTCCCTTGAAAGATCTCAGAAAAAGATATGAAATCTATATTTACGTGATATTCCAATTGAATTTGTATGATCTGCGTCACTTAAAATTTAAATTAGTCATTATATGTCGAATGCTGATTGAAGTTTTAATTTTAAAGCAGTCCGAATGTTTACTTATATTTCATGAGAACTATGGTCAGAAGGCTTGAGTATGAAATCTTTATGTATGGTTTAAAGAACCAACTTTGCCGCCGGGAATGGTGGCTTGTTCCTGTAATCCAGCGTCTCGGAGGCTTGAACTGTCGGACGGTTTGAGGTCGGGGGTTCTGTTCTCCGTACACCCATGCAGATCGGGTGTCCAGACTAAACACAATGTCGATATGGTGGGATCGAGGGAACTCGAAATCACCAGGTCTTCTAA
This sequence comes from Maratus speciosus, assembly GCA_963932465.1. Taxonomy (NCBI): domain Eukaryota; kingdom Metazoa; phylum Arthropoda; class Arachnida; order Araneae; family Salticidae; genus Maratus; species Maratus speciosus. The sequence continues at coordinate 183,996,100 of OZ010790.1, read as the reverse complement.
GGAAGAGAGCACCGGCCCAGGGCGGAAACGCAGCAGGCAAAACCTCTCGCACTGTGTAGTAGTGGGATAGCGCCTGAGAATGGGTGGCGGAAAACATCCTAATCAATATAACCGGACACAGTTCTTTTATTTATTTTTGGTAAAAAAATAATGCAAGATTTAATGTTAAAGAAATAAAAATATTGAAGAATGTATAAATTATATTAAAAAAATCCTTAATTTTCATTTACAATTGTAATACCAAACTGTTTTTATATTCAAAGAATTTTTATCTAAAGCTTTCTAAGAAAATAATACCAGTACTTAAAAATGTGTAGTTTGAATTAGAAATGTTTTGTGGAAATTAATCTTTTGAAAGGCTACTGTACGGGAGCAGAAATCTCTCAATTATGCGATATTTCTATTGCATTTGTATAATTTTCGTCATTTAAAAATAAGAATTTAATGTTTAAATGTCGAATACTGCTTCAAGTCTTAATTTGAAAGGGGTCCGGTGTCAAATTATATTTACTTTATTTAGAGCCATTTTTTACCCGACTGAAAAGAAGGGTTATGTGTTTCACGCGTGTCTGTGTATGTTGATTTCTTTATACCCTCGAAACATCCCAACGGCTGGATGGAATTTTATGAATGAGGTATCTATCGATTCGTCTTAATCTTCCGATGGTTATAGGATAGGCTTAGTTTTTATAAATTCAAAATGGCGGCCGTAAAATACAAAATGGCGCTAGAGACGAAAAAAAATTTTACGCACAATATTGATTTGCATGTCATTGGATAGGTCTTTCAAAATGAAGGCGATGTTTCATTGACCATTTTGTAGTCCGAAGCTCCGTTTAAATATTACACAACCTGGGAGTTGTGTACTTGGATCGCTACCTTTACTGTAACTCTAACCTTCATAATAGAAATCTATAGGCCTCATCAAAAGAGCGTTTGTAGATAGGAACTAATAATTAAACACAACTTAAAAGTCATCAATACAAGCAAATAAAAAAAAAGGTAAGTAATACAAAAAATAGTTTCTTATTGATGAGAAATAATTAATTAGTTCGCTTTTACGCAATCAGGTTTTTTTATTTTTTAAATTTGATATATTATTACAAGAAATTATAATTAATCATTAAAAAAAAATCTCATTTATTAATACAATTATGTGGCGTATCCTTCCGTAATTATGCTAATGCATGCACAATTTGAGAACCCGTGATTTTATTTTTCCTTAAAAATGTCCATTAGAATCTTCTGTTTTTGTAACATGGGTTTGAAAATAACCTATGATTCTGAATATTTTAATAAATGATAATTTAAAAATTAAATTTCCTCATGCAGCCACTTTGAACGCGGAATAAAATTATTCTTCTGAAATGAATTTTAACTATCGCAAAATATTTTGCATATCTCGAAAAGAAATCTTTAAATGGAAACTGCTTAATTTATTGGCTTTTACGGAAAAAAAGAACATTATTAGCAAAATCATTTCGGCAGCGGCGAGATTCAACCCACGCCTCATAGAGACTGGTGCCTAAAACCTGCGCCTTACACCGCTCGGCCACCATACCCCGATTGAACTAGATGTAATATTTGAAGATAGATTTGATATCTAGCGAATAAAACAATCTATAAAAAGATTAGATTTTATTATTACTCGACTGAAAGGAAGGGTTATGTGTTTCACGCGTATCTGGGCGTATAGTTTACTTTTATTAAGTCGGGGTTTTTGATTTTTTAAATTTAATTACTTGTTAATGATTTTTTTCTTTGAAATGTGTGTCTCTATAAAGATTACTTTTAAAATAAAAAGTTCTCTGGAAACGATTAAAATTTTAAATTTTAGATTTGCATAATTATTTAGATATAGAATTTTAGATTGAGAGAAATGTTTTCTATATATTAGTGAAAAATATTATGCCTGCACTTCCAAATGTGTAGTTTGAATCAAAATCTTCATACAAGTTATTCCCTTGAAAGATCTCAGAAAAAGATATGAAATCTATATTTACGTGATATTCCAATTGAATTTGTATGATCTGCGTCACTTAAAATTTAAATTAGTCATTATATGTCGAATGCTGATTGAAGTTTTAATTTTAAAGCAGTCCGAATGTTTACTTATATTTCATGAGAACTATGGTCAGAAGGCTTGAGTATGAAATCTTTATGTATGGTTTAAAGAACCAACTTTGCCGCCGGGAATGGTGGCTTGTTCCTGTAATCCAGCGTCTCGGAGGCTTGAACTGTCGGACGGTTTGAGGTCGGGGGTTCTGTTCTCCGTACACCCATGCAGATCGGGTGTCCAGACTAAACACAATGTCGATATGGTGGGATCGAGGGAACTCGAAATCACCAGGTCTTCTAAGGAAAAGAGCACCGGCCCAGGGCGGAAACGCAGCAGGCAAAACCTCTCGCACTGTGTAGTAGTGAGATAGCGCCTGAGAATGGGTGGCGGAAAACATCCTAATCAATATAACCGGACACAGTTCTTTTATTTATTTTTGGTAAAAAAATAATGCAAGATTTAATGTTAAAGAAATAAAAATATTGAAGAATGTATAAATTATATTAAAAAAATCCTTAATTTTCATTTACAATTGTAATACCAAACTGTTTTTATATTCAAAGAATTTTTATCTAAAGCTTTCTAAGAAAATAATACCAGTACTTAAAAATGTGTAGTTTGAATTAGAAATGTTTTGTGGAAATTAATCTTTTGAAAGGCTACTGTACGGGAGCAGAAATCTCTCAATTATGCGATATTTCTATTGCATTTGTATAATTTTCGTCATTTAAAAATAAGAATTTAATGTTTAAATGTCGAATACTGCTTCAAGTCTTAATTTGAAAGGGGTCCGGTGTCAAATTATATTTACTTTATTTAGAGCCATTTTTTACCCGACTGAAAAGAAGGGTTATGTGTTTCACGCGTGTCTGTGTATGTTGATTTCTTTATACCCTCGAAACATCCCAACGGCTGGATGGAATTTTATGAATGAGGTATCTATCGATTCGTCTTAATCTTCCGATGGTTATAGGATAGGCTTAGTTTTTATAAATTCAAAATGGCGGCCGTAAAATACAAAATGGCGCTAGAGACGAAAAAAAATTTTACGCACAATATTGATTTGCATGTCATTGGATAGGTCTTTCAAAATGAAGGCGATGTTTCATTGACCATTTTGTAGTCCGAAGCTCCGTTTAAATATTACACAACCTGGGAGTTGTGTACTTGGATCGCTACCTTTACTGTAACTCTAACCTTCATAATAGAAATCTATAGGCCTCATCAAAAGAGCGTTTGTAGATAGGAACTAATAATTAAACACAACTTAAAAGTCATCAATACAAGCAAATAAAAAAAAAGGTAAGTAATACAAAAAATAGTTTCTTATTGATGAGAAATAATTAATTAGTTCGCTTTTACGCAATCAGGTTTTTTTATTTTTTAAATTTGATATATTATTACAAGAAATTATAATTAAACATTAAAAAAAAATCTCATTTATTAATACAATTATGTGGCGTATCCTTCCGTAATTATGCTAATGCATGCACATTTTGAGAACCCGTGATTTTATTTTTCCTTAAAAATGTCCATTAGAATCTTCTGTGTTTGTAACATGGGTTTGAAAATAACCTATGATTCTGAATATTTTAATAAATGATAATTTAAAAATTAAATTTCCTCATGCAGCCACTTTGAACGCGGAATAAAATTATTCTTCTGAAATGAATTTTAATTATCGCAAAATATTTTGCATATCTCGAAAAGAAATCTTTAAATGGAAACTGCTTAATTTATTGGCTTTTACGGAAAAAAAGAACATTATTAGCAAAATCATTTCGGCAGCGGCGAGATTCGAACCCACGCCTCATAGAGACTGGTGCCTAAAACCTGCGCCTTACACCGCTCGGCCACCATACCCCGATTGAACTAGAAGTAATATTTGAAGATAGATTTGATATCTAGCGAATAAAACAATCTATAAAAAGATTAGATTTTATTATTACTCGACTGAAAGGAAGGGTTATGTGTTTCACGCGTATCTGGGCGTATAGTTTACTTTTATTAAGTCGGGGTTTTTGATTTTTTTAAATTTAATTACTTGTTAATGATTTTTTTCTTTGAAATGTGTGTCTCTATAAAGATTACTTTTAAAATAAAAAGTTCTCTGGAAACGATTAAAATTTTAAATTTTAGATTTGCATAATTATTTAGATATAGAATTTTAGATTGAGAGAAATGTTTTCTATATATTAGTGAAAAATATTATGCCTGCACTTCCAAATGTGTAGTTTGAATCAAAATCTTCATACAAGTTATTCCCTTGAAAGATCTCAGAAAGAGATATGAAATCTATATTTACGTGATATTCCAATTGAATTTGTATGATCTGCGTCACTTAAAATTTAAATTAGTCATTATATGTCGAATGCTGATTGAAGTTTTAATTTTAAAGCAGTCCGAATGTTTACTTATATTTCATGAGAACTATGGTCAGAAGGCTTGAGTATGAAATCTTTATGTATGGTTTAAAGAACCAACTTTGCCGCCGGGAATGGTGGCTTGTTCCTGTAATCCAGCGTCTCGGAGGCTTGAACTGTCGGACGGTTTGAGGTCGGGGGTTCTGTTCTCCGTACACCCATGCAGATCGGGTGTCCAGACTAAACACAATGTCGGTATTGTGGGATCGAGGGAACTCGAAATCACCAGGTCTTCTAAGGAAGAGAGCACCGGCCCAGGGCGGAAACGCAGCAGGCAAAATCTGTCGCACTGTGTAGTAGTAGGATAGCGCCTGAGAATGGGTGGCGGAAAACATCCTAATCAATATAACCGGACACAGTTCTTTTATTTATTTTTGGTAAAAAAATAATGCAAGATTTAATGTTAAAGAAATAAAAATATTGAAGAATGTATAAATTATATTAAAAAAATCCTTAATTTTCATTTACAATTGTAATACCAAACTGTTTTTATATTCAAAGAATTTTTATCTAAAGCTTTCTAAGAAAATAATACCAGTACTTAAAAATGTGTAGTTTGAATTAGAAATGTTTTGTGGAAATTAATCTTTTGAAAGGCTACTGTACGGGAGCAGAAATCTCTCAATTATGCGATATTTCTATTGCATTTGTATAATTTTCGTCATTTAAAAATAAGAATTTAATGTTTAAATGTCGAATACTGCTTCAAGTCTTAATTTGAAAGGGGTCCGGTGTCAAATTATATTTACTTTATTTAGAGCCATTTTTTACCCGACTGAAAAGAAGGGTTATGTGTTTCACGCGTGTCTGTGTATGTTGATTTCTTTATACCCCCGAAACATCCCAACGGCTGGATGGAATTTTATGAATGAGGTATCTATCGATTCGTCTTAATCTTCCGATGGTTATAGGATAGGCTTAGTTTTTATAAATTCAAAATGGCGGCCGTAAAATACAAAATGGCGCTAGAGACGAAAAAAAAATTTACGCACAATATTGATTTGCATGTCATTGGATAGGTCTTTCAAAATGAAGGCGATGTTTCATTGACCATTTTGTAGTCCGAAGCTCCGTTTAAATATTACACAACCTGGGAGTTGTGTACTTGGATCGCTACCTTTACTGTAACTCTAACCTTCATAATAGAAATCTATAGGCCTCATCAAAAGAGCGTTTGTAGATAGGAACTAATAATTAAACACAACTTAAAAGACATCAATACAAGCAAATAAAAAAAAAAGGTAAGTAATACAAAAAATAGTTTCTTATTGATGAGAAATAATTAATTAGTTCGCTTTTACGCAATCAGGTTTTTTGATTTTTTAAATTTGATATATTATTACAAGAAATTATAATTAAACATTAAAAAAAAATCTCATTTATTAATACAATTATGTGGCGTATCCTTCCGTAATTATGCTAATGCATGCACAATTTGAGAACCCGTGATTTTATTTTTCCTTAAAAATGTCCATTAGAATCTTCTGTTTTTGTAACATGGGTTTGAAAATAACCTATGATTCTGAATATTTTAATAAATGATAATTTAAAAATTAAATTTCCTCATGCAGCCACTTTGAACGCGGAATAAAATTATTCTTCTGAAATGAATTTTAATTATCGCAAAATATTTTGCATATCTCGAAAAGAAATCTTTAAATGGAAACTGCTTAATTTATTGGCTTTTACGGAAAAAAAGAACATTATTAGCAAAATCATTTCGGCAGCGGCGAGATTCGAACCCACGCCTCATAGAGACTGGTGCCTAAAACCTGCGCCTTACACCGCTCGGCCACCATACCCCGATTGAACTAGAAGTAATATTTGAAGATAGATTTGATATCTAGCGAATAAAACAATCTATAAAAAGATTAGATTTTATTATTACTCGACTGAAAGGAAGGGTTATGTGTTTCACGCGTATCTGGGCGTATAGTTTACTTTTATTAAGTCGGGGTTTTTGATTTTTTAAATTTAATTACTTGTTAATGATTTTTTTCTTTGAAATGTGTGTCTCTATAAAGATTACTTTTAAAATAAAAAGTTCTCTGGAAACGATTAAAATTTTAAATTTTAGATTTGCATAATTATTTAGATATAGAATTTTAGATTGAGAGAAATGTTTTCTATATATTAGTGAAAAATATTATGCCTGCACTTCCAAATGTGTAGTTTGAATCAAAATCTTCATACAAGTTATTCCCTTGAAAGATCTCAGAAAGAGATATGAAATCTATATTTACGTGATATTCCAATTGCATTTGTATGATCTGCGTCACTTAAAATTTAAATTAGTCATTATATGTCGAATGCTGATTGAAGTTTTAATTTTAAAGCAGTCCGAATGTTTACTTATATTTCATGAGAACTATGGTCAGAAGGCTTGAGTATGAAATCTTTATGTATGGTTTAAAGAACCAACTTTACCGCCGGGAATGGTGGCTTGTTCCTGTAATCCAGCGTCTCGGAGGCTTGAACTGTCGGACGGTTTGAGGTCGGGGGTTCTGTTCTCCGTACACCCATGCAGATCGGGTGTCCAGACTAAACACAATGTCGATATGGTGGGATCGAGGGAACTCGAAATCACCAGGTCTTCTAAGGAAGAGAGCACCGGCCCAGGGCGGAAACGCAGCAGGCAAAATCTCTCGCACTGTGTAGTAGTAGGATAGCGCCTGAGAATGGGTGGCGGAAAACATCCTGATCAATATAACCGGACACAGTTCTTTTATTTATTTTTGGTAAAAAAATAATGCAAGATTTAATGTTAAAGAAATAAAAATATTGAAGAATGTATAAATTATATTAAAAAAATCCTTAATTTTCATTTACAATTGTAATACCAAACTGTTTTTATATTCAAAGAATTTTTATCTAAAGCTTTCTAAGAAAATAATACCAGTACTTAAAAATGTGTAGTTTGAATTAGAAATGTTTTGTGGAAATTAATCTTTTGAAAGGCTACTGTACGGGAGCAGAAATCTCTCAATTATGCGATATTTCTATTGCATTTGTATAATTTTCGTCATTTAAAAATAAGAATTTAATGTTTAAATGTCGAATACTGCTTCAAGTCTTAATTTGAAAGGGGTCCGGTGTCAAATTATATTTACTTTATTTAGAGCCATTTTTTACCCGACTGAAAAGAAGGGTTATGTGTTTCACGCGTGTCTGTGTATGTTGATTTCTTTATACCCTCGAAACATCCCAACGGCTGGATGGAATTTTATGAATGAGGTATCTATCGATTCGTCTTAATCTTCCGATGGTTATAGGATAGGCTTAGTTTTTATAAATTCAAAATGGCGGCCGTAAAATACAAAATGGCGCTAGAGACGAGAAAAAAATTTACGCACAATATTGATTTGCATGTCATTGGATAGGTCTTTCAAAATGAAGGCGATGTTTCATTGACCATTTTGTAGTCCGAAGCTCCGTTTAAATATTACACAACCTGGGAGTTGTGTACTTGGATCGCTACCTTTACTGTAACTCTGACCTTCATAATAGAAATCTATAGGCCTCATCAAAAGAGCGTTTGTAGATAGGAACTAATAATTAAACACAACTTAAAAGTCATCAATACAAGCAAATAAAAAAAAAAGGTAAGTGATACAAAAAATAGTTTCTTATTGATGAGAAATAATTAATTAGTTCGCTTTTACGCAATCAGGTTTTTTGATTTTTTAAATTTGATATATTATTACAAGAAATTATAATTAAACATTAAAAAAAAATCTCATTTATTAATACAATTATGTGGCGTATCCTTCCGTAATTATGCTAATGCATGCACAATTTGAGAACCCGTGATTTTATTTTTCCTTTAAAATGTCCATTAGAATCTTCTGTTTTTGTAACATGGGTTTGAAAATAACCTATGATTCTGAATATTTTAATAAATGATAATTTAAAAATTAAATTTCCTCATGCAGCCACTTTGAACGCGGAATAAAATTATTCTTCTGAAATGAATTTTAATTATCGCAAAATATTTTGCATATCTCGAAAAGAAATCTTTAAATGGAAACTGCTTAATTTATTGGCTTTTACGGAAAAATAGAACATTATTAGCAAAATCATTTCGGCAGCGGCGAGATTCGAACCCACGCCTCATAGAGACTGGTGCCTAAAACCTGCGCCTTACACCGCTCGGCCACCATACCCCGATTGAACTAGATGTAATATTTGAAGATAGATTTGATATCTAGCGAATAAAACAATCTATAAAAAGATTAGATTTTATTATTACTCGACTGAAAGGAAGGGTTATGTGTTTCACGCGTATCTGGGCGTATAGTTTACTTTTATTAAGTCGGGGTTTTTGATTTTTTAAATTTAATTACTTGTTAATGATTTTTTTCTTTGAAATGTGTGTCTCTATAAAGATTACTTTTAAAATAAAAAGTTCTCTGGAAACGATTAAAATTTTAAATTTTAGACTTGCATAATTATTTAGATATAGAATTTTAGATTGAGAGAAATGTTTTCTATATATTAGTGAAAAATATTATGCCTGCACTTCCAAATGTGTAGTTTGAATCAAAATCTTCATACAAGTTATTCCCTTGAAAGATCTCAGAAAGAGATATGAAATCTATATTTACGTGATATTCCAATTGAATTTGTATGATCTGCGTCACTTAAAATTTAAATTAGTCATTATATGTCGAATGCTGATTGAAGTTTTAATTTTAAAGCAGTCCGAATGTTTACTTATATTTCATGAGAACTATGGTCAGAAGGCTTGAGTATGAAATCTTTATGTATGGTTTAAAGAACCAACTTTGCCGCCGGGAATGGTGGCTTGTTCCTGTAATCCAGCGTCTCGGAGGCTTGAACTGTCGGACGGTTTGAGGTCGGGGGTTCTGTTCTCCGTACACCCATGCAGATCTGGTGTCCAGACTAAACACAATGTCGATATGGTGGGATCGAGGGAACTCGAAATCACCAGGTCTTCTAAGGAAGAGAGCACCGGCCCAGGGCGGAAACGCAGCAGGCAAAATCTCTCGCACTGTGTAGTAGTAGGATAGCGCCTGAGAATGGGTGGCGGAAAACATCCTAATCAATATAACCGGACACAGTTCTTTTATTTATTTTTGGTAAAAAAATAATGCAACATTTAATGTTAAAGAAATAAAAATATTGAAGAATGTATAAATTATATTAAAAAAATCCTTAATTTTCATTTACAATTGTAATACCAAACTGTTTTTATATTCAAAGAATTTTTTATCTAAAGCTTTCTAAGAAAATAATACCAGTACTTAAAAATGTGTAGTTTGAATTAGAAATGTTTTGTGGAAATTAATCTTTTGAAAGGCTACTGTACGGGAGCAGAAATCTCTCAATTATGCGATATTTCTATTGCATTTGTATAATTTTCGTCATTTAAAAATAAGAATTTAATGTTTAAATGTCGAATACTGCTTCAAGTCTTAATTTGAAAGGGGTCCGGTGTCAAATTATATTTACTTCATTTAGAGCCATTTTTTACCCGACTGAAAAGAAGGGTTATGTCTTTCACACGTGTCTGTGTATGTTGATTTCTTTATACCCTCGAAACATCCCAACGGCTGGATGGAATTTTATGAATGAGGTATCTATCGATTCGTCTTAATCTTCCGATGGTTATAGGATAGGCTTAGTTTTTATAAATTCAAAATGGCGGCCGTAAAATACAAAATGGCGCTAGAGACGAAAAAAAAATTTACGCACAATATTGATTTGCATGTCATTGGATAGGTCTTTCAAAATGAAGGCGATGTTTCATTGACCATTTTGTAGTCCGAAGCTCCGTTTAAATATTACACAACCTGGGAGTTGTGTACTTGGATCGCTACCTTTACTGTAACTCTAACCTTCATAATAGAAATCTATAGGCCTCATCAAAAGAGCGTTTGTAGATAGGAACTAATAATTAAACACAACTTAAAAGTCATCAATACAAGCAAATAAAAAAAAAGGTAAGTAATACAAAAAATAGTTTCTTATTGATGAGAAATAATTAATTAGTTTGCTTTTACGCAATCAGGTTTTTTGATTTTTTAAATTTGATATATTATTACAAGAAATTATAATTAAACATTAAAAAAAAATCTCATTTATTAATACAATTATGTGGCGTATCCTTCCGTAATTATGCTAATGCATGCACAATTTGAGAACCCGTGATTTTATTTCTCCTTAAAAATGTCCATTAGAATCTTCTGTTTTTGTAACATGGGTTTGAAAATAACCTATGATTCTGAATATTTTAATAAATGATAATTTAAAAATTAAATTTCCTCATGCAGCCACTTTGAACGCGGAATAAAATTATTCTTCTGAAATGAATTTTAATTATCGCAAAATATTTTGCATATCTCGAAAAGAAATCTTTAAATGGAAACTGCTTAATTTATTGGCTTTTACGGAAAAAAAGAACATTATTAGCAAAATCATTTCGGCAGCGGCGAGATTCGAACCCACGCCTCATAGAGACTGGTGCCTAAAACCTGCGCCTTACACCGCTCGGCCACCATACCCCGATTGAACTAGATGTAATATTTGAAGATAGATTTGATATCTAGCGAATAAAACAATCTATAAAAAGATTAGATTTTATTATTACTCGACTGAAAGGAAGGGTTATGTGTTTCACGCGTATCTGGGCGTATAGTTTACTTTTATTAAGTCGGGGTTTTTGATTTTTTAAATTTAATTACTTGTTAATGATTTTTTTCTTTGAAATGTGTGTCTCTATAAAGATTACTTTTAAAATAAAAAGTTCTCTGGAAACGATTAAAATTTTAAATTTTAGATTTGCATAATTATTTAGATATAGAATTTTAGATTGAGAGAAATGTTTTCTATATAATAGTGAAAAATATTATGCCTGCACTTCCAAATGTGTAGTTTGAATCAAAATCTTCATACAAGTTATTCCCTTGAAAGATCTCAGAAAGAGATATGAAATCTATATTTACGTGATATTCCAATTGAATTTGTATGATCTGCGTCACTTAAAATTTAAATTAGTCATTATATGTCGAATGCTGATTGAAGTTTTAATTTTAAAGCAGTCCGAATGTTTACTTATATTTCATGAGAACTATGGTCAGAAGGCTTGAGTATGAAATCTTTATGTATGGTTTAAAGAACCAACTTTGCCGCCGGGAATGGTGGCTTGTTCCTGTAATCCAGCGTCTCGGAGGCTTGAACTGTCGGACGGTTTGAGGTCGGGGGTTCTGTTCTCCGTACACCCATGCAGATCGGGTGTCCAGACTAAACACAATGTCGATATGGTGGGATCGAGGGAACTCGAAATCACCAGGTCTTCTAAGGAAGAGAGCACCGGCCCAGGGCGGAAACGCAGCAGGCAAAATCTCTCGCACTGTGTAGTAGTAGGATAGCGCCTGAGAATGGGTGGCGGAAAACATCCTAATCAATATAACCGGACACAGTTCTTTTATTTATTTTTGGTAAAAAAATAATGCAAGATTTAATGTTAAAGAAATAAAAATATTGAAGAATGTATAAATTATATTAAAAAAATCCTTAATTTTCATTTACAATTGTAATACCAAACTGTTTTTATATTCAAAGAATTTTTATCTAAAGCTTTCTAAGAAAATAATACCAGTACTTAAAAATGTGTAGTTTGAATTAGAAATGTTTTGTAGAAATTAATCTTTTGAAAGGCTACTGTACGGGAGCAGAAATCTCTCAATTATGCGATATTTCTATTGCATTTGTATAATTTTCGTCATTTAAAAATAAGAATTTAATGTTTAAATGTCGAATACTGCTTCAAGTCTTAATTTGAAAGGGGTCCGGTGTCAAATTATATTTACTTTATTTAGAGCCATTTTTTACCCGACTGAAAAGAAGGGTTATGTGTTTCACGCGTGTCTGTGTATGTTGATTTCTTTATACCCTCGAAACATCCCAACGGCTGGATGGAATTTTATGAATGAGGTATCTATCGATTCGTCTTAATCTTCCGATGGTTATAGGATAGGCTTAGTTTTTATAAATTCAAAATGGCGGCCGTAAAATACAAAATGGCGCTAGAGACGAAAAAAAATTTACGCACAATATTGATTTGCATGTCATTGGATAGGTCTTTCAAAATGAAGGCGATGTTTCATTGACCATTTTGTAGTCCGAAGCTCCGTTTAAATATTACACAACCTGGGAGTTGTGTACTTGGATCGCTACCTTTACTGTAACTCTAACCTTCATAATAGAAATCTATAGGCCTCATCAAAAGAGCGTTTGTAGATAGGAACTAATAATTAAACACAACTTAAAAGTCATCAATACAAGCAAATAAAAAAAAAGGTAAGTAATACAAAAAATAGTTTCTTATTGATGAGAAATAATTAATTAGTTCGCTTTTACGCAATCAGGTTTTTTGATTTTTTAAATTTGATATATTATTACAAGAAATTATAATTAAACATTAAAAAAAAATCTCATTTATTAATACAATTATGTGGCATATCCTTCCGTAATTATGCTAATGCATGCACAATTTGAGAACCCGTGATTTTATTTTTCCTTAAAAATGTCCATTAGAATCTTCTGTTTTTGTAACATGGGTTTGAAAATAACCTATGATTCTGAATATTTTAATAAATGATAATTTAAAAATTAAATTTCCTCATGCAGCCACTTTGAACGCGGAATAAAATTATTCTTCTGAAATGAATTTTAATTATCGCAAAATATTTTGCATATCTCGAAAAGAAATCTTTAAATGGAAACTGCTTAATTTATTGGCTTTTACGGAAAAAAAGAACATTATTAGCAAAATCATTTCGGCAGCGGCGAGATTCGAACCCACGCCTCATAGAGACTGGTGCCTAAAACCTGCGCCTTACACCGCTCGGCCACCATACCCCGATTGAACTAGATGTAATATTTGAAGATAGATTTGATATCTAGCGAATAAAACAATCTATAAAAAGATTAGATTTTATTATTACTCGACTGAAAGGAAGGGTTATGTGTTTCACGCGTATCTGGGCGTATAGTTTACTTTTATTAAGTCGGGGTTTTTGATTTTTTAAATTTAATTACTTGTTAATGATTTTTTTCTTTGAAATGTGTGTCTCTATAAAGATTACTTTTAAAATAAAAAGTTCTCTGGAAACGATTAAAATTTTAAATTTTAGATTTGCATAATTATTTAGATATAGAATTTTAGATTGAGAGAAATGTTTTCTATATATTAGTGAAAAATATTATGCCTGCACTTCCAAATGTGTAGTTTGAATCAAAATCTTCATACAAGTTATTCCCTTGAAAGATCTCAGAAAGAGATATGAAATCTATATTTACTTGATATTCCAATTGAATTTGTATGATCTGCGTCACTTAAAATTTAAATTAGTCATTATATGTCGAATGCTGATTGAAGTTTTAATTTTAAAGCAGTCCGAATGTTTACTTATATTTCATGAGAACTATGGTCAGAAGGCTTGAGTATGAAATCTTTATGTATGGTTTAAAGAACCAACTTTGCCGCCGGGAATGGTGGCTTGTTCCTGTAATCCAGCGTCTCGGAGGCTTGAACTGTCGGACGGTTTGAGGTCGGGGTTCTGTTCTCCGTACACCCATGCAGATCTGGTGTCCAGACTAAACACAATGTCGATATGGTGGGATCGAGGGAACTCAAAATCACCAGGTCTTCTAAGGAAGAGAGCACCGGCCCAGGGCGGAAACGCAGCAGGCAAAATCTCTCGCACTGTGTAGTAGTAGGATAGCGCATGAGAATGGGTGGCGGAAAACATCCTAATCAATATAACCGGACACAGTTCTTTTATTTATTTTTGGTAAAAAAATAATGCAAGATTTAATGTTAAAGAAATAAAAATATTGAAGAATGTATAAATTATATTAAAAAAATCCTTAATTTTCATTTACAATTGTAATACCAAACTGTTTTTATATTCAAAGAATTTTTATCTAAAGCTTTCTAAGAAAATAATACCAGTACTTAAAAATGTGTAGTTTGAATTAGAAATGTTTTGTGGAAATTAATCTTTTGAAAGGCTACTGTACGGGAGCAGAAATCTCTCAATTATGCGATATTTCTATTGCATTTGTATAATTTTCGTCATTTAAAAATAAGAATTTAATGTTTAAATGTCGAATACTGCTTCAAGTCTTAATTTGAAAGGGGTCCGGTGTCAAATTATATTTACTTTATTTAGAGCCATTTTTTACCCGACTGAAAAGAAGGGTTGTGTGTTTCACGCGTGTCTGTGTATGTTGATTTCTTTATACCCTCGAAACATCCCAACGGCTGGATGGAATTTTATGAATGAGGTATCTATCGATTCGTCTTAATCTTCCGATGGTTATAGGATAGACTTAGTTTTTATAAATTAAAAATGGCGGCCGTAAAATACAAAATGGCGCTAGAGACGAAAAAAAATTTTACGCACAATATTGATTTGCATGTCATTGGATAGGTCTTTCAAAATGAAGGCGATGTTTCATTGACCATTTTGTAGTCCGAAGCTCCGTTTAAATATTACACAACCTGGGAGTTGTGTACTTGGATCGCTACCTTTACTGTAACTCTAACCTTCATAATAGAAATCTATAGGCCTCATCAAAAGAGCGTTTGTAGGTAGGAACTAATAATTAAACACAACTTAAAAGTCATCAATACAAGCAAATAAAAAAAAAGGTAAGTAATACAAAAAATAGTTTCTTATTGATGAGAAATAATTAATTAGTTCGCTTTTACGCAATCAGGTTTTTTTATTTTTTAAATTTGATATATTATTACAAGAAATTATAATTAAACATTAAAAAAAAATCTCATTTATTAATACAATTATGTGGCGTATCCTTCCGTAATTATGCTAATGCATGCACATTTTGAGAACCCGTGATTTTATTTTTCCTTAAAAATGTCCATTAGAATCTTCTGTGTTTGTAACATGGGTTTGAAAATAACCTATGATTCTGAATATTTTAATAAATGATAATTTAAAAATTAAATTTCCTCATGCAGCCACTTTGAACGCGGAATAAAATTATTCTTCTGAAATGAATTTTAATTATCGCAAAATATTTTGCATATCTCGAAAAGAAATCTTTAAATGGAAACTGCTTAATTTATTGGCTTTTACGGAAAAAAAGAACATTATTAGCAAAATCATTTCGGCAGCGGCGAGATTCGAACCCACGCCTCATAGAGACTGGTGCCTAAAACCTGCGCCTTACACCGCTCGGCCACCATACCCCGATTGAACTAGATGTAATATTTGAAGATAGATTTGATATCTAGCGAATAAAACAATCTATAAAAAGATTAGATTTTATTATTACTCGACTGAAAGGAAGGGTTATGTGTTTCACGCGTATCTGGGCGTATAGTTTACTTTTATTAAGTCGGGGTTTTTGATTTTTTAAATTTAATTACTTGTTAATGATTTTTTTCTTTGAAATGTGTGTCTCTATAAAGATTAATTTTAAAATAAAAAGTTCTCTGGAAACGATTAAAATTTTAAATTTTAGATTTGCATAATTATTTAGATATAGAATTTTAGATTGAGAGAAATGTTTTCTATATATTAGTGAAAAATATTATGCCTGCACTTCCAAATGTGTAGTTTGAATCAAAATCTTCATACAAGTTATTCCCTTGAAAGATCTCAGAAAGAGATATGAAATCTATATTTACGTGATATTCCAATTGAATTTGTATGATCTGCGTCACTTAAAATTTAAATTAGTCATTATATGTCGAATGCTGATTGAAGTTTTAATTTTAAAGCAGTCCGAATGTTTACTTATATTTCATGAGAACTATGGTCAGAAGGCTTGAGTATGAAATCTTTATGTATGGTTTAAAGAACCAACTTTACCGCCGGGAATGGTGGCTTGTTCCTGTAATCCAGCGTCTCGGAGGCTTGAACTGTCGGACGGTTTGAGGTCGGGGGTTCTGTTCTCCGTACACCCATGCAGATCGGGTGTCCAGACTAAACACAATGTCGATATGGTGGGATCGAGGGAACTCGAAATCACCAGGTCTTCTAAGGAAGAGAGCACCAGCCCAGGGCGGAAACGCAGCAGGCAAAATCTCTCGCACTGTGTAGTAGTAGGATAGCGCCTGAGAATGGGTGGCGGAAAACATCCTGATCAATATAACCGGACACAGTTCTTTTATTTATTTTTGGTAAAAAAATAATGCAAGATTTAATGTTAAAGAAATAAAAATATTGAAGAATGTATAAATTATATTAAAAAAATCCTTAATTTTCATTTACAATTGTAATACCAAACTGTTTTTATATTCAAAGAATTTTTATCTAAAGCTTTCTAAGAAAATAATACCAGTACTTAAAAATGTGTAGTTTGAATTAGAAATGTTTTGTGGAAATTAATCTTTTGAAAGGCTACTGTACGGGAGCAGAAATCTCTCAATTATGCGATATTTCTATTGCATTTGTATAATTTTCGTCATTTAAAAATAAGAATTTAATGTTTAAATGTCGAATACTGCTTCAAGTCTTAATTTGAAAGGGGTCCGGTGTCAAATTATATTTACTTTATTTAGAGCCATTTTTTACCCGACTGAAAAGAAGGGTTATGTCTTTCACACGTGTCTGTGTATGTTGATTTCTTTATACCCTCGAAACATCCCAACGGCTGGATGGAATTTTATGAATGAGGTATCTATCGATTCGTCTTAATCTTCCGATGGTTATAGGATAGGCTTAGTTTTTATAAATTCAAAATGGCGGCCGTAAAATACAAAATGGCGCTAGAGACGAAAAAAAAATTTACGCACAATATTGATTTGCATGTCATTGGATAGGTTTTTCAAAATGAAGGCGATGTTTCATTGACCATTTTGTAGTCCGAAGCTCCGTTTAAATATTACACAACCTGGGAGTTGTGTACTTGGATCGCTACCTTTACTGTAACTCTAACCTTCATAATAGAAATCTATAGGCCTCATCAAAAGAGCGTTTGTAGATAGGAACTAATAATTAAACACAACTTAAAAGTCATCAATACAAGCAAATAAAAAAAAAGGTAAGTAATACAAAAAATAGTTTCTTATTGATGAGAAATAATTAATTAGTTTGCTTTTACGCAATCAGGTTTTTTGATTTTTTAAATTTGATATATTATTACAAGAAATTATAATTAAACATTAAAAAAAAATCTCATTTATTAATACAATTATGTGGCGTATCCTTCCGTAATTATGCTAATGCATGCACAATTTGAGAACCCGTGATTTTATTTCTCCTTAAAAATGTCCATTAGAATCTTCTGTTTTTGTAACATGGGTTTGAAAATAACCTATGATTCTGAATATTTTAATAAATGATAATTTAAAAATTAAATTTCCTCATGCAGCCACTTTGAACGCGGAATAAAATTATTCTTCTGAAATGAATTTTAATTATCGCAAAATATTTTGCATATCTCGAAAAGAAATCTTTAAATGGAAACTGCTTAATTTATTGGCTTTTACGGAAAAAAAGAACATTATTAGCAAAATCATTTCGGCAGCGGCGAGATTCGAACCCACGCCTCATAGAGACTGGTGCCTAAAACCTGCGCCTTACACCGCTCGGCCACCATACCCCGATTGAACTAGATGTAATATTTGAAGATAGATTTGATATCTAGCGAATAAAACAATCTATAAAAAGATTAGATTTTATTATTACTCGACTGAAAGGAAGGGTTATGTGTTTCACGCGTATCTGGGCGTATAGTTTACTTTTATTAAGTCGGGGTTTTTGATTTTTTAAATTTAATTACTTGTTAATGATTTTTTTCTTTGAAATGTGTGTCTCTATAAAGATTACTTTTAAAATAAAAAGTTCTCTGGAAACGATTAAAATTTTAAATTTTAGATTTGCATAATTATTTAGATATAGAATTTTAGATTGAGAGAAATGTTTTCTATATATTAGTGAAAAATATTATGCCTGCACTTCCAAATGTGTAGTTTGAATCAAAATCTTCATACAAGTTATTCCCTTGAAAGATCTCAGAAAGAGATATGAAATCTATATTTACTTGATATTCCAATTGAATTTGTATGATCTGCGTCACTTAAAATTTAAATTAGTCATTATATGTCGAATGCTGATTGAAGTTTTAATTTTAATGCAGTCCGAATGTTTACTTATATTTCATGAGAACTATGGTCAGAAGGCTTGAGTATGAAATCTTTATGTATGGTTTAAAGAACCAACTTTGCCGCCGGGAATGGTGGCTTGTTCCTGTAATCCAGCGTCTCGGAGGCTTGAACTGTCGGACGGTTTGAGGTCGGGGTTCTGTTCTCCGTACACCCATGCAGATCTGGTGTCCAGACTAAACACAATGTCGATATGGTGGGATCGAGGGAACTCAAAATCACCAGGTCTTCTAAGGAAGAGAGCACCGGCCCAGGGCGGAAACGCAGCAGGCAAAATCTCTCGCACTGTGTAGTAGTAGGATAGCGCATGAGAATGGGTGGCGGAAAACATCCTAATCAATATAACCGGACACAGTTCTTTTATTTATTTTTGGTAAAAAAATAATGCAAGATTTAATGTTAAAGAAATAAAAATATTGAAGAATGTATAAATTATATTAAAAAAATCCTTAATTTTCATTTACAATTGTAATACCAAACTGTTTTTATATTCAAAGAATTTTTATCTAAAGCTTTCTAAGAAAATAATACCAGTACTTAAAAATGTGTAGTTTGAATTAGAAATGTTTTGTGGAAATTAATCTTTTGAAAGGCTACTGTACGGGAGCAGAAATCTCTCAATTATGCGATATTTCTATTGCATTTGTATAATTTTCGTCATTTAAAAATAAGAATTTAATGTTTAAATGTCGAATACTGCTTCAAGTCTTAATTTGAAAGGGGTCCGGTGTCAAATTATATTTACTTTATTTAGAGCCATTTTTTACCCGACTGAAAAGAAGGGTTGTGTGTTTCACGCGTGTCTGTGTATGTTGATTTCTTTATACCCTCGAAACATCCCAACGGCTGGATGGAATTTTATGAATGAGGTATCTATCGATTCGTCTTAATCTTCCGATGGTTATAGGATAGACTTAGTTTTTATAAATTAAAAATGGCGGCCGTAAAATACAAAATGGCGCTAGAGACGAAAAAAAATTTTACGCACAATATTGATTTGCATGTCATTGGATAGGTCTTTCAAAATGAAGGCGATGTTTCATTGACCATTTTGTAGTCCGAAGCTCCGTTTAAATATTACACAACCTGGGAGTTGTGTACTTGGATCGCTACCTTTACTGTAACTCTAACCTTCATAATAGAAATCTATAGGCCTCATCAAAAGAGCGTTTGTAGATAGGAACTAATAATTAAACACAACTTAAAAGTCATCAATACAAGCAAATAAAAAAAAAGGTAAGTAATACAAAAAATAGTTTCTTATTGATGAGAAATAATTAATTAGTTCGCTTTTACGCAATCAGGTTTTTTTATTTTTTAAATTTGATATATTATTACAAGAAATTATAATTAAACATTAAAAAAAAATCTCATTTATTAATACAATTATGTGGCGTATCCTTCCGTAATTATGCTAATGCATGCACATTTTGAGAACCCGTGATTTTATTTTTCCTTAAAAATGTCCATTAGAATCTTCTGTGTTTGTAACATGGGTTTGAAAATAACCTATGATTCTGAATATTTTAATAAATGATAATTTAAAAATTAAATTTCCTCATGCAGCCACTTTGAACGCGGAATAAAATTATTCTTCTGAAATGAATTTTAATTATCGCAAAATATTTTGCATATCTCGAAAAGAAATCTTTAAATGGAAACTGCTTAATTTATTGGCTTTTACGGAAAAAAAGAACATTATTAGCAAAATCATTTCGGCAGCGGCGAGATTCGAACCCACGCCTCATAGAGACTGGTGCCTAAAACCTGCGCCTTACACCGCTCGGCCACCATACCCCGATTGAACTAGATGTAATATTTGAAGATAGATTTGATATCTAGCGAATAAAACAATCTATAAAAAGATTAGATTTTATTATTACTCGACTGAAAGGAAGGGTTATGTGTTTCACGCGTATCTGGGCGTATAGTTTACTTTTATTAAGTCGGGGTTTTTGATTTTTTAAATTTAATTACTTGTTAATGATTTTTTTCTTTGAAATGTGTGTCTCTATAAAGATTAATTTTAAAATAAAAAGTTCTCTGGAAACGATTAAAATTTTAAATTTTAGATTTGCATAATTATTTAGATATAGAATTTTAGATTGAGAGAAATGTTTTCTATATATTAGTGAAAAATATTATGCCTGCACTTCCAAATGTGTAGTTTGAATCAAAATCTTCATACAAGTTATTCCCTTGAAAGATCTCAGAAAGAGATATGAAATCTATATTTACGTGATATTCCAATTGAATTTGTATGATCTGCGTCACTTAAAATTTAAATTAGTCATTATATGTCGAATGCTGATTGAAGTTTTAATTTTAAAGCAGTCCGAATGTTTACTTATATTTCATGAGAACTATGGTCAGAAGGCTTGAGTATGAAATCTTTATGTATGGTTTAAAGAACCAACTTTACCGCCGGGAATGGTGGCTTGTTCCTGTAATCCAGCGTCTCGGAGGCTTGAACTGTCGGACGGTTTGAGGTCGGGGGTTCTGTTCTCCGTACACCCATGCAGATCGGGTGTCCAGACTAAACACAATGTCGATATGGTGGGATCGAGGGAACTCGAAATCACCAGGTCTTCTAAGGAAGAGAGCACCAGCCCAGGGCGGAAACGCAGCAGGCAAAATCTCTCGCACTGTGTAGTAGTAGGATAGCGCCTGAGAATGGGTGGCGGAAAACATCCTGATCAATATAACCGGACACAGTTCTTTTATTTATTTTTGGTAAAAAAATAATGCAAGATTTAATGTTAAAGAAATAAAAATATTGAAGAATGTATAAATTATATTAAAAAAATCCTTAATTTTCATTTACAATTGTAATACCAAACTGTTTTTATATTCAAAGAATTTTTATCTAAAGCTTTCTAAGAAAATAATACCAGTACTTAAAAATGTGTAGTTTGAATTAGAAATGTTTTGTGGAAATTAATCTTTTGAAAGGCTACTGTACGGGAGCAGAAATCTCTCAATTATGCGATATTTCTATTGCATTTGTATAATTTTCGTCATTTAAAAATAAGAATTTAATGTTTAAATGTCGAATACTGCTTCAAGTCTTAATTTGAAAGGGGTCCGGTGTCAAATTATATTTACTTTATTTAGAGCCATTTTTTACCCGACTGAAAAGAAGGGTTATGTGTTTCACGCGTGTCTGTGTATGTTGATTTCTTTATACCCTCGAAACATCCCAACGGCTGGATGGAATTTTATGAATGAGGTATCTATCGATTCGTCTTAATCTTCCGATGGTTATAGGATAGGCTTAGTTTTTATAAATTCAAAATGGCGGCCGTAAAATACAAAATGGCGCTAGAGACGAAAAAAAAATTTACGCACAATATTGATTTGCATGTCATTGGATAGGTCTTTCAAAATGAAGGCGATGTTTCATTGACCATTTTGTAGTCCGAAGCTCCGTTTAAATATTACACAACCTGGGAGTTGTGTACTTGGATCGCTACCTTTACTGTAACTCTGACCTTCATAATAGAAATCTATAGGCCTCATCAAAAGAGCGTTTGTAGATAGGAACTAATAATTAAACACAACTTAAAAGTCATCAATACAAGCAAATAAAAAAAAAAGGTAAGTGATACAAAAAATAGTTTCTTATTGATGAGAAATAATTAATTAGTTCGCTTTTACGCAATCAGGTTTTTTGATTTTTTAAATTTGATATATTATTACAAGAAATTATAATTAAACATTAAAAAAAAATCTCATTTATTAATACAATTATGTGGCGTATCCTTCCGTAATTATGCTAATGCATGCACAATTTGAGAACCCGTGATTTTATTTTTCCTTTAAAATGTCCATTAGAATCTTCTGTTTTTGTAACATGGGTTTGAAAATAACCTATGATTCTGAATATTTTAATAAATGATAATTTAAAAATTAAATTTCCTCATGCAGCCACTTTGAACGCGGAATAAAATTATTCTTCTGAAATGAATTTTAATTATCGCAAAATATTTTGCATATCTCGAAAAGAAATCTTTAAATGGAAACTGCTTAATTTATTGGCTTTTACGGAAAAATAGAACATTATTAGCAAAATCATTTCGGCAGCGGCGAGATTCGAACCCACGCCTCATAGAGACTGGTGTCTAAAACCTGCGCCTTACACCGCTCGGCCACCATACCCCGATTGAACTAGATGTAATATTTGAAGATAGATTTGATATCTAGCGAATAAAACAATCTATAAAAAGATTAGATTTTATTATTACTCGACTGAAAGGAAGGGTTATGTGTTTCACGCGTATCTGGGCGTATAGTTTACTTTTATTAAGTCGGGGTTTTTGATTTTTTAAATTTAATTACTTGTTAATGATTTTTTTCTTTGAAATGTGTGTCTCTATAAAGATTACTTTTAAAATAAAAAGTTCTCTGGAAACGATTAAAATTTTAAATTTTAGACTTGCATAATTATTTAGATATAGAATTTTAGATTGAGAGAAATGTTTTCTATATATTAGTGAAAAATATTATGCCTGCACTTCCAAATGTGTAGTTTGAATCAAAATCTTCATACAAGTTATTCCCTTGAAAGATCTCAGAAAGAGATATGAAATCTATATTTACGTGATATTCCAATTGAATTTGTATGATCTGCGTCACTTAAAATTTAAATTAGTCATTATATGTTGAATGCTGATTGAAGTTTTAATTTTAAAGCAGTCCGAATGTTTACTTATATTTCATGAGAACTATGGTCAGAAGGCTTGAGTATGAAATCTTTATGTATGGTTTAAAGAACCAACTTTGCCGCCGGGAATGGTGGCTTGTTCCTGTAATCCAGCGTCTCGGAGGCTTGAACTGTCGGACGGTTTGAGGTCGGGGGTTCTGTTCTCCGTACACCCATGCAGATCTGGTGTCCAGACTAAACACAATGTCGATATGGTGGGATCGAGGGAACTCGAAATCACCAGGTCTTCTAAGGAAGAGAGCACCGGGCCAGGGCGGAAACGCAGCAGGCAAAATCTCTCGCACTGTGTAGTAGTAGGATAGCGCCTGAGAATGGGTGGCGGAAAACATCCTAATCAATATAACCGGACACAGTTCTTTTATTTATTTTTGGTAAAAAAATAATGCAACATTTAATGTTAAAGAAATAAAAATATTGAAGAATGTATAAATTATATTAAAAAAATCCTTAATTTTCATTTACAATTGTAATACCAAACTGTTTTTATATTCAAAGAATTTTTTATCTAAAGCTTTCTAAGAAAATAATACCAGTACTTAAAAATGTGTAGTTTGAATTAGAAATGTTTTGTGGAAATTAATCTTTTGAAAGGCTACTGTACGGGAGCAGAAATCTCTCAATTATGCGATATTTCTATTGCATTTGTATAATTTTCGTCATTTAAAAATAAGAATTTAATGTTTAAATGTCGAATACTGCTTCAAGTCTTAATTTGAAAGGGGTCCGGTGTCAAATTATATTTACTTTATTTAGAGCCATTTTTTACCCGACTGAAAAGAAGGGTTATGTCTTTCACACGTGTCTGTGTATGTTGATTTCTTTATACCCTCGAAACATCCCAACGGCTGGATGGAATTTTATGAATGAGGTATCTATCGATTCGTCTTAATCTTCCGATGGTTATAGGATAGGCTTAGTTTTTATAAATTCAAAATGGCGGCCGTAAAATACAAAATGGCGCTAGAGACGAAAAAAAAATTTACGCACAATATTGATTTGCATGTCATTGGATAGGTCTTTCAAAATGAAGGCGATGTTTCATTGACCATTTTGTAGTCCGAAGCTCCGTTTAAATATTACACAACCTGGGAGTTGTGTACTTGGATCGCTACCTTTACTGTAACTCTAACCTTCATAATAGAAATCTATAGGCCTCATCAAAAGAGCGTTTGTAGATAGGAACTAATAATTAAACACAACTTAAAAGTCATCAATACAAGCAAATAAAAAAAAAGGTAAGTAATACAAAAAATAGTTTCTTATTGATGAGAAATAATTAATTAGTTTGCTTTTACGCAATCAGGTTTTTTGATTTTTTAAATTTGATATATTATTACAAGAAATTATAATTAAACATTAAAAAAAAATCTCATTTATTAATACAATTATGTGGCGTATCCTTCCGTAATTATGCTAATGCATGCACAATTTGAGAACCCGTGATTTTATTTCTCCTTAAAAATGTCCATTAGAATCTTCTGTTTTTGTAACATGGGTTTGAAAATAACCTATGATTCTGAATATTTTAATAAATGATAATTTAAAAATTAAATTTCCTCATGCAGCCACTTTGAACGCGGAATAAAATTATTCTTCTGAAATGAATTTTAATTATCGCAAAATATTTTGCATATCTCGAAAAGAAATCTTTAAATGGAAACTGCTTAATTTATTGGCTTTTACGGAAAAAAAGAACATTATTAGCAAAATCATTTCGGCAGCGGCGAGATTCGAACCCACGCCGCATAGAGACTGGTGCCTAAAACCTGCGCCTTACACCGCTCGGCCACCATACCCCGATTGAACTAGATGTAATATTTGAAGATAGATTTGATATCTAGCGAATAAAACAATCTATAAAAAGATTAGATTTTATTATTACTCGACTGAAAGGAAGGGTTATGTGTTTCACGCGTATCTGGGCGTATAGTTTACTTTTATTAAGTCGGGGTTTTTGATTTTTTAAATTTAATTACTTGTTAATGATTTTTTTCTTTGAAATGTGTGTCTCTATAAAGATTACTTTTAAAATAAAAAGTTCTCTGGAAACGATTAAAATTTTAAATTTTAGATTTGCATAATTATTTAGATATAGAATTTTAGATTGAGAGAAATGTTTTCTATATATTAGTGAAAAATATTATGCCTGCACTTCCAAATGTGTAGTTTGAATCAAAATCTTCATACAAGTTATTCCCTTGAAAGATCTCAGAAAGAGATATGAAATCTATATTTACGTGATATTCCAATTGAATTTGTATGATCTGCGTCACTTAAAATTTAAATTAGTCATTATATGTCGAATGCTGATTGAAGTTTTAATTTTAAAGCAGTCCGAATGTTTACTTATATTTCATGAGAACTATGGTCAGAAGGCTTGAGTATGAAATCTTTATGTATGGTTTAAAGAACCAACTTTGCCGCCGGGAATGGTGGCTTGTTCCTGTAATCCAGCGTCTCGGAGGCTTGAACTGTCGGACGGTTTGAGGTCGGGGATTCTGTTGTCCGTACACCCATGCAGATCGGGTGTCCAGACTAAACACAATGTCGATATGGTGGGATCGAGGGAACTCGAAATCACCAGGTCTTCTAAGGAAGAGAGCACCGGCCCAGGGCGGAAACGCAGCAGGCAAAATCTCTCGCACTGTGTAGTAGTAGGATAGCGCCTGAGAATGGGTGGCGGAAAACATCCTAATCAATATAACCGGACACAGTTCTTTTATTTATTTTTGGTAAAAAAATAATGCAAGATTTAATGTTAAAGAAATAAAAATATTGAAGAATGTATAAATTATATTAAAAAAATCCTTAATTTTCATTTACAATTGTAACTGTTTTTATATTCAAAGAATTTTTATCTAAAGCTTTCTAAGAAAATAATACCAGTACTTAAAAATGTGTAGTTTGAATTAGAAATGTTTTGTAGAAATTAATCTTTTGAAAGGCTACTGTACGGGAGCAGAAATCTCTCAATTATGCGATATTTCTATTGCATTTGTATAATTTTCGTCATTTAAAAATAAGAATTTAATGTTTAAATGTCGAATACTGCTTCAAGTCTTAATTTGAAAGGGGTCCGGTGTCAAATTATATTTACTTTATTTAGAGCCATTTTTTACCCGACTGAAAAGAAGGGTTATGTGTTTCACGCGTGTCTGTGTATGTTGATTTCTTTATACCCTCGAAACATCCCAACGGCTGGATGGAATTTTATGAATGAGGTATCTATCGATTCGTCTTAATCTTCCGATGGTTATAGGATAGGCTTAGTTTTTATAAATTCAAAATGGCGGCCGTAAAATACAAAATGGCGCTAGAGACGAAAAAAAATTTACGCACAATATTGATTTGCATGTCATTGGATAGGTCTTTCAAAATGAAGGCGATGTTTCATTGACCATTTTGTAGTCCGAAGCTCCGTTTAAATATTACACAACCTGGGAGTTGTGTACTTGGATCGCTACCTTTACTGTAACTCTAACCTTCATAATAGAAATCTATAGGCCTCATCAAAAGAGCGTTTGTAGATAGGAACTAATAATTAAACACAACTTAAAAGTCATCAATACAAGCAAATAAAAAAAAAGGTAAGTAATACAAAAAATAGTTTCTTATTGATGAGAAATAATTAATTAGTTCGCTTTTACGCAATCAGGTTTTTTGATTTTTTAAATTTGATATATTATTACAAGAAATTATAATTAAACATTAAAAAAAAATCTCATTTATTAATACAATTATGTGGCATATCCTTCCGTAATTATGCTAATGCATGCACAATTTGAGAACCCGTGATTTTATTTTTCCTTAAAAATGTCCATTAGAATCTTCTGTTTTTGTAACATGGGTTTGAAAATAACCTATGATTCTGAATATTTTAATAAATGATAATTTAAAAATTAAATTTCCTCATGCAGCCACTTTGAACGCGGAATAAAATTATTCTTCTGAAATGAATTTTAATTATCGCAAAATATTTTGCATATCTCGAAAAGAAATCTTTAAATGGAAACTGCTTAATTTATTGGCTTTTACGGAAAAAAAGAACATTATTAGCAAAATCATTTCGGCAGCGGCGAGATTCGAACCCACGCCTCATAGAGACTGGTGCCTAAAACCTGCGCCTTACACCGCTCGGCCACCATACCCCGATTGAACTAGATGTAATATTTGAAGATAGATTTGATATCTAGCGAATAAAACAATCTATAAAAAGATTAGATTTTATTATTACTCGACTGAAAGGAAGGGTTATGTGTTTCACGCGTATCTGGGCGTATAGTTTACTTTTATTAAGTCGGGGTTTTTGATTTTTTAAATTTAATTACTTGTTAATGATTTTTTTCTTTGAAATGTGTGTCTCTATAAAGATTACTTTTAAAATAAAAAGTTCTCTGGAAACGATTAAAATTTTAAATTTTAGATTTGCATAATTATTTAGATATAGAATTTTAGATTGAGAGAAATGTTTTCTATATATTAGTGAAAAATATTATGCCTGCACTTCCAAATGTGTAGTTTGAATCAAAATCTTCATACAAGTTATTCCCTTGAAAGATCTCAGAAAGAGATATGAAATCTATATTTACGTGATATTCCAATTGAATTTGTATGATCTGCGTCACTTAAAATTTAAATTAGTCATTATATGTCGAATGCTGATTGAAGTTTTAATTTTAAAGCAGTCCGAATGTTTACTTATATTTCATGAGAACTATGGTCAGAAGGCTTGAGTATGAAATCTTTATGTATGGTTTAAAGAACCAACTTTGCCGCCGGGAATGGTGGCTTGTTCCTGTAATCCAGCGTCTCGGAGGCTTGAACTGTCGGACGGTTTGAGGTCGGGGTTCTGTTCTCCGTACACCCATGCAGATCTGGTGTCCAGACTAAACACAATGTCGATATGGTGGGATCGAGGGAACTCAAAATCACCAGGTCTTCTAAGGAAGAGAGCACCGGCCCAGGGCGGAAACGCAGCAGGCAAAATCTCTCGCACTGTGTAGTAGTAGGATAGCGCCTGAGAATGGGTGGCGGAAAACATCCTAATCAATATAACCGGACACAGTTCTTTTATTTATTTTTGGTAAAAAAATAATGCAAGATTTAATGTTAAAGAAATAAAAATATTGAAGAATGTATAAATTATATTAAAAAAATCCTTAATTTTCATTTACAATTGTAATACCAAACTGTTTTTATATTCAAAGAATTTTTATCTAAAGCTTTCTAAGAAAATAATACCAGTACTTAAAAATGTGTAGTTTGAATTAGAAATGTTTTGTGGAAATTAATCTTTTGAAAGGCTACTGTACGGGAGCAGAAATCTCTCAATTATGCGATATTTCTATTGCATTTGTATAATTTTCGTCATTTAAAAATAAGAATTTAATGTTTAAATGTCGAATACTGCTTCAAGTCTTAATTTGAAAGGGGTCCGGTGTCAAATTATATTTACTTTATTTAGAGCCATTTTTTACCCGACTGAAAAGAAGGGTTATGTGTTTCACGCGTGTCTGTGTATGTTGATTTCTTTATACCCTCGAAACATCCCAACGGCTGGATGGAATTTTATGAATGAGGTATCTATCGATTCGTCTTAATCTTCCGATGGTTATAGGATAGGCTTAGTTTTTATAAATTCAAAATGGCGGCCGTAAAATACAAAATGGCGCTAGAGACGAAAAAAAATTTACGCACAATATTGATTTGCATGTCATTGGATAGGTCTTTCAAAATGAAGGCGATGTTTCATTGACCATTTTGTAGTCCGAAGCTCCGTTTAAATATTACACAACCTGGGAGTTGTGTACTTGGATCGCTACCTTTACTGTAACTCTAACCTTCATAATAGAAATCTATAGGCCTCATCAAAAGAGCGTTTGTAGATAGGAACTAATAATTAAACACAACTTAAAAGTCATCAATACAAGCAAATAAAAAAAAAGGTAAGTAATACAAAAAATAGTTTCTTATTGATGAGAAATAATTAATTAGTTCGCTTTTACGCAATCAGGTTTTTTGATTTTTTAAATTTGATATATTATTACAAGAAATTATAATTAAACATTAAAAAAAAATCTCATTTATTAATACAATTATGTGGCATATCCTTCCGTAATTATGCTAATGCATGCACAATTTGAGAACCCGTGATTTTATTTTTCCTTAAAAATGTCCATTAGAATCTTCTGTTTTTGTAACATGGGTTTGAAAATAACCTATGATTCTGAATATTTTAATAAATGATAATTTAAAAATTAAATTTCCTCATGCAGCCACTTTGAACGCGGAATAAAATTATTCTTCTGAAATGAATTTTAATTATCGCAAAATATTTTGCATATCTCGAAAAGAAATCTTTAAATGGAAACTGCTTAATTTATTGGCTTTTACGGAAAAAAAGAACATTATTAGCAAAATCATTTCGGCAGCGGCGAGATTCGAACCCACGCCTCATAGAGACTGGTGCCTAAAACCTGCGCCTTACACCGCTCGGCCACCATACCCCGATTGAACTAGATGTAATATTTGAAGATAGATTTGATATCTAGCGAATAAAACAATCTATAAAAAGATTAGATTTTATTATTACTCGACTGAAAGGAAGGGTTATGTGTTTCACGCGTATCTGGGCGTATAGTTTACTTTTATTAAGTCGGGGTTTTTGATTTTTTAAATTTAATTACTTGTTAATGATTTTTTTCTTTGAAATGTGTGTCTCTATAAAGATTACTTTTAAAATAAAAAGTTCTCTGGAAACGATTAAAATTTTAAATTTTAGATTTGCATAATTATTTAGATATAGAATTTTAGATTGAGAGAAATGTTTTCTATATATTAGTGAAAAATATTATGCCTGCACTTCCAAATGTGTAGTTTGAATCAAAATCTTCATACAAGTTATTCCCTTGAAAGATCTCAGAAAGAGATATGAAATCTATATTTACGTGATATTCCAATTGAATTTGTATGATCTGCGTCACTTAAAATTTAAATTAGTCATTATATGTCGAATGCTGATTGAAGTTTTAATTTTAAAGCAGTCCGAATGTTTACTTATATTTCATGAGAACTATGGTCAGAAGGCTTGAGTATGAAATCTTTATGTATGGTTTAAAGAACCAACTTTGCCGCCGGGAATGGTGGCTTGTTCCTGTAATCCAGCGTCTCGGAGGCTTGAACTGTCGGACGGTTTGAGGTCGGGGTTCTGTTCTCCGTACACCCATGCAGATCTGGTGTCCAGACTAAACACAATGTCGATATGGTGGGATCGAGGGAACTCAAAATCACCAGGTCTTCTAAGGAAGAGAGCACCGGCCCAGGGCGGAAACGCAGCAGGCAAAATCTCTCGCACTGTGTAGTAGTAGGATAGCGCCTGAGAATGGGTGGCGGAAAACATCCTAATCAATATAACCGGACACAGTTCTTTTATTTATTTTTGGTAAAAAAATAATGCAAGATTTAATGTTAAAGAAATAAAAATATTGAAGAATGTATAAATTATATTAAAAAAATCCTTAATTTTCATTTACAATTGTAATACCAAACTGTTTTTATATTCAAAGAATTTTTATATAAAGCTTTCTAAGAAAATAATACCAGTACTTAAAAATGTGTAGTTTGAATTAGAAATGTTTTGTGGAAATTAATCTTTTGAAAGGCTACTGTACGGGAGCAGAAATCTCTCAATTATGCGATATTTCTATTGCATTTGTATAATTTTCGTCATTTAAAAATAAGAATTTAATGTTTAAATGTCGAATACTGCTTCAAGTCTTAATTTGAAAGGGGTCCGGTGTCAAATTATATTTACTTTATTTAGAGCCATTTTTTACCCGGCTGAAAAGAAGGGTTGTGTGTTTCACGCGTGTCTGTGTATGTTGATTTCTTTATACCCTCGAAACATCCCAACGGCTGGATGGAATTTTATGAATGAGGTATCTATCGATTCGTCTTAATCTTCCGATGGTTATAGGATAGACTTAGTTTTTATAAATTAAAAATGGCGGCCGTAAAATACAAAATGGCGCTAGAGACTAAAAAAAAATTTACGCACAATATTGATTTGCATGTCATTGGATAGGTCTTTCAAAATGAAGGCGATGTTTCATTGACCATTTTGTAGTCCGAAGCTCCGTTTAAATATTACACAACCTGGGTTGGGTTGATTTTTGACGGCCAATTATCTACACGAGGGATATAGGCCCGGGGGAGTGCCCTCCGTGGGGGTCTTTCTAAGGGAACCTAATCCGTATTAACGCATGGAAGATCCACGGCTCGAAGAAAACCACGAAAACTCCTAACTATTAGGCCGACGGGCGCGATTGGGATCGAACCCAGCACTTCCCGTCTACCAGCTTCGAGAGCAGAACCTCTCGGCCACTGGTGGGGCCTACACAACCTGGGAGTTGTGTACTTGGATCGCTACCTTTACTGTAACTCTAACCTTCATAATAGAAATCTATAGGCCTCATCAAAAGAGCGTTTGTAGATAGGAACTAATAATTAAACACAACTTAAAAGTCATCAATACAAGCAAATAAAAAAAAAAGGTAAGTAATACAAAAAATAGTTTCTTATTGATGAGAAATAATTAATTAGTTCGCTTTTACGCAATCAGGTTTTTTGATTTTTTAAATTTGATATATTATTACAAGAAATTATAGTTAAACATTAAAAAAAAATCTCATTTATTAATACAATTATGTGGCGTATCCTTCCGTAATTATGCTAATGCATGCACAATTTGAGAACCCGTGATTTTATTTTTCCTTAAAAATGTCCATTAGAATCTTCTGTTTTTGTAACATGGGTTTGAAAATAACCTATGATTCTGAATATTTTAATAAATGATAATTTAAAAATTAAATTTCCTCATGCAGCCACTTTGAACGCGGAATAAAATTATTCTTCTGAAATGAATTTTAATTATCGCAAAATATTTTGCATATCTCGAAAAGAAATCTTTAAATGGAAACTGCTTAATTTATTGGCTTTTACGGAAAAAAAGAACATTATTAGCAAAATCATTTCGGCAGCGGCGAGATTCGAACCCACGCCTCATAGAGACTGGTGCCTAAAACCTGCGCCTTACACCGCTCGGCCACCATACCCCGATTGAACTAGATGTAATATTTGAAGATAGATTTGATATCTAGCGAATAAAACAATCTATAAAAAGATTAGATTTTATTATTACTCGACTGAAAGGAAGGGTTATGTGTTTCACGCGTATCTGGGCGTATAGTTTACTTTTATTAAGTCGGGGTTTTTGATTTTTTAAATTTAATTACTTGTTAATGATTTTTTTCTTTGAAATGTGTGTCTCTATAAAGATTACTTTTAAAATAAAAAGTTCTCTGGAAACGATTAAAATTTTAAATTTTAGATTTGCATAATTATTTAGATATAGAATTTTAGATTGAGAGAAATGTTTTCTATATATTAGTGAAAAATATTATGCCTGCACTTCCAAATGTGTAGTTTGAATCAAAATCTTCATACAAGTTATTCCCTTGAAAGATCTCAGAAAGAGATATGAAATCTATATTTACGTGATATTCCAATTGAATTTGTATGATCTGCGTCACTTAAAATTTAAATTAGTCATTATATGTCGAATGCTGATTGAAGTTTTAATTTTAAAGCAGTCCGAATGTTTACTTATATTTCATGAGAACTATGGTCAGAAGGCTTGAGTATGAAATCTTTATGTATGGTTTAAAGAACCAACTTTGCCGCCGGGAATGGTGGCTTGTTCCTGTAATCCAGCGTCTCGGAGGCTTGAACTGTCGGACGGTTTGAGGTCGGGGGTTCTGTTCTCCGTACACCCATGCAGATCTGGTGTCCAGACTAAACACAATGTCGATATGGTGGGATCGAGGGAACTCGAAATCACCAGGTCTTCTAAGGAAGAGAGCACCGGCCCAGGGCGGAAACGCAGCAGGCAAAATCTCTCGCACTGTGTAGTAGTAGGATAGCGCCTGAGAATGGGTGGCGGAAAACATCCTAATCAATATAACCGGACACAGTTCTTTTATTTATTTTTGGTAAA
This sequence comes from Maratus speciosus, assembly GCA_963932465.1. Lineage (NCBI taxonomy): Eukaryota > Metazoa > Arthropoda > Arachnida > Araneae > Salticidae > Maratus > Maratus speciosus. The sequence goes on along the minus strand of OZ010790.1, from coordinate 183,962,677 downwards.
AAAATAATGCAAGATTTAATGTTAAAGAAATAAAAATATTGAAGAATGTATAAATTATATTAAAAAAATCCTTAATTTTCATTTACAATTGTAATACCAAACTGTTTTTATATTCAAAGAATTTTTATCTAAAGCTTTCTAAGAAAATAATATCAGTACTTAAAAATGTGTAGTTTGAATTAGAAATGTTTTGTGGAAATTAATCTTTTGAAAGGCTACTGTACGGGAGCAGAAATCTCTCAATTATGCGATATTTCTATTGCATTTGTATAATTTTCGTCATTTAAAAATAAGAATTTAATGTTTAAATGTCGAATACTGCTTCAAGTCTTAATTTGAAAGGGGTCCGGTGTCAAATTATATTTACTTTATTTAGAGCCATTTTTTACCCGACTGAAAAGAAGGGTTATGTGTTTCACGCGTGTCTGTGTATGTTGATTTCTTTATACCCTCGAAACATCCCAACGGCTGGATGGAATTTTATGAATGAGGTATCTATCGATTCGTCTTAATCTTCCGATGGTTATAGGATAGGCTTAGTTTTTATAAATTCAAAATGGCGGCCGTAAAATACAAAATGGCGCTAGATACGAAAAAAAAAATTACGCACAATATTGATTTGCATGTCATTGGATAGGTCTTTCAAAATGAAGGCGATGTTTCATTGACCATTTTGTAGTCCGAAGCTCCGTTTAAATATTACACAACCTGGGAGTTGTGTACTTGGATCGCTACCTTTACTGTAACTCTAACCTTCATAATAGAAATCTATAGGCCTCATCAAAAGAGCGTTTGTAGATAGGAACTAATAATTAAACACAACTTAAAAGTCATCAATACAAGCAAATAAAAAAAGGTAAGTAATACAAAAAATAGTTTCTTATTGATGAGAAATAATTAATTAGTTCGCTTTTACGCAATCAGGTTTTTTGATTTTTTAAATTTGATATATTATTACAAGAAATTATAATTAAACATTAAAAAAAATCTCATTTATTAATACAATTATGTGGCGTATCCTTCCGTAATTATGCTAATGCATGCACAATTTGAGAACCCGTGATTTTATTTTTCCTTAAAAATGTCCATTAGAATCTTCTGTTTTTGTAACATGGGTTTGAAAATAACCTATGATTCTGAATATTTTAATAAATGATAATTTAAAAATTAAATTTCCTCATGCAGCCACTTTGAACGCGGAATAAAATTATTCTTCTGAAATGAATTTTAATTATCGCAAAATATTTTGCATATCTCGAAAAGAAATCTTTAAATGGAAACTGCTTAATTTATTGGCTTTTACGGAAAAAAAGAACATTATTAGCAAAATCATTTCGGCAGCGGCGAGATTCGAACCCACGCCTCATAGAGACTGGTGCCTAAAACCTGCGCCTTACACCGCTCGGCCACCATACCCCGATTGAACTAGATGTAATATTTGAAGATAGATTTGATATCTAGCGAATAAAACAATCTATAAAAAGATTAGATTTTATTATTACTCGACTGAAAGGAAGGGTTATGTGTTTCACGCGTATCTGGGCGTATAGTTTACTTTTATTAAGTCGGGGTTTTTGATTTTTTAAATTTAATTTCTTGTTAATGATTTTTTTCTTTGAAATGTGTGTCTCTATAAAGATTACTTTTAAAATAAAAAGTTCTCTGGAAACGATTAAAATTTTAAATTTTAGATTTGCATAATTATTTAGATATAGAATTTTAGATTGAGAGAAATGTTTTCTATATATTAGTGAAAAATATTATGCCTGCACTTCCAAATGTGTAGTTTGAATCAAAATCTTCATACAAGTTATTCCCTTGAAAGATCTCAGAAAGAGATATGAAATCTATATTTCCTTGATATTCCAATTGAATTTGTATGATCTGCGTCACTTAAAATTTAAATTAGTCATTATATGTCGAATGCTGATTGAAGTTTTAATTTTAAAGCAGTCCGAATGTTTACTTATATTTCATGAGAACTATGGTCAGAAGGCTTGAGTATGAAATCTTTATGTATGGTTTAAAGAACCAACCTTGCCGCCGGGAATGGTGGCTTGTTCCTGTAATCCAGCGTCTCGGAGGCTTGAACTGTCGGACGGTTTGAGGTCGGGGGTTCTGTTCTCCGTACACCCATGCAGATCTGGTGTCCAGACTAAACACAATGTCGATATGGTGGGATCGAGGGAACTCGAAATCACCAGGTCTTCTAAGGAAGAGAGCACCGGCCCAGGGCGGAAACGCAGCAGGCAAAATCTCTCGCACTGTGTAGTAGTAGGATAGCGCCTGAGAATGGGTGGCGGAAAACATCCTAATCAATATAACCGGACACAGTTCTTTTATTTATTTTTGGTAAAAAAATAATGCAAGATTTAATGTTAAAGAAATAAAAATATTGAAGAATGTATAAATTATATTAAAAAAATCCTTAATTTTCATTTACAATTGTAATACCAAACTGTTTTTATATTCAAAGAATTTTTATCTAAAGCTTTCTAAGAAAATAATACCAGTACTTAAAAATGTGTAGTTTGAATTAGAAATGTTTTGTGGAAATTAATCTTTTGAAAGGCTACTGTACGGGAGCAGAAATCTCTCAATTATGCGATATTTCTATTGCATTTGTATAATTTTCGTCATTTAAAAATAAGAATTTAATGTTTAAATGTCGAATACTGCTTCAAGTCTTAATTTGAAAGGGGTCCGGTGTCAAATTATATTTACTTTATTTAGAGCCATTTTTTACCCGACTGAAAAGAAGGGTTATGTGTTTCACGCGTGTCTGTGTATGTTGATTTCTTTATACCCTCGAAACATCCCAACGGCTGGATGGAATTTTATGAATGAGGTATCTATCGATTCGTCTTAATCTTCCGATGGTTATAGGATAGGCTTAATTTTTATAAATGCAAAATGGCGGCCGTAAAATACAAAATGGCGCTAGAGACGAAAAAAAAAATTACGCACAATATTGATTTGCATGTCATTGGATAGGTCTTTCAAAATTAAGGCGATGTGTCATTGACCATTTTGTAGTCCGAAGCTCCGTTTAAATATTACACAACCTGGGAGTTGTGTACTTGGATCGCTACCTTTACTGTAACTCTAACCTTCATAATAGAAATCTATAGGCCTCATCAAAAGAGCGTTTGTAGATAGGAACTAATAATTAAACACAACTTAAAAGTCATCAATACAAGCAAATAAAAAAAAAGGTAAGTAATACAAAAAATAGTTTCTTATTGATGAGAAATAATTAATTAGTTCGCTTTTACGCAATCAGGTTTTTTGATTTTTTAAATTTGATATATTATTACAAGAAATTATAATTAAACATTAAAAAAAAATCTCATTTATTAATACAATTATGTGGCGTATCCTTCCGTAATTATGCTAATGCATGCACAATTTGAGAACCCGTGATTTTATTTTTCCTTAAAAATGTCCATTAGAATCTTCTGTTTTTGTAACATGGGCTTGAAAATAACCTATGATTCTGAATATTTTAATAAATGATAATTTAAAAATTAAATTTCCTCATGCAGCCACTTTGAACGCGGAATAAAATTATTCTTCTGAAATGAATTTTAATTATCGCAAAATATTTTGCATATCTCGAAAAGAAATCTTTAAATGGAAACTGCTTAATTTATTGGCTTTTACGGAAAAAAGGAACATTATTAGCAAAATCATTTCGGCAGCGGCGAGATTCGAACCCACGCCTCATAGAGACTGGTGCCTAAAACCTGCGCCTTACACCGCTCGGCCACCATACCCCGATTGAACTAGATGTAATATTTGAAGATAAATTTGATATCTAGCGAATAAAACAATCTATAAAAAGATTAGATTTTATTATTACTCGACTGAAAGGAAGGGTTATGTGTTTCACGCGTATCTGGGCGTATAGTTTACTTTTATTAAGTCGGGGTTTTTGATTTTTTAAATTTAATTACTTGTTAATGATTTTTTTCTTTGAAATGTGTGTCTCTATAAAGATTACTTTTAAAATAAAAAGTTCTCTGGAAACGATTAAAATTTTAAATTTTAGATTTGCATAATTATTTAGATATAGAATTTTAGATTGAGAGAAATGTTTTCTATATATTAGTGAAAAATATTATGCCTGCACTTCCAAATGTGTAGTTTGAATCAAAATCTTCATACAAGTTATTCCCTTGAAAGATCTCAGAAAGAGATATGAAATCTATATTTCCTTGATATTCCAATTGAATTTGTATGATCTGCGTCACTTAAAATTTAAATTAGTCATTATATGTCGAATGCTGATTGAAGTTTTAATTTTAAAGCAGTCCGAATGTTTACTTATATTTCATGAGAACTATGGTCAGAAGGCTTGAGTATGAAATCTTTATGTATGGTTTAAAGAACCAACCTTGCCGCCGGGAATGGTGGCTTGTTCCTGTAATCCAGCGTCTCGGAGGCTTGAACTGTCGGACGGTTTGAGGTCGGGGGTTCTGTTCTCCGTTCACCCATGCAGATCTGGTGTCCAGACTAAACACAATGTCGATATGGTGGGATCGAGGGAACTCGAAATCACCAGGTCTTCTAAGGAAGAGAGCACCGGCCCAGGGCGGAAACGCAGCAGGCAAAATCTCTCGCACTGTGTAGTAGTAGGATAGCGCCTGAGAATGGGTGGCGGAAAACATCCTAATCAATATAACCGGACACAGTTCTTTTATTTATTTTTGGTAAAAAAATAATGCAAGATTTAATGTTAAAGAAATAAAAATATTGAAGAATGTATAAATTATATTAAAAAAATTCTTAATTTTCATTTACAATTGTAATACCAAACTGTTTTTATATTCAAAGAATTTTTATCTAAAGCTTTCTAAGAAAATAATACCAGTACTTAAAAATGTGTAGTTTGAATTAGAAATGTTTTGTGGAAATTAATCTTTTGAAAGGCTACTGTACGGGAGCAGAAATCTCTCAATTATGCGATATTTCTATTGCATTTGTATAATTTTCGTCATTTAAAAATAAGAATTTAATGTTTAAATGTCGAATACTGCTTCAAGTCTTAATTTGAAAGGGGTCCGGTGTCAAATTATATTTACTTTATTTAGAGCCATTTTTTACCCGACTGAAAAGAAGGGTTATGTGTTTCACGCGTGTCTGTGTATGTTGATTTCTTTATACCCTCGAAACATCCCAACGGCTGGATGGAATTTTATGAATGAGGTATCTATCGATTCGTCTTAATCTTCCGATGGTTATAGGATAGGCTTAGTTTTTATAAATGCAAAATGGCGGCCGTAAAATACAAAATGGCGCTAGAGACGAAAAAAAAAATTACGCACAATATTGATTTGCATGTCATTGGATAGGTCTTTCAAAATGAAGGCGATGTGTCATTGACCATTTTGTAGTCCGAAGCTCCGTTTAAATATTACACAACCTGGGAGTTGTGTACTTGGATCGCTACCTTTACTGTAACTCTAACCTTCATAATAGAAATCTATAGGCCTCATCAAAAGAGCGTTTGTAGATAGGAACTAATAATTAAACACAACTTAAAAGTCATCAATACAAGCAAATAAAAAAAAAAAGGTAAGTAATACAAAAAATAGTTTCTTATTGATGAGAAATAATTAATTAGTTCGCTTTTACGCAATCAGGTTTTTTGATTTTTTAAATTTGATATATTATTACAAGAAATTATAATTAAACATTAAAAAAAAATCTCATTTATTAATACAATTATGTGGCGTATCCTTCCGTAATTATGCTAATGCATGCACAATTTGAGAACCCGTGATTTTATTTTTCCTTAAAAATGTCCATTAGAATCTTCTGTTTTTGTAACATGGGTTTGAAAATAACCTATGATTCTGAATATTTTAATAAATGATAATTTAAAAATTAAATTTCCTCATGCAGCCACTTTGAACGCGGAATAAAATTATTCTTCTGAAATGAATTTTAATTATCGCAAAATATTTTGCATATCTCGAAAAGAAATCTTTAAATGGAAACTGCTTAATTTAATGGCTTTTACGGAAAAAAGGAACATTATTAGCAAAATCATTTCGGCAGCGGCGAGATTCGAACCCACGCCTCATAGAGACTGGTGCCTAAAACCTGCGCCTTACACCGCTCGGCCACCATACCCCGATTGAACTAGATGTAATATTTGAAGATAGATTTGATATCTAGCGAATAAAACAATCTATAAAAAGATTAGATTTTATTATTACTCGACTGAAAGGAAGGGTTATGTGTTTCACGCGTATCTGGGCGTATAGTTTACTTTTATTAAGTCGGGGTTTTTGATTTTTTAAATTTAATTACTTGTTAATGATTTTTTTCTTTGAAATGTGTGTCTCTATAAAGATTACTTTTAAAATAAAAAGTTCTCTGGAAACGATTAAAATTTTAAATTTTAGATTTGCATAATTATTTAGATATAGAATTTTAGATTGAGAGAAATGTTTTCTATATATTAGTGAAAAATATTATGCCTGCACTTCCAAATGTGTAGTTTGAATCAAAATCTTCATACAAGTTATTCCCTTGAAAGATCTCAGAAAGAGATATGAAATCTATATTTCCTTGATATTCCAATTGAATTTGTATGATCTGCGTCACTTAAAATTTAAATTAGTCATTATATGTCGAATGCTGATTGAAGTTTTAATTTTAAAGCAGTCCGAATGTTTACTTATATTTCATGAGAACTATGGTCAGAAGGTTTGAGTATGAAATCTTTATGTATGGTTTAAAGAACCAACCTTGCCGCCGGGAATGGTGGCTTGTTCCTGTAATCCAGCGTCTCGGAGGCTTGAACTGTCGGACGGTTTGAGGTCGGGGGTTCTGTTCTCCGTACACCCATGCAGATCTGGTGTCCAGACTAAACACAATGTCGATATGGTGGGATCGAGGGAACTCGAAATCACCAGGTCTTCTAAGGAAGAGAGCACCGGCCCAGGGCGGAAACGCAGCAGGCAAAATCTCTCGCACTGTGTAGTAGTAGGATAGCGCCTGAGAATGGGTGGCGGAAAACATCCTAATCAATATAACCGGACACAGTTCTTTTATTTATTTTTGGTAAAAAAATAATGCAAGATTTAATGTTAAAGAAATAAAAATATTGAAGAATGTATAAATTATATTAAAAAAATCCTTAATTTTCATTTACAATTGTAATACCAAACTGTTTTTATATTCAAAGAATTTTTATCTAAAGCTTTCTAAGAAAATAATACCAGTACTTAAAAATGTGTAGTTTGAATTAGAAATGTTTTGTGGAAATTAATCTTTTGAAAGGCTACTGTACGGGAGCAGAAATCTCTCAATTATGCGATATTTCTATTGCATTTGTATAATTTTCGTCATTTAAAAATAAGAATTTAATGTTTAAATGTCGAATACTGCTTCAAGTCTTAATTTGAAAGGGGTCCGGTGTCAAATTATATTTACTTTATTTAGAGCCATTTTTTACCCGACTGAAAAGAAGGGTTATGTGTTTCACGCGTGTCTGTGTATGTTGATTTCTTTATACCCTCGAAACATCCCAACGGCTGGATGGAATTTTATGAATGAGGTATCTATCGATTCGTCTTAATCTTCCGATGGTTATAGGATAGGCTTAGTTTTTATAAATGCAAAATGGCGGCCGTAAAATACAAAATGGCGCTAGAGACGAAAAAAAAAATTACGCACAATATTGATTTGCATGTCATTGGATAGGTCTTTCAAAATGAAGGCGATGTGTCATTGACCATTTTGTAGTCCGAAGCTCCGTTTAAATATTACACAACCTGGGAGTTGTGTACTTGGATCGCTACCTTTACTGTAACTCTAACCTTCATAATAGAAATCTATAGGCCTCATCAAAAGAGCGTTTGTAGATAGGAACTAATAATTAAACACAACTTAAAAGTCATCAATACAAGCAAATAAAAAAAAAAGGTAAGTAATACAAAAAATAGTTTCTTATTGATGAGAAATAATTAATTAGTTCGCTTTTACGCAATCAGGTTTTTTGATTTTTTAAATTTGATATATTATTACAAGAAATTATAATTAAACATTAAAAAAAAATCTCATTTATTAATACAATTATGTGGCGTATCCTTCCGTAATTATGCTAATGCATGCACAATTTGAGAACCCGTGATTTTATTTTTCCTTAAAAATGTCCATTAGAATCTTCTGTTTTTGTAACATGGGTTTGAAAATAACCTATGATTCTGAATATTTTAATAAATGATAATTTAAAAATTAAATTTCCTCATGCAGCCACTTTGAACGCGGAATAAAATTATTCTTCTGAAATGAATTTTAATTATCGCAAAATATTTTGCATATCTCGAAAAGAAATCTTTAAATGGAAACTGCTTAATTTATTGGCTTTTACGGAAAAAAAGAACATTATTAGCAAAATCATTTCGGCAGCGGCGAGATTCGAACCCACGCCTCATACAGACTGGTGCCTAAAACCTGCGCCTTACACCGCTCGGCCACCATACCCCGATTGAACTAGATGTAATATTTGAAGATAGATTTGATATCTAGCGAATAAAACAATCTATAAAAAGATTAGATTTTATTATTACTCGACTGAAAGGAAGGGTTATGTGTTTCACGCGTATCTGGGCGTATAGTTTACTTTTATTAAGTCGGGGTTTTTGATTTTTTAAATTTAATTACTTGTTAATGATTTTTTTCTTTGAAATGTGTGTCTCTATAAAGATTACTTTTAAAATAAAAAGTTCTCTGGAAACGATTAAAATTTTAAATTTTAGATTTGCATAATTATTTAGATATAGAATTTTAGATTGAGAGAAATGTTTTCTATATATTAGTGAAAAATATTATGCCTGCACTTCCAAATGTGTAGTTTGAATCAAAATCTTCATACAAGTTATTCCCTTGAAAGATCTCAGAAAGAGATATGAAATCTATATTTCCTTGATATTCCAATTGAATTTGTATGATCTGCGTCACTTAAAATTTAAATTAGTCATTATATGTCGAATGCTGATTGAAGTTTTAATTTTAAAGCAGTCCGAATGTTTACTTATATTTCATGAGAACTATGGTCAGAAGGCTTGAGTATGAAATCTTTATGTATGGTTTAAAGAACCAACCTTGCCGCCGGGAATGGTGGCTTGTTCCTGTAATCCAGCGTCTCGGAGGCTTGAACTGTCGGACGGTTTGAGGTCGGGGGTTCTGTTCTCCGTACACCCATGCAGATCTGGTGTCCAGACTAAACACAATGTCGATATGGTGGGATCGAGGGAACTCGAAATCACCAGGTCTTCTAAGGAAGAGAGCACCGGCCCAGGGCGGAAACGCAGCAGGCAAAATCTCTCGCACTGTGTAGTAGTAGGATAGCGCCTGAGAATGGGTGGCGGAAAACATCCTAATCAATATAACCGGACACAGTTCTTTTATTTATTTTTGGTAAAAAAATAATGCAAGATTTAATGTTAAAGAAATAAAAATATTGAAGAATGTATAAATTATATTAAAAAAATCCTTAATTTTCATTTACAATTGTAATACCAAACTGTTTTTATATTCAAAGAATTTTTATCTAAAGCTTTCTAAGAAAATAATACCAGTACTTAAAAATGTGTAGTTTGAATTAGAAATGTTTTGTGGAAATTAATCTTTTGAAAGGCTACTGTACGGGAGCAGAAATCTCTCAATTATGCGATATTTCTATTGCATTTGTATAATTTTCGTCATTTAAAAATAAGAATTTAATGTTTAAATGTCGAATACTGCTTCAAGTCTTAATTTGAAAGGGGTCCGGTGTCAAATTATATTTACTTTATTTAGAGCCATTTTTTACCCGACTGAAAAGAAGGGTTATGTGTTTCACGCGTGTCTGTGTATGTTGATTTCTTTATACCCTCGAAACATCCCAACGGCTGGATGGAATTTTATGAATGAGGTATCTATCGATTCGTCTTAATCTTCCGATGGTTATAGGATAGGCTTAGTTTTTATAAATGCAAAATGGCGGCCGTAAAATACAAAATGGCGCTAGAGACGAAAAAAAAATTACGCACAATATTGATTTGCATGTCATTGGATAGGTCTTTCAAAATGAAGGCGATGTTTCATTGACCATTTTGTAGTCCGAAGCTCCGTTTAAATATTACACAACCTGGGAGTTGTGTACTTGGATCGCTACCTTTACTGTAACTCTAACCTTCATAATAGAAATCTATAGGCCTCATCAAAAGAGCGTTTGTAGATAGGAACTAATAATTAAACACAACTTAAAAGTCATCAATACAAGCAAATAAAAAAAAAGGTAAGTAATACAAAAAATAGTTTCTTATTGATGAGAAATAATTAATTAGTTCGCTTTTACGCAATCAGGTTTTTTGATTTTTTAAATTTGATATATTATTACAAGAAATTATAATTAAACATTAAAAAAAATCTCATTTATTAATACAATTATGTGGCGTATCCTTCCGTAATTATGCTAATGCATGCACAATTTGAGAACCCGTGATTTTATTTTTCCTTAAAAATGTCCATTAGAATCTTCTGTTTTTGTAACATGGGTTTGAAAATAACCTATGATTCTGAATATTTTAATAAATGATAATTTAAAAATTAAATTTCCTCATGCAGCCACTTTGAACGCGGAATAAAATTATTCTTCTGAAATGAATTTTAATTATCGCAAAATATTTTGCATATCTCGAAAAGAAATCTTTAAATGGAAACTGCTTAATTTATTGGCTTTTACGGAAAAAAAGAACATTATTAGCAAAATCATTTCGGCAGCGGCGAGATTCGAACCCACGCCTCATAGAGACTGGTGCCTAAAACCTGCGCCTTACACCGCTCGGCCACCATACCCCGATTGAACTAGATGTAATATTTGAAGATAGATTTGATATCTAGCGAATAAAACAATCTATAAAAAGATTAGATTTTATTATTACTCGACTGAAAGGAAGGGTTATGTGTTTCACGCGTATCTGGGCGTATAGTTTACTTTTATTAAGTCGGGGTTTTTGATTTTTTAAATTTAATTACTTGTTAATGATTTTTTTCTTTGAAATGTGTGTCTCTATAAAGATTACTTTTAAAATAAAAAGTTCTCTGGAAACGATTAAAATTTTAAATTTTAGATTTGCATAATTATTTAGATATAGAATTTTAGATTGAGAGAAATGTTTTCTATATATTAGTGAAAAATATTATGCCTGCACTTCCAAATGTGTAGTTTGAATCAAAATCTTCATACAAGTTATTCCCTTGAAAGATCTCAGAAAGAGATATGAAATCTATATTTACGTGATATTCCAATTGAATTTGTATGATCTGCGTCACTTAAAATTTAAATTAGTCATTATATGTCGAATGCTGATTGAAGTTTTAATTTTAAAGCAGTCCGAATGTTTACTTATATTTCATGAGAACTATGGTCAGAAGGCTTGAGTATGAAATCTTTATGTATGGTTTAAAGAACCGACTTTGCCGCCGGGAATGGTGGCTTGTTCCTGTAATCCAGCGTCTCGGAGGCTTGAACTGTCGGACGGTTTGAGGTCGGGGGTTCTGTTCTCCGTACACCCATGCAGATCTGGTGTCCAGACTAAACACAATGTCGATATGGTGGGATCGAGGGAACTCGAAATCACCAGGTCTTCTAAGGAAGAGAGCACCGGCCCAGGGCGGAAACGCAGCAGGCAAAATCTCTCGCACTGTGTAGTAGTAGGATAGCGCCTGAGAATGGGTGGCGGAAAACATCCTAATCAATATAACCGGACACAGTTCTTTTATTTATTTTTGGTAAAAAAATAATGCAAGATTTAATGTTAAAGAAATAAAAATATTGAAGAATGTATAAATTATATTAAAAAAATCCTTAATTTTCATTTACAATTGTAATACCAAACTGTTTTTATATTCAAAGAATTTTTATCTAAAGCTTTCTAAGAAAATAATACCAGTACTTAAAAATGTGTAGTTTGAATTAGAAATGTTTTGTGGAAATTAATCTTTTGAAAGGCTACTGTACGGGAGCAGAAATCTCTCAATTATGCGATATTTCTATTGCATTTGTATAATTTTCGTCATTTAAAAATAAGAATTTAATGTTTAAATGTCGAATACTGCTTCAAGTCTTAATTTGAAAGGGGTCCGGTGTCAAATTATATTTACTTTATTTAGAGCCATTTTTTACCCGACTGAAAAGAAGGGTTATGTGTTTCACGCGTGTCTGTGTATGTTGATTTCTTTATACCCTCGAAACATCCCAACGGCTGGATGGAATTTTATGAATGAGGTATCTATCGATTCGTCTTAATCTTCCAATGGTTATAGGATAGGCTTAGTTTTTATAAATTCAAAATGGCGGCCGTAAAATACAAAATGGCGCTAGAGACGAAAAAAAAATTTACGCACAATATTGATTTCCATGTCATTGGATAGGTCTTTCAAAATGAAGGCGATGTTTCATTGACCATTTTGTAGTCCGAAGCTCCGTTTAAATATTACACAACATGGGAGTTGTGTACTTGGATCGCTACCTTTACTGTAACTCTAACCTTCATAATAGAAATCTATAGGCCTCATCAAAAGAGCGTTTGTAGATAGGAACTAATAATTAAACACACCTTAAAAGTCATCAATACAAGCAAATAAAAAAAAAGGTAAGTAATACAAAAAATAGTTTCTTATTTATGAGAAATAATTAATTAGTTCGCTTTTACGCAATCAGGTTTTTTGATTTTTTAAATTTGATATATTATTACAAGAAATTATAATTAAACATTAAAAAAAATCTCATTTATTAATACAATTATGTGGCGTATCCTTCCGTAATTATGCTAATGCATGCACAATTTGAGAACCCGTGATTTTATTTTTCCTTAAAAATGTCCATTAGAATCTTCTGTTTTTGTAACATGGGTTTGAAAATAACCTATGATTCTGAATATTTTAATAAATGATAATTTAAAAATTAAATTTCCTCATGCAGCCACTTTGAACGCGGAATAAAATTATTCTTCTGAAATGAATTTTAATTATCGCAAAATATTTTGCATATCTCGAAAAGAAATCTTTAAATGGAAACTGCTTAATTTATTGGCTTTTACGGAAAAAAAGAACATTATTAGCAAAATCATTTCGGCAGCGGCGAGATTCGAACCCACGCCTCATAGAGACTGGTGCCTAAAACCTGCGCCTTACACCGCTCGGCCACCATACCCCGATTGAACTAGATGTAATATTTGAAGATAGATTTGATATCTAGCGAATAAAACAATCTATAAAAAGATTAGATTTTATTATTACTCGACTGAAAGGAAGGGTTATGTGTTTCACGCGTATCTGGGCGTATGGTTTACTTTTATTAAGTCGGGGTTTTTGATTTTTTAAATTTAATTACTTGTTAATGATTTTTTTCTTTGAAATGTGTGTCTCTATAAAGATTACTTTTAAAATAAAAAGTTCTCTGGAAACGATTAAAATTTTAAATTTTAGATTTGCATAATTATTTAGATATAGAATTTTAGATTGAGAGAAATGTTTTCTATATATTAGTGAAAAATATTATGCCTGCACTTCCAAATGTGTAGTTTGAATCAAAATCTTCATACAAGTTATTCCCTTGAAAGATCTCAGAAAGAGATATGAAATCTATATTTACGTGATATTCCAATTGAATTTGTATGATCTGCGTCACTTAAAATTTAAATTAGTCATTATATGTCGAATGCTGATTGAAGTTTTAATTTTAAAGCAGTCCGAATGTTTACTTATATTTCATGAGAACTATGGTCAGAAGGCTTGAGTATGAAATCTTTATGTATGGTTTAAAGAACCAACTTTGCCGCCGGGAATGGTGGCTTGTTCCTGTAATCCAGCGTCTCGGAGGCTTGAACTGTCGGACGGTTTGAGGTCGGGGGTTCTGTTCTCCGTACACCCATGCAGATCTGGTGTCCAGACTAAACACAATGTCGATATGGTGGGATCGAGGGAACTCGAAATCACCAGGTCTTCTAAGGAAGAGAGCACCGGCCCAGGGCGGAAACGCAGCAGGCAAAATCTCTTGCACTGTGTAGTAGTAGGATAGCGCCTGAGAATGGGTGGCGGAAAACATCCTAATCAATATAACCGGACACAGTTCTTTTATTTATTTTTGGTAAAAAAATAATGCAAGATTTAATGTTAAAGAAATAAAAATATTGAAGAATGTATAAATTATATTAAAAAAATCCTTAATTTTCATTTACAATTGTAATACCAAACTGTTTTTATATTCAAAGAATTTTTATCTAAAGCTTTCTAAGAAAATAATACCAGTACTTAAAAATGTGTAGTTTGAATTAGAAATGTTTTGTGGAAATTAATCTTTTGAAAGGCTACTGTACGGGAGCAGAAATCTCTCAATTATGCGACATTTCTATTGCATTTGTATAATTTTCGTCATTTAAAAATAAGAATTTAATGTTTAAATGTCGAATACTGCTTCAAGTCTTAATTTGAAAGGGGTCCGGTGTCAAATTATATTTACTTTATTTAGAGCCATTTTTTACCCGACTGAAAAGAAGGGTTATGTGTTTCACGCGTGTCTGTGTATGTTGATTTCTTTATACCCTCGAAACATCCCAACGGCTGGATGGAATTTTATGAATGAGGTATCTATCGATTTGTCTTAATCTTCCGATGGTTATAGGATAGGCTTAGTTTTTATAAATTCAAAATGGCGGCCGTAAAATACAAAATGGCGCTAGAGACGAAAAAAAATTTTACGCACAATATTGATTTGCATGTCATTGGATAGGTCTTTCAAAATGAAGGCGATGTTTCATTGACCATTTTGTAGTCCGAAGCTCCGTTTAAATATTACACAACCTGGGAGTTGTGTACTTGGATCGCTACCTTTACTGTAACTCTAACCTTCATAATAGAAATCTATAGGCCTCATCAAAAGAGCGTTTGTAGATAGGAACTAATAATTAAACACAACTTAAAAGTCATCAATACAAGCAAATAAAAAAAAGGTAAGTAATACAAAAAATAGTTTCTTATTGATGAGAAATAATTAATTAGTTCGCTTTTACGCAATCAGGTTTTTTGATTTTTTAAATTTGATATATTATTACAAGAAATTATAATTAAACATTAAAAAAAAATCTCATTTATTAATACAATTATGTGGCGTATCCTTCCGTAATTATGCTAATGCATGCACAATTTGAGAACCCGTGATTTTATTTTTCCTTAAAAATGTCCATTAGAATCTTCTGTTTTTGTAACATGGGTTTAAAAATAACCTATGATTCTGAATATTTTAATAAATGATAATTTAAAAATTAAATTTCCTCATGCAGCCACTTTGAACGCGGAATAAAATTATTCTTCTGAAATGAATTTTAATTATCGCAAAATATTTTGCATATCTCGAAAAGAAATCTTTAAATGGAAACTGCTTAATTTATTGGCTTTTACGGAAAAAAAGAACATTATTAGCAAAATCATTTCGGCAGCGGCGAGATTCGAACCCACGCCTCATAGAGACTGGTCCCTAAAACCTGCGCCTTACACCGCTCGGCCACCATACCCCGATTGAACTAGAAGTAATATTTGAAGATAGATTTGATATCTAGCGAATAAAACAATCTATAAAAAGATTAGATTTTATTATTACTCGACTGAAAGGAAGGGTTATGTGTTTCACGCGTATCTGGGCGTATAGTTTACTTTTATTAAGTCGGGGTTTTTGATTTTTTAAATTTAATTACTTGTTAATGATTTTTTTCTTTGAAATGTGTGTCTCTATAAAGATTACTTTTAAAATAAAAAGTTCTCTGGAAACGATTAAAATTTTAAATTTTAGATTTGCATAATTATTTAGATATAGAATTTTAGATTGAGAGAAATGTTTTCTATATATTAGTGAAAAATATTATGCCTGAACTTCCAAATGTGTAGTTTGAATCAAAATCTTCATACAAGTTATTCCCTTGAAAGATCTCAGAAAGAGATATGAAATCTATATTTACGTGATATTCCAATTGAATTTGTATGATCTGCGTCACTTAAAATTTAAATTAGTCATTATATGTCGAATGCTGATTGAAGTTTTAATTTTAAAGCAGTCCGAATGTTTACTTATATTTCATGAGAACTATGGTCAGAAGGCTTGAGTATGAAATCTTTATGTATGGTTTAAAGAACCAACTTTGCCGCCGGGAATGGTGGCTTGTTCCTGTAATCCAGCGTCTCGGAGGCTTGAACTGTCGGACGGTTTGAGGTCGGGGGTTCTGTTCTCCGTACAACCATGCAGATCTGGTGTCCAGACTAAACACAATGTCGATATGGTGGGATCGAGGGAACTCGAAATCACCAGGTCTTCTAAGGAAGAGAGCACCGGCCCAGGGCGGAAACGCAGCAGGCAAAATCTCTCGCACTGTGTAGTAGTAGGATAGCGCCTGAGAATGGGTGGCGGAAAACATCCTAATCAATATAACCGGACACAGTTCTTTTATTTATTTTTGGTAAAAAAATAATGCAAGATTTAATGTTAAAGAAATAAAAATATTGAAGAATGTATAAATTATATTAAAAAAATCCTTAATTTTCATTTACAATTGTAATACCAAACTGTTTTTATATTCAAAGAATTTTTATCTAAAGCTTTCTAAGAAAATAATACCAGTACTTAAAAATGTGTAGTTTGAATTAGAAATGTTTTGTGGAAATTAATCTTTTGAAAGGCTACTGTACGGGAGCAGAAATCTCTCAATTATGCGATATTTCTATTGCATTTGTATAATTTTCGTCATTTAAAAATAAGAATTTAATGTTTAAATGTCGAATACTGCTTCAAGTCTTAATTTGAAAGGGGTCCGGTGTCAAATTATATTTACTTTATTTAGAGCCATTTTTTACCCGACTGAAAAGAAGGGTTATGTGTTTCACGCGTGTCTGTGTATGTTGATTTCTTTATACCCTCGAAACATCCCAACGGCTGGATGGAATTTTATGAATGAGGTATCTATCGATTCGTCTTAATCTTCCGATGGTTATAGGATAGGCTTAGTTTTTATAAATTCAAAATGGCGGCCGTAAAATACAAAATGGCGCTAGAGACGAAAAAAAATTTACGCACATTATTGATTTGCATGTCATTGGATAGGTCTTTCAAAATGAAGGCGATGTTTCATTGACCATTTTGTAGTCCGAAGCTCCGTTTAAATATTACACAACCTGGGAGTTGTGTACTTGGATCGCTACCTTTACTGTAACTCTAACCTTCATAATAGAAATCTATAGGCCTCATCAAAAGAGCGTTTGTAGATAGGAACTAATAATTAAACACAACTTAAAAGTCATCAATACAAGCAAATAAAAAAAAAGGTAAGTAATACAAAAAATAGTTTCTTATTGATGAGAAATAATTAATTAGTTCGCTTTTACGCAATCAGGTTTTTTGATTTTTTAAATTTGATATATTATTACAAGAAATTATAATTAAACATTAAAAAAAATCTCATTTATTAATACAATTATGTGGCGTATCCTTCCGTAATTATGCTAATGCATGCACAATTTGAGAACCCGTGATTTTATTTTTCCTTAAAAATGTCCATTAGAATCTTCTGTTTTTGTAACATGGGTTTGAAAATAACCTATGATTCTGAATATTTTAATAAATGATAATTTAAAAATTAAATTTCCTCATGCAGCCACTTTGAACGCGGAATAAAATTATTCTTCTGAAATGAATTTTAATTATCGCAAAATATTTTGCATATCTCGAAAAGAAATCTTTAAATGGAAACTGCTTAATTTATTGGCTTTTACGGAAAAAAAGAACATTATTAGCAAAATCATTTCGGCAGCGGCGAGATTCGAACCCACGCCTCATAGAGACTGGTGCCTAAAACCTGCGCCTTACACCGCTCGGCCACCATACCCCGATTGAACAAGATGTAATATTTGAAGATAGATTTGATATCTAGCGAATAAAACAATCTATAAAAAGATTAGATTTTATTATTACTCGACTGAAAGGAAGGGTTATGTGTTTCACGCGTATCTGGGCGTATAGTTTACTTTTATTAAGTCGGGGTTTTTGATTTTTTAAATTTAATTACTTGTTAATGATTTTTTTCTTTGAAATGTGTGTCTCTATAAAGATTACTTTTAAAATAAAAAGTTCTCTGGAAACGATTAAAATTTTAAATTTTAGATTTGCATAATTATTTAGATATAGAATTTTAGATTGAGAGAAATGTTTTCTATATATTAGTGAAAAATATTATGCCTGCACTTCCAAATGTGTAGTTTGAATCAAAATCTTCATACAAGTTATTCCCTTGAAAGATCTCAGAAAGAGATATGAAATCTACATTTACGTGATATTCCAATTGAATTTGTATGATCTGCGTCACTTAAAATTTAAATTAGTCATTATATGTCGAATGCTGATTGAAGTTTTAATTTTAAAGCAGTCCGAATGTTTACTTATATTTCATGAGAACTATGGTCAGAAGGCTTGAGTATGAAATCTTTATGTATGGTTTAAAGAACCAACTTTGCCGCCGGGAATGGTGGCTTGTTCCTGTAATCCAGCGTCTCGGAGGCTTGAACTGTCGGACGGTTTGAGGTCGGGGGTTCTGTTCTCCGTACACCCATGCAGATCGGGTGTCCAGACTAAACACAATGTCGATATGGTGGGATCGAGGGAACTCGAAATCACCAGGTCTTCTAAGGAAGAGAGCACCGGCTCAGGGCGGAAACGCAGCAGGCAAAATCTCTCGCACTGTGTAGTAGTAGGATAGCGCCTGAGAATGGGTGGCGGAAAACATCCTAATCAATATAACCGGACACAGTTCTTTTATTTATTTTTGGTAAAAAAATAATGCAAGATTTAATGTTAAAGAAATAAAAATATTGAAGAATGTATAAATTATATTAAAAAAATCCTTAATTTTCATTTACAATTGTAATACCAAACTGTTTTTATATTCAAAGAATTTTTATCTAAAGCTTTCTAAGAAAATAATACCAGTACTTAAAAATGTGTAGTTTGAATTAGAAATGTTTTGTGGAAATTAATCTTTTGAAAGGCTACTGTACGGGAGCAGAAATCTCTCAATTATGCGATATTTCTATTGCATTTGTATAATTTTCGTCATTTAAAAATAAGAATTTAATGTTTAAATGTCGAATACTGCTTCAAGTCTTAATTTGAAAGGGGTCCGGTGTCAAATTATATTTACTTTATTTAGAGCCATTTTTTACCCGACTGAAAAGAAGGGTTATGTGTTTCACGCGTGTCTGTGTATGTTGATTTCTTTATACCCTCGAAACATCCCAACGGCTGGATGGAATTTTATGAATGAGGTATCTATCGATTCGTCTTAATCTTCCGATGGTTATAGGATAGGCTTAGTTTTTATAAATTCAAAATGGCGGCCGTAAAATACAAAATGGCGCTAGAGACGAAAAACAAATTTACGCACAATATTGATTTGCATGTCATTGGATAGGTCTTTCAAAATGAAGGCGATGTTTCATTGACCATTTTGTAGTCCGAAGCTCCGTTTAAATATTACACAACCTGGGAGTTGTGTACTTGGATCGCTACCTTTACTGTAACTCTAACCTTCATAATAGAAATCTATAGGCCTCATCAAAAGAGCGTTTGTAGATAGGAACTAATAATTAAACACAACTTAAAAGTCATCAATACAAGCAAATAAAAAAAAAGGTAAGTAATACAAAAAATAGTTTCTTATTGATGAGAAATAATTAATTAGTTCGCTTTTACGCAATCAGGTTTTTTGATTTTTTAAATTTGATATATTATTACAAGAAATTATAATTAAACATTAAAAAAAAATCTCATTTATTAATACAATTATGTGGCGTATCCTTCCGTAATTATGCTAATGTATGCACAATTTGAGAACCCGTGATTTTATTTTTCCTTAAAAATGTCCATTAGAATCTTCTGTTTTTGTAACATGGGTTTGAAAATAACCTATGATTCTGAATATTTTAATAAATGATAATTTAAAAATTAAATTTCCTCATGCAGCCACTTTGAACGCGGAATAAAATTATTCTTCTGAAATGAATTTTAATTATCGCAAAATATTTTGCATATCTCGAAAAGAAATCTTTAAATGGAAACTGCTTAATTTATTTCTTTTACGGAAAAAAAGAACATTATTAGCAAAATCATTTCGGCAGCGGCGAGATTCGAACCCACGCCTCATAGAGACTGGTGCCTAAAACCTGCGCCTTACACCGCTCGGCCACCATACCCCGATTGAACTAGATGTAATATTTGAAGATAGATTTGATATCTAGCGAATAAAACAATCTATAAAAAGATTAGATTTTATTATTACTCGACTGAAAGGAAGGGTTATGTGTTTCACGCGTATCTGGGCGTATAGTTTACTTTTATTAAGTCGGGGTTTTTGATTTTTTAAATTTAATTACTTGTTAATGATTTTTTTCTTTGAAATGTGTGTCTCTATAAAGATTACTTTTAAAATAAAAAGTTCTCTGGAAACGATTAAAATTTTAAATTTTAGATTTGCATAATTATTTAGATATAGAATTTTAGATTGAGAGAAATGTTTTCTATATATTAGTGAAAAATATTATGCCTGCACTTCCAAATGTGTAGTTTGAATCAAAATCTTCATACAAGTTATTCCCTTGAAAGATCTCAGAAAGAGATATGAAATCTATATTTACGTGATATTCCAATTGAATTTGTATGATCTGCGTCACTTAAAATTTAAATTAGTCATTATATGTCGAATGCTGATTGAAGTTTTAATTTTAAAGCAGTCCGAATGTTTACTTATATTTCATGAGAACTATGGTCAGAAGGCTTGAGTATGAAATCTTTATGTATGGTTTAAAGAACCAACTTTGCCGCCGGGAATGGTGGCTTGTTCCTGTAATCCAGCGTCTCGGAGGCTTGAACTGTCGGACGGTTTGAGGTCGGGTGTTCTGTTCTCCGTACACCCATGCAGATCGGGTGTCCAGACTAAACACAATGTCGATATGGTGGGATCGAGGGAACTCGAAATCACCAGGTCTTCTAAGGAAGAGAGCACCGGCCCAGGGCGGAAACGCAGCAGGCAAAATCTCTCGCACTGTGTAGTAGTAGGATAGCGCCTGAGAATGGGTGGCGGAAAACATCCTAATCAATATAACCGGACACAGTTCTTTTATTTATTTTTGGTAAGACGGGGGGTCCATCTTCCGGTCCCAGGCCCTTTTCAGGCCCATTTGTCGACACAAGGAACCACCCGTGAAACAAGCCCCGCGACGCGTCCCGAAGGTCGCCGCCAGACAAGCTCCAACAGAGCGGAACCCCGCGCAACTCCGGTCAAACCGACACCGCTGCCCAGCGCACACGGTGACGGCTATTCCCAAGAAGAGACGAACGGCCGCTACGACAGTCCTCACCACCCAGCTAGAAAAACCAAGTGGTCCCTAAACTTGGTTACTCGAGCCGGTAGACCCCGCACACCATCGCAGGAACCAGACGCCTATAAAGACGCTGGGCCCACGGGCGGAACCGAGGCTTCCCGACCCGAATTTAATTTACGGACAGGCCCCCAAGATCAGATACCATTTTCCGGCAGAGACATTTTTGTGGGCCAGCCGATCGGAAAGTTAGTGAGGAGCCCCTAGCTTGAAAACCAGGGAGGACGGGGAAAATCCCTCCGGCCGTAAAGCGACCCAGCTCCTGGCTCTTCGCCCAGTCCACCCGGCTCAACCGACGGAACCCCTCGCGGATCACGCCGGGAGCCAGTTGGCCCAGACTAGGTGCCGTTAGCGACCCCAGGCGGGCACGGAAAGCTCCACCTAGACGGAATAGACTCCGCCTCGCTAGGGGGTTGGATGGAACGGAGTCCCGCCAGCCCCCACCGACTCGACCCCATCCTAGGACAGAGAAGCCAGCGGAGGCCGGCAGAAGCCCGCCCACCACTACCTTACCTCACGGCCGTCGAGGGTACCCAGGCCCGAAGACCCCTGACCCCGTGCACTGACCGACCGCTACCTTTGTTAGTGCGTTCGAAAGTTAGGTGGAGACACCTCTAGGTCCTCATCACCAGGCGAGGCAAACTCCGGTACCGCATAGACACGGAGGACCTGGATCGGACCAAGAGTTCACCTGAGGCACGATGAGCCGCCGCGTTACCGGCGAGCCTCCGGCCCGTTTCCCTGCGGGAATAGCGTTCGATGGTGGACCTGCCGGCCGACCCCCTCCCATGGGTCACGGCACGACATGGAGCAACCAGAACCATACTGGCCTCCCCACGCGACCGCTCCTTGGTCAACGGGGGCACCGCCAAACCCTACCACCCTAAGGGTCGGCTCACAACTGCTCCAGCTGAGGTCCTCGGAGGGATGAGCCACCCAAGTCATAAAGTAACCTGGGCGCTGTCCGTAACCCTCGCCCTTCGGTTGCTCCGGGAGTCCCTGCATGGCGTTCCCGCGAGCCCCGTCGTCACTAGCGAGCACCGAGGACTTTCCTCTACAAAGCCCTCACTCACACTTCAGGCTCCCTCTTAGTCAAATGGTGGATGGGGTCCTATCGCCTTAGCTATCCTTTGCCCAGAGTCACCACCCGGCCACTGCCGGCTCTGGGATCAGACTATGGAACGTCGCTATCCAGCTTGGCCAGAGAACCCGGCTGCTGGGGGAACGCAACCTATTCAGGCCCGAAGACCCAACGCCCCATGCACAACGTCCGTTACCCGTGGCCACCGGACCCTTGGCCTGTCGACCGCAGGTCTCTCGAGGAGGTGGCGAATCGTCCCCATCCGGCCCCCTCGCATTCGTACACAACGAACTCTGCCGAGCTTCCGGTCTCCTCCCCCACTCAAGGGGTCGGTTCGGAACCACCCGGAGGGGCGGCCACTATTTATTTTTGGTAAAAAAAAGAAAAAAAAAATAATGCAAGATTTAATGTTAAAGAAATAAAAATATTGAAGAATGTATAAATTATATTAAAAAAAAAAAAAAAAAAAAAAAAAAAAAAAAAAAATCCTTAATTTTCATTTACAATTGTAATACCAAACTGTTTTTATATTCAAAGAATTTTTATCTAAAGCTTTCTAAGAAAATAATACCAGTACTTAAAAATGTGTAGTTTGAATTAGAAATGTTTTGTGGAAATTAATCTTTTGAAAGGCTACTGTACGGGAGCAGAAATCTCTCAATTATGCGATATTTCTATTGCATTTGTATAATTTTCGTCATTTAAAAATAAGAATTTAATGTTTAAATGTCGAATACTGCTTCAAGTCTTAATTTGAAAGGGGTCCGGTGTCAAATTATATTTACTTTATTTAGAGCCATTTTTTACCCGACTGAAAAGAAGGGTTATGTGTTTCACGCGTGTCTGTGTATGTTGATTTCTTTATACCCTCGAAACATCCCAACGGCTGGATGGAATTTTATGAATGAGGTATCTATCGATTCGTCTTAATCTTCCGATGGTTATAGGATAGGCTTAGTTTTTATAAATTCAAAATGGCGGCCGTAAAATACAAAATGGCGCTAGAGACGAAAAAAAAAATTACGCACAATATTGATTTGCATGTCATTGGATAGGTCTTTCAAAATGAAGGCGATGTTTCATTGACCATTTTGTAGTCCGAAGCTCCGTTTAAATATTACACAACCTGGGAGTTGTGTACTTGGATCGCTACCTTTACTGTAACTCTAACCTTCATAATAGAAATCTATAGGCCTCATCAAAAGAGCGTTTGTAGATAGGAACTAATAATTAAACACAACTTAAAAGTCATCAATACAAGCAAATAAAAAAAAAGGTAAGTAATACAAAAAATAGTTTCTTATTGATGAGAAATAATTAATTAGTTCGCTTTTACGCAATCAGGTTTTTTGATTTTTTAAATTTGATATATTATTACAAGAAATTATAATTAAACATTAAAAAAAATCTCATTTATTAATACAATTATGTGGCGTATCCTTCCGTAATTATGCTAATGCATGCACAATTTGAGAACCCGTGATTTTATTTTTCCTTAAAAATGTCCATTAGAATCTTCTGTTTTTGTAACATGGGTTTGAAAATAACCTATGATTCTGAATATTTTAATAAATGATAATTTAAAAATTAAATTTCCTCATGCAGCCACTTTGAACGCGGAGTAAAATTATTCTTCTGAAATGAATTTTAATTATCGCAAAATATTTTGCATATCTCGAAAAGAAATCTTTAAATGGAAACTGCTTAATTTATTGGCTTTTACGGAAAAAAAGACCATTATTAGCAAAATCATTTCGGCAGCGGCGAGATTCGAACCCACGCCTCATAGAGACTGGTGCCTAAAACCTGCGCCTTACACCGCTCGGCCACCATACCCCGATTGAACTTGATGTAATATTTGAAGATAGAGTTGATATCTAGCGAATAAAACAATCTATAAAAAGATTAGATTTTATTATTACTCGACTGAAAGGAAGGGTTATGTGTTTCACGCGTATCTGGGCGTATAGTTTACTTTTATTAAGTCGGGGTTTTTGATTTTTTAAATTTAATTACTTGTTAATGATTTTTTTCTTTGAAATGTGTGTCTCTATAAAGATTACTTTTAAAATAAAAAGTTCTCTGGAAACGATTAAAATTTTAAATTTTAGATTTGCATAATTATTTAGATATAGAATTTTAGATTGAGAGAAATGTTTTCTATATATTAGTGAAAAATATTATGCCTGCACTTCCAAATGTGTAGTTTGAATCAAAATCTTCATACAAGTTATTCCCTTGAAAGATCTCAGAAAGAGATATGAAATCTATATTTACGTGATACTCCAATTGAATTTGTATGATCTGCGTCACTTAAAATTTAAATTAGTCATTATATGTCGAATGCTGATTGAAGTTTTAATTTTAAAGCAGTCCGAATGTTTACTTATATTTCATGAGAACTATGGTCAGAAGGCTTGAGTATGAAATCTTTATGTATGGTTTAAAGAACCAACTTTGCCGCCGGGAATGGTGGCTTGTTCCTGTAATCCAGCGTCTCGGAGGCTTGAACTGTCGGACGGTTTGAGGTCGGGGGTTCTGTTCTCCGTACACCCATGCAGATCTGGTGTCCAGACTAAACACAATGTCGATATGGTGGGATCGAGGGAACTCGAAATCACCAGGTCTTCTAAGGAAGAGAGCACCGGCCCAGGGCGGAAACGCAGCAGGCAAAATCTCTCGCACTGTGTAGTAGTAGGATAGCGCCTGAGAATGGGTGGCGGAAAACATCCTAATCAATATAACCGGACACAGTTCTTTTATTTATTTTTGGTAAAAAAATAATGCAAGATTTAATGTTAAAGAAATAAAAATATTGAAGAATGTATAAATTATATTAAAAAAATCCTTAATTTTCATTTACAATTGTAATACCAAATTGTTTTTATATTCAAAGAATTTTTATCTAAAGCTTTCTAAGAAAATAATACCAGTACTTAAAAATGTGTAGTTTGAATTAGAAATGTTTTGTGGAAATTAATCTTTTGAAAGGCTACTGTACGGGAGCAGAAATCTCTCAATTATGCGATATTTCTATTGCATTTGTATAATTTTCGTCATTTAAAAATAAGAATTTAATGTTTAAATGTCGAATACTGCTTCAAGTCTTAATTTGAAAGGGGTCCGGTGTCAAATTATATTTACTTTATTTAGAGCCATTTTTTACCCGACTGAAAAGAAGGGTTATGTGTTTCACGCGTGTCTGTGTATGTTGATTTCTTTATACCCTCGAAACATCCCAACGGCTGGATGGAATTTTATGAATGAGGTATCTATCGATTCGTCTTAATCTTCCGATGGTTATAGGATAGGCTTAGTTTTTATAAATTCAAAATGGCGGCCGTAAAATACAAAATGGCGCTAGAGACGAAAAAAAAAATTACGCACAATATTGATTTGCATGTCATTGGATAGGTCTTTCAAAATGAAGGCGATGTTTCATTGACCATTTTGTAGTCCGAAGCTCCGTTTAAATATTACACAACCTGGGAGTTGTGTACTTGGATCGCTACCTTTACTGTAACTCTAACCTTCATAATAGAAATCTATAGGCCTCATCAAAAGAGCGTTTGTAGATAGGAACTAATAATTAAACACAACTTAAAAGTCATCAATACAAGCAAATAAAAAAAAAGGTAAGTAATAAAAAAATAGTTTCTTATTGATGAGAAATAATTAATTAGTTCGCTTTTACGCAATCAGGTTTTTTGATTTTTTAAATTTGATATATTATTACAAGAAATTATAATTAAACATTAAAAAAAATCTCATTTATTAATACAATTATGTGGCGTATCCTTCCGTAATTATGCTAATGCATGCACAATTTGAGAACCCGTGATTTTATTTTTCCTTAAAAATGTCCATTAGAATCTTCTGTTTTTGTAACATGGGTTTGAAAATAACCTATGATTCTGAATATTTTAATAAATGATAATTTAAAAATTAAATTTCCTCATGCAGCCACTTTGAACGCGGAGTAAAATTATTCTTCTGAAATGAATTTTAATTATCGCAAAATATTTTGCATATCTCGAAAAGAAATCTTTAAATGGAAACTGCTTAATTTATTGGCTTTTACGGAAAAAAAGACCATTATTAGCAAAATCATTTCGGCAGCGGCGAGATTCGAACCCACGCCTCATAGAGACTGGTGCCTAAAACCTGCGCCTTACACCGCTCGGCCACCATACCCCGATTGAACTAGATGTAATATTTGAAGATAGATTTGATATCTAGCGAATAAAACAATCTATAAAAAGATTAGATTTTATTATTACTCGACTGAAAGGAAGGGTTATGTGTTTCACGCGTATCTGGGCGTATAGTTTACTTTTATTAAGTCGGGGTTTTTGATTTTTTAAATTTAATTACTTGTTAATGATTTTTTTCTTTGAAATGTGTGTCTCTATAAAGATTACTTTTAAAATAAAAAGTTCTCTGGAAACGATTAAAATTTTAAATTTTAGATTTGCATAATTATTTAGATATAGAATTTTAGATTGAGAGAAATGTTTTCTATATATTAGTGAAAAATATTATGCCTGCACTTCCAAATGTGTAGTTTGAATCAAAATCTTCATACAAGTTATTCCCTTGAAAGATCTCAGAAAGAGATATGAAATCTATATTTACGTGATACTCCAATTGAATTTGTATGATCTGCGTCACTTAAAATTTAAATTAGTCATTATATGTCGAATGCTGATTGAAGTTTTAATTTTAAAGCAGTCCGAATGTTTACTTATATTTCATGAGAACTATGGTCAGAAGGCTTGAGTATGAAATCTTTATGTATGGTTTAAAGAACCAACTTTGCCGCCGGGAATGGTGGCTTGTTCCTGTAATCCAGCGTCTCGGAGGCTTGAACTGTCGGACGGTTTGAGGTCGGGGGTTCTGTTCTCCGTACACCCATGCAGATCTGGTGTCCAGACTAAACACAATGTCGATATGGTGGGATCGAGGGAACTCGAAATCACCAGGTCTTCTAAGGAAGAGAGCACCGGCCCAGGGCGGAAACGCAGCAGGCAAAATCTCTCGCACTGTGTAGTAGTAGGATAGCGCCTGAGAATGGGTGGCGGAAAACATCCTAATCAATATAACCGGACACAGTTCTTTTATTTATTTTTGGTAAAAAAATAATGCAAGATTTAATGTTAAAGAAATAAAAATATTGAAGAATGTATAAATTATATTAAAAAAATCCTTAATTTTCATTTACAATTGTAATACCAAACTGTTTTTATATTCAAAGAATTTTTATCTAAAGCTTTCTAAGAAAATAATACCAGTACTTAAAAATGTGTAGTTTGAATTAGAAATGTTTTGTGGAAATTAATCTTTTGAAAGGCTACTGTACGGGAGCAGAAATCTCTCAATTATGCGATATTTCTATTGCATTTGTATAATTTTCGTCATTTAAAAATAAGAATTTAATGTTTAAATGTCGAATACTGCTTCAAGTCTTAATTTGAAAGGGGTCCGGTGTCAAATTATATTTACTTTATTTAGAGCCATTTTTTACCCGACTGAAAAGAAGGGTTATGTGTTTCACGCGTGTCTGTGTATGTTGATTTCTTTATACCCTCGAAACATCCCAACGGCTGGATGGAATTTTATGAATGAGGTATCTATCGATTCGTCTTAATCTTTCGATGGATATAGGATAGGCTTAGTTTTTATAAATTCAAAATGGCGGCCGTAAAATACAAAATGGCGCTAGAGACGAAAAAAAAATTTACGCACAATATTGATTTGCATGTCATTGGATAGGTCTTTCAAAATGAAGGCGATGTTTCATTGACCATTTTGTAGTCCGAAGCTCCGTTTAAATATTACACAACCTGGGAGTTGTGTACTTGGATCGCTACCTTTACTGTAACTCTAACCTTCATAATAGAAATCTATAGGCCTCATCAAAAGAGCGTTTGTAGATAGGAACTAATAATTAAACACAACTTAAAAGTCATCAATACAAGCAAATAACAAAACAGGTAAGTAATACAAAAAATAGTTTCTTATTGATGAGAAATAATTAATTAGTTCGCTTTTACGCAATCAGGTTTTTTGATTTTTTAAATTTGATATATTATTACAAGAAATTATAATTAAACATTAAAAAAAAAATCTCATTTATTAATACAATTATGTGGCGTATCCTTCCGTAATTATGCTAATGCATGCACAATTTGAGAACCCGTGATTTTATTTTTCCTTAAAAATGTCCATTAGAATCTTCTGTTTTTGTAACATGGGTTTGAAAATAACCTATGATTCTGAATATTTTAATAAATGATAATTTAAAAATTAAATTTCCTCATGCAGCCACTTTGAACGCGGAATAAAATTATTCTTCTGAAATGAATTTTAATTATCGCAAAATATTTTGCATATCTCGAAAAGAAATCTTTAAATGGAAACTGCTTAATTTATTGGCTTTTACGGAAAAAAAGAACATTATTAGCAAAATCATTTCGGCAGCGGCGAGATTCGAACCCACGCCTCATAGAGACTGGTGCCTAAAACCTGCGCCTTACACCGCTCGGCCACCATACCCCGATTGAACTAGATGTAATATTTGAAGATAGATTTGATATCTAGCGAATAAAACAATCTATAAAAAGATTAGATTTTATTATTACTCGACTGAAAGGAAGGGTTATGTGTTTCACGCGTATCTGGGCGTATAGTTTACTTTTATTAAGTCGGGGTTTTTGATTTTTTAAATTTAATTACTTGTTAATGATTTTTTTCTTTGAAATGTGTGTCTCTATAAAGATTACTTTTAAAATAAAAAGTTCTCTGGAAACGATTAAAATTTTAAATTTTAGATTTGCATAATTATTTAGATATAGAATTTTAGATTGAGAGAAATGTTTTCTATATATTAGTGAAAAATATTATGCCTGCACTTCCAAATGTGTAGTTTGAATCAAAATCTTCATACAAGTTATTCCCTTGAAAGATCTCAGAAAGAGATATGAAATCCATATTTACGTGATATTCCAATTGAATTTGTATGATCTGCGTCACTTAAAATTTAAATTAGTCATTATATGTCGAATGCTGATTGAAGTTTTAATTTTAAAGCAGTCCGAATGTTTACTTATATTTCATGAGAACTATGGTCAGAAGGCTTGAGTATGAAATCTTTATGTATGGTTTAAAGAACCAACTTTGCCGCCGGGAATGGTGGCTTGTTCCTGTAATCCAGCGTCTCGGAGGCTTGAACTGTCGGACGGTTTGAGGTCGGGGGTTCTGTTCTCCGTACACCCATGCAGATCGGGTGTCCAGACTAAACACAATGTCGATATGGTGGGATCGAGGGAACTCGAAATCACCAGGTCTTCTAAGGAAGAGAGCACCGGCCCAGGGCGGAAACGCAGCAGGCAAAATCTCTCGCACTGTGTAGTAGTAGGATAGCGCCTGAGAATGGGTGGCGGAAAACATCCTAATCAATATAACCGGACACAGTTCTTTTATTTATTTTTGGTAAAAAAATAATGCAAGATTTAATGTTAAAGAAATAAAAATATTGAAGAATGTATAAATTATATTAAAAAAATCCTTAATTTTCATTTACAATTGTAATACCAAACTGTTTTTATATTCAAAGAATTTTTATCTAAAGCTTTCTAAGAAAATAATACCAGTACTTAAAAATGTGTAGTTTGAATTAGAAATGTTTTGTGGAAATTAATCTTTTGAAAGGCTACTGTACGGGAGCAGAAATCTCTCAATTATGCGATATTTCTATTGCATTTGTATAATTTTCGTCATTTAAAAATAAGAATTTAATGTTTAAATGTCGAATACTGCTTCAAGTCTTAATTTGAAAGGGGTCCGGTGTCAAATTATATTTACTTTATTTAGAGCCATTTTTTTGCCGACTGAAAAGAAGGGTTATGTGTTTCACGCGTGTCTGTGTATGTTGATTTCTTTATACCCTCGAAACATCCCAACGGCTGGATGGAATTTTATGAATGAGGTATCTATCGATTCGTCTTAATCTTCCGATGGTTATAGGATAGGCTTAGTTTTTATAAATTCAAAATGGCGGCCGTAAAATACAAAATGGCGCTAGAGACGAAAAAAAAAATTACGCACAATATTGATTTGCATGTCATTGGATAGGTCTTTCAAAATGAAGGCGATGTTTCATTGACCATTTTGTAGTCCGAAGCTCCGTTTAAATATTACACAACCTGGGAGTTGTGTACTTGGATCGCTACCTTTACTGTAACTCTAACCTTCATAATAGAAATCTATAGGCCTCATCAAAAGAGCGTTTGTAGATAGGAACTAATAATTAAACACAACTTAAAAGTCATCAATACAAGCAAATAAAAAAAAAGGTAAGTAATACAAAAAATAGTTTCTTATTGATGAGAAATAATTAATTAGTTCGCTTTTACGCAATCAGGTTTTTTGATTTTTTAAATTTGATATATTATTACAAGAAATTATAATTAAACATTAAAAAAAATCTCATTTATTAATACAATTATGTGGCGTATCCTTCCGTAATTATGCTAATGCATGCACAATTTGAGAACCCGTGATTTTATTTTTCCTTAAAAATGTGCATTAGAATCTTCTGTTTTTGTAACATGGGTTTGAAAATAACCTATGATTCTGAATATTTTAATAAATGATAATTTAAAAATTAAATTTCCTCATGCAGCCACTTTGAACGCGGAGTAAAATTATTCTTCTGAAATGAATTTTAATTATCGCAAAATATTTTGCATATCTCGAAAAGAAATCTTTAAATGGAAACTGCTTAATTTATTGGCTTTTACGGAAAAAAAGAACATTATTAGCAAAATCATTTCGGCAGCGGCGAGATTCGAACCCACGCCTCATAGAGATTGGTGCCTAAAACCTGCACCTTACACCGCTCGGCCACCATACCCCGATTGAACTAGATGTAATATTTGAAGATAGATTTGATATCTAGCGAATAAAACAATCTTTAAAAAGATTAGATTTTATTATTACTCGACTGAAAGGAAGGGTTATGTGTTTCACGCGTATCTGGGCGTATAGTTTACTTTTATTAAGTCGGGGTTTTTGATTTTTTAAATTTAATTACTTGTTAGTGATTTTTTTCTTTGAAATGTGTGTCTCTATAAAGATTACTTTTAAAATAAAAAGTTCTCTGGAAACGATTAAAATTTTAAATTTTAGATTTGCATAATTATTTAGATATAGAATTTTAGATTGAGAGAAATGTTTTCTATATATTAGTGAAAAATATTATGCCTGCACTTCCAAATGTGTAGTTTGAATCAAAATCTTCATACAAGTTATTCCCTTGAAAGATCTCAGAAAGAGATATGAAATCTATATTTACGTGATACTCCAATTGAATTTGTATGATCTGCGTCACTTAAAATTTAAATTAGTCATTATATGTCGAATGCTGATTGAAGTTTTAATTTTAAAGCAGTCCGAATGTTTACTTATATTTCATGAGAACTATGGTCAGAAGGCTTGAGTATGAAATCTTTATGTATGGTTTAAAGAACCAACTTTGCCGCCGGGAATGGTGGCTTGTTCCTGTAATCCAGCGTCTCGGAGGCTTGAACTGTCGGACGGTTTGAGGTCGGGGGTTCTGTTCTCCGTACACCCATGCAGATCTGGTGTCCAGACTAAACACAATGTCGATATGGTGGGATCGAGGGAACTCGAAATCACCAGGTCTTCTAAGGAAGAGAGCACCGGCCCAGGGCGGAAACGCAGCAGGCAAAATCTCTCGCACTGTGTAGTAGTAGGATAGCGCCTGAGAATGGGTGGCGGAAAACATCCTAATCAATATAACCGGACACAGTTCTTTTATTTATTTTTGGTAAGAAAATAATGCAAGATTTAATGTTAAAGAAATAAAAATATTGAAGAATGTATAAATTATATTAAAAAAATCCTTAATTTTCATTTACAATTGTAATACCAAACTGTTTTTATATTCAAAGAATTTTTATCTAAAGCTTTCTAAGAAAATAATACCAGTACTTAAAAATGTGTAGTTTGAATTAGAAATGTTTTGTGGAAATTAATCTTTTGAAAGGCTACTGTACGGGAGCAGAAATCTCTCAATTATGCGATATTTCTATTGCATTTGTATAATTTTCGTCATTTAAAAATAAGAATTTAATGTTTAAATGTCGAATACTGCTTCAAGTCTTAATTTGAAAGGGGTCCGGTGTCAAATTATATTTACTTTATTTAGAGCCATTTTTTACCCGACTGAAAAGAAGGGTTATGTGTTTCACGCGTGTCTGTGTATGTTGATTTCTTTATACCCTCGAAACATCCCAACGGCTGGATGGAATTTTATGAATGAGGTATCTATCGATTCGTCTTAATCTTCCGATGGTTATAGGATAGGCTTAGTTTTTATAAATTCAAAATGGCGGCCGTAAAATACAAAATGGCGCTAGAGACGAAAAAAAAATTTACGCACAATATTGATTTGCATGTCATTGGATAGGTCTTTCAAAATGAAGGCGATGTTTCATTGACCAGTTTGTAGTCCGAAGCTCCGTTTAAATATTACACAACCTGGGAGTTGTGTACTTGGATCGCTACCTTTACTGTAACTCTAACCTTCATAATAGAAATCTATAGGCCTCATCAAAAGAGCGTTTGTAGATAGGAACTAATAATTAAACACAACTTAAAAGTCATCAATACAAGCAAATAAAAAAAAAGGTAAGTAATACAAAAAATAGTTTCTTATTGATGAGAAATAATTAATTAGTTCGCTTTTACGCAATCAGGTTTTTTGATTTTTTAAATTTGATATATTATTACAAGAAATTATAATTAAACATTAAAAAAAAAATCTCATTTATTAATACAATTATGTGGCGTATCCTTCCGTAATTATGCTAATGCATGCACAATTTGAGAACCCGTGATTTTATTTTTCCTTAAAAATGTCCATTAGAATCTTCTGTTTTTGTAACATGGGTTTGAAAATAACCTATGATTCTGAATATTTTAATAAATGATAATTTAAAAATTAAATTTCCTCATGCAGCCACTTTGAACGCGGAATAAAATTATTCTTCTGAAATGAATTTTAATTATCGCAAAATATTTTGCATATCTCGAAAAGAAATCTTTAAATGGAAACTGCTTAATTTATTGGCTTTTACGGAAAAAAAGAACATTATTAGCAAAATCATTTCGGCAGCGGCGAGATTCGAACCCACGCCTCATAGAGACTGGTGCCTAAAACCTGCGCCTTACACCGCTCGGCCACCATACCCCGATTGAACTAGATGTAATATTTGAAGATAGATTTGATATCTAGCGAATAAAACAATCTATAAAAAGATTAGATTTTATTATTACTCGACTGAAAGGAAGGGTTATGTGTTTCACGCGTATCTGGGCGTATAGTTTACTTTTATTAAGTCGGGGTTTTTGATTTTTTAAATTTAATTACTTGTTAGTGATTTTTTTCTTTGAAATGTGTGTCTCTATAAAGATTACTTTTAAAATAAAAAGTTCTCTGGAAACGATTAAAATTTTAAATTTTAGATTTGCATAATTATTTAGATATAGAATTTTAGATTGAGAGAAATGTTTTCTATATATTAGTGAAAAATATTATGCCTGCACTTCCAAATGTGTAGTTTGAATCAAAATCTTCATACAAGTTATTCCCTTGAAAGATCTCAGAAAGAGATATGAAATCCATATTTACGTGATATTCCAATTGAATTTGTATGATCTGCGTCACTTAAAATTTAAATTAGTCATTATATGTCGAATGCTGATTGAAGTTTTAATTTTAAAGCAGTCCGAATGTTTACTTATATTTCATGAGAACTATGGTCAGAAGGCTTGAGTATGAAATCTTTATGTATGGTTTAAAGAACCAACTTTGCCGCCGGGAATGGTGGCTTGTTCCTGTAATCCAGCGTCTCGGAGGCTTGAACTGTCGGACGGTTTGAGGTCGGGGGTTCTGTTCTCCGTACACCCATGCAGATCGGGTGTCCAGACTAAACACAATGTCGATATGGTGGGATCGAGGGAACTCGAAATCACCAGGTCTTCTAAGGAAGAGAGCACCGGCCCAGGGCGGAAACGCAGCAGGCAAAATCTCTCGCACTGTGTAGTAGTAGGATAGCGCCTGAGAATGGGTGGCGGAAAACATCCTAATCAATATAACCGGACACAGTTCTTTTATTTATTTTTGGTAAAAAAATAATGCAAGATTTAATGTTAAAGAAATAAAAATATTGAAGAATGTATAAATTATATTAAAAAAATCCTTAATTTTCATTTACAATTGTAATACCAAACTGTTTTTATATTCAAAGAATTTTTATCTAAAGCTTTCTAAGAAAATAATACCAGTACTTAAAAATGTGTAGTTTGAATTAGAAATGTTTTGTGGAAATTAATCTTTTGAAAGGCTACTGTACGGGAGCAGAAATCTCTCAATTATGCGATATTTCTATTGCATTTGTATAATTTTCGTCATTTAAAAATAAGAATTTAATGTTTAAATGTCGAATACTGCTTCAAGTCTTAATTTGAAAGGGGTCCGGTGTCAAATTATATTTACTTTATTTAGAGCCATTTTTTTGCCGACTGAAAAGAAGGGTTATGTGTTTCACGCGTGTCTGTGTATGTTGATTTCTTTATACCCTCGAAACATCCCAACGGCTGGATGGAATTTTATGAATGAGGTATCTATCGATTCGTCTTAATCTTCCGATGGTTATAGGATAGGCTTAGTTTTTATAAATTCAAAATGGCGGCCGTAAAATACAAAATGGCGCTAGAGACGAAAAAAAAAATTACGCACAATATTGATTTGCATGTCATTGGATAGGTCTTTCAAAATGAAGGCGATGTTTCATTGACCATTTTGTAGTCCGAAGCTCCGTTTAAATATTACACAACCTGGGAGTTGTGTACTTGGATCGCTACCTTTACTGTAACTCTAACCTTCATAATAGAAATCTATAGGCCTCATCAAAAGAGCGTTTGTAGATAGGAACTAATAATTAAACACAACTTAAAAGTCATCAATACAAGCAAATAA
The DNA here is from genome assembly GCA_963932465.1 of Maratus speciosus. Taxonomy (NCBI): domain Eukaryota; kingdom Metazoa; phylum Arthropoda; class Arachnida; order Araneae; family Salticidae; genus Maratus; species Maratus speciosus. Next base: position 183,927,053 of record OZ010790.1, on the reverse strand, counting down.
AAAAAAAGGTAAGTAATACAAAAAATAGTTTCTTATTGATGAGAAATAATTAATTAGTTCGCTTTTACGCAATCAGGTTTTTTGATTTTTTAAATTTGATATATTATTACAAGAAATTATAATTAAACATTAAAAAAAATCTCATTTATTAATACAATTATGTGGCGTATCCTTCCGTAATTATGCTAATGCATGCACAATTTGAGAACCCGTGATTTTATTTTTCCTTAAAAATGTGCATTAGAATCTTCTGTTTTTGTAACATGGGTTTGAAAATAACCTATGATTCTGAATATTTTAATAAATGATAATTTAAAAATTAAATTTCCTCATGCAGCCACTTTGAACGCGGAGTAAAATTATTCTTCTGAAATGAATTTTAATTATCGCAAAATATTTTGCATATCTCGAAAAGAAATCTTTAAATGGAAACTGCTTAATTTATTGGCTTTTACGGAAAAAAAGAACATTATTAGCAAAATCATTTCGGCAGCGGCGAGATTCGAACCCACGCCTCATAGAGATTGGTGCCTAAAACCTGCACCTTACACCGCTCGGCCACCATACCCCGATTGAACTAGATGTAATATTTGAAGATAGATTTGATATCTAGCGAATAAAACAATCTATAAAAAGATTAGATTTTATTATTACTCGACTGAAAGGAAGGGTTATGTGTTTCACGCGTATCTGGGCGTATAGTTTACTTTTATTAAGTCGGGGTTTTTGATTTTTTAAATTTAATTACTTGTTAGTGATTTTTTTCTTTGAAATGTGTGTCTCTATAAAGATTACTTTTAAAATAAAAAGTTCTCTGGAAACGATTAAAATTTTAAATTTTAGATTTGCATAATTATTTAGATATAGAATTTTAGATTGAGAGAAATGTTTTCTATATATTAGTGAAAAATATTATGCCTGCACTTCCAAATGTGTAGTTTGAATCAAAATCTTCATACAAGTTATTCCCTTGAAAGATCTCAGAAAGAGATATGAAATCTATATTTACGTGATACTCCAATTGAATTTGTATGATCTGCGTCACTTAAAATTTAAATTAGTCATTATATGTCGAATGCTGATTGAAGTTTTAATTTTAAAGCAGTCCGAATGTTTACTTATATTTCATGAGAACTATGGTCAGAAGGCTTGAGTATGAAATCTTTATGTATGGTTTAAAGAACCAACTTTGCCGCCGGGAATGGTGGCTTGTTCCTGTAATCCAGCGTCTCGGAGGCTTGAACTGTCGGACGGTTTGAGGTCGGGGGTTCTGTTCTCCGTACACCCATGCAGATCTGGTGTCCAGACTAAACACAATGTCGATATGGTGGGATCGAGGGAACTCGAAATCACCAGGTCTTCTAAGGAAGAGAGCACCGGCCCAGGGCGGAAACGCAGCAGGCAAAATCTCTCGCACTGTGTAGTAGTAGGATAGCGCCTGAGAATGGGTGGCGGAAAACATCCTAATCAATATAACCGGACACAGTTCTTTTATTTATTTTTGGTAAAAAAATAATGCAAGATTTAATGTTAAAGAAATAAAAATATTGAAGAATGTATAAATTATATTAAAAAAATCCTTAATTTTCATTTACAATTGTAATACCAAACTGTTTTTATATTCAAAGAATTTTTATCTAAAGCTTTCTAAGAAAATAATACCAGTACTTAAAAATGTGTAGTTTGAATTAGAAATGTTTTGTGGAAATTAATCTTTTGAAAGGCTACTGTACGGGAGCAGAAATCTCTCAATTATGCGATATTTCTATTGCATTTGTATAATTTTCGTCATTTAAAAATAAGAATTTAATGTTTAAATGTCGAATACTGCTTCAAGTCTTAATTTGAAAGGGGTCCGGTGTCAAATTATATTTACTTTATTTAGAGCCATTTTTTACCCGACTGAAAAGAAGGGTTATGTGTTTCACGCGTGTCTGTGTATGTTGATTTCTTTATACCCTCGAAACATCCCAACGGCTGGATGGAATTTTATGAATGAGGTATCTATCGATTCGTCTTAATCTTCCGATGGTTATAGGATAGGCTTAGTTTTTATAAATTCAAAATGGCGGCCGTAAAATACAAAATGGCGCTAGAGACGAAAAAAAAATTTACGCACAATATTGATTTGCATGTCATTGGATAGGTCTTTCAAAATGAAGGCGATGTTTCATTGACCAGTTTGTAGTCCGAAGCTCCGTTTAAATATTACACAACCTGGGAGTTGTGTACTTGGATCGCTACCTTTACTGTAACTCTAATCTTCATAATAGAAATCTATAGGCCTCATCAAAAGAGCGTTTGTAGATAGGAACTAATAATTAAACACAACTTAAAAGTCATCAATACAAGCAAATAAAAAAAAAAGGTAAGTAATACAAAAAATAGTTTCTTATTGATGAGAAATAATTAATTAGTTCGCTTTTACGCAATCAGGTTTTTTGATTTTTTAAATTTGATATATTATTACAAGAAATTATAATTAAACATTAAAAAAAAAATCTCATTTATTAATACAATTATGTGGCGTATCCTTCCGTAATTATGCTAATGCATGCACAATTTGAGAACCCGTGATTTTATTTTTCCTTAAAAATGTCCATTAGAATCTTCTGTTTTTGTAACATGGGTTTGAAAATAACCTATGATTCTGAATATTTTAATAAATGATAATTTAAAAATTAAATTTCCTCATGCAGCCACTTTGAACGCGGAATAAAATTATTCTTCTGAAATGAATTTTAATTATCGCAAAATATTTTGCATATCTCGAAAAGAAATCTTTAAATGGAAACTGCTTAATTTATTGGCTTTTACGGAAAAAAAGAACATTATTAGCAAAATCATTTCGGCAGCGGCGAGATTCGAACCCACGCCTCATAGAGACTGGTGCCTAAAACCTGCGCCTTACACCGCTCGGCCACCATACCCCGATTGAACTAGATGTAATATTTGAAGATAGATTTGATATCTAGCGAATAAAACAATCTATAAAAAGATTAGATTTTATTATTACTCGACTGAAAGGAAGGGTTATGTGTTTCACGCGTATCTGGGCGTATAGTTTACTTTTATTAAGTCGGGGTTTTTGATTTTTTAAATTTAATTACTTGTTAATGATTTTTTTCTTTGAAATGTGTGTCTCTATAAAGATTACTTTTAAAATAAAAAGTTCTCTGGAAACGATTAAAATTTTAAATTTTAGATTTGCATAATTATTTAGATATAGAATTTTAGATTGAGAGAAATGTTTTCTATATATTAGTGAAAAATATTATGCCTGCACTTCCAAATGTGTAGTTTGAATCAAAATCTTCATACAAGTTATTCCCTTGAAAGATCTCAGAAAGAGATATGAAATCTATATTTACGTGATATTCCAATTGAATTTGTATGATCTGCGTCACTTAAAATTTAAATTAGTCATTATATGTCGAATGCTGATTGAAGTTTTAATTTTAAAGCAGTCCGAATGTTTACTTATATTTCATGAGAACTATGGTCAGAAGGCTTGAGTATGAAATCTTTATGTATGGTTTAAAGAACCAACTTTGCCGCCGGGAATGGTGGCTTGTTCCTGTAATCCAGCGTCTCGGAGGCTTGAACTGTCGGACGGTTTGAGGTCGGGGGTTCTGTTCTCCGTACATCCATGCAGATCGGGTGTCCAGACTAAACACAATGTCGATATGGTGGGATCGAGGGAACTCGAAATCACCAGGTCTTCTAAGGAAGAGAGCACCGGCCCAGGGCGGAAACGCAGCAGGCAAAATCTCTCGCACTGTGTAGTAGTAGGATAGCGCCTGAGAATGGGTGGCGGAAAACATCCTAATCAATATAACCGGACACAGTTCTTTTATTTATTTTTGGTAAAAAAATAATGCAAGATTTAATGTTAAAGAAATAAAAATATTGAAGAATGTATAAATTATATTAAAAAAATCCTTAATTTTCATTTACAATTGTAATACCAAACTGTTTTTATATTCAAAGAATTTTTATCTAAAGCTTTCTAAGAAAATAATACCAGTACTTAAAAATGTGTAGTTTGAATTAGAAATGTTTTGTGGAAATTAATCTTTTGAAAGGCTACTGTACGGGAGCAGAAATCTCTCAATTATGCGATATTTCGATTGCATTTGTATAATTTTCGTCATTTAAAAATAAGAATTTAATGTTTAAATGTCGAATACTGCTTCAAGTCTTAATTTGAAAGGGGCCCGGTGTCAAATTATATTTACTTTATTTAGAGTCATTTTTTACCCGACTGAAAAGAAGGGTTATGTGTTTCACGCGTGTCTGTGTATGTTGATTTCTTTATACCCTCGAAACATCCCAACGGCTGGATGGAATTTTATGAATGAGGTATCTATCGATTCGTCTTAATCTTCCGATGGTTATAGGATAGGCTTAGTTTTTATAAATTCAAAATGGCGGCCGTAAAATACAAAATGGCGCTAGAGACGAAAAAAAATTTACGCACAATATTGATTTGCATGTCATTGGATAGGTCTTTCAAAATGAAGGCGATGTTTCATTGACCATTTTGTAGTCCGAAGCTCCGTTTAAATATTACACAACCTGGGAGTTGTGTACTTGGATCGCTACCTTTACTGTAACTCTAACCTTCATAATAGAAATCTATAGGCCTCATCAAAAGAGCGTTTGTAGATAGGAACTAATAATTAAACACAACTTAAAAGTCATCAATACAAGCAAATAGAAAAAAAGGTAAGTAATACAAAAAATAGTTTCTTATTGATGAGAAATAATTAATTAGTTCGCTTTTACGCAATCAGGTTTTTTGATTTTTTAAATTTGATATATTATTACAAGAAATTATAATTAAACATTAAAAAAAAATCTCATTTATTAATACAATTATGTGGCGTATCCTTCCGTAATTATGCTAATGCATGCACAATTTGAGAACCCGTGATTTTATTTTTCCTTAAAAATGTCCATTAGAATCTTCTGTTTTTGTAACATGGGTTTGAAAATAACCTATGATTCTGAATATTTTAATAAATGATAATTTAAAAATTAAATTTCCTCATGCAGCCACTTTGAACGCGGAATAAAATTATTCTTCTGAAATGAATTTTAATTATCGCAAAATATTTTGCATATCTCGAAAAGAAATCTTTAAATGGAAACTGCTTAATTTATTGGCTTTTACGGAAAGAAAGAACATTATTAGCAAAATCATTTCGGCAGCGGCGAGATTCGAACCCACGCCTCATAGAGACTGGTGCCTAAAACCTGCGCCTTACACCGCTCGGCCACCATACCCCGATTGAACTTGATGTAATATTTGAAGATAGATTTGATATCTAGCGGATAAAACAATCTATAAAAAGATTAGATTTTATTATTACTCGACTGAAAGGAAGGGTTATGTGTTTCACGCGTATCTGGGCGTATAGTTTACTTTTATTAAGTCGGGGTTTTTGATTTTTTAAATTTAATTACTTGTTAATGATTTTTTTCTTTGAAATGTGTGTCTCTATAAAGATTACTTTTAAAATAAAAAGTTCTCTGGAAACGATTAAAATTTTAAATTTTAGATTTGCATAATTATTTAGATATAGAATTTTAGATTGAGAGAAATGTTTTCTATATATTAGTGAAAAATATTATGCCTGCACTTCCAAATGTGTAGTTTGAATCAAAATCTTCATACAAGTTATTCCCTTGAAAGATCTCAGAAAGAGATATGAAATCTATATTTACGTGATATTCCAATTGAATTTGTATGATCTGCGTCACTTAAAATTTAAATTAGTCATTATATGTCGAATGCTGATTGAAGTTTTAATTTTAAAGCAGTCCGAATGTTTACTTATATTTCATGAGAACTATGGTCAGAAGGCTTGAGTATGAAATCTTTATGTATGGTTTAAAGAACCAACTTTGCCGCCGGGAATGGTGGCTTGTTCCTGTAATCCAGCATCTCGGAGGCTTGAACTGTCGGACGGTTTGAGGTCGGGGGTTCTGTTCTCCGTACACCCATGCAGATCTGGTGTCCAGACTAAACACAATGTCGATATGGTGGGATCGAGGGAACTCGAAATCACCAGGTCTTCTAAGGAAGAGAGCACCGGCCCAGGGCGGAAACGCAGCAGGCAAAATCTCTCGCACTGTGTAGTAGTAGGATAGCGCCTGAGAATGGGTGGCGGAAAACATCCTAATCAATATAACCGGACACAGTTCTTTTATTTATTTTTGGTAAAAAAATAATGCAAGATTTAATGTTAAAGAAATCAAAATATTGAAGAATGTATAAATTATATTAAAAAAATCCTTAATTTTCATTTACAATTGTAATACCAAACTGTTTTTATATTCAAAGAATTTTTATCTAAAGCTTTCTAAGAAAATAATACCAGTACTTAAAAATGTGTAGTTTGAATTAGAAATGTTTTGTGGAAATTAATCTTTTGAAAGGCTACTGTACGGGAGCAGAAATCTCTCAATTATGCGATATTTCTATTGCATTTGTATAATTTTCGTCATTTAAAAATAAGAATTTAATATTTAAATGTCGAATACTGCTTCAAGTCTTAATTTGAAAGGGGTCCGGTGTCAAATTATATTTACTTTATTTAGAGCCATTTTTTACCCGACTGAAAAGAAGGGTGATGTGTTTCACGCGTGTCTGTGTATGTTGATTTCTTTATACCCTCGAAACATCCCAACGGCTGGATGGAATTTTATGAATGAGGTATCTATCGATTCGTCTTAATCTTCCGATGGTTATAGGATAGGCTTAGTTTTTATAAATTCAAAATGGCGGCCGTAAAATACAAAATGGCGCTAGAGACGAAAAAAAAATTTACGCACAATATTGATTTGCATGTCATTGGATAGGTCTTTCAAAATGAAGGCGATGTTTCATTGACCATTTTGTAGTCCGAAGCTCCGTTTAAATATTACACAACCTGGGAGTTGTGTACTCGGATCGCTACCTTTACTGTAACTCTAACCTTCATAATAGAAATCTATAGGCCTCATCAAAAGAGCGTTTGTAGATAGGAACTAATAATTAGACACAACTTAAAAGTCATCAATACAAGCAAATAAAAAAAAAGGTATGTAATACAAAAAATAGTTTCTTATTGATGAGAAATAATTAATTAGTTCGCTTTTACGCAATCAGGTTTTTTGATGTTTTAAATTTGATATATTATTACAAGAAATTATAATTAAACATTAAAAAAAAAACTCATTTATTAATACAATTATGTGGCGTATCCTTCCGTAATTATGCTAATGCATGCACAATTTGAGAACCCGTGATTTTATTTTTCCTTAAAAATGTCCATTAGAATCCTCTGTTTTTGTAACATGGGTTTGAAAATAACCTATGATTCTGAATATTTTAATAAATGATAATTTAAAAATTAAATTTCCTCATGCAGCCACTTTGAACGCGGAATAAAATTATTCTTCTGAAATGAATTTTAATTATCGCAAAATATTTTGCATATCTCGAAAAGAAATCTTTAAATGGAAACTGCTTAATTTATTGGCTTTTACGGAAAAAAAGAACATTATTAGCAAAATCATTTCGGCAGCGGCGAGATTCGAAACCTCGCCTCATAGAGACTGGTGCCTAAAACCTGCGCCTTACACCGCTCGGCCACCATACCCCGATTGAACTAGATGTAATATTTGAAGATAGATTTGATATCTAGCGGATAAAACAATCTATAAAAAGATTAGATTTTATTATTACTCGACTGAAAGGAAGGGTTATGTGTTTCACGCGTATCTGGGCGTATAGTTTACTTTTATTAAGTCGGGGTTTTTGATTTTTTAAATTTAATTACTTGTTAATGATTTTTTTCTTTGAAATGTGTGTCTCTATAAAGATTACTTTTAAAATAAAAAGTTCTCTGGAAACGATTAAAATTTTAAATTTTAGATTTGCATAATTATTTAGATATAGAATTTTAGATTGAGAGAAATGTTTTCTATATATTAGTGAAAAATATTATGCCTGCACTTCCAAATGTGTAGTTTGAATCAAAATCTTCATACAAGTTATTCCCTTGAAAGATCTCAGAAAGAGATATGAAATCTATATTTACGTGATATTCCAATTGAATTTGTATGATCTGCGTCACTTAAAATTTAAATTAGTCATTATATGTCGAATGCTGATTGAAGTTTTAATTTTAAAGCAGTCCGAATGTTTACTTATATTTCATGAGAACTATGGTCAGAAGGCTTGAGTATGAAATCTTTATGTATGGTTTAAAGAACCGACTTTGCCGCCGGGAATGGTGGCTTGTTCCTGTAATCCAGCATCTCGGAGGCTTGAACTGTCGGACGGTTTGAGGTCGGGGGTTCTGTTCTCCGTACACCCATGCAGATCTGGTGTCCAGACTAAACACAATGTCGATATGGTGGGATCGAGGGAACTCGAAATCACCAGGTCTTCTAAGGAAGAGAGCACCGGCCCAGGGCGGAAACGCAGCAGGCAAAATCTCTCGCACTGTGTAGTAGTAGGATAGCGCCTGAGAATGGGTGGCGGAAAACATCCTAATCAATATAACCGGACACAGTTCTTTTATTTATTTTTGGTAAAAAAATAATTCAAGATTTAATGTTAAAGAAATAAAAATATTGAAGAATGTATAAATTATATTAAAAAAATCCTTAATTTTCATTTACAATTGTAACTGTTTTTATATTCAAAGAATTTTTATCTAAAGCTTTCTAAGAAAATAATACCAGTACTTAAAAATGTGTAGTTTGAATTAGAAATGTTTTGTGGAAATTAATCTTTTGAAAGGCTACTGTACGGGAGCAGAAATCTCTCAATTATGCGATATTTCTATTGCATTTGTATAATTTTCGTCATTTAAAAATAAGAATTTAATATTTAAATGTCGAATACTGCTTCAAGTCTTAATTTGAAAGGGGTCCGGTGTCAAATTATATTTACTTTATTTAGAGCCATTTTTTACCCGACTGAAAAGAAGGGTGATGTGTTTCACGCGTGTCTGTGTATGTTGATTTCTTTATACCCTCGAAACATCCCAACGGCTGGATGGAATTTTATGAATGAGGTATCTATCGATTCGTCTTAATCTTCCGATGGTTATAGGATAGGCTTAGTTTTTATAAATTCAAAATGGCGGCCGTAAAATACAAAATGGCGCTAGAGACGAAAAAAAAATTTACGCACAATATTGATTTGCATGTCATTGGATAGGTCTTTCAAAATGAAGGCGATGTTTCATTGACCATTTTGTAGTCCGAAGCTCCGTTTAAATATTACACAACCTGGGAGTTGTGTACTCGGATCGCTACCTTTACTGTAACTCTAACCTTCATAATAGAAATCTATAGGCCTCATCAAAAGAGCGTTTGTAGATAGGAACTAATAATTAGACACAACTTAAAAGTCATCAATACAAGCAAATAAAAAAAAAGGTATGTAATACAAAAAATAGTTTCTTATTGATGAGAAATAATTAATTAGTTCGCTTTTACGCAATCAGGTTTTTTGATGTTTTAAATTTGATATATTATTACAAGAAATTATAATTAAACATTAAAAAAAAACTCATTTATTAATACAATTATGTGGCGTATCCTTCCGTAATTATGCTAATGCATGCACAATTTGAGAACCCGTGATTTTATTTTTCCTTAAAAATGTCCATTAGAATCCTCTGTTTTTGTAACATGGGTTTGAAAATAACCTATGATTCTGAATATTTTAATAAATGATAATTTAAAAATTAAATTTCCTCATGCAGCCACTTTGAACGCGGAATAAAATTATTCTTCTGAAATGAATTTTAATTATCGCAAAATATTTTGCATATCTCGAAAAGAAATCTTTAAATGGAAACTGCTTAATTTATTGGCTTTTACGGAAAAAAAGAACATTATTAGCAAAATCATTTCGGCAGCGGCGAGATTCGAAACCTCGCCTCATAGAGACTGGTGCCTAAAACCTGCGCCTTACACCGCTCGGCCACCATACCCCGATCGAACTAGATGTAATATTTGAAGATAGATTTGATATCTAGCGGATAAAACAATCTATAAAAAGATTAGATTTTATTATTACTCGACTGAAAGGAAGGGTTATGTGTTTCACGCGTATCTGGGCGTATAGTTTACTTTTATTAAGTCGGGGTTTTTGATTTTTTAAATTTAATTACTTGTTAATGATTTTTTTCTTTGAAATGTGTGTCTCTATAAAGATTACTTTTAAAATAAAAAGTTCTCTGGAAACGATTAAAATTTTAAATTTTAGATTTGCATAATTATTTAGATATAGAATTTTAGATTGAGAGAAATGTTTTCTATATATTAGTGAAAAATATTATGCCTGCACTTCCAAATGTGTAGTTTGAATCAAAATCTTCATACAAGTTATTCCCTTGAAAGATCTCAGAAAGAGATATGAAATCTATATTTACGTGATATTCCAATTGAATTTGTATGATCTGCGTCACTTAAAATTTAAATTAGTCATTATATGTCGAATGCTGATTGAAGTTTTAATTTTAAAGCAGTCCGAATGTTTACTTATATTTCATGAGAACTATGGTCAGAAGGCTTGAGTATGAAATCTTTATGTATGGTTTAAAGAACCAACTTTGCCGCCGGGAATGGTGGCTTGTTCCTGTAATCCAGCATCTCGGAGGCTTGAACTGTCGGACGGTTTGAGGTCGGGGGTTCTGTTCTCCGTACGCCCATGCAGATCTGGTGTCCAGACTAAACACAATGTCGATATGGTGGGATCGAGGGAACTCGAAATCACCAGGTCTTCTAAGGAAGAGAGCACCGGCCCAGGGCGGAAACGCAGCAGGCAAAATCTCTCGCACTGTGTAGTAGTAGGATAGCGCCTGAGAATGGGTGGCGGAAAACATCCTAATCAATATAACCGGACACAGTTCTTTTATTTATTTTTGGTAAAAAAATAATTCAAGATTTAATGTTAAAGAAATAAAAATATTGAAGAATGTATAAATTATATTAAAAAAATCCTTAATTTTCATTTACAATTGTAACTGTTTTTATATTCAAAGAATTTTTATCTAAAGCTTTCTAAGAAAATAATACCAGTACTTAAAAATGTGTAGTTTGAATTAGAAATGTTTTGTGGAAATTAATCTTTTGAAAGGCTACTGTACGGGAGCAGAAATCTCTCAATTATGCGATATTTCTATTGCATTTGTATAATTTTCGTCATTTAAAAATAAGAATTTAATATTTAAATGTCGAATACTGCTTCAAGTCTTAATTTGAAAGGGGTCCGGTGTCAAATTATATTTACTTTATTTAGAGCCATTTTTTACCCGACTGAAAAGAAGGGTGATGTGTTTCACGCGTGTCTGTGTATGTTGATTTCTTTATACCCTCGAAACATCCCAACGGCTGGATGGAATTTTATGAATGAGGTATCTATCGATTCGTCTTAATCTTCCGATGGTTATAGGATAGGCTTAGTTTTTATAAATTCAAAATGGCGGCCGTAAAATACAAAATGGCGCTAGAGACGAAAAAAAAATTTACGCACAATATTGATTTGCATGTCATTATATAGGTCTTTCAAAATGAAGGCGATGTTTCATTGACCATTTTGTAGTCCGAAGCTCCGTTTAAATATTACACAACCTGGGAGTTGTGTACTTGGATCGCTACCTTTACTGTAACTCTAACCTTCATAATAGAAATCTATAGGCCTCATCAAAAGAGCGTTTGTAGATAGGAACTAATAATTAGACACAACTTAAAAGTCATCAATACAAGCAAATAAAAAAAAAGGTATGTAATACAAAAAATAGTTTCTTATTGATGAGAAATAATTAATTAGTTCGCTTTTACGCAATCAGGTTTTTTGATGTTTTAAATTTGATATATTATTACAAGAAATTATAATTAAACATTAAAAAAAAACTCATTTATTAATACAATTATGTGGCGTATCCTTCCGTAATTATGCTAATGCATGCACAATTTGAGAACCCGTGATTTTATTTTTCCTTAAAAATGTCCATTAGAATCCTCTGTTTTTGTAACATGGGTTTGAAAATAACCTATGATTCTGAATATTTTAATAAATGATAATTTAAAAATTAAATTTCCTCATGCAGCCACTTTGAACGCGGAATAAAATTATTCTTCTGAAATGAATTTTAATTATCGCAAAATATTTTGCATATCTCGAAAAGAAATCTTTAAATGGAAACTGCTTAATTTATTGGCTTTTACGGAAAAAAAGAACATTATTAGCAAAATCATTTCGGCAGCGGCGAGATTCGAAACCTCGCCTCATAGAGACTGGTGCCTAAAACCTGCGCCTTACACCGCTCGGCCACCATACCCCGATCGAACTAGATGTAATATTTGAAGATAGATTTGATATCTAGCGGATAAAACAATCTATAAAAAGATTAGATTTTATTATTACTCGACTGAAAGGAAGGGTTATGTGTTTCACGCGTATCTGGGCGTATAGTTTACTTTTATTAAGTCGGGGTTTTTGATTTTTTAAATTTAATTACTTGTTAATGATTTTTTTCTTTGAAATGTGTGTCTCTATAAAGATTACTTTTAAAATAAAAAGTTCTCTGGAAACGATTAAAATTTTAAATTTTAGATTTGCATAATTATTTAGATATAGAATTTTAGATTGAGAGAAATGTTTTCTATATATTAGTGAAAAATATTATGCCTGCACTTCCAAATGTGTAGTTTGAATCAAAATCTTCATACAAGTTATTCCCTTGAAAGATCTCAGAAAGAGATATGAAATCTATATTTACGTGATATTCCAATTGAATTTGTATGATCTGCGTCACTTAAAATTTAAATTAGTCATTATATGTCGAATGCTGATTGAAGTTTTAATTTTAAAGCAGTCCGAATGTTTACTTATATTTCATGAGAACTATGGTCAGAAGGCTTGAGTATGAAATCTTTATGTATGGTTTAAAGAACCAACTTTGCCGCCGGGAATGGTGGCTTGTTCCTGTAATCCAGCATCTCGGAGGCTTGAACTGTCGGACGGTTTGAGGTCGGGGGTTCTGTTCTCCGTACACCCATGCAGATCTGGTGTCCAGACTAAACACAATGTCGATATGGTGGGATCGAGGGAACTCGAAATCACCAGGTCTTCTAAGGAAGAGAGCACCGGCCCAGGGCGGAAACGCAGCAGGCAAAATCTCTCGCACTGTGTAGTAGTAGGATAGCGCCTGAGAATGGGTGGCGGAAAACATCCTAATCAATATAACCGGACACAGTTCTTTTATTTATTTTTGGTAAAAAAATAATTCAAGATTTAATGTTAAAGAAATAAAAATATTGAAGAATGTATAAATTATATTAAAAAAATCCTTAATTTTCATTTACAATTGTAACTGTTTTTATATTCAAAGAATTTTTATCTAAAGCTTTCTAAGAAAATAATACCAGTACTTAAAAATGTGTAGTTTGAATTAGAAATGTTTTGTGGAAATTAATCTTTTGAAAGGCTACTGTACGGGAGCAGAAATCTCTCAATTATGCGATATTTCTATTGCATTTGTATAATTTTCGTCATTTAAAAATAAGAATTTAATATTTAAATGTCGAATACTGCTTCAAGTCTTAATTTGAAAGGGGTCCGGTGTCAAATTACATTTACTTTATTTAGAGCCATTTTTTACCCGACTGAAAAGGAGGGTGATGTGTTTCACGCGTGTCTGTGTATGTTGATTTCTTTATACCCTCGAAACATCCCAACGGCTGGATGGAATTTTATGAATGAGGTATCTATCGATTCGTCTTAATCTTCCGATGGTTATAGGATAGGCTTAGTTTTTATAAATTCAAAATGGCGGCCGTAAAATACAAAATGGCGCTAGAGACGAAAAAAAAATTTACGCACAATATTGATTTGCATGTCATTGGATAGGTCTTTCAAAATGAAGGCGATGTTTCATTGACCATTTTGTAGTCCGAAGCTCCGTTTAAATATTACACAACCTGGGAGTTGTGTACTTGGATCGCTACCTTTACTGTAACTCTAACCTTCATAATAGAAATCTATAGGCCTCATCAAAAGAGCGTTTGTAGATAGGAACTAATAATTAGACACAACTTAAAAGTCATCAATACAAGCAAATAAAAAAAAAGGTATTTAATACAAAAAATAGTTTCTTATTGATGAGAAATAATTAATTAGTTCGCTTTTACGCAATCAGGTTTTTTGATGTTTTAAATTTGATATATTATTACAAGAAATTATAATTAAACATTAAAAAAAAACTCATTTATTAATACAATTATGTGGCGTATCCTTCCGTAATTATGCTAATGCATGCACAATTTGAGAACCCGTGATTTTATTTTTCCTTAAAAATGTCCATTAGAATCCTCTGTTTTTGTAACATGGGTTTGAAAATAACCTATGATTCTGAATATTTTAATAAATGATAATTTAAAAATTAAATTTCCTCATGCAGCCACTTTGAACGCGGAATAAAATTATTCTTCTGAAATGAATTTTAATTATCGCAAAATATTTTGCATATCTCGAAAAGAAATCTTTAAATGGAAACTGCTTAATTTATTGGCTTTTACGGAAAAAAAGAACATTATTAGCAAAATCATTTCGGCAGCGGCGAGATTCGAAACCTCGCCTCATAGAGACTGGTGCCTAAAACCTGCGCCTTACACCGCTCGGCCACCATACCCCGATTGAACTAGATGTAATATTTGAAGATAGATTTGATATCTAGCGAATAAAACAATCTATAAAAAGATTAGATTTTATTATTACTCGACTGAAAGGAAGGGTTATGTGTTTCACGCGTATCTGGGCGTATTGTTTACTTTTATTAAGTCGGGGTTTTTGATTTTTTAAATTTAATTACTTGTTAATGATTTTTTTCTTTGAAATGTGTGTCTCTATAAAGATTACTTTTAAAATAAAAAGTTCTCTGGAAACGATTAAAATTTTAAATTTTAGATTTGCATAATTATTTAGATATAGAATTTTAGATTGAGAGAAATGTTTTCTATATATTAGTGAAAAATATTATGCCTGCACTTCCAAATGTGTAGTTTGAATCAAAATCTTCATACAAGTTATTCCCTTGAAAGATCTCAGAAAGAGATATGAAATCTATATTTACGTGATATTCCAATTGAATTTGTATGATCTGCGTCACTTAAAATTTAAATTAGTCATTATATGTCGAATGCTGATTGAAGTTTTAATTTTAAAGCAGTCCGAATGTTTACTTATATTTCATGAGAACTATGGTCAGAAGGCTTGAGTATGAAATCTTTATGTATGGTTTAAAGAACCAACTTTGCCGCCGGGAATGGTGGCTTGTTCCTGTAATCCAGCGTCTCGGAGGCTTGAACTGTCGGACGGTTTGAGGTCGGGGGTTCTGTTCTCCGTACACCCATGCAGATCTGGTGTCCAGACTAAACACAATGTCGATATGGTGGGAGCGAGGGAACTCGAAATCACCAGGTTTTCTAAGGAAGAGAGCACCGGCCCAGGGCGGAAACGCAGCAGGCAAAATATCTCGCACTGTGTAGTAGTAGGATAGCGCCTGAGAATGGGTGGCGGAAAACATCCTAATCAATATAACCGGACACAGTTCTTTTATTTATTTTTGGTAAAAAAATAATGCAAGATTTAATGTTAAAGAAATAAAAATATTGAAGAATGTATAAATTATATTAAAAAAATCCTTAATTTTCATTTACAATTGTAATACCAAACTGTTTTTATATTCAAAGAATTTTTATCTAAAGCTTTCTAAGAAAATAATACCAGTACTTAAAAATGTGTAGTTTGAATTAGAAATGTTTTGTGGAAATTAATCTTTTGAAAGGCTACTGTACGGGAGCAGAAATCTCTCAATTATGCGATATTTCTATTGCATTTGTATAATTTTCGTCATTTAAAAATAAGAATTTAATGTTTAAATGTCGAATACTGCTTCAAGTCTTAATTTGAAAGGGGTCCGGTGTCAAATTATATTTACTTTATTTAGAGCCATTTTTTACACGACTGAAAAGAAGGGTTATGTGTTTCACGCGTGTCTGTGTATGTTGATTTCTTTATACCCTCGAAACATCCCAACGGCTGGATGGAATTTTATGAATGAGGTATCTATCGATTCGTCTTAATCTTCCGATGGTTATAGGATAGGCTTAGTTTTTATAAATTCAAAATGGCGGCCGTAAAATACAAAATGGCGCTAGAGACGAAAAACAAATTTACGCACAATATTGATTTGCATGTCATTGGATAGGTCTTTCAAAATGAAGGCGATGTTTCATTGACCATTTTGTAGTCCGAAGCTCCGTTTAAATATTACACAACCTGGGAGTTGTGTACTTGGATCGCTACCTTTACTGTAACTCTAACCTTCATAATAGAAATCTATAGGCCTCATCAAAAGAGCGTTTGTAGATAGGAACTAATAATTAAACACAACTTAAAAGTCATCAATACAAGCAAATAAAAAAAAAGGTAAGTAATACAAAAAATAGTTTCTTATTGATGAGAAATAATTAATTAGTTCGCTTTTACGCAATCAGGTTTTTTGATTTTTTAAATTTGATATATTATTACAAGAAATTATAATTAAACATTAAAAAAAAATCTCATTTATTAATACAATTATGTGGCGTATCCTTCCGTAATTATGCTAATGCATGCACAATTTGCGAACCCGTGATTTTATTTTTCCTTAAAAATGTCCATTAGAATCTTCTGTTTTTGTAACATGGGTTTGAAAATAACCTATGATTCTGAATATTTTAATAAATGATAATTTAAAAATTAAATTTCCTCATGCAGCCACTTTGAACGCGGAATAAAATTATTCTTCTGAAATGAATTTTAATTATCGCAAAATATTTTGCATATCTCGAAAAGAAATCTTTAAATGGAAACTGCTTAATTTATTGGCTTTTACGGAAAAAAGAACATTATTAGCAAAATCATTTCGGCAGCGGCGAGATTCGAACCCACGCCTCATAGAGACTGGTGCCTAAAACCTGCGCCTTACACCGCTCGGCCACCATACCCCGATTGAACTAGATGTAATATTTGAAGATAGATTTGATATCTAGCGAATAAAACAATCTATAAAAAGATTAGATTTTATTATTACTCGATTGAAAGGAAGGGTTATGTGTTTCACGCGTATCTGGGCGTATAGTTTACTTTTATTAAGTCGGGGTTTTTGATTTTTTAAATTTAATTACTTGTTAATGATTTTTTTTCTTTGAAATGTGTGTCTCTATAAAGATTACTTTTAAAATAAAAAGTTCTCTGGAAACGATTAAAATTTTAAATTTTAGATTTGCATAATTATTTAGATATAGAATTTTAGATTGAGAGAAATGTTTTCTATATATTAGTGAAAAATATTATGCCTGCACTTCCAAATGTGTAGTTTGAATCAAAATCTTCATACAAGTTATTCCCTTGAAAGATCTCAGAAAGAGATATGAAATCTATATTTACGTGATATTCCAATTGAATTTGTATGATCTGCGTCACTTAAAATTTAAATTAGTCATTATATGTCGAATGCTGATTGAAGTTTTAATTTTAAAGCAGTCCGAATGTTTACTTATATTTCATGAGAACTATGGTCAGAAGGCTTGAGTATGAAATCTTTATGTATGGTTTAAAGAACCAACTTTGCCGCCGGGAATGGTGGCTTGTTCCTGTAATCCAGCGTCTCGGAGGCTTGAACTGTCGGACGGTTTGAGGTCGGGGGTTCTGTTCTCCGTACAGCCATGCAGATCTGGTGTCCAGACTAAACACAATGTCGATATGGTGGGATCGAGGGAACTCGAAATCACCAGGTCTTCTAAGGAAGAGAGCACCGGTCCAGGGCGGAAACGCAGCAGGCAAAATCTCTCGCACTGTGTAGTAGTAGGATAGCGCCTGAGAATGGGTGGCGGAAAACATCCTAATCAATATAACCGGACACAGTTCTTTTATTTATTTTTGGTAAAAAAAATAATGCAAGATTTAATGTTAAAGAAATAAAAATATTGAAGAATGTATAAATTATATTAAAAAAATCCTCAATTTTCATTTACAATTGTAATACCAAACTGTTTTTATATTCAAAGAATTTTTATCTAAAGCTTTCTAAGAAAATAGTACCAGTACTTAAAAATGTGTAGTTTGAATTAGAAATGTTTTGTGGAAATTAATCTTTTGAAAGGCTACTGTACGGGAGCAGAAATCTCTCAATTATGCGATATTTCTATTGCATTTGTATAATTTTCGTCATTTAAAAATAAGAATTTAATGCTTAAATGTCGAATACTGCTTCAAGTCTTAATTTGAAAGGGGTCCGGTGTCAAATTATATTTACTTTATTTAGAGCCATTTTTTACCCGACTGAAAAGAAGGGTTATGTGTTTCACGCGTGTCTGTGTATGTTGATTTCTTTATACCCTCGAAACATCCCAACGGCTGGATGGAATTTTATGAATGAGGTATCTATCGATTCGTCTTAATCTTCCGATGGTTATAGGATAGGCTTAGTTTTTATAAATTCAAAATGGCGGCCGTAAAATACAAAATGGCGCTAGAGACGAAAAAAAAATTTACGCACAATATTGATTTGCATGTCATTGGATAGGTCTTTCAAAATGAAGGCGATGTTTCATTGACCATTTTGTAGTCCGAAGCTCCGTTTAAATATTACACAACCTGGGAGTTGTGTACTTGGATCGCTACCTTTACTGTAACTCTAACCTTCATAATAGAAATCTATAGGCCTCATCAAAAGAGCGTTTGTAGATAGGAACTAATAATTAAACACAACTTAAAAGTCATCAATACAAGCAAATAAAAAAAAAGGTAAGTAATACAAAAAATAGTTTCTTATTGATGAGAAATAATTAATTAGTTCGCTTTTACGCAATCAGGTTTTTTGATTTTTTAAATTTGATATATTATTACAAGAAATTATAATTAAACATTAAAAAAAATCTCATTTATTAATACAATTATGTGGCGTATCCTTCCGTAATTATGCTAATGCATGCACAATTTGAGAACCCGTGATTTTATTTTTCCTTAAAAATGTCCATTAGAATCTTCTGTTTTTGTAACATGGGTTTGAAAATAACCTATGATTCTGAATATTTTAATAAATGATAATTTAAAAATTAAATTTCCTCATGCAGCCACTTTGAACGCGGAATAAAATTATTCTTCTGAAATGAATTTTAATTATCGCAAAATATTTTGCATATCTCGAAAAGAAATCTTTAAATGGAAACTGCTTAATTTATTGGCTTTTACGGGAAAAAAGAACATTATTAGCAAAATCATTTCGGCAGCGGTGAGATTCGAACCCACGCCTCATAGAGACTGGTGCCTAAAACCTGCGCCTTACACCGCTCGGCCACCATACCCCGATTGAACTAGATGTAATATTTGAAGATAGATTTGATATCTAGCGAATAAAACAATCTATAAAAAGATTAGATTTTATTATTACTCGACTGAAAGGAAGGGTTATGTGTTTCACGCGTATCTGGGCGTATAGTTTACTTTTATTAAGTCGGGGTTTTTGATTTTTTAAATTTAATTACTTGTTAATGATTTTTTTCTTTGAAATGTGTGTCTCTATAAAGATTACTTTTAAAATAAAAAGTTCTCTGGAAACGATTAAAATTTTAAATTTTAGATTTGCATAATTATTTAGATATAGAATTTTAGATTGAGAGAAATGTTTTCTATATATTAGTGAAAAATATTATGCCTGCACTTCCAAATGTGTAGTTTGAATCAAAATCTTCATACAAGTTATTCCCTTGAAAGATCTCAGAAAGAGATATGAAATCTATATTTCCTTGATATTCCAATTGAATTTGTATGATCTGCGTCACTTAAAATTTAAATTAGTCATTATATGTCGAATGCTGATTGAAGTTTTAATTTTAAAGCAGTCCGAATGTTTACTTATATTTCATGAGAACTATGGTCAGAAGGCTTGAGTATGAAATCTTTATGTATGGTTTAAAGAACCAACTTTGCCGCCGGGAATGGTGGCTTGTTCCTGTAATCCGGAATCTCGGAGGCTTGAACTGTCGGACGGTTTGAGGTCGGGGGTTCTGTTCTCCGTACACCCATGCAGATCTGGTGTCCAGACTAAACACAATGTCGATATGGTGGGATCGAGGGAACTCGAAATCACCAGGTCTTCTAAGGAAGAGAGCACCGGCCCAGGGCGGAAACGCAGCAGGCAAAATCTCTCGCACTGTGTAGTAGTAGGATAGCGCCTGAGAATGGGTGGCGGAAAACATCCTAATCAATATAACCGGACACAGTTCTTTTATTTATTTTTGGTAAAAAAATAATGCAAGATTTAATGTTAAAGAAATAAAAATATTGAAGAATGTATAAATTATATTAAAAAAATCCTTAATTTTCATTTACAATTGTAATACCAAACTGTTTTTATATTCAAAGAATTTTTATCTAAAGCTTTCTAAGAAAATAATACCAGTACTTAAAAATGTGTAGTTTGAATTAGAAATGTTTTGTGGAAATTAATCTTTTGAAAGGCTACTGTACGGGAGCAGAAATCTCTCAATTATGCGATATTTCTATTGCATTTGTATAATTTTCGTCATTTAAAAATAAGAATTTAATATTTAAATGTCGAATACTGCTTCAAGTCTTAATTTGAAAGGGGTCCGGTGTCAAATTATATTTACTTTATTTAGAGCCATTTTTTAACCGACTGAAAAGAAGGGTTATGTGTTTCACGCGTGTCTGTGTATGTTGATTTCTTTATACCCTCGAAACATCCCAACGGCTGGATGGAATTTTATGAATGAGGTATCTATCGATTCGTCTTAATCTTCCGATGGTTATAGGATAGGCTTAGTTTTTATAAATTCAAAATGGCGGCCGTAAAATACAAAATGGCGCTAGAGACGAAAAAAAAATTTACGCACAATATTGATTTGCATGTCATTGGATAGGTCTTTCAAAATGAAGGCGATGTTTCATTGACCATTTTGTAGTCCGAAGCTCCGTTTAAATATTACACAACCTGGGAGTTGTGTACTTGGATCGCTACCTTTACTGTAACTCTAACCTTCATAATAGAAATCTATAGGCCTCATCAAAAGAGCGTTTGTAGATAGGAACTAATAATTAAACACAACTTAAAAGTCATCAATACAAGCAAATAGAAAAAAAGGTAAGTAATACAAAAAATAGTTTCTTATTGATGAGAAATAATTAATTAGTTCGCTTTTACGCAATCAGGTTTTTTTATTTTTTAAATTTGATATATTATTACAAGAAATTATAATT
Source organism: Maratus speciosus (assembly GCA_963932465.1). Lineage (NCBI taxonomy): Eukaryota > Metazoa > Arthropoda > Arachnida > Araneae > Salticidae > Maratus > Maratus speciosus. Next base: position 183,905,713 of record OZ010790.1, on the reverse strand, counting down.
AAACATTAAAAAAAAATCTCATTTATTAATACAATTATGTGGCGTATCCTTCCGTAATTATGCTAATGCATGCACAATTTGAGAACCCGTGATTTTATTTTTCCTTAAAAATGTCCATTAGAATCTTCTGTTTTTGTAACATGGGTTTGAAAATAACCTATGATTCTGAATATTTTAATAAATGATAATTTAAAAATTAAATTTCCTCATGCAGCCACTTTGAACGCGGAATAAAATTATTCTTCTGAAATGAATTTTAATTATCGCAAAATATTTTGCATATCTCGAAAAGAAATCTTTAAATGGAAACTGCTTAATTTATTGGCTTTTACGGAAAAAAAGAACATTATTAGCAAAATCATTTCGGCAGCGGCGAGATTCGAACCCACGCCTCATAGAGACTGGTGCCTAAAACCTGCGCCTTACACCGCTCGGCCACCATACCCCGATTGAACTAGATGTAATATTTGAAGATAGATTTGATATCTAGCGGATAAAACAATCTATAAAAAGATTAGATTTTATTATTACTCGACTGAAAGGAAGGGTTATGTGTTTCACGCGTATCTGGGCGTATAGTTTACTTTTATAAAGTCGGGGTTTTTGATTTTTTAAATTTAATTACTTGTTAATGATTTTTTTCTTTGAAATGTGTGTCTCTATAAAGATTACTTTTAAAATAAAAAGTTCTCTGGAAACGATTAAAATTTTAAATTTTAGATTTGCATAATTATTTAGATATAGAATTTTAGATTGAGAGAAATGTTTTCTATATATTAGTGAAAAATATTATGCCTGCACTTCCAAATGTGTAGTTTGAATCAAAATCTTCATACAAGTTATTCCCTTGAAAGATCTCAGAAAGAGATATGAAATCTATATTTACGTGATATTCCAATTGAATTTGTATGATCTGCGTCACTTAAAATTTAAATTAGTCATTATATGTCGAATGCTGATTGAAGTTTTAATTTTAAAGCAGTCCGAATGTTTACTTATATTTCATGAGAACTATGGTCAGAAGGCTTGAGTATGAAATCTTTATGTATGGTTTAAAGAACCAACTTTGCCGCCGGGAATGGTGGCTTGTTCCTGTAATCCAGCGTCTCGGAGGCTTGAACTGTCGGACGGTTTGAGGTCGGGGGTTCTGTTCTCCGTACACCCATGCAGATCTGGTGTCCAGACTAAACACAATGTCGATATGGTGGGATCGAGGGAACTCGAAATCACCAGGTCTTCTAAGGAAGAGAGCACCGGCCCAGGGCGGAAACGCAGCAGGCAAAATCTCTCGCACTGTGTAGTAGTAGGATAGCGCCTGAGAATGGGTGGCGGAAAACATCCTAATCAATATAACCGGACACAGTTCTTTTATTTATTTTTGGTAAAAAAATAATGCAAGATTTAATGTTAAAGAAATAAAAATATTGAAGAATGTATAAATTATATTAAAAAAATCCTTAATTTTCATTTACAATTGTAATACCAAACTGTTTTTATATTCGAAGAATTTTTATCTAAAGCTTTCTAAGAAAATAATACCAGTACTTAAAAATGTGTAGTTTGAATTAGAAATGTTTTGTGGAAATTAATCTTTTGAAAGGCTACTGTACGGGAGCAGAAATCTCTCAATTATGCGATATTTCTATTGCATTTGTATAATTTTCGTCATTTAAAAATAAGAATTTAATGTTTAAATGTCGAATACTGCTTCAAGTCTTAATTTGAAAGGGGTCCGGTGTCAAATTATATTTACTTTATTTAGAGCCATTTTTTACCCGACTGAAAAGAAGGGTTATGTGTTTCACGCGTGTCTGTGTATGTTGATTTCTTTATACCCTCGAAACATCCCAACGGCTGGATGGAATTTTATGAATGAGGTATCTATCGATTCGTCTTAATCTTCCGATGGTTATAGGATAGGCTTAGTTTTTATAAATTCAAAATGGCGGCCGTAAAATACAAAATGGCGCTAGAGACGAAAAAAAAATTTACGCACAATATTGATTTGCATGTCATTGGATAGGTCTTTCAAAATGAAGGCGATGTTTCATTGACCATTTTGTAGTCCGAAGCTCCGTTTAAATATTACACAACCTGGGAGTTGTGTACTTGGATCGCTACCTTTACTGTAACTCTAACCTTCATAATAGAAATCTATAGGCCTCATCAAAAGAGCGTTTGTAGATAGGAACTAATAATTAAACACAACTTAAAAGTCATCAATACAAGCAAATAGAAAAAAAGGTAAGTAATACAAAAAATAGTTTCTTATTGATGAGAAATAATTAATTAGTTCGCTTTTACGCAATCAGGTTTTTTTATTTTTTAAATTTGATATATTATTACAAGAAATTATAATTAAACATTAAAAAAAAATCTCATTTATTAATACAATTATGTGGCGTATCCTTCCGTAATTATGCTAATGCATGCACAATTTGAGAACCCGTGATTTTATTTTTCCTTAAAAATGTCCATTAGAATCTTCTGTTTTTGTAACATGGGTTTGAAAATAACCTATGATTCTGAATATTTTAATAAATGATAATTTAAAAATTAAATTTCCTCATGCAGCCACTTTGAACGCGGAATAAAATTATTCTTCTGAAATGAATTTTAATTATCGCAAAATATTTTGCATATCTCGAAAAGAAATCTTTAAATGGAAACTGCTTAATTTATTGGCTTTTACGGAAAAAAAGAACATTATTAGCAAAATCATTTCGGCAGCGGCGAGATTCGAACCCACGCCTCATAGAGACTGGTGCCTAAAACCTGCGCCTTACACCGCTCGGCCACCATACCCCGATTGAACTAGATGTAATATTTGAAGATAGATTTGATATCTAGCGGATAAAACAATCTATAAAAAGATTAGATTTTATTATTACTCGACTGAAAGGAAGGGTTATGTGTTTCACGCGTATCTGGGCGTATAGTTTACTTTTATAAAGTCGGGGTTTTTGATTTTTTAAATTTAATTACTTGTTAATGATTTTTTTCTTTGAAATGTGTGTCTCTATAAAGATTACTTTTAAAATAAAAAGTTCTCTGGAAACGATTAAAATTTTAAATTTTAGATTTGCATAATTATTTAGATATAGAATTTTAGATTGAGAGAAATGTTTTCTATATATTAGTGAAAAATATTATGCCTGCACTTCCAAATGTGTAGTTTGAATCAAAATCTTCATACAAGTTATTCCCTTGAAAGATCTCAGAAAGAGATATGAAATCTATATTTACGTGATATTCCAATTGAATTTGTATGATCTGCGTCACTTAAAATTTAAATTAGTCATTATATGTCGAATGCTGATTGAAGTTTTAATTTTAAAGCAGTCCGAATGTTTACTTATATTTCATGAGAACTATGGTCAGAAGGCTTGAGTATGAAATCTTTATGTATGGTTTAAAGAACCAACTTTGCCGCCGGGAATGGTGGCTTGTTCCTGTAATCCAGCGTCTCGGAGGCTTGAACTGTCGGACGGTTTGAGGTCGGGGGTTCTGTTCTCCGTACACCCATGCAGATCTGGTGTCCAGACTAAACACAATGTCGATATGGTGGGATCGAGGGAACTCGAAATCACCAGGTCTTCTAAGGAAGAGAGCACCGGCCCAGGGCGGAAACGCAGCAGGCAAAATCTCTCGCACTGTGTAGTAGTAGGATAGCGCCTGAGAATGGGTGGCGGAAAACATCCTAATCAATATAACCGGACACAGTTCTTTTATTTATTTTTGGTAAAAAAATAATGCAAGATTTAATGTTAAAGAAATAAAAATATTGAAGAATGTATAAATTATATTAAAAAAATCCTTAATTTTCATTTACAATTGTAATACCAAACTGTTTTTATATTCGAAGAATTTTTATCTAAAGCTTTCTAAGAAAATAATACCAGTACTTAAAAATGTGTAGTTTGAATTAGAAATGTTTTGTGGAAATTAATCTTTTGAAAGGCTACTGTACGGGAGCAGAAATCTCTCAATTATGCGATATTTCTATTGCATTTGTATAATTTTCGTCATTTAAAAATAAGAATTTAATGTTTAAATGTCGAATACTGCTTCAAGTCTTAATTTGAAAGGGGTCCGGTGTCAAATTATATTTACTTTATTTAGAGCCATTTTTTACCCGACTGAAAAGAAGGGTTATGTGTTTCACGCGTGTCTGTGTATGTTGATTTCTTTATACCCTCGAAACATCCCAACGGCTGGATGGAATTTTATGAATGAGGTATCTATCGATTCGTCTTAATCTTCCGATGGTTATAGGATAGGCTTAGTTTTTATAAATTCAAAATGGCGGCCGTAAAATACAAAATGGCGCTAGAGACGAAAAAAAAATTTACGCACAATATTGATTTGCATGTCATTGGATAGGTCTTTCAAAATGAAGGCGATGTTTCATTGACCATTTTGTAGTCCGAAGCTCCGTTTAAATATTACACAACCTGGGAGTTGTGTACTTGGATCGCTACCTTTACTGTAACTCTAACCTTCATAATAGAAATCTATAGGCCTCATCAAAAGAGCGTTTGTAGATAGGAACTAATAATTAAACACAACTTAAAAGTCATCAATACAAGCAAATAAAACAAAGGTAAGTAATACAAAAAATAGTTTCTTATTGATGAGAAATAATTAATTAGTTCGCTTTTACGCAATCAGGTTTTTTGATTTTTTAAATTTGATATATTATTACAAGAAATTATAATTAAACATTAAAAAAAAATCTCATTTATTAATACAATTATGTGGCGTATCCTTCCGTAATTATGCTAATGCATGCACAATTTGAGAACCCGTGATTTTATTTTTCCTTAAAAATGTCCATTAGAATCTTCTGTTTTTGTAACATGGGTTTGAAAATAACCTAAGATTCTGAATATTTTAATAAATGATAATTTAAAAATTAAATTTCCTCATGCAGCCACTTTGAACGCGGAATAAAATTATTCTTCTGAAATGAATTTTAATTATCGCAAAATATTTTGCATATCTCGAAAAGAAATCTTTAAATGGAAACTGCTTAATTTATTGGCTTTTACGGAAAAAAAGAACATTATTAGCAAAATCATTTCGGCAGCGGCGAGATTCGAACCCACGCCTCATAGAGACTGGTGTCTAAAACCTGCGCCTTACACCGCTCGGCCACCATACCCCGATTGAACTAGATGTAATATTTGAAGATAGATTTGATATCTAGCGGATAAAACAATCTATAAAAAGATTAGATTTTATTATTACTCGACTGAAAGGAAGGGTTATGTGTTTCACGCGTATCTGGGCGTATAGTTTACTTTTATTAAGTCGGGGTTTTTGATTTTTTAAATTTAATTACTTGTTAATGATTTTTTTCTTTGAAATGTGTGTCTCTATAAAGATTACTTTTAAAATAAAAAGTTCTCTGGAAACGATTAAAATTTTAAATTTTAGATTTGCATAATTATTTAGATATAGAATTTTAGATTGAGAGAAATGTTTTCTATATATTAGTGAAAAATATTATGCCTGCACTTCCAAATGTGTAGTTTGAATCAAAATCTTCATACAAGTTATTCCCTTGAAAGATCTCAGAAAGAGATATGAAATCTATATTTACGTGATATTCCAATTGAATTTGTATGATCTGCGTCACTTAAAATTTAAATTAGTCATTATATGTCGAATGCTGATTGAAGTTTTAATTTTAAAGCAGTCCGAATGTTTACTTATATTTCATGAGAACTATGGTCAGAAGGCTTGAGTATGAAATCTTTATGTATGGTTTAAAGAACCAACTTTGCCGCCGGGAATGGTGGCTTGTTCCTGTAATCCAGCGTCTCGGAGGCTTGAACTGTCGGACGGTTTGAGGTCGGGGGTTCTGTTCTCCGTACACCCATGCAGATCTGGTGTCCAGACTAAACACAATGTCGATATGGTGGGATCGAGGGAACTCGAAATCACCAGGTCTGCTAAGGAAGAGAGCACCGGTCCAGGGCGGAAACGCAGCAGGCAAAATCTCTCGCACTGTGTAGTAGTAGGATAGCGCCTGAGAATGGGTGGCGGAAAACATCCTAATCAATATAACCGGACACAGTTCTTTTATTTATTTTTGGTGAAAAAATAATGCAAGATTTAATGTTAAAGAAATAAAAATATTGAAGAATGTATAAATTATATTAAAAAAATCCTCAATTTTCATTTACAATTGTAATACCAAACTGTTTTTATATTCAAAGAATTTTTATCTAAAGCTTTCTAAGAAAATAGTACCAGTACTTAAAAATGTGTAGTTTGAATTAGAAATGTTTTGTGGAAATTAATCTTTTGAAAGGCTACTGTACGGGAGCAGAAATCTCTCAATTATGCGATATTTCTATTGCATTTGTATAATTTTCGTCATTTAAAAATAAGAATTTAATGTTTAAATGTCGAATACTGCTTCAAGTCTTAATTTGAAAGGGGTCCGGTGTCAAATTATATTTACTTTATTTAGAGCCATTTTTTACCCGACTGAAAAGAAGGGTTATGTGTTTCACGCGTGTCTGTGTATGTTGATTTCTTTATACCCTCGAAACATCCCAACGGCTGGATGGAATTTTATGAATGAGGTATCTATCGATTCGTCTTAATCTTCCGATGGTTATAGGATAGGCTTAGTTTTTATAAATTAAAAATGGCGGCCGTAAAATACAAAATGGCGCTAGAGACGAAAAAAAATTTTACGCACAATATTGATTTGCATGTCATTGGATAGGTCTTTCAAAATGAAGGCGATGTTTCATTGACCATTTTGTAGTCCGAAGCTCCGTTTAAATATTACACAACCTGGGAGTTGTGTACTTGGATCGCTACCTTTACTGTAACTCTAACCTTCATAATAGAAATCTATAGGCCTCATCAAAAGAGCGTTTGTAGATAGGAACTAATAATTAAACACAACTTAAAAGTCATCAATACAAGCAAATAAAAAAAAAGGTAAGTAATACAAAAAATAGTTTCTTATTGATGAGAAATAATTAATTAGTTCGCTTTTACGCAATCAGGTTTTTTGATTTTTTAAATTTGATATATTATTACAAGAAATTATAATTAAACATTAAAAAAAAATCTCATTTATTAATACAATTATGTGGCGTATCCTTCCGTAATTATGCTAATGCATGCACAATTTGAGAACCCGTGATTTTATTTTTCCTTAAAAATGTCCATTAGAATCTTCTGTTTTTGTAACATGGGTTTGAAAATAACCTATGATTCTGAATATTTTAATAAATGATAATTTAAAAATTAAATTTCCTCATGCAGCCACTTTGAACGCGGAATAAAATTATTCTTCTGAAATGAATTTTAATTATCGCAAAATATTTTGCATATCTCGAAAAGAAATCTTTAAATGGAAACTGCTTAATTTATTGGCTTTTACGGGAAAAAAGAACATTATTAGCAAAATCATTTCGGCAGCGGCGAGATTCGAACCCACGCCTCATAGAGACTGGTGCCTAAAACCTGCGCCTTACACCGCTCGGCCACCATACCCCGATTGAACTAGATGTAATATTTGAAGATAGATTTGATATCTAGCGAATAAAACAATCTATAAAAAGATTAGATTTTATTATTACTCGACTGAAAGGAAGGGTTATGTGTTTCACGCGTATCTGGGCGTATACTTTACTTTTATTAAGTCGGGGTTTTTGATTTTTTAAATTTAATTACTTGTTAATGATTTTTTTCTTTGAAATGTGTGTCTCTATAAAGATTACTTTTAAAATAAAAAGTTCTCTGGAAACGATTAAAATTTTAAATTTTAGATTTGCATAATTATTTAGATATAGAATTTTAGATTGAGAGAAATGTTTTCTATATATTAGTGAAAAATATTATGCCTGCACTTCCAAATGTGTAGTTTGAATCAAAATCTTCATACAAGTTATTCCCTTGAAAGATCTCAGAAAGAGATATGAAATCTATATTTACGTGATATTCCAATTGAATTTGTATGATCTGCGTCACTTAAAATTTAAATTAGTCATTATATGTCGAATGCTGATTGAAGTTTTAATTTTAAAGCAGTCCGAATGTTTACTTATATTTCATGAGAACTATGGTCAGAAGGCTTGAGTATGAAATCTTTATGTATGGTTTAAAGAACCAACTTTGCCGCCGGGAATGGTGGCTTGTTCCTGTAATCCAGCATCTCGGAGGCTTGAACTGTCGGACGGTTTGAGGTCGGGGGTTCTGTTCTCCGTACACCCATGCAGATCTGGTGTCCAGACTAAACACAATGTCGATATGGTGGGATCGAGGGAACTCGAAATCACCAGGTCTTCTAAGGAAGAGAGCACCGGCCCAGGGCGGAAACGCAGCAGGCAAAATCTCTCGCACTGTGTAGTAGTAGGATAGCGCCTGAGAATGGGTGGCGGAAAACATCCTAATCAATATAACCGGACACAGTTCTTTTATTTATTTTTGGTAAAAAAATAATGCAAGATTTAATGTTAAAGAAATAAAAATATTGAAGAATGTATAAATTATATTAAAAAAATCCTTAATTTTCATTTACAATTGTAATACCAAACTGTTTTTATATTCAAAGAATTTTTATCTAAAGCTTTCTAAGAAAATAATACCAGTACTTAAAAATGTGTAGTTTGAATTGGAAATGTTTTGTGGAAATTAATCTTTTGAAAGGCTACTGTACGGGAGCAGAAATCTCTCAATTATGCGATATTTCTATTGCATTTGTATAATTTTCGTCATTTAAAAATAAGAATTTAATATTTAAATGTCGAATACTGCTTCAAGTCTTAATTTGAAAGTGGTCCGGTGTCAAATTATATTTACTTTATTTAGAGCCATTTTTTACCCGATTGAAAAGAAGGGTTGTGTGTTTCACGCGTGTCTGTGTATGTTGATTTCTTTATACCCTCGAAACATCCCAACGGCTGGATGGAATTTTATGAATGAGGTATCTATCGATTCGTCTTAATCTTCCGATGGTTATAGGATAGGCTTAGTTTTTATAAATTCAAAATGGCGGCCGTAAAATACAAAATGGCGCTAGAGACGAAAAAAAAATTTACGCACAATATTGATTTGCATGTCATTGGATAGGTCTTTCAAAATGAAGGCGATGTTTCATTGACCATTTTGTAGTCCGAAGCTCCGTTTAAATATTACACAACCTGGGAGTTGTGTACTTGGATCGCTACCTTTACTGTAACTCTAACCTTCATAATAGAAATCTATAGGCCTCATCAAAAGAGCGTTTGTAGATAGGAACTAATAATTAAACACAACTTAAAAGTCATCAATACAAGCAAATAAAAAAAAAGGTAAGTAATACAAAAAATAGTTTCTTATTGATGAGAAATAATTAATTAGTTCGCTTTTACGCAATCAGGTTTTTTGATTTTTTAAATTTGATATATTATTACAAGAAATTATAATTAAACATTAAAAAAAAATCTCATTTATTAATACAATTATGTGGCGTATCCTTCCGTAATTATGCTAATGCATGCACAATTTGAGAACCCGTGATTTTATTTTTCCTTAAAAATGTTCATTAGAATCTTCTGTTTTTGTAACATGGGTTTGAAAATAACCTATGATTCTGAATATTTTAATAAATGATAATTTAAAAATTAAATTTCCTCATGCAGCCACTTTGAACGCGGAATAAAATTATTCTTCTGAAATGAATTTTAATTATCGCAAAATATTTTGCATATCTCGAAAAGAAATCTTTAAATGGAAACTGCTTAATTTATTGGCTTTTACGGGAAAAAAGAACATTATTAGCAAAATCATTTCGGCAGCGGCGAGATTCGAACCCACGCCTCATAGAGACTGGTGCCTAAAACCTGCGCCTTACACCGCTCGGCCACCATACCCCGATTGAACTAGATGTAATATTTGAAGATAGATTTGATATCTAGCGAATAAAACAATCTATAAAAAGATTAGATTTTATTATTACTCGACTGAAAGGAAGGGTTATGTGTTTCACGCGTATCTGGGCGTATAGTTTACTTTTATTAAGTCGGGGTTTTTGATTTTTTAAATTTAATTACTTGTTAATGATTTTTTTCTTTGAAATGTGTGTCTCTATAAAGATTACTTTTAAAATAAAAAGTTCTCTGGAAACGATTAAAATTTTAAATTTTAGATTTGCATAATTATTTAGATATAGAATTTTAGATTGAGAGAAATGTTTTCTATATATTAGTGAAAAATATTATGCCTGCACTTCCAAATGTGTAGTTTGAATCAAAATCTTCATACAAGTTATTCCCTTGAAAGATCTCAGAAAGAGATATGAAATCTATATTTACGTGATATTCCAATTGAATTTGTATGATCTGCGTCACTTAAAATTTAAATTAGTCATTATATGTCGAATGCTGATTGAAGTTTTAATTTTAAAGCAGTCCGAATGTTTACTTATATTTCATGAGAACTATGGTCAGAAGGCTTGAGTATGAAATCTTTATGTATGGTTTAAAGAACCAACTTTGCCGCCGGGAATGGTGGCTTGTTCCTGTAATCCAGCATCTCGGAGGCTTGAACTGTCGGACGGTTTGAGGTCGGGGGTTCTGTTCTCCGTACACCCATGCAGATCTGGTGTCCAGACTAAACACAATGTCGATATGGTGGGATCGAGGGAACTCGAAATCACCAGGTCTTCTAAGGAAGAGAGCACCGGCCCAGGGCGGAAACGCAGCAGGCAAAATCTCTCGCACTGTGTAGTAGTAGGATAGCGCCTGAGAATGGGTGGCGGAAAACATCCTAATCAATATAACCGGACACAGTTCTTTTATTTATTTTTGGTAAAAAAATAATGCAAGATTTAATGTTAAAGAAATAAAAATATTGAAGAATGTATAAATTATATTAAAAAAATCCTTAATTTTCATTTACAATTGTAATACCAAACTGTTTTTATATTCAAAGAATTTTTATCTAAAGCTTTCTAAGAAAATAATACCAGTACTTAAAAATGTGTAGTTTGAATTGGAAATGTTTTGTGGAAATTAATCTTTTGAAAGGCTACTGTACGGGAGCAGAAATCTCTCAATTATGCGATATTTCTATTGCATTTGTATAATTTTCGTCATTTAAAAATAAGAATTTAATATTTAAATGTCGAATACTGCTTCAAGTCTTAATTTGAAAGTGGTCCGGTGTCAAATTATATTTACTTTATTTAGAGCCATTTTTTACCCGATTGAAAAGAAGGGTTATGTGTTTCACGCGTGTCTGTGTATGTTGATTTCTTTATACCCTCGAAACATCCCAACGGCTGGATGGAATTTTATGAATGAGGTATCTATCGATTCGTCTTAATCTTCCGATGGTTATAGGATAGGCTTAGTTTTTATAAATTCAAAATGGCGGCCGTAAAATACAAAATGGCGCTAGAGACGAAAAAAAAATTTACGCACAATATTGATTTGCATGTCATTGGATAGGTCTTTCAAAATGAAGGCGATGTTTCATTGACCATTTTGTAGTCCGAAGCTCCGTTTAAATATTACACAACCTGGGAGTTGTGTACTTGGATCGCTACCTTTACTGTAACTCTAACCTTCATAATAGAAATCTATAGGCCTCATCAAAAGAGCGTTTGTAGATAGGAACTAATAATTAAACACAACTTAAAAGTCATCAATACAAGCAAATAAAAAAAAAGGTAAGTAATACAAAAAATAGTTTCTTATTGATGAGAAATAATTAATTAGTTCGCTTTTACGCAATCACGTTTTTTGATTTTTTAAATTTGATATATTATTACAAGAAATTATAATTAAACATTAAAAAAAAATCTCATTTATTAATACAATTATGTGGCGTATCCTTCCGTAATTATGCTAATGCATGCACAATTTGAGAACCCGTGATTTTATTTTTCCTTAAAAATGTTCATTAGAATCTTCTGTTTTTGTAACATGGGTTTGAAAATAACCTATGATTCTGAATATTTTAATAAATGATAATTTAAAAATTAAATTTCCTCATGCAGCCACTTTGAACGCGGAATAAAATTATTCTTCTGAAATGAATTTTAATTATCGCAAAATATTTTGCATATCTCGAAAAGAAATCTTTAAATGGAAACTGCTTAATTTATTGGCTTTTACGGGAAAAAAGAACATTATTAGCAAAATCATTTCGGCAGCGGCGAGATTCGAACCCACGCCTCATAGAGACTGGTGCCTAAAACCTGCGCCTTACACCGCTCGGCCACCATACCCCGATTGAACTAGATGTAATATTTGAAGATAGATTTGATATCTAGCGAATAAAACAATCTATAAAAAGATTAGATTTTATTATTACTCGACTGAAAGGAAGGGTTATGTGTTTCACGCGTATCTGGGCGTATAGTTTACTTTTATTAAGTCGGGGTTTTTGATTTTTTAAATTTAATTACTTGTTAATGATTTTTTTCTTTGAAATGTGTGTCTCTATAAAGATTACTTTTAAAATAAAAAGTTCTCTGGAAACGATTAAAATTTTAAATTTTAGATTTGCATAATTATTTAGATATAGAATTTTAGATTGAGAGAAATGTTTTCTATATATTAGTGAAAAATATTATGCCTGCACTTCCAAATGTGTAGTTTGAATCAAAATCTTCATACAAGTTATTCCCTTGAAAGATCTCAGAAAGAGATATGAAATCTATATTTACGTGATATTCCAATTGAATTTGTATGATCTGCGTCACTTAAAATTTAAATTAGTCATTATATGTCGAATGCTGATTGAAGTTTTAATTTTAAAGCAGTCCGAATGTTTACTTATATTTCATGAGAACTATGGTCAGAAGGCTTGAGTATGAAATCTTTATGTATGGTTTAAAGAACCAACTTTGCCGCCGGGAATGGTGGCTTGTTCCTGTAATCCAGCATCTCGGAGGCTTGAACTGTCGGACGGTTTGAGGTCGGGGGTTCTGTTCTCCGTACACCCATGCAGATCTGGTGTCCAGACTAAACACAATGTCGATATGGTGGGATCGAGGGAACTCGAAATCACCAGGTCTTCTAAGGAAGAGAGCACCGGCCCAGGGCGGAAACGCAGCAGGCAAAATCTCTCGCACTGTGTAGTAGTAGGATAGCGCCTGAGAATGGGTGGCGGAAAACATCCTAATCAATATAACCGGACACAGTTCTTTTATTTATTTTTGGTAAAAAAATAATGCAAGATTTAATGTTAAAGAAATAAAAATATTGAAGAATGTATAAATTATATTAAAAAAATCCTTAATTTTCATTTACAATTGTAATACCAAACTGTTTTTATATTCAAAGAATTTTTATCTAAAGCTTTCTAAGAAAATAATACCAGTACTTAAAAATGTGTAGTTTGAATTGGAAATGTTTTGTGGAAATTAATCTTTTGAAAGGCTACTGTACGGGAGCAGAAATCTCTCAATTATGCGATATTTCTATTGCATTTGTATAATTTTCGTCATTTAAAAATAAGAATTTAATATTTAAATGTCGAATACTGCTTCAAGTCTTAATTTGAAAGGGGTCCGGTGTCAAATTATATTTACTTTATTTAGAGCCATTTTTTACCCGACTGAAAAGAAGGGTTATGTGTTTCACGCGTGTCTGTGTATGTTGATTTCTTTATACCCTCGAAACATCCCAACGGCTGGATGGAATTTTATGAATGAGGTATCTATCGATTTGTCTTAATCTTCCGATGGTTATAGGATAGGCTTAGTTTTTATAAATTCAAAATGGCGGCCGTAAAATACAAAATGGCGCTAGAGACGAAAAAAAAATTTACGCACAATATTGATTTGCATGTCATTGGATAGGTCTTTCAAAATGAAGGCGATGTTTCATTGACCATTTTGTAGTCCGAAGCTCCGTTTAAATATTACACAACCTGGGAGTTGTGTACTTGGATCGCTACCTTTACTGTAACTCTAACCTTCATAATAGAAATCTATAGGCCTCATCAAAAGAGCGTTTGTAGATAGGAACTAATAATTAAACACAACTTAAAAGTCATCAATACAAGCAAATAAAAAAAAAGGTAAGTAATACAAAAAATAGTTTCTTATTGATGAGAAATAATTAATTAGTTCGCTTTTACGCAATCAGGTTTTTTGATTTTTTAAATTTGATATATTATTACAAGAAATTATAATTAAACATTAAAAAAAAATCTCATTTATTAATACAATTATGTGGCGTATCCTTCCGTAATTATGCTAATGCATGCACAATTTGAGAACCCGTGATTTTATTTTTCCTTAAAAATGTCCATTAGAATCTTCTGTTTTTGTAACATGGGTTTGAAAATAACCTATGATTCTGAATATTTTAATAAATGATAATTTAAAAATTAAATTTCCTCATGCAGCCACTTTGAACGCGGAATAAAATTATTCTTCTGAAATGAATTTTAATTATCGCAAAATATTTTGCATATCTCGAAAAGAAATCTTTAAATGGAAACTGCTTAATTTATTGGCTTTTACGGAAAAAAAGAACATTATTAGCAAAATCATTTCGGCAGCGGCGAGATTCGAACCCACGCCTCATAGAGACTGGTGCCTAAAACCTGCGCCTTACACCGCTCGGCCACCATACCCCGATTGAACTAGATGTAATATTTGAAGATAGATTTGATATCTAGCGGATAAAACAATCTATAAAAAGATTAGATTTTATTATTACTCGACTGAAAGGAAGGGTTATGTGTTTCACGCGTATCTGGGCGTATAGTTTACTTTTATAAAGTCGGGGTTTTTGATTTTTTAAATTTAATTACTTGTTAATGATTTTTTTCTTTGAAATGTGTGTCTCTATAAAGATTACTTTTAAAATAAAAAGTTCTCTGGAAACGATTAAAATTTTAAATTTTAGATTTGCATAATTATTTAGATATAGAATTTTAGATTGAGAGAAATGTTTTCTATATATTAGTGAAAAATATTATGCCTGCACTTCCAAATGTGTAGTTTGAATCAAAATCTTCATACAAGTTGAGGATGTCATTAGATCGAGCTCCTCACTACGGATATTCAATCCGTTTTAATCTCGTTTAATTATAAATCTATCATAATGATAGCAGTGCGTACTTCAGACTTAATAATAAGCTTGCTAATTTACACACTCATTTAATTAGAAATTACAAATAAAAAAATAAGTTAACAGATAAGAATTTCTCCATGTGCCATGCACATTGTATAAGCGGTGGAGTCAATCGTTTTTTAGCGCGTGCAACAACAGCGACGATCAGTTCACAACTGCCTCTCTTCTCTTCTGTTCCAAAAGGTCTTTTCAAAGTAGCGTATGTGGCGCCATCTGTCGCCTACTTGTTAATTAAAAAATGTTTATTATTGTAGAACGGTGGAAGTCACCTCAGCACCCCCTTCCTAGTGCAAACGATATGTCAATGTTCTACTAAACGATCTGGAAATCGGACAGTTCGGCCAGATCGTGTGGTACGAGACGGTTCCGAGTCACAAGTTGAAGCCCCTGTCTCAGAGGTTGAGGGTTCAGGGATGGAGGCTGTTGATTCAGGGGTAGGTGCGTCGTTCACTAAGAAGGCCGGCTTCAGTCTATCCAGTGAAATGTTGACAATTTTACCTTTTATGGCTATTTTAAAAAGTTTATCACCTCGCTGGATGACCTCAAAAGGTCCATCATAAGGTGGTTGGAGGGATTGTTGCATACCGGCGTGGCGCACAAATACATGGGTACACGTGTTGAGGTCCTGTGATACAAAAGGTTTTATGCGATGATGGGACTTTGTTGGCAGTGGTTTGAAATCCTGGAAAATGTTCCTTAATCGCTGGACCAATTCTTCAGGGCTTTTAATAAGGGAATTGTCGTCAAAAAAATCCCCAGGCAGTCGGAGTGCAGACCCCAAAACAAGTTCTGCTGGTGAAACTTTTAGGTCTGTTTTCAGTGCAGCACGAAACCCAAGTAACACTGTTGGCAGTACCTCGGTCCATTTTTCAGTTCGTCTAGCTTTTAATGCACATTTTAGGGGCCTGTGCCAATTTTCAATAATCCCATTACTCTGTGGGTGGTATGGGGATGATCGGTACTTTTTAGCACCTAGCAGTTGAGCTAATTGTTTAAAAAGTTCAGACTCAAACTGTCGGCCTTGATCAGTGGTGATCTTTTCAGGACAACCAAAACGAGCAATCCATTCGGAGAGAAGTGCAAATGAAACTGATTGTGCCGTTATGTCACTTAGTGGATATGCCTCTGGCCAGCGTGTTGCTCTATCAATTACAGTTAAACAATACCTTTTACCATTTGATTCTGGTAAAGGCCCAATTATATCTAAATGTATGTGTGAAAATCTATCTGTTGGAAGGTCAAATTTTCCCAACTCAGTTTTCGTGTGCCTAGTGATTTTGGAGCGTTGACAATCCAAACATTCACGAGCCCAAGTTCGGCAATCTTTAGCTAGGGAAGGCCAAATAAATCTTTGTCGCAATAGATTTACACTACTTTTAGTTCCAGGATGGGAAAGTGCATGTAAATTCCAAAATGCCTGTTTTCTAAAGTTAGGGGTTAAATATGGGCGTGCTTTGCCTCTAGAAATGTCACAATAAATTTCTGTTGTAGAATTAGGAAGGGTGATTAATTTGAGTTCCAAACTGGATTGACCGCTTTGCATAAGGTCTTTAAGTTCTGCATCCTCTTTTTGCTCGATACTTAACTTGTTGTAATCTATAGGAGTAGGCATTTGTATTTCATTAATTCGAGATAGTGCGTCTGCTGCCGTGTTTTGGTTTCCATTTACAAATTGTATATCAGTGGTGAATTCTGATATAAATGATAACCACCGACTTTGTCGGTTAGTGTAATTATCAGTTCTTTTTTTAAATGCATAAACAATAGGTTTGTGATCAGTGTAGATGGTGCACTGACGGGCTTCCAAAAAGTGTCTAAAATGTTTAACCGATTCATAAATCGCTAACAACTCACGATCAAAACTAGAATATTTTAATTGTGTTTCATTTAGACGTCTGGAAAAAAATGAAAGTGGTTTTAGGCCCTTTTCTGTTTCTAAACTTAATGTAGAACCAATAGCAAAATCACTAGCATCCGAATGAAGCACTAATTGGCCATCGTTTGTAGGAAATGCAAGAGTTGCGTCAGTTAAGGCTTTTCTTGAAGCTTCAAAAGAATTTATAGCATTTTCAGACCAATCAATAGGGGTTGAATCTTTCTTTTTGGCTCCTCGCAACAAATCTGTTAAGGGTGCGAGAATAATTGCAGCATTGCGACAAAAACGTCTAAAATAATTGAATAATCCAATGTATTTGCGAAGTTCCAAAAGAGTTTCTGGTCGCGGATATTGCTTAATAATTTCAACTTTGGATTGAAGAGGCCGAATTCCGGTTGGAGAAATTTCATGCCCTAAGAATGATACATTAGTTTGTTTGAAAACACTTTTTGAAACATTTATGTTTAGTCCGTATTTAGAAAGTCTGCTCAGAACAGCTCGTATATGTTCTAGGTGTTCAGATTCGTTTTCCGAAAAAATTAAAATGTCATCTAAATAAGCGATAGCAAATGGAAGATCGTAAAGAACTTCGTTAATAAATCTTTGAAACGTGTTTGCTGCACATTTTAACCCAAAGTTTAAATACAGAAATTCAAAGCTTCCAAAAGGAGTTATTACTGCCGTTTTAGGGATATCTTTTTCATTTACAGGAATGTGAAAATAAGCGCGGACTATATCTAGTTTTGAAAAAATTTTCTTTCCATGGAGAATATTTGTAAGATCATGAATGTGAGGTATTGGGTAACGATCCGGAAGAGTTACTGAATTTAACCGTCGATAATCACCACAAACTCTGCAAGAACCATCCGGTTTTGGTACAACATGAATAGGGGATGCCCATGGAGATTTTGAAGGGCGACATATACCCTCATCCATAAGATATTGGAATTCTTTTTTAACTTCCTTTAAAATTTTTGGATGTAAGCGGCGAGGTTTGGAATAAAGTGGAGGTCCCGTAGTTTCTATGTGATGAACTGTGTCATGACATGTTGGTTTCTTAAAATTTGGAATGGGGTTTAAGAGGTCTGGGAATTCTTCAAATATAGTTTTAAAAGCCATGTCTTCAGAAATCAGTTTAATTTGGGACTGAGTTGTGCAAGTGAGTTCACCTTTAGTGGACAATCCAGTTACAGAATCAATTAATCGGAATTTGTGTAAATCTACAAGCAAAGCAAAATGTCTTAAAAGGTCGGCTCCAATTATAGGGCAAGAGACATTTGCAATAACGAATGACCACCTGAAATTCCTTCTCAAGCCAATATTTAGGTCCATGAGTTTGTTTCCATAAACAGGAATTTTGGAATTATTTGCAGCGTAAAGATAATTAGAAGGGTTTTGTTTACTTAACTGCTTTGAGGCGGGGATACAAGAAATATCACTACCGCTGTCAATTAGAAATTTTAAACCCGAGTTTTTATCAAAAACATGTAATCTACATTGTTCTAATGCTGCTACGCCAAGGGTATTTTCGCTTGTTGACCTAGCAGCGGCCACTAGTTTTTTTGAATTTCGTTAAAAGTACAAGGTTCGCGGCACTTTTTTGCTTCACTACCAAATTTATGATGATAATAACATAAACCAGAGGATGAATCAGATGAATCTTGTTTACGATCGGCACTCCTGAACCATCTATTTTGATTATAGTGCCTTTCTCTGTAATGCGGCCGCCCGCGAGACATCGATCGCCTAAACACATTTTTGGATAATTCTGAAATTTGCAGTGTTAATTGGTCGATCTGCGTTTGTAATTTTGAGACTGCGTTTTGTTCGCTTTGCGAAGTTTCAACGGGTTTAGAAACGGCATACACAGCAGATTCCGATTTAATTTCATTTATTTTGTCAGCTAAGATTGCTAGTTCCTGTAAAGCAGCGCTTGAAACTGACAAAATCGCTTGTGTATGTGTCGGCAAACGCTCTAGCCAAATTGTTTTTAGAAAGTCTTCGGAAACTGAATTTTGCGCTAATTCTTTCATTTGCCGCAGCAAAACAGAAGGCTTTTTATCACCTAACACTAATTCGGAAAGTAATTTACGAATTTGCTGAGACTGCGAATCAGAAAATTCTTTAATTAGTCTATCTTTTAAAGCAGTATATTTATCATCCTGAGGCGGATTTAGAATTAAA
Source organism: Maratus speciosus (assembly GCA_963932465.1). Lineage (NCBI taxonomy): Eukaryota > Metazoa > Arthropoda > Arachnida > Araneae > Salticidae > Maratus > Maratus speciosus. Next base: position 183,886,546 of record OZ010790.1, on the reverse strand, counting down.
TCTGTTACTGCACTTAAAGTATCAGTATCGATAGCAGATAATAAATAATTATATTTTGTAACGTCGTTTGTTACTTGCGCGACGGCAAAATTTGCTTCGACTTGTACAAACCATACCGAAATATTACTTTTCCATAAGGGAGGAATTTTAACAGCTACCCTAGCAAGATTTTCTGGCGGAGCAGCAATACTATCATCAGGCATTGTGAAAGTGTAATTGGGCAATAAATGATAGATAGAGCACTAATTAAATAAATACACAATTTAGCAATAATATTTTGAACATTAAGGACGTTGGGCTCGAAAATTTTTAACTATATAAAATCATTAATAAATTAAATAAGTTGGCCAGAGAATACCACATATTAACACAGAAAATGGCACATACCGTTGATTTTTGCAGCTTTGCACACCTGGTAAACTTCCATCATAAGCGATCAGAAGGGCTTGTTTTAGTCCAGTCACCAGTTGAGGATGTCATTAGATCGAGCTCCTCACTACGGATATTCAATCCGTTTTAATCTCGTTTAATTATAAATCTATCATAATGATAGCAGTGCGTACTTCAGACTTAATAATAAGCTTGCTAATTTACACACTCATTTAATTAGAAATTACAAATAAAAAAATAAGTTAACAGATAAGAATTTCTCCATGTGCCATGCACATTGTATAAGCGGTGGAGTCAATCGTTTTTTAGCGCGTGCAACAACAGCGACGATCAGTTCACAACTGCCTCTCTTCTCTTCTGTTCCAAAAGGTCTTTTCAAAGTAGCGTATGTGGCGCCATCTGTCGCCTACTTGTTAATTAAAAAATGTTTATTATTGTAGAACGGTGGAAGTCACCTCACAAGTTATTCCCTTGAAAGATCTCAGAAAGAGATATGAAATCTATATTTACGTGATATTCCAATTGAATTTGTATGATCTGCGTCACTTAAAATTTAAATTAGTCATTATATGTCGAATGCTGATTGAAGTTTTAATTTTAAAGCAGTCCGAATGTTTACTTATATTTCATGAGAACTATGGTCAGAAGGCTTGAGTATGAAATCTTTATGTATGGTTTAAAGAACCAACTTTGCCGCCGGGAATGGTGGCTTGTTCCTGTAATCCAGCGTCTCGGAGGCTTGAACTGTCGGACGGTTTGAGGTCGGGGGTTCTGTTCTCCGTACACCCATGCAGATCTGGTGTCCAGACTAAACACAATGTCGATATGGTGGGATCGAGGGAACTCGAAATCACCAGGTCTTCTAAGGAAGAGAGCACCGGCCCAGGGCGGAAACGCAGCAGGCAAAATCTCTCGCACTGTGTAGTAGTAGGATAGCGCCTGAGAATGGGTGGCGGAAAACATCCTAATCAATATAACCGGACACAGTTCTTTTATTTATTTTTGGTAAAAAAATAATGCAAGATTTAATGTTAAAGAAATAAAAATATTGAAGAATGTATAAATTATATTAAAAAAATCCTTAATTTTCATTTACAATTGTAATACCAAACTGTTTTTATATTCAAAGAATTTTTATCTAAAGCTTTCTAAGAAAATAATACCAGTACTTAAAAATGTGTAGTTTGAATTAGAAATGTTTTGTGGAAATTAATCTTTTGAAAGGCTACTGTACGGGAGCAGAAATCTCTCAATTATGCGATATTTCTATTGCATTTGTATAATTTTCGTCATTTAAAAATAAGAATTTAATATTTAAATGTCGAATACTGCTTCAAGTCTTAATTTGAAAGGGGTCCGGTGTCAAATTATATTTACTTTATTTAGAGCCATTTTTTACCCGACTGAAAAGAAGGGTTATGTGTTTCACGCGTGTCTGTGTATGTTGATTTCTTTATACCCTCGAAACATCCCAACGGCTGGATGGAATTTTATGAATGAGGTATCTATCGATTCGTCTTAATCTTCCGATGGTTATAGGATAGGCTTAGTTTTTATAAATTCAAAATGGCGGCCGTAAAATACAAAATGGCGCTAGAGACGAAAAAAAAATTTACGCACAATATTGATTTGCATGTCATTGGATAGGTCTTTCAAAATGAAGGCGATGTTTCATTGACCATTTTGTAGTCCGAAGCTCCGTTTAAATATTACACAACCTGGGAGTTGTGTACTTGGATCGCTACCTTTACTGTAACTCTAACCTTCATAATAGAAATCTATAGGCCTCATCAAAAGAGCGTTTGTAGATAGGAACTAATAATTAAACACAACTTAAAAGTCATCAATACAAGCAAATAAAACAAAGGTAAGTAATACAAAAAATAGTTTCTTATTGATGAGAAATAATTAATTAGTTCGCTTTTACGCAATCAGGTTTTTTGATTTTTTAAATTTGATATATTATTACAAGAAATTATAATTAAACATTAAAAAAAAATCTCATTTATTAATACAATTATGTGGCGTATCCTTCCGTAATTATGCTAATGCATGCACAATTTGAGAACCCGTGATTTTATTTTTCCTTAAAAATGTCCATTAGAATCTTCTGTTTTTGTAACATGGGTTTGAAAATAACCTATGATTCTGAATATTTTAATAAATGATAATTTAAAAATTAAATTTCCTCATGCAGCCACTTTGAACGCGGAATAAAATTATTCTTCTGAAATGAATTTTAATTATCGCAAAATATTTTGCATATCTCGAAAAGAAATCTTTAAATGGAAACTGCTTAATTTATTGGCTTTTACGGAAAAAAAGAACATTATTAGCAAAATCATTTCGGCAGCGGCGAGATTCGAACCCACGCCTCATAGAGACTGGTGCCTAAAACCTGCGCCTTACACCGCTCGGCCACCATACCCCGATTGAACTAGATGTAATATTTGAAGATAGATTTGATATCTAGCGGATAAAACAATCTATAAAAAGATTAGATTTTATTATTACTCGACTGAAAGGAAGGGTTATGTGTTTCACGCGTATCTGGGCGTATAGTTTACTTTTATTAAGTCGGGGTTTTTGATTTTTTAAATTTAATTACTTGTTAATGATTTTTTTCTTTGAAATGTGTGTCTCTATAAAGATTACTTTTAAAATAAAAAGTTCTCTGGAAACGATTAAAATTTTAAATTTTAGATTTGCATAATTATTTAGATATAGAATTTTAGATTGAGAGAAATGTTTTCTATATATTAGTGAAAAATATTATGCCTGCACTTCCAAATGTGTAGTTTGAATCAAAATCTTCATACAAGTTATTCCCTTGAAAGATCTCAGAAAGAGATATGAAATCTATATTTACGTGATATTCCAATTGAATTTGTATGATCTGCGTCACTTAAAATTTAAATTAGTCATTATATGTCGAATGCTGATTGAAGTTTTAATTTTAAAGCAGTCCGAATGTTTACTTATATTTCATGAGAACTATGGTCAGAAGGCTTGAGTATGAAATCTTTATGTATGGTTTAAAGAACCAACTTTGCCGCCGGGAATGGTGGCTTGTTCCTGTAATCCAGCATCTCGGAGGCTTGAACTGTCGGACGGTTTGAGGTCGGGGGTTCTGTTCTCCGTACACCCATGCAGATCTGGTGTCCAGACTAAACACAATGTCGATATGGTGGGATCGAGGGAACTCGAAATCACCAGGTCTTCTAAGGAAGAGAGCACCGGCCCAGGGCGGAAACGCAGCAGGCAAAATCTCTCGCACTGTGTAGTAGTAGGATAGCGCCTGAGAATGGGTGGCGGAAAACATCCTAATCAATATAACCGGACACAGTTCTTTTATTTATTTTTGGTAAAAAAATAATGCAAGATTTAATGTTAAAGAAATAAAAATATTGAAGAATGTATAAATTATATTAAAAAAATCCTTAATTTTCATTTACAATTGTAATACCAAACTGTTTTTATATTCAAAGAATTTTTATCTAAAGCTTTCTAAGAAAATAATACCAGTACTTAAAAATGTGTAGTTTGAATTAGAAATGTTTTGTGGAAATTAATCTTTTGAAAGGCTACTGTACGGGAGCAGAAATCTCTCAATTATGCGATATTTCTATTGCATTTGTATAATTTTCGTCATTTAAAAATAAGAATTTAATATTTAAATGTCGAATACTGCTTCAAGTCTTAATTTGAAAGGGGTCCGGTGTCAAATTATATTTACTTTATTTAGAGCCATTTTTTACCCGACTGAAAAGAAGGGTTATGTGTTTCACGCGTGTCTGTGTATGTTGATTTCTTTATACCCTCGAAACATCCCAACGGCTGGATGGAATTTTATGAATGAGGTATCTATCGATTCGTCTTAATCTTCCGATGGTTATAGGATAGGCTTAGTTTTTATAAATTCAAAATGGCGGCCGTAAAATACAAAATGGCGCTAGAGACGAAAAAAAAATTTACGCACAATATTGATTTGCATGTCATTGGATAGGTCTTTCAAAATGAAGGCGATGTTTCATTGACCATTTTGTAGTCCGAAGCTCCGTTTAAATATTACACAACCTGGGAGTTGTGTACTTGGATCGCTACCTTTACTGTAACTCTAACCTTCATAATAGAAATCTATAGGCCTCATCAAAAGAGCGTTTGTAGATAGGAACTAATAATTAAACACAACTTAAAAGTCATCAATACAAGCAAATAAAACAAAGGTAAGTAATACAAAAAATAGTTTCTTATTGATGAGAAATAATTAATTAGTTCGCTTTTACGCAATCAGGTTTTTTGATTTTTTAAATTTGATATATTATTACAAGAAATTATAATTAAACATTAAAAAAAAATCTCATTTATTAATACAATTATGTGGCGTATCCTTCCGTAATTATGCTAATGCATGCACAATTTGAGAACCCGTGATTTTATTTTTCCTTAAAAATGTCCATTAGAATCTTCTGTTTTTGTAACATGGGTTTGAAAATAACCTATGATTCTGAATATTTTAATAAATGATAATTTAAAAATTAAATTTCCTCATGCAGCCACTTTGAACGCGGAATAAAATTATTCTTCTGAAATGAATTTTAATTATCGCAAAATATTTTGCATATCTCGAAAAGAAATCTTTAAATGGAAACTGCTTAATTTATTGGCTTTTACGGAAAAAAAGAACATTATTAGCAAAATCATTTCGGCAGCGGCGAGATTCGAACCCACGCCTCATAGAGACTGGTGCCTAAAACCTGCGCCTTACACCGCTCGGCCACCATACCCCGATTGAACTAGATGTAATATTTGAAGATAGATTTGATATCTAGCGGATAAAACAATCTATAAAAAGATTAGATTTTATTATTACTCGACTGAAAGGAAGGGTTATGTGTTTCACGCGTATCTGGGCGTATAGTTTACTTTTATTAAGTCGGGGTTTTTGATTTTTTAAATTTAATTACTTGTTAATGATTTTTTTCTTTGAAATGTGTGTCTCTATAAAGATTACTTTTAAAATAAAAAGTTCTCTGGAAACGATTAAAATTTTAAATTTTAGATTTGCATAATTATTTAGATATAGAATTTTAGATTGAGAGAAATGTTTTCTATATATTAGTGAAAAATATTATGCCTGCACTTCCAAATGTGTAGTTTGAATCAAAATCTTCATACAAGTTATTCCCTTGAAAGATCTCAGAAAGAGATATGAAATCTATATTTACGTGATATTCCAATTGAATTTGTATGATCTGCGTCACTTAAAATTTAAATTAGTCATTATATGTCGAATGCTGATTGAAGTTTTAATTTTAAAGCAGTCCGAATGTTTACTTATATTTCATGAGAACTATGGTCAGAAGGCTTGAGTATGAAATCTTTATGTATGGTTTAAAGAACCAACTTTGCCGCCGGGAATGGTGGCTTGTTCCTGTAATCCAGCATCTCGGAGGCTTGAACTGTCGGACGGTTTGAGGTCGGGGGTTCTGTTCTCCGTACACCCATGCAGATCTGGTGTCCAGACTAAACACAATGTCGATATGGTGGGATCGAGGGAACTCGAAATCACCAGGTCTTCTAAGGAAGAGAGCACCGGCCCAGGGCGGAAACGCAGCAGGCAAAATCTCTCGCACTGTGTAGTAGTAGGATAGCGCCTGAGAATGGGTGGCGGAAAACATCCTAATCAATATAACCGGACACAGTTCTTTTATTTATTTTTGGTAAAAAAATAATGCAAGATTTAATGTTAAAGAAATAAAAATATTGAAGAATGTATAAATTATATTAAAAAAATCCTTAATTTTCATTTACAATTGTAATACCAAACTGTTTTTATATTCAAAGAATTTTTATCTAAAGCTTTCTAAGAAAATAATACCAGTACTTAAAAATGTGTAGTTTGAATTAGAAATGTTTTGTGGAAATTAATCTTTTGAAAGGCTACTGTACGGGAGCAGAAATCTCTCAATTATGCGATATTTCTATTGCATTTGTATAATTTTCGTCATTTAAAAATAAGAATTTAATATTTAAATGTCAAATACTGCTTCAAGTCTTAATTTGAAAGGGGTCCGGTGTCAAATTATATTTACTTTATTTAGAGCCATTTTTTACCCGACTGAAAAGAAGGGTTATGTGTTTCACGCGTGTCTGTGTATGTTGATTTCTTTATACCCTCGAAACATCCCAACGGCTGGATGGAATTTTATGAATGAGGTATCTATCGATTCGTCTTAATCTTCCGATGGTTATAGGATAGGCTTAGTTTTTATAAATTCAAAATGGCGGCCGTAAAATACAAAATGGCGCTAGAGACGAAAAAAAAAATTTACGCACAATATTGATTTGCATGTCATTGGATAGGTCTTTCAAAATGAAGGCGATGTTTCATTGACCATTTTGTAGTCCGAAGCTCCGTTTAAATATTACACAACCTGGGAGTTGTGTACTTGGATCGCTACCTTTACTGTAACTCTAACCTTCATAATAGAAATCTATAGGCCTCATCAAAAGAGCGTTTGTAGATAGGAACTAATAATTAAACACAACTTAAAAGTCATCAATACAAGCAAATAAAAAAAAAGGTAAGTAATACAAAAAATAGTTTCTTATTGATGAGAAATAATTAATTAGTTCGCTTTTACGCAATCAGGTTTTTTGATTTTTTAAATTTGATATATTATTACAAGAAATTATAATTAAACATTAAAAAAAAATCTCATTTATTAATACAATTATGTGGCGTATCCTTCCGTAATTATGCTAATGCATGCACAATTTGAGAACCCGTGATTTTATTTTTCCTTAAAAATGTCCATTAGAATCTTCTGTTTTTGTAACATGGGTTTGAAAATAACCTATGATTCTGAATATTTTAATAAATGATAATTTAAAAATTAAATTTCCTCATGCAGCCACTTTGAACGCGGAATAAAATTATTCTTCTGAAATGAATTTTAATTATCGCAAAATATTTTGCATATCTCGAAAAGAAATCTTTAAATGGAAACTGCTTAATTTATTGGCTTTTACGGAAAAAAAGAACATTATTAGCAAAATCATTTCGGCAGCGGCGAGATTCGAACCCACGCCTCATAGAGACTGGTGCCTAAAACCTGCGCCTTACACCGCTCGGCCACCATACCCCGATTGAACTAGATGTAATATTTGAAGATAGATTTGATATCTAGCGAATAAAACAATCTATAAAAAGATTAGATTTTATTATTACTCGACTGATAGGAAGGGTTATGTGTTTCACGCGTATCTGGGCGTATAGTTTACTTTTATTAAGTCGGGGTTTTTGATTTTTTAAATTTAATTACTTGTTAATGATTTTTTTTCTTTGAAATGTGTGTCTCTATAAAGATTACTTTTAAAATAAAAAGTTCTCTGGAAACGATTAAAATTTTAAATTTTAGATTTGCATAATTATTTAGATATAGAATTTTAGATTGAGAGAAATGTTTTCTATATATTAGTGAAAAATATTATGCCTGCACTTCCAAATGTGTAGTTTGAATCAAAATCTTCATACAAGTTATTCCCTTGAAAGATCTCAGAAAGAGATATGAAATCTATATTTACGTGATATTCCAATTGAATTTGTATTATCTGCGTCACTTAAAATTTAAATTAGTCATTATATGTCGAATGCTGATTGAAGTTTTAATTTTAAAGCAGTCCGAATGTTTACTTATATTTCATGAGAACTATGGTCAGAAGGCTTGAGTATGAAATCTTTATGTATGGTTTAAAGAACCAACTTTGCCGCCGGGAATGGTGGCTTGTTCCTGTAATCCAGCGTCTCGGAGGCTTGAACTGTCGGACGGTTTGAGGTCGGGGGTTCTGTTCTCCGTACACCCATGCAGATCTGGTGTCCAGACTAAACACAATGTCGATATGGTGGGATCGAGGGAACTCGAAATCACCAGGTCTTCTAAGGAAGAGAGCACCGGCCCAGGGCGGAAACGCAGCAGGCAAAATCTCTCGCACTGTGTAGTAGTAGGATAGCGCCTGGCCTGAGAATGGGTGGCGGAAAACATCCTAATCAATATAACCGGACACAGTTCTTTTATTTATTTTTGGTAAAAAAATAATGCAAGATTTAATGTTAAAGAAATAAAAATATTGAAGAATGTATAAATTATATTAAAAAAATCCTTAATTTTCATTTACAATTGTAATACCAAACTGTTTTTATATTCAAAGAATTTTTATCTAAAGCTTTCTAAGAAAATAATACCAGTACTTAAAAATGTGTAGTTTGAATTAGAAATGTTTTGTGGAAATTAATCTTTTGAAAGGCTACTGTACGGGAGCAGAAATCTCTCAATTATGCGATATTTCTATTGCATTTGTATAATTTTAGTCATTTAAAAATAAGAATTTAATATTTAAATGTCGAATACTGCTTCAAGTCTTAATTTGAAAGGGGTCCGGTGTCAAATTATATTTACTTTATTTAGAGCCATTTTTTACCCGACTGAAAAGAAGGGTTATGTGTTTCACGCGTGCCTGTGTATGTTGATTTCTTTATACCCTCGAAACATCCCAACGGCTGGATGGAATTTTATGAATGAGGTATCTATCGATTCGTCTTAATCTTCCGATGGTTATAGGATAGGCTTAGTTTTTATAAATTCAAAATGGCGGCCGTAAAATACAAAATGGCGCTAGAGACGAAAAAAAAATTTACGCACAATATTGATTTGCATGTCATTGGATAGGTCTTTCAAAATGAAGGCGATGTTTCATTGACCATTTTGTAGTCCGAAGCTCCGTTTAAATATTACACAACCTGGGAGTTGTGTACTTGGATCGCTACCTTTACTGTAACTCTAACCTTCATAATAGAAATCTATAGGCCTCATCAAAAGAGCGTTTGTAGATAGGAACTAATAATTAAACACAACTTAAAAGTCATCAATACAAGCAAATAAAACAAAGGTAAGTAATACAAAAAATAGTTTCTTATTGATGAGAAATAATTAATTAGTTCGCTTTTACGCAATCAGGTTTTTTGATTTTTTAAATTTGATATATTATTACAAGAAATTATAATTAAACATTAAAAAAAAATCTCATTTATTAATACAATTATGTGGCGTATCCTTCCGTAATTATGCTAATGCATGCACAATTTGAGAACCCGTGATTTTATTTTTCCTTAAAAATGTCCATTAGAATCTTCTGTTTTTGTAACATGGGTTTGAAAATAACCTATGATTCTGAATATTTTAATAAATGATAATTTAAAAATTAAATTTCCTCATGCAGCCACTTTGAACGCGGAATAAAATTATTCTTCTGAAATGAATTTTAATTATCGCAAAATATTTTGCATATCTCGAAAAGAAATCTTTAAATGGAAACTGCTTAATTTATTGGCTTTTACGGAAAAAAAGAACATTATTAGCAAAATCATTTCGGCAGCGGCGAGATTCGAACCCACGCCTCATAGAGACTGGTGCCTAAAACCTGCGCCTTACACCGCTCGGCCACCATACCCCGATTGAACTTGATGTAATATTTGAAGATAGATTTGATATCTAGCGGATAAAACAATCTATAAAAAGATTAGATTTTATTATTACTCGACTGAAAGGAAGGGTTATGTGTTTCACGCGTATCTGGGCGTATAGTTTACTTTTATTAAGTCGGGGTTTTTGATTTTTTAAATTTAATTACTTGTTAATGATTTTTTTCTTTGAAATGTGTGTCTCTATAAAGATTACTTTTAAAATAAAAAGTTCTCTGGAAACGATTAAAATTTTAAATTTTAGATTTGCATAATTATTTAGATATAGAATTTTAGATTGAGAGAAATGTTTTCTATATATTAGTGAAAAATATTATGCCTGCACTTCCAAATGTGTAGTTTGAATCAAAATCTTCATACAAGTTATTCCCTTGAAAGATCTCAGAAAGAGATATGAAATCTATATTTACGTGATATTCCAATTGAATTTGTATGATCTGCGTCACTTAAAATTTAAATTAGTCATTATATGTCGAATGCTGATTGAAGTTTTAATTTTAAAGCAGTCCGAATGTTTACTTATATTTCATGAGAACTATGGTCAGAAGGCTTGAGTATGAAATCTTTATGTATGGTTTAAAGAACCAACTTTGCCGCCGGGAATGGTGGCTTGTTCCTGTAATCCAGCATCTCGGAGGCTTGAACTGTCGGACGGTTTGAGGTCGGGGGTTCTGTTCTCCGTACACCCATGCAGATCTGGTGTCCAGACTAAACACAATGTCGATATGGTGGGATCGAGGGAACTCGAAATCACCAGGTCTTCTAAGGAAGAGAGCACCGGCCCAGGGCGGAAACGCAGCAGGCAAAATCTCTCGCACTGTGTAGTAGTAGGATAGCGCCTGAGAATGGGTGGCGGAAAACATCCTAATCAATATAACCGGACACAGTTCTTTTAATTATTTTTGGTAAAAAAATAATGCAAGATTTAATGTTAAAGAAATAAAAATATTGAAGAATGTATAAATTATATTAAAAAAATCCTTAATTTTCATTTACAATTGTAATACCAAACTGTTTTTATATTCAAAGAATTTTTATCTAAAGCTTTCTAAGAAAATAATACCAGTACTTAAAAATGTGTAGTTTGAATTAGAAATGTTTTGTGGAAATTAATCTTTTGAAAGGCTACTGTACGGGAGCAGAAATCTCTCAATTATGCGATATTTCTATTGCATTTGTATAATTTTCGTCATTTAAAAATAAGAATTTAATATTTAAATGTCAAATACTGCTTCAAGTCTTAATTTGAAAGGGGTCCGGTGTCAAATTATATTTACTTTATTTAGAGCCATTTTTTACCCGACTGAAAAGAAGGGTTATGTGTTTCACGCGTGTCTGTGTATGTTGATTTCTTTATACCCTCGAAACATCCCAACGGCTGGATGGAATTTTATGAATGAGGTATCTATCGATTCGTCTTAATCTTCCGATGGTTATAGGATAGGCTTAGTTTTTATAAATTCAAAATGGCGGCCGTAAAATACAAAATGGCGCTAGAGACGAAAAAAAAATTTACGCACAATATTGATTTGCATGTCATTGGATAGGTCTTTCAAAATGAAGGCGATGTTTCATTGACCATTTTGTAGTCCGAAGCTCCGTTTAAATATTACACAACCTGGGAGTTGTGTACTTGGATCGCTACCTTTACTGTAACTCTAACCTTCATAATAGAAATCTATAGGCCTCATCAAAAGAGCGTTTGTAGATAGGAACTAATAATTAAACACAACTTAAAAGTCATCAATACAAGCAAATAAAAAAAAAGGTAAGTAATACAAAAAATAGTTTCTTATTGATGAGAAATAATTAATTAGTTCGCTTTTACGCAATCAGGTTTTTTGATTTTTTAAATTTGATATATTATTACAAGAAATTATAATTAAACATTAAAAAAAAATCTCATTTATTAATACAATTATGTGGCGTATCCTTCCGTAATTATGCTAATGCATGCACAATTTGAGAACCCGTGATTTTATTTTTCCTTAAAAATGTCCATTAGAATCTTCTGTTTTTGTAACATGGGTTTGAAAATAACCTATGATTCTGAATATTTTAATAAATGATAATTTAAAAATTAAATTTCCTCATGCAGCCACTTTGAACGCGGAATAAAATTATTCTTCTGAAATGAATTTTAATTATCGCAAAATATTTTGCATATCTCGAAAAGAAATCTTTAAATGGAAACTGCTTAATTTATTGGCTTTTACGGAAAAAAAGAACATTATTAGCAAAATCATTTCGGCAGCGGCGAGATTCGAACCCACGCCTCATAGAGACTGGTGCCTAAAACCTGCGCCTTACACCGCTCGGCCACCATACCCCGATTGAACTAGATGTAATATTTGAAGATAGATTTGATATCTAGCGAATAAAACAATCTATAAAAAGATTAGATTTTATTATTACTCGACTGAAAGGAAGGGTTATGTGTTTCACGCGTATCTGGGCGTATAGTTTACTTTTATTAAGTCGGGGTTTTTGATTTTTTAAATTTAATTACTTGTTAATGATTTTTTTTCTTTGAAATGTGTGTCTCTATAAAGATTACTTTTAAAATAAAAAGTTCTCTGGAAACGATTAAAATTTTAAATTTTAGATTTGCATAATTATTTAGATATAGAATTTTAGATTGAGAGAAATGTTTTCTATATATTAGTGAAAAATATTATGCCTGCACTTCCAAATGTGTAGTTTGAATCAAAATCTTCATACAAGTTATTCCCTTGAAAGATCTCAGAAAGAGATATGAAATCTATATTTACGTGATATTCCAATTGAATTTGTATGATCTGCGTCACTTAAAATTTAAATTAGTCATTATATGTCGAATGCTGATTGAAGTTTTAATTTTAAAGCAGTCCGAATGTTTACTTATATTTCATGAGAACTATGGTCAGAAGGCTTGAGTATGAAATCTTTATGTATGGTTTAAAGAACCAACTTTGCCGCCGGGAATGGTGGCTTGTTCCTGTAATCCAGCGTCTCGGAGGCTTGAACTGTCGGACGGTTTGAGGTCGGGGGTTCTGTTCTCCGTACACCCATGCAGATCTGGTGTCCAGACTAAACACAATGTCGATATGGTGGGATCGAGGGAACTCGAAATCACCAGGTCTTCTAAGGAAGAGAGCACCGGCCCAGGGCGGAAACGCAGCAGGCAAAATCTCTCGCACTGTGTAGTAGTAGGATAGCGCCTGGCCTGAGAATGGGTGGCGGAAAACATCCTAATCAATATAACCGGACACAGTTCTTTTATTTATTTTTGGTAAAAAAATAATGCAAGATTTAATGTTAAAGAAATAAAAATATTGAAGAATGTATAAATTATATTAAAAAAATCCTCAATTTTCATTTACAATTGTAATACCAAACTGTTTTTATATTCAAAGAATTTTTATCTAAAGCTTTCTAAGAAAATAATACCAGTACTTAAAAATGTGTAGTTTGAATTAGAAATGTTTTGTGGAAATTAATCTTTTGAAAGGCTACTGTACGGGAGCAGAAATCTCTCAATTATGCGATATTTCTATTGCATTTGTATAATTTTCGTCATTTAAAAATAAGAATTTAATGTTTAAATGTCGAATACTGCTTCAAGTCTTAATTTGAAAGGGGTCCGGTGTCAAATTATATTTACTTTATTTAGAGCCATTTTTTACCCGACTGAAAAGAAGGGTTATGTGTTTCACGCGTGTCTGTGTATGTTGATTTCTTTATACCCTCGAAACATCCCAACGGCTGGATGGAATTTTATGAATGAGGTATCTATCGATTCGTCTTAATCTTCCGATGGTTATAGGATAGGCTTAGTTTTTATAAATTCAAAATGGCGGCCGTAAAATACAAAATGGCGCTAGAGACGAAAAAAAAATTTACGCACAATATTGATTTGCATGTCATTGGATAGGTCTTTCAAAATGAAGGCGATGTTTCATTGATCATTTTGTAGTCCGAAGCTCCGTTTAAATATTACACAACCTGGGAGTTGTGTACTTGGATCGCTACCTTTACTGTAACTCTAACCTTCATAATAGAAATCTATAGGCCTCATCAAAAGAGCGTTTGTAGATAGGAACTAATAATTAAACACAACTTAAAAGTCATCAATACAAGCAAATAAAAAAAACGGTAAGTAATACAAAAAATAGTTTCTTATTGATGAGAAATAATTAATTAGTTCGCTTTTACGCAATCAGGTTTTTTGATTTTTTAAATTTGATATATTATTACAAGAAATTATAATTAAACATTAAAAAAAAATCTCATTTATTAATACAATTATGTGGCGTATCCTTCCGTAATTATGCTAATGCATGCACAATTTGAGAACCCGTGATTTTATTTTTCCTTAAAAATGTCCATTAGAATCTTCTGTTTTTGTAACATGGGTTTGAAAATAACCTATGATTCTGAATATTTTAATAAATGATAATTTAAAAATTAAATTTCCTCATGCAGCCACTTTGAACGCGGAATAAAATTATTCTTCTGAAATGAATTTTAATTATCGCAAAATATTTTGCATATCTCGAAAAGAAATCTTTAAATGGAAACTGCTTAATTTATTGGCTTTTACGGAAAAAAAGAACATTATTAGCAAAATCATTTCGGCAGCGGCGAGATTCGAACCCACGCCTCATAGAGACTGGTGCCTAAAACCTGCGCCTTACACCGCTCGGCTACCATACCCCGATTGAACTAGATGTAATATTTGAAGATAGATTTGATATCTAGCGAATAAAACAATCTATAAAAAGATTAGATTTTATTATTACTCGACTGAAAGGAAGGGTTATGTGTTTCACGCGTATCTGGGCGTATAGTTTACTTTTATTAAGTCGGGGTTTTTGATTTTTTAAATTTAATTACTTGTTAATGATTTTTTTCTTTGAAATGTGTGTCTCTATAAAGATTACTTTTAAAATAAAAAGTTCTCTGGAAACGATTAAAATTTTAAATTTTAGATTTGCATAATTATTTAGATATAGAATTTTAGATTGAGAGAAATGTTTTCGATATATTAGTGAAAAATATTATGCCTGCACTTCCAAATGTGTAGTTTGAATCAAAATCTTCATACAAGTTATTCCCTTGAAAGATCTCAGAAAGAGATATGAAATCTATATTTACGTGATATTCCAATTGAATTTGTATGATCTGCGTCACTTAAAATTTAAATTAGTCATTATATGTCGAATGCTGATTGAAGTTTTAATTTTAAAGCAGTCCGAATGTTTACTTATATTTCATGAGAACTATGGTCAGAAGGCTTGAGTATGAAATCTTTATGTATGGTTTAAAGAACCAACTTTGCCGCCGGGAATGGTGGCTTGTTCCTGTAATCCAGCATCTCGGAGGCTTGAACTGTCGGACGGTTTGAGGTCGGGGGTTCTGTTCTCCGTACACCCATGCAGATCTGGTGTCCAGACTAAACACAATGTCGATATGGTGGGATCGAGGGAACTCGAAATCACCAGGTCTTCTAAGGAAGAGAGCACCGGCCCAGGGCGGAAACGCAGCAGGCAAAATCTCTCGCACTGTGTAGTAGTAGGATAGCGCCTGAGAATGGGTGGCGGAAAACATCCTAATCAATATAACCGGACACAGTTCTTTTATTTATTTTTGGTAAAAAAATAATGCAAGATTTAATGTTAAAGAAATAAAAATATTGAAGAATGTATAAATTATATTAAAAAAATCCTTAATTTTCATTTACAATTGTAATACCAAACTGTTTTTATATTCAAAGAATTTTTATCTAAAGCTTTCTAAGAAAATAATACCAGTACTTAAAAATGTGTAGTTTGAATTAGAAATGTTTTGTGGAAATTAATCTTTTGAAAGGCTACTGTACGGGAGCAGAAATCTCTCAATTATGCGATATTTCTATTGCATTTGTATAATTTTCGTCATTTAAAAATAAGAATTTAATATTTAAATGTCGAATACTGCTTCAAGTCTTAATTTGAAAGGGGTCCGGTGTCAAATTATATTTACTTTATTTAGAGCCTTTTTTTACCCGACTGAAAAGAAGGGTTATGTGTTTCACGCGTGTCTGTGTATGTTGATTTCTTTATACCCTCGAAACATCCCAACGGCTGGATGGAATTTTATGAATGAGGTATCTATCGATTCGTCTTAATCTTCCGATGGTTATAGGATAGGCTTAGTTTTTATAAATTCAAAATGGCGGCCGTAAAATACAAAATGGCGCTAGAGACGAAAAAAAAATTTACGCACAATATTGATTTGCATGTCATTGGATAGGTCTTTCAAAATGAAGGCGATGTTTCATTGATCATTTTGTAGTCCGAAGCTCCGTTTAAATATTACACAACCTGGGAGTTGTGTACTTGGATCGCTACCTTTACTGTAACTCTAACCTTCATAATAGAAATCTATAGGCCTCATCAAAAGAGCGTTTGTAGATAGGAACTAATAATTAAACACAACTTAAAAGTCATCAATACAAGCAAATAAAAAAAACGGTAAGTAATACAAAAAATAGTTTCTTATTGATGAGAAATAATTAATTAGTTCGCTTTTACGCAATCAGGTTTTTTGATTTTTTAAATTTGATATATTATTACAAGAAATTATAATTAAACATTAAAAAAAAATCTCATTTATTAATACAATTATGTGGCGTATCCTTCCGTAATTATGCTAATGCATGCACAATTTGAGAACCCGTGATTTTATTTTTCCTTAAAAATGTCCATTAGAATCTTCTGTTTTTGTAACATGGGTTTGAAAATAACCTATGATTCTGAATATTTTAATAAATGATAATTTAAAAATTAAATTTCCTCATGCAGCCACTTTGAACGCGGAATAAAATTATTCTTCTGAAATGAATTTTAATTATCGCAAAATATTTTGCATATCTCGAAAAGAAATCTTTAAATGGAAACTGCTTAATTTATTGGCTTTTACGGAAAAAAAGAACATTATTAGCAAAATCATTTCGGCAGCGGCGAGATTCGAACCCACGCCTCATAGAGACTGGTGCCTAAAACCTGCGCCTTACACCGCTCGGCTACCATACCCCGATTGAACTAGATGTAATATTTGAAGATAGATTTGATATCTAGCGAATAAAACAATCTATAAAAAGATTAGATTTTATTATTACTCGACTGAAAGGAAGGGTTATGTGTTTCACGCGTATCTGGGCGTATAGTTTACTTTTATTAAGTCGGGGTTTTTGATTTTTTAAATTTAATTACTTGTTAATGATTTTTTTCTTTGAAATGTGTGTCTCTATAAAGATTACTTTTAAAATAAAAAGTTCTCTGGAAACGATTAAAATTTTAAATTTTAGATTTGCATAATTATTTAGATATAGAATTTTAGATTGAGAGAAATGTTTTCGATATATTAGTGAAAAATATTATGCCTGCACTTCCAAATGTGTAGTTTGAATCAAAATCTTCATACAAGTTATTCCCTTGAAAGATCTCAGAAAGAGATATGAAATCTATATTTACGTGATATTCCAATTGAATTTGTATGATCTGCGTCACTTAAAATTTAAATTAGTCATTATATGTCGAATGCTGATTGAAGTTTTAATTTTAAAGCAGTCCGAATGTTTACTTATATTTCATGAGAACTATGGTCAGAAGGCTTGAGTATGAAATCTTTATGTATGGTTTAAAGAACCAACTTTGCCGCCGGGAATGGTGGCTTGTTCCTGTAATCCAGCATCTCGGAGGCTTGAACTGTCGGACGGTTTGAGGTCGGGGGTTCTGTTCTCCGTACACCCATGCAGATCTGGTGTCCAGACTAAACACAATGTCGATATGGTGGGATCGAGGGAACTCGAAATCACCAGGTCTTCTAAGGAAGAGAGCACCGGCCCAGGGCGGAAACGCAGCAGGCAAAATCTCTCGCACTGTGTAGTAGTAGGATAGCGCCTGAGAATGGGTGGCGGAAAACATCCTAATCAATATAACCGGACACAGTTCTTTTATTTATTTTTGGTAAAAAAATAATGCAAGATTTAATGTTAAAGAAATAAAAATATTGAAGAATGTATAAATTATATTAAAAAAATCCTTAATTTTCATTTACAATTGTAATACCAAACTGTTTTTATATTCAAAGAATTTTTATCTAAAGCTTTCTAAGAAAATAATACCAGTACTTAAAAATGTGTAGTTTGAATTAGAAATGTTTTGTGGAAATTAATCTTTTGAAAGGCTACTGTACGGGAGCAGAAATCTCTCAATTATGCGATATTTCTATTGCATTTGTATAATTTTCGTCATTTAAAAATAAGAATTTAATATTTAAATGTCGAATACTGCTTCAAGTCTTAATTTGAAAGGGGTCCGGTGTCAAATTATATTTACTTTATTTAGAGCCTTTTTTTACCCGACTGAAAAGAAGGGTTATGTGTTTCACGCGTGTCTGTGTATGTTGATTTCTTTATACCCTCGAAACATCCCAACGGCTGGATGGAATTTTATGAATGAGGTATCTATCGATTCGTCTTAATCTTCCGATGGTTATAGGATAGGCTTAGTTTTTATAAATTCAAAATGGCGGCCGTAAAATACAAAATGGCGCTAGAGACGAAAAAAAAATTTACGCACAATATTGATTTGCATGTCATTGGATAGGTCTTTCAAAATGAAGGCGATGTTTCATTGACCATTTTGTAGTCCGAAGCTCCGTTTAAATATTACACAACCTGGGAGTTGTGTACTTGGATCGCTACCTTTACTGTAACTCTAACCTTCATAATAGAAATCTATAGGCCTCATCAAAAGAGCGTTTGTAGATAGGAACTAATAATTAAACACAACTTAAAAGTCATCAATACAAGCAAATAAAAAAAAAGGTAAGTAATACAAAAAATAGTTTCTTATTGATGAGAAATAATTAATTAGTTCGCTTTTACGCAATCAGGTTTTTTGATTTTTTAAATTTGATATATTATTACAAGAAATTATAATTAAACATTAAAAAAAAATCTCATTTATTAATACAATTATGTGGCGTATCCTTCCGTAATTATGCTAATGCATGCACAATTTGAGAACCCGTGATTTTATTTTTCCTTAAAAATGTCCATTAGAATCTTCTGTTTTTGTAACATGGGTTTGAAAATAACCTATGATTCTGAATATTTTAATAAATGATAATTTAAAAATTAAATTTCCTCATGCAGCCACTTTGAACGCGGAATAAAATTATTCTTCTGAAATGAATTTTAATTATCGCAAAATATTTTGCATATCTCGAAAAGAAATCTTTAAATGGAAACTGCTTAATTTATTGGCTTTTACGGAAAAAAAGAACATTATTAGCAAAATCATTTCGGCAGCGGCGAGATTCGAACCCACGCCTCATAGAGACTGGTGCCTAAAACCTGCGCCTTACACCGCTCGGCCACCATACCCCGATTGAACTAGATGTAATATTTGAAGATAGATTTGATATCTAGCGAATAAAACAATCTATAAAAAGATTAGATTTTATTATTACTCGACTGAAAGGAAGGGTTATGTGTTTCACGCGTATCTGGGCGAATAGTTTACTTTTATTAAGTCGGGGTTTTTGATTTTTTAAATTTAATTACTTGTTAATGATTTTTTTTCTTTGAAATGTGTGTCTCTATAAAGATTACTTTTAAAATAAAAAGTTCTCTGGAAACGATTAAAATTTTAAATTTTAGATTTGCATAATTATTTAGATATAGAATTTTAGATTGAGAGAAATGTTTTCTATATATTAGTGAAAAATATTATGCCTGCACTTCCAAATGTGTAGTTTGAATCAAAATCTTCATACAAGTTATTCCCTTGAAAGATCTCAGAAAGAGATATGAAATCTATATTTACGTGATATTCCAATTGAATTTGTATGATCTGCGTCACTTAAAATTTAAATTAGTCATTATATGTCGAATGCTGATTGAAGTTTTAATTTTAAAGCAGTCCGAATGTTTACTTATATTTCATGAGAACTATGGTCAGAAGGCTTGAGTATGAAATCTTTATGTATGGTTTAAAGAACCAACTTTGCCGCCGGGAATGGTGGCTTGTTCCTGTAATCCAGCGTCTCGGAGGCTTGAACTGTCGGACGGTTTGAGGTCGGGGGTTCTGTTCTCCGTACACCCATGCAGATCTGGTGTCCAGACTAAACACAATGTCGATATGGTGGGATCGAGGGAACTCGAAATCACCAGGTCTTCTAAGGAAGAGAGCACCGGCCCAGGGCGGAAACGCAGCAGGCAAAATCTCTCGCACTGTGTAGTAGTAGGATAGCGCCTGGCCTGAGAATGGGTGGCGGAAAACATCCTAATCAATATAACCGGACACAGTTCTTTTATTTATTTTTGGTAAAAAAATAATGCAAGATTTAATGTTAAAGAAATAAAAATATTGAAGAATGTATAAATTATATTAAAAAAATCCTCAATTTTCATTTACAATTGTAATACCAAACTGTTTTTATATTCAAAGAATTTTTATCTAAAGCTTTCTAAGAAAATAATACCAGTACTTAAAAATGTGTAGTTTGAATTAGAAATGTTTTGTGGAAATTAATCTTTTGAAAGGCTACTGTACGGGAGCAGAAATCTCTCAATTATGCGATATTTCTATTGCATTTGTATAATTTTCGTCATTTAAAAATAAGAATTTAATGTTTAAATGTCGAATACTGCTTCAAGTCTTAATTTGAAAGGGGTCCGGTGTCAAATTATATTTACTTTATTTAGAGCCATTTTTTACCCGACTGAAAAGAAGGGTTATGTGTTTCACGCGTGTCTGTGTATGTTGATTTCTTTATACCCTCGAAACATCCCAACGGCTGGATGGAATTTTATGAATGAGGTATCTATCGATTCGTCTTAATCTTCCGATGGTTATAGGATAGGCTTAGTTTTTATAAATTCAAAATGGCGGCCGTAAAATACAAAATGGCGCTAGAGACGAAAAAAAAATTTACGCACAATATTGATTTGCATGTCATTGGATAGGTCTTTCAAAATGAAGGCGATGTTTCATTGATCATTTTGTAGTCCGAAGCTCCGTTTAAATATTACACAACCTGGGAGTTGTGTACTTGGATCGCTACCTTTACTGTAACTCTAACCTTCATAATAGAAATCTATAGGCCTCATCAAAAGAGCGTTTGTAGATAGGAACTAATAATTAAACACAACTTAAAAGTCATCAATACAAGCAAATAAAAAAAAGGTAAGTAATACAAAAAATAGTTTCTTATTGATGAGAAATAATTAATTAGTTCGCTCTTACGCAATCAGGTTTTTTGATTTTTTAAATTTGATATATTATTACAAGAAATTATAATTAAACATTAAAAAAAAATCTCATTTATTAATACAATTATGTGGCGTATCCTTCCGTAATTATGCTAATGCATGCACAATTTGAGAACCCGTGATTTTATTTTTCCTTAAAAATGTCCATTAGAATCTTCTGTTTTTGTAACATGGGTTTGAAAATAACCTATGATTCTGAATATTTTAATAAATGATAATTTAAAAATTAAATTTCCTCATGCAGCCACTTTGAACGCGGAATAAAATTATTCTTCTGAAATGAATTTTAATTATCGCAAAATATTTTGCATATCTCGAAAAGAAATCTTTAAATGGAAACTGCTTAATTTATTGGCTTTTACGGAAAAAAAGAACATTATTAGCAAAATCATTTCGGCAGCGGCGAGATTCGAACCCACGCCTCATAGAGACTGGTGCTTAAAACCTGCGCCTTACACCGCTCGGCCACCATACCCCGATTGAACTAGATGTAATATTTGAAGATAGATTTGATATCTAGCGGATAAAACAATCTATAAAAAGATTAGATTTTATTATCACTCGACTGAAAGGAAGGGTTATGTGTTTCACGCGTATCTGGGCGTATAGTTTACTTTTATTAAGTCGGGGTTTTTGATTTTTTAAATTTAATTACTTGTTAATGATTTTTTTCTTTGAAATGTGTGTCTCTATAAAGAATACTTTTAAAATAAAAAGTTCTCTGGAAACGATTAAAATTTTAAATTTTAGATTTGCATAATTATTTAGATATAGAATTTTAGATTGAGAGAAATGTTTTCTATATATTAGTGAAAAATATTATGCCTGCACTTCCAAATGTGTAGTTTGAATCAAAATCTTCATACAAGTTATTCCCTTGAAAGATCTCAGAAAGAGATATGAAATCTATATTTACGTGATATTCCAATTGAATTTGTATGATCTGCGTCACTTAAAATTTAAATTAGTCATTATATGTCGAATGCTGATTGAAGTTTTAATTTTAAAGCAGTCCGAATGTTTACTTATATTTCATGAGAACTATGGTCAGAAGGCTTGAGTATGAAATCTTTATGTATGGTTTAAAGAACCAACTTTGCCGCCGGGAATGGTGGCTTGTTCCTGTAATCCAGCGTCTCGGAGGCTTGAACTGTCGGACGGTTTGAGGTCGGGGGTTCTGTTCTCCGTACACCCATGCAGATCTGGTGTCCAGACTAAACACAATGTCGATATGGTGGGATCGAGGGAACTCGAAATCACCAGGTCTTCTAAGGAAGAGAGCACCGGTCCAGGGCGGAAACGCAGCAGGCAAAATCTCTCGCACTGTGTAGTAGTAGGATAGCGCCTGAGAATGGGTGGCGGAAAACATCCTAATCAATATAACCGGACACAGTTCTTTTATTTATTTTTGGTAAAAAAATAATGCAAGATTTAATGTTAAAGAAATAAAAATATTGAAGAATGTATAAATTATATTAAAAAAATCCTCAATTTTCATTTACAATTGTAATACCAAACTGTTTTTATATTCAAAGAATTTTTATCTAAAGCTTTCTAAGAAAATAGTACCAGTACTTAAAAATGTGTAGTTTGAATTAGAAATGTTTTGTGGAAATTAATCTTTTGAAAGGCTACTGTACGGGAGCAGAAATCTCTCAATTATGCGATATTTCAATTGCATTTGTATAATTTTCGTCATTTAAAAATAAGAATTTAATGTTTAAATGTCGAATACTGCTTCAAGTCTTAATTTGAAAGGGGTCCGGTGTCAAATTATATTTACTTTATTTAGAGCCATTTTTTACCCGACTGAAAAGAAGGGTTATGTGTTTCACGCGTGTCTGTGTATGTTGATTTCTTTATACCCTCGAAACATCCCAACGGCTGGATGGAATTTTATGAATGAGGTATCTATCGATTCGTCTTAATCTTCCGATGGTTATAGGATAGGCTTAGTTTTTATAAATTCAAAATGGCGGCCGTAAAATACAAAATGGCGCTAGAGACGAAAAAAAAATTTACGCACAATATTGATTTGCATGTCATTGGATAGGTCTTTCAAAATGAAGGCGATGTTTCACTGACCATTTTGTAGTCCGAAGCTCCGTTTAAATATTACACAACCTGGGAGTTGTGTACTTGGATCGCTACCTTTACTGTAACTCTAACCTTCATAATAGAAATCTATAGGCCCCATCAAAAGAGCGTTTGTAGATAGGAACTAATAATTAAACACAACTTAAAAGTCATCAATACAAGCAAATAAAAAAAAAGGTAAGTAATACAAAAAATAGTTTCTTATTGATGAGAAATAATTAATTAGTTCGCTTTTACGCAATCAGGTTTTTTGATTTTTTAAATTTGATATATTATTACAAGAAATTATAATTAAACATTAAAAAAAAATCTCATTTATTAATACAATTATGTGGCGTATCCTTCCGTAATTATGCTAATGCATGCACAATTTGAGAACCCGTGATTTTATTTTTCCTTAAAAATGTCCATTAGAATCTTCTGTTTTTGTAACATGGGTTTGAAAATAACCTATGATTCTGAATATTTTAATAAATGATAATTTAAAAATTAAATTTCCTCATGCAGCCACTTTGAACGCGGAATAAAATTATTCTTCTGAAATGAATTTTAATTATCGCAAAATATTTTGCATATCTCGAAAAGAAATCTTTAAATGGAAACTGCTTAATTTATTGGCTTTTACGGGAAAAAAGAACATTATTAGCAAAATCATTTCGGCAGCGGCGAGATTCGAACCCACGCCTCATAGAGACTGGTGCCTAAAACCTGCGCCTTACACCGCTCGGCCACCATACCCCGATTGAACTAGATGTAATATTTGAAGATAGATTTGATATCTAGCGAATAAAACAATCTATAAAAAGATTAGATTTTATTATTACTCGACTGAAAGGAAGGGTTATGTGTTTCACGCGTATCTGGGCGTATAGTTTACTTTTATTAAGTCGGGGTTTTTGATTTTTTAAATTTAATTACTTGTTAATGATTTTTTTCTTTGAAATGTGTGTCTCTATAAAGATTACTTTTAAAATAAAAAGTTCTCTGGAAACGATTAAAATTTTAAATTTTAGATTTGCATAATTATTTAGATATAGAATTTTAGATTGAGAGAAATGTTTTCTATATATTAGTGAAAAATATTATGCCTGCACTTCCAAATGTGTAGTTTGAATCAAAATCTTCATACAAGTTATTCCCTTGAAAGATCTCAGAAAGAGATATGAAATCTATATTTACGTGATATTCCAATTGAATTTGTATGATCTGCGTCACTTAAAATTTAAATTAGTCATTATATGTCGAATGCTGATTGAAGTTTTAATTTTAAAGCAGTCCGAATGTTTACTTATATTTCATGAGAACTATGGTCAGAAGGCTTGAGTATGAAATCTTTATGTATGGTTTAAAGAACCAACTTTGCCGCCGGGAATGGTGGCTTGTTCCTGTAATCCAGCATCTCGGAGGCTTGAACTGTCGGACGGTTTGAGGTCGGGGGTTCTGTTCTCCGTACACCCATGCAGATCTGGTGTCCAGACTAAACACAATGTCGATATGGTGGGATCGAGGGAACTCGAAATCACCAGGTCTTCTAAGGAAGAGAGCACCGGCCCAGGGCGGAAACGCAGCAGGAAAAATCTCTCGCACTGTGTAGTAGTAGGATAGCGCCTGAGAATGGGTGGCGGAAAACATCCTAATCAATATAACCGGACACAGTTCTTTTATTTATTTTTGGTAAAAAAATAATGCAAGATTTAATGTTAAAGAAATAAAAATATTGAAGAATGTATAAATTATATTAAAAAAATCCTTAATTTTCATTTACAATTGTAATACCAAACTGTTTTTATATTCAAAGAATTTTTATCTAAAGCTTTCTAAGAAAATAATACCAGTACTTAAAAATGTGTAGTTTGAATTGGAAATGTTTTGTGGAAATTAATCTTTTGAAAGGCTACTGTACGGGAGCAGAAATCTCTCAATTATGCGATATTTCTATTGCATTTGTATAATTTTCGTCATTTAAAAATAAGAATTTAATATTTAAATGTCGAATACTGCTTCAAGTCTTAATTTGAAAGGTGTCCGGTGTCAAATTATATTTACTTTATTTAGAGCCATTTTTTACCCGACTGAAAAGAAGGGTTATGTGTTTCACGCGTGTCTGTGTATGTTGATTTCTTTATACCCTCGAAACATCCCAACGGCTGGATGGAATTTTATGAATGAGGTATCTATCGATTCGTCTTAATCTTCCGATGGTTATAGGATAGGCTTAGTTTTTATAAATTCAAAATGGCGGCCGTAAAATACAAAATGGCGCTAGAGACGAAAAAAAAATTTACGCACAATATTGATTTGCATGTCATTGGATAGGTCTTTCAAAATGAAGGCGATGTTTCATTGACCATTTTGTAGTCCGAAGCTCCGTTTAAATATTACACAACCTGGGAGTTGTGTACTTGGATCGCTACCTTTACTGTAACTCTAACCTTCATAATAGAAATCTATAGGCCTCATCAAAAGAGCGTTTGTAGATAGGAACTAATAATTAAACACAACTTAAAAGTCATCAATACAAGCAAATAAAAAAAAAAGATAAGTAATACAAAAAATAGTTTCTTATTGATGAGAAATAATTAATTAGTTCGCTTTTACGCAATCAGGTTTTTTGATTTTTTAAATTTGATATATTATTACAAGAAATTATAATTAAACATTAAAAAAAAATCTCATTTATTAATACAATTATGTGGCGTATCCTTCCGTAATTATGCTAATGCATGCACAATTTGAGAACCCGTGATTTTATTTTTCCTTAGAAATGTCCATTAGAATCTTCTGTTTTTGTAACATGGGTTTGAAAATAACCTATGATTCTGAATATTTTAATAAATGATAATTTAAAAATTAAATTTCCTCATGCAGCCACTTTGAACGCGGAATAAAATTATTCTTCTGAAATGAATTTTAATTATCGCAAAATATTTTGCATATCTCGAAAAGAAATCTTTAAATGGAAACTGCTTAATTTATTGGCTTTTACGGAAAAAAAGAACATTATTAGCAAAATCATTTCGGCAGCGGCGAGATTCGAACCCACGCCTCATAGAGACTGGTGCCTAAAACCTGCGCCTTACACCGCTCGGCCACCATACCCCGATTGAACTAGATGTAATATTTGAAGATAGATTTGATATCTAGCGAATAAAACAATCTATAAAAAGATTAGATTTTATTATTACTCGACTGAAAGGAAGGGTTATGTGTTTCACGCGTATCTGGGCGTATAGTTTACTTTTATTAAGTCGGGGTTTTTGATTTTTTAAATTTAATTACTTGTTAATGATTTTTTTCTTTGAAATGTGTGTCTCTATAAAGATTACTTTTAAAATAAAAAGTTCTCTGGAAACGATTAAAATTTTAAATTTTAGATTTGCATAATTATTTAGATATAGAATTTTAGATTGAGAGAAATGTTTTCTATATATTAGTGAAAAATATTATGCCTGCACTTCCAAATGTGTAGTTTGAATCAAAATCTTCATACAAGTTATTCCCTTGAAAGATCTCAGAAAGAGATATGAAATCTATATTTACGTGATATTCCAATTGAATTTGTATGATCTGCGTCACTTAAAATTTAAATTAGTCATTATATGTCGAATGCTGATTGAAGTTTTAATTTTAAAGCAGTCCGAATGTTTACTTATATTTCATGAGAACTATGGTCAGAAGGCTTGAGTATGAAATCTTTATGTATGGTTTAAAGAACCAACTTTGCCGCCGGGAATGGTGGCTTGTTCCTGTAATCCAGCATCTCGGAGGCTTGAACTGTCGGACGGTTTGAGGTCGGGGGTTCTGTTCTCCGTACACCCATGCAGATCTGGTGTCCAGACTAAACACAATGTCGATATGGTGGGATCGAGGGAACTCGAAATCACCAGGTCTTCTAAGGAAGAGAGCACCGGCCCAGGGCGGAAACGCAGCAGGCAAAATCTCTCGCACTGTGTAGTAGTAGGATAGCGCCTGAGAATGGGTGGCGGAAAACATCCTAATCAATATAACCGGACACAGTTCTTTTATTTATTTTTGGTAAAAAAATAATGCAAGATTTAATGTTAAAGAAATAAAAATATTGAAGAATGTATAAATTATATTAAAAAAATCCTTAATTTTCATTTACAATTGTAATACCAAACTGTTTTTATATTCAAAGAATTTTTATCTAAAGCTTTCTAAGAAAATAATACCAGTACTTAAAAATGTGTAGTTTGAATTGGAAATGTTTTGTGGAAATTAATCTTTTGAAAGGCTACTGTACGGGAGCAGAAATCTCTCAATTATGCGATATTTCTATTGCATTTGTATAATTTTCGTCATTTAAAAATAAGAATTTAATATTTAAATGTCGAATACTGCTTCAAGTCTTAATTTGAAAGGGGTCCGGTGTCAAATTATATTTACTTTATTTAGAGCCATTTTTTACCCGACTGAAAAGAAGGGTTATGTGTTTCACGCGTGTCTGTGTATGTTGATTTCTTTATACCCTCGAAACATCCCAACGGCTGGATGGAATTTTATGAATGAGGTATCTATCGATTCGTCTTAATCTTCCGATGGTTATAGGATAGGCTTAGTTTTTATAAATTCAAAATGGCGCTAGAGACGAAAAAAAAATTTACGCACAATATTGATTTGCATGTCATTGGATAGGTCTTTCAAAATGAAGGCGATGTTTCATTGACCATTTTGTAGTCCGAAGCTCCGTTTAAATATTACACAACCTGGGAGTTGTGTACTTGGATCGCTACCTTTACTGTAACTCTAACCTTCATAATAGAAATCTATAGGCCTCATCAAAAGAGCGTTTGTAGATAGGAACTAATAATTAAACACAACTTAAAAGTCATCAATACAAGCAAATAAAAAAAAAAAAGATAAGTAATACAAAAAATAGTTTCTTATTGATGAGAAATAATTAATTAGTTCGCTTTTACGCAATCAGGTTTTTTGATTTTTTAAATTTGATATATTATTACAAGAAATTATAATTAAACATTAAAAGAAATCTCATTTATTAATACAATTATGTGGCGTATCCTTCCGTAATTATGCTAATGCATGCACAATTTGAGAACCCGTGATTTTATTTTTCCTTAAAAATGTCCATTAGAATCTTCTGTTTTTGTAACATGGGTTTGAAAATAACCTATGATTCTGAATATTTTAATAAATGATAATTTAAAAATTAAATTTCCTCATGCAGCCACTTTGAACGCGGAATAAAATTATTCTTCTGAAATGAATTTTAATTATCGCAAAATATTTTGCATATCTCGAAAAGAAATCTTTAAATGGAAACTGCTTAATTTATTGGCTTTTACGGAAAAAAAGAACATTATTAGCAAAATCATTTCGGCAGCGGCGAGATTCGAACCCACGCCTCATAGAGACTGGTGCCTAAAACCTGCGCCTTACACCGCTCGGCCACCATACCCCGATTGAACTAGATGTAATATTTGAAGATAGATTTGATATCTAGCGGATAAAACAATCTATAAAAAGATTAGATTTTATTATTACTCGACTGAAAGGAAGGGTTATGTGTTTCACGCGTATCTGGGCGTATAGTTTACTTTTATTAAGTCGGGGTTTTTGATTTTTTAAATTTAATTACTTGTTAATGATTTTTTTCTTTGAAATGTGTGTCTCTATAAAGATTACTTTTAAAATAAAAAGTTCTCTGGAAACGATTAAAATTTTAAATTTTAGATTTGCATAATTATTTAGATATAGAATTTTAGATTGAGAGAAATGTTTTCTATATATTAGTGAAAAATATTATGCCTGCACTTCCAAATGTGTAGTTTGAATCAAAATCTTCATACAAGTTATTCCCTTGAAAGATCTCAGAAAGAGATATGAAATCTATATTTACGTGATATTCCAATTGAATTTGTATGATCTGCGTCACTTAAAATTTAAATTAGTCATTATATGTCGAATGCTGATTGAAGTTTTAATTTTAAAGCAGTCCGAATGTTTACTTATATTTCATGAGAACTATGGTCAGAAGGCTTGAGTATGAAATCTTTATGTATGGTTTAAAGAACTAACTTTGCCGCCGGGAATGGTGGCTTGTTCCTGTAATCCAGCGTCTCGGAGGCTTGAACTGTCGGACGGTTTGAGGTCGGGGGTTCTGTTCTCCGTACACCCATGCAGATCTGGTGTCCAGACTAAACACAATGTCGATATGGTGGGATCGAGGGAACTCGAAATCACCAGGTCTTCTAAGGAAGAGAGCACCGGCCCAGGGCGGAAACGCAGCAGGCAAAATCTCTCGCACTGTGTAGTAGTAGGATAGCGCCTGAGAATGGGTGGCGGAAAACATCCTAATCAATATAACCGGACACAGTTCTTTTATTTATTTTTGGTAAAAAAATAATGCAAGATTTAATGTTAAAGAAATAAAAATATTGAAGAATGTATAAATTATATTAAAAAAATCCTTAATTTTCATTTACAATTGTAATACCAAACTGTTTTTATATTCAAAGAATTTTTATCTAAAGCTTTCTAAGAAAATAATACCAGTACTTAAAAATGTGTAGTTTGAATTAGAAATGTTTTGTGGAAATTAATCTTTTGAAAGGCTACTGTACGGGAGCAGAAATCTCTCAATTATGCGATATTTCTATTGCATTTGTATAATTTTCGTCATTTAAAAATAAGAATTTAATATTTAAATGTCGAATACTGCTTCAAGTCTTAATTTGAAAGGGGTCCGGTGTCAAATTATATTTACTTTATTTAGAGCCATTTTTTACCCGACTGAAAAGAAGGGTTATGTGTTTCACGCGTGTCTGTGTATGTTGATTTCTTTATACCTTCGAAACATCCCAACGGCTGGATGGAATTTTATGAATGAGGTATCTATCGATTCGTCTTAATCTTCCGATGGTTATAGGATAGGCTTAGTTTTTATAAATTCAAAATGGCGGCCGTAAAATACAAAATGGCGCTAGAGACGAAAAAAAAATTTACGCACAATATTGATTTGCATGTCATTGGATAGGTCTTTCAAAATGAAGGCGATGTTTCATTGACCATTTTGTAGTCCGAAGCTCCGTTTAAATATTACACAACCTGGGAGTTGTGTACTTGGATCGCTACCTTTACTGTAACTCTAACCTTCATAATAGAAATCTATAGGCCTCATCAAAAGAGCGTTTGTAGATAGGAACTAATAATTAAACACAACTTAAAAGTCATCAATACAAGCAAATAAAAAAAAAGGTAAGTAATACAAAAAATAGTTTCTTATTGATGAGAAATAATTAATTAGTTCGCTTTTACGCAATCAGGTTTTTTGATTTTTTAAATTTGATATATTATTACAAGAAATTATAATTAAACATTAAAAAAAAATCTCATTTATTAATACAATTATGTGGCGTATCCTTCCGTAATTATGCTAATGCATGCACAATTTGAGAACCCGTGATTTTATTTTTCCTTAAAAATGTCCATTAGAATCTTCTGTTTTTGTAACATGGGTTTGAAAATAACCTATGATTCTGAATATTTTAATAAATGATAATTTAAAAATTAAATTTCCTCATGCAGCCACTTTGAACGCGGAATAAAATTATTCTTCTGAAATGAATTTTAATTATCGCAAAATATTTTGCATATCTCGAAAAGAAATCTTTAAATGGAAACTGCTTAATTTAATGGCTTTTACGAAAAAAAAGAACATTATTAGCAAAATCATTTCGGCAGCGGCGAGATTCGAACCCACGCCTCCTAGAGACTGGTGCCTAAAACCTGCGCCTTACACCGCTCGGCCACCATACCCCGATTGAACTAGATGTAATATTTGAAGATAGATTTGATATCTAGCGGATAAAACAATCTATAAAAAGATTAGATTTTATTATTACTCGACTGAAAGGAAGGGTTATGTGTTTCACGCGTATCTGGGCGTATAGTTTACTTTTATTAAGTCGGGGTTTTTGATTTTTTAAATTTAATTACTTGTTAATGATTTTTTTCTTTGAAATGTGTGTCTCTATAAAGATTACTTTTAAAATAAAAAGTTCTCTGGAAACGATTAAAATTTTAAATTTTAGATTTGCATAATTATTTAGATATAGAATTTTAGATTGAGAGAAATGTTTTCTATATATTAGTGAAAAATATTATGCCTGCACTTCCAAATGTGTAGTTTGAATCAAAATCTTCATACAAGTTATTCCCTTGAAAGATCTCAGAAAGAGATATGAAATCTATATTTACGTGATATTCCAATTGAATTTGTATGATCTGCGTCACTTAAAATTTAAATTAGTCATTATATGTCGAATGCTGATTGAAGTTTTAATTTTAAAGCAGTCCGAATGTTTACTTATATTTCATGAGAACTATGGTCAGAAGGCTTGAGTATGAAATCTTTATGTATGGTTTAAAGAACCAACTTTGCCGCCGGGAATGGTGGCTTGTTCCTGTAATCCAGCGTCTCGGAGGCTTGAACTGTCGGACGGTTTGAGGTCGGGGGTTCTGTTCTCCGTACACCCATGCAGATCTGGTGTCCAGACTAAACACAATGTCGATATGGTGGGATCGAGGGAACTCGAAATCACCAGGTCTTCTAAGGAAGAGAGCACTGGTCCAGGGCGGAAACGCAGCAGGCAAAATCTCTCGCACTGTGTAGTAGTAGGATAGCGCCTGAGAATGGGTGGCGGAAAACATCCTAATCAATATAACCGGACACAGTTCTTTTATTTATTTTTGGTAAAAAAATAATGCAAGATTTAATGTTAAAGAAATAAAAATATTGAAGAATGTATAAATTATATTAAAAAAATCCTCAATTTTCATTTACAATTGTAATACCAAACTGTTTTTATATTCAAAGAATTTTTACCTAAAGCTTTCTAAGAAAATAATACCAGTACTTAAAAATGTGTAGTTTGAATTAGAAATGTTTTGTGGAAATTAATCTTTTGAAAGGCTACTGTACGGGAGCAGAAATCTCTCAATTATGCGATATTTCTATTGCATTTGTATAATTTTCGTCATTTAAAAATAAGAATTTAATGTTTAAATGTCGAATACTGCTTCAAGTCTTAATTTGAAAGGGGTGCGGTGTCAAATTATATTTACTTTATTTAGAGCCATTTTTTACCCGACTGAAAAGAAGGGTTATGTGTTTCACGCGTGTCTGTGTATGTTGATTTCTTTATACCCTCGAAACATCCCAACGGCTGGATGGAATTTTATGAATGAGGTATCTATCGATTCGTCTTAATCTTCCGATGGTTATAGGATAGGCTTAGTTTTTATAAATTCAAAATGGCGGCCGTAAAATACAAAATGGCGCTAGAGACGAAAAAAAAATTTACGCACAATATTGATTTGCATGTCATTGGATAGGTCTTTCAAAATGAAGGCGATGTTTCATTGACCATTTTGTAGTCCGAAGCTCCGTTTAAATATTACACAACCTGGGAGTTGTGTACTTGGATCGCTACCTTTACTGTAACTCTAACCTTCATAATAGAAATCTATAGGCCTCATCAAAAGAGCGTTTGTAGATAGGAACTAATAATTAAACACAACTTAAAAGTCATCAATACAAGCAAATAAAAAAAAAGGTAAGTAATACAAAAAATAGTTTCTTATTGATGAGAAATAATTAATTAGTTCGCTTTTACGCAATCAGGTTTTTTGATTTTTTAAATTTGATATATTATTACAAGAAATTATAATTAAACATTAAAAAAAAATCTCATTTATTAATACAATTATGTGGCGTATCCTTCCGTAATTATGCTAATGCATGCACAATTTGAGAACCCGTGATTTTATTTTTCCTTAAAAATGTCCATTAGAATCTTCTGTTTTTGTAACATGGGTTTGAAAATAACCTATGATTCTGAATATTTTAATAAATGATAATTTAAAAATTAAATTTCCTCATGCAGCCACTTTGAACGCGGAATAAAATTATTCTTCTGAAATGAATTTTAATTATCGCAAAATATTTTGCATATCTCGAAAAGAAATCTTTAAATGGAAACTGCTTAATTTAATGGCTTTTACGAAAAAAAAGAACATTATTAGCAAAATCATTTCGGCAGCGGCGAGATTCGAACCCACGCCTCCTAGAGACTGGTGCCTAAAACCTGCGCCTTACACCGCTCGGCCACCATACCCCGATTGAACTAGATGTAATATTTGAAGATAGATTTGATATCTAGCGGATAAAACAATCTATAAAAAGATTAGATTTTATTATTACTCGACTGAAAGGAAGGGTTATGTGTTTCACGCGTATCTGGGCGTATAGTTTACTTTTATTAAGTCGGGGTTTTTGATTTTTTAAATTTAATTACTTGTTAATGATTTTTTTCTTTGAAATGTGTGTCTCTATAAAGATTACTTTTAAAATAAAAAGTTCTCTGGAAACGATTAAAATTTTAAATTTTAGATTTGCATAATTATTTAGATATAGAATTTTAGATTGAGAGAAATGTTTTCTATATATTAGTGAAAAATATTATGCCTGCACTTCCAAATGTGTAGTTTGAATCAAAATCTTCATACAAGTTATTCCCTTGAAAGATCTCAGAAAGAGATATGAAATCTATATTTACGTGATATTCCAATTGAATTTGTATGATCTGCGTCACTTAAAATTTAAATTAGTCATTATATGTCGAATGCTGATTGAAGTTTTAATTTTAAAGCAGTCCGAATGTTTACTTATATTTCATGAGAACTATGGTCAGAAGGCTTGAGTATGAAATCTTTATGTATGGTTTAAAGAACCAACTTTGCCGCCGGGAATGGTGGCTTGTTCCTGTAATCCAGCGTCTCGGAGGCTTGAACTGTCGGACGGTTTGAGGTCGGGGGTTCTGTTCTCCGTACACCCATGCAGATCTGGTGTCCAGACTAAACACAATGTCGATATGGTGGGATCGAGGGAACTCGAAATCACCAGGTCTTCTAAGGAAGAGAGCACTGGTCCAGGGCGGAAACGCAGCAGGCAAAATCTCTCGCACTGTGTAGTAGTAGGATAGCGCCTGAGAATGGGTGGCGGAAAACATCCTAATCAATATAACCGGACACAGTTCTTTTATTTATTTTTGGTAAAAAAATAATGCAAGATTTAATGTTAAAGAAATAAAAATATTGAAGAATGTATAAATTATATTAAAAAAATCCTCAATTTTCATTTACAATTGTAATACCAAACTGTTTTTATATTCAAAGAATTTTTACCTAAAGCTTTCTAAGAAAATAATACCAGTACTTAAAAATGTGTAGTTTGAATTAGAAATGTTTTGTGGAAATTAATCTTTTGAAAGGCTACTGTACGGGAGCAGAAATCTCTCAATTATGCGATATTTCTATTGCATTTGTATAATTTTCGTCATTTAAAAATAAGAATTTAATGTTTAAATGTCGAATACTGCTTCAAGTCTTAATTTGAAAGGGGTGCGGTGTCAAATTATATTTACTTTATTTAGAGCCATTTTTTACCCGACTGAAAAGAAGGGTTATGTGTTTCACGCGTGTCTGTGTATGTTGATTTCTTTATACCCTCGAAACATCCCAACGGCTGGATGGAATTTTATGAATGAGGTATCTATCGATTCGTCTTAATCTTCCGATGGTTATAGGATAGGCTTAGTTTTTATAAATTCAAAATGGCGGCCGTAAAATACAAAATGGCGCTAGAGACGAAAAAAAAATTTACGCACAATATTGATTTGCATGTCATTGGATAGGTCTTTCAAAATGAAGGCGATGTTTCATTGACCATTTTGTAGTCCGAAGCTCCGTTTAAATATTACACAACCTGGGAGTTGTGTACTTGGATCGCTACCTTTACTGTAACTCTAACCTTCATAATAGAAATCTATAGGCCTCATCAAAAGAGCGTTTGTAGATAGGAACTAATAATTAAACACAACTTAAAAGTCATCAATACAAGCAAATAAAAAAAAAGGTAAGTAATACAAAAAATAGTTTCTTATTGATGAGAAATATTTAATTAGTTCGCTTTTACGCAATCAGGTTTTTTGATTTTTTAAATTTGATATATTATTACAAGAAATTATAATTAAACATTAAAAAAAAATCTCATTTATTAATACAATTATGTGGCGTATCCTTCCGTAATTATGCTAATGCATGCACAATTTGAGAACCCGTGATTTTATTTTTCCTTAAAAATGTCCATTAGAATCTTCTGTTTTTGTAACATGGGTTTGAAAATAACCTATGATTCTGAATATTTTAATAAATGATAATTTAAAATTTAAATTTCCTCATGCAGCCACTTTGAACGCGGAATAAAATTATTCTTCTGAAATGAATTTTAATTATCGCAAAATATTTTGCATATCTCGAAAAGAAATCTTTAAATGGAAACTGCTTAATTTAATGGCTTTTACGAAAAAAAAGAACATTATTAGCAAAATCATTTCGGCAGCGGCGAGATTCGAACCCACGCCTCCTAGAGACTGGTGCCTAAAACCTGCGCCTTACACCGCTCGGCCACCATACCCCGATTGAACTAGATGTAATATTTGAAGATAGATTTGATATCTAGCGGATAAAACAATCTATAAAAAGATTAGATTTTATTATTACTCGACTGAAAGGAAGGGTTATGTGTTTCACGCGTATCTGGGCGTATAGTTTACTTTTATTAAGTCGGGGTTTTTGATTTTTTAAATTTAATTACTTGTTAATGATTTTTTTCTTTGAAATGTGTGTCTCTATAAAGATTACTTTTAAAATAAAAAGTTCTCTGGAAACGATTAAAATTTTAAATTTTAGATTTGCATAATTATTTAGATATAGAATTTTAGATTGAGAGAAATGTTTTCTATATATTAGTGAAAAATATTATGCCTGCACTTCCAAATGTGTAGTTTGAATCAAAATCTTCATACAAGTTATTCCCTTGAAAGATCTCAGAAAGAGATATGAAATCTATATTTACGTGATATTCCAATTGAATTTGTATGATCTGCGTCACTTAAAATTTAAATTAGTCATTATATGTCGAATGCTGATTGAAGTTTTAATTTTAAAGCAGTCCGAATGTTTACTTATATTTCATGAGAACTATGGTCAGAAGGCTTGAGTATGAAATCTTTATGTATGGTTTAAAGAACCAACTTTGCCGCCGGGAATGGTGGCTTGTTCCTGTAATCCAGCGTCTCGGAGGCTTGAACTGTCGGACGGTTTGAGGTCGGGGGTTCTGTTCTCCGTACACCCATGCAGATCTGGTGTCCAGACTAAACACAATGTCGATATGGTGGGATCGAGGGAACTCGAAATCACCAGGTCTTCTAAGGAAGAGAGCACTGGTCCAGGGCGGAAACGCAGCAGGCAAAATCTCTCGCACTGTGTAGTAGTAGGATAGCGCCTGAGAATGGGTGGCGGAAAACATCCTAATCAATATAACCGGACACAGTTCTTTTATTTATTTTTGGTAAAAAAATAATGCAAGATTTAATGTTAAAGAAATAAAAATATTGAAGAATGTATAAATTATATTAAAAAAATCCTCAATTTTCATTTACAATTGTAATACCAAACTGTTTTTATATTCAAAGAATTTTTACCTAAAGCTTTCTAAGAAAATAATACCAGTACTTAAAAATGTGTAGTTTGAATTAGAAATGTTTTGTGGAAATTAATCTTTTGAAAGGCTACTGTACGGGAGCAGAAATCTCTCAATTATGCGATATTTCTATTGCATTTGTATAATTTTCGTCATTTAAAAATAAGAATTTAATGTTTAAATGTCGAATACTGCTTCAAGTCTTAATTTGAAAGGGGTGCGGTGTCAAATTATATTTACTTTATTTAGAGCCATTTTTTACCCGACTGAAAAGAAGGGTTATGTGTTTCACGCGTGTCTGTGTATGTTGATTTCTTTATACCCTCGAAACATCCCAACGGCTGGATGGAATTTTATGAATGAGGTATCTATCGATTCGTCTTAATCTTCCGATGGTTATAGGATAGGCTTAGTTTTTATAAATTCAAAATGGCGGCCGTAAAATACAAAATGGCGCTAGAGACGAAAAAAAAATTTACGCACAATATTGATTTGCATGTCATTGGATAGGTCTTTCAAAATGAAGGCGATGTTTCATTGACCATTTTGTAGTCCGAAGCTCCGTTTAAATATTACACAACCTGGGAGTTGTGTACTTGGATCGCTACCTTTACTGTAACTCTAACCTTCATAATAGAAATCTATAGGCCTCATCAAAAGAGCGTTTGTAGATAGGAACTAATAATTAAACACAACTTAAAAGTCATCAATACAAGCAAATAAAAAAAAAGGTAAGTAATACAAAAAATAGTTTCTTATTGATGAGAAATATTTAATTAGTTCGCTTTTACGCAATCAGGTTTTTTGATTTTTTAAATTTGATATATTATTACAAGAAATTATAATTAAACATTAAAAAAAAATCTCATTTATTAATACAATTATGTGGCGTATCCTTCCGTAATTATGCTAATGCATGCACAATTTGAGAACCCGTGATTTTATTTTTCCTTAAAAATGTCCATTAGAATCTTCTATTTTTGTAACATGGGTTTGAAAATAACCTATGATTCTGAATATTTTAATAAATGATAATTTAAAAATTAAATTTCCTCATGCAGCCACTTTGAACGCGGAATAAAATTATTCTTCTGAAATGAATTTTAATTATCGCAAAATATTTTGCATATCTCGAAAAGAAATCTTTAAATGGAAACTGCTTAATTTATTGGCTTTTACGGAAAAAAAGAACATTATTAGCAAAATCATTTCGGCAGCGGCGAGATTCGAACCCACGCCTCATAGAGACTGGTGCCTAAAACCTGCGCCTTACACCGCTCGGCCACCATACCCCGATTGAACTAGATGTAATATTTGAAGATAGATTTGATATCTAGCGAATAAAACAATCTATAAAAAGATTAGATTTTATTATTACTCGACTGAAAGGAAGGGTTATGTGTTTCACGCGTATCTGGGCGTATAGTTTACTTTTATTAAGTCGGGGTTTTTGATTTTTTAAATTTAATTACTTGTTAATGATTTTTTTCTTTGAAATGTGTGTCTCTATAAAGATTACTTTTAAAATAAAAAGTTCTCTGGAAACGATTAAAATTTTAAATTTTAGATTTGCATAATTATTTAGATATAGAATTTTAGATTGAGAGAAATGTTTTCTATATATTAGTGAAAAATATTATGCCTGCACTTCCAAATGTGTAGTTTGAATCAAAATCTTCATACAAGTTATTCCCTTGAAAGATCTCAGAAAGAGATATGAAATCTATATTTACGTGATATTCCAATTGAATTTGTATGATCTGCGTCACTTAAAATTTAAATTAGTCATTATATGTCGAATGCTGATTGAAGTTTTAATTTTAAAGCAGTCCGAATGTTTACTTATATTTCATGAGAACTATGGTCAGAAGGCTTGAGTATGAAATCTTTATGTATGGTTTAAAGAACCAACTTTGCCGCCGGGAATGGTGGCTTGTTCCTGTAATCCAGCGTCTCGGAGGCTTGAACTGTCGGACGGTTTGAGGTCGGGGGTTCTGTTCTCCGTACACCCATGCAGATCTGGTGTCCAGACTAAACACAATGTCGATATGGTGGGATCGAGGGAACTCGAAATCACCAGGTCTTCTAAGGAAGAGAGCACCGGTCCAGGGCGGAAACGCAGCAGGCAAAATCTCTCGCACTGTGTAGTAGTAGGATAGCGCCTGAGAATGGGTGGCGGAAAACATCCTAATCAATATAACCGGACACAGTTCTTTTATTTATTTTTGGTTTAAAAATAATGCAAGATTTAATGTTAAAGAAATAAAAATATTGAAGAATGTATAAATTATATTAAAAAAATCCTCAATTTTCATTTACAATTGTAATACCAAACTGTTTTTATATTCAAAGAATTTTTATCTAAAGCTTTCTAAGAAAATAATACCAGTACTTAAAAATGTGTAGT
The DNA here is from genome assembly GCA_963932465.1 of Maratus speciosus. Classification (NCBI taxonomy): domain Eukaryota; kingdom Metazoa; phylum Arthropoda; class Arachnida; order Araneae; family Salticidae; genus Maratus; species Maratus speciosus. Next base: position 183,847,215 of record OZ010790.1, on the reverse strand, counting down.
TTGAATTAGAAATGTTTTGTGGAAATTAATCTTTTGAAAGGCTACTGTACGGGAGCAGAAATCTCTCAATTATGCGATATTTCTATTGCATTTGTATAATTTTCGTCATTTAAAAATAAGAATTTAATGTTTAAATGTCGAATACTGCTTCAAGTCTTAATTTGAAAGGGGTCCGGTGTCAAATTATATTTACTTTATTTAGAGCCATTTTTTACCCGACTGAAAAGAAGGGTTATGTGTTTCACGCGTGTCTGTGTATGTTGATTTCTTTATACCCTCGAAACATCCCAACGGCTGGATGGAATTTTATGAATGAGGTATCTATCGATTCGTCTTAATCTTCCGATGGTTATAGGATAGGCTTAGTTTTTATAAATTCAAAATGGCGGCCGTAAAATACAAAATGGCGCTAGAGACGAAAAAAAAATTTACGCACAATATTGATTTGCATGTCATTGGATAGGTCTTTCAAAATGAAGGCGATGTTTCATTGACCATTTTGTAGTCCGAAGCTCCGTTTAAATATTACACAACCTGGGAGTTGTGTACTTGGATCGCTACCTTTACTGTAACTCTAACCTTCATAATAGAAATCTATAGGCCTCATCAAAAGAGCGTTTGTAGATAGGAACTAATAATTAAACACAACTTAAAAGTCATCAATACAAGCAAATAAAAAAAAAGGTAAGTAATACAAAAAATAGTTTCTTATTGATGAGAAATAATTAATTAGTTCGCTTTTACGCAATCAGGTTTTTTGATTTTTTAAATTTGATATATTATTACAAGAAATTATAATTAAACATTAAAAAAAAATCTCATTTATTAATACAATTATGTGGCGTATCCTTCCGTAATTATGCTAATGCATGCACAATTTGAGAACCCGTGATTTTATTGTTCCTTAAAAATGTCCATTAGAATCTTCTGTTTTTGTAACATGGGTTTGAAAATAACCTATGATTCTGAATATTTTAATAAATGATAATTTAAAAATTAAATTTCCTCATGCAGCCACTTTGAACGCGGAATAAAATTATTCTTCTGAAATGAATTTTAATTATCGCAAAATATTTTGCATATCTCGAAAAGAAATCTTTAAATGGAAACTGCTTAATTTATTGGCTTTTACGGAAAAAAAGAACATTATTAGCAAAATCATTTCGGCAACGGCGAGATTCGAACCCACGCCTCATAGAGACTGGTGCCTAAAACCTGCGCCTTACACCGCTCGGCCACCATACCCCGATTGAACTAGATGTAATATTTGAAGATAGATTTGATATCTAGCGAATAAAACAATCTATAAAAAGATTAGATTTTATTATTACTCGACTGAAAGGAAGGGTTATGTGTTTCACGCGTATCTGGGCGTATAGTTTACTTTTATTAAGTCGGGGTTTTTGATTTTTTAAATTTAATTACTTGTTAATGATTTTTTTCTTTGAAATGTGTGTCTCTATAAAGATTACTTTTAAAATAAAAAGTTCTCTGGAAACGATTAAAATTTTAAATTTTAGATTTGCATAATTATTTAGATATAGAATTTTAGATTGAGAGAAATGTTTTCTATATATTAGTGAAAAATATTATGCCTGCACTTCCAAATGTGTAGTTTGAATCAAAATCTTCATACAAGTTATTCCCTTGAAAGATCTCAGAAAGAGATATGAAATCTATATTTACGTGATATTCCAATTGAATTTGTATGATCTGCGTCACTTAAAATTTAAATTAGTCATTATATGTCGAATGCTGATTGAAGTTTTAATTTTAAAGCAGTCCGAATGTTTACTTATATTTCATGAGAACTATGGTCAGAAGGCTTGAGTATGAAATCTTTATGTATGGTTTAAAGAACCAACTTTGCCGCCGGGAATGGTGGCTTGTTCCTGTAATCCAGCATCTCGGAGGCTTGAACTGTCGGACGGTTTGAGGTCGGGGGTTCTGTTCTCCGTACACCCATGCAGATCTGGTGTCCAGACTAAACACAATGTCGATATGGTGGGATCGAGGGAACTCGAAATCACCAGGTCTTCTAAGGAAGAGAGCACCGGCCCAGGGCGGAAACGCAGCAGGCAAAATCTCTCGCACTGTGTAGTAGTAGGATAGCGCCTGAGAATGGGTGGCGGAAAACATCCTAATCAATATAACCGGACACAGTTCTTTTATTTATTTTTGGTAAAAAAATAATGCAAGATTTAATGTTAAAGAAATAAAAATATTGAAGAATGTATAAATTATATTAAAAAACTCCTTAATTTTCATTTACAATTGTAATACCAAACTGTTTTTATATTCAAAGAATTTTTATCTAAAGCTTTCTAAGAAAATAATACCAGTACTTAAAAATGTGTAGTTTGAATTAGAAATGTTTTGTGGAAATTAATCTTTTGAAAGGCTACTGTACGGGAGCAGAAATCTCTCAATTATGCGATATTTCTATTGCATTTGTATAATTTTCGTCATTTAAAAATAAGAATTTAATGTTTAAATGTCGAATACTGCTTCAAGTCTTAATTTGAAAGGGGTCCGGTGTCAAATTATATTTACTTTATTTAGAGCCATTTTTTACCCGACTGAAAAGAAGGGTTATGTGTTTCACGCGTGTCTGTGTATGTTGATTTCTTTATACCCTCGAAACATCCCAACGGCTGGATGGAATTTTATGAATGAGGTATCTATCGATTCGTCTTAATCTTCCGATGGTTATAGGATAGGCTTAGTTTTTATAAATTCAAAATGGCGGCCGTAAAATACAAAATGGCGCTAGAGACGAAAAAAAAATTTACGCACAATATTGATTTGCATGTCATTGGATAGGTCTTTCAAAATGAAGGCGATGTTTCATTGACCATTTTGTAGTCCGAAGCTCCGTTTAAATATTACACAACCTGGGAGTTGTGTACTTGGATCGCTACCTTTACTGTAACTCTAACCTTCATAATAGAAATCTATAGGCCTCATCAAAAGAGCGTTTGTAGATAGGAACTAATAATTAAACACAACTTAAAAGTCATCAATACAAGCAAATAAAAAAAAGGTAAGTAATACAAAAAATAGTTTCTTATTGATGAGAAATAATTAATTAGTTCGCTTTTACGCAATCAGGTTTTTTGATTTTTTAAATTTGATATATTATTACAAGAAATTATAATTAAACATTAAAAAAAAATCTCATTTATTAATACAATTATGTGGCGCATCCTTCCGTAATTATGCTAATGCATGCACAATTTGAGAACCCGTGATTTTATTTTTCCTTAAAAATGTCCATTAGAATCTTCTGTTTTTGTAACATGGGTTTGAAAATAACCTATGATTCTGAATATTTTAATAAATGATAATTTAAAAATTAAATTTCCTCATGCAGCCACTTTGAACGCGGAATAAAATTATTCTTCTGAAATGAATTTTAATTATCGCAAAATATTTTGCATATCTCGAAAAGAAATCTTTAAATGGAAACTGCTTAATTTATTGGCTTTTACGGAAAAAAAGAACATTATTAGCAAAATCATTTCGGCAGCGGCGAGATTCGAACCCACGCCTCATAGAGACTGGTGCCTAAAACCTGCGCCTTACACCGCTCGGCCACCATACCCCGATTGAACTAGATGTAATATTTGAAGATAGATTTGATATCTAGCGAATAAAACAATCTATAAAAAGATTAGATTTTATTATTACTCGACTGAAAGGAAGGGTTATGTGTTTCACGCGTATCTGGGCGTATAGTTTACTTTTATTAAGTCGGGGTTTTTGATTTTTTAAATTTAATTACTTGTTAATGATTTTTTTCTTTGAAATGTGTGTCTCTATAAAGATTACTTTTAAAATAAAAAGTTCTCTGGAAACGATTAAAATTTTAAATTTTAGATTTGCATAATTATTTAGATATAGAATTTTAGATTGAGAGAAATGTTTTCTATATATTAGTGAAAAATATTATGCCTGCACTTCCAAATGTGTAGTTTGAATCAAAATCTTCATACAAGTTATTCCCTTGAAAGATCTCAGAAAGAGATATGAAATCTATATTTACGTGATATTCCAATTGAATTTGTATGATCTGCGTCACTTAAAATTTAAATTAGTCATTATATGTCGAATGCTGATTGAAGTTTTAATTTTAAAGCAGTCCGAATGTTTACTTATATTTCATGAGAACTATGGTCAGAAGGCTTGAGTATGAAATCTTTATGTATGGTTTAAAGAACCAACTTTGCCGCCGGGAATGGTGGCTTGTTCCTGTAATCCAGCGTCTCGGAGGCTTGAACTGTCGGACGGTTTGAGGTCGGGGGTTCTGTTCTCCGTACACCCATGCAGATCGGGTGTCCAGACTAAACACAATGTCGATATGGTGGGATCGAGGGAACTCGAAATCACCAGGTCTTCTAAGGAAGAGAGCACCGGTCCAGGGCGGAAACGCAGCAGGCAAAATCTCTCGCACTGTGTAGTAGTAGGATAGCGCCTGAGAATGGGTGGCGGAAAACATCCTAATCAATATAACCGGACACAGTTCTTTTATTTATTTTTGGTTTAAAAATAATGCAAGATTTAATGTTAAAGAAATAAAAATATTGAAGAATGTATAAATTATATTAAAAAAATCCTCAATTTTCATTTACAATTGTAATACCAAACTGTTTTTATATTCAAAGAATTTTTATCTAAAGCTTTCTAAGAAAATAATACCAGTACTTAAAAATGTGTAGTTTGAATTAGAAATGTTTTGTGGAAATTAATCTTTTGAAAGGCTACTGTACGGGAGCAGAAATCTCTCAATTATGCGATATTTCTATTGCATTTGTATAATTTTCGTCATTTAAAAATAAGAATTTAATGTTTAAATGTCTTATACTGCTTCAAGTCTTAATTTGAAAGGGGTCCGGTGTCAAATTATATTTACTTTATTTAGAGCCATTTTTTACCCGACTGAAAAGAAGGGTTATGTGTTTCACGCGTGTCTGTGTATGTTGATTTCTTTATACCCTCGAAACATCCCAACGGCTGGATGGAATTTTATGAATGAGGTATCTATCGATTCGTCTTAATCTTCCGATGGTTATAGGATAGGCTTAGTTTTTATAAATTCAAAATGGCGGCCGTAAAATACAAAATGGCGCTAGAGACGAAAAAAAAATTTACGCACAATATTGATTTGCATGTCATTGGATAGGTCTTTCAAAATGAAGGCGATGTTTCATTGACCATTTTGTAGTCCGAAGCTCCGTTTAAATATTACACAACCTGGGAGTTGTGTACTTGGATCGCTACCTTTACTGTAACTCTAACCTTCATAATAGAAATCTATAGGCCTCATCAAAAGAGCGTTTGTAGATAGGAACTAATAATTAAACACAACTTAAAAGTCATCAATACAAGCAAATAAAAAAAAAGGTAAGTAATACAAAAAATAGTTTCTTATTGATGAGAAATAATTAATTAGTTCGCTTTTACGCAATCAGGTTTTTTGATTTTTTAAATTTGATATATTATTACAAGAAATTATAATTAAACATTAAAAAAAAATCTCATTTATTAATACAATTATGTGGCGTATCCTTCCGTAATTATGCTAATGCATGCACAATTTGAGAACCCGTGATTTTATTTTTCCTTAAAAATGTCCATTAGAATCTTCTGTTTTTGTAACATGGGTTTGAAAATAACCTATGATTCTGAATATTTTAATAAATGATAATTTAAAAATTAAATTTCCTCATGCAGCCACTTTGAACGCGGAATAAAATTATTCTTCTGAAATGAATTTTAATTATCGCAAAATATTTTGCATATCTCGAAAAGAAATCTTTAAATGGAAACTGCTTAATTTATTGGCTTTTACGGAAAAAAAGAACATTATTAGCAAAATCATTTCGGCAGCGGCGAGATTCGAACCCACGCCTCATAGAGACTGGTGCCTAAAACCTGCGCCTTACACCGCTCGGCCACCATACCCCGATTGAACTAGATGTAATATTTGAAGATAGATTTGATATCTAGCGAATAAAACAATCTATAAAAAGATTAGATTTTATTATTACTCGACTGAAAGGAAGGGTTATGTGTTTCACGCGTATCTGGGCGTATAGTTTACTTTTATTAAGTCGGGGTTTTTGATTTTTTAAATTTAATTACTTGTTAATGATTTTTTTCTTTGAAATGTGTGTCTCTATAAAGATTACTTTTAAAATAAAAAGTTCTCTGGAAACGATTAAAATTTTAAATTTTAGATTTGCATAATTATTTAGATATAGAATTTTAGATTGAGAGAAATGTTTTCTATATATTAGTGAAAAATATTATGCCTGCACTTCCAAATGTGTAGTTTGAATCAAAATCTTCATACAAGTTATTCCCTTGAAAGATCTCAGAAAGAGATATGAAATCTATATTTACGTGATATTCCAATTGAATTTGTATGATCTGCGTCACTTAAAATTTAAATTAGTCATTATATGTCGAATGCTGATTGAAGTTTTAATTTTAAAGCAGTCCGAATGTTTACTTATATTTCATGAGAACTATGGTCAGAAGGCTTGAGTATGAAATCTTTATGTATGGTTTAAAGAACCAACTTTGCCGCCGGGAATGGTGGCTTGTTCCTGTAATCCAGCATCTCGGAGGCTTGAACTGTCGGACGGTTTGAGGTCGGGGGTTCTGTTCTCCGTACACCCATGCAGATCTGGTGTCCAGACTAAACACAATGTCGATATGGTGGGATCGAGGGAACTCGAAATCACCAGGTCTTCTAAGGAAGAGAGCACCGGCCCAGGGCGGAAACGCAGCAGGCAAAATCTCTCGCACTGTGTAGTAGTAGGATAGCGCCTGAGAATGGGTGGCGGAAAACATCCTAATCAATATAACCGGACACAGTTCTTTTATTTATTTTTGGTAAAAAAATAATGCAAGATTTAATGTTAAAGAAATAAAAATATTGAAGAATGTATAAATTATATTAAAAAAATCCTTAATTTTCATTTACAATTGTAATACCAAACTGTTTTTATATTCAAAGAATTTTTATCTAAAGCTTTCTAAGAAAATAATACCAGTACTTAAAAATGTGTAGTTTGAATTAGAAATGTTTTGTGGAAATTAATCTTTTGAAAGGCTACTGTACGGGAGCAGAAATCTCTCAATTATGCGATATTTCTATTGCATTTGTATAATTTTCGTCATTTAAAAATAAGAATTTAATATTTAAATGTCGAATACTGCTTCAAGTCTTAATTTGAAAGGGGTCCGGTGTCAAATTATATTTACTTTATTTAGAGCCATTTTTTACCCGACTGAAAAGAAGGGTTATGTGTTTCACGCGTGTCTGTGTATGTTGATTTCTTTATACCCTCGAAACATCCCAACGGCTGGATGGAATTTTATGAATGAGGTATCTATCGATTCGTCTTAATCTTCCGATGGTTATAGGATAGGCTTAGTTTTTATAAATTCAAAATGGCGGCCGTAAAATACAAAATGGCGCTAGAGACGAAAAAAAATTTACGCACAATATTGATTTGCATGTCATTGGATAGGTCTTTCAAAATGAAGGCGATGTTTCATTGACCATTTTGTAGTCCGAAGCTCCGTTTAAATATTACACAACCTGGGAGTTGTGTACTTGGATCGCTACCTTTACTGTAACTCTAACCTTCATAATAGAAATCTATAGGCCTCATCAAAAGAGCGTTTGTAGATAGGAACTAATAATTAAACACAACTTAAAAGTCATCAATACAAGCAAATAAAAAAAAAGGTAAGTAATACAAAAAATAGTTTCTTATTGATGAGAAATAATTAATTAGTTCGCTTTTACGCAATCAGGTTTTTTGATTTTTTAAATTTGATATATTATTACAAGAAATTATAATTAAACATTAAAAAAAAATCTCATTTATTAATACAATTATGTGGCGTATCCTTCCGTAATTATGCTAATGCATGCACAATTTGAGAACCCGTGATTTTATTTTTCCTTAAAAATGTCCATTAGAATCTTCTGTTTTTGTAACATGGGTTTGAAAATAACCTATGATTCTGAATATTTTAATAAATGATAATTTAAAAATTAAATTTCCTCATGCAGCCACTTTGAACGCGGAATAAAATTATTCTTCTGAAATGAATTTTAATTATCGCAAAATATTTTGCATATCTCGAAAAGAAATCTTTAAATGGAAACTGCTTAATTTATTGGCTTTTACGGAAAAAAAGAACATTATTAGCAAAATCATTTCGGCAGCGGCGAGATTCGAACCCACGCCTCATAGAGACTGGTGCCTAAAACCTGCGCCTTACACCGCTCGGCCACCATACCCCGATTGAACTAGATGTAATATTTGAAGATAGATTTGATATCTAGCGAATAAAACAATCTATAAAAAGATTAGATTTTATTATTACTCGACTGAAAGGAAGGGTTATGTGTTTCACGCGTATCTGGGCGTATAGTTTACTTTTATTAAGTCGGGGTTTTTGATTTTTTAAATTTAATTACTTGTTAATGATTTTTTTCTTTGAAATGTGTGTCTCTATAAAGATTACTTTTAAAATAAAAAGTTCTCTGGAAACGATTAAAATTTTAAATTTTAGATTTGCATAATTATTTAGATATAGAATTTTAGATTGAGAGAAATGTTTTCTATATATTAGTGAAAAATATTATGCCTGCACTTCCAAATGTGTAGTTTGAATCAAAATCTTCATACAAGTTATTCCCTTGAAAGATCTCAGAAAGAGATATGAAATCTATATTTACGTGATATTCCAATTGAATTTGTATGATCTGCGTCACTTAAAATTTAAATTAGTCATTATATGTCGAATGCTGATTGAAGTTTTAATTTTAAAGCAGTCCGAATGTTTACTTATATTTCATGAGAACTATGGTCAGAAGGCTTGAGTATGAAATCTTTATGTATGGTTTAAAGAACCAACTTTGCCGCCGGGAATGGTGGCTTGTTCCTGTAATCCAGCGTCTCGGAGGCTTGAACTGTCGGACGGTTTGAGGTCGGGGGTTCTGTTCTCCGTACACCCATGCAGATCTGGTGTCCAGACTAAACACAATGTCGATATGGTGGGATCGAGGGAACTCGAAATCACCAGGTCTTCTAAGGAAGAGAGCACCGGTCCAGGGCGGAAACGCAGCAGGCAAAATCTCTCGCACTGTGTAGTAGTAGGATAGCGCCTGAGAATGGGTGGCGGAAAACATCCTAATCAATATAACCGGACACAGTTCTTTTATTTATTTTTGGTTTAAAAATAATGCAAGATTTAATGTTAAAGAAATAAAAATATTGAAGAATGTATAAATTATATTAAAAAAATCCTCAATTTTCATTTACAATTGTAATACCAAACTGTTTTTATATTCAAAGAATTTTTATCTAAAGCTTTCTAAGAAAATAATACCAGTACTTAAAAATGTGTAGTTTGAATTAGAAATGTTTTGTGGAAATTAATCTTTTGAAAGGCTACTGTACGGGAGCAGAAATCTCTCAATTATGCGATATTTCTATTGCATTTGTATAATTTTCGTCATTTAAAAATAAGAATTTAATGTTTAAATGTCTTATACTGCTTCAAGTCTTAATTTGAAAGGGGTCCGGTGTCAAATTATATTTACTTTATTTAGAGCCATTTTTTACCCGACTGAAAAGAAGGGTTATGTGTTTCACGCGTGTCTGTGTATGTTGATTTCTTTATACCCTCGAAACATCCCAACGGCTGGATGGAATTTTATGAATGAGGTATCTATCGATTCGTCTTAATCTTCCGATGGTTATAGGATAGGCTTAGTTTTTATAAATTCAAAATGGCGGCCGTAAAATACAAAATGGCGCTAGAGACGAAAAAAAAATTTACGCACAATATTGATTTGCATGTCATTGGATAGGTCTTTCAAAATGAAGGCGATGTTTCATTGACCATTTTGTAGTCCGAAGCTCCGTTTAAATATTACACAACCTGGGAGTTGTGTACTTGGATCGCTACCTTTACTGTAACTCTAACCTTCATAATAGAAATCTATAGGCCTCATCAAAAGAGCGTTTGTAGATAGGAACTAATAATTAAACACAACTTAAAAGTCATCAATACAAGCAAATAAAAAAAAAGGTAAGTAATACAAAAAATAGTTTCTTATTGATGAGAAATAATTAATTAGTTCGCTTTTACGCAATCAGGTTTTTTGATTTTTTAAATTTGATATATTATTACAAGAAATTATAATTAAACATTAAAAAAAAATCTCATTTATTAATACAATTATGTGGCGTATCCTTCCGTAATTATGCTAATGCATGCACAATTTGAGAACCCGTGATTTTATTTTTCCTTAAAAATGTCCATTAGAATCTTCTGTTTTTGTAACATGGGTTTGAAAATAACCTATGATTCTGAATATTTTAATAAATGATAATTTAAAAATTAAATTTCCTCATGCAGCCACTTTGAACGCGGAATAAAATTATTCTTCTGAAATGAATTTTAATTATCGCAAAATATTTTGCATATCTCGAAAAGAAATCTTTAAATGGAAACTGCTTAATTTATTGGCTTTTACGGAAAAAAAGAACATTATTAGCAAAATCATTTCGGCAGCGGCGAGATTCGAACCCACGCCTCATAGAGACTGGTGCCTAAAACCTGCGCCTTACACCGCTCGGCCACCATACCCCGATTGAACTAGATGTAATATTTGAAGATAGATTTGATATCTAGCGAATAAAACAATCTATAAAAAGATTAGATTTTATTATTACTCGACTGAAAGGAAGGGTTATGTGTTTCACGCGTATCTGGGCGTATAGTTTACTTTTATTAAGTCGGGGTTTTTGATTTTTTAAATTTAATTACTTGTTAATGATTTTTTTCTTTGAAATGTGTGTCTCTATAAAGATTACTTTTAAAATAAAAAGTTCTCTGGAAACGATTAAAATTTTAAATTTTAGATTTGCATAATTATTTAGATATAGAATTTTAGATTGAGAGAAATGTTTTCTATATATTAGTGAAAAATATTATGCCTGCACTTCCAAATGTGTAGTTTGAATCAAAATCTTCATACAAGTTATTCCCTTGAAAGATCTCAGAAAGAGATATGAAATCTATATTTACGTGATATTCCAATTGAATTTGTATGATCTGCGTCACTTAAAATTTAAATTAGTCATTATATGTCGAATGCTGATTGAAGTTTTAATTTTAAAGCAGTCCGAATGTTTACTTATATTTCATGAGAACTATGGTCAGAAGGCTTGAGTATGAAATCTTTATGTATGGTTTAAAGAACCAACTTTGCCGCCGGGAATGGTGGCTTGTTCCTGTAATCCAGCATCTCGGAGGCTTGAACTGTCGGACGGTTTGAGGTCGGGGGTTCTGTTCTCCGTACACCCATGCAGATCTGGTGTCCAGACTAAACACAATGTCGATATGGTGGGATCGAGGGAACTCGAAATCACCAGGTCTTCTAAGGAAGAGAGCACCGGCCCAGGGCGGAAACGCAGCAGGCAAAATCTCTCGCACTGTGTAGTAGTAGGATAGCGCCTGAGAATGGGTGGCGGAAAACATCCTAATCAATATAACCGGACACAGTTCTTTTATTTATTTTTGGTAAAAAAATAATGCAAGATTTAATGTTAAAGAAATAAAAATATTGAAGAATGTATAAATTATATTAAAAAAATCCTTAATTTTCATTTACAATTGTAATACCAAACTGTTTTTATATTCAAAGAATTTTTATCTAAAGCTTTCTAAGAAAATAATACCAGTACTTAAAAATGTGTAGTTTGAATTAGAAATGTTTTGTGGAAATTAATCTTTTGAAAGGCTACTGTACGGGAGCAGAAATCTCTCAATTATGCGATATTTCTATTGCATTTGTATAATTTTCGTCATTTAAAAATAAGAATTTAATATTTAAATGTCGAATACTGCTTCAAGTCTTAATTTGAAAGGGGTCCGGTGTCAAATTATATTTACTTTATTTAGAGCCATTTTTTACCCGACTGAAAAGAAGGGTTATGTGTTTCACGCGTGTCTGTGTATGTTGATTTCTTTATACCCTCGAAACATCCCAACGGCTGGATGGAATTTTATGAATGAGGTATCTATCGATTCGTCTTAATCTTCCGATGGTTATAGGATAGGCTTAGTTTTTATAAATTCAAAATGGCGGCCGTAAAATACAAAATGGCGCTAGAGACGAAAAAAAAATTTACGCACAATATTGATTTGCATGTCATTGGATAGGTCTTTCAAAATGAAGGCGATGTTTCATTGACCATTTTGTAGTCCGAAGCTCCGTTTAAATATTACACAACCTGGGAGTTGTGTACTTGGATCGCTACCTTTACTGTAACTCTAACCTTCATAATAGAAATCTATAGGCCTCATCAAAAGAGCGTTTGTAGATAGGAACTAATAATTAAACACAACTTAAAAGTCATCAATACAAGCAAATAAAAAAAAACGGTAAGTAATACAAAAAATAGTTTCTTATTGATGAGAAATAATTAATTAGTTCGCTTTTACGCAATCAGGTTTTTTGATTTTTTAAATTTGATATATTATTACAAGAAATTATAATTAAACATTAAAAAAAAATCTCATTTATTAATACAATTATGTGGCGTATCCTTCCGTAATTATGCTAATGCATGCACAATTTGAGAACCCGTGATTTTATTTTTCCTTAAAAATGTCCATTAGAATCTTCTGTTTTTGTAACATGGGTTTGAAAATAACCTATGATTCTGAATATTTTAATAAATGATAATTTAAAAATTAAATTTCCTCATGCAGCCACTTTGAACGCGGAATAAAATTATTCTTCTGAAATGAATTTTAATTATCGCAAAATATTTTGCATATCTCGAAAAGAAATCTTTAAATGGAAACTGCTTAATTTATTGGCTTTTACGGAAAAAAAGAACATTATTAGCAAAATCATTTCGGCAGCGGCGAGATTCGAACCCACGCCTCATAGAGACTGGTGCCTAAAACCTGCGCCTTACACCGCTCGGCCACCATACCCCGATTGAACTAGATGTAATATTTGAAGATAGATTTGATATCTAGCGAATAAAACAATCTATAAAAAGATTAGATTTTATTATTACTCGACTGAAAGGAAGGGTTATGTGTTTCACGCGTATCTGGGCGTATAGTTTACTTTTATTAAGTCGGGGTTTTTGATTTTTTAAATTTAATTACTTGTTAATGATTTTTTTCTTTGAAATGTGTGTCTCTATAAAGATTACTTTTAAAATAAAAAGTTCTCTGGAAACGATTAAAATTTTAAATTTTAGATTTGCATAATTATTTAGATATAGAATTTTAGATTGAGAGAAATGTTTTCTATATATTAGTGAAAAATATTATGCCTGCACTTCCAAATGTGTAGTTTGAATCAAAATCTTCATACAAGTTATTCCCTTGAAAGATCTCAGAAAGAGATATGAAATCTATATTTACGTGATATTCCAATTGAATTTGTATGATCTGCGTCACTTAAAATTTAAATTAGTCATTATATGTCGAATGCTGATTGAAGTTTTAATTTTAAAGCAGTCCGAATGTTTACTTATATTTCATGAGAACTATGGTCAGAAGGCTTGAGTATGAAATCTTTATGTATGGTTTAAAGAACCAACTTTGCCGCCGGGAATGGTGGCTTGTTCCTGTAATCCAGCATCTCGGAGGCTTGAACTGTCGGACGGTTTGAGGTCGGGGGTTCTGTTCTCCGTACACCCATGCAGATCTGGTGTCCAGACTAAACACAATGTCGATATGGTGGGATCGAGGGAACTCGAAATCACCAGGTCTTCTAAGGAAGAGAGCACCGGCCCAGGGCGGAAACGCAGCAGGCAAAATCTCTCGCACTGTGTAGTAGTAGGATAGCGCCTGAGAATGGGTGGCGGAAAACATCCTAATCAATATAACCGGACACAGTTCTTTTATTTATTTTTGGTAAAAAAATAATGCAAGATTTAATGTTAAAGAAATAAAAATATTGAAGAATGTATAAATTATATTAAAAAAATCCTTAATTTTCATTTACAATTGTAATACCAAACTGTTTTTATATTCAAAGAATTTTTATCTAAAGCTTTCTAAGAAAATAATACCAGTACTTAAAAATGTGTAGTTTGAATTAGAAATGTTTTGTGGAAATTAATCTTTTGAAAGGCTACTGTACGGGAGCAGAAATCTCTCAATTATGCGATATTTCTATTGCATTTGTATAATTTTCGTCATTTAAAAATAAGAATTTAATATTTAAATGTCGAATACTGCTTCAAGTCTTAATTTGAAAGGGGTCCGGTGTCAAATTATATTTACTTTATTTAGAGCCATTTTTTACCCGACTGAAAAGAAGGGTTATGTGTTTCACGCGTGTCTGTGTATGTTGATTTCTTTATACCCTCGAAACATCCCAACGGCTGGATGGAATTTTATGAATGAGGTATCTATCGATTCGTCTTAATCTTCCGATGGTTATAGGATAGGCTTAGTTTTTATAAATTCAAAATGGCGGCCGTAAAATACAAAATGGCGCTAGAGACGAAAAAAAAATTTACGCACAATATTGATTTGCATGTCATTGGATAGGTCTTTCAAAATGAAGGCGATGTTTCATTGACCATTTTGTAGTCCGAAGCTCCGTTTAAATATTACACAACCTGGGAGTTGTGTACTTGGATCGCTACCTTTACTGTAACTCTAACCTTCATAATAGAAATCTATAGGCCTCATCAAAAGAGCGTTTGTAGATAGGAACTAATAATTAAACACAACTTAAAAGTCATCAATACAAGCAAATAAAAAAAAAGGTAAGTAATACAAAAAATAGTTTCTTATTGATGAGAAATAATTAATTAGTTCGCTTTTACGCAATCAGGTTTTTTGATTTTTTAAATTTGATATATTATTACAAGAAATTATAATTAAACATTAAAAAAAAATCTCATTTATTAATACAATTATGTGGCGTATCCTTCCGTAATTATGCTAATGCATGCACAATTTGAGAACCCGTGATTTTATTTTTCCTTAAAAATGTCCATTAGAATCTTCTGTTTTTGTAACATGGGTTTGAAAATAACCTATGATTCTGAATATTTTAATAAATGATAATTTAAAAATTAAATTTCCTCATGCAGCCACTTTGAACGCGGAATAAAATTATTCTTCTGAAATGAATTTTAATTATCGCAAAATATTTTGCATATCTCGAAAAGAAATCTTTAAATGGAAACTGCTTAATTTATTGGCTTTTACGGAAAAAAAGAACATTATTAGCAAAATCATTTCGGCAGCGGCGAGATTCGAACCCACGCCTCATAGAGACTGGTGCCTAAAACCTGCGCCTTACACCGCTCGGCCACCATACCCCGATTGAACTAGATGTAATATTTGAAGATAGATTTGATATCTAGCGAATAAAACAATCTATAAAAAGATTAGATTTTATTATTACTCGACTGAAAGGAAGGGTTATGTGTTTCACGCGTATCTGGGCGTATAGTTTACTTTTATTAAGTCGGGGTTTTGGATTTTTTAAATTTAATTACTTGTTAATGATTTTTTTCTTTGAAATGTGTGTCTCTATAAAGATTACTTTTAAAATAAAAAGTTCTCTGGAAACGATTAAAATTTTAAATTTTAGATTTGCATAATTATTTAGATATAGAATTTTAGATTGAGAGAAATGTTTTCTATATATTAGTGAAAAATATTATGCCTGCACTTCCAAATGTGTAGTTTGAATCAAAATCTTCATACAAGTTATTCCCTTGAAAGATCTCAGAAAGAGATATGAAATCTATATTTACGTGATATTCCAATTGAATTTGTATGATCTGCGTCACTTAAAATTTAAATTAGTCATTATATGTCGAATGCTGATTGAAGTTTTAATTTTAAAGCAGTCCGAATGTTTACTTATATTTCATGAGAACTATGGTCAGAAGGCTTGAGTATGAAATCTTTATGTATGGTTTAAAGAACCAACTTTGCCGCCGGGAATGGTGGCTTGTTCCTGTAATCCAGCATCTCGGAGGCTTGAACTGTCGGACGGTTTGAGGTCGGGGGTTCTGTTCTCCGTACACCCATGCAGATCTGGTGTCCAGACTAAACACAATGTCGATATGGTGGGATCGAGGGAACTCGAAATCACCAGGTCTTCTAAGGAAGAGAGCACCGGCCCAGGGCGGAAACGCAGCAGGCAAAATCTCTCGCACTGTGTAGTAGTAGGATAGCGCCTGAGAATGGGTGGCGGAAAACATCCTAATCAATATAACCGGACACAGTTCTTTTATTTATTTTTGGTAAAAAAATAATGCAAGATTTAATGTTAAAGAAATAAAAATATTGAAGAATGTATAAATTATATTAAAAAAATCCTTAATTTTCATTTACAATTGTAATACCAAACTGTTTTTATATTCAAAGAATTTTTATCTAAAGCTTTCTAAGAAAATAATACCAGTACTTAAAAATGTGTAGTTTGAATTAGAAATGTTTTGTGGAAATTAATCTTTTGAAAGGCTACTGTACGGGAGCAGAAATCTCTCAATTATGCGATATTTCTATTGCATTTGTATAATTTTCGTCATTTAAAAATAAGAATTTAATATTTAAATGTCGAATACTGCTTCAAGTCTTAATTTGAAAGGGGTCCGGTGTCAAATTATATTTACTTTATTTAGAGCCATTTTTTACCCGACTGAAAAGAAGGGTTATGTGTTTCACGCGTGTCTGTGTATGTTGATTTCTTTATACCCTCGAAACATCCCAACGGCTGGATGGAATTTTATGAATGAGGTATCTATCGATTCGTCTTAATCTTCCGATGGTTATAGGATAGGCTTAGTTTTTATAAATTCAAAATGGCGGCCGTAAAATACAAAATGGCGCTAGAGACGAAAAAAAAATTTACGCACAATATTGATTTGCATGTCATTGGATAGGTCTTTCAAAATGAAGGCGATGTTTCATTGACCATTTTGTAGTCCGAAGCTCCGTTTAAATATTACACAACCTGGGAGTTGTGTACTTGGATCGCTACCTTTACTGTAACTCTAACCTTCATAATAGAAATCTATAGGCCTCATCAAAAGAGCGTTTGTAGATAGGAACTAATAATTAAACACAACTTAAAAGTCATCAATACAAGCAAATAAAAAAAAAGGTAAGTAATACAAAAAATAGTTTCTTATTGATGAGAAATAATTAATTAGTTCGCTTTTACGCAATCAGGTTTTTTGATTTTTTAAATTTGATATATTATTACAAGAAATTATAATTAAACATTAAAAAAAAATCTCATTTATTAATACAATTATGTGGCGTATCCTTCCGTAATTATGCTAATGCATGCACAATTTGAGAACCCGTGATTTTATTTTTCCTTAAAAATGTCCATTAGAATCTTCTGTTTTTGTAACATGGGTTTGAAAATAACCTATGATTCTGAATATTTTAATAAATGATAATTTAAAAATTAAATTTCCTCATGCAGCCACTTTGAACGCGGAATAAAATTATTCTTCTGAAATGAATTTTAATTATCGCAAAATATTTTGCATATCTCGAAAAGAAATCTTTAAATGGAAACTGCTTAATTTATTGGCTTTTACGGAAAAAAAGAACATTATTAGCAAAATCATTTCGGCAGCGGCGAGATTCGAACCCACGCCTCATAGAGACTGGTGCCTAAAACCTGCGCCTTACACCGCTCGGCCACCATACCCCGATTGAACTAGATGTAATATTTGAAGATAGATTTGATATCTAGCGAATAAAACAATCTATAAAAAGATTAGATTTTATTATTACTCGACTGAAAGGAAGGGTTATGTGTTTCACGCGTATCTGGGCGTATAGTTTACTTTTATTAAGTCGGGGTTTTTGATTTTTTAAATTTAATTACTTGTTAATGATTTTTTTCTTTGAAATGTGTGTCTCTATAAAGATTACTTTTAAAATAAAAAGTTCAAAACTTTTTTTTCTGGAAACGATTAAAATTTTAAATTTTAGATTTGCATAATTATTTAGATATAGAATTTTAGATTGAGAGAAATGTTGGGAGGACTTTCGTTCGGTGTATACCCGCCAACTCGGATTTTTTTTTCCGCCAAGTATTGGCGAAAACTGGGGGTTTCGAGAGATGGCGCCATCTAGTCTTTTTATTGGAAATAACGGTGTGTTTTGGTTTTGGACTTTGTTTTTTCGTTGCAATATATGCATGATCCTTGACACTTATGAATGAAAATTGACAAAAGCCCTTGCACGACTTTCATCTATTTGCGACCAAAAGTTCTGGGGCTTAAGCATACATTACGGAAAAAACCAATTTCGAAATAAAAACATACCGTTTTTCCAATAAAAATACATCCAGCGCGAGAGTCTCAACGCGCTTGTAAATTACATTTTAATAAAAAAAATTAACCAACCTTTTAAATGATATCTTTTCTTCTCAGCTGAAAAAAAAAGGGAAAGAAAGAAAAAAAAAATAATTTTGTATGGTCAGTAAAAACTCGACTTCCTCAGAAACAATTGAAAAAAAAAATCATTTTTTAACTGGCCCAGTTTAAAATTAGAAATTTATAACTATAATTTTTCTAAAATAAGGATATGTTTTAAAATGTATGCGCCTCAAATTTACGAATCACGCTAAAGCTAGAAAATAATAATTTAAGAAATATGTACTAACTTAACATTTCAAATTATGTTTAAGCTAAGAAACAATACATCAGTTTGAAATAACGAGATTTAAAACTAAAATATTAAAACTTTAAACATCCAGTTGAAAAAAAAAGAAAATTAAAAAATCCTACGTCAAAAGTTATACAAAACGATCTAAGCAAAAAAAAAAAAAAAAAGTCTATTAATTTAAATTTTTAAATTGGGGGTTTTAATCGTTATCAATAAAGAATTGAATTTTTTTTTTAAGTAGTTTTACATTAAAATAATAATTTAAAAAAAAATTAACGTGTCTAACACACGTGCTGTCAAAATTTTTACCTGACACATGTGTTAGGCTGTTAAAAGTTAATTAATTTAAATTGAGGTTTTTAATCGTTATTAATAAAGAATTAATTACTTTTTTTAAGCCGCATTAAAACAATATATATATATATATATATATATTTTTTTTTTTTTTTTTTTTTTTAAGGATGTGTCTAATACACGTGCTGTCAAAATTTTTACCAGACACATGTGCCAGGCTATTAAAAAGTTTAATTAATACTAAACAAAATTAATAATAATATAAAATAGAGATACATATAAGCTAATAATTTTAAACGCCATATTTAAAATTATGTATTAAAATTAAAAATGCTTATAAAAGAATTTATGTACAGATATACCTACAACCTACAATCGCTACATGAACTAGGGGGCACTGGCTGTTATCCAAGAGGAATTTTTTCATGGATAAGGGGAAAATATCATCAAAACACTGTTTGTCAGGTATTCATTTTGGCGTGTTTATCACGTTATTTGGCTCAATTATTTCTTCCCTCTAGGTTCTAAAAAATTGGTCTCTTTGATAAATCAAATACCTCTTGTCCCCTCCTTCCACATGTCTTATGTGTGCAATAATTTAAATTTTTAATATATTTAGAAATTTCATATTTCATTAAATTTTTGACTAGTTGACCAGAAGAACTGTTCTAAACTTCAGTGAAATATTTATAAAAGAAATGATTAGTTTTTTTTTTCTTTTATGAAGCAACTAAATTATATTACTATAGTAATGTATTTTGTATGCATATGCAAAGTTTCATTATGATCTCTTACATTTTATAAATATTTTGGCAGCCATCATCAAGTTTTGTAAATAATTACTTTAATGAATTTTATTTTATTTTTATTTTTTTTAATCGAAAATTAATTCTTTTTAATCGAAATTTTAAAATATGTTTTTCTTTTAGTAAAAATAACTTGATTTATGTCTCACGGCCATAGGCGGGAAAGGTGTGTGCCTTCTCTGGAAATTTTCAGGAGGGGCATTGAAAATATAAGATGCTCTTGAAAATATAAAATAAATGATATGAGGAATTAATATTTTTATTTTTTAAATTGCATTCTGAAACCTCCATACGAACCCCTACACCTTTGTGAATTTTTTTTTAGTGTTGCTAATAAAATGTGTAACTGTCAAAGTATTATCTGTGTGTGTGTGAAACAGTTATTATTAATAGATTTTTATGATGATCATGTTACAGATTATTCTACCTATATTTAATTACTGCGCAGTGCTGCGTCGTGGATTTTTCTTTTTGTTTAATACTGATTAGGGTATTTTAAACTTGTGTTTTCTGGAAAATTCTTAAGAATAAACTAAGAATCTCGAAAAGCATTAAGGCTGGTTTCAAGGAACTATTTTCTCACACATTTTTTAATTCATATTTCGCAAATGCGTAAAATATCAAGTATTTTTATTCCAAAAATTATGTAATCAAAAGTCTCTTTTTTGGGGGGTGGGGGGGGGTGGGGGGGGTAAAGGAACAAGATATTTTAGAAATTAATGACAAGGCATTTTGAACCGAATTTCCGAACGCGATTCCGCGGAAGAAGAGAAAAAATGGTCGTCACGTGACCAAAAGTACTCATAACTCAACAAGTATTTTATTTATCAAAAAATGGAAAACTCATTTCGGTTCCAAATTGCTTCAATAGTTAGACCTCAAATTTTATGTCTTTCCGTTTAAAAACGTGTCAGAAAGTTTCGCGGTGTTGAACAGGGGATTTGAGAACCGCCTTAAGAAAGTAATCTGAAATACAGAGAAAAAAAAAAATCTTAGTGCGAGCTTTTTACTTTTTTGAGCATTTAATTAATGAAATACTTAGTGAAATAGTGAGCATTTAATTAATGAATCTACTTAGTGAAGAAGGAAGCTACGAACTCGTCGGAGGTCAGCCCCCCCCCCCCCCCCCACACACACACACACCCATAGAACGGTAGCAGCGGACCCGATCACACAAGATAACCATCGGAAAAAAATAAAAGTTAAATTCAATAAATTTGAGACATCGACGAACGGTACCCGGTTGAGTGCCCCAGGGGCATAATTCGAGGTCATTATAGCGATATTTATTTATTTTTATACTTTTGTTTTGGATTTATTTTTTTCTGGAAAAATTCTAAAGGATAGATGATCTTAAAATATTCTCGAAAATTATTTTAAAGAAAAAAATCCAAAATACAGAAAAAAAAAAAATGCAAGTGCGAGTTTTTAATTAAAAATTTGGCACAATATAAAATTTTGAAGCACTTAAGAAAAAAAAAATAGTAACAATTGGCAACTTTAGAATATATTAACACTCGCTCGCGATTTTTCTTCAAACAAATCGGTCAAATATAAATTATGTTTATTATTACTATTGTGAAGGTGTGCTGTTTTATTTTTCTGTAAAAGTTTATACATTTTTCAAGTAAAAATATTTATTTTCCGTAAAATGACTCGTTGTATCTGAATAAATAGAATATAATAAAATTGTAGAAGCATATTCACACGCATGGTTTCAATTTTTATACGACCTTATTTCAAAGACCAAGGCCAAGACTAAACCTGCGACATTAATCATTCTACAAATCCGTTATTAAGTTACTAAAAAAAAAAAACAAAAAAAAAAACCTTAATAATAAACAAAAGATGCTAGTGTGTCTGTCTGTGTACGAGGGCTATGTAAATCTACCGCGCGTAGGTTCTAATTGCACCTGAGGCTCAGAGTTTATTATTATTATTATTATTATATAATTAGCTGAGTTGTTAATTAAAAACCACAATTAAAAATGGTCTGTCGAAAAAAAGTCTTACGGTACGTGCCAGAAACGCCATTCCAAAACAGGCAAGCAGAGAAGATCGGAAAGTGCGAGATCGACTTCTTTTCACCCGTTTTTCTAAACGCGCATCGGCCAAACCATCCTCATTAAATTAAATGTCACAGTTTAAAACGCCGCAATCTGTTTGAAGAGATATTATTGTTAATCTTTTAACAAAAGATTTAAAAAGTTCGGTTACGTGGGGTCTATTTTTTCTTTCTCTTTTATTTTTATTTTTCCTTAGCTGTCATAGAGTTTAGTTTTAGAGATACAGAGAAACTAAAAATACCCACCTAATCCCTTGAAGGGCGGTGGGATATATTATATGCCACCTAATTTTAATCAAGATTTGCCAATTAAATTTTACTTTTAAAATTTTGGTAGGAAAATGTTGTATAATTACTTTTCCTTATTTTGAAATAATTTTTTTCGAAAATTCCGGTGTGAACAACATTACAGAAACACAATTTCCTTCGCAGAAACAAAATTATGAGACCTTCTTTTCTACGACGCGAGATGCAACACGTTTTAAAAAGTAAGAATATTAACACTTTCGAAAAAATTTCCTTCTGGGAGTTACTATACGTGCCTCCAGAATACACTCTTTATTTACTAAGTTAAAAGTAACTAAACGTTGAAATTTTAGGGCAATATTTTTATACGCTCTTTGTACACACGATTTTCATCACCTGTAAAAATATCGAAACATACGAAGTACTAAAATAAATAAATAAATAAAATTTTTGTTGAGAAACACAAGTTGACTCTGATGAGGACCTCATTGCAAGACTTTCAGTTGTTGCTACAAATGTTCGTGAAATACTTGGAATCTGCGAAAAGGTACGCCAATCACTTGCTAGATGCTGACAGTGGCACATATGAGCACTTACTGTAGGGTTGAGTTGAGTTGATTGTTGACGGCCGATTATCTACTCGAGGGATATAGGCCCTAGGGGGAGTGCCCTTCGTGGGGGTCTTTCTAAGGGAACCTAACCCGTATTTACGCATGGAAAATCCAAGGCTTCGAAGAAAACCACGAAAACTCCGAAACGGTTAGGCCGACGGGCGCGATTGGGTTCGAACCCAGCACCTCCCGTCTACCAGCTTCGAGAGCAGAACCTCTCAGCCACTGGTGGGGCCACTTACTGTAGGTGTCATGTCAATAAAACGCTCGTTTTCATTGCCTCCGCATTTCTTGTTTTTCGCCGAAACTTTTCATTTCCGACTCCACGTTGCTATACCATAATTTCTTCTTTATGTGTACTTTAACTTCCCTCACAGTTTGTCCCATGTTCGTATAAAAACCCTGTATATAAAATCAATGTTGCTGTGGTGGGTCCCATTGTCTTCGGCATCGTTTACCCAGTTTACACGAATTTTGTCCAAGGATCAGAGAAAAAACGCGAATTTCGTCAAAAGATCGCGGAAAAAACACAAATTTCGTCAGAAGAATGCGAAAAAGGTGCAAGTTTCGTCAAAGGATCACAAAAAAGCGGGAATTTCGTCAAGGGATCGCAAAAAACGGGAATTTCGTCAAAGGATCGCAAAAAAATGCAAATTTCCTCATAGGATCGCAAAAAATGCAAATTTCGTCCAAGGATCAGAGAAAAAACGCGAAATTCTTTCAGGGATTGCGAAAAAATGTGAATTTCGTCAAAGGATCGCGGAAAAAGCACAAATATCGTCAAAAGATCGCGAAAAAGGTGCAAATTTTGTCAAAATATCATAAAAAAGCGGGAATTTCGTCAAAGGATCACAAAAAAGCGGGAATTTCATAAAAGGATCGCAAAAAACGCGAATTTCGTCCAAGATCAGAGAAAAAACGTGAATTTCTTTGAGGCATCGCGAAAAAATGCGAATTTCGTCAAAGAATCGCGGAAAAAACACAAATTTCATCAAACGTTCGCGAAAAAGGTGCAAATTTCGTCAAAAGATCGCAAAAACGCGAATTTTGTCCAAGGATCAGAGAAAAAACGCGAATTCCGTCAAAAGATCGCGGAAAAAACACAAATTTCGTCAAAAGAATGAGAAAAAGGTGCAAGTTTCGTCAAAGGATCACAAAAAGCGGGAATTTCGTCAAGGGATCGCAAAAATGGGAATTTCGTCAAACGATCGCATAAAAACGCAAATTTCCTCATAGGATCGCAAAAATTGCGAATTTCGTCAAAGGATCGCGGAAAAAGCACGAATATCGTCAAAAGATCGCGAAAAAGGTGCAAATTTTGTCAAAATATCATAAAAAAGCGGGAATTTCGTCAAACGATCACAAAAAAGCTTGAATTTCATAAAAGGATCGCAAAAAACGTGAATTTCGTCCAAGATCAGAGAAAAAACGTGAATTTCTTTGAGGCATCGCGGAAAAATGCGAATTTCGTCAAAGAATCGCGGAAAAAACACAAATTTCGTCAAAAGTTCGCGAAAAAGATGCAAATTTCGTCAAAAGATAGCAAAAAAGCGGGAATTTCGTCAAGGGATCGCAAAAAATGGGAATTTCGTCAAAGGATCGCAAAAAACGCAAATTTCCTCATAGGATCGCACAAATTGCGAATTTCGTCCAAGGATCAGAGAAAAACGCGAATTTCTTTCAGGGATCGCGAAAAAAATGCGAATTTCGTCAAAGGATCACGGAAAAAGCACAAATATCGTCAAAAGATTGCGAGAAAGGTGCAAATTTCGTCAAAATATCATAAAAAAGCGGGAATTTCATAAAAGGATCGCAAAAAACGCGAATTTCGTCCAAGATCAGAGAAAAAACGCGAATTTCTTTGAGGGTTCGCAAAAAAAAGGCAAATTTAGTCAAAGGATCGCGGAAAAACACAAATCTCGTCAAAAGATGCGAAAAAGGTGCAAATTTCGTCAAAGGATCGCAAAAAAACCCGCAAATTTCCTCAAAGGATCGCAAAAACGTGAATTTCGTCAAAGAATCGCGGAAAAAACACAAATTTTGTCAAAAGTTCGCGAAAAAGGTGCAAATTTCGTCAAAAGATCGCAAAAAACGCGAATTTTGTCAAAGAATCGCGTGTAAAACATAAATTTCTTCAAAGGATCTCGGGAACAAAAAAAAAAAAAAAAAAAAAAAATTTCTTCAAAGGATCTCGGGGGAAAAAACAACAAATTTCTTCAAAGGATCGCCAAAACAAACAAATTTTTCCAAAGCATCTCGAAAAAAATAAAATTTCCTCAAAGTAGGAGACTGCTGCACTTCAGGTGTGCAGCTGTACCTCTTGCGGTCGTAGAACTCCCCTTATCTTTATGCTTCTAAATGATAATTGCTGGAAGTGAGCTTTTAGTTAGGCATGTCCTTCTGGTGAAGTGGCCGATGCTTTCATTCTTCTTAGCATGTACGTAAATAAAGTTCGAATATAATACGATATCTTTCCTGAGTTCTGTATTAGAACGATTAAGTTAAGATAAATTAAAAATAAAATTACACTTAACAATTTCTGCAAAAAAACACTGCATTCGAGTGTATACTATCGTACTCCATATCCACCATTAAGACATTACAACATCACTGTCCAGAATCCTATGTAGTCTAACTGTCCAGCTTTCTTCGTTAAAACTCACTGACTCTCTCTCTTTTTCCTTGCCCCAGCTATGGGCTTGAAGAACCCTTCTCTCATTGGTTAGTCAGGATAGCACCCTTGCTTTCCTCCAAGCATGTAGCAATTTCCTCAAGATGTAGAAATTTATACTTTGTGTACACCCTTGGACATTTCAAAAGGAAATAGATAAACTTCGAGTAGAAAGAAAATGTCAGTTCTGAGACAGCCGGGTGAGGAACGCAGGATTGTCCCCACCCGGTGCCTCCTCCGGTTCCGCACCCTTGTGCCTCACCGCACGACCGCCTACCACTCCTAGAAACCGATTTAAACGCTCCCTATCGGAAAAAGGAATTTTTTTCATGAAAAAGGGTTGATTTTCTATTATACCATGAGATGTGAACATTAGATCGACTAGATTATAGATTATCATACTATAAGATGAAGATTAAATTTATATTTGAATTTTGAATGATCAATACCTTAACGAGTATTATTAATTAAGTAAAACAATAAAAAATAATTAAAAAAATGAAAGCTTTGAGATTTTATCATACTTTTAGATGCTAGTTATGCAAGATTTAAATCCTTAGATGACTACACCCCACAAGAAATCCCATTCACTGTTACCCTTTCACATCCCTCAAACTTGGGGTCACAGCAAAGGGTTTTGACGTCACAAACTGCAATAGAACATCAGAAAATGTTTTTATTCAAGAAAAATATCAATTTTGAATGAAAAAGACTGATTGATTTCTTTACAATATTTCAACTATAAGATGAGGATATCAACTTAAATTATAGTTTTTGAACAACCATCACCTTATCCCTCTGAGCGTTTTGAGAGCTTTCCTGCATTTTCATAATTTTTTCTATAAAACTAATGTTAATTTAAATTTTCTTTCCCTGTTTGTTTCTAATATACACTTCTTGGCCCTTTATTTGACATTCATCTTAAAATACAATTCCGTTAAAATTATTTTTGTCCGATTTACAACCGATTTAAGTTGTTTTACGGAAACGGGAAAATACGAGCAAATCGAATAGAGAGTTAATGACTTATTAATTACGCTAAACAATGGAAAATATCAACTTTTTAAGGAAAAAGACTGATTGTTTTAGATTTTTTCAACTATAAGATCAGAATATCAACTTAACAGAGGAAAGTTAAACATACATTTCAGTTTTTGTATGATCAGCAAAATAATGAATATTAATAATTAAGCAAAGCAATGGAAATCATAATTTTTTTAGAAAAAAAGCTGATTTCT
Source organism: Maratus speciosus (assembly GCA_963932465.1). Lineage (NCBI taxonomy): Eukaryota > Metazoa > Arthropoda > Arachnida > Araneae > Salticidae > Maratus > Maratus speciosus. The sequence continues at coordinate 183,820,555 of OZ010790.1, read as the reverse complement.
TATGAATTTTTCAATTATAGCACGAGAAATATCAAATTCTAAGAGGAGAGTTAAACTTATATTTTAGTTTTTGAACAACCATCACCTTAATAAGTATCCTTACTTAAATAAAAGAAATATTTTCAAGAAATAGGTGATTTTATTACGCAAATTTTCAACTTTGAAATACATTTGTTAATATATTGTTACCAGATACTAATTATATTATTAATAAATATGAACACGATATAAAGACATTCAAGCTTTTAAAAATATGTAAAGTTTAACAATATAATTAGTATCTTGTAACAGTATATAAACAAATGTATTTCAAAGTTGAAAATTTGTGTAAAAATTCATCTTTTTCTTGAAAATTGATATTTCTTTTGATTAATTAAGGATACTTATTAAGGTTTTGTTGTTAAAAATTAATTTTTAAGCTTAACTGTCCTCTTAGAAGTTGATATTTCTCGTGCTATAGTTGAAAAATTTATAAGAAATCAGTTTTTTCCTAAACATTTATATTTTCCATTGTTTTGCATAATTATTAATATTCATTATTTTGCTGATCATTCAAAAACTGAAATGTATATTTAATTTTCCTCTTTTAAGTTGATATTTTGATGTTATAGTTGAAAAAATCTAAAGAAATCGGTCTTTTTCTACAAAAATTTATATTTTTCATTGTTTTGCTTAATTAATAATACTCATTAAGGTGATGGCTGTTCATAACTAAAATATGTGCTTAATTTTCCTTTTTTTAAGTTGATATTCTGATCTTAGAGTTGAAAAAAATCAAAAGAAATCACTCTTTTTCCTTAAAAATTGATATTTTTCATTGTTTTGCTTAATTAATAATACTCGTTAAGGTGTTGATCATTCAAAATTCAAATATAAATTTAATCTTCATCTTATAGTATGATAATCTAGTAAATCTAACGTTCACCACTCATGTTATAGTAGAAAATTAACTTTTTTTTCATGAAAAATTTTCCATTTTTCCGCTAGGGGCGTTCGAATTTTTTCTATGGGTGAGAGGTGGTGGTGCGGTGAGGCACGAGGGTGTGGCACCGGAGGATGCACCGGATGTGAGACGGTCTCCTGGCTGTCACAGAACTGTCATTTTATTACTACTACTTCGTTATCCTCTCCACGAATTCCTTTCAACAAAAGGCTGTACTTTAAGGCGATGTTAAGGCCCCGAAATATTTGCTGATTGCCTCCAGGCCTTTGTGTGTCGAAAACACGATGTTACACCCTTTTAACTACATTTTTGCGCAATAATTACTGTAAATCATATGCAATTTAAATAATTCGTAAGCATTACTGATTATAATCGTAAATTGTTAAACGGGTTTTTTAATCGAATTTTGTTTTTTTAAATTGAACCAGCATAATAAGATATGTTTGTATAATATAAAAAAAATCGTATGCAGGGTCACGCAAAGAAATGCGGATACATGGGCGCCTATAGATGATAATTTCTGGAAGTGGGATTTTAGTAATTTTAAACGTTTTTTCCCTCGATTAAACTTTAGCTTAATATGTAGCATGTAAAAATATTTTAAGGTAATATACAACACACAAACGAATTCAAATACTTTTCCGTCAATTGGTAGAAAATGTTGAGGGTGAACTTCCATTGTCTTGTGAGAAATCTACAATATCTCACTCTAAACCCCTGAATACTGGTCAAAAATCAGCATAGGGAAACCAATGTAAGAGCAACCTGCCCTTAATTTTGGCTAAGCCCAGAAATTTGCTATTAACCTTCTAAAGATTCGACCGGTCATCACCTATCATCACGGTGGAAACTATAGTAAAGACAACATCAATGCGTAGGGCGGTGAAACATTTCTTTAAGAGGCTACTTCAGTCAAACGAAAAGACCCGTTCGCCAATGCTAATCCTATGGAAGGCATTTATAAAGATATCTCGGTAGCATTTCAATATTTTAAAATGATTTTTTTTGCATTGAATAGTTGAAATCGATCTGTAGAAAGACCGTTGTTTACTTTTTCAATTTTGTTTACAGGTATTTTTAATTAGGACACTTTCATTTTCGAAACCGGTTTCGAAACTGAAAGCATCCTCATAAAAAAAATCTGCAATCAAAATCGAAAAAATAAAAAACGGCCTGCATACAGATTGATCTCAACTATTCAATGTAAAAAAAAATCATTTTAAAATATTGAAATGCGACCGAGATATCTTTATAAATTTCTTCCATAGGATTAACATTAGCGAATGCGCCTTTTCATTTGACTGAAGTAGCCTCTTAATCTCACCAAAAACCACCTGGAGAAATCCATAAACCAAAAAAGAAACTTTTCGACAATGAATTATTTTTTCTTATGAGGGCGAATCTTGTTTATGACATCACGTACCGGCTATCCAAATGACTAAGAGAAAATAACCCTTTTTCTCTGTGAAGATGGCTAGATGATAAAAGGAAATGCAAGAGCATTCTAAGTAGTTTTTTAATGGAATCGTAATTCCAGGTTGGAGGCTTAGAGTCATAACTCTGAAGTGTAGATTATTCTTCAGGCAATCACATAGGGTTCCCGTTGATTTCAATTCTGAATAAAACCGGAGAGGCTAATTCTTCCTGGTACGAAAGATGAAAGAGCGCTGCCCAGCCCTAAATATAATAGAATATACAGTAAAGCACCGATTATACGTCTTTCAGGGGACTGTTTTAAAACGACGTATATCTGAGAAAGACGTACAATTGAAATTGTAGTCGCCTACGGTGTAAAATCTTTGACTGTAGAAATATAATGCTGAAATTACACAAATTTAATTTTGCTACCATTTTCGATTGTTTAAGATATATATATATATATATATATATTAAATAATCATTTCTAAAATTGAAAAATAAAAGTGAAAATTATCAAACCTTATATCAGTTGCACACCTTGAATAACACTTTTTTTATTCCATTATCGAACATAAAAACAGATTTTAACTAAACAAGTCTTTGTGCATTTTTACTTTGAGACTTAAAAAAAGTATTATGTATGGAGCTAAGTTCGTTCAAGGAAAGTTTCTCACTGGTATTGTGAGAAACAATAAATGTTCTAAGTGCCTTAATGTTAATGCAGTTTGCCCACTGTCCGTTCTTCTCCTCCCACCCCCTCCACAAGTTCCACAAACTTAAAAGAACTCATGTACAAGCCACACATGCTATTTGCATTTCATCTTTTCCCAAATATTGCTAGCTGAAAATTAAAAAAAGAACGACGCTGAGAGAAAAAATTCAGAGAAAATCAGTTACAAAATGAAAGAAACGACGTATAACCGACATTATGTGTCGTATAAACGAAACCTTACAACATTAAAATACATGGGGATGAATCCGATCCGCACTTACACGACGTATAAATTTAAAAGGCGTATAAATGAGAAACGTATAAACGGTCTGCTACGAAAATAAACGGGAGAAAGGCTTTTCTTCCCTGGGGATAAAAACTTGGCTAAGGCTGCGTTTAAACGCTTGTTTTGCTATCCTTCAACCCTTTCAAGAAACCTATTCCTCTCCATCCGTCTTGTGGTTTGTTCATAAAAGGAAGGGAGTTTCAACAATGGGTAGGAGATAAGAAGGTTAGATTGACTTGAAGGAAATGTTTTCCTCCTGGAGGATGTCCGTTCGTATTCTTTTACACCTATTAAAGATGAAAAGCACCGCGTGACTACAAAAAGACGCTAATATGCCCCATGGCAAAAATGATATGTCTAATTCGGACCTTAAGAACTCTTTCAGAATTTCTAAAAAAATGTCATAACTTCAACAAAAAATTAAAATATCCGTTAAAAAATCGATTTCAAAACATATTTATCTTATTTCAGAGACAATGAGTAGACAGTAGGTGTTTGAGAATGTAACCGAGAATGTAATAGTGTGCATGTGATAGTGTGATGCTTTTGCGGCCTGTAAGTTTTTTCAAATACTGCATTTATAGATTTAAAATTTATTTATCTGTGCTTATTTTTTAACACTGATTCTGAATATGTAATTTTCGTAAAAATCGATGAAGAACTTTTACGATAGTGACTAGCCTGTTTTCGGGCTGTATTTGTTAAATTTGTGTGGATGGAAAGGGGGATCACTTTTGATTAAATATCGCAATTAGTGTACGTGACATATATTATGATACAGACTGATTCCAAACATTATAAGTAACTCAATAAGGACACTGTATAACATTAAAGTAAAATTATGAACATACCACTATTTTCGAATAATAATTTTAGATACTTTTTTTTCACTTCAAAGTATCTCGGGTTCTATGAGCCCGATGACAACGGAGTTCGACTCATTCGACTTGATATCGATAGACATACATATTTTAGTTCCACTTTTTACCGCCAGGGACCGCTTTCCTATTTCGAGTTCCATGTAGCCGATCACAACGGGATTTGTCACATTCAACAGGATTTTCGATGGCTTCGTTCTGCAAGGGGTAAGGTGGTTTCTTTAGAACGGAGTTCGTCCCCTTGCTGTGAAAATTAGAACTAACATATGTTACAGAGCTTGGGGCAGCACGGAAGGTGGATGCGGCAGTAGGAAACGAAAAATCTTGTAACTGATTTTTTTAAAATGATCTACCAGAAATTTTGAAGAGTAATTTTTGCTTTATTTAACGACAGACATTAAACGATTAAATAAAGTTAAGTGAAGGTAACTTTTCGAAAATTCTGTCACATATTTTGAATAAAAAAATCCGTTCAATTGGCAACTCTACTTCCACACAAGGCAATCGACTTTTGAAAAAGCTCTCATAAAATACGTAGTGGCGCGCCCAGTGTTACGCTTTTTAACACTTTCCAACACAGTTGAAACGTGTTTATGACTTCGGTTTGTCTATCCGTCTGTCAGCGCTCTAACTGTAGTAAATTACTCCGATTGGTCTAAAATTTTTGGATGTTATTGACCTCTACCATAGCACGATCCCTATTTCAAATTATGTGTGTAGCATATTTAGTTCATTTACAGGGACAGCCAAAAGTATTTCCGTTACATTACGGCCAATGGGAAAAAATCGTTTCAAATGATTTTTAATGGTATTACACCTTTTCAAACATAATAAAATTGATATACATTTATGAAGGGCACTAAAATATGCATTCTGTAGAATAAGCGTCGCAAAGAATAGTTATTATTAATTTACAGGTCTACACAAAAAAATTCAGTTACATTACGGTCAATGGGAAAATATCGTTTCAAAAGATTTTTAATGGTGTTACACGCTTTCAAACATAATAAAATCGATATATATTTATGAAGGGCACTAAAATATGCATTCTGTATAATATTCGGTACAACGAATAGTTATCATTCATTTACAGGGCCACACAAAAAATTCAGTTACATAAAGATATAGGGGGAGGAGGGAATTATTCGCGGTGTATTTTAAATATGTTAAACGATTTCAATAATGAAATTGATACTATATTGTATCAGAATTACTGTATATTAGCAATGATTGCTGGGAATGCATTTTTAATTATGATATGCTTTTTTAAGTTTCACTATATTTATGCGTACTATATATAGTGTGTATAAATGCTACAGTTCATGTACAGGGTGCAGAAAAATTTCGTAAGGATTACTGAGCATGAGCTTAAATTGCTTAAAAATGGCTTTTAAATGAGTTATTCATTTATACGCTCAACTGCATTTAGTTTACTAAGAAATGTTTGTAGAATATAGATAAAATGATACACAGGGCCACGCAAAAAATCGGATACATGACCGCTTATGTATGATAATTTCTGGAAATGTGATTTCAGTAGTTTTAAAAGTGTTTTAGTTTGAATAAAATTTTAGCTAAATAGTGGCGTGTAATAAAGTTTACTTGGTAAACTACAGGGCTGCACAAAAATATCTATCTATTAGTATAAATTACTGAAAGAGAAATTTCAAACTGTTATGCATTTTCTTGCTAAACTAAAATTTTCCATTATATAGTATATAAATCGACCAACAGATCAAATACAGGGCTCTCCAAAAGAATTTGAATACATATTTGGCTATGGATGGTAACTGCTGAAATCAGTTTTTCAAATGTTTTATGCATTTTAGAAATGTTTACTTAGTTATCTATTTACCTTATTTCCCTAAATAACGAAGTTTTGTTAAAGCATTCAGGAAGTGTTGGAAAGTATTTCATAATCTATGCTTAGCGCATGATTTTTCTTTCTTGTTTTAACATTAGTTTTAATATTTTTAATATTATTTATTATTTATTATTTATTATTATCTTTATTTTTATTCTATTCTATTTTATTTATTTTTTTTGGGGGGGGGTGGTGGGGGTGGGGGAGTGGTATGTCTTAATACAGGTTTATACAGTGTAGGGCGAATTTCCTTTACAATACTCGGCTATTCTTTTAAATGCAGTTTTGGACTGAGACAGGAATTCATTCCTGGCGTATTATGTCGGAGCGACATTTCTTTTCCCCTTCCTGATAAAATAGTGTTTTCTATAGCCGTTAAAAAATAGAAAATATCTCAATACTTTTTAATCGCCAAACTGTTCCAGAGAGATGCGAAAAGTACTGTACAACTGGAAGTTGTGTCTAATGAAATTAGACACAACTTTTTCAAATTGAAACCAAATTTTGAAATAGGGGTTATTTTCATATTAAAAATTGTATCCACTTTAAATTTTTCATTTATAAAACCCGCTTTTGACACTATTTCTTTCCTTTGGTCAAGGTAGCGCCGAAAAGGGGACCATTATATGCGTTTTCTTACATTTTAGTAAACTTAGATGAGTTCAAAGTTTGAGGGTGCTAATGTTAATTCCTATGACTAACTCACTGTCATTCAATAAAAATAGCAGAAGTTTCTCTAAAGTAATATTCCACATTCATGAATACAAGATCAGATCTTATATTAATTTTTACTCCAAGAGAATGTTAGGTTTTTTTTTTCAGTTTTTTTTCATGCACATTTTACTTTTTTGCAAAAAAATACTTTTTATTTCATACATTCATGTAGACAAAGTTTCCATTTATAGATATACAGACTTGCAATCTATTGAATCATTATCTTATTTAGCAGCGGAAGTTTGTTGAAAAATTATGGAAGTGTTTTAGTAATTCGTTCCAAATTGCTCCACGGTAGCTACGCCTCTGGTTAAACATTTATTTTTACATTTTGAAAGCTTTTTCCGATTGAATTAAATGATGTAATATATTCTAAATATCATTAAAGCTTGTTCGGGAAAAAAAAAAAGGTTTCCCACTTAACAACGTGAGATTTTCCGATACATTTATTTCATGTACGCATTTTTTTATAGGTAAAGATAAGAAATCTGCAGACATGGTTATTTGGTAATGCTAGTTGTTTTCGTTTTTCTATAAATGCATAAATGGAGTTATAACAAATGTGCGTTGCTCTATGATAGTAACCTTTGTCCAATTGTTCTGCCTCAAAAATTTATTCAAAGCAGCAACTTTGACGCCATATGTTGAAAAAGCCTTTCGTTGATAGAAAAATGGGAATCACTATTCGATTTATTTTTGCACTTCGTTTGGAATACGTTTACGAATAAAAATAAATTTGAAAATGGGTCAGACAATAGCGAATTTGGATTTGAGAATATCCTTAAACGAATACATATATATATATATATATATATATAGTAAACTCTGTCTAACGCGGAATCGGTTGAGACTGAGAAAAATTTCCGTGGTAGACAATATTCCGGCTTATGCAAAAAAGCTCCCCCTCCCCTCCAAAAAAAAAAAAAAAAAAAAAAGAAAAATCTCGATCTTTGACTATCTTTCATTGATTTTCCTGATTCGAAAATCGATTGAAAACTGAAATTCTGAAATATTCTTTGTCTTTATAGATAAATGGGAAACGCTATTCAATTTCTTAGTACTGCTGTAATACATGCGAATTGGAAGTTTACACACAAAAAAAAATAAACTTCGAGAATGAGACAGAACGCTATTATTTTGAATTTGAGTACAACTTTAAAATATAATATATTGTACTTTAGAAAATATATATTTTCATAAATTTGCATTCTACTAGAAATAATAATTTTTAAATGCAATTTTGTATAGGGGAAAATTGCATAAGAAAGAATTCATTAAGATTCAAACAGTTTCTTTTCTTTTGAATTAACTTTTTCAAAGTGTTACGGAATTTAACTAACATCCTGACACTGAGCATTTGACTTAACAGTTTTAAAGTTTGATAAACGAAATGCCTTTCATTTTTAAAATATCCTTTTTTCCGCCTTATGCAAAATTTTGGTTTCGGCGGGACCTTAAAATCCTTTCCGTTTCTGCGTTAGACAGATTCCGTCTTATGCAGCATGAATTAATATAATTTTCTATGGGTTCGCCGGGACTTGAAGAATTTTCCGCGGTAGATAGATTTCCGGCTTACACAGAGTCCGCTTTAGGAAGAATTTACTCTCTCTATATATTTTATACCAGCCTGCGTCAAAGCAGTGACGTATCTAGACTTATCATTTCGGAGGGGGCAGAGAGATAGCAAAAGTTTCTAAGCGGGAATCACAAGAAATGGGGAAAATTCCACTTTAAACAGATTTTTATCATAGCAGGTAACGCATCTATTATACAATCAAACCTGCTAAGATCAAATCGCTCAGAAGTGTGGAAAATTTTTTGTTTTAGGCAGGTTTTCGCCTTCACAAGTATAACTCCATGGTTGTAACACATTTTTGAAAACAGAATACTGAAAATTATCTACTAAAATGTATCTCAATAAATAGTAAATAAAACCGAAGTAAACAGCAAATTTAAAATTATTTAAGAGAGTTCTCACTCTACCCCCTCACCTCCTTCAACACATTCTAGTAGTCTCATTTTGGAGCATACATGCCTTTCCTTTTGAATTTCATCTTAACAGGTTTCATTACATTTTTCTGAACTTTCGTCATTAAACTTGATATTTTCCACTAATTTCGGAGCGGGCTGGAGCCCCATCAGCCCACCCCCTCAATACTCCACTGGTCAAAGCCGTAGTAAAGATGCTGTGAAATGGCAATAGGCAGCAAATAGAAGAGCCACTTTATCTTAACTGTCAATTACCATTAATTAGTTATTCACTGGCAATCAAAGGCAGATTAAATAGCATTTTTTTTCGCATCAAGCATGAAATTGAGTTAATTGGGGACTGGCCCAATTCATAGTATATCTTTCAAAGTAATCAAAAGCTTTGTTGACTTTTTGAAAATCTTTTTCCTAAAATTAATTTTTTGGTTAAATGTAAAATAATGAGAAAATCGCTTAAACAAAATTAAAAAAAAAAAAAAAAAATAGTATAGTAGGTATAAATCTGTAGGTATTCCAAACGGAAGAGGCAAAAAAAAAAAAAAAAAAAAAAAAAAAAAAATGAAATATACATATACTATAAAACCATCATATAATATTACAATTCATCATCTTTTTTTAAAAAATAAAAATTAATAAATTGAGTATCAATACATTACCCTGACATTATACATAATAAATCTGGATCAACTATTATTAATTTAACTAATCATTAATGAATTTTTTCTACTTTAATAAACCTATATCATAATCACCTATATATGAAGTATTAAAAAATTAAAATATTCAAAATTGGCGAAAGGAAAATCAACACGAAGGCGAATTCATAAAAAGAACAAGTAAATAAAGAAATATATGTAGAAAATCATAAATATTTGAAATATTAGAAATATTTTGTAAAACAATTTGTAACTAAAACAATTTAACAAATGAAAAAAAGACGTGAAATAATGAATCATTGTCAGCATCAACAAACCCTTTGCACGAAATATATATATATATATATATATAATTAACATTGAGAAGTGACACTGGAAATATAAATAAGTATTGAGCTACCGCGCAATACTTAAATATATATATATATACTGCCAGAATTAAAGCTTTGAAGAGTTTCAAATTATCTTTATTTCTTTATCTTTGAAGTATCAGAATTTATTAATTACCCATATTAATTTTAAAGCAGGGTTTTTTTTTTTTTTTTTTTTTTTTTTTTTTTTTTTTGTATACATTTGCTTATGATGTGCGAACAGTGTTGCCAGTGGATTACTTTTTTTTAAATTCAGATTTCTTGTTTGGCACCGCCTTTTTGAAACGGTAAAATTCCCTTTGTTTTCGCCTTAATTAAAATGGCATTAAATAAGGCGCATTTTACCATTTCAAAAAAGTGGCGCCAATCAAGAATCTGATTTATAAAAAAGTAGCCCGTCTGGCAACACTGTGTGCGAACACTGGACCTTTTAAATGAAATAGGAGGTTTGGGGGGGGGGGGGGGGGTATGGAAGACACTACTGACAAGTTGCAGAGTTGGAAATTGTTCCATTTTTTTTTTTAAATTAATTATTCTCCCTAATTCCTTCACCTTTAATTCCCTTCCTCCGAACAATATGTTTTATCAAAGTTTCATGATTTAACTTAAGACATTTACGATAATTCATAAAAAAATATATATATATTAAAATAGTAATCATATTGCATTCATTGGTCGGCTTTTATAAAGCGAGGTCTGAATTTGATTGTATGTTTGCATATTTTCAAGCAGATCTCGGAAATATAAAAACTAACTGTAAACTTTCTGTTTTGTATTTGGATGCATTTTCCAGTTAGTCTTCTGAAAACTTTTATCTATCTCTTACATAGACATTGCCCCCTAAATAATTATGTTGCGCATTGTTTGGCATAGCTAAAATACGCCTAAGCATTTCTATGTTCTGATAATCTACTTGGATTAAATTTGGATTATAAATTTGTTAATATTCACAAAATAAATCAATTTAAACCCTCACTGAAATTCAAAGAAGTTATTTGCAATAGATCAATGTCAGTAATTTTAATGGAGATGGGGTAGCGGGGCTTCTTGGCTTCTTTAATCATCTGTGTTACCTCTGTGGTGGGAGGAACGTAAAAGAATGATGGGGCATGGGAGACATGAGTGTCTGTGTCCCAGAATTGTAAGAAATTTCCTCTTGGGGATTGCTTACATTAGAGGAAACGGGTGACAAAGCAGATTTTGTCTGAGCAGGGGTCGAAGCTGGGGATTTTTCTTAGGGGCCATTTTGTGAAAACTAAAAACTATTTTTGATAAATTCATTATTATTTTTGTAAACATAATAATTTTCTAACGAAAGATGAAATCCAGTTACTCAAGTTCGAAGCAAGCAAATCTTTCTGAAAAGATTTCCTTTCTAAGGAATTTGTTTACAAACTACAGATAAAAACGGAAGAAAATAATTAAAGAAGAGTATGTTTTTATAGAATGAAATTTTGTGAAGGGGCTTATTTTATTGGGAAACTGTGAAGAAGCCTGTTTCATTAAGAGAAAATCAGTGAAGGGACCTATTTTATAAAATGGATTTTTGTGATGGGGCCAGTGAGGAGAATTCAATTTACAGAAATTAAGTTTACTTGCGAATGTTTTGCAAAATGTAATGAAACCTGCTGAGACGAAATAAAAGCAACAAGAAAATATTCCGCTTTAGACAGGTTATTTTAAAAATTGCGTCATTTAAAAGACTCCATGAAGTATTTCGCTATACGCAGGTACCATTTAACCCTTTCCGGCGCGGTGTCCTTAAAAAAAGGACACCTAATTTTAATTCCAAAACTGACAAACGGCACCAAGGATATTTAACTAAAATTTCCCTGTTATAATGTACATGAAAATAAGCAATTTCGTATTTCCTAATTTCGTTTATAAATGGCGGTGTCAGTCCATTATTTCATCAGTTTATAAACAGAATTACTCCGCACCGGTAAGGGTTAAACACTTTTTACTGGATAAAGAATGACATGTGGTAATGAAAATGGCATTATTAAGTTTCATTAGTTTAAAAAAAAACACTACGTAGATTGAGGTTATCTTGTCACTGTAAACTAGAAATCCTTCAGTGCTTTTATAAATTCATTTAAATGTTTGATACGTTACAGGCTTATTATTCAACTCGTTACCGCTCTGTCGTGTTTTATTTTATTTCAATAATATTCCAAAATATTGGCGAAAACGGTTGTACTATGGTTATATAATTTTTTGACGAGAAGTAAGCTTACATTTTAAATACCTTAGAAATCTAACTGAGTGATACTGAATCTCGAACACACGCCCACAACCCTCTCAAAAAAAAAAAAAAAAAAAAAAAAAAAAAATCCTATTTACAAAAATTTACATTTTAAAAAGAATTCAGAAAATGTTATCAAATTTGACATTTTACGCCGATTTCCAAGTGCCAGAAAAGTCAGCATCAGAGAACGATCGCCTGCAATTCCAAATGTATCCCTTTATGAAAAAATTGAAAACATTATTCGATAAATGTCATGTACGTACGCTAAAAATATATTCTTTTCTCAAAAACGCACAACTTTCAGGCATATATATATATATATATATATATATATATATATATATATATATATATATATATATATATATATATATATAACCATTAATAACTATAAATAAGCATGCTACTTATAAGCAAGATTATTGAAGTGATTTGTAATCACTATTTGTAATTTTTTGATAAATTAAAAGCTATTATTGCCTCACGACATCAGTTTTTTTTCCTTCTGCGCACTTTCGTGTTGAGAGCGTCAATTTGAACTCGTTTTCTGAAAGATCCCCTGTTTTTACCGAAAAATGGAAAAAACAATTCAATTACAGAGTTTATGAGTAAGAATACCTGCCAGTTTCATGCATTTGCGAACAAAAATGATTTTAAAAATGTGGTAGAAAGTAGTCAGTTTGGATTTTTAGAACTTATTAAAATCTTCTGTTTACTTCGATTTTATTTATTTTTTATTGAAAAACTATATTTATCAAATAATTTTCATTATTCTGTTAAAAAATATAAAAACTTGTATGGCGGAGATAGGGGGATATTTAGAGTTACTCCCAACCAAACCTTAAAAAAAAATCATTAATTAACAATTATATGAATAACTACAAAATAATTAGCAGGTTTTATGAATCAAATAAATCTAAACAAAGTTAAAATCAGTATTATTTTTATATTTGTTCTAAATTCTCAGATTTGTTGAATCACATTGTTTAAAAAATCATGACGTATTTAAGGGCTGTTACTGTAATTTAAAAGTAGAGAATACGTTTAGTGATTAGTGCGTACTTTTAGAGAAAAATCCCCTCTCGTTTCCATAAAATTAGTAATGGGATGCGAACAAAACCCACTGTCAAAATCCTTGAGGACAAAATCCCGACCGGATAAAATATCCACCGAAAAAAAGCTCCTGCGAACAAAACCACGCTTTGATCAAGAATTGCTTCATTTTGACAAAGTTTCTTTTACAGAAAGAAACTTCAAACATTTAAAAAAGATTTCAAACTTAATTCAGGCTTCGCTAATATCATTTTTATAACAGAACTCTTCAGCGCCCCCCCCCCCCACCTCTCCGAGAAAATTAGAAGTTTTGAGTTGTGTGATATGTACTTTCTATTTCAATTCTACAAGTATTAATACATATATGATCGCACGGGTTTGTATTTAAAATTTTTGATGAATTTTTTTATTTACTCTTCTTACCCGTCCCCCATTCTTCAAAGAGGGGATATACATTTTATCAAGGTCTTCGTAATTCAATTTTAGTACATGAAGATTTTCAATAAATATACCAGATAAGAATGGTTTTTGAAATTTATTTTAACATTCTTGCTTTTTTGAAAGGGGGGGGGAGGGCGGGGATCTCAAAATTTCCCATTTTCACCGCTCAATGATGCGAAACGTTCTGACATGTGACATTGTTATAAAATTTCTTTTATTCCGATATGTGTGATCATTTTCATAACTTTCATAGCTTTTCTCAATCAGTTTCCAAAGAATTCATCCGAAACAAAATTTTGAATTTTCCCCTGAGACTTTGAGTTAAGCAGATTACAGCTTTGGTGTAACTTTTTCTTGACTGTTTTTTAAATGACCCTTCAACCTCAAAAAATCTTCGCTTTACAACATTAAAACTTTCTGGTACGTTTACGGACAAATTTTAAGACATAAAAACACGACACTTGCAGACATAACTATTGAAAAAAAAAATTCGATAAATAAATTACATCTTGAGTTATAAACAATTGTTTTTTCAGGACGGCAAATTTTTTTTCTTTTTTCGTTCAGTTTCAAAGAGCCGATTTTGGCAACGTTCCCTGAAAGATCTTCTACCTATACCCAAGAAAGGAAAAAAAATTCGATTACATAGTTTTTTAATAAGAGCACCTGTCCGTTTTTCATCAGTATCCATTTTCATCAGTATCCATTTATCCAAACACAAACAAAATAATGGCTGAATATCATATCTTCTGATATTGTTATTCTTTTTTCAAACATCAATTCTGATCTTTTATCCTGTAGTTCGTACGATGTTTAATAAAAAATATTAAAATAAAATAATTTTGGAGCTCTTTATTGCCAAATTTTTTAATATTTATTTATTTATTGTAATTAGACATTTAAAATTTCCTTAATTTTTTAAATGGTGGACAGAAAACCTGATTTTATTTTCCAGTTTTCTTTCTAAAAAAATAAGTAAAATTAAATTATTAAGGAGAAAAACGATAATAGTCCATGGACAGTTTAATTTAATGGCTTGGAAGGCGTACTATTGTCTTCGACAGAGGAATAAAATGGAAATAATCCTTTGAACATTCGCCCGTCGGCCTAATCGTTCGGAGTTTTCGTGGTTTTCTTCGAACCGTGGATTTCCATGCGTTAATACGGATTAGGTTCCCTTAGAAAGACCTCTACGGAAGGCACCCCCCCCTTAGGGCCTATATCCCACGTGGAGATAATTGGCCGTCAACAATCAACCCAACCCAACCCTTTGAACATTCAGTTAATGTAGGTCGATATACAGCTGAAGATAGTGTAACCTCGCTTATAAATTAAAATAACTCTCTTAATAATTATTTTATGACTATCAATATTTCCAGCTTCTGCCCATATATCCCATTTTTACAATATTTCTGTTATATTGTATTAAAACCAGCTTAATGAAACTAATTGCTAAATTATTTAGATTTTACAATTTTTCTTAATACAATGCGGTATACCAATTTTCCATTTCTTTAAAAGCTGATGTAATTATATAATATAATATTTTTACTATTAAAATATAAATGTCCACGTCAAAGAAGAGGGAGGGGGGGGGGAAGGCAACGTCTAGTGTCAAAGTAAATTTAATAAAGTAACTTAAAATATTATTTCTATGTGATAAATCTCTTATCGCTAGTTCTGAATATTTCAATGTCATTCATAAGCTATAATAATCAGGACCAAAAAAGTTCTATTGCACTTTTCGTACAGGTTTTGGCGATTCCGTTTTCTCCGATGAATTGTAAAAGAAAGAAAAGGAGATAATAAATAGAGACTGTATTTAACAAAAGAAAATATTTTCTCTTTTTGAAAAACTCAAAGTTTACATGGAAGAAAATCCCTATAGAAAATTTCCATAGAGTGTGCTGTGACATTTACAGTGCGAATTATGAGTATTTAAAGTTGTCAACACATCATATTTATCATACATTAAAATAAGGGTGGTTCTATAAAAAGTCGACAGAGCCCCCCCCCCCCCCTCCGTCATTAAAACGATTACGTTTACCATACGAGATTTATATGGGCAGCGACAATTTGTATCCGAGTTATAAGTGTTGGTAGTTCTCGGTGTTTTCCTTATATTCTCGCTATATTAAAATTTAGGGGGCTTCGGTTAAAATGAAACAGACAATTTCCCCAGTAAAATTATATCAAGTTGTTTACGTACACAAAATTTCAGCGTGCTGTGACAATTTGATCACTGGTTGTAAGAGTTTAAATTTTGAGAGCTCTTTATAAAATTTATTCAGCTTTTTATAAAATTTAGAGGAGGTTGATAAAAGGTGATAATGGCCTCTTGTACAGTTTTATCAGGCAGGCAGTCATAGGTTTTATGCCCCCTTGGGAGTGAGAAGGGCCAAATTAAAAGAAACTCGTCCGATCTGATGTTTATATTCTTAGAAAACATCCTGCCAAATTTTTATCGTCCAAAGCCGTGACAGATTTCGAGGTCTGTTTTTTGTAATATAACCCCCCCCCCCCCTTACACACACACACACGCCACCCTAGAAGTAAAAGAGGGAATGAATTAAAATATATATATAAGTTTTTAAAACTTTACTTTTTAAAGTTTGGAGTTTTAAACTTTTTAAAGCTCTGTCCCCCCTCTTCATCCCGAGAAAGCAAGGATAATAAATTAAAAAAAATCCTCTCAATCTGGAGTTTATATTCTAAGATTAAACATGTAGATTACTATCAGACTTTTGTAATATGTGATTTGAAAATGAAACTGACTTTATTATATATATATATATATATATATATATATATATATATATATAATTCCACGATTAATGTAAGATTCACAAAATTCTTATGTTGAAAAAATTTTATGTTTAATAAAATACAGCAATAAATTTATGTTTGAAACAGTATTACGGCTGTAAATACACGTGGGTTTTTTGTTCACGGTGTTTTTGTCCTGAACCCGAACAAATATATAAGGGGCTCACAACCATAGTAGACCAAGTCCATTTTGAAAAAAATTGAGATTGTCCATTTAGAATGTGCATAAAATTTGTTTTATCCACTCCCACAGTAAACCAAGTCTGTAAACATATGACATGTACGATAAAGTATGTAAAAACAGACTTGGTTCACTGTGGGAGTGGATAAAATAGATTTTATGCACCTTCTAAATGGACTGTCTCATTTTATTTCAAAATGGACTGTCTCATTTTATTTCAAAATGGACTTGGTCTACTATGGTTATGAGCCCTTCATATAAGGGTTGGTTCGTTTCCAAAAAGGCGGTATTCTGATTTTCAGCAGCAAGCCCTATGCTATAAGGAATGGTCATCACCTATCATACAGTCGTGTTGTGTTCTTGAGTACTGCAAAATTGTATTGTGGAGAAGCTTTTAATTGCCCCTTTTTATAGAAATCAGATCGGTTCACCGAATTCTTTCAAAACATAAAGCACAATCAAATAGTTAGGTGGAGATTAGAGTCCAGAATCGGGCAATCCAATTTTATCTGAACCCGACCAGACCCGTTGTAAGTGTTAACATTTTTTTTTTCGATCTTGCTGGTCGAGTTCAATTTGAATGTTTCGGGTAGAGCATTTATTCTTTCCAGGCTGATAAGGATTGACTTGATTTTTCAAAGAAAGACCTCTTAATGTTAACGTGCCCATTACTTCGGTTAAAAAGTGTACTGGAAGTCTAAAATTTCAAAAACTTAAAAAAATTCCTAATTTTTACATCCAAAAATTGTTTGTTATGTAATTCTTATTTTTTCTTGAACGCATACCAAAATGTGTTTATATTTACATTTTCTTTGATCCAATAACACGGATAGCCAAAAACAGGATGCGACAAGTGCAATGCATCTGAGCCCTATTATAGCGACCTCCAATGAGACTAAAATTTATTTTCCTCCATTTGAAAAAATTATTCGGCTCTTAAAAACGTTTGTACTCGGACATGCCAATTTTTTAAAAATTCATAGTTGTCATTCCACGAAAACAGCTATAAAACAAAAGGTCATTAGTCTGAAATTAAATATATTTAGTTCATTGCCTTCGCAATAGTGTCAATAATTTGCCATTGGAATTTCATGGTGATGTTTCAATAACTTTTTGAAAAAACATGTTTTGCATATGGAATTTTCACTGAAACGTGCGTTTTCCCTAAAACACATTTAAAATTAACATTTATCTTATACGAAAATTATTTACTGTTACGTGGAGCTGATATTTGCTGTAGTGGGGAATCATTGACTTTTCTTTAGTTCTGAGGCTTCCTTTATTTCTAGAAGGCAATTTTTGGTAGTTTTTGAATGAAATGGAAAAAAAGGGATTCGCACTGAAATATTTGACACTTCCGATTTCATTCACAGCTTTCAAACAGTTGTTACACCACTAAAAGTTAGGTTTTATTTATAATAAAATAACAATAAGCATAGATTTAGAAAAGTAAAGAATTGTGCATTAATAAAATCTAAAGAAAAAGGAAGCAAATTTTGGTCGAAAATCACGTTTTAAACGTTGTGGTGAAAAGTGAAGGCCAGACCCGTACAATATTTTTTAAAAGCAGATTATATTCAAGTTTGTTCTTAATATAAAAGGAAATTCTCCATTCAACAGCGGGAAACTTTCTGACACATTCACCGACTCATTTTTAAATGTAAAAAATAAATAAAATAATAAATAAAAGTAGCAGGCAATTGTAATAAGTAATTGGAAATCGAATAGCATTTTTCTTTTTTAGATAAATGTATTGTATTTTTGATTATATGTAATTGATGTTTCACGGTGCGCATCTGCAGATACTTTCCATAGCACAAGGCATATTATTCCTCCCCCCCCCCTCCCCAAACACACAAAAGTTTAAATATATATGAGTGAAATGTCAATAACAATGATGCAAAAGTCACAAGATGATTTGTAATTTTTCTTTGTAACCGAAAGAAATCGCGAAAATCCCGTGAAATTTAGGAAACTAGTAGGGGGGGGGGGAATCAGGACTCCCTGCCTCCATCTGGCTATAGTCCTGCTATTATGCGTTTTATGCAATGATATTCTAAGGAACTGCTTATTTTTTAAATAATGCGCCATAAAGTTTTGTGTTATTGAGAGGAGGGAAATATTTATTTAGAACACTCTTAAAAACTATTAATAAAAAGAAAAAAATAAAATAAAAAAACAAGCTTCGAGAGCACTAAAGCATTTTTCAGCAAATTTTTTTAGATAAAATATTTTTGTAACCTATTAAACTGGCCCGTCGGCCTAATCGTTCGGAGTTTTCGTGGTTTTCTTCGAGCCGTGGATTTTCCATGCGTAAATACGGATTAGGTTCCCTTAGAAAGACCCCACGGAGGGCACTCCCCCGGGCCCATATCCCTCGTGTAGATAATTGGCCGTCAAAACTCAACCCAACCCTATTAAACTGCTGTGACAAAAATTGCACAATGCTATTATGATTAAAATTCGCCTGTTCATAATTCTCTAGCGATGGTACTAAGTCTAGGGACGAGGCAAAATTTCCTTAATATCCAATTCATAATGAAACTGAAAATCATATTTTCAACTGTGAAAACTGAAAAGAGCAGAGGCCTGTCAGACCGCTAACAGCAGTTAAGGGTTGAGAAATTGTTTAATCTTAGTCTTTGTCAAAATCTTGCATCGATATGAAAAGAAACCTTGTTTTACTGGCCCCAAAACAAAAGAAAAACATGACTGAAAATTTCTTGCAGTACATGACCTTACTCAAATATTCTCATGTGTTATGATTTTAAGACCTTAAAAATTTTCCTTACTTTTTTTGATTTTTTTTTTTTTTTTTTTTTTCTTTTTTTTGACGTTAGAACAAATAAGAAGTTCTGCTCAGAGCAATTTTTGAGAGAATTAAGGTGGCCCCCAAGAAAATATTTCCCTCGCTAAACATCGCGACACTTTTTGACTCATTTTTAAAACGTAAAAGCTTAAAACTTTGCGGATACGGTTCTTGAAGTAATTTGTGATAGATTTTTTTTTTTTTTTTTTTTTTTTTTAATCTTCCAACGAATTACATATAAAGTTATAAGCAATAGTTGCCTCAGGAAGGCAGTTTTTTTCCTTTCCTACGCTGTCGCGTCCGGAAATTCTGTTCAACATGCCCCTTTTGACAGTATTTTCTGAAAAATATTCTGCTTTTAACGAGAAATCGAAAACACTGTTCCATAGCATAATTTCAGAATAAGAGCGCCTACCTATTTGGTACATTTACGAATAAAACAAATTTAAAATGTGTTAGAAAGTAGCCATTTCGCTTTGAGTATAGCCTTATAATGTCTTTTTCTCTGAGTTTTCGAAATAACCTTTGCTTATTTTTCATTATAATTTTCGTATTTGGACATTTTAAAAACCTATTATGCAACATTAAATTTATCTTTCTGCCTCTAATTAGTATTTTATCATATTGTATAAAACTTTTAACCACATTTACTTTTTGGAAAAAAATAAATGTTGTTAAATTTGTCTTGAAAGGCAAAAATCTTCTTCCTCGACAATCGTGGTATGTGTGTTTTGGAGGGGTAGGGGAGGGAGATACTTTAGATATTCTTCAATTAGACTTTTTTTTTTTTTAGCTTTCTAATTTTGTACATTGTTATAGTTAACATTAACGCCAGAATGCTAACGTTTTACTATAAAAAAATCGATGTAACAAGAAAGAACTATGTATGTCATATTTTGAACGAAATACTAAATTAAGTTTATAATCTTTTTAATTCAGCATATAAGAAAGGTACAACAACACCTTTGATGCTGGAAAAACAAAATACGGAAACAAAAAACGCAAAAACAAAATACGGGGTGGTCATAATAAAGCCTTATCATGTCTTATCTATCTTTTTTAAAAAGAAAAAAAAAGAAGGAAGTAACGCGCTGCTGATAATTGAATCTATTGCGACCATGGTTTTTTCTCGGCTTAAAAATAATAATAATAATAATGCATATAAAAAAGTGAATATTTTTAGCTTTATAGAGAAATGCGTGATAAATATGGCGAATTTGACAGTTATTAAATAGGATTATTTTCAGCGCGATGGATGAGATCTTGAGAACCAAAACCACAGTCAAAGGGAGATGAATGACAACCCGATTACAGAAGATCCCCACTGGTCGTGATAATATCATTCAATCATCCGTAATGAAAAATGGATACAGACCGAATTAGCTAACCACCGCCCTCTCCCAGACCTGCGGAGTCTTGAAGGGGGGGGGGGGGTTGTGGTGAGCCTCCAAACCAAAATCATGGCTTAATTAATTAAACCAGCTTTTAACTGAATTATTTTCTTTTAATATTCAATTATTTAAAGTCACCTAGGCAAAATGTTCATAAAAAAAAAAAAAAAAAAAAAAAAAAAAAAAAAAAAAAAACGAAAGGTTGAATTTTCTTGTACCATTTATAACTTATGATAAGTAAGAAAAAAATTCTAAACTTACAAAAATATTTATTTATGATTATTATTATTTGTGATAACATATCTGTTATCTCAATAGGAGTAAAATTTAATTAAAAATAATAGTTTAATATGTCTGTGATGTTAGAAATAATCTTCTTTAAAAGTGTTGAAAATAATGATCTAAAAGTATGTAAAGAAAAAATTCTAATGAATAATTGTGTTACACTGTGTGTCAATAGGAGTAATCTTATTTAGTTTAAAAAAATCAATTTTCTTGTACCATTTGCAGGACAGTTTTCTATAAATAATTGTACATTATTATCTTTTCTTTCTTTTGAAATATCCATTTGTTACCTTCTATCTGCTTTTACTCTATGGTATTATAACAAGAACGTATTATTTAGAAACGTTTTGTAGAGTTACAAGACTAGTTTCTACAAAGGCAAAAAATTCTTAGCTTTTTGTTACAAGGAATGTCATCGAACAAAGAAATTACAGTCCAACTGAGTAGGTTTGCAATATCAGCGCCGGGCGCTGGCAGTATAAGATTAACCCGGTAATTCTCCGTCAACTTCAACCTCACGTTTCGGAGCTTAACTCTCGGTTGAATGCGAAATCCAATTCTCCGTTTACCCAACCTGACGAAATTCGAGGTAAATACTAACCTGGGGTTGACTTACTCAACCAAGCTCTGGTAGGTAGGTTAGTGAACCGCGCATGCGTACTAGAAAGAAAGATGGCGGTCGTTTTAAATTGTGCGCTGATGCTTCTTTTTTAAAAACAAAGCTTTTTGGAATTTACTAATTAAACGAAGCATTAATTATTAAAGATGGTATTATAAAAGAATGTGTCACTTACATTTTTCCCATTTTTATGGATATTTTTGCTCTATGAATGCAAAATTATACTAATTTGTGTGTCGAAAACGAAGCTTCAAATTTTATTGATGTACAAAGTATTTTTGGTGGCGCCATCTAACAAATCTAAATGGAAATATGTTCTTTCAATACCAATTTTGTAAAAATATATGATTCAAAACTCTTTCTTTCTCTCTCTATTTTTTAATAATAATGAAAAAATAGAAAACAAATTTTCTTCCATTTGAGTCCCTCGTTCATAGTTGCTTAAAGCATGACTTTTCTACCGAATTGTGTATATGTGATCAATTGTTCATAATATATAAATAATTATTTTTTTTTATTACATACTTAGTACGTTTGAAATAATGAATTTTGTTTTAAAGAAACATTTTTTCAGAAGATTTTTTTCTTATATAATTTCGCAATACATCAAGAATATTAATACATGTTCTCGGCATTCTTCTGAAGTTATTAAACATGATCTCTAAAAAAATGTGTAATAATCAACACAGGATTTTCTAAAGCCTCGTCTTTTTTTTTTTTTTTTTTTTTTTTTTTTTTTTTTTTTGTTACCGGCATGCTATTTTATCCAAGATATTTTAATTGAATCTGTACAGACATTTGTTAAATAAAATATATATGCATTAGAAATAATTATATGAAAATATCTTCATATCTAATATTCATTGTAAAAAATAAATAAATAAACCTATTGCATTATTTACTTTTATTCTACTTAATACTACTAGTTTGATCAGATAATTGTTTATTAAACTTACATTAAAGAAAATGATTTTTTTAATCAAGATTTTTTTAATCAACTGTTTTTTAAGAATTTTATTGTTAAGAATTTTATTGAAACTTTTGTTCTGTAAACGAACAAAATCATGAAATCAAAATGGTAATTGCACATTTACTTATAAGAATTTTTTATTTAAAAATTAAACATAAGTATATGCATTTCCAATTTCAATACTGCCTTTAGTTTCGTTATTGAAAAGAAACAGATTAAGATGGTGTCAAGGAAGGACAGAACTCGCAGAGATGATTGCTAGGTCATGTGATTCCTTTGGCCAATCAACTACGCAGATTTCAGCCGAGAGTTGACTAACTCAGGTCGACTAATCGCGGCTTGAAAGTTATCGATGAATTCGAAATATTAACCGGCGGTTAGATTTGTCAACCGAAGGTTTCTCAACTGAGACTTGAACTGCGAGTTAAAGGTTGGTGGAGAATCGACCGGTAAATGACGCCAAATACTTTACTAGAAATTCCCTGCAGCTGTCTTCCCTACGACTAAATTTCCCTCACCGTATTTCGGGCAAAAAAGATTCCTCCCTTCCTAGTTCAAACTCGTTTCGTCAATACTTATACTGATATCAATTTAAAGCTTAGCGTTATTTTAATTTATTCTGAATTAATTTTTAAATAACATTTTCATGTGTTATAGGTGAAAATCAGAAATTTAAACCATTTTGTTTTCAATGCCATATGCTATTTTATACTTAATTTATGAGAACTCTGAAAAAAATGGAATAAAATAACGATAATGTAAAAAATAATGTTTTAAATCTATCTTAAAGTCTCGATTTTAAATTTTAATTTACATTTTTACCAAAAGGATAGGTTATTTTAGAACTCAAATTTGAAATTAAATCCTAAGCTGAAATAAATAAAATTATTAAGGAAACTATGAAACATAATTTAACAGTTAAAAAAAAAATAGAAGCAATATTTCGCTAAAATAAAAATAGTTAAATATAAAAATAAATTGCTAATAAAAACAGCAAAAATAAGTAACATAACTTAAAACACGACAATGTTGATCACCAAAAACTTAAAAACTCTAAGAATAATGATTTAAAGATAAGGAAAATTAATTAAAAGAATAAAGAAATATAAAATCCCAACAAAAAGTTTTCGGTAAAAAAAAAAAGCGCCAAGTTCTCCTTAATGTTTCGGCCAGAAAAAGTAGTGATATCTGAAATTCGCACAAGTTAAAAGCCAAACATCCCAAATCTTTCATTGAAAATGGCTTTTTTTTTACCGAAAACTTTTTGTCGGGATATCACTACTTTTTGTATGTTTTTTCAAGTTTGTTATTCTAAACTATATTAATATGAAAAAACTTAAATTTCGGAACTTTTATGTTAGACGGGAGCAAATCTCCTCATTAGCCTTTTGTTTTTTCGCCAGTAGCAGTTTTCATTTTTCACATGTGAAAATTAGAATCAATGCTTTGATTTTCAAATAAAATATTTTGGTTTATGTTATTATTTCTTATTTATTTATTTAATTATTTCTATGTTAAATATTCTATTAAATAAAATGAGGGAAATGCATCTATTTTAAATGAGATGACTGAAAAGTATATATCTTTAAATGAAATGAATGCAATATGAACAATGGAGTAGGGAACAGTATTTGGCGATTTGCCACTTGCGCCCGGCTAACATAAAAATACCTAAATTTGTTTTATTGAGCTTTACAAATTTATACTTTATTTCTTTTTATGTTAAAATACTAGCCGCCTCTAGCAAGCAGTATTTACCGTATTAATTCCATGTTAAACGTTGCATCATGTTACTGTTATTCATAATTTAATTTACTTGCCCATTCTTTTGCCGAGTCGGAAGCTTTTGATAGAGAAATCAAGAACTCTTTACGATCATGGAAGCACATCATATATTCTGTGTTGTTATGTATTTCATCTTTCGTGACAAATATCTCTTAACTCACTTATGCATGTTTCCTTAGCAGTTACGATTCGTTCTCTAATGCGGAAATTTTTAATCCTATTAAGTAATCTTTTTTAATTGGGCTCACTACCAATTGCTGTATTTTAACTGATACGACTGGGTACAAGTGAAATGGTTCTTATGAAATCCTTTGACAATATCTGCATTTGCATTAAGCCATATTGATGCTAATATCTTTTTGTTTCACGTTAACCTTTTCAATAGACTCGATTACGGAAGAATAGAAGGTCTACCGGCTCACTGCCATGATCCATTTGAAAATCTATCATTCTTCTCATCTGATCGTGTTGAAGAATTAGTCAATGTGCCATGGTTTTAAGATTTTAGCTAATTTTATTCGAAACCTGAAAACTAAAATGCGAGGAACCGGATTATAGAAGATTCATTCTAATGTACATATCGATTAACAGGTTACATATTATAGAATTATAATAATCATAAGGAGAACTGGCAGTTTCAATGCTTTAATAGTTTCCGTAAATTCTCTTTATACAGGGTGATTCATAAAAGATGGGCAGAACTTAAAGGGGTTATAGTACACTTAAATACAAATAATATTAAATAGGAGACTAAGGGTCCCAGACGTATTCCCAAGGAGATAGGGGGCATTAAAGTTTAGGGTCCGAAATTTCAAATGATTATAAAACATGGAAAAATTGGTCGATTCGTTTGCGGTTTTTGCAAAAAATTTTCTTTATGCCAGTATTTTCTCGAAATAAAATTTTAAAGTTCAATTTCAAAAAATGCCGATAGGGGGCGCTTTAGACTTTGGAGTAACAAACAACTATTTTTTAACGTTATTTTTTGTATTTCTTTAAATGATTTCGAAAGCTTAGACTTAAACTTAAATTTTGATCTAAAAATCTGAGTCCTAACGAGTAGTTAAGTAGCGTAAACTGAAATTTGAAATTTGAAACCCTTCTCCCCCCAGAACAAAAATCAGTTATTCCCGATCTTTGTGTCGTAGATTAGGCTCTAACTACTGCCGCGTTTTGCTAAAATTATTCTTTATGTCAGTATTTTCTTGAAAATAAATTTTAAAGAAAATTTTCAAAAAATTCCGATAGAGGGCGCTTTAGACTTTGGAGTAACGAACAACTATTTTATACCGTTATTTTTTGTGTCTCATTAAATGCTTTCTAAAGCTTACACTTAAATTTTCAGCCCAAAATCTGAATCGTTAGACGTGGTTAAGTTTCTGGGGAGAGGGGTTTGAAATTTCTACTCCTGAGCACAGTTCAGTTTACCATGTCCACACATTGTGTGCTGTGATACGAGGTAAAAAGACACAAATTAGGATTATGTTACCAAAGCATATTTATCAACATGTAATTACAATAAATGTTCAAAATTGTGACCACCAGAGGTTATGCACGCAGAACAACGGCGAAGAATGGAATGGCGAACATTCGCGAAAACATCAGGCTTTTCGAGCACTTCCCCTACAGCGGCGGAAAGTCTGGCGACCAGTTCCTCGGGGGATTCAATGGGTGTCTCATACATAAGAGCCTTCAATCGTCCCCAAAAAAAGAAATCGAGGGGTGAAAGATCTGGCGAGCGAGCAGGCCAAGCAACAGGACCACCTCGACCAATCCATCTGTTCGGAAATGTGATGTCCAGATAGTTGCGGACATCTCGTACGTAATGGGCTGGCGCTCCATCGTGCTGGAACCACATGACCCGCCGGATGCGTGGAGGAACAACGTTTAACAGGTCTGGCAGCACATGTTGCAGAAATGTGAGGTATGTTTTACCGTTGAGGCGTTCAGGAAGAAGGTACGGTCCGATTAGGTGGTCTCCGAGGATTCCTGCCCAAACATTGATGGAAAAGCGTCTCTGATGAGCATGTGGATACGTAGCATGTGGATTGACATCCGCCCATACATGTGCATTGTGTGTGTTAAATGTACCTTCACTTGTGAAGGTACATTCATCGGTGAAAAGCACAGTTCGTCCAAAATGTGGATTTAGCGCGTTCTGCTGCAGAAACCAGCGGGCGAATTCAATACGATTTGGATAATCCCCTGGAGACAGTTTCTGGACTCGTTGCACATGAAACGGGAGCAAATGTTCATCCTTCAGTACCCTCCAAGTCATGGACTGTGAGGTATCCACCTGCCTAGCCACTGTTCGTGTACTTGCACTTGGCTGCGCCGCTACTACATCCAGAATGGCTTCTGCAACAACTACTGATTCGTCCTTTTTTGCACGACCTGCATTCGACCGGGAAGCGAGAAATGATCCCGTCTCACACAACTGCCTGTACAAGCGCTCGAAAGTTTTGCGGTTAGGCAACCGCCTGTTGGGAAATCGCTCTCCGTACATTCGTTGTGCCTCTGCACCATTTCCATCTGCCGCTCCGTAAATTAAATGCATCTCAGCCTTTTCCTTATTCGTGAAGGGCACCATCTTCCGATTCATTACTACAGCGACTTACACTTGACTCACTGTTCAGTGGTTTTTATGCCTGAATCGTGTCGAAATTTTGCATACGTGTTCTTCTTCTTCCAGATTTGACATTTGCATACTTTCTGTTTCCTTTTTCACCCGGTGACTAGCGTCAGGAATGGAGCTTTAACGTTTGCATGAGCGTCGTTTCCAACTGTGCCAGTGCCTTTATGAGTTAATTCCGACTATGCAGTCCTTGACGAAAGTTGTATTTTTGCCTCGTATCACAGCACAGAATCGTTGGGCATGGTTAAGTAGTGCAAACTGAACTATGTTCAGAAGTTGAAATTTGAACCCCCTCCCCTCGCTACTGAACCACGCTCAGCGATTCAGATTTTGAGCTGAAAATTTAAGTTTAAGTCTAAGCTTTAGAAAGCATTTAATGAGACACAAAAAATAACGGTATAAAATAGTTGTTCGTTACTCCAAAGTCTAAAGCGCCCTCTATCGGAATTTTTTGAAAATTTTCTTTAAAATTTATTTTTAAGAAAATACTGACATAAAGAATAATTTTAGCAAAACGCGGCAGTAGTTAGAGCCTAATCTACGACACAAAGATCGGGAATAACTGATTTTTGTTCTGGGGGGAGAAGGGTTTCAAATTTCAAATTTCAGTTTACGCTACTTAACTACTCGTTAGGACTCAGATTTTTAGATCAAAATTTAAGTTTAAGTCTAAGCTTTCGAAATCATTTAAAGAAATACAAAAAATAACGTTAAAAAATAGTTGTTTGTTACTCCAAAGTCTAAAGCGCCCCCTATCGGCATTTTTTGAAATTGAACTTTAAAATTTTATTTCAAGAAAATACTGGCATAAAGAAAATTTTTTGCAAAAACCGCAAACGAATCGACCAATTTTTCCATGTTTTATAATCATTTGAAATTTCGGACCCTAAACTTTAATGCCCCCTATCTCCTTGGGAATACGTCTGGGACCCTTAGTCTCCTATTTAATATTATTTGTCTTTAAGTGTACTATAACCCCTTAAAGTTCTGCCCATCTTTTATGAATCACCCTGTATAATACAGAAGTTTTAGCGGCGTAAAGATTAACAACATAGTCACAGTAAGTATTATAACAGTACAATATAATAACAATAGCAGAGGTTTTGGGCAGTGACGAAACTATAAGCACTTTGAAAATATTAGTACGTTATATCATTAAACTATTTAGATAATATGCGGAAAAATAAAAACAGATGGCTCGCATTAATAATTAACTCATTGAAAAATAGCTACTGGCGTCAAATATTTGCCAAGCTTGGCGACATTTAGGAAAGTTTCGCCAATTTTGGTAATATATCATGTCAATTCTCAAATTTGGCGACAAAAAATGTTTTGTTTATTATGACGTCATAATGATGCATATGTATTATGTATTGTACACATACCTATAATATGTATGATGCAAATGTATTACGTGTTATATCCATACGTATAATATGTATGATGCATATGCATAAGTTCATTAACATCACTAAAACGCACTTAAAGGAATAGTGTTCCATAAATAGTAAGGATAATTGCCAGATAGACCATGCTATTGAGATTAGAATTCCGACATTTATAATAGACCGGGAGGCGTCTGCACATACCATCACCTCATCGAGTTTACAGCTGAAATTTTACGATTAGTTAAAACTAGATTAGCATATTTAAATGCAACTAGTCTGTTAAGTCATATCTTGGTAGAAACCACCTGAAGACCTAATTTTAAAGGTTAACTGATAGGTTTACTATTGTATTTTCCTGCATCCAAAAGTTTGAAAACATGGAGGAATGGGTGCAGGAAAACACAATGGAAAATCCACCAATTAACCCGTAAAATCGGATCTGTAGGTGGTTTGCACAAAGATATGACTTGGCAGACCAGTTACATTTCAATACGCTAATCGATATGTAACTAATCCTAAAATTTCAGCCGTTAACTCGATGAGATGATGATCTGTGCAGACGCCTCCCGGTCTTTAATAAAATTTGTTTTAAGGAAGTAAAAGATAGAAAGATGGACAGATAAACTGAAAGATTTGCCTTATTAAGATTTTTGTAAAAGCATATAAAAATTCATTCAGCTTGAAATCATGTAACACCTTTATAACTCAGGCTAATTTTCTGTAATCGGGTTTTAGTGACCAACATATCTTATCTATAACTATAATATTTCTTTTACAGATTTAAAATTAACAATAAATTAACAGTAAGTAGGCTAATAATACAATATAATAATATTAGCAGCGGAGTTCGGACGCCACATCTTTCGCACATCGTTAAAGGCAGTTTATTAGTTACACATTTCATTTAATTAAAAGGAGATTTTTAAACTTTCATATGGAATTAGGATATTTTTCCACTATAGGGACCTTGGCATTTTTTTAAAATCTTGGCGCAATTCGGACTTCAGAAACTGAGATATGTTGCCAAATGATATAAACAACTATGAAAACAAACCTGATGAACTTATAAATTAGTAAAACATTAATAAAAATACGAATAAAACGTCGAATTAATGGTTTTATTGGCCATTATTGGCATTTAATCTTACAATTAATTAATTAATGGCAAACCATTATTGTCATTTAATCCTACAATTTGGCGACAGTAATTTGGTCGACGGGATAACTAAGAAGTACCATGCATTTATATACATATAAACATTTTATTTATACATGTATAAAATATTATTTTTATACACAAATTATTTATGTTGGTATATAAAAATAAATAAACGGGTTCCTTACATTAAATAAATTGTATACATATTGAAAAAATTGCTTGTGTCGGTACAGTATCGACACA
The DNA here is from genome assembly GCA_963932465.1 of Maratus speciosus. Lineage (NCBI taxonomy): Eukaryota > Metazoa > Arthropoda > Arachnida > Araneae > Salticidae > Maratus > Maratus speciosus. The sequence continues at coordinate 183,790,690 of OZ010790.1, read as the reverse complement.
GTAGATAAGTTGCCATAAAATACGTTATTATCAAATTTCTTTTTTCGTCAAGGCTATTTTCTGTATTTCGCCAAGGCTACTATATCGGAAACGTACCGAATTGCGGTTATATTTTGTTAAATGTTTTATTGTTTTTATATCGTAAATATATCATAACCTATACTAATTAAAATTTTTAGGTATATTCATTTTTTCTATTTAACAAACATCTTTGGAAAAGCATATATATAAAATGTTATTCTGCTTGAAATCACGTGACTCCCTTCAAAACTCTGTAATCGAGTTTTGGCGACCAACATTGGCACAATTGAATGTGTTAAGGAACTGTTTACGGCCAAATGAAAACCCCCTGTTTGAAGGGTTTAGAGGCGGAAATTCTGTGTTTTCAGATTTTTCTGGTTAATTGTGCTACAAACCCGACTTACTTGTGAAATTTCATAATTCTACGACTTTTAGAAGTACCTTAGTTATTTGATGATGCGAAATGAGTCAGTGACAAAAAAGCGCTTTTTCGGAATTTAATATTTCGAAAACTACTAAATATAGAAACATGAAATCGTGGAACCTTAGTTCAGTTTGACCATACGAATATGTGTATAAAAGAAAAATTTCTATATCTCTCCCTAAAACGACGTTATGAGGGGGTGAAAAGTATGCCAAAATGGTTCAGGAAAAGGTAGCTTACGGCTTGTGCGAACTTGGCGGACGCACTGCCGTGCTCCCAGATATTAAGTGAATAATTGTTGATGTGATTAAATGAATATATACATGTATATTTCAAATAAAATTAGACTTATATCCTTTCGTGAAAATGTAAATTAATATTAAAATAAAATTATAATACAGGGAAATTATTTCTAAATTGGAAATACAACTCATCCTTTTCTGGAAAATATTAATAAATAAAATTTCCTGATTTCCCTTGAAATCAGTTAAACTTTAATTAGCAAATAAATGTAACATATTCTTTTGTGTTAAATGCAAATTAATATTTAAAACTGAAAAGTCGGAAATATAACCCTTCCTTTTTGGAAAATATAAATTAAAAGGAAATTTAATAAAATTCTCTATTTTCCCGTGAAAATCAGTTAAAATTTAATTAGTTAAAAAGAATTATAACGTATTCTTTAATGGAAAATCTATTTATATAAAATCCAAGTCTCTGTGTGTCCCTCACGATTCCGGTAGGACCACCTCATTGAGATGAGTAATTGTTGAAAAATACTAATGCAGGATTACCACAGTAGCGCCAAATATTGGCCAACTTGGCGATAGCTGGCTGATTTGGCGAAAATCCCATTTAAAACCATTAATCTTTCATAAAGGATATTTTTTCAAAATCTATGAGCGAGAATTTAAAGTACATCTTTACATCTTCCTCCCGATGCTACTAATAAAATAACGTACGACGCTGTACTGTATGAGCTCCTAACTGCGCGATTTTAATGTGCTTTAGGTACTTTTCCAGTATAGGTGCCTTGGCGAAAAAGGAAATTTGGCAACATATTTTCCGGGAACCTATCCACTGTTTCATTTTATATACACACGCATTTTTTTTTTCGATATTTATACGATTTATTTAACATAAAAAAGCCGTTTCTCTAATTTTATACAGAAACAGATGTAATTTGTACATAAAAACATGAATAATATACATATAAAATAAACATATAAAAAAAAACAAAAACGCTCATCAAGTTTGTTTTCATAGCTGTTTATATGATTTGACAACTAATCTCAATATTTTTCCGTTATACGGACACCATGCCAAAATGTACGCTAATGCGCCAATTATTTCAAAATGCTAAAAGATATTTGTAATTTTATGCCAGTAGTTTAATATGAGTTTTATTTTATTGCTTTATTTTATAACAGTTATTTGTTCAATTATTTTAAGTATATATTTGTGATTTAATGAAATAGTTCGTAAAAGTCTGGAATTTTCAAATGTTAGATTTTTTAAATGTTCACTTTAGTATCGACAATATTTTTTCTTTTATTTTTCAAATGCCTCAATTCACGTGATTTTCATTTTGCGCGAACTATTACGTTTGGCGACAATGGTATCCGTATAACGGAAAAGTACCCAAATCTCACTTTCTGATGCCCAAATTACACCAAGCTTTTTTTAAAAAACGCCAAAGCCCCTACAGTGGAAAAGTATCGAACTGTCTATTATTTTGCGCTATCTGTGTTATAGTTTATATACTATATGCAAGGTGAGTGGAGCGAAGAGTTTAAACATTAAATATTAAAGTTTCGGCATAGATGTCATATACCTCCCATGTTGGCGCGATTTTTTTCTGACGCCAATGTCATATACACAACGGGTACTTAACTGTCGCTAAAGTGTAATTTTGCTTGATATACTAACCCGGATGTTGTTTATGCTGTTGATGTTTTCGCCAAATTGACGTCGGAAAAAAATCGCTCCAATATGGGGTTTATATGACAACTGTGCCAAAGTTTCTATAAAGCAGTATAAGACTAAAAAAATTAAGAATAAAATAAAGGCAAAATAAGACTAAAGAAGAAAGAAAAATCATGCGTTAAGCATAGAATATGAAACACTTTGCAACACATCCTGAATGCTTTAACAAAACTTCGTTATTTAGGGAAATAAGGTAAATAAGATAACTAAGTAAACATTTTAGAAAACGCATAAAAAATTTTAAAAATTGATTTCAGCAGTTACCGTCCATAGCCAATAGTACCGTTATTACATGCCACTATTTAGCTAAAATTTAATTTAAACTACTCTTAAAGCTACTGAAATCACATCTCCAGATATTATCATCCATAGACGGTTATGTTATGTATCCAATTCTTTGCGTGACCCTGTATATCCTTTTATCTATATTCTACAAACATTTCCTAGTAAACTAAATGCAGTTCAGCGTAAAACTGCATTACTCCTTTAAAAACCAACTTTAAGCAATTTATTCTCATACTCAGTAACCCTTACGAATTCTTTTGTGTAGCCCTGCATATGAACTGTAGCATTTATACACACGGTATAGTATGCATAAATGTAGTGAAACATAAAAGCGGATATCATAATTAAAAATGCAATCTAGCAATCATTCCTTATGTACAATACTTCGGAGAAAAGTTTCTTGGCGAGAAAGAAGTTTGCCAACGTATTTTCTGACAACCTATTTACTGCTTCATACTCACAAGCAATTTTTCGCATATGTATACAATTTATTTAATGTAAAAAAAGCTATTTACCCATTTTTATAAAAAAACAGAAGTAATTTTTGCATAGATGTCATATACGCATCGGGGTTGGCGTGATTTTTCTCTGACGCCAATTCGGCAGAAATCTCGCTTTCGAATACCAGTTACTTATATATTTTTAAATTATTTGCTATCATTTTGAAAAGGAAATAACTATAAATAAATAAAAGTTTGAATAATAACTATAAAACAAAACAGTTTATATAATTTAAAAACAGAAAATAAAAGTAAATAAACAATTTATTATTAAATAAAAAACAATAGCCGGGTTACCATAGCAGGCAAAATAACACCATTTTAGCGCCATTTTCGTATCCCGGTTCATATCTGAAATCTGTGCCGTAATTTGTATATAAAAAAATATTATATATATTTAGAAACGATTTTTTATGTATATAAGCGCATATATAAACAAAAATAAAAGTTCATTAGATTTGTTTTCATAGCTGTTTATATATTTTGGCAACATATCTCACTTTCTGATGCCCGAATTACGCCAAACTTTTTTTAAAAATGCGCTATAATGGAAAAGTACCTAAATAAATAATTAACAGAAATAACCAATTATAAAAACTAAAACTTTTTATTTCGAGATCAAAGCATTGTTTTTAATTTTGGTTAAAAATACATATATCCTTGGATAACTTTAGTTGAAATTAGGTTCACGGCTTAATATCTCATTCCACAAACCTAAACAAACACAAGTGATTCATTCATCGTGAACCGGGAAAAAATATTAAATCATTGAGGTAATCATTCACAAAGTAAGTTCTCCAACAATCAATGGACAATATTCTAATGACGTCATAGTAGGTAAAATGGTGGCGGTATCATTTGTTTATGGTTTGAAATCACAAAGATTTAATTTTGCAATGTCTCTTAGTTACATTATTTTGTTGTCATATTTATGAGCTCAGAACAAAAGCATATTTTTTCATTATTTAGTTATTAAAGACGGAAAAAAAATTATAAATGTGCATGATTTGAAAAATTTAAATAATTTTCTTTCTTAATACTAAAAAATAACATCGGGAAGTAACAGCGAGTTTAAGTTAAATACGTTTAGCTGTTTAATTCTGTTGTAATATTCAAAATAACTGTATTTATTAGATTTCAGTAAACAACATCAGGGCCCGATTAGACTTTGAAGTTAGAGGAATTACAATGCCATTTCAGGACCTTTCTTTTGGAGAAGGTTTTCTGAATACCACATATACATCGAAACTCTTCAGTGTAAGAAATATTATTCCTAGGACTGGCATAACATGAGAACGGCCTGCAATTTTACACAAGTTTTTGAAAACTACTTTATATCAGAAAATTTACTAAAAACTGGTTACCTTTTTTGTTATAGAGGCCCACACTATTAGAATTATGACAAGTTGCAGCCAATTTCGCCAAAGTCGTAACCAAGATCGTGAAGCACACACATGTAATAGAATTTTATGAAATCGTATACGATAATTTAACAGTTTTTACCTTACTTCAAGTGCGTAATTTATTTATTTTTAAGGCTTAACAATCTAAATTGTCCAATATATGAATTTAAAAAAATGTAAACAAAGATTGAATAGACATGACCGCAAAGAGCCTCAATTCTGCATAACACTTGGAACCAAACGATGCAGTGGTCTTCTACTGTGCACAGTTTTTTATAAATGTATTTCGTTCATAAAATGTGTTATTTCCATCTATCACTGCGGAACAAACGAGAAAACTCATATTCTTGCACATGAGTTGTATATATCTTTATATCTAAATTTCCGTCATTTTTGACGGGGGCTACCTTTCTAGTATAAATATAATATTTATTTATTTTTAAACAAAATTTAATATCTATTTATTTTTAAACAAAATTGCGTTTCTATCCTTTTGTGAAAATGAAACTTATCCTTATTTTAAATAAAGTTTTAATTTAAAGAAATTATTTCTAAGTCGGAAATATAATCCCTCCTTTTCTGGAAAATGTAAATTAAAAGCACTCATTTCTTTAAGTTTCTTCTTCGTTTCTATCCTTTTGTGAAAATGAAACTTATCCTTATTTTAAATAAAGTTTTAATTTAAAGAAATTATTTCTAAGTCGGAAATATAATCCCTCCTTTTCTGGAAAATGTAAATTAAAAGCACTCATTTCTTTAAAAAATAAAACAAAGTAAATAACACCCCTTTCTTTCTTTCTTTCTTTTTTTTTTTTTTTTTTTTTTTTGCGTTTCTATCCTTTTGTGAACATGAAACTTATCCTCATTTTAAATAAAGTTTTAATTTAAAGAAATTATTTCTAAGTCGGAAATATAACCCCTCCTTTTCTGGAAAATGTAAATTAAAAGCACTCATTTCATTTAAATCTACTAAATAACACCCTTTCTTTCTTTCATTTTTCATCTTTAAAACATCCTCATAAGTGATTTTTTCCAAAACCCCTTCGGCCCCACCAGTGGCTGAGAGGTTCTGCTCTCGAAGCTAGTAGACGGGAGGTGCTGCCCGTAAGGCATGGTGACGTCACGGCGACGTCGTTGTGAAGTCATACTGTGACTTTGTGACCGTCGATGTGACGTCACGTGACGTGGATGTGACGTCACAGTGACTAGAATGCGAGGTCGTTATGGCCGTTTTAGAGGTCGTTTGTGACGTCACATTGTGACCACTCTGTGAAGTCACGGTGTGACTAATTTGTGAAAAGTGTGTCATTTGTGACTATTTTGGCATTAACTTTGTGACGAACCTGTGACGAAAGTGACAATGTTTTGAAGTCACACTGTGACCAATTTGTGAAATATGTGTCATTTGTGACGAACTTGTCATAAACTCTGTGATGATTTCAAATGAAAATCAAATTTCAAATTAATTGCTTAAAAGGCGCAAAGGCGAACTAGTGAAAAAGATTCCATGCTGGAACTCGAACCCGGGCCATCAGTATAGCGCACTTACATTCTACCGACTAAACCACACGGAACGATACCCAGCCTGGAAAATTTCTCACTATTACATGTTGGCAAGGCTACAAACGCAGCAAAAGATGCAATATTTATCGTCAGCCACCGACATGGCGCAAACACGAAACTTAATTAAATCCAGCATCGATTGAAACTATATTAATACTTGGAAATTTTTTTCAGAGAGAACCATTCGCCTTGCATACAATATTTCAAATGAAAATCAAATTTCAAATTAATAGTGTAAAAGGCAATTTTAATTTGAAATTTGATTTTCATTTGAAATACTGTATGCAAGGCAAATGTTTCTCTCTGGAAAATTTTCCAAGTATTAATATAGTTTCAATCGATGCTGGATTTAATTAAGTTTCGTGTTTGCTCCATGACGGTGGCTCACGATAAATATTCCATCTTGTGCTACGTTTGTAGACTTGCCAACATGTAATAGGGAGAAAATTTCCAGGCTGGGTATCGTTCCATGTGGTTTAGTCGGTAGAATGTGAGTGCGCTATACTGATGACCCGGGATCGAGTCCCGGCGTGGATATTTTTCACTATGTTGGCCTTTGCGCCTTTTAAGCAATTTATTTGAAATTTGAATTTCATTTGAAATATTGTATGCAAACCGAATATTTCTTTGTGGAAAAATTTCCAAGTATTAATATTGTGATGAATTTTAAAATGGACAATTTTAAAATAAAGTTTTGTTTGAGATATAAATTCGTATCTTTTTACCGTACTTTTTAGCAAAATATAGCTATTTTGGAGTCCTATTCTTCTAAAATAGTTTTAATTTTTCCACTTAAAAAACAATGTTTGTCAACTGACATCTTTTTTTATTAAGTTCTAAGCTTGATCTTGAGTTCAAGCTTGATATTAAGAATGTATAAGATTTTAAGGTGTTGTGGTTGTGATTAATCTTTGCTTTATTAAATACGACGTAAGCCATATTTATTTAAATTTTTTATTTCCGTGTAAATTGTATTTTGTGAATATGAGCTTAAATAGATTTGGTATGTTCTATAGGAAAAGACTGATCTGGAAAATAGAAAAAACAAATAAGAAAAATCATGCGTTAAGCATAGATTATAAAACACTTTCCAACACTTCCCGAATGCTTTAAAAAACTTCGTTATTTAGGGAAATAAGGTAAATAAGAGAACTATGTAAACATTTTAGAAAACGCATAAAACATTTGAAAAACTCATTTCCGCAGTTACTGGCCATAGCTAAATAGGTTTTCCAATTCTTTTGAACAGCCCTGTATTTGATCTGTAGGTTCATATATATATTATATAATGGGACAATGGCGGATCTAAGGGGTGGGCGAAGGGGCGATCGCCCCCCCCCTTGGGCTAATAAAGGGTTTGTAAAACGACATTATACATCCTCACAGGAAATAAAATGGGGCGGAGCTCGAGCCGGGCGCGACCCGACCCGGGTCGCGCCACTTTAAATCCACGAGACTCAGACTTGGTCAGGTCTTTTCTCTTTTAGAGTCGGGTCGTGCCCTGATCTTAATTTTTTCTGCAGATTCGTGTCCGGCCGGACTTCTTTTTCCTCGAGATTGAGCCTGGCCTGGAATTCATTTTTCCTAGAGGTCTGCACTGGCCAAATTTTCCAGGTCGGGACTCGGCCCGGAATAAAAGCTAAACATTTGGTCCGTGTCAGCCCGTATGATAAGCATTATTGGCCCGACCACGACCCGTGCACTCCTCTAAATTCTTCCTCCCGAGCCCAAGTTGGTCCGACCCGACCCGCGTCACGCCAATTTAAATCCACGAGACTCGGGCTCGGTCAGATCTTTTCTCTTTCAGAACCGGGTCGTGCCCTGATCTTAATTTTTTCTGCAGATTCGGGTCGAGTCAGACTTCTTTTTCCTCCAGATCGAGCCTGGCCTGTATTTCATTTTTCCTAGAGGTCTGCAATGGCCAAAATTTCCAGGTCGGGGCTCGGCCCGGAATAAAAGCTAAACATTCGGTCCGTGTCAGCCCGTATGATAAGCATTATTGGACCGACCACGACCCGTGCATTCCTCTAAATTCTTCCTCCCGAACCCAAGTTGGTCTGACTCGACCCGGGTCGCGCCAGTTTAAATCCACGAGACTCGGGCTGGGTCAGGTCTTTTCTCTTTTAGAGTCGGGTCGTGCCCGGATCTTAATTTTTTCTGCAGATTCGGGTCGGGCCAGACTTCTTTTTCCCCCAGATCGAGCTTGGCCTGGACTCCATTTTCCCTAGAGGCCTGCACTGGCCAAAATTTCCAGGTCGGGGCTCGGCCCGGAATAAAAGCTGAACATTTGGTCCGTTTCAGCCCGTATGATAAGCATTATTGGCTCGACCACGACCCGTGCACTCCTCTAAATTCTTCCTCCCGATTTCAAGTTGGTCTGCAATCTTACTTATTTGTCATTCGTAAAAATTATATTTGTTTTGCACATTTGTTTAGCGAAATCTTTAGAAATTTAATTTGATTTGATAAGTTACAGAGATGCATTTTTTAAAATTTACTTTTTTACTTTGTAGAGCTTTAAAATTATGATTTTTTTTTATCAACCGTTTCTTTCATTCTAAACTGATTATCTTACTCCATTTTTATTTGAATGTAATTGTCTAAATCATATTTTTACGTAGTGTTTACGTACATAATTGCCCAAATAGTCATCGCTATAGCCATTAATATTGTTGTTTTTCTGTATTCATGAATTTCGAACATAATTTGAAAATAAAATATGAGCATAAGCAAGTGTACTTTATGAATAATTTTAATTGCGAAATGCAGGCAGGGCTGGAGTTGATTTTTTAGCTTTTATACCGGGCGGGGCCAATAGTTTTATTTTTTTTATGTGGGTTGGACCTGGGCTTGGGCCTGATAACTTCAGCCCAGGTAAACCCCTAACTGGCATATCGAAGCCAGCTTAACTTTTTTTCTTAAATGCTTAATTTCAGCCATCATCCCATAACTACTGAATATACCGGGTGTCCTAAAATGGACTGACTGATTTTAAAATTCAATAAATTGCAAATGGTGACAGATATTAAAAAAATACTTGCAGGAGGGTTATAGATGTTGGGAACAAGGGTGATTATGTTCCAAATTTTCCGCAAATTTAAACCTCTCGCTGCGCAACCCGCGATTTCCACGGCCAACGTAAAAGTGGCAAAATTTGCGCAACCCGCAATTTCCGCAGCAAATCTTTTTTTTTATGATCTAATTCTATTAAAAAAAATCCTGTTTCACAAAGATTTTGGGACATATTTTACTCTAAAATGAGTGCAGATTTGAAATGTGTAATAAAAAATATGCGCAATTTTTTAACCTATTTTGATAAAATAAATAATAATAATAATAATAATAATAATACGCAGCTCCAGGGTTAAGGCATTCGGTTCCAAAAATTTTGAAAATTCACCTATCCGAAAATTCGGACGTACAAATAATAGCAAAATTTGATAAATGGTCTCCATAAAAAATCTATTTCGTCAATCGTTCGCAGAAAATAACTTCAATTTCGCCGAATGATCACAGAAAAAACGCGAATTTGGTCGGGGAGCCACGGAAAACATGCGAAATTCTTCAAATGATCACAGAAAACGCGAATTTCTTCAAAAGGCAGCGGAAAAGAACTCGAATTTCGTTAAAGGATCGCGGAGAAAACGCAAATTTTGTCAAATAGCCGCAAAAAAACCCCCCGCAAATTTCGTCAAAGGATCGTGGAGAAAACACGAATTTCTTCATAGAATCGTGGGAAAAAAATGAATTTAGTCAAAGAATCGCTTTAAAAACGCGAATTTAGTCAAAGAATCGCTTTAAAAACGCGAATTTAGTCAAAGGATCGTTGAAAAAAAGCGAATTTTGTAGAAGGGTCACGGAAAAAAAACGCGAATTTTACCATATGTCTGCAAAATTACACTGATTTCGTCAAAGGGTTGCAGAAGAAACGCAAATTTCATCAAAGGGTCGAAGACGAGCGAATTTCATCAAAGAGTCGTGGGGAAAATGCAGTGGTCTCTTTAGAAAACAGCACTCTTACATACATTTATTATTATAGGTATAATTTTTAACTTGAAATAATATACTGAACTAATTTTTGAAAAAAAAAAAAACAAATTAACCCAAACCCAGTTAGCAGGAATCCACACTCAGCCTGAAATCGATCCGAATCCAAAACAGCTAACCCGACCTGCAACAAAAATAATTAGTGCCAGAAGGGAATCCCCCCATCTGTTGTAACCTTTCAGAAAATTTTCTTTGAATTTCAGAATTTTTTTTTTTTTTTTTACTCTACCCTTGATAATTTTTTTAACTGCGATTCTTGATTTTAGTTTAAAATAGCAACGAAGATCATGCTGGAAGCAAGAGGTGCTAAATCGGTTCCCGGAGGAGGTAGGCTTAACGACCATTGTTTACAGAGCCATCTATCGCTGCTATTATACAGTAAAATCAAGAATCACAGTAACAAATCTCATGCCATCTTATATAACCCTCCTGCAAGATTTTTTTAAATAGCTGTCACCATTCGAAAAGTACTAAATTTTAAAATCCATTTAAGGACACCCGGTATGTTTTTTAATAAGTTTCAAAGCATTCTTTACTGAATTACAACTCACCTTAGATATAAAGAGACAAGCAGTCTTATACCAAATTAGTATTTTTTACATAATTCTGGAGATTAAAAAGTATTCCTAAATAATTATTTGGACGTGTCTGTTTACTGCATATAGTTTTTATCTTCAAAAATACCTAGACTTTCTTTAAAAAAAAAAAAGGGTCAACTCGAACCCTTCTCGCAAGTCGCAGTAGTGAAAACCCAATCCGAAACTGACCCAAACCGGATATAATGTATATCAATCTGCCCCAAACACAACGCGCTAGGCGCAGCTAAAAAGTAAAAGTCAACCCGACCTGTAGTAGAAAAGTAGATGTCAACCAGCCCCAAACCCGACCCGCGTCGAAAACGTAGAAGTTAGCCCGGCCCATAGCAAAAAAGTAGAAGTTAACCCGACCCACAGCAAAAAATAGAAATCAACCACACCCAAACGCGACCCACAGCAAAAAAGTGTAAGTTTATCCAACCAGCAGCAAAAAATAGAAGTCAACCGGACCCAAACCCGACCCACAGCAAAAAGTAGAAGTAACTCGACCCGCAGTGAAAAAAATTAGCCCCGACCCGCGCATCAGATTGGAGTTTCCAAATTTCTAAAATCGCCCCCCCCTTGAGGACTCTCCAGATCCGCCCTTGTAATGGGATAATTTAGTTTAGCAAGAAAACGCATAACAGGTTGAAACTCTCTTTCAGCAATTTATACTAATATATGGAAACATACTTTAATACTTTTGTACAACCCTGTAGTTGACCTAGAACCTTCATTACACGCCACCGTTTAGTTAAAATTTAATTCAAACTAAAACACACTTAAAACAGCTGAAATCACATTTCCAGAAATTATAATTTATAGACGGCCATGTATCCAATTCTTTGCATGACCCTGTATACCATTTTATCTATATTATACAACAGTAAATTAAATTCAGTTCAGCGTAAAAATGCACAACTCATTTAAAAACCACCTTTAAGTAACTTGCGCTCATACCCAGTAATCCTTGCGAATATTTTTGTGTAGCCCTGTATATGAATTATAGCATTTATATACACCATATACTATGCATAAATATAGTGAATCATAAAAGCGCATATCATAATTAAAAATGCATTTCCAGCAATCATCACAAATGAACAGTACTTCGGATACAATATAGTATCTGAACTATATTGTGTGTGCCTGTAAATGCTATATACACTTCATATTCTACATGAAAAATTTATACTATGTAAACCTCAGCGACGTATATCATTTTCATTATATATGAAATAGATTAACATAATTAAAGTACGCCGCAAACAATTCCCTCCACCGCTATATCATTATGTATTGGAATTTCTTTTTAGCCCTGTAAATGAACAATAACTATTCTTTGCATCTCGTATTCTTCAGAATGCATATTTTAGTACGTTTCATAAATGCATATCAATTTTTTTCTGTATGAAAACGTGTAAAATCATGAAAAAACCTTTGAAACGATTTTTTCCCAGAGACCGTAATGTAACGGAATACTTTTGACTGTACCTGTAAATGAACTAAACATGCTACAAACGTCGTTACACATAGGGACCGTGCTATGGTAAAGGTCAATAACATCTAAAAATTTCAGACCAATCCGAGTATATTTACGAGAGTTAGAGAGCGGACAGACGGCTAGACAAACCAAAGTCATAAACACTTTTCAACTTTGTTGAAAGGTGTTAAAAAGGAAATATAAAAGTAAAATAAATGATTGAAAGGAAATATAAAAGTAAAATAATGAACTTTAAAAAATATATTCTAAAGCAGTTTAATCTATAAGCTTCCTATCAGGCATGAAAAAAACTTTATTTCAATGCTTAAATATAATATTTTATTTTTTAAGGGTGTATTTCAATCCAAACTGCTTATTTTCTGATTCATTTTTTAATTCCTTTTTGTTCTCAAACGCATCAAACTGAAAAATTCTCTTATTTAGAAACTACCTCATGTGCCGTGCTTCTCGATATTTTGATAAATGCAGAAAATATTACAAAAAAATGCTGTCAAAGTAGGCGTTTTGAACCGAATTTTTCACAGCGGAAGATCTGGGAATGAAAAAACAAAGGGGGGTCTTACTGAGAAAATAATTATTTAAAACTTAAATTCTAATGAATTGAGGGGAAAATGAAATCACACGGCCTCTTAAACATCTCTTCAAAAATCACCTCAGCAAGTTTCATGTTTTTACTTTTAAAAATGAGTCTGAAAATGTCTCAGAAAATATCGAGCTGTTGAAGGTGGAAAAATATTTTTTAGAATACACCTTTTATGCCAATATTTATGTGTATCGAAAACGTAGAAAATGAGTTTACAATCGAAGAAAATTTAATAACTGATTCTGAATGTCTATAATTAAATATTTGATTAAAATCGCAAATAGAAAAAAAATGCTTACATACAATTAAAAATAAATAAATAAATATACCAATTTGAAAAACACTAAAAATAATAATTAGTATTTTTAATTGTACTATTAAACAACAACTAACTGCAATAGATGAATTAAATGCATTATTAGATTTAGCAATTTCTCAAAAATCTTTTCATATGTTATAAGGAATTCCTATTATTTTATAATTTTGGCAAATGTTAAATCTGAAAACATTGGTATGAAGATTCAGGATTTTAAATAATAATTTAAAATATTATTAGCAAAAAAAAAAAAAAAAAAAAAAAAATCTTTCAAAAGTTACGCTATTATAATAAGTAAAAAGACATTTTCCCACTATAATGTTAATTTCTAAACTGAAACAGTTTCGTAATATCATACTATTCGAATATAATATTTAACTCCAAAACAATAATGACGATAAATACTGTTATATGAGTGTTAGTAATCAGAAAAAAAAATAAGAAGCCGAAAAAAATTCCACATCACTGTCTCAATCTCAAGTAACTGCAAATTAATGTTTATATTCATCCCACTATGAATGTAGACATGAATTTCTTTCTTTTTTTTTTTTTTTTTTTTTTTTGAGCGATGACCGATTAACACATTTTACAAAACAGTGTCGATTAGGAAAATTTCGCTTCAAGACAATTCCAGATCAGTCACTTTCTATATGTATAACATAAATCTATTTAATTCATAATCGTAATATACAAACAGAAATAAAAAATTTAAATTAAATAAGACTTACCTTTTTTTGCTGTAAATTAATAATATCCGAGTATTTTTGCCCGAAAATGGCAGACGTCTTTCTCTTACATTTAAAAAAGCAAAAACAAAAGCTGACATTGTAGGCTTGGTCATGTTCTTTTCCCGCGTGTATGACAAAAAGTTCTCTGTTTACCCTGCGGTTGCGGTCATATAATCCGACGCAGACGATCTTCAGCAGCTGATTTTACTGTTTATTTGCAGTCCTAACTTTCAGGCGGAATATTTTTATGAGTTAGTCTGTAATTAAAATTTTCTATTTGAAGAATTTTCCAATGCATTTTACCATTTCTTTTTTATCAGTTTCAAAAAAATTCATTTGAAAACGGAAGTTTATTAGATAAAACACTGCTTAAATTTTTAAAATGTGTAAAAATAAATTTAATGGTAATAATACCACCCCCCCCTTTTTTAAGTAAAGTTTGTTTCATGCGTAATAAATAAAAAATATCTTCTTAATAAATAAAAAAATGTTTTCGAGGATAAAAAATTTTTCTTTGTCAATCTGTCAATATTTTCATGTTAATTTTCTGCAGAAGAAAACAATTTGTAAAATAACTTTTTTAAACGTCATACCTCTAAAACACAAATTGGAAATGCGAAAAATTAATTATATCATGTGTTTTGCATAAATTTTGTATATATATTTTTTTTTTGGAAAAGGCTAACTTTATTTAAAAAGGCTGAAAAAAGTAAATTTTTTTTAAAAAGCAGTTACTAAAAATAGATTAACAGGAAAAAAATATGACTTGAATGCAAATTATAAAGTAATAAATGCATATATGACTAAACTCTGAAGATTCTTTGTGCGTGCTCATTAAAATCTGCAGACTTAACTGTAATAGAAAATGTTTAGTTTGAAACCACAGAAGTGTTTCGACCAGTGGTCGCCAAAAAAGTTAAAAAATTTCCTCCCTGCAAACTAAATATGTAAAAAGTATAGATTTAATATTTCTAATTCTAAATATGTTTCAAATTGCTCCAGCACATAGCATTTTTCTGAGAAATACTTTTATAATAATAACAATCCGTGATGTATTATTATATTAAATTGCAATGCTAGATAAAATTGAAATCATGAAAAAAGTATACTTTCACTTCTTAGATATCAAATTGATAAAATATAGCATGGAAATCTAGTTTGTTGATACTTGTACCGTGCATTTTTCTTTTTCTCCCCTCCCCCTTCTTTTCGTGTCCGAATTTACTATTTGCTGTCCACTAATATTCATTCCTTATGCCGCTGTAACTAGGGCATGTTTTAAATATTTCTCTTCATTTTCAAAAATTTTTGAAGTTAATATTTTTGTCACACTGTGATTTACAATGTGGTGGTTTTTTTTGTCTCATATATGACGTGACGTACGTTACATGCAGTGACATAACAGTGACGTTACAATATTTTTTTAATTGCCGGAAAAATAAAATTTTACAATAAGTAACATGTTTTGAAGAATTTTTATAATTGTTTAAAGTTTTCTAAGAAGTTCACATCTCAGTCACAATGTGACATCACTGAGTGGTGGCATTTTGGTCACAGATGTGACGTGACCACAGTGACTTACAGTGACGTCACAATGACGTCACTGTGACCATGCATGCTATGAGGGTGGGTTCGATCCCAATCGCGCCTGTCGGCCTAATCGTTCGGAGTTTTCGTGGTTTTCTTCGAACCTTGGATCCAAGCGTTAATACGGGTTAGGTTCCCTTAGAAAGACCCCCACGAAGGGCACTTCCCCCCTGGGCCTATATCCCTCGTGCAGATAATTGGCCGTCATAAATACAACCAACCAACCGAAGCCCATTCTGAAAGGAAATTGAAAGAACAAGCAAACCGAGAAAACACAGGGGTTGCAGAGCTAATCACTCGTCACGCCACACAGCAGCTGTTATCGCAACTGGCTTGGCGAGTTTGTCGCAGAGTACACCAAACGAAAGGATCCCCGAAATGTTTTCTATATATTAGTGAAAAATATTATGCCTGCACTTCCAAATGTGTAGGTTGAATCAAAATCTTCATACAAGTTATTCCTTTGAAAGATCTCAGAAAGAGATATGAAATCTATATTTACGTGATATTCCAATTGAATTTGTATGATCTGCGTCACTTAAAATTTAAATTAGTCATTATATGTCGAATGCTGATTGAAGTTTTAATTTTAATGAAGTCGGAATGTTTACTTATATTTCATGAGAACTATGGTCAGAAGGCTTGAGTATGAAATCTTTATGTATGGTTTAAAGAACCAACTTTGCGCCGGGAATGGTGGCTTGTTCCTGTAATCCAGCGTCTCGGAGGCTTGAACTGTCGGACGGTTTGAGGTCGGGGGTTCTGTTCTCCGTACACCCATGCAGATCGGGTGTCCAGACTAAACACAATGTCGATATGGTGGGATCGAGGGAACTCGAAATCACCAGGTCGTCTAGGGAAGAGAACACCGGCCCAGGGCGGAAACGCAGCAGGCAATATCTCTCGCACTGCGTAGTAGTAGGATAGCGCCTGAGAATGGGTGGCGGAAAACATCCTAATCAATATAACCGGACACAGTTCTTTTATTTATTTTTGGTAAAAAAATAATGCAAGATTTAATGTTAAAGAAATAAAAATATTGAAGAATGTATAAATTATATTAAAAAAATCCTTAATTTACATTTACAATTGTAATACCACACTGTTTTTATATTCAAAGAATTTTTATCTAAAGCTTTCTAAGAAAATAATACCAGTACTTAAAAATGTGTAGTTTGAATTAGAAATGTTTTGTGGAAATTAATCTTTTGAAAGGCTACTGTACAGGAGCAGAAATCTCTCAATTAAGCGATATTTCTATTGCATTTGTATAATTTTCGTCATTTAAAAATAAGAATTTAATGTTTAAATGTCGAATACTGCTTCAAGTCTTAATTTGAAAGGGGTCCGGTGTCAAATTATATTTACTTTATTTAGAGCCATTTTTTACCCGACTGAAAAGAAGGGTTATGTGTTTCACGCGTGTCTGTGTATGTGGATTTCTTTATACCTTCGAAACATCCCAACGGATGGATGGAATTTTATGAATGAGGTATCTATCGATTCGTCTTAATCTTCCGATGGTTATAGGATAGGCTTTGTTTTTATAAATTCAAAATGTCGGCCGTAAAATAAAAAATGGCGGTAGAGACAAAAAAAAATTACGCACAATATTGATTTGCATATCATTGGTTTGGTTTGGTTTGTTTTTGACGGCCGATTATCTACACGAGGGATATAGGCCCAAGGAGGAGTGCCCTCCGTGGGCGTCTTTCTAAGGGAACCTAACCAGTATTTACGCATGGAAACCCACGGCTTCGAAGAAAACCACGAAAACTCCGAAACGGTTAGGCCGACGGGCGCGATTGGGTTCGAACCCAGCACTTCCCGCCTACCAACTTCGAGAGCAGAACCTCTCCGCCACTGGTGGGGCTTGCATATCATTGGATAGGTCTTTCAAAATGAAGGCGATGTTTCATTGACCATTTTGTAGTCCGAATCTCCGTTTAAATATTACCCAACCTGGAAGTTGTGTACTTTGGATCGCTACCTTTACTGTAACTCTAACCTTCATAATAGACATCTATAGGCCTCATCAAAAGAGTGTTTGTAGATAGGAACGACCCACACAACACAGATTCGTCCAATTTTCGCCTAAAGTACGTAATTTGGATGAATGGACGTGTCCAATTGAAGTCTAAAAGTCCTCCGGACTTCAACTAAATTTCGTCAAATTATGTCCAAATGTCACCCCACTTTACGTAAGAAGTACGTCTTTTGGGCCATGAAATGAGCGTAAAATGAACAAAATTCGGATGAGCCAAAATTTGTCCATATTACGTCCAAAAAAACCTCCATCCGGACAAAATACACACGAATTTTGGCTGTAATATAGGCGTCCAAAATTTGTCCATATTACATCCGAAAATACCACCCACATTTGGACGAAATATAGGCCCCTTTTAGCTTTAATCTGAATGTGTTTATTGATCCAAAATACGTAGTTTGGACCAAAATGAGACGAATCTGTTATCTCCCCTAGGCAAGGATGACGTTATATTAAAAAACTGAAATAACAAAAGCTTTTAATATAAATAATTTTGATAGAAATTTACTTAGAATTTTTTCCCCCAAAATCATATTAAATACTTAAATATTTTAAATTAATTCCTTACCAGGACTCATTCATATAAATCAGTAAAAGCATATATATTTTATACATATTGCTAATAAACTTTTTTTATGATACTTTTAATTTTCTAAGATCTTTAAAGAAAATATATTAATTCCTAAAGTATATGCTATAGCATGATTTGAAAAACAGAGGCTATACCAGACTTTAATCCGCTACATTCGGCCCAAACACAACTACGTTCTTTCACGAAAAAAGAAGAAAATTTTTAGTAATACAGTTTTTAATTCATAATACAATGAAATGCTACTTCAGAATGCTTAAACATAAGCCGATCACTTTCATTTAGAGAAAAAATGCACAGGTGATGTTAATGAA
Organism: Maratus speciosus; assembly: GCA_963932465.1. Taxonomy (NCBI): domain Eukaryota; kingdom Metazoa; phylum Arthropoda; class Arachnida; order Araneae; family Salticidae; genus Maratus; species Maratus speciosus. Next base: position 183,772,218 of record OZ010790.1, on the reverse strand, counting down.
TTTGGTCCCTGATTTGAACAAAAACCGGTTTCATATAGTGAACAGTTTTTATGGCATATATATATGCCATAAAAATAGTTTACTAATTTCAGAACATTTATTTTAGTAAAAGGAAATGACACATTTTAATGTTTACAATCTTATTTTTCATTATCAGAAACTTTCTATGGATAATAAGGAAATGAAAAATGTAAGATACCTACCAGCATACTGGCTTTTATGTTTTGTGCATTTCTAGATTCTAGAAATCTATGCATTTCTGCTATTTTTACTCTTCACATTTTTATTTTATATACTATTTCTCCTGGAAAAAAAAAATTATATACATCTTGGTTTTCGTTTACATTTTCATTGGTGATGATAATGCTTCTAAAAAGGTCCTATATTTGCATAGCTGTCAACTGCTACAATTTTTAGCTAGCACTAATTTTTAATGGAAATCTTCGCTTTACTTAATAACATTATCTGTAATTAAATCAGATGAAGATTTTAAAATCATATTAGTGATGGCTAGAACTCGTAGAATTTTGTCGTTGTATTTAGAAATTTTATTATATTATTCATTAGCATACAATATCGTCAACTGCAAAGTTTTACATTTGTGAACAATGGATTTTTTCTTTTATTTTTTTTCTTTAAATTAATCTGTGCTCTTAATTAAATATCATATATTCAATTAAATCATTTAAATTCTTTGTAAATTCAACTACTCCACTTTTTTTTTTTCACTTGAATTAAAATAGCTCTAACAGGGAATATAATTTTCCTTTTAAGAATGGTTACCCTTAAGAATGGAATGTATCAAAGCAATTGAAAATTTTGAGTTTTTCAAATGCTGCTAATTCATGGAAGATAATGCGATATTCCCTAACAACTTTTATGTATTGTGAATAAAATTTTACACACTGAAATTTGCATTTGTTGCCAGGTGTGCAAAAAAATTATTTTACATTTTTAATAATAATAACAAACAAACTTTTGAAATATCATTAAAGAAATTTAAAATGTAATACGAGCGCAAACTTTGTTTTTCATATGCAGACCTACTCCCTTATGTAAAAAAAAAAAAAAAAAAAAAATATATATATATATATATATATATCCCTGGACTGCAAGATTAACCTTTTAACCTTCCATTACTCATGCATGGATTATTAAAAAAAAAAAATAGTTCCATTTCATTTATTTTAGTAATTGACTTTTCACTGATTAATGTAAAAATACATACTGTATATTCTGGTATGTAACAATAACTTTTGATAGAAGAAAAATTATCAAAATTTATAGGTGCACATTATGCATCAATTTTAAAAATAAATTATAAAAAATATGATCATAAGAACGAAGACTTTTGATTTAATCAACATGTGATTTATATTTAAAAAATGTTGCTATTAGAGTACATGAAAAATAATAGTATTGTACTTTAAAATAATTTACATCTTATTTTTCACTATGTATCTCATGAAAGTTTTTGCAAACAATCAAACAGCAATATGCACAACATATGGGGATTATAATAAAAAAATACAAAAATTAAATCTAACAGTATACGTATGTGTTACATGCCAGAATACAATATCAGTAAAATGGTTTCATATACATTATAAATAGCTTTCAAAAAATATATTTTTAATTATATCAATCAGTTTAAGCTAACTTTGTGAAATAGTGTTAGGGAGTTAGTGTTTACAAGACTCACTAAAAGGAAAATTCTTTTGAAAAGCCATTGGGAGAGGGGGGGGGGGGGGTAAATTTAAAATATTATTGCATATTGTTATACACTATATATTATTGTAAAGCAAAGATACGAGTACTAGTACAAAATTTAGTATATCACCAAAACTTATTCATTTAAATACTGATTTTTATTTATGTTATCACCAAACTAAGTCTTAAAAAATTAATCTGTGCTCTTAATTAAATATCATATATTCAATTAAATATTGAATAATCATTTATAAATGAATTTATATTTTGTACAATTAAATATGTAAATTATCAAATGTATTTCAGATTAACCTGATTATTTGTAGTATATTATAAAATAACAAAAACAATACATTCAGTGTATTTAAGTAATGTTTTGAAATCAAAGTTTATTTAAACTTTGCTTAAGCATTAAAAATGAAATTTATCAAATATTTTCATGCATAAAATATGGTTAAAAATTATGTACAAACTTTTAGTTTAAAATTATTCAAAATCTTTAGTGAACTGAGTACATATATTATCATTGTTATAAAGGAATATACAATAAAGATGCAAGAAATACTTTCAAAAATGAAGTTTTATTTATTTATTTTCCAACCCGGCTCTTGTTGACAACAATATTTTCTTTTTACAATTCATATATAAAATATATTTTTCATTGAAAGGCAAAAAGGATGCTATATTTCATTACTATAAAGTAGGCAGGATGATCCTGAGGAAACTGTTTGGGGAAAACTCTGTTCTACGTTAATGCTTCTCAGACTTATTTTCATTATATTTAACAGACAGCAGCTTCAAAGCCTATAAATAAAAAGAATAATAATTCATTAAAATGAAAAGATGGATTGTATTTAATAGCACATATCAATAATTCATAACGTTAGATGCAAATTAAAAATAATTTAATTTTAGTTTTAATTTTTGCTTACAGGTAGCATCATCAGACATCTTGTATTATTTCATAATAAAATGAAGTTTTTTCATCCAGCTTTGAATGATATTAAAAAAACATTTATGTATTTTTAAAAATTACTAGCCAGTGTTTAATTTAATTTATTTATCAAATTTTTATTATTATTTTTTAAACAAACAACTACTGATGCAATGTTTACAAAACACATAAAAGTCAAGTACTTTATAATGTTCAACTGTGTCCTTTATTTTGAGTATTTAAAGATCTATATTTATATAAAGTAAGGATAAAAAAAGAAAAATCAAATAAAATTTGGTGCTTTCTCGTTATAGCAGCTTCCTCAATTACAATTATGTCAAGGTAGCAGTTTCAAACTTGCTAAAGATCATCACCAAGCTTATATATACATCATACAAACATCATGCAAAATATGTATAAGCCAAATGCTCATATATGAGCCATATAAGTAAATATTTATATCATATATCAGTCATATATATCTTTAAACAAAAACATAATTTGCAGAACAAAAAAAAAAATTATTTTACACATTGTTTATGCTCGAGAAGGGATAGATACAGTAGATTCGCTCAAATCCGCGCAGCTTGAGACCAGAGGTTGTGCAGATTTTAGAATTTTGTGGATTTCTGGTTTGTTAACATTTTTTAGACAATAATTTGAATTTAATAATGCAATCAAATGTATAATGGATGTTTGAATTAAAGCAAAATATTAAAATAATTAAGTAAAGTAATAAACTAAAATGATAAAAAGTAATATAATTAAAAAAATGATTAAATTATTAAAGGTAAAGGTCAAATAAATAATTAATAATGTATAATTAAATATGCAATAAAAAATGAGATACATTTTCCTTGAATCATTCAATGACACTTTCCTCATAAAGGTAACCCTATTAATTCACATCAAAATCAAAAAGTAAGGAAGTTTTATTTCAGGTTTGCCAGTGTTAATAACTATAAAAAAAATTAATACATATATATATTTGGTTAAAAGGCTGACTAGCAGTGATATCAGCAATATCCTTCTTTTTTTTCAGTATTAAATTTTTATTTCCTTCATGAAAAACAACGAGTTTAGTCTCATCATATTATCGAGAATTACATATTAAAATACATACGAAATTATATAAAACTAAAAAATCCTGTTACTTTGCCTCTACAGCTTAACTGAAATTTTCATTGTTTACATCTGCGATGATGTGCGAATTTTAGGCGGTTGCAGATTTGAGAAAGTCCTGTATTATAATTTTTCTTCAGCTGCTTCTACAGTTAATGTTAAAGTCTTGCAAAAAATATGTTTAAACCAAATGAATTTAAAAAAATAAAATTCGAACAATAGGATACTTAAACTACCCTAAAAACTTAAATTACAAAGATACATGGAAAATGCAAACCTTTAAAAAAGTCTCAGCTTTATTTCCATTTCATTTGAATGGAATGTAAGTTTTTAGATTAGTTTAAGTATCATATTGTTCGAATTTTATTTTTATTTCTTTAAGTTCCATTGGTTTAAACATATTTGTGGCAAAACTTTAACATTTACTGTAGAAGCAGTAGAAGAAAAATTATAATATCTATCCCTTCTTGGGACTATACAATGCATGAAATAAACTTTTTTTTTTTTTTGTTCTGCAAATTATGATTTTTTTAATATATCAAGTTTTATAACTACTGCAATTCAGAGGAACTTATTACAAAATTAATAGAGGATGTTATAATTAGGGTTTGATATATAGGGTATTGCATCACAATTTGTGATGTAACTAAAATCCATAATAAAAACAAAAAATTCAAATTTACTTAAATTTAGTTATCCAATTTTCCACTGGTAGTGGTCTCTATGAATGCAAAAGTAAATTGTGTTGCATGTTTGCTGGTTATTAATGCTACTATGAACGGCAATTCTGCAGCATTGAAACGTTTCACCTCTGAACTGAGAAGGCCGGTGAGTGAATCAATTTCTTTTCACCAGTCTCCGACAGAGGAGTTAATTATTGGTAATATTAAAGAAAGTTGAAATCTTTTTGAACTGCTTAAAAAACAAAACAAAAAAAAAAACATAATAAATTTATCTTGTAATCAACACCATTACAGTTTAAGTTGTCCTATCAGAGCCTAACACCATTTGTCAGTTTACAGGTGCATAAATGTCATTTATTGAATACTTGCATTACTAATAATTTAAAACATGAAAAGAGAGACACATCTGTAGTATGATATTGATATCATATATAAAGTTTAATTAATTTGTTTTTATAATAAATATTAAAGTATTTTTAAAGCATAATTTTTTTTTTTTTTCGTTGCAAGTAAAGTGTGAAACACTGGCTCATTTTGTGTCAGTTATTGGTTTTTCAAAATGGGGTTATGTCAGTTACTGAAGTTATTCACCATATTTATGAAAAACATTTATTTTTAATAACTAGGGGGCTCGGCCCGCTACGAGCTACGCTCGCCAACCCCCGTCCAGACACCGCAGACTCTAAATGCACGCTAATTTGATCGGCTTTAAAAAGATTTCGAAAGATTGAATTATAATTTAAAAAACAGTGGCGATCTCCCTATAAACGAATTTCTATTCATTTCTCTTTGATTGGGGAATTTTAACGCCAAATCCGCTGCGGTACTACTTGATTATCCTGTCGACCAATTTCGCCAAATTATATAAATCGCCAAACCACTCGCCAAATTATACAAATTGATATAATTTTTATTTTAAATAACGAAAGAACAAATAAATTCGTACAACATTAATAAAAACACAAATAAAACGTCGAAATAAAAATAACTTGATGACGTAGACACGTGTAACAACATTTCAAAATAAGCTAATATAAAAGGAATTAAGTAAAGAGAGTCTTTGTCTCCTGGTATTTTTTAACAAAGCGAAAAGAAAGTTCTTTTAAATGAGACATTTTAAATTAATTCTCAAAATATCAAATAAATGTCTAGCGCAATTTCTAAATTTAAACTTTTTTGCAATATTATTTTGTGTTCATTTTATGTAATAACTATAATGTGACGTAAATATGACGTAATTTCTCCTAAGACTTCTAACGCATGTTAATGAATTTATTATTTTACAATATCCTTTCTCTTTTAAAATTCACGTGTATACCTTTTATGACGTAATTTTTAATAAGTTCCTGCTTTTTATACGTAATTATTTAATTCTAATTTGAAAGTTTTTTTCCTGTTTATAATAGTCACGTGTAAATAAATTTTTAATTTGAAGCAAACGTTATTGCTTGCGCTTTTTATACAGTTGGCAACAGTTTAAATTAGTACAATTTTCTGAAATCTGTAAAAAATATCTCTAGAAATGCTGAAAATTTGAATTTAAAATAGAAATAAAACCTGAAAAAATGAGTCAAAATAAAAAAATTAATGCAATCTGCACTCCGGCAAATTCTAACGTATAAAATGATCTAAAAATGATTACACTGCCATGTATACTTTTTGCTGCTATAAAACTTTTTTAGTGGAACGATTTTGTCCAACTTCAGCATTAAATAACTCTTAAAATAATTCTTCGATTTGAAAACTGTCTGCATCAGCGTGTTTATCAAACATTTTTGTATGAAACCACCGATTTTCATATTTTTGTATGCATTATTTTTGTTAATATTAACGAAGAAAGGCCTCCGGTCACAAAAAAATCAAAACCGGCGGCGGCGGTGACAGCGGTAGTTACTTTTTTTTAGAATAGAGAGATACAATATATAATTTTTTTCAAAATTTTGTCAACAGTAATTTTTAAATGTATTTCTACCATCCATTCAAAAAAAAAAAAAAAAAAAAAAAAAAAAAAAAAAAAAAAAAAAAAAAAAAAAAAGGTAGAATGGATTTAAAATTTTGTAATAGTGATTTGAAGAATAATTTTTAATGTGTCAGTTACTGGGAGTTTCACCCTAAATCAAGTAATAAAGAAATTTAAACAGATTATTAATAGAACATAAATTTGTTTTTAATTCTTTTTTCCATTTTAAAATTTTAAACTATGTATGTATATATATAATCAAAAGTTATTTTCTTTGTTGGAAAAGAAACTTGGTATTAGGCTGCCGAATATTCAGTATTCGGTTATTTGGCCACATCACTATTTGTCCCATCCCTAATTACAAGTAATTTTGATTCATTACTGTTTATTGATTATTTTTTTATAAGGCAGGGGGGGGGGGGGGTCGTTGGCACATTACAGTTACATAAAATATATTTTTGGAAGCCTTTGGCATGCGAATGTGAAAAGGTTTGCCATCCCTGAACTTTTATAATTGCATTACATTTAACTATTCACTCTCACAATTTTAAACAATTATTTTTAATATCAACATTTTTATTAGTTTGTGGGCTAAACCTTAAAATTCAGGCACGCTACACCTGCTGAAATCCCAACCCCCAGGCATGTAAAATTGTTTTATGTTTTTAAATTTACGTATCCAAGAACTACATAAAATATTGGCATTAAAATATTATATAAAAATGGAAACGCTTGCAATTCTTTTTTTTTTATATATATATACTAACTTCCAATATATTTCAATTTAACCTTAAAAAATATACTGTTTATTCTCCAAACAGAAATTTTTATGAGTTATAAATATATGTTTTCCGAAACTGAGATTATACACTGTGCTGTAAGCGGGTAATGCTGCCCGCCACAAAATTGAATAATTTTAATTTAAATAGTTCTTTCTTTAAGTATCTCAATCAAAAAATTTAAACATAATATCACATTAGAATTTATAGTAGATAGATAGACACATTCACACACAGATGGTGTTATATAGTAACAGAATATAAGAAAAGAGATTAGGGGTATAAAAAAAAATATTTAAACTGAGTTGTAAATAATAAATAAAATAAAACAAAAGATTTTTTTTTCACTCATCATTACAGTTGAAGTACAAAGGTTTAATAAGAAACAATAACACAAACCAAAACATTTTATTTCAATTTCTAATCGTTGTTTCTAATATTTACTATGTGGAAAAAAAGTTGCTACTGGCAAAGAAAAAACAAATTCTGTTAACATAATTTGCACCTGGCTAACATAAAAGTACCACATTATTCATTTTTTATGCAAGCTGACAATTGTAAAATCAAATACCCACAGACATATAAATTGAAAATTTATTTAATAACAGCATTTATGGAATTTAACTGAAAATTTACCTTATTCAAAGTTAAATCCTGCTTGAAAAGAGTTGAGTCCTGCTGAGTCACCTTTTATTCAATCAATAATGATATGTATCCACAAAACAGTTGTTTTTCCAAAGACAAGAAGCTTGTATCTACTGGGTGAAAAAGAAGGAAAAAAAATGAGTGGATCCAGTATAATCTTATTTTAAAGCAATTTTAAAATGCATGAATTTTGCAAATATTGTGATTACTTTAACTCATACACACACACATAAAAAAATAACAACATTAGATTAATTTGTTTTCTTCTCTGATCGAGAATCAAGCATAGATCAATTGTCTTGTTCACAAAAGAAATTAGCACCTGATAAATGTGCTTTCCACAACCAATGTTTTATGTGCATTGTACTATAAAAGAACATAGCTACTCAGTAATGTAAAGATAGTGTTGACTCCAGGCCAATTTGGCAGGAGTCGGCAGCCCTTTATGCACCTAGTGGCTCATTTTAATTATTTTATATCTATTGATTATAAGAAATATTAATTTAATTATTTGGTTTCAGGGAAGTAACGTGAAATATATCAGATGCATGAAAAAAAATCAAGATACTCATCCATCGATTTATCGCATAAAAAAAAAAAAACCTTGAGAGTTTTGCCAGTAAGTGAAAGGGAAAAATTCAGAAATTCACCAACTGTTCATGTAAAAGAAAATCATGAAATTTGTGGAATAGTCGCAAGAAAGATCTACAAACTTCTGCAAAAATTAAAAAAAAAAACCTGCGAATTTCACCAATCGGTCATAAGGAAATAAAAAAAACCACAAAATTTGTCAACTGGTGAAATAACAGGTGAAAATTTCATTTACACTTGGTTTGAATGTGAAAAATATCAAAATTACCTTGCACGGTGATATTTTGAAAATAAATATCAATATACAAACTATCAAACATCTTGATATTTTGAAAATAAATGTAAAGAATTTGAAAATATCGAAAATATCAAAAATCTTGATATTTTAAAAAATCGGATATATATCAAGATATATATGATGATATATATCAACGAACCCTGAATGCTTCATAACATAAAATTACATTATTACACCATTACATTATTCATTATTGCAAGAATGAATCACCAATCAACCAGGATTTATCACGACATTATAAAGCATAATATGACATTAAAATAACATTAAGATGTTTTTAACTATAACATTTTGTGACACATATGGCCCAGTTATAGTCAAATGTGACAGATAATATCAGGGCCGAAACTAGGCTTTTTTTTGCCTAGGTTCGCCTAGAGCAAACATGGATTTTGGCGCCCCTCCCTCACCCCTCCTCCTCATGCACAATAAAAATTATTGACCGCAGGTAACCTATGCAAAAAAAAAAAAAAAAAAAAAAAATCATTTAATAATAATTAAAATGCTAGCAAGATGTATCTAAACAATGCTCCCATAGGATTAACATTAGCTTGAGCATTTAGAGCCTACACTAGTCACACGTAGAAGTTTGGAATGCTAATGTTAAACCTCTGGGAGCGTTCTTTTTAAAATTTCTCACTTGCATATTAATAGTTTTAAATGATTTTTTGCCTTGCTTAGAATAGCTGAGGATTCAATTCTAACCGGGCTAGTGTTTACTTTTTCAATTTTGGTTGTAGATTTTTTTTATATATATATATAAAGTTACTTTCACAAATTTGAAAACAATGCTTCCATATGTTTAACATCAGCTTGCAAGTTTCTTTGTATTTCATATATATGTATATATATATACCATCAAAGCAGAATATGCTTATAAATGTAATGTACATCGCAAAACATTTCAAATCCTCATTTTCAAGAAAATTCACCATTCAGTCTTAGGAAAAATTGTGAAATTTGCACTCAATGGCTGAAAAAAAAAGCAAAAAAAATACATCGCCAAGATCTTCATTTAAAAAGATTGTGAAATGACAACTGGTCATATGAAAAACTCGTGCAATTCGTCAGTTTATCACGGAGAACAAATCATGAAATTCTTCAGCCTGTTGTGGGAAAACACAGAATTCAACAAACAGTTGCGGGAAAAAAAATCCACAATTTTCACCAATCAGTTACAGATAAAAACCTGGAAATTTGTCAGTGCACCAAGGAAGAAAACTGCGAAAAAAAACCCACGATTTTCTTTAATCGATCTCAAGAAAAAGCCTCAAAATTTGCCTATGATACAAGAAAAAAAAATCATGAAATTTGCAAATCTGTCGCGGTTTAAAAAATTGTGAAATTCATCAGTAGATCGTCGGAAGAAACTGCGAAATTCATAGATCAGTAGCGGAAAAAATTCATGATTTTCTCTAAGTGGTCTCAAGAAAAAGCCACAAAAATTTGCCTATTGGTTCAAGAAAAATATTGCGAAATTTAAAAATTGGTCACAGGTATAAAAAAAAAAAAAAAAAATCGTCAGCGGATTGTCAGGAAAAATAGGAAATTCATTGATCAGTCGTGCAACCCCCCCCCCCTCCCCTTCGAGATTTGGCCGATGAGTCGCAAAAAAGCGACGAAGTTTTCCAATCGACTGAAAGAAAATATTGCGGGATTCACTGATCTGTCGTGGGTAGAATGCAAAATTAGTCAATCAGTTGCACAAAAAAAAAAAAAAACGAGATTTTTACCAATCGTTTGCAAGAAAAAGCGGAAAAAATTGCTAATCAGTAGAAAGAAACTATTGTGAAATTCATCAGTGTCTCGTCAGAAAAGCTGCAAAATTCGTTGATCAGTAGCAGAGAAAATGTATGATTTTCTAAAATTGGTTGCAAGAAGCTGCTGCAAAATTTGCTTATCGGTACAAGGAAAATTTTTCAAAATTCCCCAATCTGTCGCGAAAACGGCCTGTGAAAATCATCAAAAATTGTAAATTCATCGACCACTCATGGAAAAATTCACAATTTTTGCCAATCGGTCGCAAAAAACCCGACAAAGTTTACTAATAAGTAGAAAGTAAATATCGCAAAAATTGCCCATTGGTCGCAACTAAAAAAGTGCAAAATCCTTTAGTTGATCTTTTAAACAAATCGGAAATTCGTTGATTCAATCAGTCGCAAGAAAAAGAGAAAAAAATTGCAAATCGATAAAAAGAAAATATAATGAAATTCGAATGAGTCACGTGTAAAAAAAAAAAAAATTGTCAGAAAAATCACAAAATTCTTTGATCAGTCACGAAAAAAAACAATGATTGTTTCCAATCTGTAGCAAGAAAAAGTTGAAACATTTGCCAATCAGTTGGTGGTAAAAAACATGAAATTCATGGATCAGTCATGTGAAAAAAAATACGATTTTTACCAAACGGTCAAAGAAAAATATCGCAAAATTCAACCACCAGTTGCAGTTAAAAATCTCAAAATTTGTCAGTGAATTGTAGAAAATATCTCGAAATTCTTCAACCAGTTGTGGGAAAAAAAATCGCAAAATTTGATGATTGGGTTCGAGAAAAAAACGTCAAATTCGCCAGTTGACAGAGGGAAAATTCTGAAATATTGCGAAAATCAATTGATTGCCGGAAAAAACAGTGAAATTCATCATTTGACCACAGTAAAATCACAAAATTTGCCAATAGTTTCTTTCGGTTGAGTATGTCAGCGATTTACAAAATGTATTTTGCATTCCTATAAAAGATGCCATTGCACTTCTTCATGTATTAGGAAAAAATCCCTGTGACTTTCTTTTTTTAAATTCCCACAGAACATTTTTGTTCAGACGAAGTTTGTAGCAGAACATAGCAAAGTATTCTGCTTTGGGGATATATACATTTCAGGGATCTGTCCAGACTTTTCTCTCAGGGTCCTGTTTTTGTGAAATTGTGAACATTTTTTTTTTACATTTGTGAAAAATCTAGTCCTAATTTTGTGAATTAAAAATGATCATTATATTCAGGTTCTTTTTTATATGTTTTTAAGAAGATATAGGCATGTAAAATACATGTATTTTCTTTATATATGTAAAAGTGACAGGCCAGATTTCACTGTTAAATGATTAAATTTGTGAAAGTTTTAGTTTTCAGCTAAAAAATTTTGTAAAAGGCTAATTTTTAAGACAAGGAATTTTGTGAAGGGTCCTTTTTTAAGGTGAAAAGTTTTGTGAAGGGTCCTGTTTTGATTTGAAAAATTTTGTGAAGGGTCCTGTTTTGAAATAAAATTTTGTGAAGGGTCCTTTAAAGGACCCAGTTTCTTCCTAAACAGGTCCCTGCATTTTTGTATGAAACGACAAACAAAATCTTCATTTGGTGCCCCCCCTTCGCCTTTCGTTCTGGCACCCGGAGCACATACCAGGGTTGCCGGCTTTTAGCCAGGCCAAAAAAAGCCGGCCGGCTTTTTTTTGGTTTTAGCCACTTAAAAAAAGCCGGCTTTAATTAAAAAAAGCCGGCTTTTATTTTTCAAAAAGGTGGTCTATAGATAATTCATATAAAATTTGGATTAATTTATTTTTAACACATTTATAAATATTTTCTACTAAAAAAATATAAATTTCTATTAAATTTTGTCAAATAAATAAGTCCTTATAACTGCTAGAATGCAACTGTGAAGGCATTATGTCAGAAAAAAATTATAAATATTCAGAAGAATATATTAAATTACACTCCAAAGTATTGGTTTGGAATTCTTTATCATAGTTCTACACATACCACACAGTTTACAGATTATATGAAAGAATAAGAAAATATCACACATCAAAATAGAAATATTCTTACATACTGATATTTACTTTTAAAATTGATTAAAACTAAATAGCACATATGTATTTAATAACTGAAATTATCTTAATACTTGAGAACAAACACTCAGTAATAAGCAATTGATATTCTAACTTATAAAAATGATATAGTAAAAAGTTTTTCTGCTGTTATATAACTTATTCCAGATATGTCCATACGGACAGATTAAAATCGTAGAATGAACAATGTTGAAAGAGAAATTAGGAAGAATGTAACATTTGAGGAAATTTTAGTACATGTAAGTGTGCATAAAATAAAGAGAACAATTAAAAAAATGGAACAGTGTTAAGGTCAGTGTAAACCAGAGAAAACAATTGGTAAGGCATTTTATTCCAATATTAATGTCTTCATTATATCGAAAAATTGGGTTATAGTGATTTCTACCTCAATTAAATGCCTTTAAAACTAATTAAAAAACACATAAAAATGTGTCATTTATAATTAAAATGCTTCACTGTATAAAAGCCAATTTTGACCAAAAAAAGCCGGTTAAAACCAATAAAAGCCACCGGCGTGGCTTTTTTAAATTTTAGCTGGCTTTTTTGCAACCCTGGCACATACCCCCTCTGCTTCTCTGTACTCCCCTAGTTTCAGCCCTATATAGTATAAATATGATATAAAATGTATAAATGGCATCCAAGAAGTAAATAATATGCATATAATGATACATATAAGGCACATATGTACTAGCACTAGTAGTACTGTTTCTTTTATGCCATCATTTAACGGCACAGCACCCTGCTTATTCTAAAATTGGCAAAATGCATCCTGTCCTTTTTAAAAATTGTGAAATGAACCTTCAGTTGTATCTAGAACATACTAGTAAAAATTCCTCATACATTTTTCATGCACACAATAATATAACAATTCATGTTGTTCAGCAAAATAATTCAGACTTTCTTTTAAAATTATTAGTATTAAGTAAATAAGTACTGAATATAATCTGGACGTATGTGTTGTGTGGGGAGTTTTCGTGGTGTTCTTCGAAACCGTGGTTTCCCATGCGTAAATACGGGCTAGGTTCCCTTAGAAAGACCCCCACGAAGAGCACTCCCCCCAGGGCCTATATCCCACGTGTTGATAATCGGCCGTCATAAACACAAACAATCTAATGGATATTTTTAAGGAAAAATAAAATCACGCGTTCTCAAATTGTGCATGCATTAGCATAATTACGGAGGGATACGCCACATAATTGTATAAGTAAATGAGATTTTTTGTTAAATGTTTAATTATAATTTCTTGTAATAATATATCAAATTTAAAAAATCAAAAAACCTGATTGCGTAATAGCGAACTAATTAATTATGTCTCATCAATATGAAACTATTTTTTGTATTACTTACCTTTTTTTTTTTTTATTTACTTGTATTGATGACTTTTAAATTGTGTTTAATTATTAGTTCCTATCTACAAACACTCTTTTGATGAGGCCTATAGATGTCTATTATGAAGGTTAGAGTTACAGTAAAGGCCTAACCGTTTCGGATCCGAAACGGTTAGGCCGACGGGCGCGATTGGGTTCGAACCCAGCACCTCCCGTCTAAGAGCTTCGAGAGCAGAACCTCTCAGCCACTGGTGGTGCAAATGTCCATTAGAATCTTCTGGTTTTGTAACATGGGTTTGAAAATAACCTATGATTCTGAATATTTTAATAAATGATAATTTAAAAATTAAATTTCCTCATGCAGCCACTTTGAACGCGGAATAAATTTATTCTTCTGAAATGAATTTTAATTATCGCCAAAATATTTTGCATATCTCGAAAAAAAGAAATCTTTAAATGGAAACTGCTTAATTTATAGGTTTTTACGGAAAAAAAGAACATTATGAGCAAAATGTTCATTTCGGCAGCGGTGAGATTCGAACCCACGCCTCATAGAGACTGGTGCCTAAAACCAGCGCCTTAGACCGCTTGGCCACCATTCCCCGATTGCAATGTATGTAATATTTGAAGATAGATTTGATATCTAGCGAATAAAACAATCTATAAAAAGATTAGATTTTATTATTACTCGACTGAAAGGAAGGGTTATGTGTTTCACGCGTATCTGCGCGTATAGTTTGCTTGTATTAAGTCGGGGGTTTTGATTTTTTAAATTTAATTACTTGTTAATGATTTTTTTCTTTGTAATGTGTGTCTCTATAAAGATTACTTTTAAAATAAAAAGTTCAAAACTTTTTTTTCTGGAAAGGATTAAAATTTTAAATTTTAGATTTGCATAATTATTTAGATATAGAATTTCAGATTGAGAGAAATATTTTCTATATATTAGTGAAAAATATTATGCCTGCACTTCTAAATGTGTAGTTTGAATCAAAATCTTCATACAAGTTATTCCTTTGAAAGATCTCAGAAAGAGATATGAAATCTATAATTACGTGATATTCCAATTGAATTTGTATGATTTGCGTCACTTAAAATTTAAATTAGTCATTATATGTCGAATGCTGATTGAAGTTTTAATTTTAAAGCTGTCGGAATGTTTACTTATATTTCATGAGAACTATGGTCAGAAGGCTTGAGTATGAAATCTTTATGTATGGTTTAAAGAACCAACTTTACCTCCGGGAATAGTGGCTTGTTCCTGTAATCCAGCGTCTCGGAGGCTTGAACTGTCGGACGGTTTGAGGTCGGGGGTTCTGTCTCCACAGTTTGTATCCATATTTCACTGGTTTATTTTTCATGTACATCTTGCGTCTGTGTCTTCTAAAATATCTCACCATTCTTTCATCAATTGTTAGATTTTCTGAAAATAGGCCAAACTGCATCAAAGCAATATTGAGCTTGTCAATAAGCGGTCAAATTTTATAGAAATGGTCTTGTTGATTAATTGCAGAATTGTCATTGAAGTGAATATAGCGCTTTATGTCACTATACCATTTGATAGATGTAGCGTTACTCACTAAAGTGGTACCGGTGTCTTTGTTCAAATTTTGGCTCACGTTTTAACCACTTTATTTTTTTAATTGGAAGGTGTAATACTTCGTTGTCATTTACGAAAATTTCAATTGTTCCTGCGATATCTAGAATGTCACGTTCATGGCACATTACTGGCTGTTTTTTATCAGACTCGTCGATCTCGTCTTCATCACTAACGGAATCTGGATTAGGAGGAATAATAACGATTTCAGGTTCATCAATTTCATCATCACTTAAAGAATTCATATATTCCAGTTCTTCTTCGCTCTTAAAAATTTGCGTGCTATTTTACAAATACAATTTTTCAAAAGTAATACATCAGACAAAGTAAAGCTGCGACAAACACTGCCAGTTCACTGAACAGAGAATCATTTAGCATCTCCCCTATTTTTCTGTTCCTTTCAACTCCCCTATTTTCACAAATGGAATGATCTTGTACTCTACTGGTGCTACACTGTTATAAATATCGTGAAAAATTACCTCTGTCTTTAAAGGCTATCTCTTTTCTGACCAATAATAATGCTCTATAGGCGTTTATGCAGAGTTCTCATTGGTCAAAAAATAGATAGCCTTCAAAAACAGAGGTAATTTTTCACGATATTTTTAACAGTGTAGAACAGACTGGCCACGTGCCTAAAAACATGACCAGTCTGTTTCTAGATGTTTGGAGCAAAAGTGTTTCATCGAAAGATAAGATAGGATTGTGAGTTTTGAATGAAATGCAAAGAAGGAGAAAAGGGGGGGATTGGACCGTTCTCCCTATTTAGGACACCTAGTAAGGGCATATAAAATGCATGCATAATCTAATTTTATGAGCAAATATTTTATTTTACTCTAAAAGTACTGTTTTTGTAGTACAAAAATATCTATGATTTCTCGAATTAAAAAAAAAATAATAATAATAGCGGTAAAATTATAGATTACAGGATCGCAATTTTTAAAGGGTTTTTTAAATAATTTTTTCAATTAAATTTAAAATGTTTACTTGTTTTTTTTGTTTATATGTAATACTTTTATGTATTTTAAAGGCGCTATAACAAAATGCATATAGAAAATCTTTACCAATTTTATTTAAAAAAATGTTTTATTAGCTGACCTATTTAAAGGACAGCGGTTCAATGTAGGTTAAAAAGCTTGACGGTAATGGCTGCGCTGTTAAAAATGTCGTGAAAATTGCCTCTGTTTTTAAAGGCTATCAATTTTATAACCAATGAGAACGCTCCATAGAAGCTTATGGAGCGTTGTCATTGGTCAGAAAATAGATTGTCTTTAAAAACAGATGTAATTTTTCACGATATTTTTAACAGTGTGGGCTCACCAAGATCGTGGCGATTCGCTTTTGTCCAGAATAGTCTCAACCAATCAAGTATTATCCAATCATACCCCGTAAGTAAAGCGTCTAGAATATATAGTGTAGAAATTAGCTATCCCACACTGTTAAAAATATCGAGAAAAATTACCTCTGCTTTTAAAGGCTCTCTATTTTCTGACCAATGAAAACCCTACATTAACACCTATAAAACGCTCTCATTGGTCAGAAAATAGATAACCTTGAAAAACAGAGGTAATTTTCACGATATTTTTAACAGTGCAGTAACACTTAAAAAAGTGCTAAATTATTGGATCCCTTAAATTCCAAACGATGCTGAAATCCAGAGTCGATCACAGCGACATCTGCGGAATATTTTCTAAAACTCCAAGACGATTTGGTCTAGACTTTGTAATAATGCGATGTTTAAATTAAATTTGAAAATATACCGCAGATGTCGCTGTAATCTGCTCTTTTTCGATTTTCAGAATCGTTGTACATTTAAGGGGTATAAATTTTTAGTACTGTTTGCATAGTAGATTTCCGCACTATTTATTCTAGGTGCTGTACTTCGACTATATCTAGAGAAGCACTTTATCATTCATTGATATATGGAGTCACTTTGCTGTTCACTAGAGTTTAAAAAAACCCGCAGGTTTTGAGGGACGGGAATAAACCAGGGAACTTTTGGGAATAAACCTGGAATGTGGAAATTTTACAGGAGTTTTGAAGGTAAACAGAACCATTCGCTCGTTGCTGCGCTCTGACGTGTAAAGGCAATTTACTGATGGATTTTCTGTGTTTCGACACCCAATTCCGGTATCCGTAGGTATCGATGTGGATCTTAAATTTTGCTGGATGCGGCAACTTTCCGAAGTGCGACATATGGGCCATAATCCAGATAGATTTTGCGCTGTTACCAAAACGAGATTGACCAATCAGAAATTTGTTTACTTAGAACAGCCAAACGTTCGCAAAAATGCGGGCTTCTGATTGGTCAATATCGTTTCGCTAACAGCTCCAAATCTATCTGGATCCTGGCCCTTTTCTAGAAAAGTTACCGTATTCAGAAAAACCTAAATTTTCAAAATGATATTAACCGATATCGGAAGTGGGTGTTAAAAAGCTTAATCCAATAGCAAAGTAACCTTATACATCAAAATTCAGCAGAGTGTCTCCATTAGTCGGTGCACTGCAAAGTGTCTCCATATATCAGTATACATTAAAGTGACTCCATATACCAGTAAACATAAAAGTGCCTCTAGATGTCTATACACATTAAGGTGTCTTCTTATGTGTAGCAGCATATTTTCTAAAACTCCAAGACCATTTGCTCTAGACGCTGTTATAATACGATGTTTACTCTGAAATTTGAAAATATATAGCAGATGTCGCTGCGATCAGTTCGATGGATTTCAGCATCATTGCACATTTAACGGATACAAATTTTTAGCGCTGTTTGGATAGCAGATTTCCACACTATACATTCTAGACACTGTAGCAGCCCTGTCTTCGGTTATCAGAATTTAACTAAACATTCAATCACTGCCGCTCATTTATGATGTCTTTACTGCCTGAGTATAGAGAGTATCGGTATGAGAATCGCGGTACAACGTCTAGAATACCTAGTGTGGAAATATGCTCTCCAAACAAGGCTAAAAATTTGTATCCCTTAAATGTGCGACGATACTGCTAAAATCCGAAGTGTCTCTGCAGCAACGTATGCAGGATTTCGTATTACATTGTATGGACTAGCAATTATAGGAAATATCATGCAGATGTCGCTGCGATCTTCATATTTCAGCAGCATCGTTGCACATTTAAGGAATACAATATTTTAGCGCTTTTTTAAGTATTACAGGTATAGCCGATTTCCACACTGTATATTCTACACTGTTAAAAATATCGTGAAAAATTACCTCTGTTTTTAAAGACAATCTATTTTCTGACCAATGTGAATGCTCCATAAGCTTCTATAGAGCGTTCTCATTGGTTAGAAAATTGATAGCCTTTAAAAACAGAGGTAATTTTTCACGATATTTTTAATAGTGTAGGCGCTATAATGGCGACATACGAGATACCTAGATTATGGACAAAAACTATCACCAAGAATCTTTACGAGCTTGCCATTATCTCCAAACTAATGCTTGTTAAATTATCTGCCACTCATATAATCGAACTTATCCAAGCGAGTATCGCCATGTTATGGAGTAGAAAATGCTTAATATTGCCATAGTTTAGACAAACACTTATGTATAAACGGTGTCTGAGCAGAGTATGTCACCTCTCTCATATAGAGGCACCTTACATTAGGAAAGAATGGAGGATATTCCAAATATGGGTTCGAGGCTGAAAAAAGTCACGTAATACCGGTAATTTACCGAAGGAATTTCTAACTGATAAGAAGTGAAGATACTACTGTTTTGCCTCATGAACTGTTTCATTGGCTAGCGGGGATTTACATTACACGTCTACGGAGCCTTCCCTTCTTTATGCTAGAAGTTTTTACCTTGACCACGTGATCAAAACGGAGATGGAATATCCTCCATTTTCCCAAGGAACTTCTAACTGATAAGAAGGGAAGATACTACTGCTTTGCCTTATGAACTGTTTCATTGGCTAGCAGGGATTTACATTACACGTCCACGGAGCCTTCCCTTCTTTACGCTAGAAGTTTTTACCTTGACCACGTGATCAAAACTGAGATGGAATATCCTCCATTGATGGAGATTATCTGAAAAGAATAATGTAGAATAATAGATCAGATTTTCAGGCCTGCCAAGTCTCCAGCTTTTTGGATGCCAGTATTTTAGTACAGAAAACTTTGTTTTATTTAATAGAAGAATTTTTGTGATTTAAAAGGACAATATTTTCGATAAAAAAATACAGGTATCCAAAAAGCTGAAGACTTCGCAACTCTGCACTTTAATATCCGTAAAGAGTCAATACCTCGGTCAATACAAAGCCTTTTTCCTCGTGGAGGAAGGTTGTCCCAAGGAAATAACGCCATTTTGTGATCATTTGAGGTCATGCCGCCAAAAGCCGTAGTGAATACCTCATAGCTTAAAATAAAATAAATAAAATCAATACAAAGATTATTACAGATTCTGCATTTTGCTTCTTGACAACGGGGTTCTGCAAAAAAAAATTCTTGAATGTAGAATCTTCTGAACACAATGTATTTGTTAAAAAAATATCATAAATATTAAATGCTAATAAAATCACTATTTCTAATTAAATTACAAAGATTTTACTGAAACTATTTATTTAATATATAATTTTTGTAAATTATAATTTCTATGCAAAATTATTTATTTATTCTGCATATATTGAAATCAGGATAATTATGTATTACAATATGAATAACTAAAAAGTAGGAAATAAAATATATTTAAAAAATATATATATTAACCGACTTCAAAAAACGCACTAAAAAGAATTAAATAATACTTTAAAATTCTCTAATGACGAAACGTTATTCTATAATCACACATCGGACATCATGAATCGGCAGAAAAACGTTAAATTTAATTTACAGAATTTTATATCCTCCAAACATGGATTTTCGACAGAATATTTTTTACAAGAGATTAATTTACGTATTTATGATTTAATGTACGAATATATACATATAAAAAGTAATCAATTACTTTTTGAAGTTGGAGCCAAACAATCACAATCGATAATGATTAAACAAAGAGTTTGCCGAAGAAATAAAGTATTTTTTTCGCCTTAGTATAATATTTTCCATCATACCTTTATTCTTGGTACTCGTCCAATTTTACTATACAATATCCTGATTGCTTGGAATCAACTCCTAAAAGTAATTGATTAATTTTTATATGTATATATTCGTAAATTAAATCATAAAGATGTAAATTAATCTCTTGTTAAAAATATTCTGTCGAAAATCCATGTTTGGTGGATATTAAATTCTGTAAATTAAATTTAACGTTTTTCTGCCGATTCATGATGTCCGATGTGTGGTTATACAATATCGTTTCGTCATTAGAGAATTTTAAAGAATTATTTAATTATTTTTAGTGCGTTTTATGAAGTCGGTTAATATATATTTTTTAAAGTATATTTTATAAAGCAATTCGATTGTTTACCTATATTTCATGAGAACTATGGTCAGAAGACTTGAGTACGAAATGTTTATGTATGGTTTAAAGAACCAACTTTGCCGCCGGGAATGGTGGCTTGTTCCTGTAATCCAGCGTCTCGGAGGCTTGAACTGTCGGACGGTTTGAGGTCGGTGGTTCTGTTCTCCGTACACCCATGCAGATCGGGTGTCCAGACTAAACACAATGTCGATATGGTGGGATCGAGGGAACTCGAAATCACTAGGTCGTCTAAGGAAGAGATCACCGTCCCATGGCGGAAACGCAGCAGGCAAAATCTCTCGCACTGTGTAGTAGTAGGATAGCGCTTGAGAATGAGTGGCGGAGGACATCCTGATCAATATACCCGGACGCAGTTCTTTATTTTATTTTTGGTAAAAAAATATTGCAAGATTTAATGTTAAAGAAATAAAAAAATTGAAGAATGTATAAATTATATTAAAAAAATCCTTAATTTACATTTATAATTGTAATAACATACTTTTTTTATATTAATTTTTGTCTAAAGATTTCTAAAAAATGTTACCAGTTCTTAGAAATCTGTAGTTTGAAATAGAAGAGTTTTGTGGAAATTAATCTTTTGAAAGGCCACTGTTCGCGAGCAGAAATCTCTCAATTATGCGATATTTCTATTGCATTTGTATAATTTTCGTTATTTAAAAATAAGAATTTAGTGTTTAACTGTCGACTACTGGCTTCAAGTCTTAATTTTAAAGGGGTCCGGTGTCAAATTACATTTTCCTTATTTAGAGTCATTTTTTAATGAATTTTTTCACTGTAATGTGTGTCTCTATAAAGATTACTTTTAAGATAAAAAGTTAAAAAAAAAAAATCGAAACAAATAATAATTTAAATTTTAAATTTGCATAATTTTTCAGATGCAGAATTTTAGATCGAGAGAGTTTAGTGAGATCTTTTAGTGAAAAATATTATTCCAGGACTTCCAAATGTGTAGTTTGAATCAAAATTTTCGTACAAGTTATTCCTTTGAAAGATCGCAAAAATATATATGATATCTCTCAATTACGTGATGTTCGAATTTAATTTGCATAATTTGCGTCACTTAAAAAAAAAAAAGAAATTAGTCATTAAATGACGATTGCTGATTGAAGTCTTAATTTTAAAGCAATTGGATTGTTTACTTATATTTCATGAGAACTATGGTCAGAAGAATTGAATATGAAATGTTTATCTAGGGTTTAAAGAAAGAAATTTATCGCCGGGATTGGTGGCTTGTTACTGTAATCCAGCTTCTCGGAGGCTTGAACTATTGGACGGTTTGAGGTTGGGGGTTCTGTCCTCCGTTTACCCATGCTGATCAGGTGTCCAGACTAAGCACAATGTCGATATGGTGCGATCCAGGGATCACGAAATCACCAGGTCGTCTAAGGAAGGGATCATCCTCGCAGGTTGGAAACGCAGCAGGCAAAATCTCTCGCACTTTGTAGTAGTAGGATAGCGCATTGAGATTAGGTGGTGGAGGACATCCTAATCAATATAACCGAAAACAGTTCTTTTTTTTATTTTTGTAAAAAAATAATGCAAGATTTAATTTTAAAGAATTAAAACAATTGAAGAATGTATAAATTATATAAAAAAATTCTTAATTTACTTTCTTAATTGTAATACGATACATTTTTTAGATTCAAAGAATTTTTATCTAAAGTTTTCTTAAAACATTATACCAGTACTTAAAAATCTGTTGTTTGAATTGGAAAAGTTTTGTGGAAATTAATCTTTTTAAAGGCCACTGTACGCGAGCAGAAATCTCTTAATAATGCAACACTTCTATTACATTTGTATAATTTTCGTCATTAAAAAATAAGAATTTTGAGTTTAAATCAAATCTGCTTCAAGTCTTAATTTGAAAGGGGTCCGGTGTCAAATTATATTTTCTTTATTTAGAGCCATTTTTTAATGAATTTTTTCACTGTAATGTGTGTCTCTATAAAGATTACTTTTAAGATAAAAAGTTAAAAAAAAAAAAAAAAAAAAAAAAAACTCGAAACAAATAATAATTTAAATTTTAAATTTGCATAATTTTTCAGATGCAGAATTTTAGATCGAGAGAGTTTAGTGAGATCTTTTAGTGAAAAATATTATTCCAGGACTTCCAAATGTGTAGTTTGAATCAAAATTTTCGTACAAGTTATTCCTTTGAAAGATCGCAAAAATATATATGATATCTCTCAATTACGTGACATTCGAATTTAATTTGCATAATTTGCGTCACTTAAAAAAAAAAGAAATTAGTCATTAAATGACGATTGCTGATTGAAGTCTTAATTTTAAAGCAATTGGATTGTTTACTTATATTTCATGAGAACTATGGTCAGAAGAATTGAATATGAAATGTTTATCTAGGGTTTAAAGAAAGAAGTTTATCGCCGGGTTTGGTGGCTTGTTACTGTAATCCAGCTTCTCGGAGGCTTGAACTATTGGACGGTTTGAGGTTGGGGGTTCTGTCCTCCGTTTACCCATGCTGATCAGGTATCCAGACTAAGCACAATGTCGATATGGTGCGATCCAGGGATCACGAAATCACCAGATCGTCTAAGGAAGGGATTATCCTCGCAGGTTGGAAACGCAGCAGGCAAAATATCTCGCACTTTGTAGTAGTAGGATAGCGCATTGAGATTAGGTAGTGGAGGACATCCTAATCAATATAACCGAAAACAGTTCTTTTTTTTTATTTTTGTAAAAAAATAATGCAAGATTTAATTTTAAAGAATTAAAACAATTGAAGAATGTATAAATTATATAAAAAAAAATTCTTAATTTACTTTCTTAATTGTAATACGATACATTTTTTAGATTCAAAGAATTTTTATCTAAAGTTTTCTTAAAACATTATACCAGTACTTAATAATCTGTAGTTTGAATTGGAAAAGTTTTGTGGAAATTAATCTTTTTAAAGGCCACTGTACGCGAGCAGAAATCTTTTAATAATGCAACATTTCTATTACATTTGTATAATTTTCGTCATTAAAAAATAAGAATTTTGAGTTTAAATCAAATCTGCTTCAAGTCTTAATTTGAAAGGGGTCCGGTGTCAAATTATATTTTCTTTATTTAGAGCCATTTTTTAATGAATTTTTTCACTGAAATGTGTGTCACTATAAATATTACTTTTAAGATAAAAAGTTTAATAAATTTTTCGAAACAAATAATATTTTAAATTTTAAACTAATTTAGATTGAGAGAAATTTTTTCTATATATTAATGAAAAATATTATACCAGAACTTCCAAATGTGTAGTTTGAATCAAATTTTTCATACAAGTTATTCATTTGAAAAATCACAGAAAGAGAGATGGAATCTCTCTATTACGTGATATTGCAATAGAATTTGTATAATTTGCGTCAGTTAAAAAGAAATATTAGTCTTTAAATTTCGAATGCTTATTCAAGTCTTAATTTGAAAGCAATTTCATTACTTATATTTCATGAGAACTATGGTCAGTACACTTGAGTATTGAATGTTTATTTAGGGTTTAAAGGACAAACTTTATCGCCGGGAATGGTGGCTTGTTCCTGTAATCCAGCGTCTCGGAAGCTTGAACTGTTGGACGGTTTGCAGAATATACATATTGTATTAAAAAAGTCCTTAATTTACATTTATTGTTGTAATACCATAACTTTTTTAGATTCAATGAATTTTTTTCCTAAATCTTCCTAAAATAAATTATACCAGTACTTGAAAATCTGTAGTTTGAATTAGAAAATGGTTGTGGAAATTAATCTTTTGGATGACCAAAGTACACGAGAAGGAAATGTCTCAATTATGCGATATTTCTATTGCATTTGTATAATTTTCGTCATTTAAAAATAAGAATTTATTGTATAAATGTCACAGACTGGTTCAAGTCTTAATTTTAAAGGTGTCTTGCGTCAAATTATACATTTTTTTATTTACTGCCGTTTGTTATAAATTCTTTAACTGAAATGTGTTTCTCTATAAAGATTACTTTAATTCAAGCCCAATATGTTAACACTTTTAAAAAAGCTAAAACGTTATATAAATAATAACATTGGCTGTTTATCTGCAATTTCACTTACTTAGTTCCATAGAAAGTAGCAGCAGCAGACAAAGTTATTAATTCAAATTACATGTTACATCTTGTGAAACAGTGTCATGTAGTTTGGATTTTAAATGCAATGTATTTCCTTTACATACCCTTTGTTTCAAAGTTATGTGCGATAATATCACCTCCTTTAGTCGAGCGTGCGTTTCTCTTCAATTTCTTTTACCTGAAACAGTGCAACGCGCCAGCCGCTTTTCGTGCCTTTATAACGTACAAAAAAAAAAAAAAAAAAAAAAAAAAAAAAAAAAAAAAAAAGCGTAAAGGTAACGATCCTGTGGCAGGTTTAATAGCAATGGTTTTAATAGCAATGGATGCGAGGTTTGAGAAAACAGGTTCTCTGAAACTTTATTCAGGCCGAGGTCGTAAACTCGTACCACAGGATACAATCGATTGGTTGGTTGGCTGATTTTTGACGGCCGATTATCTACTACAGGGATATAGGCCAGAGGGTGGAGTGCCCTACGTGGGGGGTCTTTCTAAGGGAACCTAACCCGTATTTACCCATGGAAATCCATGGCTCGAAGAAAACCACGAAAACTCCGAACAATTAGACCGACGGGCGCAATTGTGCTCGAACCCAGCACTTCCCGTCAACCAGCTTCTAGAGCAGAACCTCTCAGCCACTGGTGGTGCCAGGATACAATCAAAGAAGTTGCAACGGCAATTGTCGACACACCACAAGACAATATTGCTGCTGCTTCCAGTGCTCGTGGGGTAGCTGGGAATCTGGATATGGCTTATAGTACTATATGGAAAGTGTTACGAAAGGTTATCCACTTCCGTATAAAATCAGCCGTTTACAAGAGTTACGTGACACATTTTATGATAAATGATTGACTTTTACTCTTTTCTTTTTTGCCAGAATAGAGCTGGATGATGCTTGGCCGTGGAAAATCTTGTAGGGAGACGATGCCAACTTTGACCCTAATGGAACTGTAAATACCCAGAACTGCCGAATTTGGGATAACATTTCAAGGTCCATTTTATATGAGATTATTACCACCAGTAACCTGTTATGTTGCCGGAGAGAAATATCGCCGAATGTTAAACAACTTTGTCATTCCAGCACTTCAGCATAGATAATAAATGGATAAATCTTTTTCATGCAACATGGAACACCTCCACGCATCTCTTTGTGAGTTCAGAATTTACTACGACAGAAATTCACAGCAGAAAGAGTCATTAGCTGCTGCTTTCCAACTGCATGGCCGCCTCAAAAAACAAAGATTGGTAGACCAAGTCATGTTGCAGATAAAAGCTTGTTTACTAAAAGAATAAATATATTAAATTTAAAAAATAAAAAAACCCGACTGTGTAAAAAGCGAACTAATTAGTTATTTCTCATCAATGTTAAACTATTTTGTATATTACTTATCTATTTTTTTTTATTTAATTGTATTGATGACTTTTAAGTTGTGTTTAATTGTTAGTTCCTATCTATAAACACTGTTTTGATGAGGCCTATAGATGTCTGTGATGGTTAGAGTTGCAGTAAAGCTAGAGATCCTACCTATATAACTTCCAGGTTGTGCAATATTTAAACGGAGCTTCTGACTGTAAAACAGCCTGGGTAGCATCGTCTTCGTTTTGAAAGACCTATCCAATGTTATGCCACTAAATATGGTGCGTAATTCTTTTTCCGTGTGTACCGCCATTTTGTATTTTACGGTTGCCATTTTCAATTTATAAAAACAAAACCTAGCCTATAACTATCGGACGATTACGACGAATCGATTGAGACCTCATTCATTAAAATCCATCCAGCCGTTGGGATGTTTCGAGGGTATAAAGAAATTCACATATACAGATACGCGTGAAGCACGTAACCCTTCTTGACAGTCGGGTAAAAAAACTATCTAATCCCTCGCGGAATTATTCCGTTGGGATATTAACCCGGTCGCTCCTAACGTATCTGCGCCCCACCAGTGGCTGAGAGGTTCTGTTCTCGAAGCTGGTAGACGGGAGGTGCTGCGTTCGAACCCAACCTTTCGGAGTTTTCGTGGTTTTCTTCGAACGTTGGGAAATCTTGCGTAAATACGGGTTGGGACACCCTTAGAAAGACCTCCACTGAGGGTACGCTCTAGGGCCTATATCCTTCGTGCAGATAATCGGCCGTCATAAATAACACCAACACCTAACGTATTCACTCTCTGATACATGTTTCGTACAGTTATTTCATCTGGAAGCGCAAGGGTTAACCATTTACGGCGCGGCGTACCGTTTGTTACGAAAACAATTGCTTGATAATATATGAGTGCGGTGAAAAAGGGGTAAAATAAATTTTAAAATATCAACTTAATTTTTAATTCGAAATTTCAAATTTTATTGTTCGTGAAATAAATGGCATAAAATTCAGTTTATCTATTAAAAGCAGCTTTATAGATACGCCCCAAATCCCATTCAAAGTACCCTGATCATGCTTGAATTATTTTTGAATGGATGAAAAATATATTTTCACATAAATAGATTTAAAATGGGTTATTAAGAAAGAATAATGTAGGGTTCTGTTTAAATGTTACATTTATTATAAAAATATTAAACGAACCTCATATTAGGTTTAATTTCCCATCTCATGAATTTCATATGAAGAGGAATATAAAGTTTTTTATTAAGAGCTATTAAATAGTTTTTGTGATATGATAAACTTTTCATTAAAACAAAATAATCATCAAATTCATAGAATTAAAACCACTTTGTGAGTTGCGTAAAAATTCCATATATATTGATAATGGATTTAATTCTATCAAGAGCGGTTGTATATTATATGTGCCATTTAATTTTAATTTCCAAATTCCCACTCAGAATATTTTCAACATCTTTTTTTTGTAATCTACATGAAAAAATGAGTTTATTTGTTTTAAAATCAATTAGCCCATAAATTCAGGTGACGTTCAATCATTTAAATACTTCAGTGACAGAGATACTTCGTCCCTTAAAGGGTTAATATTTTCAGTATAGATGCAATTGACAGATAGTGTAAGGTCTCCGGCATCTCAATAATCTTAGACAATTTAGTAAATAATTTAAATAAGCCGATATGGGAAAATGTTGGCCAAATTCATTGCTTTGTTCAAAATCTTACTTTTATCTAACAAAGCATAGACATACAGACGCAGCAATTTGATTGATTGAGAGATTTTTGAACAATAAAAGACTTTGCGAACTTTCCATTTTCGTCAAACTAATAGTGTTTGTTTACACTAAATCAGGGTTGGCGAACCTATGGCACGAGTGCCAGAGTTGGCACGTAAGCTAATGTTTCTGGCACGCGAAATTTTTTTATTTGGTATTCATTATACACAGCTGAAATCCATTTTTTATTTCTGTTATAATCAATAAAATTGTGTTCCATATCACAAATAATGCAATTATTTTCTGCATCAGTTAACACATCAGAAAAATTTTTTTCCTGTCATGCTATTCAGCGTTTTTGACATGTATTTTGCCTTTCTATATAAATTTAAAAAAGCTGTAATTATCAACTGAATTTCGTTTGAAAGTCCTGCAATAAAATGGCAGATGGATCCCATTTAGTTATGTATATTTGTGAAAATAACAAAATATGAACCAGATATAAAAAATTTTCCTTTTAATGTATAACAGCAAAAATCACCTCAATAGGTTATTAGTACATTGTTTAATGCAACTTGGAAATTTATAACCGAGATGTTGCATTAATAATAAGTTAAAATTTAATGAAATAAAAACTCAAATTTTTTTCATTTATTACAATACATACCGCATCAATGAATCCTATTTCAGAATTAAAAATTCATTAATTTAATGGCTGATTCCAATATACAGAAAAATCGCATTTTGATTTTTAGAAATTTTTTATTATTAATGCATGATGGCAACCGATTTTATAGCCAATGTTTCGTATAAACATCTTACTCTTCAAAATTATTTTTGTATAAGTGTGGCACATTACATTGTTGGTAGATATTGTTTATGAATATTCGGCCCACGCACGTGAAAAGGTTCGCCGAGCCTGCACTAGATTAATCGTGGTTCGGACATTTTTTTTCGCCAAGTTGGAAATTTACATTTCGTATTATACGAATATCTGAAATATCTTATCATATGTTTCGATAAAATTTTGTTTAATGAAATATCTTTCCATTTTTAGGGTTCCGTACTTCTAAAGTAAAAACGGAACCATTATAAGATCACTCCTGTGTCTGTCTGTCTGTCTGTCAGAGCCCTTTTACTCGCAAACTATGCAACGTGGAAAGTTCAAATTGGGGGAAGTAATAAAGACTATTGACCCACATATGTACAGATTAATAAATAGTCATAAATATATTTAGGAAAAATGTAGAGGGCTAATTAAGTTACTTGAATAAAAAATCTTTTCTTTGTATATCGTGTGAAAGCTTTCGTAACGCTGAAAACAAAAATATATTTCATTTAATTTTAGATATTATATTTTCAAAGTTATGGTGGAAAATGTAGAGCAAAAATATGTTCCCTCCATCTAATTCCGAATATTTTGAAACTAAAATTATGAAAAAAATAGAGATAGTAGACATTAATCTAAACCTTGCAGGAAAATTATAGCGATTACCCTAGGTCACATAGTTTTTGAGAAAATCGCATTTTTCCGTTACACTCAAATTTCGATTTACGGGCTTCAGCAAACGTGTTGAGCAGAGCTAGAGGTACCTATCGTAGCAGAAGTATAAAAGCATTGTTGATCATGAATTTCGGAAAAAATCGTTGGTAATTAGCCGAGATATTAACCCTTAAAGACACGGACGGTTTGGACATACATAATGACATTGACGGCGTACTTTATGCTCCATCAGCTTTTAAAGCCTAGATAACAAATTTAAGGATATATTTGTGTAATGCAAAACCCAGTAGCAATATAAAAGCAATAAACGTCAAATTGTTAAAAACAGACTAATTTAATGCGAATTAATCACATAAATGCTATGGGGTTCGCGACTAGCTTCCATTGAGTGTCTCTCTCAATACACATACTATGTCTTTAAAGGTTAACTAAAAACCTATACAGAATAACAAATCTACAGAATAGATATATTTGCTATTAATTAGATTGCATATATCTTTGAACCTTCATGGTATATCCATTTATAATTTTCTAGTATGCAGGGTGCAAAGGAAAGTCTTTTTAACATGAAAATACTTGTGAACGGAGAGAGCTACAGCTATGCAAGTGAGGTAACGGTATAGTAAAGCGACTACGCCCGATTTAATGAAAACGGCAGCAGCGTCTCCTAGTGGCAAAATTTGAAAGATAGCCACTGCAAATCGAAAACGAAAAGAGATAGAGCAAAATTTTCAGTTAGAAAATTTTGGAACATCAATTAATTAACAGAATACGACATTTGGCTTACATGGATAAGATAAATATTTGCCTGTTTACTCAAAAAGGTCCGAAATCGATGCACTCGATTTTGTGTAAACGTTTGAATGG
Organism: Maratus speciosus; assembly: GCA_963932465.1. Lineage (NCBI taxonomy): Eukaryota > Metazoa > Arthropoda > Arachnida > Araneae > Salticidae > Maratus > Maratus speciosus. The sequence continues at coordinate 183,741,784 of OZ010790.1, read as the reverse complement.
AATAGTCAGAAGTATGAAGAAATACGCACAATTTATGCTATAAATACGTACTTATCTCAATACATTTTGATAACCTCACACACAAAAAAAAGACAAACTGTCTCACAGTGATAAAAAGTTAATATTCAGTATCTTCGAAAAGTTCACCATTGTCATGATACACGTTTGTATTCGTGAGAGTAATTCTGCATGCACATTTCTCAGCATGGAACGTCTACTGCAAGCCTCTTAAATACGACGACATAGACTTAACCCTTTCAAGGGCGGTGGCTAGACGGTCTAGCCACCTAATTTTAATTATAAAACTAACAAATGCACCAAGAATATTTTAATGAAATTTTGCTTTTCTAATGAAAGTGCAAATTAACAGGTTTTTGTTTTCTGAGAAATTTGTTTGAATATTCTAGTGTCAGTCAATTATTTCATAAGTTTACGAACAAAATTCTTCTGACCCTGAAAGGGTTATTCTAAAATTTTAAATGCATTGGAAATTAAATCTTTACAGACATTATAGCACAGTACAACGTCACAATCTGCAACTGTGCACTGCTACATTTCCAAATGTGAATATGCAAAGTAGAATCATCGCTCATCAATTTTGGACATTTTTGGGTATACAGGTGACGATTTATCTTATCCGTGTGAAACAAATGTAGTTTCGTACTAATTAATTGATGCTCTAAAGCTTTCTAATTGGAAAATTTGCTCTACCTCTTTTCGTTTTCGATTTGCAATGGCTATCTTCCAAATTTCACCACTAGGGCTGCTGCTGTCGTTTGCATTAGGTCGGGCGTAGTCGCTTTACTGTATTGTTACCTCACTTGTATAGCTCTAGATCTCTCCATTCGCAAGTATTTTCAGCTAAAAAGGGACTTTCCTTCGCACCCTGTATACTATACAGATATACCCAAACCTACGTTGTAAAGTTTTTACAAAGTCTTAGTATTCTTTTAGCAACGGTATATTTTTAATAATACACTTACTAATTCATATATTATTGTACGGAACCCTCTGTACGCGAGTAATACTCGCACTTGGCCGTTTATTTAGTTATAAAAATATTTTACAGAACAACATTTGTGGAGCAAACATTCAATCCGTGCTTTCTCCTTTAGATACAAATTTTCAAAAAAAAAAAAAAAAAAAAAAAACTGATAAATTAAAAAATAAGTTGTGTTTAATTCTAATTTGTATTGTGTATTTTTATTACTAGCTATTAGAAAGAATTGCAAGCATACTTTAGATATTAAACCTAAAACAAATTAATAAAATGCATTTAATATTTGGAAAAATCACGTTTTGACCGAATTCAGAGGAGGAAACATGTTTTGATTGTTTGACAAGTGGATAAAACGCTTTTTGAATGAAATAAGTTCCAACTCCCAAATAATACAAAAGCATTATTTTATTTGAACAAATACTGAATTTCAGTTGATTATTGATAAAATAAAATGACAGATTATGGTACCTAGTAGTATTCATTAAATATTTACTAAATAAATACTCGTTTTCCAAAAACTCACTTTAAATTTTAAAACCAATATCTTCATCTAGACAGTCACAAACTTCCCCCTGTTCTTCATTGCATGCTGGTAAATCATGGATAATGTGGTTGTACCATTTGAAGACATCATCAGGTTGATTTTTCCACTGTTCACCATACATTACCTTCAAATGTTTGTCAACATCTTTTTTCTTTTCAACTGATATGGCGTGGCTAAGAGGAAGAGATTCTAAAACAACCCTTTGAACACGGGCAACAGTAACTCTCTTTTTAAGAAGATTTACACCAGATTCTTCACGAATATCTTAAAATATATAATTCTGAAAGCCTCTAGACTTAAAAGTGCTCTTATTTTTCTCTAAAACAATCCGTTTCAATTGTGATATGTATGGTAGGTTTCGAAAGCATGCATCAAGTGACGACTGTGATTGGCAGACTGGAGAAATCACTGTTTGACTGAATGCAGGCTTTTTAGGAAGCAGTTTTTGATTGAAACGTCAAGTTTTAAAGTTGGTTTATAATCGGAGAAAATTTTTTTGGTTAAAAATACTGCTTATTTCAGTGCAATTTAACACAGAGTTCATAAAACTACCATTAACACATTTTTTTAAATATTTTGTGAGAAAACACGGATTGAATGTTTGCTCCTCATTTATGTTCTGCTAGAAAACTGGGCGACTTCCCAGCACTGAATAGTAATTACTTTTTGATATCACGACTCTTACTTTAACAAAAGAAAAAAATATAGATTTTTCCTCCCATTGGCTTTAAATTAATACAACACAAATGAATCAAAAATGGAATTATTTGATTTCAAGCGGAATTTGGATTTCAGATTTGAAATACATTTTATGTATAAAATGAAGTTTTCTGAATGATAAAGACTTAACTTAAAAAAAAAAAAAAAAAAAAAAAATATATATATATATATATATATATATCCTCTTCGGTCCCTCGGTCCCCAAACGGGGACCTCTGTTCTTTTTCTTATAAAAACTAAAACGTCTGATCTTTTTACATTTTCACATCACTTCTTAATAGCTGAATGTTTTTTGCGTTCAAGGCAAACGAATAAATGGCAGCATCTAAGCTGATTCACACATAAAATAAAAGTTATTTTCACCTGAGTGTGCAAAATGCCTAAAAATGCCCAAAAGACAGTATGACCAAGAAAGTGAGAAATTTTCATAAGTATTTAACTTAAATATTTTTCAATAAAACTTTTTGAGGATTTGTAGTATTTACTTTTGAAAAGCTCTTAAATTTGTGATTGCGTTAATTTAGGTTAATGGTTATTAAATTGATGTTTTAAGGGAATTTGTAGTTTTTGATCCATATTTTTGAAACTAAATTACTAAGCGCATAATGGATCAATTTCAGAAAATATATTTTATCTGTCATTTACAATGTCATTTTGTTTGGAAAAAACCAATGAATAAGCATTTGTATTATTATTTTTGTTTCGGAACTGAAGACGTTAAATATACAAAACTTGTTGATTTTGATTTCGTCTGTACTATATAATTTAAAAAGTTAAAGACCTATAATACTTCTAAAATAAAATCTTTATATAAAGAACCAGGAAAAGTGTAGTAAATTGATTTAGCGCATAATACTCTTGCATACCTTCTTGAAAACGACATATATTTAATTATAATTATACTAACAATGAATTATTTCTGATGAATTACTTCAATGAATTATTTTTACAATTTCCAGGCCTATTGAAAATTGGTAATAGAAAAAGGAAATGTTATGATTTATCGAACAAACACTGTTGAAAAAATCTGTTCAATAAACCTGCACCTGGACTTACTCTTTTGATTAAGTAAAATCGTATTATTATTGAGTGAGTTACATTCTGAAAGCACAAACATTAAAATAACTTTATTACTAAACTAGGGGGCTCTGCCCCCTGCAAGCTACGCTCGCCAACCCCCGTTCAGACACTGTAGAGTCCAAAAGCACGCTAATCTGATCGGTTTTGAGAAGATTGAATTATACTGAAAAAACCTGTAGCAATCTCCCTGTAAACGGATTTGCATTCAATTCCCTTTGACTGCAAAAATTTAAGGTAGAACCAGTTGCTGTTAAGACATCCAATGGTTGTTTTCGTGTTTGGTTAAAGAAGATCAGTTAAACATTTGAAAAGAAGCTAAAATAAAATGAATTAAGTAAACAGAGTCTTTGTCTCTCGGTACTTTTTAACAGCGTTATAAAACGATTGACATAATACAATTACAAAAATTTGCTGTTTTAACCCCTTCAAGGGCGGTGGTTCATTTTTGGACCACTTAATTTTAATTCTTAAATGCCACATTAGCATCAGAATATTGGGATGAAATTTTCCTTTCTATTAAGTAAGTGAACAAAAGCATTTTTTTATTTCGAAATTTGTTTGTAAATTCTGGTGCCATTCACTGATTTCAAGATTTTACGAATAGACGTGCCTTGTCCGTGAAAGGGTTAAACGCATATTAATGTATTTATTATTTTAAAGTTTCCTTTCCCTTTTAATATTCACGTGTAAATACAATTTTCAGGACATAATTTTCAATATTTTCCTGCCTTCAACACGTACTGATTTAATAGTAATTTTAAAGTTTTTTTTTCTGTTTTTAATAGTCACGTGAAAATAAATTTTTAATCGTTAGGAAATATTCCTTGCGCTGTTTTTAAAATTGAAAACAATCTCTATAATAATAGCCTAAGTCATGTGACTATCATCAACAGCTCCAGGCGGATCCCTTCGGTTTTTATATTCCAAGCAGCCATTTTGGTACTTTAATGTTAGCCAGCCACAGGTGTGATAAGGCACCGAATATTATTCTATCCCCATTATTTCGTTTATATTATAATAGTCCAAGTCATGCAACTGTCATAAACAACGGGCTGATTCCTTCGCTTTTCATAAGAAAGGTTTCCATTTTGATTAAAGAATCAAAGTTATTTTTTCGAATAAAACTACATAAAAGTTGCCATGATCACAAAGAATTCCTGTTACTTTTCTGTTAGCCGGGTGAAAATCTCGCCAATAGTTTTTTTTTAACTCGCCAGTTAGCATTTTTTTATTTTTCGAGTGGTAAATTAAAACGGTGCTACTTGGTTATCCCATCGACCAAAAATCTGTCGCCAAACTATAAGATTAAATGCCAATAATGGTTGATCGTAAATGTCATATTCACTTGACTTTAAGGAAGTTACACATGTTCACGCCATCAAGTGAATTTCATTTCGACGTTTTATTTGTATTTTTATTAATGTTATACTAATTTATTTGTTCTTTTGTTATTTAAAATAAAAAAATATGTCAATTTGTATAATTTGGCTATTTATATAATTTGGCGAAATTGGTGGACGGGAGAAGTAATAACATTAAAACGTTGATTGGAGTGGAAATTAAATCACATGATTTGTTGCACTGTCACATACGCACCGGGTTTGGCGTGATTTTTTTTTACGACAATTTGGCGAAAAAATCGTTTTCAACTATCTGTTTTATATGTATTTTTAAATTATTTTCTCTTATTTTTAAAATGAAGTAACAATAAATAAAAAAAAAAATTAATTAATAACAATAGAACAAAACAATTTATAACATTTTTTGTAAATAAAAAGAAAATAAATTCAAATAAACATTTATTAATAAATAAGCAACAATAGCCGGGTTACCGTGTCAGACAAAATAACGCCATTTTGGCGCCAATTAGGTACCCCGTTGCGTATATGACATCTGTGTCTAATATTTTTCTTTTCGTTTCGTTTAAAAATAAAAAAAAAGAATGAAATGAAAGCCATTTATTTTAAAGGTTTCAATTTTTAATGAATGTTTTGTATTAAATAAAATGATAATGAAATACAAATTGAATTCTGAATAAAAGTAACATGATGCATTTCGTAGCATACATTTAAGGGATGCTAAACTCGTCGCCAAATTAATTTAAAATATCCTTTTCTAAAATATGAAAATAAAAAAATCTGTTATGATTAAAATTTGAGTTGCCATCATTAGAAAAAGTATTTAAAATTAGAAAAAAAAATTAATATTTCGAAAACTAATTCTAATTTTAAAATTCTAATACCAGTTTTGAGATCTGTGGATCAATACGGATTTTTGGTGTTAATTTCTTTGCAAAGTATTCCATATTTTAGGAGAAATCGCCGTGAAACGTAATCAGTTGTTTAATCAGTCGTTTAATAGAATCGTTACATAAATTCGTTTCAATTCGATTCATTAGGATTTTATATATATAGGGTAGATATAAATATAATCTAATACTACCCCATTAAATGTTACACCAGCATCCGTGTCTAAGATTAGTGAGACAGATGCTCTATATTTTGGAATGTAGCTGAGTGTATACATGGTATCAGTGAAAGAATTATGTACCTACAACATTTCTCGTGCATTTAATTTCTTGCGCAATTTAAAGAAACTCTATTACCAAATATCGTTACAACGTTTAAACAACTGACGATGTTCTAAAAAAAAAATTTGGTTTCAATGGTTTCAAGACATTCTCTATAATTTATTACGTTACTAAGATTTCTTAAGAGTGGACGCTGGTTTAAAACCTTCAATACTTTTTTTATTTTTTTTATCCCCAAAATAATTTCACGTTTCTTTCTATTTGTAACACTTCGTCATTTGTCACTCAATTAAGGGGATCTTCTACATTAGCAGACAAAAAAAAAGCACTTTTTATGATTTTTTTTTGTAAGAAAACTGCATGATATATATCTTTGAAATTTTAACAGTTTATTGCACATATCTTAAGGTATACACAAGAATCATTTCATTAAATTTTGTTGCTCCTACTCTAAGTTATAAACAAATATGTTCAACTGCTTTAGAAAATTTCGGCTGGACGGTGGGCATGATAGCGCTTTGTAGCTGATCTGCTGTTGGTATCTGAAACACAAAAATAAATTTCTTTCGTAAACTTCGTGAGTATAGCTTCTAGTTAAATTAAAAGAACCCGTAAATTTATTAAAAAAAGTTATGTAACGGCTGATTTAAAAAAAACATTTTTTTTGTTAAAAAAACCCGTTCTTATTTGTTAATACAGTCGGACCTCTATTTAACGTGTGCTCGTGAGTATTTCAACTCTTGGTAGCTCGAAAAATGTCACGCGGTATTCTGGTTCTCGCTAACTAGTCGCTGACATGTCTTGTGTAACAGTATACACAGCCTCTTTAATCCTAGCTTTCAGTTCTTTAACATAAGCAACGGACGTGGCAAAAACTCTGTCCTTCATATAGCCCGAAAAATAAAAAAGTCCTTCCGGCCACTTCCGGGAGGAAGAGGTAGCTTTCATATTCCTTATTTTTTAAAAGCCAATTCAAACACACGAAGCTCAAATTAGTGGAACCCACTAATAGAAGATTCAACAGTATTTTTTGTCAATATTGAATATAAATGAGAATTTCGCGAAATTAGTCAGCTTTATCCAAGCTGGTTTTATTTAAAGTGATTTATATTTGGTCGTCAAATTCGGCAATACCTTGAAGTACCCGTCATTTTAAAACAACATGATGGGTGAAGCTAACCAATGAACTTTGTCAAGACTTTAGTAATTCTTGGGCACATGCTCACTCACATCGGAATCGGTTGATATATACGAGTGCTCTCGTAGGCAAAAAATCAGATGTTTCAAAATGTTACCACATTAGGTATTCAAACTGCTATATCTCACCCATTCTTTAAGACAAAACCAAAAATGCTCCAGAATCCTTGTATCAAGGTTAAACACTAAAGAAAAAAACCTTCTTCACTTTCTAATTTTTTGAACCTCAGTTTTAAATTTTAATTAATTTTTTTAATGGCCGCCATTTTGAAACAAGATTTCAAATGAAGTTAGCCAACGAACTCGGTCAAGCCATTGGTATGTACTATGCACATGCCTTGTCACATCCAATTTGGTTAAGAAATACGCGTGGTATCGCGTGACAAAAATCGGATCGATTCAAATTATCAGCCATGCTAGAAATTCAAAGAGCTATAACTCAACCATTTTTTACGATATAGACAAAGTAAAAGATGCTCCGAAATCTTTGTATCAAGGTCAAATAGATAGGAAAGCAATCTTTTTTAATTTCTGTTCTTTTAACCTCATTTTAAATTACAATTTTTTTTAAAATTTTTAAATGGCCGCCATTTTAAAACAAGATTACGGATGAAGTTAGCCAACGAAGTCGGTTGACCTATTGGTATGTACTATGCACAAATTTTTGTCACATCCAAATCTGTTAATAAATACGCGTGGTATCGCGTGACAAAAATCAGATCGTTTCAATGTGTCAGACACACTAGAAATTCAAAATGCTATAACTCAACCATTGATTAAGATATAGACGTAACAAAAAATGTTCCGGAATTTTTGTATCAACGTCAAACACATAAGAATTTTTTTTTTTTCAATTTCTAATTTTTTTTGTATCTTATTGTAAATTAAAATGTTTTTTTAAAAAATTTCAATGGCCGCCATTTTGAAATAATATGGCAGATGAAGTTGGCCAACGAACTCGGTCGTGACATTGGTATGTACTATGTACACACAAAGTACATCCAAATTGGTTCATAAATACGTGTGTCATCGCTTGACAAAAATCAGATCGTTTCAAAATATGAGCCGCACTAGAAATTCAAAGTGCTATAACTCAGCCATTGTTTAAGATATAGACGAAGCAAAAAATGCTCCAGAATCAAACACATAAGAAAAAAAATCTTTTTCAATTTCTAATTTTTTTGTACCTCATTTTAAATTTAAATTTAAATTTTTTTAAATGGCCGCCATTTTGAAACAAGATGGCGGATGAAGATAGCCAACGAACTCGGTCGAGCCATTGGTATGTTCTATGCACATGCCTTGTCACATCCAAATCGGTTAATAAATACGCGTGTGACAAATATGAGATCGTTTCAAAATGTCAGTCACACTAGAAATTCAAAATGCTATACCTCAACCATTTTTTAAGATATAGATGAAACAAAAAATGCTCTGGAATCTTTATATCAACGTCACACACATAAGAAAAAAAATTAATTTCTAATTGTTTTTTACCTCATTATAAATTAAAATTTATTTTTTTAAATTTCAGTGGCCACCATTTTGAAATGATATGGCAGATGAATTTGGCCAACGAACTCGGTCGAGAGATTAATACGTACTATGTACACACCAAGGTGCATCCAAATCGGTTCATAAATACGCGTGTTATCTCTTGACAAATGTCAGATCTTTTCAAAATGTCAGCCACACTAGAAATTCAAAGTACTATAACTCAGCCATTGTTTAAGATATAGACGAAGCAAAAAAGGGCTCCAGAATCTTTGTATCAAGGTTAAACACATAAGAAATAAAACCTTTTTCAATTTCTAATTTTTTGTACCTAATTTTAAATTTAAATTTTTTTAAAATTGTCGCCATTTTGAAACAAGATGGCGGATGAAACTGGCCAACGAACTCTTCCGAGACATAGGTATGTACTATGTACACACCAAGTTACATCCAAATCGGTTCATAAATACGAGACTTAAGGTGTAAGATTATATATATATATTACCGTGAAAGACTGAAATTGGATAATGTCGACTTTCACCGGTGAATGTCAAAACATACCAAAAACGTCGGTGACAGACCGAATATTTGATTATAATCTTGCATAAACGGGCCATCATCAGTGAATGTCGACAAGCACAGATATACTCTGGTGGATTTCGAAAAGAGAAGCGGTGTTCAACATAGAGGCTACAGTCTGCCGCCAAATTCTTTGTTGTACTGCGAGTCAGTCAGCTTTGTCAGTTTTATGCAGGGTTTAATGGTGCGCGCAACGTTTTCTTAAATTTTATTTTTTTATCCAATATCCTAATTTACATTGAATGGATACTGCAGTGAGCCGTAATCTTTTTTTTTTTTTTTTTTTTTTTTTTGAAAAATTAAATAGATTAATTGAGAATAAACGAGAAAACAATTGTTTTTATTTATTTTTTTTTTCATGAACTTTTTTTTTTACTCTAAAATGCTTTCTGAAGGGGTTTCTAATAAAACTAAGAGCAGCACACCTACGGATAACAGACGATTAAAACGTTTTTATGTTTTAAAAATTAATGATCGCGCCTGAAATACGCAGAAATAAATGCAAATATTCAATATTCAACATTAGTGCATGGTGAATGTCGACATTTGCCGGTGAAAGTCATAAATAAGGATATTTAGCAAATATTTCGGACATACACCAAGCGACTATGTGAATGTTGACATTCACCGGTGAAAGTCGACATTCTCAAGATTTCGGTCTTTCACGGTAACATATATATAAATATCACAATGTCAGAATTTCAAGAGACATTGAAGAAGCTAAAGAATCGAAAAGCAACTGGACTTGATAATATCAATTCTGAACTTATAAAATATAGAGAACACGTCTTGCATCAACGCATCCTAAACCTATTTAACAGATGTTGGATAAATTGTAAAATACCAGTGGAATGGTTGAAGACAAAAGTGATATCAATCTTCAAGAAAAAAGAGAGAGAAAATATTGTGGAAACTACAGAGGCATAAGTTTGTTAAACAGTACCTATAAACTACACAATGGCATCATCAACAGACGACTTGCTAAAATTTCAGACAGTCTTCATCAAGAACAAAACGGTTTTAGAATGGGTCGATCATGTATAGATAACGTTTTCATCTTAAACCAGATAATAGAAAAACGCAGGGAATTCAATCTGGAGACACACATTGCATTCATTGATTATGAAAATGCATTCGATTGAGTGGATAGAGAGAGAAAGTGGAGTATTTTGACAGAGAATGGATGTCCATCACATTTGATACAAGCTGTGAAGAGCTTATATAAAGGAACACAAATTTTTATTGAGATCGATAAATCACTCACTGAAGAGATAATTATAAACCAAGGAGTGAAGCAAGGTTGTAGTTTATCACCCACACTCTTAAGCAGCTATAAAAACCATCTAATAAAATCATGGAAAAATTTGATACCCAAAGGTATCAGACTTGACTCTAAAACATCTATCAATACAGTTCTATTTGAGGATGATTAAGCAATTTTTCAGGACAACGAGGATGACCTACAAAGAGCAATTTATGAACTACATAAACTATGTGAAACTTATAACATGAAGATATCCAGAAAGAAAACCAAGACAGTGGCTTTCAGTGGAAAAGACCCCTAAGAACTAAAATTGTCTTGGATAATAAGATAATAGAACAAGTCTCAGACTTCAAGTACTATATGTCATGCTACATGTAATAAAAATAAGGACTTAGAAAGTAAATTGCATAAATTTCAACATATTTGCGGATCATTGAGCAGAATTCTAAAAAATAAAACACGTACAGAAACTAAGCTAAAATTTTATAAAGTAATGGCAACGCCAGCACTTCTGTATGATTCGGCGACATGGACTATTAATACCAAAGAACGATCCAGAATACAGGCTTCAGAAATGAAGTTTTTAAGATCTGCAAAGGGATGCACAAGAATGGACAGGTTTACTAATGATTCCATACGCTCAGACTTAAAAATATACAACATCAACCACAAAATAATAGATTATTAGAATAAATGGAAGAATCACGTAGGGCGTATGAGTAATGACCGATTGCCAAAAAAGCTTCTGAAATACAGACCCAGGGGTTACGTGACCGAGGTAGACCTACGCCCCGATGGATTGATGAATGGAGCCGAAACTGTCTGATTTAGCCTAACCAATGCTGATGATGATATATGGATATAGTATATATATATATTATCCCTGTCTAGTAATAAAAGTATCTATCATAATAATATTATAAATGTGAAAGTGTAAATATGTTTGTTTGAAGTCAGAATCAAAACGGATGACTAAATATGTTCGTATTCATTATCCATTATATTGATTTTTGTCCACTGTTTCAATTTTGCCTTAAGTTATATTTTATTTGTTTGTAATACATAAAATATAAAAGTTATAAAAATAAAGTCTACTTTCAATCAATGTAGGAATAGAATATTCTCTTGCTTTTGTAATATTGTAGCAATTCAAAGTAAAAAATATGAAAATTGATTTGACATTAAAGTAACAATGAGATCCAACCCGGGCGTCCCTGGTTATGAAATACAGGTGAAAAACATATAGAGTAATTCCGGGATTTATGCCGCACATCTTTTTGAATTTGTGTATAAAGTTCCATGGTGGACATAAAATAAAAAAAATCATGCTGTGCTATTTAATGTTAAATATACAACGCGTGTACTGCAACAAAAAAATTCAAAACAAATTATTAATATTTTTTAACAATTTTTTTTTCTAAAACAGTACACCGCGGCGCGTCACTCGCACATTCAGGCTGAGACGCCGCACTTGTGCGGTAGTTATGCCACGCTTGTAATAAGAACAGAATGAAGTTAGAAATAAAAATGTTTCAAAAAATATATCCATATCTGGACTATAATTATGGATGTAATAACAAAATAAAAATAAATGTGTACAATGAAACGTATTAGTAGATTCAAATTAATAATTGTTGCCTATTTTCAGTATTAAAATTATCAACTTATTTTTTTTACATTAAATTTTAATTGTTATTTCAGCAACAACGTAACATCAATGTATTAGAAAGGGAAAAGAAAAAAAGTAAAATTGTGTTTACATTATTTGTTAACACTTTCGAGACCGGTGACTTTTACATAAATTTTATTCGGTTGGCACCACTTTTTTAAAAGAAGTTACCTTTACTTAAATAATCATGAAAATGCTCTAATTAAACAAAAGAAATATTACTTTTATTTTTTACTGGTACCAGAAACAAATTTTGTAAGTTCCTTATGAAGGTGCTTATATGCACCTATGGTCCCGAATGGGTTAAGAGATCGACTTCAATCTACAGAAAAAGTGGCGAAAAAGTACAGTCTTTATGTAACTACATTTAAAGACATGATGCAAAGAAGCCAATCACACTTCCTCTTTTTTGGAGTAGTTTGCAAAGAACGTCTGCGTTACCCGTAATCCAATTTTTCATTATTATCATCTTGACTTGCATCTTTCTTGTCCTTCTTACTTTTTATTTCCCCTTTTTCTCCTTTGGTTTTAGTACATTTGATAACATGCCTAACAAGGTTAGTCTGTGCAAAAAGAAAAGGAAAAGTTAATAACACTTAGTCATCCCGTACAAAAGAAACTGCGGCATGAATACCGGAATAGCAGTGCAGCATTTATCCCATTTTGCACGGTGCAGGCGTCGGCCATCACAGTTACCTGCCATCGCTAAGGGGAATGGCGTAATCATACACACAGTACTCTATACGAACGCCACACTTAGTTTTGACTTCGAAATCATGCATGCATTTAATAATTAGTGTATACAAAAGTATTTAAACATAACGTGTTTAAAAGTTTGGACTGTGAAATCGTGCACTTACGTCAAATTAAGGATTGTACTTCTACAAGTAAACATCGAAATGGGATTCACGCTATACACTGGTTAAAATAATCTCCTTGCGCACCTATACTGTGCGTTTGACGGCCATCTATCGATAATTACAAGAAATAGAAGGGGTGCGGCATCTATCCTGTATGCGGCGACTCTCCCGGAGTTACCCTATATGTTTTTGTAACTAAAAACTCCAATTGATTTTTTTTACATTTAATATACATTTTTGAGATTTTTACTAACTATACCGACAATCATTTTTAGATGTTAGTAATTTTTGTATTCGAATGAAACATAGAAATGTATTAAAAGGAATACTTTCATATTACCCTCGTGCCAGGAATTGATCAATTTCATTTTTAGATGTTAGTAATTTTTGTATTCGAATGAAAAATAGAAATTTATTAAAAGGAGTACTTTCATATTGCCCTCGTGCCAGGAATTGATCAATTTCATTTTTAGATGTTAGTAATTTTTGTATTCGAATGAAAAATTGAAATTTATTAAAAGCGATACTTTCATATTGACCTCGTGCCAGGAATTGATCAGTTTCATTTTTAGATGTTAGTAATTTTTGTATTCGAATGAAAAATAGAAATTTATTAAAAGGAATACTTTCATATTACCCTCGTGCCAGGAATTTATCAATTTCATTTTTAGATGTTAGTAATTTTTGTATTCGAATGGAAAATAGAAATTTATTAAAAGGAATACTTTCATATTGCCCTCGAGCCAGAAATTGATCAATTTCATTTTTAGATGTTAGTAATTTTTGTATTCGAATGAAAAATAGAAATTTATTAAAAGGAATACTTTCATATTGCCCTCGTGCCAAGAATTGATCAATTTCATTTTTAGATGTTAGTAATTTTTGTATTCGAATGAAAAATAGAAATTTATTAAAAGGAATACTTTCATATTGCCCTCGTGCCAGGAATTGATCAATTTCATTTTTAGATGTTAGTAATTTTTGTATTCGAATGAAAAATTGAAATTTATTAAAAGCGATACTTTCATATTGACCTCGTGCCACAAATTGACAGTCGAAGAAATCACCAAAGATGCCTAATCTTTTTAATTCGGACATTTCAGTGGTTTAAGGGTGGTTTGTTTTCATGTCTTAAAATTGTGTTTTATTTGTATATATTTTTTTTTATTTATGGATTGATAAATTTTAAATTTCATTATGGAATATAAGCCGGAAACAAAGGCTGAACTATTTTATTTATATTAATTTAGGTGCAAACATATATACATATATATATTTTGTAATCGTCTGTCTGCAAGTGACAGAAATAGATTTAAAAAAGCATGCTTGAAAATTATTTAAAAAATAATAAAAACTGCACGGAAAAGAGATTTAGTTAATATATCCCCAGCTAAAATGTTTGGTTGGACTGACAAAATGTTGGTTCGACTGATCAAATGATTTTGTTCGTTCAATAAAATTTTATTGAACTAACAAAAGGATTTTGTCAGTTCAACAAAAATATTTGTTGGGGTCAACATTTGGTTGGCACAACCATTTTTTTGTTGTTTCAACAAAATCGTTCTTTCCATGTGAGTAAATTGTGATACGGTTTTCAAACAAATTGCGTAATGGTTTTAAAACAAATTGCAATATAGTTTTCAAACAAATTGCATACGAAAGTAAATTTTTTTACTCTATTCGACTGTGTAAAAATTGAAAATGTGCGATATTTTGAAAAAAAAAAATAGCAATAAAAGTAAATTAAAGTTCGAAAAATAACGACAGCATTACGCACAGATACGTTTGTCCTTTATAATATAGATAATAGGTACAGCAATGTTAATCTTACTACAAATGCACCTGATGCGAAAATCCTCGATTGATTCGTTTCAAGATTTTTTATAACCACTATTTATTTCTAATAGTAATATTTCCTTATAACTTACGAGAATGAAAAATGAGACGATTACTATTCGAAAATAGAGATCATAAAGAAAAAACAAAAACAAAAACACAATTAACCTGAAAAGTTATGTTGGTTATATGTTGCTAATATTTGCATTCATCACTAACAGCGTTACCGATTTAGCAACGAATTCTGAATTCAAAATCTATTCTATAGCAGTCTTTTTAAACAATATTTTCACTTAATTTAATTGACTAATGTCTGCAATTATATAACGCGAAAATTAGCATTAAAATTTGAAATATATATTTTGAAAACAAAAATACATTTAATTTTAAGCAATGATCGTTATCACTGATACTTGAACTATATCCGTAAGGCATGCTGACGTCACGGCGACGTCGTTGTGAAGTCACTCTGTCATTTTGTGACCGTCGATGTGACGTCACGTGACGTGGATGTGACGTCATAGTGACTAGAATGCGAGGTCGTTATGGCCGTTTTAGAGGTCGTTTGTGATGTTACATTGTGACCACTCCGTGAAGTCACGGTGTGGCAAATTTGTGAAAAGTGTGTCATTTGTGACTATTTTGGCATTAACTTTGTGACCAACCTGTGACGAAAGTGACAATGTTTTGAAGTCACACTGTGACCAATTGTGAAATATGTGTCATTTGTGACGAACTTGTCATAAACTCTGTGATGATTTCAAATGAAAATCAAATTTCAAATTAATTGCTTCAAAGGCGCAAAGGCGAACTAGTGAAAAAGATTCCATGCTGGAACTCGAACCCGGGCCATCAGTATAGCGCACTGACATTCTACCGACTAAACCACATGGAAATACCCAGCCTGGAAATTTTCTCACTATTACATGCTGGCAAGGCTACAAACGCAGCACAAGATGCAATATTTAATGTGAACCACAGACATGGCGCAAACACGAAACTTAGTTAAATCCAGCATCGATTGAAACTATATTAATACTTGGAAATTTTTTCAGAGAGAACCATTCGCCTTGCATACAATATTTCAAATGAAAATCAAATTTTAAATTAATTGCTTAAAAGGCGCAAAGGCGAACTAGTGAAAAAGATTCCATGCTGGAACTCGAACCCGGGCCATCAGTATAGCGCACTGACATTCTACCGACTAAACCACATGGAAATACCCAGCCTGGAAAATTTCTCACTATTACATGTTGACAAGGCTACAAACGCAGCACAAGATGCAATATTTATCGTGAGCCACCGACATGGCGCAAACTCGAAACTTAATTAAGTCCAGTATCGATTGAAACTATATTAATACTTAGAAATTTTTTCAGAGAGAACCATTCGCCTTGCATACAATATTTCAAATGAAAATCAAATTTCAAATTAATAGCTTAAAAGGCAATTTTAATTTGAAATTTGATTTTCATTTGAAATACTGTATGCAAAGCGAATGTTTCTCTCTGGAAAAAATTTCCAAGTATTAATATAGTTTCAATCCATGCTGGATTTAATTAAGTTTCGTGTTTGCCCCATGACGGTGGCTCACGATAAATATTCCATCTTGTACTGCGTTTGTAGCCTTGCCAACATGTAATAGGGAGAAAATTTCCAGGCTGGGTATCGTTCCATGTGGTTTAGTCGGTAGAATGTCAGTGTGCTATACGGATGACCCGGGATCGAGTCGCGGCGGGGATATTTTTCACTATGTTGGCCTTTGCGCCTTTTAAGCAATTTATTTAAAATTTGATTTTCATTTGAAATATTGTATGCAAGGCGAATGTTTCTCTCTGGAAAAATGTCCAAGTATTAATACTGTGATGATTCTTGTTATAAAAACTACGATAATTTTAAAGTAAAGTTTTGTTTGAAATATAAAATTTTATCTTTTTACCGTACTTTTTAGCAAGATATCGCTATTTTGGAGTCCTATTCTTCTAAAATATTTTTAATTTTCCATTTAAAAAACAATGCTTATTAACTGACATCTTTTTTTATTAAGTTCTAAGCTTGATCTTGAATTCAAGCTTAATATTAAGAATGTGTAAGCTTTTTAATGTGTTATGATTTGTCATTGCTTTATTAAATACGAACATGGAGTCTAACGGACAATAATAACACTGTTATTTATAGAACTACATGATAAGCCCTATTTATTTAATTTTTTTTATTCCCGTATATATTGTATTTTGTGAATATGAGCTAATTAGATTTGGTATGTTTTATATGAAAAGACTGATCTGGGAAATAGAAACAACAAGTAAGATATATCATGCGTTAAGCATAGATTATAAATCACTTTCCAACACTTCCTAAATGTTTTAACAAGACATCCGGGGAAAATAACGTAAATAAGATAACTAAGTAAACATGAAAACGCGTAAAACATTTGAAAAACTGATTTACGCAGTTACCATCCACTAAAAAAATCATAATAAAAAAAAAATCAAAATAATCGGATTTTTTTATTTAAATCAGATTTTTTTAATTTAAATCAGATTTTTATGATTTTTTCCCAGCGTTCAAATACTGAATAGCTATCATGAGTTTTAGGTTTCCAAAACAATTACACCACTAATTGCTAACATAATCTATGTTTTTACTCTTTAATTAATAAAATTATAATTGTTAGTTAGTAATTACAGAAGTAAAAACTGCAAATTAGTAGTTTCATTTGGTAGTATCATACAATAATGTTATATACATTAATATTGTAATAATTATGTAAAAATTTATAAATACTAGTGACACTTAACATTTATTAAAATTATTAACTGCATTTTATATTAAATAGCTAACATTACTTCAAATTAATTATTAAACAATCAACTCTCTAATTAGGAACATATTATACATTTTTAAGCCTTAATTATTAAAATGATAATAATTCATTTTAGAAAGAAAAGGGGACAGGATGCTAGTTCAAAAAACGGGCACTATTTCATGAGGAAATATATTAGTAATGTGTTTAGTAATGATGTAAGAAAAAAAAAGAATATTTTTTTAGCATTATAAGTAAAGTGTCCTTAATTTTTAATAATTTTATGAATAACAAATTGAAAAATACAATTAAATAACATATTTTAATAATATCCTGTTTTTTCTAAAGAAATAAAGTTTTTTTTTAAGACAGGGTGCATTTTGCCAATTTCAAAAGGGGTATGGTGTAGCACCGTTAAAAAAAATGGCCTAGAAGAAGCAGTATAAGTAATTACAGAATTAATAAAAACTGCAAATAAGTAATTTCATTAGTTAGTAACACAAATAACAAAACTAACAAATATTATTTGCAGCTCATTTTGCATTTGTATTTAGGAAAATTTCTGTAAACCACCAAAATCTATACTTACACACATGTACGTGTATGCTAACCAAAAAAAAAAAAAAAAAAAAAAAAAAAAAAAAAAAAAAAAAAAAATATATATATATATATATATATATGAAAATGAGTTAAACCCAATCATATAGAATAAATATAAGTTCGCCACTCATATCTGAAATCCTCAAAATATTTGAGTAACAGCATTATTACCTCTATTAGCTTTCAATGGTTCAATTTTTTAGTATATATGAGTTACAAATAATAATAATAATAATAATAATAATAATAATAATAATAAACATTTATTCAACCTTTATTAAAGAAGCTCTTGCTGTGCTTAGCCTTTTTTATACCAATTATTTCTTTTCCTCTTATGCATTCATTTACAATTTAGCTGCTGAGCAGATGTCATTCTTTCATTCTTGTTTAACTTGAGATTGCTATTAATTACTATTTATTCTTTTACTTGTAGAAATGTAATTACACTTGCTATGTGTATTTTATATAAAATAATGCATAAATTGATTACCTAAAATGTTAGATTTAAATATCATTTTTAAATGAAACTGTTTTAATTTGGATAAAAACTTAAAAACAATGCTTTTTACAAACTCAACTGTTTTTAATTTTTTACAATACTAATGAATTAAGTTTAGAAACAACTATTTAAAGCTCTTTTTTGTTTATTCATAAGTCAAAATACCTGTAGAAACTTTCAAATTATGTTCATGTTAGATTTTAATACTTTTTTTTGAGATTTTAAACATTTAGAAAATTTTTGATTTTAATCAATGACTTTTTTTAAAAAATCGGTTGATTAAAATCATGATTTAATCGCTGATTTAAATCAACCGATTAAAATCGTTGACACCCTACCATCCACAGCCAAATATGTTTTCTAATTCTTTTAAACAGTCCTGTATTTGATCTGTAGATTGATATATATATACTATATAATGGAAAAATTTAGTTTATCAAGGAAACGCATAACAGGTTGAAATTCTCTTTCAGCAATCTATACTAATATATGGAAACATACTTAAATAATTTTGTACAACCCTGTAGTTTACCTAGAACCTTTATTACACGCCACTATTTAGTTAAAATTTAATTCAAGCTAAAACACTCTTAAAACTGCTGTAATCACATTTCCAGAAATTATATTTCATAGACGGCAACGTATCCAATTCTTTGCGTGACCCTGTATATCATTTTATCTATATACTACAAACATTTCTTAGTAAATTAAATACAGTGCAGCGTTAAAATGCATAACTTATTTAAAAACCACCTTTAAGCAATACCCAGTAACCCTTACGAATACTTTTATATAGTCCTGTATATGAATTATAGCATATATATATATATATACACCATATATATGCATAAATGTAGTGAATCATAAAAGCGCATATCATAATTAAAAATGTATTTCCAGCAATCATCGCTAATGAACAGTACTTCGGATACAATATAGTATCTGAAATATTTTGTGTGTCCCTGTAAATGCTATGTACACTTCGTATTATACAGAAAATAATTCAAAGTATGTAAACCTAAACGACGTATATCAATTTCATTACATATCAAATAGATTAACATAAATAAAGTACGCTGCAAACAATTCCCTCCACCCCTATATCATTATGTATTGGAATTCCTTTTTTAGCCCTGTAAATGAACAATAACTAATCTTTGCATCACATATTCTATGGAATGCACATTTTAGGGCGTTTCATAAATGCATATCAATTTTATTCTGTTTGAAAGCGTGTAAAATAATTAAAAATCATTTGAAACGATTTTTTCCCCACAGGCCGTAATGTAATGAAATACTTTTGACTGTCCCTGTAAATGAACTAAACATGCTACAAACTTCATTACAAATAGGGACCTTGCTATGGTAAACGTCAATAACATCCAAAAATTTCAGGTCAATCCGAGTATATTTACGCGAGTTAGAGCGCGGACAGACGGCCAGACAAACCGAAGTCATAAACACTTTTCAACTTTATCGGGCCTGAAAAACACTTTATTTCAATGCTTAAATATTATTTTTTTTATTTTTTAATGCCAATAAAATAAATGTATCGAAAACGTAGAAAATGAGTTTACAATCAAAGAAAATTTAATAGCTGATTCTGAATGTCTACAATTAAATGTTTGATTAAAATCACAAACAGCAAAAAAAATGCTTAAATACAATTAAAAAAATAAATATATCAATTTGAAAAACACTAAATAATTAGTGTTTATAATTGTACTATTAAACAACAACAAACTACAATAGATGAATTAAATGCATTTAACAATTTCTCAAAAATCTTTCCATATGTTATAAGGAATTCCTATTATTTTATAATTTTGGCAAATGTTAAATCTGAAAACATTGGTATGAAGATTTAAGATTTTAAATACTAATTTAAAATATTATTAACAATGAAAAAAAATTCTTTCAAAAGTAAAGACTTTTTCCCAGTATAATGTTAATTTCAAAATTGAAACAGTTTCCTAATATCATTATAATCGAATATCATATTTAACTCCAAAATATTAATGACGATAAATACTGTGTTAGAATCAGTCTCTGCATCAGCTTTTTTTTTCTTCTAGCGATGGCAGATTAAGATATTTTAAAGCATCGAATCGGAAAAGAATTCCAGATCAGTCTCATTGCATATAACATACTACAACTATTTAACTCGTGATAATAATCTATCAAACGGAAATAAAAAATTTAAATTAAATAAGACATACATTTTAAGTTCCATAAATAGTTTAATAATATCCGTGTTTTATCCTAAATTGTCAGACATATTTCTGACAAAATTGTCAGACATACTTCCCGCGTCAAAATTTCTAATCCTTATTTTATTCTGCGGTTTAATCCAGCGCAGACGATATTGGCAAGCAGGTGCTTATACTGTATTATTATAATTTTTTTTTGTAGACAACAGATTTTTAGAGTTTAAATGCGCAATCATTTTATCTTTATGTGAGTGTAATGAAAATTTTCTATTTGAATGAAACAGCTGCCTTTTTTCATACTTTTTTTTTTTAAAGTAAAGTTTGTTTTACACGTAATAAATAAAAATTAGGCATCTTCTTAATAAATGAAAAGAGAGTATACAGGATAAAAAAAATTTTCTTTGTCAATCTGTCATTTTTTTATATTCATTTTCTGCAGAATAAAACAATTTGTAAAATAGCTTTTTTAAAAGTCGTATCTCTAAAATACGAATTTAAAATACGAATCATTATATCATGGGTTTTGTATAAAATTTGTATAAATATTTTTTCGTAAAATGCTAATTTTATTTAAAAAGACTGAAAGAAGTAGAATTTTTTAAAAAATAGTTATTTAAAATAGTTAAACACTAACAGGAAAAAATATGACTTCAATGCAAATTCTAAAGCAAGAAATGCATATATGACTAAACTGTGAATACTCTTTCTACGTGCTCATTAAAAGCTACAGACTTAACTGTAATAGAAAATTTTAGTTTGAAACCAAAGAAGTGTTTTGAATACCACTAGTCGAAAAAAAAAAAAAAAAAAAAAAAAAAAAAAAAAAAAAAACTTCTTCCCTGCAAATTAAATATGTAAAGTGTACAGATTTAAAATTCCTAATTCTGAATATGTTATCCAAATTGCGCCAGTACGTACCATTTTTCCGAGAAACACTTTTATAATAATAACAATCTGTGAAGGATTAAATTGCAATGGTAGATAAAATTGAAATCATAAAAAAAGTATACTTTCACTGTCTTAGATAACAAATTGATAAAATATAGCATGAAAATCTAGTTTGTTGATACTTGTACCATGCATTTTCCTTTTTATGCCCCCCCCCCCCACCTCTTTTTGTGTCCGAATTTACTATTTCCTATCCACTAATATGTTTTCATTACTTATGTTGCTGTAACTCGGGCATGTTTAAAATATTTCTGTTCATTTTCAAAGATTTTTGATGTTCATATTTTTGTCACACTGTGACTTACAATATGGTGGTTTTTTTCGTCACATATGTGACATGACGTACGTTACATGCAGTGACATAACAGTGACATCACATTTTTTTTTTTTTTTTTTTTATTGCCAGAAAATATAATTTTACATAAATAACATGTTTTGAATATTTTTTGTAATTTTTTAAAGTTTTCTAAGAAGTTTAGATCTCAGTCACAATGTGACATCACTGAGCGGTGGCATTTTGGTCACAGATGTGACGTGACCACAGTGACTCACAGTGACGTCACAACGACGTCACCGTGACCATGCATGC
The DNA here is from genome assembly GCA_963932465.1 of Maratus speciosus. Taxonomy (NCBI): domain Eukaryota; kingdom Metazoa; phylum Arthropoda; class Arachnida; order Araneae; family Salticidae; genus Maratus; species Maratus speciosus. Next base: position 183,719,359 of record OZ010790.1, on the reverse strand, counting down.
TATGAGGGTAATACCAATGTTGCTAAATGTTGGATTTACACTAGAAATATTTGTAATGGAATGTCAACACTTTAAATTGTAGCTATATCGAAGAAAATATCAATATTGCGAAAATATTTACTTTATGTTGGAAATATTAAAAGAGAAATTGCAACATATTTTTTGCCAATATATATTTTGTACATATTTGCGCAATATTGAAAAAAATATTTGCAATTTTACCATTAACATTTCCATTATATAGTAAATATTGGTGCAATTTCCTTATAACTTTTATTTTATGTCTTACAAACAAGTAAAATGCTTAAATATTATTAATTCAAATGAACATTTTAAAAATTGGAAAAAAATGAATATAATGCATAATAAATACAAATACATTTAATTATCCCATTTGACGCTGACATCAGACAAACATTTTCACACCTTCACATTTATAATATTATTAGAATTAGAATACTATCATTATTACATAAAGATAATAACAAAATAAGTGTTTCAAAATATTCAAAATTCCATACCAGAAAAATATACTGAGAAATACCAAAGTCGAATCTGAACCAGGTAAGTATTGTGAATATGCGAGACGCGTTGACATGCTTTGAGCTAGTCAGGAAGCACGTGCTGAAATTTCATGAAGTATATCATCTTATTAAAACTTTATAACGGTACTTATAATGTAGTTAAACAACCATATGTCTAACTATAACAGTTTTCTCATATTAAATATTTATAATCATGTCAAGACTTTATGCTGATCTTGTGTATCATGGGCTATAACTGCATTGTTAAAAAATCTACTCAAAAATTAGAACCTGAGCATACTCCTCTTTTTTAAACAAACCTTGGAAAGGAAAAATGTGCTTCTAAAGAAAAACGTGGGCCAAAAATTTTATAGTTAATTAATTTTTACTGAAAAATTCTTCAAATATTTTTTATTCGAAATCAAGTATTCGCTAAGGGCCTGAAACATACTTAAAACATACACTCTTACTGCAGTGGAAAATATGAAAAGATAGTTAACAAACAGTGTTGTTTATTTATAATAACAGTTATTAAATCCCATTGAAACCACCCCACACTTATAAAATTTTCTATAAAATACTAGAGGATCTTCAACTTGTTTTAAATTGAGCGCTTTTCCCATTTCGTTATTGTTTTTAAAGTGTGCTTTTAGTTTAAGAGCAAGTGATTCCATCTTTCGTTAATTGTTTTCTGTTCTAGTAAATAACACATATAACATAACATGTTTATAGAAATTTCAACTGCTGATAAAAAGTATGTCTTTATTAATAATTTTGTAGTCTTTTCATATTATTAAATAATTTTTCTAAATTTTCACAGAATTATTCCCAATTTTGAACGTAAAAAATGAACTTACGTTGATTTAAGTAATTTAAGCTGAATTTAAGTAATTTTGTCTTGGAATTAATTTTTCTAAACGATGGGTTTCGAAATAAGCAATTATGTTCATTTATAAGAACCCACTACATGCAATCATTTATTGTATACCATGCTCAAATACAACTAACAATACGGATTTTTGAAAAACTTCGTTATTAATAGACATAATCAATGATAATGGAAAATCGTAAGAACATAATGTTCTTTATTTGGTCAAATAACGTAGACAGATATAATTATAAAATGTATGTAAACATTAGATATAATCTTGAAACGAAACAAAAAATCAAAATTTGGAATAATTTTCAATAACAAAAGGACAAATAAATTAGTAAAACTTTAATAAAAATACAAAAAAAAAAACGTCAAATTAAAAATACCTGTTAGCGTAACAAACATATGTAACACGTAATATCAAGTAAATGAGACATTTATGATAATCCGTTATTGCCATTTAATCTTACAGTTTAGCGACAGTTTTTTGGTCGATGGGATAATCAAGTAGTACCGTAAATTATACAGAAAAAAAAAAACAATTATTATTATATAGAAATAAAAAGTATATATTTATGTATAAAAAAAGCATAAAAGTTCATCTAGTTTGTTTACACAACTGTTTATACCATTTTGCAACATATCTTACTTTATGAAGCTCGAATTGTGACAATCTTTAAAAAAATGCCAAGGCAAAGTAAGATTGAAGAAGTATCACAGAATTAAGGCAGGATTATGTATTTTAAATGAATTTATTGGGAAGAGTTCCGCACGTTAGCGCGATTAGCGAAGGAATCTTAAAATGGCGCCAATAGACCTTTACTGCTGGGGTTAAAAACTTGAAATTTAGCTTCATGTTACTTTCTAGATGTAGATGATCTCTAAGGATAGTTTCTGAAAAATTCGAAATAAAAAAAAAGTGAAATGAACGGAGAAAGTTCTAAATATTACCATTAATTTAGAATTGTTAAGATAGAAAATTTAAATATTTAATAATACTAGATTTTCCCCTCTCAAACAATCGAAAGACATCGTGCAATTCCACGGGTAACTACTCACATATCATTGAATTAATTGTGTAAATATTGAATATATATGGGTACGAAACAGCGAATAGGGTGCCTGAAAATACTTGTCGAAATATTCCTTTTCTAGGCTTTCTCTATCACGCCAAGGCCCCTAACAGAGGAAATAGCCGGTTTAAATATTATATAATTTTTTTTTAGCTTTACTCACCTAAAAATTTTGTCATAACGTCACTTTCTCAATTGTAATTAGCATATTGATTATATAGTAACATATTTGGATAAAATTCAATAATCCTGTTCATATTAGCCTATTTCAGTTTGCATGATTGGCTGAAAAAATATGCAGGGATTTGTAAATTACATGAAATGACGCTTCGACAGCTGAAAGCTATGCAGACGAGATATTCAGGTCTCATATGTCATACTTTTCGCTGCAGTCAGTCTCCGGTCAGTCAGTTTGTCGGTCTCCCCCGGGATTGCACTTATACTCTAAAGCGAAAGCTGGGTTCCCGGGGCGGTCATCCCTGTCATCCCTGCAGTCATTGTCGATTCCTTTCTTTTAATACATATTAAAGTGTGATATATCTCAACTTATGGAGAATATATTTGAAAAGAAAACAATACAATGTATGTAGTAGTGGCCAGCATGCTCGCCACAGTTAAATCCGATACAGCATACCTGGACCACACTGAAACGGCGCATTTTATGAATATGTTGACTGTTCTAGGAGTTTCATATATTACTTTTTGAAGAGAGAATTCTCTAAACTCTTACTGACAATCTCATCGTATACATGGAAAAAAAGATATTCAAGATTATTAACTGTCATTTAAGAGTGCTCAAATTAATACGGAGCGTCTATTTATATTTTTGACATGATTTCAACGAGTACAAATTCCGATATTTTGGTATTTTATTTTCTGTATTACTTTCAATGTATTCCGTACTTCCAATTTTTTACTCATGCATGGCTGTCTTGCATGGTTTGCTTTCTTATTTTTTTTAAAAAAGTTTATGTGAATTTATATTTTGTAATTCTATGATTCAGTTTTCTCATTTTCATCATTTGAATTTGAAGCAGTATATGGTCAATTAAAGAAAGCATCTCATTTTCTTTATTTGGCCAAGTTATTATTAAATCCATATTGACAGCAATATCGCTCAGACTAAACCCTCTGAGGGAAGTCCTGGTATTAAACATAACTTTGTGTTTCAGAAGTTGTTCCATTAGATGCAAACTCAGTTATTCATAGCAGTAAGTCAGAAATTTCATTTTTTATTATTACTAGATGTCCTACTGTTCTCTGCGGCGACGATATACATCGGCAGAAAGCAGCAAATATGTATATATGTCCCGATGTCTACTAGATGTAACAAATCTTGCCAAACTTTCTCTCAAAAACGTTTGTGTGTGAAAAGGATTAATGGCTGGAAGGTGGGAACTGGCTTTACGGCAGTTATGGTATTAGCAGTCAAGCAATTTTAATTGAAAAACATGGGCGATATTACGCAGTATAAGTCAAATTGATAAAATGGTCATTTTAGGTTGAAGATAATGCAGTCATCAAGAAGGTACCGAGCTATATTACAAAGAAGGTGTTACTTAAAAACCAAGAGGTATTTCACCGACTGTTGAAAAAGACAGCATATTTTAGCACGAACATTTTACTAGAGAAAAATCATGTTCACTTATCAAATTGCAGAATTCTTCACACTCATTATTAACTCCATAATAACTTAATTTAACAGTTTCGTTTAAAAACCACATATGAAAAATATTCATAATAAAAATAAATAAACAAGCAAATCAATAAGCTCTGTAGAATACACAAGCAAATTTTAAATGATTCGCTGATGTCGGGCGGCTGAGCCAGTGCATTAACTTATATTGATTACGGCGTAAGAACACAAAAGACCGAAACCCACATTATGCCAAAACATCTAAGCCAATCAGTTAAAGTCAATTTTGGACATGTGTCAATTACGTTAACTCTGCATATTTCTCATTAGTTTGGCACATTTATTTATAATAGTATTGCAAATGTTATTTTACATTATTATAGAAAACAAATGTTTATTGTTGAGTTATGTGACAATGGATTAAAAAAAAAACAAGATTGACAATTATATAAAAAATCATCAAAAATAGTTAAATTTGTTTACACTTTTAAAACAAATTTTATTTTAGTAAATTTTTGTTCTTTTCCATGGTGCAAAAAAGGAAATTATGCGACATTTAGACATATATATATACACCGTTTTGCAAAGTAATAGGAACGATCATTTACTTGACTAAATAACATAAATAATTGTATTAATGGACATATAAACTATATAAATTGATTCTATTAAACTAAATAGGCAATATAAATGTAAAAAAAAGTTGTAAAACTGTTATTATTATTGAAATATAATAAATTGCATTTTAATTGGATATGTACCGGGTGTCCCAAAAAGGACTGACTGATTTTAAAATTCAATAACTTCCAAACGGTGACAGATATTTAAAAAATTCTTGCAGGAGTGTTATGCATAAAGTCAAAAGTTTTTTTTACAGTGATTTTCGATTTTAGTTCGAATTAGAAACAATAGATGGCGCTGCGATCAATAGAGGCTAAATTCAGGCTCGATTTTTGGTACTTCGTGGCCCGGATAATACATTTCCATCTCCTTTTTCTGCATGGAACAACAGAAAGGACCAAAAATCGAGCCTGTATTTAGCGACTATTGCTTACAGCGCCATCTATTTTTTGTAATTCGAACTAAAATCGAAAATCACTGTAATAAAACTTTTGACTTTATGCATAACCCTCCTGCAAGAATTTTTTTAATATCTGTCACCGTTTGGAAGTTATTGAATTTTAAAATCAGTCAGTCCTTTTTGGGACACCCGGTATCTATAATAATAAAAGAACAGATCGCTGTGTGTGTGCGTCTGTGTGTCGGCGATGGATAGCGAAATCTACGGCGCGTACGAGGTTCAAAAGTTTTCTGAAGAGAGTCCAAGGCCCCTCCTAATGCACCTGACTTTCAGAATTTTAATATTCTAATTAATAGCTGAGTAATTAATTTACAAAGGCAACTCACTTTCATCAAAAATACGCTTTTTTCTCGGTTTTTTTCATCCGCTTGCTTTCGGTTGGTTGGTTGTATAAATTTTCTCAGAGGAAATTAAATAAACCGGGATAGCAATGGATGTGTTGAAGATGCACGCGCGCCGCGCGCGCGACCTCATCAGGAGACAGGAACATGGAGTGGGTCTTTATCGTTGATGGATTAAATATTCAGGCGTTCACGAACAAATCACGGTTTGATTAATTACGGTACTAATTATAAAGATAATTTGTTGCAGAAGAAAGGCGAGCTAGATGGCTGAATGGAAAGCGCTTTGAACTCGAGACTGAGGGCTATGTGTTCGAATCCTTCGCGCCCCAAATTGTTTTATAAGGTTTTTTTTTTGTTGTTGCTTTATATTTTTCATAATAAATAATATATTTTTGATAAAGATAAATTTTTATATTTATAATACAGAAGCATATGCATTTCTATTATGATAATAAAATACTTATTTAAATACCAGAAAATGAGGTATTTCGCAGTGAAAGTTTTACATTGGAACGCCTTTTGATATTCAAAGTGATATTAAGCAAATGAAAAAATAAGTATTGCGCGAAAATATACGCTTGTGCGAAAATATACGTTTGCGCTTAGGATAATTTCTTAATGTATTTCTTTCCCTTTTTTTTTTGAGTAATTTAAGAGTGAGTTTTTGTCAAGACTGGAATGCAAATCATATTTTACGGTGTTAAAATTAACATGGAAAATATTATAAAAATAAAAAGTAATAGATGTATAATATTTTAACTAAAAATATCTTCACATACAGTAGAACCTCGATTATCCGAAGTAATTGAGACCGATCACCTTTCGGAAAATAGAAATTTTCGGATAATCGAGAATGCTTCAATTTTAAGATTAAGGAGAAATATATGCAATATTTCTTATTATGGTAACAAGTGCTTCATAAAAGTAAAACAATAGCAAAATAGAAACAAGAATAAATTACCAGAATTTTAATTTTGAAATTAAGTACCTTTTACATATATCACAAAGGTTTAAAAAAATGTTTTGTTTGTCGCAGTTTCGATTGCTTTTGCGTTGAAGCTCTATCACGGAGTTTTGTAATATTACTTCACCAGAATCGCAGTGCTAGGCCCCTATATCTAGGGCCCCTTTTTAAGCATTTACACCATTATTGCGGATTTTTAATAAATATTATTCTAATGATTGTTCCATATCCTATGATTAATTTTGACAAATTGAAGTACTAAAACGGTTTAACATATTTTCATGTTAGGGCCCTGTTCTCAACTATCAGTTGGCCCCTTTTGGGCTCCCTATTATAACTCCCTTAAAAATAGTCTGATTCACTAGCTTTTTTTTTTCTGACAAGGTTCTCCAGCTGTTACACGAACGAAAAAAAAAAAAAAAAAACAGACTTCAGCTACCACATATTTTGAATATCAATCGCCTTCTTGGGCCCTTGGTGAAGTTCTTTAAAAATGATCCGAATGCCTTGCAATTTTATTTACCATCGTTCTAGCATCATCTGATTACTTTATAAACTACTAAAAAGTATATTTATACTAAACTACATGCCACTTAAGTTCCTGACCCCCTGGGATCCGGTACAGGGCCCTTGAAGCTTTTGCACCATAAATTGTTAATAGATTGCCCCTCTTAATCCGATCTTCATTTTTGGAACCAATTTTTCAATTTATTTATTCTCCCGTTTCTATATTCCAGTTCAAATCCTGGGGCACCCTAGGGCTCGATCCGGGACCCCTTGAACTTTTTGTTTGCCATGTATTTTTCACCCCCTAATTTTTTCACCTTCTCATTGCATAATTTTAAAATTGAGTTTTAGACTCTTCTCCCTGGACCAACACCTTCATATTTTTATTGGGGCCTTAGGGCCCCTTTTAAGCATTTATCCTATTTTGTGCGCATTTCTTTAAAATATTAATCTAATAATTAATTCATACCCTATGCTTAATTTTGACTAATTGCAGATCTAATACGCTAAGTACTAAAACATTAAACATTTAAACATGTTTTCGAGTTAGAGCACTGTTCTGAACTATCAGTTGGCCCCTTTGGAGCCCCCTATTATAATTCCCTTAAAAATAGTCAGAATCACTTGCTTTTTTTCCTAACATCTTAAGTGCTCCAGCTGCTACATGAACGAAAAAAAAATTTCAGACTTCAACTACCATCAATTTTGAATATTAATCGCCTTCTTGGGGCCCTTGATTCTTTAAAAATGATCCGAATTCCTTGCAAATTTCTTTACCATCGTTCTAGCGTCCTCTAATTACTTTAAAAACTACTAAAAAGTGTCTTTATACCAAACTACATACCACTTAAGTCCCTTCCCCCTTCGTACCCGGTACAAGGCTCCTTGAAGCTTTTGCACCATAAATTATTAATAAATTGACCCTCTTAACCCAATCTTCATTTTTATCCTTTTTGCATTTAGTCATTCTCCTGTTACTATATTCCAGTTAAAATCCTGGGGCACCTTACGGTCCTGTAGGGCCCGATCCGGGGCCCTACAGGTGTGCCATGCATTTTTCACCTCCTAATTTTCTCACCTTCTGATTGCATAATTTTAAAATTGAGTCTTGGTCTCTTCTCCCTAGACAAACACCCTCATATATTTATTGGGGCTCTAGGGCCCTTTTATAAGCATTTACACCATTTTTGTGCATTTCTTTAAAATATTATTCTAATGATTATTTCATACCCTATGATTAATTTTGACTAATTGAAGATCTAAAACGCTAATTACTACAACATTTAAACATGTTTTCATTTTAGGGTCCTACTCTCAACTATCAGTTGGACCCTTTTGGGCACCCTGTTATAGCTCCTTTAAAAATGGCCCGATTCACGAACTTTTTTTCTAACAACTTCTTAGGTTCTCCAGCTACTACATGAACAACAACAACAAAAAAATTTACAGTCTTCAGCTACCACCAATTTTGAATATTAATTGTCTTCTTGGGGCCTTCGCTGCAGCTTCTTTAAAAACTATCCCATTCTATTGCAATTTTCTTTAGCTTAGTTTTAGCGTCTTTAAGCTATTTTAAAACCACTACTAAATTTTCGTATACCCAACTACTTTCTAGATAACACTCTGGCCCCCAGGGCCCTGTCTTTCTTTATACCTCAGCTACCACCTTTTTCGAACATTAATCTCCTTTTCCAGCATCAACTTATGTCTATTCATTACAGCCGTAAATTAAAAATCGCGTTACTTTAAAGGTATCTTTAGATAAGAGATTTCATCCATTTATTAAATATGTGTTAATGCTAACTGTAAGTCATGAAATTTACAAGGGGAGGGGCATCTTCCACCGCTTGGAGGCGCAATATTTCCTCGAGTTTAAGGGCCGAATTTCAACGGGATTTGCTTCCTTCAACTTAGATTACAATTCAGCTACTTTCTGTATTATGAAATTTTATCTTGGACTTTAGTTACCAAAATTTTCTAACATTAATGGTGCATTCTTTTTTTATTATTATTCTATGGGCTTGATTCCTACGAAGTTTGTCTCACTCAACTTGGTTTTCGATTGTCTCCAGCACGTGCAGGCACTTTCGGTAAATGCTGCCGTAGATAGCGGGGAACTAGATTACAGGTTCCTTAGAAAAGAAGTTTGATTGCAACACACGAGATGCTGCGGAAGGAAATGGGGCCTCTGAAATTAAGTTCATTTAAAAGAATTTCCAAAGATATAAAATCATGTAAACGTAAGTTTTGTTTAAGGATACATGGTTTATTATTTACAAACGCCGGGCAACGCCGGGCGGGTCTGCTAGTTAGGAATAAAATGTTAAGAGCGGAACACATTTTTCTAAATTATAGAAATATTACATGTCATTTGTGCTTCCTTTGTGTTTAATAATTTCGATGCAGCGATGGCACATAGAGTGTTCAAGGCTTCGAACTTGTAGAGGTGACAAAACACGCCATACCTCTTAAATGATAGATTTTTATTGTTCTTTAGCTTTATAATGAAGCAATGGACTATTTTTCGATAGGTATTGCATGCACATTATAATATCCCAAACCTTCTCTATAGGATTTAGGTCCAGAATATTTGCCAGCCAGTTAAGTGTGGAAGTCTTAACTTCTCTGTGTCTTTTGAAGAGTGAATTGAGATGTTGTCTCGGTGAAAAATGTAGCCAAGGTCGGCATTGTTTTCACCCTGGCTCAACATATGACGTTATAAAATAATATACGTATGTCTATTTTGTCGCCTTTCTAGAAAAGCTTATCTCCTGGGGAAAAAGCAACCCAAACCATTAGGAATCCTCTATTTAGTTGACGCGTGGAAAATAAGCCCTTTTTCTATCTAAGTTCACGCCAGTATGAATGACTATAATCTTGACCATCGAAAAGAAGTTTCTTTTCATCACTGAAAATACTTTTAGTCCAATTCGTTTCTTGCATCAAATGTGTTTCTGCAAACTGCACTGTAAAAAAAAATGGTAACTTTCCATGTAAAATCCAGGAACGTTTCGCCTTTTATCAGGTTTTCAGAATAATTTAGCTCTTTCCTGTGAAATTCTGGTTTTCTTATCTGAAACGTTCCTGAACAAAAGTTGGAAACAGCAAAACGCTGCGGCCGCCATTTATTATTATTTTTTCCTATAATCCGTTGCTCGCGCGCGAGTGTCGAAAACGAATTCCTTAAATGAATGTAAAAAAATCAATATGGAATGCAAATAAATCAATAGACGACATAATCCTTTACGTCTCTATTGTCAAGATAATTCAATGAAAATACAATACCTCTGTGACATCACTAAGAGATTATCTCTCGTACTTGTCTGTGAAATCTTTAACGAGCAGACTGTGTAAAAAAAAAAAAAAAAAAATACACCTATTATTTGGATCTGCATTAACCAGGGGACAATCAAATATGATTCTCAGCTATTTTGATTAATTTAAAGTATGTTTTAGAGTTCTTATCTCTAATTATTCTTGTGAAAGGATTTCTTCAAATGGGCCTTAGATTTTCAGAAATTAGATGCCGAGTTTTAGCATACGTTTCAAATACCCATTAGTTTGCAGCTCTCAACGTATCATTCGTGGTGTGGACGCAGAAAGCTTGCACGCCACCCGTACGGCTCGGGTTCGATGCTACCTCTTGACTTTTTTTTTTCTTTTTTAATTAATTTTATATTTTAACACTTTATTACAATTTGATTTAAATTTGACATATATTTGACACTTTGAATTGCTGCAAATTTGAATTTTTTTTTTATTTTCGAAAAAAATATACAATTACGTTTAGGTTTTTTTTTCATGAAAATTTATATGTATTTTATCTAACTTGTAAACTAACATGATCACTGACGAAAATCCAAAATATTTTATGTCTAGATTTTTTTTCTAATTATTATTTACATTTATATATTTTTATATTTTAAGCAAAGTTCAGAAACAATATATCACATATATATTTACTTTATTGAATTTTAACTGAAAATTTATTTTTTCGTGTAAATTATAAATATTAATTTTGATGTCAATTTCAAAATATTTTTTCATTCTAACAAATAATGATAATAAAGCGAAAATTGTCAACTGGAAATGTAAAAATCGTCTGCGGATCCCGCATGCTGTGAAATGTCAGTAATGTCATAATGAAGGGAACGAACATCCAGAGTGAATTATGTCGACCAGGTATCGGTCCGGATAGCCTAACAGGTAAGGCATTGGCACGGCACGCCAAGTATCCAGGTTCGATCCCTGGTCTGGACATTTTTAGCTCTTGTGCTACACCAGCCTTGAACATGTCAGTAATGTTTTGCTGTCAACAGAAATATTCCTGGTATTTCGCAGGAAACTTACTGGCATTTCTGTAGAAAGTTTTTAACATATACAGTAAAGTACCAGTCATTTTCAAGAAATGTTTCTTGGAAATAATGGGCAACTCAGCTGCCCATTTTTTCCCAGGAACGTTGCGGAATTTTTTTTACAGTGTGAATGTGAACTTTTTTATGGCCCAATATTAAACGCGGACACGAACGTGATTTTGCATAGTTAAAGATTCCAGACTATTGCATTTTTCCTAGTCCATTACTGATGCTGACGTCTTTATTTACCTTCCAATTTTCTGTACTATCATTCGTTTGCTTGCGACTGTGCGAACAGCCAAACTTTTAAATATTTCGAAAAACATCTCGATCGTCTTGTTGATTTTGTAGCATCATTAGTATTTGGATTCTGTAAGAAATGAAAATTGATAGTCTTTGAATGTTTTATTTTATGAGTAATTCTTTGAAGTGACATTTCTATGTAGTTATAAGCTAGAATTAGGCAAGCATTGAGAATGCATGTTTCCTCTCTCCATCATTCAAAAGTTCTATGAACTAAACAAATGCCCTCAGAATATCATTTAAGCGTTTCGTTAAATAATATGATACCAAAGGTAACCACCAATGGCCGATGCTGTGGTTTCGAAATATGTACGGCATCTTATCATTTTGCTCCAGCATAAATTTAGCAAAATAGGTAATTTAAAATTTATTAAAAAATATTTTTAATTTTTGTAAATGATTGATGGAACGTTAATTGGAATATCATATAATTAATTTTAACACAATGATTTGCGCTTTTGCATGACAAACGCGAGCTGATTCCTTTGTTTTTCGTGTCATTCCAACCATTTTGAATCCTGCTGTATCTGCAGTATAATAACTTCACTGTAGTAAATCTCATACATTTGTAAACACATTTGCTGTCGCCACTGCCATCGTGTTGTCGTTATTGGCGGGCACATCTTTGTTTCATGAAACAGCTGCAATCTCCTATCTTTCTCTTTTACATTTTATAGACATTCTTTAATAAATATTCGTTGCATTTCGAAAATATTTGCATTAATATTTTGAAGAATAAATATTGCTCATTTCAAACGCAACATACCTGATCCTATAGTGGGTATATTGGATTTATTTACAATTGTTTTCTTTTTTTTTTAATTCTTGCCTACAAGACAAGATATAGGATTTAAATAGCATTTAATATGTGTATGTTCTTAATGGGTCGGATTGAACCGTTGTTATTTTTCTTGTATGATTAATACTTGTGTAAGCATTGTCGAATCCATCCAGTTATTCAAATGTGTTGATCATATACCTATAGTTTTATTTATAATTTTCGTGGTTACTCGAAAAAAATTGTTTTCTCCAATTTAACACTTAACGTGAAAAGAATACTTGGTTACTCTTACCAGTAAATTAGAGTTATGTAATCACTGGCAAAATTTTCATTTTCAAAATACCAATGAGATAATAGATTAAAAATTCTGTAAAGGGCGCTTGTCGTAAATGGGTAAATAGTCAGTTCTATTATTAGCCGAAGAAACTAGGAAAAATGCGAATATTTTTCTTAACTTTAAATACCGTGAAAAGCCGAAAATATTTTCAGATTTTTATCCTGGAACAACTAATCTAATAGGTTATAAATAATGTAATATAAAAGCCCCTTTCTTCTAAAAGAATGTGATTTCCTTTTTTATCAATTTAAAAAATCTTTCCATAGTTCAAGAATAACTTATCACTAATCATTCCCAACGGTTGGATATATCATTCTTTTTGTCTTGATTTGACACTTTCTAGTACATAAAACTTCTTTGAAATAATCAATAATCATTTGTTCTTGTAGAGTAATTAATGATTGCTACTAATTTCTAAAAGCATCCAGATGATATATTTCTTTTTTTATATTCACGAAGATCAGGAAAAGGAAAAATAAAAAAAGTGGAATGATAAACTGACATCTTGAAGTGCTTTAACCATTGGTTTTCAGTTTTTTTTTTCGAAAATCCAGTCTTTCTTTCTTCAGTATTTGATTCTGTAAAAGGAAAAAAAAAATACAAATCCATTTTCTTCTGATTCCAAGAGTCTTTTCTTATATGTTTTTCATTTCTTTGATCGAAATCACTTTATTATTTATGTAATCTTTAAAGAATAGAAAGATAGTTTGAAATTCAATATTTAATATAAATATAATGTAAAAAAAAGCTACACCTTTTTACATACTTCTGCAGACAGAAATAAACCTTGAGACAGATAATTGTTTAGAGAGATATTGATGTTAATAAGAAAAAGAAACTATTAGTTTCTGAATATGCAAAGTATAATGTTAGGAGAAAGGAAAAATACTTGACATAACAAAAAGCACAAAATAATTATGGACATTTAGAAAATTTAGAAATGTGATACCCAAATGAAAGTTTTATATTTGTCTTGGAACATTAATTTATATGCATATTTTAATAAAATCAATAATAGAAAATTAAAAATTTTTATTGTTATTTCCATTTATAAATACTAAAAATGTGCTTATGAACGTTCTGTACTTGTCCGCAAATTTTTGTTTATGCACATAGTAAAGTTTTAAAAATTGATACATATAGTTGCTAAGTTGTGCGAGTGAAAGTCTTGTATTTGTCATCCTACGTTCGTTTATAAGAACATTACAATTTTTATAAAATTGATAATAGATAATTTTACTTGCTTATAAATTATCTGTATATATATAAATAAAATGTGCATAAAGATCATTTTTTTCTTTTTTTTTTTTCAAAAAATACATAATCGGAATGAGCGAGACATCAAAACATGAACTAATGTTTTTGAATTGTTTATAAATTGCATTATAAATTGCATTGTTTATAAATTGGTTTTGAAATATTTCTAATTTAGTTACTTTCCTGCGTCAGCAGATATATCTGCAGTATTTTACTCATTCACATCCTTAAATATCAGGCAAGTTATATTCAAAGAAATTTCAATAATTTATTTCGAAAAGTAACACAAACTGTTTCATAATCAATGCTTGACGAATGGTTTTACTTTCTCATTTTCGTATTCAAATAAATTAAACAATATGTTGTTTTATTTTTTCTTACATTTTCAACAATATTTAAATTTCTGCTGTGAGATATACAATGTAAAATAATAAATAAAATAAACCTAGAATAATCTACATCAACGGTTCTTAACATGTCTCAGGACCCTTAAAATTGGAAAGAAAGAAAAACGAGAATATTTTCAACATTTAATATCTTACAGTGTATATGATTTTAAAACAAAATTTTGATTGGTATGAAAGATATAAGTATTCTCTTTTATTTCATGCATTTAAAAAAATGCAAGATGCATAATTTGCATTTACAGGGGGTTCCAAACTGTCAGACATTTGAGGAGCTGAAAATTGGTTGGTTGGTTGGTTGATTTTGTGATGGCCGATTATCTACACTAGGGATATAGGCCCGAGGGGGAGTGCCCTTCGTGGGGGTGTTTCTAAGGGAACCTAACCCGTATTAACGCATGGAAATCCATGGTTCGAAGAAAACCACGAAAACTTCGAACGATTAGGCCGACGGGCGCGATTGGGATCGAACCCAGCACTTCCCGTCTACCAGTTTCGAGAGCAGAACCTCTCAGCCACTGGTGGGGCGCTGAAAATTGGTATAATAGCTTATGCGCAGGATTTCAAAATAAATGTTGCAACTAGAATAAGACTTTTGATAACTACTTATACTTCAGACTATAATTACCCTGAATCTAAATAAATTTGTATTTAAAGCATTTTTATATTTTTAATACAAAGTTGTATTCAGCTAAGACAAAATTTTGAAAATTTCAATAGTATAATCACCTAAAGAAATATTTTTTTGAACAATAAAAAGGAAATTTTAGGTTCAGTTTATACAGACTAACATGAAACATATATTTTGAAAATTTCATGAAAAAATATTCAGAAGTTTTTGAGATATCATGCGCGTTATGCCCAAAAACGTCATTTGGAGAAAAATGACTTCAAAGTTTCCGAAAGGCCACTTCAGGTATTGAGCGGGTATAATTCTAAATGCAACAACTTCTGTTTTAATGGGAATTTCAAGGAAATAATTATATCAAAATGTTCGGGTAAGATATTAATTTAACATCCAAAAAAATTGGTATGAAAGAAAAAAGAGACTATTTTCAACATTTAATATCTTACACTGTATATGATTTTAAAACAAAATTTTGATTGGTATGAAAGATATAAGTATGCTCTTTTATTTCATGTATTTAAAAAAAATGCAAGGTGCATAATTTGCATTTACAGGGGGTTCCAAACTGTCAGACATTTGACGAGCTGAAAATTGGTATAACAGCTTATGCGAAGGATTTCAAAATAAATGTTGCAACTAGAATAAGACTTTTGGTGCCTACTTATACTTCAGATTATAATTACCCTGAACCTAAATAAATTTGTATTTAAAGCATTTTTATATTTTTAATACAAAGTTGTATTCAGCTAAGACAAAATTTTGAAAATTTCAATAGTATAATCACCTAAAGTAATATTTTTTGAACAATAAAAAGGAAATTTTAAGTTCAGTTTATACAGACTAACATGAAACATATATTTTGAAAATTTCATGAAAAAATATTCAGAAGTTTTTGAGATATCATGCGCGTTATGCCCAAAAACGTCATTTGGAGAAAAATGACTTCAAAGTTTCCGAAAGGCCACTTCAGGTATTGAGCGGGTATAATTCTAAATGCAACAACTTCTGTTTTAATGGGAATTTCAAGGAAATAATTATATCAAAATGTTCAGAAAATATATTAATTTAACATCTAAAAATAAAAACTAAAATTTCCAAAATTTTGAAGCTTTAAGAATCCTGAGACCTCTTAAAATATTGGTTTCCTCTTACCCCTTTTAGCATTTCTTTTGTCTTCGGGGACCTTCATTATTTATAACTGAAATTACTGATATCCTTTAGTATATACAGGGTTTACATAGACCTTACTTTTGAGGATAAATATATTTGACTAATAATCTACATCTTACTTCACTACAGAATTGGTATCAAATTTCAGTAATTAAATGAGACGAAAACTACTATCTGGAAACAGAGGTCCTTAAGAGTAAAAACTTGTATGCACCCTGAATATTAAATACAAGATACATAAACTAATCATCCAATGTTGAAATAATATAATAATGTAAAAAAAATAGATAAATAAAAAGCACGTTTAAAATCTATTCCTTGTTTTTCCTTTAATTTTATTTGCGAGATAAGTGAAGAATTTTATATTTAGTACGGGTTCTTCGGTGTCTTTCCTATGATGCATTGCGTCCGCAGACCCCAGTTTTAGAACTGCTATTCTACGTGATAGCTTAACATAAATGTGCATTTTGTTAGGAACCAGAAAGCGTAATTTAACATTTTAGTATTTTAACATTATTGTTCTGCAATTATATTTTTTGATAAAAAAGTAATTGTTCCAGTATAATTTTCGAGATCATAAAGTTTGAACCATTAACCCCTTCGCGCTAAGCTCACATAAGCGTGCAGTATAAACTGCACAAAGTCCTTGGATTTGCAAATCACTTTTATTTTTTCCTTATTAAAGTAAATCATTTAGGAAAATTTCTATAAGAAAAAGTGGTTCCTACAAATTAAAAAGAGATGCCCATCGCAAAGGGATTAATTATAAAGTAATTGGTATACTGAGGTTACATAAAGGTATAAATAAAGGTGTTTTAAAAAAAATTGAGCATTTTTATGTCTATTGGATGTTCAATGACAAGTAAACATTGCCATCTATTGGAGTTAATACCATAGAATATTAATGTGCGATGTCGGAAATTTCTTTTCCTTGCTTCTTAGTTTCTCTCTATTCTAAAAAAAAGTAACTACCGCTGTCACCGCCGCCGGTTTTGATTTTTTTGTGACCGGAGGTGTTTCTTCGTTAATACTAAGAAAAATAATGCATACAAAAATATGAAAATCGGTAGTATTATACAGAAATGCTTGATAAACACGCTGATGCAGACAGTTTTCAAATCGAAGAATTATTTTAAGAGATATTTAATGCTAAAGTTGGACAAAATCGTTCCACTAAAAAAGTTTTATAGGAGCAAAAACTATACAACGGAATTTAATAATTTTTAGATCATTTTATACGTTTAAAGTTCCCGGTGTGCAGACTGTATTTCTTTTCTTAATTTGACTTATTTTTTGAGGTTTTATTTCAATTTTAAATTCAAATTTTCAGCATTTCGAGAGATATTTTTTATTTATTTCAGAAAATTGTACTAATTTAAACTGTTGCCAACTGTATAAAAAGCGCAAACAATAATGTTTGCTTCAAATTAAAAATTTATTTACACGTGACTATTATAAACAGGAAAAATACTTTCAAATTAGAATTAAATAATTACGTATAAAAAGCAGGAACTTATTGATAATTACTTCATAAAAACTATATTTACACGTGATTTTAAGAGAGAAAGGAAATTGTAAAATAATAAATTCATTAACAAGCGTTAGAAGTCTTAAATAGGAGAAATTACGTCATATTTACGTCATATTACAGTTATTGCATAAAATGAGCACAAAATAATATTGCAACACAGTTTAAATTTAGAAATTGCGCTAGGCATTTATTTGATATTTTGAGAGGATACTTTTCAACTATTTTTGTTAGGAAAGCACAAATAATATTTCATTTCTAACAAAATATTTTCACTTGAATATTAAAAAGAGAAAAAATAGTTTAGTCAAAATTACGTCAGATTAAAAACGATTAATTTAAAATGTCTTATTTAAAAGAACTTTCTTTACGCTTTGTTAAAAAATACCGGGAGACAAAGACTCTGTTTACTTAATTCCTTTTATATTAGCTTATTTTGAAATGTTGTTACACGTGTCTACGTCATCAAGTTATTTTTATTTCGACGTTTTATTTGTATTTTTATTAATGTTGTACTAATTTATTTGTTCTTTCGTTATTTAAAATAAAAATTATGTCAATTTGTATAATTTGGCGAGTGGTTTGGTGATTTATATAATTTGGCGAAATTGATTGACGGAATAATCAATTAGTACCGCAGCGGATTTGGCGTTAAAATTCCCCAATCAAAGAGAAATGAATAGAAATCCGTTTATATGGAGATCGCCACTGTTTTTTAAATTATAATTCAATCTTTCGAAATCTTTTTAAAGCCGATCAAATTAGCGTGCATTTAGAGTCTGCGGTGTCTGGACGGGGGTTGGCGAGCGTAGCTCGTAGGGGGCCGAGCCCCCTAGTAATTTCAAATATTACTGATCAATTCCAAAGCGCTGCCTCAAATTGTGTGAACACTCAAATTGACGCATATAATGGATAAAAGATCACTGAATAGATTTTTTTTTTAATCTCCATTACATTTAGTAGTTGAAATGAAAATAAAAAATGTTTATGTTTTGAAATCGATAGATTATTTTGGCACGATTAAATTTCGATACAGCGCAGCGCGATCTATCGGTAATATTTTGAAATAAAATAGTTCTGTAAAGACATTTCTGGTTTCACATGTTACTCCAAGTAACTGCTCTGGCTGTCAGTCTTATGGCCTTTTTAAGAAGTTTTAGGATACAGTAAACATCCTCAAGCACATAAACGCACTCAGGCGTATACTTCCACTTCTTTACTGGATATCTTCTAAAGAATACATTGTGAAAAGTGAGGGGTGGCATTTACGGGAATCTAGAGAGAAGGGGATGGACTCACCGAAGCAATTTGATTTTCCAGATTGTATTATTCCTTGCATTTCAGAGTCAAAAGTAATTTTTCAGAAATTCATAAAATCTAAAATACAAGGTGCGGCCATTAATTTCTAGAATTGACGAAACTGTACAAGAACCGGGAATCATCAGAAAGTGGCAATGCTTGTATTTGGAAAGTCCTTTATCTGTGTACGTCCAATGAAGTCGACGCCCATCAGAAGTAAGTAGTTGACCTTGAAACACGCATTAAAACATAGCTGTTAAATTTTTTATGTCGAAGTCGATATGGAGCAAAGAATAAACATTATATTCTGCTTCAAATTGGGCAAAACTGCTACAGAAACTCATGAAATGTTTTAAAAAAGTGTACGGAGAGCAAACATTATACCGGTCACAGACTTTCGAATGGTTCAGCCGTTTTCGGGAGGGCCGCGAAAGTCGACGATGGCATGCCCACTGCGCGGCCCTATTCCGAGCGCACGCCAGAAACAATTAAGAAAGTTTGTGATCTGGTTACTTCGGTTCGGATCGCTGAATGACTATTCAAGTAATGGCCAATGAACTGAACATTTTGAAGGAGATGGTTTGACAAATTTTGACAGAAGACCTAGGAAAACGCAAGGTTTGTTCCAGATTCTTTCCTCACTATTTATCAAGGAAACAAAAGCAATTCAGAATGCACTCGTGCGGTGAACTCATCCACAACGCTGACGCTGATCCTGGTTCATCGATATGATAGTAATGGGAGGCGAGTCTTTTGCCTAATTTGAAGCAAAATTTAATGCTTATTCTCTGCTCCATATCGACTTCGACAACAAAAATTTAACAGCTACGTTTTAATGCGTATTTTAAGGTCAACCACTTTGCTTCTACAGGGCGCCGACTTCATTGGAGATGCGCAGATAAACGAACTTCCAAATACAAGCATTGCTGCGTTCTGACGATTTCCGGTTCTCGTACAGTTACTTCAAACAGTCTCAAATTGTGAGAACACTCAAATTGACGAATAAAATGGATTAAACATCATTGAATAGATTTTTTTTATATTGATTACAATTAGTAGTTGAAATGAAAATCTTAAAGGTTTGTGTTTTGAAATTGCTAGATTATTTTGACACGATTAACGTTTGATACAGCGCAGCGCTATCAGTCGGTAATATTTGGAAATAAAATAGTTCTGAAAATAAATTTCTGACTTCACACGCTACTCCAAGTAACTGCTCTGGCTGTCACTCTTATGGCATTTTTAAGAAGTCAGTCAGTTAAGTCAGCAATTACGTCAGCCCTGTAAATTAATGGCCGATCCTTGTATGTTCCCAGATTTGTCTAAATTGGAAACATTATTATTATATAAATTCTTTAAAAGCAGAAATTAATAATTATCATTAATATTTGCTAAAGCCTTGTTATTGCAATTATATTCCCAATGCCCCCCCCCCCTCCATTACCCTCAAAGAAAACGTTACTCCCAATATATTTTTGCAATCTTCCCTCAAAGAAAAATACCCCCCCCCCCCCTACCCCCAAAAAAGTTCCAAAATTGATCAAAAAATATATTCGTTTTGCTTATAGAATGAGATTAATTCTGGTGATTAGCACTGTAATTTAAAAATTATTAAAATGAGAAAAGAAATTCATATAGTTTTTTAGCTGTTTCGAAATTTTATTAGCTATTTGTTGTAACTAAAGAAAATTAATTTATAGAAGTTCTTCTTAATTCCTAGTAATTTTGACAAGATGAATTTAAAAATTTCGCGTTATGTAATTCACTAAATTCTAAGAAATATCATTTTTAAATTATAATAACTAAAATGGGTTTTCATAATATTATGTAATAATGCTGTTTGAAGAACAGTCTAATTAGAGAAATTGATAATCTCAGTTTTTTAAAAATACTTTTACTCATATTCTAATTATTTATAAGATTTACATAAATTTTATAAAGTTAAAGAAATTTTCTATAGTGTCGTAATATAAATTATGGTTTTCTAATCATCGTACCTATATTCTTTTTAGATAACAATCTACAAAAGCTATTTTTAGTATACTTAAATATTTGATATTGTGTTGTAATAATAAGTCCTTTTTAATTTCATATCATATATTTTTAAGAATTTGGATGAATATTTTCATTTACAAACAATTTTTAATAAGTGTTCACAAATTCAATTATTTTATAACATTAAAATAAATTTGTGATGTAGTAGTATGTTGTTTAGTTTTCTTTAACTGTAATGTGATTTTTACTCTTTTACAATTTTTTAAGAACAAATACAGCTTCTGTATTTGACGTAAAAAGTCATGAATCCCACATTTTAAGATTTATGTTGAGCGTCTTTTTTAAATAAATGTATTAGATCAAATATAAGGTATTTATCAAAAAATTATTGAAATCAGATCGATGGATTTTGATGATTGCTGTGTATATTTATCAAAAATATACTTCTATAACTGTAAGGCATATATTCGCATGATAAATATTTACAGAAATAAAAGTTACTATCCTTCTATTTATAAAAAAAGGTAATGGTTTGGAAATGGACCAATAAAAATCTGCGTAGATACCGTGAAACGTATCTGATTGGTCAGAGCTTTCTGACTTTTCTTAGGGGGAATTAACATGAAAGTAGAGAATTCAGATAGAATGGGCGCTATTAGGGGGTTACCAAAGGAAGGAACTCGGGTCTGTCGCCAAGTTTGCCGCCAATTTGGCGATATATCGTCAGATTTGGCGGTCAAAATTGGCTGCCAAAAGCGGCGCCAACTTAGTGCTATTTCCAGTATGTCGCCAAATTTCCACTCCCATTGACTCCCATTGAAATCCAATAGCGTTTACTCGCTTGCAAAAAATAAACAAAATGAGATATTGAATTGCAATAAAAATTATTATTTACTTACGAATAGAGCTTAATTGAACTATTTATATTATTTTTAAGCACAAACAGTAACTATTTACAATATTCGTAACACTATATATACAATTGGTACTTGTTAGTTATCCTGTCGACCAAATTACTGTCGCCAAATTCATGTATATTAAACGAGCAATGGATTTTGCCGATTATGAATAATATCATAAACGACTAGGAAGATTTTCACGAGACTTCCAGTATACTAAATCGAGTACGAGAAAAAGATCTAGCTAGGTTCCGAATGCAAGAAAATTCGTTTTTACAGGGTAAAACAAACTCAGCGCTGAAAATGTTTTTGTCATTAATGGAAAAATACTCAAACGATTTACACACTGTAAAAAAAATTCCGCAACGTTCCTGGGAAAAAATGGGCAGCTGAGTTGCCCATTATTTCCAAGAAACATTTCTTGAAAATGACTGGTACTTTACTGTATATGTTAAAAACTTTCTACAGAAATGCCAGTAAGTTTCCTGCGAAATACCAGGAATATTTCTGTTGACAGCAAAACATTACTGACATATTCAAGGCTGGAGTAGCACAAGAGCGAAAAATGTCCAGACCAGGGATCGAACCTGGATACTTGGCGTGCCGTGCCAATGCCTTACCTGTTAGGCTATCCGGACCGATACCTGGCTGACATAATTCACTCTGGATGTTCGTTCCCTTCATTATGACATTACTGACATTTCACAGCATGCGGGATCCGCAGACGATTTTTACATTTACAGTTGACAATTTTCGGTTTATTATCATTATTTGTTAGAATGAAAAAATATTTTGAGATTGACATCAAAATTATTATTTATAATTTACACGAAAAAATAAATTTTCAGTTAAAATTCAATAAAGTAAATATATATGTGATATATTGTTTCTGAACTTTGCTTAAAATATAAAAATATATAAATGTAAATAATAATTAGAAAAAAATCTAGACATAAAATATTTTGGATTTTCGTCAGTGATTATGTTAGTTTACAAGTTAGAAATAAATACATATAAATTTTCATGAAAAAAAAAAACCTAAACGTAATTGTATATTTTTTCCGAAAAAAAAAAAAAAAATTCAAATTTGCAGCAATTCAAAGTGTCAAATATATGTCAAATTTAAATCAAATTGTAATAAAGTGTTAAAATATAAAATTAATTAAAAAAGAAAAAAAAAAGTCAAGAGGTAGCATCGAACCCGGGCCGTACGGGTGGCGTGCGAGCTTTCTGCGTCCACACCACGAAAGACACGTTGAGAGCTGCAAACTAATGGGTATTTGAAACGTATGCTAAAACTCGGCATCTAATTTCTGAAAATCTAAGGCCCATTTGAAGAAATCCTTTCACAAGAATAATTAGAGATAAGAACTCTAAAACATACTTTAAATTAATCAAAATAGGTGAGAATCATATTTGATTGTCCCCTGGTTAATGCAGATCCAAATAATAGGTGTATTTTTTTTTTTTTTTTTTTTTTTACACAGTCTGCTCGTTAAAGATTTCACAGACAAGTACGAGAGATAATCTCTTAGTGATGTCACAGAGGTATTGTATTTTCATCTGAATTATCTTGACAATAGAGACGTAAAGGATTATGTCGTCTATTGATTTATTTGCATTCCATATTGATTTTTTTACATTCATTTAAGGAATTCGTTTTCGACACTCGCGCGCGAGCAACGGATTATAGGGAAAAAAATAATAAATGGCGGCCGCAGCATTTTGCTGTTTCCAACTTTTGTTCAGGAACGTTTCAGATAAGAAAACCAGAATTTCACAGGAAAGAGCTAAATTATTCTGAAAACCTGATAAAAGGCGAAACGTTCCTGGATTTTACATGGAAAGTTACCATTTTTTTTTACAGTGCACGAAACGTGTTGCCCATACAAATTCGAGCACAAGAAATCCATCTAGCTAGGTCACTTATTCGAGAAAACTCGTTTTCTGTGTTTAAAACTCGACATGGTCATTACTCAAAAAGATGGTATAAATCGAAAAAAATTCCGACTATTTTTATGAAATATGATTTATTTGATCATGAAAAAAATATCTAACCAAGTCTTGATATCAGGAAAAATTAATTTTGCTCGGTTTAAATTTTTTTCTCTATCTTTTGTAATCGAAATTTTTGCCTAAATGGTCTAATGCCAGCTAACGGTCAATCATAAACACAATAAAAATTCTCCAGAATACGGCACTTACGGCTTATCATCTATACTAAATCGAGCACTAAATAACGGCCTATATGAAAATTAAAAAAGTCCTTCCGGCCAATGCCGGGAGGAAGAGGTAGCTTTCATATTCCTTATTTTTAAAAAGCTAGATTATGTTATTCAAACACACGAAACTCAATTTGGTGGAAATCGATTATAGAAGATTTAATACTAATTTTTATCAATATTAAATCCTTATGAATGTGAATTTCCCGAAATTAGTCAGCTATATCCAAGCTGCTTTTATTTAAAGTAACTTACGTTTGGTTGCTAAATTCGGAGATATCTTGAAGTGCCTGCCAGTTTAAGACAACATGGTGGATGAGGCTAACCAGTGAACTTGGTCGAGACCTTAGTAATTCCTGTGCACATGCTCACTCACATCAGAATCGGGATATATATAGTGCTGTCGCAGGCAAAAAATCAGATTTTTCAAAATGTCACCCACATAAAAAATTGAAACTGCTATATCTGAGCCATTTTTAAGACAAAGACAAAACAAAAAAAGCTCCGGAATCCTTATATAACGGTCAAATACTTAAGAAGGAAATCTTTTCCAATTTCTAATTTTTTGCACCTCACTTTAAATATGTATATTTTTAATTTAATGGCCGACATTTTTAAACAAGATGGCGGATGAAGCTGGCCAGCGAACTTGGTCGAGACATTGCTATATACTATCCACAAACCTTCTTATATCCAAATGGGTTAATAAATACGTGTGTTATAGCGTGACAAATATCAGATCGTTTCAAAATGTCAGCTATGCTAAGAATTCAAAGTGCTATAACTCAACCATTTTAGGTAGCTTTCATTACAAAAAGCTACCTATTGCAGCCGTTCGGAGGAAAGCGATTTCAAAAAATTTTGGTATATTTTCATCGATCATGACCCCCAGACCCCGAAACCACCCTCCGTTCAAAAGTTGATATACAGGGTGTCCGGTCTCAACGGTGTCCAATGGCTAATTCCTAAACCGTTAGTCATAGACATATAGTTCCAATTACAAAAATGTTTTAAATCAGGTAAAGCAACATTTTAAAAGCGATTTGGGTCAATAAAAACATTTCTTAAAAAATTACGAAACTTAAATTTTTATACTGTCCCCCGGTCCTATAAGTTATATTTAGTAATTTTTTCCTATTACACTGACAAGTAAGACAAAAAAAGTTCCATTCATATAACGCTAAAATTGAGCGAGTTATGAAACTTTAAAAATGCATGACTTATGCCACTTTTCTACTCTGAAAACAAATGAGTTCGGCTTGGCTTTGAGGGATCATATACCATGTGTCTAAAGTATTTGAAGATCTTACTTCATGTGTATCTGCGCTTTGAAAACAAATCCTACAAGTATTATGATTAAGTCTCAAATTGGCTAAAATAGCATATGTTTTTTTTTTTTTTGTCAGGATTTGAGACTGTTTCTCTTATGATTTCTTTTAACAAAAATTATGTTTTTTTTTATAAATTTTTATGTTATTTCAACAATCGTATGTATGTTTTTCCAGTTCAAAATTTGCACTCGAACTTTAACCCACTTTTAAATATCCGATCGAGATTGCATTTTACATACTGGCGCAAATCCGATAACAATCTAATATTATTAAGATTTTCGGTGGTTACCATTTATACTTATTTTACAGGATAACACAAAAAATTTCGGATAGATTTCTGCCAAGGAGTTTAAGAAAAAGTTTTAGATTAGATAATACAAGACTGCGATTGTTGGGTTTTTTACCTTTTATGTATTTTTTAGCACTGAATCCGAAAATTACCTTAATTTTTAACCATCATGTCAGGATATTTCGCAAATCATAAATTTTCAAATTTAAAGAATAACAAAAATCTAATACTATAAAGTAGAGATGGTTGTGTTTTTTAATTTTTGATAATTGATTTTCACGCACTTTTTAGCACTGAATCTGAAAATGACCTTCATTTTTAAACATCACGTTAGAATTTTTTTGCAAATCGCAAATGTGTAAGTTAAAATATAGCGAAAATCTCATACTATAAAACATATGTAAAACATTTTTTATTTTATTTGATTAAAAAATTTATTCGATATTTTTGCTTATCCTGGAATTCTTACAGCTAAACAGCTGAGTGGTCCGATGAGATGGGGGAGGAAATTCAATTTTAACACTGGACTTCTTAACTTTGAAATTTGCAATTTGCGAAAAATCCTGATATGATAGTTAAAAATGAAGGTCAATTTCGGATTCAGCGGTACAGAATATATAAGAATCAATTATCAAAAGCTAAAAAACATGACATAACCCAACTTTTGCAGGCTTGTGCAGTCTAATATTATTTTAAAATACGCATCACTCTGTAAAGAATTGAGGCCGTTAATTTAGAATAATTTTATTTAACAAAAATTCTGTTTTTTCTTTCTTCTTAAATGTTTATTACAAATTGTATATTTTCCATTAATATGTCAGAATGATTAAAGATTTCAAATTTATATTGCAATGTTAATTTTACTCCCAAACATTTTTTATATCTGACGAAATTATATATCGACTAAATTTGTGAATGACCCCCAATTTGCAGCAAAAAATAGGCTCCAACTTTAAACAGCTATTACTCGGTCAATTTTAATCGTAGAATAACGGGACTTTTTTTGTATTACTTGTCAGTGTAAAAGGAAAATTTCACTAAATATAACTTATATGACCGGGGGACCGTATAAAAATTTAAATTTCGTAATTTTTTAAGAAATGTTTTTATTGACCCAAATCGCTTTTGAAATGTTGCTTTTTCTGATTTAAAACATTTTTGTAATTGGAACTATATGTCTATGACTAACGGTTTAGGAATTAGCCATTGGACACCGTTGAGACCGGACACCCTGTATATATATATAACCATATATATATATATATATTTGATCTTTGTCACACTGTAACTCTCGTATTTATGAACCGATTTGGATGAAACTCGGTGTGTGCATAGTACATACAAATGTCTCAACTGAGTTCGTTGGCCAGCTTCATCCGCCATCTTGTTTCAAAATGGCGGTCATTTAAACATTTTAAAAAAATTTAAAATTTGAAATGTGGTACCAAAAAATTTAAAATTGAAAAATATTTTTTCTTATGTGCTTGACCTTGATACAAAGATTCCGGAGCAGTTTTTGTTTCGTCTATATCTTGAAAAAGTCCTTCCGGCCAGTGCCGGGAGGAAGAGGTAGCATTCATATTCCTTATTTTAAAAAAGCCAACTTATATTATTCAAACACACGAAGCTCAAATAAGTGGAAACCGAATGTAGGAGATTCAATACTAAGTTTTATCAATACTAAATCATTATGAATGAGAATTTCGCGAAATTAGTCAGCTTTATCCAAGCTGCTTTTATTTCAAGTAACTTATATTTGGCTGCCAAATTCGGCGATTTCTTAAAGTGCCTGCCATTTTAAGACAACATGGTGGATGACGCTAACCAGTGAACTTGCTCGAGACCTTAGTAATTGCTGTGCACATGCTCACTCACATCGGAATCGGTTGATATATAAGAGTGCTGTCGCAGGCAAAAAATCAGATTTTTCAAAATGTCACCCACGTTAGAAATTGAAACTGCTATATCTGAGCGATTTTTTAAGATGAAGACAAACAAAAAATGCTCCTCAATCCTTATATCAAGGTCAAATACTTAAGAAAGAAACCTTTTTCAATTTCTAATTTTTTTGCACCTCACTTTAAATATATATATTTTTTAATTTAATGGCCGCCATTTTGAAACAAGATGGCTGATGAAGCTGGCCAGCGAACTTGGTCGACATATTGATGTATACTATCCACATGCCTTCTTCCATTGAAATAGGCGAATACGTGTGGTATCGCGAGACAAATACAAGATCGTTTCAAAGTGTTAGCCATGATAGAAATTCAAAGTGCTATAATTCAACCACTTTTTAAGATATAAACAAAAGAACAAATTTTCAGAAACAAAATCTGCTCCAGAATCTTTGTATGAAGGCCAAATACATAAAAAAAATCTTTTTCATTTTCCAATTTTTAATACCTCATTTTAAATTTTAAATTACATTTTTTTAAATGGCAACCCTTTTGAAACAAGATGGCGAATGAAGCTGGCCAACGAATTCGGTCGAGACATTGGTATGTACCATGTACAGACCAAGTTACATTCAAATCGGTTCATAAATACGCCTGTTATCGCGTGACAAAAATCAGGTCGTTTTAAAATGTCAGCCACAATAGAAATTCAAAATGTTATAACTCAGCCATTTTTTTAGATATAGACGAAACAAAACCTGTTCCGGAATCTTTGTATTAAGGTCAAACACATACGAAAAAACTCTTTTTCATTTTCCAATTTTTTGGTATCTGATTTTAAATTTAATTTGTTTTAATTTTTTTTTTAATGGCCGCCATTTTGAAACAAGATGGCGGATGAAGCTAGCCATCGAACTCGGTTGAGTTATTTGTATGTACTATGTACACACCAAGGTACATCCAAATCGGTTCATAAATACGTCTGTTATCATGTGGCAAAAATCAGGGCGTTTCAAAATGTCAGCCACACTAGAAATGCAAAATGCTATAACTCAGCCATTTTTTAAGATATAGACGAAACAAAAACTGCTACGGAGTCTTTGTATAAAGGTCAAATACATAAGAAAAAATATTTTTCCATTTTCAAATTTTTGGTACCACATTTCAAATTTTAAATTTTTTTTAAATTTTTAAATGGCCGCCATTTTGAAACAAAATGGCGGATGAAGCTGGCCAACGAACTCGGTCGAGACATTGGTATGTACTATGTACACACCGAATTACATCCAAATCGGTTCATAAATACGAGAGTTACAGTGTGACATAGGTCAGATATATATATATATATATATATATATATATATATTGATATATATATATATATTGATATATATATATATATATATATATATATATATATATATCAATTTTGAACGGAGGGTGGTTTCGGGGTCTGGGGGTCATGATCGATGAAAATATACCAAATTTTTTTGAAATCGCTTTCCTCCGAACGGCTGCAATAGGTAGCTTTTTGTAAAGAAAGCTACCTAAAATGGCTGAGTTATAGCACTTTGGATTTCTAGCTTGGCTGACATTTTGAAACGACCTGATTTTTGTCACACGATAACAGGCGTATTTATGAATCGATTTGGATGTACCTTGGTGTATACATAATACGTACCAATGTCTCGACCGAGTTCGTTGGCCAGCTTCATCCGCCATCTTGTTTCAAAATGGCGGCCATTTAAATTAAAAAAAAATTCAAATTTGAAATGTGGTACCAAAAAATTGAAAACTGCAAAATATTTTTTTATTATGTGTTTGACCTTGATACAAAGATTCCGGAGCAGTTTTTGTTTCGTCTATATCTTAAAAAATGGCTGAGTTATAACACTTTGAATTTCTAGCGGGGCTGACATTTTGAAACGACCTGATTTTTGTCACGCGATAACAGGCGTATTTATGAACCGATTTGGACCTTGGTGTATACATAATACGTACCAATTTCTCGACCGAGTTCGTTCGCCAGCTTCATCCGCCATCTTGCTTCAAAATGGCGGCCATTTAAAAATTTTTTAAAAATATAAAATTTAAAATGATGCACCAAAAAATTTGGAAAATGAAAAAGATTTTTTTTGTATGTGTTTGACCTTAATACAAAGATTCCGGAACAGTTTTTGTTTCTTCTATATCGAAAAAAATGGCTGAGTTATAGCATTTTGAATTTCTATTGTGGCTGACATTTTGAAACAACCTGATTTTTGTCACGCGATAACAGGCGTATTTATGAACCGATTTGGATGTAATTTGGTGTGTACATAGTACATACGAATGTCTCGACCGAGTTCGTTGGTCAGCTTCATTCGCCGTCTTGTTTCAAAAGAGCTGCCATTTAAAAAAAATTAAATTTTAAATTTTAAATGAGTTATCAAAAAATTGAAAAATGAAAAAAGTTTTTTTATGTGTTTGACCTTGATACAAAGATTCCGGAGCAGTTTTTGTTTCGTATATATCTTTAGAAATGGTTGAATTATAGCACTTTGAATTTCTGGCATGGATGACATTTTGAAACTATCTGATATTTGTCACGTGATAACACGCGTATTTATTAACCTATTTCGATGTAAGAAGGCATGTGGATAGTATATCGTAATGTCTCGACCAAGTTCGCTGGCCAGCTTCATCAGCCATCTTGTTTCAAAACGGAGGCCATTAAATTAAATAAAATATTATATTTAAAGTGAGGTGCAAAAGAATTAGAAATTGGAAAAGGTTTCTTTCTTAAGTATTTTACCATGATATAAGGATTCCGGAGCATTTTTTGTTTTGGCTTTATCTTAGAAAATGGCTCAGATATAGCAGTTTGAATTTCTAATGTGGGTTACATTTTGAAAAATCTGATTTTTTGCCTGCGACAGAACTTGTATATATCAACCGATTCCGATGTGAGTAAGCATGTGCACAGGAATTACTAAGGTCTCGACCAAGTTCACTCCTTAGCCTCATCCACCATGTTGTCTTAAAATGGCAGGAACTTCAAGATATCGCCGAATTTAGCAACCAAATATAAGTTACTTTAAATAAAAGCAGCTTGGATAAAGCTGACTAATTTCGCAAAATTCTCATTCATAATGATTTAGTATTGATAAAGATTAGGATTGAATCTCCTATAATCGGTTTCCACTAAATTGAGCTTCGTGTGTTTGAATAATATAAGTTTGCTTTTTAAAAATAAGGAAAATGAAAGCTTCCTCTTCCTACCGGCTCTGGCCGCAAGGACTTTTTTAAGATATAGGCGAAACAAAAACTGCTTCGGAATCTTTGTATCGAGGTCAAACAGATAAAAAAATCTTTTTCATTTTCCAATTTTTTTCGATACTTCATTTTAAATTAAAACATTTTTCAATTTATTTAAATGGCCGCCATTTTGAAACAAGATAGCGGATGAAGATGGCGTGAGAACTCGCTCGAGACATTGGTATGTACTATGTACACACCAAGTTATATCCAAATCGGTTCATAAATACGCCTGTTATCGCGTGAAAAAATCAGGTCGTTTCAAAATGTCAGCCACAATAAAAATGCAAAATGGTATAACTAAGCCATTTTAGGTAGCTTTCATTACAAAAAGTCCTTCCGGCCAGTGCCGGGAGGAACAGGTATCTTTCATATTCCTTATTTTAAAAAAGCTAACTTATATTAGTCAAACACACGAAGCTAAATTTAGTGGAAACCGAATATAGGAGATTAAATACTAATTTTTATCAATACTAAATCATTATGAATGAGAATTTCGCGAAATTAGTCAGATTAATCCAAGCTGATTTTTTTTTTAAAGTAACTTATATTTGGCTGCTAAATTCGGCGATTTCTTAAAGTGCTTGCCATTTTAAGACAACATGGTGGATGAGGCTAACCAGTGAACTTGGTCGAGACCTTAGTAATTGCTGTGCACATGCTCACTCACGTCGGAATCGATTGATATATACGAGTGCTGTCGCAGGCAAAAAATCAGATTTTTCAAAATGTCACCCACATTAGATATTGAAATTGTTATATCTGAGCCATTTTTTAGATAAAGACAAACCAAAAATGCTCCTGAATCCTTATATCAAGGTCAAATACTTAAGAAAGAAACCATTTTCAATTTCTAATTTTTTTGCACCTCACTTTAAATATATATATTTTTTAATTTAATGGCCGCCATTTTGAAACAAGATGGCTGATGAAGCTGGCCAGCGAACTTGGTCGAGATAGTGATGTATACTATCCACATGCCTTCTTACATCGAGATAGGCGAATACGTGTGTTATTTTGTGACAAATACAAGATCGTTTCAAAATGTTAGCCATGATAGAAATTCAAAGTGCTATAATTTAATCATTTTTTAAGATATAAACAAAAGAACAAATTTTCAGAAACAAAAACTGCTCCGCAATCTTTGTATCAAGGCCAAACACATAAAAAAATCTTTTTCAATTTCCAATTTTTTAATACCTCATTTTAAATTTAATTTTTTTTTAAACGGCAACCCTTTTGAAACAAGATGGCGAATGAAGCTGGCCAACGAACTCGGTCGAGACATTGGTATGTACTATGTACAGACCAAGTTACATCCAAATCGGTTCATAAATACGCCTTTTATCACGTGACAAAAGTCAGGTTGTTTTAAAATGTCAGCCACAATAGAAATTCAACATGCTATAACTAAGCCATTTATTTAGATATAGACAAAAATAAAACTGTTCCGGAATCTTTGTATTAAGGTCAAACACATACGAAAAAAATCTGTTTCATTTTCCAATTTTTTGGTATCTCATTTTAAATTAAAAATTTTTTTAATTTTTTTAAATGGCCGCCATTTTGAAACAAGATGGCGGATGAAGCTGGACAACGAACTCGGTCGAGATATTTGTATATACTATGTACACACCAAGGTACATACAAATCGGTTCATAAATACGCCCGTTATCTCGTGACAAAAATCGGGACGTTTCAAAATGTCAGTCACGCTAGAATTTCAAAATGCTATAACTCAGCCACTTTTTAAGATATAGACGAAACAAAAACTGCTCCGGAATCTTTATATAAATGTCAAATACACAAGAAAAAAATATTTTTCCATTTTCAATTTTTTAGTACCACAATTCAAAATTTAAAATTAAAAAAAAAATTTTAATGGCCGCCATTTTGAAACAAAATGGCGGATGAAGCTGGCCAACGAACTCGGTCGAGACATTGGTATGTACTATGTACACACCGAATTACATCCAAATCGGTTCATATGAATACGAGAGTTACAGTGTGACAAAGGTCAGATATATATATATATATATATATATATGGATATATATATATATATATATATATATACAGGGTTGTTATAATTAAAGTTCGCCTATTCCGAAGTCTCTAGAGCCGGTTCTATGGCTCCAAACGAAACAAAATTTCACTAGTACGTAGTTGAAGAAATGCGCTCTGCGAAAAAAAAAAAAAAAAAAAAAAAATGTTACATTTTTCGTCAGTAGGTGGCGCTTTAAGGCAATGTTTGCAGATTCATTATATCAATTTCAGTCAATCCAGACGAAGCACATAAATTTAAATGTTTCAACAAACTTCGAGGAACTGCGAATTGTTATAATTAAAGTTACCTAATCATACAGCTCTAGAGCCTGACCTATGACTCCAAACAATACAGAAAAATGAATATAATTTCATGTGATGTAACCTGAATCAACAAAAATAAAACATGTCGCTCGGCAATGAGGAAATAACGAAGAATAACATTACGCATGCTCAATGAATCATCCACCATTTTCAATAACGCATTCCGTTGTCAGAATTGTGCTTTCTACAGCATTGCGTATACTGTCCTGTGAGATTGAGCGAATATGTAGTCAAATACTGTCTTTCAGATCAGAGATTGTCTGACATCTGTCTTTAGATACAGAATCTTTCAAAAATCCCCGCAACCCAAAATTGCATGGTGTTAGATCAGGCGGTCGTGGTACCCAGACTGTTTGAAAATAACGACTTATGATGCGGTCTTCTGTAAAATCGCTTGTTAAGAAAGTCCGGACTGCTCTAGTAATGTACGGTGGTGCACCGTCTTGCATAAACAAGATATTTTGAAGGCAGCCTCGCTGTTGCAGCTCGAGAATCAGAAAATTTGACAACATATTGAGATATCTTCTCCCATTTACGGAACATGTAATGGGTCCTGTGGATGTTAGTTCCTCAAAAAAATATGACCCTATCATAAACGTAGCTGTGAAACCGCACCACACCGTCACTTTAGCTGCATGCAATGGAACTTCCTGGACAACATTAAGATTTTCTTTCGCCCAAATTCGACGGTTGTGTGTGTTTATTTGTTCCTTTAAATAAAAATGCGCTTCATCAGCCCATAGAAAATTCCAGGGCCAAGAATTGTACACATTCATTCGTGCAAAAAACTGTAGTATAAATGATAGCCGACTTTCGGTATCACCCCGTATTTGTTGTTGCACCCTCTGAATCTTGTATGGATAGTAGTGCAAAATTTGACGCAGCACTTTTCTCACAGTGGAAATCGGCATATCGACTTCATTCGCAATAGCTGGCACACATGCGTTACCAAATGATGACTGGCTTGCTAAATCCACGGCAGCAGTAGCAATATTTCCAATGCTAGAAATGTCTACATTTTTTCATCCTCTGTCAGGAAGAATGTCGAGTTTTCCTGTTTCCTCGAACTTTTTAATAATTTTGTGAACTCCACGATCCGACATTGGTCCACGTCTAACATCTTTTAGTTTCCGGAATTCTCGAAGAGCTGCAGCTGCGTTGCTGTTATTTTGATATAATAACTTTACAAAAAGTGCCCTTTCTTTCAAAGTTACCATTCTCCACAAATCGTAGATTCAAATGCTTTTCAGAGACAATCAACTGTTCCAGTGTCAAATAAATCACAGACACACTTCATCAGCAAGTTTTAAATTGTCAAGTGGTTAGAAGGGTATTTCAAGTTTTCGAAGTTGCGACGTCACTTTGACGTCGTTCGTCGAAAATTTGAATAAATTGTGATCTTTTTCAAGCGCTGGGTGAAATTTTGTGATTCTGTGTGTTTCATCAGGATTGACCGAAATTGATATAACGAATCTGAAAAAGTTTACTTTTACCAACTGTGAAGTAAAATTTCCTGTATTTTGTTTATTACAAAATAAAAGAATCTGTAAATATCGGCTTAAATATTGACGCAGCGCCACCTATTGACAAAAATTTTAACTAATTTTTTTTTTCTATTTTCGCAGAGCGCATCTATTTAAATACGTACTAGTGAAATTTTGTTTCGTTTGGAGCCATGGAACCGGCTCTAGAGCCTTCTGAATAGGCGAACTTTAATTATAACAACCCTGTATATGTCAATTTTGAACGGAGGGTGGTTTCGGGGTCTGCGGGTCATGATCGATGAAAATATACCAAAATTTTTTGAAATCGCTTTCCTCCGAACGGCTGCAATAGGTAGCTTTTTGCAATGAAAGCTACCTAAAAGCGACCTATTGCAGCCGTTCGGAAGAAAGCGATTTCAAAAACTTTTGGTATATTTTCATCGATCATGACCCCCAGACCCCGAAACTACCCTCCGTTCAAAATTGATATATATATATGACCTATGTCACACTGTAACTCCCGTAATTATGAACCGATTTCGATGTAATTCGGTGTGTACATAGTACATACCAATGTCTCGACCGAGTTCGTTGGCCAGCTTCATCCGCCGTTTTGTTTCAAAATGGTGGCCATTTAAAAATTAAAAAAAAAATTTAAAATCAGAAATGTGGTACCAAAAAATTAAAAATTGAAAAATATTTTTTTCTTATGTATTTGACCTTGATACAAGGATGTTTAAGGAGCAGACCGTGTAAAAAAATACACCTATTATTTGGATCTCCATTAACCAGGGGACCATCAAACATGATTCTCACCGATTTTGATTAATTTAAAGTATGTTTTAGAGTTCTTATCTCTAATTATTCTAGTGAAAGGATTTCTTCAAATGGGACTTAGATTTTCAGAAATTAGATGCCGAGGTTTAGCATACGTTTCAAATACCCATTAGTTTGCAGCTTTCAACGTGTCTTTCGTGGTGTGGACGCAGAAAGCTCGCACGCCACCCGTACGGCCCGAGTTC
Organism: Maratus speciosus; assembly: GCA_963932465.1. Classification (NCBI taxonomy): domain Eukaryota; kingdom Metazoa; phylum Arthropoda; class Arachnida; order Araneae; family Salticidae; genus Maratus; species Maratus speciosus. The sequence continues at coordinate 183,683,487 of OZ010790.1, read as the reverse complement.
GGTGCTACCTCTGGACTTTTTTTTTTTCTTTTTTAATTAATTTTATATTTTAACACTTTATTACAATTTGATTTAAATTTGATATATATTTGACACTTTGAATTGCTGCAAATTTGAATTTTTTTTTTTTTTTTCGGAAAAAATATACAATTACGTTTAGGTTTTTTTTTTCATGAAAATTTATATGTATTTTATCTAACTTGTAAACTAACATAATTACTAACGAAAATCCAAAATATTTTATGTCTAGATTTTTTTTCTAATTATTATTTACATTTATATATTTTTATATTTTAAGCAAAGTTCAGAAACAATATATCATATATATATTTACTTTATTGAATTTTAACTGAAAATTTATTTTTTCGTGTAAATTATAAATAATAATTTTGATGTCAATTTCAAAATATTTTTTCATTCTAACAAATAATGATAATAAAGCGAAAATTGTCAACTGGAAATGTAAAAATCGTCTGCGGATCCCGCATGCTGTGAAATGTCAGTAATGTTTTGCTGTCAACAGAAATATTCCTATATTAATACATGGAATTTATAATATATAATAATGGAAATTATACATGGAAATTATAATAAATAAATATTACATCTTGTGCTACGTTTGTAGCCTTGCGAACATACAATAGTGAGAAATTTTCCGAGCTGTGTATCGTTTCAAGTGGTTTAGTCGGTAGAACGTCAGTGCGCTATACTGATGGCCCGGGTTCGAGTCCCGGCTTGGAATCTTTTTCACTATATTGGCCTTTGCGCCTTTTAAGCAATTACTTCGAAATTTGATTTTCATTTGAAAAGAAATATTCCTGGTATTTCGCAGGAAACTTACTGGCATTTCTGTAGAAAGTTTTTAACATATACAGTAAAGTTCCAGTCATTTTCAAGAAATGTTTCTTAAAAATAATGGGCAACTCAGCTACCCATTTTTTCCCAGGAACGTTGCGGAATGTTTTAGGTAGCTTTCTTTACAAAAAGCTACCTATTGCAGCCGTTCGGAGGAAAGCGATTTCAAAAAATTTTGGTATATTTTCATCGATCATGACCCCCAGACCCCAAAACCACCCTCCGTTCAAAATTGATATATATATATATATATATATATATCAATATATATATATATATATATATATATATATATCTGACCTATGTCATACTGTAACTCTCGTATTTATGAACCGATTTGGATGTAATTCGGTGTGTACATAGTACATACCAATGTCTCGACCGAGTTCGTTGGCCAGCTTCATCCGCCATTTTGTTTCAAAATGGCGGCTATTTAAAGTTTTTTAAAAAATTTAAAATTTGAAATTTGGTACCAAAAAATTGAAAATGGAAAAATATTTTTTTCTTATGTATTTGGTCTTTATACAAAGACTCCGTAGCAGTTTTTGTTTTGTCTATATCTTAAAAAATGGCTGAGTTATAGCATTTTGAATTTCTAGCGAAGCTGATATTTTGAAACGTCCTGAAATTTGTCACGCGATAAAAGGCGTATTTATGAACCGATTTGGATGTAACTTCGTTTATACATAGTAATGACCAATGTCTCGAGCGAGTTCGTTGGCCAGCTTCATCCGCCATTTTGTTTAAAAATGGCGGCCATTTAAAATTTTAAGAAAAATTTAAATTGGAAATGTGGTACCAAAAAATTGAAAATTGAAAAAATATTTTTTTCTTATGTGTTTGACCTTGATAAAAAGATTCGGGAGCAGTTTTTGTTTCGGTTATATCTTAAAAAATGGCTGAGTTATAGCATTTTGAATTTCTAGCGTGGCTGACATTTTGAAACGCCCTGATTTTTGCCACGTGATAACAGACCTATTTATGAACCGATTTGGATGTACCTTGGTGTGTACATAGTAAATACAAATAACTCAACCGAGTTCGTTGGCCAGCTTCATCCGTCATTTTGTTTCAAAATGGCGGCCATTTAAAAAAATTTAAAAAAAATTAAATTTAAAATGAGATGCCAAAAAATTGGAAAATGAAAAAGATTTTTTCGTAAGTGTTTGACCTTAATACAAAGATTCCGGAACAGGTTTTGTTTCGTCTATATCTAAAAAAATGGCTGAGTTATAACATTTTGAATTTCTATTGTGGCTGACATTTTAAAACGACCTGATTTTTGTCTTTCGATAACAGGCGTATTTATGAACCGATTTGGATATTACTTGGTCTGTACATAGTGCATACCAATGTCTCGACCGAGTTCGTTGGCGAGCTTCATTCGCCGTCTTGTTTCAAAAGGGTTGCGATTTTTTTTTTAAATGTATTTTAAAATTTAAAATAAGGTATTAAAAATTTGGAAAATGAAAAAGATTTTTTTTATGTGTTCGGCCTTGATACAAAGATTCGGAGCAGTTTTTGTTTCTGAAAATTTGTTCTTTTGTTTATATCTTAAAAAGTGGTTGAATTATAGCACTTTGAATTTCTATCATGGCTAACACTTTGAAACGATCTTGTATTTGTCACGCGATACCACACGTATTCGCCTATTTCGATGGAAGAAGGCATGTGGATAGTATACATTAATATCTCGACCAAGTTCGCTGGCCAGCTTCATCAGCCATCTTGTTTCAAAATGGCGGTCATTAAATTAAAATAAAATTATATTTAAAGTGAGGTGCAAAAAAATTAGAAATTGAAAAAGGTTTCTTTCTTAAGTATTTGACCTTGATATAAGGATTCAGGAGCATTTTTTGTTTGCCTTTATCTTAAAAAATGGCTCAGATATAGTAGTTACAATTCCTAACGTGGGTAACATTTTGAAAAATCTGATTTTTTGCCTGCGACAGCACTCGTATATATCAACCGATTCCGATGTGAATGAGCATGTGCACAGCAATTACTAAGGTCTCGACCAAGCTCACTGGTTAGCCTCATCCACCATGTTGTCTTAAAATGGCAGGCACTTTAAGAAATCGCCGAATTTGGCAGCCAAATATAAGTTACTTTAATTAAAAGCAGCTTGGATAAAGCTGACTAATTTCGCGAAATTCTCATTCATAATGATTTAGAATTGATAAAAATTAGTATTGAATCTCCTGCATTCGGTTTCCACTTAATTGAGCTTCGTGTGTTTGAATAATATAAGTTGGCTTTTTTAAAATAAAGAATATGAAAGCTACCTGTTCCTCCCGGCACTGGCCGGAAGGACTTTTTTACAGTGCAGGTCGTTTCAAAATGTCAGCCACAATAGAAATTCAAAATGCTATAACTCAGCCATTTTTTTAGATATAGACGAAACTAAAACTGTTCCGGAATCTTTGTATTAAGGTCAAACACATAAGAAAAAAATCTTTTTCATTTTCCAAATTTTTGCTACCTTATTTTAAATAAAAAATTTTTTAATTTTTTTAAACGGCCGCCAATTTGAAACAAGATGGCGGATGAAGCTGGCGAACGAACTCGGTCGAGACATTGGTATGTACTATGTACGCACGAAGGTACATCCATATCGGTTCATAAATACGCCTGTTATCGCGTGACAAAAATCAGGACGTTTCAAAATGTCAGCTACGCTAGAAATTCAAAGTGCTATAACTCAGCCATTTATTAAGATATAGACGAAACAAAAACTGCTTCGGAATCTTCGTATCAAGGTCAAACACATAAGAAAAAAATATTTTTCCATTTTCAATTTTTTGGTGCCACATTTCAAATTTTAAATTTTTAAAAAAAGTTTAAATGACCGCCATTCTGAAACAAAATGGCGGACGGAGCTGGCCAACGAACTCGGTCGAGACATTGGTATGTACTATGTACACCCTGAGTTACATCCAAATCGGTTCATAAATACGAGAGTTACAGTGTGACAAAAATCATATATATATATATATGGATATATATATATATATATATATATATATATATATCAACTTTTGAACGGAGGGTGGTTTCGTTGTCTGGGGGTCATGATCGATGAAAATATACCAAAATTTTTTTAAATCGTTTTCCTCCGAACGGCTGCAATAGGTAGCTTTTTGTAATTACCTAATTTTTGTAAGCTACCTAAAAATACGGTAAAATTTCTTTTAACTGGCTAGAAAAATAAAATTAATTGATTTTACCAATTAATTTCGTGAACTTGAGTATTTTCAGAAACATTTGTACTTTTCGGTTAGTCGGACGCCAGTGTAATATATACACACATATACTATGTATATATATGTATATACAGATATATTTATACACATATATATATGTGTATACATATATATACATGTATATATATGTATGTGTGCGCGTATATATATATGTATATATATGCTTATATATGTGTATATATAACACTGGAGCCAAGCTAATTGAAAAGTACCGAAACATTTTGTAAATTTGCAAATATTTCTTGATAGATAACTGCACTTATACTTTTGTTGTGTTTAAAACCACTACCATATTATTGCAAACATCGCTATATTCGCAGTTTTGTGCAATGGCGATATACCTTGGTGCAGAATTAGCAACAATTGTAGAAGCAAGACAGTATTTTTGCCGAATTTACCTAATTGCTCCCGAAAAACTGAATTTTCCCGCTAACATTTGGCTTGGGCAACAATTGTTGAAGAATAATCCTTCTATATATATAAAAAAAGTAACGATTTAGAAATAGAGCAATAAAAGTCTGCATAGATCTTCCGGGTACATTCCTAGATCGGCATCCATATTTCGGTACTTTTTCGTTATACGGACAGCATGCCAAAATATATGCTAATGCGCCAATTATTTCAACCCTGATCGTGAAAAGGATTTTTATTATAAACCATGCGACACATTGTGATTTGTTATTTATGAAGCGTGAATCACGTGAATGATTATTATTTAACCTTAACATTGGAAAGCTTTTTAATCTGCTATTAATCGAATTAAAAATCCCTTTTTTGTAAATTTATAATTTACTTTTACTGCTAATTCTGAGAGGGATTTTACCATTTGGCAATTACCAGATCATGAGAAAGTTGCGATAAAACTGTTTGAGGAATTTGGAATTCTGCATAATAAAAGGTTGCGTTCAAAAAACCATGAAATGAAATTATGGATGAATTCAGGGAAATCCGAAATGGAGATGTAGCTTACGATCATGCGAAGAAAGCGTAGGAATACGACAAAAAACATGGTTGAAGGATCGCGGTTGTCTTTTCTTAATGCTTTCAGGTTTATATATTTATGGTGCCAAGAGTTGACATCGATTGAGCTTTGTGAGCTGCAACTCGATATGAACCACAACACAACAGTGGACAGGAACAGTTATTTGAGAGAAGTTTGTGCGAATGCTATGTGTTCACGACCAAATAGAAAAGTCGGTGGACCTAATAAAATTATAGAAGTAGATGAAAGTCTTTTTACCACAAGAAAAAGCAACGAAGGGCATGATCTTCCTCCTCAATGGGTGTTAGGTTGTTTATGCCGTGAAACACGGGGATGTTTCCTTACACCTATTCCCGATCGTACAGCTGAAACTTTAATGGCGGCAATAGGAAACAATGTAGCTGATGGAAGTATTATTTATACAGATTGCTGGAAAGGGTGTAAAACAGATGAACTGCGAAGTGCTGGTTATGATCATTTCACAGTAAATCACAAATACAATTTTGTCGACTCTAATACTGGATGTCATATTTAAAATGTTGAGAGATTATGGGGCATCGCAAAATGGCGCAACAAAAGACATCGGGGAACAGTTCGTCATCATTTAGAGTCGTATCTCATAGAGTGGCTTAGATGTTATATATTCCCGCGGCCGCCATCTTGGATTTCTTGGCGATTTTTTGTTGGCGTTTATCGATAAGATATCCCCGACAAGTGACGTGTTCTGGCAACCCCGTGAAGGGCATAAATCGCTGCTTGGCGACATTTATTACTTGGCGTAAAAGGTGTTTTCACGCCAAGAAAAAATCCAAGATGGCGGCTGCGGGAATATATAACATCTGTTCCCATAGAGTTTATGTGGCGACGCCTTCATTCAAAAAATGAAATGTTTACTGCAATGCTAAAAGATTTGGCACAGATGTCATATACACCCCATATTGGCGCGATTTATTTCTGACGTCATTTTGGCGAAAACATCAGCAGTATAAACAACAACATCCGGGTTACCATATCAAGCAAAATAACGACATTTTGGCGCCAGCCCGTTGCGTATATAACATTGGCGTCAGAAAAAAACGCGCCAATATGGGACATCTGTGTCCCATGTCTGTGCAATATATGACATCTGTGCCAAAGAGTTTTATAATTTTATGGCAGCAGTTTAATATGATTTTTTATTTTATTACTTTATTGTATAACAGTTATTTGTTCACATATTTCATGTGTATATTTGTGATTTAATAAAATATTTCGTAAAAGTCTGTAATTTTCAAATGTTATATTTTTAAAATGCCCTTTACTATCGGCAATGTTTTTTCTTTTATTTTTCAAATGTTTCAATTCACGTGATTTTCATTTTGCTCCAACTATTGCGCTTGGCGACAATGCTGTCCGTATAACGGAAAATTACCCCATATTTCTTGTGACCGGGAGTCTTTCTTCGTTAATATTAAGAAAACTATTTCATACAAAAATATGCAAATTGGTGCTATTATAGAGAAATGTTTTATAAACACGCTGATACAGACAATTTTTAAATCAAATAATTATTTTAAGGGATATTTAATGTTAAAGTTGGTCAAAATCATTTCATTAAAAAAATTTGGTACTTATTAGTTATCCCGTCGACCAATTTCGCCAAATTATATAAATCGCCAAACCACTCGCCAAATTATACACATTTACATAATTTTTTATTTTGAATAACGAAAGAACAAATAAATTAATAAAACATTAATAAAAATGCAAATAAAACGTCGAATTAATGGTTTTATTGGCCATTATTGGCATTTAATCTTAAAATTGATTAATTAATGGCAACCATTATTGGCAATTAATTTTACAATTTGGCGACAGTAATTTGGTCGAGGGGATAACTAAGAAGAACCAAAAATTTATATAAGCAAAAACCATACATTGGAATATAAACATTTTTACATCATTCAATACATAAGGAATTCCCGGTGTGCACACTGCATTTATTAGGGTTTCGTTCATCTGACGAAACCCTATTCGTCTCGCTCCTGTGTCGGTCTGTCTGTCTGCCTGCCTGTCCGTCACTGAGCCTGTTCTCAGAAACAATTTATGTTGGAGACTTGAAATTTGCATACTTATAGCTAAACACCTTACATGAAACGACAAATCATAAAATTTTGAAAAAGTCTTATATTTAACCCTCTGGGCTCTAACTTGTGTATTTTAATCTTTTTGTTCTACCTGAACCCCTAATTAAGTTTACGACTTAAAATTTTGCATACTTATAGCTGAACACCTGACATCAAACGACAAATCATAAATTTTGAAGAAGTCTTATATTTATCCCTCCAGGCTCTAACTTGTGTATTTTAAGCAATTTTTCTAACCTCCTCCATTGCGCCCGGTGGGTACTTTTCTAACATTTGCCGACACCCCTGTAACTACTATTTCATATTATTCACATTGCCTTGCATATTTCAGTTCCACTTTTTACCGTCAGGGGGCGCCTACCTATCTCGGGTGCTATAGGCCCGATCCCTTCGACTAATATATCTACGAATAGATTGTAAAACGGAGTTTCGTTCGAATAGAACTTTGTGTAGAATAGAGTGCACCTCCTGGTTTCTAAATGTGGAACTAACAGATTTCTCAAAAGGATAAGGGTTTTGAAAGGAATATTAAACGAAACCCTCTGTGCGATTTGTGATCACACTTACCCAATTGCTTTATTTAATTTGACTCATTTTTTGATTATTTATCTCCATTTTTAATTCTAATTTTTAGCATTTCGAAAGATACGTTTTACATATTTTAGAAAAGGATGTTATTTTAAACTGTTGCCAATTTTAAAAACAGCGCAAAGAATAATATTTTCTTCAAATTAAAAAATAATTTATACGTGGCTATTATAATCACAAAAAAAATTTCAAATGAGAATTAAGATTAAAAATCAGAAAAATATTGAAAATTACGTAATAAAAACTATAGTTACACCTGAATTTTAAAAGAGAAAGAAAATTTTTAAATAATAAATTCATTATTATGCGTTAAAAATCGCAAATAGAGGAAATTTACGTCATATTTAAAAGGCCAAATAATTGACAGTTGGAAAAACAGTTTAAATCAAAAAATATATTTGCGCGAGACACTTATTTTATATTTTGAGATAATTTTTGCGACTATTATCGTAAATTCTAAGGCAGCGCAAATAATATTTCCTTTCTTGCTAACAACAAAAGTATTTTCATGTGAATGTTAAAATGAGAAACAAAACTTTGGTGAAAATTACGTCAGATATAAAACGATACATTTCAAATGTGTTATTTAAAAGAACTTTATTATAGAGCTGTTAAAAAACCGAAGACAAAGACTCTGTTTACTTAATTCATTTTACATTAGCTTATTTTCAAATTTTTAACAAATTTTTTTTTAATCAAAGGCGAAAACAGCCATTGTATCCCTTAACAAACGCTAACTTCGGCTTAAAAATGTCCAATCAAAGGAATATGAATGAAAACCCGTTTACAGGGAGATAACCACTATTTTTTCAAATTATAATTCAGTCTTTTTAAAGCCGATGAAATTAGCTTGCTTTCAGAATCTTGCTTTTAGCGTAGCTCGTAGGGGGCAGAGCCTGTAACGGAGTTGTCCAATTTTTGTAAAGTAGTTATTTGTTGTTGCACAGGTGGTTCATTTTGCTAAGCTTCAATACAGACTCCAAGGCAAAAAATCAATTGTTAATTATTTTAAGATCGAGGCAAGGAACTGCTGAGATAATAAAAGGTAGAAGTTTTCTGAAGATCTTTATTGTGCACCGGGATCGTTTCCACCACCGCCGAGAATTACACGGCCAATGTTGGAGAAGGGAGCGAAGCGTTACAATTTTTTTTATTCACATCATGCGAGTTCAGAAGCTAGTCTGACTCAAAATACACTTTCTCGAAATCTGGAGTGTTGGCAAGCTTACATACACAATTTCGCCAAATATATATACTATATGGCGAGATTAAAGAGAGGAAGACATGTGGTCAAAGTACAATAATTGAAATTGAATGGGGAATGTAAAAGAGTAATAAGAAATATTTAACGCCAAAGGCTGTGTTGGAATTTTAGCTCATAAACCGCGAAAGGCATTCTATAGGGGTTGCTAAAGTTCTCATGGGATTGAAGCGGCCGAAAGAGCACGTTAAAAAAACAAAAACAAAATAAAGACAGGGTTAATAACTGAAATGATACATCTATCTAACATCTGGACCAACGGCTAAAAATGTAGAAGTAATATGTCTGACTAATTTCTGCATATCATCAAACTAACAGAAGGATGAAAATTAGAATCCAGTTATTAGGCGAGAAAAGGAAATGATTTCTTTTCTTTTAACTGCAGTGCGCTGCGGTTAAAATATTAAAGAGACTGAGAATTGAATGCTTAATTTATGAAGGGAAAAGAGCGCTGAAAACAGATTGAATCCGAATGCAGACAGATAATTAAATTTAAGAATTAAAAAAATGTAATTTTAAAGGGGGGAAAGAGGAAAGGTCTTAATATTAATATGTGAAGGTAGGCGCCTTCACATATATCTCCCCAACAGCCGAAAAAGAACGAAGTGAACCGCGAGAGAAAAAAAATTGACCCCATGTCTTCTCTCAAATACATTACACATAAAGAAAAATATGTAAAAATTGTAATATTTTGTAGTGGGAACCCGGTGATCAACAGTTTATAAACATATACAGAAATACTAAATATGTAAAGAACAAATAAATCATGTCTCATATAAAAAGCATGCCTATAAGCATGACAAAGCAAGTTGGTACCAAAGACTTGCCAAAAATAAAAATATCTAGAAATTATCTTTATGAACTGCAGTTTACTACTTCTGGACAGCTGTTTTCTTAAATTTTTTTTTTAACGTGTGCACACAGTTATTATATTTTTTTTATGATTTCCAGAAGATTTTAATATAGAATTGCTTCACCATTCACTTCAAGCAAGAGCAATTTCCACAATTGCTACAACAGTTGGTTATACTCCAACTTATAAAAATATTTTTTTTTTTGAGACATGAACTGTAAATAAAAACAAACATTACATAGTATAGTAAATATAAAAATTGTAACCTTTTCAGCACTAGTTGTGACATCTCTAGTTTTTAAAAGTAGTGTAACTAGTAAAAGGAGAGGAAGATGGGGTTAACTTATTTGTTCAAAATTGAAAGTTGCCATCATTTTATCTTGTAACCAAAGACTGAATGTGTTTTACTGAGAACCTAATTTAACTAAAGTGTATTTTAAAACACATTGCACTCCTATAAGGTATAAACAAGAGGTAATAAGAACTTTCCAGAGAAAGTACCCCTTGAAAAAATGGTAAAAAAATGTACATTAAATTTAATGAAATTTAATAAGCATTATACAACAGGTGACAAAAAGTGTGTGTGTGTGTGTGTGAATGTAGTCATAAATAACACCGTTTGGTGTTACGACTGGTATATACCAGTAATAAACCACATGTGTCAATGAGCATAACAAAAACAAAAAAAATAATGCACACCTGTGTACTGAGTGATTGGAAAATCGTGCATAAGAAAACTACCTTATCACGTGAAATACCTTGAATAGCCAAGAAAGGTACCGAATGAAAAAAATAAAAGTAAAGTGTAATCCTGTAAAGTTACCAAAAAAAGAAACCCTTTTTTTAAAAAAAATATCTAGCATAAAAAAATCACAAACGTGTGCTAGTATACAAATGAACACTAGAAGTGTATCACAGTGACCTCAAGTGAAAAGAAATATAACACTGAACCAAAGAAATGTATCAATGAAGTAAAATGCCTAAGTGTTTTGAAAATCAGTTGAAAAAAAAAAAACAGTGACAATTAGTCCCTGATGCACGCAAAGAATTGACAAAGCTATGAACTCGTGTAAGGGTTTTTTCTATTAACTAACATAAACTATGAACTACTGTGTGTGTTAACTATGAACAAAAATTCTCTACATGCACCAAGCACCAAACAGCAAAATGTAACTGAAGAGAAAAAAGGTGTACCGTATTTTAAAAAAAATCGTTACCAAAGGGTTAAATTTAATTTTTTTTTTTTACTGTAAATTTCATAAGATATTGCTGCATTCGTTGAAAAAAAAATATTTTATATCTACTCAAAACGCATCAGTGTAAAATTGACAGGATCCATACCTTTACGTTAAATAAACAAAAAAGGAAAAGGAATGTTACCGCAAAAGATTGCAAAATCTAGAAAAAAAAATGTTGTTTACCAAAAAGAAATCCTTAAAATCCTGACATATGAGTGTGAAAGAAAAAAAAAGAAATTTCCCTCGATAACCAGTGAGAATCAAACACAGTAAATGAAATTTGCCACAAAAAAAAAAAGGATATGTAAAGGTTTTAGTTTTGCTGAATTTTCATGTATAGACCATCTGTGTATTTATTAAAATTTAACCCCTGGCAAAAATATTAAAAACATTTACTAAGAAATTGCATACGATTTAATATAGTGTGACAAGATACCTTACTCGATCTGCCACCTTCAAGTAAGAAGTATCTAATGAAAGTGTTAAAAAAAAAATGTTACATGTTAACAGGCAACAAATTCGAAATGTGTGTGTAATTTAATATGTCATGTGACGGATAACTCCTAGTAACTTTAAAATCTTTGTACATAGACAAAGTGATGCGTCATTGATATGTTATGACATTATGCAAACACACAAAATAAGCAAAAACAACTCTGTTAAAATTTAAAAAAGAAAATAAAAAAACTGATAGAACATTTTAATATCGAAACATGGTGTAAAGTTTAAAAGATAAAAGGTAACAGGAAAAAGAACTGTATGTGTGTGAAGGGAGGTGAAAAGAAACCTCAAACTCATGAACTACCTGAAATAAAACATATGAATAAGTGTGTACGCAAGCATACACAACGTGTAAATAAACACATGAATAAATTGTATAACTCCACATGAACTACTTGTAATAATGTCTCAATGAACTAACATTTTTATGCACTTTGCCAACAAAATATACGGACAGTAGGTGTGTAATAACCCAAAACACTAACATGCGAGTGAGATTCAATTACATACTTAATGAGTTAATCACCAAAATGTAATGAATAAAGGTTAATAAAGGCAATGAACTCCGTGTAATGTGTGAAAACTCTGGTTATACTCTAAACCAGCCAGTGTGTATTACTCAATGAACTACTTGTGAGAGAAAAAAAAAAAAAAAAAAAAAAAAAAAAGGAATACTGTCGAATAGATCGCAAGCAAAGTACAATGTGTAAAAGCAAATGAACAAAATATGTAAATTAACACATGAACTAGTGTAATGTATGCATATGAATGAACAAAATTGTATTCTAACTGAGCAAATTTTGTGTAAAAGAAATAAATATTCAACACATGAACTACATGTATAGAAAAAAAAGGAAAAAGTTGCATAAATGGTTAACTAAGTGTTAAAAATTAAAATAAAGGTGTATCTGCCAAAGTTATTACTGTATGAAGTTAAAAGAAGCGTGCATAAAATGTACGAGTGCACGACAGATTGCATAACTCTACGCTAAACTGTAGCAGTTATGCCAAGCCAAACATGTTCCAAGTAAAGGGTTGGAAAAGAGAAAAAAAAACGAATAGCAAAATACCAAGCGTTATACTTTATGATCTATGAGTGTATGTATCCGTCACAAGACACCTGTGAGACTATAACTCACTAATTAAAAAAAATTAAAATGTGAGAAAATGCCAAAGATTTAGTTTAATGGCTATATGTGAATAGCTTTTTTTTAAAAAAAATAAAGTGTACATAACAGCTCACATTATGCATTTGAATAAATTTTATAAAAACAACATTTTCAACGCTATCAAATATCACGTCAGTTATAATAAAATACCTTATGTTATAAATAAAATAGCAACGAGTCACCAGCCGCGCGTAAACAACAAAATTAACAAATGTGTAAAAATATACCAGCTAGAAATTAACTCATGCATATAAATTTAAGATGCATGTGCAAATATTGTATTGAATTACATTATGTAAAAAAAATTCAGTAACATTCCGAAAATAAAAAAAAATGACAAGGCAAGAAAAATACGCAAGCTTTAAAATAGTGTAAAACTATGTATCTGTGAAAATGTACACAATGTTGAGAAAGAATGTAAAAAAAAATGTACAAGCACACAGAATCATGACCATGTTTAACCAAGGTGAGTGTCATAAAATTATTACAAAACAAGACCATATGAAATGCAAATGTAAATATGTGTGTGTGTGTAGTACCAGGTTAAACTTGAAATCATAAAAATGTGTACATGAGATTAAAAAGAAAATGATGAAGGCAAACATCTAACTTCACTATCTGCCCATAGTAAGCTAGAGTGGGGAAAATCATGAACGGAGTATCAAATAGTATGAGAGATACGTCATTATGCATTTAAAAAATAAAAGAGAGCGCGAACGCCTTGTAAATTAATGTGAGGTATTGAACATTTGTATCATGTAAGTAATATATTCCACTTTTGAGAAAGTGGACGGCCGATCCACTTAGCCAAAACTGAAACATATACCTTTAATCATTAGGCTATTTCCGGAACATAGCGCAATGAAAAAAGCACTTACACAACACAGGAAACAATAATTAAAAATTTACCTCAAGTAATATAATGACATGTAAAATGTAGTGCGCGTGTAAATTGTGTGTGTATGCAGTAACAAGCATACTGATATCTAACACATGCATAAAATGTTTACGACTCATGTTATAAAAATTTTATAAAGTAGAAATAGAAATCAAAAGGAAAAAGTGACTTTTTTTTATGAACAATAAATTTAAGATATGATGACTCGAGCTATATTTTAAAACGAAGGAGCCTAACTTATGCTATAGAAATAAATTAATGAGACGTGAATAAAAATGTATAAAATCCGTGTAAATTGGACTATGAGAGATGTATATAAACAGAACAGTGTACTGTATAGATCGCAAATGTAATTTTCTCAAATTAGTAGCAACCAACTGAAAAAGATTAAATACTGAGCAAATTTAACTGCCATTACTGGTCCTCTCATTGGTTACCCATCCCCTCTCTTTTTTTTTTATATGTCACTAGTGCTTATCCTTAAGTATAAAAGTTGCAAGACCTATATTTATAGTAATCTAGAGTATTAAAATTTTCATATCTTATTGATATGGATGACAGACAAAACATATAATATACACATAAAAAAAACATATAAAATGTTATATATAAAAAGAAATTACCTGTAGGAAGTGCTACCACAAGAAATATATTAAGCACAACAAGTAAGAAGAAAAAAAATCAAAAATAATATCAGTCCAGTACCAGTTTAAGCTTTTTCATTTTTTTTACCTCATTTTTTTGTGTCAAAATTACATTAAGCTCTGTGAAAAAAAAATTACCTTAAGTTATTTTATTTATCTTTTTTTTATACTATGCCCCTTTTTTTTTATCTAACAAGGTTTTCACCATCAGACTGCCTGATTACAACAGGATTGCTGAGTTTTAAAAGTACACGAACCAAAATAATAAAAACTTTGTCTGTGATCATAATAGATAAGATTTTTATATAAAATGCAATGTGGCACATATTTGTTGCAGACGCATAATGTCTAATAGGGAAAAACTGCGACCAGCGCCAAGATGTAAGAAATTAAGCGAGAGCAACCATGTTCAACAATCCTAGGCCTATGGAGATAAGAAAAACAACATCTCATCTCAGAATTGCAACATTGTGTCACACCGAAAAATATCTATAATGCATTAAATAAGAATCGAAAATGTGAAAAGAAAGAAAAAAATATTTTGGACAATCTTTTATCTAAATTAAAAAAACTTTGAAACTGAACTGGATATGAAGTGCATCCCTAGACATACAAAATCTTAGCATGTTACTAATAAAAATAAATGCTTAATTTTTAGTAAGAAGCCATCAAAACTTATATATATAGATATATATTAAAAGAGCAATGTAATCCAGTCATGAGGATTTTTTTTTTTTTTTTTTTTTTTTTTTTTTTACATATTTTTTTATCTCAATATATATATAGCAAAATCAATCCTCGTAACTAAAACATCCTTATTTGAAATACTTTAATATTTTCAATATCCACTGTTAAAAGGTAGCAAAAAAAATTTAATCACACAGTATCTATACTGTATTACTTAGGAATCAACATAAAAGTATAATTCTGCCTTTAGCACAAGCACAAAACTGTTAAGGAGAGAGCAAACATTACCTTTAAAAGTGCAAGAAAGTAAAAAAATACTTTACAATTTACACTGTAAATATATATAAAACTTGCCATCTAACTATCAAATTTTATACCTTAAAGAAAATACAGGTACAAGAACCAAAAGTAATATTTCAAATTTCTTTTCATTGGCCCTTTTTAAAAAAAAATTATATGATGTATTTGTCTAGAGTTCATACCACTTTAAATTACTTAAATTTAGCATGCCTCTATATCATAGGAGCCATAAAATGTAGTTATGGGAGTAACATGACTTGAATACTGTAAAAGGAAAAAAAGAATAGCTTACCTGTTATACTAAAGACAAGAATTTTTTTTTTTTTTTAATGTAATTAATTTCTTGTGTTTTCACCTTATATTATATTTTTATAGAGAAGGGAAAATTATTTATTTTGTGTGCGCCCCCAGTGAATTTTACTTGTATTTAAAGTTTTTTTTCTTTAGCAATCAACGTTCATGTTAATTTTGTGAAATCAATCAGTTGCTTAAATTCACACGTTCATTTGCAGATGTCTCAAAACACAACTCACAGAAGCGATGAATAATTAAAAAGGCTGCGACTACTGAAAGTTTGTAAAACGGCGCATCCATCCAACACACACAAAAAAAAACAAAAATCTTGCTTCGGCGGCGAGAGAAAAATATACTTTGAGTCATCGTGAATGATAATTTATTCCTTTCTCTTCTTGCTGGAAATAAAGAGGAGGTGTTTGGCGGACTTTGTGACGGAATCCCCCGGCAAGGGGATGCATGGATTTTCCGATGACCACCAGGAAATCTGCGGTACAGTGCTGTACGAGGGCGTCTTTCATTTTCACCTTAATTCAGGATCACGGGAACCAGTTTTTTTCTTTCTTTTTTTTTTGTATAGCAGGCAACATTCACTGAACCTCTGTTCTGGAATAGCAGTAAATAGTTTCAGACATCTATTTTGGATAGCACACTCAAAGATCAAACTGGCTAATCGGGTACTACAGGTGTCATAATTATTGCGTCTCAGTACCGGGGTAGTGGACAATTCAGGCTAGATAAGCGTGCAAACAGCCACTGTAATGAACATAGTCCATAATTGATAGTCCATGAATTTTGCAGTTTTTTTTTTTTGTTAAAAAAAATTGAACAGTTTTTTTTGTAATAATCCAGTATTAGTAATTATTTTGAATGAGAAATATATATATATCACGTGCTCCGCTTCTCCAAATGTAACCTCGGCAATGCCGGCCTTAAGCACCAAGTTTTTGTAACGGAGTTGTCCAATTTTTGTAAAGTAGTTATTTGTTGTTGCACAGGTGGTTCATTTTGCTAAGCTTCAATACAGACTCCAAGGCAAAAAATCAATTGTTAATTATTTTAAGATCGAGGCAAGGAACTGCTGAGATAATAAAAGGTAGAAGTTTTCTGAAGATCTTTATTGTGCACCGGGATCGTTTCCACCACCGCCGAGAATTACACGGCCAATGTTGGAGAAGGGAGCGAAGCGTTACAATTTTTTTTATTCACATCATGCGAGTTCAGAAGCTAGTCTGACTCAAAATACACTTTCTCGAAATCTGGAGTGTTGGCAAGCTTACATACACAATTTCGCCAAATATATATACTATATGGCGAGATTAAAGAGAGGAAGACATGTGGTCAAAGTACAATAATTGAAATTGAATGGGGAATGTAAAAGAGTAATAAGAAATATTTAACGCCAAAGGCTGTGTTGGAATTTTAGCTCATAAACCGCGAAAGGCATTCTATAGGGGTTGCTAAAGTTCTCATGGGATTGAAGCGGCCGAAAGAGCACGTTAAAAAAACAAAAACAAAATAAAGACAGGGTTAATAACAGAAATGATACATCTATCTAACATCTGGACCAACGGCTAAAAATGTAGAAGTAATATGTCTGACTAATTTCTGCATATCATCAAACTAACAGAAGGATGAAAATTAGAATCCAGTTATTAGGCGAGAAAAGGAAATGATTTCTTTTCTTTTAACTGCAGTGCGCTGCGGTTAAAATATTAAAGAGACTGAGAATTGAATGCTTAATTTATGAAGGGAAAAGAGCGCTAAAAACAGATTGAATCCGAATGCAGACAGATAATTAAATTTAAGAATTAAAAAAATGTAATTTTAAAGGGGGGAAAGAGGAAAGGTCTTAATATTAATATGTGAAGGTAGGCGCCTTCACAGAGCCCCCTACTTTAAATAAAATAATGTTAGATTTTTTAGTAAAATATTAATAAGCGCTGAGCAGAAAACATGTTAATGCCTTTAGATTCGTAAACCCGAACACCAATCGACCTGAAACATCAAATTATTCAAAAGTCACAGTCACACAATTTATATTAGCCAATCACTGGTTTAATCGTATAGGAGTTCGTTCGGTTTTATGCGATTATATTGCAGCTGTCCATTATATAAACAGTACAGCGTATTTTTTCAGGTTCGAGCTACGTAATATACAGTATCATCTCGCGTAATTTATGGCCTATTCGTGTAGTTTTGCCACTCTGTGCTATATAAAGAAAATTTTGATAATAGAACAAAAATTCGCATCGTTTTCGCATCATGATTATGAGGTAATTTTAGGTAATAGAATATCATGTATCCTCACAGAGTTAAGAGATAGTTTGAGACAAGTGTTTTAATTTAGCGTGATGTTATAAATACAATCCTGAAACCGGTTAAAACCGGTCAAAATTAAGTCCAAACACTTGCGGCTGCACAGAGTCTTTGTGCGACTGCGCCGAATAAAGGTATTTAAATTTCAGCGATTACCGCCTTCATGTTGAAAACCATTTTTACAGCATACTGCATCTCTATTATTGCTTAGAACTCTGTGATGTATCCTAATTGTCTTCAATTTTCAATATTTCAGTTTGTTTATATAGAATAAACTTATGATTTTCCTTTCGATATTTTCCGTCAGCTAAAACCGGGCAATATATCGATAAAACCGAAACAATCGATATAAAATATAAATCGTAATAACGATATCAAAAAATCCTGTACAACGGTGTATCACGACTATCATAATCGTGATGTAAACCGCGATTATCATACTTTTTCATTAAACTGTAATCAGCGCTTCTTCAACTTCGAGTACTCAAGATTCTAACATTCTAAACCGTGATATTAAATACGATTTCGATGATCATGTTGCTAACGGAGTAATTTCTCCCTGACTAAACCATGAAGATTCATACAGACTTTCTCAGCCTCAACCGTGATATTAAATACCAAATAATCGGTTTCGATCATCATGATACGAACGGTGTGATTTCTCTTACCCTAAACCATGATGACTCTTCAAGATTCTCCCAGCTTCAATCGTGATATTAAATACCGAATCCTGGGATTCCGATTACCATGATACTAAATGTGTGATTTTCACAGCCTAAACGGTTTTTAGAAAGGGGAAAAAGTGATAATCTCGGTGTTCAGATGACGGGCGATAAATATCATTAGAGATCTGCACGGGCCGGCCGTGGCCCGAAGTCCGAGCCCGGCCCGGCCCGCGGGCCGGGCTTGGGCCTATTTTCATTCACGGCACTCTGACCGGGCCTATGCACTACTCTTTACGGGCCGGGCTCGGGCCTTACTTTTTTTCCTGAAGGCGGGCCGGGCCTAACTTATTTTTTCTGCATAGACCCGGGTAATGGTTTCATTCCTAATCTTCACGGCCCAACATTTTCATTCCTAGTTTTGACCCTGCCCGTATGAAAATCATTGTCTTGGCGTGCCCTTGTCCGTTCAAAGGTCAGTAAAATTGGGCTTGGAAATTTTTTTTTCTCAAAACATGCATACATTTTTAAAACGGCATAATTCTACAATTAAACATTCAAATTCATTCTTTTAAAAGAACTAGGGGATCGTACCCGGGCTTCCCGGGTTAAAGAATATAGGTGAAAACATTTTTTTAAAATTGAAAACTAATATTTTTTTATATGCAATATATTTTTTAGATTGACCACTTACATTAAAAAAGCATTTTTCATATGGAAAATACGAATTATACAATCAAATAATTTTTTGAAATTTATCAAAAGCGATATTTTCTTATTAGCCGCATGCTAACATTTTTTGCCAAGATTTTGCTACTTATGGCATCCTTTTATATTCTGATAATTTCAGAGCTTATACATATCTGGTAAAATTGTGTTTTATTTACATTTTATTTTATTTATTTATTAATAGGGAAGTTTTTTTAATGCATATTAGCCGTAAGAAAATGATGAACTCTTTATTTTGTTTTAAGGGAAAACGGATTAATCTTTCCTAATCGAGCTCCGCGCGATAAAGATAAATTAAAAAATATTTCATGCTTTAAAATTGCTTTTAAAACCGTAGACAATCAGTAAACTGAGATGAACTTTGCAAACAAATTCCATTTGAAAAAAAAAATCCTATTTGGTGATCTAAAAATTTAAATTGCACGATTACAAATATGTTAGATTTGTGTTTTTTCAATATTATTCTTTTATTTGTTTATAAAAGAAGTATTAATTTTGTTAATTTGTCTTTCACAAATATGTTAGATTGGTATTTTTATTTAATATTATTCTTTTATTTGTTTATAAAGGAAGTATTAATTTCGTCATGCAAAAATAGTCAGAAACAAATGCTAAAAAATGTTTGTTGCTTTATGTGAAAAATGTTTATTATTATTATGTATTGAAACCGGCACGTGATAAGAGAAACTTAAAAAAAATCATGCTTAAAAATTATCTTAGAAAATATAATACATCAGTCAATGAATACAGTATTTAATCAAATTGCATTTGAAAGTAAATAGCATTTGAAAGTTTGTTTGATCATTATTATTATGTATTGAAACCGGCACGTGATAAGAGAAACTTAAAAAAAATCATGCTTAAAAATTATCTTAGAAAATATAATACATCAGTCAATGAATACAGTATTTAATCAAATTGCATTTGAAAGTAAATCTTTTCCCTATGCGACGAAAATTGAAAATGTGCGATGGTCAGAAGATTAAAAAATTCCAGTAGCGAAAATTTTAAGACCGAAATTTGATCATGAAGTGTTGCCATTCGCAAAATGACGTCAGCGTGACGCACTGATAAGTTTGTTCTTTATAATATAGATACTGAATCAGTAAAATATAATAAAGATCAGTTATTAGGATGTGGTTATCGAGGCTCTTATGCTTGAAATTCCGGAATGAAAACAGCAATTTTCACCTTCTCAAAATTTGCATACGCACATCTCCTATCTATATTCGTCATTTAAAAAAAATTGTAGTTTGTTTGATCATTTAAAAATCATTTTAACTCAAAACTTGAAGTCACGATTGTCAGCAACATCTTTTATGTGAACAAACGCACTCTTTACTTGAGAATCTAATCTCAATTCCGAAGAATAAAAATTTCCGTAATTTATGTTTTCTAGACGCATTTATGTTAAAATGTTTAGAGTTTTATCTAAGAAAATGATCGTTTTCTTTTAAACATAACTTCATTTTCACTTAAGTAAGCATTTCGCCTAGTGTCTGAAACTTAGTATCAGAACACATGCAGAAGGAAGAACAATATAGAAAATTTATGAGGAAAAATGCGTGTTTTCAAAAGCAGTATGTCATTTTCCGTTATTATGCCCCTAATATAATATTCTGCTCCTAATGGGATTTTGCGCCAATAAACCCTATACAACAATTTTGAATTTTTATCAGAAAATAGCATGAATAAAGTTAAACTTCCTCATTATTTCTCTCTTGTCTCCAATAATGAAAACTATCTAATTTTCATCATATTGAAGAAATTTCATAAAATATTTTAAAATTAAAATATAAAAGTGGGGATATTAAAAAAAAAAAAAACAGATAGTGCGATCACATCTACAAAAGAAGAGCTTTCAGTTAAATAAAAATATATATATTAGTAAAATTGGTTCAGCAGAAAGATCAGGGCAGATGACTAAAAAACACACTTGTGTTTATATAGATTATGTAAAATTAGGAAAAAATAAATTAAGCAAATTATGTTATCTTGATAAAATTATAGTAGAATGTCCTAAAGAATAGCATTAAAATTTTATTATTCGAGAGAATGTTTGGCAAAAGCTTCAAGAACACGATATTATTTTAAACCACGAATTATTTGTTTGCTTGTCTAACTCGGCGAAGCAAATCCATCCAGGCGAAAATCATCAATATCTGTAATATAAATCGCTATTATTTGCATGTCACCTCTCTTTTATAAAGACACTCTAAATTTTTGTAAAACAATGCGTTTTATCAGTGTGTGATTTCGATTACATTATTTTTTAAATTGAAGCATTTTCACCTGTGAAGAATTTCAAAGCAGATGGGCTGTGAAAATGACGCACTTCTACAAAACATAATTCGGGTTTAAGAATTAAAATACTACACGCTTTTTTATAAAATGATGTCATTTGCATCCGCTAAAGCAATCCACTTTTACAATCCAGTGTTAAACTTCGCCTATAGAAAAATGTGCATATGACGTCATTATCACGGAATAAAAGACAATATTTTTGAGATAGCCCATATTTTAATTTCAACTTTTTTTTTTCAGGTTTTATGAGAAAATGGCAACAAAAAGATACAGTATCTTCTATTTTCGAGTATTTTCAGTTTACTTTTAATGACTTTTTCAATAGAAATGAGGTACTTTTTTTACCACGATTAGAAAAATGGTATTAAAAACTACAAAAAAAAAATTAATATCTCAAAAATAAATTGAGATACAGCTTTCAAACAAATTGCATTTAAAAGAGCATTTTTTTTCCTTATACGACGGTGTAAAAATTTAAAATGTGCGATGTTTAGAAGTTTAAAAATTTGCAGTAGAGAAAATTGCAAAAGCAAAATTTTATTTCAAATTTCAAAGTGTTGCCATTCGCAAAATGACGTATGCGTTACGCACAGATATGTTTGTCCTTTATAATATAGATAGTAGATTTCTACACTTATTATAATATAGTAAAACGTGTGAAAAAGAGCCTGTCTATGATGGAATCTTGTTTTAAACTGAAAATCGTGTTGATCCATGCAAAATTAATATACTACTACGTCAGAAAAGAATATATAATACATTTACACTTGCTAAGAAGGGCACTTGTCCATAACGCATTTTTTTTTCTTTTCTGTGCAATTCTGTCTTAGATTTTACTGTATAGCATTTTTCAGATTTTTAACACTTCAACACATGGAATATGGATTAGCAATATTAATGATAAATGAAAAATTTACTTACAAGAAATAGAGATTCTTTAAAAAAATAAATATCGCACCCTGCGGCACTTCTATAAAAATGAAGATTATAAACATGAAAAGAAAAGTTAAGATAAATATTTTTGGCTTGTACGAGACAAACTTTTAACAAAATCGACGTAAAAATCAATGTTTTGTAGAAATTCATTCGTGCCGGGCCGGGGTCGGGCTCGGGCCGAGCTTTTAACTTTTATACCAGGCCGGGATCGGGTCGAACTTCTAACATTTTTATCGGGCCGGGCCAATTTTTTTTCTCCGAGTCGGGCCGGGCCCGGGCCTTGAAATGTCGGCCCATGCAGACCTCTAAATATCATACAGCTGGTTTTTCTCATGCAATTGCCGACAGCAAATGATGTTGTTTTTCTTTCAATCTGGCATTTAAATTTCAGCGGTGTTGATGAATATTTGTTCTTTGTTATTGAACAATATGTGAATCAGGGAGATAAATAAATGAAATATTACATTTTATTTCCAACAGTGGATTTAATTGGACAAATGAAATAATACTCCCATAGCAATATTTATTAATGTTTATTCCAGGTTCTTTTTTTTTAAATGCAGATATTTTTACTTCTGTGATGCTCATTTTTAGGTAGACTTCGTATGAAATACTACCTATTGACGTCGTTCCTATGTTGGAATTTCTGAAACATTTTTGCAGATCCACACCGATCATGACCCCTAGAGGCCAAAACCACCCTCAGTAAAAAACTGTATCTATCTATCTATCGATCTATCTATCTATGTATGTATCTATCTATGTATATATGTCACTTTCTTCTGGACACGATAACTTCCACAATTCTGCACCAATCTCTTCCAAACTGATACATAAAATCAAGGGGCATAAAATCCCGGTCAAGTTCGTTAATGGGCAAAATCGGACCAAGGGGATGGAAATAGGAAGGGGTTTTGTGAAAACCGAAAACTCCCCGTAACTTCTTAATTTTTGTACATATCAAATCAGTTTAAAGTTTTTATTACTTCTAAAAATAGGGCCAAAAATTTATGTATCACAGATTTTTGATAAAGTTAAAAATGGGCACAAGGGGCGCAAAAATAGGGTTTTTGAGAGAAAAAAATCATAACTTCGTCAATTCTCAAGATATCAAATCCAATTAATTTTATCATGAATCTCCTTAACATTATCTACAACTTTTATATTCACAAGTTTTTGATAGGATCAATTCGTACCGCAAACAAAAAATTAAAAACGAAAATAAAAAAAGGGGGGGGGGGTTGAAGAAGAAAAATTTCCATAACTCTGTCAATTCACAAGATATAAAATCCCCATGAATTTATCATATATCTTCTTAATATTGTCTACAACATCTATAAAGACAAGTTTTGGATAGGACCAATTCTTACAGCAAAAACAAATTAAAAATACATAGCGGTTGAAGAAAAAAATCATCTTAGTAACTGTATATTCAAATCCAAACTGCTTATTTTCTGACTCATTTTACAATTCATTTTTGCTCTCAAAGGCTTACAATCGGTACCTTTTCTTACTCAGAAACTATATAATGTACCGTAATGGTCAATATTTTGATAGAGGCAGAATATATTTTAAAACATGCTGTCAAAGAGGGCCTTTTGAACCGAATTTCGCGAAGCGGATTGTGTTGGAAAAATCATCGTATTAAGGGAGTATTCAAATCCAAACTGCTTATTTTCTGACTCATTTTTAAATTCATTTTTGCTCTCAAACGCATCCAATTGGTAGATTCGCTTATTCAGAAACTATATAATGTATCGTAATGATCGATTTTTGACAGAGGCAGAATATATTAAAAAAATGATTTCAAAGTGGGCATTTTGAACGGAATTTCCCGAAGCGATTGTGTTAGAAACGTAAAATATTGTCTTACTGAGAAAATAATTCTTTATATATCAAGACTTAATTAATTTAACGAAAATTAAAAACATAGTTCGCTTATAAATCTCTTCAAAAATCACGTCAACAAGTTTCATATTTTTCCTATTAAAAATGAATCTGGAGTTATGCCAGAAAATTTCGAGTTGTTGAGCATGGTAAAGTATTTTTTTGAATACCGCCCTAACATGATTCTAATAAAACCAGTTAATATAAAAATGAAATAAAAACTCGTCAAAAGCGGCCAGATAAAATTGTTAAAGTGGGTTTATCTCTAATCATGATTTGGTTTTTGTTTGTGAAATTAGTATACTTAACTTAGAAATCTACCTCCGCCTGTAGGCCGGGCCGGCAGGGATTTTTTTTTCTCCTGGCAGTTTCTTTTAAAAAATGACATTCGTGTGATGTATGTGAGTATTTGGTATTTTACTGCTTCTGCCATCGTTTGTTTTTGGGGAGTGGGAGAGAATATTTAGATGTGACTATTTATTTAATGTCACTAGAATTCACAATTACAAACAGGGAGAAAAATTAAGCAGTTAAAGTTTGTGCATTGACAACCAAAAGAGAGACGCATATTGTTCGGTGTGTGTGTGTGTGAGGGAGGGGTTATTTTTTTTTACCTTCATTTAGCTGACATGGGTCGAAACGCAGGAGTTCCTCGTCCAAGTTCCCCGATGGTACAAGCATAAGAATTAGTCTTAAACGTTAGGGAAATACATATTTTTGAATTCAGAATTTTTAAAATTTAAATTCTTAGGGCTGTTCACTAAAAAGTATTATTTCACGCAAAAATGTCTGGCATATTCATGGATTTTTTAAATGTAATAGCAAGAAATTAGTTAAAAGGGACAGTAACTCATTAACATCCTTATCCGCTATTGCATAAAGTTACTTATCCCTTTCGACTCCGTTGTCGCCGCTGCGGCGACATCATCTTTCCTTTCAAAATTTGTTTTTGGCACCTGTAATAAAGGATAATAAATTTTTCCTTACTTAATCGGAGCATTTTTGAAATTGTGTACTTGAAGGAAACCTCTTTTAAAAAAGTGGTTCCGACCGAATAAAATTTATGTAAGAGACGCCGGAGTCCAGAGGGTTAATTATTGCGCTTCATGTACACAGCACATATCGACGGCGGAAGAACGAAATCAAGGGGAAAGTAAATTTTGAAACACATTTGATTGTGATTTTCAGCATACGCAGAGTTTTAATTATTTTTCTTTAAAACAAAAGAAAAAAAAAGAGAAAAAAAATGGAGAATACAAAAATGAAACAAAATAAACTAAGAGTATTTTTTGTCGGAGACGCCGACGCATAGTAAGACAATTTTAAACATAACAGCACAACTGTAACATAAATATTATTTAACAACTATAATACATAAACAATTCAAAAAGTGACTTTAACCAAATTATTATTATTCTCTCTCTGTTAACGAAAAATTTTTAGTTCTTTTATTTTCTACTATCTTTACAAGAAGAAAGTATTGGATTCATAAAAATTTTGCCTTCCGGGTTTCGACGGATTTATATGTTTAGAAAGTCTTGAACACGGTTTGACTATTTTTAGAAAATGTTTTTCTGTCTGTTTGTGGCACAAGATATTGTAGGCGCCCTATCTCAAGAACTAATGGACGGAATTTAACAAAATTTTTGATTCTTTTATATCTCGTTATAAATTAGTGTAAATTACTTGACAGGACTGCTGCTATGCTGCATTTTTTACGATATCCGCAATAACTCTATCTCAAAAACTAATGCACGGATTTTTGCCAAATTTTAAATTCATTTATACCTTGTAAATTGGTTCTGATTAGTTTTTGGTGTAAATGGCCTAACAGGTGGCGTTGCTATGCTGGGTTTTCACGATTTTCGCAATAGCTCTGTCTGAAGAACTAATGCACTGATATTTATCAAACTTCAGATTCATTTAGACGTTGACATAAATTTTACTGATTAAGGTTTGTTGTTTATAGCCTATAAGTGGCTATAAACAACCTATAAGTGTTATGCTGCATTTTTCACAATTTCTGCTATAGCTTTTTCTCAAGAACTATCGCACGTATTTTCATAACAGTTCAAATTCTGTCAGACGTTGACATAACCTGTTGCTGATTAAGATATTAAGTGTTAAGATTAAGTGTTAATCGCCCAAAAGGTGGCGCTGCTATACTGCCTTTTCCACGATTTTAGCGATAGTTGTATCTCAAAAACTAATGCACGAATGTTAATCAAACACCATCTTCTGTTAGGGTTTCACATAAATAGATCCTTTTTAGGCTTGGGGGCATACGGTCCAACAGGTGTTGCTTTTATGATTTTTAGATTAGGATTTTTGGTTACAGACATCTAATAAGGTTGGTGGTGAAATTCAATGATTTGTTTCAAAGATGCAATGCTTATATCTCCTTTTAAATGCATACAATTTAGTGAACCTATATCTTTAGTACATTCATGATGGGCATAGATTGTTATTTAATTTTGGCATTTTTATAGCGATATAGAAATTTTTGCGATTGACACACCCGACTAGTTTCTTATAGCATTTATTTATTTACCTTTGCTTATTTCTATATGGTTTTGTATTAATCTATGTGACAATGATATAATTTTTTAAAAGATTTTAATTTTTAATGAAATATATAATGCATACTAAAGTTATGCACATATAATGAATGTATATATATTTTTAATATCAATCACTTTATTACTTTATTCCGTTTCATATGTTACTTGATATTTTACTTTTTTGTTAATATGTCGCGATATCGATATATCGGAATATCATGATATAAAGATGCCGATTTATCATGATATTTAATTCTAGACATCGTCCAGCCCTAACGTGAGCTGCATCACAACTGGGTGCGGATGTGTTATATGTATATCTGCGAAATCAGTGTTATAAAAATTGTGATATATATAAGTGCTGATTCCTTTACACCGAAAGTTTGTTATTCATGGTATTGTGTTTTGTTGAATAAGACAACAAAAGAGCATATAGATCAGAATTCACAGTAAATGAAACACTTATTTGACATTAGTATAATCAGTAATAGTCGCTAAAAAAAGTAATTAAAAGTGAATTTTAAGGCCGCGAATCTGGAAAATACATCTAATAGAAGACGGTAATATGCTTCCATTCTTCAAAACCTAATTTTTTTTAAATATATTTTACTGTAGGATGTTTTAGAAAAATAAAAATAAAAATATATTGTCCCAGTTCAAAAATTGTGTGCGTTCTTTTGAAAATGTTATACATTTTGTTTATTCTTAATTAATTATTTATTAAAATATTATATTCATCTTATGATTTCTTCATCATTTCTTTTTATATTTTAATATACTCTTTGAAAAATTTAATCTCTTTATTCTAAAAAAAGTCGCTATCGCTGTTGCAGTATGATTTATTGTGACCGGGTCTATTTTTAGGCTTGTATTAAAAAAACATTGCATATAAAAACCTTGGAGAACTCGTAGTTTTAAGAAGAGCTATATTATAAACATGCTCAAGCAGGGATTTTTTAAAAATCGAATAATTATTTTTAGGCCTATTTAATATTGAACTCGGCCAAAATAGATATTAAAAAAATTTTATAGAATCAAAAAATATACATAGGAATTTAACCCTCATTTGCAGGTACATACCGTTCCAGATTGCGGTGTGTTAGTGATTTTTTTAATTTGTCTAATTTTTGAAGTTTTTTTTTTCGAAATTTCATTATCTGAATTGAGATTTATTTCATTTATCGATTAAGTCTTTTTGTTACATACTATTTCCAAATTAAAAAAAGCGCAAGCTTTTTCTAAATAAAAAATATATTTACGCGTGTGAATATTAAAAGAGAAAGATAACTTTAAAATAATTAAATTGTCAAGTGTAAAAAGCATTTACTGGTGAAAATTACATCATATTTAAAAAGCGCAAATAATAAAATTTCCAAACACTTTCCAATTGAATTTATATTAAAATATTAATATTAGAATTGAAAGGCATTAAATTTACAATAATTGAATTATGACATGCGAAAAGCATTAAAAGGGGAGAATTACCTAACATTTGAATAAAAAATGCTTTTAAAGTGTTATATTTTAAACGATTTTCTGATAGCAACTAAAAGCAACTTCGAGACCCTCTAGATGGGATGAGAGCATTGAAGAGATCAATCTCAGGCCAAACTCGATAGAGATTTGGAAGAGCGTTCTTCGACAGGATGAAGCCTGCAGAGAATCTTGGACTTCGACAAAAGTGTGTGGGAATGACGTATACCGGTGTTTCTTTAGAATGTTTCGAAAACAATGCACTCCGTCTTGTCACCGATGCTGTCAAGTCTACACCAATTGACGCACTTCTGTTGCATACTAACGAAATCTCTATGCAATATGAAATAAAGAAATCAGCTTTGAATCTTTACCAGAAATTAATTCGCCTACCTCATGGTGATATGTGGATCAAATCTAGACCACGCAGGCTGAAAACTCAAAGCGGCTTTCTTCAAGCTGTATTAAAAGAGATGGATGGACTTGAAATTCCATCCCGGATTGAACTTTTGTTGCTTCCCATAAATCCCTTGGGGCCTAGTAGAATACACTATCACATGGACCTTATCAGTCCTATCTCAAAATCAAATGATTGTACTGCAGCTTTGTTCTCCGTGGGGATGAAGACTATTTACAATCGCTTTCCTCTTGAAACATGGCTACACATATATACTAATGGTTCAAAGCTTGAGATGGATGGCGTGGCCGGAGCAGGTATTCATAGTGAACATTTCTCTCATTATCTTTCGTTGGAAACGGCCGGGACAGCTTTTGATAGTGAGGTTGAGGCAATCAAAGTAGTCCTGGTTCAACTAGATGCTCGTGGTTCCGTTTTCAACCAGGCTGTCATTTTCTCAGATTCACAAGCTATTATTCTGTCGGTTACCAACTGCTCTCAAGCCCCTTGTTCTATGCTTGTGATGCAGTGTACATCTTTAATAAGAGGGATGCGTGAAGGATATAATACGATTGTCTTACAATGGATCCCTTCACACTGTGGTATTCCTGGAAACGAAAAGGAGGATGAATTGGCCAAAAAAGGTTGTTCCGTTAATCAGGCCCCATGTAACTTAATTATTTATAAGTCCGCCTGCTCAATGGTTAAACAAATACTTAAGACAACGCATATGACACTACTAAACGAACGGACAAAAGAAAAATTGTTGAGCAATACCTTCTTTAACCTCCCCGATTGTTCAAGAAGCAGTGCTGTAGCTGCCTTTGGTCTCGCGACAAAACATGATTGTTTATATGTTCATCTTTTCCAGATAGTGGATAGTCCTGCCTGCCCCCCTCTGCCGCAGTGGCGTGGCGATGACTGCTGATAATTTTTCCGACTGTTCAGCGCTCACGAAGAACTGTATTTACTCCCGTTACTGGGAGGCCAGAGACACTTTACGCATCTTAACTTCTTGATTTCATGTGTTTCTCATGTTAATTATCCTTTACTTTGGTCCTGTGTTTGATGTTGACTTTTTTACACATATTTCTGTTCTTTTTCGTGATCTCTGTTCGGCGTAAGAACAATGTCTGTATCGTATGTAGCATTGGAAAAAAAGCATTTTCTTAGGCGGCGACGACATCGAATTTATTGCTTGAAAATGCAAACACTAAGAGTTAATTACAGCGTCTAGAAATATGTGGTGCGAAATGCATGCAAAATTAATGCCTGAATTTGCGGCTATTCTTAATGTATTGGGTATCTAAACAAAATCTTTTTTACATAGATCTTTTTCATTCTGTTTTTCTCAAAATATATCTTTGAAAATTAAGATTCCTGTAGTTTAAATTGCACCGTAAATATCTAAAAACATACTGAATTTCTATTCATTTGTCGCAATAGACTCGATCATAGTGCCTTCTGGGGAAAATGTAATCTTTGGATACGGTTTCCCATGTTGAATTCCACACTATATACTGCTAGACACTGTAGCCTGGTCAAAAGAAAACTCTTCGGAAGTGCACTAGCAGCTTAGCAGAGTAGTTGGGACCAGTCGGCGATGTTCGCGTGAAGTATGCGATCTTCCACGGCACGACGTAAGCACGCGGTGAATCCAAGGGGACTTCTGCGTCAACCAGGTTCTAACGGGAGATGGTACATTTGGATATCATAAGGCCCGCTTCTTTAGAGGTAGTCTTGCTTGGTTCTGTGGGATTAGGAACAACAAGATTAGACATTGTATCTATGAGTGTTCTTTGTAGAAGTAAATCAGGGAAAATCAGTCACCACGACTTTCATGGTCGAAAGCTTTTCTATCTGTGCATTGATCACAACAGTAGAATGAGGAACGGTGCCATTGTTAACGATCCTCTAACAAGGCCTTTGGACAGGGTCGTGGGTCGTGGGGGTATCGGAGCTATTCCGCACCGTTTCTCGAAGTTCGTGAACGCTGATTTTGAAATCAATCGAACGCGTATACTCAAGTTTAAAACCGACGTTTTGTCAGAACTTGGACGGGCGATTGCACAGCGTTTTTCCTTGTGTGTAACGAGAATTTGTGTTGATCTCCTGTTGAGTCCTCCCTGAAGGCAGAGTCTCTCTGTTTCAGCGGTGTGGTGATAGCTGTGGCTGCTGTCTCTAGCATGTGCTTGCGGACGATTCGTTGGTGACTGGAGGCTTCGTCGGATACCGAACGGGTTTCCTGTCGCCTCAACTAGACTTCATTCTTGAGCTTTGTTCTAGCCGATGTGGGATCCGCAGATACCATCCGGCTTACCTCCATTTGTACCCTATAAAAAGAAAAAATCATTCAAGACCTTTATTATAAAAGTTCGTGAGACAGTGACATTTTTTACACAACCATTTTGTGTAAAGTATTTTTCTAATGTGTGATAGATCGTACTTAATCAATCACAAAAAATAGAGATCATGTGTCTCGACAGAATCAATCTGGCTTTGGGCACCGAAAAATTTCCCAGTCAAAGGGAAATGAATGGCAAACCCATCACAGAAGATCCCAACTGGTTGTGAGGATATCATTCCATCTCCCCTAATCGGCTAGTCTCTTTCAAAACAAAACAAATTAACTCGTTTTTGGAGCGTATGGGATATGGACATGATTGGCGAGGGCAGCTCGTTTGAACAGAGTTTCCTTACACTGTAAAAAAACTTCACTTTTCTATTGTTTTAATCTTCTATTTTTAGATCTGAAGGAAATATGAAAAAAATGCGCAAAATACGCGAGTTAACACGATCATAGCATTACTGCACTTAAAGGCATAGGACTACAAAGAATTAGGCAGACATTTAACAGAACATTCATAGATTTAAAAGCAAGAACTAAATTACTTTTTTTTATTCATTTATTATTTTTTTACCAAAAAATGAATCCAGATGAAAAAAAAATATATATAAAATAATGAATAAAAATCAAATTTTGTTTAAAATTATAATTTAAACAGGAAATTAATTAAAATATATAACTGTAACAGCACGGGGATATTGAAAGACAGACAGAAAATATAGACTGACCGAATTGGACCTAAACAACAACAACAAATAATGGATGAGAAGGACAAAATTCTCCGCAAATATTTTTATATCATATATGTTTCTGGTATGAAGTATTATCCCGCTTTATAGCAAATACATTTTTTTAAATTCGCAATTATTTTGAAACTTTTCCAAATGTGTTTTAGAGTGATTCTGTATTTGAGAAGTTCGGTTTGTGCTGTCTTAAAAGCTTTTATGTCAATAAATCTTTATACTTACGCCGGAAATGGATGACTATCATCATTTGTATCTATGTCACTTTTTTATTTTGAAGAAACATCAAATATTAACTTTAGCGACAGTATTGAAAATTCCATTTAAAAACCCATTTTAAACTTGGAGATTTTTTATTCCAATTTACCTGTTTCCGTATGAATAAAATTTGCAGTACGTAGTGTAAAATGTTGGCAGTTTATGTAAAAAATTGCAAAAAATGCATATATAAAAGTCAGCAATATGTACTCATTTTTGAGTACTTTCTTGATTTATAATAACTTCGGGTATTCGAATCTCAATTTTAAAAATCACACGTACTTGTTCTTCTGAGTTTATATTTTGCTTTTATGTAATAACAAATAACTTCCCTTTTACAAATATATTTGTAATAAATCACTGTGCTACAGAAATTGAAAATTAAGCGAGTGCATAGTCAAACACATATTCGATACATTTGCCAGAATATATAATTTTACAAGTGTACAACTTTTATTTTTCAAAGTATTTTGACGAAATATTTGTACATAAACATTCATTAGATTTTTTTTCTAGAAATATATAATTTATAAAATTGAGTGATAAAAAATTATAAGTATGTATATGGACACGATTATTTTGATATTTTATCTGTATATTCTATAAATGCATGTAAGTGTTAAACGATTATAAAATCCATCAAAAGTGCATATTTCATACATTTTTCATTCGGAAAAAGAAAAAAAAAGATAAATTTAACATTTCGTAAATTTTTATCAATTCCCAGACAGGAACAAGAAACTGGTGGTTAAGCGATAATTGCTGTATAGGAGGATTTTGGGCACAGTCCTATAACATATACAGGGTGAGTCTAAACTGTTTTTGCAAAATAAGAGGTGTGATAGTACGGACGAGTAATAATTACCATGGAACGTAGGTTCGCATTCTACACTGAGAAGCAGAAAAGAGTAAAGTCGGAACGCGTTGAGTAGGTGAGAGTAGCTGAATTTGGATCACTTCACTTATTTTCAGGTGTAACTCGCTTAATTTTTGGAATATCAGCAAAAGATCATTACACAGGGTCAATCTATTCATCTACTAACTAAATAAATATTTAGAGTATTGTGTATATAATATTTTTTCTTTTTGAAAATCTTAAATTTTATTTTAATTTGAAAAAATTGACAAAAGTGGTCCAAATTCAGCAACTGTTCGCCTAAGTTGGACCCCCAGTCTCCTAAGTTGGACCAAATAATATCAGGTTGTTTTAATGACTAGGGAATATAACTAATTTTATTAAAAGTAAAGTTTTCGATTAATGTAACAATCAAACAAAATAACAGCAATGAAATATAATGAAATCAAATATCTGAAAATAAGAGTAATTGTTTTAAATTAAAATGTATTCAAAATACACTGTTGGCCATTAAAATTGCACCACCAGGAATGAATGTTCTGACAAACGTCAAAATCACATGAAAGGAAGAAGAGGTTGGAATGTGCAAATGATTAGTATTTCAGCGCATTTAAACGAAGCAGGCGGGAGAAACGACATCTGAAATACTGCCTAAAAGAAAAGTTGCGTAGTGGATTTCTCATTCGGAACTCGCTTTGTAAGGTTGGTCTTTGCACAGAATATCGTGTTATGCCTCGAATAATAATAAGAAATGCTTACCACCAAGTTTCGATATTCGATAAAGGCAGTATCGTTGCCTATCGAGAGTGTGGATTATCTTTCCGTGATATCGCCCATTGCATTCGTCGAAATCCAACCACTGTCATGCAAATATGGAATCAATGGATTGCTGAGGGTCATACTGAACAACACGCAGGATCTCGACACTCTCCCATGACTAATGCCGGAGAGGACAGACATATTGTGAGGTCGATTCTCATGGGCGTAATCTGGCGGGGGCAAAGGGGGCATATGCCCCCCCCCAGTTTTTTAAGAGCAGGGGCAAGACATGTATTTTGCCCCTCCAGTTTTTTGTCTTGTTTTCAAATTTCGGTATTTCCTTTTTCGCTTTTTTTTACCCCTTTAGTTTAATAATTTATATTACTATCTTGGGTTTGAACTAGAATTGGATACAGCAAAATCAAAACAGCCAGAATTAATGTTTTCACGTTGACATAAGTAATTTTTCTTATGTCTTGACAAAACATTCTGCTATAATAACAGTTCAAGAGAATTTTTTTCCGTCTCCCTTTTTTTCCTTTTTGTACAAAGTACAAAACTTATTTTCCTCTTCATTTCCAGGGATGTTTTTTTGGGGGTGCACGTGTGGGAAGAGGTGGGAATAGATATCACGATTACTGTGTCTTGACTCTGACCATTGTCCTTTTTCGTAAGATAATATAAGCACAAAACAAGAACTTCCTGGCTCCTCAGGTCTCTCGACTATAGTGACGCTCTTTGAATATACTCGTAGCGTCAGTCCAGTACTGGTGAGCTGAGGAAATTCTCATGGCGTCTGGATATACAGATGCACATACATTCCTTTCTCTCGCGTACATCAGGGACTAGAGTCTTGCACATGTCGCGTTGTACCCGGTTGTACCATTGGGCGTAATCTGGTGAGGGCAAGTGGGGATCACATACCCCCTAGTTTTCCAGGAACAGGGCAAATACCTTTTGCCCCTACAGTCGCTTTGTAGTTAAAGCCCAGCTTTGTATTTAATTTTTTTTTAATTTAACCATTTATATGCTATTTTGCGCACGAACTAGCATAAGCATTGGATAATTCAAAATAACCAGAATTAACGTCTCCACATTCATAGAAGTAATTTCTGATGCAGTAGTCAAAGCTCGAGTAAGAATATTTCCTCTGCTCTATTTTTCAGAAAAGCGGAACCATTTTACCTTTTTTATTTTCATAGAGCTATTTAAATACACATGTGGGATAGATCTCTTGATTACTATCTTTTGATTCTGACTATTGTCATTAGGGTTTCCTTCATCTGACGAAAACCTATTCGTCTCACTCGTCTGTCTGTCCGTCTATCACAGTGCCCGTAACTATATATGTTGACTTGAAATTTTGCATACTTATAGCTGAACACCTCACATCAAACCACAAATCGTAAAATTTTGAAAAAGTAGTAATTAATGGACGTTGTTAATTAAAAAATAACCCAATTACAAGATCTGAAAGGCATTCATGATTCAACAAAAGCATAAATTTTTTATCGAATTATAAAAACTATCTCTTCCATCGATTAAAACCAGGTGTCATTTTAACGGCAGATAAGTACTAGCGATTGCTTTAAGGCGCTTTTATTTCTTTTTTACTCATCTCAGAAATTCAAAATTAGTACCACAAGACGGGGAAAAAATCAGCTTTCAGAAATTCTAAAAATTATCTTGATCGTACCATAAAAACTTTGAAATTCGTTAAAAATCGAGAAAAAATCTTTTATTTTCCTTCATTTGTGAAGGCGACAGATGTCTGATAAATTGAATTTTCGGCGATAACCACAGAATATAAAACAGGTGCGGTTTTGCGGTCAGAAACAGACTCAGAATTCAGAATTTTTATATAAGACCAAATTTAAATATCGATTTTCGAGCTATGATTTTTATGCCATCCGACGTAAAATTTCATTCTCTTTCAGAATATGTCTTTATTTTTAAATTTCGACAATCAGAAGCGAAGATAATTAATTTTTTGGTAATTAAAACCAGAATTGCATTTTTTGCACGGCAGGCCAAGTGACACGGAAAGAAAAAGAGTTACATTTTTACCCGGTAGCAGAAAGTGTGTGACGTGTGTCGCAGATTTATTTTGGACCTTACGGATAAATTTGCCAACTTGAAAAAAAAGTATTTCCTTTAAAAAAAAAAAAAAAAAAAAAAAAAAAAAAAAAAAAAAGTACGAAAATTCTGACAAAAATATCGTGAATTCGACAAATGGTCGCAAAAAAATCGGTAATTTATAGCCAAAGGGTCGCTGCAAAAACGCAAATTTCGTCAAAAGATCCTGGACATAAACATGAATTCCGTCCTAGGGTTGTGGAAAAAATACAAATTTCTGTCACAGGATCGCGGAAAAAAGCGAATTTAGTCAAAGGATCGCGGAAAGAACCTGAATTTAGTCAAACGATTGTGGGGAAAATGCAAATTTAGTCAAACGATCGCAAAAAAATGCAAATTTATGTCAAATGATCGTGAAAAAGCGCAAATTTATGTCAAAGGATTGCGGGAAAAAAACGCGGAATTTCGTTAAAAGATCCCAAAAACCATAAATTTCTGCCAAAAGATCCTGTTTAAACTTGAATTTTATCCAAAAATTCCAGAAAAAACATAAATTTCGTGCCATGGGCGCGGGGAAAAAAGCAAATTTCTGTCACAAAATCGCAGAAAAGCCTTGAATTTCGTCAAAGGATCGAGGAAAAAACACG
The DNA here is from genome assembly GCA_963932465.1 of Maratus speciosus. NCBI lineage: Eukaryota > Metazoa > Arthropoda > Arachnida > Araneae > Salticidae > Maratus > Maratus speciosus. The sequence continues at coordinate 183,646,874 of OZ010790.1, read as the reverse complement.
AATTTAGTCAAACGATCGCGAAAAAGAAAAACAAATTTAGTCAAACAATCGCGAAAAAAAACGCAAATTTCTCTAACAGGATTGCGGAAAAAAGCTGAATTTCGTCATACGATCGCGAAAAACGCAAATTTCTGCCAAAGGATCGCTGTAAAAGCGCGAATTTCGTCAAAAGATCTTGGGAAAAACGTGAATTTCGTCCCGGGGGTGCCGCAAAAAACGCAAATTTCTGTCACAGGGTCGCAGAAAAACACGAATTCCGTCAAAAGATCGAGCAACGGACACAAATTTAGTCAAACGATCGCGAAAAAACGCAAATTTCTGTCAAAAGATCGCGGGAAACGCGAAATTTCATCATAAGATCACGAAAAATGCAATTTTCTGCCAAAGGATCGCGGTAAAACTCAAATTTCATCAAAAGAATGCCTGATGGATGTACAGAATTACTAAATTTTAACTTAGTTTATTCCTGACTCCTACTCTTGTAATGATAAATTCTTATCATTAAATTAAATATCTTTTTTTTTTCCTTTCAGTTAAAGAAAAAAATAAAGCTCTGTTCTCTTAATATATCTCTTATTATATATGAAAGATCTGATAAGATTTCTGTGAAATAGATAATCAATGTGGTCACTATTTTCCTTATGTGTTTATTCTATGCCATTTTTATGCACGTATCTAAATGTGTGCTGGAATAGTATTTGTTCTCGAGTATATGAACCATGTTACATATTCATTATTATTTAATTCTTCATAAAATATTAATTTTTGCTATTTACTTATTTAGGTTAATATTATAGTTGGAATATAGTTCTATTTATTTTTTAGTATTAATCAGTAAGAACCCTATTTATTTTAACACTTATAATGTTTGTACATAGTCGCAGTACAGATTTTTTTAACTATTGATTTTACAAATTTGGTTCTTTCGCATTCGGATGTTATTTCGTACGCTGATTCGTAAAATCTAAATTTAAAAAACAATCGGACCGCAACTTTCCGGTTTATGAAAAAATCGATTTTTAAACATAAAAGGGATGCTTTTTCGTACAGAAAATTGACGGGAATTTGTTCAAATTAGGAAAACTAAAGAACCGATCGATTTTAAACTTTGACATAGTTCATAACACATAATTTTATGAATTTAAGGTGAGCTGAATTTGTGTGTGTGTGTGTGTGGGGGGGGGGGGAGCAAACAAGGGCTCCGTGAAAAAAAGGATAATCTGATTTAAAAAAAAACTTTACGCATTTGGTTACGTCTATTTATTAATTACATGCATTATCATTTAGCTTTTATTACCGTTTATTTGTTAGCTCCCAGACTATCAAAGCTTGATAGCTAATGTGCCCGCATGTTCTGTATATACGTATGTATATACGTATGTATATACGTATGTATATACGTAACGCGATAATTCTTGATAGAAATATCCGTTTTGTTTTAAACTTTGTATAATATATAAAAAACTGAAGTATGGGAGTGGATAATTTTCAGGGGGACGCATTCCTAAATATAATAGTGCTGCCATTTATGCAAGGAATTATTAATTTTCTATTAACAATTTTGATTTGTTAATTTAAGGATAAAGTGTTTTGAAAGAGATATTAAACGAAATCCTCTGCATATCACACTTACCCACTTGTTTTCTTTAGGATAAAATAATACATAATTGATGATTTTTTTTATGGTTTTCTGGCTGGTTTTCTCCTTACGTCCGGAAATTCGGTTCAAAACTCCAATTGATGGTATTTTCTGAAAGATCATTTACGTTTACCAAATAATGGAAAACGTATTTCGATTACATAGTTTCTGAATAACAGCACCTGCCTATTCCATGCTTTTCCGAACAAAAATAAATGAAAACTTGTGTCATAAAGTTGACCCTTTGGATTTGAGACCAGCCTTAAGTACAATTGAAGAATATGGTAAAAAAGGAAATATGCTTTAGATAAATCGAAGCAGAAAACTTTACGTTTTTTTCTTCATTCTTCCATCAAAATACTATAAATTACATAAAATTTTGTATTTAATATTTTGAAAGTAAAAACATTATATAAAAATACTGAATATTTTTATTTAGGTCTTTAAGGGGAGCCCACTTTGAAAATGTGAAAAATTAAAAACATTCGAATTAAAATAAACATTAAAATCAGTGTTTAATTTAAAATTTTTGTATTGCTAAATTATCTGGATTCATCTTAAACCAGAATGAGTGGGATGGTATCAAAAGAGTTTTTCGCTAAGAATGGCGGTTGACTTTCAGAATGTTTCTCTGATAACGGGTTCTGAACTCTCCAATTTATTACATTTTTCACACTACATTTGAGGTTGTTTCAGAGCTTTGATAGTCAAGAACGAAAAGAGTGGGAAAAACGAGTTATCTGGAATTTCCCTGGAAACTAGTGGACTATAACAGTTTACCGCCAGTTGAAAAAAAAATTAACTATTAATGTTACTAGATTTAAACAGCTCTAAAATCTAACCGATGATTAAGATGTCGCATACGAATTATTTTTTCAATCAATCCCTTTCAAATTTCTCCTGTATGCTAATTTTGTTTTTTCCCCTTAATAAATGTGTATCAGTATGAAAAAGAAGAAATAATTATCAAATGAATTATTAAGGGGAAATGTCAAAAAAGCTCGCCCAATTTGAGGACAATCTATACTAATAAAAAAAAAGTTTCGCTTTGTGTGTGTGTGTGTGTATACGACGGCTAGCAAAATCTAGCGTAAGTACGAAGCTGACAGTTTTTATAAAAGTAGTCCAAAGTCTCTTCTGATGCACCTCAGATTCAGAATTTTAAAATTCTAATAATTAGTTGAGTTATTAATTAAAATTCGCAAATCACTCTCATTAATATCTCATCTCGGCCGTTGCGAAAGGGAAAAAGTGATGGCGCACCCGCAGAAGCCTTATTTATGCATCGGAAGTTCGAAAAGAAGGAATTTCGGGAGTATTTTGTCATTATTTATTAACTTACATCCGTCAAACTGCTTAGTTAAGTTAAAAACAGATGACATATTCTATAAGATCTATTATGTCTCAAATGCCGCAATCAATTGAAAAAAATATCACAGTTAATCCTTCGAATTTTTTTTCCAAAAAGGCTCGTTTTTTCCGTGATGCGGTTTTTCTGTCCTGTTGCAGCGCCCCTCGAGGACGCAGTTTTAGAGGTACCGACAAATTAAAAATGTGCTTTCAAAGCTGAAACCTTCTAATCGATTGTTTTAAAAAATATGAATTTTAACCTTTTCAAATACACTGGCTAACTCAGGTCACTTCGCGTTTTATGTAGACGATATTCTTTTAACCCTAAAAGTAACAAAACGTCCATACTTTAATATACTTTACACACCACACTTTTTTTTTTCTGTTTAGAGCATCTCTATAGGCCAGATTTAAATAACCTACAAAATTTTTGAAACGTTCGGACGGGTATAAAATATTTTTTACAAGATAAAATATGTGAAAAATTGGATGAAAATAAAAAATCTGTGTGTTTCGTCGCGGGTTTCAGGGAACAATTTTAGAGGTACCGACAAAACCAAAAATATGTTCTTAAAGGTGAAACATTCTTCTAATCGATGTTATAATCGGCTTTTAAAAATAAGAATTTTAACCCTTTCAAATATACCGGCACGGAAGTCACTTCGCGCCTCACGGTGACGATATTGTTTTCTATGCTAAAAGTAACAAAACGTGCGTATTTTATCAGAAACTTTTTAGAGCATTTGGATAGACCAGATTTACGTCACCTGTAAAAATTTTGAAATGTTCGGACGAGTATAAATATTTTTATAAACTAAAATATATGAAAATATCTACGAAATAAGTAAAAATCTGGGTGTTTTTGCGCGGTAAAAAAAGACGTCTTAATTTAAGTGCATATGTGTGGTGATAGGGAGGGAGGGTATAAATATTTAAAAAAAAAGTCCTTAAAATTTTTGCCCCCCCCAGTCTTAGAGCCTAAGTTACGCCTATGTCGATCCTGCAAAATCGTACAACCACATCACGAACCATTAGTCAGAAAATAAGCATGTTTGAAGCGCGCCTAGTATCCGCTCGTACGGTACGACGACGTTTGCAGCAGTGTAGACTGTCAGAACGGCGACCAGTACTGCGGCTTCTCTTGACAATGCAGCATAGAGAGAGTCGGCGACTCTGGTGCGCCGAACGACAAAGCTGGATGCATGACTGGCTCAATGTCGTCTTTTCTGACGAGTGCCAGTTGTACGTGCTGTATTCTGATGGCCGTATACTTGTCTGGAGGCTCCGAGGAAAACGCCTGTCACCTACTTGCATTCGAAATCGGCATAGGGGCCCTGCACCTGGTGTGATGGTTTGGGCAGCCATTGGGTACACGACATACACATCTCTAGTTCGGATTGACGGTAATTTGAACGCAGACAGGTACACTTTTGACATCTTACGTCCAGTGGTTGTGCCCTGTCTTCGAAGCCTGCCAAACGCCATCTTCCAGCAAGATAACGCAAGACTACATGTTGCACGCCGTGTTCTGACCTTCCTCGATACACAGGGTATTCGATTGCTGCCCGGGCGTGCACGGTCTTCAGATCTGTGACCCATTGAAAACATCTGGTCATGAATTGCTTAGAGATTCGGCCGCCACCCTTCTCCAGCTAATACGGGTGATGAAGTGTGGCATAGACTTGAAGCAGCATGGTATGAGTAGCCCTTTTCTGTCCTCTAATCCCAGTTCGACTCCATGCCTAGCCCGATAAGGGCCGTTTTATTTGCCAGGGGGAGCAGCTGTTTCTACCGATTTCGCACCCTTGTAAATCCCCAAACTGTTTACAAATTTAATCATTTTGTTTTCATGCCATACTGTTTATGTATAATAAATATCTTTTTTGTATTTTTAATCTTTCATGGTGTTGCAATTTTAATGGCCAGCAGTGTATAAATCAAATTTATCAGTAATTAAGAATAGAAATTATGGAACTAATTGTCAGTTACTTGAATATCATGTAAGGAGTGATGCAAAGCTTATACATGAATTTTGTTTATTGTTTTTGTTTTCCAGCGCACACAATATGGAACCGTATATGGCAATCTGTACACTGAATCATTTCTGCTATTTTATTTTTCTTACAAGTTAGGCAAAATCAATCATCACTGTCTAGATTTTTGTTTTTAGATTCTCAATGATCAGAATTTTTTTTTTCGTAGCAGAAGTTTTCTTTACATTATGTTTGTAGTTCTTCTCTTCCATCATTTTCTTGCTAATTGCATTGCGCCTATTTTTTTAAAACTCAATGTTCCAATTGTTTTTGTGTTGTGAAAGCTTCCTTTTTGTCTTTTTTTTTTCATTTCAACGTTTAGTTTATATGGCAATGATGTTAACGCAACTGTTTTTTGGCTTCCTCTGTACTTTGATTTAACTGAATTTAGCAAGGGAAATAACATTTCTAATGATTTTGTTTTGCTTTTGGGGAGGATCTGTAGCTGCAGCCTTGTTGCAGGTCAATTTCTTCACAACTTACTGTCTGCTTTTTATTTCCTATATCTTTAACAGCTTTTGCAGTCACGGGTGTTTTTCTTCCAGACAGTTTGTCTATGTCTTTTTCAACATTTTCATCAAGGTTTGTGATTTTATGCGTTTTAATGGCAAAAAAGTATAATTCCACCGTCCAGAACTGTAAAAATCTTCCATCACAAATATCCTGCAGGAGGAAAATGTTTGAATTCAACGCTGTAAATTCAAATATGCCGTAGAAATAAAAAATTCAAAGAAAAGAAATACAATTACATATAAGATAAAAGACATTGCAAACAAAATTTATTGCATAGACATGTGAAAATATTTTTATGTTTATATAGGCCTAAACTGTATAAAATAATTAATCTAGATATACAAAAAAAAAAAAACATGCATGTAGATAGCAATCCGTTATAAAATATAAAAAAGATAATGTACAAAGCGTACCGTCCTCGAAATTCGTTGCTTACTTTTCAAATTTATGATCGCATATCTGGTCCAATTTAAACGACTTAAAATGGCCCAATTACGGCAACTGCTCCATTTTTTAAAACAGTTAATTTTAAGACTAAGAATAAAAACGAAATCAAACAAATCCGCGTGAAAAATATGCGCAATAAATAGATGAATTCATATATGTATATGAAAATATAATAACAACTTACCTTAGTTTTTAAAATATTCACTTACGTTTAGTAGGAAAAAATTAGATCAAAACAGCTAACTTTAGCTTTTTTTAAATGGTCTGAAAACAACATGTGGTAGGAGGCTGCTTCTTCTAATAATGAGTGACGTCATTCTGATGAGTAGGATTTCAGCGGTGGATGAAGTGTCTTCTTGTAATTAACGGCAGAATGGCAACGGTCCAATTAAAGCGGCGGTCCAAATATGGCTACTCTCCCTTATAAACAAGTCATCACCTCTGACGTTATTTTGTACCTGCCTACGTAGCATATATACTAAGGAAAAGGGCCTGGTAGGTAGCACAATGGCGGCGTCCAGTCCAGAGGTTCCGGTTCGTATCCTAAATAGGCAAGGATGTTCGTAGCGGTTCGGAATATACTTGAAGCATTAGATACCGGTCTAATAGATCTGGGCTATGGGCTTGTCCTAACCATCAGCCCAAAGCAGGTTCCCAAGGTGGGTAATTTCTCTAATAGATCTCAATTCCAGTCAAGGACAATTTAAAGCATTTAGGCTTTTTAATAAATCCACCCTTCAAATGGTTAGAACATTTGGATATTGTGAAAGAAAACTTAAGAGGCTTTACAATAAATATTAAAATAACAGGTTGTCGGGATTAAGGATTCTCATCACATTTACACAAAAGTTGGTACTTAACCGTTCTAGGAAAAAAGAATAACCTACGACTGGGAAATGTGGTTTGGAGATCTTAACACCCACAGCCTTAGAAGACTTAGTTCCTGCGAGCGTGTTGCATTATTTACAATAATAAAAGATTACAGATCAAACTCCAACAGACGCCCTCTGTGTTTTGTCCGGAATTACACCTTTATTTATTAAACTACGATGTGATATGATTAAATTTAAAGTTCTCTGTGATGAAAAGAATATTGCTATTGACAGGGAAGAAATTAGTGAGTCAGATTTGATGAAGAACATTCCAGAGTATGAGTTTCCGAAGTACGTGGAACTTAATAATTTACATTTTACAAAACCTGTTTCTGATGAGGAACTGAGTTCAAGATATCCAATAATTTATACAGACGGGTCAAAGATGGAAGGAGGAACTTCATTTGCATATACAGTGTATTATAACGGTCCATTTATTCGTGATTTTTCTATTAAACTTCGAACTTTTATTTCAATGCATCAAGCTGAATTAACATCAATTAAGTATTCAATTAAATGGTCCGTGTGTTCCTATTTTGACATGGCTACACTTTATACTGATAGTTTCCTATCGGTCCAAGCGCTGAAACATATATTTCCGAGCAAGAGCGTTATTAAGGAAATCTTTAATATTTTGATGGCTAACCCACAAAAATCTGTTTACTTGGGAAGGATGAAGGCAAACATTGGTCTTATGGGTAATGAGAGAGCAGATGGCCTAGCTAAGGCTGCTATTGAAAACATAGATGTACAATGTGGTAATACGGTTCCATATTCTATTTACTTGATTAATAAATACTGTAATAAACAGATCATGGAATTATGACAGATCCACTGGCCGAATTCAATTAATGATAGGGATACATTTATGATTTTAAATGAAGTGAGAAATGATTACATATGCACCAGTCAAATCATTCAGTACTATTGCAGCGGCCATGGAAGTTTCCCATCCTTCTTATACAAAATTAAAATGCGACCAACGGACAAGTGTCTAGAGGAGCCACTGGTAATATTGTTCACTATATCTTTGGACGTTACCCTAAAATGAAGCACCATTTCAGTTTTAATCCTCACATTGCGAAAGAACTTAAAAGTCTCCCTCTGTTTTCTTCATCTAATTACAATAACCTAAAGGACAATTATAACATCTTAAATGAACTATTCTTGTTTATCAAATACTGATTTTGATTTAACTTTATTACAATTCTGTTCCTACCTTTGGTATCTTTCCGGACATAGGGTAGTTCTAGGATAGATGGCCATAGTGGGGAGATGGCCAGTCTAAATATTTCCAAAACTTGATCATAGGTTGCAACATAAACTTTGTTCATATGAAATAGTTCAACGAGTTTATTTATTGCGACGTGCAGTTGTGTTTTTCGATTATAAAAAGTAAGTGTGAATTTAATGTTTATTTAATTTAGTGGCTGGATATATATATATATATTTTGACTTAGGTATCTGAATGTTTTGCAGTACGTACGTTATATATATATATTTACTGTATGGACTTTTAAGGTACGTATATAATCTAATCTTTACTTCTAAGCCTAAACAAAGACGTACAATGGCTATTGATGCTTTAAATTGAGCGACCATTAGTCCTTCAATTTTAGGAGACATGGCGACCTTTAATCAATATTTCAAAATTATACGGAGTGATGATTTTAATTAAATATAATTAAATTTTAAATAAATATATAAAGTTTATGTTTATAAATATATTAATTGGTATAATTATTTACATTTTAACTAATATAAATATTTTAATAATAACAGCAATAATATAATAAGACCTATCGATTTATTTGTTTCAGAAAATACTAAAAAATGTCGGAAACATTCATAACAGAAACTGATAAATTTGATCAATAAACTAAATTAACGTAATAAACCTAAAATTAACGCGAGAAAGAAAAAGAAATTTCCAGTAGCGAAGAAAACAAAATAGATTTAAATTATCGGATACTACAGATTCCGAGTAAATAGAATTAGATTAGCAATTAAAATAATAAAACTTTGTAAAAAATCACCATAAAATTAAAACAACACACAGGACGCGTTTCGAGCTAAAAACATAACAGCTCGTCATCAGCTAAGCATACACGTGTCCGAAAACGAACAAGTTCAAAAATGAACTGAAGAAAAGGAATGTTGCGAAGAATGCGACAGATGGCGCTACCTGATAGAGGGTTATGCAAGAGGGAAATGTGTTGAAAAAAGATAGAACAGAAAATGAAATGGAAAAAATGGAAATAAAAGAAAAAATAAAAATAAAAGAAGTAAATTAAAAATATAAATAAAAATAATAAATAAAGAACTATAAAAGAACAAGAAAAAATCCAAATTATTATTTATTTATTTATTTATTTATTTATTTATTTTTTTTTTTACAAAATAAAAAGACAAGAAACAAGAGAAAAGGGAATCGCAGAATTAGATTAGGATCACTGTGTTCGTTGTGAAAAACAATATAATATCACATTCGAAAAGAATGTCTGGATACAATGCATAAGGTACCTCAAGTGGTTCCATGAAACGTGTACAAATTATCGAGACCTTTGCCAAACATGTGGTAAGATTTTACGAAAAGTGAAGTATTGAAATTATACTTCAAATTTTGTTTATTCGAGCTTTATTCATGGTATGATCCATGTCAATTCAGGCAGCCAAAGAAAAAAATCTTACCTTCATAGTCTCAGAAGTTTTTGAATTGAACATATGTTAAAATTTAATAAAAAATAAGATACTTGTATATTTTGGTTTTGCCCAAAAAAATTCCTGGCCCGAGATACAGGCCGCCAAAGATGGTATCCCGGGCACCATTTCCAATTCGCCATTTTCGATAAAAATTTTAAAGTGCTCTATCTCTAGAACGGTGCAAGATATTTTGTTGCGTTTTTTTTTTTATTTTAAAGATAATATTCTTCTGTTTAAAATGATATACCCAATTTTGAAAAATATATTCAAGTTTACTTGTGGCAACCTTTTGAAAAAAAAAAATTTTTCAAAAAAAATTTTTTTTTCAAAAATGCCAATCTTAAAATTTTTGATTTTTTTGCTGTTGATCAATACCATTGGGAACTATCTTCACTGTAAAGGAGAACTTCCACTTTTGAGTTTAACAAATTTTAGAAACATTTAAAAAATTCAGAGAATTTTACAGGAACTGTATATATACAGTTCCAGTAAAAGTCACTGAATTTTTGCTTATTTGTATCATATTTGTAAGGATAAGCCTACTATGTATCCTAAACAAGTTGGAAATTGCAATATCAAATGTGGCAAATGAGGTGCGTGCATAGTATTAACTAGTTTTATAAATATTCAGATCTTGGTGCAATAATTGGTACACTCTTGGGCAAAAAGGCATGAATACAACACTTACTATAATACCATATATTAAATTCAGTAATACGGAAGTAATATGAATCCATCTTAAAAGGTCTTAATCGCCATGGCAACCTAGAATCATTGCCTATCATGGTATATCATTGAATCAATTATGTATTATAGGATTTTTAAATAGAATGAAGAAAACTTTTATTAATGTCTTTTATGTTTTAATTTGATTTTCATAGCATTTGAAGTGATACATACTTTATTGCAGAGGTTTACAAAAAATTACTTCCTGTGTCATAGAAAGTGCATAGTGTTTACAGGGACACACAAAAGATTTCGGATACTTTACCTTATTGGAAATACTGCACATTAGCGAAGATTGCTAGAGGTGCATTATTAGTTGTGTTTGAGTTTTTAAGTTTAACTAAATTTTTCCATATTACGTTGTGTGCATAAATGCTGTAGATCATATACAGGGCTACACGAAAGAAATCTTAAAGGTTTACTGAGTATGAATGAAAGTAGCTTAAAGGTGATTTTTAAATGAGTTATGCATTTTTACACTGAACTACATTTAGTATACTAAGATATGTTTGGAGAATATAGATAAAATGATATACAGGTCCATGCAAAGAATTAGATACATGGCCGTCTATGGATGATAATCTCTGGAAGTGTGATTTCACTGGTTTTAAGGATGTTTTAATGTTAATTAAATATTAGCTAAATAGTGGCATGTATAAAAAGATAGTAGGTAAAATACAGGGTTGTATGAAAGTATTCAAGTATGCTTCCGTCTATTGACATAAATTTCTAAAAGTCAAATTCCGACCTATTTATGTGTTTTTAACAATTTCCAACATAGTTGAAAGTCTTTATGGATTCGATTTGTCTGCCCATCTGTCTGAACTCTAACTTGTATTAATATAATTTGTATTGCTGTGTAATTGATATATGTTATTGAGATTGTTTTACTATGTTCGGTATTGAAAATAAAGTATGTATCACTTCAAATGCTATGAAAATCAAATTAAAACATAAAAGACATTAATAAAAGTTTTCTTCATTCTATTTAAAAATCCTATAATACATAATTGATTCAATGATATACCATGATAGGCAATGATTCTAGGTTGCCATGGCGATTAAGTCCTTTTAAGATGAATTCATATTACTTCCGTATTACTGAATTTAATATGTAGAATCATAATAAATTTTGTATTCATGCCCTTTTTGCCCAAGAGTGTAATTTATTGCACCAAGATCTGAATATTTATAAAACTAGTTATAGTACGCACGCACCTCATTTGCCACATTTGATATTGCAATTTCTAACTTGTTTAGGATATATAGTAGGCTTATCCTTACAAATATGATACAAATAAGCAAAAATTCAGTGACTTTTACTGGAACTGTATATATACAGTTCCTGTAAAATTCTCTGAATTTTTTAAATGTTTCTAAAATTTTTTTAAACTCAAAAGTGGAAGTTCTCCTTTACAGTGAAGATAGTTCCCAATGGTATTGATCAACAGCAAAAAAATCAAAATTTTTAGGATTGGCATTTTCGAAAAAAAATTTTTTTTTGAAAAAAAAATTTTGTTCAAAAGGTTGCTACAATAAAAGTTGAATACATTTTTCAAAATTGGGTATATCATTTTAAACAGAAGAATATTATCTTTAAAATAAAATAAACTGCAACAAAATATCTTGTACCGTTCTAGAGATAGAGCACTTTAAAATTTTTATCGAAAATCGCGAATGAGAAAGGATGCCGGGGATGTCATCTTTGGCGGCCTGTATCTCGGGCCAGGAATTTTTTTGGGCAAAATGAAAATATACAAGTATCTTACTTTTTCTTAAATTTTAACATATGTTCAATTCAAAAACTTCTGAGACTATGAAGGTAACCCCCCTGCCTGAGTTGATATGGATTCAGCCTCATTCATTTCCATCATATAACTCTATCTTTACGAATTGCTATATGGTTTTCAAGATTGACTATATGAAATATGTTATTTTTTTGCTATTTAAATTCACTTTTTCTTTCTTGTATTGGATGGCCATCTCTCATCGGCTTTAAAGAGATGGTCATCTGCCATTTTAATTTCAATGTTGTTTAACCCTTTTTGTTTTCAATATTTAATTATTTTTTACATAAAATATTATGAGAATATGTATAGGAATTTTAAATATGCATAAATATTTCTTGTGTTTGCATTCTAAGAATTTTTGTTTCAATCTTTAAACTATGGCCATCTATCCTAGAGTTACTCTATATAGCTTAATGAACTCAATATTCATCTTATGATTAAAATGAGGAGTTCAATGTTATTTCAAATTTTATTAATCAACTCAAGTGACATTTACTTATTTTGCCAAGATGACGATCTATTTTAGTATGAACTTTTCTAGAATTTGTGGTTATTCAGTGTCCCTGATCTTTTGGATAGTATGCTCTCTAGAACTATTACAGTGTATGTGTTAATCTGCTGACATTTGCCTTTGGCTTCCCAGTGATATTAGACTTAATATACCTATGAACATTTCACTCTGTTATTTTGTGATGAACTATACCATCTTGTAGAACTTTTGAACTTTGCTTTGGATGAATTAAGTTCCTTAGGAAGCATATTTTCCAAAAACTGTTAATGACTGTATGCTATCCTGCTGCTGCTTACCACGGTCTCTTCGTGATTATAGATATTATATACCTTGACTTGGCTGAAAATGTTTTCACTTTGTTAAGCTCTCATGAACTTTACCATCACGTAGATCTTTTGAACTTTGTATAATGAACATAACAGTTTTGTTTTACTACATATCATATGAAATGTTCGGTTTTTATTTCTAATTGGTCTAAATATTTATTGTTAATTATGCATTTTTAGTTAGCACTTTCTTCATTGCATAATGTCTGTTTTTTCATCTAAGCTTAGTTTTATATAGGTTTGGGGCGGGTGTGCTGTTGTACTCTTAGTATTAATATCTTAATTTTTATATTAGCTTCAGTTTATTAGGCCAGCCAGAGCTGGAACTTCAGTAAGCACTATTGCACTGAGGAAAAAAAGTACTACCTTCACCTAGAATGAATAGGTAGTCATTTTCTGAATCTTTAAACTAGAAATATAGATTTCCGAGCTATGCGAATAGGGTAAACAACTATGCTGAATAAACGAAATGATCTAGTCTGTTGATTTCTTGGTGATGAAACGATAATAAATCGTTTCAGTAGCGAGAAATTATCGCTTGATTTCCAAAATGGTTTCATAAACTAGAGTTATAGTTACTAAAATTAACCTCTTGTGTTCGCATCTATTCGCAGAGATTTTTAAATAAGTTTGAACACGATAATATAGGAAAACGCTCTTGAATTCTAGTAGGAGACACTAGAACTCTCTAGAAAAGGGAAATAGAATTTATAGGGATGACATGGAACTATTTTTTATAGAGCCACAATTTAGATTCTAGATGCCAGGACCATATTTTTTTTTCTCAGTGTGCCATTTACTGTCATTGTATTTTTCTATGGTCATTTGACTATTTGTGTTTTTTTCTTTAATATTAAAAAAATATATAATTGCCCGCTGATTCCGGGCCTGTTTTTACCTGGGCTTCTCTGGGCGGTAGTGGGAGTTCTTTTCCGCCGGGACATTGAGTTCCATAAACCATTTTTTTAGTTGAAGTCCCGGTCGGTGATCCCTTATCCCTGGTTTAATAGACCTCGTGTGCTGACATGGCTGTAGGGCGACAAATCTAACCAAACCGTATGGAAATCTCCAGTGGGAAGCAGACGCACAGTAGATTCCGTAAAAAGCCAATCAAATCAAACGTTGCCCTTTGAAAAACAGCGCAACATTGCACTTTAAAGGTATTACATTGTTAACATCGTCCGAAACGAATTTCTAGATATCCACCTCGCATACGGTGAAGCAAAAGGGAGTAAACATGAATCAAGAAGATTGTACGAGAAGCTGTTTCCAACGCGTCGTAATCCAAGTCATTCTACCTTTGCCAGTGACGATCCACGACTGCTAGAAATCGGTTCGTTTGCCATCCCAAACAGCAATTCAGGACGTTTGTGAAATGTACGAAAGCCAGAAACGGAAGAGAATTTCAGGTGAATTTTCTTGGCGAGAATTTCAGAAGCTCCTTCCACAAGTATACGAGCTGTGGGATACGAAATGTGTATTTCTGAGAAAATGGCATGGCGTGTTTTGCACGAGGAACGCGAGCACCCCTACCATGTGCAAAAGGTGCAATGTTTACACCAAGTTGATTATTTCCGCCGGGCAGAATTTGTGCAGTGGAGGCTTGGGTTGCGGAATAACGATCCATGATTTCTTGCATTAGTATTATTTGTGTTGAGGCAACGTTAAACAGCGACGGCATTTTCAACCTCCGCAATCAACACATTTGGTCTGACATTAATCCCGACTGCACTACCTCTCGTAAACACCGGCAGACATTTCCCGTGAACATCTGGGCAGGTATCGTTGATGATTACCTGGTAGGCCCTTACATCTTGCAAGCCCGTTTGACTGGTGCAACATACAGTATCTTCTTGGAACAAGTGCTTCTCAGTTCGTTGCAGGCTGTTCTGCTCCGCATTCAGAGAGACATGTAGTCTATGCACGAAGAAGCCTCAGCACACCTTTCCAGCACGGTCCGGCACTTCTTGAAGCCAACATATCCCGCACCATGGATCAGACGTGGCGGACCTGTGGCTTGACGTTCTCGTTCAACGGACATCAACCTACTGGACTTTTTCCTCTGAGGTACATGAAATCTTCAGTGTACGAGACGCCTGTGGACTCAGTTGAAGATCCCGTAGCGAGTATCGTTGTTACCGCAGAAAAAAAATAACATAACACTAGGAATCTTCGATATGGTACTCTCGTCCTTCCTTCGCCGGTGTGAATTTTGAAACGACACGCGTGGCCGTAACTTTGAGCACTTTGTGTGAGTTTTTCACTGATCAATAAATCAGACTGTACAACCTTTGGTATGGTATCGGTTATTCGACTTACCTGGTATGACTCTGTCCCTATGACTCTGCCAACACTGTTTTAAGTTCTTGTTGAAATTCTAATTTTATTCTTTTCTACCTCTCAGAGTGGAATGCGGAACTATGTTCAATGGTAATTATTGATCGTCTGGATGTGTGCTAGCCTTCTTATTTTGTTAAAACAATTTAGACTCACCTTGTATAAATGCCTCTGATTAGGAAAATAAAAATATAGAGCTATGAGGTAGGGGTTTATTTCATGTTTGAAAGATGTTCATTCATTATCTCGTTTTCATAAATAGTGTATCCTTTATGTAACTGAGCTGCTTTCGCAACTAAAAAAAATACAAGAATAGAATGTGGGTAAAAGGACAAGGGGAATAATTTTCATCTGATGTTTAAATTAATTATATATGTTGTCGTATGTGAAAAAATATACATTGTGAAAAGAATATCTAACTTCATCAGACGAACTGAATTCATAAACACTTTTTAACTTTGTTCGAAAGTGCTAAAAATAACAAAATTAAATTTACTTTTATGTTCAGATAATAATAATATCAGAGATATTAAGAATAAAAAAAACTAAGATACATCTTTACTGTTATATCGCGTATTTAACACTTATCAATATAGTTGAAATATGTTTTTGAATTCAGTTTGTCTGGCAGTATGGCCGTCTGTCTGGCTGTGCTCTACGTCGCCTAAATATACTCGGAATGCCGTATAATTAATATATATTATTGAGGTTCACCAATGCATATTCGGTACTGAAAAATGAAGTATGTAGCATTTATATTTAGTTTAAGGGTTGCTCAAAATATCACATTACATTAAAATCAATGGGGAAAATCGTTTTCAGTGCATTTTAACGATGTTACATTATTTCAAGCATAGTGAAATTAAGATGCATCCCTGAGAAGGACAGCAACAGACTTTCTAAACAGTATAGAGTGAGTAGCAATTAAGGTTCGTTTACAAGACCTCACAACTGCATTCGCTTACATTAGGATTTAAGCTGAAAAATCGTTTGCAGTGTATATTAATAATGTTACACTATTTCAATCATACTTAAAGTGATATAACGTTGCTTACGTACACTACAACATGTTTCTTATAAATTGTTAAGCACGTAGAAATTATCGTTTATTTACAGAGATACTCAAAAGAATTATGTTTCAGTACTGGCTATGCTGGATGTGAGTTTTCAGCTGTGCGTGTTTTCAGCCTTTTAAAACTTAACTAATTTTTAGTTGTATTAGGAGGTATGCAGATCCCATACAGGGTTTCAGGGAACAAAACGCGCACATCTCCGGATATAAACAGGAATTTCTAAAGATAGATTTTTACTGCATGGTGTTTTTTTCTCTTTAATGTTTATTTAGATATATCTTATATTTGTAGGAAAAATAAATAAAAACTTTAACAATATTTCGATAATGCAAGAAAATATTTCATAATCAATGCCGTGATAGATAATTTTTCGTTCTTATTATTACTTTGCCAATGATTTCGCTATCAATGTTGTCAGATTAATTTACTGCAGTCTAAATAATTTTGCTATTTAATTCCTACAATGATACGATTAGTATGCTTACAATGTAGTAATAGAATTTTCTACTTTACGATAAATGCTACTATTACCATTATGGGGAATTATCTCAGCTTATTTTAAGTAAGTTGCCTATTACAAGAACGTTTAGTAAAAAGCTTTTAGATAAAATGAAATGTCTAAAATAGTTTATTTTAGTTGCTTAGAATACGAGGAATAGAATTGAAATTTTCGCTTTAGAGAAAAAAAAAATCTGAATTTATTGAATTACTTCTTGCATTGCTCCAAAGAAACAATTGAAATATTCACAAAGACGGATTCGCCGAAAACTTAGAATACGACATTTGTTTCGACACTAACACTTCAGAGAAATAACGTATCTAAAAATTCTATAGAATTTTATAACACGACCTCAAAATTTAAATACATATGCAAATTGAATCATATTTTCTAGAATGTATTTTCAAACTAAATTGAAGCATTGTAATTTTAAAAAACTATAAAGTATTTTTCTGTGAAATTGTATAGAGCGATCTTAAAATTTAAACAGATATAATAATTGAATCACATTTCAGGAATGTATTTTTAAGTTAAATGAGACAAATTCTTCGGGAAACAGAAGATAATAAATTGAAGATGCTACACTAAAGATACCATAATTATGTACTTTATTACAGTTAAATTAATTTGAAGAGAAATTTCACCTTACTTTTATTATTAATTAGTAAAGTCGTTCTATCGGTATTTTCTTCTTTAGATATTTATGAAATTTTAAAGCTGAAATGTCAAAATGTAATGAAATATTTCAATTTATGAATTAATTTACGATTAATATTTCGATAACAGTTCATTCCAAAATATGTATATAATATTTGCGCTTTCATAGGGTATCATATGAAAAAATGGAAATTCATGCGTTATTATTGAGTTTATGCTCACTTACAGTACAGAGCTATACTGCCTATTCAGTCATCACAGACATATTGCAATGAATCACATATGGCACTGATATTATATTGTCACACTCCCATAAAAAATTGTGCCAATTCATTTCAGAATACCTTAATAATTACCCGTTGCTAGGCAGATAAGGAAGTTGTAAGAGTACACGTGTCACTTCATATTCTTATATGTATATGAGTAAAGTGGAAAATTCGACCTAGGTGTACTCCGGGCAGGGAAAAAAATCATTCAAATGTGGGCCGATCAACTTTTGTTTAATTCAATTTCTAAAAAGAACACAGATATTTCTGATACAACATTATCCTAATATTACAATGTTCTTATTACATACGTGCCACGAAAGGTTAAGTACATTATATCTTTGCAAGCTCTCTCACTCAGAATTTTTTCTAATGTAGTTTAGAAAGAAAGGTAGCTAAAATAATCATAATTTTGAAGTTTCATAATCAAATTAAAAGAAAATTTTAAAATGTATTTACCTTCAATTATTTAAACAAAAATAAATTTCTAAAAATTACTTTAACGTAGGAAAAATATGACTAATAAAAAAAGACCGATCACACGGCTCGGAAAGAATGAAGTCCACATTTAGTCCTACTAAAAATTAGTAAGTCCGGGCACCTTCCAAACCCATTGAAACAAAATTTGCTACGTCAATTTCGTTCATTTTTCCAAGTTTGCCTCGCGCCGCGCCGGTTTAGCCGCGTGTAGTCCCTCCACTTCACATCTCTCGAATGGACCTTAAATTAGTGTGAAATCTTGTCTAACAAGGAGAGGGCCAACCTTGTTAATCACAGATTTTGATTATTTTAATATATGTTGTAGGGTAGACACCCCTTAGTGTCAGGTTCAACGGATTTTATCCAATGCTCCTTTGTTCTTGAAAAACCGGGGAGGGGGTCTAATATTAGTACACAAGTTAAATCCTTACTTTGCAAGCAAAAGGATACGTTAGTCGTAGCTTAGTTGGCATGGCATTTGCCGGTTGATCCGAGGGCCCGGGTTCGATACCTGAATGCGCTACATTTGTTTTTCTCATTTTTTGTTTTATAAATATAGTTGTAATTATAATTTAATAATTTCAATTAAAATTTCTAACATCATACATAAATTATAATGTTAACAAACTTAAATTTATCATTTCTTATTTGTAAACTATTATTTCTCATCCATTAAAGAGGTTTAAAAAGAAATTGGATCTATTATTTAATGATAAAAATTCCAAAATCGTGACAAACTCTGTTGTGGTACCATCTAGTTATGATAAAATAAAAGAATATTCAAATAAAATAAAAATAAAAGCAGAAAAAAGATAAAGGGGAAAGCAAAATAATTGAAAGCGCAAGCATACTTATTACAAATTTTAACATCTTTAATATGCAAAAAAAAAAAAAAAAAAAAAAAAAAAAACGGTTGTAATTTAATCCTGATGCTAATTTTTAATATAATTATGCTTGTTACTTTAAAAACAGAATAATAGTATTATCGCATTGACTTCCTTTGTTAAAGCAATGCGTAAATGATGTTTATTTAAAATCACGAATTGACACAATTGCTCAATATCATTGCATCGATAAAGAATATATGAAATACATTTTAAAAGTGATTTTTTTTTAAAATGACAGTTTTATGATGTTTTATTACAACTATTTAGTTAAAAGTAAAAAATTAAATAGGTTAAAATTATAATTGATATACAATCTTAAAAATTTTAATTGACAATGAGATTATTAAGTTATACTTACAAGTAAATTTATAAAACAAAAAATAAGAAAAACAAATGTAGCGCATTCAGGTATCAAACCCGGGACCGCGAATCAGCAGGCAAACACCATACCAACTGATCTACGACTAACCTATCATTGCGGTTGCAAAGTAAGTATTTAAGTTGTGTACTAATATTAGACCCCCCGGTTTCGCAAGAACTAAGGAGCGTTGGATAAAATCCGTTGAACCTGACACTAAGGGGACTCTACCCTACAACATATATTAAAATAATCAAAATCTGTGATTGACAAGGTTGGCCCTCTCCTTGTAAGACAAAAGTATTTTTGAAATACACTAGGGGGCTCTGCCCCCTACGAACTACGCTCGCCAGCCCCCGTTCAGATACCGCAAACTCTATAAGCATGCTAATTTGATCAGCCTTAAAAAAATTCGGAAGTTTGAATTATAATAATAAAAAAAAATAGTGGCTATCTCCCTGTTAACGGGTTGTTTTCGTCTTTGATTAAATCAGATCAGTGAAATTTGCGAAAATATGCTAATATAAAATGATTTAAGTAAACAGAGTCTTTGTCTCCCGGTATCTTTCAACAACGCTATAAGAAAGTTTTTTTTAAATAAGACATTCTAAATGTATCGTTTTAAATCTTACGTAATTTTCACCAAAGTTTTCTTTCTCTTTTTAATATTCACGTGAAAATACTTTTGTTGTTCGAAAGGAAATATCATTTGCTTGTCTTAAAATTCTCAACACAAGAGCAATGCGACTCTTGTAGGCACTTCAATAACATCTGAATTTATAATAAAACACACATACTACAATATATATTAAAACGCACATACACACATAAATAATGCCTGCATAATATAATAATATGCATAATAATGTCTGTAAATATTTATATATACCTTTAAGATTTACATTGGTTCATTGATTCAAAATATTTCGATTTGTTCATTTTCTGTAAGCAAGTAAACCCTTCTGGTTTACAATGGAAGTCTATGGAAATTTGGCGAAATATTTGAGATATCGCTAAATTGGCGTCGCTTTTGTCGACTAATATTGGTCGCCAAAGTTGGCGATATATTGCCAAGTTAGCGACAAACTTGGCGGCATTTGGCCACAGAACAGAATCCCCCTATGGTAACCCACCCCTTACAGGTATGGTGATGCATTAAATGCTGTTCAATAACCAATGAGATCTTTTAACGCATATTGATGAATTTATTATTTTACAGTTTTCTTTTTTTTAATTCATGTTGAAATATAGTTTTTATGACTTAATTATCACTATTTTCCTGTTTTTAATAAGTAATCATTTAATTCTCATTTGAAAGTTTATTTCTGTTTATAATATCACGTATAAATAAATTTTTAATTTGAAGGACATATTATTCATTGCGCTGCTTTTAAATTTGGCAACAATTTAAAATAATACCCTTTTCTAAAAGTTGTAAAGAATATCATCTCGAAATGCTGAAAATTTTAATTTAAAATAGAAATAAAACCTCAAAAAATGAGTCAAATTAAAAAAATAAATGCACTCTGCACATCGGGAACTTCAAATGTATATTATGATCTAAAAATGATTAAATTCCTATGTATAGTTTTTGCTCCTATAAAACTTTTTAAATGAATGATTTTGACCAAATTTAACATTAAATATCTCTTAAAATAATTCTTCGATTTGAAAACTGTCTGCATCATCGTATTTATCAAACATTTCTCTATAATACCACCGATGTTCATATTTTTGTATGCAATATTTTTCTTAATATTAACGAAGAAAGACCTTCGTTCACAAAAAATTCAAAACCGGCGGCGGGGTGACAGCATTAGTTACTTTTTTTTAGAATAGAGAGATATATCTCTGAGACCAGCGTGTTTATTTTCCAGAAACAGAGAAAAGACTGGATTTTTATAAAGTTGTGTTGTAGTACTCTCTGAGAAAAAAAGAAATCAAAGTTTTCAGGTTTCCCTTGCATGCACAGAGATAAAACAATTCTTCTCGGAAAGAAATTGGCCTATCCTATGTAAAATCATAGTTGTTTTAATTAAATAAATATATAAAATGGTCAATTAATTGAAAGCCTTTTGCTGCGGCAAGAGAAAAAAGTAAAATTTTGTATTAAAATAAATCTGGAGAGTGGAACCCGAATGCTTCGTTTTATGAATTCTACTTTTTCATGCAAAAATATTTTTTTCTTCTTTTTAGATTCATCGTCCAAATTTTTTAGGAACCTATATCAAGGGATGCTTCTATTGCAAATGCTGTAAAAACTTATATCAAAGTCCATTTGTAATCATATGTCGTAAAAACTTAACACGAAATTTTTTCTTATAAATATACAGAAATAAAAGTTATAAATAATACAAAATACTGGTATTTAAAATAACAACATTTCAAAGCCTTAAAGTACGCTAAAAAAAGTGTGAATGTTTTTAGAATCTATTTTATTCCCTTTTTATCTCATGACAATTTTATAACAAGTTATGTAATTTTTTTTTTTTAGTTTAAATTGAAATTTTTCCTTAAAGAAACACTATTGTGGACGTTTGGGAAATCATTCCAGGAAAACTCATAAGAAAATGTGAAGTTGTGTTTTCTTCCAATCAATTTTATTTGCCTGCAGTAACAAATTTTGACTTCCAGTTATTGTGAAACAAACAACAAATCCATTTGTTTTACTTTATTGTTCAAATGATTTCAAAACAAAAGATGTTTTAACACAAATTTCATTACTAGCATTTGTTATAAATCATTCTTGAGATCATTAACTAATAGTAAAGTTATTAAAAATTTTCAAGAACGAAAATGAAAAAAAAAAAAAAAACACAAAACGTTTTCCACTTAAAGTTAAAATAAAAAATTTCTAACATGATGTAAAAATCAGCAAAACTAGTTAAATCAGCTACTGTTTAATTTTTTTTTTATTTTAGTAAAATTTTTTGTTCTATTCCATGAAGTAAAATTATTGAATTATTCAATATTTAGAAACGGCATATGGTTACAGAGTAATAACTTTATTTTAGTAATGCTCATACAGTTTTTGTAACCAGATTTGTTTCGCCATTGCTATGATGTCATCGTTACTGACGGACAGGATTTTGCTTTATATTACAGATACAATCTCGTATTATTACCACTTACATATTCATGATACATTGTTTAAAAAATGTTAATTGCATTTCGAAAACATTTGTACGAATATTTTGAAGAATAAATGTTGCACACTTCGTACTTAATTAACTTTATCTTAAATCGGGTATATTGTATACATTTACATTTCTTTTGTTCTTAAGTCTTGTCTACAAGCGAAATGGTATAGGATTCAAATCGCTTATAAGGCATGGATATTCCTAGTGGGTGGGATTGAGCTGATACAATTTTTGTATCTGTTTAATCCTTGTGTATAAATATGGCCGAATCACTAAAATTATTCAAATGTGTTAATTATATGGGTATCGTTTTACTTACACGTTTTGTTGTTATTCGAAAAAGCAATGTTTCTTTCAAAACCGACACCTTGATTATTGGCAACAGTAAAATTAATTACTTAATTCTGGGTCATGTAATAACTGAAGTTCTCTGATTAAGTTAGATAAAATTTTCCATTTTGAAGTACCGGTTATGTTGATAGAAAATTAAAAATTCTGTAAAGAGCGCTCGTTGCTAAAAGATTAAATACTCTGTAGCCGAATGAATACTCAAAAATAAGCTTATGTCACTTATTTTTAAATACTCATTTTTAACATCAAGAAATTTGAAAACACTTATAATATTTTTCAGATATTTATCTCAAAAAATATATCTAACAGGTTATAAAAATGCAATAAAAAATCCCTTTTTTTCAAAAAGAATATGATTAACTTTTTTTTACCAATTTAAGAAATCTTCTCATAGTTCAAGAATAATTTATCACTGATCGTTCCCAACGGTTAAATATATCATTTTTTTACATTTGCTAGCTAATAAAATTCCTTTGAAATGATCAATAATCATTTGTTCGTGTAGAGTAATTAATGATTGCTATTAATTTCTAAAAGTATAAAAAATGATAAATTTCTTTATCTTATTCATGAATCAAGGAAAGGAAAAATAAAAAATAGAATGACAAACTGGCATCTTGATACTCTTTAACAATGTGTTGACAGTTTAATTTTTTTTTAGATATCTAATCTAACTTTCATTATTTGATTCAATAAAATAATGCTAAAAAAAGTACAAAACTCTTTTTATGAATGCTAAGTAATTTTCTTAGATGTTTTTATTTATCTAATCGAAAGCACTTTATTATTTATATAATTTTTAAGTAAAAGAGATACATTTCGAAATTCAATATTTGAACTCAAGTAAAATGTAAAAAAGCTACATTTTTTACATATTTTTCCAGACAGAAATAAACCTTGAAACTGTTAATTGTTTAAAATGTATTAAAGATAACAAAAAAAGACCGAATTATTTTATTATTACACAAAGTAAAACATTTTTCATTATGTCTGAAGAAAGCAAAAATACTAAATATAACCAAAAGCACAATAAAATTGTGGGCTTTCAAATTATTTTAAAAGATTATTCCCTACAAGTAACAGTTTAATATTTATCTTAGAAATCTAGTTTATACACATAATACAATTTTAATAAAATTAGTAATAGAAGCTTATACATTTATTTATAGTTATTTACATTTATAGATGCGTGAAATGCACATGTAATGGTTTTATATTTCTCTCTAAACGTGAGTTTCTAAGCATAATTTTTAGTTGGATTTCGTAAGAAAAACTACCTATTACATTCTCCCATATGTTGGAATTTCTGAAAAATGTTTGCAGATCTACGAGGATCATGACCCCTAAATCCCAAAACCACCCCAAGTTCAAAACTTTATATATCTACCTATCAATGTAGCTATCGCTATCTATATATATTGACTTTTTTATGGACACGATAACTTCCATAATTCTGCCCAAATCTCTTCCAAATTGATACATAAAATCAAGGGGCAGAAAATCTGGGTCAAGTTTGTTAATGGACAAAATTGGACGAAGGGGGTGGAAGTAGGGAGGGGGTTTTGTAAAAAACGAAAAAAGCCCATAACTTCTTAATTATAATAATACATATAAAATCAGTTTAAAGTTATTATTACTTCTAGGAAAATGGCCAACAATTTACTTATCATAGATTTTTGATAAAATTAAAAATGGGTTCAAGGAGCGAAAAAATAGGGCTTTAAGGAGAAAAAAATTCATAACTTCGTCAATTCACAAGATAACAAATTCCCTTAAAATTATTATAAACCTTTTTAATAATATCTGCAACTTTTACACTGACAAGTGTTTGAGAGGACCGAAAAAAAAAGGGGGGGGGGATGAAGAACAAAATTCTTAACTTCGCCAAATCAAAAGATATCAAATCCGCTTAAATTTATTATAAATGTTCTTAATAGTATCTATAACATTTATATTGACAAGTTTTTGATAGGACCAACTCTTAGAGCAAAAACAAATTAAACAAAAATTGGGGGGGGGGGGCGGGGGTTAATGAAAAAATTATCGTATTAACATGATTCTGATAAAACAGCTCTTACAGAAAAAGGAAATTAAAAACTCGACAAAAGCGGCCAGATAAAATTGTTAAACTGGGTTTATATCTAATCTTAATCTAGATTTTGTTGGTGAAATTAGTACTTAATTTCGAAATCTACCTCCGCTGTGGGCCGAGCCGGCAGGGATTTTTTTGTAATTGAAAATAGTGAATTGCACGTATTTATTGTTACTTGACATATAGATGCTAAATTGTGCGCGTGAACGTTTTAAGTTTGTCTGTAGCCGTTCGTATATAAGTCTTTACATATTTATTAAAATTGACAATAGATAATTACACTTATTTATAATTATCTACACATATAAAAATAAAATGTGCAGAAAGAACATATTTTCTTCTTTTCGGAAAACACAAAAAGTGGCATAATCCGAATGAGCGAGATAACGATGCCAAATATAACTGGAATTACTCGCATAGCTGCCAACTTTTACACACTTTTTATCACTAAAATTAATAAACATGCTTCTCTTTTTTACTCGGTGAGCAGTTTACGTGGCTTCTCAGTTGATAGGCAATTCTACGCTCAATAGGTAACAAATCTTGAGCCAAAACGAGAAAAATGTATAGTAATAGTGCAGATACACTAAAATTAATTTAAGGATAGAGAGCTGATTTACAGACTAAACTGTAATTTAAGTGAAAACATATCAAGAACCTTACCAAAATCGAACAACCAGATGGCAGCTGATAGCGGTCAACCTGGTCTCGAACCTGCCGATCCCACACGCATTATAGGAGTTCTAATGCGAACACCTGCAGAGGTTGAACACGAAATGTGTAGAATGTCAGGATAGGGTCTATCATACGTGTGGCTGCGCGATCAACCAATCCGTAGAAAAAGCGCAGCATCGGCAGTAATGGGAGTTAGTTCCTCATTAATGGGTTGATATTGGCGTACTGTTAAATTTTAGTGGTAAGAAAAAAGCTCAAACGTTATCAACTGTGGTTCTACTGTATTTACGAAGCTTTAGAAATAGAACGTTACGATTTCAAAATATTTTTAATTTTGTTACTTTAGAATTATGCAAACTGAGATATCTGGAGAACAGTGGTTACCAATCTTTATTTGCACACTTCCCACCTTAGCATTTCTAATTTCGTGATGCCCCCTCCTTCTGTAATATAAAAGATTTGTTATTTAAAAATTGAGTTTTGATTCACTTGGAGGTAGTTTAAAAAAACATTTTTTTACAATACATTATGTCATTATTATTGCTAATCATATTAGCAACATTGATACGTCGTTTTACAGTTTGTTAAATTACCAAACAAGTAATATGTTTTTAACACACATACATATATATATATATATAATGAAAAGGGAAATTTCGTTACGGCCGCTTATAACTTAATCTCTGCTGAATGGATTCTGATGAGACTTCCCAGATAGCATGTAAGGTTTCCGAAAAGGGTCGTTTTTGCTTTACTTTCTAACTATCCTGCAAAGGTTTTCGTGATAATCGTGTAGCCAACCCATGTTCGGAAATCATTATGATCCGTACGATTTTTGCGCATGCGCAACTAATTTCTTTTCACGGCCAGCGTAGCCTGCGTCTCCCAATGGCGTCTGTTTTGAAAGCTTTCGTTGTGTCAAGTTTATTCTAAGTTTCTAACATTTACAGAAAATGCGGTAAGTTTGCCATTACTTTTACTTATTAGTATATATCATTATTATTTAAACCGTTCTTACTGTAGTCTTTTTTTCTTCTGTACTGTCTTATATTTAAGATTTCTGTGTAAGTTACCCATGGGAAAAAGATATTTGATTCAACGCTATTTTGTTTAATTATGTTATACAGCATGCTACATTTTTAAATTAAACTAACTTCTATAAACATGATTTACTTAAAACATGTTATAACGTATCGTTTCACGTTTCGTAACCATCGCGAATTTTCAAATGTATTTTGATAACATAACTGCAGTTCCGTTATATATACTTTTAACACATAGGATTGACATAATGGTAATGTAAATGAACCATAAAACATACCATGAACATACCAATACATAAACATACCAAAACATACCAATGAACCATAGTGTTATAAAACTTTTCAGCAAAGCAGTATTCCAATCTTTAACGACACATTCTGTATATCCGCGCAAGGAGTTCAGAGACAGTTATAAAGTTATAAATATGTACTTATGTATTTGCATACAAAGTTTTAAAAAAATATGCTACATTAAATTAAATTTTGGTGTTGTAGTAGTTGCAACTATAAAATCTTGAAACCTTTTTACACTACTTGGTAATTTACATGAATGATGAAATCACGTAATATGGAGTAATCATGGGCTGTAAAAATATTTTTCCTTGAACAAACAAGTAAAATGCAGAACCAAAAGTTGGTAAAATATTGAATAATGAATTGGTAACATAATTGAACAGCACAACGGCTACGGTTATCTTTTGTAATTAAACGTTAATGAGACAAAGACCTCTGTTTAAAGGAGAACTAGACACTCTGTGAGCATCTAATTCTGAAACGGGATCCGGTTTTGTCACCTCTTGATTTCCATCGAGCTTTCTAATCACTGCTAAGTGTTTCTAGGTATCCTCATGCTCCAAAGCAAATGGTTGTCTTCTTGGACTAGATTTATATTCAGAAATTCGAAAAGAAGAATTTTTACTTTATGTAATTACGAAATATCTGTCATTAAGGCTGCTCTCAAAACCAAATTGGCTACTTTCTGACGCATATTGAATTGATTTTTGTTCGCAAATGTTCCAAATTGGCAGACGCATTTATTCAGAAACTATGTAATAAAACTGTTTTTTTTTTCTTTTTCGATAAAAGCAGAAGATTTTACAGAACATTATGTCAAAGTTGACGTTTTGAACCAAATTTCTGTACGCGATAGTGTAAAAAGGCAAAAAACCTGACCTCCTGGGACAGTAATTGCTTATAACTCAAGATGTAATTCATTTACCGCAAAAAGGAAAACTGTTCGATTGCAAATGAGCTAATAATCTTTCGTGCAAGTACATTACCTTCTTGTTTAAAAGTAACTCTGAAAATGTACTAGAAAATTTCGAGTTGTTGAGAGGGGATTTTTTTTTTTTTTTTAGAACCGCCTTGTACTATTTGGAATTTCAAGTATGAATTGACAATTTCTGAATAAAATAGCAGATCAAACTGACAATTCAAAATTTGCAAAAAATGGCTCTTCAATATTTCCGATTATTGGTGAAAACTGAAATCGATTTCAAGACTGAATAATGAAACTTGTGCGAAAGTTAACAGGAACAATACTGTGTTTTAAATAAGTATAAAAGCAAGACATATATATATATATATTTGTGACATTATTAGATCTAATTCCGCGATTTCCTTATATTATGCTAAATTACTACTTTATATTCACTAAATCCTTATTCTTAATAATCTCTATCGTTAATTCTGTTAATTTCACTTTAATTTAATGTCTCACTTGTCTAATTTACTTAAATATTACGCTGTTAGTATTCTTAAATTAAATGTTCTATTTCTGATCTTTTTTCTTTTAAAATGTTCTTTTAGCAAACATTTTTTCCCCTTCCGAGAATTTACTTTCCCGCGTGTATTCCGGGGTTTTCCTTTTTACCTTCATATTC
Source organism: Maratus speciosus (assembly GCA_963932465.1). Lineage (NCBI taxonomy): Eukaryota > Metazoa > Arthropoda > Arachnida > Araneae > Salticidae > Maratus > Maratus speciosus. The sequence goes on along the minus strand of OZ010790.1, from coordinate 183,618,223 downwards.
ATCCACTCCTTCTGTCAGCACTCTTTTCATGGTGTGATAGCCCTATTTATTAATTGGTTAAGTACGCGACTTACGTCATATTTGTATTGCTACGCTAGACGCACAAAAAGCCGATACTCGCAGTGTTTCCTCAGATTTTGGTCGTATTTGCATTTGCCACACCATCCCCTGGTCACCGTCCGATGTATTCTATTATCTACAGCTTTGCTTACCCCTAAATTACTCCTATGAAGCGATGGCTAACTACCTCGGTAGAAACTGTGCCGCCTAAAGATGTTAAAATAAAATTCTGAGTTGACTTTATGTATTGCCTCAAATATTCTGGAGAAACTACACTGGATAAATGGCCTTCATTCGTTGACTGCAACAAAATTCGAATAACCATGTTGATTGCTACAGAAACGTACTTTTTTAGCTTATCCTAATGCACGACTTCCAGATTGATTATTCAATTACTATCTATTGAAGTTAACTCCATTTTCGAATCATCATATGACGTCAATGTCGTAACCTTTAACACGACAGGATTTCCAGTTTCCGTTATACTAGTCGACAGGATCGACTTTACCTGTTCTGACAAGTTACACTACTGTAATTCTGCGAGACGTGATCCACTACTAGTATCATGACAGCCAGTTACTTCATTTCAACTAGTAAACCCTTCCAATGTTAGAATAATCTAACATATATGTGCGTGTGTAACAAAACGATATATGCTCGAAGTCGTTGTGCTTTTATTATATAAAAAAGAATGTATAAAGTCAGCAGCATTAGTCCTGACGGCTTTTAATGTAATAATAACGAAGAATGCATTCAGCGGTAGGCTTTTAACGTATAAAAAGAAGAAGGACGCATAGATACAGTTGTCCTACCGGATTTTAACATAACATTCCAGAATCATGCTGTGCAGTTGATGTAGTATCATTATACTACTGAGCTTTGTATGTTGTCTCCTTGCCGTATTTCAAGGTAGAAAGATTGATCCGGCCAGAGTATTAATGTAAAAATATATTCGCCTGAAGGTTTTTATTTGTAGCACTAGGGGGCTCTGCCCCCTACGAGCTACGCTCGTCAAACCCCGTTCAGATACCGCAGACTCTAACAGCACGCTAATTTGATCGCCTTTAAAAAGATTTCGGAAGATTGAATTATATTTGGAATCTGACAATTATAATCTGATGTAATTTTCACCAAACTTTTCTTTCTCTTTTTAATACTAGGGGGCTCGGCCCCCTACGAGCTACGCTCGCCAACCCCTGTCCAGACACCGCAGACTCTAAATGCACGCTAATTTGATCGGCTTTAAAAATATTTCGAAAGATTGAATTATAATTTAAAAAACAGTGTCGATCTCCCTATAAACGAATTTCTATTCATTTCTCTTTGATTGGGGAATTTTAACGCAAAATCCACTGCGTTACTACTTGATTATCCCGTCGACCCATTTCGCCAAATTATATAAATGGCCAAACCACTCGCCAAATTATACAAATTGACATAATTTTTATTTTAAATAACGAAAGAACAAATAAATTAGTACAACATTAATAAAAATACAAATAAAACGTCGAAATAAAAATAACTTGATGACGTAGACACGTGTAACAACATTTCAAAATAAGCTAATATAAAAGGAATTAAGTAAACAGAATCTTTGTATCCTGGTATTTTTTAACAAAGCGAAAAGAAAGTTCTTTTAAATGAGACATTTTAAATTAATCGTTTTTAATCTGACGTAATTTTTACCAAGCTATTCTTTCTCTGTTAAATATTCACGTGAAAATACCAGTTGAAAAGTATATTCTCAAAATATCAAATAAATGTCTAGCGCAATTTTTAAATTTAAACCGTTTTGCAATATTATTTTGCATTCATTTTATGTAATAACTGTAATGTGACGTAATTTCTTCTATTTAATACTTCTAACACATGTTAATAAATTTATTATTTTACAAATTCCTTTCTCTCTTAAAATTCACGTGTAATTATAGTTTTTATGACGTAATTTTTAATAAGTTCCTGCTTTTTGCACATAATTATTTAATTCTAATTCCAAATGTATTTTTTCTGTTTATAATAGTCACGTGTAAATAAATTTTTAATTTATTTACACGTATAAATATATTTTTTTGAAGCAAACATTATTGCTTCCTCTGTTTATACAGTTGGCAACAGTTTAAATTAATATCACTTTCTAAAATCTGTAAAAAATATCTCTAGAAATGCTGAAAATTTTAATTTAAAATAGAAATAAAACCTCAAAAAATGAGTAAAAATAAAAAAATTAATGCAATCTGCACTCCGGCAAATTCTAACGCATAAAATGATCTAAAAATGATTACACTGCCATGTATAGTTTTTGCTGCTATAAAACTTTTTTAGTGGAACGATTTTGTCCAACTTTAGCATTAAATATCTCTTAAAATAATTCTTCGATTTGAAAACTGTCTTCTTCAGCGTGTTTATCAAACATTTCTGTATAAAACCACCGATTTTTATATTTTTGTATGCATTATTTTTCTTAATATTAACGAAGAAAGACCTTCAGTCACAGAAAATTCAAAACCGGCGGCGGCGGCGGTGACAGCGGTAGTTACTTTTTTTTAGAATAGAGAGATTCACGTCAAAATACTTTTGTTAGAAATGAAATATTATGATCATCTTAAAATGTCAAGTAAATGTCTCGCGCAATTTTTAAATTAAAACTGTTTTGCAATATTATTTTTTGTTCATTTTACGTAATAAGTGTAATATGACGTAAATTTTCCTATTTAGGACTTCTAACGCATGTTACTGAATTTATTATTTTACAATATCCTTTCTCATTTAAAATTCACGTGTAACTATAGTTTTTATGACATAATTTTCAATGAGTTCCTGCTTTTTATATTTTTTGTTTATAATAGTCACGTGTAAAATAAATTTTTAATTTGAAGCAAACATTACTGTTTGCGCGTTTATACAGCTGGCAACAGTTTAAATGAATACAATTTTCTAAAATTTGTAAAAAATATCTCTCGAAATGCTGAAAATTTGAATTTAAAATAGAAATAAAACCTCGAAAAATTATTCAAATTAAAAAACTAACTGCAATCTGCACACCGGGAAATTCTGATGCATAAAATGATCTAAAAATGATTAAATTCCTATGTACAGTTTTTGCTCCTATAAAACTTTTTTAATGGAACGATTTTGTCCAACTTTGGCATTAAATATTTCTTAAAATAATTCTTCGATTTGAAAACTGTCTGCATCAGCGTGTTTATCAAACATTTTTCTATAATACTACCGATTTTCATATTTTTGTATGCAAGAGTTTTTTTAATATTAACGAAGAAAGACCTCCGGTCACAAAAAATTCAAAACCGGCGGCGGCGGCGGCGGCGGTGGCGGTGACAGCGATAGTTACTTTTTTTTAGAATAGAGAGATATTAAATATTGGTGCAAGTCGTGGAGTTTTGGAGAAAAGACATAAAATGATATCTTTGGGCGTTTCTCCAGGATTAAAAAAAAAAAAAAAAAAAAAAAAAAAAAAAAAGAGAGAGAGACAAATTATAGCTCCAAGAATAAAATCATCATCAAAGCAGTTCAACACATTCTTTATAAGGCATTGTCGTCTCGAAGATAAATGATTTGACACGAGATCACTGTATGATCTTAAAATAATTTTAGAATCGAGATTAAGCTCGGAATAAAAAAAAAAAAAAAAGGAAATGGCTTTTTTAAAAACATTCAAATTCACATGCAATCATAGAAATGATCAGAAATCATCTTGTAATTTAGGAATAACTAAAAGATTTGTGTTTAAGTAAATCAAGTAAGATAATAATTAATTTAAGGAGAATTTAATTGGATTAAAGATAGGTATTATTAATGAATAAGAAATTGGTGAATATGTCTGTTATTTAACATGAAAAGGGGAATATCGCGAAGGAAGAATTAATAATATAACATATATATGAAAATGGTTTATGTTACAGTATTTACATATCAACTTTTCATCTTAAACTATGATTTAAATTGTTTTTCAAAATTAATTAAATTTTAATATTGTTTTTGATTGTACGACTGGCTCGTGTTTCTAACCTACAAGATTTTTATAATGGGGTTTGGAGTTAGTACTTTCTGCCCACCCACTGAGGAGAATCAGACAGAACTTTTACAACAGCCTTTTTACCTGTGTACATTATTTATCTGTTTTAAATTTTTCTACTTAACTGTTTTGAATGTATATAGTTAATTGTTAATTTTTAATATACATTTTCTCTCGGAATTTTATATTATATTATTTAAATACATATTTGTCCAATAAATTTTCATGTTGTTTTTTAATGTAAGACTGGCTCGTGTTTCTAACCAACAGGATTTTTTATAATGGGGTGTGGAGTGAGTACTGTCTGTCCACCAACTGAGGAGAAACAGACAGGACTTTTACAACAGACAGTTTTTTACCTTTGTACATTATTTACCTGTTTTAAATTTTTCTACTTAATTGTTTTGAATGTATATAGTTAATTTTTAATTTTTAATATTATAATAAATACGCATTTTGAATTCCAAAACTGACAAACGAATTCCAAAACCAAGAATATTTAATTAAAATTTTCCGTTTATAAAGTGCGGGAAAATAAGCAAGTTTTTCTTTTCTAATAAATTCGTTTAGAAATTCTGGTGTCAGCCCATCATTTCATCATTTTACAAACAGACTTACTCAACGCTGGAAAGGGTTAATGCTATTTCGTCATCAGAGACGCATTGAAATGAAACACATAAATCATTGATATTATACTGTAACAAAAAAAATGTGGCACTTCATTATCATTATAATTACACGTTGCTATTCGAATGAAGAAGTTCAAAGAGAAGGGGAGATGGGGGATGAAAGGGACATTTTGTCTTTATAAGCTTATAAAATAATGACATTAAAAGATATCATTCTCATGTTTGCGCCTAATGCTCCTCTAAAACTTTTGTTTTAATACTGGTAAAACCTCTTATCCTCAAGTACAGTAATTTAAAATCTGTACGCATTTTTATAAATTGGGAGAAATGTCCCTTTTAACACCATTGTAGTGGATGAAAGGGACAATGCGCGGGATTGAAAGGGACCCACATACATAAAACAATTTTGTGAAAGAATTTTTCTTTTTTTTTTCTTTTTATTTGTTATTAGATTATTCAAAATTAAAAGATAATAATACACAAATAAAAATAAGATATATTGCAACATATGATAAAACAAAAACAAGGAAAATAACTTGTTTAGGCCTACTTGACATAAAACAACTTTAAATCAAAAATAAAAAAAAGGTTTAGCTCTACCTGTCCCACCACCAGTTATGGATTTAGGTAATTTCATCACAATATCATTAACATTCACGTCATTCATGTCATTAGTATCAGAAAATAGAAAGTGGTTTTCTTCTTCTTTTTTTCTGAAAAAATGTGCTTTGTTCATTCCAAGTGCTTTTCTGTGTTTGTGTGGATAAAGTGCGACAGGAATATCGCCAAAATTATTACATTATCTTTCGCAAATTTTATTGTCTTAATATTTATATTGCTTTCATGATTATCAAATAAGAGAAGCGTAGGATCAGATTTGGAACAACAGGATATTAAGCAGCTTAAAAAAATTGCTTAAAAAAATTCTCCAGTCATCCATCAACTTTGATGAACAAGCCCAAGTCTTTGGAATAGGGCAGCTCCGACAGGAACTCTTTGTAATTCTTTCTTGGGAAAACAAATACTGTTGAACTGAGTTACCTGATGCAGTTTACCACATTCAGTTGATGTTACGTGAGAAAATTGCTTTCATCACGTTTTGCTACTATATTAGGTGGCTTGTGCTGTGTCATTAAACATATGTTTCATCACAGTTATATATTATATTTCGCGTAAATTCATAGCGATTCATAACTGATTAAAGATGTTTTAAAAATATCAACATTAGCTTTCTTGAAACTTGTACTTCTTGTTAAACTAATGGCTATAGGTTTTATTAAGTGAAAGTAGTGAATTTCGTTGATTAAAATCTTGAAACCAATCAATTCCAGCTTGCTCGTTTGTTTGCAAAGACAGGGACATATTTGGATAATTAAAAGAAATTGAATACTCATATGTACAGCTGTCAAACCATAGTTCATATTAGATGCTGGGAGCAAATATGAAGCTAACTCTTTTTACTCAGCATCACTAAAAATATTTCTGTTACCAAATGGGCGTATGCATAATATTTATCTGCTTGTACATTCTTAAATTTTAGAACAATTCTTTCTAAATAGGACTTTGCAATGCCGTAGGCTTTAGCTATTGATCTATTAGACACTTTTTTGTCCTCTACATTAGATACAGCACCCATCATTTCTACTTCAGTAATTCGATTTTTCTCAATTTTACTTTTATATTTTTGAAGCATATTGACTTTTTGATGAATTTTGGAAATAGAAAAAATACTTATATTGTGGGTATATGTTATTGTAATATTTGCATATTTTAAGTCTACATAATAATGCATTCATTCTTTCTACATAAAAAACTAAAAACCATAACTTAAATTTTACGAATATTTTGTTGCAATAATTATAAACAACGAAGGGTTGAAAGGAACATGTCCCTTTCAAAACCTCAGTTACTGTCTCTCTCAACCTCATACCCACCTAGCGAAATTAAAAATGTATTCATGCGTGACAATAGTTTAACTAACAAAATATATTGGTATTCACATAAAGCGCATACTTTGCAGTGCTAAATAACATAAATATTATAATGCTAAACACAATATTAATTTTTTAGAGAAAAAAAAAGCAATATCAAAATTTACTATTTTATATCAGAAACAGGTTTTGCTTTCACCATACACAACGCTACAATTGCTGACGTTAGTTATAAGGACTAATAAGACAGAACAAGTATCGCCATCGATTGAGCCAAAGTTGAAAATTTCTACATTTTATTTTCTCTTTAAATTGTAGTGTCCTTTTCATCTCAAATCTCCCCTACATGTTTTCACTTCAAATGAAAAGTCCACAAAGACCACTAATTTCAGACTAGATTTGGTGTAAAAGTAAAATCTCCTGCCAATGCCCAATACGATTAGAAAAGAAATCAATCAAATTTGGGGCGATCTGCTTTCGTCTAACTCAATTTCTACAAAGAAAAGAAAACGCATATATTTTTTATATAACATTACCCTGTACCAGAAATGTTTTTAAGTACGACTTTTTCCAGATTATACGTTTCCAAGTCATAAAATACGGTATTGCAGCACTAAGTTTAAGACACAGGAAAAATGTTAATGTAGTTTATAATCGAAGTATAAGGATGGATTCTCTCTGTTCTAAAAAAAAGTAACTTACGCTGTCGCCGCCGCCTCCGCCGCCGGTTTTGAATTTTTTGTGACCGGAGGTCTTTCTCCGTTAATATTAAAAAAAAATATTGCATACAAAAATATGAAAATCGGCAGTATTATAGAGAAATGTTTGATAAACATGCTGATGCAGACAGTTTTCAAATCGAAGAATTATTTTACGAGATATTTAATGCTAAATTTGGACAAAGTCGTTCCATTAAAAAAGTTTTATAGGAGCAAAAACTATATATCGTAATTTAATCATTTGTTGATCATTTTATCCGTTATAATTTCCCGGTGTGCAGAATGCATTTATTTTTTAAATTTGATTAAATTATTGAGCTTTTTTTTCTATTTTAAATTCAAATTTTCAGCATTTCGAGAGATATTTTTTACTTATTTTAGAAAATTGTACTAATTTAACCTGTTGCCAACTGTATAAACAGCGCAAACAATAATGTTTGCTTCAGATTAAAAATTTATTTACACGTGACTATTATAAACAGAAAAAAACTTTCAAATTAAAACTAAATAATTACGTATAAAAGGCAGGAACTTATTGAAAATTACTCCATAAAAACTATATTTACACGTGAATTTTAACAGAGAAAGGATATTGTAAAATAATAAATTCATTAACATGCGTTAGAAGTCTTAAATAGGAGAAATTATTTCACATTTACGTCACATTACACTTATTACGTAAAATGAACAAAATATAATATTGCAAAATAGTTTAAATTTAAAAATTGCGTGAAACATTCATTTGATATTTTGAGATGAACTTTTCAACTATTTTTGTTGGGAAAGCGCAAATAATATTTCATTTCTAACAAAAGTATTTTCACGTGAATATTAAAAAGAGAAATAAAAGTTTGGTGAAAATTGCGTGAGATTAAAAACGATAAATTTAAAATGTCTTTCATTTATTTATTTATTGAACAAAAAACATACGACTTATGTGCTTGACATGAGATCCCGCTTAAAATGTCTTATTTAAAAGCTACTCTCTTTTCGCTTTGTTAAAAAATACCGGGAGACAAAGACTCTGTTTACTTAATTCATTTTATATTAGCTTATTTTGAAATGTTTAACTGGTTTTATTTAATCAAAGAGGAAAATACCCATAGTACCTTTTAACAGCAGCTGATTTTTCCTTAAAATTCCCCAATCAAAGAGAAATGAATAGAAACCCGTTTATAGGTAGATTGCCACTGTTTTTTAAATTATAATTCAATCTTTCAAAATCTTTTTAAAGCCGATCAAATTAGCGTGCTTTTAGAAACTGCGATGTCTGAACGGGGGTTGGCGTGCGTAGCTCGTAGGGGCTGAGCCCCTAGTGTTAAAAAAAATAACAATTTTCAAGCGCAAGACAAGCGAAATGAGTTAAAATGTTGTCTTAAATAAATCTGAAAAATTATAAGTTCTAAGTAGCATGTTCCCAAATGGTTAGCTTTTTGAATACTGCTTTTATTTTACATTTTTTTTTTTTAATTCTTACTGCAAATGTTGTAGAAACCTATATTGAAGGTCACATCTATTGAAAATTAATTCCTTCAGATGATTTCATTGACATTTTTCTTAAAAATTACGTAATTGATAAAAACGCACTACAGGTAAAAAAAATACTATTGAACATTTTGAAATATCGTATCATATTAAAATATATGTCAAATTATTTCTTTTGTACATTTCTGCAAACAAAGGCATAAAAACGTCAAGCACTACGATTTAAAATTAATGTGTGTGGACTCTCATTTTCTGCCATAAAAATCATAGATTATACTTACGAAACGTAAATAGCATTTTGAAATCTTTTTTTCCATAATAACAAATTTATTCAGAACGATTGTAATTTATTTCATAGCAGGAATGTATTTTTGTTTATGTTTACCATTGTATAACGAAATTGATCAGTTATATTTTATTTGAAGTATTTTGTAATTTTATTGAACAATAAACAACCAATCATCTTAAAACCGTTAGATGAGAAATTTTGAAAGCGCAAATATCGTTTCCCTAATCCCCGGAGTACTCATTGAATTTACATTCATATAGGAAGTTCAATTTCAGTGTGCATTCCGTTAAATCGCTTTTAGGATTTGAAACCTATGGAAAATAAAATGTATCATCTATATTCAAGATTTACATTTTCGAAATTTATCGTTAATACAGTCTCTTTAAAATATTTAAATTACCCTACCATAAAAAGCAGAATAAATATGTCATGCATTTATTGATATAAGAAATCTGCTCGAATTTTATTTCTGGGTCTCGACGAAACTCAAACAATAATATAGTTTGTAAATGAAATGTTTGGTTGCTAAACCAATCCTTACAAAAATATAAAACATATTGGCAGACATTTTTATCTTTTTTAAAACTTTCCAACAAAGTTGAAAAGTGTTTATGACTTCGGTTTTTAACACTTTCCAACAAAGTTGAAAAGTGTTTATGACTTCGGTTTGTCTGTCCGTCTGGCCACGCTCTAACTCTCGTAAATATGCTCGGATCGTTCTGAAATATTTGGATGTTAGTGACCTCTACTATAGCACGTTCCCTATTTCAAATGAAGTTTGTAGCATGTTTAGTTCATGTACAGGGACAGTCAAAAGTTTTTCGTTACATTACGGCCAATGGAAAAAAATCGTTTCAAATGATTTTCAATGCTGTTGCACTCTTTCAAACATAGTAAAATTGATATTTATTTATGAAGTCTACTAAAATATGCATTCTGTTGAATATGCGGTGCAAAGAATAGTTATTGTTCATTTACAGGCCACACAAAAGAATTCCGTTCATAATGGTATAGGGGTGATTGTTTGCAGTGTATTGGAAAAGATTTCAGATACTATATTGTATACGAATTATTGTATATTAGTAATGATTGCTCGAAATGCATTTTTAATATTATGATATGCGCTTTTTTTACTATATTTATGCATACTATAAAGCGCGTATAATTGCTATAGTTCATATACAGGGCTACAGAAATGAATTCGTAAAGATTACTGAGTATGAGCATAAATTGCTTAAAGGTGAGTTTTAAAGGCGTTATGCATTTTTACACTGAACTCAATTTAGTTTACTAAGAAATATTTGTCGAATATAGATAAAATGATATACAGGGCCACGCAAACAGTTGGATACATGGCCGTCTATGGGTGATAATTTCTGGAAATGTAATTTCAGTAGTTTTAAGAGTGTTTTAGTTTGAATTAAATTTTAGCTAAATAGTGGCATGTAATAAAGGTACTAGGTAAACTACAGGGCTGTACAAAAGTATTCAAGTATGTTTCCATCTATTAGTATAAATTGCTGAAAGATGAATTTCATCATGTTATGCATTTTCTTGCTAAACTAAATTTTCCCACGATACAGTATATATGTTGTAGGCTTATTGAGAAATCAGGCTCTTTGCAAAGAGCCGGACTAATTGGAGAATCGTCTTTCATTTTCCAATTAGCCTGATATTTTTCAGGCTTATTGCAAAGAGCCTATACACCGTTAGGCTAATTGAAAAATGACCACTTATATCCCAGTCACGATGATTTTTAACGCTTATTAACCCATAACCCGGCCCGAACCCGAAAAATAAATTACAACAGACCGTATCTCGATCTGAGCAAGACAAAATAATTTCAGTCTGCACGCAACCCGACCCGAACCTAAAAATTCCATTTAAAAAAAACCCGGAATCTGAACCGAACCAAATCTGAACCCGACAACGATATTCCAATGAACCGTAACCGATCCGAGCAAGACAAATTGATTTCTGAGGACATGCAACCCGATCCGAACCTAAAAATTCTATTTGAAAAAAAAACGGAATCTGAACCCGACAAAAATATACCAATGAAACATAACCGATCCGAGCAAGACAAAATAATTTCTGAGGACATGCAACACAACCAGAACCTAAAAATTCAGTTTAAAAAAACCGAAATCTGTCACGAACCAAATCTGAACCCGACAAAATTATTCCAAAGAACCATTACCGGATCCGAGCAAGGCAGAATTATTCCGTGGACACGCACCCGACTCGAACCTAAAAATTCAATTAAAAAAAAAAACCGAAATCTGACGCGAACCAAATTTGAACCCAACAAAATTATTCCAAAGAACCATATACAGATCTGAGTAAGGCAAAATAATTTCCGTTGTCACGCAACCCGACTCGAACCTAAAAATTCTATTTGAAAAAAAACCCCGAAATCTGACGCGAATCAAATCTGAACCCGAGAAAAATAATCCAAAGAACCATAGCCCGATCGGAGAAAGACAAAATAACTTCCATGGACACGCAACCCGATCCGAACCTAAAAATTTTGTTTAAAAAACGCGAAATATTACCCGAACCAAATATGATAACCAAAAAAAATATTCTAATGAACCATAACCCGATCCGAGCAAGACAGTAATTTCCGTGGACACGCAACCGGACCCGAACCTAAAAATTCCATTTAAAAAAACCCTGAAATCTGACCCGAACCTAATCTGAATCCGACAAAAATATCCCCAAAACCATAACCAGATCCGAGAAAGAAAAAATAATTTTCGTGGACACGCAACCCGATCCGAACCTAAAAATCCCATTAGAAAACCCCCGAAATCTGAACCGAACCAAATCTGAATCCGTCAAAAATATTCCAAAAAACAATAACTGGATCCGAGGAAGACAAAATAATTTCAGTCGGCATGAAACCCGATCCGAACCTGAAAGTTCTACTTGAAGTTAACCCGAAACCTGACCAGAACCCGAAATTAAAATACATCAGGCCGTATACCCCGATCTGAGCAATGCAAATTATTTTTCGCGTACACGCAGTACGACCAGAATCTAAAAATTCCACTGGACGTCAACCTGAAACCCGACACGAACCCGATCGGAACACGACAAACATATTTCAAAGAACCGTAACCCGATCTGAGAAAGACAATATAATTTTCTTCGACATACAACCGCATTCGAACCTAAAAGTTTCATTTGAAGTCAACCCAAAAACCTTCCATAACCCGCGTTCGGGTCAAATTTCGGATTGAGTTTAACTAGAACTTTCAGGTTCGAATGGGGTTGCCTGTCGACAGAAATTATTTTATCTTGCTCGGATCGAGTTATGGTTCTTTGGAATATTTTTGTCGGGTTAAAATTTGGTTCGGGTCAGGTTGCAGGTTGACTTCAAATGGAATTTTTAGGTTCTGGTCGGGTTGCCTGTCCACGGAAATTAATTTCCCTTGCTCCGATCCGGTTATGGTTCTTTGGAATATTTTTGTTGAGTTCAGATTTGATTCGAGTTTTTTCAAATGGAATTTTTAGTCGGCTCGGGGTGCGCGTCCACGGAAATTATTTTGTCTTGCTCGTATAGGATTATTGATCTTTGGAATATTTTTGACGGGTTCAAATGTCGTTTTTTTTCAAATGAAATTTTTGGTTCCGGTTGGGGTGCGTGCCCATGGACATAGTTTTGTCTTGCTCGGATTGCGTTGTCTGTCGACAGAAAATATTTTGTCTTGCTCGGATCGGGTTACGGTTCATTGGAAAATTTTTAGCGGGTCCAGATCTGGTTCGGGTCAGATTTCGATTTATTTTCAAATGGAATTTTTAGGTTCACGTCGGGTAACATGTCCACAGAAATTAATTTATGTTGCTCGTATCCGTTTATGTTTCTTTGGAATATTTTTTTCGGGTTCAGATTTGGTTTAAGTCAGATTTAGGGGTTTTTTCAAATTGAAATTTTAGGTTCTGGTTTGGTTGTATGTCCTAAGAAATTATTTTGTCTTGCTTGGATCGGTTATGGTTCATTGGAATATTTTTGTCGGGTTCAGATTCCGGGTTTTTTTCAATTAGAATTTTTAGGTTCGGGTCGGGTTGCATGTCCTCAGAAATTATTTTTTTTTGCTGGGTTCGATTATGGTTTATTAGCATATTTTTGTCGTGTTCAGATTTGGTTCGGTTCAGATTCCGAGTTTTCTTCAAATGGAATTTTTAGGTTCGTGTCGGGTAACATGTCCACGGAAATTATTTTGCGTTGCTCGGATCCATTTATGGTTCTTTGGAATAATTTTGTCGGGTTCAGATTTGGTTCGCGTCAGATTTCGGAGTTTTTCTCAAATTGAATTTTTAGGTACTGGTTGGGTCACACGTCTTCAGAAATTATTTTGTCTTGAACGAAACGGTTATGGTTCATTGGAATATTTTTGTCGGGTTCAGATTCCGGCTTTTTTTCAAATAGAACTTTTAGGTTCGGGTCGGCTTCTATGTCCTCAGAAATTATTTTGACTTGCTCGGATCGGTTATGGTTCATTGGAATATTTTTATCGAGTTCAGATTTGGTTCGGTTCAGATTCCGGTTTTTTTAAATGGAATTTTTAGGTTCGGGTCGGGTTGCTTGTAGACTGAAATTATTTTGTTTTGCTCGGATTGGAGTACGGTCTGTTGTAATTTATTTTTCAGGTTCGGGTCGGGTTATCGGTAATTAAGCCTAAAAATAGCATTCTGATTGGGAAATAAGTGGTCATTTTTCAATTAGCCTAACTGTGTCTAGGCTGTTTGCAATAAGCCTGAAAAATATCAGGCTAATTAGAAAAAGAGAGATCATTGTCCAATTAGCCCGGCTCTTTGCAAACAGCCTAGGCTGTTTACAAAGAGCCGGATTTCTCAATTAGCCTACGACATATATATCAACCTACAGATCAAATACAGGGCTGTTCAAAATAATTGGAAAACATATTTGCTATGGACGATAAATCCTGAAATCAGTTTTTCAAATGTTTTATGCGTTTTATAAAATGCTTACTTAGTTATCTTATTTACCTTATTTACCTAAATAACGAAGTTTCGTTAAAGCATCCAGGAAGTGTTGGAGAGTGTTTCATAATCTATGCTTAACGCTTGATTTTTCTTTCTTGTTTCATTTAATATTGTCCTTAATTTTTAATTTAATTGAAGACAATGTGTGGTTATTTTATTATTTTAACGACTGAATAAATATACTAAACTTTTTTTTTTTTTTTTTAATCCATACAACTATAAAGTAGTAGGATGTGCCAATCCCAAAACTTTCTTCCTTCCCGTACAACTTAATTTTTTTTAAAAGTAATTACATATAGTTATACTTCAGTATTATTAGATCAATACTATACCAATTTTGATTTTCAATTTTTCGTTATTCTGTTGTACTTCAGCTGTTTTAGCAGCCGGCTTAGCAGGGTCCGAAGCCTTCGTCGCTGCACAAGACTTCAATGTACAACAGAACTACTAAAAATTGAGAAAGCTACACATAAGTCGCTATTATAGCGTCCCCTTCTGGCAGAATATATCTAGATTCACTTAGGATCAGCTTTTCATAGCCGAAAACATATATGACATTTGTTTCAATATTATGCATAACTTCATACAGTTTTCGATGGTATAATAGTGAAAATGAATCAGAAATCATTATCACCGCCGCTCCTTCCGTCGGAATATTTCCAAATTCCCGGAAGATCTGCTTGCCATAGCCAAAAACATATATATGAAATTTGGTTCAATTCTATGCATAACTTCATACACTTGTCGATGGTACAATGACGACACATGGACACGGAGACACACGACACACACATGGACAGAGAGACATTTTGTATTAACATGTTTTTGGGAATTTATGACCCCTAAAACGTGTAAATCCGTAGTAAACCGAAGTCGAAAAAAATTTCGACTACAAGACATTCTATTAGATAGAAGAATGTAAAAAATTCATACGTTTCTTACTATAGGAAAATATATTATAACCACGAATGAAAATATAAATATCTTTTCCGGAGCTACTAGTGATTAGAAAATCGTTCTTTATCTTTAGAAACTACAGAAACCAATATATTTTCAATAGATAAAAAAGCATTTATAAAAACAAAATTTCTTTTGCTGGCACTGATTTTTGGAAATATTTTCTAGGAGTTTTTCTAGAGTATTAATACAATTATTTTCATTCTGGAATATAGATTATTGAAAGTTATCAATTCTCAAGTAAGCATTTTCATGTTCAATAAATATTTTTTACAGACAAACATTATAAATTAACAGCATTAATGCCAACATTAAAATTATTAATATTTTATTACTCTTGCATGTATAAATTCAATTATCGATATAAAAATGTTTATTTAAGAATGAATAGCTTTCTAAAAATGGATATTATGGTATAAGAAAATACTACTACAAACACGTACACAATAATAATTCTCGGAAATGTTTCTGAAAATCGGCCACAGAAAAGAAAGAGTTTTTAGATATGATTCTCTAAATCCCGGAAATATATGGATGGGGTTATGATATTTATCAAGAAAAAAAAAAATAAATAAAACCTTTTCTGAATAGTGGGTAACACGGAAAATCTTATTGTTGAAAATTTTCCATTAAGATTTTCCAATGTAATCGTTACATACTTTACACTGTTAAAAATATGCAGCAATTGCTGCATACTCACTCCACCACTTTTATGGAATGTTTCTGTTTTGACCAATGAGAATGCACCATAATATAGTTAAGTTACAGTTTTCTATAAAAGCGATGGAGTGACGATGCAGCAAATGCCCCAGATTTTTAACAGTGTATTATGTTTTTCCCGATTGAGACACCATTTCTAAGTAAGCTTGTATAAAAATACGAAATAATCACTTTAATATACATTTTATAGTTATGTAACTTAAATGACGTGTTCTAAAAATGTTACTATGACAATAGTTAAAATATTATCAGTTTTTTAAATACTCAACCAATTGCCTAAGTGGCATTTCGTAATTTATTTTTTTGTATTACAACACTGTTATGGAAGAATATTGGAGGTCGTATTACAACTTAGTAAACTATTTTACTTTATATTCATGGTTCGAGTAATACAGTTGAGGTTTATTGCAATAGAGCGAAAAATGTTCAGACCTGTACTCGATCCTGGATACCTTGTTTTGCGTGCCAATGCTCTACTTATTGAGTTATCCGGACGATACCTGGCCGACATAATTTACTGTTATTTGTCAGACAAAACTGCGAACTGCTGCGCTAGTTTCATTCATACGAGCTATAACTATAGCGACGACATTTTCACGATGAAAATGTGTGATAACATGGAAAATACTGTATACTGTGTAATTAATCATAAATATCGATCATTATGAAGGGAATGAATATTTTCAACTGGTTAAATCATAGTCAAGGTTGGAGTAGCAAAGTTAAGATTTATTCCAACAGAGCGAAAAATGCCCAGGCCAGGAATTGAACCTGCATAACTTGGCTTGCCGTGTCAATGATCTACCTTACTTTATTTTAGAATTATTTTCTTACAAAATATTTACTTTAAAATCTCTTTTATCTAAAGAAATTGGATCGTTTGTATTTTATTTGAGGTAATTTGTATAATTTTATATAAATATATGAACACATTCATCCTTAAAACAAGAAAATGAGATAATTTTCTAAAACAATTAACGTTGTCCTAATCGCCCGAGCATTCACTGAATTTTAATAAAAAAAGAAGTTAAACTTACGTGCCTTTAGTTAAATTTCTTTCACTATTTGAAACCTATAGAAAATCATCTATGTTAAGGATTCACATTTTGGAAATTTATAATTAATATATATTCGTTAAAATTTGTATATTATCTTATCATAAAAACAGATTAAATATGATTTGCATATATTAATATTAGAAGTATAATCAAATGTTTATTTCTATGCTAGACAAAAATCAGTCAAGAATAAAATAACATAAATTTTGAAAAACAAAATTAATTGCTGGATCATTCTTCACTAAAGGTTAAAAACTTGGATCAGTAAAATTATTTTATTTATTTCATGTAAAATATTCTCATATCACCACTAGGCCTTCATGCACCATGATTTTCAACATATTCTCGGGTTGTAAACCTATCTCAAATTCCTTTGCTTGTGGAATTACACTCTAATATACTACAAGAATAAATTTATGATTCTTGGATTTAAGAGCATTTTTAGATGTTTAAATTATGTATGTACGGCAGACAGATTAACTGCATATATCTCGTTTTTTTCAGTAATGTAAAGGTTTTAGCACAAGCAATAACTTGCTAATTTGTAGTTATTTCTGTATTCATAATTAAAAATTTCGTTTGCAATATAAATAAGTTTAAATTCAAAATAATCGTCGCTTCTTGTCTGAAAAAAGTAGTACTGGGACATGCTGTCTTTGAAAGTAGAAAATTTCTAGAAATTCACGAAAAATATTCCATTTTTTTATATTATGTCTGTGATATTGCCCTGTATGTTTACTAATCCGGAGTTCAGCTTTTTCCGATCAAAATGTCTCAATTACAAGTTTGTAGCAGGTAAAGAGAAGTCTGCAATTGTTAATGTAACGTTAATATTTGAATAGGATCTTCACCAAATTAACATGTTATCACCAAGTTGGCAATATATTTTATTATGTAATTTCAGCGACAAATTTTGCAACATTTTATTAAATGTCACCGAAATATGCAATCATTTGGTGACTTTTGGTATTGCTTCAGATTTATAACGAACACACACTTGAATGGCAGACGTACATTCAGACAAATTGAAGCCCTCTGTACGTTGAAAGAAGCTAAAATTTCAATGTATTTGAATACAATCTAAACAACAATCTAAACAAGCACGCTGCTAACACAAACTGCCCATAAGTGATAATATTTTATATTGCATTTTAAAAGATCTGTAAGTGCCACATACAAGCTGTACCGTAGAGAAATATTATAGTGTGACCAGAGTTTAATTTCTATCAAAAAAAGTACCGGAGCTCTAATATTATAAATAAATAACAATCCTAGTATATCCCTCCATCCCCTTCATCCGCATATTTATATTTCATACGTTATTAGAAAAATGTTAAGAAATTTCGTCTTCAGCAACAGGTAATTTGTATTATGTTTTGATTATAACTATATCCAAATTTATTTACAATAAAATCCATTAAATAACCAGAGCAAAAACATTAATATCACGAGTGGGGAATTTTCAGAAAGTCATACTCGCCACAGATTACTTTGTACTAAAAAAGGCAACACACAGCGCTATTTCGGTGCGCAGTATTTATTCTGATGGGTTCTGACTAATATTTAAATATTCTATAAAAATAGAGAAGTACTGGAACTGTGGTCCTGTGAATTTTGGCGCAAATTAAGGGCCACGTGGTGCTAAAAATTTAATAAATAATAATATGCACGACAAACACAACACGACGACAACAACAAGCACGAACAAAAAAGTACCGAGTAAATATAATACAACCACGAGTAGTTAAAAGAAAGGTTGATGGAATTGCGACTAATTCTGGCATTCGAATTCGCCTTTCCGAAACCATTGAGTCTACACTAGGGAATAGAAAATATAATTTAGACTTTGGTTTTTCAGAAGCGCTATTTCACTGAACTCCGGAGCGCAATATTTATGAGCTCCACTGAATCCCGACCAATATTTATATATTCACTAAAAGCAAAGAAGTACCGGAGCTTGTCTCCGTTTAGCTCCGGCGGATTTTAAGCACTAGGTACAGCTCAACACGATATACGAACTTCGTTTATTTTTAAAATACACATACTGTAAAAAAAAAAAAAAAAAAAAAAAAAAAATCCGTTAAAATACGGAAATAGTACTGGCGCCTCGATTGCCAGTACTATTTCCGTATTTTAACGGAATTTTTTTTACAGTGCAATGTCAATAAAATGTATTTCAAACAGCTACCTCTAATGGATGCTAACGTCTCCCACAACTGCCAATTTGTATCCCTTTTTTACTTCTATTTTTGAAAAGAGATGTTTAGCTTATTGAACCAGTGAACTAATTCAGATTATTCTGAAGTTCCTACGAAGTTCATAATGCCCTCGTTAACCTAGTATTGATGGTGATCAAATAGATATTCTTGATGCATAGAAAACGGAATTTTTTTTACAGTGCAATGTCAATAAAATGTATTTCAAACAGCTACCTCTAATGGATGCTAACGTCTCCCACAGCTGCCAATTTGTATCCCTTTTTTACTTCTATTTTTGAAAAGAGATGTTTAGCTTATTGAACCAGTGAACTAATTCAGATTATTCTGAAGTTCCTACGAAGTTCATAATGCCCTCGTTAACCTAGTATTGATGGTGATCAAATAGATATTCTTGATGCATAGAAATTGAGCAAATGAGGTGGAATTTGAAATATCAATTTCCAGAAAAATTCGAATTCGCATGTCAAGCAAACTGAGGGTAAATCAGGAAAAAATAAGCGGCACGGAGGCATACATTTTTACAGGATAATTAATACAGTACAATTAGTTAATACGAGACAGTCATTTAGAAGGTATGATATTCAGTGGATCAGTGAGTTCAGTGGATGTGCTGGTAAACGAAAGGTTATTACCCAAATAAGGATAACCCCTCGACACATCATAACTTTTATGGTCTAAAGTCGCTGTCATTTTAAAACTCGTTTCAAATAGAGAAACATAAAAATGTCTGTTTGAGCAAGTTCTGTGGAGTCTTGTGGATGATCAAAGGTCTATTGGTCTTAAACTCTTTCATAATAACTCGACATACTAATGCAGCTTGGCAAATCCGATGAAATGTGACGAGCATTTTCCATGCGATATGAAAAGAAAACATTTCCGGAACTTTTCATGAACATTAGAATCACTGTAAAAATCGCATTGCAGACATAAGACATTACTTCGAAAAATAACAAAGTATTTTTTTCTGTTTAATTAGTTTGGTTAATTAAGCATCTTTTTTTTATGAACGCTTTCACCAAACCTTATTATCCCAACTTGGAATCAAAATGAATTCGTGAAAAAGAAAAAAAAAAAAAAAAAAAAAAAAAAATGTTAGACGTTTAAAAGAGCGAAAAACCACGTCAGTAAAATTTCGAATTTTTCTTCCATTACT
The DNA here is from genome assembly GCA_963932465.1 of Maratus speciosus. Classification (NCBI taxonomy): domain Eukaryota; kingdom Metazoa; phylum Arthropoda; class Arachnida; order Araneae; family Salticidae; genus Maratus; species Maratus speciosus. Next base: position 183,597,957 of record OZ010790.1, on the reverse strand, counting down.
CCATTATGTAATTAAATTGCTGTTTACAATGGAATATTGTAAAACTTTTTTATTTAAACATTTCTTGATATATAAAAAACAACAGATTTAAAATAATTATTTAAGGGGCGATATCACCTTCAGCAGCTCGATATTGCGTGAATTTTACGCAGTATATAAAAAAAATTGGAGCTGTAAATATTTCTTCACAATAAACATTTTTTAGAATAAATTGTACAAATCTTTGTTTAAGTATTCTTTTTAATAATTTTAGTGATACATAATTAGAATTTAGTTTTATTAAGACAGACTAATTAAGGATTTTCAATGACATACATGTGTTGCGCGCACGATTATAAAAAATGTATTCGACATATCTACTTAATATTACGTATATATATTCTTACAATATCTTACTTTAATTTCAATCTAAAATAATAATCAAGTTTACAGATGAAAATATTTTTTCAGGCAATTAAACCATAAAACGCAAAATCTATCATAAAATTTCAATAATAATAATAAAAAAAATACAGGTACTTTCTTAAAAATAGGTACAGGTTATAAAGTTATACAAAATACAATATAATCCAAAGTTTCTATATTAATTAGTTTTGGAGATATGATGCCCAAAACGTCAAAAAAATCTGATTTGAGAAAATGATTTTAAAGTTCGAATTTACATTACTTTGGATAAGTATCGCTCCGCATATTTTATCACAAAACCGGTTTTAATTGGAATGGAGTATAGCCACAATTTTTTTTAAAGTTTGGCAGCATGTTATTTTTCATAATAGACAACAAAATAAATCGACTTTTTAAAAAGTTTTAAGATGATCCTCCCCTTTAAAGTATTTTGTAATTTTACATAAGTAGTTCAACTAAGCAATTATCTTAAATCCGTGATATGAGACATTTTAAATGAACAAATACCGTTGCCATAATCTCAAGAGAATTCATTGAATTTCCATTCAAACAAAAAGTTCAATTTCAGTGTGCACTCGGTTAAATCGCTTTTGGGATTTGAAACCTTTAGATACAAATAAATATATCTTCTATATGCAGGATTAAATTTTTGGAAATTTATTGTTAATGCAGTTTTTTAAAAGTATTCTTTAAATTATCCCATCACAAAAACATATCTGAAATATGCCAGGCATTTTCCCGTACCACATTTTAATTTTGTGTGCCGACAAAATTGCCTCAATGTGTTAAATAAAATTTACTGAGCATTAAACTTTTAATTGCTATTTTCAAGCATTTATATCACGAAAACGCCCTATAATATATTACTCATATCTTGTTATCCTTATTCTGAAAACATACATAAAAATTAGTATTGTGTGATTCATGCTGTTATATTTTCCCTTAAGATAATATACTTACGCATTATAAGTTATTCTAAATTATTATAATTGCAGGTATATTGCAAAAACATTCTGTAATGTTTATTGGTCAAATTTATTCATGTTGTATGATATATTTATTTTAAAGAAACAAAATAATATAATAGGAGTCGCACTAGGGAATGAAGTCTATTAGCGCTAGAATTCTCTATGCACGGAAATTATTTAGCGATTTTCAAAGACAATAGACAAAATTTACATTTACGAATTTTTAACATTGCCTTTTCTTTAATATATGAAACTCGCATCTCCTATAACTAATGTGAATATTTTAAAAAGTTCAGCATGTAATTACAATTTGATATTAAATATTTATATATTATATTTAAATAAGAATCTGTATCTACTCTTGCTCTCTACCAATCAAAATTAATGTCCTTTATGTCTTGGCCTTTACAATAGTTTAAATTAATAACTACATTTAATATTTATTACTATTATTCTACTATTATTATTATTATTTGCTACAGCTTCTTTGATTATTTGTGTTATACAAAGCTTATATTTGCTAATTACAGAACAATTTGATATTCTCTGAAGCTGTGAAGATTAAAGTTAAGAATCTAAAGTTTAGCTTGTTTCTGACCCTCACCTTTGGTTAAAAAAAAACTTGTATAAATAGTGAGATACATCCTTACTTCTGCAACAATAAGCAGAAAAATAATTATTCTCCAAACACTTACCCAATTTTTTTTGTCAACATTTAGATTTTTTCTGATTTAACGAGGTCGCTGAGCTTGGTATCTTCCTATATAATACAACAAATGCTTTCAGAATTTTCTTTAATGTGATATATTTACTTGAAATGCGCTTTGTTATATATTTTTGAAGTATTTTATTTTAATAACAAATTTTTATTGCTATCGTCCAACAGTATTAAAAACATGTACGAATAAATATTGCAAAAAGTACACTGTAACGCATATTGGTTATTTTTTTAGTATCGGATGCTTTCTTTGTTGTAAATATACAGGGCGATTCAAAAAAGATGGGGGAAATTTTAAAAGGTGATAGTACACACCCAAACAAACATTTTGTAACAAAGAATGCATGGTGGAAAACTAAACGTAAAAAAGTTAGAGGGCGCCAAAAGTTATGTTCTTATACGAGGCAAAAACACAAAATGAACGATTAAGTTACGAAAACAAATTTAATGGCATTTGATTACAATAAGTGCTCAAAACATTGACCGGCAGCTGTTATGCACGCAATACAACGGTGAAGAACAGATTGGCGAATTTTCTGAAACACACCAGGCACCACCGCGCTCGCCAGATCTTTCATGTCTCGATTTTCTTTGTGGGGACAGCTAAAGGCTCTTGTGTATGAGACTCCCATTGAAATTAAAGAAGAACTTGTCGCCAAGCTTTCGGCTGCTGTAGGGGAAGTTCGCGATATGCCTGGTGTGTGTCAGAAAATTCGCCGTTGTACTGCGTGCATAACAACTGCCGGTCAATGTTTTGAGCACTTATTGTAATCAAATGCCATTAAATTTGTTTTCGTAACTTAACTTAATCGTTCATTGTGTGTTTTTGCCTCGTATAAGAACATAACTTTTGGCGCCCTCTAACTTTTTTACGTTTAGTTTTCGACCATGCATTCTTTGATACAAAATGTTTGTTTGGGTGTGTACTATCACCTCTTAAAAATTTTCCCATCTTTTTTTAATCACCCTGTATATTTAAAATTTAGTAGTGTATGCTTCTGGATTATTTTAATATAATACAGTTAGTTAGGATATATTATTGTAGCGTTTTAGTTTTAAAAAAATTTATTATCCTCAAACTGTTACATTACAAAACTATCTTACGTAGAAAAGTCAGTAAGTAAGTTTTCCCTTATTTTTTTCGAAAAAAAAATTAAAGCAAAGCGGTAAATAAAACATGCGAGAAGCATCCATGCTTCATTTAGTGAAGTGGAACCGAAACTCTCATAGAGAATTGCTCTTTGGTTTCAAGTACATTCCACCAGATGGCAGCGTCACACAATCCTCTTTGTTGTTTTACTGGCACAAAGACTCAGATCAGTGAGTGTTTCTCCATGGCGCATCGCAGTTAGCAGCAAAAGTCTGCTGGATTAAAAATCTACTGACATTCCAAAGGAATAATAATAATACATTAAAAACTGCAACAAACTAAAGTTTAATACATGGTTCAAAGTATTTCTTTATATTTGTGTTTGTAAATAGTCTCAAGAATATACATCTGTTTTTTTTTTTTTCATATTGTGAAGTGTTATAAATATTGTATGCAGCATATTATCCTAGTGTATTTTTTCTTCAAGTAAATGTTTTTTGTTCATCCTAAGAAGAATATATTTCTACTGAATAATACATCAAAACATAAAGATAAAACATTTAATTTTTTTTATTTTTAATATTGAGGACATTCTTATTCATGCCTTCACATGGAATAACATTCCAATAAATTCTACAGATTGTACGGGGCAGTAACAGAAGAAATCTCGGATTAACAGCTCAGTTTGCGTGCGTCAGATATGCAGAGCAACCTCTTTTGCAATCGTGAATAAAGGAGGAAGTCAGAACTGCTGAACAATGTGAACAGAATGACGGAGGGAGCGGCAATCCATAAAAGGATGATGGAAGTCTAAGGTGCAGGTGCCACTCTAACAAGGAGAGGGCCAACCTTGTTAATCACAAATTTTGATTATTTTAAAGTATGTTGTAGGGTAGAGATCCCTTAGTCTCAGGTTCAACGGATTTTATCCAAAGCTCCTTAGTTCTTGAAAAACCGGGGGTCTAATAGTTGTACACAACTTAAATACTTACTTTGTAACAAAAATGATAGGTTGGTCGTAGCTCGGTTGGCACGGTGTTTGCTGGCTGATCTGCGGGCCCGGGTTCGGTACCCGAACGCGCTACATTTGTTTTTCTGATTTTTTGTTTTATAATTATACTTGTAATTATAATTTAATAATTTAAATTAAAAATTTCAATATCATGCATTAATTATAATGTTAACAAACTTAAATTTATCATTTTTTTATTTTTAAACTATTATTTCTCATCCTTTAAAGAGGTTTAAAAAGAAATTGGATCTATTATTGAAGGATGAAAATTCCAAAATCGTGACAAAACCTGTTGTGGCGCCATCTAGTTATGATAAAATAAAAGAATATTCAAATAAAATAAAAATAAAAGCAGAAAGAGGATAAAGGGGAAAAGCAAAGTAATTGAAAGTGAAAGCATACGTATTACAAATTTAAAAATCTTTAATATGCAAAAAATCGGTTGTAACTTAATTCTGATGCTAATTTTTAATATAATTATGCTTGTTACTTTAAAAACAAAATAATAGTATTATCGCATTGACTTCCTTTGTTAAAGCAATGCGTAAATGATGTTTATTTAAAATCACGGATTGACATAATTGCTCAATATCATTGCATCGATAAAGACTATATGAAATACATTTTAAAAGAGATTTTAAAAAAAATTAACAGTTTTATGATGTTTTATACAACAGTTTAGTTAAACTAAAAAAATTAAATAAGTTAAAATTATAACTGATATACAATATTATAAATTTTAATTGACAATGAGATTATTAAGTTATACTTACGAATATACACTCATTGCCATAAAAATTTGCGCACCAAGAAAAAGATGTCCAAATGAAATGAAATTTTACACGCGTAAGTACTACTGTCATATAAGTAAGTGAGTAGAAAACCAAAGAAAAAGGATCATTTATTGCAGAAAAAAGTACAAATGAACGGGAATTTTAGTACTCTGTTGGACCCTCTCTAGAGCGAATGCACGATGCGATACGAGCGGGCATTGAGGCATAAAGTTCCGCATGATGTCCTGAGACATCTCGTTCCACAGTTGCTTTAAACGCGCCTCAAGTTCAACCAAATTCGTAGGGTAGCCAACTTGCCGCCCCAAATGATCCCAGTTATGCTCGATTGGTGACAAATCTGGGGATCGAGCAGGCCAGGAAAGGGTGGTAATGTGGCGAAAGCAGGCTTGTGACATCCTTGCTGTGTGTGGCCGAGCATTGTCTTGCTGAAAAATGGCTCCTGGGAGCCCTGCCACGAGTGGCAACACATGTGGCTGAAGAATGTCCTGGACGTACCGCTGGGCTGTCATTGTGCCACGGATCAATATTAGGGATGACCGTGTATCGTAAGCAATGACACTCCCTTCCATCACATCAGCTGTGAGAGCGGTGTGTCGCTGTAAAGCGAAGGCAGGATTGAGGCATTCCCCACGGGGCCTCCACACACGAACACGATTGTCATCGCTGCTCAAATTGAATCTAGAGTCGTCTCTGAAGACGACCTGGTTCCATTCCGTTGCAGTCCAATCCTGTCGTAAGCGACACCATCCAAACGGAGCCGTCGGTGGGTGGGTGTCATTGGCATCACACGTAATGGGCGCCGCGATACCAGATGTCCTTCTGCCAGGCGCCTTGCGATGGTTCGGAAAGACACAGGGATCCGTAGTGAAGATTCTACCTGTGTCTGGATAGCGGCCACTGAGGCAGTTGTCTCTACGTGTGGGTTTCGTATGATGTGACGGTCTTCTCGACGACTGGTCTGTCGAGTGCGTCCCGAGCCTGGTCGCCGTGTAAATGACGTCTCTTCAGTCAACTGGTCCCAACACCTCCTCTCAGTAAAATCAGAACGGCCTACTTGACGAGCTACTCGCCGAGCTGACCACCCAGCTTCCATCATCCCGATGATTCTTCCCCTCTAAAACTCTGACAACTGCTGATATTGTCTTCGATAGCTGCGTAACGGCATGTCTACCTCAGCGTTTCCTTTGCAAAAGAAAGGGTACACTCAGACACGTTCTGCTTACCAGTCTTATACTCCAAGGAGGACAAAGTTCAACGCCCTCTAGTGGCATTACGCAATGCGCAATCACGCTGCATTTCTAATCATTTGCATATCTGCCTAATATGTACCTTCATGCCAAGTTTCGTTACGATCCCACAATTATTTCTTGGTGCGCAAATTTTTATGGCAATGAGTGTATTTATAAAATAAAAAATGCGAAAAACAAATGTAGCGCGTCCCGGTATCGAACCCGGGCCCACGGAACAGCCGGCAAACGTCATACCAACTCAGCTACGACCAACCTATCATTTTAGTTACAAAGTAAGTATTTAAGTTTCGTACTACTATTAAACCCCCAACACACACACATCCGGTTTCTTAAGAACTAAGGAGCGTTGGATAAAATTCGTTGAACCTGAGACTAAAGGGTATCTACCCTACAACATATATTAAAATAATCAAAATCTGTGATTAACAATGTTGGCCCTCTCCTTGTTAGTTATCCCATCGATCAAAAAACTTTCGCCAAATTATAAGATAAAATGCCAATAATGGTTGATCGTAAATGTCACATTCACTTTACTTTAAGGAAGTTACACGTGTTTACTCCATCAAGTGATTTTTATTTTGACCTTTTATTTGTATTTTTATTAATGTTATACTAATTTATTTGTTCTTTCGTTATTTAAAATAAGATTTATGTCAATTTTTATAATTTGGCGAAATTGGTCGGCAGGATAACTAAGTAGTACCATTAAGACATTGATTTGAAGTTGAAATTAAATGTCATTATATATTGCATTATATAATATTTAGCACAGATATCATATGTTTGGCGTGATTTTTTTTTTTACGTCAATTTGGCAAAAACCTCGTTTTCGATTATCAGTTACATACGTATTTTTAAATAATTTTCTATTATATTTAAAATGAAATAACAATAATAATAAAAAAATTTAATTAATAACTATAGAACAATACAATTTATAAAATTTTTTTAAATCAAAATAAAATAAATTTTAATAAACATTTATTAATAAATAAGGAACAAAAGCCTGGTTACCATGTCAGACAAAATAACGCCATTTTTGTGCCAATTAGGTATCCCAGTGCGTATATGACACCTGTGCCTAATATTTTTCTTTTTGTTTTGTTAAAAAAAAGAAAGACGTGAAAGCCATTAATTTTAAATGTTTGAGTTTTAAATGGAAATTTTGTATTAAATAAAATGATAATAAAATACACACAAAAAAAGCGACAAATTGAATCTATTATATATATAAAATCCAAACGGAAATTTCGTTCCGAACGCCGAGATTTCGAGTTCTACTGCATGGATTTTTACAGAACTTATACCGTTAGATAGGTATCGTTTCAGGGAAGGTTTTAAGCTATAACACATCAATCTACCTTTATTAGTTATAGAATTATTACGGAAAATTCTGTTATTTTGGACTTTGTTACTTCATATTTCCTTAAATATCTGAGCTCCTATTGGTCGTAGAGCTTAGATCTCGCGCCAAAAGTAGCTCCGGAGCACCCAAGCAAACTTTTCCCCGCAATTGTTTTGCCGTCTTCCGATTTCCTCTAACTCTATTAGGGGCCCGCGTAGGGCCCCTTTAAAATATTTTTCGTAGTAATTTCAGCAATTATCTTAAATTATTGGTTAAGACCGCCACCCTCCTGATTCATGTATCTACGGAAAGGTTGTATGAAGGAGTTTCGTTCAGATACGCTTTCGTTAAGAATAGAGTGCGCTCCCTGGTGGTGGAATGTGCAACTAACATAACGCGATATTGTTAAAATTAGGAAATCTAACAATGCGATCTGTTTTAAACTTTGAGATAGTTCATAACACATAATCTATTATTTATTCTATTATATATATATAAAATCTATTATCTATTCTATTATCTATCTATTATATATCTAAAATCCAAACGGAAATTTCGTTCCGAACGCCTAGATTTCGAGTTCTACTGCATGGATTTTTACGGAACTCATACTGTTAGATAGGTATCGTTTCAGTGAAGGTTATAAGCTATAACACATCATTCTACCTAGATTAGTTATAGAAGTATGACGGAAAGTTCTGTTGTTTTGGACGATAAGGTTACCATTTTATTTCTTGGCGAAGTTTTTTGTTGTTGAAAAAATTGAAACGGCTATTACACCTAGAAAAATAAAAGGCAAAAAACTGTTACTAATTTTATTTAAAATCTTTAAAAAAGAAAAAAAAAGAAATCCATTTTAATGAGTGATAATATTAAAAAACGAATATATTTAATTTAAACATGAAAGAGAATGCTCGTAATACTTAAAGAATTACTCAGTTGAAATATTGCAATTGAAATAATATTTGGCGATTTATCTTTTGCATCAGGTTAAGAAAAATGTATCTGAAAATTGATAAAATGATATCAAGGAAGTTCCCATAAGCGCATGCTCAGCATTATTTGAAAAAAAATTATAGAATATTCTTCTTATATATATATCCATAAAAAAATCGCAGAACCTCTATTTAGCATTCCTAAGAAAATAATAAAAATTTCATTTTTTGCGATTTAGCGCTGGATGGCGACACGATAAAATTTTGAATAATACTATGATAAATATTCTTTAAGAAAAACTTTTTCAACTCTCGATACGAAGTTAGTTTAAGTAAGTTTAACTTAAATAAATACATATTTATAATTGCAGTTTTGTCATATACATTTATATACGTAACAATGAAATTTAACGATCGTATTTATGCCGTTTACAATGAAATTTAAATGGATTAAAAGTGTTTCAAACTCAAATTAAGATCCGATTCTGAGCATTGGCAATTTGACTTCGATATTGTTAGTGTCAGAGACAACAAGAGAGTTTTAGTGCCATGGAAACAACAATTTAATATCGAAATGTTTAATGATAGCATTCTTAATTAAAATACCCTTAAAACTTATCCAGCCGGTGACACCGTATAAAATTAAATAGCTCAATACAAGTAACACGCAATTTGCATATATTATATAAGTTTACGCCAAAAATAGTAAACTAATCCAAAGTTTAAGTTTAAATTCATTGAGCATTAGGCATTTAATTTCTTATTTAACAAGGAATTTATAAATGCATTTCAATCTCTTGCATTTGGCGAGGAAACCTATTGGTTCGCCAAAGAGCGTCGAGCGTTCGTCTGTTCGCGCCAAATGCTCGAAAAAATATTTTTTTACAGATTTTCTACTGCGATTCGACCGCTATATTTTTATCGATCTTTTTTACATACATGAGTCATTTTATTAGCATTTCCTTTTCAAAATATTTTGAGTATGCGTTTTAAGGAGACCTTCCTTGTGAGTAACAATTTTTATTATTATTATTATTATTATGTATCTCTTACAGAAAAAACTAGCAAATGTAATTATAAAAATAATGATATTACATAAATAGCAGTTAATATTATAAAAGTGGAGTCAAATATTTAAATTTTAATGCAAACGTTTCCCCCCCCCCCCCCACAGACACACAGACACATATTAGAAATAATTTAATTTCAGATATTTAAAATATTTTTCGCGTACTTTACTACGGATACATACTATTTTGTTTTTCCCCAAACTTATGACTTTTATAACCTCGAACTCAGATCAACAAATATTGTCCACTCTTTTTTTTTTTTTTTTTTTTTTACATATATCGCCAATTTTTCTTTTAGAAAAGTCTACTGTTTGAAATGTTAAGTACTAAAGATTATTCTTAAGAAAATTTATGCAATTTTGCGTTATTAATACCACAAAAGAAAATATTTTGCAATAAAAATTGCTTACTGAAATACATTTTCGATTGTCTTTTTAATTCGTCATCCCATTTTCAGTTTTTTTTTTAAGGTTTTTGATATTGAATTAATCTTCCGTAATCAGGTTATCTGCTAATTAGTGTATTTAATGAACTATTTAGATGTTTCTTTTATATTTGAAAGAGTCAGATCAGTGATCGCGATTGTAGAAGATTACATGAAATTTGTACTTAGCTATTAGTAAATTTATGTTTTTTCATTATGAAGCAAACGGAGAACAGAAGATTTAGTATTATATATATTTTTATTTGCAGTTATTTTACTGTCACTAAAAGATAAATACTTGGGAAAAAAATTTGAAATTCCAATGGTGGCTGGTGGAACAATATTTGTTGATTTATCATTTTAGTCTAGATAAGAAAAAAAGTCCTTCCGGCCAGTGCCGGGAGGAAGAGGTAGCTTTCATAATCCTTATTTTAAAAAAGCCAACTTATATCATGCAAACACACGAAGCTCAATTTAGTGGAAACCGAATATAGGAGATTCAATACTAATTTTTATCAATATAATGAATGAGAATTTCGCGAAATTCGTCAGCTTTATCCAAGCTGCTTTTCTTTAAAGTAGCTTATATTTGGCTGCCAAATTCGGCAATTTCTTAAAGTGCCTGTCATTTTAAGACAACATGGTGGATGAGGCTAAGCAGTGAACTTGGTCGAGACCTTAGTAATTGCTGTGCACATGCTCACTCACATCGGAATCGGTTAATATATAGGAGTGCTGTCGCATGCAAAAAATCAGATTTTTCAAAATGTCACCCACAATAGAAATTGAAACTGCTATATCTGAGCCATTTTTTAAGGTAAAGACAAACAAAAAATGCTCCTGAATCCTTATATCAAGATCAAATACTTAAGAAAGAAACCTTTTTCAATTTCTAATTTTTTTGCACCTCACTTTAAATATATATATATTTTTTAATTTAATGGCCGCCATTTTGAAACAAGATGGCTGATGAATCTGGCCAGCGAACTTGGTCGAGGTGTTGATGTATACTATCCACATGCCTTCTTACATCGAAATAGGCGAATACGTGTGTTATCGCGTGACAAATACAAGATCGTATCAAAATGTTAGCCGTGCAAGAAATTCAAAGTGCTATAAATCAACCATTTTTTAAGATATCAACAAAAGAACAAATTTTCAGAAACAAAAACTGCTCCGGAATCTTTGTATCAAGGCCAAACACATAAAAAAAAATCTTTTTCATTTTCCAATTTTTTAATACCTCATTTTGAATTTTAAATTTAATTTTTTTAAATGTCAACCCTTTTGAAACAAGATGGCGAATGAAGCTGGCCAACGAACTCGGTCAAGACATTGGTATGTACTATGTACAGACCAAGTTACATCCAAATAGGTTCATAAATACGCCTGTTCTCGCGTGACAAAAATCAGGTCGTTTTAAAATGTCAGCCACAAGAGAAATTCAAAATGCTATTACAGCCATTTTTTTTTTTTTTAGATATAGACGAAAGAAAAACTGTTCCGGAATCTTTGTATTAAGGTCAAACACATACAAAAAAAAAAAAAAAATTCATTTTCCAATTTTTTGGTATCTCATTTAAATTTTTTTATTTTTTAATTTTTTTAAATGTCCGCCATTTTGAAACAAGATAGCGGATGAAGCTGGCCAACGAACTCGGTCGAGATATTTGTATGTACTATGTACACACCAAGGTACATCCAAGTCGGTTCATAAATACGCCTGTTATTACGTGAGAAAAATCAGGACGTTTCAAAATATCAGCCACGCTGGAAATTCAAAATGCTATAACTCAGCCATTTCTTAAGATATAGACGAAAGAAAAACTGCTCCCGAATCTTTTTATCAAGGTCAAACACATAAGAAAAAAATATTTTTTCAATTTTCAATTTTTGGTACCACTTTTCAAATTTAAATTTTTCTTAAAAATTTAAATGGCCGCCATTTTTAAACAAGATGGCGCGTGAAGCTGGCCAACGAACCCGGTCGAGACATTGGTATGTACTTTGTATAAACGAAGTTACATCCAAATCGGTTCATAAATACGCCTTTTATCGCGTGACAAAATTCAGGACGTTTCAAAATATCAGCCACGCTAGAAATTCAAAATGCTATAACTCAGCCATTTTTTAAGATGTAGACGAAACAAAAACTGCTCCGAAATCTTTGTATAAAGGTCAAATACATAAGAAAAAAATATTTTTCCATTTTCAATTTTTTGGTACCACATTTCAAATTTTAAATTTTTAAAAAAATTTTAAATGGCCGCCATTTTGAAACAAAATGGCGGATGAAGCTGGCCAAAGAACTCGGTTGAGAGATTGGTATGTACTATGTACACACCAAATTACATCCAAATCGGTTCATAAATACGCCTTTTATCGCGTGACAAAATTCAGGACGTTTCAAAATGTCAGCCACGCTAGAAATTCAAAATGCTATAACTCAGCCATTTTTTAAGATATAGACGAAACAAAAACTGCTCCGGAATCTTTGTATAAAGGTCAAATACATAAGAAAAAAATATTTTTCCATTTTTAATTTTTTGGTACCACATTTCAAGTTTTAAATTTTTTTTAAAAATTTTAAATGGCCGCCATTTTGAAACAAAATGGCGGATGAAGCTGGCCAACGAACTCGGTCGAGACATTGGTATGTACTATGTACACACCGAATTACATCGTAATCGGTTCATAATTACGGGAGTTACAGTGTGACATACGTCATATATATATATATATATATATATATATATATATATATATATATATATATATCAATTTTGAACGGAGGGTGGTTTCGAGGTCTGGGGGTCATGATCGATGAAAATATACCAAAATTTTTTGAAATCGCTTTCCTCCGAACGGCTGCAATAGGTAGCTTTTTTGTAAAGAAAACTACCTAAAAGTACCTGAAATGCAGATAAAATTGAAAATAGAAATCATTATAAAGCAAGTTCTTCTGACGCACAATTCTATTCGCTAAACTGAGGAAAAAATTAACGATTTTAGGTTTATTTAGGCAACAGACTGAAGAATAATGTAATTTTGAAAATAAAAAGTGTATTTATTTCTCCGTGTTATTGCACTCTTTAGAGAAATGAAGAAAGGTCTTCGGTGCATCAAAAAGATTATTTCGTTACATTATAACGTGTTAGGTTATTAAGTTTTGTATAACTGACTTTATTTGTCATTTACAAAGAGTATTTTTGGCGAAAGATCTATAATTCAGCCAACAGCAATTCGACTTTATTTAATGGGATGTAGTCTGGCGCATAATTACGTATGTTTTACGTGTGTTAACTCTGGTAAATTTGTAACCATATAGTTTGCAAACACTTCTAATGTTTGCCGTAAAACTTAGCTGTGCATCCGATTATGGACGATTGGGAAGATTTTGATTGGATGAAAACAAGAGGTTTATTTTTCTATCATAATGAGGTATCGAGGTTTTTTTTTCAGGTTAACAGTTACATAATTGCAAGTGGTATATATATAAAAAGGAAATGGTAATGAAAATGACATTATTTTAATTTTATTCAAACACTTCATTTTTAAAAATCCACTTTTATGTGATTTACATATCTTTTAATGAAAGTTAAAGACTTTTTGTGTGCAAACAATTTACTACATTTTTTTTACCGTATTTACTCTGCTGTAATCCGAAGATAGAAAACTGCAGTAGACCTGCTAGAAGACGTGTATTACAAAATATAATGCAACGTAGAGAGAAATTGTATTTAAGCTACCAGAACCACACATAGCACCAAGCTGAGAAGCCCGGAATTCAAGAACTATCAAACGAAAGTGAATAATCCGAACATAAGTAATGTTCAGTGGTCACTCTCTACAATCATTGTAATTATCTCTCCTTTTAGTAGTGTGGTGACTAGAGAACATTTTAACATTTCTGATTATCACAACGGCCGTATTTTCTTCCCAAACTCTACTTTAAATATATACTGTAAAAAGAATTTCTTCTGAATAGTCCGAATTTTGCCTAACTCATAAGACATTATAATAGCTAAATAGCGTTCGCATAGTATTCAGCAAATGCGGAAAGATTTTCCCGGTGAAGGTCCATATTAATTTAAAATACAAGATCGAATTCATAATTTTGTTTGATCAATGATCATTTGGAAAATGTACTAGCGAAGCGGGTGTAGCCTGCTAGTAATGAATAAAGTAACATGATACGTTTCTTAGCATACATTTATGGGAGCCAAAACTGGTCACCAAATTAGTTTAAAATAATAACCTTTTCTAAAATATGAAAAAACAAATATCTGTTATGATTAAAATTTGAGTTGACATCATTAGAGAAAAGTATATAAATTAGAAAAAAATTAATATTTCGAAAACTAATTCGAATTTTAAAATTCTAATACCAGTTTTGAGATCAGCGAATCAATACGGATTTTTGGTGTTAATTACATTGCAAAATATTCCATATTTTAGAAGAAATCGCCGTGAAACTTAATCAGTTGTTTATTCAGTCGCTTCATAAATTCGTTCCATTTCAGCCATTTCATGAAATCGTTTCATAAATTCGTTTCATTAGGATTTTATATATATATGGTAGATAATTCTTATAATTATAAAACTCTGTAAGCTCCAGTGATTATGTGCTTGGAGATAAGAAAATAAAATTGTCAGGAGTAGAGGAGGAGCGCGTTTTTACCAAGTGGAATCTACAAATTGAATTGATAGAAAATAAGGGATCACGAAGCAAAACAGAATGAAAATGCGAAACAATTACGTCTGGGGTTGACTGGAAAATAGGGATTGTTTCGCGATACCGAATGTAACCGGGAAGCGATTACGCGGAGGGTTGGTGAACATAGTGAGCAGGGCGGCGGAGCCCCCTAGTAGTAGAAATAAAAAATATATCTAAAACATACGTAGCCGGATAAAATTGAATTAAATATAATCTAATTATACATTTGAATAACAAAGGAATATAGATGTCAAATGATGATCGAAAATTAAGAATCCAAAGCGAGAAGTGGAAGTCTAATCGTTAGTCGGCCTGACACCACACGTCGCAAATAAATGCATTATTTCATATATAATAATGGACTGGCAAATTTGCCAAGAATAATCTATCTTTGCCGATATAATGCATTGGAATAATAAAACTGAAGGAAAATTAAGAAAATCGGACAAACAACGAAAATTTGTACTCACATTCCACAAAACCATTTGGAGGCACATTAAATGTGCAAGAATTTAATCTTCTCGATTCCAGGGATTCTACTCAAACTTACTGGTAGTCTGAATATCTCATGAATTTTTAAAATGAAATAAACGGTAAAATTCCCCAAAATTATAGTTAAACAATTGAAATTAAGATAAAGCTTTAATAATAAAAATATATATATAAACAGATGGTGTAATAAGCGAACATATTGTCTATATGATTAAGATCGAGAGGGAATTAATTTCAATCACAAAAGATTTTTTAATCTATATTTTTATAAGAAACTTTTTAGATCAGAATTAAATTTCATTTAAACAATAAATCATAAGATTATTATAAGAATATATTAATGTTTATATAATTGAGTAATGAGGCAATTAATGACATTTACAAAAGATTTATATATAACAGAGTTCCTTTTACGTTTCTGTTTGTTAATTAACAATTGAGTGAAACATTAGCAATAATGCAGTTTTAAAGCAAGAGTTATATTTTTTAATATTGGCTCGTAGGATTTTAATTTATAAGAATGAAAGTAAAATTATAAGTATTGTTGTTTTCTGACAAGTAGTGTTGAAGATGACATTTCACGGTTTTCTAAAAGTCTCATATTGGGTTTGTTGCGAATTCGCGATCTTGATATTAAAAGTGTATTAAAGTTGAGAATTTGAAGTATTTTTAACTTTTTGTGATAATTTCATTTACAGCTTGTTTAAGATCATTATTTGAGCTTCTAATGTTATACAAATAACAACTAGAAAATTATCTGCTTTTGAATTAATCTTTAGTATCCTAAGAATAATGATATCACTTACGGTTCTTCTACAACACACTGTTATCAAATGTCTTACTAAATACATCGAAACTTCAGTGAGTATATTTTTAAATTTTAGAAAAGAAATTTGTTTATTGTAAAAATTATTTATTTACCCTATTTTACTGTAATATAAGTGAATGACTCGGTATAACTTGTTTACGCGCGCGCACACACACACACACATACATATATGTTATATAAAAATTTTACTTTTACTATTAATTTAAGTTATTCTAAATTGCCGGCATATTCATTATTTACCTATTTCTTAATACTCTCTATTATTTATTTCTAGTTAAATTCCTATAAAATTAAAATGTATATCTTAATAATAGTCTTATTCAAAAACTTAATCTACACTTTTAATCTTTTCATTAATTTTTATCAGCTACCAAACTGTAAAATACTGAGCTCAGTTATTTTATTTTTCGAATGTTTATAAAAGCCATTTTTGCATTTTTATTTTGTTCCATCTCAATTTCCCGCAAGCCTGGCGAGCATCAGCCGAATCACATCGAAATTCTTCCGTCAGCAGCGCCGGGATTTATTTCTACGACGTTTCTCGATCGCTCTCCTTTGGTTAAGAGACGTATCGCAGTTTCTTTCGTGTCTGGCTCATGAATTTGTTTGGTTAGTCTGAAGTTTGCATTTTAATCGGAATTCCTCCCGTATTCTAATAAAACACTCAAGCATGATCTCAGAAGAAGATATTTTGTGCTATTTAATTGTTTACCTAATCTGTTACCTGGTGTCCAAAGTGACGTAGAATATTAAATTCGTTCTTTAACATCTTTTTCGCATGAATAATTAGTTCGCGTTCAACCCTGATGGCTCTGATAATTCTCATCCTTTGGGAATTGTTTACGTTGATATGTTGTGATGAAATAAACAGTTTCCAATGACTTCAGCCTATGTTTTAATTGGGAAAACCTTGGATTTCTTCATCGTCCTTTTTTCACCAATCTTACGGCCTAATCTGCCTTGACTGTATCATGAATCAATGATTGTTTGGTTGGACTTTACCAATCTCATCACTATCAACAATCGATAGAGTTCATTAAATAAGTCAACAGCGGTATTCGATCGGTCCACAGCTGCTAAATTTCTACAGAATTGACACCTCCAATAGCGATGGTTGCACTAAGTGCTACAACTGCTATACAACCTCATCAATGGCTGATTAAAATATAGTACTAATCCAGCAATATGTCGTAAAAAGCACGAAGTAATTGTTTGACGTAGCCCATTTATTTGTTACGTTATATATATATATACGGGGTGTCCACTCTCAACAATGTCCATTGCTAATTTTTAAATCATTAGTCATAGACATACAGTTCTAATTACAAAAATGGGTACTCATTGGTTATCCCGTCGACCAAAAATCTATCGCCAAACTATGAGATTAAATGCCAATAAAGATAAATAAAGAAAATGCCAATTTGATCGTAAATGCCACATTCACTTGGCTTTAAGCAAATTACACGTGTCTACGTCATAAAGTGATTTTTATTTCGACGTTTTATTTGTATTTTTATTAACGTTATACTAATTTATTTGTTCTTTCGTTATTTAAAATAAAAATTATATCAATTTGCATAATTTGGCGAAATTGGTCGACGGGATAACTAAGTAGTACCCAAAAACGTTTTAAGTGATATAAAAAATCATTTTAATAGTCGCTTCGATCAATAAAAACATTTTTTTAAAAGTTGATATGTAGTAAAAATTTCCTATTACACCTATTATTACTACACTACTTATTATCCTATTTATGTGAGACAAGGAAAGTCCCATTCAACTAACACTAAAATTGACCGAGTTATGAAATTTTGAATTCAATGGCTTATAATAATTTTCTGCATCTGCACACTGATGAGTTTGGCCATGCTTCAAGGAATCATATACAAACGGCTTAAAGTATTAGAAGGATTTTTTTCGCGTGTACATTTCTGCATTGCAGCCGAAGGGAGTCACTTCGAGCATGTTTTAAGATAACTTTAGTTTTTATTAAGTATCATCTGTTGCTATTCATCATTTTATTTTTTAAAAATTCTGCTATTTATCAAGTTATAATTTTAGTACAAATTATGCATTTTTCTTTAATATGTCAGAATGAAATTAGATCTCAAATTTATATTGTAATGTTAATTTTACTCTCAACTATTATTTTTTTTTATATTTGGTGATTATTTATATTTTTTACAAAATTGTGAATGACCTTTATTTCACAGCAGAAAAGATGCTTCAACTTTAAGCAGGTATTACTCGATCAGTTATAATCGTGGAATAATGGGACTTTCTTTTGTCTTGCTTCTTAGTGCAATAGGATATTTTTAATAAATATGAGTTACAGGACCGTGGGACCGCATAAAAATTTAAATTTAGTAATTTTATAAGAAATGTTTTTATTGACCTAAATCGCAGGGCTGCCAAAGGCGAATTTTTTAAATTCTATTTCACACCACTTTTTCAAAACAAAATATTTTACACACATTTGTTGTCAACCTTTGCAAGAGAAGTATACTGCAAAATTTATTTATTAAAATTAGTGGTGCGAACAGAAAATTAAAATAGTCTGTGGCAACCCAGAAATCTCTTTTAAAATACTTCTTTACCTCATTTAAAACATTTTTGTAAGTGGAACTATTTGTCTATGCCTAACGTATTAGGAATTATACATTGGACATTGTTGAGAGTGGATACCCAGTTTTATATGCTAGTAAGAAAAGAGTATACGATATGTAAAAACATAAGTTAAAGCATAAGTTGCACAAATTACACCAACATCATTTTTAACCACATACGGCTGCTACAAGGATAACCCGATAACCTTCATCAGTGAGAAAATAAACCTAAAAAAAATGAAAACAAAAAAATTAAAACAGTTTCAAAGAGCCCCCTCTGCAATCATTCTGGCTAATGGACTGACCATAGCGGCAAAAGCAGGAGTTTAAACACCTGATTGAAGAAACGTACAGTCGTGGGAAAAAAAAGTAAACACCCCTACTAATCCTCAATAAATTATCGTAGAAGAAATTTACTGGAACCGAACGATTAGAAATAAAGTCTACTTTTAAACGATGTATATAAAATTTGATTAGTGGTCCCTCTACATATTAAAATGGACCATAACTTTGTTTTTTTTCAATAGCAGGATACAATTCTGACAGCATAAATGAACTCCACATCCTTCAATTAGCCTAAAAACAAACTTTTATGCAATTCGTGCTATAAGTTTCCGATAAATTAATTATTTTAAAACGAGCGTATTTTAAGGACTGTATCCAAATTGAAATTCGGTACTCGATTGTTAACCGAGAGAGCCCCTTTCTTGATCAAGGCACCTTAAGCACCACTCAAGCAGTCAATGAAGCCGGTTATATTACAGGACAGAAATCTGAAACCTAGATAATCTGAAAACTACTTGGAAGAAAAATGTGAAATTTTGGATGTCCATAAAGCAGGACTTAATAAATCTGAATCCATAAAAAAAAATTGTACGTTGCAATTCATAATTTTTTTAAATATTAATTTCATAATTCATAATTCATATCAGAAAATTATAAAAATCGCAAATTCAACCTATTTATGTTTGGGAATATTAGTATTATTGCTACACAAAAAATTAGAAAATCAGGATCATAATATCAGAAGTTATAAATATAAATATGAAAATGTAATTTAACATTAGAAGCACTAAATTTTGAATGTTTATAATTCAAAAACTTATCATTCAAATGACTTTGAAATTTGGTGTCTAGGCATAGTTTGAACCAAAGATTTGAAATATTGCGTTAAAATTGGGAATTGCTTTTGGAAAAAATGAAGTTTGGATTCGTTTTAATAAGTAGATGTCCTCCTAAGCAAATTTTATATACGTCATTTAAAAGTAGACTTTATTTCCAATCGTTCGGTACCAGTAACTTTCTTCTACGTTAATTTGTCGAGAAGTTAATAGGGGTGTTTACTTTTTTCCCACGACTGTACATGGCAGGAAACAGCCGAAAATAGGCATCACTACGCAGGATCACTCCATCAGATTAGAGAAAAGGGGAAATTTGTATATGTTTATTATAAGCATCGTAGAATTCCAGCTCTAAATTTGATTTACATTTTTTAATAATTTTATCCTCAGAAATGTTATACTGATGGTTTCTTGTTTTGCGGCATTGCTCATTCCATTAGCCAGTATTCGTGGATAAAACAGAGGGGGGTTCTTTGAAGTCGTTTTAATTTTTAATCTTTTAAATGTTTTTTTTTTTTTTTCACACTGATTAACGGTATCAGGGTATCCTTGAAACGGCCGCATGTGATTTAATATAATTTTAGTGTAATTTGTGCATTTTACCATTGCAAACATTAACAAATGTTTATAAATCAGCACAAAGTGTTTAGTTTCTTGTTACAAGATTATGAAAAAAAAGTTTTCTTAAAGCAACAATGACTCATAGAATATTAATTTATAAGAATGAAATTGAAAATATTGTTGTTTTCTGACACGCTTTGTTGAATATATTATTACTAGAAAGAAAGCCCGTCAAAAATGACGGAAAAATGAGACATAAAGATTAGACAACAAATGAGAAATAATGTGTTTTTTTCTCTTGTTTCGCAGTAATAGATGAAAATAATAAATTTTAAAAACGAAACACATTTTTGAAAAACTATGTTTGTAATGAATACATTAAAAGGCAATTTAAGGGAAAATTAAAATTTGACCATAAAACTTCAGGATATGCGATGTTTTTTTTTTATTATTATTTTATTATTTAAATGCAGGCCTTGCTCTTCAGTATCTTCGACATAAATTTCTAACTTCCCTTCCTCTTTACATCTTGAAATACTTACACATAAATGCGCCCATGAGAAAAAACTTCTTTTTAATACAGTCCAACTGTAGAAAATGTTTGTCCTTGTGACTTATTCAACGTCATTGCAAATGACGGTGTAACTGATAATTTCATTCATATCAATTTATTTAATTCATTACTCATTCATGACTCACTAAAAGTCTTTTACCGCGTTCGTTACGAATCTACGATCTTGTTATTAAAACTGTCTTGAAGTTGAGAAGTTTGAGAAGATATTTTTAACTTTTTGTGACAATTTCAAATAAAGCTCATTTAAGATCACAATTTGGTCATCTAATATCATACAAATAACATGTAGAAATTTATGTGCTTTTGAAATACTCAGGAATATTATAAGAACAATGCTGTCTCTTACAGTTATTCTACAAGAAACTGTAATTAAATACCTTACAAACTACATTTAAAATTTAAAAAAAAATTTTAAATCAGAAATGTGGTACCAAAAAATAAAAATGGAAAAATATTTTTTTCTTATGTATTTGACCTTTATACAAAGATTTCGGAGCAGTTTTTGTTTCGTCTATATCTGAAAAAATGGCTGAGTTATACCATTTTGAATTTCTAGCGTGGCTGACATTTTGAAACGTCCTGAATTTTGTCAAGCGATAAAAGGCGTATTTATGAACCGATTTCGATGTAATTCGGTGTGTACATAGTAAATTAATGTCTAGACCAAGTTCGTTGGCCAGCTTCATCCGCCATTTTGTTTCAAAATGGCGCCATTTAAAATTTAAAACAAAAATTTAAATCAGAAATGCGGTACCAAAAAATTAAAAATGGAAAATTATTTTTTTCTTATGTATTTGACCTTTATACAAAGATTCTGGAGCAGTTTTTGTTTCGTCTATATCTTAAAAAATGGCTGAGTTATAGCATTTTGAATTTCTAGCGTGGCTGATATTTTGAAACGTCCTGAATTTTGTCACGCGATAAAAGGCGTATTTATGAACCGATTTAGATGTAACTTCGTTTATACATAGTACATACCAATGTCTCGACCGAGTTCGTTGGTCAGCTTCATCCGCTATCTTCTTTTAAAATGGCGGTCATTTAAATTTTTAAGAAAAATTTAAATTTGAAATGTGGTGCCAAAAAATTGAAAATTGAAAAACTATTTTTTTCTTATGTGTTTGACCTTGATAAAAAGATTCGGGAGCAATTTTTGTTTCGTCTATATCTTAAGAAATGGCTGAGTTATAGCATTTTGAATTTATAGCGTGGCTGACATTTTGACACGTCCTGATTTTTCTCACGTAATAACGGGCGTATTTATGAACCGATTTGGGTGTACCTTGGTGTGTACATAGTACGTAAAAATATCTCGACCGAGTTCGTTGGCCAGCTTCATCCGCCATCTTGTTTCAAAATGGCGGCCATTTAAAAAAAATAAAAAAATAAAAAAATTTAAATGAGATACCAAAAAATTGGAAAATGAAAAAGATTTTTTTTGTATGTGTTTGACCTTAATACAAAGATTCCGGAACAGTTTTTGTTTGGTCTATATCTAAAACAATGGCTGAGTAATAGTATTTTGAATTTCTATTGTGGCTGAAATTTTAAAACGACCTGATTTTTGTCACGCGATAACAGGCGTATTTATGAACCGATTTGGATGTAACTTGGTCTGTACATAGTACATACCAGTGTCTCAACCGAGTTCGTTGGCCAGCATCATTCGGCATTTTGTTTGAAAAGGGTTGCCATTTAAAAAAATTTAAATTTAAAATTTAAAATGAGGTATTGAAAAATTGGAAAATGAAAAATATTTTTTTATGTGTTTGACCTTGATACAAAGATTCCGGAGCAGATTTTGTTTCTGAAAATTTGTTCTTTTGTTTATATCTTAAAAAATGGTTGATTTATAGCACTTTGAATTTCTAGCATGGCTAACATTTTGAAACGAGTTTGTATTTGTCACGCGGTAACGCACGTATTCGCCTATTTCGATGTAAGAAGGCATGTGGATAGTATACATCAACACCTCGACCAAGTTCGCTAGCCAGATTCATCAGCCATCTTGTTTCAAAATTGCGGCCATTAAATTAAAATATATATATATATATTTAAAGTGAGGTGCAAAAAAATTAGAAATTGAAAAAGGTTTCTTTCTTAAGTATTTGACCTTCATATAAGGATTCAGGAGCATTTTTTGTTTGTCTTTACCTTAAAAAATGTCTCAGATATAGCAGGTTCAATTTCTATTGTGGGTGACATTTTGAAAAATCTGATTTTTTGCATGCGACAACACTCGTATATATCAACAGATTCCGATGTGAGTGAGCATGTGCACAGCAATTACTAAGGTCTCGACCAAGTTCACTGCTTAGCCTCATCCACCATGTTGTCTTAAAATGGCAGGCACTTTAAGAAATTGCCGAATTTGGCAGCCAAATATAAGTTACTTTAAAGAGAAGCAGCTTGGATAAAGCTGACTAATTTCGCGAAATTCTCATTCATTATATTGATAAAAATTAGTATTGTATCTCCTATATTCGGTTTTCACTAAATTGAGCTTCGTGTGTTTGAATGATATAAGTTGGTTTTTTTAAATTAAGGAATATGAAAGCTACCTCTTCCTCCCGGCACTGGCCGGAAGGACTTTTTTCTTTTAGAATGTTCTTTTAGCAATCATTTTATTTTCCCTATCATTTAATTTTCCGGCGCATATTCCGGGGTTATCATTTTTACCTTCATATTCATCCACTCGCTCTGTCAGCACTTTTTCCATGGCGTGGTATTCTTAATTATTAATTGGCACGTAATTAGACCGCGACGTACGTCATATTTGTATTCCTACATTTGACGCACAAAAAACCGATACTTGCTGTTTTTCAGCAGATTTTAGTCGTATTTCCATTTTTCATACCACCCCCTGGTCACCGTCCAAGTATTCGATTATCTACAACTTTGTTCATCCCTAACTTACTACTATGAAGAGATGACTAATATTCTTGGTGGAAACTGCGAAGCCGGAATATGTTAAATAAAATGCTGAGCTGAATTTACGTTTTGTCTCAATTATTTCTAGGGAAACTTTCACGGAAAAACATATTCCATGGCCTTCACTCGTCGACTGATAGAACTTCCAAATCATCATATAACGTCAATGTCATTGTCTTTAACACGACAGAATTCCAGTTTTTGTTATACTAGTACAACAGGATCGAATTTACACGTTTCGTGGGTTCACTGGACTCACATCATCAGTGTATAAAATCTATGTATAAAAACATTATCCCCCAACTACATGCAAGGCGAAAACCCAAACAAAGCAATGTAAGTAAGCATTCAAACTTAATACTGGAATCGGGAGTAAATTAACACAGTTAAACCATCTAGTGGACGGAGTGATAATCCACATACGTGGGCTTTTAATGTGACATCATATATGACAGTATATCTACCATCTGCGCATATTTTCTAAATCTTTAGTCACTCATGGAACTTAATTTTGTTTACCATATTTATTGCAAAATAATGGCGTAGTTAGAGGGGTGTCCAGATGTACCTGACACCACGAAGTTTTCTTCGCCTTGTCAGAGACATTTCAGCTATTAATCAAGGTGAAAAAAACTTTACAGTTTTAGTGGTGTGAAGTAAGAAAACAGATAAGCATCTTCCTTTAGTTTAACTCCGTCCGCTACGTGGCGTGCGACCTTGATTGATGTGACTTCGAACTTTAATCTTGCGGTTACCTCTCCCATTTAAGATAGGGCGTTTACTTATGTTGCTTTGACCCAAATGTCAGCTAACACAGCACCGAAAGGCCATCAATTTCCAGCAACCAATGAAATCAAAGTCATGACACAACAAATCCACCCAGAAAGTTGAGATGTAAGGTAAACTAGGGAAATCATTATCCAAAGAGTTTTTAAATGTATGAATGTGAACAGCTTCAAAAAAGACTGAATCTAGAAGAGTAATACATTTCTTGATAATAGTAGCAGAGTCAAAATTAAAATTATTTCCTTCCCCCAGCAAATGGAAGCAATAGGGTATTTTTGCACTTCTTTTTTTCTTTACATAGTTCATATGTTCCTTGACTCTGTAACGGAGTTTTCGTTTAGTTTGTCCAATATAGGACAAACCACATTGAATATTGTAAATACCCCAGTAATTTTGAGGAAGAATTTGATCTTTCAACTGTGAAAAACTTAATTTATTTAAAACTACTTTAAAATCATAATGTCTTAAGATATTAGCTATTTTATAGCTAAAACTATCATGAAATGTTAAAGTGATAAGGTTAGAAAAAGAAACCGAAATCAGGAAAAGAAAATTCAGGATTATTGACACATTTATTAAGACTGTGAGACTATTCAAATCTATTGCTATAAGATAAAACAAAACCACGATCGATAGCAACAGATCTAATATAATTTAATTCTGCAACAAGGGAATTGTTATCGTATTGTTATCTAGTGAAAATACAGTGTGAAAAATTATCGCAATGCTAATCATCTATATTATTTTTAGTAATTATAATGTTACAGTTATAATTTTATCTTAATATTTAAAACTGTAAAAGAAATTTTCGAAAAAGACAACTTCTAAAACGAATTATAATTTAAGGTAATTTATAACTTTAAGTTTGTTACCGTTATGTTTCCTATATATTTATGTTTTTTGAAATAATTTTAACAGTTTTCCTACTTTTTCTCAAATTACCAATTTTACTAAATATACAATAATTATAGTAAGATAATACTGGTATAGTTTAATTTATAAACGATATAACTAAAAATATATTGACGGCGATGCGTATTAAATTTAATTAATAAACGAACAATCTTAAAAGGACTGTATCACTTTTATTATTTATGAGCAATGTTTTGCATGCCCTCATTGCACGACGAAACAAAAGTACACTGTTAAAAATTTGCAGCATTCTGTCCAGTCATTTGACTTTTTTTTTTATCGAAAACGGTTACACAACCGTAATTTAACACTATTCTTACCATATTATTGGCCATTTTATGGTCAAAATATAGTTAAATTACGGTTATGAAACCGTCTTTTCAAAAAACGGTCGAATGACTGGGCAGAATGCTGTAAATTTTTAACAGTGTAAAACAGAAAAATAAATTAAATACAAGCAAAATGGAGGAATTCTCCTTTTCCAGAATTTAGTGTCGCCCTCGTTGAGGAATATAACATTTTTAATATTACGAGAGAACTTGTCTGTATAAACTGAACCGAAAATTTCATTTTTATTGTTCAAAAAAATATTTTTTTAGGTGATTATACTGTTGAAATTTTCAAAATTTTGTATTAGCTAAATACAACATTGTATTAGAAATATAAAAAAATCCCTGCCGGCTCGTCCTGCAGGCGCAGGTAGATTATTTCACCAACAAAAACTAAATCATGATTAGAGATAAACCCACTTAAACAATTTTATCTGACCACTTTTGACGAGTTATTAATTTCAATTTTACATAAGAGCTTGTTTTATCAGAATCATGTTAAGGCAATATTTAAGAAATATTTTTCCATATTCAACAATTCGAAATTTTCTAACACATTTTCAGATTCATTTTTAAAAGAAAAAACATGAAACTTGCTGACGTGATTTTTTAAGAGATTTATAAGTGACCTACGTTTTTATTTTTCGCTCAATTAGCTAGAACTTGATTTATAAAGGATTATTTTCTCAGTAGGACAATATTTTTAGTTTCCAACGCAATCCTTTCGAGAAATTCGGTTCAAAATGTCCACTTTGACATATTTTTTTTGAAATTTATCCTGCCTCTATCAAAAATTCTAACTTTACCGCACATTATATAGTTTCTGAATGAGAGAACCTTCCATTTGGATGCGTTTGAAAGCAAAAAATGAATTTAAAAATGAGTAAGAAAATAAGCAGTTTGGATTTGAGTAATACGATTTTTCTTCAATCTCTATGCATTTTTAATTTGTTTTTGCTGTAAGAATTGGTCCTATCAAAAACTTGTCAATATAAAAGTTGTAGATAATATTAAGACAATTAATAATAAATTTAATTGGATTTGATATCTTGAGAGTTAACTGCGTGAATTTTTTTTTCTTCTCAAAACTTGAGCCCTTGAGCCCATATTTAATTTTATCAAAAATCTGTCATACATAAATTTTTGGCCTTTTTTTTAGAAGTAATAAAAACTTTAAACGTAGTCGATATGTATTATAATTAAGAAGTTATGGGGGTTTTTAGTTTTTCACAAAACACCTCCCTATTTCCATCCCCTTTGTCCGATTTTGCCCACTAACGAGCTTGACCGAGATTTTATGCCCCTTGATTTTATGTATCAGTTTGTAAAAGATGTGTGCAGAATTATGGAAGTTATCGTGCCCATAAAAAAGTGTTACGATAGTTAGATAGATAGATACAAATATATATATACATATATATATATATATATATATATATATATATATATATTCATGGTTCTACTATCAGTTTTGGTTCTAGTGAGGTCGTGGTCCTGTGTACTGTATAACATTTTTTAAATTAAATCTAGTTAATATGCATCTGTTTAATTTACTAGTATAGATTTATTACAATGAACTTTATAGTGATATACGATTACACAGTTTATGATATTTGTATTTATGAGTTTGTAGACATGTTCTATTATGTTGGTATATTACCCTCCGCCCCATATTAGTAATGATACATTAATTTTATTAAGTGATTAATATAAACAAACTTGTATGTTATTTATAAATTCACTTATTTGGTATTATTATTAATTCACTTAATTTTAAATACATTATATTATAATGTTAATTGATTATTATCAATATTCTGATGCACTGTTTTAGAATGATATATTTATGCAATCTCAGTTACACTTTAGGTTAAATATTTACAATATAAAAATTAAATAAAATAAATGAATAAATAATTGCATTTTCTACTGTCATTTATGGTATAATGTAAATGAGTGATGCACTCAACACTACTTCATCTTATTTTAGTCTTGTAATTTATAATATATTGATTATTTAATTTAATTCTTAACATTCAGCTAGATGGCAGAATTAAATAGTTTA
The DNA here is from genome assembly GCA_963932465.1 of Maratus speciosus. Classification (NCBI taxonomy): domain Eukaryota; kingdom Metazoa; phylum Arthropoda; class Arachnida; order Araneae; family Salticidae; genus Maratus; species Maratus speciosus. The sequence goes on along the minus strand of OZ010790.1, from coordinate 183,570,023 downwards.
TTGTGTTTTAATATTATAAGTTTGCTACGGACTCTTTTTTTCTCTTTTATTAGTTATTATCTCTTAATTATTAATTGTTTAATTTTAAACTCTGTATAACAATCTTTAAATTAATTTAATTTGAATCATTTTAATTTACTCTTTTGATTTATTTCATTTATATTAATGACTTGTAAAGGTAATACGCTTTCACAGTTTATGATACATGTATTTAAAGTTTCTAGCAATGTTGTATTTTATTGGTATATTACCATCCCCCCCATACATGTATTGATACATTAATATTTATTAAGTAATTTTTATAAACAGTTTTGATATTATTAATAAAGTTACTTATTCCACTTTATTGTTTTACTTAAAATTAAATGCATATGTTAAAAAATTAAAAAAATATTTTTAAATTTAAACCATTTTTCACACGTTATATTAAGATATTAATTGATAATTGTCAATATTATGTTGCATATTTTAGAATAATATTTATCTGCAATCTTAATGACATATTTGGATTAAAATACATTTTATCTACAGTTATATTCGATTTTTGTACTAGATGGCAGCACTATACACTATTTTAGTCATGTTCTCAATTATATATTGTCTTTCTTAAATATAATTTCTTATATTTCCAGCAAGATGGTAGCATTAAATAATTATTTATTTTGTTCAATTATTATTAGGCTGCTCGGTCTCTTAAATTACACCTATAATGATTATTATCTATTAATTATTAATTGTTTAATTTTAAACACTTCTTGTAATTTATAACAGGATCATTATTCTAGTATGTAGTAATTATTATTAGATGGACTATCTGTTGCGGTATACATTATATTAAAATGTTATTTAATAATTATTAATATTAAGTTGCATATTATGGAATGATATTTATTTGCAGTCTAAATAACAAATTTGGTTTAAAATACATTTATCTATTGTTATATTCGGTTTTCTATCCTAGATGGCAGCACTAAACACTATTTTAGTCAGTTACTTTATAATTTATTGTCGTTCTTAAATATTACTTCTTATAATTTCCGTAAATTGGCAGCTTTAAAAAATTATTTATTTTGTTCTAATATTATTTGGTTGCCTTGGACTCTTAAATTAAACTTATATTTGTTATTATCTATTAATTATTAATTGTTTAATTTTAAACTACTTCTTGTAATTTATTATAGGATCTTTATTATCGAATGTAATAATAATTATTTTATGAACTATCTGTTGCGGCAACCGTGGCATTAGCTTTTAACTGTGTCAGTATTTAAGCGGGATTTTAAGCCAAAGTACGTTATCTGTTTGTGTCAAAGTTAATATGTCTAGGCTGTCCTCGTGCTCGGTTTGTCTTTTATTTAATTTGTTTCATTGTTTTCAATGTTGTGGATTTCACATTGTTTAATATTTTGCATGGTTGTGTAATATTCTCTGGTGCTTAGTCGATTGGGTGCATAATGGAATTCAATATTTGCTTATTGCTGAATTCCGTTACAGAAATCGACTGTGTTTTTTACTTATAAATGTATTTTATGTACCCGTGATCAAGTGAAATACCTTATAAGCTTCCGGCTTCATTCATCCGTTTTATCTTTCGTATGTTTATATTACAGCTTTTTCTGGTTCAACATTATTTAGCTGGATTTATTAACTTTTGTCTTCAATCAGACTTTATCAAAAATTGGATGGTCTTTTTTTTTTTTTTTTATATATATGTTTCATATAGATTTATTGCCAGCAATATGCTAGTGAATTAGTTGCATTTAATAAAATTCTATATTACTAGTTACATGCTCCTTCTCTATTCTGTAAAATGTCTGAGTTATGAATATTTGCTATATTATAAATTTAATTTCAATTATTGGAAATCGATGACGATTTGTTATATATTATGGTTTTATATATATATATATATATATATATATATATATATATATATATATATATATATATATATAAGCTCAAAAAGGTTAAAAGTAAAAGTAAAACTACAATATTAAAAATAAAAATAAAATCCATGCGATAAGCGCTACAGCTGCAAATAGCCACACAAATTATATATAGCACCTTATGTGTTAAATGCATTTGTCAGACCCAGAATCTTGCACCATAAATAAACTAAGAATAACCATAAAACATCCAATAAATTTAAACAGATATAACCTGAACAAGAAAAAACAACAAAAGGCTGTGGCACTCTTCAGCGGCGGGCATTTTAAAAAGCACAGCAATGTTTCAGACTAATTACAATTTACAACAAACTATTATTCAGTAGTGGCAGTGGGTTTCGGCCAGAGTGTCGCAAAGCATAAATCAAATGCATAAAAACAATTGAAAGCATATCGTGAACACACTCCCACCGGACCCGACGCCACCATAAACAGGGCATCTCGAAGATACAACTGATTCAGAACGTATGTGTAATATATACTGAAACAATAAAATAATTTTACCCAAATCCGAGCCACACAGCCACAAAAGACAATAACCAATTACCAGTGATCCATAATCTTTCCATGCACGTCCCATGTCTGTTGCCACACAATTGCAGACATCCTTGTAAAACCGTCCAAACAAAGGCTTTAAGTTATACAAATCATTGACTGTCAGTCGCATAGCAACTCCTCAAAAATGAAGACTGTCTGTAAAACTAGTATATTTATTAATGAAATTCAAAGGTATATTATTTTTATAATACAAAATGCTGGTTAAATTAAAAAGTTCTTTAAAAAATAAATTTTTATTCGAACAGAGTTTACAGTAGCAAAAAATCTGACCTATTATGATATTGACGTAAATGCGTTTATGGTATTTGAACTCCAATTAACTAAATGGGTAACTTCAAAATTAAAGTTATCCCGTTTATTATAGATTGATATGTATATACCGTTTGAAATGTTTATTTTCAAATCAAGATAATCAGCAGCACTATTATTTAATTTTTTTTTTTTTTTTTTCAAAACCAGCATATCAGGATAAATGTTACATGAGCCACATGTCACATTAGCTTTTTGTTGTTTTTTCTTGGATTTTTCTTGTTCAGGTTATATCTGTTTAAATTTGTTGGATGTTTTATGGTTATTTTTAGTTTATTTATGGTGCAGGATTCTGGGTCTGACAAATACATTTAAGACATAAGGTGCGATATATAATCTGCATGGTTATTTGCAGCTGTAGCGGTTATCGCATGGAATTTATTTTTATTTTTATTTTTTATATTTTATTTTTAGTTTTACTTTTAACCTTTTTGAGCACATATTTGGCATTTCGATTATTAAGCAGCTATAGCGCTATTTCGAGTTGCATTTGTTATTGTGTTTGGTTCAGAGCTGGCTTTCTTTTATCCATATTTGTTATCTTACATTACATTTTGCAACGCGTATACTCGCCCAAAAAAATTATATTAAAAATTTTTTCATCAATTTGATTTAAATATGGGATTAAACAAGTATACAGATAAAATATGAAAAACTTGTATGAATGGGGATTTGTCTGAAAACATTTATCCCAAAAGTACAATTAATTTGAATTATATTTTTTGAAAAATTACTCACATTATATATTTATTAACATGCTTGGTTTGAAATCAAAGATATGTGGGTGAGACTTCTGATGAACTACATAAGCGAATCAATAATCATAGATCATTGTCTGACAGAAATGTGGCTGGTTCATCTTTGAAATAAAGGATATCCATTTACATGGTTTTAAAAAATGTCAGAATACAAATTTTAGAGCAGGTTTTTGATCACGCTTATAGATTGCGTAGTGAAAGTTTTTATATTTTGCGTGCAAAATCATTATATCCACATGGGTTAAATACTAAAATTTGCTATCATACAGAAAGTTCAATATGTGTTTATAATCTCTTATCATCAGTTTACAAACCTTCATTTTCTTACAATAGAGGGAAAAGAGGGAATCACTCAAATAAAGCACTGTTTGTCAAATATAAAAATATAAATCAAGCCATACTATTGCATGATTTATACAAACTTTTTAATAAAAATTACAATATTAAAGAAATTAAAACTATTTTATTCAGTTTAAAATTTAAACTTTTACGAAGATTGCAGCAGAAGATTAAAGAGTTTGCTTGTGATAACACACAGTTTAATGATTTATTAACGGACTTTTTATTATATAAAATAGGTAAATATCAAGAGTGTAAAACTGATAAAATATACTTCGTTTGTACATTTCAGCAAAAAAGTTTTAATACCTTATTATCTGAGCGAAGCGAAGGCTAATACTCAGCGAAATATTACTGCCCGGACACATTACAGCTACGATGGATATTAACGCCATGTCCTACTGAAAAAAAAAGCATAATAAAAACCTTTCGTCAAGCATAACTCAAAAAATATTTGTTGGATTTCATTTCTGATTGCACCAGAAGGTACCTATGAGGGCCACCTACTGAATGCACCTACTATGAAAAATAAGTTCCAAACCGTTTAAAAATTATATAAAAAAAAACTGATAAAAAAGCACAATTTATCTGCATACGTCACAAAAATTTGGTGTGCGTCACTTTCACCGGTGGATGTTTTCGTAGACAACTGGTTTGAACACATGGAGCAAATAAAAAAAAAAAAAATTCGCACGCAGCATGAACATAGAATAGGGATATTCTATGTTCATGGCACGCAGTAATATTGAATAGAACAGTTTCAACCACGTGATCACAAACCTTGCAACAACCTGTGGCAATCACTTTTGGTGGGCAAACAAATAATAATACAGTACTCCGTACCACGGTGACCGTTTTTAGCCTGTTGTATAAAATCTGGCCTGTTGTATGACATACAATTGTGAATGATTAAAACAAAAGACATGAGTGTTTATTGCTCCGGGAGGTTATCTTTCTCTGGATGTCTGTCTATCATACAGCATGCAATTTTCTTGTAAAGGATGATATTATTATGCAGTAAAACCTCCATAACGGACACATCCGATTTGTGGACACCTCTATTTAGCGGGCATTTTTTCGATTACCAACACTTAAATAACTGTACATTTTTTACTCTCAGTAGCGGACACCTCCAAATAGAGGACAAATTCTGCCCTCCCGAGGTGTTCGCTATTCAGAGGTTTTACTGGTAAAACCTCCATAACGGACACACCCGATTAGCGGATACCTCTATTTAGCGGACATTTTTTCGATTATCAACACTTAAGTAACTGTACATGTTTTACTCTCAGTAGCGGACACCTTCAAATAGAGGACAATTTCTGCATTCTCGAGGTGTCCGCTATTCAGAGGTTTTACTGTATATATTATTGCTAGTTATTTTACAGGGCCGCACAAAAGAATAATAATATATGAAACGAATATAAACTAAATTCGGGATTGGTAGATCGCTGATGGTAATGTAAATTTAGGATGTTGTTACAGTCATCCGCAGCATGTTTTTAGAGTTTCGTTCATCTAACGAAACCCTACCAGTCTCACTCCTTTGTCTGTCCGTCTGTCCGTCAGTCACAGAGCCCATTCTTAGAAACTATATATGTCGGAGACTTGAAAATTTGCATACCTATAGCTGAATACAATACATCAAACGGCAAATAATAAAATTTTTAAAAAATCTAATATTTCTCTATATATTCTCTCTGGGCTCTAACTTGTGTATTTTAAGCAATTTTTCTAACTCAGCCACTAATGAAGTTGGAGACATGAAATTTTGCATACTTATAGCTGAACACCTCACATCAAATGACAAATAATAAAATTTTGAAAAAAGTCTAATATTTAACCCTCCGGACTCTAACTTATGTATTTTAAGCAATTTTTCTAACTCATCCCCTAAATAAGTTCGAGACTTGAAAATTTGCATACTTATAGCTGAACACTTGCGGTAACACGATAAATCATAAAATTTTGAAAAAGTCATATTTAACCCTCCAGTCTCTAACTTCTGTATTTTAAGCAATTTTTCTAACTCAGCCCCTAATTAAGTTGGAGACATGAAATTTTGCATACTTATAGCTGAACACTTCACATCAAACTACAAATAATAAAATTTTGAAAAAGGTCTAATATTTAACCCTCTGGGCTCTAACTTGTGTATTTTAAGCAATTTTTCGAACTCAGCCCTTAATTAAGTTGGAAACATGAAAGTTTGCATACTTATAGCTGAACACTTGCGATAACACGATAAATCATAAAATTTTAAAAAAGTCATATTTAACCTTACGGTCTCTAACTTCTGTATTTTAAGCAATTTTTCTAACTCCGCCCCTAATTAAGTTGGAGACATGAAATTTTGCATACTTATAGCTGAACACCTTGCATCAAACGACAAATAATAAAATTTTAAAAAAGTCTAATATTTAACTCTCTGGCCTCTAACTTGTGTATTTTAAACAATTTTTCTAACTCAGCCCCTAATTAAGTTGGAGACATGACATTTTGCATACTTATAGCTGAACACCTCACATCAAACGACAAATAATAAAATTTTGAAAAAGTCTATTATTTAACCCCCTGGGTTCTAACTTGTGTATTTTAAACAATTTTTCTAACTCCGCCCCTAATTAAGTAGGAGACATCAAATTTTGCATACTTATAGCTGAACACCTCACATCAAACGACAAATAATAAAATTTTGAAAAAATCTAATATTTAACTCTCTGGCCTCTAACTTGTGTATTTTAAACAATTTTTCTAACTCCGCCCCTAATTAAGTTGGAGACATGAAATTTTGCATACTTATAGCTGAACACCTTGCATCAAACGACAAATAATAAAATTTTAAAAAAGTCTAATATTTAACTCTCTGGCCTCTAACTTGTGTATTTTAAACAATTTTTCTAACTCAGCCCCTAATTAAGTTGGAGACATGACATTTTGCATACTTATAGCTGAACACCTCACATCAAACGACAAATAATAAAATTTTGAAAAAGTCTATTATTTAACCCCCTGGGTTCTAACTTGTGTATTTTAAACAATTTTTCTAACTCCGCCCCTAATTAAGTAGGAGACATCAAATTTTGCATACTTATAGCTGAACACCTCACATCAAACGACAAATAATAAAATTTTGAAAAAATCTAATATTTAACCTCTAATATTTTGTCTCGCGCAATTTTAGGTAGCTTTCTTTACAAAAAAGCTACCTATTGCAGCCGTTCGGAGGAAAGCGATTTCAAAAAATTTTGGTATATTTTCATCGATCATGACCCCCAGACCCCGAAACCACCCTCCGTTCAAAATTGATATATATATATATATATATATATATATATATATATATATATATATATATATATCTGACCTATGTCACACTGTAACTCCCGTAATTATGAACCGATTTCGATGTAATTCGGTGTGTACATAGTACATACCAATGTCTCGACCGAGTTCGTTGGCCAGCTTCATCCGCCGTTTTGTTTCAAAATGGTGGCCATTTAAAAATTTTAAAAAAATTTAAAACTTGAAATGTGGTACCAAAAAATTAAAAATGGAAAAATGTTTTTTTCTTATGTATTTTACCTTTATACAAAGATTCCGGAGCAGTTTTTGTTTCGTCTATATCTTAAAAAATGGCTGAGTTATAGCATTTTGAATTTCTAGTGTGGCTGACATTTTGAAACGTCCTGAAATTTGTCACGCGATAAAAGGCGTATTTATGAACCGATTTGGATGTAATTCGGTGTGTACATAGTACATACCAATCTCTCGACCGAGTTCGTTGGCCAGCTTCATCCGCCATTTTGTTTCAAAATGGCGGCCATTTAAAATTTTTTTAAAAACTTAAAATTTGAAATGTGGTACCAAAAAATTGAAAATTGAAAAAAATTTTTTCTTATGTATTTGACCTTTATACAAAGATCTCGGAGCAGTTTTTGTTTCGTCTATATCTTAAAAAATGGCTGAGTTATAGCATTTTGAATTTCTAGCGTGGCTGACATTTTGAAACGTCCTGAAATTTGTCACGCGATAAAAGGCGTATTTATGAACCGATTTGGATGTAATTCGGTGTGTGCATAGTACATACCAATCTCTCGACCGAGTTCGTTGGCCAGCTTCATCCGCCATTTTGTTTCAAAATGGCGGCCATTTAAATTTTTTTTTTAATTTAAAATTTGAAATGTGGTACCAAAAAATTGAAAATGGAAAAATATTTTTTTCTTATGTATTTGACCTTTATACAAAGATTTCAGAGCAGTTTTTGTTTCGTCTATATCTTAAAAAATGGCTGAGTTATAGCATTTTGAATTTCTAGTGTGGCTGACATTTTGAAACGTCCTGAATTTTGTCACGCGATAAAAGGCGTATTTATGAACCGATTTGGATGTAACTTCGTTTATACATAGTACATACCAATGTCTCGACCGGATTCGTTGGCCAGCTTCATCCGCCATCTTGTTTAAAAATGGCGGCCATTTAAATTTTTAAGAAAAATTTAAATTTGAAATGTGGTACCAAAAATTGAAAATTGAAAAAATATTTTCTTCTTATGTGTTTGACCTTGATAAAAAGATTCGGGAGCAGTTTTTGTTTCGTCTATATCTTAAGAAATGGCTGAGTTATAGCATTTTGAATTTCTAGCGTGGCTGACATTTTGAAACGTCCTGATTTTTCTCACGTAATAACAGGCGTATTTATGAACCGACTTTGATGTACCTTGGTGTGTACATAGTACATACAAATATCTCGACCGAGTTCGTTGGCCAGCTTCATCCGCCATCTTGTTTCAAAATGGCGGCCATTTAAAAAAATTAAAAAATAAAAAAATTTAAATGAGATACCAAAAAATTGGAAAATGAAAAAGATTTTTTTGTATGTGTTTGACCTTAATACAAAGATTCCGGAACAGTTTTTCTTTCGTCTATATCTAAAAAAAAATGGCTGAGTAATAGCATTTTGAATTTCTCTTGTGGCTGACATTTTAAAACGACCTGATTTTTGTCACGCGATAACAGGCGTATTTATGAACCTATTTGGATGTAACTTGGTCTGTACATAGTACATACCAATGTCTCGACCGAGTTCGTTGGCCAGCTTCATTCGCCATCTTGTTTCAAAAGGGTTGCCATTAAAAAAAAAATTAAATTTAAAATTCAATATGAGGTATTAAAAAATTGGAAAATGAAACAGATTTTTTTTTATGTGTTTGGCCTTGATACAAAGATTCCGGAGCAGTTTTTGTTTCTGAAAATTTGTTCTTTTGTTGATATCTTAAAAAATGGTTGATTTATAGCAGTTTGAATTTCTAGCATGGCTAACATTTTGAAACGATCTTGTATTTGTCACGCGATAACACACGTATTCGCCTATTTCGATGTAAGAAGGCCTGTGGATAGTATACATCAACACATCGACCAAGTTCGCTGGCCAGATTCATCAGCCATCTTGTTTCAAAATGGCGGCCATTAAATTAAATAAAAAATTATATTTAAAGTAAGGTGCAAAAAAATTAGAAATTGAAAAAGGTTTCTTTCTTAAGTATTTGATCTTGATATAAGGATTCAGGAGCATTTTTTGTTTGTCTTTACCTTAAAAAATGGCTCAGATATAGCAGTTTCCATTTCTATTGTGGGTGACATTTTGAAAAATCTGATTTTTTTGCATGCGACAGCACTCCTATATATTAATCGATTCCGATGTGAGTGAGCATGTGCACAGCAATTACTAAGGTCTCGACCAAGTTCACTGCTTAACCTCATCCACCATGTTGTCTTAAAATGACAGGCACTTTAAGAAATTGCCGAATTTGGCAGCCAAATATAAGTTACTTTAAAGAAAAGCAGCTTGGATAAAGCTGACTAATTTCGCGAAATTCTCATTCATTATATTGATAAAAATTAGTATTGAATCTCCTATATTCGGTTTCCACTAAATTGAGCTTCGTGTGTTTGCATGATATAAGTTGGCTTTTTTTAAATAAGGATTATGAAAGCTACCTCTTCCTCCCGGCACTGGCCGGAAGGACTTTTTAAATTTAAACTGTTTTGCAATACTATTATTTGTTCATTTTACATAGTAGGTGTAATGTGACGTAACTTCTTTTATTTCAGACTTCTAACGCATGTTAATGAATTTAATTTACAATATCCTTTCTCTTTTAAAATTCACATGTAAATATAATTTTTATGGCGTAATATCCAATAAGTGCCTGCTTTTTATACCTAATTATTTAACTCTAATTTGAAGGTTTTTTCTGTTTATAATAGTAACGTGTAAATATTTTTTTTTTATTTGAAGAAAACATTAATGTTTGTGCTGTTTATACAGTTGGCAATAGTTTAAATTAACACCATTTTCTAAAATATGTAAAAAATATCTGTCGAAATGCTGAATATTTGAATTTAAAATAGAAATAAAGCCTCAAAAAATGAGTCAAATTATAAAAATTAATGGAATCTGCACACCGGGATCTTCTATTGAATAAAATGATCTAAAAATGATTAAATTACCATGTATAGTTTTTGATCCTATAAAACTTTTTTAATGGAACGATTTTGTCCAACTTTAGCATTAAATATCTCTTAAAATAATTCTTCGATTTGAAAACTGTATGCATCAGCGTGTTGATCAAACATTTCGCTATAATACCGCCGATTTTCATATTTTTGTATGAAATAGTTTTCTTAATATTAACGAAAAAAGACCTCCGGTCACAAAAATTTGAAAACCGGCGGCTGTGACAGAGTTAGTTACTTTTTTTAGAACTAGGGGGCTCGGCCCCCTACGAGCTACGCTCGCCAACCCCCGTCCAGACACCGCAGACTCTAAATGTACGCTAATTTGATCGGCTTTAAAAAGATTTCGAAAGATTGAATTATAATTTAAAAAACAGTGGCGATCTCCCTATAAACGAATTTCTATTCATTTCTCTTTGATTGGGAAATTTTTAACGCCAAATCCGCTGCGGTACTACTTGATTATCCTGTCGACCAATTTCGCCAAATTATATAAATCGCCAAACCACTCGCCAAATTATACAAATTGATATAATTTTTATTTTAAATAACGAAAGAACAAATAAATTCGTACAGCATTAATAAAAACACAAATAAAACGTCGAAATAAAAATAACTTGATGACGTATACACGTGTAACAACATTTCAAAATAAGCTAATATAAAAGGAATTAAGTAAAGAGAGTATTTGTCTCCTGGTATTTTTGAACAAAGCGAAAAGAAAGTTCTTTTAAATGAGACATTTTAAATTAATTCTCAAAGTATCAAATAAATGTCTAGCGCAATTTTTAAATTTAAACTTTTTTGCAATATTATTTTGTGTTCATTTTATGTAATAACTATAATGTGACGTAAATATGACGTAATTTCTCCTAAGACTTCTAACGCATGTTAATGAATTTATTATTTTACAATATCCTTTCTCTTTTAAAATTCACGTGTATACTTTTTATGGCGTAATTTTTAATAAGTTCCTGCTTTTTATAGGTAATTATTTAATTCTAATTTGAAAGTTTTTTTCCTGTTTATAATAGTCACGTGTAAATAAATTTTTAATTTGAAGCAAACATTATTGCTTGCGCTTTTTATACAGTAGGCAACAGTTTAAATTAGTACAATTTTCTGAAATCTGTAAAAAATATCTCTAGAAATGCTGAAAATTTGAATTTAAAATAGAAATAAAACCTGAAAAAATGAGTCAAAATAAAAAAATTAATGCAATCTGCACTCCGGCAAATTCTAACGCATAAAATGATCTAAAAATGATTACACTGCCATGTATAGTTTTTGCTGCTATAAAACATTTTTAGTGGAACGATTTTGTCCAACTTTAGCATTAAATAACTCTTAAAATAATTCTTCGATTTGAAAACTGTTTCCATCAACGTGTTTATCAAACATTTCTGTATAAAACCACCGATTTTCATATTTTTGTATGCATTATTTTTGTTAATATTAACGAAGAAAGACATCCGGTCACAAAAAATTCAAAACCGGCGGCGGCGGCGGCGGTGACAGCGGTAGTTACTTTTTTTTAGAACTAGGGTGCTCTGCCCCCTACGAGCTACGCTCGTCAACCCCCGTTCAGACACCGCAGGCTCTAACAGCACGCTAATTTGACCGCCTTTAAAAAGATTTCGGAAGATTGAATTATAATTTGAATCTGACAATTATAATCTGACGTAATTTTCACCAAACTTTTCTTTCTCTTTTTAATATTCACGTCAAAATACTTTTGTTAGAAATGAAATATTATAATCATCTTAAAATGTCAAGTAAATGCCTCGCACAATTTTTAAATTAAAACTGTTTTGCAATATTATTTTTTGTTCATTTTACGTAATAAGTGTAATATGACGTAAATTCTCCTATTTAGGACTTCTAACGCATGTTACTGAACTTATTATTTTACAATATTCTTTCTCGTTTAAAATTAACGTGTAACTATAGTTTTTATGACGTAATTTTCAATGAGTTCCTGCTTTTTAAATTTTTGTTTATAATAGTCACGTGTAAAATAAATTTTTAATTTGAAGCAAACATTATTGGTTACGCATTTTATACAGTTGGCAACAGTTTAAATTAATACAATTTTCTAAAATTTGTAAAAAATATCTCTCGAAATGCTGAAAATTTGAATTTAAAATAGAAATAAAACCTCGAAAAATTATTCAAATTAAAAAACTAACGGCAATCTGCACACCGGGAAATTCTGACGCATAAAATGATCTAAAAATGATTAAATTCCTATGTACAGTTTTTGCTCCTATAAAACTTTTTTATTGGAACGATTTTGTCCAACTTTGGCATTAAATATCTCTTAAAATAATTCTTCGATTTGAAAACTGTCTGCATCAGCGTGTTTATCAAACATTTCTGTATAAAACCACCGATTTTCATATTTTTGTATGCATTATTTTTCTTAATATTAACGAAGAAAGACCTCCGGTCACAAAAAATTCAAAACCGGCGGCGGCGGCGGTGACAGCGGTAGTTACTTTTTTTTAGAATAGAGAGATATATAAAAATGAAAACTTGTCTATCTGCCTGTTTGTAATTCTATAAAAATGCACAATTTGGAAGCCAAAATTGTGAAAAGATACGTACATGTGTATTAAAACATGGCCGAGGCAACTAAAGTAATCCGGAATCGAAATAATTTATAGTTAATATTTAATTAATAAAAAACCACCATTTTAACAGCAATTTCTTATCAAATTTAAACATTTTTCGTTATAGCATTTGCCAACCATTAAAAAACACAATAAAATTATTACTACAACAATTAATTTTCTACTGCAAGATTTCCACGTGAAAAAAGGAAAATGAAATATATAGTTTGCCAAATTTAAAAAAAGGTGAATATTACATCATAACTTTTGTATTGCAAGATATTCAGGTGAAAAATGAAAATGAAAAAAATAGTTTGACGAATTTAAATGAAAGTGAATATAACTTCATAACTTTTCTATTTCAAGGTTTCCACGTGAATGAGGAAAATATTACGTCATATTGGAAATATAAAGGACGTGGTGGATATAGTATAACGTCATATGAGTGTGAAGAATGTATTGAAGCATGATAAAAACCCGATTAGGGAAATATTGGCGTATTTTAACATTATTGCTCCAATTATAAATTGAAATAAGTTCATTTATAGCTGTATTCTTTTGCGTCTGTTATATACATTTTTATATAGCGTTTTCATATGATTCATTCATACAACATTTCGACTGCTTTTTTAATGTTTGTTTTGTGTTGTATGTTAAATTTTGAAATTGATTTTTCAGAACAAACATCCTTCAAATTCTGGGCAACGCCGGGCACTTTAGTTTGTAACAGACAAATGGCTTTTGTATCTGTACATCTAATGCTAATATTATAAAGCGTTATAATATTATAAACTGTATAATATTATTAGTGTTTGTACGCTTGTGAGGTGTTATCTCTGAAACTACATAGCCAGCTTAAAAAAATGTTGGTGGCCATCTCTGCTCCAAAAAAATGACTATTTTATGCCAGTGCAAGAACCTACATCGTTCCAGGAGCAGAACAGGTCTAAAATTGCGATTTCTGCGATATTGATTAGGATAGAAACTTTAAATTTGGTGCGGTAGTTACTTTTAAGATGTAAATACTCGTAATGAACGCTCTCTGAAAGCTTCAATTTGACGGATAAACGTAAAAATTTCTAGAAAGCTTCTAAATTATGATTTATTTGGAATACTGGAATTTTTGGGTTACTGTTGGGGTTAGAAACTAGAACTTTGGTATGCTAGTAATTAATAAGATGTAAATGCTCGTTGTAGAACGAATTCTAAAAAATCGAAAGACTAAACAAAGCGGAAAAAGATCTAAAGATGATCTAAGTAACGAAGTACATGGAATTTTTAGGAATATAAACATGAAAATTGACATGGCTGTATTTATCATGACGTAAATTCTCGCAATAGAACAATTTCTAAAAATGTCGCTATATAAAACAGTGCAGAAACAAAAAACTTTCGAAAATTTTCTATTTCTGTGTTACTGCTGAGCCCAAAATCTTGAAATTTTGCTTCGGGTTAGTTTTAAAATATACAATTGTCTCTATGAATTTTTTCTTAAACTAGGGGGCTCGGCCCCCTACGAGCTACGCTCGCCAACCCCCCGTTCAGACACTGCAGTCTCTAAAAGCACGCTACTTTGATCGGCTTTAATTGAATTTTTTTGGAAGATTGAATTATAATTAAAAAAAACAAAGGCGATCGCCCTATAAACGGGTTTCTATTCATTTCTCTTTGATTGGGGAATTTTACGGAAAAATCAGCTGTTGTTAAAAGATACAATGGCATTTCAAAATCATCTAATATAAAATGAATTAAGTAAACAGAGTCTTTGTCTCCCGGTATTTTTTAACAAAGCGAAAAGAAAGTCCTTTTAAATAAAACATTTTAAATATATCGTTTTTAATCTGACGTAATTTTCACCAAACTTTTCTTTCCCTTTTTAATATTCACGTGAAAATGCTTTTATTAGAAATGAAATATTATTTGCGCTGTCAAAAAAAAAAAAAAAAAAAAAAAAAAATTGTTGAAAAGTTCATCTCAAAATATCAAGTAAATGTCTCGCGCTATTTTTAAATTTAAACTACTATTTTGCAATATTATTTTTTGTTCATTTTACGTAATAAGTGTAATGTGACGTAAATGTGATGTAATTTCTCCTATTTAAGACTTCTAACGCATGTTAATGAATTTATTACTTTACAATATCCTTTCTCTGTTAAAATTCACGTGTAATTATAGATGAAGCACTTTTCAATAAGTTCCTGCTTTTTATACGTAATTATTTAATTCTAATTTGAAAGTTTTTCTTTTCTGTTTATAATAGTTACGCGTAAATAAATTTTTAATTTGAAGCAAACATTATTGTTTCCGTTGTTTATACAGTTTGGCAACAGGTTAAATTAGTACAATTTTCTGAAATAAGTAAAAAAATATCTCTCGAAATGCTGAAAATTTGAATTTAAAATAGAAATGAAACCTCGAAAAATGAGTCAAATTAAAAAAATAAATTATTTCTGCACACCGGGAAATTATAACGTATAAAATGATCTAAAAAGTATTAAATTCCGATGTATAGTTTTTGCTCCTATAAAACTTTTTTAATGGAACGATTTTGTCCAACTTTAGCATTAAATATCTCTTAAAATAATTCTTCGATTTGAAAACTGTCTACATCAGCGTGTTTATCAAACATTTCTGTATAATACTACCAATTTTCATATTTTTGTATGCATTATTGTTCTTAATATTAACGAAGAAAGACCTCCGGTCACAAAAAATTCAAAACCGGCGGCGGCGGCGGTGACAGCGGGAGTTACTTTTTTTTAGAATAGAGAGAAATTTAAAATTTAAAAAATGAAATTAACGGAAAGCAATCTCAATTACCATTAATTTGGAATTATTAGGTACAGCAACTTTAAATATTTCATAATGCTGCATTTCCTCCGCAAAACATGAATTTAAATGCAACAAAACTGATAGATACCCACCTAGCATTAAATAAATTGTGCAAATATTGAATAAAGACCTGTATGAAACAGTGAGTAGATTGCCCGAAAGTATTTGTTAAAATGTTCCTTCTCTAGTAGTCCGCGAGCCAGCAACAGATTTTGATGACCATGTTCCTCTCGGCCGATAATTTGTAAAATGCTTCAGAGAGATGTATCTTGAAGCTCCGTGAACGTCAGCTGCGGTTCCGTGGGTGGGTTAAGCAGCGGTATTCTCACAAACACGTAAAAAAAAAAAAAAAGTCATTTCCTCCCGGCTGGAAATTTGTAAAATTATAGCTAACCCAATATCTTGAAGAAAAAAAAAGTCAGCTGATTATAAAGTGGTGGGTAATACGTCAGCTGGTCACACGAACATGAAAAAAATATACAGTGTGCAAAGGAAAGTCCCTTTAACCTGAAAATACTTGCGAACGGAGAGAGCTACAGCTATGGAAGTGAGGTAACGCTGTAAAGTGACTACGCCCAATTTAACGCAAACGACGGCAGCGCCCCTTAGTGGCGAAATTTGGAAGATAGCCATTGCAAATCGAAAACGAAAAGAGATAGAGCAAAATTTCCAGTTAGAAAGTTTTATAGCACCAATTAATCAGTTCGAAACGACATTTGGTTTACATGGATAAGATAAATCTTCGCCCGTATACCCAAAAATGTCCGAAATTGATGCACTCTCTTTTGGGTAAACGTTTGAATGGAATAGCCAGAAGTATGAAGAAATACGCACAAATTATGGTATAAATACGTGCTTATCTGAATACATTTTGATAACATCACACAAAAAACAAAAAAGACAAATTGTCTCACAGTGATAAAAGTTAATATTCAGTATGTTCGAAAAGTTCGCCATTGCTCATGATACACGTTTGTATTCGTGAGAGTAATTCTACATGCCACATTTCTCGCATGCAACGTCTTTTGCTAGCCTCTTCAATACGACGACATAGATTTAACCCTTTCAAGAGCGGTGGCTAGACGGTCTAGCCACCTAATTTTTATTCCAAAAATGATAAATGGCACCAAGAATATTTTAATAAAATTTCGCTTTTGTAATGAAAGTGAAAATCAGCGGGTTTTTATTTTCTAAGAAATTCGTTTGAATATTCTGGTGTCAGTAAATTACTTCATCAGTTTACGAACAGAATTCTTCTGCCCCTGAAAGGGTTAATCTAAAATTTTAAATTCATTGGAAATTAAATTTTTACAGACGTTACAGCACAGTACAACGTTACAATCTGAAATTGTGCACTGCTACATTTACAGAATGTGAATATGCAAAGTAGAATCGTCGCTCAACGATTTCGGGCATTTTTGAGTATACAGGCGACGATTTATCTTATCCATGTGAACCAAATGTCGTGTCCTACTAATTAATTGATGCTCTAAAACTTTCTAATTGGAAATTTTGCTCTATTTCTTTTCGTTTACGATTTTCAATAGCTATCTTCCAAATTTAGCCACTCGGGCGCGCTGCCGTCGTTTGCATTAAATCGGGCTTAGTCACTTTACTATACCGTTACCTCACTTCCATAGCTGTAGCTCTCTCCGTTCGCAAGTATATTCAGGTTAAAGGGACTTTCCTTTGCACACTGCACATTTTTTTCATGTTCGTGTGACCAGCTGACATATTATCCACCACTTTATAATCAGCTGACTTTTTTTTTTTCTTCAAGATATTGGGTTAACTATAATTTGACAAATTTTCAACCGTACGGAAATGACTATTTTTTTTTTTTTTTTTTTTTACGTGTTTGGGAGGCTACCACTACTTAACCCACCCACGGAACCGCAGCTGACGTTCACGGAGCTTCATGATACAACTCTCTGAGGCATTTTACAAATTATAGGCCGAGAGGAAATTTGCACCTGGCTCGGGGACTATAGACTTTTCTCTCTCTCGCCAAGGCCACTAACACAGGGAAGTGCCGTTTTAAATGTGATATGAATTTTTTATCCGATTCATTTTTCTAGACATTTTATCATAAGGTCATATTCTCAATTATCATTAGTTGATTTTTTATATATTAACTTATTCTGGTGAAATTTCTTAATCGGGTTTATATTGGCGTATGTTAGCTTGCATGATTTGCTGAATAAATATGTATGGATTTGTAAATTACTTCAAATGACACTTTGACAGCTCAAAAGTTATGCAGACGATATATTCAGATCTCGTGTCATACTTTATGTTGTAATCATTGCCGATTTCTTTTATTTAATACATGCTAACTACAGCTCAACTTGTGCAGAATATGTTTGAAAATAAAACAATACAGCGTATGTAGGGGCCAGCATACACTCATCATTTAAATCCGATCGAGTATATCTAAAGCACACTCTAATGAAGCATTGCATGCCACTGTTGATGTATTCGATACTTTGATACTATATCAGATTTTGAGGAGAGAATTCCTTCATTGTTATCGACAACCTCATTGCATCCGTGGAAAACAGATATTGTACAATATTAACTATTCCGGGGGAGCACACACCATATAAAGTATAGTCCATTCGTTTTAAACATCATATATTTGTCATTTAAAGTTACTCAAATTGGTGCGGAGCGTCTGATTATGCTCTTGACATAATTTTATACAGTTAAAATTCCGATATAAGTAATTTAGTGTTTCATTTTCTATTTTACTTTTAATATATTGCGTACTTTATATTTTATATCCATGCATGCCTGTCTTGAATGGTTTGATTTCCCATTTTTTTTAAAACAGTGTATACGAATTTATATGCAAGATTTTGTAATTCTACGATTCGTTTATTTTCATCATTTCAATTTATCGTAGTATATGGACAATTAAAGATAACATCTCATTTTCTTTGCTTCCACATGTTATTATTAAATCTATGTTCTCAGCAATATCGCTCAGACTAATCCCTCTAAGGGAAGTCCTAGTATCTAAATAAAATTATTACCAGACACAATGAAATATTTCCAGTTAAAAATGTGTCTATTACTTCAACTTACAAATATGTTAATACATTGGGTAATAAATTATTTAGTTATAGAGAGGTTACACAGGATTTAGATTCCTACTTGAATTTGACTTGAGAATGTAGGAATTTTCAGAAATCATCCTTTTACGATAAAAATGCACAGCATATAGTTACAGGTGACCTTGATTTTATATCCAATGATGAGTTGAAACAATTAATGAAATATGGTACTAAATTTAGATTAAACAAGAAAATGAACTTAAAAAAAAATCTTTCAATCTATTCAAATCTGAATTACATATGTTCATACTCAATTTAAGTTACAAATTTAATAAACCTAACCCCCTTTTCAATGAATGGAAATTTAAAATTTTGGATGATTTTAAATCATTTCAAATAAAATATATGAATGATACTTCTAATTACACTTACTATATAATAAATTCAAATTTAGAGAAGGAAATATCGAAATTGAAAAATACCTTTGTTTTTTGTTCAGTCGATAAAGCATCGAATAATTTTGCAGTTATTTGAAAAAGCTATTATGCTAATACGATATTTACTGAGCTTAACAATAATGTCACCTACAGTTTGTATAAATCTACGATTTAGACATTGATTAAGAAACATCTGGCCTTTTCAAAAAAGGTTAATATTCCTCTGCCTAAAGTAAAAAATTTGTCATTTCCCTTTCTTTTCGTAACACCTAAATTTCATAAGATACCAATTAAGTACAGATTTATTTGTAGTAATGTAAACAGCATTGGAAACGGATTTAATCGCAGATTTGAAGAAATGTTAAAAAATATTTTGAATATCCTAAAATTTAAGTATAAAGATAGTAATATGTATTGGATTATTTTGAATAGTTATGAGATCAGGAATGAATTAATTAAAGAAGATATACAAAGTGCCCAGACATATGATTTTGAGAATCCTTTCACAAATATTCCTATTGCAGGGTTAAATGATGTCCTTTTAAAAGTTATCGATTTAATTATAGCTGACACCGATTTAGATTTTAATTTATTTAAATTATTATGCAAATTTTGCTTAGATAACAACTATGTTTATACAGGTTCAAATATTTATTTATAGAATAATGGAATAGGAATGGGAACAAGTTATTCTTCAACGGCAGCTAACTTATTTTTATTTTTTTTATGAATTTCAATTTTGTAGTGTCAATAATGATGTTAATTATCTGGCTTTCACATATATCGATGATTTGATAATTTTAGGTAGCTTTCTTTACAAAAAAGCTACCTATTGCAGCCGTTCGGAGGAAAGCGATTTCAAAAAATTTTGGTATATTTTCATCGATCATGACCCCCAGACCCCGAAACCACCCTCCGTTCAAAATTGATATATATATATATATATATATATATCTATATCTATATATATATATATATATATATATATATATATATCTGACCTATGTCACACTGTAACTCCCGTAATTATGAACCGATTTCGATGTAATTCGGTGTGTACATAGTACATACCAATGTCTCGACCGAGTTCGTTGGGCAGCTTCATCCGCAGTTTTGTTTCAAAATGGCGGCCATTTAAAATTTTTAAAAAAATTTAAAACTTGAAATGTGGTACCAAAAAATTAAAAATGGAAAAATATTTTTTTCTTTTGTATTTGACCTTTATACAAAGATTCCGGAGCAGTTTTTGTTTCGTCTATACCTTAAAAAATGGCTGAGTTATAGCATTTTGAATTTCTAGCGTGGCTGACATTTTGAAACGTCCTGAATTTTGTCACGCGATAAAAGGCGTATTTATGAACCGATTTGGATGTAATTCAGTGTGTACATAGTATATACCAATCTCTCAACCGAGTTCGTTGGCCAGCTTCATCCGCCGTTTTGTTTCAAAATGGCGGCCATTTAAAATTTTAAAAAAATATTAAAACTTGAAATGTGGTACCAAAAAATTAAAAATGGAAAAATGTTTTTTCTTATGTATTTGACCTTTATACAAAGATTCCGGAGCAATTTTTGTTTCGTCTATATCTTAAAAAATGGCTGAGTTATAGCATTTTGAATTTCTAGCGTGGCTGACATTTTGAAACGTCCTGAATTTTGTCACGCGATAAAAGGCGTATTTATGAACCGATTTGGATGTAATTCAGTGTGTACATAGTACATACCAATCTCTCGACCGAGTTCGTTGGCCAGCTTCATCCGCCATTTTGTTTCAAAATGGCGGCCATTTAAAAATTTTTTAAAAATTTTAAATTTTAAATGTGGTACCAAAAAATTGAAAATGGAAAAATATTTTTTCTTATGTATTTGACCTTTATACAAAGATTTCGGAGCAGTTTTTGTTTCGTCTATATCTTAAAAAATGGCTGAGTTATAGCATTTTGAATTTCTAGCGTGGCTGATATTTTGAAACGTCCTGAATTTTGTCACGCGATAAAAGGCGTATTTATGAACCGATTTGGATGTAATTCAGTGTGTACATAGTACATACCAATCTCTCGACCGAGTTCATTGGCCAGCTTCATCCGCCGTTTTGTTTCAAAATGGCGGCCATTTAAATTTTTTTAAAAATATTAAAACTTGAAATGTGGTACCAAAAAATTAAAAGTTGAAAACATTTTCTTCTTATGTGTTTGACCTTGATAAAAAGATTCGGGAGCAGTTTTTGTTTTGTCTATATCTTAAGAAATGGCTCAGTTATAGCATTTTGAATTGCTAGCGTGGCTGACATTTTGAAACGTCCTGATTTTTCTCACATAATAACAGGCGTATTTAAGAACCGACTTGGATGTAACTTGGTGTGTACATAGTACATACAAATATCTCGACCGAGTTCGTTGGCCGGCTTCATCCGCCATCTTGTTTCAAAATGGCGGCCATTTAAAAAAATTAAAAAATTAAAAAAATTAAATGAGATACCAAAAAATTGGAAAGTGAAAAAGATTTTTTTTTGTATGTGTTTGACCTTAATACAAAGATTCCGGAACAGTTTTTCTTTCGTCTATATCTAAAAAAAATGGCTGAGTAATAGCATTTTGAATTTCTCTTGTGGCTGACATTTTAAAACGACCTGATATTTGTCACGCGATAACAGGCGCAATTATGAACCTATTTGGATGTAACTTGGTCTGTACATAGTACATACCAATGTCTCGACCGAGTTCGTTGGCCAGCTTCATTCGCCATCTTGTTTCAAAAGGGTTGCCATTTAAAAAAAATTAAATTTAAAATTCAAAATGAGGTATTAAACAATTGGAAAATGAAAAAGATTTTTTTATGTGTTTGGCCTTGATACAAAGATTCCGGAGCTGTTTTTGTTTCTGAAAATTTGTTCTTTTGTTTATATCTTAAAAAATGGTTGATTTATAGCACTTTGAATTTCTAGCATGGCTAACATTTTGAAACGATCTTGTATTTGTCACGCGATAACACACGTATTCGCCTATTTCGATGTAAGAAGGCATGTGGATATTATACATCAACACCTCGACCAAGTTCGCTGGCCAGATACATCAGCCATCTTGTTTCAAAATGGCGACCATTAAATTAAAAAATATATATATATTTAAAGTGAGGTGCAAAAAAATTAGAAATTGAAAAATGTTTCTTTCTTAAGTATTTGACCTTGATATAAGGATTCAGGAGCATTTTTTGTTTGTCTTTACCTTACAAAATGGCTCAGATATAGCAGTTTCAATTTCTATTGTGGGTGACATTTTGAAAAATCTGATTTTTTGCATGCGACAGCACTCCTATATATTAACCGATTCCGATGTGAGTGAGCATGTGCACAGCAATTACTAAGGTCTCGACCAAGTTCACTGCTTAGTCTCATCCACCATGTTGTCTTAAAATGACAGGCACTTTAAGAAATTGCCGAATTTGGCAGCCAAATATATGTTACTTTAAAGAAAAGCAGCTTGGATAAAGCTGACTAATTTCGCGAAATTCTCATTCATTATATTGATAAAAATTAGTATTGAATCTCCTATATTCGGTTTCCACTAAATTGAGCTTCGTGTGTTTGAATGATATAATTTGGCTTTTTTTAAATAAGGATTATGAAAGCTACCTCTTCCTCCCGGCACTGGCCGGAAGGACTTTTGAACTGTGATCGCGATTTTTTGGGGATATCATGTAACATTTATCCTGATATGCTGGTTTTGAAAAAAAACAAATGAAAATAATAGTGCTGCTGATTATCTTGATTTGAAAAACATTTCAAACGGTATACACATATCAATCTATAATAAACGGGATAACTTTAATTTAGAAGTTAACCATTGAGTTAATTGGAGTTCAAATATCCATAAACGCGTTTACGTCAATATCATAATAGGTCAGATTTTTTGCTACTGTAAACTGTGTTCGAATAAAAATTTATTTTTTAAAGAACTTTTTAATTTAACCAGCATTTTGTATTATAAAAATAATATACCTTTGAATTTCATTAATAAATATACTAGTTTTACAGACAGTCTTCATTTTTGAGGAGTTTCTATGCGATTGACAGTTAATGATTTGTATAACTTAAAGCCTTTTTTTTAACGGTTTTACAAGGATGTCTGCAATTGTGTGGCAACAGACATGGAACGTGCATGGAAAGATTATGGATCACTGGTAGTTGGTTATTGTCTTTTGTGGCTGTGTGGCTCGGATTTGGGTAAAATTATTTTATTGTTTCAGTATACATTACACATACGTTCTGAATCAGTTGTATGTTCGAGATGCCCTGTTTATGGTGGCGTCGGGTCCGGTGGGAGAGTGTTCGCGATATGCTTTCAATAGTTTTTATGCATTTGATTTATGCTTTGCGACACTCTGGCCGAAACCCACTGCCACTACTGAATAATAGTTTGTTGTAAATTGTAATCAGTCTGAAACATTGCTGTGCTTTTTAAAATGCCCGTCCGCTGTAGAGTGCCACAGCCTTTTGTTGTTTTTTCTTGGTTTTTTCTTGTTCACGTTATATCTCTTTAAATTTCTTGGATGTTTTATGGTTATTCTTAGTATATTTATGGTGCAAGATCCTGGGTCTGACAAATGCATTTAACACATAAGGTGCTGTATATATATGTGGGAATGAAAGCTAAGACTCAATGGTTAAATGAACGTGATATCTCAAGTGAGACTCGTAAAAGGTGAACTCAAAATTTCAGAGCGAGATGTTGTTGTTCTATAGATATTCAGCAATGGTGTCGTTTGGTAATTTTTAACGCAAAGCTCAGGGAAGCTTTTGCGAATTGTACGATATTATTTTGAATGTTAATCTGTATGTTTTTTGATATATTAAACCTTTTTTATAGCTATTCACAGTTTGGAGAACTTTAGTTTCAATTAAGCAATACAGTACTCACATGTAAACCCACATATATATATATATATATATATATATAAACTTTTTTACTGGGGGGTCAATTTGGGTTCTAGGTGTCATGATAATTGTAGATCTGCAAGAATTATTTCGAAATTCCTACATAGGGGAGAATGTTATAGGTTATATTTCAAACGAAATGTAGCTAAAATGCTTTAAATACAAATTTATTTAGGTTCAGGGTAATTATTACAATCTGAAGTATGAGTAAGCCCCAAAATTTTTATTCTAGTTGCAATATTTATTTTGTAATCCTGTGCGTAAGATGCTATACCACTTTTTTGCATGTCAACTGTCTGATAGTTTGGAGCCACCTATAAATATTAATTCTGCATCTTGCAATTTTTTAAACACATGAAATGGAAGAAAATCTTTCATCCCAATAAAAATTGTGTTTTAAAATCATATGCATTTTAAGATATTAATTGTTTAAAATGGTCTTTTTTTTAAATTTTTTCCAATTTTAAGAGTCCTGAAATCCCTTAAAAGAGTGAAATTAATGTGAAGATTGTTTTTCAATACAACTTTGTTTGAGGATACAATGCATGAAAGGGTTAATAAATGGTAAGTCAGGAAATGTGAAATTTAAATAATCAACACATTTTGACACCAATACGATTCAAATCAAACATTCTTCCATTATTCTAGAGCAAGATGAAATAAAAAGACACAATAAAAAATAATGAATTTAAAATTAGTTGTATATTCGGCAATAGCAGTCAGGATAATGATAATAAAGTAAAAGTGCCTTTTATGCTAAATGACGTTTATTTTACTTTGTCAAATATATTTATAGAAATCGTCAGTTGAATTTACTACAATTTAAAGTTATTTGCTATTTATTTCCTACAATGATACCCTTAATACGATTACATTGACTCACAGAGATTTCTACTGTACCATAAATGACACTATTACCATTTTTTGAATAATCTATGCTGATTCTAAAATTTAAAAGTTATTTGTCACAATAATGTTTAGAGAAAATCTTTTATATAAAATGAAATTTGTAAAACAATCTATTTAAGTTGCTTAAGATGCGAGGAATACGAATTGAAATTTTCACTTTAGAGAAAAGGTCCGAATTTATAAAAATACTTATTGTATCGCTCTAAATAAACAATCTCAATGTTGAGAAAGATGGATTCGGGTAAATCATGAAATACAACATTTGTTTCGTCAATTACACCGGAGAGAAACAACGTATCAGTAAATAGAAACTAAGGAATTTTATACCACAACCTCAACATTTGAACAGATGTGAAACGAGAATTATATTTTATAGAATGTATTTTTAAACTAAATGAAACAAATTCTTTGTTAAAGTGGAGATACTTAACTGAAGATACTGTAATTGAATGTATACTTTATTGCAGTAAAATTGCTTTTAAGATTTAAGAGAAATTTTCCTTTACTTTCATTAGAAATTATTTCATGTCATTCTATCGTTATTTTCATCTTTAAATATTTATGAAAATTTAAAAATGAAATGTGAACATGTAATAAAATATTTCAATTTAAGAATTAATTAGTAAACAATATTTCAAAAACAGTTTATTCCAAAATATTCATAAGTATTATATTTATGGTTTCATAGAATATCATTCAAAGCAATAAAAATGTAATCATCGTACGTGATTCTTGAGTCAGTGTTGACTCACTTTATAGAAATCCATTAGCTATTGAATCATCACAGACACATTGAAATGAAACATATAAGTCATTGATATAATACTGTAACTATCCTGAAAAATTTATAATGCTTCATTTAACAAAACTATTATAATTACACGTTGCGCAAGTAGATAAAAAATAATGAGAGTGTGTACATCATTTCACTTCACATTGGGAGTGTAAAGAGGCCACTAATTTCAGGGCCGTATTGGTGTGAAAGTGAAAAGTCCCGCTCAGGCGTAACCCGATTAGTGAAATAAAAACAATCAGATTTGGGACGATTTACTTAGGTCGAACCCAATTTCTACAAAAAACACACTAATATTTCTAATGCAATATTGCACTGTACAACGCACTGTACACTGTACATTTTTTAAAGTACAACTTTTTTGATATTTTATGTTTCCAAGTCACAAAATATGGCATTGAAAAAATAAGTTGAAGTTCAGAAATGTTTTTTAATTTAGTTTAGTTTAGAAGGAAATGATAAAAGTGAATTGTTAAAAAAACAAAAACACAAAAAAAAAAAAAAACAAAAAAAAACAAAAAACAAAAAACAAAAAAACATAATTTTAAAGTTTAATAAGGAAATGAAAAGTAAATTTTTAAATGTATTTCCCTTTATTTTTGTAAACCAAAATAAATTTCTAAAGATTCCTTTAACAGGGTTCCAAGCTGAAGTTCAGCCTTAGTTTGGAGGAAAAAGAGCAAGCCCGGGCATGCACCGAATCCACTGAAACAAAATTCGCTGTGCCAGTTTTGATTCGTTTTGCCTGATTGTCTCGAAGCGGTCAGGGCGCATGCTTATCTATACTTCGAAACTCTCAAAAGGATTTTACATTGCTGTGAAAGCTTTCCTAAGACAAAAGTATTGAAATTCATATATCTCTGAGACCAGTGTGTTTATTTTCTAGAAATGGAGAAAAGTTTGGATAAATTCAAAGTTCTAGTGTGGTAATATCCGAGAAAATAACAGCATTTAAAGCTTTCAGCTCCCGCTCCCGTAAATAGAGATAAAACGTTTCTTCTGTGAAAGTGAAAAAAACTGGCTCACTCTATGTTAGAATAGAGCTATTTTGTGTTTTGAATAAGTAAAATAACAAAAATGATCATTTTGAATTGATGCCCTTCATTTGATCCTTGAATGATTTAAGCATTTTGTGGTGCCAAGAGAAAAAGGTTAAAATATTGAGTTAAAATATATCTCGAGATTTATAAGTTCTAATTAGCATAGCTCCCAAATACATCGTTTCTTGAATAATTGTTTTTTAATTATTTCTTTTAAGACGTTTTCAGCAAATGTTGTAGAAACTTATATCGAAGGCCATATCTATTGAAATTTAATTCTTTGAGATGATTTCATTGAATTAAAAAAAATTACATAAAGGATAAAAACGTTACAACATGTACAAAAATTCAATTAAATATTTTAAAAGGTTGTATCATATTTAAATCTATATTTAATGATTTCTTTTGTACATTACTGCAAATAAATGCATAAAAAAGTCGAGCAATACGATTCAAAACTACCATTGTATGGAATTTTATTTTCAGCAATAAAAATCATAGATTATACTTATGAAGCGTAAGTAGCATTTTCTAATATATTTTTTTCATAATAACAAATTTATTCAGAATGATTGTAATTTATTACGTAGCAGAAAAACACTTTTGTTTATGTTTACTATTGTGTAACAAAATTGGATCAGTTATATTTTATTTAAAGTAGTTTGTAATTTTATCGAACAATAAACAACGAATCTTCTTAAAACCGTTCGATGAGTATTTTTGAAAGCGCAAATATCGTTTCCCTAATCCCCAGAGTTCTCATTGAATTTACATTCATATAGGAAGTTCAATTTCAGGGTGCATTCAGCTAAATCGCTTTTAGGATTTGAAATCTTTGGAAAATAAAATGTATCATCTATATTCAAGTTTGACATTTCGAAATTTATCGTTAATACAGAATCTTTAAAATATTTAAATTACCCTACCATAAAAAGCAGAATAAATATGTCATGCATTTATTGATATAAGAAATCTGCTGAAATTTTATTTCTGGGTCTTGGCGAAATTCACACAATAATAGAGATTCCAAATCAAATGTTTGATTTTTAAAATAATCCTAAGAAACATAATAAAACATATTGGAAGCTATTTTATCCCTTTATCATTTAATATGTCTTAATTTTTAATTTAATTAAAGACAATGCTTTGTTATGTTATTATTACAACGACTGAATAAATCACCAACTAAAAGTTTTTTTTAAATTTTAATTGAATGCATAGAACATGACTAAACTGTAAAATAAAAAG
The DNA here is from genome assembly GCA_963932465.1 of Maratus speciosus. Taxonomy (NCBI): domain Eukaryota; kingdom Metazoa; phylum Arthropoda; class Arachnida; order Araneae; family Salticidae; genus Maratus; species Maratus speciosus. The sequence goes on along the minus strand of OZ010790.1, from coordinate 183,541,735 downwards.
TAGTCGGAAGTGGCAATCCCAAAAATCTCATACATATTAATTCTTCCTGAAAAATGCAGCATATCAGCGCAACTGGTTGGGTGATTTTCACCAAATTCTATGCGTTTATAACTTATGTCAATTTCTAGCAGAATCTGAAGTTTGATGAAAATCAAATGCATTAGTTTTTGAGATAGAGCTAATTCGGTAATCGTAAAAGATTCTGTATAGCAGCGCCCACCTGTTTAGCGATTTTTATCAAAAACTAATTAGAATCAAGTTATACCTGGGGCTTACTGAATCTGAAGCTTGATGAAAATCCATGCATTAGTCCTTGAGATACAGATATTGAGGAAATCGCGGAAAATGCAACATAGTAGCGCCACCTGTTTCTGGATTTACACCAAAAACTATACAGCACTAAGTTACATCAAGGACTAACTGAATCTGAAATTTAATGAAAATTCGTGCATTAGTTCTTGAAACTGATATATTGGGATAATCATGATTAATGCAGAATAGCAGCGCCACCTGTAGGATGATTGTCATCAAAAAGCAATAAGCACCAAACTATATCAAGGACTAACTTAATCTGAAGTTTTATCAAAATCCGTGCCGTAGTTCTTGAGATATAGCAATCGAGTAAATCGTGAAAAATGCAGCATAGCAGCGCCACCTGTTGGGCAATTTACACCAAAAAGTAATAAGCACCAGTCTATATCAAGGTCTAACTGAATCTAAAGTTTTGTAAAATTCCGTGCATTAGTTCTTGAAATAGAGCGCCCACAAAATGTTTGTCGCATACAGACTCACAGAGTGACAAATACAGTGACAGACAGAGATTTTCTACTAACCATCAAATCGTTTTTAGGATCTTCTAAAACATATAAATCCATCGAAAACCGTAAGTCAAAATTTTTCACGAATCCAAAACTTTTTTCTAGTAAAGACAGAAGAAAGTAAAAATACTGGTGCTTCTTAATCAAGAAAATATATTAAAACCAGGAACGAAAATATACCTCGAGCCTAGGAGCTCAAAAGGCTCAATCCCACCCCCCGTCATTGGAAAAAAGGTCTCTCTCTCTCTCTCTCTCTCTCTCTCTCTCTCTCTTTTTTTTTTTTTTTTTTTTTTTTTTTATATATATAAAAATTCTTCCGAATATCTTACATGTGGAAATTGAAATATGTGCTGAAAAATGGCTGTTGTCAGACAAAGAAGAAAGACCAAGTACTGCAGTAGAGTCCTTATTAAGTTGTATCACCGCTGTTTACCCCAACATCAAGAAATTGTTTAAAGTTCTATCAACACTTCCAGTCTCAACAGCCACTCCGGAAAGAACATTCTATGAACTGAGAAATTAAAAATGCATCTTAAGAACACTATGTCTAATTCTCGGCTTTCTGGACTTGCATTGATGAGCATCCATCGAAAAATACAAGTAGATGCTGAATCCATTATAAAAGAAATGTCGACGAAGCGCACTTACCTTGTGTTATGGTGCCAATTTCTTTAAGTGCATATATTTTTTTCTTTTTTAAGTACTATTAATGAAATATTTCTTTTGTATTTTGCTGTCATATTTCGCAAAATTGTAAAAATTAATTTTTCCCTTAATGTTTGCTTTGAAATAATTTGCATACACATTTTTAATTATTAATTAATATACATAATTACTTATTAATGAGACGCTTTATCATTAATTGATTTTCTGATTTCTGAAGTTATTTTGAGCTTACTGAGTTTCAAACTACTTGAGCCTCAGCCCCCCCCCCCCTACCCAATAATTTTTAAATTGCTACGCTACTGAAATATACAATATCCTTGAAGGAGCTACTACTGATTTTAAAACGCGTTCTTTATCTTTAGAAATCGCAGAAACCAATATATTTTCGAGATTTAAAGAAGCATTTATAAAAAGAAAATTTCTTTTGCTACCACTGTTTTTTTAAAACGTTTCCATGTAATTTTTACAGCGTATTTATCAATTTTCTCACCCGGAATATAGGTTTCAGAAGCTATCAATTCGCAACTAAGAATTGTCATCTTTAACAAACAGTTTTTGCAAACAAACATGAGAAATTATTTGCATTAACGTCGACATTAATAATAATATTATTTTATTAGTTTTGCATGTAGTAATTCCTTTGTGCAGCTGAAAATGTTTAATTAAGAATTAATAGCCTTTTAAAAATCGCTATTATGGTATGAGAAAAAACTACTGCAAACACGTGCACAGTAAAATTTCTTGGAAATGTTTCTCGAAAATCAGTCGCAGCAAATAAACTGCTCTTTTATATGATTCTTTAAATTTCGAAAATATATGGAGGCTCTGAGATTTCTAAAGGTAAAAAATATTTTTCTGAATAGTGGGTAACACGGAAAATCTTAACGTATATAATCGTTTATATTTTATTATGTTTTTCCAGTTTTAGACACATTTGTCTTTTTTTACATTGTACCCTTTTAACACTGCCAATCTCACAATGATTGTTAAAATAATCAGGGCTCTCTAAATGCGCAATAGATCCAGAAATATTTTTATATAGATTTTTTTTTAAATTAGAGTATTTCTAACTAATCACTTTAATGTATATTTTACATTTGTATCACATGTTCTGCACATGTTACTATAACGGTAGAGAAAATATTATCAGTTGTTTAAAGAGTCAACCAATTGCCTAAAAGGCATTTAGTAATTTATTTTTACATTGCAGCACTATTATGGAATAATATTGCAGGTCATTTTACAATATATTAAAATATTTTACTTTAACCTAACTTTTATGTAAAGAAATTGGATTGTTTGTATTTTATGTGAAATATATTTTTATAAATTTAGATAAGCAAGAGTATGTTATTATCTAAACAGGCAGTTCCAACTCTGGCTTCCCGGGTTATAGAATATAGGTGAAAAATATATATTTTGTTTTAACTGAAAACTATAATAGATTTTTTTTTTTTTTTTACATTTAATATATATGATTTTTCACTAACAATGTCAACTATCATTTTTATATGAAAAATAGCAATTATGTATTCAAATAAAATTTTGAAATTTATTAAAGGCCACGCTTTCGTATTAGTTTCATGCCAAGAATTAACAGTCGAAGAAATCGTCAAAGGTCGTTAGCATTTTTCACTCTGATAATTTCAGTGTGGTTCGATTACATGTCTTAAATTTGTGTTTTTTTTATATTTTATTATTTTATTTTTAGATTGATAAACTTTAAATTACGATATGTAATATAAGCCGGAAACAAATGTCTAAATATTTTATATTAATTTAATTTCAAACACATTTATCTTTTGTAACCGTCAGTCTGCAAGTGATAGAGATGGATTAAAACAAGTAATATAAAAATTTATTTTTTAAAGTCAATTTCTACTTAGGTCATCAAAGAAAAATTTAATATAACGCCTTAAGCTAATATTAGTTTTTGTTGCATTAAAACCCTATTGGTTTACAATGAAAGTCTATGGGAATTTGGTGAAATATTAGAGATATCGCCAAGATGGCGACTCATTTTGGTCCCCAAATTTGGCGATATATTGCCAAGTTGGCGATAAAGTTGGCGGTATTTGGCGGCAGAACAGGGCCCTCCTAAGGTACCCCCCCCTTACAGGTATGAAAATGCATTAAATGCTGTTGAATAACCAATGGTCGCCATTTTGTCTCCCATATAAAACTAAAATTAATTAATTTAATTTAATTAATTAATTAATATTTGGAAAAAACTGTATTAACATCAAGTGTCATCCACTACAAGTTAAAAAAAAATTATTTGAACTTGATTGGATGAATAATAAGTATTTTATTAACGATTGAAAATTTGAACAAGATATATATACAGGGAGAGTGTGAACTAATGGTAGGAATTGAAAAATCATGCTTAAAATTATTTGAAAAACAACGAGAATTGAGTAAAATACGATACATTTTACAAAAAAAAAAAAAAAAAAAAAAAAAAAAAAATATATATATATATATATATATATATATATAATATAGCTTTCAAACAAATTGCATCTGAAAGTACATTATTTTCTCTATTCGACGGTTTAAACTACGCGCGGACACTTATGTCCTTTATAATATAGGTAAATGAACGCATTCATCCTTAAAACAAATAAATAAGATAATTTTCTAGGACAAAAAACATTGTCCTAATCGCCCGAATCTTCTCCGAATTTAATAAAAAAGGAAGTTCAACTTACGTGAATTTATTTACATTTCTTCCAGGATTTTAAACCTTTACAAAAAAAAGAATGCCAATTATATACAGGATTCACATTTTGGAAATAATCAATTTATATTCCTTAAAAGTTTTATATTATCCTTCCCTGAAAACAAATTAAATATGATTTGGCATTTGCTAATATTAGAAGTGCAATCAAATCTTTATTTCTGCGTCTCGACAAAAATCACTCAAGATAAAATAACAAAAATTTTGAAAAAAAAAAAAAAAACTGTTGATTTTTTTTTTTTTTTTAAGTTGGAAACTTGGATCAATAAAATTATTTTATTTCTTTCATTCAAAATGGTCTTGTAGCACAATTAACCCTTCGTGCACCATGATTTTCAACCTGTTCCCAATTCATTTACTGGCGGAAATACACTGCATATACTCCAAGGACAAACTTATAATTCTTGGATTTAAGAGCATTTTCAGATACTTAAATTGAGTATGTACGGCAGACAGATTAATTGCATATATTTTTCGTTTAGCAGTAACGTAAAGGTATTAGCACAAGCAGTAACTTCCAAATTTGCAGTTATTTCTGAATTTATAATTTAAAATTTTGTTTGCAATAGAAATGAGTTTAAATTCCAAATAATCATCACTTCATTTCTGAAAAAAAAAAATAGCTCTGAGACACACAGTCTTTGAAAGTAAGAAATTTCTACGAATTTTGAAAAAGATAGCCTATTTTTGTTATATTACGCCTGAGATTGTCCTATATGTTTACTAATCTGGAGTTCAACCAAATGTCTCATTTACATTATTGCAGGGAAATAAAAGACTACATTTGTTAATGTAATGTTAATGTTTGAATATGATCTTCTCCAAATGAATGTGTTATCGCCAGGATGGCAATATATTTAATTATGTACTTTCAGCGCCTAATCTGAAACACATTTTACCAAAATAGGCAATTATTTTGTGAATTATGGCGTTACCTCAGAAGTACCATGAACACGCACTTGAATGGAAGACTTATATTCAAACAAATTGAAACCCTTTCTGCATTAAAAAAAAAGTTAAAATTTCAATGTATTTGAAAACATTCCAAACGCACTTCAAGCAATAATTGTCCGTAAGTGATAATACTTCCTTCATTGCATTGTAAAAGACTGTAAGTGCCACGTACAACATTTTCAGTAGAAAACCTCTTGAGGTGTAGCTCAACACGATATACGAGCTTCGTTCCTTTTAAAATACACAATGGCAATAAAACATATTTCAAACAATTACCTCTAATGGATGGTAACGTCTCCCACAGCTGCCAATTTGAATCCTTTTACTACAACTAATTTTGAAAAAGGATATTTAGATTATTGAAACAGTGAACCAATACAGATTGTTCTGAAGTTCCGACGAAGGTCATAATGCCCTCATTAACCTAGTATCGATAATGATCATTTAGATGTTCTTGATGCTCTGATGAGATTGAGTAGCTGAGGTGGAATTTGAAATATCAATTCCCAGAAAAATTGGAATTGGCATGCCAAGTAAAACTGATGGTAAAGGAAGGAAAAAATAAGCGGCCCGGTGGCCTACATTTTTAACGGATAACTAATACACTAATACAGGACAAATAGTTAATACGGGATAATAATTTAGAATTCATGATAATAAATTTCAGTGGATGTATTGGTAAACCAAAGATTATTACTCAAATAAGGAAAACGTTTTATATTCCTTTGAAGTAATGTCTTTAATTTCCAGTGAAGTTGTAACAACTGTGAAGGTCCTGAAAACTACGGGCAAGTTCTCTGGAGTGCTGCGGATGATCAAAGGCTATTATTGATGATCAAAGGTCTTCTATTAGTCATAACCTTTTTCTCAATAACGCGACATTCTAATGTAACTAGGCAAATCCGATAAAATGTGACGAGTATTTTCCATGCGATATGAAAACACAGTAGAACCTCTTTTATCCGAAACTATTTTAACCGAAACCAATTTTTAAAGCTTTTTTTTTCTTAGTATCACATTCTTTGTGTGAAAATCCATTTTCGAAGCTTTTTTCTTTTGTAACTGCCATATTACTTGTGTGCAGGCGGCCTATTCCAAAATAAGAGTATTAATAACTATTTTCTATCCCCTTTCTTAGAGTTCTTTTGAATTTAACTTGGGCTACCGTAAGCTGTGGGGTGGAACGAGCAAAACGAACAAATTAACAATTCTGAAGCTGTTTAATGTTTTGCTAAAGGTTTGGCATGGCTGGAGCAGCAGAAAGACTGTAATACTGTTAAACTAATAATATTAAAAAACTTTGTGATAGAGTTTCAAAGCAAAGGCAATCGAAATTGGGACAAACAAAACATTGTTTCAAACCCCCTTGTCAAATATATAAAACGTACTTAATTTCAAAATTAAAATTCAGCTAATTTTTTCTTGTTTCTATTTTGTTATTGCTTTATTTTTATTAAGGACTTGTTACCATAATAAGAAATAGTGCATATATTTCTCCTTAATTATGAAATTGAAGCATTCTCGATTATCCAAAATTTTCGATTTTCGAAAGAGGGTCCGGACTCCGGTTACTTCGGATAATCGAGATTCTACTGTAAAATATTTTCGAAATTTTTCATGAACATTACAATCACTGTAAAAATTGCACTGCAAACGTTATACATTACTTCGAAATAATACAAAATTTGTTTTCTGTTTAATTAGTTTGGTTAATTAAGGATCTGTTTTTTATGAACGCTTTCAACAAAACTTATTACGTCTACTTGTAATTAAAATGCATTCGTAGACAAAATTATGTTCGACGTTCAAAAGAGCAAGAAACTACATCAGTGAAGTCGCATTTTAAGTCCATTGTTCAATTATCTAATAAAATTTCTGTTTACAATGCAATATTCTAAAACATTTTTATTGAAATACATCTTTATATAAAAAAATTGGATTAAAAAAATATTTAAATTATTTTGTAATTTTACATAAGTAGTTAAATGAAAGCAATTATTTTAAATCCGTGATATGAGACATTTTAAATGGACAAAATACCGTTGCTGTAATCTCTAGAGAATTCATTGAATTTCCATTCAAATAGCAAGTTCAATTTCAGTGTGCACTCAGTTAAATCGCTTTTGGGATTTGAAACCTTTAGATACAAATAAATATATCTTCTATATGCAAGATTAACTTTTTGGAAATTTATAGTTAATGCAGAATTTTAAAAATATTCTTTAAATTATCCCATCACAAAAACATATCTGAAATATGTCATGCAATTTCTAGTAACATATTTTATTTTTGTGTGTCGACAAAATCACACAAAGACTCAAATAAAATTTATTCTAAATTAAACTTTTATTTGCTATTTTCAAATATCTGTATCACGAAAATGCACTGTAACGCATTATTAATATCATGTTATCCTTAATCAGAAAAAATATATTGAAATTGATATAGTATGATTCATGCTGTCATATTTTCTCTTAATATACTATACTTATGATTGATAAGTTATTCAAAAATATTATTATATTTGGAAATTTTCATTATCATATTTTTACATTTAGTTATTTTGAAAAAACTCTCTGTAATTGTTATTGATCAATTTCATTCATGTTGTATGATGTATTTATTCTAAAGAAACAGAAAAATAATATAATAGGAGTCGCACTAAGGCATTAAGGCTATTAGCGCAAAAATTCTCTAAGTACGAAAATTGTTATTTATAGATTTCTAAAGATATTAGTCAGAAGTTACATTGAAGAATTTTTAACATTGCTGGTTTTTTAACGTATGAGACTCGGATTCTCAATAACGACGGTGAACCTTTTATAAAAGTTCAGCATGTAATTACTATTTGATATTAAATATTGATATATTATATTTAAATAAGCATCTATATCTACTCATGCTCTCTAACTATCAAAGCGCAGATCAAAAATAATTCTCTTTATGTCTTGGCCTTTACTGTAGTTTACAATTAATAACTACATTTTTTATTATAATTATTATTATTATTATTATTATTATTTTATTATTTTTTGCTATAGCTTCTTTGATTGTTTGTGTTACACAAAACCTATAATTGTTAATTACAGAACTTTTTGATATTCTCTAAGCTGTGAAGATTAAAGTTTGGAATCTTAAGCTTTGCTTGCTTCCGACCCTGCCCCTTTGGTTTAAAAAAAAAAAAAAAAAAAAAAAAAATCTTGAATAAATAGTGAGATTCATCTTTACTTCTCCAACGATCAGCAGAAAAATAATATTTCTCCAAATATTTACATAAAATTAGTTGTTTATCTTCAATTTTTAGATTTTCTTCGGTTTAACGATGTAGCTGAGCTTGTTGCCTCCCAGTATAATACAATAAATGCTTTCAGAATTTTCTTTAATTAATACATTTACTTATTATGTATTTTCGTAATACTTTAATTTAATAAAAAATTTTTATTGCTATCATTAATCAGTATTTCAAAAATATACAAATGAATGCTAAAAAAAGTTCACTGTAACGCATGTTGGTTAATTTTTCAATATCGCAGACTTTCTTTATTGTAAAGATATACCGTTCTTCATAGACATATAGTTCCAGTTACAAAAATGTTTTAAATGAGGTAAAGAAATATTTCGAAAGCAATTTGGGTCAATAAAAATATTTCTTAAAAAATTACGAAATTTAAATTTTTATACGGTTCCGTCCTATAAGTTATATTTAGTAAAATTTTCCTGTTACACTGACAAGTAAGACAAAAAAAGTCCTGTTACTCTACGATTAAAATTGACTGAGTAATAACTGTTTAAAATTAGAACATATTTTTTGCTGCAAATTAGGGGTCATTCACAAATTTAGTAGAAATATAATTTCGTTAGATATATTAAAAAAATGGTTGAGAGTAAATTAACATTGCAATATAAATTTGAAATCTTTAATCATTCTGACATATTAATGCACAATATACAATCTCTACATATAAAGGAGTAAAAAAAAAAAAAAATACAGAATTTTTGTTAACAATGATTGATGAAAATTAACCGTTTTAGCTCTTGATTATTGATTCTTATGTATCCTGTACCGCTGAATCCGAAATTGATCTTCATTTTTTACCATCACTTAAAGATTTTTCCAAATCGTAAATTTTTTTCGTAAGTTAAAAAAAGAAAAAAATAGCGAAAATTGGATACTATAAAATAAGTGTCATTGTACTGTTTTTAACTTTTGATAATTGATGTTTATGTATTTTTTACCGCTGAATCAGCAAATGACCTTCAGTTTTAACAAGTAAATCAGGATTTTTCGCAAATTGTAAATTTCAAAGTTAAAATATTCAAAGTTAAAATTGAACCTCCTCCCCCTCCTCATCGGACCCCTCAGATTTTTAGCTGCAAGAATCCCAGTATAAGCGAAAAAATTGAATAAATTATTAAATTAAATACTATTAAATTAAATAAAAAAGAAGTTTTATATCTGTTTTATAGTATCAGATTTTCGCTATATTTTAACTTGGACATTTACGATTTGCAAAAAAATTCTAACGTGATGGTTAAAAAGGAAGGTCATTTAAACGTTCATAAAAATCAACTGTCAAAATTAAAAAAATAGAGTGATCTCCTCTATTTTATAGTATCCAATTTTTATTTTTTTAAACTTTGACAGTTTATGATTTGAGAAAAATCCTGGCATGGTGGTTAAAATTAAGGTAATTTTCGGATTCAGTGCTAAAAGATACATAAAAGTTAAAAAACACAACCACGTAGTCTTGTGTTATCTAATTAAAATCTTGTTTTTAAACTTATTGGCGGTAATCTATCAGAAATTTTTTGAGCTATCCTGTTAAGTAAGTATAAATGGTAACCAGCGGAAATCATATTATTAGATTGTCATCTGATTTACGTCATTATGTAACATTTAATTTCGATCGGATATTTGAAAGTGAGCTAAAGTTCAAGTACAAATTTTGAATTGGAAAAACATACATACGATCGTTGAAGTTAAATGAAAACTTATTAAAATAACATAATTTTTGTTGAAAGAAACAGTCTCAAATTCTTACAAAAAGAAAGAAAAAAAGAACATATGTTAAAATACAATGATTTTTGTCAATCTGAAACTTAATAAAAGTTAACTGAATGCTTGTACGATATTTCTTCAAATCGCAGATACACATGAAATAAATTTTCGAATATTTTAAGCACATGGTATATGACCCCTCAAAGCGTGGCGGAACTCATCAGTGTTTATATGCAGAAAAGTGGTACAAGTCATCCATTTTTAAAGTTTCATAACTCGGTCAATTTTAGTCTTATCTGAACGGGACTTTTTTTTTTGTCTTTCTTGTCAGTGTAATAGGAAATTTTTACTAAATATGACTTATAGGACCGGCGGACCGTATAAAAATTTAAATTTCTTAATTTTTTAAGAATTGTTTTATTGACCCAAATCGCTTTTAAAATATTTCTTTACCTCATTTACAACATTTTTGTAATTGGAACTGTATTTCTACGACTAACGGTTTAGGGATTAACCATTGGACATCGTTGAGAGTGGACACCCTGTATATAACATATATTAAGGCATAATTCTTGATTTTTTTAGAGATTAGTTAGGTAGGATAGTTTGCTTATCGTACCTTTATATTCAAAGTTATCATCAAACTGTTACATTACGAAATTATCTTACAGATAAAAGTCAGTAAATGTGTTTCGATAACTTTTTTTCGAGATAAATATTAAAGCATAGCGCTAAATAAAACATGCGAGAACTATGCATGCGTCATTTACCGACGTAGAATCAAATTTCTACAGGTTGTACGGGGCGGTAATAGCGAAAATCTCGGGTGAAAAGTCCAGTCTGCGTACGACAGATATGGAGAGCAATCTGATTTACAATCGTGAAAAAAGCAGGAAGGGATAACTGTTGAACGATATGAACAGGATGACGTAGGGGGCTGAAAACCAGACAAGGCGATGGACGTGTATGATGCAAGTGCCTCCCTCAGTTGGGAGCACTTTATATTCCGTCATACAACAGCCACGAAGACAAGGAATTAACACATGTTTTCGACATTAAATAACGATCTATCTTCTACCGTATACTATACACCCACTTTTCAACATTGTTTTTTAAATTTGAAGGGCTCCCAAATGGTCCGCCAACTGAATACCAATATTATTTTAGAAAAATTTTCTTTTTAGATTTTTCTTACAAACCGCCCTGGAATCACCTTCGAAAGTGAATTCTAGCGCAAACCTACCATAAAATTTTCTGTTAAAATTTATTGGTATTCAGTTGGCGGACCATTTGGGAGCCCTGAATTTGGTAAGTGTTGCGGTAAATACATCAATGTCTTTGGTGGTTATCTCGCTATTAAAAAAATGGCCGACGACGACGCCATCGCCACTGCAATGGAATTTGCTTTGAATGCGACATTTTTACTTTTTACCCTATCCTGCAAAAAATATTACATATAAAAACATGAAAACTGGTACTTTAAGGAAAAATGTATGGTAAACCTGCTAGAGCAGGCAGTTTTAAAACCGAAGATTTATTTAAAACGCTATTTAATTTTGAAATCGATTAAGACAGCACTGTAAAACATTTGTGTAAGTTTACTCTGGATTATGTGTGCAACATTACACAAATTCAGGAGCAAGCCGTTCTGATATTTTAAAAACTCACATTATTAGAGTTTTCTTTCACAAAAGTTATGGGACCACCCATCTCAGACATAAACTTCGACATCTCCTGGCTGAAAACTGGTTTCAACTTAGTCGCATATGTCACGTGAGATCTATTGACGGGGATTTCTTTCTCTATTGCAACCTTGCACTCTGTGATCTGCAATTCACCCACATGTCGAAGCAAGAATAACACGTGTTTGATGAGATTTTAATTTTATTTTTCTTATTAAAAAATTATCAAAAGTGCACATACGCCGCCGTCTTGTTTGATATATGCATGTCATTCTAATTACGGGAATGGAGGGAAACGCAAGGCGTTTGTTTACGTTTGAAAAAACAAAGATCATTCCCAAAAATGTATATCAATGACACGTTGAGTGCCACGGTGACTGACACTGAAGCTGGAAAATTTACAATGTTTTAAGTAATTTTTAACCCTTAAATGCCGGGTGTTGCTTTTCGGCAACATACCCAATTTAGGCTCTAAAATACTATTAGAATAATATTGAAGCTATAATGCCTAATGTTGCCAATAAAATACATTCTGAAAATATTATTAAATCGATTTTCAACATGTAGATGGCAACACTTGTTCCATTTACGAATAAGATAGATTTGTTTTTCAATTGCTGCTACTTGTTCTTTTTGTTTTGTTTGGAAGCTTGCGAAATACCCTATTTTGTTCTACAGCGAGCAAGTAAAAGTTATTTCTTATTATAGTTCCTAAAATTCTTGTGTGTTTAATAATATAGAATTTTATCAGGGTAAATTATTTTTTCAATTAAAGACCAGTATTGCCGATTAATAACAAGCTGTTTTTTAGCTCTAAACCATACTTAAAACAAAATATGATTTTTTAAAGTATTTTTCCAATAATTTATTTAAAAAATGCAAGCCGAAAAACATTATTACAATGATTTTTGGAAAATCAGGCATTTAAGGGTTAAGAGTGTATAATTCTGTAATAAATAAAAGGTAAGTAAATTTTAAATAAATTTTCAGTAATTACTTAAAACATGATATATATACAGGGTGTCCAGCGAATAAGACCCTGATTTCAAAATTAAATATCTGAAAAACAAAGATCATGCGGTAAACGGTTTGTTTATTAACTAAGCTGTAAAAATGTTATACAAAAGTTTTAAAATTTAGTTACAAAAACCGTTAACAGATGGCGCTGTAATCGCAATACTTGTAAACTATGCTTCGAAGTCCAGAGCACTAGTGTCTCATTCCTAGATGGCTCCCTACGGAAGAATGAATTTTGGGAAAGTCCACTTTTTCATTGGGGTGATGTGCAGAAGTAGAGACATCTGGTCACAGAATTATTGCATCAGCTTTGATTTTAGAAAATTTCAATTAATAGAATTTTCAATAAAAATTTTAGAAATCATTATATATGAACTTACTGAAATATTTTATAATATTCAATTTTTAATGCCATATAATTATTTAAATCAAAATACATATATTTAGAAAAATAATTTTGTACTCTTTATTTAATTTTTATATTTTTAAATCACGGCATAATATTTTGGTATTATTGTTTATACCTGAATTATTATAAATAAAAAAGTAATTTTGCACTTTTCATTTATTTTTAAATCACGGCATAATACTTTGGCTTTAGCACAACACAAATACTTCTTTTCTTTGTAAAAAAGTTTTAGAGATGGAAATTATGCATTCAATTATTTCTTTTTTAAAATGAATTGATGATAAGTCATATCATCAACGTCAAAGCAAATGTATTTTGGATGCTGCATTCCTTTCCAATACTTCGGATCCTATCGCTAGAAGCTGCGACATATTTCTGTGCTCAATGATTAAAAAAAATGAAAACGAGTTTTTAAAATTAAAATAATTTTTTTAGCTTAATTAAGCTTTTAAAAATAGAAATTTTGATTTTTTTCATTCAAATTATTATCTATAATTTAAAAAAAAATTATTTATAAATCATTATTAAAAATGCTCAATGATTTTTAAAACAGGAGTTTCTTTTAGCTTAATTAAATTTTAAAACCAGAAATTTTGGATTTTTTTATTCAAACTTTTTTCACAGTTTAAATAAACATTAAAAAGTAAAGATTTCCATTTTTTTTCAAATCCCCCTCTCCTTCGATTCGATTTCATGATCTACCAATTAGGAGAGAAAAGACATACCACAGAGATACTGGTATCCGGACCGAAATAGCTTATAACAAAATTTGAAACAAATCTCAATTCTGTCAACACATGGCTTTGCTTCTGCACATTACCCAAATAAAATATTTTAATAAGTTCTTATATAATGATTGCTAAACTTTTTATTGAAAATTCTATTAATTGAAATTCTCTAAAATTGAAGCTTTGACCGATGTCTCCTCTTCTGCACATCACCCCAACGAAAAAGTGGTCTTTACCAATTTTCGTTCTTCCATAGGAAGTCATCTAATAATGAGACGCTAGTACTCTGGACTTCAAAACACAATTTATAGGCATTGCGATTACAGCGCCATCTGTTAGCGGTTTTTGCAACTAAATTTTGAAACTTCTGTATAACATTTTTACAGCTTAGCTAATTAACAAACCGTTGTCCGCATAATTCTACTGACCTTTGTTTTTGAGATATTTAATTTTGAAATCAGGGTCTTATTCGCTGGACACCCTGTATATATATATAGTTTTATATCATATTTTAGACCGTCAGTCATCGTTGAATGACGCGTTCTGAACGAAAAGTTCAATAACAGTCACCGGTGACCGACGTGGCGCTAAACGCGTTAATAAACTCTCAAAGTAGAGTAAGAGGAAAACATATAGTTAATTTATTTTTCAAAGTATTATATATATTCAATTTTTCATTTATTAGTTTTTATCGCATTATTTCTTTAAAAATTTAATATGAAAAACGTTTTGTTTTAGCATATTATATACATATATTATAAAATTCATTTTTACACAGAATATGTGAAGCATGAAAAATAATGTATATACATAACTATGTGTGTGAATTATGTTTATTGTTGTAGATTATTCTATAGAAAGTACAGTATATTTTTATTTGAATAACGAAAAAAATTATTTTAATTACTATTACTTAATATATAAATATTTTAATATCTAAGTGTAATTATTTTAATTATTATTTCTTATTATTTAAAGTGTTATATATTCAGTTTTTCATTTTAATCGCTTTATTTCATTATGACATAAATGAAGCAACATTTAAAGAATGTTATTTTTTCTTCTCTTATGAAAAAACATTTTATTTTAGTATAGTAATGTAGTACAATAATAGTAAATAACCCTTTACAAAATCCATGTTTACAAAGAATATGTAAGGTATGAGAAAATTATGTATGCCAATTATACTTTGTAATAGTGTATGTTGCAGATTTTTTTTTAAATATTAGTAATAATAATTAAGTGAAACTATTTTTATTATAATTTTTTGTTAATATTATATAGTCGAGTGTTTTAGTTATTCCTTTTTATTACAATATTTCATTACAAGTTAAATAAAGCATATTTTAAAAAATCATTTTTTAAGAATACATTTTGTTTTAGTATGATAAATTAAATAAACTTTTATAAAATTCATATTTACACAGAAATTGTAAAGTAAGAAATAATATATATATGATATGCATGGGAATTATATATTGCTGTAGAATATTCTGTAAAAAATATAGCATAATTTTTTTTTCTGAATAAAGATAGGATACAGTATTTATTTTAAATATTAGTGTATTAATATTTAACATTTTATACTTATTAATATTGATAACTAAGTAAGCTTTTTAAATTATTATTTCTTATTAATTGAGGTAGCAATTTAATTTTCTAAGCTTTTAAAATTTTACATATTTGTAAAATTTGTATGTACACTTTAATTAAAAAGTGAATATATATAATACTTTAAATAATTAATAATATGTTTTCTTATCGTATTGTACTTTGTGACTTTATAATTTGTACAATGAGTGGCATCCATCCACTTTCGATAATGATTCAGGAAGACCAAAGCACTCAAGATAAAAGAAAAAAGGAGTAGGAGAGGGTGTTGGGGGTGGAGATGTAATTTTTGTGAAATTCTGTCCTATTTTATTCTTTCGTCAGATTGATGCAAAAACTATATTAAAATACTTATTCAAAAATACAAAAAAGATCGCAAGGGATACAAAGGGATTTTCCAAGGAAGTTTTTAATTCCAGATAAATACTGAATTAGTGTACATAATTCCCATTTTGATTGCTCAATTTTTCCTGCACATATTAATGATCATCTGGTATTAAAATATTATTTACCTAAAATAATTTTTTTACAATTTAGTAACAGCTTTTAAATGCAAAAAATATTATTAAGAACACATTTACTAAAAATTAGTACATATTAATAAACAAGCTTTTACAAGCACACTTTTTACTTATTTTGCTTCAATGAATATATATTTTTTTCAACTTTTGAAATAGCAATTTTGTGTTTTTTATATTAAGAAAATTTGTAGAAAGAAACATTGTAAAATTGTAAATTTAACCCAGTTTTTAGGCAGCGTTGACAAATGAATAATGGATGTTGAAAACGTACATCTAATAATGTGTAACATTTCAGGAAACCTTACCCCTACCTTACACACAGTTACTGTGTAAGGTTAAATTTGAAATATATATATATATTTATGGAAGCAAAATAAATAAAAAGTGTGCTTTTAATTAATATTTGCTTGTTTATTAATATATGCTAAATTATAGTCAAATTAGTTTTTAATATATATATATATTGCATTTAAAAGCTGTTTCTATTTTGTAAAAAAATGATTTTAGGTAAATACTATATTTTAATACCAGATGATTATTAATAGTTGCAGGAAAAATTTAGCCATTCTATCAAAGCTTGCTCCTACCGGTGTGTAACCAGGGATGAGAGAGCTCCGACCCAAATGGCCGATTACTACCACTAAATTTTAATAGTATTTCAAGCATTATTTAATGACAGAATTTCTGGGATTTAATAAAGCAAAGAATGCTATTAAAATTTAGTGGTAATAATCGGTCATTTGGGTCGGAACGCTCTCATGCCTGATAACCTTACACGCAATTACTGTGTAAGATTACAGAAAATGTGGTGATAACTTACACCTAATAATAGGTAATCTTCCAGGAAAGTTAGGTGAAACCTTACTCCTATTGATGTGTAACCTTACACACAATTATTGTGAAAGTTTGCAGGCAATTGTGGTGTAAACTTACACAGAAATTTGTGAAATGTTTCACAATATTATGGTGTAACTTTACTTACACAAGAGCTGTTTAATGTTAAACCAGTTATATCAGTTAAATATCACCGTAAGATCGAAGCTGTAATCCTGCCCCCCGTTTTATGGAGTAACGTTACACCAAATGTTTTACAGTGGTGAATTAGCTTTAATACAATTCCCACCTTTAGGCCTGCCCGTGACCCAATCAAGTAAAAATTGGACTATAAAATGATTAAAACTTTATGGTAACTTTGAAAAAATACCGCTGTCACCTAAAACGGACTCAAATCTTAAAACCTATGCAAGGAGATGACAGAACATAGCAATAAATATTCGAGAGACAGACACAGATCACAATTCATGGGATGGAGCAAAGTATGCAAATTTTGAGGAGATTATGTGTGCATTATAATCATGTGGGTGGATATACACAATCATATACTGATCATACATCCAATAGAGGAAAAGAAAAGTATTTCTCTATTGGTTGAAAGATACAGAATACATCTCACTCTATCTTTAAAAAAAAAAAAGATATTTTTTTTCTCTCTCAATCAGTCAACAAGTTCGTCCAGAAAGTAGCATCTCTTTAGATGATGATGCACTTTTAACGATTCTGTCGTTATACTTTTAAAGGAAGATTACTTCAAAAAAATTTTTTTTTATCTGCTTGAGTTTTGAGTCATGATAATTAGCCCATCACCGTTGAAGTGACTCAGAGTTCATGGACTAAGGCTTGTTTAAAAGTACTCTTCTTGAAAAATGAAAATGCCGTATGGACGCCCCAGGAGGCCAATGAGGCGATCCAGAGCTCGGTCATCAACGAGTTATTATAAAAACATTATTTTTAGCAGTTCCATTAAATACTAATAAGATTACAATTTACGCAACTTAATGAGGGAGTGAAAATAGCACATTCCTTATCAACATTTATTCAAGTATCATATATCAAAATATAATTCTTCTTAATTTTAATTGTAAATCTCTTGAAAAATTCATTCAGATGATGTTTTCAGGATTTTTTTTCAACTTTCAAAATTTTTATAATGTATAAATATATGTAAATAAACTCTTCATTTTGTATTATTTTTTTTTCTCTCATTTTATGTCTTGAATCTAATTTATTATTTTAGAAATTGTTGATTTTTTATAGGGTAGGTTATAAATTGCGACCAAATCAAAGCTTAAACTGTAATTGTTCCTGGTCACCTATGATCCCTGTGTAATTTATAAGATCACACATTATTCAATTTAATTAATCAATAGTAATTTAATTTTATATTGCATTACAACAGTCAGAATCATGGTGCCCTTTACTATATGAACTCTCACGGTATATATGCCTTATAAATTTCCAATTTCTTAAGGGGTCTCAGGACTCTTAAAATTGAAAAAAATGAAAAAATAAGACCATTTTTAACATTTAATATCTTAAATTGTATTTGATTTTAAGACGCAAATTTAATTGGAATAAAATACATAAGTATGTTCTTTCATTTCATGTATTTAAAAAAAAAATATAAGAAGCAGAATTAGCATTTACAGAGGGCTTCAAACTGTTAGACATTTGACGAGCAAAAAATCGGCATAACAGCTTATGCGCACGATTACGAAATAAGTATTGCAACTAGAATGAAAATTTTGGTGCCTACTTATACTTCAGATTGTAATAATTACTCTGAACCTAAATAAATTTGTATTTAAAGCTTTTTCATATTTTTAATACAAAGTTGTATTTAGATAATGCAAAATTAAGAAAATTTCAACAATATAATCACCTAAAAAAATATTGTTTTGAACAATAAAAAGAAAATTTTAGGTTCAGTTTATACAGACTAACATGAAACATATGTTTTGAAAATTTCATGAAAATATATTCATAAGTTTTTGAGAGATCGTGCGCGTTATGCCCGAAAACGTCATTTGAAGAAAAATGGCTTCAAAGTTTCCGAAACAACGCTTCAGCTATTGAACGTGTATAAATGTAGAAGCCATAACTTCAGTTCTAATAGGAATTTCAAGGAAACAATTATATCAAAATGTGCAGAAAAGATAGAAGTTTAACATCTAAAAAAATTTAAATTTCGGAAATTTTAAAGCTTTAAGTGTCCTGAGATCCCTTAATATTCACTTTATGCTGGAATTAATTATTTTTCTTTGTTAATAATTTTTATTATTATTTAGTCAATGTGCATAGAGCATTCTAGCTGATAGTTCAATTACTAATTATTTTTTATAAGATCAGAAACTATAACCATATTTTTCAGCCATGTACTTGAGCAGATTGTGGTGTCTAGTGTACAATTTCTTTTTAATTTGTCTAATTTTTTTAGTTTTTTTCTCATTTTTTCATTTCAAAATTTTCTTAATTGAAAACATATACAATTTATAATTTGAAATAGCCGTTTTTATCTACTGTTGCCATATTTAAAAAACCTAAAATTATGAAATTTCCAAACATTCTATTGTCCACTGAAATATGTATTTACAAATATGTATTATATGTATTTAAAAGAAAGAAAACTTTAAAATAACCAAATTAATACGAAAAGCTGTTCATGAAGAAAATTACGGCTCTCTTAAGGGGGAATAGGACCTTTAAACTGTCGTATTTTGTTTTATTCTGAATTTTTTTAAATTTCTCAACAATATGCATAAAAAAACCGCATTCAACAATATGCAAAAAACCGAATTCAAAAATCTGCATTTCTTCTTGAGTTATAATCATTTATAGAAGGTGAGTACAATTGAATGTCCGTTGATATTGAAACTTTAAAACGCGTTTTCTCAGATTAGTAAATTTGGAGTTTGCGCGCAATGTTACTTTCAAACTATAAAAGCTACAGTTTTAAACAAATTAAACAAATATTAGTTTCTTTATAGTCTTCATGCTAGAACCACAAAAAAATCACATATTTTGGTTATTATTATTATTATTATTTTTTTTTTAACTAGAAAAACTGAAAAATGTTTTGAAAATTTTGTATTTTTTTTCTATTTTGTACAAAAATTCAATTTTAAACAAATCTTTTTGCATATATTTTGGTTTTAATTTAGAATTAGGTGTGTTATGAATCTAATTTGTACAAAAATTGTTTTCTATATGCATAATTCAGAGTTTTATCATGCACGCAGTTTATTTCACTCATTAGTAGGACGAATTTTTAAGATTAAAATTAAAATATTAATTTTGTATGTAGAAAATATATTTTTGTGGATAATGTAGCTAAGAATATGTACTTTAGGTAGAAAAAAAAGATCTTAATTTCATATTATTTGTCTTTTGGTACTTTGAAAAGGAGATGTTTTTGATCGTTTCGACAAACTTAAAGGTCCTGTGCCCCCTTAAAACGGTATATTTAAAACGTCATATTTACAATAATTTTCTTATAACGTCTGAAAAGAAAAATTCTTGACGTTATGAGGTTGAAGGTAGTGTCATTTTTTATTTAATCATTTTATACAAGCTGATTTTCAAATACGTAATTTAATTTATTAATAAAGCACGAAAACCTCCGATAGCTATCACAGCAGTGGTGGATACGGTCTTGAAAGCAGAAAATTTACCCAGAGTAAGGGAAAGGAATGGTAACCCAATTACAGAAGATGACACATATCGCATAATTTCTTTCAATCTGAAGGTAAGCGGGTAATGTTTTAATACAAAAAAAAAAAAAAAAAAAAAAAAAAAAAAAAAAAAAAAAAAAAAAAAAAATGTTTTTACAGATTGCGGGCCCTGTACGGGCGTTGACGATCATAACTAGCGTCAGGCAGAGATCTCTAGTGTCACAAAATAACATAAATCAACGTCTTTATGTCTGCAATCCATTATTATCCTGTTACAACAAACGGAATAGTAGCCTTGGAGAACTTATTTTTCGATTTTCCTCTTGAATAACCGAAATTCATCAGTTTCGTCCATATCGTACATTAAATTTATTCTAAAAAGACACCTAAAGACACGACGCTAAAATAAATGGTTTCCTGCTTTCTTTAACACAATGTATATATTTATGTAACATTATTGAAGCAATATTTTGAATCGAACCTAAAATGCAATAAAATGTTTCCTAGTGTTATTGATCATAGAGAAATGATTTTAGTTATAATCTTATTTGTATATCTATATATAATGCCCTTAAGAATTTTGAAATTATAACTATCATATAATTTTTGTCCTATGACAATAACATCATTTACATACGGAGTATAAGAAATATTTAAAAACACATTTTGAGACAAAACACCATTATAAAATAAAGTTACACAGCTGAATTTTTTTTAAATTTGTTTTTAACATTCGAGAACGAAAAGGGTACAGTCTGATGTTATTTGAAGTATTTTTGTAAATTTAAGTGCATACGGAAATATACTATTGATTACATAAAAACGTTCGAAGGGAAAATTTGAAAATACAAATATCATTGTTATAATACCCAGAAAACTCCCCGAATTTGCATTCAGTTAAATTGCTCTCAATTCACGAAACTTCTAGAAAATAAATATAACACCTAAATATATTATAAATATGTATTATATTATTTATATATATTTAATAACTATTATAAAAAACATTTAATATTTTAATTATCATACCTCGAAAACTACTCATTTTATACATTTGTTAATATTAAAAATTGACCTAAATTTATATTTTATGTTCAATGCAAATCACCAAAGAATTAAAAACAAACCTTTTTTTTTCAATTATAATCTTCAAATAATCGCCTTTTTAACATACATCTACCAATGCATATGTAACTGTAAAAGCCCGAAGTGTGGCCATTCTTATGTGTTGCTGGTAAATCCTAGGATTTACCGTCTCCTGTCCAACTCCTGTGTCCTTTTAACCTTGGTAAAGGACTGAAGTGAATGATGAGCTTAGCAAATAGTCCGGGAAATACGCGGTTAACATATTGCACTTCCTTAGGCAGATATATGGTATATTCAAAAGAAATTTTAATTATTTTTATGTGTTTAACTCTTAGTTACCCTACAAAATGTCCTAAAATATTTTCCGAAAATCATCACATTTTTTAAAACAAAATAAAGGAAAACGCAAAATAGATCATCTAAATAACTGATTCACGATTGTAGCTGTTCACAGCTGTCTAAATTTTCCCCAAGTTTCTATGCAAACGACTCGAACAGAGAGATGCACCCACTGATAAATGACCAGGCGCGACTCTCATTTCAGACTTTTACCAAAAAAGAATAAGTAAATCCTAGCACTTACAGAACGGTTTGCTAAAAGTCCGAAATGGGGGCGTTTAAAAGTTTATTTCGGGCATTTAGCAGCGCACTTTTTTGAATACGACGATTTACTTGTAAAAGTTAGGATATGCCAGTCTTCGGGCTTTTACAGTAACGTGTATAAAATAACGTATAAGATAATAACGATTTTTGACACAATTTTTCTGAAGTTTCAAACAAGAAGTTTAGAAACACAGACTTAGAAACTTTATTATAGTCATCTATCTATACTCTTTTTTACTGATGGTAGTGTGCACAGCATCTTTTCGTTCTCTTACAAGCAACTACTCCCCCCCCCTCTCCTCACACACACACGATTCAGAATATTATACTTTCATTGAGTGGTAATTGTTCGAAAAAAATTTAACACATGAAACATATTTTAATAAAATTACCTTATTTAAAACTGTACAATTGTTCAAACATTTCAATTCAAGTTGGTTATTGATATACATTATAATATGTTCTCTATTGAAAATTTTGCAATAAAATTATTTATACCGCATATTAATACTATATGTGTAAGTCGATCCAATAGATAAGTAGACTTTATTTTTTAGCACTGAAATAGCGTATTTTTTGTGCATTCGCTGTATAAGTTGACCACTTAGTTCCCTCATGAAAGAAACGATAGATTTTTGAGAAAATAAAAGTAATATGTAAATGTCACTTGTAAAAAAAACATAAAAAAAAATGCAAAATATAATTATTGAAGTGGGAATTAAAGCTTTAAAAATTGTGGCATCTCTAGTTTCTTGACTTGTTAGGAAGATGAAATTTTGTCGGATTTAGGTGAAGAAAATAAAATTGAATGTATTGAAAGATTAGGAATAACCGTACGGATATTTTATTAGTGATTAAGATTTCACAAAATGTGGAAGAACATTTGTATTTTTCTGATGAATAAGTTGAAAAATCGATGGTATGTTAGATCTAAAGTCCTCATTGAATTTATAAGTTTTGATTAAAATATTTGAAAATACAAAATATTTATGCTTTCTTGTCTCTAGTTCATTTCACAATTCAAGTCAACAATATTTTTTTTGCAAAACGTAAGTTAATGTTTTTATGAAAATAATTTTTTAAATTAATAGTAAATATATATATATATATATATATATATATATTGAAATTGATAAATTGTTTGGGGTCGTAACAGTAAGAAAAATATTAACGTTTGTTTCGTAACCTTCGCTACTGTCAAAATTCGCGGTCGGCAGATGGCTAATTTTATATCCGGTATATAAATCCAACACAGATTTTTCTTTGCGTTTTGGCTGTTTAAAAAGTCGAATTATACACCGGAAAATACGTCAAATCTTTTAAAGAATTACGTAAGAGAGTTTTAATACGCTGCAGTCAATGGCCGGTTATTTCTCAAAGTGCATTCTAATGGCGTTGTACTTTTCCGGACTGACAGACATTTTAGTATGTACTAGATAAATATAAGCGATCGACCGGTCTACATGCCGGGAAAATTGTCAGGTAACTCAAAAAAATTATAAGTGTTCCTCAAGCATGACAGACATTGCATAAAACATTGACTTTATACATAGGTAAAGAACAAAGTAGGGTAATCAAGGTGTGCTACAAGACTTATTTTAGTTAGTAATTCAAAGGTTAGTCTAGAGGAGATATTCCTGCTTCCAGCATCAAAATGTTTTCCCAGAAGGTTTGAGAATTTGTGCTTATATAAATGATCTGAAAATTAAATTTTTTCTGAAACTTCCAAATGTCCTAACCCGCAGCTACACAAATTCATCTCGGAGAATAAAACACCAAAGATAGCAATGAATTTAGTATCGTTGTCGTACACTAGGGCTTTGAGTTTACGCGATCGTCAGGGTCATCGGAACTCAGCAAAATAGAATTTTGCCTCTAGGGAATTCCAAAGCACAAGCATAGTCCAAAGCACAAGCATAAAATCCACGAAACGCATTTGTAATGAAATACACCATTAACCCCTTAAGCACGAGATTCATTTTAGCGATAGTACGCTGAATACCAGATATATTAAATTTCGTTAAAAAGTAGTTTATGCCATTATTATTAATAAATTGCGAATTATTTAATTGCATGTAATGTGAGTAGATGAAATAAAGGTTTATTTATATTATACAAGCAGAAATAACGTTCGAAATAAACAACTATTACATGTGTAAAGTTCGTAAGTTTATCGAATTATTGATACATTACAATAAAGCGCAGAAATGTAGAAAAACAATAAGCTACGTATGATTATGCTATAAAGATCGTACAAAACCAATCACAACAGCAAAAAAAAAACAGATGCTTAGAACATTTCAGCCTGGACTTTAAATGAAGATGTACGCACGTACGTCCAGGTATTGAAATAGTAGATTTCATGACTACGCAGGTACGTCGTGGTGTTTAAGGGATCAAAACTGATATACTACAAATTCCTTGCCATTATGTATGTTTTATGGTAGTCCCTAATCATCCATATACAATTTAAGGTGAAATTTTCGAAATTTTATGATCTAAATAAAATGAGTTTTTTCTTGTCTCTTGTCTGTCGTTATTTGTTGTCCGACAACTTTGTTTTTATCTATTTTATAAGTCACCATTTATCATATTACATGCAGCGCCCGAATGTCATTTTTGGAAACGCATAACGCATTTCAAAACCCAATTTCAATAATTCCCATCTGCATTCGGAAAATTATCCGAATTCTTTAACTAGCCCTGCATATGATATATAGATTTGTATCTATAAATTACATTCATTGAAAAAATTTGTTCATTTAGGAAATACACACCATAGTTGAAAGTTACCCTTCAGCAATTTCCGCTAATAAGGAGAGTGATACGTGAATTCTTTGGTGGAATCCTGTATACGAGAATTTGTACACAACGAGTAACATGCAAAAAATTAGTTACATTTAAAAGCGTATACCGAAATTGAAAACATAGTTCCAGCGACTGTTGTACTGAAACAGTACTGAACAGTACTGCGGTTACAGTACTGAAGTCGATTTCTTTTGTGTGTCCCTGTAAATGAACGATAAATGCTATGAATGCCCTATTATATAGTAATCATCTTGCATTAAAACACAATGATTTATATCAATTTTAATACATTTAAAATAGCGTAATGTTATTAGAATGCACTGCAAAGGATTTTTCCCCATTGTCCATAATGTAACGGAATACTTTCGAGTGCACCTGAACTATTCATGCTTCACACTTCATATTCAATACCGAACATGTCATGGTAAACATCATTACTATATATAACTTGCATGAAAATGAGAGTACACTTACGGGAGTTAGAGCGCGGAGAGACGGACAGAGAAGCCGAATTCATGAAGCCTTTTCAACTATATTGAAAAGTGTTAAAAAGAAGCAACACGTTTTCAAGGAATCGGAATTGAAAAGTTATAATGGAGGTATTTCTATGCATACGCTGGAGAGTATATTAAAGAATAATAATCGAATTATCACGGTTAGGATTGCAGAGATAAAATTTTGAAAGCTGCAATCGGTACCTTACACTTTTTAACTCTTTCCAACACAGTTGATAAGTGTTGTTTGAGATAGCACATGAGCATAATGAAATTCAATTTTAAGCTGTGCTGTTCAAAATTGTGACCAAAAATAACAGAAGAACCAGAGTACTCCAGTACTAAATTCCCCGCATCATAATTCCATGAATTTGTGTTATTTTCGCAATTAATGTGATTCTGCCATCCGCATGATGGAGCAAGAAAAAAGATTCATTGGACCAGGCTACTTTATTCCAGTCCTCAAGTAACCAATTTCGTCATTATTTTGCCCAGAACAGGAGCCTTTTTCTATTTTTCTGTTATACCAAAGGCGCTCTTGATGGTCTTCTGCTGCTGAAACGCAGTCTTTGCAAAGACCGTCTTGTTGTGTGTTGGGATATGCTTTGTGATACACCTCCATCTCTTGTAATCTCTTGTCTTTTGCTGTCTCTTGCTTGTCTTGTCTCTTGTCTCAGATGTAACTTGTAGTGTTGTTGCCCTTCTGTTGCTGCGGATTATGCATGCTACTCGCTTTTCACCTCTATCGTTGATAAGCCTTTGTCGACCAGAATGGCCCTTGTCTCTTGAATATTTTTTCTCAATTGCCACTGCCTAAACACCCGAGATACTATTGGGCGAGAAAATCCTAAAAGAGCCGTTTGTTTCAGAGATGCTGGCACCAACTCTTCGTGCGCCGACGCCGACGACCATCCGTCGTTCAAAGTCACTTAAATCTTTCATCTTCCCCATTATTACAGTAACTTCCGCGCTAACTACGTCGTTCGAAGCTGGACTTCATTATATAAGCAACTCTGAGTTGTTACATAATTCTATATTTATGTCGGACTGGTTTACATTCAAATAAGGGGGTCTTTCTAATTTTTTGAACACTTAGTGTATGTATCTATATCTGCAAGTATTGGATAGAATTGCACCAATGATTTACGCGCGATAGTTTTCCTGAAAATCGTTACTGCCTCAATTTTGGCTTTGATCACTCAAAAGTAGGCTCTGCTATCTTATGCCTCGTGAAGGAAATTTATATCGGATCGCAATCAATGGATGCAGTTTAGAGCACGTGTTTTACGGCATTATTAATCCCACACTTGTAACTTTCATGCACTTTTAACCACATTGTTTCTGCAATTCTTCATTTTTGACGTCAACTTTGGCTATGAACGCGATTACAGAATATTAGACTTATGGTTTTTGTGAGGAACTTTAAAGCTTTGTCCTATTTACTATTATGTGAAAATGAACCAAATTTTATATTTTAAATTAATAATTAAAAATGTATGAATTGGTCTAATTTTAAATTTTAATATCCAGCATGGGTGCTGTTATTCTTTAGACTATGCTGTTTTATACTTTATATTAATAATTGTTGACACTATTATAAATTAATATATTGGAATGATACAGAAGAATGTTTTGTGATTGCTATAGTACAGAAGTTTTAATTGACTTTGCTTTTTTACTTTTGAAATTTATAATTTTAAAAAATTGTAATCAAATTTGAAATTGAAATTGGCATTTGTATAGTGTTTACTGTATACAAAATTATTCTTTTGTATTAATTTAGTTTACTTTGGTATTATTTAACATTTTAAATAATGTTATATATTTAATTAATGTAGATTAAATTACTATTTTGAACGCGATCGGTAATTGAGAATAGTAAATATGACTGCCGATTAGAAAATGCGAAGAAACAGATTAAAGAAGATCCATTACTAAATTTGAATAGGAATATCGCCAAATTAATCAGTTACAGCCAAGATGGTTTCATTTATGGCGACTTATTTTGATCGCCAAATTTGGCGAAATTTCAGAAAATGGCGCCAAGTTTGGCAACATCTTGGCTCTAACGTATATGAATATATAGTTTTATGCTTATGATTGAGAAACCGGTTACAACAATGAAAAATAATTTGAGAGAAATGCTTCATTTTATTGGTTTTTGTTGAATTACTAAAAAACTGCTAGACCAATTTTGATGAAACGGAAGTGGTAACAATTCGAGAGTATCCTCTTTCAATTAAAATAAAAATCGCATAAATCGGACGAAAAGTTCCGCAGCAGCCGGTGAACATACATAAAAAAAAACATACATACGCGTCAAATTGATAATCTCCTCCCTTTTTTTTGAGGTCGGCTGAAATGAATTTATAGAATGACTGATTATGCTTCATAGCTATTTCTCCTAAAATATGGAACGTTCGGCTTTCAGACATAAATTATCCGTATTGATCCACAGATGTGAAAAATGTTATTAGATTTTTTAAATTCGAATTAGTTTTCGAGATATTAATGTTTTTCTATTTTTAATGATATCTATCTAATGATGGCAACAAAATTAATCCATTTTTGGGGAAAAAAAGGAGAAAAGGAATAAAGGTAGGGATAATTAGATTTCTTCTTTTTCGTCATTTTCAAATTAAAATTGAAAAGTAAAATTATTAAAAACAGAAAGAAAATTTTAAAGTAAGAATTAAATGATCACGTGTTAAACAAATTACGCCAAAATATTACACGAAAATATTGAAAAGTACGAAAACTATAAAATAATAAAATTATTACATGCTAAACTCGTTTAATGGTGATAATTACGTCATATGTAAAATGCCCACATATAGATAATATGCATGTGACGTCCATGCGCCCAAAAAAGACCTACTTCTCAATTTGGTGTAGGCAGACAGTAACAATTCTCACAGAGTTAGTAATTAATGACGCATTATTTCCTACATTTAATACAATAAATTACAACTACGTGAAAATTATGAGCATTTTAGCATAATTTTAAGTATTTCAGTTCGAATTTTTGGCTACAATAAGTTGAGAAGTCACACAACAAGCCAGTTTGTTGACAAACATGCACATTTTCTGTTAAATATCGTCATATTTAAAGTGCTTAAAATAATAAAATTATTATATGCGATACGCATTTAAAGGTGATAATTACGTCATATTAAAAATCTCAAATGATATTTTCCCAAACACTTTAAATTAAATAATATATGTACCCATGAATCTTAAAAGAGAAAAAAACTTAAAAACTTAACTTAATAAATAAGTTATAACATGATAAATGCATTTAATACGGAAAATTACGTCATATAGTATTAAAGCGATACATTTAAAACGTTTTTCATTCCGGAGATTTTTATTATATTACATCACTTGATGCAGCATAAATATAGGTAAACGTATGCGCAAAATACTTTCAATTTATTTTGTACGAATTACTCTTCGATAAATACATATTAGAAAGTTCGGATATTCTTATTTATTAATGTAAATGTATTAATAAGTGCAATTAATACATTCTAATATGAAAATATGCATGATGATGCATTAAAATAGAGAAAAGAAATCATGAATAAGCTTTACCTGTTCCTGAAAAAATCTAAAACTCGATCAAAATAAAAAATATAAGCGTAACATTTCAAAACACGATGCTTTTCAGTACCGTGGTTCTAAAAATTATTCCAAAGCAGACAGAGTTTTTTTAACATCGAACCTAAAGGAAGAATATTGTCCATAGCCTCGTTTTAAAAGTCAGAATGGTAGAGAGATTTTTAACCTAAGCCTTTTAGACAAGATGGTTTTCAAATGTGTTATTGATCTTACCTACCAATCCCGAAAACAGCCGTCAGTTGTTATGATAGCAATAGATAACGCCATGCTAATCCAAAAATGCCCAATTCAAACGGAAAAGCATGGCAACCAGATTACAGAATATAGCCGCCGTTATTGTGATAATGTTATCCAATCTTCTGTATCCTGGTTATATTTTTTGCTATGTTTCTAGAGACTGCGAATCCTGAACGGGAGTCGGCGGGCGTAGCTCGCAGGGGCTGAGCCCCCTAGTTTATATATATAATTACTGATTACTTTTTTTTTTAAATTAGAAAATGTTTGAACTGAGTTAATAATTAATTCATTACTAAATATTTGATAGTAAATGTGATAATGTTATATTAGTAAAAAAGCGATCAATATCTTTTCAGAATTTAGATCTAGAAATTGATTCTGAATAGGCTATAGGCACTCTTATTTAAAGTGGATGCCTCACAATGTAACAAAAAGTGAAATAAATTTCTGAGACACAGAAAATTTCGTTTTAAAAGGTTTATTTGTGCGTACAGAAATATTAGAAATGACTTTTTTTTTTAGTCTTACAAAATATTGGCCTCATTGGAGTTAACAATTTTTAAATGTTTAATCTCATTTATTTTAAACAGTAGAAACGTCATTTGTGTATCATTTAAAACAATTTGTGTGAGAAGAAAGAATGTATCTATACGTATCACTCTTAATTCTAAAACATCTATATTATAAAGAACAAACTTATCAGTGCGTAACGCTGACATCATTTTTGGAATAGCAACACTTTACGATGAAATTTTGGTTTTGCGATTTTTGCTACTGCAATTTTTTTAATTTCTAAACATCGCATATTTTCATATTTTACACTGTCATATAGGGAAAAAATCTACTTTGAAATGTAATTTCTTTGAAAACTGTATGTTAACCGACTGATTTATTATGGCTTTTAAAATAATTTCTAAGCATCGATTGTTTTAACCCATCTCCATCGCGTGCATGCTCTAATACGAAATAACCCATTTACACGTAAAATAATGTGAATAGTTCAGCATTTTCCTCTCTGGCTATTTTTTTTTTTTATAAAGATATTAAAACTTTAGCAATCTGTTATATTTAAAAGTGACTGCCTGTTTGTATTTCATAGCTTTTCTTCCTAAAATATGAAACGTTGGGCGATCAAATCAACGTCCAGTTATCCGCATGGATACGAGGACGTCAAAAGTGGTCTTAGAATTTTAAAATTTGAATTAGTTTTCGAGATATTAATTTTTTCGTAATTCTTAACCTGGGAGAACGCGCGCATACACAGGGTATGAATGGTTTTTACTTTTTTACCAATAAATACAAATAATAATCATCACCTTATTTAATAGGAGATAATTTTGCGATAAAAGCAGTTGAAGATTACTTTTAAAAAGATAGTGGTGACAATTGTAAAAACCGTACGCCCTCCGGGCGCGCGTCCTACCGAGTTAATAACATTTCAGTAACGATGGCGAATAAATTGCTCCATTTTTATAACTAAAAGGGAAAAAAGGAAAACGACAGGGATTATCAGGTTTCTTTGTTTGACATCATTTTAAATTAAAATTAACTTTTATTGAATAGATAGTGAAAATAATATTGTTATTGAATTGAATTTTTCAAGAAAATTTCAAGAAATACAAACTTATTTTCACCTATTCAAGCTTCGGAAATCAGTTTACTTTAGAATCTAAAAAATCGTCTGCCGACTGGAACATTCAGAAATAATTCCATTGACGTACAAAGAAAAAAATCCATCGCAGCTATTTTAATTAAATTAAAGTAGAAAACAGATTTTAAACTATTTCCTTAATGTGGCAATTAAAACTTTTCACAAGGACGTTAAAAACAAAATTCTTTATCGAGAAAAATTATATTTATCTAATCATTTATTTTAATTCATATATATATAATACTTTTGAAAAAATTCGCCAAAACAAAGTCATTTTTGTATAAGTTCACTCAAATGACCTTGTTTCTACCAGTCTCGAAATTAGAAGGCAAATCTTGGAAGAACGAAAAGCTTTTGGGAAATAAAGTTATAGTATATGTGCATTTTTATTGGAAAAGCTTTGATTTAAATTGTAAATATAATTTACTAGCTGTTACCCGTGACTGCGTTCACGTAACATTTAAAGAAGAAGAAATTCATCAATTAAGCAAAAAATTTCGATATTTAAAAGCATATATAATTAACCTTTTATCACATTTTATAGTAGAAACGCTTCTGATGATCCCAATTTGCTTATTTTTGTTTATGTATATAGGACCATTTAAATTTCTTTTGTGAGCATGAAATTTCATACACCTTTTCTAAGATTAAATGAGGAATAAATTTACATCTCTGTTATTCTATTTTATTATTTATATTTATTCTATTTTATATTTATTCCGTTCAAGGATATTGATTTATTTTATGTTTTCGAGACAAAAAATATTATTTAAAGATATATATTAATAAAGAATTTTAAAGGAAAGGGGTTATTAGTAGGTCACTTCAGACGTGACTTTGATATGATTAGAATAAGCTAAAAATCAACATGCACCATTATAAGGTTATGTTCCAAAAAATCACATTTTGGAAGAGAAAAAAAAAAGATAAATGGTATTAAAAAAATAATCAAACGTGGTGATAAAATAATCAAAGTTCAAAGTAAAAAAATAATCAAAGTTCAAAAATAAATAATAGGAACATGGGAAATATCTTTAACTTTCAAATATTTATTACATTTTAATTTCACGGTACCACACTTTTATGAGCTCTAGATCTACCAATTATATCAAAATGTTTATCACGCTCCAAAGACTCTTGAGCCTAAATACTTATTATTAAAGCAATAGAGTTAACTTATTGCTTTCGAGGAATAAATCGATTTATGTAAAAGCACCACAATTATGAATAAACATTTTCATATCTATTGTGTGTTGTAATTTTGGCTTATGAAAGCTTTGAAATTTTCAGGAATATGCTCCAATGGGGTAACAGTGATAGATTGTGTTTCAGAGAGATTTTTAACTATAGATTTCGATAATTTAAAATATAAAGAAAATTTCCCTTCTTCCTTTGCGCTTTTCGATAAACACGGTGCCTTTATACATTAGAGGGATGTGAAGTGAAAGGCAAACTTATTGCTTAGTAAGGTTTTGACTCTTGTGTACACGTAAATGAAGCCACATGTAAACCCTAATCTCAAATTGAAATTACTTGCTAAACTTTTTAAAGTTCACTTTCCTGTGCTACTTATTAAATTTTATTGAAACCAGTGTTATGGGAGATTGTACTGTAAAAGGATGTTAAACTTATATATTTGCGATCTTAAATTCTGTGCAAATCACGCCATTTTGTATAAAAACTGCTATAAAATGCTAATATTTTCGGAAAGAAAAGCAGCTAAGACTAATGTCAGACGAACATCTTTTGCACGCTTTTTCCCTTGCGTATTATCCCTACACAATGCTAGCGGCATATACGTGAGGAAAAAAGCGTGCAAAAAGACGTCCGCCTGGCATTAGTTTCATGATTTAAAATATGACGACACTAGGTTAGTTTTTCTTACGGAATGTTACTTGTCGAAATAAATAAATATATATATATATTCTTACACTTCATGAATCATTTAAAACTATGCATTTTGATTTATTTAAAAAAGAAGGGAAACCGATTAATGAAATCCAATATTATTGTACATTTAGAAAAACATTGAAAAATTATTTTTATTAAATATACTAAATTTCATGTAAGAAAATGTATTTAAAATGTAAGCTAAAATTTCATTTTCAAAGAATGCGACTTTTGATACAAAATTTTATTTCTGAAAAGTATATTGTTATTTTAAGATTTCGTTTTAACTTTCGAAGCTGGTGTAATGAAGACGACATCGCTTTGACGAAATTAAAATAAATCTATGTTAATGTTTTCGTATTAAAATTAATGCTTTCCATGAAAAAATATTACATCATTTTTAACCGATAAAAGCTTTTACTAAAAACGCCTTTGTGACATGTTTTAACTGCCATCTTTTAAAATTAATCAATTAAAATAGTATATGATTATTTTAATCAAGGCCTCCTGATAAGGGAGTCTTGATTTTAATTTTAATTCGTATGAATAGTGGGCAAAAACTATCAACTTAAATGCACAGAAGTTATATTTACTCCTTGGTTGCATCAATATGTCGACAGACGATTTTTGTTTCTGTGGAATAAATTCATTCATGAAGTTTCGATGTGTGTAAATATGTTTTCAATTTTGGAAAATTTAATTTAATCAAGTTTTCGCACCATTTATACTAATTGAAATTCAATTCTTTTTAATTTTAATGAGGAAATAGCGTCAAAAAATATATTAATCCGTTTTAATTCCCCTTTTTTCCACCAAAAATATCTTCTCCTGATAATCATAACATGAATTTTGAAAAGAAAACTCTCATTTGTATGCAACTTACATTCAAACTTTTTAATCAGTATGGACAGTATTCCTGTGACGTCACAATTGGTAAAATAGCGGTTTTTATAGCCTCGAATCAAAAGCGAGAATAGGGTCCATTTGTAAAAAATATTTTTGTTATTCGTTTTGGTATGACTCATTATTTATCTATTTTCATTAGTTACTGATATTGATGCCCATTGTATTTTTAACGAATATTTGGAAATACCTGTTTTATTTCAAATTTGACGTCATATTTTTCCAATCGAATAACTTTATTAATAATATTATTTTTTTTCATTCTTTTTCCTTCTAATTATGTCATCATTTTTGGCAGAAAACCCCTTATTAACGTAACCGATATTCATCCTTCATGCATAATAAAAAATACCCCATATTTTGTTTCAAGTATGACGTCATATTTATTTTCTTTTGAATTCTTTTTATTTTAATTTTTCATTGTCCAGGAGAAATTATTATTCCAGATTTAGTTTTTCTTGGCAACAAGAAAGAAAGATGGTTAAATTTATCGGGAAAACGTCAATTGATTCTGTATGAAAAAGAATGAAATTTTGAATTATTAAGATAATTATTTGAATAAATTAAATAAACTATAGCCTATGCTCATTTCCGGGTTGTAATCCATCTATATCAGAAAAATACAAAAACATTAATTCATCCGTTTAGATGCTGACTTCATTCAAACATTCGGACACACATTGACATTTATAATATTCCTAGCAAGCCCCGCCGCTTTGCTCGCGTAATATTTGAAATATGCCAAGTGATATTTATATGTCTAATTTTTATTAAAAGGTACTAACTAATTTTTTATTTTATTAAAAGGTAATATTTTATGTTATTAAAAGGTACTTATTACTTATAGGAATAATTAAAAAAATAACTATTTAAAACACAGTTTGATTAAACATCATTGTTACACTGCATAAGGCAGAAATGAGACGTAAATTAATAAAACTAAATAAATAATAATTTAGAAAATATTTTGAAACTTTTATGCTCAATAAATACGCTCATTTCAGTATTCATTTGAAGTTTTGAATTTTTTAGAAAGAACTTCTTACATCTTAAAATTAACCATCATGTCAAATTCCAAGTCCTACCACCTCTTTCAACATAAAGGGCTGTGTTGAAATAGGAACTGTCACCCTTAATTTGCCAACATTAATTTTGAAATTGGTTTGTTCATTTCCTAATATTCCACAGAAACGTAATTTAGAAAGCTTTTAAAGGCCTTTTTTAAAGCGTTTTTTGTTCCTGTGAACCCCAGGTGGAAGAATCATCGGCATAAAATATAGCCTGTATAGGATCAGGGACTGTTACCATTGATTCGCAACTATTACTTTTATACTTGGTTTATATTCCCCGAAATTGCATAGAAATCGTAATTTAGGACTTTTTTAGAATGCTTTTCGCACCTCCCCTTCACTTCACCCCTTTTTAATTCGAATTTATTTTCGACAGTCCTTCGAGGTAATTTATATTTTATAAGTAACTACCATGCCATATTTAAAGTTTTTAGCCTTTTCAGTATCACAGAAATCGCAATTTAGAAAGTTTTTAGCTACTGCAACCCTCTGGTGGTAGTGGCACCGACATAAAATATAGCTTATGTTTTAGCACGTTCTATCACCAACAATTTGTCATCATTATTTTTTTAAACGGTTTGGTATTTGATAAGATTACATAAAAACTGTAATTTATAACGCTTTTCGCTCACTTCATCTTTTTAAATTTGAAATTTCCTTTCGACAGTTCTTAGAAAGGAGTTGCATTTTGTAAGTAAATACCATGCCATACTTCAAAGTGTTAGACCCTTCAGTGATGCAAAAAACGCAAATTAGAACATGTTTTGCTTTTGCAACTCTCAAATGGTAGTGACAGCAACATAAAATATAACCTATGTTATAGCAGGGACTGTCACCATTGATTTGCAACCATTACTTTTGAAATAGCTTTGGAATTTCCTGAGATTGAGTAGAAATCGCAATTTAGAACGTTTTTAGAACGCTTTTCGCGCATTTTCAACCCTTTTAAAATTTCCAGTTTTTTCGAAACTGTTCTTAAAGATCATTTATATGTAATA
Organism: Maratus speciosus; assembly: GCA_963932465.1. Lineage (NCBI taxonomy): Eukaryota > Metazoa > Arthropoda > Arachnida > Araneae > Salticidae > Maratus > Maratus speciosus. The sequence continues at coordinate 183,505,721 of OZ010790.1, read as the reverse complement.
AATATGTACCTTGCCTAATTTTAAGTTGCTAGCCCCTACTGATCACAAAAATCGAAATTTGGAACGCTTTTTTGCTCCTGCAACGTCTATGTCATAGAGATAACGACTTAAAATAGCGTCTATGTTAGAGCAGAGGCTGTCATCATCAATTTCTTACCATTACTTTTGAAATCAGTCTGATTCTTCCTGAGATATTGGTGACAAATCGGCATTTAGAACGTTTTTAGAACTTTTTTCGCTCATTTTGCTCCTGCATCTCCTCTGGGGTAGTGGAAACAGATATAAAATATAGCCTATCTTGGAGCAAGACCTGTCCCTATCATTTTTACACCATTATATTTGAAATCGGTTCAGTATTTCCTTGAGATTGCTAGAAATCGGAATTTAGAACTTTTTTTACAACGCTTTTTGTGCATTTTGACCCCCCTTTAAAATTTCGACTTTTTTAGGAAATGTCCTTAGAGATCATTGATATCTTATAACTAACTACCATTCTAAATTTTACGATTCAAGGCCCTTCCGTCACGCAAAAACCGCAATTTAGAACGTTTTTCTCCTGCACCCCCTTTGGGGTAGTGACACCGACATAAAACATAGCCTATGTTGGAGAAAGGGTTTTCCCCATCATTTTGACGCCATAACTTTTTTAATCGGTTTGGTATTTCCTGAGATTGTGTAGAAATCACCATTTAGAACGTTTTTAGAACGCTTTTCGCGCATTTTCACCCCCTTTTAAATTTCGAATTGTTTAAGAACTGTTCTTAGAAATCCTTTATATCTAATAAGTAGCTGATACTTCAAATTTCATATTTCTTGGCCCTTCAGTAACACATAAATCGCATTTTTAGAACGTTTTTTGCTCCTACACCCCCTTTGGGGTAGTGGCACCGACATAAAACATAGCCTATCTTGGAGCAAACGTTGTCACTATCATTTTGACACCAATATTTTTTAAATCGGTTTGGTATTTCTTTAGATTATGTAGAAACTACCATTTAGAACTTTTTTTAGAACGCTTTTTGTGCATTTTCACCCCTTTTAAATTTCTAATTGTTTAAGAACTGTTCTTAGACATCGTTTATATCTTATAAGTAACTAATATTCAAAATTTCATATTTCTAGGCCCTTCAGTAACACAAAAATCGCATTTTTAGAACGTTTTTTGCTCCTGCACCCCCTTTGTGGTAGTGGCACCGACATAAGATATAGCCTATGTTCTAAGTTGGACTAACACCATCATTTTGATACCAACACTTTTGGAATCGATTCGGTAGTTCCTGAGCTTACCTCCTACAAATAAACAATTTTTTCCTCTTTATAATAGGAGTATAGAAGTATAGATAAGGATTATTTGAAATATTGTATTTAATAAAATGAATACTATAATTTATTTCTAAACTTACAATAAAGTTACATTTCATTTTCCCCAAAAGAAGCGAATGATCTCATGGAATTCAAAATCAAACTTCGGGTTGCCAGGCAACTAGTTCTTCCAAAGGGTAAAAATCGTTTGGGTTTATGCATTTAAATTGATCAGCACTTAATAAATCTAAATCCATCAAAAAAATTGTAGGTTGCAATTAATAATTTTTTTCGAATGCTAATTTCATAATTCAAAATTCATATCATAAAATTATAAAAATTGCAAATTCAGCGTATTTATGTTTGGGTATTTTAGTATTATTGCTACAAAAAATTAGCACATTAGGAGCATAATTTCAGGAGATATAAATAAAAATATGAAAATGTAATTTAACATTAGAAGCACTAAATTTTGAATGTTTATAATTCAAAAACTTATCATTCAAATGACTTGAAATTTGGTGTCTAGGCATAGTTTGAACGGAAGGTTTGAAATATCTCGTAAAAATTGGGTATTGCCATTGAAAAAAAATTAAGTTTGGATTCGTTTTAAAATGTAGATGATCCCCTAAGAAAACTTTATATACATCATTTAAAAGTAGACTTTATTTCCAATCGTTCGGTACCAGTAACTTTCGTTTACAATAATTTGTTCAGGAGTTAGTAGCGGGTGTTTATTTTGTTTTTTCCACGACTGTACGTAGTGTTTCTATTTATATACAAAATTTTTTTGTAAAGATGAAAAGAAAGAAATATCATATTTTGATGGGTTTTTACAATGATTCACCTTGTAGTGAAGAACGTAAAATAAAATTTTCTTTTGGGTGAATAAACAGGAAGAACTTCATTCATAAAGTTGGATTTGTTTAAATCTTGAGATCATTCAACTTACTTCTACGACTGGCATACCAATAAAAATCTTATGTGCTCATTTTTTTCAACGGATATCGCATAAGGAGACATAAAATTGAAAAATCTATAAAATAAATATGAGAAACATCCTTTTATATCCTTAAAATCTATTTCGATATCATTTCACTTCTATTTCAAGGTTTATGAAACGGAAAATAGAAAGTCATCAGTTACGTTTTATATATGAACCCGCTTTAAAGTTTTCGCTACTATAAAATAGAAAATTGTACATTTTATGTTCGTTTATATGCATAGAACCTTAATAGTCTTTAAAATGAAAGTAAAAGATGAAAACAAGGGGATATTGCATTGACGTTTAGTTACATAATTTGCGGAAAAAAATTGCGCAACACATGCATTATTGGAAGAATCTGCACAAAAACGATAGTGTGACCTATATTGACAAAGCATTAGCATCTTGAAAGTAAGATAATTATAAAAATAAAAATTAGATACACAGATTGACTGACTTGTTTAACCCGCTACGGTCATCATTGCATATGAGGCCTAAACGGACAAAATTGCTGCTCCCGACTCACTACAGACAGAATCAGATTTCGAATCAAGTGCATTCCTCGTATATCAGCATATCCAGTTATCACTTGATAAGTAACCAAAACACTAACTACTTGAAATAAGACAAATGTGTTTAAAAATCTCATTTGGTAGAGTGAATAGTTCTTAGGTTAAAAAAAAAATAACTGTAGCTAGTGCTTTAATGACAGCATATTCAACAGAAATATATGGTGTATGGGTACAGTATTATTATAATATTTGTGAGAACAGTCATATAAAAACTCAACAAATTTGGAGGATTGGTACATTTTCTAATGTTGTACCTACAAAAGGAATGGTTTGAAAATTATTTAAAATAAACGTAAATGTATTTATATAACTTAATAATTCTTGCGCGTATATAAAATCCGCTTTTTTTGTTTACGAAGTTTTCTATTCTTGTATTAATCATTTGTGTATTCTGCAAATGTTCGAAAAACATTTTAATAAACGGAATATTTAATTATTTTTGAAAGGGAGCTCTCAAAGAAAGATTTAATTTTTAAACCTACAAATAATCCAGAAAGTGTGATAATTATCAATTAACTGACATTTTTCACATATCGATAATGTGCCAAATAATGTTAAACTTTAGCTTTACAGCGAAATACCAAAAATTCAAACTTACTGTGCATGTTAGTGTAACAATGCTTAAGTTATGACTTCATAATATTTATCTAGCAATTTGTGTTACTAAACTACAAGCGTCAATATTTACGAAATTAAATCATAACATACAGCTTTCACGTAGAACATTCGGAATCTTTATCACATATGCACACAACAAGTTGAGTTTGCAGTTTATAATTTGCAGTTATTATCTTTACAGCTGTAGGTAATATGTTAGTTAAATATTACGCATGAATAATTCAAAGTTGGTTAAATTACGTAACTTTAAATTTTATTCCCACGTTTATTTAAATTTCAGATAAGGAAACTATAAATATATACGAAAAATAAAACAATATTTTAATGTCTTTTTTTCAAATTGATAATCTAAATAAACAGAATTAAACTATTTACCTGAAAAGATAAATAACATCTTCTTTGGAAATTTATAATAACAAACCAATATTAATCTGATTATTTTTGTGCTCAATATTGCATTATTTGAAAATATAGTGTAGACCAAATTTCATTGACACATTTTAAAATTCAATAAAAATACCATTAATTGGAGTATGAGAGTGCAGCAAGAGCGAAATTACTTTTAAGGCATAAAAAATGTGTTTAATTAAATTAAAAAAAAAATTTGCCATACGCTATAGTCGGCTTGTTCATGACGTCACATGTCTCGCATCGCTTCATATGGCGCTCAAATATAAGGCGAATGTGGTGCTCTCTATTTGACATATTAGACTTATTTGCAGAATAATAATAAAAATAAGAAAGATCTAAATTAAACAGAAAGATAACACGTGCTTTTAACGGCAAACGGGGAGTTCTGAATTTCCGTGTGTTCCCCAGTAGCAGTATTATCAGTCATTGCAAATAGCAACGTGACGTCAATGCAAGCCGTCTATACCTTCAAATTTCAAACTAAAAAGATTGAAAAAGCAAAAACCTACAGAACATTTGTTTTATACAAGCTAAAATCATATTTTAACATGAGATATGAAATTTAGCATTTCGATGTGGCTCGATCTTTAATGCACGTTGAAATATAGTGTTGTATAAAATACACAATTGTATAAATAACATGATGTTTTTAATAAACTTTTTATTACAGTTTTGAAGGTGCAACACCATCTATGGCCAATTGTTTAAATTATTTCATTTTTATTTTCTTAATTGTCTCGGGATTACAGCTTCAAAGTTTTCGAAATTTTTATTTTTTTAGATGTTAAACCTCTATTTTTTCTGAACATCTTGATATAATTATTTCCTTGAGATTCCCATTAGAACAGAAGTTATAGCTTTTAGAATTATACCCGGGCAATAACGGAAGCGGCATTTCCGAAACTTTGAAGTCATTTTTCTCCAAATGACGTTTTTGTGCGTAATGCGCAGGATATCTCAAAAACGTCTGAATATTTTTTCATGAAATTTCCAAAACATATGTTTTATGTTAGTCTGTATAAACTGAACCTAAAATTTAATTTTTATTGTTAAAAAAAATTTTTTAGGTGATTATACTGTTTAAATTTTCAAAATATTATATTAGCTAAATATAAATTTGTATTAAAAATATAAAAATATTTTAAATGCAAATTTATTTAAGTTAAGGGTAATTATTATAGTCTAAAGTATAATTAGGCACAAAAAATTTCATTCTAGTTGCAAAATTTGTTTTGTACTAATTTTCTGCTCGACAAATGTCTGGCAGTTTGGAGCCCCCTTATACATAATAATTCTGCATCTTGCAATTTTTTTGAATACCTGAAATGAAATAAAATACTTCAGAGATACAAGATCTCTAACGGAATAGGTTAATAACGTGTCATTGCACGGAATAATCTCTACTGCATTTTATTTTTTAAACTTCTAAGGATCACACATTTTCAATTTTCATACCGTGTGTAAGGAAAAAAAGTCCTTTTAAATGCAATTTGTTTGAAAACTGCATCTCAATTTATTTTTTAGATGTTATTATTTTTTTTTATTTATTTTTTTTTTTTTTGCATTTTTTAACACCATTTTTTTAAAGTTGGCAACTCTTGTACTCCATTTCTGTAGAAAGTAAAGGAAAAATAGTTGGAAAATATCAGATTTTTATGTTGTCATTTCCCCATAACAACTAAACAAATTTTGAGTATTTACAATTCCGTAAGCCGCAGGATGTGAGAAAATGCCGCACACGATGAAACAAAGATGGCCGCCGTGCACAAACAAAAAATAATAAAATTAAAATAATAGTAATTTTGAACTTCCATCATGCTAGGGTTGTTGTACAAAAAATTTGAGGTTTTTAAAAAATGGTCAAGCAATCAGTCTGGACCACTTGAAATTGATTGACCCTACTATTCAAATTGTGTCTTTAAATCATGTATATTTTAAGATATTAAATGTTTAAAATGGCTCCTTTTTTTCATTTTTTCTTATTTGAAGAGTCTTGAGACCCCTTAAACAAAACATTCGAACATGATAAAAACTTTGTAAAAACTAAACTTTCGTACGCCAAATAATTGACATTTTGTTTAATTTTTAAATGTGCCAAGGATTTTTGAAATAGACTGTACATCTAATGAAATACATTTATTGACTAATTATTAGTTTAAATCTGGAAGTATATTCACAGAAATGCAAATAATATAGAAAAATATCCTGCACGATGGAAATACCTGCAGAGAAGCGCCAATATAGCAGAATTATTGGATTGATGTTGGATATATTTGCTGGGAGGATCTAGGCCCACTTGAGAAACTAACTTAACCCTTTAAAGCCAAACCCAGCAATACAGAGTGGAGGAGAAAAAGACATGTGAGATTGATGGTAAATATTAAATGGGGGGGGGGGGAGAATACCCACTCTCAAAAATGAGGAGATTAACTAAATTTCATAAATTAATCCCTCAAATAGCTTTTGTTCATAGTAGTAAGTGAAAATAATAATAAAAATCTCGAATATGTGATCGTCGTGACCCTAGTTAGTCTTTGGAGATAATATCCAATCCCACTATCTCAAAAATAAGGTGGAAGCCATGCTTAAACACCCCGTTCGGTTGTGTGATTTTACGTGAAAGACAGACGTTTAGGTCCCACAACAATGCGTGCATTATTAATCTAAAATTCGCCGCTCTCAATTCTATAAGTACACTAGTTATAAATCACTAAAGTCCTCAATTGTTAAATTCGTATTTACTCTGAAAGAAAAGCATATTCTTTAATAAAGAGAAAATACACATGACGAAAAGGAGAACTAAAATGATCATTATTAAAATATTTATTTACATTACCTAGTTACAATTTAAATAACAAGTTACTGCCAATCTCGCAAACCTGCGAGGTACAGTTAAATTATCTGTACTAAATTTCATCAAAAGTAATTTTAATATAATCAGTTTACCATTCAATACTTACCTTAACATTGGGCATACAAACCCTACGTACTTCAGTACATTTACAATTCAAAGTACTATGGAACACAAATAGTAAGTAAAAATAAATGGGAATCATCATTCATAAGACAAGCACGTCATCATACTCGATGATCTGGGGGACATGAAATCACAAAGTCTGTAGTATATGCTCATTGCACCCGCGCACACTTTCTTTGACATTACAATTCCACTTAGACAATCTATTTTATGGGCACGAAAGTACCTTTCTGTAGCATTAAAAGGCATTTAGGCATAAGATGAAAAACTAAGGGTCAACCCCGATCTATTAGCCTCTTGCTCGGGACTATATGTGAACTCCGAGCTGAATAAATTAGCCGTCATCCTCTACTTCCGAACATCAGGGTTATAACTCCTTCCGTAGTTACACGAACAACTTCTTCTGACTTTTCTAACTTCTTTGTCTTCTCATTCAATTACATCTCTCTATATTTCCTTATTTTCTTTATAAACAGAATGGAGGTTCTGACCTTCGAGCCCTATGTTAATTCTTTATCCACTTGTGCGCGTAGCATTGCCTTCTCTGATTCGATAGTCGGCCCTCATCTCGATACAATATCGGCTCCTCCGACGACGTGGGGCCCTGCGCCCTTGGTCCTCTCCTCGTGAAAACACCACCTGCCTACCATATATCTGGTCATAAATTCGGGAAGATGTAAACTGTCCATCATATTGTATTAAAAGCGCCAACCACACTGGAACTGGAATCATAAAGATTCGTAAACCGATAAAAATAGCCTCCCCCAGACCACCATGCTTGTTGATATGGTTACTAAAACAACAACCTTCTTTTTAACTTATATTAAAATATATATGCGTATTAAATACACATTTTATATCCACCATAATAATAATAATAATAATAATAATGACAATATCAATAATAATAATAATAATAATAATAATAATAATAATAATGACAATAGCAATAATAATAATAATAATAATAATGACAGTATTAAGACAATATTAATGTATAAAATCACCATTAGAAGCTGCTGTAAGATTATCCGACGATAACTCAACATCAATATTTCAAATTTATTGAAAAATATTTCTTGTCAGTACGTATTACACCAATACTGGCAAAATAAAACATCCCAATGCCGATGCAATATTTTATGCCAATACTTCCACTTTTCACTTTAACGTTTCACTTTATATAGGAAGAAAACAGATCTTTGAAGAATTTTCGGTAAATTTACAAAGTAATTCACCCATAAGAACTTTAAAGAATATTTGAATAGAATAAACTGTAAGAACTTTCTAAAAATGTTCCTTTTCAGATTTAAAAAGTTCTTTTAAACTTTCTTTCTTCCGGCTGAATGAAGATGGCTTGCTTTTCACTATAGCTTTGAACTTCATACATACGAAGTCACTCAAGATAGTTTATAAATTCGAGACACGTGTAAAATGAAACTTTAAGAGTTAGTCTTCGTAAAATATATTCTAATATTATTCGACTAGTGAAATTGTAGGATGAACAGAATTGAAAACTGTCAGTTAGAAAGAAGCATTCGGTTTCCATTCTTTAAAAGCAAAAATTGTGTATTTTCTATTTAAATGTATGATACGATATTGTCATATATATATTTTATAGCTACAAGTACAGGTCTTGAAATCGCTTGGTAGATATTGGATTGCTGTGAAAGTTGTATGTGCTCAGGGAATTATAATAATAATAAATTTCTTAAGACTTCTAAAATAAAAATATAATTTCAATCATAGCGATGGTTTACACATGTGGCTTTAAATTACTAAACTTAAAGGAAAGTTACTGAAAACAACAAACATAGACTCAGAAAGTTGCTATGCAATATGCAGTAACACTTTGTATGCAAAAATGTTATAGATTGGCAAAAAATTACTTTAATCTACTACAAGTCAGAAATTGTACGTCAAACTTTGCAAATGGGGTGCGTTCGTACTTTAACTAGTTTTATAAATATTCAGATCTTAGTGCAACAGTTGTTGCACTCTTATGCAAAAATGCATGAATACAAAATTACAATTATATATATAATAATTACAATTATACATATAATAATTACAATTATATATATATTAAATTCAGTAAAACGGAAATGATATAACTCCATCTTAAATAGGACGTAATCAACATGGCAATATAGAATCACTACCTATCCTGGGATATCATTGAATTAATTATGTATCATAGGATTTAACAGAATATAGAAAACTTTTATTAATATTTTTGTTAAAGTTTTGATTAGATTTTCATAAAATTTGAAATGACTCGACAAAATTCTGCAACGATTATATAATATTAAATTTTAAACCATTCGTATGGGTAGTTTTTTTTGCTGTGACATACGGACAGACCGACAGACAGACGGACGAACCAGACGATGACTATTGGCGCTACGTATTTATATAATTACGGTGTTTAATGTTACAATAATTTTGATGATGTAACGGCGTGTCATCATGCGACATTTCATCCAGTGACCGGAGAAGGTGATACGTTGAAGTGTAAAAAATCGCTAACTTTCCCCTAATCCCTTGCTATTATTTTTCCAGAAATGAGTTTACAGCGTGAAGTTTATAATTTATGCAGAAGACAAAGTCGTGCCTCTGAAACTGTGGACGAAATGATTGAAAGATCCATTCGAAATGAAGCTGATAGGCTTAGGCGAGCCACAAAAAGTTCCGATCAACGGCAAAATAGATAACCAGTAAAGGCGAAACTATGTGAACTCAGAATTTGAAGTGAAAATCACGGAGCATAGCTGTGGAAATATGACTGAGGTATGCGATTTTTATCACAGATGCTGTGCACTGGATGAACTAGTATTCTCTGAAATACGCCAACTGGTAAAGTGATGCAATAATAGAAGATTACCTAAAAGGTTTAAAAGTCTCCGCATGAATAAAAATCTTGCATGTAAATTAAAAACCGAGTTTTGGAAGCATAATTCCCAAAGTGAGTGAATTAAGCCGCTTGAGTCAAGATCTATTAGCGTAAGGTACGATAAAAACTCAATGATAAAAAATTAATTGGCGTCATATTGATCAAATGATTTTATAGAATGTATCTCGGAAAATGCGAATTTGGCGAAGGATTAAGCAACTGAATTGAATTGAGAGTAAAAGTAAGATGTTGAAAGGAATGGTATACGTTTAAGGGTGAGCATACTGGTTGCTAAAGGTACCAAGGCTGTTAGTCGGTTAACTTCCGAATGTTCATCGCTAATGTTATGTCTATGACCGTGTGAAGCAGTCGTATATTTAAAATTTCTCCTTAGGAAATAAACATATTTAACTTCTTTTTCCTCTGTATTCTTCTTAAAAAATGTTTCTTTTTTTACTTAGTTTTTCAAATATTTCTCACATGTATACTTTATTTTATGTGGAGTGTTAAAATCTTACTCACAGTTCGTCAGCTTTTAACACATAAAATACTAAATTAAGCATAGATTTTAGAAATATTTTGAGGACTAAGAAAAAACAAAAGAAAATTATGTGCCAAGCATAGGTTATGAACCACATTTAACACGAATCTTTCACGAAACTTCGACGTTTAATAAGATGAAAAAAATACCTATGTAAACATTTTAGAAAACGCGTAACTCACTTGAAAACTAGATTTCAACAACACTGCGCATAGCCGGAAAGGTTCTTTAATTCTTCTGTGAAACTCTTTATAAGATCTGTAGATTTGTATATATTCTACAAAGTATGCGAAAATTTAGTTCAGTTAGAAAACGCAAAACACAGCTGAAAATTCACTTTTTGAAATTATACCAATAGACGGAAACGTAAATTCATTTGTGCATCCCTGTAAATTACCTACAGATGTTTTTACTGGCACATGTTAAGCTGAAATTTAATTCAGGCAAAAACGCACTTAAAATTTCTGAAATCACACTTCCAGGAATTACTATCCATAGGCAGCATGCATCCAGTTTTTTAATAGTCCTGTATGTATTTTTTTTATATGCTACAGACATGTTTTATTCTAAATATAGTTGATCTTGAAAACTCAAATTAAAAAACACCTTTAAGCAATTCTCGCTCCTTCTCAATGATGCTTACGAAGTAATTTATACACACTACATATATACTTATATATACTGTGAAAAAATTTAATTAAACTTAAAACACATACCATTACTCAAAACGCACTTTCAGCAGTCATCGCTAATAGACAATACTTCGATTAGAGTATTGTATCCGAAACCTTTTATGTGTCCCTGTAAATAGATGATAAATGCAATGCACATAATATTCCATTGCAAGCATCTTGTAGTAAAGTTCAGTAATGTGTAACAATTTCATCTTAAAATAAGCTGTGAACAGTTTTCCACGTAGACCATTATATAACCTTTTGTGTGACCCTGTAAATGAATGATAAATGCTTTTCCACCCGATGTTCTACAGAAAGCATGTTTTAGGTACTGAAAAACTCATATCAATTTTATTATATCTTTAAGAGAGTAACATGATTAAAATACGCTGCAAACGATTTTTCTTCATGGACCATAATATAACGGGATACTTTTGAGTCTCCCTGTACGAGTATTGTATATGCTACAGATAACACATTCTATAGGCACCATCTTCTATTGTACCCCAATAATGTACATAAATTTCATTGCGTTTAAAATTGTGTAACGCTATTAAAATACATTGAAAATAATTTTTCGTCATAGACCATAAAGTAACGGAATATTTTTGAGTGCCCCTGTAAATGACACATGAATACTATACTCTCTATTTGCAATACCGAACATTTTATGACAGACCTCAACATCATATATCAATTACATGTCAATCTGAGTATATTTACGCGAGTTAGAGCACGGACAGATGGTAGACAGACGGCAGACAGACAAGCAAACACTTAAACATTTTTCAATTATCTTGGTAAGTGTTAAAAAGATACATCTTTTAAGAAGACTACAAAGAAACAAGTAATATAAAAATTTTGTTTTTAAAGTCAGTTCCTACTTAGGTCATCAAAGAAACATTTAATATAATCCCTTAAGCTAATATTACTTTTTGTTGCATTAAAATATCTCAATTTGTTGATTTTCTGTAAGCAAGTAGGTATACAATGGAAGTCTATGGGAATTTGGCGAAATATTAATAAGTTGGCGCACTTTTGGCGACTCATTTTGGCCGCCAAATTTGGTGATATATCGTCAAGTTGGTGACAAACTTGGCGGTATTTGACGACAGAACAGGGTCCCCCCTATGGTAACTCCCCTTATAGATATGAAGATGCATTATATGCTTCAATAACCAAAGGCCGCCATTTTGTCTCCCATGCAAAACTAAAATTAATTAATTAAAATTTAATTAATTAATTAAAATTTGAAAAAACTGTATTAACATCAATTGTCATCCAGTACAAGTTTAAAAAAAATTATTTCAACTTGATAGTGTGAATAATGAGAATTTTATTGACGATTGAAAATTTGAATAAGATATATAAATAAATAAATAAATATAAGGAGAGTGTGAACTAATAGTAGGAATTGAAAAAGGGAGTTAAAAATACTAAATTTCTGAGAAGATATTTTAAATATACGATTGCATTCTACTCCCATACACTTATCATTAGCAAGGAGAATTAAAAAAATTGACTGACTAACAGCCTTAATACGTGCAGCGAAATTGTGACGGGCATTTCGATTTCGATGTTTTCATTACAATGAGTGTTGAGAAAGTTGATTATTACAAAAAATGATAAATTAATTGCGATAAATAAAGGAGTAAATGCTGTCAATTTAACGAAATATTTTTCTGATTATTTTACAGATATATTCATCATTTGATTCTATACTGTTTATCAATAGTCATTAATTTGCTACTTATTAACCCTTACCCGGAAACGTACGTCTGTGAGATGTTTGCGTCCACATATCTGCCCTTAATATTTTCTCTCTCCGACATTCCAAACTTATTTTTATGCTGTTATATTAAACTAATATGTTGTGGCCATCACAAAACTTTCTTCTATCTCATACATGTCAATACTTTAAAATTCACTATCTCAGGGCCAAATTAAATGTCAATCTGTGTTCATCATGCGAATTCTAAAAATATGAAATTCAGTGCATTAGTTCTCGAGGTATGCAAACAGCAATATTAATTAAGTTATACTTAAATCTAAAGTTTGATGAAAATTCGTGCATTAGTTCTTGAGATAGAGCTATTGAGGAAATAGTTCAAATTGCAGCACAGCAGCACCACCTATTGGGCGATTTACACCAACACGTAGTCAGCATCATTTCATATGAAGGACTAACTAAATCCGAAGTTTGATGAAAATGTGTGCATTAGTTCTTGAGATAGAGCTACTGCGAAAATAGTGTAAATCTTGCAAAATGCAGCATAGCAGCGCCACCTATTGGGCGATTTACACCAAAACGTAAACAGCATCCATTCATGTCAAGGACTAACGGAATGTGAAGTGTTATAAAAATCCGTGAATTAGTTCTTGAGATAGAGCTTTTGCGGAAATCCTGCAAAATGCTACATAGCAGCGCCACCTGCAGGGCGATTTACACCAAAAACTAATCAGCACCAATGTATATCAGGGACAACCTGTACATACATTTTTATTAAATTCCGTGCATTAGTTCTTGAGATATGGCTATCTCTGAAATCGTGTAAATCCAGCAAAATTCAGCCTTGCAGCGCCACCTATTGGGTGCTTTACACTAAAACCTATGTTACATCAAAACCACCAAGCAACCACTTATGTCAAAGTCTAACTGAATCTGAAGTTTGAGGAAAATCCGTGCATTAGTTTTTAAGATAGAGCTATTGCGAAAATCATGAAAATTCCAGCATAGCAGCGCCACCTATTGGTCGATTAACACCAAAACCTAATGAGCAACAACTTGTGTTAACATCTAACAAAATCTGAAGTTAGATGAAAATTCGTGCATTAGTTTTTGAAATAGAGCTATTGCGGGAATCGTAAAAAAATGCAGCATAGCAGCGCCACCTGTTGAGCGATTTACACCAACACGTAATCAGTATCAAGTCATATCAAGAACTAACTTAATATGAAGTTTCGTGAAAATCCGTGCATTAGTTCCTGTGATATAGCCATTGTGGAAATCGTAAAAAATGCATCATAGCAGTGCCACCTGCTGAGCGATTTGCACCAAAAACTAATCAGCATCAAATTGTATTAGGGACTAACTGGATATAAATTTTTATCAAATTCCGTGCATTAGTTCTTGAGATAGAGCGCCCACAAAATTTGTGTCACACACAGACACACAGACAGACAGACTCACAGACAGACATTTTGTAAAAAAATGTTTTTCGGGTTCTCTGACCCCTAAAACGTGTAAATCCGTCGAAAACCGGAATTCGAAATTTTTCATGAATCCAATACTTTCTTCTTGTAAAGATAGAAGAAAGTAAAAATTGGTCCTGTTAATGCATTACTATTAAAGATTAAATTTTTAAGTTTACTATTTGGTAAATTATTAAGTATTCTGTTTGTGCACGGGATTTTCACGTTTCCGGTTACGGGTTAAATATTTAATGCTTCATAATTGTCTGAGCGAAGCGAAGGCTAATACTCAATCCGGTCTGTCATACTCCGGTCTGTCATACTCGGTGGCTAATACTCTGTCCGGTCACATATCAGCTATGATGGATATTAACACCATGTCCTACTGAAAAAAAAAAGCCTAAAAAAACCTTTCGTCAGGCATAAGTCAAAAAATATTTATCGGATTTCGTTTCTGATTGCACCAGAAGGTACCTATGAGGGTCGCCTACTGAATGCACCTACCATGAAAAATATGTTCCAAACCGTTTTAAAATTATGTAAAAAAAAACTGATAAAAAAGCACAATTTATCTGCATTCGTCACAGATATTTGGGTGCGTCACTTTCACCCGTGGATGGTTTCGTAGACAACTGGTTTGAACACATGGAGCAAATAATAATAAAAAACAAGTTGGAAATTGCTCGTCAAACGTGGCAAATGAGGTGCGTTCGTACTATAACTAGTTTTATAATTATTTTTTGCACCCCATATTGTACTGAATGTATATTTTTTTGCGCTTCATAAGTGCATAGTCTGTAACATCATTAAAATGCACTTACAATAATTTTTTCCCCATTCCCCGTAATGTAACGGAAAACTTTTGACTGTCCCTGTAATTAAACTATACATTCGATTTTCATAAAATTTGAAATGGCTCGACAAAATTTTGCAGCTATTATATATTTAAAATTTCAGACCATTCGGAAGGCTGTAAAATCATTAAAATGCATTTGCAATAATTTTTTCCCATTGGCCATAATGTAACGGAAAACGTTTGGGTGTCCCTGTAATTAAACTATACATCCGATTTTCATAAAATTGGAAATGGCTCAACAAAATTTTGCAGCAATTATATATTAAAAATTTCAGAACATTCGAAGGCTGTAAAATCATTAAAATGCATTTGCTATAATTTTTTCCCATTGGCCGTAATGTAACGGAAAACTTTTGGGTGTCCCTGTAATTAAACTATACATCCGATTTTCATAAAATTGGAAATGGCTCGACAAAATTTTGCAGCAATTATATATTAAAAATTTCAGACCATTCGGAAGTCTGTAACATCATTAAAATTCACTTGCAATAATTTTTCCCATTGGCCGTAATGTAAAGAAAAACTTTTGACTGTCCCTGTAATTAAACTATACATCCGATTTCCATAAGATTGGAAATGGCTCGACAAAATTTTGCAGCAATTATATATTAAAAATTTCAGATCATTCGGTCGGGTAGTTTTTGCTCTGTTATATGCGGACGGACAGACAGACGGACGGACAGACGGACGGACAGACAGACGGACTGAACGACGACTATAGGTGCTACGTATTTATATAATTACGAACGCACCTAAAAACGCACGCAGTAATAATGAAGTACCATAAAACATTTAAATTTAATCAAACAGGAAAAGAAATCTGTTTGTTTTTCCATTTAAAAGAAAAAAGGCTTAAAATTTTGATTTAATATTTTGCGATAATCTCTCAATAGCATTTTTTAATCGCTAAAAGCATATTTTGCATTTCGCGTGTGAAAATTAGAAACAATTATATGATGTTTAATAAAATATTTTGTTTTATAGCATCATTTCTTCTTATTTTTTTTTTATTTTTTAGAGTCTCGTTCATCTGACGAAACCCTATTCATCTCGCTCCTCTGTCTGTCTGTCTGTCCGTCGGTCACAGAGCCTTTTCTCGGAAACTATACACGTTGGAGACTTGAAATTTTGCATACTTATAGCTGAACACCTCACATCAAATGACAAATAATAAAATTTTGAAAAAGTCGTACATTTAACCCTTTGGGCTCCCACATGTGTATTTTAGACTATTATTTCTAAGTGAGTCCCTAATTAGGGTGGAGGCGTGAAATTTGGCATACTTCTAGCTGAATACCTTACATGAAACGGCAAATCATAAAATTTTGAAAAAGTCGTACATTTAACCTTTAGGCTCCCACATGTGTATTTTAAACAATTCTAAGTGAGCCCATATTTAGGTTGGAGGAGTGAAATTTTGCATACTTTTAGCTGAACACCTGACATCAAATTACAAACCATAAAATTTTGAAATAGCCGTACATTTAACCCTTTGGGCTTCGACATGTGTATTATAAACAATTCTTTCTAAGTGAGCCCCTTATTAGGTTTGAGAAGAGAAATTTCGCATACTTATAGCTAAACACCACACATCATACGACAAATCGTAACATTTTGAAAAAAATCGTCCATTTAACCCTTTGGGCTTCCACATGCGTATTTTAAGCAATTCTTTCTAACTGAGCCCCTTATTAAATTGGAGATTTGAAATTTTACATATTTATAGCAGAACACCTGAGGCCAGGCGACAAATCATAAAATCTTGAAAAAGTCTCACGTTTAACCCTTTGAGCTACCACATATGTACTTTAAGCAATTTTTTCTAAGAGAACCCCTAATTAAGTTGAAGACATGAATTTTTGCATACTTATAGCTGAATACCTCAAACCACACGGCAAATCATAAATTTTTCAAACTGTCTTATATTATTGACTCCTCCGGGCTCTAACTTGTGTATTTTAAGCAATTTTTCTAACCTCCCCCTTTTTCACCCGGGGAGCACTTTTCCAACTTTTACCGACACCCCTTTGACCATTCTTTCATATTATAAATCATAGCCTTACATATTTTAGTTCATTTTTTTCCACCAGGGGCGCCTACTTATCTCGGGTGCTATCGGCCCAATCCCCTCGACTAATATATCTACGGATAGTATATAAAACGGAGTTTCGTTGGGATAGAGGTTTATTTAGAATAGAGTGCACCCCTGGTTGCGAAATGTGGAACTAACATATTTTTCAAAAGGATAAAGTGTTTTGAAAGGAATATTAAACGAAACTCTCAGTGCGATCTGTGATCACACTTATCCACTTGTCTTTTACCTGTTTTCTTTTAACTTACAATTATATTTGCCTGTGGCACCCAAATCTTGTGATTCATTTTTCACCCACTTCCTGTTGACATGGAGTTTTGAAATTTGGAATAAATATGTATTCCTGAGGACAATATATGAATTGGACATTGATTTTTTAAAATTCGATCCCTAAGGGGCAACGTTAGGGAGGGAGGGTGAATTAATGGTTACGTTTGATTTTCTATAGAGAAATCAGCATTAGCTTCAACAATGAGTACGTGTTGAAAAGTACTAATGGCAGGGTTACCACGATATCGCCAAACTTTGGCCAACGTGGCGAAATATCGCCAAATTGGGCAACAAAAAAGTTTTTATATATGAAGTCAACTTGGAGATAACTGGCTAATTTGGCAAAATTCCCATTTAAATCCATTTATCTTCAATAATTGAACTTACCGAATTAAATTTAAACTTCGTGCATTTAAGGTTTTTTTCAAGACTTTTCTACTATTTAGTGCATTTAAAAACATATATATTTTCTAAATTTCTGTGAAGTTTAATGAAAGTATGATTTAAAAAAAAGCAATTTCCATTTATATTAATTTCTTTTTAGTCTTTAAAAATGAAATTGGTACTTTTCCTGTATAAGGGCCTTTGCGAGGTAGAAAAAAGGGGCTTGGCGTGACAAGGAAGCTTTTTATGCGTATTTTCGTGCAACTTATTCATTGTTTCATATACTCAAGCAATGTTTTAAAGATTTATAAAATTTATTTTGCGTAAACCAGTCACTTACCTATTTTTATATACAAACAAATGCAAATTGTATATTAACAGCAATGATATTATATATATATAAATAAAATGCTTATATTTATGGCACAGACGCCATATATGCACCGGGTTCGGCGTGATTTTTATGCCAATTTTGCGAAAACGCCGTTTTCGAATACCAGTTACATATAGCGTGCTATAATATCACATTATTTTTTATTTCAATATGAAAACAAAATAAAGTGATAAACAAGACATTTTCTATTATTTTTAAGAGGACATGACAATCAATAAATTATATAATTATAGAAAAAAACAATTTATAATAACGTTATATATGGTTACATCAGTGGTGGCTCTTGACTGGCATTTTTTTTTGGGGGGGGGGGGGCACTAAATCCATAGCTGCCAATTTTATTCTTCTCTTACCACTATTGCTTTAAAAGAAATCTTTGACATATTTGTTGGCGGAATATTCGACCACTAAGCAAGGTAATGATTTCTTTCAAAAAAATAATGGCAAGAAAAGAATAATACTTTCCGCCATGCATTTAGTGCCCCAAAATATGGCAGTTACAAGCCGCCACTGGTTAACATTTCAGGCAAAGTAACGCCACTTTGGGGCCAATTAAGTACCACTGTGCGTTTATAACATGTGTGCCATATTTACTTGTAAAAATAAGCATAAACGTTCATCAAGTTTGTTTTCATAGCCATTTATATCTTTTTGCAACAAATCTCACTTTTTGAGGCAGAAACTGCACAAGGTTTGATAAACTTGAAAACAGGAAGTCTGTTTTTTCAGAATTTAGTGTCACCTCTGATGACAAACAAAATATATAAATATAGATAATACAAAACATATTTCAGTTTTAAGATTTAAAACACACGCTTTTATTTTGTACAGAATGACGTCACCCGTAACCGTTTAAGAATTCTTCATTTACGATCTAATCTTAAACAACTTCTACAGTAAAGTATGCATATGACTATCGCTGAGGATATTGTTGATTAATACACAAATCCAAAAAAAAGAGATGTCGTCTATAATAGCTCCACATTTTATCAGAAATCATTCATTTATATTTTTTCAAAATAGCCCGCATTTTAATTATATTTTTTTAAGTTGTTACGGGAAAAAGGCAACAAAAAGGTATAATTATTATTTTCCAACTATTTTTCCCCTACTTTCTACAGAAATGGAGTACTTGAGAGCTAAAATTAAACAAATGGCGCTAAAAACTACAAACAATTAATGTTTCAAAAATAAATTGAGATGCAGTTTTCAATCAAATTGCATTTAAAAGTACCTTTTCTCCCTAATACGACGGTATAAAAATTGAAAATATGCGATGTTTAGAAGTTAAAAATCTTAAAATAGTAGAATAGAGAAGATTAAGTTAAATTGCATTTAAATTGCAGTACAGTATTTTGTACTACTTAGTTATCCCGCCGACCAAAATTCTATCACCAAACTATAAGATTCAATGCCAAAATGGTTGATCGTAAATGTCGCAATGCTTCTCATGGTACTTCGCTGTTATATGGACTTTGGTACAACAACCTACATCGCTGCAGGCGCAAAAAAAAGTTCTAAAATTGCGATTTCTGGGATATTGATTGGGTTAGAAACTTTAAATTCGATGTGGTGTTTACTTTTAAGATGTAAATACTCGTTAAGAAAAGGTTCGAAAATTCAATTTGACAGATAAACGTAAAAATTTCTAGAATGGTTCTAAATTATGACTTATTTGGAATACTGAAAATTCTGGGATACTGTTGGGATTAGAAACTAGAACTTTGGCATGGCAGTAATTTCTTAGATGTAAATGCTCGTTGTAGAATGAATTCTAAAAAATCGAAAGACTAAACAAAACGGAAAAAGACCTAAAGATGATCTAAGTAACGAAGTACATGGAATTGTTAGGAATATAAACATGAAAATTGACATGGCTGTATTTAACATGACGTAAATTCTCGTAATAGAACAATTTCTAAAAATGTCGCTATATAAAACACCGCAGAAACAAAAAAACTTTCGAAATTTTTCTATTTCTGTGTTACTGCTGAGCCCAAAAACTTGAAATTTTGCTTCGAGTTATTTGTAAAATATAAAATTTTTCTATGAATGCACTGTAAAAAAAATACTGCCAGTTTTCCGGTAGGAATCGAAAAAATAGTTGCCCTTAACGTACCGGAATAATTTCCGACCCAGCTCGGAATAAAATCCGTAAAAATAAGGAAATAATCAGTAAAACAGGATTTTACGGATTTTATTCCGATTTTACGGATTTTATTCCGAGCTGGGTTGGAAATTATTCCGGTACGATAAGGGCAACTATTTTTCCGATTCCTACAGCAAAACTGGCATTATTTGATTTACAGTGTGGTTTCTAAATAATTTAAAATTTAAAAAGATGAAATGTACGGAGAGCGTTCTAGATTACCATTAATTTAGAATTATTAGGTATAGAAACTTTAAATATTTCATAATGCTGCATTTCCTCCACAAAACATGCAATTTAAATGCAACAAAACGGATAGATACCCACTTAGCATTAAATAAATTGTGTAAATATTGAATAAAGACCTGTATGTAACAGTGGGTAGGTTGCCCTAAAGTACCTGTTAAAGTGTCTCTTCTGTAGGCTTTTCTCTCTCTCGCCAAGGTCACTAACAGAGGGAAGTGCCGTTTTATATTTGAT
Source organism: Maratus speciosus (assembly GCA_963932465.1). Lineage (NCBI taxonomy): Eukaryota > Metazoa > Arthropoda > Arachnida > Araneae > Salticidae > Maratus > Maratus speciosus. The sequence continues at coordinate 183,484,931 of OZ010790.1, read as the reverse complement.
ACGGATTTTTTTTTTCTGATTCATTTTTTAGGCATTTTATCATAAGGTCATATTCTCAATTGTCATTAGTAGATTTTTTATATATTAACTTATTCTGGTGAAATTTCATAATCGGATTTACCGGTCCCAAAAAGGACTGACTGATTTTAAAATTCAATAACTTCCAAACGGTGACAGATATTAAAAAAATTCTTGCAGGAGGGTTATGCATAAAGTCAAAAGTTTTATTACAGTGATTTTCAATTTTAGTTCGAATTACAAACAATAGATGGCGCTGCGATCAATAGAGGCTAAATTCAGGCTCGATTTTTGGTACTTCGTGGCCCGGATAATACATTTCCATCTCCTTTTTCTGCATGGAACAACAGAAAGGACCAAAAATCGAGCTTGTATTTAGCGACTATTGCTTACAACGCCATCTATTGTTTGTAATTCGAACTAAAATCGAAAATCACTGTAAAAAAACTTTTGACTTTATGCATAACCCTCCTGCAAGAATTTTTTTTAATATCTGTCACTGTTTGGAAGTTATTGAATTTTAAAATCAGTCAGTCCTTTTTGGGACACCCGGTATATTGACGTATTTTAGCTTGCATGATTTGCTGAAAAATATGTATGGATTTGTAAATTACTTCAAATGACACTTTAGCAGCACAAAGGTTATGCAGACGATATATTCAGATCTTGTGTCATACTTTATGCTGCAATCATTGCCGATTTCTTTTATTTAATACGTGCTAAATACAGCTCAACTTGTGCAGAATATGTTTGAAAACAAAACAATACAGCGTATGTAGTGGACAGTATACACTCATCATTTAAATCCAATTGAGCATATCTAAAAACACTCTAACGACGTATTGTATGTCACTGTTGATGTGTTCAGTACTTTGATACTATATCAGATTTTGAAGAGAAAATTCCTTAATTCTTAACGAAAACCTCGTTGCATCCGTGGAAAACAGATATTGTACAATATTAACTATTCCGGGGGAGCACACACCATATAAAGTATATTCCATTCATCTCAAACTTCATATATTTGTCATTGAAAGTTACTCAAATTGGTGAGAAGCATCTGATTATGCTCTTGACGGCATTTTATACAGTTAAAATTCCGATATAAGATAATTTAGTGCTTCATTTTCTATTTTACTTTTAATATATTGCGTACTTTCAATTTTATATCCATGCATGGCTGTCTTGCATGGTTTGCTTTCCAATTATTTAAACTGTATATACGAATTTATATATAAGAATTTGTAATTCTACGATTCGTTTGATTTCATCATTTCAATTTATCGCTGTATATGGACAATTAAAGATAACATCTCATTTTCTTTGCTTCCACACGTTATTATTAAATCTATGTTCTTTGCAATATCGCTCAGACTAATCCCTCTCAGGGAAATCCTAGTATAATTGGTTCACGAGAGGCAATATTTAAGACGAAAAGAGCGGCAGATAAATGCTCATTTAATTAGTCAGGAAAATTAGATAGAATTTTATTTACTCACTTTAGTGCTAAAGTAATCAAATTTTATTGTTCTTTAAGCGCTCAAAATAAATGTCTTTCAGTTAACGTCTGTAATTAACTGAAAACTTAACCTCGCTCACTAAGCATCTGCTGGGATTTTTACATTCTTAATGAAAATTTGTAACTTTTTTTTTTTTACTTTCAGTTTATATATCTCAAATGATATGTTAAATTTGATTATATTAGTCGGAATTTCTTTACACTGCAAATTGATCGTTTGTTTTGTGTGAAAAGTATAAATACAGTATCTTACAAAATAATTTTGTTTTCACTGCTTTATATTTAACTAGCAAACCCCGCGGCTTTGCTCGCGTAATAGTTGAAATATGCCAAGTGATTTTTGCATGAATATTTTTTTTTTATTCCAACTATTAGTTCACATTCTCCCTTTATTTATTTATTTATTTATTTATTTATTTATTTATATATTTATATGTCTTGTTCAAATTTTCAATCGTTAATAAAATACTCATTATTTATCCTATCAAGTTGAAATATTTTTTTAAAAAACTTGTACTGGATGACAATTGATGTTAATACAGTTTTTTCAAATATTAATTAATTAATTAAATTTTAATTAATTAATTTTAGTTTTGCATGGGAAACAAAACGGCGGCCATTGATTATTGAAGATCAATGAAAGTATTTTCAATAAGGGTTTACCATAAGGGGGACCCTTGTTCTGTTGCCAAATACCGCCAAGTTTGTCGCCAACTTGGCGATATATCAGCAAATTTGACGGCCAAAATGAGTCGCTAAAAGTGACGCAAACTTGGCGATATCACTAATATTTCGCCAAATTCCCATAGAGTTCCATTGTAAACTTGCTTGCTTATAGAAAATCAACAAATTGAGATATTTTAATGCAACAAAAACTAATATTAGATTAAGGGATTATATTAAATTTTTCTTTGATGACCTAAGTAGGAATTGACTTTAAAAACAAAATTTTTATATTACTTGTTTATTAGAAGAACACTTTTTGAAATAATTCAAAAATTACAAATTAAGCCACAGTTTGACTAAACTCCATTATAAAAGTTCAATAGACAGAAATGAGGTTTTAATTAATAAGAAGATCTAAAACTTATTCCAATTAAATGATAATTTAGAAAGTATTTTAAGACTTTTATGCTCATTTCATACGCTCATTTCAGTATTCATTTGAAGTTTTGAATTTTTTAGAAACCATCTTAACACATTTACATCTTAAAATTAACCATCATGTCAAATCCAAAACTTCTTGTCTAACAGTCTACCACCTCTCTGGTGTTAATGGCACCAACATAAAATGCCGAAACAGAGTTGAAATAGGATGTCTCCAGAAATCTTCAAACAGAGACTGTCACCATTAATGTGCCAACAATAACCTTGAAATCGGTTGGTATTTCCTAATATTCTAAGGAAACGGAATTTAGAATTTAGATGTTTTTAAAGGCTTTCTCGTTGTTCCTGCACCAGCTGGTAGTGACACCGGAATAAAATATAGCCCATGTAGGATCAGGGACTATCACTCTTGATTTGCAACCAATAACTTCTGTAATCGGTTTATTATTTCCTGAGATTCTATAGAAATCGTAACTTAGGACTCTTTTAGAACGCTTTTCTCTCCTACACTTCGCTTCACCCCTTTTTAATTTCGAATTTATTTTCGACTGTTCTTAGAGGACATTTACATTTTATAAGTAACTACCGTGCTATATTTAAAATTTCTAGCCTCTTCAGTACCAAACAAATCGCAATTTAGAAGGTTTTTTGCTCCTTCAACCCTCTAGGGGTTGTGTCACCGACATAAAATATAGCTTATGTTTGAGCAGGTTCTATCACCATCAATTTGCAACAATTATTCTTGAAATCGGTTTGTATTTCATACGATTGCATAAAAATCGTAGTTTAGAACGCTTATAGAACGTTTTTCGCTCACTTCATTCTTTTAAATTTGGAATTTTCTTTCGACAATTCTTAGAAAGCATTTGCACCTTTGAAGTAATTACCATTCCAAATTTAAAATGTTAGACCCCCTCAGTAACACAAAAAGCGCAATTTAGAACATTTTTTGCTCCTGTAACCCCCAGGTGGCAGTAACAACAACGTAAAATATAGGCTATGTTGGACCGGGGACTAGTCACCATCAATTTGAAAACATTTTTTCTGAAATGGGTTTATATTTCCTGATATTGCGCAGAAATCGCTATTTTGAACGTTTTTAGAACACTTTTCGTTCATTTTTACCCCTATTAAATTTCAAATTTTTAAGGAACTCTTCTCAGAGAGTATTTACATCTCATAAGTAATTACCATGCAAAATTTCAAGTTGCTAGCCCCTTCAGTATCACAAAAATTACAATTTAGAATGTTTTTTTAAAATGCAACCGCAACGTGGTAGTGACGCCGACATGAAATAGATCCTATATTAGTGCAAGGGCTGTCATCATCAATTTTCAACCATTACTTTGGAAATCGGTTGGGTACTTTCGGAGATTGCGTAGAAATCGCAATTTAGAACGTTTTTTAGAACGTTTTTCGTCCATTTTCATCTCTTTTAAATTTCGAATTATTTAGGAAATGTTCTTAGAAATCAATTATATCTTATAAGTAACTACCATGCCTAGTTTCAAGTTGCTAGCCCCTACAGTATTACAAAAAACGCAATTTAGATCGTTTTTTGCTCCTTCCCTCCATTTGGGGTAGTAGCACCGATATGAAATACAGCTTATGTTGGAGCGACGGCTGTCACCATCGTTTTTACACCGTTATTCTTTAAATCGGTTCGGTGCTTCCTGAGACTGCGTAAAAATCGCAATTTAGAAAGTTTTTTAGAACGCGTTTCGCTCATTTTCACCCCTTTTAAATTTCGATTTTTTAGGAAATATTCTTAGAGATCATTTGTATCTTATAAATAACTGCCCTGCCTAATTTCAGGATTCTCGGCCCTTCAGTAACACAAAATAGCAATTGAGAAAGTTTTTGCTTTTGCAACCCCTAGGTGGTAGTGACACTGAGATGAAATAGAGCCTATGTTGGAGCAAGGACTGTCATCATTAATTTACAGCCATTACTTTTGAAATAGGTTAGGTACTTTCTGAGATTGCGTAGAAATCGCCATTTAGAACGTTTTTTAGAACACTTTTCGTGCATTTTCACCCCTTTTAAATTTCGAATTTTTTAAGAAACTAGGGGGCTCGGCCCCCTACGAGCTACGCTCGCCAATCCCCGTCCAGACACCGCAGACTCTAAATAAGCGCTAATGTGATCGGCTTTAAAAAGATTTCGAAAGATTGAATTATAATTTAAAAAACAGTGGCGATCTCCCAATAAGCGAATTTCTATTCATTTCTCTTTAATTGGGGAAATTTTAACGCCAAATCCGCTGCGGTACTACTTGATTATCCCGTCGACTAATTTCGCCAAATTATATAAATCGCCAAACCACTCGCCAAATTATACAATTTCGCCAAATTATATAAATCGCCAAATTATACAAATTGACATAATTTTTATTTTAAATAACGAAAGAACAAATAAATTAGTACAACATTAATAAAAATACAAATAAAACGTCGAAATAAAAATAACTTGATGACGTAGACACGTGTAACATCATTTCAAAATAAGCTAATATAAAAGGAATTAAGTATAGAGAATCTTTGTCTCTCGGTATTTTTTAACAAAGCGAAAAGAAAGTTCTTTTAAATGAGACATTTTAAATTAATCGTTTTTAATCTGACGTAATTTTGACCTAACTATTCTTTCTCTTTTTAATATTCACGTGAAAATATTTGTGTTAGAAATGAAATATTATTTGCGCTTTCCTAAGAAAAATAGTTGAAAAGTATCCGCTCAAAATATCAAATAAATGTCTAGCGCAATTTCTAAATTTAAACCGTTTTGCAATATTATTTTGTGTTCGTTTTATGTAATAACTGTAAAGTGACGTAAATATGACGTAATTTCTCCTATTTAAGACTTCTAACGCATGTTAATAAATTTATTATTTTACAAATTCCTTTCTCTCTTAAAATTCACGTGTAATTATAGTTTTATGACGTAATTTTCAATGAGTTCCTGCTTTTTATATTTTCTGTTTATAATAGTCACGTGTAAAATAAATTTTTAATTTGAAGCAAACATTATTGTTTGCGCTGTTTATACTGCTGGCAACAGTTTACATTAATACAATTTTCTAAAATCTGTAAAAATATCTCTAGAAATGCTGAAAATTTGAATTTAAAATAGAAATAAAACCTCAAAAAATTAGCCAAATTAAAAAAAGAAATACAATCTGCACACCGGGAAATTCTGACGCATAAAATGATCTAAAAATTATTAAATTCCGATGTACAGTTTTTGCTCCTATAAAACTTTTTTAATGGAACGATTTTGTCCAACTTTAGCATTAAATATCTCTTTAAATAATTCTTTGATTTGAAAACTGTCTACATCAGCGTGTTTATCAAACATTTCTCTATAATTCCACCGATTTTCATATTTTTGTATGCAATATTTTGCTTAATATTAACGAAGAAAGACCTCCGGCCACAAAAAATTCAAAACCGGCGGCGGCGGTGACAGCGGTAGTTACTTTTTTTTAGAATAGAGAGATGTTCCCAGAGATCATTTATATCTTAAAAGTAACTACCATTGCAAATTTCATGTATCTGGGTCCTTCAGTAACACAAAAATTACAATTTCGAACGTTTATCTATTTTTTTGCTCCTGCACCCCTTTTAGGGATAGCGGCACCGACATAAAATGTAGCCTAAAATGGAGCAAGGTTTGTCACTATCATTTTGACACCATTATTTTTTAAATCGGTTTGGTACTTCTTGAGATTGCGTAGAAATCGCCATTTAGAACGTTTTTTAGAACACTTTTCGCGCATTTTCACCCCTTTTAAATTTCGAATTTTTTAAGAAATGTTCTTAGAGATCATTCACATCTAATAAGTAACTACCATGCCAAATTCCATGCATCTGGATCCTCCAGTAACATGAAATTCGCAATTTCGAACGATTTTTTGCTCCTGCACCCCATTTAGGGGTAGTGGCACCGACATAAAATGTAGCCTATGTTGGAGCAAGGATTGTCACCATCATTTTGACACAATTATTTTAGAAATCGGTTTGGTACTTTCTGAAATTGAGTAAAAATCGCCATTTAGATCGTTTTTTAGAACGCTTTTCGCGCATTTTCACCGCTTTTTAATTCCTATTTATTTAAGAAATGTCCTTAGAGATCATTAGTATGTTATAAGTAACTACCATTCCAAATTTCCTGTTTCTAGGCCCTTTAGTAACACAAAAATCGCATTTTTTGAACGTTTTTTGCTCCTGCACCCCCTTTTGGCCAGTGGCACGGACATAAGATATATCCTATGTTTTAAGTTGGACTAACACCATCATTTTGATACCATTACTTTTGAAATCGGTTTGGTAGTCCCAGAGCTTACCTCCTACAAATAAACAATTTTTACCTCTTTATAATATTAGTATAGATTTATATTTATATTCTTTTCATGACATGCTGGAAGGATTTTTTTGTAAATTTATCTTTTGACATTTTCAAAAGGTGCATGGTCTGATTTTTATTATTTTTTCTCTGGTTACTGGAGATCTTAAATACAAAGGAAAGAATTCATGTAATTTATAAATTATATTTAATTTAGAAAATTTTGCTGCTATTTTAGTTTATTTTATACATTAGCAATAACATTTCTTTTATAATATGTCGCAAGCGTAATTTTAGTTCTAATTGAAATTTCTAAAAATTTCAACAATCTGAGTATATTTACGCAAGTTAGAGCACGGACAGATGGCAGAAGAAGAAGCAAACCTTTAAAGACTTGCCAATTATGTTAGAATGTGTTAACAAGATACATCTTTTAAGAAGAATAGAAAGAAAAAAGGAGTTAAAAAATATAAATTTTCTGAGAAGATATGTTACATATACGAATGCATTCTACACCTATAGACTTAACACTAGCGAGGGGAATTCGGGACGGATATTTCGCTTTCGATGCTTTTATTAAAATGAGTATTGAGGAATCAGGTTATTACAAAAAAAAAAAAAAAAAAAAAAAAAAAAAAAAAAAAAAAAGATAAATTAATTGCGACAAATAATGGATTAAATGCTGTCAATTTAACAAAATATTTTTCCGATTATTTTATAGATATATGCATCATTAATTTCTATTGTTTATCAATAGTGATTAATTTGCTACTTATTAAATATTTAATGCTTCATATTATAATTGGCTTACGAGAGGCAATATTCAAAACGAAAAGAGCAGTAGATAAAAGGCTCATTTAATTAGTCAGGAAAATTAGATAGAAATTTATTTTTGTCGCTTTCTATTACAGTATAGGGACTAATAGACTCTCTTTAGTGCTAAAGTAATCAAATTTTATTATTCTTTAAGCGCTCAAAAGAAATCTCTTTCAGTTAACTTGTGTAATTAATTGAAAATTTACCCTCGCTCACTAAGCATCTGCAGGGATTTATACATTCTTAATGGGAATTTATAACTTTTCTTTTTAAACCTTGAGATTATGTATCTGAAATGATATGTTAAATTTGATTATATTAGTCGGGATTTCTTTACATAACAAATCCATCGTTGCTTTTGTGTGGAAAGTAGAAATAAAGTATCTTTCAAAACAATTTTGTTTTCATTGTTTTATATATAATTTATATTTATATTCTTTTCATGACACACTGGCAGGATTTTTTAAAAAATATATCTTTTGGTGTTTTCAACATGCGCATAGTCTTATTTCTATTACTTTTTCTCTGGTAACTGGAGATCTTAAATATAAAGAAAGAAAAATCATCTAATATAGAAATTATATGTAATTTAGAAAATTTTGATGCTATTTTAGTTTATGTTATACATTAGCAATAACATTTCTTTCATAATATGTCGCAAGCATAATTTTATCAGGTTGTAACGAAAGTTTCCCGCCACAGCTAATACGGTCTGTGCAAACAGTTCGCGTTGACGTATTTGCTTATATTTTGTCAAATGATTTTTGGCATTTGAAAAAAAGAGACTTGCTTTATAACGCTGTATTGTGAAATTTGTAAAAAAAAAAAAAAAAAAAAAAAAAAAAAAAAAAAAAAAAAAAAAAATCGTTATCATTAAGTACAAGGTGTCTGAAATGGAGCTATCATACTACCAAATTAGAACCACCATTTACTTCAAGTTCTTTTGCAAAAAAATCTGCTACAGAATGTCGCTGAATAAAGTGTACAGCTTTAGGTACTAGTGTTGTATCATATAACACTGTGAAGGTTTGGCGGAATGGTGGTTATATATAAAATTACAGTTAATTATATATATTATAATTAGCATTATGTAATGGTGATTTTGCGGAAAACTTTCGTTACAATCTAATATTCCTAATTAAAATTTCCAAACTTTTCAGCAATCTGAGTATATTTACGCGAGTTAGAGAACGGACGATGGCAGACGGCAGACGGACAAGCAAACACTTAAGGACTTTTCAGTTATGTTAGGAAGTGTTAACAAGATACATCTTTTAAAAAGAATACAAAGAAAAAACGAGTTAAAAAATGTAAATTTTCTGAGAAGATATTTTAAATATACGAATGCGTTCTACACCTATAGACTTAACATTAGCGAGGGGAATTCGGGACGGATATTTCGCTTTCAATGCTTTTATTAAAATGAGTGTTGAGGAAGCAGATTATTACAAAAAAAAAAATGATAAATTAATTGCAACAAATAATTGATTAAATGCTGTCAATTTAACAAAATATTTTTCCGATTATTTTATAGATATATGCATGATTTGATTCTACTGTTTATCAAGAGTGATTAATTTGCTACTTATTAAATATTTAATGCTTCATAATATAATTGGCTTACGAGAGGCAATATTTAATACGAAAAGAGCAGTAGATAAAAGGCTCATTTAATTAGTCAGAAAAATTAGATAGAATTTTATTTTTGTCGCTTTCTATGACAGTATAGGGACTAATAGACTCTCTTTAGTGCTAAAGTAATTAAATTTTATGATTCTATAAGCGCTCAAAAGAAATCTCTTTCAGTTAACGCCTGTAATTAATTAATAAACTTAACCTCGCTCAATAAGCATCTGCTGGGATTTATACATTCTAAATGGGAATCTATACCCTTTTTTTTTTTTTTTTAACTTTGAGATTAGGTATCTCTAATGACTAAAAGATAGCCCGTTAGAATGACGTGTTTGCACTTTCAAAAGAATGATATAGCATTGCAATATAAAAAGAATTATGAGGTAATAAATTTTATCTTATCTGACTAATAGGGTCATGTGGGGTAAAATAGTTATAAAAACAGCCCATTTTTCGTTGAAACTTAATTTACAAGGAAGAACTTCGCTCGCAAAATTTGAAGAACTGTTTCACAAGAAACATGCAAATTAGTAGTAATAATGCTACTTTAAAACATATTGTCAATTAACTTTCGGCTTCGTTCATTGCATTTAAAAAAATCAATAACCTTCAGTTTCTTATAAACCAGAAAAAAATAAGTCCTTCATAGATTAATTGCCGATAGCTGGTGCCAAAATAATAATTATGTAACTTAAATTTTAAAAAGTTCATCTCAGATTAAATCACGATTTTTTTTAAAACGTGCATAAAGAAACCTGTAATAAATTTTGACAATTAAAAATGATCTTTTATCACTTAAGTAAATTGCAACTATTACTTACATTAACAGATTTTTTTTCCTCAAATTCTTTTATTAAATTACAAATTTATTTTCCCTACTAAATACAAAAATACAAAATTTTATTTGCATTTACACACACACACACGCACACACACACATATATAATATATATTCCTTATAGTCTAATTATATTTTATAAGAAATACTATTCGTTTTTTCTCAATGACTTCAGAGTTCAAAGAATTTCAAAAGAAATTATTTTTATTTTAACTACCGATAGATGGCGCCAACAAAGCATAAAAGTTCACAATGAATGCAATGCAAACGATTGTTTACTTATGGAGGGGCGAAATTGAGCTGCCAAAGTAATTTAAAGTGAAGTTATCTGAGAATATATGCATAATTGAATGTAAGTCATCGCTCAAATGTTAATTTATTTTGAATAATTTTTCTAAAAATGTAACTTTTATGACGTTTTGTTCGAAAAAATAATTTTTAATAAAAATGACCGAATGGAATACGATAAAGCGAAGTAGGATCTCGATGAGTTCCCTCCGGAAGCGTTATACACTTAGCGCTATTATACATATAATAGGTTAAATTTGATCATGTTAGTCAGGATTTCTTTATATAACAAACTGGTCGTTGCGTTTGTGTGGAAAATAGAAATAAAGTATATTTGGGAATAATTTTGTTTGTAATTATTTAAGAGGCTACATGGGTTTCGAAGTTTTTAAAAAAAGCATATTTTCTCTATTTTTTTATAATAAATAAATTATTTTATTCAAACTTTTAAGCATAATAAAAGCGTAACATTTATACAATATTTTATAAAATTTCCATTTAAAAATTTGAAAAATTCAGCCGGTGTGACTTGATTTCCGGAGACCCCTAAAGAAAAGCGTCCTCGTAGTGGTTAGGAAAACGCATGATATCTTTATCTGAAAATAAAAAACAAAAATTTTTCTGTTAGTAGATAAGTATAGCTCGTGTTTGAACAAAGGATTTATATAAAAATTGAATTTTGATGTTTTGGCAGAGTTATATCCAAAACAGTGCACTTTCTGGTACACTCTACACTGTGTACCAGAAGGATATACACGGCTGTTATCCAGCCGTGTAAAATTAGTTGCAACTAAAAAAAAAAAATCCTTCTTTGTCATTCCTATTTTTTAGAAGTGTTCAAAATTTCATCAAGATTAGTGCATTAGGTTTCGAGAAATCGGATTCACTTACTTCAAAAATAGCGTTTTTAATAGCGATTAAGGTTTTAAGTAGAATAAAACGGAGAATTTGTTTTCTAACTTTCATAGATTCGTCTGTTCCAGCTCCATAAACCAAAGATTCTGCAGCAACTGAAATTTCCAGGGCATCCTTTTGCTCCTGCTTCAGACGATTTCTTGATTCTCGAGTACAAATGTTAGTTTTTTTCCTCCCAGCTATGAGTATCAGATGTTAATCCTCTTTCCTCGCATACTGTTGGCTATTTCGGAAAGTTTTATATTCATGCCGGACTCTAATTCAGGAGCGAATCTTACTTTGGCATCTTACGGAGTATCCAGAATTTATTTGGGGTTTCGCATCAGAAAATTAGATCCTTTCCAAACGCAAGATTTTTTCTAAATAAATATGTACATAAGGGGTTAAACTAAAATATTTAAAATTAATGATCCTTAGAAAGTGAGAGAAGTGAGCGAGAGAGACAGGCAATCAATAGCTAAGCAGCAGTCTCACTATGTCTGTGTCGCTCTCGGCCTTTCTAGCCTAATGAGGGAAATTTCTAAAGACTCTCTCTCATAGACTTTTACTCCGATTGACTTAAAACTTTGGTGAAATATTTTAGACATATTGTACTATTAGATTTAAAAAATAGATTTTTTGAAATCTTCGAAACCCAGTATCGCCTTGATTTTTAGTATCTCGATATTTATATTCTTTTCATTTTATACCGACAAGATTTTCTTTCCTTATCTTTTGTCATTTCAAAATGTGCATAGTCTTTTTCTAATACTATTTCTATTTAATTTAGAAACTTTGATGCTATTTTAGTTTACTTTATACATTAGCAACAGCACTTATTTCTTAAAATGACACAAGCAGCTTTTTATTTGTAATGGAATTTTCCAAACTTTTCAGGTTGTGTATGCATCTCATTTTCTCTAATTAATTTCTCCGGTAATTGCAAATGTTAAATGAAAGTTAGAAAAAGCTCTTATATTTTGAAATAATATTTGATAGAGAAAGCTTTGATGCATGTTGTCAAGTATATTTCATTATTTGATGCTACTTTTTTTTTTCATCAAGCTAAAAGCGGCTTTTTCTTTCTAATTTAATTTTTTTAACTGTTTAAAGGGACATTCATCTTTACTTTGGTCATAATGTTTTATATTATTGTTTTTTTCTGAATTTTTTGAAACTCTGAAGTCTTTTAATTGTCACTGTAAGGCAGTTTTGGGGTATTAATTATTTTCAATATTTTTGCTAATTATATAACGCTAATAATATACGCTATTGTATAATTTTAAACTTATTTCTCAAAATCATGTTTTTTTTTTTTTTTTTTTTTTTTTTTAATCTGGACTATATTTTTTATTTAAAACTATTTGACAGATTTCGTTGATTTTATTTTGTTACAGAACATCAACCTTTTTTGATGGAGCTTATACAACCGTGAGGTGTAATTTTTATTTTTTAATTATTTTTGAAGCACAACAAAGGTATAAAGAGAAAAAAAAATACTTTTTTGATCAAATGACAGCCAGATTGTCAAAAATAGAATTTTTAAACCTAATGTTGGTGTATATTCCAGATAATTTAACGCCATTTCATAATTTGATAGCCAAATTTGTTTCAGATGCTTGTGACCATCGAAAAACGGTTGTCTGATCTGAAGTTTTCGCTTCCTGCATCTGCAAGCACAACCGGTCTACAAATCGTTTTATTCATTATTTTGACACAAGCGGTCTCAAGACTCTTAAAATTGGAAAAAATAAAAAATAAGACCATTTTCAACATTTAATATCTTAAAATGTATCTGATTTTAACACACAATTTTTATTGGAATTGAAAGATATAAGTATTTTCTTTTATTTCATGTATTTAAAAAAAATTGCAAGATGCAGAATTAGCATTTACAGGAGTCTACAAACTGTCTGACGTTTGTCGAGCAGAAAATTGGCATAACAAATTACGCGCAGAATTACAAAATAAATTTTGCAACTTGAATGGAAATTTTGGTACCTTCTTATACTTCACATTGTAATAATTCCCCTGAAGCTAAATACTTTTATAATTTTAATACAAAGTTGTACTTAACTAATGCAAAATTTAGATAATTTCAACAACACCTAAAAGTTTTTTTTTTTTTTTTTTTTTTTTTTTTTTTTTTTAAACAATAAAAAGGAAGTTTTATGTTCAGTTTTATACGGACTAATATGAAATATATGATTCGAAAATTTCATAAAAGCAATATTCAGAAGTTTTTGAGATAGCGAGCGCTTTATGGCCAGAGACATCATTTGGAGAAAAATGACTTCAAAATTTCGGAAATACCGCTTCAGCTATTGAGTGGATATCATTTTAAAAGCAATAACTTCTATTTATACTAATGAGAATTTCAAGGAAACAATTATATCAATATGTTTCACTGTAAAAAAAAAAAAAAAAAAAAAAAAACCCGACATTTTTACAGTATAAAGTACTGTTCATCTCGCGCACAAACTCGATCACAGTGAATGTGCTGTATCTTTCTTTGGTTTCATGACTATATTAACATGAAAAATACAGTAGTCGAGTAAAATTAACAGCACAATGTGCTAGCAATTTGGACGCCAGCAGTTAGTGCTGTAAAAAAATGCGTCCGAATTGCCAGCATATTGTGCTGTTAATTTTATGCAACTACTGTATTTTTCATGTTCATATAGTCAAGAAACCAAAGAATTACAGAACATTCACTTTAATTGAGTTTGTTCTGGCAAATCTACAGTGGTTTTTTTACAGTGTAGAAAAAAATAGCAGTTTAACATCTAAAAAAATTAAAATTTCGAAAATTTTAAAGCTTTAAGAGTCCTAAGACCCCTTAAATTTAAATATGTGACGCCAATAAATATAATATAGAAAGTTCAAAGGTGATATATCTCATTTCTTCTGGACAAAAAAAAAAAAAAAAAAAAAAGGTCGGAAAAATTACGTGAATTTTAGGGCAAAGAAATAGAACACTAATTAAGTTGAATATGTGCCTTATTTTCTCAAAACGAATCTCCGATATTTATACTAACTATCGAAGAGTATACTAACAAAAGAAAATTTTGTTCTGTGTGTCTGTCTGCGTGTGTATGCGATGTCTAAGAAAATCTATTGCATGTACAATGCTGAAAATGTTTGTGATGGTAGCGCAAGATGTTTCCTGATGCACTAGGGACTCGAAATATTCAATTTTTGATAATTACCCCAGATATTAATTAAAAATAACCACGAAGTCTCATTGAAAATTCACTTCTGTCTTTTCGAGAGGGAAAAGACGCTCATAGATGAACGATGCCCTATTTACATATCAGGAGGAAATAAAGATAAACAAAAAGGAATTTTGAAGTATTTTGTCATTATTAATTTCCTTCCTTTAGCCAAACCGCTTATTAAAGTTAAAAACGGAAGGTATATTCCAAAAGATTCTACTCAAACAGTCTCAAATTTGGCAATAAGCTTAAAAATATTCCCTTTGAAAAAAAAAAAAATTAAAAAAGGGTCGTTTTTCCGAAATGTTTTTTCCCTTATTTCTATGCAACTACAGGGCGCCATTTTAGAGGTAACGACAAACAAAAAATATATTCTTAAAGCTAAAATCTTCTTCTAATCGATGTTACAAATATTAATTTTAACTCTTTCAAATACACTGACGAACGCGGGTCACTTCGCGCCTCAACGAGACGATATGTTTTCTGTGCTAAAAGTAACTAAAGTTCGTATTGTAACACAATCTTTTTAAGCATCTAAATTGACCATATTTACATCGCCTACAAAAATTTTGAAACGATCCGACGGGTAAAAATAATTTTTAGAAAATAAAATGTGCGAAAATTTCGATGAAATCAGTAAAAACCTGACTGTTTCGTCGCAGTTGCGCTCGGTTTTGGTATGGATATACACCAAAAATAAAATTACGCAGAAAATAATATACGAAATAGCATATACTTTCAATTAAAAAATTTTCGCGATTTTTTCATTTAAAAATATCAATTCAAACAAAATGGAGTTAAAGATCAGAGAAGTTTGTGGTTTATTTAAGATTATTATCACGGACCCGGGCAACGCCGGGCAGGTCAGCTAGTATTAGGCAAATAAAAAACTTTTTTAATGTGACACTAATATTTAATCTTAGGAAGATTTTACATATATTTTAGTTTTATTCCAATTTTTAAAAATGATATTTTTAAAGTTAATAATTTTAGATAAAAAACACAAAATCTTTTTTATATTCGTCTTATTAGTCGTGCTCAAAATTTCAATTACATTTGTGACATTTTTGCGTATTTACTGATTTTTTTTATTTAGATGGTGTGAAACTATTGTGGCTATTAATTTATATTATCCGAGGTAAGATCCAAAAGTTCGGGGACAAGGTGTAAAAAACTTTACCCTGAATAGTTTACAGCACCGAAGCACACCGAACTTCAAAATAGTCACCTTGAGCGACGATACACTTCTGATAGTGTTCGTATAACTTCTGGAAGCACTGCTGGAAGCCATTTTTCACAACCTCCCATAAGGCGTACTGCGATGCTGCTTTCACCTCATCTGATGACACAAAACGGTTTTTTCATTCATGGGAGCCCCACCAGTGGCCGAGAGGTTCTGCTCTCGAAGCTGGTAGACGGGAAGTGCTGGGTTCGAACCCAATCGCGCCCGTCGGCCTAATCGTTCGGAGTTTTCGTGGTTTTCTTCGAACCTTGGATTTCCAAGCGTTAATACGGGTTAGGTTCCCTTAGAAAGACCCCCACGAAGGGCACTCCCCCCCCTTAGGGCCTATATCCTTCGTGTTGATAATTGGCCGTCACAAACACAAACAAACATTCATGGGAACAGGTAAAAGTCACATGCGGTTAAGCCCGGTGAATAGGGGGAATGTGGAAGCACATTAGTACGAGTTTTGCCGACGAACTGTTTTACCAATTGGGATCGATGTGCTGGATCGTTGTCATGCAGAATGCACCAGTCGCCACTCTACCAGAACTGAGACCGTTTACGACGACCGTATTCCCTCAAACGACGTAAAATGCATAAATAATGCTCCTTATTAACTGTTCGGCCTTCGGGAATAAATTCTGAATGCACAATTCCTTGCGAATCAAAAAATACCTCCATCATTATTTTCCCTTTGCTCCGATCCTGACGCCATGGTAGGTTCACCGTACACCTTTCTTAGCATTTCCAAAGTCTTCATTGGTGTTTTACCTAAGTGTTAGACCAATGTCAGACGGGCGTCTTTTTTGCTGCTTTTTTGATTAAGTATTATCCATTCACAATGCCGGCATTGTGAATGGATAATACTTAAGCAAAAAAGCAGAAAAAAAGACGCACGTCTAACATTGGTCTTAACAGAATTTAATGTTCCAGCGCTGTTCAAGAAAAGCCATCTTTCTTACATCGCGGAGCGAATGTAACTAACTTCGGAAGATAACAGCTGCGCATGCGGTTCGATCACATGGCATGGACTAAACCAACGTGGGCAGGTAGGGGAGAGTTGGGAGAGTCAATTTCTAGCAATTTAACTTTGGGTACTTGCTTTCGTCGTCAGGAAGGGCCATAATCCCCGAATTTTTGAATCGTACCTCGTAATTATGCTTTATGTAAATCCTTTTTAAATTACAAATATAAATTCTGTAGAGTAAGCATCAATGTGAAACTTATTGAGAGATATTACACCAGGCATTGTCAAGTATGGCAATAATTGGACACATGTTTGAAATTATATGATTACATACAAGTATTATTGTACGCAAGTGCAAAACATGAATGTTATAAGTCAAATTTGAAAATATTGTTTATAAACTTAATATCAGCTATGATGTAACATCATAACGAAATACATGAAATGGAAGGTTGAATAACTATTCTGTTTAATTTTCTTATATTGAATTCATGTTAAGAAAGTTGTGCTAACATATATTAATGTTAATATATATTTGATGGAATATATTCAAATAAATAAATAAATAACAGCATCATAATAAAAGTATTTTTAAACAACACATTTGTACTTAGTTAAATATTTATATAATCAAGCTAAGTCCTGTGTAAATTGGCATGCATTGCGCACAAGTTTATTTAAGTACATACATTCCATATAACTATATGCATCTTATAATTCTACGTGTTTTGTCACAACGGTTGTATTTTACTTTTTAGTCAATAGCTTATGCTTCATAAATTAATCGATATAAGAGAAAGTCATTATTTAATAAGATAAAGCCGGAGATAAACACCCATTTAATTAATCAGGGAAATTAGGCGGGGCTTTTTTGATTGCTTTATATTACAGTACAAAAGAGTATGATTAACACTAAAGTAATTAACTTTTATTGCGATTTAAGCACTTAAAAGGAGTGTCGCTCAAATAGCTTCTGTAATTAATTGAAAATGGACTCTGATTCTATTAACATTTGATGAAAAATGCGCATTGTTAATGGAAATTTGGATTTTTATTTTCAATTTGAGATTAAGTAATTTAAATGATAAGTTAAATTTAATGTAATCGATTATAATTTATTTATTTGATAAATTAAGCATTGCCTGTCTTGAGGTTATACAGAAATAAATTATTTTTCAAAGCATTTTTTTTTTCAAAGCCTTCAAGTTATGATTAAAACTCATGCCCCAACATTTCTCATCTTAGAAACTATGTGAAAATGTTAAAGATTCGACTTAAGTGCCGAGTCCATACCAACTTCTAAAAAGACCTTTCATGACTTACCTGAAATGATGCAAAAATAAAATGTAATAAGATCGAAAATTATATTTTGTAAAAAGAAAAACCTCAAGTTGTGTGCATGATTTGCAACTTATATACTTGTTTAGCCCTTTCCGGCGTTGAATAATTCTGTTCATAAACTGATGAAATAATGGACTGATACCAGAATTTATAAACGAGGTTATTAGAAAATACGAACATGCTTATTTTCACTTCCATTATAAAATGAAAATTTTAATTAAATATTCTTGGTACCGTTTGTCAGTTTTTGAATTAAAATTTGGTGTACTTTTTTGGGCTGTGTCTACCAAAAATAATTATTTTGCAGAAGCACATTCATAAAATACTGAATTTGGAATTCATTCATTTATTTTGAGGCTCCATTATTTAAAAAAAAAATATTATTATAATTATTATTGAATGCCTAATTAAATTTTACATAAATATTTTGTGTCTGGTTAAGTTTTTTTTTTGTCATTATTTCGTATTTAACTCAATTTTGTATCATTATTTTTAGTTTAAAATTAAGAATTTTACATTCCTATTCATATAGTTCAATAATATGGTTTTCACAAAACACAATGTCCATTTTATTGGGCATGCAAAAAATCAATATATTTCTATATTGTTAAATAAATGGACATATGTACTACTACTTTCTAATCTCAAAAGCAGCCTCAATTATTGTAAAATGTACGCGAAAAATACGTGCTTGGGTCTAAAGAAGTTAGCCACACTTTATTGTTATTTTTTCCGTAAAAATAACGAAATTTTCATTAAGGTTCTAAATACACAAGGAAATTTGAAAGAATGAAAGTATGAAACTTTTCAAAATTTAGTTACTCCAAATTTTATCTATTTTCCACGGTTATCAAAATAAATATTCATTGTTTGAAGGCATCCTCTATGTTTACATAATCAGAAATTTTGTTTTGCATGTTTCTTGCTCCATTCAGGTGTAGTATTTTCAAGTGTAGTGTGGGCTTTGGATCAAAAAATGAAACAAATAATCACCTACACACAAAAAAGAAAAGGGCAAATTTTACTATATTACATGCTACAAAAAACCTGCCTAAATTAATAAAAAGACCAACACCAGTGGTTTTTATTGCTTTTAAGCGGGTTTTTGGCAGAGATTGGCCTTTTTTGACCCAAATTGGCTTTTATAAAGTGTTGCATTTTAATTATAAATTGCATTTTAGGTAGCTTTCATTACAAAAGCTATTGCAGCCGTTCGGAGGAAAGCTATTCCGAAATACTTTGACATATTTTCACCGATTATGACCTCCTGACCCCGAAACCACACTCCGTTTAAATGGTGACATATATATATATATATATATATATATGATATATATCTGATATTTCCTTGTCACACTGTAACTCTCGTATTTAGGAACCAATTTGGATGTAACTTGGTGTGTACATAGTACAGACCAATGTCTCGACCGAGTTTGTTGTCCAGCTTCATCTGCATAGCTGTCAACTTTTACGCTTTCTTCCTACCACTAAATTTTTATAGTAAATATTGTGTTATATAAACACCGAAGTCTCACGATTAAACAAGGGGAAAATCTCTATTGAATTTTAGTGGTAGCAAAAAAGCGTAAAAGTTGGCAGTTTTGCTTCTGTCATCTTGTTTCAAAATGGCGGCTATTTAAAAAAATTAAATTTTTTAAACTTAAAATAAGGTAAGAAAAAAATTAGAAATTGAAAAAGGTTTTTTCTTAGGTGTTTAACCATCATACAAAGATTTTGGAGCATCTTTTGTTTCTTCTATTTCTTAAAAGATGTCTGAGTTAAAGCACTCTGAATTCTTAGTGTGGCTGACATTTTAAAACGATCTGATATTTGTTACGCGATAACACGCATATTTATTAACCGATTTGGATGTGATAAGGCATGAGCTTAGTATATAGTATTGTCTCAACCAAGTTTGTTGGACAGCTTCAACTGCCATCTTATTTCAAAATGGCGGCCATTAAAAAAAAATTAAATTAAAATGAGGAAGAAAAAAATAGAAATTGAAAAAAGGTTTCATTCTTAAGTGTTTGACCTTTATACAAGGATTCCGAAGCATTTTTTGTTTTGTCTTTCTCTTAAAAAGTGGCGTAGATATAGCAGTTTGAATCTTTAATGTGGGTGACATTTTGAAAAGTCTAATTTTTGGCAGCAACAGCACACGGATATATCAACTGATTTCGATGTGAGTGAGCATATGCACAGGAATTTCTAAGGTCTCGACCAAGTTCTTAGTTAGCCGCACTCATCATGTTGTTTTAAAATGGCGGGCACTTCAAGATATTGCCGAATTTGGCGGCGAAATATAAATCACTTTAAATAAAACCACTTTGGATAAAGCTGACTAATTTCGCGAAATTCTCATTCATATTGAATATTGACAAAAACTAGTATTGAATATTCGATAATCGAGTTCCATTAATTTGAGCTTCGTGTGTTTGAATAATTTAAGCTGATTTTTTAAAAATAAGGAATATGAAAGCTACCTCTTTCTCCCTGCACTGGCCGGAAGGACATTTAAGTGTTTTTTACTTATTTTTAGCAACATTAAATTTAATTAGTATTTAATAAGTAAACTACTATAATAATGAAGACATTAATAATGGAATCGATAGAGCTGCTAATGATTTGCAGTCAGAATTGAGAACGTGTCTGCAAAATTTAAAATGATGTTGAATTAATTAATAAGTGTTATGTAAATTTCCATAGAAAGTGTAATTGAGAACGTTTTTAGAATGTATATATTTTATTTCGCCGTTTTAAATTTCTAATTATTTGCAGAAATCAATCTAGGGAGCATTTGTATTATAAAAATAAACGCGATGATTAATTGCAAGTTTCTAATCCCTTCAGTATCATAAAAATTGTAAGTTTAGAACTTTTTATACCTTGCATCTTTTAAATTTCGATTTTTTAAATCAGCTGTACTGTATGTGTATGCGTCTTAAAAGTAGCAGCCATGTGAAATTTGAAGTTTCTATCTTTAACCAATTTCATAGAAATCGCAATTTTACGTTTTAATAAATCTTTTTGCACATTTGAGCCTTTTAAATTTTGATTTTTTTTTTAAACTGTACTGTGCAACCATTTACGTCTTTAAAGTAGCAGGCATATGAAATTTCAAGTTTCTATCCTTAACAATTCCATAGAAATGATAATTTAGAAAGTTTTTTGGAAATTAATGCTTTTAAGTTTCGAATCTTTTTGGAAACTTTCTTAAGGAGCATTTGCATCTTATAAGTAACTGCCATGAAAATTCAAAGTTTCTAGCCTCTTCAATATCGCAGAAATAGCAAATTTAGAGCGTTTTCGCTCCTGTACCGCCTCCCCTTGTGGTAGTGACACCGACATAAAATATACCTATGTTGGAGCAGCGACTGTCATGATCGATTTGCCATCGTTACTTATGAAATCAGCTCGGTAGTTCCTGACCTTCTACAACAAACAAACCTTATTTCTTTATAACATTAGATACAGAAATATATAGAAAATGAATTATTTCAGACTATTTTATTATTGTTGTAAATAAACTGTTAAATGTTTTAATGGTGTTATCCTCTTAACACAATTATTTTTTTCTTCATAAATTTATAAGAGTTTGAATCAAATCTTATCTGGATTTGTAAGGCGAAAATTTTTTAATGTTGCCATACTGTACAATACAGCAAATTATTTATTAATTTATAATTCATTTTCAATGAATAAGGATTCAAATACGGATTTCTAAAATGATTGATTTAAGATAATCAATATTTAACAAGGAAAAAAAACAGATAAAAGGATCATTTAACAAGTCTGAAAATATTACAGTTTAATAGACTGCCATTTATAAAACAAATAATAAAATATTATTACTTTTTAAGCGCTCGGAAGAAATGTCGTTTAAATAAATTCTGGAATTAATTAAAAACTGAATCGTGTTCAAAAACATCGGATGAGAAATCTTCCTTCATAAAGGAAATTTCGAACTTTTTTGATTTGAGTATCTCAATTGAGAAATTAAATTAAATTATAGTCAGAATGACTTTATTGAATAAGTTATTATTGCTCTTCTTATAGTAAAAATAACTACAGCATCTACGAGAATCTTTTGTCTATATAAGTATTGGATTTTTAAGATCCTATAAAAAAAAAAAAAAAAAAAAAAAAAAAAAGAATTATGTTTTCACATTTTTTTAATAGTACAGCAGTTATTCATTTACTGTTAATTGACCATAAATAATTCTCCATAAAATAAATGATTTAAGAAAATCAATGTTATACAAAAAAAAAAAAAAGCTACAGATAAATTGCTCTTTTAATTCGGCAGAAATATGAGATAGAAATTTATCTTTCGTTGCTTTATATTACGGCATAATAGATTCTCTTTTGTACTAAAGTAATTCAATCTCATTACTTGAAAGTAATGTCGCTCAATTAACTTTTTTTATTAATTGAAAGCTGAGTCTTGCTCCATAAACACTTGCTGGAAGATAGGCATTCTTAAAAGGAGTTTCGAATTTTTTCACTTTGAGATCAAGCCTCTCAACTGATAAGTTAAATTAAATTATATCAGTCAAGATTTGTTTATTTAATAAATTATTCACTGGTTCCCTCGGGAAAAAAGAATTAAAGTAGCTTTCAGAATAGTTCGTTCGGAGTTTATTAGTAACCATTGATTTGTAATTGTTTTACGTTTATATTATATATGGCTCGCTGTCAGAAAGTTATTACTTTTTTAATTCAACTTTTTGGCACTTTACAAAATAGTTAAAAAGTGTTTACTAATTCTGTCTGTATCTATAGGTGTGTGTGTGCGTGCCGTCTGCTCGTGCTTAAACTCTCATGAATATACTTTAATTGCCAATGAATGGTTACATGTTATTGAGGCATATTATATAATGTTAGGTATTTTTATTAAATTTTATGTTACAATAAATGAAGATACGTTTTGTTCTCTTCAAGTACTCCTATCTAATTTAGGCATCTGCTATTAACTGAACAGTAAATATATATAATGGGGGGGGGGGGGGGTATGTAAACCACGAATTTTGCATTTTTCAGATGCATTTGCAAAACTTTAGGTTTTTTTCATCTACTTTGTTAAGTTGCCATATATGGTAAATCCTTGGCATGTCTGCTGTTCAAAATTTTAAATTGCTTTCTCCGAAACCGCTGTTTTTTATGCGATGCCTTGGCTCGTACCGCACTTACATTGGCAGTGTAACCGATATGAAAAAGTAATAAGATCACCACTGTGTCTCCTGCTGAAAGGATTAAAATTTGATTGTGTAATAGGGTACACCCTACCTAATATATCTGGCTACAAAATAAACGTCAAATTTTCCATGTATTGTCCTTTTATTGTGTTGTATTTTAGAATTTAATAGGATAAGAGCTTCTGTGTTCTTACTTTGCATTCCGCAATAGTGCCGAAACCAGCCTTAAACCATATTTTAAAATTTCAGTAAAAATTACTAAATTAAGAGAAATAACAAATTCTTCATACAGAGCACTTACATCTTATAAGTAACCACAATGCCAAATTTCAAGTTTCTACCCTTTTCAGTAACACAAAAATCTGAACTTTACAACATTTGTTTCTCTTTTAATCCCCTTGAGGTAGTGACACCGACATAAAATATAGCCTAATTAGCGATCAGTTTGGTCTCCCTTAAAATTTATGTTTGGAAAGCATGCTAAGCATTGTATCATGTTACTTTTATTCAAAATTTAATTTCCTTATACTTCCTTAAATATAATTAATATAACCACTTAAGCTAATATTAATTTTTGTTGCATCGAAATATCTCAATTTGTTGATTTTCTGTAAGCAAGTAAACCCTATTGGTTTACAATGGAAGTCTATGGGAATTTGGCGAAATCTTAGAGAATTCGCCAAATTGGCGTCAATTTTGACTACTAATTTTAGTCGCAAAATTTGGCGATATATAGCCTAGTTGGCGGTAAACTTGGCGTCATTTGGCGACAGAACAGGGACCCCATACGGTAACCCTCCTTACAGGTATGGGGATGCATTAAATGCTGTTCAATGACCAATGAGATGCGTTTCATTCGGGCATTGCCATTAAACAATTAACAAATAATCGCGATTTCTGTGCCACGTACGAGCTTACTATATATATAGATATTGGAACAGAGTCTGTCACCAACAATTTGCCACTATTACTTTTGATATTGGTTCGATAGTTCCAGACCTCATACAAACAAATAAATGCTACTTCTTTATGATATTGACTATAGAAATATATAGAATATAAACTACTAGAAAGGTAGCCCGTCAAAAATGACGGAAATTTAGATATAAAGATATATACAACTCATGTGCAAGAATATGAGTTTTCTCGCTTGTTCCGCAGTGATAGATGAAAATAAAACATTTTAAGAACGAAACACATTTATGAAAAACTGTGTACAGTAGAAGACCACTAATCTGCACAGTTTGGTTCCAAGTGTTATGCAGATTTGAGGCTTTTTGCGGTCATGTCTATTCAATCTTTGTTTACATTTTTTAAAATTCATATATTGGACAATTTAGATTGTTGAGCCTTAAAAATAAATAAATAACACACTTGAAGTAAGGTTATAAACTATTAAATTATCGTATACGATTTCATGAAATGGTATTATATGGTATTATGTGTGTGTGCTTCACGATCTTGGTTACGACGTTGGCGAAATTGGCTGCAACTTGTCATAATCCTAATAGTGTGGGCCGCTATAACAAAAAAGTAACCAGTTTTTAGTAAAATTTCTGATATAAAGTAGCTTTCAAAAACTTGTGTAAAATTGCAGGCCGTTCTCGTGTTATGTCAGTCCTAGTAATAATATTTCTAACACTGAAGATTTTCCATGTATATATGGAATTTAGAAAAGCTTCTCCAAAAGAAAGGCCCTGAAATGACATTGTAATTCCTCTAACTTCAAAATTTAATCGGGCCCTGATGTTGAGTACTGAAATCTAATAAATACAGTTATTTTGAATATTACAACAGAATTAAACAGTTAAACTTATTTAACTTAAACCCGCTGTTACTTCCCGATGTTATTTTTTAGTATTAAGAAAGAAAATTATTTAAAATTTTCAAATCATGCATTTATAATTTTTTTCCGTCTTTAATAACTAAATAATGAAAAAATAGGCTTTTGTTCTGAGCTCATAAATATGACAATAAAATAATGTAACTAAGAGACATTGCAAAATTAAATCTTTGTGACTACAAACCATAAACAAACGATACCGCCACCATTTTACCTACTATGACGTCATTAGAATATTGCCCATTGATTGTTGGAGAACTTACTTTGTGAATGATTACCTCAATGATTTAATATTTTTGACGTTTCACGATGAATGAATCACTTGTGTTTGTTTAGGTTTATAGAATGAGATATTAAGCTGTGAACCTAATTTTAATTGAAGTTATCTAAGGATATATGTATTTTTAATCGAAATTAAAAACAATGCTTTCATCTCGAAATAAAAAGGTTTAGTTTGTATAATTTGTTATTTCTGTTAATTATTTATTTAAGTACTTTTCCATTATAGCGCATTTTTAAAAAAAGCTTGGCGCGATTCGGGCATCAGAAAGTGAGATATGTTGCGAAAATATATAAACAGCTATGAAAACAAATCTAATGAACTTTTATCTTTTTTTATATATGCACTTATATACATAAAAAAATCGTTTCTAAATATATATAATATTTTTTCATATACAAATTACGGCACAGATTTCAGATATGAACCGGGAAACCTAACTGGCGCTAAAATGGTGTTATTTTGCCTGCTATGGTAACCCGGCTATTGGTTTTTATTTATTAATAAATTGTTTATTTGCTTTTATTTTCTGTTTTTTAATTATATAAACTGCTTTGTTCTATCGTTATTATTCAAACTTTTATTTATTTATAGTTATTTCCTTTTCAAAATGATAGCAAATAATTGAAAAATATATAAGTAACTGGCATTCAAAAGCGAGATTTCTGCCAAATTGGCGTCATAGAAAAATCACGCCAACTTCCATGCGTATATGACATCTGTGCAAAAATTACTTCTGTTTCTTTATAAAAATGGGTAAATAGCTTTTTTTTATATTAAATTGTCGGCACAGATGTCATATACGCACCGGGTACTTAACTGGCGCCAAAGTGTCGTTATTTTGCTTGTAATGGTAACCCGAATATTGTTTATGCTGTTGATGTTTTCGCCAAATTGGCGTCGGGAAAAAATCCAGCAAATATGTACAGTATATGACATCTGTGCCAAATTGTATACATATGGAAAAAATTGCTTGTGAGTATGAAGCAGTAAATAGGTTGCCAGGAAATACGTTGGCAAACTTCTTTCTCGCCAAGAAACTTTTCTCCGAAGTATTGTACATACGCAATGATTGATAGAAATGCATTTTTAATTTTGATATGTGCTTTTATGTTTCACTACATTTATGCATACTATACTTTGTGTATAAATGCTACAGTTCATATGCAGGGCTACACAAAAGAATTCGTAAGGGTTACTGAGTATGAGAGTAAATTGCTTAAAGGTGGTTTTTAAAGGAGTTGTGCATTTTTACGCTGGACTGCATTTAGTTTTCTAAGAAATGTTTGTAGAATAAAGATAAAATTGTATACAGGGTCACGCAAAGAATTGGATACATAACAGTCTACGGATGATAATATCTGGAAATGTGGTTTCAGTAGTTTTAAGAGTGTTTTAGTTTAAATTAAATTTTAGCTAAATACTGGCGTGTAATAACGGTACTATTGGCTATGGACGGTAATTACTGAAATCAATTTTTAAATTTTTTATGCGTTTTCTAAAATGTTTACTTAGTTATCTTGGTACTTCTTAGGGCACAGATCTCATATTCGCCCCATATTGGCGCGATTTTTTTCTGACGCCAATGTCATATACGCAACGGGTACTTAATTGGCGCCCAAGTGTCGTTATTTTGCTTGATGTGGTAACCCGGATTATGTTGTTTATGCTGGAGATGTTTTCGCCAAATTGGCAACCGAAAATAAATCGCGCCAATATGGGGCGAATATGACATCTGTGCCCTTCTTAGTTATCCCATCGATCAAATTGCTGCCGCCAAATTGTAAGATTAATTGCCAATAATGTTTGCCATTAATTAATTAATTGTAAGATTAAATGTCAATAATGGCCAATAAAACCATTAATTCGACGTTTTATTTGTATTTTTATTAATGTTTCACTACTGATTTGGCGATTTATATAATTTGGCGAAATTGGTCGACGGGATATCTAAGAAGTAACATTATCTTATTTTCCTTATTTTCCATAATAACAAAGTTTTGTTATAGCATTCAGGATGTGTTGGAAAGTGTTTCATATTCTATGCTTAACGCATGATTTTTCTTTCTTCTTTAGTCTTATTTTGCATTTAGTTTATTCTTAATTTTTTAGTCTTATACTGCTTTATAGAAACTTTGGCACAGTTGTCATATACGTTATCATATATTTGCGCGATTTTTTTCCGACGCCAATTTCGCAAAAACATCAACAGCATAAACAACAATATCCGGATTACCATATCAAGCAAAATTACGACACTTTGCCGCCAGTTAAGTACCCGTTGTGTATATGATATTGGCGTCAGAAAAAAATCGCGCCAATATGACATCTGTGCGGAAACTTTAATATTTAACGTTTAAACTCTTCGCTCCACTCCCCTTGCATATAGTACAAACTATAACACGGATAGCGCAAAATAATAGACAGTTTGGTACTTTTCCACTGTAGGGGCTTTGGCATTTTTTTTTTTAAGCTTGGTGTAATTTGGGCATCAGAAAGTGAGATTCGGGTATTTTTCCGTTATGCGGACACCATTATCGCCAAGCGTAGTAGTTGGCGCAAAAACGTGAATTGAATCATTTGAAAAATAAAAGACCATTGTTGATACTAAAGTGAGCATTTAAAAAATATAACATTTGAAAATTCCAGACTTTTACGAACTATTTCATCAAATCACAAATATATACTTAAAATAAGTGAACAAATAACTGCTATAAAATAAAGCAATAAAATAAAACTCATATTAAACTGCTGGCATAAAATTACAAATATCTTTTAGCATTTTGAAATAATTGGCGCATTTGCATACATTTTGGCATGGTGTCCGTATAACGGAAAAATATCGAGATTTGTTGTCAAATCATATAAACAGCTATGAAAACAAATTTGATGAGCGTTTTTGTTTGTTTTATATGTGTATTATTGATGTTTTTATGTACAAATTACATCTGTTTCTGTATAAAATTAGAGAAACGGCTTTTTTATGTTAAATAAATCGTAAAAATATCGAAAAAAATGCGTGTGTATATAAAATGAAAAAGTGAATAGGTTCCCGGAAAATATGTTACCAAATTTCCTTTTTTGCCTTTTTTTAAAAGCACCTATACTGGAAAAGTACCTAAAACACATTAAAATCGCGCAGTTAGGAGCTCACACAGTACACCGTTGTCTATTGGCGGTTATTTTATTAGTAGCATCGGGAGGAAGATGTAAAGATGTACTTTAAATTCTCACCCATAGATTTCGAAAAAATATCTTAAAAGAGTGGAGTTTAAATTAAATTTCGGTGACCTCCATTATGAAAGATTAATGGTTTTAAATGGGAATTTCGCCAAATTAGCCAGCTTGGCGCCAAGTTGGCTAACATTTGGCGCTACTTTGGTAACCCTGCATTAATATTTTTCAACAATTACTCATTTCAATGAGGCGGTCCTACCGGAATAGTGAGGGACACACAGAGACTTGGATTTTATATAAATAGATTCCAGACAATTTGATTATTGTTGTAAATGATCTATTAAATGTTATAATGCTGTTATCCTCTTAACACAAGTATTTTTTTCTTGATAAATTTATAAGCCTATGGATCCCATTTTTATCTCGATTTGTAAGACGATAACTTTTTACTTTCTTCTATCTTTACAAGAAGAAAGTATTGGATTCATGAAAATTTTCGAATTCCGGTTTTCGACGGATTTACACGTTTTAGAGGTCAGAAAACCCGAAAAACATGTTTTTACAAAATGTCTGTCTGTGACTCTGTGAGTCTGTCTGTCTGTCTGTCTGTCTGTCTGTCTGTCTGTGTGTATGTGACACAAATTTTGTGGGCGCTCTATCTCAAGAACTAATGCACGGAATTTAATAAAAATTGATATTCAGTTAGTCCCTAATACAAATTGATGCTGATTAGTTTTTGGTGCAAATCGCTCAACAGATGGCGCTGCTATGCTGCATTTTGTATGATTTCCGAAATGGCTCTATCTCAAGAACTAATGCACGGATTTTCATAAAACTTCAGATTCTGTTAGTCCTTGATATGACTTGATGCTGATTATGTGTTGGTACAAATCGCTCAACAGGTGGCGCTGCTATGCTGCATTTTTATGATTTCCGCAATGGCTCTATCTCAAGAACTAAAGCACGGATTTTCATGAGACTTCAGATTCAGTTAGTCCTTGATAAGACTTGATGCTGATTACATGTTGGTGCAAATCGCTCAACAGGTGGCGCTGCTATGCTGCATTTTTTACAATTCCCGCAGTGGCTCTATCTCAAGAATTAATGCACGGATTTTCATCAAACTTCAAATTCAGTTAATCCTTGACATGAATTGAAGTTTTGTACAGTTTGGTGTAAATCGCTCAACAGGTGGCGCTGCTATACTGCATTTTTTACAATTTCCGCAATAGCTCTATCTCAACAACTAATGCTTGGATTTTCAACAAACTTCAGATTCATGTATACTTTGATATGAATTAGTGCGGTTTGTGTTTTGGTGCAAATCGCTCAACAGGTGGCGCTGCTATGCTGCACTTTTCAGAATTTCCATTATAGCGGTATCTGAAGAACTAATGCAACAATTTTCACTAAACTTCAGAATCAGTTAATCCTTGATATGAATTGACATTTTGTACATTTTGGTGTAAATCGCTCAACAGGTGGTGCTGCTATACAACATTTTTCACGATTTCTTCAATCGCTGTATCTCAAGATCTAATGGACATATTTTCATCAAACTTCAGATTCAGTTACTCTTTGATATGAAATGATGCTGACTACGTGTTGGTGAATATCGCCCAATAGGTGGCGCTGCTATGCTGCATTTTGCACTATTTCCTCAATAGCTCTATCTCAAGAACTAATGCAGGAATTTTCATCAAACTTCAGATTCAAGTACACCTTGATAAATGTTGATTCTGATTATGTGGTTGTGTAAATCGCTCAACAGGTGGCGCTGTTATGCTGCATTTGTCATGATTTGCGCAATAGCTCTATCTTAGGAACTAATGCACGGATTTTCCCCGAACTTCATATTCAGTTAGACATTGACACATGTGGATGATAATTAGGATCTGGTGTAAATCACCCAATAGGTGGCGCTGCTATGCTGCATTTTGATGGATTTACACGATTTCACGGACAGTAATATCTCAAGAACTAATGCACGGAAT
The DNA here is from genome assembly GCA_963932465.1 of Maratus speciosus. Classification (NCBI taxonomy): domain Eukaryota; kingdom Metazoa; phylum Arthropoda; class Arachnida; order Araneae; family Salticidae; genus Maratus; species Maratus speciosus. The sequence goes on along the minus strand of OZ010790.1, from coordinate 183,454,238 downwards.
TTCATCTTTTTAGAATCCTCATGATGAGCATAGATGCACTGTGATAATGAGTTTTGAAGTATTGACAAGTATGAGATAAAAGAAAGTTTTGTGATGGCCACAACATACTAGTTAATGTTGGCATACTTTATAATACTGTAAAATAGTTATTAATTTATGATTTGCTTTCAATAAATAAGGATTCATAAAATGAGAATTAATATTTAACAGGGAAAAGAAGCAGATAAAAGGATAATTTAATTAGTCTGAAAAATCCTATACAACTTTGTTACTTTCGATTACAGTCTAATAGACTGCCATTTTTCAAACTTTTTTTATTTGAGTATCTCAATTGGTAAATTAAATTAAATTATGTATGTCGGAATATCTTTATTGAATAAGTTGTTATTGCTCTTTTTATACAAAAAAAGAGCTACAGTATCTGTAAGATTTTTTGTCTATATAAGTACTGGTTTTTTCGGATTCTTTAAGGCGAAAAATTTTGAATGGTGATTTTCACATTTTTAATAGTACTTTAGTTGTTCACTGTTTAATAATTCTCAATTAATAATGTCCATTAATAATTCTCCATAAATTAAGTGATTTAAGAAAATCAATATTTCATATGAAAAAGCGTTAGATAAATTGCCTAATTAGTCAGAAATATCAGATTGAACTTTTTCTTTCGCTGTTTTATATTACTATATAATAGACTCTTTTTTGTACTAAAGTAATTCAATCTCATTACTTGAAAGTAATGCCGTTCAATTAACTTCTATCATTAATTGAAATTTGAGTTACGCTCCATAGAAATTTGCTGTGTAATATGCATTCTTAAAACGAGTTTCGTATTTTTCACTTTGAGATCAACTGATAAACTAAATTAAATTATATCATCCATGATTTGTTTATTAAATAAATTATTCACTGATTTCCTTGGGCGGAAAAAAATAGCTTTAAAAATCGTTTGTTCGGAGTCTATTAATTAATTCAACGATTTTGTAATTGTTATACTTTTATTACTTTTTAAATTTAGCTTTTTAGCACTTTCTAATATAGTTGAAAAGTGTTTGTGAATTCGGTTTGACTGCCGTCTGTCCTTGCTCAAACTCTCGTAAATATAGTTGGATTACCATGAAAATTTTACAAATGATGGATATTTACTATAGAATGTTCGGTCGGTATTTAAATTGAAGCATCTAGCATTGTTAGTTTGTTTACAAGGGCAGCCAAAAGAATACCTATATATTACGGTCTACGTGGAAAAGTCATTTCGGGTGCATTCTAACGCTATTTGTACCACGATTTTGTGTATACCTATTTCTACCAAAAGATGCCTTTTGACACATTTGCATTTCAATGCAAAAAAATATTGGGATTTCAAATTATCAGTTAAATATAGATAATTTGAGCAAGGAATTTATTCATTGACGCGTATTTATGAGAGATTATTTAATTAATATTTAATTTTAAATTTATTGCAGGTTATAAATTCTAGCTTAATTGAAAAATTTACAAAATACAAATATACATAAATGTAAACATGTTTTACGTCAACAAAGACAACAATTACAAAATATTATCTTTTTCATTGTTTTTCATTTTTATTAGAAAATTAAAAATTTTAATATTACTAACTTAACAAACTTTCAGTCTCATGTATAAAAATTCAATCTTAGTAACAGCAACAGTAATCATAAACACAGCAGTGTAATAATTTTTTTTCCTTATTCAATACCACAGTTTTTACACGAATGAAAACAAATTTCACGTGTATTGAACTCACTATCAGAACTCGAGAACAAAACGCGTTATTCAATTTTTAGAACTAATCACTACAATGATCAACACTAAAATGCAACATGGCGGAAAACGAGGGAATATCAGAGTTTTGCAGCAACTCTTTTATTTTCCGTTACAACTGAAATCGAGATTCTCTAATCTGATTATAATTGATATGATGCTGTAAAATTGTGTTCATATCTAAGTGTAAAATTGTTTACAGTTAGAAATTATGAAATCCTTAGAAATTAGGAATTATGAAATCTTTAAGGTATCAAAAGACACCTCATGGTAGAAATAGGTATACAATATGCATATTTTTATATCCAGGATGAGCTGGAGGAAAATGATATCGCTGAATTAATTTAACATCTATTGTATGAAAAGTCAAAAAAATTAATTGTGGAAAAATGATTAAACTTAGAGAGTAATTTTACTTTAAAATCTGAAATGTGTCTTTTGACACCGCTTGGTAGAAAGAGTGTTAATTATGTAACAACACTTCAAACTTACGTTCGAAGTATTGAATTGCGTAAAATTAATGAAAAAAGTTGCATGAAATTGTTATGCATCAGTAAGGCGGAATGCTTTTTCAGTTGTATAGAACAAGTAGAATTTACAGTTCTTACACTAGGGCACACAAAAATAATTTTGCGTCATTATAGTCTATGCGTAAAAATCGTTACTAATGTATTTTAAGTATGTGACAATACTTTAAATATAATGAAATATATAATCATCGCTAAGGTTAAGTTAAAAATTCTTTCTCAGGAGTATAGAATATTTAACAATCATAGTTATTTTACAGGGATGCACAGTAACATTCTGTTACTCTATAATCTATTGGGGGGGGGGGGGATCGTTTGCGACGCATTTCAATGATGCTGTGGTATTTAAAACATAATTAAATTAAAAAAATATCACTGAGGTTCAATACAAAATGATGAGAAATCGGAATTCATAAAGAAAATTTCGAACTTTTTTGATTTGAGTGTCTCAACAGATAAATTAAATTAAATTATATGAGTCAAAATGTCTTTATTGAAGAAAGTATTACTGCTCTTTTTATAGATAAAAGAACTATAGTATCTCTGAGAATTTCTTTCATCTATAAGTATTTTTAGGATCAGGTAAGGTGAAAAATTTTGTATGATGATTTCCTCGCTTTTTATAGTACAGTATTCTTTCATTTACTATTAATTGTTCATTAATAATTCTCCAAAAATAAGTGATTTGAAAAAATCAATATTTTATCAGAAAATCAGCCGATAAATTGTCCTTTTAATTAGTCAGAAATATGAGATAGAAATTTATCTTTCGTTTCTTTATGTTACGGTATAATAGACTCTCTTTTGTACTAAAATAATTCAATCTCATTACTTGAAATTAATGTTGCTCAAATAACTTCTATCATTAATTGAAAGTTGAGTCTTCCAACATAGTTGGAAAGTGTTTATGAATTCGGCTTATCTGCCGTCTAGCCATGCTCAATCTTTCTTAAATATGGTCGGATTGCCAAGGAACTTTTATATGTTATTCAAGCTTACTGTAGAATCTTTAGTATTGAAAATGAAGCGTCTAGCATTTTTATCTTTCTTACAGATACACACAAAATAATTCCGTTACATTACATTATATGGGGTAAAGTTGTTCTCGATACATTTTAATAATGTTAAAATATTTCGAGCTTATATTCGAAGTGTTGAATTGCGTAAAATTGATTAATAAAATTGCATGAAATTGTTACTGAGGTGGATTAAACGTGCTTTCTCAAGAACATAGAATAAGTAGCATTTACGTGGCCTGTCTGAAAAGTATCCGATCTTCAGCCAAAATAAATATATAAGTTACCTGACGGGATTGAGAACCTAATTCCATTTAAAGTAGGTCACTTGCGCCTCCACACACTTAATGCCACTGCCGAAAACACTTCTGGAAGGCTTCTTTTGAATGGTGTTCAACTCCGCCGTCGCGTTCCGCATATCTCATCTCTACTCAAAACGGGATCCTTTCAAGTTCAGAAAAAACAGAAGTCACACAGAGATATATCTGGAAAGTAGACAGGGTGGCGAACGACTGGAATTCCATGTTTTGCCAAGAAAGTCTAAATCATGTGCTATGAATGAGTTACAACATTGTGGAATCTTATGACACCTGATGAAGCTTACGAATTGTTTGCAGTACCTTTTGCCGAACTCGTTCAATCACCTGAGAGAAATCAAGATCCGACAAACACGTTTGATAGCACCTCACTCGGAGTCTAGCTGGCAACAACTGGCTTACTCGAACGCCTGGAGAACATTCAAGAATGCACAATAAGCTGCCTTTTTTCAATGTCCACAGTGGCGCCGCCTTAGAATCTCTACTTCGTGCGGGAAAAATTAAGGTCACATAGTTATCAGAAAGTCCTCGTATACTTCGCATACAAGGACACATAAAATAGAATTCCTTGACATTATGATCTATGAATACAAATTGTTACTGATACATAAAAAAGTAATTCATAAGCCCTTACGTGTGCAACAATACTCTAAATATAATGAAAATTATGACCCGTGAAATAAAACATGCTTTCTGAGGAGCATTTTAATGATGCTATGGTATTTCAAACATAATGAAATTTAAAAATATCACTGTGGTGTACATCAACATGTTTTCTATGGAATAAAGAGCGCGTAGCATTTATCTTCATTTACAGAGCCGTACAAACGTATTCGGTCACAGTAAGGACTATTCTAACTTCATTATACTTACACTTCATTGTCACAGAATGAAATTTCGTAATACTGTACAGCAAGTGTTGGAAAATGTTTCATATTCTAGGCTTGACGCATGATTTTTCTTTCTTGTTACTTTTTCAAACCGTGTGAATAGTCTTATTTGTAAATTTTCTCTCTACTGGCTAAATATAATAAATAAAAAGAAACCAATTCTTATAACTTTGATGTTATATTTAATTTTAAAATTTTTCATTCGTTTAAGCTTATTCTAATATTTACCAATGGCATTTTGTATAGATTATTGCTCATTAAAAGACCAACAACAAAAAATTATGTGGCATTTTAGTTTTTTTTCATTACTAATGATACACAAAATTTTTAGATCCATTTATTCCAATTAAAATTTTTGTTTGACATTTTCATTTTGAGTAATATTAAAATCATTGCGGATATTTATTTACATCAGAATTTTCTGCTTAATTTACAATTTTTATGATAATTTCTTAATCTTTTTCATTTCTATTACACAAACAACAGAACTTTAATGTTAGCATTATATGTACTAGGTTCATTAAATAATTTGTAGTAATCGCTTTGTTATAAATGAAATGATGATAGCGCAGAATATGTCTCATCACGTGCATTATAATGTAACAAAAACTGGCGGATTAAATATGAGAAGTGCCTTTAAAAATTTAATGTAACCGAGACGTTACCCAGGATAAAACCGTCCAATCGTCTAGTGAAACCTTCTGAAGAAGAACCATTAATGAATCGCAGAAAACAGAACACTTCTGAGGTTTGGAGAGATTTGTCTGAAATTTAAAAGATCTAATTTATCCCCTGTAAATTTTGGAAAAGACGTTTCAATTAATTTAAAAAAAGACCTATTCCTGTTTTATGACTTTGGATTGGCTGTTCTGTAAAAGTTGTCTGAAGCTAAGTAAACGGCTTCCAGATTCATTAAAATTCATTTCTTCCATATCAGAAAACATTTTCTCAATTGTTAGAAGTTTCGTCATCAGCAGATTTCTTAGACGTTAAAGTAGAAATCAAATAATTTCTATCCGAGATAGGATCTAATAAGGCATCTTTTCCTCTCTGAAATCAAACATGCTGGCCCTTGCACCACAGTAAATGTTGAGCTGTATACTCTATATTTTTAACAAAAGTGTTTATGAATTCGGTTTGCCTGTCTGCGATCTGCCTGTGCTCTAACGGTCGTAAATATGATCGAATTGCCATGAAATGAATATATGTTGTTGGGGTTTACTATCTCAGGTTTGGTGTAGAAAATGAAGTGTGTAGCACTTACGGTTCATTTAAAGGGACACGCAAAGTAATTCCATTACCCTACGATCTACGGGGAAAAATCGTCTGCGGTGTATTTTAATGATAATACCCTATTTTTAAAATATTGAAATTTATATATATCACTGAGGTGTACTACAAGACACTTACAGTAGCATCTGGTGTGCATATAATTTATCGTTTATTTACAGGGATACACAAAAGAACACAGCTACAGTACTGACAATGAACAATAATTACTGGGTCTGCGTTTTCAGTTGTGGTACGAGTTTTAAAATTTTATTATTATTATTATTATTTTAATATTACTTGGCGTGTATAATTTCTATAGATCATATACAGGGTTGCAAAAAAAGATCAAGTACATTTTCGTTTAAGGAGACTCTTCACTTACTTGAAAACGCCCGTTCTGTAATGTTAAACCAATGGGCAGGTTGTTTTCGAATTTCTCGTTTAAATTTGAAAATTTTTAAAAGATTTTTTTTTGTGTGTAGGATAGAAGAGCTCTATATGACTCTTTTTTTACTTTTTTGATTTCGGTTGCAGATTTTTTTAATAAAGGTACTTTCACTTTCGGGACCTGTTTCGAAACTGAAAGTACCTTTAAAAAAATCTGCAATCAAAATCAAAAAGATAAAAAACATTTATATTAAAGATCGATCTCAGCAATCCTATGAAAAACAAATCGTTTAAAAATATTCAAATTTAAACGAGAAATTCGAAAACAACCTGCGCATTGGTTTAACATTATGAAGCGGGTATTTTCAAGTGAGTGAAGAGCCCCCTTAATGACGGAAATTGCTGAGTAGGAATTTTCAACTTTGGTAAGAGTTTAATTGAAATATTTTTTTTTCATTCCAGCTAGTACGCATACAAATCTATAGATCACATAGAGGGCTACATAAAAAAATTCAGATATTTATCGGACAATTGATAGTAATTGAAGTAATTAGGTTTTCGAATGCGTTATGCATATTCTAAATTGTTTATTTAGACATGAACATTCACCTTTATAGACTGTAAATTTTTGTTTCACTACTTCGAATGTGTTGGAAGTTTAATAATCTATGCTGGATGCATGATTTTTCGTTCTTTTGTTAAATACTGGTTGGTCATTGTATACATGGTGTTTTACGGATGCGTCTTAAGGTTATTACGTAAGGATTTATATCAACCGTTAAGAGTCTAATAACAGGTAGAAAGTCTATATTTTACGTTTTAACAAATTATGATTTGTAAAAACGTAAAATACAGGCTTTCAATAATTTAGACAATTAATAGACAATTGATAATTATTAATTGTACAATTAAGGAATAGTATTAAAAAATGAAAAACGAGGTTAATATAATCTTAAAAACGTACTACAAATAATAGAAACATAAAAAAAGAAGATATTAAACAAATGTACGTAGACAGTATGTAATGAAACAATATTCCTGCATTTTTTAAACGATTTTCTATTGGATCGTACGTAAGTTTAATAGCATAGTCGTTTTCTGATATTTTTTCTAAATAAATTCGAGGTGGGATTTTATCAAATGATGTTCATTATTTATTAAACGTTTCCATGAAACATTAAGTTTAGAAGACGAAAGCAAGTTACTTTTATCTTATACTATAATGCGAGCAAAAATTGTGTGTGTGTGTGTGTGTGTATGTAAATTTTATCTTGAAAACGGCTCAAACGATTTTGATAAAATTTTGCACCCTACCGTTTTCGGGCACGAAAAGACCATTGGGATGGGTCTCGTGTTCGAGAAAATTCGATTAGTGGGTCATTTTGGGTCATAATGGGTCAGGGTCAATCAAATTATATCTAAAGAACGGCTCAATCGATTTTGACTAAATTTTGTATCCAACCATTTTCAGTCACGAAAAGACCATTGGGATGGGTCACGTGTTCGAAAAAATTCGATTAATGGGTCATTTTTGGGTCACCGTGGGTCAAGCTATTTTTATCTAAAAAACGGATCTAACGATTTTCACTAAACTCTATATTTTACAGTTTTGGATTACGAGAAGACCATCGAACTAAGTCACATGTTCGAGAAAATTTGATTAGTGGGTCATTTTTGGGTCAAACTAAGTTTATCTAGATAACGGCTCTAATGATTTTGACGAAATTTTGCACCCTACTGTTTTCGGGCATGAAAAGACCATTGGCATGGGTCTCGTGTTCGAGAAAATTCGATTAGTGGCTCATTTTGGGTCATAATGGGTCAGGGTCAAGCTAATTATATCTAGATAACGGCTCAATCGATTTTGACTAAATTTTGTATCTGACCATTTTCGGGCACGAAAAGACCATTGGGATGGGTCACGTGTTCAAGAAAATTCGATTAGTGGGTAATTTTTGGGTCACCGTCGGTCCAGCTAAGTTTATCTAGATAACGGCTCTAACAATTTTGACAAAATTCTGTAATCTATCGTTTTCAGGGACGAAAAGACCATTGGGATGGGTCACGTGTTTGAGAAAATTCGGTTAGTGGGTCATTATGGATCAGGGTCAAGCTAATTATATCTAAAAAACGGCTCAAGACATTTTCACAAGATTTTCTAATATATGGCTATTTCTGGTCATGAGATGACCATTGGGCTAAGTCACATGTTTGAGAAAATTCCATTAGTGGGTCATTTTGTGTCACAATGGGCCAGGGCCAAGCTAAGTGAATCTAAAAACATGCTCAAAACATTTTGACCAAATTTTATATTATACCGTTTCTGGGCATGAGAAGAGAATTGGGCTAAGTCACGTGTTCTAGAAAATTCGATTAGTGCATCATTTTCGGTCACAATGGGTCAGGGTCCAGCTAATTGTCTCTAAAAAAATGGCTTAAACGATTTTGACTAAATTTTGTGTTCTATTGTTTTCGGGCTCGAGAAGACCATTGGGCTAGGTCGCATGTTCAAGAAAATTCGATTAGTGGGTCATTTTGGGTCACAATGGGTCAGGGTCAAGCTAATTGTATTTAAAAAGTGCTTCAAAACATTTTAACAAAATTTTGTGTAATACCGTTTTCGGGCATGATAATACGATTGGGCAGGGTCGCATATTCAAGAAAATTCAATCAATGGGTCATTTTGGGTCCTAATGGATCAGGATCAAGCTAACTGTATCTAAAAAACGTCTCAAAAGATTTTGACAAAACTTTGTATTACACCGTTTCTGGATAAGATAAAACCATTGGGCTGGGTCACATGCTCAAGAAAATTCTATTAGGGGGTCATTTTGGTGATAATGGGTCGTGATCAAGCTAACGTCATCTCAAAAAGTTTCAAACAATTTTGACAATTTTTTTTATTACACCGTTTCTCAGTACAAAAAGACCATTGGAATAGCTCACATGTTCGATAAATTTCGGTTAGTGGGTCATTTTTGAATCAACGTGGGTCAAGCTTATTTTATCTAGAAAACGGCTAACGATTTTCACTAAATTTTGTATTCCATCGTTTTCTGGCTCGAGAAGAGATTCAGTGGGAATAATATATCGAGATAAACACAAAGCTAATTTTGACCGAGCTTAGCTCGGTCATTCCTGCTAGTGTATTACTTATTTAATTAACAATTTGAATGCCATGGTGACTGATACTGAAGCTGAAAAATGTACAATGTTTTAAGTAATTTTTAAGAAAGTATAATCCTATAATAAATAAAAGGTAAGTAAAGTTTAAATAAATTTTCAGTAATTACTTAAGACAAAATGTATATTTTTAGTTTTATATCATATTTCAGACCGTCAGTCATCGGTGAATGACGCGTTCTAAGCGGAAAGTAAAGTGTCAATCACCGGTGACTGACCTGGCGCTTAACGTGTTAATTTATGCTATTGAAATTTAAAAAAAAATATTGTGGCGCACATGTCAGGGATTTTAAAAGAAGTTATTTTTGAAAACATGTAGAACATTCAAAGATCAATTTAACTTTTCCAATGCACATAAAAATCCGTGATATACGAATTTTCATTATGAGTGACTTAGTAAAAACTTGAACTGTGCAGCAAATTAAGAAACCAATTAATTAGCTTTTTCAAATTTATCGTCTGAAAAATAGCATCTAATACAGCTTCAAATTAATAAAGAGCAACATTAAATCTTGCATTTGCGGTAATCTTTTGTTTTTGCTTCGTTAGCTTTATTTTCGTAAAGAAAACTTAAGGGTTTTTAAAAGTAGTCATTCTTGTTCCTATATGTAAAGTATTTTCTGGGATATTTTCAAACAGATATATAAATAATTCTTGGAATGACTCTTTAAATGTAATGAAAATATTAACACTTAATATGTACTTTTTAAACTGTAGATTCTGTATAAAGTTTTGTTCTTGTAACATAGCGTAAGGTGGCGTAAGAGAGCGCACTTTAGTTATTTTATTAAATAACAATAAATGAAGAGATTTTAGGGATAATGTTATACTTTAATTATAATCTTAGATTATGAAGGTGTCAAAAACAAAAATACATTCCTTAATTTATAAGAAATACTTTCGGTATTACATGAAAAAAGTTTATCCTCCTGAATACTCACTCTTGTACAACTATTCAGGGAGAGAGTGCAGGAGCGCGCAATATAAAAAAGCAAGTGCTTCATTTAGAAACGTCACATTTGTAATGACCACGACCTGCGTATTCAGTACATTGTTCGTTCCAGTCTATGCAAAAAATACACTCGATCCAATCCTCTACAATTCATTCTCTATAGATTTCTAATCAGCCTGGATATATACACAGTTTTTTGGGGGGTGCACTTTTTGGCTTTTTGGTTTTTAGATTTACTCTCCTTTTGGTAAAGTTTTTTGGTATTTTTCGGCAGCGTCATCTTCAAGCTGCCTTTTGTGCGGTGAACTGCTTAAAATTTTCGACTTTCTGCTCCTGTTATTATAGTATCGCAGCACACCTGGATACGGCGACAACTCTGTTAATTTGACGTAAGATGAAGTTGTTGAAGTTGAAGCTATACCTTACGAAACCGAAGTTGGGTTTTCACATTGAGTGTGTCATTGTTAAGATCCTGTTTTCAAAACCCATAAATATTATAACAAGAAGGCCAAAATCGCATTTCCTCTTCTAAATCATTAAAATCTTTGTTAAGATCCTGTTTCCAAAAAAGTATATTGTAACGAGAAAGCCAAAATCATGTTTTCTCTTCTATATCATTAAAAATTTCACCAAAATACGCAGTTTGTTTTCACCATAAACTTATCATGTCATTACATAATTTACAACTGTAGATAAATGCAAACCACTGTTTTGGGATTAGATACTTGCTCTTCATACTTTTGTATACAGCCCACTCTTGCACCACCTTAACCTACATAATTTCGATAAGATTAATTTATATTTTATCCCTAATAATTCTGCGAGTGCATCCACTCAGCCGATTGATTAGATTTGATTCTCATAATTTGAGGAGATTTGTGACAACGCTTATGGTTCCAAATCAGTATAGTTTGCTCGGATTGCTGAATAAGAGTTTTAGGGATTGTCCGCGAGTGAATCAGAAATTTGGACCATATTTTCATGAAAAACCCTGCGCGTAGAGGCCTCTTCTAACGTTGTTGCCAACTAACAGTTGACAAATTAGTTGACAGTTACTTGCTTGAGAGCTAGTTAGTTGCACAGAGCTTGATTATCACACGGACATGACGAACGGCAGCTCTTCCAATTAGGAAGAACTATTTTCCTCTGAACAGTAGTCGTCAAATCGTTTTAAACACAGAGTTTCTATTATAAATAAGGTAAAATATACTATTCGTAAACAGTTGTTGGGTGTTCTTGCTGTTCCCAAAATGGCGTAGTCGTGACTAGCACACACAAGAAAAATACATCTAAAAATAGAAATATCCAACCTTAATAGTTTCACATAATAATCTGATTAAAGACTCAAATAAACATTTCTTTTTGAGTTCGCCTCTTTAAAAAAGGGAAATTATTTTCATAGGTTTTTTAAAAAAAAACATTCTCGAAATTCTATGGTAATCTAAACACTTTTCATGGCATTTTTGATTGAAAAAAGGAGAAAAAAGGAATGATTGATGGCTATATCAAGAATATTTCACCTGATTTATACTTTAACCCCTCTTCATTTGAAAATTTGCCGTAGACTTCTTCTAGAGAAAAACAAATGTCCAAGGAGTATCACACACATTTTCTAATAACAGATGATAATGCATTTTCCTAAAAGTTATTATTTGGCAAGAGTAAGTTGCTTCATTATTAATTTAATCTGAAAATAATAAAGACTAATCTCTCTCTCTACGCTAAAAGAAAAAAATATATAAAATATATACCGTATTTACTGATGTATAATGCGCATCCCTTTTTAAATTGAAAAAAAAATGAAAAATATGTTTTATGTATTTGAGGACTATAGTAGTTTAACTTGAGACAATCTACAAATTTGAAGAAAATTCTGTAAACATTCTGACTTGCAAAAAAAAAAAGAAACTCAAAGTAAACAATGGCACTGGATACAAAATGGCGACAGTATAAGAAAATAGTTTTAAATAAGACATTGTAAATGTATTGTTTTAAATATGACGTAATTTTCACCAAAGCTTTTTTTATATATATATTCACGTGAAAACGTATTTTTTTAATTCAAAATAAATATTATTATTTGCGCTATTTTAAATTTGGCAATAATAGGTAAAAATACTTTTTGAAATAAGAAATAAATCTCTCATATAAACATATTTGTGAAATTAAACTCTTTGGCATTATTACCATTCGTGAATTTTAAATATAACTTTATTTTCACAAATTACTGATTTTAACACGGAATAAGTGAAGTTTTGAAATTTTATTTCATAGTTTTCTTTCTCTTTTTAACATTCTCGTGTAAATACGTTTCTATGACGTAATTTATCCTATTTCTTGCTTTAACACGTGATCATTTAATTATTATTTTACATTTTTCTTCCTGTTTTAATTGTCACGTGTCAATACATTTTTTAATTGAAAGGAAAGTTGTTTTACTATTTAGGAACAATTTTAAAAACCGAATTTTTCAAAATATGATATAAATCTGTATTAATGAAAATTTCAATATAATTTTTTTATAAAAACCTCCAAAGTCTTCAATATTTTTATTCCTATAAAACTTTTTTTTTAACGAGACTACTTTGACTGACCGCAACATTAAATAGTTACTACAAAATAAATATTACACAGTTCTTCGATTTCAAAACTGTCTGCTTCAGCGTGTTTATAGAGCATTTCTCTATAAAACTACTATTTTTAAATTTTTATATACAATAGTTTTCTTAATATTAGCCGAGAAAGACCTCAAGTTGCAAAAAATTCGTGGCAGATCGATGGCAGAATTGGTGGCCGAGTCTACAGCGTCTTTTGCTTTCTTTTTAGATTAGAATGTTTTATAGACGTCAGAAATGTAATATTGTTAGTAACTACTAGACATTTTGAAAAAAAAATGCATCGTTACTTGCTTTCTTTTTCTTTTTTAGGGTTCCGTACTTGAAAAGTAAAAACGGAATCATTGTAAGATCACTCCTGTGTCAGTCTGTTCGTCTGTCACAGCCATTTTACTCGTAAACTATGGAAAGTGGAGTTCAAATTGGGGGAAGTAATAAAGACTATTAACCCACCTATTTACAGATTATTAAGCATTCACAAATATATTTAGGAAAAATGTAGAGCTACTAAATAAGTTACTTGAAAGAAAATCTTTTCTTTATATTGTATGGGGTATTGTGTGAAAGCTTTCGTAACGCTGAAATCAAAAATACATTTCTTTTAAGTATTATATTTTTAGGGATATAGTCGAAAATGTAGTGCAAAAATATGTTCCCCCATCTATTTGCGAATCTACTGAAACTAAAATTATGAAAAAATTAGAGGAAGTAGACGTTAAGTTAAAACTTGCAGGGAAATTATAACGATTACCCTGGGTCACACAGTTTTTGAAAAAAAAAAAAAAAAAAAAAAAAAAAAAAAAAACGCATTATTCCTTTCCACCCAAATTTCGATTTGCAGGCATTCAGCAAAGGTATTGGGGAGCGCTTTAGTTTTCTATCGTAGCAGAAGTATAAAAGCATTGTTGAGAATGATTTTCGAGAAAAAAATCATCGGTTATTATTCGACATATTAACCTTTAATGACACGGACTGTTTGGGCAGGCATAATGACAGGGGCGGTGTACGCTATGTACCATCGGCTTTTAAAGCCCAGATAGCAATTTTAATGATATATTTGTGTAATGTAATGCCCAGTAGCAGTATAAAAGCAATAAACGTCAAATTGTTCAAAACAGACTAATTGAATTAGAATTAATCACACAAATACTATGGGATTCGAGGTTAGATTGCATTGAGTGAATATTTCCCGTGTCTTTAAAAGTTAATTAAAAACCTATCTAGAAAAACGCCGAACGGAACAAGGCGGCATTGCAACTTTGCGACCTGCATTTGAAGCGGTCTTAGCACAATGCCAAGCTTAAACTTTGAACAAGTGTTTTGGTTTAACTACACTGTAAAAAGAAAAGATTATTACTACGCTGAATTTAGTTTTATGAAATGCCAAAAGTAAAGTATGAAATACCAAGATACATATCGTTGCATTTTCATTACAATGATTTTATTTTTCTCGAACTTATTACCGTCAACCCGGGTTCAGTTATGATGAAACAACCCTGTATTTGTAACTAAATAAGTGGTTTCTGACTCTATGTTCCTCTGTGTTTTTTATCCTTGTTGTACGCCTGATTTGCCATGTCATTGTGTAAATGTTTTTTTTTTTAATCACCCTGTATAAATTACTATATATAAGCTTTTGGTCGTTTAAAGTAATAATTTATAAGGTAGAGCTGTGCGCAGGTCATACTTTCGTATATCAGTCAACTATATTATAATTATGTATACAGAAAACGATTCGATCCATTTTCGATACCCTGTAATTGAGATTTAGATATGACATTTCTATAATGTTATTACATAAAATCGTAAGCTTTATAATTTTTCTTAATGTCTTAAGCCCAAATAATGTGTTACCTTTTCAAAACAATATCCTATTTGTAGAAACTTACTTATAATAGCTTTGTCAGTTTTTAGAAAGTTATCATTTTCAAAGAGTTTTCGTTGAATTGCAATCAAGTTTAAATTTGTGATAGGTTTTGAAAGGCTAAAATTACTTACAAGCGCTACTGTGGAAGATAAAAATTGTAATAAAGTATAAAAAGTTATTGAGGTATCGCATTATGGGATTAATATCCCATTTGGCTTTAAGCTACAATTTAAAGAAATATATAAAATTAAAATTGTAGTTACCGCATTAAAAATCTAGTATAAGCTTCACCTCTAGCTTATAATGACACATTTTGTTGTTAGGTACTTTCACGTTTTGTAATAGGTAGAAAAAATAAACAATACGTGAACTTAAAAATAAAGTGATAAGATAAATATAAAATAAATTTTTAGTTCATTTATAAACATTTTGTAGTTAATTGCATTTCCTACCCATCATTTTACAACATAAATCGAATTCTTTTTCTTACATTAATAACATGAATAATGAATAGGTATAAAATGTTAATTAGATAAAGTGTTTGTTTTGCGTCATCACTATCAAGAAACATTAAGTTTGTTCCAAAACACCTTCTTCAAGTCAAATTTATCTCTTGATAAATTTTAATAATAATAATTTCTGCTTTTTTTCTTTAAATTTCAATAATTTTCCCCCACATTCTCTATATATAGATGTAAATACACGGAATTTTGAATTATTACAAAATATTTTAGTGAAAAATATTTCTTACTAAAATATTTGAAATACTTTATTTGCTGGCACGATAAAAGTTTAATTTTTAATAAAGTTACGTTATTTACTAGGGCTTCCATAGTTGCATAATACAGCTGAAAACCTTTTTTGTCTTATTCAAAACTTAAATAGATTTCCTATATCTAATTTTTAGATTGCCCCAGTAATAACATCAAAAGTCAGTTTTACGTGAAAAACATCAGTTATGTATTGATTTAAAATTTTCAAATCTGTTAAAACAATATTTTCGTATAAACTGAATGCACGGAGTTAATAGCCGAAAGAATTGCCAGCATTTCTTTACTCACAGAAGCCTCTTTGATTATTTCGATTACATATGTGTTAAACATCTGTTTATTACTTTTTCTATTGGTCACATGTTAATTTCATTCTGGAATATTTGAGGGAAACAAACACTGAACTAACCATCCAAAGGGGTTAATCTGCCATAATCGGGCTGCACGCAATACAGATTTTTTTTTTTAAATCATGCTGAATATTATTTTTAAAAATATAATGAAAATTGTAAATTGAGATACAGTTTTCAAAGAAATTGCATTTGAAAAACTGTGTTTTTTCCTTTTCGATGATGAAAAAAAATTAAAAATTGGCGATGTTTAGAAATTAAAGGTAAATTGTAGTAATAATTTACAGCAAGAGGACGAAATTAATGGTCAGGTGTTGTCACGGTCAAAATGACGTCGGCGTTGCTTTATAATATAGATGATTTCTGCTTTATAATATAAATGTGAAATAAAGACCGGTTCTTCTTTAAAAAGTTTAGTTTTAAAATTAATAAGAACTTGTTTAGGTGACCTTTTTTCCTCATTTTTGACTGAAATGTACACATTTTTGAATTCATGAAACAATTGTAAAAATTTTTGTTATTGTTGTACCTTTTAACTGAGAAAAAAACCCAGAAAGCATTTATATTTTTACTAAAATGTTTTTTATTAAAATATGCATTTATATGCAAGTCTGCTTCATATTATATACTGTATGCTTTGTATTATACAGACACTATTAAAAGAAGAACTTCAAAGGAAACGGAACTGGTGCATGTGATGAATTGTGACACATAAATAAATACTTTTATCTATTAAATCTTAAGAAGTTAAAATATAAATTATACATGAAAAAAACAACAGATTTTTAGAATAACGTTCTTGTTTAGCTTGAGATAACAACATCATTAACCCTTTCGAGGACGGTGTCCTTAAAAAAGGACACCTAATTTTAATTCCAAAACTGACAAGTGGCACCAAGAATATTTAATTACAATTTTCCTTTTATAATGTACGTGAAAATAAGCGAGTTCGTATTTTCTAATAAATTCTTTTATAATTTCTGGTGTCAGTCCTTTATTTCATCAGTTTACAAACAGAATTACTCCGCGCCGGAAAGGGTTAATAGCACAATAGTAATCTAAAATAATTAAATTTATATACTACGCGAGATATCAAATGTCTCTGAACACATTTACTGAAAAATGAGAATCTCAATGATAAAATTTTTGAACTTACGATGAAACTCATTACTTACTTTTGATACAACAATAACTATATTTGTTTATAGTAATATTATTAATAAGTGCATGACTTACTGAAAATTAAGCAACGATAAGTACTTAAAAATAACCTTGACGTTACATAAATATAACGTCATTTAATACATGTTTTTATTTATTAAAATTTTAATGGAAAATGTTTCATAAACGTACACGGATTGTTTGGAAATACTCTTCTGAATGCATTAATGAAGCAAGAAAGAAAAATCATGCGTAAAGCATAGAGTATGAAACACTTCCCAACACATTCAGAATAATGTAACAAAACTGCATCGTTTAATAAGTTAAAATATTATGTTTAATTCAACCGTATGGAAACACATAATACATTTGAAAACCCCAGCTGTCCCCATCTACAATCGGAAAATTATCCGATTTCTTTGAGTAGCCCTGTATATGATATATAGATTTGTATCTATTAACTACATGCATGCCAAAATTTAGTTCACTTAAGAAATGTATATACTCAGTTGTAAATTTTCATTCAGCAATTTCCGCTAATAAGGAAAGTGGTACGTGAATTCTTTTGTGCAGCACCTGTATATCATGTACAGAATTTGTATACAACGAGTAAAAAAAAAAAAAAATTAAATTTTAAAGCGAATGCTGAATTTTAAAACCTACTTCCAGCCATTATTACTCAAAGACGGTACTGTAACCGAGTTCTTTTGCGTGTAAATGAAGTATAAATGATATGAATGCGCTATTCTATCGTAATAATCTTGTAGCAAAATTCAGTAATTTATAATTTATAATCAGCTTTAATACATTTGAAATAGCGTAATCTTATTAAAATACTCTGTAAAAGATTTCCCCCATATCCCATAATGTAATGGAAATCTTTTGAGTGCCCCTGTAAATGAACTATGAGTCCCACATACTTCATATACAATACCAAATATACTTTGGTGACCCTAAATAACGCTTATCAATTGCATGAGAATCCAAATATATTTATGGGAGTTAGAACGTAGACAGACGGGCAGACAAGCCGAATGCATGAACACTTTTCCACTTTATTGGAAAGTGCTAAAAACAAATGCACTTCAATGTTGCTATACATCATTTACTGCTGTTACATTGAAATAAGGACAGGAAGACAGTTTAATAATAGCAACGATTTATTACATCTAAAAAGGGGGAAGAGAGCAGTGAAACAATCAGCTTTTAGGTAGCTTTCTTTACAAAAAAGTCCTTCCGGCCAGTGCCGGGAGGAAGAGGTAGCTTTCATATTCCTTATTTTAAAAAAGCCAACTTATATTATTCAAACACACGAAGCTCAATTTAGTGGAAACCGAATGTAGGAGATTCAATACCAATTTTTATCAATACTAAATCATTATGAATGAGAATTTCGCGAAATTAGTCAGCTTTATCCAAGCTGCTTTTAATTAAAGTAACTTATATTTGGCTGCCAAATTCGGCGATTTCTTAAAGTGCCTGCCATTTTAAGACAACATGGTGGATGAGGCTAACCAGTGAACTTGGTCGAGACCTTAGTAATTGCTGTGCACATGCTCACTCACATCGGAATCGGTTGATATATACGAGTGCTGTCGCAGGCAAAAAATCAGATTTTTCAAATGTCACCCACGTTAGGAATTGAAACTACTATATCTGAGCCATTTTTTAAGATAAAGGCAAACAAAAAATGCTCCTGAATCCTTATATCAAGTTCAAATACTTAAGAAAGAAACCTTTTTCAATTTCTAATTTTTTTGCACCTCACTTTAAATATAATTTTTTTTAATTTAATGGCGGCCATTTTGAAACAAGATGGCTGATGAAGCTGGCCAGCGAACTTGGTCGAGATATTGATGTATACTATCCACATGCCTTCTTCCATCGAAATAGGCGAATACGTGTGGTATCGCGTGACAAATACAAGATCGTTTCAAAGTGTTAGCCATGATAGAAATTCAAAGTGCTATAATTCAATCACTTTTTAAGATATAAACAAAAGAACAAATTTTCAGAAACAAAAACTGCTCCGAATCAAGGCCAAACACATAAAAAAAAATCTTTTTCATTTTCCAATTTTTTAATACCTCATTTTAAATTTTAAAATACATTTAAAAAAAATCGCAACCTTTTTGAAACAAGATGGCGAATGAAGCTGGCCAACGAACTCGGTCGAGATATTGGTATGCACTATGTACAGACCAAGTAATATCCAAATCGGTTCATAAATACGCCTGTTACCGAAAGACAAATATCAGGTCGTTTTAAAATGTCAGCCACAATAGAAATTCAAAATATTATAACTCAGCCATTTTTTTAGATATAGACGAAACAAAACCTATTCCGGAATCTTTGTATTAAGGTCAAACACATACGAAAAAACCTTTTTCATTTTCCAAATTTTTAGCATCTCATTTTAAATTAAAATTTTTTTTAATTTTTTTAAATGGCCGCCATTTTGAAACAAGATGGCGGATGAAGCTGGCCAACGAACTCGGTTGAGTTATTTGCATTTACTACGTACACACCAAGGTACATCCAAATCGGTTCATAAATACGTCTGTTATCACGTGGCAAAAATCAGGGCGTTTCAAAATGTCAGCCACGCTAGAAATTCAAAATGCTATAACTCAGCCATTTTTTAAGATATAAACGAAACAAAAACTTCTCCCGAATCTTTTTATCAAGGTCAAACACATAAGAAAAAAATATTTTTTCAATTTTCAATTTTTTGGTACCACATTTCCAATTTAAATTTTTCTTAAAATTTTAAATGGCCGCCATTTTTAAACAAAATGGCGGATGAAGCTGGCCAACGAACTCGGTCGAAACATTGGTCTGTACTATGTATAAACAAAGTTACATCCAAATCGGTTCATAAATGCGCCTTTTATGGCGTGACAAAATTCAGGACGTTTCAAAATGACAGCTTCGCTAGAAATTCAAAATGCTATAACTCAGCAATTTTTTAAGATATAGACGAAACAAAAACTGCTACGGAGTCTTTGTATAAAGGTCAAATACATAAGAAAAAAATATTTTTCCATTTTCAATTTTTTGGTACCACATTTCAAATTTTAATTTTTTTAAAAAATTTTAAATGGCCGCCATTTTGAAACAAAATGGCGGATGAAGCTGGCCAACGAACTCGGTCGAGACATTGGTATGTACTATGTACACACTGAATTACATCCAAATCGGTTCATAAATACGAGAGTTACAGTATGACATAGGTCAGATATATATATATATATATATATATATTGATATATATATATATATATATATATATATATATATATATCAATTTTGAACGGAGGGTGGTTTCGGGGTCTGGGGGTCATGATCGATGAAAATATACCAAAATTTTTTGAAATCGCTTTCCTCCGAACGGCTGCAATAGGTAGCTTTTTTGTAAAGAAAGCTACCTAAAAGCTACCTATTGCAGCCGTTCGGAGGAAAGCGATTTCAAAAAATTTTGGTATATTTTCATCGATCATGACCCCCAGACCCCGAAACCACCCTCCGTTCAAAATTGATATATATATATATATATATATATATATATATATATATATATATATATATATATCTGACCTATGTCACACTGTAACTCCCGTAATTATGAACCGATTTCGATGAAATTTGGTGTGTACATAGTACATACCAATGTCTCGACCGAGTTCGTTGGCCAGCTTCATCCGCCATTTTGTTTCAAAATGGCGGCCATTTAAAATTTTTAAAAAATTTTAAAACTTGAAATGTGGTAACAAAAAATTAAAAATGGAAAAATATTTTTTTCTTATGTATTTGACCTTTATACAAAGATTCCGAAGCAGTTTTGTTTTCGTCTATATCTTAAAAAATGGCTGAGTTATAGCATTTTGAATTTCTAGCGTGGCTGACATTTTGAAACGTCCTGAATTTTGTCACGCGATAAAAGGCGTATTTATGAACCGATTTAGATGTAATTCAGTGTGTACATAGTACATACCAATCTCTCGACCGAGTTCGTTGGCCAGCTTCATCCGCCATTTTGTTTCAAAATGGCGGCCATTTAAAATTTTTTTAAAAATTTAAAAACTGAAATGTGGTACCAAAAAATTGAAAATGGAAAAATATTTTTTCTTATGTATTTGACCTTTATACGAAGATTTCGGAGCAGTTTTTGTTTCGTCTATATCTTAAAAAATGGCTGAGTTATAGCATTTTGAATTTCTAGCGTGGCTGACATTTTGAAACGTCCTGAATTTTGTCACGCGATAAAAGGCGTATTTATGAACCGATTTGGATGTAACTTCGTTTATACATAGTACATACCAATGTCTCGACCGGGTTCGTTGGTCAGCTTCATCTGCCATCTGGTTTAAAAATGGTGGCCATTTAAATTTTTAAGAAAAATTTAAATTTCAAATGTGGTACCGAAAAATTAAAAATTGAAAAAATATTTTCTTTTTATGTGTTTGACCTTGATAAAAAGATTCGGGAGCAGTTTTTGTTTCGTCTATATCTTAAGAAATGGCTGAGTTATAGCATTTTGAATTTCTAGCGTGGCTGACATTTTGAAACGTCCTGATTTTTCTCACGTAATAACAGGCGTATTTATGAACCGACTTGGATGTACCTTGGTGTGTACATAGTACATACAAATATCTCGGCCGAGTTCGTCGGCCGGCTTCATCCGCCATCTTGTTTCAAAATGGCGGCCATTAAAAAAATTAAAAAATTAAAAAAATTAAATAAGATACCAAAAAAATTGGAAAGTGAAAAAGATTTTTTTTGTATGTGTTTTACCTTAATACAAAGATTCCGGAACAGTTTTTCTTTCGTCTATATCTAATAAGAATGGCTGAGTAATAGCATTTTGAATTTATCTTGTGGCTGACATTTTAAAACGACCTGATTTTTGTCACGCGACAACAGGCGTAATTATGAACCTATTTGGATGTAACTTGGTCTGTACATAGTACATACCAATGTCTCGACCGAGTTCGTTGGCCAGCTTCATTCGCCATCTTGTTTCAAAAGGGTTGCCATTTAAAAAAAATTAAATTTAAAATTCAAAATGAGGTATTAAACAATTGGAAAATGAAAAAGATTTTTTTATGTGTTTGACCTTGATACAAAGATTCCGGAGCAGTTTTTGTTTCTGAAAATTTGTTCTTTTGTTTATATCTTAAAAAATGGTTGATTTATAGCACTTTGAATTTCTAGCATGGCTAACATTTTGAAACGATCTTGTATTTGTCACGCGATAACACACGTATTCGCCTATTTCGATGTAAGAAGGCATGTGGATAGTATACATCAACACCTCGACCAAGTTCGCTGGCCAGATTCATCAGCCATCTTGTTTCAAAATGGCGACCATTAAATTAAAATATATATATATATATTTAAAGTGAGGTGCAAAAAAATTAGAAATTGAAAAGGGTTTCTTTCTTAAGTATTTGACCTTGATATAAGGATTCAGGAGCATTTTTTGTTTGTCTTTACCTTAAAAAATGGCTCAGATATAGCAGTTTCAATTTCTATTGTGGGTGACATTTTGAAAAATCTGATTTTTTGCATGCGACAGCACTCCTATATATTAACCGATTACGATGTGAGTGAGCATGTGCACAGCAATTACTAAGGTCTCGACCGAGTTCACTGCTTAGCCTCATCCACCATGTTGTCTTAAAATGACAGGCACTTTAAGAAATTGCCGAATTTGGCAGCCAAATATATGTTACTTCAAAGAAAAGCAGCTTGGATAAAGCTGACTAATTTCGCGAAATTCTCGTTCATTATATTGATAAAAATTAGTATTGAATCTCCTATATTCGGTTTCCACTAAATTGAGCTTCGTGTGTTTGAATGATATAATTTGGCTTTTTTTAAATAAGGATTATGAAAGCTACCTCTTCCTCCCGGCACTGGCCGGAAGGACTTTTTTCGTTTAAAACATATTCAGACTCCTTCTAAAAGTTAAATTGCAAGTCCTGCATTTAATTTCACAATGACTCTAAATTAATTACCTTTGCCTGAAAGCCAATTTCTCATTAAATGAAAACAACTAAACGAATTCCGTGAGGCTCAATAGTTCTTCATTTGGAGTATGAAAAACAAATTCATACCAAACGCTCACAACCTTGTATGCAAATTATTCTTTTTACATTCTTATAATTAAAAGTGACATAGTTAGTAAGCGGAAACTAGATAAGTGTTACTATAATAGCTAGGAGAGATCCGTTCCAAATCCGCGTTAAACCCAGCTGATACCTCACTATTTTTAGCCACTACACAACCGCAGTCACCTAAATAAAATGCCATTCCAAAATAGCCCTGAAAATCAGATTCCAATATAAACGCGATTTTGCGAAACTTAAATAGAGACAGAACAGCTTTCTCATTTATGCACAAATGTCAATGTTTCATTATAACATAATTGCATAAAAAATATCAGAAATTCCTTATTAAAGAGTAGCTAGGCACCCTGCTACAAACTTATTGAACTACAATAACTGCAAATATTTCGAATGTGTGTGTCCGTATGTGTCTAGGTTTGTCAACATTTCCTATGGCTCAGGGATTTTCATAAACGTAATTGTAAAGAGTAATTGTTTAATAAATGAGAACTAAAAAGGAAAAACGCTAAAAGTACCAAAAAATCGATTTTTTTTTTAACGAAAAAATGTCTTAAATGCTAAGCTTAACAAACAGGAGAACCCTTGAAGTGCCAACCCAAGTAAAAATAATTCAAAAAAGAGTAGAAAAAAGTCGCTGGTTGAATGTGCCACACGAATTGAAATGGAAAACGCTGAATGTGCGACATGATGTGAAGTGGAGCGTTCTGAAAGTGCTAGTGATAAGATGCGCGGCGATTTGTGGCCATTACACAACTTGATCATGTTGTTAGTGTTTACATCAGTGGGATATTTTTAAGCAAAGTGCAAAATATTAAATAAATAAATAAAACAAATGTTTATAAATGATAATACAAGGTATTTAAAGTGTAAACGAAAGGAAGCTCGGTACCTACATTTTAAAGTGTTGAACAAAAAGCCCAAAAGTAGTGATGTGGAAAACGCTGTAAGAAGTAGGAGTTTTTCTTTTTTTCGGTCTCTTGAAAAATATCCTCTTTTGCACTTTGAGCGTTTTCAATTTTTAGTCCTCAAGTAAAATGCAAACTAAAAACAGAACATGAATTTTCAATATTGCGATTTAACTATTTAAACAGTTATAAGCTAAAATATACTGAAAAAATAATATATTTTGCTAGTTTTAAGTATCTTTCATAAAAGTAGAAATAAAAATGTTTATGATTATCATTCAAAAACGCGCAAATATCACCCATGTTTACATATGCAACATAAATTTTACTTTTGTCAGTACTTAGAAGATGAATCTTTTATGTATACTTTTAGTATATAATCTTCCGCATTTCTAAAGAGATGATGATTACTTTTTATCTTGAGATCTCTTAAAGTGCATAGATTACAAAAGAAAACTCATTAAAAACATTATTATAACAATGTTAGAAAATCTCATACATATTCAAGTATGAGGATATGAAAACATACAATGAAGGCTGTGGCAAGTTTAAAATTTGAGGTTTCACTTATTATAAGTAAACTTGCACATAAACGTATAATTGTGTATAAAATAATCTCTTAACCTTCCATTAAAAATATCTCTGAAAGTGTGTATTCATTCTTTTTTCTAAAACTAATTTTTCTCTCCATTTTCGAAACTCTCATTTTCTCATTTTTATGAAACTTACAGAAAGACAGAATACGATGGTAAATAAAATATAAATCGGAATTTTTATTTTTTATTTTATTTATACAAGATATTAAACAGATAGTTACATATTATTTTTCTATATAATCTCCTGATTTCAAAACATATTTTTCTCAACGGATTAGAAGTTTTTTGATGACGTCATCGTAGAAAGAAGAAGGGCGTGTCTCCAGTCAATTGCGCAAGAAGCATTCAACAGCAGTCTCATCACCTGATCGTTTACCTCATAATGCTTCTTTCAAAGGCACAAACATGTGATAATCACGGGGAATAAGACAGGATTTTAGGGAGGGTGTTCCAGTGTTGTCCAATTCATTTCCTCCAACTTTTCGCGAGTCAGATTGGTTGTATGGGGATGGGCATTGTCATGAAGCGAAATCACTTCTCTGATCGGAAATTCACGTTTTTTCCGCCGATATGCACGTTTTCTTTCGTCCAACAGCTAGCAGTAGTAGGCAGCCCCTTCGAGAATGTCCCGAAAGGCGCCAGTGTTTTCCTTAGTCAAACTTGCTCGAGGGCAGCGAGTGTAATAGGGTGGAGGGTTATTTTCAACTTCTGCTCGTTCTTCAACGAACTTTATGTGCCAGTCATACACTTGGGTTTTCTTCAGGCATGTCTCCCCAAACTGTGCTTCAAATCTTCGTAAGATTTCAGCCGGTCTTACACCTTCATTTGTGAGAAATTTATCGATAATGCGTTGCGCAACGTTGGGGTGAATCTCTCGCTCACTCATCGTGCTGCCGACTGATAAACGGAGAGAATAGCACATATTCGCTCATAGATAGTCATGTGACATCCCCACCTGCCATGAGCAAATGTTTGGGCGTCTTCGCGACAACCTTCCAGACTCCCAGCAGAAATCCGGGTTTATATTTGATTCACACTCGTAACTTTCTCATTTACGCACAAATATTAACGCTTCATGACAACATAATCACATGAAAAGTATAACAAATTCCTTATTAAAGAGTAGCAAGGCACTCTGCTACAAACTTATTGAACTACAACAAATGTAAATATTTCGAACGTGTGTATCTATATACGTCTAATTTTATCGACATTTCTTATGGCGCAGTGATTTTAATAAAAACAATTGAACAGCTTAGTGGTAGAACATGTTATGTAACAAAAATTAAATTTGTGAAAAACTAAAATAAAAGGTTTTCGTTCTAAATTATATTGATTTATATTCTTTCTTATTCCACATCTTCGATATTTTAACCCGTGGTACTAAACACTCTCGGGAATAGGAATTAACATTTGATTTTTAACTATTTAAAATTATGAATATTATTTAAATTATTAAATATTAAAGAATAAAATGTTAATGTTTAATATCTCAGATCTTCAAGAATAATGAGAATTGAAATATTTTAGATTTACAGATGATAGAATATCTCAAAACGTCTTAATCCATGAAAAAAAAAAAATTGAGAAAATGTAACCTAACATGTTCTTCCACTAAGATCTTAAATTTTAAAGGGTAATTTCTTAATAAATAAAATATAAACTAAAAATCTAACTTGTATTTTTAGTATTGCGACTTAACTATTTACATTATTTTCTGTAAACTATTATAAACTAAAAAATATTGAAAAAGGAATATATTTTGCTAGTTTTAAGTATCTTTTATAAAAGTAGTAATAAAAAAGTTTATGATTCACATTCAAAAACGCAAAATACCATCCATGTTTACATATGCAACATAAATTATACTTTTCTCAGTACGTAGAAGATGAATTTTTTCTGCATACTTTAGTATATAATTTTACCGCAGAGATGATGATATCTTTTTATCTTCAGATCTCTTAAAGTGCATAGATTAGAAGAGAAAACTCATTAATAACTTTATTATAACAAAGTTAGAAAATCTCATACATATTCAAGACAAGTATGAGGAGATAAGAACATATAATGAATGCTGAGGTCAAGATTAAAAGCTGAGGTTTCACTTATTACAACTAAACTTGCACATAAACGTATAATTATGTATAAAATAATCTCTTAAGTTTCCTTTAAAAATATCTCTGAAAGTGTGTATTAATTCTTTTATTCTAAAACTAATTTTTCTTCCTATTTTTGAAACTTTTGCTCATTTTCGTGAAACTTACAGTGAGGCAGAATAGTCTTTTCATTCATGCACAAATGTTAATGTTTTATGACAACATAATCGCAGGAAAAATATAACAAATTGCTCATTAAAGAGTAGCTAGGCACTCTGCTACAAACTTATTGAATTACAACAATTGTAAATATTTCGAACGCGTGTATCTATATGCGTCCAATTTTATTAACATTTCTTATGGCGCAGTGATTTTCATAAACGCAATTGAATAGCTTAGTGGAAGAACATGTCATGTAACAAAAATTAAATTTGTGAAAAACTAAAATAAAAGGTTTTCATTCTAAATTTTATTGATTAACATTCTTTCTGATTCCATATGTTCGATATTTTAACAAGTGGCACTAAACACTCTCGAGAATAGGTATTAACATTTAATTTTTAAATATTGAAAATTATGAATATTATTTAAATTATTAAACATTAAAGAATCAAATTTTAATGTTTAATATCTCAGACCTTGAAGAATAATGAGAATTGAAATATTTTATATTTACAATATGATAGAATATCTCAAAACGCCTTAATCCATTTTTTTTTCTTTTGAGAAAATGTAACCTAACATTCTCTTCCACTAAGCTCTTAAATTTTAAAGGGTAACTTTTTAATAAATAAAATACAAAGTAAAAATCTAATTTGTATTTTCAGTATTGCGACTTAACTATTTACAGTATTTTCTGTAAACTGTTATAAGCTAAAACATACTAAAAAGTAATATATTTTGCTAATTGTAAGTAATTTTTATAAAAGTAGTAATTAAAAAGTTTATGAGTCTCATTCAAAAACGCAAAACAGCATTCATGTTTACATATGCAACATAAATTTTACTTTTCTCAGTACGTAGAAGATGAAATTTTTCTGTATACTTTTAGTATATAATTTTTCCGCATTTCTAAAGAGATGATGATATCTTTTTATCTTTGGATCGCTTAAAGGGCATGGATTACAAGAGAAAACTCATTAAAAACAGTGTTAGAAAACCTCATACATATTCAAGACATGTATTAAGAGATAAGACCATATAATGAAGGCTGTGGTCAAGTTTAAAATTTGAGGTTTCACTCATTGCAAATAAACTTGCGCATAAAAGTATAATTGTATATAAAATAATCTCTTAAGTTTCCATTAAAATTATCTCTGAAAGTGTATATTTATTCTTTTTTTATAAAACTAATTTTCTCTCCATTTTTGAAACCCTCATTTTCTCATTTTCATAAAAGTGAAAATCTTCCTGTTTTCCGTGTTGAATCCTATGTGATAAATTTTGCACAGTTAGTGAATCTATATATATAAAAGAAAGTCTGGATTTTGTATTAATCAACGCACAGCCAAAACTACTGAACATAAAATCTTGAAAATCGGGGTAAAAATACTTCTTATGATATAGAGTGCCGCTAAGAAAGGATTTTCCGAAATTCCACCCCTAAGGGGGGTAAAAAAGAGAACGAACTTAAAAAAAATTCCTTAAAATCTGATTTTATAGTTATTTTTCAACTGATAACATATTTTGGTGTATTTTTGTATGCTGAATCGAATGGTACTAACTAAATTCTTTTAAGTCCAATAGTTCGAGAGATATTTCATATTTTTCTAATTTGGCACAATCTTTGGCGCCAAAACCTCAATTTTTCAAGTGATAATTTCTAAAAACTCATTCTTTTCATTCTGTTACTATAGCAAGGGAAAAAATTGAAATTGAATAATTTTTTTAACCAATCCTTTTGGTTAAATAAAAACAACTTCGTCAATCTATTATCTATTATATATATAAAATCCAAACGGAAATTTCGTTCCGAACGCCTAGATATCGAGTTCTACCGCATGGATTTTTACGGAACTTATACCGTTAGATAGGTATCGTTTCAGGGAAGGTTTTAAGCTATAACGCATCATTCTACCTAGATTAGTTATAGAATTATTACGGAAAATTCTGTTATTTTGGACTTTGTTACTTCACATTTCCTTAAATATCTGGGCTCCTATTGGTCGTAGAGCTTAGATCTCGCGCCAAAAGTAGCTCCGAAGCATCCAAGCAAACTTTTCCCCGCGATTATTTTGCCGTCTTCCGATTTCCCTTAACTCTATTAGGGGCCGGCGGGGGTCCCCTTTAAAATATTTTTCGTAGTAATTTCAGCAATTATCTTAAATTATTGGTTAAGACCGCCACCCTCCCGATTCATGTATCTACGGAGAGGTTGCATGAAGGAGTTTCGTTCAGATACGCTTTCGTTAAGAATAGAGTGCGCTCCCTGGTGGTGGAATGTGGAACTAACATAACGCGATATTGTTAAAATTAGGAAATCTAACAATGCGATCTGTTTTAAACTTTGAGATAGTTCATAACACATAATCTATTATCTATTCTATTATATATATATATAAAATCTATTATCTATTCTATTATCTATTATATATATAAAATCCAAACGGAAATTTCGTTCCGAACGCCTAGATTTCGAGTTCTACCGCATGGATTTTTACGGAACTTATAACGTTAGATAGGTATCGTTTCAGGGAAGGTTTTAAGCTATAACACATCATTCTACCTAGATGTAGTTATAGAAGTATGATGGAAAGTTCTGTTATTTTGGACGATAATGTTACCATTTTATTTCTTGGCGAAGTTTTTTGTTGTTGAAAAAATTGAAACGGCTATTACACCTAGAAAAATAAAAGACAAAAAACTGTTACTAATTTTATTTAAAATCTTTAAAAAAGAAAAAAAAAGAAATCCATTTTAATGAGTGATAATATTAAAAAACTAATATATTTAATTTAAACATGAAAGAATGTTCGTAATACTTAAAGAATTACTCAGTTGAAATATTGCAATTGAAATAATATTTGGCGATTTATCTTTTGCATCAGGTTAAGAAAAATGCATCTGAAAATTGATAAAATGATATCAAGGAAGTTCCCCATAAGCGCATGCTCAGCATTATTTGAAAAAAAAATTATAGAATATTCTTCTTATAAATATATATATATCCATAAAAAAATCGGTAGAACCTCTATTTAGTATTCCTAAAAAAATAATGAAAATTTCATTTTTTGCGATTTAGGCGACACGATAAAATTTTGAATAATGCTATGATAAATATTCTTTAAGAAAAACTTTTTCAACTCTTGATACGAAGTTAGTTTAAGTAAGTTTAACTTAAATAAATACATATTTATAACTGCAGTTTTGTCATATACATTTATATATGTAACAATGAAATTTAACGATCGTATTTATGCCGTTTACAATGAAATTTAAATGGATTAAAAGTGTTTCAAACTCAAATTAAGGTCCGATTCTGAGCATTGGCAATTTGACTTCGATATTGTTAGTGTCAGAGACAACAAGAGAGTTTTATTGCCATGGAAACAACAATTTAATATCGAAATGTTTAATGATAACATTCTTAATTAAAATACCCTTAAAACTTATCCAGCCGGTAACACCGTATAAAATTAAATAGCTCAATACAAGTAACACGCAATTTGCATATATTATATAAGCTTACAGCAAAAATAGTAAACTAATCCACAGTTTAAGTTTAAATTCATTGAGCATTAGGCATTTAAATACTCATTTAACAAGGAATTTATAAATGCATTTCAATCTCTTGCATTTGGCGAGGAAACCTATTGGTTCGCCAAAGAGCGTCGAGCGTTCGTCTGTTCGCGCCAAATACTCGAAAAAATATTTTTTTACAGATTTTCTACTGCGATTCGACCGCTATATTTTTACCGATCTTTTAGGTAGCTTTCTTTACAAAAAAGCTACCTATTGCAGCCGTTCGGAGGAAAGCGATTTCAAAAAATTTTGGTATATTTTCATCGATCATGACCCCCAGACCCCGAAACCACCCTCCGTTCAAAATTGATATATATATATATATATATATATATATATATATATATATCTGACATATGTCACACTGTAACTCCCGTAATTATGAACCGATTTCGATGTAATTCGGTGTGTACATAGTACATACCAATGTCTCGACCGAGTTCGTTGGCCAGCTTCATCCGCCGTTTTGTTTCAAAATGGCGGCCATTTAAAATTTTTAAAAAAATTTAAAACTTGAAATGTGGTACCAAAAAATTAAAAATGGAAAAATATTTTTTTCTTATGTATTTGACCTTTATACAAAGATTTCGGAGCAGTTTTTGTTTCGTCTATATCTTAAAAAATGGCTGAGTTATAGCACTTTGAATTTCTAGCGTGGCTGACATTTTGAAACGTCCTGAATTTTGTCATGCGATAAAAGGCGTATTTATGAACCGATTTGGATGTAATTCGGTGTGTACATAGTACATACAATTCTCTCGACCGAGTTCGTTGGCCAGCTTCATCCGCCATTTTGTTTCAAAATGGCGGCCATTTAAAATTTTTTTAAAAATTTAAAATTTGAAATGTGGTACCAAAACATTGAAAATGGATAAATATTTTTTTCTTATGTATTTGACCTTTATACAAAGATTTCGGAGCAGTTTTTGTTTCGTCTATATCTTAAAAAATGGCTGAGTTATAGCACTTTGAATTTCTAGCGTGGCTGACATTTTGAAACGTCCTGAATTTTGTCACGCGATAAAAGGCTTATTTATGAACCGATCTGAATGTAACTTCGTTTATACATAGTACATACCAATGTCTCGACCGGGTTCGTTGACCAGCTTCACCCGCCATCTTGTTTAAAAATGGCGGCCATTTAAATTTTTAAGAAAAATTTAAATTTGAAATGTGGTACCAAAAATTGAAAATTGAAAAAATATTTTCTTCTTATGTGTTTGACCTTGATAAAAAGATTCGGGAGCAGTTTTTGTTTCGTCTATATCTTAAGGAATGGCTGAGTTATAGCATTTTGAATTTCTAGCGTGGCTGACATTTTGAAACGTCCTGATTTTTCTCACGTAATAACAGGCGTATTTATGAACCGACTTGGATGTACCTTGGTGTGTACACATAGTACATACAAATATCTCGACCGAGTTCGTTGGCCAGCTTCATCCGCCATCTTGTTTCAAATGGCGGCCATTTAAAAAAATTAAAAAATAAAAAAATTTGAATGAGATACCAAAAAATTGGAAAATGAAAAAGATTTTTTTTGTATGTGTTTGGCATGTTTTTTTGTATGTTTTTACAAAGATTCCGGAACAGTTTTTCTTTCGTCTATATCTAAAAAAAAATGGCTGAGTAATAGCATTTTGAATTTCTCTTGTTGCTGACATTTTAAAACGACCTGATTTTTGTCACGCGATAACAGGCGTATTTATGAACCTATTTGGATGTAACTTGGTCTGTACATAGTACATACCAATGTCTCGACCGAGTTCGTTGGCCAGCTTCATTCGCCATCTTGTTTCAAAAGGGTTGCCATTTAAAAAAATTAAATTTAAAATTCAAAATGAGGTATTAAAAAATTGGAAAATGAAAAAGATTTTTTTTATGTGTTTGGCCTTGATACAAAGATTCCGGAGCAGTTTTTGTTTCTGAAAATTTGTTCTTTTGTTGATATCTTAAAAAATGGTTGATTTATAGCATTTTGAATTTCTAGCATGGCTAACATTTTGAAACGATCTTGTATTTGTCACGCGATAACACACGTATTCGCCTATTTCGATGTAAGAAGGCATGTGGATAGTATACATCAACACCTCGACCAAGTTCGCTGGCCAGATTCATCAGCCATCTTGTTTCAAAATGGCGGCCATTAAATTAAAAAATATATATATATTTAAAGTGAGGTGCAAAAAAATTAGAAATTGAAAAATATTTCTTTCTTAAGTATTTGATCTTGATATAAGGATTCAGGAGCATTTTTTGTTTGTCTTTACCTTAAAAAATGGCTCAGATATAGCAGTTTCAATTTCTATTGTGGGTGACATTTTGAAAAATCTGATTTTTTGCATGCGACAGCACTCCTATATTTTAACCGATTCCGATGTGAGTGAGCATGTGCACAGCAATTACTAAGGTCTCGACCAAGTTCACTGTTTAGCCTCATCCACCATGTTGTCTTAAAATGACAGGCACTTTAAGAGATTGCCGAATTTGGCAGCCAAATATAAGTTACTTTAAAGAAAAGCAGCTTGGATAAAGCTGACTAATTTCGCGAAATTCTCATTCATTATATTGATAAAAATTAGTATTGAATCTCCTATATTCGGTTTCCACTAAATTGAGCTTCGTGTGTTTGCATGATATAAGTTGTCTTTTTTTAAATAAGGATTATGAAAGCTACCTCTTCCTCCCGGCACTGGCCGGAAGGACTTTTTTACATACATGAGTCATTTTATTAGCATTTCCTTTTTCAAAATATTTTGAGTATGCGTTTTAAGGAGACCTTCCTTGTGAGTAACAATTTTTATTATTATTATTATGTATCTCTTACAGAAAAAACTAGCAGATGTAATTATAAAAATAATGATATTACATAAATAGCAGTTAATATTATAAAAGTGGAGTCAAATATTTAAATTTTAATGCAAACGTTTGCCCCCCCCCCCCACACACACATATTATAAATAATTTAATTTCAGATATTTAAAATATTTTACGCGTACTTTACTACGGATACATGCTATTTTGTTTTTCCACAAACTTATGACTTTTATAGCCTCGAACTCAGATCAACAAGTATTGTCCACTCTTTTTTTTTTTTTTTTTTTTTTTTAAACATATATCGCCAATTTTTCTTTTAGAAAAGTCTACTGTTTCAAATGTTAAGTACTAAACATTATTCTTAAGAAAATTTATGCAATTTTGCGTTATTAATACCACAAAAAATATTTTGCAATAAAAATTGCTTACTGAAATACATTTTCGATTGTCTTTTTAATTCGTCATCACATTTTCAGTTTTTTTAAGGTTTTTGATATTGTATTAATCTTCCGTAATCAGGTTACCTGCTAATTAGTGTATTTACTGAACTATTTAGATGTTTCTTTTATATTTGAAAGAGTAAGATCAGTGATCAGACAGTGATCGCGATTGTAGAAGATTACATGAAATTTGTACTTAGCTATTAGTAAATTTATGTTTTTTCATTATGAAGCAAACGGAGAACAGAAGATTTAGTATCTATTTATATAAAATTCAAGTCTCTGTGTGTCCCTCACGATTCCGGTAGGACCGCCTCATTGAAATGAGTAATTGTTGAAAAAAATCTAATGCAGGGTTACCACAGTAGCGCCAAATGTTAGCCAACTTGGTGATAGCTGGCTAATTTGGCGAAATTCCCATTTAAAACCATTAATCTTTCATAAAGGAGGTCACCGAAATTTAATTTAAACTCCGCTCTTTTAAGATATTTTTCAAAATCTATGAGTGAGAATTTAAAGTACATCTTTACATCTTCCTCCCGATGCTACTAATAAAATAACCGCCAATAGACGACGCTGTAATGTGTGAGCTCCTAACTGCGCGATTTTAATGTACTTTAGGTACTTTTCCAGTATGGGTGCCTTGGCGAAAAAGGAAATTTGGCAACATATTTTCCGGGAACCTATCCACTGTTTCATTTTGCATACACACGCATTTTTTTTCGATATTTATACGGTTTATTTAATATAAAAAAGACGTTTCTCTAATTTTATAAAGAAACAGATGTGATTTGTGCATAAAAACATCAATAATATACATATAAAATAAACATATAAAACAAACAAACACGCTCATCAAGTTTGTTTTCATAGCTGTTTATATGATTTGACAACAAATCTCGATATTTTTCCGTTATACGGACACCATGCCAAAATGTATGCTAATGCGCCAATTATTTCAAAATGCTAAAAGATATTTTTAATTTTATGCCAGCAGTTTAATATGAGTTTTATTTTATTGCTTTATTTTATAACAGTTATTTGTTCACTTATTTTAAGTATATAATTGTGATTTAATGAAATAGTTCGTAAAAGTCTGGAATTTCCAAATGTTACATTTTTTAAATGCTCACTTTAGTATCGACAATGTTTTTTCTTTTATTTTTCAAATGCTTCAGTTCGCGTGATTTTCATTTTGCACCATCTATTACGCTTGGCGACAAAGATATCCGTATAACGGAAACGAACCCAAATCTTACTTTTTGATGCCCAAATTACACCAAGCTTTTTTTTTAAAAAACGCCAAAGCTCCTACAGTGGAAAAGTACCGAACTGTCTATTATTTTGCGCTATCTGTGTTATAGTTTGTACTATATGTAAGGGGTGTGGAGCGAAGAGTTTAAAAATTAAATATTAAAGTTTCGGTACAGATATCATATACGCCCCATATTGGCGCGATTTTTTTCTGACGCCAATGTCATATACACAACGGGTACTTAACTGGCGGCAAAGTGTCGTTATTTTGCTTGATATGGTAACGCGGATGTTGTTGTTTATGCTGTTGATGTTTCGCCAAATTGGCGTATATGACAACTGTGCCAAAGTTTCTATAAAGCAGTATAAGACTAAAAAATTAAGAATAAAATAAATGCAAAATAAGAAGAAAGAAGAAAGAAAAATCATGCGTTAAGCATAGAATATGAAACACTTTCCAACACATCCTGAATGCTTTAACAAAACTTCGTTATTTGGGGAAATAAGATAACTAAGTAAACATTTTAGAAGACGCATAAAAAATTTTAAAAATTGATTTCAGCAGTTACCGTCCATAGCCAATAGTATCGTTATTACATGCCACTATTTAGCCAAAATTTAATTAAAACTACTCTTAAAACTACTGAAATCACATTTCCAGATATTATCATCCATAGACAGTTATGTATCCAATTCTTTGAGTGACCCTGTATATTATTTTATCTATATTCTACAAACATTTCTTAGTAAACTAAATGTAGTACAGCGTAGAAACGCATAACTCCTTTAAAAACCACCTTTAAGCAATTTACTCTCATACTCAGTAACCCTTACGAATTCCTTTGTGTAGCCCTGCATATGAACTGTAGCATTTATACACACAGTATAGTATGCATAAATGTAGTGAAACATAAAAGCGCATATCATAATTAAAAATACATTTCTAGCAATCATTGCTTATGTACAAAACTTCGGAGAAAAGTTGCTTGGCGAGAAAGAAGTTTGCCAACGTATTTTCTGACAACCTATTTACTGCTTCATACTCACAAGCAATTTTTTCCATATGTATGCAATTTATTTAGGTAGTTGTTAGCTATCCCGTCGACCAGTTTCGCCAAATTATATAAATCGCCAAACCACTAGCCAAATTATACAAATTGACATAATTTTTATTTTAAACAACGAAGATCAATTAAATTAGCAAAACATTAATAAAAATACAAATATAACGTCGAATTAAAAATTACTTGATGACGTAAGAAATACATGATCATGTTTAACGTCAACCATTATTGGCATTTAATTTTACAATTTGGCGACAGTAATTTGGTCGACGGGATAACTAACAAGTACCTTTATTTAATGTAAAAAAAGCTATTTACCCATTTTTTAATTATTTTTTTTACCCATTTTTTTTACCCATTTTTTAACAGAAGTAATTTTGGCACAGATGTCATATTCGCCCCATATTAGCGCGATTTTTTTCCGACGCCAATTTGGCGAAAACATCAACAGCATAAACAACAACATCCGGGTTACCATATCAAGCGAAATAACGAAACTTTGGCGAGAGTTAAGTACCCGGTGTGTATATGACATTGGCGTCAGAAAAAAAATCGTGCCAATATGGGGCGAATATGACATCTGTGCCGTAATTTTGCACAGATGTCATATACGCATCGGGGTTGGCGTGATTTTTCTCTGACGCCAATTTAGCAGAAATCTCGCTTTCGAATACCAGTTACTTATATATTTTTAAATTATTTGCTATCATTTTGAAAAGGAAATAACTATCTATTTATATAAAATCCAAGTCTCTGTGTGTCCCTCACGATTCCGGTAGGACCGCCTCATTGAAATGAGTAATTGTTGAAAAAAACTAATGCAGCGTTACCACAGTAGCGCCAAATGTTAGCCAACTTGGTGATAGCTGGCTAATTTGACGAAATTCCCATTTAAAACCATTAATCTTTCATAAAGGAGGTCACCGAAATTTAATTTAAACTCCGCTCTTTTAAGATATTTTTCAAAATCTATGAGTGAGAATTTAAAGTACATCTTTACATCTTCCCCCCGATGCTACTAATAAAATAACCGCCAATAGACGACGCTGTACTGTGTGAGCTCCTAACTGCGCGATTTTAATGTGCTTTAGGTACTTTTCCAGTATAGGTGCCTTGGCGAAAAAGGAAATTTGGCAACATATTTTCTGGGAACCTATCCACTGTTTCATTTTATATACACACGCATTTTTTCGGTATTTATACGATTTATTTAATATAAAAAAGACGTTTCTCTAATTTTGTAAAGAAACAGATGTGATTTGTACATAAAAACATCAATAATATACATATAAAATAAACATATAAAACAAACAAAAAGGCTCATCAAGTTTGTTTTCATAGATGTTTATATGATTTGACAACAAATCTCGATATTTTTCCGTTATACGGACACCATGCCAAAATGTATGCTAATACGCCAATTATTTCAGAATGCTAAAAGATATTTTTAATTTTATGCCAGCAGTTTAATATGAGTTTTATTTTATTGCTTTATTTTATAACAGTTATTTGTTCACTTATTTTAAGTATATAATTGTGATTTAATGAAATAGTTCGTAAAAGTCTGGAATTTTCAAATGTTATATTTTTTAAATGCTCACTTTAGTATCGACAATCTTTTTTCTTTTATTTTTTAAATGCGTGAAATTCACGTGATTTTCATTTTGCGCCATCTATTACGCTTGGCGACAAAGGTATCCGTATAACGAACCCAAATCTTACTTTCTGATGCCCAAATTACACCAAGATTTTTTTTAAAAAACGCCAAAGCTCCTACAGTGGAAAAGTACCAAACTGTCTATTATTTTGCGCTATCTGTGTTATAGTTTGTACTATATGTAAGGGGTGTGGAGCGAAGAGTTTAAAAATTAAATATTAAAGTTTCGGCACAGATGTCATATACGCGGCACAGATGTCATATACGCGGCACAGATGTCATATATTGGCGCGATTTTTTTCTGACGCCAGTGTCATATACACAACGGGTACTTAACTGGCGGCAAAGTGTCGTTATTTTGCTTGATATGGTAACCCGGATGTTGTTGTTTATGCTGTTGTTGTTTTCGCCAAATTGGCGTATATGACAACTGCGCCAAAGTTTCTATAAAGCAGTATAAGACTAAAAAATTAAGAATAAAATAAATGCAAAATAAGTCTAAAGAAGAAAGAAAAATCATGCGTTAAGCATAGAATATGAAACACTTTCCAACACATCCTGAATACTTTAACAAAACTTCGTTATTTGGGGAAATAAGATAACTAAGTAAACATTTTAGAAGACGCATAAAAAATTTTAAAAATTGATTTCAGCAGTTACCATTCACAGCCAATAGTATTGTTATTACATGCCCCTATTTAGCCGAAATTTAATTTAGGCTACTCTTAAAACTACTAAAATCACATTTCCAGATATTATCATCCATAGACGGCTATGTATCCAATTCTTTGCGTGACCCTGTATATCATTTTATTTATATTCTACAAACATTTCTTAGTAAACTAAATGCAGTTCAGCGTAAAAAGGCATAACTCCTTTTAAAACCACCTTTAAGCAATTTACTCTCATACTCAGTAACCCTTACGAATTCTTTTGTGTAGCCCTGCATATGAACTGTAGCATTTATACACACAGCATAGTATGCATAAATATAGTGAAACATAAAAGCGCATATCATAATTAAAAATGCATTTCTAGCAATCATTGCTTATGTACAATACTTCGGAGAAAAGTTGCTTGGCGAGAAAGAAGTTTGCCAACGTATTTTCTGACAACCTATTTACTGCTTCATACTCACAAGCAATTTTTTCCATATCTATGCAGTTTATTTAGATAGTTGTTAGCTATACTGTCGACCAGTTTTGCCAAATTATATAAATCGCCAAACCACTCGCCAAATTATACAAATTGACATAATTTTTATTTTAAACAACGAAAGATCAATTAAATTAGCAAAACATTAATAAAAATACAAATGTAACGTCGAATTAAAAATTACTTGATGACGTAAGAAACACATGATAATGTTTAATGTCAACCATTATTGGCATTAAATCTTACAATTTGGCGACAGTAATTTGGTCGACGGGATAACTAACAGGTGCTTTTATTTAATGTAAAAAAAAAGCTATTTACCCATTTTTTAATTATTTTTTTCCCATTTTCTTTTACCCATTTTTTTTACCCATTTTTTAATAGAAGTAATTTTGGCACAGATGTCATATTCGCGCGATTTTTTTCCTACGCCAATTTGGCGAAAACATCAACAGCGTAAACAACAACATCCGGGTTACCATATCAAGCAAAATAACGACACTTTGGCGAGAGTTAAGTACCCGGTGTGTATATGACATTGGCGTCAGAAAAAAAATCGTGCCAATATGGGGCGAACATGACATCTGTGCCGTAATTTTTGCACAGATGTCATATACGCATCGGTGTTGGCGTGATTTTTCTCTGACGCCAATTTGGCAGAAGTCTCGCTTTCGAATACCAGTTACTTATATATTTTTATATTATTTGCTATCATTTTGAAAAGGAAATAACTATAAATAAATAAAAGTTTGAATAATAGCTATAGAACAAAACAGTTTATATAATTAAAAACAGAAAATAAAAGTAAATAAACAATTTATTAATAAATAAAAAACAATAGCCGGGTTACCATAGCAGGCAAAATAACACCATTTTGGCGCCAGTTATGTATACCGGTTCATATCTGAAATCTGTGCCGTAATTTGTATATAAAAAAATATTATATATATTTAGAAACGATTTTTTTATGTATATAAGTGCATATATAAACAAAAATAAAAGTTCATTAGATTTGTTTTCATGGCTGTTTATATATTTTGGCAACATATCTCACTTTCTGATGCCCGAATTGCGCCAAGCTTTTTTTAAAAATGCGCTATAATGGAAAAGTACCTAAATAAATAATTAACAGAAATAACCAATTATACAAACTAAAACTTTTTATTTCGAGATCAAAGCATTGTTTTGGTACAGATGTCATATTCGCCCCATATTGGCGCGATTTTTTTCGGTTGCCAATTTGGCGAAAACATCAACAGCATAAACAACATAATCCGGATTACCACATCAAGCACTTTGGCGCAAGTTAAGTACCTGTTGCCTATATGATATTGGCGACAGAAAAAAATCGCGCCAGTATGGAGCGAATATGACATCTTTTCCATTGTTTTTAATTTCAATTAAAAATACATATATCCTTGGATAACTTTAGCTGAAATTAGGTTCACAGCTTAATATCTCATTCCATAAACCTAAACAAACACAAGTGATTCATTCATCGTGAAACTTAAAAAAATTTTAAATCATTGAGGTAATCATTCACAAAGTAAGTTCTCCAACAATCAATGGACAATATTCTAATGACATCATAGTAGGTAAAATGGTGGCGGTATCGTTTATTTATGGTTTGAAATCACAAAGATTTAATTTTGCAATGTCTCTTAGTTACATTATTTTATTTTCATATTTATGAGCTCAGAACAAAAGCAAATTTTTTCATTATTTAGTTATTAAAGACGGAAAAAAATTATAAATGCAAGATTTGAAAAAATTAAATAATTTTCTTTCTTAATAGTAAAAAATAACATCGGGAAGTAACAGCGGGTTTAAGTTAAATAAGTTTAACTGTTTAACTGTTTAATTCTGTTGTAATATTCAAAATAACTGTATTTATTAGATTTCAGTAAACAACATCAGGGCCCGATTAAACTTTGAAATTAGAGAAATTAGAATGTCATTTCAGGACCTTTCTCTTGGAGAAGCTTTTCTAAATTTCATATATACATGGAAACTCTTCAGTGTTAGAAATATTATTCTTAGGACTAACATAACATGAGAACGGCCTGCAATTTTACACACGTTTTTGAAAACTACTTTATATCAGAAATTTTGCTAAAAACTGGTTACTTTTTTGTTATAGTGGCCCACACTATTAGGATTATGACAAGATGCAGCCAATTTCACCAACGTCGTAACCAAGATCGTGAAGCACACACATATAATACCATATAATACCATTTCATGAAATCGTATACGATAATTTAATAGTTTTTACCTTACTTCAAGTGTAAAATTTATTTATTTTTAAGGCTTAACAATCTAAATTGTCCAATATATGAATTAAAAAAAATGTAAACAAAGATTGAATAGACATGACCGCAAAAAGCCTCAAATCTGCATAACACTTGGAACCAAACTGTGCAGATTAGTGGTCTTCTACTGTACACAGTTTTTCATAAATGTGTTTCGTTCTTTAAATGTGTTATTTTCATCTATCACTGCGGAACAAGCGAGAAAACTCATATTCTTGCACATGAGTTGTATATATCTTTACATCTAAATTTCCGTCATTTTTGACGGGCTACCTTTCTAGTAATTAAATAAAAGTTTGCATAATAGCTATAGAACAAAACAGTTTATATAATTAAAAACAGAAAATAAAAGTAAATAAACAATTTATTAATAAATAAGAAACAATAGCCGGGTTACCATAGCAGGCAAAATAACACCATTTTGGCGCCAGTTAGGTATCCCGGTTCATATCTGAAATCTGTGCCGTAATTTGTATATAAAAAAATATTATATATATTTAGAAACGATTTTTTTTATGTATATAAGTGCATATATAAACAAAAATAAAAGTTCATTAGATTTGTTTTCATAGCTGTTTATATATTTTGGCAACATATCTCACTTTCTGTTGCCCGAACTGGGCCAAGCTTTTTTTAAAAATGCGCTATAATGGAAAAGTACCTAAATAAATAATTAACAGAAATAACCAATTATAGAAACTAAAACTTTTTTTTTCCAGATCAAAGCATTGTTTTTAATTTCAATTAAAAATACATATATTCTTGGATAACTTTAGTTGAAATTAGGTTCACAGCTTAATATCTCATTCCATAAACCTCAACAAACACAAGTGATTCATTCATTGTGAAACTTAAAATTTTTTTAAATCATTGAGGTAATCATTCACAAAGTAAGTTCTCCAACAATCAATGGACAATATCCTAATTACGTCATAGTAGGTAAAATGGTGGCGGTATCGTTTGTTTATGGTTTGAAATCACAAAGATTTAATTTTGCAATTTCTCTTAGTTACATTATTTTATTGTCATATTTATGAGCTGAGAACAAAAGCATATTTTTTCATTATTTAGTTATTAAAGACGGAAAAAATTATAAATGCGTGATTTGAAATATTTAAATAATTTTCTTTCTTAATAGTAAAAAATAACATCGGGAAGTAACAGCGAGTTTAAGTTAAATAAGTTTAACTGTTTAATACTGTTGTAATATTCAAAATAACTGTATTTATTAGATTTCAGTAAACAACATCAGGCCCCGATTAAACTTTGAAGTTAGAGAAATTACAATGTCATTTTAGGACACTTCTTTTGGAGAAGCTTTTCTAAATTCCACATATACATGGAAACTCTTCAGTGTTAGAAATATTATTCTTAGGACAGACATAACACGAGAACGGCCTGCAATTTTACACAAGTTTTTGAAAACTACTTTATATCAGAAATTTTACTAAAAGCTGGTTACTTTTTTGTTATAGCGGCCCACACTATTAGGATTATGACAAGTTGCAGCCAATTTCGCCAACGTCGTAACCAAGATCGTGAAGCACACACATATAAGACCATATAATACCATTTCATGAAATCGTATACGATAATTTAAGAGTTTTTATCTTACTTCAAGTGTGTAATTTATTTATTTTTAAGGCTTACCAATCTAAATTGTCCAATATATGAATTCAAAAAAATGTAAACAAAGATTGAATAGACATGACCACAAAAAGCCTCAAATCTGCATAACACTTGGAACCAAACTGTGCAGATTAGTGGTCTTCTACTGTACACAGTTTTTCATAAATGTGTTTCGTTCTTAAAATGTGATATTTTCATCTATCACTGCGGAACAAGCGAGAAAACTCATATTCTTGCACATGAGTTGTATATATCTTTATATCTAAATTTCCGTCATTTTTGACGGGCTACCTTTCTAGTTATATATATTTTTATTTGCAGTTATTTTACTGTCACTAAAAAATAAATACTTGGGAAAAAAATTTGAAATTCCAATGGTGGCTGGTGGAACAATATTTGTTGATTTATCATTTTAGCCTAGATAAGAAAAAAAGTACCTGAAATGCAGATAAAATTGAAAATAGAAATCATTATAAAGCAAGTTCTTCTGACGCACAATCCTATTCGCTAAACTGAGGAAAAAATTAACGATTTTAGGTTTATTTAGGCAGCAGACTGAAGAATAACGTAATTTTGAAAATAAAAAGTGTATTTATTTCTCCGTGTTATTGCACTCTTTAGAGAAATGAAAAAAGGTCTTCGGTGCATCAAAAAAATTATTTCGTTATATTATAACGTGTTAGGTTATTAAGTTTTGTATAACTGACTTTATTTGTCATTTACAAAGAGTATTTTTCGCGAAAGATCTATAATTCAGCCAACAGCAATTTGACTTTATTTAATGGGATGCAGTCTGGCGCATAATTACGTATGTTTTACGTGTGTTAACTCTGGTAAATTTGTAACCATATAGTTTGCAAACACTTCTAATGTTTGCCGTAAAACTTAGCTGTGCACCCGATTATGGACGATTGGGAAGATTTTGATTGGATGAAAACAAGAGGTTTATTTTTCTATCATAATGAGTTATCGAGTTTTTTTTTTCAGGTTAACAGTTACATAATTGCAAGTGGTATATATATAAAAATGAAATGGTAATGAAAATGACATTATTTTAATTTTATTCAAACACTTCATTTTTAAAAATCCACTTTTATGTGATTTACATTTCTTTTAATGAAAGTTAAAGACTTTTTGTGTGCAAACAATTTATTACATTTTTTTACCGTCTTTACTCTGCTGTAATCCGAAGATAGAAAGCTGCAGTAGACCTGCTAGAAGACGTGTATTACAAAATATAATGCAACGTAGAGAGAAATTGTATTTAAGCTACCAGAACCACACATAGCACCAAGCTGAGAAGCCGGAGTTCAAGAACTATCAAACGAAAGTGAATAATCCGAACATACGTAATGTTCAGTGGTCACTCTCTGCAATCATTGTAATTATCTCTCCTTTTAGTAGTGTGGTGACTAGAGAACATTTTAACATATCTGATTATCACAACGGCCGTATTTTCTTCCCAACCTCTACTTTAAATATATACCGTAAAAAGAATTTCTTCTGAATAGTCCGAATTTTGCCTAACCCATAAGATATTATAATAGTTAAATAGCGTTCGCATAGTATTCAGCAAATGAGGAAAGATTTTCCCGGTGAAGGTCCATATTAATTTAAAATACAAGGTCGAATTCATAATTTTGTTTGATCAAGGATCATTTGGAAAATGGACCAGCGAAGCGGGTGTAGCCTGCTAGTATATATATAAAATCCAAACGGAAATTTCGTTCCGAACGCCGAGATTTCGAGTTCTACCGCATGGATTTTTACGGAACTTATATCATTAGATAGGTATTGTTCCAGGGA
Organism: Maratus speciosus; assembly: GCA_963932465.1. Classification (NCBI taxonomy): domain Eukaryota; kingdom Metazoa; phylum Arthropoda; class Arachnida; order Araneae; family Salticidae; genus Maratus; species Maratus speciosus. The sequence continues at coordinate 183,409,549 of OZ010790.1, read as the reverse complement.
AGGTTTTAAGCTATAGCACATCATTCTACCTAGATTAGTTATAGAATTATTACGGAAAATTCTATTATTTTGGACTTTGTTACTTCATATTTCCTTAAATATCTGGGCTCCTATTGGTCGTAGAGCTTAGATCTCGCGCCAAAAGTAGCTCCGACGCACCCAAGCAAACTTTTCCCCGCTATTATTTTGCCGTCTTCCGATTTCCTCTAACTCTATTAGGGGCCCGCGTAGAGCCCCTTTAAAATATTTGTCGTAGTAATTTCAGCAATTATCTTAAATTATTGGTTAAGACCGCCACCCTCCCGATTCATGTATCTACGGAAAGGTTGCATGAAGGAGTTTCGTTCAGATACACTTTCGTTAAGAATAGAGTGCGCTCCCTGGTGGTGGAATGTGGAACTAACATAACGCGATATTGTTAAAATTGGGAAATCTAACAATGCGATCTGTTTTAAACTTTGAGATAGTTCATAACACATAATCTATTATCTATTCTATTATATATATATAAAATCTATTATCTATTCTATTATCTATTATTATATATATAAAATCCAAACGGAAATTTCGTTCCGAACGCCTAGATTTCGAGTTCTACTGCATGGATTTTTACGGAACCTATACCGTTTGATAGGTATTGTTTCTGGGAAGGTTTTAAGCTATAACACATTATTCTACCTATATTAGTTTTAGAATTATGACGGAAAATTCTGTTATTTTGGGCGATAAGGTTACCATTTTATTTCTTGGCGAAATTCATCGTTGATAAAAAAAAATTGAAACGGCTATTAAACCTCGAAAAATAAAAGAAAAACTGTTACTAATTTTATTTACATGAAAAAAAAAGAAGAAAAGAAGAAGAAAATCCGTTTTAATGAGTGATAATATTAAAAAACGGAAACATTTAATCAAAACCTGAAAGAAATATTTGTAATGCTTAAAAATTAATTTAATAAGAAATATTACACTTGATACGCAATATTTGGCTCTTTATCGCTTGCGTTAGATATGGAAACGAATCTGAAAATTTGATTAGATGAAATTTTAACGACATTTTCTTTCTGTTCTGTTCTTTTCTTTTTTTTTATACCTAATTGTCCCATCACGTGACTTATAGAAGAAACAAGCAGATGTAATTGTGAGTCACATGTGTAATTACTATTTGTTTCTTTACATTTTTTTATTTTTCTTTTGTCGCCAAACAATGTGATTTTAAGCCAAAAATGCATAAGCGTGACATTAGCTTGAGGATGTTCTCACAAATGGTGTTTTTTTAGGTGAAAGAGATCATTTTTTGAGTACATTTTCATATTCAATTGTAACTTATATAGATATCAGTTAATGTTTTAAAAATGGAATCGAATACTTAAATTTCAGTGTGAATTTCTGCCACACATACATATTGTAAAATAATTTCATACTTTAAAATGTTTTTCGCCGTAATTCCGAAAGCATGTGATATTTATAAACTCGAACTCAGATCAACGAATATTACCCATTTTATTTAAGCAAATATTATCTATTTTCTCAAGTCATTTCGCCAATTTCATTTATAGGAAAATTCACAGATGCGAAATCTAGGAAATAAAGATAATTTTTAAGGAAATTTATGTTTTAATACGTTATTACTATGGAAAAATTCAATATTTTGAAAAAAAAAAATTACAAGTCTTTTGTAATTCGTCATTTCTTCTTCGTCTTTCTTCGTACTTTCTCCTCTGTTATGTAATATTTCAAATGATATTTGACTAATTTTCGATCATCGATTCACCCCAAAATCGCATATCTAATATAGTATATAAAATAAAGTCTGGATTAGGGGACTAATTAACGCACAGCGCAAACTACTGAACCTAAAATCTTGAAAATCGTGGTAAAAATACTTCTTATCACATAAAGTTCTGCTAAGAAAGGATTTTCTAAAGTGTCACCCCTAATGGTTTTTGCACGGGTAGGGGAAAAAAATCGAATATCAAAATTATGCGTCAAATGATAGCATATTTTAATGTAGTTTTGTATGCTGAATCGAATGCTACCAAATAAATTTTTATAAATCCAACAGTTCATGACACATTTCATATTTTTCTAATTTGGCGGTGTATTTGGCATCTAAACCTCAAAATATCTATCATTACATCCGTTACTCTAGCAACGGAAAAAATTCAAATCAACCCTTTTGGCTAAAAAATAAAAACGGCTCTATGAGTTTGAAATAAAAATGCAAGCATCTTAATTTTTTTAAAAAATAGTGATTTTATGTAAAATAAAAGGGAAAAAATTACTGAGAATTTAGCGTTATAAAACAAAAATGGAAAAGGTACTACTTAGATATTCCGTCGACCAAAAATCTATCGTCAAACTATAAGATAAAATGCCAATAGTGGTTGATCGTAAATATCAAATTCACTTGAATTTAAACAAACTACATGTGTTTACGTCATCAAGTGATTTTAATTTCGACGTTTTATTTGTATTTTTATTAATGTTTTACAAATTTATTTGTTATTTCGTTATTTAAAATAAAGATTATGTCAAGTTATATAATTTGGCGAATGGTTTGGCGATTTATATAATTTGGCGAAATTGGTCGACGGGATAACAAGTAGTACCAATGAAAATATTTAAGTATGAAAGCAATGTTTGTAACGACTTAAAAATTATTTTCATATATATAAACTCGGTTTATGGCGTCAGATGCCGTCATCTGAAGAATCTACAAGAGTCTTTTTCCATTTTTTCCGGTCATAGGTTCCTCAATGAAAGAAATTGGAATTGGAATAATATTGTGCGATTTATAAATTGCTCCTCGATAAGAAGAAAAAAAGGGTACATTTATAACAACCGTGCGCACATCTCGCTGATAGCATTTTTAAAATTCCCAGTAGCAGTAGTTACATTTTGCGTATGTAAATTAAATATATTTTTTTTGCTTTTAATTATGGCATTATTTCCTGTTATTGTTTATCTTTTCAGTTTTTTAAATGAAATTAGTATAAGGCATGCATTTTAAATGAAATGAGTGAAAGGTTTGTGTTTTAAATGATAATAATAAAATAAGAATATGCTATGAAAACCATCTTTATTGATTTATTACCTGCGCCCGGCTGACATAAAAGTATCACAAAAGCCACATATTCACTTTTCTTTGAGTAGTTGCTCATGAGAATTCAAGTTAACCTTCCGTGATCGGATACTTCACATATTGGTGTATTAGCTTTAATGTTGAAAGCATCGTTTATGTTTGAAGCGAAAACTTTACTATGAATTCTATTACACAAAATCGCATCATCATCATCTACTATATATTTACAACGGACATTTGTATTTCATTCCGATTGTTTATAATACTTTCGTAGGATATACCACAATTAGTTAGGTAATAATTTTGGAAAGGTATTAGTGTATACATATTGTTCAAGGGTACTTAGTTATAGAGCAACAGTAAAAGTTAAAAAAATAAGTGAACCTGATTATGAAAGTTTAGCCTTTTTAAAAAAATCTACAGAACATATTTTGTTACAAGTGGGCCTGTTGCATGACATTTAGGAATGGTGTTAGTATATACGATTTCATTATATGTTGATTAGTTACAGAGGTATTAATTCCTGTTGTCATAACGGTCTCATTACCCGACCATAAGTGCGCTGTTTATAATCAACTAAAACAATTACTTCTTAATTGCTAAATTTTGTCCAACGCTTAAGATAACATTATATCGCAATGGCGTTCGCATCGTTTTCAGTAATGTGCAAGGTCAAGCTGAAGATCCATATTGTTTAAAATACAAGTTCAAATTCACCATTTAGTTTAATCCAAGGTTCATTTGGAAATATTGACCAGCGCAGCGGGCATAGCCTGCTAGTTAGAAAATAAAATTCAAACGCCTCAAAAACTAAAACTAAAAAAAAAAAAAAAAAAAAAAAGCTGCTATTTTTTTGTTCTAATTTTCGTCGCGATACCATGCCAAAATGTATGGTATTGCGTCATTTATTTCAACCCTAATCGTGCAAACGATTTTTAATGCAAACCGTGCCACACATTAACATTTACTAATTATTGAACGTGAATATTTTTATGCAGGAATTTTTAATGATGAATTTATTTTATTCCATCATAATCTCGCAAATCTTTTTAATTTGTTATTTTTTGAATAGAAAATATTTATTACTGATACTGATATAGATTTTACCATTTCGCATATCTGATGATGAGGAAGCTACAATAAAATTATTTCAGAAGTTAGGAATTATACATATAAAAATGTTTTGTTCAAAAAACCATGAATGTATTCATTGAAAGAATGAAATGTTTACTGCAATGTGAAACATACGTATTACGTGCGCCATGCTTCAGTAGTAAAAGACATTTACAATTTCAAGACTGCAGTTTAAATTGACTATATTTTATGACTTGCAAAATATTTATTTATTCTTATATTTTAAGTATTTAATTCGGTACTCGTCGACCAATTTCGCCAAATTATATAAATCGCCAAACTACTCGCCAAATTATACTAATTGACGTAATTTTTATTTTAAATAACGAAAGAACAGATAAATTAGTATAACATTAATAAAAATACGGTACTTCTCAGTTATCCCGTCGACCAAATTACTGTCGCCAAATTGTAAGATTAATTGCCAATAATGGTTGCCATTAATTAATTAATTGGGTAATTCTTAGTTATTCCGTCGACCAAATTACTATCGCCAAATTGTAAGATTAAATGCCAATAATGGTTGCCATTAATTAATTAAATGTAAGATTAAATGCCAATAATGGTCAATAAAACCATTAATTCGACGTTTTATTTGTATTTTTATTCATGTTTTACTAATTTGTTTATTCTTTCGTTATTTAAAATAAAAAATTATGTCAATGTGTATAATTTGGCGATAAACATGGCGATTTATATAATTTGGCGAATTTGGTCGACGGGATAACTAAGAAGTGCCATTAATTGTAAGATGAAAGGTCAATAATGGCCAATAAAATCATTAATTCGACATTTTATTTGTCATTTTATTAATGTTTTGCTAATTTATTTGTTCTTTCGTTATTTAAAAAAAAAATTATGTCAATGTGTATAATTTGGCGATAAACATGGCGATTTATATAATTTGGCGAATTTGGTCGACGGGATAACTAAGAAGTAGCAAAAAGACATTTAGAACGTCGAAATAAAAATCACCTGATGACGTAAATACGTGTAACTTGCTTAAAGTCAAGTGAATGTGACATTTACGATCAACCATTATTGGCATTTAATCTTATATTTTGGCAATAGATTTTTGGTCGACGGGATAACCAAGTAGTACCATTATTTTTATTTATTTAAAAAATGGTAGGCCAAAGTCTGTAATTTTCAAAAGTTATATTTTTTAAATGCTCATTTTTTATCAACAAAATTATTTTTTTTTTCAAATGTATCATTTCATTTTTGTGCCAACTATTACGCTTGGTGACAATGGTGTTGGCATAACAGGGAAATACCAAAACAGTTACTGATTTTATTTCAAATGTAAAGGAAAAGGTTTAATGAGCAATAAATATTGTAAATATCACTATAACTCAGATTTTACTAAACAGAATTTTGTAGAACTTACACTGTTAAATAGTAAATTTGGTTTATAAATGGTTTAATGTAAAAACCATCATTCTAAGTTACTACGGGAGTTCTAAAATTAGATGAACTCGATTATGAAAGATTTCATGTCAACTATAAATGCAAAGTAAGTTAGATAATATTTCAGGGATTTTTTCAATATTTATCATATCATTCTGTGTTGTTTAGTTACGGAGCTATGCGGAAAAAGTTCTCAGTGGTACAGTAAAGAAAAGTGGAATATATACGCTACAGTATACTAGAGAGTATATATGCTATAGTTATGGAAGTTCAGCTGAGTTCCTTAAAAAATTCAGAAGTGATGCAGTATATACCTACCCCTACCTCCAGAGAGTTCTATAATCAGGTTAACGCGATTATGAAAGTTATATTTAACTATCTCAATATATATAAAATGCAAAGAGAAATTTCATTTCGGCCGCTTATATCTTGAGTTCTGCTGAAAAGATTTTGACGGGACTTACATTGTTAGTTAGATAATTTTTCAGAAAAGGCGATAGTATAAAACATGACGTTCTACGTTGCTTAGTTAAATAATTATGGGGAAAAGTTCTAAATGAGATGAACCCAATTTTGAAAGGGTTGGGTTGGGTTGATTTTTGACGGCCGATTATCTTCACAAGGGATATAGGCCCGGGGGGGAAGTGCCCTCCGTGGGGGTCTTTCTAAGGGAACCTAATCCGTATTTACGCATGGAAAATCCACGGCTCGAAGAAAACCACGAAAACCCCGAACGATTAGGCCGATGGGCGCGATTGGGATCGAACCCAGCACCTCCCGTCTACCAGCTTCGAGAGCAGAACCTCTCGGCCACTGGTGGGGCCCCAATTTTGAAAGATTTGCTTTTGTTAAAGATTCCACTGAATGAATTTTTATGGGATTTAAACTGTTAATTAGATCATTTTTAGGGAAGGTTTCGGTATATTTTCCAGTTTAAAAGATTCTGCTAAGTGGATTTCGATGCAACTTGATCGGTTAGTTAATTTTTCAGTGAATGTTTTAGTATAAAGCACATATTTGATGTTGCTTGGTTGTTAGGTTGCTTGATTGTAGAATCACAGATGAAAGATCTAGAATCAGGCGAACCCAATTATTATGAACGATCAGCCTTTTCAATAAGTCCAATTAACAGATTCTGATGAGACTTGAATTGATAATTTTTCATGAACGCTTTTAGTATATTACATATTGTTCTATTGTTCTTTACCAAATCCTACACTAACAAGTCAACTAAAGAAATTGGTCCTTAACAGTCTAAATTTTGTATGACTGAATAAAAGATAGCGTAATGACATTCATATTGCTTTCAGCAATTTGGTTGGATACACTAGGTAAATGTTCATATTGCTTTAAAACGCATGACCAAATTCACAGATATATTTTGTTTCATTCAAGATTTCCTTAGAAAAACCGACCAGCGTAGCGGGCGAAGGCGGCTAGTTGAATATAAAACTTTTATTGTAACTGTTTGTAGTCAAATGTAATATATATTTTACTGAAATATTGAAATGAATCAGGAATATTTAGATATTTCAAGAGTAAAGGTATTTATGTATTACTTGAATTGAAAGTAAACAAGTATGCATAAAATTCAAACTGATAGTTTTTTTTTGATTAAAAATAAAAATTTATATTTTGTACATTGTTTTAAATTTATGTTCTTTAAATGTACTTTAAACAAGTAATATAAAAATTTTGTTTTTAAAGTCAATTCCTACTTAGGTCATCAAAGAAAAATTTAATATAATCCCTTAAGATAATATTAGTTTTTGTTGCATTAAAATATCTCAATTTGTTGATTTTCTATAAGCAAGTAGGTTTACAATGGAAGTCTATGGGAATGTGGCGAAATATTAGAGATCTCGCCAAGTTGGCGTCACATTTGGCGACTAATTTTGGTCGCCAAATTTGATGATATATCGCCAAGTTGGCGACAAACTTGGCGGTATTTGGCGACTGAACAGGGTCCCCCCTATGGTAACCCCCCTTATAGATATGAAGATGCATTAAATGCTTCAATAACCAATGGCCGCCATTTTGCCTCCCATGTAAAACTAAAATTAATTAATTAAAATTTAATTAATGAACTAATATTTGAAAAAACTGTATTAACATCAAATGTCATCCAGTACAAGTTTTAAAAAAATTATTTCAACTCGATAGGATGAATAATAAGTATTTTATTAACGATTGGAAATTTGAATAAGATATATAAATAAATAAATAAATATAGGGAAAGTGTGAACTAATAGTAGGAATTGAAAAATATATTTGTATATAAATTTAATTTATCTTGTTTTCTGTAGTACTTGAATTAAAAGTAAGCAATTATGCGTAAAATTAAAGCTGATTTTTTTCTTTTTATTTAAAATCAAAATTTCTGTTTTATACACTTTTTTATTTATGTATTTTAACCCTTTATGTACCAAATTATGAATCAAGAAATTGCTCCACCTCAATAATTATCTTTCTTGATGCCTGAAATTATATTTATAAATTTATACAATAATAATATGAAATTTAGATAAGTTTTTCGTTAAAACTGATTTTATAAATTGGTAGTTTTAACTCTTTTTGTAAAATATTTACAAGAATTATTATATTATTAACAAAAAAAATATTGTTATGTAAATCTGGAAATTCTCATAAAAACAATGTAAATAAATGTATTGTAATCCTATCAGTAAATGGAAAAGGTTCTTTAGGTGCAAAATTTTCATATAGCATTTGTTAATAAGAGAAAAGCTGCACCTGAGTAAATAGTTAAGAAAATAACCTTTTAAAAAATATTTAGCTTTGACGGTTTCTGTATGTTTTCTAAATATGATTGAGCAAAGTATTTTATATGAAAATTAAAATCTTCTTTTAATAATAGACGAATTTAATAAATTTTACATTAAAATTTCTTAATTTTACTTAAAAATAAGCCTCCATTTTACCGAAAATGGGAAATTTATTTTTTATCATCTGATACGAGAGTGTATCAATAAGTTTTTGCTCTCACATAGGAATAATTGTGTGAAATTTATGAAATAACTGCATTGTATTAGTCCGTTTCTATATAGTCACCGCGTAACACAATTTTGCACAGTAACACATTTCTGCAAACGGTTTTGAAAGACAGGGGGGAGGATGTAAAAAATATTTAGCTTTGACGGTTTCTGTATGTTTTAGGTAGCTTTCATTACAAAAAGCTACCTATTGCAGCCGTTCGGAGGAAATCGATTTCAAAAAATTTTGGTATATTTTCATCTATCATGACCCCCAGACCCCGAAACCACCCTCCGTTCAAAATTGATATAGATATATATATTGTTCTTCTCCTCTAATTAACAATAATATGAAAAACTAATTTATGATGCATTAAATCATGGTTTTCCAAAAAAATTTCATATATTCATTAATATACAATTAGTACTTTTCTTACATGATCTATAAAAACAAATTAACACATGCGTAAACAAAATTACAAAAAAATTATAAAAAAAAAATCTATAAAAAATTAAAAATTGTCAAATAATATATAAAAAAATATTATAGGTTGGTTGGGTGGGTAGATGTTAGAGTACGGAGGAGGGTGGTGTTGTCTGGATAATACGCAATGGTTAATTATTTATATTAAAAAAAAATGGGGGCTCTTGTATTATTACTATATTTTTGTTACGTATTTTATATGGATGTTGATTTGATATTTTATATGTAATTGGAGAATTTCATTAATATTATAATTAGTTTAATTATTGATTAATCTAATTTACAATTATTTGTTATTAAATTTTAATTTACTAAGGACAATATCATATTAATTACTAATAGTATGCCATTCTTATAGTGAATAATATACATATAAGTATGTTTAATATAAATATAGTTATACTGTATGCATTAAAATTGGGTAATTATTTTTATTATTATTCCTCTATACTTTTTAATATTTATTATCGGTTTAATGTTTTTGAATGTCCCACATTCATACTTTATGGATTTTTATGGATGTCTGAAAATAATCCACATTCTATATTTGTGCTTTTTAAGTAATGGGAATTTAAGTATCATTTAACCTTCTATATACTTCCACATGTTTTTTATTTCCTGTTCATTTTATAAATATCTTATATATAATTCATTAAAAATAATTTTTATATTATTTTTAATAATTATTTATATTAATTATTACTGAATTTATTTTGTTTTATAGAATATACATATATGCTATATATTATCAATGTTCTAGAATTATTTAAATTCTTAGTTTAGTTTAAATAAGTCAGCTAATAGAATATATTGTATGCTTTTAAATTTTATTAACAATAGTTTTTAAATACATTGTGTGGTTTATATTAGGTTTATAATTCTCTATATATAAGGATATGTTTGGTTTTGCTGTTTAAACAGTTATTTACATTCAAATGCTTACAAATATTTATCTTGCGATAGATGTTTAATATAAGTAATAATAGATGGCAGCACCATATTTGTCTCTTTAAGATAGCTCTTATTTTTAATTTTTCTAGCTCCATTTCAGTTATAATTTATACACCAGGGGTATTTTTTGCTAAATTTTGACGATATTGTTAAACTGTTATTATTAATTTAATAGTGCATTTTAAATAATGTAATTAATATCTATTTATTTTATATTAGATTAAATGTGTTTTACAAGTTATTTCAAATTTTATTTCAAAATGTATTAACTGCATCCTTTGGTATCATTTACTGTGATTTCTTAACTGTTTTATTCACCTTAATCTTTTTGATATACTGGTAGACATGTGCGCATGGATTTTTGTAAAATACTGAAATATTAATCGGTATGGTGTTTATTATTTATATTTTATATCCTATAAATATTTAAATACGTTTTATTGATTCTTCCATTTCATATTATTTGTTTCTATTCTGCTTTCATTTTTAATCAATTCACTTGATTTTAGTGGTTGTTCGGGCACAGGGGAAAATAATTTTTAGCTTTAGCTTATTTTTCCCACAGAAAACAACCATTTTGCTTATATCATTGAATTCTGTGCCCTTGATAACGTAATTCAATGTATAAGCTTTTCAATTTTTGTCGGTGTCCACTTTTTTCTTTTTTCTTCCATAATAATTCTTATAATATTTTTTTTTTTTAATACTTACAGCTTTAATTCATAATAATTGACGGTGGTAGGTTATGTTTAATTAATGGTTATATATATATATATATATATCTGACCTATGTCACACTGTAACTCTCGTAATTATGAACCGATTTCGATGTAATTCGGTGTGTACATAGTACATACCAATGCCTCGACCGAGTTCGTTGGCCAGCTTCATCCGCCGTTTTGTTTCAAAATGGCGGCCATTTAAAATTTTTAAAAAAATTTAAAATTTGAAATGTGGTACCAAAAAAAAAAAAATAAAAATGGAAAGATATTTTTTTCTTATGTATTTGACCTTTATACAAAGATTCCGGAGCAGTTTTTGTTTCGTCTATATCTTAAAAAATGGCTGAGTTATAGCATTTTGAATTTCTAGCGTGGCAGACATTTTGAAACGTCCTGAATTTTGTCACGCGATAAAAGGCGTATTTATGAACCGATTTCAATGTAATTCGGTGTGTACATAGTACATACCAATGTCTCGACCAAGTTCGTTACCCAGCTTCATCAGCCATTTCGTTTCAAAATGGCTTCCATTTAAAATTTAAAAAAAAATTTAAATTTGAAATGTAGTACCAAAAAATTGAAAATGGAAAAATATTTTTTTCTTATGTATTTGACCTTTATACAAAGATTTCGGAGCAGTTTTTGTTTCGTCTATATTTTAAGAAATGGCTGAGTTATAGCATTTTGAATTTCGAGCGTGGCTGACATTTTGAAACGTCCTGATTTTTGTCACGTAATAACAGGCGTATTTATGAACAGATTTGGATGTACCTTGGTGTGTACATAGTACATACAAATATCTCGACCAAGTTCGTTGGCCAGCTTCATCCGCCATCTCGTTTCAAAATGGCGGCCATTTAAAATAATTTAAAAAATAAAAAAATTAAAATGAGCTACCAAAAAATTGGAAAATGAAAAAGATTTTTTTGTATGTGTCTGACCTTAATACAAAGATTCCGGAACAGTTTTTGTTTCGTCTATATCTAAAAAAATGGCTGAGTAATAGCATTTTGAATTTCTATTGTGGCTGACATTTTAAAACGACCTGATTTTTGTCACGCGATAACAGGCGTATTTATGAACCGATATGGATATAACTTGGTCTGTACATAGTACATACCAATGTCTCGACCGAGTTCGGTGGCCAGCTTCATTCGCCATCTTGTTTCAAAAGGGTTGCCATTTAAAAAAATTAAATTTAAAATTTAAAATTAGTTATTAAAGAATTGGAAAATGGAAAAGATTTTTTTATGTGTTTGTCCTTGATACAAAGATTCTGGAGCAGTTTTTGTTTCTGAAAATTTGTTCTTTTGTTTATATCTCAAAGAATGGTTGAATTATAGCACTTTGAATTTCTCGCATGGCTAATAGTTTGGAACGATCTTGTATTTGTCACGCGATAACACACGTAATCGCCTATTCCGATGTAAGAAGGCATGTGGATAGTATACATCAATACCTCGACCAAGTTCGCTGGCCAGATTCATCAGCCATCTTGTTTCAAAATGGCGGCTATTAAATTAATATATATATATATATATATTTAAAGTGAGGTGCAAAAAATTATAAATTGAAAAAGGTTTCTTTCTTAAGTATTTTACCTTGATATAAGGATTCAGGAGCATTTTTGTTTGTCTTTACCTTAAAAAATGGCTCAGATATAGCAGTTTGAATTTCTATTGTGGGTGACATTTTGAAAAATCTGATTTTTTGCATGTGACAGCACTCGTATATATCAACCGATTCCGATATCAGTGAGCATGTGCACAGCAATTACTAAGGTCTCGACGAAGTTCACTGGTTAGCGTCATCCACCAGGTTGTCTTAAAATGACAGGCACTTTAAGAAATCGCCGAATTTGGCAGCCAAATATAAGTTACTTTAAATAAAAGCAGCTTGGATAAAGTTGCTTTGATTTATAATTGTCTTAATGTAAGTAACATCTTAATGCCTGATCTAGAAATTTGAATTCAAAGATCGTTCAGCATACTATTGAAACCGACCATTTTCCAGATTTTAATAAAGCTTTTGTGATCCGATCCGGCTGCAACAATTACTCAGGGAGAGTGTTTTTAGAGGCCTGGCATACTAAAACCAAGGATTTAGCGATTAACGAAGCTGCATCTGTGCCGGCCGTGTATTCTATTTTATTTTAACTGTAACCTGAAATTGATGACTTTCTGTTCTGTTTTTCTTGTAACTGTTGATAGTGTTGACTTAATGTTTATAATTGGCTGAGGAGGGATCGTGATGATCCGAAACGTCCCAATTTTTATTATATGTTTTTGTGTTTTGATGTAATAATTTTAATTGTTTAATGTATTGTCTGTGATTTTAATGTAAATATTTTAAAGATGGAATTCAGACGTGATATTTTTGCTTATATAAGTAAAATATTGTATTCCCATCAGAAGCACACCTGCGTACATAATTTTACTTATTCATTATAGGTATTATAGGGTAAGTCGCTTTAAAAATCGAAAAAAAAAAAATTTTTGCGGATTTACACGTTACAGACACTGGATATTCCGAAAAACAAATTAAAAGAAAACTAGTTCGATAAGCCAACCCCAAAACTTTCTTCTATCTTATACATCTTAATATTTTAAAAAGTAGTTACACATGTTAATACTTCAATATTATTAGTTCAATGTTATACCAACTTTCATTTTCTTCTTAAATTTCTGCTTCAGTCAATTAAACGGACTAAAAACGAGTTAATCTATATCATGATATTTGTTAAAATTAATAGTTTTCCTTATTCTGTTGTTATCAGCTGTTTACGAATAGCCGGCTTAGCAGGAAGCGAGTTCCCGCCGCTGCGCGAGCCGCCGATGGACAATAGAACTACGAAAAATCAAGAAAAGTATACAAAAATCGCTATCACAGAGCCCCTTTACCGCGCAATATTTTCAAATTCAAGGAAGATCTGTTGGCCATATCCAAAATTATGCATAAAAAATTTGGTTCAATTGTATGCATAATTTAATACACTTTTCGATGGTACAATAAAGAAAATGGCACAAACATCGCTATTATAGCGCCCCCCCCCCTTCCGGCAGATTTTTTTCAAATTTGGGGAGGACTTGCTTGCCATAGCAAGAAACACACACAAAATATTTGGTTCAATTCTATACATAACTTCATACACTTATTGATGGTACAATAACAAAAATGGCGCAGATATTGCAATTATAGCGCCCCCTTCAGGCTGAATTTTTTCAAGTTCAGGGAGGACCTACCGACCATAGCCTTACACATACACAAAAAATTTGGTTCAATTCTATGCATAATTTTATACAGTTTTCGATGGTACAATAAAGAAAATGACACAGACATTGCTATTACTGCGCCCCCTTCCTGCAGATTTTTTCAAATTCAGGGAGGACTTGCTTGCCACAGCCAGAAACATGCACAAAAAATTTGGTTCAATTATATGCATAACTTCATACACTTTTTGATGGTAAATAATGAAAATCGTACAGATATCACAATTATAGCGCCCCCTTCCGGCGGAATTTTTCCAAATTCTGGGAGGACCTTCGTGCCATGACCAAAAACAAACACAAAAATTTTGGTTCAATTCTATGCATAACTTCATACACTTTTCGATGGTACAATATTCAAAATGGCACAAAAATTGCTAGCCCCCTACCGACGATTTTTTCCAGATTAAGGAAGGACCTGCTTATGCATAACTTCATACACTTTTCGATGGTACAATAAAGAAAATCGTACAGACATCGCAATTATCGCGCACCCTTCCGGCGGAATTTTTCCAAATTCAGGGAGGACCTTCGTGCCATGACCAAAAACAAACAAAAAAATTTGGTTCAATTCTATGCATAACTTCACACACTTTTCGATGGTACAATATTCAAAATGGCACAAAAATCGCTATTACAACGCCCCCTACCGGCGATTTTTTTTCCAAATTAAGGAAAGACCTGCTTGTCATAGACAAGAACTTTAAGAAAAAATTTTCTTTCAATTCTATGCATAACTTCATACACTTTTCGATGATACAATAATGAAAATCGTACAGACATCGCAGTTATAGCGCACCCTTCCGGTGAATTTTTTCCAAATTCAGGGAGGACTTTCGTGCCATGACCAAAAACTAACACAAAAAAATTGGTTCAATTCTATGCATAACTTCATACACTTTTCGATGGTACAATATTCGAAATCACAGAAAAATCGCTATTACAGCGCTCCCTACCGGCGAATGTTTTCCAGATTCATGGAGGACCTACTTGCTATAGCCAAATACTTTAAAAAAAATTGGTTCAATTCTATGTATATCTTCATACACTTTTCGATGGTACAATATTCAAAAATACAAAAAAATCGCTATTACAGCGTCCCTACCGGAGAACTTTTCCAAATTCAGGGAGGACGTGCTTGCCATAGCCAAAAACTTAAAATAAAAATTTGGTTCAATTCTATGCATAACTTCATGCACTTTTTGATGGTAAAATGACGACAGACAGACGGACAGACAGACATTTTCTATAAACATGTTTTTTCGGATCTCTGACCCCTAAAACGTGTAAATCCGTCGAAATCCGGAAGTCGAAAAAATTTTCGATTACAATACTTTCTTCTATTGACGATAGAAGAAAGTAAAAGTTGCCGTCCGTCTGTCTGTGTGTCTGTAAACGCTCTATCTCCCGAACAAATTGCGATAGAGGCTTGACATTTGGTGTGTACTTAGTATGTAATAATGGAAAGAATCCTATTGAATATCAGTAACTTCGGTTATCCGAAACTATTTTTTTCTACTCTCGAAATATCCGTTCTGATAAAAGGTATATAAAATTTTTCGAAATTGTTTATTTTAAGAAGTGAATATAAAAGACAATAAAAAAAATCTCATAAAATTTGCATAAAGAATGAAGTCGATCGAATAATTAGTTGCGAGATATTTGTAATCTTATTTTTCCCACTCTTCGATTCTTCATGACGTTGTATTTCATTCAAATTTCAATTCAAAGATATATTTTAACTGGAAATGAGACGCTTAATCCGACGCAGTAAACTCTTAGTTAATAATTATTATTTTTGGCGCTATAAGGATATTTCTTTTACGCAATTCGGTACTGCTTGATTATCCCGTCGACCCAAAAACTATCGCCAAACTGTAAGATTAAATGCCAATAATGGCTTATCGTAAATGTCGCATTCACTTGACAGGAGGCTAACGAGAAAGACAGGTTACCACGGTGCATTCCACGTATCTTTTTTTACAGACCGCTGGAGTCACGTAATGCTCGAATGAAGGTGTGCGAAAAGAGCATCACGTCACTATAGCGGTCTGTAAAAAAAGACAGTTGGGATGCACCACGGTAGCCTGTCTTTTTTGTTAGCCTCGCTCTTGAAATTGAAACACATTACACGTGTTTGTTGCGTCATCACGTGATTTTTTATTCAACGTTTTATTTCTATTTCTATTAATCTTTTACGAATTTATTTGTTCTTTCGTTATTTAAAATAAAAATTATGCGAATTTGTATAATTTTGCGAGTTGTTTGGCGATTTATATAATTTGTCGAAAACGACGGTATAATCTAGTAGTACCCGCACTTCAGTAATAGAGCATTATTATGTATTAAAATATTTAAATATGCGTTTAAATTTTATTTTGGAATTGCAATGCGTTTTATAAATAGTTTGCACATGTTTTAATTTCATATTTTATATTATGTTTATCCATGTTGGGTGAGTATTACGGTGACTCCTAACGACTAGTTTATAATGCTAGCACATGAGGAAGCGGGTGAAAAATCCGTTACAAAAATCCATCTTTATACACATAAATCAAGTTAAATAAAAGAGTGTAAAGATTCAATTAAATGCTATCTTCTTACCAAACTCTTTGTTTGGGTTTCATATACTTTTAATGAGCATCTGCATCAAGAGGTCTCGTGAGTTTGTAGGTTCTTAGGAATACAATATTTATTAATATATTGTTTATTTAGTAATTAATGCTTTATAAAGTGATTAATATAATCGAGTCAATATTTAAAAAGATAAAATTACACAAAAAGGATCATCTAATTAGTTAGAAAAATCAAATAGGACTTTCTGTTTATTTCTTCTTGCTTTATATCACAGTGTAATGGGCTTTTGTTAATACTTAAATAAATAAATTTTATTATTATTTTAACGATCGAAAGAAAAGTCTCTGTAATTAATTGAAAACTGAAGCTTGTTTGATTAGTATCTGAAGAGAGATGTGCATTCTTAAAAGAAGTTACGGGTTTTTTTCTACGATTAAGTATCTTATCTGATAAGTTAAATTCAATTATATAAATGAGGATTTCTCTGCTTAATACGTTAATTGTTGCTTTTTCTCGGGAAAAAAATAAAGTAACATCCAGTTTTTTTTTTATAATTCCTTTTAAGTATTGGATATTTAGGTTGATATATTTCTTTTCATAACATATTTAAAAAAAATCATTTTCTTTAAATTTAGCTTTTTATAATTCTAAGCTGATATGTCTTATTTTTCCATACTGTGGTTTTTAGATGCGTTCGTAATTATATAAATCGTCTGGTTCGTCCGTCTGCCCGCATATAACATCACAAAAACTACCCAACCACATGGTTTGAAATTTAATATATATAACTGTTGTAGAATTTTGTCGAGTCATTTAAAATTTTATGAAAATCACATCAAAACTTAAAGGTTTTAATAAATCTTTTCCTCATTCTATTAAACCCTATCATACGTAATGAATTGAATGATATCCCATGATAGGTAATGATTTTAGGTTGCCATAGTGGTGACGTCTTTTTTTTAAGATGGTGTCCTATTATTTCCGTATTACTGAATTTACTATGTAATCGTAATAAATTTTGTATGCAATAATTTTCGCATACGAGTGCAAAAGGTATTGCACCAAGATATTTATATTTATAGCTAGGGGGCTCGGCCCCCTACGAGCTACGCTCGCCAACCACCGTTCAGACACCGCAGTTTCTAAAAGCACGCTAATTTGATCGGCTTTAAAAAGATTTTGAAAGATTGAATTATAATTTAAAAAAACAGTGGCGATCACCCTATAAACGGGTTTCTATTCATTTCTCTTTGATTGGGGAATTTTAAGGAAAAATCAGCTGCTGTTAATAGATACTATGACTGTTTCCCTCTTTGATTAAATAAAACCAGTTAAACATTTCAAAATAAGCTAATATAAAATGAATTAAGTAAACAGAGTCTTTGTCTCCCGGCATTTTTGAACAAAGCGAAAAGAAAGTTCTTTTAAATAAGACATTTTAAGCGGGCTCTCATGTCAAGCACACAAGTCGTATGTTTGTTGTTCACTAAATAAATAAATAAAAAACATTTTAAATGTATCGTTTTTAATCTCACGCAATTTTCACCAAACTTTTATTTCTCTTTTTAATATTCACGTGAAAATACTTTTGTTAGAAATGAAATATTATTTGCGCTGTCCCAACAAAAATAGTTGAAAAGTTCATCTCGAAATATCAAATAAATGTTTCGCGCAATTTTTAAATTTAAACTGTTTTGCAATATTGTTTTTTGTTCATTTTACGTAATAAGTGTAATGTGACGTAAATGTGACGTAATTTCTCCTATTTAAGATTTCTAACGCATGTTAATGAATTTATTATTTTACAATATTCTTTCTCTGTTAAAATTCACGTGTAAATATAGTTTTTATGAAGTAATTTTCAATAAGTTCCTGCTTTTTATATGTAATTATTTAATTCTAATTTGAAAGTTTTTTTCTGTTTATAACAGTCACGTGTAAATAAATTTTTATTTGAAGCAAACATTATTGTTTGCGCTGTTTATACAGTTGGCAACAGGTTACATATTTCATAAGCACTTAACCATATACATAAATATTTAAGAAATGTTACAGAAGTATACATTTTTATTCCATTTTCAAAATCTTTATGCTTTTATACACATTTATTGAAAATATACCTAAAATAGATAAATGTATCTGGACAAACGGAAGTACATATAATGTAGATACTGGTCACTACAAACTAACGTCTCAGATGAAGTCTTAGTTATTTTAAGATTTTCAATTTTATGATGAAAGGTCAATCTGTATGATTACGTTACAATTAAAAAAAAACCAGACACACCCGTTTATAGGCAAAGAGTCATGTACTCGAGTCAAAGACGATGTTAATTTGACGGTTAAGAAATGAAGTTTGGAGAGCACTATTTTTTATTTTTACTTTCTTCTATCTTTACAAGAAGAAAGTATTGGATTCGTGAAAATTTTCGACTTCCGGTTTTCGACGGATTTATACGTTTTAGAATGTCCAGAACACGATTTGATGGTTTTTAGAAAATGTCTGTCTGTGAGTCTGTCTGTCACTCTGTCACTCTGTCACTCTGTCACTCCGTCACTCTGTCACTCTGTCTGTGAGTCTGTATGTGACACAAATTTTGTGGGCGCTCTATCTCAAGAACTAATGCACGGAATATCACAAAACTTCATATTTAGTTAGACCTTAATATAAACTGGACCTGATTAGTTTTTGGTGAAAATCGCCCAACAGGTGGCGCTGCTATGCGGCATTTTTCACGATTTCTGCAATAGCTATATCTCAAGAACTACTGCACGGATTTTCATAAAACTTCAGATTCTGTTAGTCCAAGATATAGTTTGGTGCTGATTACTTTTTTGTGAAAATCTCCCAACAGGTGGCGCTGGTATGCTGCATTGTTCATGATTATCGCAATAGCTCTAACTCAAGAAAAAATGCACGAATTTTCATCAAACTTCAGATTCAGTTAGTCCCTGATATAAATTAGTGCTGTTTAAGTTTTGGTGTAAATCGCCCAACAGGTGGCGCAGCTAGGCTGCATTTTTCACGATTTCCACAAGAGCTGTATCTCAAGAACTATTGCACGGATTTTCATCAAACTTCAGATTTACTTAGTCCTTGACATGAATTGACGTATAAATTAGTGCTGTTTGATTTTTGGTGTAAATCGCTCAACAGGTGGCGCTGCTATGCTGTATTTTTGCGATTTCCGCAATAGCTTTATCCCAAGAACTAATGCTTGGATTTTCAACAAACTTCAGATTCAGGTATACCTTGATATCGTTTAGTGCTGTTTACTTTTGGTGTAAATCGCCCAACAGATGGCGCTGGTATGCTACATTTTTTCAGAATTTCCGCTATAGCTCTATCTCAACAACTAATGCACGAATTTTCATCCAACTTCAAATTCAGATATACTTTATATGAATTGTGCTAAATCGTTGTTATTTCTTGTACTATTTAAAGGATTTAATTGACGTGATTTACATAGAAAAAAGTTTTGTGATGGCCATAACATACTAGTTAAAATATGGAATCTTCTTAAACGTAGTAAAAACCATTTATCCCGTGAAAGAAGTTAAATGCTATTTTATAGTAAGTATAGATTGTTACTAAACGGTTTTCCTCACATGATTGCATACAAACGAAATATTAAATCATCTCTTGAATTACAAAATATATTTTATTGCTTAGATCTTATTGCTAAAATTCGCCTGTTTAGGCAAATTTTCTAGATCTTGATGGAATCCCTGGCTAAATTAGTATTTCTTAGCCGTCTACAATTATATGTCAGAAACTAACATAAGAAAATTAAGAGAGTTAATTTGTACGAAAATAGATCAAACAGCAAAGGATGAATTGGCTGGTGTATATGCTATCCCTTTTCTTAACTGGTAGCAATAGTATAAAGGGATACATAAGAATGACAAAAAGAAAACTCAAGGAAAGAATCAAAGAGCATAAAGCGGATACCAAATTTTGTTGTAAATCCACAGCTCTGTCACGCTTAAATTTTAATCGGGATATCACAAAAGATTTTGATCGAGTAAATATTATATACCGAACATCTAATTACTACGCATCAACTAACAGAGAATTCATAAAAAATCCATGTAAAAGCAATCAAGTATGTAACGGCGCCCTATCATACAATACCTCCAATACATAGTTAAATATCCTGAAAAATTAAACACTCAGTAATTTCCCTCTACATATTTTTAATTCGAAGCTTCTTCTACTACTTCCCATTTAGAAACGAGGTGCGCATATGAACAGAAACACTGCTACTTCTACTAATGTTTAGCTACGCATTTAAAATTAAAGTGACGTATTAAAATAAATGGAACGGAAGTTAAATATTTTTTTATCTACATAATTTCAATCCAAGGCACTGTCACTTCTACTTCCAGCTAACCTAATAATTATAGACTCTACCATTTCAAACGAAGTTGAATGAAACAGTAATTAATTAAAATATTCCCTGGTGATGTCCGCGGGATTGCAGGCCGAAACTACTATTAAATTTAAGTAAAATATATTTTTTTAACTTGTAACATCTGTATTATTGATACATTTGTCGCTAAAACTGTGAGCTGTTTCAAGTTCATATTGTGTACTTTAGAAACAATTTTAATATTTCTAAAAAAAATTTTTAACAACAAGTCGGCATTTTAATCTGTTCATTGCCGAATACATTTGCCCATTTTGTAATGTTAAAACTCAAATCCGGATGTATACTAACAGTTATTTCAATGTATTTACGAGTGTACTCGTCCACGGCATAGAAACACCTAACATAAATGGCGAGTGTGCTCGTCCACGGTACGGAACAGATTAAAAGTTGTCTGCATCTAGACAAAATATACCACAGAAGGTACAATAAATATGAGCTGTAGACTACATTGGGTCAAGTGCGCTATAATTGGAGATGGATTTTAAGAAGATTTAATATGACCCTATCCAAAAAAAAAAAATCGAGAAAAGATAAAAATAAATAAATAAATATATATGCAAATATAAAGGTAGTAAAATCAGTTTAGGTAGCATATACAGGGTGTAGTATGTTATCTATCGCCGACCTTTAATATCTCAAACATTGGTCGTATACATATAATTTGAATTACAAAAACGTTTCAAATGAGGTAAATATACATATTATGGCATTGTTTAAAGTAAAAAATAAATTTTATAAAAGTTACGAAATCTAACTTTTTATACGGTCCTCCTGTCCCTATAGTTATATTTAGTAAAATTTTACACATGTCATAACAGATATAACACAAAAAGTTTGACATCTGTACTATAAAAATTGACACAGTTATTTCAAAGTTTGTGATTTTGCAAATTATTTTGTCCTTCATTGAGGGATCCGTTAAAAGATGTAATAAAGTAATTCGAGATCAAAATCAGGGTGCAATGTTCTTTATACGGTGAAACCACCTTTAAGCGGTATCGCCAAATCGGTAAATAACCAAAGAGGGTTATTTCATCTAAAAATTTTATCTATCTTTTATGGGTTGAACAACATTCAAACGTCAAAGTTCGTAGAATCAACAACCGGAAAAAAAATAATCACTAAGAACTAGATAAATGGCAGCAGAATGCAGCCGAGCTATAATGAACATGAAAATTGGGATTATGTAAATTACAATAGTACCGCAACGCCACATGTTCGGGATAAAACACGGGCCATCTGGCAGTGCACATGCTAGTCAGCGCTGATATCGTGATGGTAGGCTACACATACGTGCAATATGCCGAAACGATACCGATTTATGGTGAATGTCGAAGAAATGCCTGAGAAGCTGCGAGTGTTTATTCAGAACGTTTACCTAAGGATCTACATTCAAAGCATGAAACTATAACTGATGCGTTGCACCATTTTACAGAGACCGGCTCTGTTGTACCACGGCCCAGAACAAGTAGAATGGCAAGGTGTAATGTTGGAGAGACACCGGAGGAGGTACTGACATTCGCCCTTTTAATTCCACGACTGAGCACGACGGTAATAAGCGAGGCATGTGGTCAGCATGTCTAGCAATTTTTACATGCACATGATGCGCATTTATAACTTCCGACATTGGTGCAAGCATTGATACTGGGTGACCACTCACGACGATTTGATTAATGTAATTTCATGCTAGAAGAAAATCCGTCTTACTTTGTGACATTCTGTGGGCAGATGAGTCAATGTTTACACGGGGTGGCAGTGTGAACGTGCACAATATGCCTTACTGGTCTCTGGAAAACCTCCGCATCGTCCGCACAGTACGACACATGTGGTGCGTTATATGGGGAACCCAGATTGTTGCACCCATCTTCTACGATGGGACTTTAACGGGCGATCGTTACCTGCATCTGCTACTAAACACGGTGTGGCAGCTTTCTCTGCAACATATCGGTTTCTGCCCCCCCCCGCCCCTCGTTACTCAAAATCTACTTTGAACAAGTAAAATCATTAAATTAATTCTTTTTCTTAAAACAATATGTAGTTCTACCTTCATATATATATATATATATTCTCTCTCCTTTTCACAGCGAGCCTAACTCAACATGTTAAAATACAAAGATTTATGATTTCATATTTTTCCACTTATTCAAAATTCCCATTCTCGCATATTTATTTCTTTTTCTTAACGGTCTGTATTTAAAAGTAATCAATGACACATAAACCGAAGTGCATCTGCACTTTTTATCATTTCCATTTCCTTTTATTGTATTTCATCTGCGTTATAAATAAGTCACTCTTAATTGCTATTAGAATTTGACGGGTAAAAAGAAATATAGAAAAAATTAAAAAAGTATTTTATGGGAATTACGGTTTCAAATTATATTTCATTTATCTTAGCACATATGCCTTCTGCATTTTACATTACATGACTGTAATTAAGAGCTGCCTCTCCGACTGCATGCTGGGTGTAGTTTCAACAAGATGGGCCCTCCGCATAAAGCAACAAACGTCCGTGTGTATCTGGCCAGCGAATTCAGTCAACAGATCCTTGAATATGGGGGTCCGGTACAGTGGCTACCGCGTTCGCCGGACTGGACTCCCATGGACTTCAACTCATATATCTATGTGACTGAGACCATTTCTCTGGTTTATCTGAAGCAGCGCACCATCCTTGATTGTTACACAGTTTCCACACTTGCCATGCTCTAACGTGTCCAGGACTCAGTACTGTCACTCATTCAATTGTGCATTGCCATCAATGGAGAACCCTTTGAGCTGTATCTCTAGTAGATTCCGGCATTTGATGTATTAATTTTTTACAGTAGACCGTTTTCTGATATTATAATAAATTGATATTTATTTTTCTGTTTAATTTCAATATTTCATTCTTCGTTTTGTATACGACCCCTAAAATTCAGCTCAAATTTTTAAATGAAACAACCCTCTTTGCTGACATCCCAATTTGGTGACATCGGCTAAAGGTGGTTTCGCCGTAAAAAGGACATTGCACCCTGATTTTGATCTCGAATTACTTTAATTCGCCCTTTAACTGATGCCCCAATGAAAGACAAAATTATGTACAAAAATCTCAAAATTTCAAATTTAATAACTATGTCATTTTTAGTAGTACAGAAATGAAACTTTTCGTGTTATATCTGTTATGATATGAGTAAACTTTTACTATTTATATATATACATACATATATATATATATATATGTATATATATATATATATATATAGGGACTGGGGCACCGTATAAAAAGTTAGTTTTCGTAATTTTTATAAAATATATTTTTTAATTTAAACAATGCCACAGTATGAATATTTACCTCATTTGAAACGTTTTTGTAATTGGAACTATATGTCTACGACCAACGGTTGAGAAATTAAAGGTCGGTGATAGATAACATATTGCACCCTGTATATAAATAAGAATCAATATACCGTGATTTTCTTTAATTGCTTTATATTCAACCGCATTAAAAAATTCTTTTTATCCTCTCTAAATAAATTAGAAAGGCATAAAAACTAAGTTAGTTCTTTTAAAAATACTATTTATACAATAATATTAAATTTAGAAGGGATCCAAGTGATTTTTGCGCATTAGTTAATCTATTTAACTAATTCATTCAATTGAAACTAAAAAGAATTACTACGGCACAAACATAAGGCATTTCAAAGACCTTTTGTTTTTATTTTTAGATCACCCAAAGTCAGTTCTTTTCTCTTCGTATTAAAGTGACCGATGCATAAAGTTTGATTATAGGCGTATCAGATAAGAAATTTATTTGTACATCAAACTGAGAAAACTATATATTTGTTTTTCTAAAATCATCTCCTTAAAAAATATTTCTAATAATGCTTAAATTTAATTTGAAAATTTATAAAACGCAAGATTAATTCTGGCATTCATAGAAGACATGATTTTGCTTCATTAACTTTATTTAAATAATGGACATAGTAGAAGTATTTTTTAATTTTTAATTTATTTTTAATTTATCTTTCGGCAGAAAAAATGACTCCACTTTCCATAAAGAAAATAGTTAAACTTTTTATACGAACATTCAACACATATAAAATAACTCTCACGATATATATTTTAATGGGAATATTATACTTGCATACATGTACCTTTAAACAGTATTTTCTATCTAAAGAAATGTGTTACATAACATGGAACATAAAATGTACGATAAAAATAATTTCCATAATTTGTAGACGAAGATTTAAGAGTGAAAGTAACATTCAATCCTTCTCTATTTTAAATATATATTGCTCTCCTCTCTTTCAATGAAACGCAGTTGGGCGTTCTAAATTCTGAACACTGCAAAAAAGTAAAGAATTCTATAAGGTTCCATACGCGACACTGTTGTCGACACCTCCAACAGCTACACTGTTAAAACTTAGTTCAGTTAAAGTTAAAATTTGATCAAAGTAAATAAAGCAACTGGGTTAATCGCTATCATCCTCTACAGTGCAGCTTTTAACACGATAATTCTTCTTAACTTTAAAAAAAACATTTGTTGTTGAAACTTTAAAATGATTATCACTTTCATCAATGTAACTACTGAACAATCAGTTGCAACAAATATTTCTAACTATTCTCAATATGGGGTGTAAGAGCACGAGGATTCCCACCGGTTCGTTTAGTTGTTAGAACATTAACTAGAAGTTAAGAGATCTCAGGTTCTAATCTCAGTTTATTTTGGGGAGTTCGTAGTGCGCAGGAGTCCTTTTAAACAGAGTTTCCTTACTGATTAGCTTTTGTTTGGAAAAGATTGACATTTATGCTTTACGGATCAATATTTTACTAGTCTATTCTTCAACATTTCATCAACGGTTGGTTCCACATTAAGGGAGATCGGGGGAAAGGCGCCACCAGGCTTAGTTTAAAAACTAAGGGCAGTTTGAGATAGTGAATGCGCCTGCACTATAGCGGCCGACAGTAGAAACATTGCCTAGAGGGAGAGTGATTTTGGCGCGCGTCATTCGTTTGTTCTAGTGAAAAAATTTGTTTTCATCTAGTTGCTTCTTATTTTGGAGTTTCAAATGAGTAGAGATAAGCGTCTTTTATTGTAACATTAGGTATTTAAGATAAGATTACCCGTCATCTACATGCATTCGCCGACATTTTGATGCAATGTGTTGAACAAGTTCGGTTCTTCTTTCGACTTTGCTTGGGGATTTTCGTCATATTGTCCTCTCGGGGTAATGCCGCCACCATGCAAATCGGGTGAGAAATGGCCTCATTTGAATTTAGTGCGGTCGATTCAGCAGAGATTTATATTTCTGACTTTTGCAATTTGGGGTAAATTTGTACTTATAAATTACTTTTGCTTTCTAAATTGCCTTCGAAATATTTTCAATTACGGTTAAATTTATACAGATACTAAAGATCATGATTCAGCTTTAGAATTTTTACTGTTTAAAAATAAACGCTTTTTAGAGGTGACAAAAAATTAAATTCTCTTAAGGTGTCGGAATTCCCCCGGTCTACGCCATACCAGTTCATGCTTCCATATTTTTACCAGTTCATGTTCAAACCTACGTCAGCTTTTAACACATGAAATATTAAATAAAGCATGTATTTTAGAAATATTTTTACACCTAAGAAAAATAGCATATACCTTTTAAGATAAGTAAATAGAAAGAAAAAGTTAAAAATATTAATTTCCTTAGGAGATATTTTAGCCTCCTGACTATTCAAGGCACTTTTTTCTAACGTTTACCGTGATTCTTTGATATGTTGTAATTTAAGCTCTTAACATATGGTAAAAAATACTAAAAAAAAACCTTAGCTGGAAAATCTAGTTTTCCACTACGTCATTTATATAGGACAATAGCAGAGTATGAGGTTGTACTTTGGATAGGACATAATATAATTTTAAACAGAATTAATATAATATTGTGCAGTTATGTTATAGTTAAACAATAAAAATACGTTAGATAAGCAAAAGTAAGTATTTATTACAAATTGAAATAATAGAGTTTCTAAATTGTTTATAATTAGCCTAATTCTTGGCAAACACTTATTTAGGCATAAAATGAGATCAAAATCAAATACACTACACAATATTAACGCACATTATTAAACTCTTGTTCACAATTTTAATGTTATTAGATAATAAACTTCTAAACATACAACAGTTTTATAATATTTGAGCAACAATCTAAACTTTAAACTTAATTCTATGATCAGACTATGAAAATCACTTTTATCTAAAATGGTCTCCATTTTAGATGGCAAACAAAATTAATATCAAAATTTACTATTCTAATTAACGTCACGCTCATGAAAATTACTGAAACAATTCCTATTTGGGACGAAACAAAGATAAATATTGCATTTTTTACGGAGAACTGTAGTTTTTTTATCACAGCCAGAGTTACGGCAACGGGCTTGTTTTGGTCCGTAGTCAGGAAGGTCGGCTGCTTTTTGCTGTTGTCTCTGTAATGAAGGTAAAGGCACTATAGTGATCTTGCATTTTTTATGTTGTGGCAGCAGTTCATCAAGTTCATTTGGCTCACTCTCTCCGTCACTACTTTCATCGTTATCTTCTATACATTTGCAGCCTAAGTTGAGCTTAAATTCTCTCAATTGCTCGATTTCGGATAGTTTTTTTTCCACTGAATAATTTTTGTTGCCGGTACTGTAACCAAGAATTCACGACAGCTAAATCAAAAAAATGTGAAATGACTCTAATAGTCCACTTTTTGGTGCGATTTCTTGACGGGCAAATAGAAAGCATTCGATCGGTCAAATCAACCCCGCCCATATTCTTATTATACACTTGACAACTTCTGGTCTTTGGACGCGTTCATAAGTTTTTCGTTGTTTCGACCATCGCTGACATTCATCTGTATTTTCGTTGCAGTACCGAGATGACAACATTAACACGGGTTTATTATCAAGCCACATTGTAGCTGCCAATGTTTCATCACTGCGAATACGTACTTCAGTCGTTCCTTGGGGCTGTTTCTTAAAATTTTTCTCATCACTGAAGACACAATCTCTTGGGATCCTATTTCTCATAATGGTACCAGTTCCATGAAAACCGAGTCGCATAAGCTCATCACACAATTTTATAGTTGTGAAATACCTATCAAAGAATATTTTATGCCCAGGTACTAAAGAACGTGTCAGGTACAAAACCATAGATTATCCTAAGCCAAATCCTTAATTTATCAAGTCTGGGCAGGTTGTATCCCCTGTATATATAATCATGTCACATACAATTCCATTGGGAGTTGCGAGTACAAACACTTTCAGACCAACAGGGTTAGGCATATTGGGACAATATTGTCGCATTTTGCATTGGCCAGAAAAAGGTATTATCATCTCATCGACACATACATTTTCTGGACGATCTTGAGCTAAGCAACCCTTCAATATTCGATCAAAGAAAGGGCGAATCTTCCAAATTTTATCATTTCGTCTATTTTCATCAGACACATTCAGATCAAATACACATTTTAGTCGTGTTCTAATGGCATAAAAGCGAATCCGGGTCATAGCACTGGCAATCGTAGGTACTCTCCATTTTTGCATCCAATACATATCTATTTTTGGATATTGTAGTGCTGACATGACCATCGTTATACCAAAATACACCATTAATTCTTTTTTTGTAAGACCCAATGTTTTTCCTTTTAGTAGAACTTCTGTTCTATTTGTACATTCTACTATGATATCTAGAATATCGTCATCAATATATTGCCGAATATATTCGTAATATTCACAATTAGATGTGTCTTTTGGAAGGTAAGCTGGCTGTTGGAGATGTCTGTTGTTTGGCACCAATTTTTCTCCAATCCAACAGTTTTGACTGTCTGCATTTCCAACTGTTGACGAACGTATTATCCTCGATCTAGACAGCAATCCACGCCTACCACCCCGTCTTCCACGTGTACGAGTACGACCTGGCCTTTATGAATTTACTGACAATACTGGCGACGCTGGTGCTGATTCAATTGGATCGTCATCGGATGAACTGTATGAAGAAGATTCTGAATTTGCTTCGCGATCATTTGTTTGCGGAATAAAACTGGAATCCTCGTCAGATGCTTCGGAACCATCACCAAAATCAGACTGATTTAAAATATCGGCGATATTATCTTCTGTCAGTACTGAAACAAATAAAAAAAAACGAAAATTAGGCTATGTACTGTACCTAGGACATCGGAAGTTAATAGAATCAAAACATAATAGTATGACATCGTACTACATAAAGGACATCTAAAAACCACATGTTGTGGGATGTGGAATATATGTCCATTCCGAAAAATTATTCAAAACTTGTTACGTTAGTCAATCAGCCAAAGTTTTAGAAATTATTTATCAATGAAATTTATAGTAATTACCATGATTAAACCAGATTTTACTTACCGGTCCTTTGGCGTGAGCGCACCTCTCCACTGGTCGACGCCATTTTGCTAAAAATGACAGGTGTTATAGACTCGAGTGAGTTTTAATTAGTTCGGTAAACAAAGGATAGATGTCGTTACGTGGTAATTTCGCCGCGAGAACGACAATTATTCGCCAAATATTTTTTTTTATTATGATGTTCTATGAGTAGTACGAGGGCGGTCAGGAGGTTAGATATACGCATGCATTGCACTCCCATATGTTCAACATTAGTGATGTTAATTGGGGAGTTGTCGGACCAACAGCCTTGAAGCTGCTAGTCACTCAGTTTCCAAATCCCCTGGCTAATGCTAAGTCCATGTGCGTGTGATGCATTCGTATATTTAAAATATCTCCTAATAGCCCAGTGGTTAGGGGGTTGAATTCGGAATTAATTAGGGGAAAGCTGGAAATTGTTTTAATCCCATCTGTTTAGCTCTAGAATGAATATGCTTTGTTTTCCCCCTCGTACTAGGTGAGAGTTAGGAAATATGCATAGAAATATAGTAAAAACACGTTTTTTTGCATACCATAACAATATATCAAAGCAACTAACTCTGTCAAAAACATTGTCAATACAAATGTTGTAGAACTTAAAATTCTGAGTAAAATGAGTACCTACACTCAATACTTATGTTGAATATTAAGGTCACAATTCTACTTCAAAGTTTTAGACCCATCATCAGGGGGATGACATCAGAATTAATTAGGAGAAAACTAAAATTTGTTTTAATCGCTTCAGTTTAGGTCTAAAATGAACGTACTATGTTTTCTTCCTCATACTTGAGTGAATGTTTGAAAATATGTACATATTTATTTTCGAAAAACACGTTTTTTTTAGTTTCTTCAACAATATCTCAAAACAACTAACCCTATAAAAAACATTGTCAATACAAATGTTGTAGAGCTTAAAATTCTGAATAAAATGAGTACAATCACTAATATTTTTGCTCAACATTAAGGTCGCAATTCTATTTAAAAAATTTTCAAATCAAGAGCTTGAAGCCAGGAGAGACCAAGTTAATTTAACAATATCTCAAATTTCAGCCTTAATATCAACAATTATATTGAATATATAATAATATTGAACAAAAATATTAAGTGTAGGTATTCATTTTGCTCATAATTTTAGGCTCTATAACTTTTGTACTCATAATGTTTTTGATAGAGTTAGCTATTTTGAGATATTGTTAAGTTAACTTGGTCTCTCCTGGCTTCAAGCTATTGATTAGCGATTAAAACAAAATTTTGAAATAGAATTGCGACCTTAATGTTGAACAAAAATATTAATGATCGTACTTATTTTATTCAGAATTTTAAGCTCTACAACATTTGTATTGACAATGTTTTTTGTAGAGTTAGTTGTTTTGAGATATTGTTAAGGAAACTAAAAAAAAACGTGTTTTTCGAAAATAAATATGTACATATTTTCTAACATACACTCAAGTATGAGGAAGAAAACATAGTACGTTCATTTTAGACCTAAACTGAAGGGATTAAAACAATTTTCAGTTTTCTCCTAATTAATTCTGATGTCATCCCCCTGATGATGGGTCTAAAACTTTGAAGTAGAATTGTGACCTTAATATTCAACATAAGTATTGAGTGTAGGTACTCATTTTACTCAGAATTTTAAGCTCTACAACATTTGTATTGACAATGTTTTTGACAGAGTTAGTTGCTTTAATATATTGTTATGGCATGCAAAAAAACATGTTTTTTGACTATAATTCTATACATATTTCCTAACGCTCACCTAGTACGAGGGGGAAAACATAGCATATTCATTCTATACCTAAACAGGAGGGATTAAAATAATTTCCAGCTTTCCCCTAATTAATTCCGAATTCGGCCTTTTTTTGCTCCCCTACCACTGGGCTATAAGGAAAATTTATATTTCTAACTTTTTTTT
Source organism: Maratus speciosus (assembly GCA_963932465.1). Taxonomy (NCBI): domain Eukaryota; kingdom Metazoa; phylum Arthropoda; class Arachnida; order Araneae; family Salticidae; genus Maratus; species Maratus speciosus. Next base: position 183,378,185 of record OZ010790.1, on the reverse strand, counting down.
CTGTGTACACTTCTTAAAGGATGTATCTTTTTTCCTTAGTTCTCAAAATATTTCTAAAATATATACTTAATTTTCTGTGAAGTTTTAAAATGTTACTCACAGCTCGTCAGCTTTTAACATATGAAATATTAAATAAGGCATGTACGGTAAACATCATCTAATCCGGCATCTTAATTTCCGGCATGCTGGATAATCCGGCACGACTTTCGGAAATACAACTGAATCGAGAAGAAATAAAATAGTGGGTTGAAGCAGATGTTGATGAGCTGACAGACGAGGTCATAATTCACAGTGTTATGAACTGAACAGCCCCTAAATACGCTAACTCTGATGAAGATGATGCGGACGAGTCAAACAACAACAGTTGGAGTAAAGCAACTAATGCCTTGAGTACATTTATCAAGTTTTGTAAACGCAGCTGTTAGTTCAATGATGCGGAAATTATGAAACTTCACATCATACTAAATGACTTCCTAAAAAAAAAAAAAAAAAAAAAAAAAAAAAAAAAACGAAAAGAAAAGACGAAGCAAGAAGACTACTACAAAACAAACTTATATTCGAGATTTGTTTAAGTTGGCTTTAACAAGTAGGCCCTACAGTGCACGTTTTCATTTTATAGTTATATACAATGTACATATTTTGTACTTTACATTATTGAGTATTTTTTATTACATGCAAGCTGTTTAAAGAATTAAATCAATGCTTTACTGTAATTTTTTGTTTAATTCTTCTAACCTCCACACGTTTTTCCCGACATTCATCCTGTAATCCAGAAAATTTCGTAATCCGGGATGCTTCAAGTCCCGAACGTGCTAAATTAGAACATGTTTACTGTACTTTAGAAGTATTTGGACAGCTAAGAAAAAAAATACACATCCTTTAAGAAGAGTACTCAGAAAAAATAAGTTAAAAATATTGATTTCCTGAGGCATTAGAGAAAAGAATGGGCGTTTGAATAACTAACAGCTTTAAGGGGAAATGAATAATTTTTGAGCAGTGATTTTGAGCATTTCATTGCTTCAAATTCACGCATAAAAATGCACGCTTTCATTTAAAAAGTTCAATTTGAATGAAGATTGTTTGCCATTTATCACCTTTAATAGATTCATTGCTTGGTTTATACCTGAAATCCCTATATCCCCCTTTCTGATATAGGATTTTAAACTTTGTTTAAGCTGAAAACATGAGTGAATTTCCTTTAAATAATCATTTTAAAATACTTTATTTTTACGGCTCGAAATAGAGATATACTTTTATATACAGTGTGTCCACGTATAACCTGACCGACCTTTATTTTCGCAACCGTTGGTCCTAGATGCATACTTCGAATGACAAAAATGGTTTAAATAATGCAAAGAATTATTTTTAAAGCGATTTGGGTCAAGAAACACATTTATTAAAGAATTACGAAATTTAAATTTTTATACGGTCCCCCGGTCCTATAAGTGATATTTAGTAAAAATTTACTGTGACACTAACAAGTAAGACAGAAAAAGTCCCATTCATTTAACATTAAAATTGACCGAGTTATAAAACTTTGAAATGCATGACTTATACCACTTTTTTGCATATCAAAACAGATGATTTCGACCGTGCTTTCAGGGGTCGTATATAAAGTAATTAAACTTATTTCAAGGTATCTGAGGTTTGAAAGAAATCGTACCACTATTACGATTGAGTTAACTTTATTAGTTAAGTTTCAGATTAGTTAAAATAATTGTATTTTAACATATGTTGTATTTTGTAAGGATTTGAGGCTATGATTTCTTTTAACAAAAATTATGTTATCTTCATAAGGTTTTATTTAACTTGCAACGATCGTCTTTCCAGTTTAAAATTTGTACTCGTACTTTAACTGACTTTCAAATGCCCGATCGAAGTTAAAATTTTACATACTGACTTAAATCCGATTACAATGTAATATTATTATGATTTTTGATGCTTAGCTTCTTATAAATACTTATATTCGAGAATAAGACAAAAAAATTCGGATAGATTACCGTCAACAAGTTTAAGAAAGGGTTTTAGATTAGATAACATAAACCTGCGATGGTTGTGTTTTTTAACGTTTATAATTAAGTTTTATGTTTTTTTTTTTAACGCTAAATAAAAAAAATTACCTTCACTTGTAACTATCATGTCAGGGTTTTTCGCAAATCGTAAGTTTCAAGGGTAAAAAATAGCGAAAAATATGATACTATAAAATAGAAGTAAGACTTTTTTATTCAGTTTAATTTTATTTAATTCAATAATTTATTCAATTTTGTGGCTTATACTGAGTTTCTTACGGCTAAACAGCTCAGGGGTCCGATGCGATTGGGAGGGGAAGGGGGATCAATTTTAACTTTGAGCTTTTTAACTTTGAAATTTGCGATTTGAGAAAAATCCTGACGTGATGGTTTAAAATGAATGTCATTTTCGGATTCAGAGCTAAAAACTACACGTGAATCAATTTTCAAAAGCTAAAAAACATGGCACAACCTAAAATTTGAAAGACGGTGTAATCTAACAGCATTTTAAAATATGTATCATTTTTGTAAAGAATTGAGGCTGTTGTTTTTCATACTTTTATTTAACAAAAATTCTGTTATTTGTATCCTCTTAAATGTTCAGTACTTTGCAGTAATATATCACAATGATTAAAGATTTCAAATTTATATTGCAATGCTAATTTTACTCCCAACCATTTCTTTAAAATATTTGACGAAATTATATTTCTACTAAATTTGCGAATGACCCCTAAATTTCAGCAAAAAATATGTCCCAACTTTAAACAGCTATTACTCGGTCAATTTTAATCGCAGAATAACGGGACTTTTTTTGCCTTACTTGTCAGTGTAACAGTTAAATTTTATTAAATATAAGCTATAGGACCGGGGGACCGTATAAAAATTTAGATTCTGAATTTCTTCGTTAAATTATTTTTTCGCTTCAAACTTTTTAATCTTATCTCTGCACCTAATTTTGACCACTTTTATAATTGGAAGTATGCATCTAGGACCAACGGTTGCGAAAATAAAGGTCGGACAGGTTATACGTGGACACACTGTATATTATATTCAACGATAGAAGCTTTGCCTCTTTCCATGTTTCCTCTTTCCAAGTTAATGAGATTTTTTTTTCATTCTCTCTGTGGCAAGAATAGGTTTACTGCTAAATACTTTAAGAAAACTCCATTATCATGAGACGCCGGTTAAAATATCCAAATACAATTTCTAATAGTGTCTCTTAAATATATTTATTGTTTATTTAATCAAAATATGCCTCTGAAATCTTATTTATTCTTTGCGTGACTTAAATATAAACATTTTGCTATACTGAGGGTTTGGATATTTCCTGAAGTCACGATTGTTAATCTAATGAAAGAAAACTAGATTGAATTTATTCCCCTCTGGCTTTAAAAGAAAACAACATAGATGAACCTCAAACGCATTTTGTCTGAGCCCACGCGAAATTTTAATTTCACATTTGAAACGCACTTTTGGTACAAAATTAAGAATTCTTCGATGTAAAAGAGCTTTTGGGATTATTTTACGCTTTTGGGAAATCTTGAATTTAGTATTTGTCGATCTCTTAGCTTTACTGTATGTTTAATTAAAATTGGAATGACTTTAAGCTATCTAAACTGATATTTTTGTACAAAGCAGCTTCTAATTCTCTTTAATTTTATCATTATATAAAAAATTATACTCTGTATAAAAAACGTAAAAAAAAAAATTAAACGCCAAATGAACTAAAAAATCAATAATCCTAAAATGCAAATTTTTGACAAGTTTTTCAAAATTTCTAGCATTAAAATTACAAAGCTTCGAAATCTGAATTAATACTTCATACACTGATGTCCAAAAAACTAAGGGCAGTGACCAGACGCTTTCGATTTTATACTTTTCGTCAAATATATACTAAAATTCTAAACGAATTCTCCTTGAACTTCTAGGATGTGAAGAGCATGTTTAACTTCAAAATTTTCAGTGAAGATTTAATCGCAAGGACAATTAGGGGACAACAATAAATTTAGTAATAAAATATTGACGACCGTCCATATAAAAGAAAATGTTCAAAATGGTCTGTCACTGTAACAACTATGGGGGTCCTGTTCAAAATTTGTGTGCTTTTATGTAAGCATAGCACTCGTATTCGAGAAATTGTTAACGTTTCTTAAAAAAAATAGTATTCAGAATTTTCAATCAAATTTAACACAGTGTTCCAAAAATTGGAAAAATATTAGTAGAAACAGTGCACTACCATTAAAATGTTAATATAGTGAATATTTGATGAGATATGGTTATTTCTATGAAATAGTTTTAAGTGCGCATGCATGAAAGATTTCAAAATTTTTATTTCAAAATTTGGTGGTCAAGCTACTTATAGCAACTCCCATAAAAAGTCAAGTCATATATCGGGAAAAGATATGAACGATACAGTAAGTCTGATAGGCAAATTGTGAAAAATCCTTACAAGACTGCCACAGGCGACTATTTTATTATTCTAGCTTGCACCAGTTTCTCTAAACAAAAATTTTCTTATATATATTTAACAACATGGGTTGGAGAAATGTACTACAAAATTCATTTTTTTTTAATTAGTGGTGCTAATAAAATATAAAAATAGTCGTCAGTGGCTGTTTTGCCATTATTAACCAGCTACTTTTAGAAAGCAACTTAGTATGTTGCCAGAATCTTTCTGAATGTTTGCGATATTTGACTAAAGTTCTTATATAAGTTTCCCGAAATAGCTGACTACCAAATTAAGAAATAAAAATTTTCAAATACTCATGTTCCATCCCAGAAGTTCAAGGACAATTAGTCAAGAATTTCAGGAGTTGCATATGAGTAGTTAAATATTATTTCATACAAATGCCCATATCCCATATCCCATCAAACATTCAACATATTTATGTTTTATTTGCAGTATATTGCAGTTTTTTGTCAAGTTTTCGGAAAGTTGTGTTAAGCGTGATCGAACACTCTGTTTGTTACAAACAAAAAGCACTTGCATTTTTCACAGAAACTTTAACATCTTTTCCAATATAGTGTTATTCTTACACAAATGCACACAAAAGTTGAAAAGTACCCACATAGTCATCAGCTGCAATATCAGACCATTTTTTACAATTTTTCTTCTTTTTTTACATGGATGATCTCAAGCATTACTTTATTATCAAATTTATTGTTGCCTCCCTAATTGTTCTTACGACCAAATCTTTACTGAAAAATATGAAGTCACACATGTTCGTTACATCCCAGAAGTTCAAGGACAATTAGTCAAGAATTTCAGCAGATATTCGACAAAACGTATAAAATCGAAAGTGTCCGGTCACTGTCCCTCAATTTTCAGACATCAGTGTAATTTTTCATACGTAATGTTTTTTTCCAGAACAAAAAAGTCGATAATAAGGCTTTTGCCGGATTTTTTCTTTTATATAATCCGTAACGGGTGCTAAATAAATTCTTTTCTTATTACCATTTTTTATTTAACATTCAAACATTAGACTGCACAATTAACACTGATGTATGTATCGTTACTTTGGCGTAATTATAGTAGTATAGCTGAAACATAATTTACGGTGTTTGTTCGAAAAATTTTTGATGAAACCTAATCACCGGTATAACACTTTACAACCTCTTTGTAAATCTAATATAAAAACAGTTACATTTTGCGTAAAAAGCACCCAGAATCGCTAAATAAAACAAAAAAACCCTTTATTCATCTACATTTATTTTGTCACCTTCAACGTAGGCCCCTCTCCAGTCGAATACCATTATGCAGTCCAATACCACTATACCGCTATAATAGGCAGCTTGGGGAATGGCCGGTAGAGCCTTCAGTGAATTTTCTTTTATCTCCTCAATTGACTCAAAACGCTTTTCTCGAAGTAGTAATCTTACCTTCGGTAACAGAAAAAAGACACATCGGGACATATCAGACGAGTACGGTCCTAGTTCTTGAGGGATGACATTAATTGTGTTTTTGGCCAAAAATTCTTGCACAACGATAGAAAAAAAATGAGCTTTTTCGTAATCAGTCGTGTGGCGACGCGTATCATGCCCAAAATATTACTCATAACTTTATGAACAGATTGAAAAGATATCTGAAATATCGCAAACTAACTCTCTAATACTCATAACATAATTTTCAAGCACCAGCTTCTTGATTTTATCGATTTTTGAGTCGTTCATCGAAGTTACAGGTACACCAGAACGAGACAAATCAACTGCAACATCTCGGCCCCCTTTGAATGCTTTATACCATTCATATGCCTGTGTTTTTGACATGTATGATTCGCCCTTGGTATTCTGCAACATTTCAGTGATTCGGCACACGAAATTGTGTTTCAAACAGAAAATGTAATAGTCGCCTATATATATATATATCTAAGTCAGATATATATATATATATATATATATATATATATATCTGATCTTTGTCACACTGTAACTCTCGTATTTACGAACCAATTTGGATGAAACTCGGTGTGTACATAGTACATACCAATGTCTCGATCGAGTTCGTTGGCCAGCTTCATCCGCCATCTTGTTTCAAAATGGCGACCATTTAAAAAATCTTTAAAAATTTTAAATTTGAAATGTGGTTCCAAGAAATTGAAAATGGAGAAATATTTGTTTCTTATGTATTTGACCTTGATAGAAAGATTCTGGAGCAGTTTTTTTGCCTATATTTTAAAAAAATGGCTAAATTATAGCATTTTGAATTTCTAGCGTAGCTGACATTTTGAAACGTCCTGATTTGTGTCCCGTGATAACAGGCGTATTTATGAACCGATATGAATGTACCTTCGTGTGTACATAGTACATACCAATGTCTCGACCGAGTTCGTTGGCCAGTTTCATCCACCACCTTGTTTCAAAATGGCGGCCATTTTAAAAAAATCAAAAATTTAAAATTTAAAATTAGGTACTAAAAAATTGAAAAATGAAAAAAGATTTTTTTTATGTGTTTGACCTTAATACAAAGATTCCGGAACAGCTTTGTTTTGTCTATATCTAAAAAAATGGCTGATGTATTGCATTGTGATTGTATTGCATTGATTATAGCATTGTGAATTTCTATTGTGGCTGACATTTTGAAACGACCTGATTTTTGTCATGCAATAACAGGCGTATTTATGAACCTATTTGAATGTAACTTGGTGTGTACATAGTACATACCAATGTCTCGACCGAGTTTGTTGGCCAGCTTACTTCGCCATCGTGTTTCAAAAGGGAACATTTAATTTTTTTAATTTAAAATTTAAAATGAGGTATCAAAAATTTGGAAAATGAAAAAGATTTTTTTATGTGTTTGACCTTGATACAAAGATTCCGGAGCAGTTTTTGTTTCGCATATCTTGAAAAATGGTTGAGTTACAGCACTTTGAATTTCTAGCATGGGTGACATTTTGAAACGATCTAACATCTGTCACGCTATATCACACGTATTAATTAACCTATTTGAATGTAAGAAGGCATGTGGATAGTATGTAGCAATGTCTTGACCAAGATCACTGGCCAGCCTCATCCGCCATCTTGTTTCAAAATTGCGGCCATTAAATTAAGAAAAAAATATATTTAAAGTGATGTGCAAAAAAAAAAAAAAAAAAAAAAAAAAAAAAAATAGAAAAAATAGAAATTGAAAAAGATTTTTTTCTTAAGTATTTGATCTTGATATAAGCATTCCGGAACATTTTTTGTTTTGTCTTTATCTTAAAAAATGGCTCAGATATAGCAGTTTGAATTTCTTTATGTGGGTGACATTTTGAAAAATCTGATTTTTTGCCTACGACAGCACTACTGTATATCAACCGATTGCGATGTGAGTGAGCATGTGCACAGGAATTACTAAGGTCTCGACCGAGTTCACTAGTTAGCCTAATCCACCATGTTGTCTTAAAAGGGCAGGAACTTCAAGATATCGCCGAATTTGGCAACCAAATATAAGTTATTTTAAATAAAAGCAGCTTGGATAAAGCTGACTCATTTCGCGAAATTCTGAATCATAATGATTTAGTACTGATAAAAATTAGTTTTGAATCTTCTGTAATCGGTTTCCACTAAATTGAACTTCGTGTATTTGAATAACATAAGCTAGGTTTTAAAAAATAAGGAATATGAAAGCTACCTCTTCCTCCGCACTGGCCGGAAGGACTTTTTAAAATTTGATTATATCAACACAAAAGTGCCTTTAATAAGATTAATAAATATGTTACATATTTAAAGATGTTTTCTTGTAAAAATCTAAATTTCATTCTTTGTGTAATTGGAACATAAACATTACATTGAAATAAAGCTTTGGTATTTTCTTAGTTCACGGTTCTTAACTATTCCATCTAAGGAATACGCATTCCATCCGTACGCATTCCATCTAAGGAAATTAGATCCGATTACATTAGTAGAAATCTTCAGATTAGAATTTTGAAATTTGATATGATTTTTAGTTTTAAGGCTGAAATATTCGCAATGGAACGATTTCTACAAAAATCGAATTATAAAAGAGTTCAGGAACAAAAAATGTTCTAAAATTCAGAATGAGAATTCTGTGATACTGCTGAGGGAAAAACTTGAAATTTCGCAAGTCAATTGCTTTTTAAATGTAAATTTCCTCTAATAAAGAATTATAAACAAATCAAATATGTGAGAGGAAGGTGCTTTAAATTGTTCTAAACAACGGCATTTTTGGAATTGTTTGGGATAGAAACTTGAACGATACAGTAAAACTAGCTTTCCCTCCCCACCAACCGCCCTCAAAAATAAATCGAAAAATATCACGCAATTTAAATGTTGCATTGCGGTTGCCACTGAACTAATAATATACGGCTCATATACACAATATTAGAATAATTATTTTTTTTTCACAAACTGGAAATATCGTTTGGTAATTTAACATCTTTTAATGCAAATATGCAAACGATATTTTTATTAAGAACTTATTGTTGAATAAACTTATTTATTATTTTAAAATTAATATCATTACTGAAAAGATTAATTGAAAAAAAAATTATTTTCAAAAGTCAAAATATTAGAATATTTATTCGAGTGGTTCAAAATACTAGAATATTTCGCATTAATTCTCCTTTAATTATCACCAATTCATAACTGGTGGCATCATTGATTAAATTCACACGATTTTATTTAAAATCGGTGTTCTTTTTACAGTTTGTTCGCTTTTTCGTCTTAAAATAGGTCGTGTGGGTGATATTCCTGAATCTATTAAACTTCGTATGGTTGATTTGTATAGGCACGCTAAAAATAAATGTTATATAGGGAATTATTTACATTGTTCGCAATCAAGCGTTAGTAAAATACTAACACAATATTCAAAAGATGGAAAATTTCAGAATAATCGTCGAAATGGCGGCCGAAAACCAAACGCATCTGCTAGATCTGACAGGAAACTGAAGCGCATAGTTAAGAAAAACCGTTTTAAAAGTGTGAAATTCTTGCACCGAAAATGGAAAGAAGAAGGAGTTGAAGTTTCTACATAGAGAACATTAAGACGCCTCCATAAATTTAAGCTTGGATCTCGTATACCGAAAACAAAATCTCTCATCACTGCAAAACAAAAACGTATACGATTCAATTTGTGTAAATGAAGACGTTTATGGAGCGAAGAAGATTGGAAAAATATATTATTTAGTGATGAAAGTATGTTTCGTATCTATACAACATAATTTCATCACTAACTAATATGTTTTTCCAATCTTCTTCGCTCCATAAACGTCTTGATTTACACCAATTCAATCTTATACGCTTTTGTTTTGCAGTCATGACAGGTTTTGTTTTCGGTACATGAGATTCAAACTTAAATTTATGGAGTTAATGTTCTCGATGTAGAAACTTCAACTCCTTCTTCTTTCCATTTTCGGTGCAAGAATCGCACACTTTTAAAACGGTTTTTCTTAACTATACGCTTCAGTTTCCTGTCATCTCTAGCAGATGTTTCTAGTTTTCAGCCGCCATTTCGGCGATTATTTTGAAATTTTCCAATTTTTAAATATTGTGTTAGTATTTTATTAACGCTTGATTGCGAACAGTGTAAAAAATTCGCTAGATAATATTGATTTTTATCGTGCCAATACAAATCAGCCATCCTAAGTTTAATAGATTCAGGAATATCACTCACACGACCCATTTTAAGACAAGAAACAAACAAACTGCAAAGAGACTATTGATTTTAAATAAAATCGTCTTAATTTAATCCATGCCACCAGTTATGAATTGGTGATAATTAAAGGTGAATCAATGTGAAATATTCTAATATTTTGAACCACTTGAATAAATATTCTAATATTTTGACTTTTCAAAAGAATTTTTTTTTTAATTAATCTTTTCAAAGATGATAGCAATTTTAAGATAAGAAATAAGCTTAATCAACAATATATTCTTAATAAAAATATCGTTTGCTTATTTGCATAAAAAGACATTAAATTTGCCAAACGATATTTTCAGTTTGTAAAAAAAAGTAATTATTCTAATATTTTGAATATGAGCTGCATAAGAAAACATTCTCCTATCTGCTTTTTACTTATAGGTTTTTAATAACAAAAATCTTAATTCGTTAAAATCGCGTTATCATTGAGGATGTGTATAGAAAATAGGATAATTGAATTTCCTGTTCAGCACTACTGAAGCACTGTTTACAGCAAATTGAATTTCCCGCTAGCGTGTACTGAGCAAGCGAGGTGCATACATGCAGTCGTGGCATAATTTAGTGTATTTTTCAAAAAATTTCTTAAATGCGTAGTTATATTTTTAGCGCTCATATAATTAATACATGATGCAAAGGACAACTAAAGACTAAAGTTTAAATTAAAACCACAACAAAAATTTATTTTTAGAATATTCAAAAAATTACAAGCTCATTAATAAAAGAAATCAATTCCTTAGTCTTGCAATCAGAGCAAGTTCTTAAATTGTACTTTTTCATTACATTAAATCTCAAATTACACAATATCTTGGATATTCAAAATTGTCATTATAGATAACTAAATTCTTTTGTGGATTAAAATAATGAACACTAAAAGGCTTAAAGCTTTCATTAGAGGTGGTTATATCAACGCAGGTATCTATGTTTCTTACCAATGAATAAGCTTACAAATTTAAGAAGTAAACTTCAAAAGACTTACGATAAATTGTAACACACTTACTTGGACTTTGAAACGAGCCTTTGCCACACTGGAAAAATGACCCAGAATCATGTGCGATGAAAAAAAAGAAAAACAGAGTAAAATTTTATTGTATATATGTAATAATAAAAATTTTCGCCTCTTTTTCTTAGTAAAACTATTCCAAATTCTTAATATTTTTCCTTTTTTACCTATCTTTAATAATATCTTAATATCTTTTGTCTTTTATTTCATGCATTTAAAGTTGCGTATTCTTTTATTATTCTAAAAACCTTAATCCATTCGCCTAATCTTATAAAACCCATTAAATTACTTTTTCATTTTATTCTAAAACTAAATTCTCTTTCTTTCAAATGTTTTAATATCATTTTTTCTGTCGTGTTCTATACCCACAATTCCATGCGTCCGCCAGCGCTATTTTTGCACTTTTATTCTGACGCCGTATAAAGAGTTCTTTATCGACGTCATCCTTTCCCATCGAATCGTAATTTGTTCTATGTCCCATTCTTCCCCACCTCTCTTCTAGATTGGTATTTTACTGTTCTGTAATCGTCCGCGCGTTGTTGTTCGGGGTACAAATATCGTTACATCGGCGATGGAGAGAAGATTTTTACGTTTTTCTGGTTGTCTAATTAAGCATCGTCGCTTGGAGTGAACGTTCGAATGTGTAGATCCTATTCTTATAACATCTAAAGTCTTCTGAAGTGATGATCGATTTTTGTGAGTGGATGGAATGACTACTGGAAGTGTTTACTATGTTTTGTCAATAAAACCAGTTTAAAAAAGTGACGATGACTCACTATATTCATTACGAAAGGGAAATTATCAATGTGTTTCGAGCCTGTCTTTCTCGCCATCCTGACTGCAATCCGGTATTTTCAATATAACGGATGGATGGTTTTGATTCCTCTACTACATTTTATGCCGAGGTGTACTGGTGTCGCCTAAATATATGAAAGTCGGTAGCAAAATGCTACATATATATATATATTGAATGTATTGAATATTGAAAAAATTAAATAAGGTACATTTCAGGTTAGTTACATTTTGATTATAAAACAAAATATTTTAAAGAAATTTCATAATTCAATATTTTTTTTCATTTCTCTCATATTAATTGACTATTTGTCACATAAAGGATTTATTATCACTGGTATAGATTTTCAGATAGGATTTTTTTTACAAATTTTCCAGTTGATCATATGATATTTGACAACAGTATACCAAATATTATTGAATAAATGCAACATGGGTATTAATGGGTTAAAGCAAAAATAGCATATTCATTAACTGGATTAGGCTGTTTAATTTATAAAACTTCCGCTGGTAAGTATTAAGTTCGATTAGCTACGTCGTGCGCAATCGGCTCTTTTCTAGGTTTTATCCTATCTCTGACGCGTCCTTCCGTATCATTTCTCCCCTCTCTCTGCTGGGTTGGTTCATTGATTGTAACCGTTCGCGTTCTTTTTAGTATTTAATATCTTACATTCGTTTGTAGAGGAGATCTTTGTACATTTTTGTGTTGTTACTAACAACACGTCACTTGGTGACATGATTTTTAAATTGTGAGATTCCAATGCCTTTCACACCAGAGACCTTAATATGAAGTGGTACAGCTAGTTTTTGAGAGCCGATTGATTGCCTAGTGGAACTGTTATGAGATCTGTTTCCAATAAACGCATTTAAAGAATATGCTGCCTGTGTTATTTTATTGAACGGGAAATTCTTCCCAATGTTTACTAAGTCCTGACTTCAACTTCACCATCACGACACGACTACACCTCACTTGTTCTCGGGAATAACTGAGGGTTGGTAAAGTTGAAAGCTTGTGTTTATTATACTAATTTTACGTAAGCTTAATTATGATGCGAAATTCTGGGCCTGCTGAATACATTTCTACATAATGAGCTATATATATATATATATATATATATATATATATATATATATATATATAGCACATTCTGTAGAAATGTATTCAGCAGACCCAGAATTTTGCATCATAATTAAGCATCATAAATAACAGAACTGGGGTCTGCCGAATACATTTTATACATAATGTTCTATATACCCGTAAGGCATGGTGACGTCACGGCGACGTCGTTGTGAAGTCACACTGTGATTTTGTGACCGTCGATGTGACGTCACGTGACGTCGATGTGACGTCATAGTGACTAGAATGCGAGGTCGTTATGGCCGTTTTAGAGGTCGTTTGTGACGTCACATTGTGACCACTCTGTGAAGTCACGGCGTGACAAATTTGTGAAAAGTGTGTCATTTGTGACTATTTTGGCATTAACTTTGTGACGAACCTGTGACGAAAGCGACAATGCTTTGACGTCACACTGTGACCAATTTGTGAAATATGTGTCATTTGTGACGAACTTGTCATAAACACTGTGACGATTGCAAATGAAAATCAAATTTTGAAATTAATTGCTTAAAAGGCACAAAGGCGAACATAGTGAAAAAGATTCCATGCTGGGTCTCGAACCCGGGCCATCAGTATAGCGCACTGACATTCTACGGACTAAACCACATGGAACGATACCCAGCCTGGAAATTTTCTCACTATTACATGTTGGCAAGGCTACAAACGCAGCACAAGATGGAATATTTATCGTGAACCACCGACATGGGGCAAACACGAAACTTAATTAAATCCAGCATCGATTGAAACTATATTAATACTTGGAAATTTTTCCAGAGAGAACCATTCGCCTTGCATACAATATTTCAAATGAAAATCAAATTTCAAATTAATTGCTTAAAAGGCAATTTTAATTTGAAATATTGTATGCAAGGCGAATGTTTCTTCCTGGAAAATTTTCCAAGTATTAATATAGTTTCAATCGATGCTGGATTTAATTAAGTTTCGTGTTTACCCCATGTCAGTGGCTCAAGATAAATATTCCATCTTGTGCTGCGTTTGTAGCCTTGCCAACATGTAATAGTAAGAAATTTTACAGGCTGGGTGTCGTTCCATGTGGTTTAGTCGGTAGAATGTCAGTGTGCTATACTGACGGCCCGGTTTCGAGTCCCGGCATGGACTCTTTTTAACTATGTTGGCCTTTGCGCCTTTTAAGCAATTAATTTGAAATTTGATTTTCATTTGAAATATTGTATATAAAGCGAATCTTTCTCTCTGGAAAAATGTCTAAATATTAATATTGCGATGAATTTTAAAGTAAACTTTTGTTGTAAATATAAAATTTTATTTTTTACCGTACTTTTTAGCAAAATATCGCTATTTTGGAGCACTTTTCTTCTAAAACATTTTTAATTTCTCCACTTAAAAAAACAATGCTTATCAACTGACATATTTTTTTATTAAGTTCTAAACTTGATATTGAGTTCAAGCTTGATATTTAGAATGGGTAATTTTTTAATGTGTTGTGATTTTTTATTGTTTTATTAAATACGAACATGGAGTCTAACGGATATTAATATAACTATTATTTATATAACAGTATGATAAGCCATATTTATTTAAATTTTTTATTCCCGCGTACATTGTATTTTGTGAATATGAGCTAAATAGATTTGGTATGTTTTATAGGAAAAGACTGATCTCAGAAATAGAAAAAACAAGTAAGAAGAATCATGCGTTAAGCATAGATTATAAAATACTTTCCAACACTTCCTGAATGCTTTAACAAGATATTGTAATTTAGGGAAATAATGTAAAATAAGATAACTAAGTAAACATTTTAGAAAACGCATAAAACATTTGAAAAACTGGTTTCAGCAGTTACCATCCATAGCAAAATATGTTTTCCAATTCTTTTGAACGGCCCTGTATTTGATCTGTAGGTTGATACACTAAAAAAAATCAAGCACTAAAAAATGAGTAAACCGATGTACTCATATCGAACTGAATATTTTTGGATCAAAAATGAACCTATGGTTTCTTTATTTTGAAACATCACATGTTATCAAACCGAAACAAACGAATTATTTTGTACCCTGTAATGGTTCATTTCATTTTGGCGGCATAAATGATGTTTATTAATGTAAATATTAAATTATGCACAGTATTTTAAAATAATTTAAAAGTGTTTGGAAATGTTGCTCTTGTCATAAAAATATTCGATTTGAGTATCTTGTTACGAATTTTGGTATTTTTCTTAATAAATAATGAATTAAGCGTTTCTTGTTAATAACTTTGAACGAGAAATAAATATCAGTACATTTTTACTTTAATTTTAGGGGGGGGAGGAGTGGGGGTCAGTACATAACCATTCATAATTGATCACAACCATGGAATAAAAAATTAGTACATGTGTTTCTCAACTTTGAGTACATTTGGATCGGAGCAATTTTGAGTATGTGACGCATTTAAAATTGTGTACTTTTTACTCAATTTTCAGTACCCATTTTTTTTCAGTGTATATATACTATATAATAAGATAATTTAGTTTAGCAAGAAAACGCCTAACAGGTTGAAATTCTCTTTCAGCAATTTATACTAATACATGGAAACATACTTGAATACTTTTGTACAACCCTGTAGTTTACCTAGAACCTTTATTACACGCCACTATTTAGTTAAAATTTAATTCAAACTAAGACACTCTTAAAACTGCTAAAATCACATTTCCAGAAATTATAATTTATAGACGGCCATGTATCCAATTCTTTACGTGACCCTGTATATCATTTTATCTATATTCTACAAACATTTCTCAGTAAATTAAATGCAGTTTAGCGAAAAAAATCATAACTCATTTAAAAACCACCTTTAAGCGATTTGCGCCCATACCCGGTAACACTTACGAATACTTTTGTGTAGCCCTGTATAGGAATTATAGCACTTATATACACCATACACTATGCATAAATATAGTGAATCATAAAAGCGCATATCATAATTAAAAATGCATTTTCTGCCGTCATCGCTAATGTACAGTACTTCGGATACAATATAGTATCTGAAATATTTTATATAATGTGTTCCTGTAAATGCTATATACGTATTATTCGTATTATACATGAAATTATTTATAGTACATAAACCTCAGCGACGTATATCAATTTCATTATATATGAAACAGATTAACATAATTAAAGTACGCAGCAAACAATTCCCTCCATCCCTATATCATTATGTAATAGAATTCCTTTTTTAGCCCTGTAAATGAATAATAACTATTCTTTGCATCGCCTAGTCAACAGAATGCATATTTTAGTGCGCTTCATAAATGCATATCAATTTTATTCTCTTTGAAAGCGTGCGTAAAATCCTTAAAAATCATTTGAAACGATTTTTTTTCCCATAGGCCGTAATGTAACGGAATACTTTTGGCTGTCTTGTAAATGAACTAAACATGCTACAAACTTCATTACAAATAGAGACCGTGCTATGGTAAACGTCAATAATATCCAAAAATTTCAGGGCAATCCGAGTACATTTACGAGAGTTAGAGCGCAGACAGATTGCTAGACGTACATACGGAGAGACAAACCGAAGTCATAAGCCCTTTTCAACTTTGTATCCTCTATTATGTATCTTTTATTATATGAACTTAAAAAACATATATACTAAAGCAGTTTAATCTATAACTTCCTATCAGGCATGAAAAACACTTTATTTCAGTGCTTAAATATCATATTTTATTTTTTAGTGCCAATAATTACTTGTAGCATAAACGTAGAAAATGAGTTTATAATAGAAGAAAATTTAATAATCGATTCAAAATGTCTATAATTAAATGTTTGATTAAAATCACAAACAGAAAAAAAAATACTTACATACAATTAAAAAAAATAAGTATACGAATTTGAAAAACACTAAAAATAATAATTAATATTTATAGTTGTACTGTTAAACAACAACAATCTACAATAGATGAATTAAATGCATTATTAGATTTAACAATATCTCAAAAATCTTTCCATATGTTATAAGGAATTCCTATTGTTTTATAATTTTGACAAATTGTAAATCTGAAAACATTGGTATGAAAATTTAGGATTTTAAAAAATAATTTAAAATATTATTAGCACTAAAAGAAAACTCTTTCAAAAGTTTCACTATATGTAAAAGTACATTTTCCCAGTATAATGCTAATTTCTAATCTGAAACAATTTCGTAATATCATAATAATCGAATATCTATATAATCTATGAGTGTTAGTAATTAGAAAACAGTAAGATGCCGAAAAAAAACACCCAAATCATTGTCTCAACACATTTTCAATCTCAAGTAACTGAAAATTGATGTTTTCATTAATTTCCCTAATGAATGTAATCATAAATCAGTCTCTGCGCAGCTTTTTTTTTTTTTTTTTTTTTTTTTTCAAGCGATGGCAGATTAAGATATTTTTATTCACCTTATAGAATAAGAAAATTTTGCTAGCTGAAAGCAATTCTACATCAGTCTGTTATTAATATAACATAAAACTATTTAACTCATAACACATGAGGAATAAAATATTTAAATTAAATAAGACTTACGTTTATGTTTCTATAATAATATCCGTATATTCTAAAATGGCAGCTGTCATTCTCTTATCTTAAAAAAACTATTGTAGAAGTGCCGATGTTCTACACAGCGACGCAACTTCCTGGCTTCCCGCGTTTTCCCTTATTTATTTATTTTTTTTTTCTGTGGTTATATCTCGCGCAGACGATTTCGGCTCAATAGATTTGGAACTGAAATGCGCAATGAGAGTGTTTTTATTTAAAATTTTCTATTTGAGGAATTTTCCAATGTATTTTACCTTTTCTTTTTATCAGTACCCAAATATTTATGTTAAAATGCATTGTAAAGTTTCTTTTTTGTAAATAATAATAATAATAATAATAATAATAATCATAATTAGAGTTTATTAGATAAAACATTGTTTAAATTTTTAAAATGTGTAAAAATCAATTTAATGGTAATAATGAACCCCAAGCTCCCTCTTTTTAAAGTAAAGTTTGTTTCACACGTTTTCTGTAAAATAAAACAATTTGTAAAATAACTTTTTTTTTTAAAGTCATATCTCTAAAATACAAATTTGAAATGCGAATAATTAATTATATCATAGGTTTTGCATAAATTTTGTGTATTTCTTTTATTTTTGGAAAATGTTAATTTTATTTAAAAAGTCTGAAAGAAGTAGAATTTTTGAAAAAATAGTTACTTAAAATAGTTAAACACTAAACGGAAAAAATATGATTTGAATGCAAATTATAAAGCAAGAAATGCATATATGACTAAACTCTGAAGACTCTTTCTACGTGCTCATTAAAAGCTTCAGACTTAACTGTAATAGAAATTTTTTAGTTTGAAACCACAGAAGTGTTACGACTACCACTGGTTCGCAAAAAAAAAAAAAAATAAAAATTCCTCCCTACAAACTAGAAACTTTCCGAGAAACACTTTTATAATAATAACAATCAGCGATTATATTAAATTGCAATGCTAGATAAAATTGAAATCATGAAAAAAGTATACTTTCACTGTCTTAGATATCAAATTGATAAAATATAGCATGAAAATTTAGTTTATTAATGCTTGTATCGTGCACTTTATATATTATGCCCCCCCCCCCCCCTTTCGTAACAGAATTTACCATTTGCTATACACTAATATATTTTCATTCCTTATGCCGCTGTAACTCGGGACTGTTTAAAATACTGTTTAAAATATTTCTCTTCATTTTCAAAGATTTTAAAAGTTCATATTTTTGTCGCACTACGACTTACAATATGATGGTTTTTTTGTCACACATGTGACGTGACGTACGTTACACAATGACATAACAATGACGTCACAAATTTTTAACTGCTAGAAAAATATAATTTTGCAGTAAATAATATGTTTTGAAGAATTTTCGTAATATTTTAAAGTTTTCTAAGAAGTTCACATCTCAGTCACAATGTGACATCACTGAGTGGTGGCATTTTGGTCACAGATGTGACGTGACCACAGTGACTTGCAGTGACGTCACAACGACGTCACCGTGACCATGCATGCTATGAGGGTATAATTTATGTGGATATTTGCAGCTGTAACGCTTGTCGCATGTTTATTCTGCTTAATTATGATGCGAAATTCTGGGTCTGCCGAATACATTTTATACATAATGTGCTATATATATATATATATACAATTATATATATAATATTTTTATATACAGTAGAACCTCGATCCATCGTTTTTCAAGGTGCGTGAAAAAAACGATGAATGCGGGAAAACGGTGAATGCGGGTTTACGTTAAAACACGAAAAAACAATGTTAATGCATTACTAATACGTTCAATGTATACAGTATACTAATAAATACTAATTTGTTACTTACCAAAAATGGAAAAGAAATAAATCAAAGTTGTAGAAGATTGATATTTATTTTTAAAAACCTGTAATTTTATGTTGGGTTTTTCGTTCCTATTTTAACTTAAACAACACATTTTCAAGATGTACAACATTTTCCTGGTCATTTTCTGTAATTTCATGTGCATATATAAACGTTTGTGCAGTTTTAAATGCCGTAATTGCATCAGACAGACTTGGCACTGGCGTAGGCTCAACTTCATTGGCATAAACATTATCCTCTGCTTCTTCACCATTATTTTCATTTTTTGCATCATCACGCATTCCTTCTATGCTTAGGAGACCACAAGTCGCAAATTTTTGATCAATGGAAATATAATCGCTAAATTTCTTACCAGATACATCCTCTGCTACACGCAACCACTTTTCATCTGCATTATCGTCACCATCATCATTATTTTCTTGAACTTCTGTTGAGCATTCTTCATCCATTTTTTGCACAAAATCGCACTTTTCGAAACAATTCTGGATAGCTGAAGAGGTAATTTCATGCCATACTGAAAGTACAAAATGAATATCCTGCGGAAGATCTATTTTTGGAGTAGGTTCTTTTGTTTGTTCCATGAAACATAAAGATCTCTTCACTAGCTTTCTCCCGTAAAATTGTTTAAAACAGTTGATTATCCTGGCATCAAAAGGTTGTACAACAGATGTACAATTAGCTGAGAAAAAACTGACTTTTATATTTTTCAAAGACGATATCTCTGGTGAATGAGCTGAACAATTGTCAATAAATAGAATTATTTTCCTTTATTGACCACCGATTGATCTAGCAAAGTCATAAAGAAATTTTGTAAAGATATACTAAATATACTCCATGCCTTGGCGTTCGAATGGTAGATTACAGGCAGTTTCTTTACATTCTTGAAACATCGAGGTCTAGCAGATTTACCAATGAGGGGTGCTTGTTTATCAGAACCGTCCTTGTTTGTGCATAGTAGCACGATAAGTCTTTATTTGGAATATTTACCACCATGACAAGACTCTCCTTTAAACGCTAGCATTTTCTCTATAAAACTGGCCTGTTTTGTCTGCATTATACATGTCACAATCCTTGTATCATTCTAGTAAATTCGGAAGTTTTTCGAACCAAATTTCTATGGCATCAGTATTTACTATTGCGGCACTTTCGCCGCATAATTACATGGTTGCCAATCCATGGCGAATTTTAAAACGTGAAATCCACCCATTTGATGCAGAAAAAATATCCATGCCATATGAAGCAGGCATTTCAAGAGCCTTCTGTCGAAGAATATTCCCACCCACATAAATATTTAACGCACGAGCCTGTTCGTACCAAGCGAAGAAAATTCTTTCCAACTCACTGTTAGTAGACATTTTGCTAGTTTTTTACTTTTTTGCAGAAGTTCCATATTTATCAGCCTGCTCTCTAATTTCTTTCTTTTTCGAAATTACTGAATTCATGATTGATTAGTGCTGGACAGATAATTACACCTTTTTATTTTTTTATTAAATATATTCAAAATTGTTAATTGGTCCAAATCATCCAAGCAACCTCATAGCAAATTGGTATATAGTTTTATATACCGTAGATAAATTTAAATAATATAAGTGATCGTACTTACCTAAATTCTAGTAGAAGAGCAACGCGAAGCATTAATAAGATTAAATTATAATTCGCGTCAAAAAGTAATTATTAAATTTGAATAATTACGAATAAAATTAAGAGTTTGCGTTGTGAATTATTTAGACGAACTCTTCCACTTATGAATTAAACTAAAGTTTAAGCTGTAAAAAAAAAAAGAATTCACACACTTTAAATATTATTAATTAAATAATTACAGAAACTTTTTAAAACTTGATTAAATAATTTATTTACATTGAACAAATCTATTTACAGAAAAACATAATATTAATTCAAAAAATAGAAAGCAACACTTTTGTTCGCTTCTCATTATTTTAAGTATGTTTAATCTTTTTTTTAAAAAAAAGACAATATTTTCACGTACTCTAATTATTATAATTGTTTCTTTTTGCTAAAAGAAATACTCTCTTTCATTTTTAAAATTACCTTAATCTTATTTAATTATTGGTTTGGTCGGATCTCAGATAACTCTTTACCGTAAAATATCAGAAAAGTATTTTTAAGGTTTTTCATATGAACTTATGTGGTAAAAGAAAATGTGTAAAATAGTACCTTCTTTTAATATACGGGATGGTGGCCTTTATTTGTCAAATTCCGAGTTGTTGCGTTGCTTAGGATCATGGCAATGTGTCATCAGGAACGCATCCTCAATTTGGCTTGATTAGGATCACTCCGATATGTAGATCAGGAAGACATCCTCAATTTGGCTAGTTTAGGCTCACTCCGATAGGTACCTCAGGAAGGCATCCTCAATTAGGCTTGATTAGGCTGGATTAGGCTCGCTCCGCTAGGTCCATCTCGCCTGGGCTTTACTAGGGCTTGCGGGACTCATTGCACGGGCTTTTCAGGAGAGCTCTTGCATCCTCTACATCTTTTTTCAGACTATATTTTTTTTAAAACTTATTCTTCTTGCACACCAGTTCCTGCAGTGGGTGGAGCTATTTTTGTCTAGTCCACTGTTATTGGATGTGAGAAGATTTTTTATTATACTTCGATAGGCCTATTAGCTAGCAGTCTGCAAATGGCCCCTAACATATACTTTAATATTATTATCTGCCTTAAAGTTTGGGTGGTCTGAAGAGTCATAAATTTATCCCAACACTTTTATTGAGGCCATAAATTGATTCCAACGTTTTTATGATTTTACGACTTCTAATTATACACCACGTTCCATTGGCTTGTCATAAGACGACACCATGGCGTCTGCGTATTGTTGTTGTCTGAGATCCGAACTCCATTCAATATTATACATTCATTTTACAATACAACAATTTTTAAAAATATATATTTACTATTTAAAATCAACTTAATAATTTTTGTATGAACTTACACTCTTATTTTACTTAAATATATAAACATTATAATTTTACACTCGTAATTATATTTTATAAAAAATATTTATACAAACAGAAATAACAAATTACGCAATTTTACTTTGATTTCACCAACATGGTGCGGGAACATATCATAGTTATATGTTGCCCAGCATCTCTCCCAGTATCGG
This sequence comes from Maratus speciosus, assembly GCA_963932465.1. Lineage (NCBI taxonomy): Eukaryota > Metazoa > Arthropoda > Arachnida > Araneae > Salticidae > Maratus > Maratus speciosus. The sequence continues at coordinate 183,355,634 of OZ010790.1, read as the reverse complement.
AAGAAAAAAAAAAATAAAAACTGATTGCTGGTTTTATTTTTTTTTTTTTTTTTAAAGCTTGAAGGAATGTACGTGTCCATATGACTGTGTATCTACACAGTTTTTGATCGAAGACTGTAAAGTTCAATTATGAATGGTTCTGGTATATTTTATAAGAAGTTCTTCTATTGTTTCATAACAGAAAGTTCAACACATGATAGCATAGTTGTCTGTTGACATTCACATTTAGAAGACCTCTGTACTGACAATCAGACGTCTTTCTCGAAGCCTTTTTTCTTTACCACACACATGTTTACTAATTTTGTAACTTTACAGTTTAAGTGCCCAAAATACATTCAAAGCTATAATTTTGTCTGAAATTAATATGCCGAAATAAACCTCATTATAAGAAAAATAATGGCATACGCATTTGACATATTATTTCATCACATACAACCTTCCCGTAAGGCATGGTGACGTCACGGCGACGTCGTTGTGAAGTCACACTGTGATTTTGTGACCGTCGATGTGACGTCACGTGACGTCGATGTGACGTCATAGTGACTAGAATGCGAGGTCGTTATGGCCGTTTTAGAGGTCGTTTGTGACGTCACATTGTGACCACTCTGTGAAGTCACGGCGTGACAAATTTGTGAAAAGTGTGTCATTTGTGACTATTTTGGCATTAACTTTGTGACGAACCTGTGACGAAAGCGACAATGCTTTGACGTCACACTGTGACCAATTTGTGAAATATGTGTCATTTGTGACGAACTTGTCATAAACACTGTGACGATTTCAAATGAAAATCAAATTTTGAAATTAATTGCTTAAAAGGCACAAAGGCGAACATAGTGAAAAAGATTCCATGCTGGGTCTCGAACCCGGGCCATCAGTATAGCGCACTGACATTCTACGGACTAAACCACATGGAACGATACCCAGCCTGGAAATTTTCTCACTATTACATGTTGGCAAGGCTACAAACGCAGCACAAGATGGAATATTTATCGTGAACCACCGACATGGGGCAAACACGAAACTTAATTAAATCCAGCATCGATTGAAACTATATTAATACTTGGAAATTTTTCCAGAGAGAACCATTCGCCTTTTATACAATATTTCAAATGAAAATCAAATTTCAAATTAATTGCTTAAAAGGCAATTTTAATTTGAAATATTGTATGCAAGGCGAATGTTTCTTCCTGGAAAAATTTCCAAGTATTAATATAGTTTCAATCGATGCTGGATTTAATTAAGTTTCGTGTTTACCCCATGTCAGTGGCTCAAGATAAATATTCCATCTTGTGCTGCGTTTGGAGCCTTGCCAACATGTAATAGTAAGAAATTTTACAGGCTGGGTGTCGTTCCATGTGGTTTAGTTGGTAGAATGTCAGTGTGCTATACTGACGGCCCGGTTTCGAGTCCCGGCATGGACTCTTTTTAACTATGTTGGCCTTTGCGCCTTTTAAGCAATTAATTTGAAATTTGATTTTCATTTGAAATATTGTATATAAAGCGAATCTTTCTCTCTGGAAAAATGTCAAAATATTAATATTGCGATGAATTTTAAAGTAAACTTTTGTTGTAAATATAAAATTTTATTTTTTACCGTACTTTTTAGCAAAATATCGCTATTTTAGAGCACTTTTCTTCTAAAACATTTTTAATTTCTCCACTTAAAAAAACAATGCTTATCAACTGACATATTTTTTTATTAAGTTCTAAACTTGATATTGAGTTCAAGCTTGATATTTAGAATTGGTAATTTTTTAATGTGTTGTGATTTTTTATTGTTTTATTAAATACGAACATGGAGTCTAACGGATATTAATATAACTATTATTTATATAACAGTATGATAAGCCATATTTATTTAAATTTTTTATTCCCGCGTACATTGTATTTTGTGAATATGAGCTAAATAGATTTGGTATGTTTTATAGGAAAAGACTGATCTCAGAAATAGAAAAAACAAGTAAGAAAAATCATGCGTTAAGCATAGATTATAAAATACTTTCCAACACTTCCTGAATGCTTTAACAAGATATCGTAATTTAGGGAAATAATGTAAAATAAGATAACTAAGTAAACATTTTAGAAAACGCATAAAACATTTGAAAAACTGGTTTCAGCAGTTACCATCCATAGCAAAATATGTTTTCCAATTCTTTTGAACAGCCCTGTATTTGATCTGTAGGTTGATACACTAAAAAAAATCAAGCACTCAAAAATGAGTAAACCGATGTACTCATATCGAACTGAATATTTTTGGATCAAAAATGAACCTATGGTTTTTTTATTTTGAAACATCACATGTTATCAAACCGAAACAAACGAATTATTTTGTACCCTGTAATGGTTCATTTCATTTTGGCGGCATAAATGATGTTTATTAATGTAAATATTAAATTATGCACAGTATTTTAAAATAATTTAAAAGTGTTTGGAAATGTTGCTCTTGTCATAAAAATATTCGATTTGAGTATCTTGTTACGAATTTTGGTATTTTTCTTAATAAATAATGAATTAAGCGTTTCTTGTTAATAACTTTGAACGAGAAATAAATATCAGTACATTTTTACTTTAATTTTAGGGGGGGGGGGGAGGAGTGGGGGTCAGTACATAACCATTCATAATTGATCACAACCATGGAATAAAAATTAGTACATGTGTTTCTCAACTTTGAGTACATTTGGATCGGAGCAATTTTGAGTATGTGACGCATTTAAAATTGTGTACTTTTTACTCAATTTTCAGTACCCATTTTTTTCAGTGTATATATACTATATAATAAGATAATTTAGTTTAGCAAGAAAACGCCTAACAGGTTGAAATTCTCTTTCAGCAATTTATACTAATACATGGAAACATACTTGAATACTTTTGTACAACCCTGTAGTTTACCTAGAACCTTTATTACACGCCACTATTTAGTTAAAATTTAATTCAAACTAAGACACTCTTAAAACTGCTAAAATCACATTTCCAGAAATTATAATTTATAGACGGCCATGTATCCAATTCTTTACGTGACCCTGTATATCATTTTATCTATATTCTACAAACATTTCTCAGTAAATTAAATGCAGTTTAGCGAAAAAAATCATAACTCATTTAAAAACCACCTTTAAGCGATTTGCGCCCATACCCGGTAACACTTACGAATACTTTTGTGCAGCCCTGTATAGGAATTATAGCACTTATATACACCATACACTATGCATAAATATAGTGAATCATAAAAGCGCATATCATAATTAAAAATGCATTTTCTGCCGTCATCGCTAATGTACAGTACTTCGGATACAATATAGTATCTGAAATATTTTATATAATGTGTTCCTGTAAATGCTATATACGTATTATTCGTATTATACATGAAATTATTTACAGTACATAAACCTCAGCGACGTATATCAATTTCATTATATATGAAACAGATTAACATAATTAAAGTACGCAGCAAACAATTCCCTCCATCCCTATATCATTATGTAATAGAATTCCTTTTTTAGCCCTGTAAATGAATAATAACTATTCTTTGCATCGCATAGTCAACAGAATGCATATTTTAGTGCGCTTCATAAATGCATATCAATTTTATTCTCTTTGAAAGCGTGCGTAAAATCCTTAAAAATCATTTGAAACGATTTTTTTTCCCATAGGCCGTAATGTAACGGAATACTTTTGGCTGTCTTGTAAATGAACTAAACATGCTACAAACTTCATTACAAATAGGGACCGTGCTATGGTCAACGTCAATAATATCCAAAAATTTCAGGGCAATCCGAGTATATTTACGAGAGTTAGAGCGCAGACAGATTGCTAGACGTACATACGGAGAGACAAACCGAAGTCATAAGCCCTTTTCAACTTTGTATCCTCTATTATGTATCTTTTATTATATGAACTTAAAAAACATATATACTAAAGCAGTTTAATCTATAACTTCCTATCAGGCATGAAAAACACTTTATTTCAGTGCTTAAATATCATATTTTATTTTTTAGTGCCAATAATTACTTGTAGCATAAACGTAGAAAATGAGTTTATAATAGAAGAAAATTTAATAATCGATTCAAAATGTCTATAATTAAATGTTTGATTAAAATCACAAACAGAAAAAAAAATGCTTACATACAATTAAAAAAAATAAGTATACGAATTTGAAAAACACTAAAAATAATAATTAATATTTATAGTTGTACTGTTAAACAACAACAATCTACAATAGATGAATTAAATGCATTATTAGATTTAACAATATCACAAAAATCTTTCCATATGTTATAAGGAATTCCTATTGTTTTATAATTTTGACAAATTGTAAATCTGAAAACATTGGTATGAAAATTTAGGATTTTAAAAAATAATTTAAAATATTATTAGCACTAAAAGAAAACTCTTTCAAAAGTTTCACTATATGTAAAACTACATTTTCCCAGTATAATGCTAATTTCTAATCTGAAACAATTTCGTAATATCATAATAATCGAATATCTATATAATCTATGAGTGTTAGTAATTAGAAAACAGTAAGATGCCGAAAAAAAAAACACCCAAATCATTGTCTCAACACATTTTCAATCTCAAGTAACTGAAAATTGATGTTTTCATTAATTTCCCTAATGAATGTAATCATAAATCAGTCTCTGCGCAGCTTTTTTTTTTTTTTTTTTTTTTTTTTTTTTTTTTCAAGCGATGGCAGATTAAGATATTTTCATTCACCTTATAGAATAAGAAAATTTTGCTAGCTGAAAGCAATTCTAGATCAGTCTGTTATTAATATAACATAAAACTATTTAACTCATAACACATGAGGAATAAAATATTTAAATTAAATAAGACTTACGTTTATGTTTCTATAATAATATCCGTATATTCTAAAATGGCAGCTGTCATTCTCTTATCTTAAAAAAACTATTGTAGAAGTGCGAGTGCCGATGTTCTACACAGCGACGCAACTTCCTGGCTTCCCGCGTTTTCCCTTATTTATTTATTTATTTTTTTTTTTTTTCTGTGGTTATATCTCGCGCAGACGATTTCGGCTCAATAGATTTGGAACTGAAATGCGCAATGAGAGTGTTTTTATTTAAAATTTTCTATTTGAAGAATTTTCCAATGTGTTTTACCTTTTCTTTTTATCAGTACCCAAATATTTATGTTAAAATGCATTGTAAAGTTTCTTTTTTGTAAATAATAATAATAATAATAATAATATTCATAATTAGAGTTTATTAGATAAAACATTGTTTAAATTTTTAAAATGTGTAAAAATCAATTTAATGGTAATAATGAACCCCAAGCTCCCTCTTTTTAAAGTAAAGTTTGTTTCACACGTTTTCTGTAAAATAAAACAATTTGTAAAATAACTTTTTTTTTTTAAAGTCATATCTCTAAAATACAAATTTGAAATGCGAATAATTAATTATATCATAGGTTTTGCATAAATTTTGTGTATTTCTTTTATTTTTGGAAAATGTTAATTTTATTTAAAAAGTCTGAAAGAAGTAGAATTTTTGAAAAAATAGTTACTTAAAATAGTTAAACACTAAACGGAAAAAATATGATTTGAATGCAAATTATAAAGCAAGAAATGCATATATGACTAAACTCTGAAGACTCTTTCTACGTGCTCATTAAAAGCTTCAGACTTAACTGTAATAGAAATTTTTTAGTTTGAAACCACAGAAGTGTTACGACTACCACTGGTTCACAAAAAAATAAAATAAAAATTCCTCTTTACAAACTAGAAACTTTCCGAGAAACACTTTTATAATAATAACAATCAGTGAGGGATTATTATATTAAATTGCAATGCTAGATAAAATTGAAATCATGAAAAAAGTATACTTTCACTGTCTTAGATATCAAATTGATAAAATATAGCATGAAAATTTAGTTTATTAATGCTTGTATCGTGCACTTTATATATTATGCCCCCCCCCCCCTTTCGTAACAGAATTTACCATTTGCTATACACTAATATATTTTCATTCCTTATGCCGCTGTAACTCGGGACTGTTTAAAATACTGTTTAAAATATTTCTCTTCATTTTCAAAGATTTTAAAAGTTCATATTTTTGTCGCACTACGACTTACAATATGGTGGTTTTTTTGTCACACATGTGACGTGACGTACGTTACATGCAATGACATAACAATGACGTCACAAATTTTTAACTGCTAGAAAAATATAATTTTGCAGTAAATAATATGTTTTGAAGAATTTTCGTAATATTTTAAAGTTTTCTAAGAAGTTCACATCTCAGTCACAATGTGACATCACTGAGTGGTGGCATTTTGGTCACAGATGTGACGTGACCACAGTGACTTGCAGTGACGTCACAACGACGTCACCGTGACCATGCATGCTATGAGGGTTATGACACAGTGTTTTATCTAAAACACATTTTATACTGAATAAAAGTAAATACAATGCTTGTAATATGACATGTTATATTTTCACATAATTAATCTGATGTATTCAAATTATAATCAGAAAAAATATTGTATACAAACTTGTTACATTATTTTATTCATTTGTTACTTCAAACATGTATGATCTGTCAAAATGTACAAGCTAATTCATCTCCTTTAATATATCATTAGGCAATGCTTTCCAACTTTACCCAATACGAGAGAAAAAAAAAGAAGAAGCAGGAGAGAATAAAACCAGTTTTTTTTGACCGTCGCCGATCCTCCCGAAAAGTGGGGGGTGGTCAAGCTACTAATCCCTTTCTACGAGATGAATTGTGCTGTGACAAAATTTTTACGACTTCAAAAAGTAAGTATTTAAAACCATTTCATGCTTGTAATTACCGTATTAATTAGTATAATTTCTTCATATACTTTCTTCTTAACTCACTGTGCATGCCTGTATGTAATTTTAAACATAATCTATGCATAAACAGTGTATGTATTTGTATCGTATCTAATGTAAACCTTCTGCCTTTTTTTTTTTTTTATTTTGCAGGGGAAAAATGGCGATTCTAGCATGTGCATTCTGCTGCCTCATACTTGAACTGACGCGAGGGTGGCTTTTTTATGCATCCAGGTTTAAATCTAACCCAAATTGCCTTTCAGGATTAAAAAAAAAATGCATATAATTTTCTTTAACTGATTACATTGTATATTTTTAGACCTTTCTAACAAACACAAATTTTGATTCATGATACTGTTTACTATTAAAATGTAAACAACACGGAAAAATGACTTCTACGGCCTCTCAAAAATGCAAAATATGCATTACGCTGACCTTAAAAATGCACCTTCATTTAATACTATTAAATAGTGTTGTCAGAAAATGCCATTGCCGAAGAAGAGAACAATTTTTTTGTCTTAAATTAGTATTTATTTAGCCAACAATTCTATCTTAAAAGATTGTTAAATTTTCATATTTATTTATTTTTTTACTGAATGAAATAAAAATTTTATTTATTCAAAATTTTATTTATCATTAACATTCCGTATGTGAATTCTACTATCTAGAATTTAATGATATGTTTAAAATAAAAGATAATAAATTATTATTATTAATCCAACATTAATAATTATTATTTAAAAAAAAATTGTTATTAATACACTTGTAAAAATTTTTAAAAGTACTAAAAGCAAATGATAAATATTCTGTAAAATCGTATGCAGTAATCCATGAGTACTCGGGCCCGAACCAAAGAATTTCTGCCAGCAGAAAAGCATCTTTGTATACTCATACATATCCACATCAAATTGCTACAGATCAAGTTTTTAAAATGATAAATTTATGTACTATAAAAAAATTAAGTAAATAAATTTATTAAGCCATACTACATATTTTAATAAAAATAAGGCCAATATATATAAATATATTTATTTATCTATTTTGTTTCCTAATGTTAAATTGGCCAAATTATATAAAAAAAAATATTTTATGAACTCACATACTCAAATTTATCAATACTATGTATATTTATATGTGCTAACTTTAGAATTGCATTTAATTCTAAGGGAAAGAAAAGAAAAAAAAAAAATGCTTAAATTCTAAACTAACATAAATTTATAAAATATGCTATTTAAAAAAAAAAAATCTAATTTCTAGCTGATTTCAGCAAGATGTCATTTAATATTTATATTAAATAATTTTTCGAATACATTTATTAATTGTTAAATTTGTATATTTTTATATATACAATAAAAATATAATAGTCTTACATAAAATTTTGCACTACAACAATGTTATTAATTAATTTAACTTGAATTTAAGCCTACTTTAATTCTAATTGAATACCGTTAATAAAAGTAAATTAGCTTATCAAGTTAAATATAATATAAACTATGTTTGTCTAATGTTAATTTTGATGAAAATTCCATAAATTTTAACTGTAAATGCTAATTGCTATACCTTTTGTTATTTATTTTGAAAACAACACGAACTTATATTTTTATTTATTATTTTTTTTTATTAAATCTAGGAAGTAAACACTGAGCTAGACACTCCATAAATGTGTAAAACCTAAAAATCAAAAATTTTCCTCAAGAAAACTCAAAATGCTGCTTTTTTACAATATAATATTACTAATTTTATTGTTTCTGAGCATAACATCTAGTAATTATACCATACTTAATTTTTTCTTCGATTCCTTTTTCAGCCAAGAATCCTGAAATTTATGCCTAGGTGAACCATATATTGATGTATCTGTGAATTGATAAATTTTCTACAAAAATTTTGTTGGTGTTGGTGCATACCCAGCCGTAGGCCAAAATTGTACCCTATACAGAAAGCCTTTGGTGAGAAAATTTTAATTTTACTTCAATTATTTATTTGTGTATTTTTACTATTATTTTTGTGTGCAATCATGTTGAAATAACTTGCCTTGTCCATTGTTATACATATATGTGTTTTTTTTTTTTTAAAACCAATGTGCTACACCAAAATCCTTTTTTTTTTAAATTTTTTTATAACACTTTTGTTCATAAAACTTATCCCTGCTGTCTAAATTCTAGACTTTAGCATATAAGTTGTACTTGAACTACCGGAACAAATCTTAGCACTTTTTGTATATTTTATTATATTTAGGCTTATAGCTGACCGCTATCCTAATATAGAGTGCACTAATAATTTATTCCTTGTCAACCATATATTTATATAAAAAAAAAATATATATATATATGAGTATGCTATAAAGCTGTTCTAACTACCCTGAACCTATAGCTTACACCTACTCATTTTAAAGAGTAATTCTGAAATTTTGTCATCTAAATTGTAAGGCTATTAGCAAAGGCTACCCTTATAGAAGACAGAAAAAATTCTCTTTTTTTTTTTTTTTTTTTTTTTTTGAAAATTACTCCAACATTATGTACTATGAAATTAATTAAGTTTTAATGTTATTTGGCTTTGTTAAGATTTTATATTTTCTAATTCATATTCGAAAAGAAAAAAAAATATATAACTTTTGCCTGGAGCGAAATATTTCACTGCTCCATTGAAGTTTTGTGAAGCACATTACATAATTTTATAAGTATGTTTTCGGGTGCGCCCTGCACATTTGCTCAATATTGTAACCCTGAGACAAATTGGCGTTCCCATGTTCCTATCCTTTCTTATTATTATTTTAAATTTTAAAAAGGCAAGTTATTAATTCTGTTTCAAATTTTTTTTTTTTTTATCTAAAAAAGAAAAATTTATTTTTAAATTTTGAAAATTTTTTTAAATTTTGAAATTCGATTAATTATGCATTTTGATTTATTTTTAATACCAATTCATATCCCTTACTTGTCCCTTTGATCATCCGTTTTACCCTTTTTATTATACTTTTTCGGATACTTATGAGCATTCTCTTTGAAATTCTCATTTTTATCCTCATTTGGATAATAACTGGCATGACTCTGAGGTTGACTATTCCTGTATGGCACATGCTGAGGGAAGTAATTTGGTGGGGGTGGGGGATATGGAGAATATCCATAGTAACCACCTGTGGGTGCATAAGATTGAAAATTCCACTGCTGGTTTGGGTTAACAAATCTAGGATTAAAATTCGCTCTCGGTTGATACTGTCCATTATAAGAGTACCTTTTATTAAAATGCCGACCTGCGAAATCTCTGCTATCCTTATATGTATTTTTATTATCATTTTTGTACCAGCACGTTTCTAAAGTATGCGAATTTTTTTTACATAATTCGCACCATCTGCTTGATGCAGTGTCTTTTGTTTTAATTTTCAAATTGTTTATTTCGGAAGTCAAAATTTTAATTTGCTCCGCGCTTTTCATATTTAATTTTAACAATTTGTCCAAATTTTCCTCAGTGGAGGTTTTTGTAATCGAATTAATTTCCTTTGATGCAACTTGATTGTATGCATCTTCCATTTGTTTCGCAAATTTACATGCGTCGTTGAAATTTTTCGGCGCCATTCTACGAATGTCCAAACTTAAATCTGCCCTAACTGATTCTAAAAATCTTGTGAATTTTATCATTTCAAATAAACTACCATTACCGTTGTCAATATTTTGGCCACTTTTGTCTAGGTAAAGTTTTGCAGCCGCATTGAATTCACTGATAAAATCAGCGATAGTCTGCGCAGGTTTTTGCCTAAGAGAAAAAAAATTGCTTTGAGCCGCCGAAAAACTTGTTTTAGTAGAAAAAGTATCGATTAATTTTTCTTTAAATTTACCGTAATCTTTTTCTGTATTAAGATTTTCTTCATTAGCTAATTTATCTCTAGCACTACCGACTAATTTCGTTTTCAAGAGCGCTAGTTTCGAAACATTCTCTAATTCCGTTTGTTTAATTAGATTATCGAATTCGTTCAAAAAGAATTTAATATTCGACTCTTTCTTTCCGTCAAAGACGGGGATACAATTCAACAGCGTATCAACACTAGGTTGAGTCATTGTATTCTTTTTAGTTTTTTGTAGCGAATAATTTAGAGAAATAATTTTATTTTTTTGTCCTCTGGTTTTAACTCCAGAGGTATTTAAATCTACACTTCTCCTTTTAAATTTTCGCTTATTGTTGGGCATAACCTTTTAACAGAATGTTTCTGTTTATCATACTTTTTTTTTTATGTATTACCACATATGTATGAAAATATTTTAATTGCATAAATACATAAAAACAACAACACTAAAATTTAAAAAAAATTTCTTAGGAGATGAAGTTGTTTTGTAGATTATTCTTTTACACACATAAATACCCCTAAAATATTTATAATACACGTATATATAAAAAACAACATAATTTCATTTAACAGAAAAATATCTGTCTTTTTCTACAGAAAAAACAATCTTATTTTTTTTTTTTTTTTTTTTATAAATATTGTACTACTACTTCGTAGTACGACTCATAAATTTTCTTTTGTATCAAGGTGATACAATTTCAAAAATCGTGATCTATTGACATTTCAATCATTTTTATACCAGACATATTATAAAATTTTACTCATTATTCTTATTATTATTATTATTTATACATTATATAAGAAAAAATTATTTTTACAAATGTGTCATCTGTGATGTGAATGCCATTATTTTTCAATGGTAACTGAGATCCAACCACAAGAGAAAAGAGAGAAAAAAAAAACAAAATTGTAATTCCTAAATTTACCTATTATAAATCCCAGAATTATTTTTTCATTTCCTTTTTTGTTTTTACTAACATCTATTATTCATTTTATTTATATAAAATTATTATATGTGTGTCAGTATTGTTACAATAATAAAATTAATTTTAATAAAATTTTAATCAATTAAACTTACATACCTACAATATCTTTAAAATTGTGACATTAAAATAATACTTAAATTTATTTTCCGTTATTATTATTATTATTATTATTATTATTTCTAATGACCTCAGATGAACGTTCCTGAGTCATAGCACCATTGTACTTAATGAACGTTCCTGAGTCACGGCGCCATTTGTACTATGAAGGGGGGATGCTGGACAGATAATTACACCTTTTTATTTTTTTATTAAATATATTCAAAATTGTTAATTGGTCCAAATCATCCAAGCAACCTCATAGCAAATTGGTATATAGTTTTATATACCGTAGATAAATTTAAATAATATAAGTGATCGTACTTACCTAAATTCTAGTAGAAGAGCAACGCGAAGCATTAATAAGATTAAATTATAATTCGCGTCAAAAAGTAATTATTAAATTTGAATAATTACGAATAAAATTAAGAGTTTGCGTTGTGAATTATTTAGACGAACTCTTCCACTTATGAATTAAACTAAAGTTTAAGCTGTAAAAAAAAAAAAAGAATTCACACACTTTAAATATTATTAATTAAATAATTACAGAAACTTTTTAAAACTTGATTAAATAATTTATTTACATTGAACAAATCTATTTACAGAAAAACATAATATTAATTCAAAAAATAGAAAGCAACACTTTTGTTCGCTTCTCATTATTTTAAGTATGTTTAATCTTTTTTTTAAAAAAAAGACAATATTTTCACGTACTCTAATTATTATAATTGTTTCTTTTTGCTAAAAGAAATACTCTCTTTCATTTTTAAAATTACCTTAATCTTATTTAATTATTGGTTTGGTCGGATCTCAGATAACTCTTTACCGTAAAATATCAGAAAAGTATTTTTAAGGTTTTTCATATGAACTTATGTGGTAAAAGAAAATGTGTAAAATAGTACCTTCTTTTAATATACGGGATGGTGGCCTTTATTTGTCAAATTCCGAGTTGTTGCGTTGCTTAGGATCATGGCAATGTGTCATCAGGAACGCATCCTCAATTTGGCTTGATTAGGATCACTCCGATATGTAGATCAGGAAGACATCCTCAATTTGGCTAGTTTAGGCTCACTCCGATAGGTACCTCAGGAAGGCATCCTCAATTAGGCTTGATTAGGCTGGATTAGGCTCGCTCCGCTAGGTCCATCTCGCCTGGGCTTTACTAGGGCTTGCGGGACTCATTGCACGGGCTTTTCAGGAGAGCTCTTGCATCCTCTACATCTTTTTTCAGACTATATTTTTTTTTAAACTTATTCTTCTTGCACACCAGTTCCTGCAGTGGGTGGAGCTATTTTTGTCTAGTCCACTGTTATTGGATGTGAGAAGATTTTTTATTATACTTCGATAGGCCTATTAGCTAGCAGTCTGCAAATGGCCCCTAACATATACTTTAATATTATTATCTGCCTTAAAGTTTGGGTGGTCTGAAGAGTCATAAATGTATCCCAACACTTTTATTGAGGCCATAAATTGATTCCAACGTTTTTATGATTTTACGACTTCTAATTATACACCACGTTCCATTGGCTTGTCATAAAACGACACCATGGCGTCTGGCTATTGTTGTTGTCTGAGATCCGAACTCCATTCAATATTATACATTCATTTTACAATACAACAATTTTTAAAAATATATATTTACTATTTAAAATCAACTTAATAATTTTTGTATGAACTTACACTCTTATTTTACTTAAATATATAAACATTATAATTTTACACTCGTAATTATATTTTATAAAAAATATTTATACAAACAGAAATAACAAATTACGCAATTTTACTTTGATTTCACCAACATGGTGCGGGAACATATCATAGTTATATGTTGCCCAGCAATTAGCGATGTTAATTTTTTTTTTTTTCAAAAGGATTATTTTCCACCTTATCTATGATGTGAAACCTTTCTTTTAATGTTCGGATTTGTTTTGCCATTCTTAAAATTTACAGAACGCATAAAATTTAGCGCAAAACGCATTAAATTGAAAGCTCTTACTCTTGAAATTAAACACAGGCACTGCACACAACAGATTAGCCAGGAATGTGAAAGAATGTGGCAACTGGCCGAAGGGGCTGCATCCTCCCTTTTACACAGAATAGAATAACCCATTCTCAAAACAAGAAGACCTGTTCCGCATTTAGTTATTTACACGTACATGTCAGAATATTAACTTCCTAAAATAGCACAAATGAATTATTTTAGGATAAAAGAAGTAATTCCACTTTGTAAGTCATATGGATCCGCTTCACCTTCAATTTCATTTCGGTGGGGAGAAAAATTTTACAACGATGAATGCGGGAAAACGACTTTTTGAAGAACGATGCATGCAGGTTTCGTTAACATTATTTAAATATGATTTGCGCAGGGACCATAGAAATAAAACGACCAATGCGGGAACGATAGATCGGGGTTTCACTGTATTATAATCATTATAATATTATAATTATATATATAATAATATTTTTTCCAATTATTACGTAAAGAAGATTAGTTGTTTAATAAAAATAATTCTAAAAATTAGTAAATAAATAAATAGAAATACTTAATTCATCTTTAAAAAAAGTTAAACTTAGACTTACACTATATGCTAAACTACTTAAAACATTAGACAATATTTAAAAAAAAAAATAAATTACTTTAATTCCTTAGTACTTTCAAATATAAAAACATAGTCTTCGTCAGAGAAATATAAGAAATATACTATTGTTATTAACGTGTAATTTTCAAAATTCACATAGATGGTGACTAAAGGAGTAAAATTGAAAGACAATTTTTTAGATCCTAAAACATTGGGAAAATAAAACATGGATACAGGAAGGTGAAATATTACTCGTTTTATGATTCTTTAAGCAAACTGAGCCAAATTCTGGGTATGTTGTATGATGAAACGTCATTACACACAGTATTTTCTCTAGCAATAATTTGTATTGATTCGATATAACAAAAAAATTATATATCCCTCATAGAAGTATCATGATTTAATTATCCAAGAATCAATAGAAATTATTGCTCAAGAAAATACTGTTTGTAATGACATTTTATCCTACAACATACCCAGAACTTGGCTCAGTTTGCTTAAAGAATCATAAAACGAGTAATATTTCACTTTCCTATATCCATGTTTTATTTTCCCAATGTTTTCCGGATCTAAAAAATTGACTTCCACTTTCACTCCTTTCGTCACCATCTACGTGAATTTTGAAAATTAGACGTTAATTACAATAGTATTTCTTATATTTCTCTGACGAAGACTATGTTTTTATAGCTGAATGTACTAAGGAATTAAAATAATTTAAAATCTTTTTTTTTAATTGTCTCATTTTTTAAGTAGTTTTGAACATAGTGTAAGTTTAAGTTTAATTCTAAAAATTATGTATGAAAATTGCTCTATAGCAGATTTCCTTTAGGTGCATGAGTGTCTCATGTTAGCAAATACTTAATTGTTATTCAAAGGCATATTTGCCAAAACACCACACGTGGACGTATCAATAAAGCCCACATATTAGGCAGATTCTTACGATTATTCCAAAATTATGCAGAGAAGATGGATTGATAAATGAAAGGCATTGTAAAGATATGAACTGATTTTATGACAGATTTACGTGTCTAGTTGGCAATTATAATTAATATAAAATTCTTATTTATTCTACAGATAACATACAAACAATAAATGACATAAACGCACGTAATATTTTGATTACAACTACATAAAAAGCACAAGAATATTTCTTGTTAATATACAAATTTTTATATTCTATACAAGATACCATTGATAATCATTAGAATAAACTAAAACATGTCTAAAATCGCTATTATCTGAAAATTAAAAGATTTTTTTTTATCCTTTTGCCATTATTAATTAAAAATTATATACATATATTCAGATTTAAAATATTTAAAAGTTAGATTATTAGTAAAAAAATAAGTTTCTTGAACATTTCCTAAAAGCAATATATCCAGCAACTGAAAAAAAACCTACACTTCATAAAAAAAGAGAAATAAAACAATCTGAAAAATATTTAGTTCATTTTTCCTCTAGGAAAACAATGACTGATATTCTAAATAAAGTAATCCTGACTGAAATAATTAAATTTTATTTATCAGATGGTTTATATAATCTCAAATAGGAAATAATTGAAATTCCCATTACGAATGCATATCTTTCATCAGATGTTAATCGAATAAGCTTCAGTTTTCGATTAATTACTAAAGTTCTTTTAGCGGCATTTCTTAAAAGCGCTTAAATACTAACAAAATTAAATTATTTTATATTAAATGAGACTCTACTGCACTATAACATAAGGAAACAAAAATTGGCGAGAATGGTTCTGCCTAATTTTTCTACTTAATTAAATAAAGATATTACTTATATATCTCTCTTTTTTATATCAAATATGTTATATCAATTATTTTATGAATTATTACAAATTCAATAAATTGAAAATAAGTAACTCTTGTTCTTGTATAAATTGTGGAAATTAAAGTTTTTCCTGAGGTAAGTGCAGGTAATATGACCACCAGAAGGATAGAAATTTTTTAGCGATAGTAGTAACTGATTTTAAAGAATAAAAATTTTCTAAAAGAGCAGACTATTTTTAGTACTGGAAATTTTTTATAACTTTAAATTAATCAAGATTTAAACCCGCATGAATAAAAAAAAGTCTAGTTGATGAAGGAAATATGCCAATATGCAGGTAATATACCCTGCCCATAGGAGAAATATAATGAAAATGCTCATATTTAACGCATGAGAAACATAAATTAATACAAAACCGATTTTAGTTTTTGAAACTTAACAAAAAATAATGTAAATTAAGGTAGAAGAAAATTTAGAAAACATTTTTAACCAATTTTAACCAATGCAAAGACATGAGACTATTCAATAGAGTCAAAACACTGTTTTAAATGTGTCGTGAAGGAAATTTTCACCTTGTTATTAAAAAACTTTAAAATATACTTATAACTACTTAAAAGGTGACACAAACACATAAAAATATAATTTAATGCAAACTTGAGACCTTTCGAACACACACGAGTTCATTTTCAAAGGGAAAAAGGTGATTGACTGAATAGAAATACATTTTAAAAACAAAAACAAAAATAGTGCACATGCGCAAGTGGAGTTCGGTCCATTTCTCTAAGGAGGGGTGAAAAGATCAGTTCATATTATCAGGAGGTCTTGAAATATTTAGGATATTCTACCAAATTGCGGGAATATTAATGGAAAGGACATCGTTACAAACATTATAACTTATAAGTAAAATTTCAATGGATTCACGGATTATTGACGAGTAATGGTTAGACGTTGAAATAATCATTTTAGCTTTTCTGAAGTTTATCTTAATATTTTCTTTTTGATGCAACCTGGATAAAGCTGTATTTGGTTTGTTGAACTTGATATCAGAATTGTGCTCTTTTAATTTTTCCTTAAATTTTCGAGATGTCATACCAATATAAAATAAACTCTTATGCTGTTCTGTGTTGAATGGGATGATGTAAATTCCTGCTTTTTCATAATCGGGAATAGGATCAATTTTTACAGTGAATCAATTCTTTCAGATTTGTTGGAGGTTTAACTATTAAATTAATATTTATTTTTATAATGCATATGGGGCATTCCACATCAAATCAGGTAGTAAAATATCAATATGTAACCCACTATCACAGATTTTAATGAAACTGCATGTGTTTGTTCTTACTATTCAGGTATGATCACCAGTAATTTTTTTTGCTCCTTGGTGAAATAGTTTCTGAGAAAAAATATGTCAAAATTTTGAAAAACTGCCGCCAGTTGGCATTCGTGACTGCTCGGTTTTCAAATGTAGCATGTCATATATATAATCATATTTCAATATCTACTCTACAAATAAACTTCAAATAATTTATGCATGATATTTAGGGTACGCAGTTAATGAAAAAAAAATATTGTTACGCTTATAACATTTTAAGTGTGTCTAAACAAATGTTTAAACTTTGAAGTCGTGAATTTTTTATGAAAAATTATGCATTAACAAAAAAAGCATTATCAACAAAAGGCGGTATTTTTATTAAATTTATTTTTTGTGGAAGATATACTTAACAGTGTCCTTTACCTGATTCTGAAATAAAAATAGTGAGATTTTGGGTGTTTTTAGTAGTATTTTCTAATTAAAAATATTTTGAGGTGCATTTCAAATCAAGTCAAACAGAGTCATTCCATGTCAGTTCCCCTAAGCCATTTAATCACTGTCACAAATTTCAGTGAAACTGGGTTTGTTTATAGCTCATTTTAAGACGTAATCACCTTTAATTTTCTTGATCCTAAGTAAAATATTTTTTAAGATAAAAAAAATATCAAAATTTTGAAAAATTGTTTTGCATTTTTTTTAATGACAGTTCTATATTCAAAGACTGCAAAAAAAAAAAAAAAAAAAAAAAAAAAAAAAAGTCATTTCAATATAAAATCACTAAATAGTTTTAAAATAATGAATATGTGACAAATAATGTAGGCAGATTAGTATTTCTTGTTTTTTGCCATGTTTAAACACTAAGAGTGTCTTTTATCTTGTGAATATTTAAAATCAAGAATTTTGTCAAAAATAATGTGTTAATTAAAAATTTATTATTAACCGAAAGCAGGGTGTTATTGCTTTTTTTAATTGTACGTAAAAATATCTTTTAAATGATTATAAAATAAAAATAGTGATAAATATGAGAAATACTTATCAAAGTTTAGAAAATTGCCACGACTTGCCACTAATGTTTGTTCAATTTTCAAAGGCCTCATTTTATATATAAAATCATATTTCAATAACTAATAAAGAAATATTCTTCAAATAATTTAAGCAAGGTAAATAAAGTATGTAGATTATGAAAAAAATATTGCTGTAATATTAAAAAATATTTAAATGTGTCTAAACAATTGTATAATCTTTGAAATCAAAAATATTTTACAAAAAATAATGAAATTATTAAAAAGCTTTATCAATCAGAGGCGGAGTTTCTATGACTAATATTTTAATTTTACGTTGTACATAATACTACATTATAACTGGATCTGAAATAAAAATAGTGTGATTTTGGTTGGTTTTAGTAGTATTTAAATCATATTTAAAATTATCAATATTTTCAGATGTAAAATCTTTCCAATGTATCATCCCTGGAAATATTTTTTTTATACATTTATTTTATTTTTCAAATTATCTTTTATGTTCGTTTCTTAAGGAAAAAAATAAGCAATATTGTTTTATAGTAAAACTTCTAGGGCGAAGAGCAATTATCCCTTTCCAAAAAAGAGAAAAATCACTAGCTCCTCAACGCTCAATAGAATTTTTCAAAATGACACTCCTAATCTTTAAACTCATATTTGGCTGCCAATATCGAAAAATTAGCATTGAGCTGCTAATATTGAAAAAAAAAACAAATTTTACTCTTTTGAAGAAAATTTTGACATAATGCGCTTTAAATATATGCAAAAAAGTGCATAATCCATTATATTTATATCTTTCAAATAACTATATCTAAAAAATTATTTAACACTTAATGAATTGCACTTTTGTAACTTTATTCAGTTTCTAGTGATATGTGATTTATTTCATCACAATATTGCTGAAAGATGGAGTTTCAACACATATATGTATGTATATATATGTGCGTATAAATATCCCTGTTCTCAAAAAAATTATTTAAAAATTATTCATTTATGTTTAATAAAGCATATATATTGTTTATACACTTATAGAAAATACATATGGTAAATTTTATGATATGTCAATAATATCTAAAAGTAAAGAACTTATCTAATGGTATGTAACGAAAAATTTAACATCTGGTGTAATGACAACAAAATTTTATAATTGTTTTACTTAATTTGGATGAATGAAAAAAGCGTACATGTTTATATTTTATTGAAGTACAGGTGAAAATGTCACAAAGACATTCCTATCTCAACAACAACTGAGTCTGTCACATTCACACTACAGCTGATTTTTTTTTTTTTGATCGTTCGGGTTTGATTACATTTTTGATTAACACATTATTTTTCACAAAATTCTTGATTTTAAAAATTCACAAGATGAAACACACTCTTAGTGTTTACACATGACAAACAACAATAAATAATAATCTGCCTACATTATTTGTCACATATACATTATTTGAAACTTACTTAGTGATATTATATTGAAATGACTTTTTTTTATGCAGTCTTTGAATATAGATCTGTCATTAAAAACATTTTGAAAAAAAATTTCAAAATTCAGATTTTTTTTTATCTTAAAAAAATATTTTACTTAGGATCAAGGAAATTAAAGGTGATTACGTCTTAAAATGAGCTATAAACATACCCAGTTTCATTGAAATTTGTGACAGTGAATTAAATGTCTTAGGTGAACTGACATGGAATAACTCTGCTTGATTTGATTTGAAATATGCCTCAAAATATTTTTAAATAGGAAATACTTCTAAAAACACCCAAAATCCCACTATTTTTTTTTTCAGAATCAGGTAAAAGACACCTTTAAGTATATCCCCTACAAAAAATAAATTTAATAAAAATACCGCCTTTTGTTGATAATGCTTTTTAGTTAATGCATTATTTTTCATAAAAAATTCATGACATCAAAGTTTAAACATATTTTTTAGACACACTTAGAATGTTATAAGGGTAACAGTATTTTTTTTTTCATAAACTGCGTACCCTATATATTATGCATAAATTATTTGAAGATGATTTGTAGAGTAGATATTGAAATATGATCATTTTTATGTTATGCTACATTTGAAAACCGAGCAGTCAAGAATGCGAACTGATGGCAGTTTTTCAAAATTTTGACAACATTTTTCTCAGAAAATATTTGATCAAGGAGTAAAAAAAAATACTGGTGATCATATCTTAATAATAGGAACAAACACACGCAGTTTCATCAAAATCTTTGATGGTGGGTTACATGCCTGCCTGAACTGACATGCAATGACCCATATCTTAATCTCTCATAAAGCTGTGGAATATAATAAAATGTGCAGTAAATAGACTTGCTCAAACTTAATTCATTCTTCTGTCTTGGTTGTTTTGCTTGATTAACTAATCTATTAATGTATTGAGGAGGAAAACCAATCTCAACAGCAATCTGTTTTATTATACTAATCTCGTTTTCTATGTATTTATCCGTACAAACTTCGAAGGCATGTTTAACGTAAAACCTGTAGGCAGCAATTTTATATGAAAATGGTGAGTTTCAATCAAAAGGAATAGTGTTGTTAGATCTGCATTGCTTTATATAAATAGTACGCTCCAATTTATTTCCGTAACTATTCTTTATTAATTTAATATCAAGAAAGGGTAAAATACCCTCTTTCTCAATTTCTAATGCAAACTTTATCTTTGTATCTAACTCATTAAGTTTTAACAGGAAATTATTTAAAGACCGCAAATCATGATCCCAAATTACGAAAATGTCATCTACATATCTTATTCAAATTGATGGCTTGATTTCAAAATTTTCCATAATCTCTGTTTCTAAGGGTCTAAATTTTAATTCAGCTAAATATCCTGAAATGGGGGATCCCATAGGAGCACCATTACGTTGTCTGTAATATTTACTTTAAAAACGAAAACATTATTTTGTGTAATCAGGTTAATTGCTGATTTTAACGTGGTATGAATATCTTGATTAAAATTTGGGTTATTGTCAATAGATGTTTCGATTATCTTAACAATTTCGTTACTATTTATAGAAGGATAAAGAGAGACAATGTCCAGGCTGGCAAGAATGCTATTATGGTTAATTGAGATATCTTTTATCCTCTTGACAAAATCAGTAGTGCAGTCAATAACATAATCAGATATTGTGAGAATAGTTTTTAAGTGTGGAACAAAGGCTTTTTCAATATAGTAGGCAGGAGCAGAATGTTTAGTTACAATGGGTTGGAGGGGTTGTTTTCTTTATGGTCTTTAAGACGACCAATTAATCTTGGAGTAACGGCAGTTTTATTAACATATAATTTAACTTTAATTTCACTAGGCCAACTCCCATTATTAATGAGACTCTTGACTTTTCTAGATATATTAACATTTGTATCCTTCTTTACTTCAATACAATCCATATTATCAATATAAGCCTCCGTTTTGCTCAAATAATCTTTAGTATTCAAAACTGCTAATTTATTCGTTTTATCAGTCTGTATGATTATAATGTTCTTGTTAGATTTTAACCTTTTAATAATTCTGAAGTTGGGATTTTCTTGATTGAAAGGCTTCTTTAAATATGTTTTAACATTATTGTGTAGTAAAACTTCTAACTTCAAGTTTCATAGTGGATGGGGTTGCCTGTGCGATCCTTTCATAATGCGTTATAACAGATTTTAAATCTATTTTATCTTTAAACATATATTTCGGGCCCAGCTGTAAATGAGTAGCTGTGACTTTGATAATTTTCAGTGGGTTTTAGATCTCTTTAGGAATATTCAAAGACATACTAAAGAAAGAACTCTTAACCATAAAGTTAATAAATTAATATCGTCAACTCCTTGTATATGAGTCAAAAAACGAGTAACCTACATTAACTTATCCGATACAGTTTTTAATGAAGATGAAGACAACATTTTACAGCTGGGCCCGAAATATATGCTTAGAGATAAAATAGATTTGAAATCTATTATCACGAATTGTGGAAGGAACGCACAGGCAACCCCATCCACTATGAAGCATGAAGTTAGAAGTTTACTACACAATAATGTTAAAACATATTTAAAGAAGCCTTTCAATCAACAAAATCCCAACTTCAGAATTATTAAAAGGTTAAAATATAACAAGGACATTACAATCATACAGGGTGATAAAACGAATAAATTAGCAGTTTTGAATACTAAAGATTATTTGAGCAAAATGGAGGCTTGTATGGATAATATGGATTGCAAGAACTAAAGAAGGATCCAAATGTTAATATATCTAGGAAATCCAAGAGTCTCATTAATAATGGGAGTTGGCCTAGTGAAATTAAAGTTAAGTTATATGTTAATGAAACTGCCGTTACTCCAAGATTAATTGGTCGTCTTAAAGACCATAAAGAAAACAATCCCCTCCGCCCCATTGTAACTAAACATTCTGCTCCTACCTACTATAGTGAAAAAGCCTTTGTGCCATACTTAAATACTATTCTCCCACCATCTGATTATGTTATTGACTCCACTACTGATTTTGTCAAGAGGATAAAAGATAAGATATCAATTAACCATAATAGCATTCTTGCCAGCCTGGAGATTGTCTCTCTTTATCCTTCTATAAATAGTAACGAAATTGTTAAGATAATTGAAACATCTATTGACAATAACCCAAATTTTAATCAAGATATTCGTACCACGTTAAAATCAGCAATTAATCTGATTACACAAAATAATGTTTTCGTTTTTAACAGTAAATATTACAGACAACTTAATGGTGCTTATATGGGATCACACATTTCAGGATATTTAGCCGAATTAAAAGTTAGACCCTTAGAAACAGAGATTATGGAAAATTTTGAAATCAAGCCACCAATTTGGATAACGTATGCAAATGACATTTTCATAATTTGGGATCATGATTTGCGGTCTTTAAATAATTTTCTGTTAAAACTTAACGAGTTGGATACAAAGATAAAGTTTACATTAGAAATTGAGAAAGAGGGTATTTTACACTTTCTTGATATTAAATTATTAAAGAATAGTTATGGAAATAAATTTGAGCGTACTATTTATAGAAAACAATGCAGATCTAACAACACAATTCTATTTGATTGTAACTCACAATTTTCATATAAAATTGCTGCCTACAGGTTTTACGTTAAACGTGCCTTCGAAGTTTGTACTGATAAATACCTAGAAAACGAGATTAGTATGATAAAACAGATTGCTATTGAGAATGGTTTTCCCCCTCAATACCTTAATAGATTAGTTAATCAAGCAAAACAACCAAGATAGAAGAATGAATTAAGTTTGAGCAAGTCTATTTACTGCACATTTTATTATATCGCACAGCTTTATGAGAGATTAAGACATGCATTACTAAAATATAATATTAATTTAATAGCTAAACCTCCAACAAAACTGAAAGAATTGATTCACTGTAAAATTGATCCTATTCCCGATTATGAAAAAGCAGGAGTTTATATCATCACATTCAACACAGAACAGCATAAGAGTTTATTTTATATTGGTACTAGCAGGCTATGCCCGCTACGCTGGTCTGTTTATCCAACCGAATCTTGAATCAAACAAAATGTATCAGGTAATTTGATATTATGATTTAAAGCAATTTGGAACCTTACCTGGATTGTACTTTTGCACTGCAGCAAACTATATGAATGCCATTGTGCTATTATATTTTCTAATGTGCAGACAATTTTTCCGCTGTTAAGGTCTAAACCTTTTTAATTGATCAATCACAGTAGGATTAGGTAAAGAATGTTAGTACAATATGCAATATAATAAAACAAAACTTGAAAAAATATTTAACTAATCATGCAAACAAACAGACAAAATCCATCCAGTAAAACCTTTTTTAAAGGCTGATCTTTCATATTGGGGTCCATCTGATTACAGAACTTTCTCCCCATAATTCTATATCTAAGCAACGTAGAATGATACGCAATAAACTAAAACCTCCCCAAACATTGTGTAATTAACAAAGGACGTATTATCCATATCCGCCATTTAGAACTTTTTGAAAAGTCTAATCTTTCATAATCGGTTTCACATGATTATGGAACTTTCCACCTTTATTTTATGACTAAGCAACGTAGAACAATATGCAAAATACTAAAACCATATCTGAATAGGTATGTAACTAACAATCGAATTCCTATTAAAATCAGTTCTGTAGAACATTTGTTTGCTAAACTTTCATAATCGGGTTCAACTGATTATAGAACTTTCCACCACATCTCTATTATTAAGCAATGCAGAAAGGTATAGTATGTACTAAAACCTGCCTGAAAAATTATCTAACTAACAGTGCATATTCAATCGAAATCCATTCTGCTGAATCTTTTAAAAAGGGTAATCTTTCATAATCCGGTTCGTATGATTATCTGACTTTAAAACATAATTATATGTATAAGCAACGTACAACGATTTGTTATATACTAAAATCTTCCCTGAAAAATTATCTAACTATCATTTCGATTCTCATCAAAATCCAGTCAGGTGAGCTCAAGTTATATGCAGCCGAGACGAATTTCCCATTTGCAATTTAGTCTCGTATATATAGTAGAAGCAGAAGTAAATAGATCGATAAGAATATTGAATCTTAAAATTTATGAAACTGTAAGTTATTTCTCGTTGTCTCTGCTGGATAGTTTTAAAGACTTTTCAAGCGGCGAGCATTGAGATTTAGGATCCTGTCTACAACAAATGTATTTAATTTTGTACCAAAACATTCTCTGTAAAATGAGCCAATTTTGTGTGGGTTCGGATACTATATATATATATTTTTTTTCAAAATCGTTATTAAACTACGCACATGAAATTCTAAGTGTCTCTTAGCATTAAAGTAAACATTTCCATTTTTTAATCAGCGAAAAATGAAGTTATAACTTAATTTTACTTAATAATAAAAAATACTTTCAATTTAAAGAAAATAGTAAATTAAAATTTTTTTCGTGGTTACGATTAAATAATAATTAAAGCCAAAATAAATTCTCGTTCGATAAATAGCAAGCCAGATTGTTTGGCACAGTTTGCATAAAGAATTTGGTACTTTTCCACTATTGGCGCCTTGACGTTTTTTTAAATAGCTTGGCGCAATTAGGGCATCAGAAAGTGAGATTTGTTTCTAATTGATATAAACAGTTAAGAAAACAAACTTTATGAAACTTTTTGTTTGTTTATATATGTATATTATTAATGTTTTTTACATACAAATTACGGTACTACTACTTAGCTATCCCGTCGACCAAAAATCTATCGCCAAACTATAAGATTAAATGCCAATAATGGTTGATCGTAAATGTCACATACACTTGACTTTAAGCAAGTTACACGTTTTTACGTCATCAAGGGATTTTTATTTCGACGTTTTAGTTGTATTTTTATTACTTTTATTGTCGGAGCACAGCTACGGCTTCCCTTCAAAAATTACACTTATTGTTAACATGATAGTGTCCAAAATATTTGACGCATCGACACAAAAAATGAGCTGGACGTTGGTAATGCCAAAATATCGGCGCGTATTGAAAATCATATATATTCGTCAATCCTAACAGCCTGAAATGTCGGCTCAAAATTTTCCCATAGAGATAACATTGCGAGTTTAATTCTATATATTTGAAAGATAAGGCTTTCTTTTTTTAGTCATGTACCTTGAGCTTTTTTTTGCACCAATTTTAATAATTCTTTTTTTTTCTGTTATGAAAACTGTTTCTTTGTAGATTTGCCGGCACTAGATATTTTTTCTTAAATATTCCCATTTTTACACTTAAATTTAAAATTTAAAAAGTTTCTATGAATTTGTTTCCAAATGGTAGCAATTGGATTACTTCCGTTGTTGTAAATAAAGAAAAAATAATAAGGTTTGCTTATCTTTATCGATGCCATTTTCTCATAAAATTCAAAATGAACTTTCTGAAAAAGTTGAACAGAAAATGACGTCATGCTTTAATAGAATACTTCGCATCATGTTTTCCTCAAAAAGCTCTTATAATTCAATTATTTTTCATACATTGAGTTTGAGACGCTTGGTGAAATGCTTCAATGAAGCAAATGATATAATTTTCTCTGATAAAAGTATATATTTTACTACGAACGCCTCTAAAAGATATAAATTTCTGGAATTTCACTCGCCGATACAGAGATTAGAATCACAAGTCAAGAGTGCGAATGTTCACATGCAAAGTCGTAGTTGACAAACTTGATTTCAAGTTTAGAAATAAATGTATTAATCACATATTGCGCATTGTAATATTTTTGAAATGGTGAATGTAAATATAAGAGATGCGTATGCAAATTATGAGATGGTGAAAATAACATTAAGTTTAGATTTTACGCGAAAAATAATTCCATGATTGCCTTAAAGTGAAATCATTTTTTTAAATTTTCAATCGCCAATTTTAAACGGCACAGATGTCATATACATAGACGTCATTTAATATTAACGCGATTTCTTTCTGACGCTAATGTCATATACGCAATGGGTACTTAACTGGCGCAAAGTGTCGTTATTTTGCTTGATATGGTAACCCGGATGTTATCGTTTGTGCTGTTGAAGTTTTCCCCGAATTGGCGTGGGAAAAAAATCGCGCCAATATGGGGCGTATATGGCATCTGTGCCTTTTAAACATAACAACCTCAATGAGTAATTTCACCAACATTACATATCTTGATTAGGTATAATAAATAATACAGTTTAATTTTTGTAATATTTTGAACAGTCGAAGTGTATGCAATTAGTATTTTAGTAACTTTAAGTTAAAAATAATATTTGCTTTAAGAGACTAAGTAGTAACCTATGTATGAGTTCGTTTTTAAGCAATTTCTTTCGTCGAAATTCGACGAGATTCATCCCGTTATTAATTAAAACATTAGGTCCATTGTTGTACATTATGCATTTTAACCTCATACTGATCATTATGGAGTCGAATGTTGAAGTCGATGTTCATACATTTATGACCTGAGATATAGATTGACCCCCCCCCCCTTTTTCAGGCGTTTTAAATTCTACGTATGTAACAACCACTATTTTAGGTAGCTTTCTTTACAAAAAGCTACCTATTGCAGCCGTTCGGAGGAAAGCGATTTCAAAAAATTTTGGTATATTTTCATCGATCATGACCCCCAGACCCCGAAACCACCCTCCGTTCAAAATTGATATATATATATATATATATATCAATATATATATATATCTGACCTATGTCACACTGTAACTCTCGTATTTATGAACCGATTTGGATGTAATTCGGTGTGTACATAGTACATACCAATGTCTCAACCGAGTTCGTTGGCCAGCTTCACCCGCCATTTTGTTTCAAAATGGCGGCCATTTAAAAATTTTTTTAAAATTTAAAATTTGAAATGTGGTACCAAAAAATTGAAAATGGAAAAAATATTTTTTTCTTATGTGTTTGACCTCGATAAAAAGATTCGGGAGCAGTTTTTGTTTCGTCTATACCTTAAAAAATGGCTGAGTTATAGCATTTTGAATTTGTAGTGTGGCTGACATTTTGAAACGCCCTGATATTTGCCACGTGATAACAGACGTATTTATGAACCGATTTGGATGTACCTTGGTGTGTACATAGTACATACAAATAACTCAACCGAGTTCGTTGGCCAGCTTCATCCGCCATTTTGTTTCAAAATGGCGGCCATTTAAAAAAATTAAAAAAAATTAAATTTAAAATGAGATACCAAAAAACTGGAAAATGAAAAAGAGTTTTTTTGTATGTGTTTGACCTTAATACAAAGATTCCGGAACAGGTTTTGTTTCGTCTATATCTAAAAAAATGGCTGAGTTATAACATTTTGAATTTCTATTTTGGCTGACATTTTAAAACGACCTGATTTTTGTCACGCGATAACAGGCGTATTTATGAACCGATTTGAATGTAACTTGGTCTGTACATAGTACATACCAATGTCTCGACCGAGTTCGTTGGCCAGCTTCATTCTCCATCTTGTTTCAAAAGGGTTGCCATTTTTTAAAAAAATGTAATTTAAAATTTAAAATGAGGTATTAAAAAATTGGAAAATGAAAAAGATTTTTTTTATGTGTTTGGTCTTGATACAAAGATTCTGGAGCAGTTTTTGTTTCTGAAAATTTGTTCTTTTGTTTACATCTTAAAAAGTGGTTGAATTATAGCACTTTGAATTTCTATCATGGCTAACACTTTGAAACGATCTTGTATTTGTCTCGCGATACCACACGTATTCACTTATTTCGATGTAAGAAGGCATGTGGATAGTATACATCAATATCTCGACCAAGTTCGCTGGCCAGCTTCATCAGCCATCTTGTTTCAAAATGGCGGCCATTAAATTAAAAAATATATATATTTAAAGTGAGGTGCAAAAAAATTAGAAATTGAAAAAGGTTTCTTTCTTAAGTATTTGACCTTGATATAAGGATTCAGGAGCATTTTTTGTTTGTCTTTATCTTAAAAAATGGCTGAGATATAGCAGTTTCAATTTTTAACGTGGGTGACATTTTGAAAAATCTGATTTTTTGCCTGCGACAGCACTCGTATATATCAACCGATTCCGATGTGAGTGATCATGTGCACAGCAATTACTAAGGTCTCGACCAAGTTCACTGGTTAGCCTCATCCACCATGTTGTCTTAAAATGGCAGGCACTTTAAGAAATCGCCGAATTTGGCAGCCAAATATAAGTTACTTTAAATAAAAGCAGCTTGGATAAAGCTAACTAATTTCGCGAAATTCTCATTCATAATGATTTAGTATTGATAAAAATTAGTATTGAATCTCCTACATTCGGTTTCCACTTAATTGAGCTTCGTGTGTTTGAATAATATAAGTTGGCTTTTTTAAAATAAGGAATATGAAAGCTACCTCTTCCTCCCGGCACTGGCCGGAAGGACTTTTTTTCGAACTTTTCATTCTTTGTAAGCTTCCAAATCAATGCAATTCATTTTGAATTTAAATTAAGAGAAACGAAAAGAAAATCGAATGCGGAAAATACGATTTTGGGCATTAGTCGAATGGCTACGAGTCATACTCAAAGAAATCGAGAAAAATATAATGTCATGTATGCATTACTTATATGTATGTATTCTTATGTATATATGTTTGTATTCAGAGGAATGTATGTTTCTATTGGAAAATTTTCGTAATCGGGTTTGTAGACAAATTCATAATTTACTGAGCATTGTTTGATGCGCAAATTTAACAATTTGGTATCTGTCCCAATTACTGAAAATTACTCAATATTTTTTTAATTCATCGTAAGTGAATATATTTCAACTGAAATGAAAGTGAACATTCTGAAGTAAATGAGATAAGCATTTTTTTTGTCAAGATGTACAGTAGAAAACAGAAATATGTAGATTACAAAATAAAAAATTCCTGTACGGGTTGGAAAAGGTAGCTTCCCTATTTCTTGGTTTTAAGATTTTAACAAATTTTACTGGAGAACACGAAGTTAAAATGCGAAGAACCCGGTTAGAGAAGAATCATCAGTACTGAATTTCAATGGAAATTTCGCCAAATTAGTCAGATGCAGCCAAATTTGTTTAATTTGTGACGACATTTTTTTCCGCCAAATTTAGCGATATTTCTTCCAAATGTCGCGAAGCTTAACGATAAATGTGACGTGTATAGGACTATGATCGCTTATGCTTATGATCGGAGAAATGGATACAACAATGAAAGATAATTCGGGAGAAATCATATTCACTTAAAGTCATAAATCAATCCCTGATTTTTTTTAATCTGCTGCCCAGATTTAGTGTACATTTTAAGAAATATACATATTTTATATGTGCAACGTTATACACAGAAATTTCGAAAATGACGGTTAAAAGAAAGTAATTCAAATGTATAGAGTTATTCAGCTTAATTCTATATGAAAAAGTCACATAAAAATAACCCAGATGCTTCCTAATATTTTCCTAATAACGATATAACAACGACTCAGATGAATAAAAGTATCAAGTTTGATAGAGGAGTATAGCAAACTATCTATGAGTGTGTGTTACATGCGTGTTACAAACCTTTACCTGTTGACATATTAAAAAAAAAGCAATTTAACAAATTACAACGACCATTTGGGAAATGATTTTTTTCAAAGACTAAAATTTAAAACATAAAAAATCGCACGGAGTTGATCATACATTACGTACGCCATGAATTAAACATTAATACTGTTATTACACATAAAATTTACAAGCGACAAAAATCTCCTGCGACTCGTCAGAATTCCTGAAACTTACGTATTATCCACCTAAAACTTACGTATTATCCAAGCATTTCATTGGCTGTTCGGGAAAAGTCTTTTCCATCGTCAGATTTTCAAGAAATCTGACGACCAATTTAAAATGAAATTTCATTCTTAAACTTCTAAACATCCCACAATATTACTTTTTACACCGTCGTATAGAGAAAAAAATGCACTTTTAAATGCAATTTGTTTAAAAGCTATATCTCAATTTGTTTCTTAGTTATTAATTTTTTTTGTAGATTTTATTACTTTTTTGTCTTAGAGGCAACAGAAGTATCCATCTCTGTTGAAAGTAAAGGGAAAATACAGATTACTGTATAGACCAATCAGAAAACGAATAAAATGAGGATTCAACCAGTAAAAAGCTTCATATACGCCTTTGATTTCCTACCCTGACGAGGACAATAACCATTTTTCCAAATGGTTAATAAGTGTGGGCTGTGCCAGACAAGCAAGTCTTTCTAGGAGCTTTGAAGTTTTCTGCCGGTAACTCGATGGATCAAGTTCTCAAAGATCGGAGCTAAATTAAAAAAATCAAAATCTCTCGAATACATCCGGGGGTAATTTTTTATCTTTACCGCAGATTCTCTTATCCTGTGGTTTCTCTTTACTTTTAACATTTCTGAATTATTCTAAAGAACAACAATTTATGCTGCCTTCAGTTATGCACTGAACAGCTTTTATCTTTGCAAACAAAGGTGACAAATTTCCCTAAATCAATTTTATTATTGGAAAAGGAAGGGTTGTAAAATGTACAAAAATCAAAGAAATTAGTAAAACAATCATAGAGCAGTTAGGATCAGAAGCTATAATTCTTTTGGCATTAACAGGTACTGCTGCTTTTAATGTCAAAGACAAGGTAATTCACTCAGTGCTTAAATAACCAAGGTGTTTTAAATAGTTCGCTAATTTAAAAAGTCAATCTTATGGCTGACCTTGAACAAAGATGTCGCGAAGGTCTTTAGTCGCGAAGACCTTCGCGATATCTTTGTTTGTAGATGTCGTGAAGATAGCATTTAGCCTTTTAGAGGATTATTTGTTTAAATCCTTGGACGTATTAGGTAGTTACATCGCGTAAAAGACATTCCTCTATATAAGAGACCTTCTTTAAAAGTCATTTTGATTCTTCGCGGACAAAAAATGCTTAGAGCTTTTAACAAATGTTTTACATTAACAAACTCTTTGAGACAAAACGGCGATCAGCAGAAGCAGTTCCGAAATACTGTGAAATCACTTTGCGTGAGTCAAGTTTTTGATTACCTTTCAACCCTTATGCAACGACGTAAAGATATACTACTTTCGGCTAACTTGAATGATTTTAAGGTGCCACATGTCTTTTTCTCAAAACCAAGCGAGCTAAAAAATATAATCAAGAAGTACTTCTTAAATCAAAGCGGGGGCCAATAAACAATAATTTTAGAAGATCACAATGGTAGACTTTCCTCAACAGCTGGATGCAGGGTTATGCATTATGCTACATACCAATACCTGAACGGAGTGAGGATTGGTAAACCTAAGTACGATAAAAGATATTGCCTATGGCCCACGTTTTCAACTTCGAGGCTTCCCACAGCCATAATAGTTCATTTTGTTGAATATTATGAGCCATTTCTATCTGTAATTTTTTTTATCAAACCTATTTGTAAATATTGGAAAGAATAAAAAGACTCATTCTCACGAAGTTAGTTACCTTTAACTGTTGCATACCTTGCCGCCATACATAGATCCTCGAGTTTAACATTGTCAAAAACTGCTGTGGATATCCATCTAAAGATTTTGTCACATAAAACACCTTCTGTCATTTTTACTGTAGTTTGTCATTTATAGAAAGTTCTAATGGAAGCAATTTTCGCTAGGGACAGGCTTTATCCAAATTAGAAGTATGGAAGCACTTGCTGACAGATTAGAATTTGTTCATTACCCGAGGCAACTGACAATTGAGTTAAACACTTTAAAATGAAGTATCGACGATTGTTATTTCAAAGTTACTTTTATGCTATTAAACAGTAATCTAGAAAATAAAACATTTTTTTTAATAATATCTTTTAAGTTTACGCGCTTCCATGCTCCGACATTTCGGCCTGACGGATACTAGTACTAATTTATTTGTTCTTTCGTTATTTAAAATAAAAATTATGTCAATTTGTATAATTTGGCGATTTATATAATTTAGCAAAATTGTTCGACGGGCTAACTAAGTAGTACCCAGATTTCTTCTGTTTCTATATAAAATTAGATAAATAGCATCTTTATGGTAAATAAATTATATAAACATAGAAAAAAATGCTTGTGTATAT
Source organism: Maratus speciosus (assembly GCA_963932465.1). Lineage (NCBI taxonomy): Eukaryota > Metazoa > Arthropoda > Arachnida > Araneae > Salticidae > Maratus > Maratus speciosus. The sequence goes on along the minus strand of OZ010790.1, from coordinate 183,322,702 downwards.
GAAATGAAACAGCGAATTAGTTGTCAGAAAATATGTTGCCAAATTTCCTTCTTCGCCAATGCTATTTTCTCTATTTCGCCAAGATCCCTATACTGGAAAAGTACCAAAATATATTTGCACGATTAGGATTGAAATAAATGGCGCAATAACGTACATTTTGGTATGGTGTTGGTATAACGTAAAAGTAGCAAAAGGTCTCCAAAAAACTCGCCAATTCTCTGTAAATTCGATTATAGAATTGGTTCGCTTTAAAAACAAAGAATCAATTTTAACCTTTTCCTAAGTTAATTGTGCACCAAACCACGCCCGGTAACATACGCCAATTGTCTGTAGACTCAATTATGTAACTTATCCGTACCAAATAGGCCAATTGTCTGTGGACTCGATTACGTAATTTATCTCCTTAATTAAGACATACTTTACAAACTACATCTACTTTCCAATTTTCCTGATTTTAGATCAATGGGTACTGTTAGATGTTAAAAAGCTTGGCGCAATTCGGGCTTCAGAAAGGGAGATTTGTGACCAAATGATATGAACAGTTATGAAAACAAATAAAATGAACTTTTATGCTTTTTAAAATATGTATTCCTATATATAAACTTTTTATTTATGAATATTAATATTTTTTTTTATTTATATACAATTTACTTCTGTTTTTATATAAAAAGAGATAAATGTCTTCTTTATAGTAAATAAATTCTATAATTATTGAACAGAAAATATGCATGAAAACTTTCCTTTTCTCGCCAAACCCATTTCTTCCACTTCGCAAAGGGAAAATTGGAAAATTACAGAATTTACCCCCTTGCTCTATTACTAAACAGTGTCGAGCAATATATTACATACTAAAACTATCTCTGAAAAATTGCCAAACTAACAATGCAAATTCTATCAATAACCATTTATTATAACTTCTTTTAGAAGCTAAATTGTGATAATTGAGTTCACCAGATTATAGAATTTTCCCCAAAACTGTATGGCTAAGCAACGTAGAAGAACATGGTTTATTCTGAAAAATTTCCCTGAAAATTATCTGATTAACAGTCCAAGTTCCATCGAACTACATTCGTCAGAATCTTTTAAAAAGGCTAATTTTTCATTATCAGGTTCATCTCATTAAAGAACTTTAAACCATAATTCGATTCCAAGCAACGTAGAACGACGTGTTATGTACTAAAACCGTCCCCGAAAAATTACCTATCTAACAGTGTAAGTTCAGCAAAACCCGAGTTCTAAGCAGCCGGAATGAAATTTCCATTTGAATTATATATATATACTAGCAGGCTATGCCCGCTGCGCTGGTCAATATTTCCAAATGAACTTTGGATTAAACTAACTGGTGAATTTGAACTTGTATTTTAAACAATATGGACTTTCAGCTGGACTTTACTGAAAACGATGCGAACGCCATTGCGATATAATGTTATCTTAAACGTTGGACAAAATTTAGCTATTAAGAAGTAATTCTTTTAGTTGATTATAAACAGCGCACTTTTGGTAGGGTAATGAGACCGTCATGACAATAGGAATTAATAGTTCTATAACTAATAAACATATAATGGAATCTTATATACTAACACCATTCCTGAAAGTCATGTAACAGGGCCACTTGTATCAAAATATGTTCTGTAGATTTTTTTTTAAAGGCTAAGCTTTCATAATCAGGTTTACTTAATTTTTGAACTTTTACTGTTGCTCTATAACTAAGTACCCTTGAACAATATGTATACACTAAAACCTTTCCAAACTTATTACCTAACTAATTGTGGTATATTCTACAAAAGCATTATAAACAATCGGAATGAAATGCAAATTTCCGTTGTAAATATATAGTAGATGATGATGATGCGATTTTGTGTAATAGAATTCATCGTAAAATTTTTGCTTCAAACATAAACGATGCTTTCAACATTATAGCTAATACACCAATATGAGAAGTATCCGATTACGGAAGGTTAACTTGGATTCTCATGAGCAACTACCCAAAGAAAAGTGAATATGTGGCTTTTGTGATACTTTTATGTTAGCCGGGCGCAGGTAATAAATCAATAAAGATTGTTTTCATACCATATTCTTATTTTATTATTTTCATTTAAAACACAAACCTTTCACTCATTTCATTTAAAATGCATGCCTTACACTAATTTCATTTAAAAAACTGAAAAGATAAACAATAACAGGAAATAATGCCATGATTAAAAACAAAGAATTATTTTTAATTTACATACGCAAAATGTAACTACTGCTACTGGGAATTTTAAAAATGCTATTAGCGAGATATGCGGGCGGTTGTTATATATGTACCCATTTTTCTTCTTATCAAGGAGCAATTTATAAATCGCCCAGTATTATTCCAATTTCTTTCATTGAGGAATGAACCCTTGACAGGAAAAAAGGAAAAAGACTCTTTTAGATTCTTTGGACGGCGGCATCTGACGCCATAAACCGAGTTTATATATATAAAAATAATTTTTAAGTCGTTACAAACATTGCTTTCATATTTAAATATTTTCATTGGCACTACATATTACCCCGTCGATCAATTTCGTCAAATTATGTAAATCGCCAAATTACACAAATTGACATAATCTTTATTTTAAATAACGAAACGACAAATAAATTAGTATAACATTAATAAAAATACAAATAAAACATCGAAATTAAAATCACTTGATGGCGTAAACACGTGTAGCTTGTTTAAAGTCAAGTGAATTTGAGATTTACGATAAACCATTATTGGCATTTAATCTTATAGTTTGACGATATATTTTTGGTCGACGGAATATCTAAGTAGTACCTTTTCCATTTTCGTTTTATAATGCTAATTTCTCAGTATTTTTTTCCCTTTTATTTTAAATAAAATTACTAATTACTTTTTCTTTTTTTTTTATTATTAAGATGCTTGTATTTTTTTTTTTTTTCAAAATCATAGAGCCGTTTTTATTCTTTTGCCAAAAGAGTTGATTAGAATTTTTCCGTTGCTAGAGTAACGGATGTAATGATAGATATTTTGAGGTTTAGACGCCAAAGACACCGCCAAATTAGAAAAATATGAAATGTGTCATGAACTGTTGGACTTATACAAATTTACTTGGTACTATTCAATTCAGCATACAAAACAAAATCAAAATATGCTATCATTTGGCGCATAATTATAATATCCGATTTTTAAGGAATTTTTTTCCCTCTTCTTGCAAAACCCGTTAGGGGTGACACTTTAGAAAATCCTTTCTTAGCAGAAGTCTATGTCATAAGAAGCATTTTTACCACGATTTTCAAGATTTTGGGTTCAGTTGTGCGTTAATTAGTCCCCTAATCCAGACTTTATTTTATATACTATGTCAGATATGCCATTTTGCAATGACTCTATGATCGAAAATTAGTCCAATATCATTTGAAATATTTCATAACAAAGGAGAAAGTACGAAGAAAGACGAAGAAGAAATGACGAATTACAAAAGACTTGTAATTTTTTTTTCAAAATTTTGAATTTTTCGAGAGTAATAACGTATTATTGCATAAATTTCCTTAAAAACTATCTTTATTTCCAAGATTTCGAAGCTGTGAATTTTCCTATAAATGAAATTGGCGATATGACTTGAGAAAAAATGAAATAAACAATAGATAATATCTGCTTTAAAAAATGGGTAATATTCGCTGTCTGAGATCGATTTTATAAATATCACATTCTTTCGGAATTACGGTGAAAAATATTTTAAAGAGTATGAAATTATTTTACAATATGTATGTGTGGCAGAAATTCAAACTGAAATTTAAGTATTGTAATCCATTTTTGAAATATTAACAGATATCTATGTAAGTTACAATTGAAAATAAAAATGTACTCAAAAAATGATATCTTTCACTTGAAAAAAACACCATTTGTAACAACATCCTCAATCTAATCTCACGCGTATGCATTTTTGGCTTAAAATCACATTGTTTGGCGACAAAAGAATAATAAAAAATCGTAAAGAAACAAATAGTAATTACACATGTGACTCACAATTACAACTGCTTGTTTCTTCTATAAGTCACGTGATGGGACAATTAGATAAAAATAAAAAGAAAAGAACAAAAAGAAAAAAAAATATTGAAATTTTATCTAATCAAATTTTCAGGTTCGTTTCTATAATCTAACGCAAGCGATAAAGAGCCAAATATTGCGTATCAATTTTAATATTTCTTATTAAATTAATTTGTAAGCATTACAAATATTTCTTTCAAGTTTAAATTAAATGTTTTCGTTTTTTAATATTATTCCTCATTAAAACGGATTTTCTTCTTCTTTTTTTCTTTATTTTCTTTTAAATAAAATTAATAACAGTTTTTTTTCTTTTATTTTTCGAAATGTAATAGCCGTTTCAATTTGTTTTTATCAACGATAAATTTCGCAAAGAAATAAAATGGTAACCTTATCGTCCAAAATAACAGAACTTTCCATCATAATTCTATAACTAATATAGGTAGAATGATGTGTTATAGCTTAAAACCTTCCCTAAAACGATACCTATCTAACGGTATAAGTTCCGTAAAAATCCATGCAGTAGAACTCGAAATATAGACGTTCGGAACGAAATTTCCGTTTGGATTTTATATATATATATATATATAAGTATAATTAGATTTTTCAAAAAATGCAGTTGTCTACTTGAAAAATAACCAATATTGTGAATGTCGCTCAAACCGAATCCACGCTTATGCACTTTCGGCTTAAAATTAAATTGTTTGGCTATAAAATGAAATCGAAAATAATCAGACAATATGTAACTCACAAGTACCGTCATTTTTATAATTACATCTGTTAGTTTCTTCTGAAAGTCACATGATGGATGAGTTAAATAAAACAAAACATAAATTATAAAAAAATCAAAAACAGAAACAAAATTGTCACTCAGATATTATCTTATCAGATTTGCTGATGCATGTTTTTTAACCTGACGCAAGCGATAAATTGCCAAATCTAGTTTAAAACTGCAATCTTTCATATTGAATAAATTTTTAAGCATTACAAACATTAGCTTTCATTTTTAAATTCGATATTGTCGTTTTATAATATTACCACTCGTCAAAACTATTTCTTCTTTTCTCCTTTTTTTTCTTTTTTTTTTTTCTTTTAAACAAAATTAATAAAGGTTTTCTTCCGAGATGTACAGCCGTTTCAACTCATTTATCAACGAAGTTTGTCGCCAATAAAATAATAGTAACCCTTTCGCCCAAAATATCAGAACTTTCCGTCATAATTCTATAACTAATCTAGGTAGAATGACGTGTTATAGCTTAAAACCTTCCCTGAAACGATACCTATCTAACGTATAAGTTCCGTAAAAAATCCATGCAGTCGAACTCGAAATCTAGGCGTTCGGAACGAAATTTCCGCTTGGATTATATATATCTATGTTATAAAGGACAAACATATCTGTGCGTAACGCATACGTCATTTTGCGAATGGCAACACTTTGAAATTTGAAATAAAAAAATAAAATTTTGGTATTGTAATTTTCTCTACCGAAAATTTTTATACTTCTAAACATTGCACATTTTAAATTTTTGCACCGCCGTATAAGGAAAAAAATGCTCTTTTAAATGCAATTTGTTTGAAAGCTGTATCTCAATTTAATTTTTAAATATTAATTTTTTTGTAGTTTTTATTACTTTTTTGTAATTCTGGCAGCTGAAGTACTCCATTTCTGTTGAAAGTAGAGGGGGAAAAATGAAAATAGTAGATTGCTGTATCTTTTTGATGCCATTTTCTCATAAAAACTGAAAACAAAAATTGAAATTAAAATACGTGCTATGTCAAGAATATCGTCTGTCATAAAACCCAGTGAGTTTTGGCTTTATTTCGTTTTTGTTTGTCAATTAAATGATTTTGCCGTGCCGGCTCCATTGCGAAATATTAATGAACAATTTGCACATAAAAAAAGTTCAGAATTTCTCTCCGGCTAATTTTTTACAACGAAATTAAAGCTTCATCAATAAATATATAACTGAGTAATATATAAAAAAGCACGAATTTAACATATATGTAATCAAACAATTTAAATTTTTAGAGCCGAATTGTTAAAAATATGTGCTTTTAAATGTAATTTGTATGAAATAGAGTTGCTAGGCAACTGAAGAGAAAAAATAATCTATATATTGAAAACACAAGATAGCTTTTTTAGACATCTTCCCTGAACTTTCTACTGTACCAATTTTGCTAATAATTCTTTTTTTTTTAATGAAAGCTGCTCATTTCTAGATGTCCTCGCACTAGCTATTTTTCTAAATATTTCCACTTTTATATTTTTAATTTAATTTGAAATTTTTTTTCGAAATTTCATCAAAATGGTAGCAATCGTATTATTTCCACTGTTGCAGAAAAAAAGAAATATTGGGGTTTATTTATCCTTATTGATACCATTTACTCATTACAATTAAAAATAACTTTATTTTACGTCTGAACAGAAAATGACGTCACTATTTAAAAAACTTATTCGCTCATAAAGCTAATGTTACAATATATTTTCATTCGGCTGATACCGAATTTGAGACAGTTGGTGTAATGCTTCAGCAGGTGCCATATTTAAAAGAAAACAATCATTTTCTTTGATAAAACTATATATTTTACAACGAATACGTCTAAAAGACATCAGTTTCTGGAATTTGTAAGTCACGGTACTGAAATTAGAACCCCAAGCCAAAAGAAGACATTTTCACATGCAAAGTTTTAGCTGACAAACGGAACTTCACGTTTGAAAATCTATCTGTATTATAAAGGGAAAATATGTCCGTGCGTATGGCTGATGTCATTTTGAGAATGGCAACGCTTGACGATTAAATGTCGGTTTTGTAATCTCTACTACTGCAATTTTTTGAATTTCTAAACATCGCGCATCTTCAATTTTTACACCAGTTATATAAGAAAAAAAATCTACTTTCAAATGCAATTTGCTTGAAAATTTTATCTTAATTGATTTATTTATTATGTCTTTTTAAATAATTTTCAAGCATAATGTTTTTTAATCTATATCCATTGCACACAGGCTCCATTACGAAATAAGCCATTTGCACTTTAAATAATATAAATAATTCAGCATTTGTCCCTGACTAATTTTTTATAGCGAAATTTAAACTTCATCAATCTATTATATTAAAAAGGGACTGTCCGTTTGTATTTCACAGCTGTTCCACATAGAATATGGAATGTTGGGTGATCAAATTAACGCCAGTTATCCGCATGGGTCCGAGGATGTTGAAAGTGGTCGTAGAATTTTAAAATTTGATTAGTTTTCGGGATATAAATTTTTACGTTACTTTTAGTGACATTTCGGTAATGATGGAAATTAAAATTGCTCCATTTTTGTGGATAAAAAAGAGAAAAGGGAAAATGACAAGTATTATTGATATCATTGTTTGAAATCATTTTTAAATTGAAATTAACGTTTATTTGAATAAATAGTGAAAATATTATTGTAGTTTTCAAGACAATGTCACGAAATATAAACTCACACATATTCAAGCTTCAGGAATCCGTTTATTTTAGAAACACAAATTCGAATCTCGACTGGAACACTGAGATAAATTCTCTTGACGTCAAAAGAAAAAAAAAAAACAACGTACGTTATTTTCATTTAATTTAAAGTCGAAAAGTAGATTTTCAACTATTGCCTTAAGATGGCTAATAAAACATTTCAGAAGCGGACATTAAAAATGAAATGTTTTAGCGAGAAAAAAAAATAATTCTCTAAATATTTATTTTATTTCATAAATATAAAATGCTTCAGAATAAATTCGTCCTAACAAATTCATTTTTGTATAAGTTGACCCAAATGACATATTTTCTACCAACTCCGAAATTCGAAGCAAAATATTGGAAGAGCGAAAAGCTCTAGGCAAATAAAGTTATAGTATATGTACATTTTTATTGGCAAAGCTTTTGGCTTAGTTGTAAATATAACTTATTTTTTGAAATATTATGTTTAATAAAATTAATATTGTAATGGCTTTTTAAATTTACAATAAAGTTAAGATTTCATTTTTCGCAAAAAGATCGATTGTCTCATGCAATTCAAAAGCAACACAACGGGTTGCTACGCAACTAGTATATATAATAGATGACATCTCGAAAATTTAAGGAAAAATTAAAAGAGCACATTTCTGATATCAAGTTCAACAAACCAAATACAGCTTTATCCAGGTTGCATCAAAAAGAAAATATTAAGATAAATTTCAGAAAAGCTAAAATGATTATTTCAACGTCTAACCATTACTCGTCAATAATCCGTGAATCCATTGAAATTTTACTTAGAAGTGATAATGTTTGTAACGATGTCCTTTCCATTAATATTCCCGCAATTTGGTACAATATCCTAAATATTTCAAGACCTCCTGATAATATGAACTGATCTTTTCACCCCTCCTCAGAGAAATGGACCAAACTCCACTTGCGAATGCATATTATTTTTGCTTTTGTTTTTAAAATGTATTTCTATTCAGTCAATCACCTTTTTCCCTTTGAAAATGAACGCGTGTGTGTTCGAAAGATCTCAGGTTTGCTTTAAATAATATTTTTATATGTTTGTGTCAACTTTTAAGCACAGTAGAACGCCGGTTATCCGAAAATCGGCTTAACCGAACAAGTTTAAAATTCTTCAAAGCCCTTTTTTAAACCTGGGAAATTTTATTGTCAACACTATTTTGATAGATGTCAAATGACACCTTTTAACATATTTTGATTTATGATTATATGCTATTTTATTTGTAAGCTTTAGATGAAAAAATCTCAGAATCATTTTTAGTACATTGAAGAGTTGTTTTAATATTTATTGCCTTTAAAAATTAAAAGGAAAATAAGTAAAAATCAAGACTTTGAAAGGTGTTATTGGTCGCTGATAGAAATAGTGTTAAAAAAGCTTATCCTTCATGAAAATAACAAACAGAGTCAACTTACTTATTTTGTCCATTGCGTAATTTCGGGCACTTTATTAGATAGACACGTACAACACTTCAATTTTTTTACAAAATATGTTGTGATTTTCTTTTGTTTTTCAACTTTGCATCGTTTCAATGCTGCTTTATAGCGCCCCCTTTTAAATAACAACACATCTGATGCTGTTGCATCTTCTTGTACTTCAACATGTCGATCATAGCTTTTCATCAAACAAGTTTTCAACATAAGCCTCCCGGTTATTCGAAAATTCTTATGGAATCCCGGTTATCCGAAAATTCCTACGGAACCCCGGTTAACCGAAAATACGTTTGTCCCATGCTTTTCCAATACCCGGAGTTTTAGTGTAGTTATAAGTATATTTTAAAGTTCATGAGACTATTGTTAATTAGAACCTTTCGTAATTTACTAAAAAAAAATCATCAAAACCATATTTATTTGTTCAGCTTTGCTGCTCTGGCGGGATACATTGGTTGACTTTTCCTCTTGGAAAGATTCGGATTTCTTGCTAAAAACGCTTTCAAAGAGCATCGGTCAGCCATGCCTTTTCTAAATAAAAAATTGTGTGTTATTTCATTTTCACTGCAAAATTTAAAAACGCAGAGTTTAATGATTTTTGACCTAACAGGATAACCGACATCAGTAAGCCTAAAAATTCTTGCGGTGAGATCTTTTTCTTGATCTGGTGTGAGAACTGGTTTCCTACCCAATAATGATTTATAAGTCTTATTATTAATAATATAACGACGAACAGTTCGTCTAGGAATTCCATAACCTTTTTAAAGCAGCATTTTGAGATAATTTACAGCCTTTTATTGCACTCAAACACCGATTTAGGCTTTCCTTGCTCCACAGTCCTCTTTTCATTTCGGAATTCATAGTCTAAAACGAAAACGAGAGAGAATTTTAGAGAACGATATTTAGCTAAACTTTATTCAATTTTACGTAGCCTAATTTATTTTAATATTATATTTGATTTCAATTGTGTTTGCTTGTTTTGTAATACATATTTTAAAAAGTTTATTTATTTGTTATTTAATTCTAATAGTGTAATTAAATTTTTTTAACTGTTTATGTACATAAATAAAATAAATATATAAAAAAATAGAGAAATCTCTATAATAAGAGACTAAGTCATGTGACTTTCAACAACAGTTCCGAGCTGACCGCTTCGCTTTTTATATGCCAGGCGGCCATTTTGGTATTTTAATGTTAGCCAGGCTCAGGTGATAAATTGCCAAATATTGTTCCATCGCCATCATTTCATCGGTATTTTAATAGACCAAGTCATTTGAACGTCATAAATAATTACGGGTTGACCCTTTCGCTTTACATATGCAAAGAAGCTTCCATTCTGATAAAAAAATCAAAATTATTTTAATCGAATAAAACTTCATAAAAATTGCCATGATCAAAATGAATTTTTGGTATTTTTATGTTAGTCGGACGCAAATCTCGCCAATAGCATTTTTTTTAACTCTCCAGTTGGCATTTTTTATTTTTCGCGTGGTAAATTAAAACAATGCTTTGATGTTCAAATTAAAAGTAACGTTTTATTGTATTATTTATTATTTTTCATTTTCTTTACTTTTTTTAAAGAAATAAATGAAAGGCATGAATTTTAAATGCTTCGGTTTTAAATGAAAGAAACTTCCAAAATAAGAAGTTTTATATTTTAAATAAAATGAGTGAAAGGATTATATTTTAAATGAAATCAATAAAATACGAAAAACTGCGACGGGAACAATGTTTGCGATTTATCGCCTGCGCCCGGCTAACATAAAAATACCGTGTTCTTGATTTCTCTATTCGAATATTCCTATTTAGGGAAAGATTGAGCAAGTAAAATAAATTTTGAATAAAAGTAACATGATACATTGCTTAGCATACATTTAAAGGAGACGAAACTTGTCGCCAAGGGCGGCTAGTGTATTTATATGAATGTAATATAGCCATACGTGCAGGTAATATACCCACCCAGTTTGAGATTTTGACTAACCAATATAAGATGCCTTTTTTATTGTAACTAATTGTGTATTTTTATTTTAAACTGGCTAAAGCACCCGGCGCACCTTGGATCAAAGTATAGGTGATATCGAACACAGGATTATCACGATAGTATAAACTTGTATACATGATGTTTTTTGTTATACTTAGATTTAAAGTAGTAAAATAAATTATACTGAAAGTATCTGAATGGTTTTTACGAACAATTTCACGCTGTTTTGTCGCAAACAGGAAGTTTAGAGAGATGCTCTATAACTAAAATTAACTGGAAAAACAAGTAAAAAAAGAAAGCTTATAGGGCGATAATTTTAGCACCTATGCAGTTTTTACTTATATCCAAGTGACAATGGTGGAATATTTAAAGCATTTGTTTAATTTTTAATTGGAAACATATGTGAAATTTACATAACTCTTTAAAATCGTTCTACAAAACTGCAACATTTTAGAACTTATTTCAGTGCATATTTGTTATTATTAGGTTTGAGTTTTTTTAAATATTCTTATAGTAATATTTATTTTACAATATTTCTTTTTGACTATTTTCTTATATTCTTTTGAAATATGATAACAAACAGAGATTTTTTTCTGTTTCTGAAAAATTTAAATGATGGTTTTAGTTGTGAAAAATCGATGCTTATTTTTGTAAGTAAGCAACGTGAATTAATTTCCTCAGAAATTGATGAAGAAAATTCAAAAGACCGTTTACGTATGTTTTGTGTAAATGCAAAAGATCGCTGGCTTAAATCTGAACGAAAATTAGATCGTTTCAATAATAAAAACTATTCTTGACTTCAGTGTTCCTTTAAAGTTGGTAATGAGCTTAAACCATTTGAAATTGAAAATTCGCAGAAACCAACATCACGGAAATCTTTTTCAGATGTAACCAAAACTCATAAAAGAAAACTAACTGTGTGTTTGAGAGATGATACTTCTGGAGAAGCTAAATTAATAAGAATCAAAGAGTAAAATTCAATGCTAATTCAGAAAAGAATTAGGTTTGCTAATAGATGTTGGTAAACAGGGAAGTGGTTTGAAATACGATGGAAACACTGCAAGGACATTTTTTGGTGAGTTTAAAAAGACAGCTGAGATCACTGGATTCGATAAAGAACCTATTAACCGTTTTGCAATTATAATGCAAGTGATCTCCTGTGACGAAGTTAATTAATGTCGAAAAATTTCGCACTGGAAATAGATAAACAATGTGTATCAAAGTACGGGTGGTATTTTATGCCAGCTTCTGCTTCTGCGCATGAATTACTAATTCATATGAATTAGTAATTGATGTGCAGAAGCAGAAGCTGGCATAAAATACCACCCGTATTTTGATACACATTATTATATCCTTCCCATATGGAAAGGATATAATTGCAAATTTTGCTGTTCCAATTGAACAATTTTCGGAAGAAGCTGGAGAAGTTCGTAATAAAGAGTTTCGAAGGTACTGGGAGTCCTATATGAGAAAAATAAGTCGAAGAGTATGTAACGAAGACTTTTTGCACCATTTCCTAATAACGCCTGACCCTTTGATTTCCAGTATTAGATACAAAAAAAAAAAAAAAAAAAAAAAAAAAAAAGTTCAAAAGAACAGAAAGTTTCCAGAAGCATTGGAACTTTTTCTTTAAAATATAATAATTTATCACTGACATAGTAGCACCTCCATTTATTAGAGTATATTTAACATTCTGAGAGTCTTTGCGCTTTTCAGCATTTTCATGTAAACGTTTATATAACCCAAGATACGAGTATATCAAATTTAATTTCGCAGTTTAATGTTAAATTAGTTTTTTACACCATTTCACCCTAGAAATTCCTTACAGCATCATCTTCTTTAAAAAATATTTTTGTGTACAGACAATTTAACATGTTTTCTGGAAATGGAAAATTACGTGATAGCCGCTTCAAGTACATTTATTTCTAAAACGTGCAGGTTTGCGCAAAAACCCCTCTATACCACATTAATATATAGGCTTTCAGAAATACCAACATGTGTTTGAAATTTCAAAAAACTATAAACAATTTAAGTTACGTAATTTTGAAGATTATTATGTAGTTAATTCTATATGTGTTGTTCATAATGTAGAATGACACATAGAGAAATGTGCTTTAAAAAATTAATAATGATATTTTAAATGAATTATTATTAGATGTTACCTAGGTTCCATTTCTGAGTGCATTAAAAAGTCACCAAAATTCGCAAAAAAAATCCTCTACTGAATCATGTATATTCCGAGCTATACAAATATGTATAATTTAAAAAAAGAAACATATATTCGTATTTTGCATACATTCTTTTAAAATATTTCATAGCAAAACAATAGTTATTTAATGATTATTTTTGGCTCTGTGTTCGCATTTTCTTAAGGATTGATCCACTGTGCGGTGTTGTCCGGAATTTTTAAAAAGTTTGCTTTGAAAAATCAATTGTAAAATTAAACATACAATATCTATCCGTTCTAAAAATAAAGTAACTAACGCTGTCACCTCCGGCGGTTTCGAATTTTTTTTGACCGGTGGTCTATCTTCGTTAAAGTTAAGAAAACTACTTCATACAAAAATATGAAAATCGGTGGTATTATAGATAAATGTTCGATACACACACTGACGTAGACAGTTTTTAAATCGAATAATTATTTTAAAAGATATTTGATGTTAAAATTGATCAAAATCGTTCCAGTAAAAAAGTTTTATAGGAGCAAAAACTATACATAGGAATGTAATAATTATGTAATAATATATATTAGAAGTTCCCGGTGTGGAGACTTTATGTTTTTAATTTGACTATAATTTTGAAGATTTTTTTTCCAATTTAAATTCAAATTTTACGCATTTCGAGAGATTTTCTTACATCTTTTAGAAAAGTGTACTATTTTAAATTCTTGCCAATTTTAAAAACAGCGCAAAGAAAAAGGTTTCCTTCAAATTAAAAATTTATTTACACGTGATTATTATAAACAGAAAAAAACTTTCAAATGAGAATTTAATGATTACGTATTAAAAACCAGGAAATATTGGTAATTACGTCATAAAAACTATATTTACACGTGAATTTTAAAAGAGAAAGAAAGTTTAAAAATAATAAATTCCTTAATACACGTTAAAAGTCGTAAATGGAGGAAATTACTACATATTTAAATTTGCGAAACCATAATGTGGCTAAAAAGTTTAAATTTACAAGTATATTTGCGCGACACATTTATTGCACATTTTGAGATAAACTTTTAAACTACTAGGGGGCTCTCCCCCCTACGAGCTTCACTCGCCAACTCCCGTTCAGACTCTAAAAATCCATTAATTTGATCAACTTAAAAAAGGTTACGGAAGATTGAACTATAATTAAAAAAAAAAACAGTGGCGAAATTTCTGTAAACGGGGTTTCCATTTATTTCTCTTTTAATAAAGGATTTTAAGGCCAAAAAAAGATGCTGTGTATTGCTGTTTTCATGTCTAATTAAATAAGATTAGTTACACGTCTTAAAATTAGCTAATGTAAAATGAACTAAGTCAACAGAGTCTTTGCTTCCAGGTATTTTTTAATACAGCTGTAAGAAAATGACTTTAAATCACGCGTTTTAAATCTGACGTAATTTTAACCAAACTTTTCTTTTTGTAATATTTACCAGGAAATATTTCAGTTGTTAGAAAGGAAATATTAGAGGAAAAGGTCCAAATACCGGCTACCACTTTTGTTTTCCATCTAGATTATACAATTTTCAAAATTAGTAAAAGGAAAAGTGATAGCAAGGTACCTTCACATGTTTTACACCTGTTTAGGAAAACAAAATCAGTTTAAAAAGCGTTTTCTTGTATATAAAAAGCAAAATTTCGAAAGTCTTCAAATTTTGAGTTTTGAAAATGGAGTCTAAATACCGGCTATCTAAGGTTTTTTTCCCCAAAAGATCACACAAATAGAGCTAATGACAATTATTAAGCAATTAGAATATTATTTTAATAAATTTTATTGATTAACAACATTTCTTATGGACAGAAAAATATATAATTATTAATAAACAAGCATTTTTTTCAAATTTATAAAATTCTTAACGACTATTTCTCACAGTCTTCTTTCCATTATGTTTCTAATTTTGTTTTTTAATGTGTATAAAAAAACTTGCTGATTGAAATGAGAACTATTTTATCTGAAAAAATCACAAACATAATATCACTCTCTGCGTTGGTGCAGTCGCTATAGGCCAACATATTGCATTTTTAACATTGAAACCCAGAATCGCCTCCTCCACTCTTGTCTGCAGAGAAAGCACCCATGCAGAAGACACAAATTGCATAATCTTCCTCTGTTGGACATCTTCATTTTTTACTTTTTAAAAATCCAATTTCTGCGACTTTCACCTGTTTACCTCCGTCATTTTTCTTCTTGCAGGTAATTTTGGAGTGTGCAACAGCGCTTTTTTGTGCAGTGATCCGGTAACCAGTATCGCTCCTGAAGAATTACGGCCGCTGTTGGTTTTTTTCATATCACGAAATGAAACTGGAACTATTTCTGAACCATTTAAATTTATTAATTATAAAAACTATTTAAATTATTTTTCCCCTTCCCTTCAAACAGAGCAATCGAGGGAGGTCCAAATACCGGCTATCCGGTATTTAGACCACTCTAGGTAGCCGCTATTCGGACCACTTCTATGTTTAACTTTATACCGCTATTACCCATTCATATAATAAAATACCAATAATGTGCGTACATCAATTCAGAGCTAAATATGTCTACAAAATAATTTAATCAACAATTCAAGTTATTATACGATCAGTATATTTAAAGAAATAGGAAACACATATCTGAAAAACTTTTAATGTTCCAGATTACGTCGTTTCGACACTTTTGCATTTGTTGTTTGTAAAAGAGACAGACTTCAGCGACGTATTTCTCGGAACTTTCCTCTTTTAATTGAAGTTACAAATTCTACCTATCAGCGCTTGGTTGCGCTGCGCTCAGTTCTCAGATCACCTAGTAGTATATTTGGACCCTAGCCGGTATTTGGACCTTCTCCCCTATTATTTGCGCTGTCTTTGTCAACAGTAGTTAAAAAGATTATCTCGAAATAAGGAATAAATCTCACGAGTACATGTAAATATATACTTTAAATACTTTTTATATTTACTTTATAACTTTTACTTATACTTTAAATATATACTTTAATTAAATAACTATTTTTATACTGTTTCTTACTCTTTGGCAGTATTATTAGTCTAGTTGAAATAGAACGTAATTCCAACTGAATTTACTGGTTTTTACACATATTAAATAATTATCTTATAGTTTTTTTTCTTTTTAACTATTCACGTGTACAAACAATTTGTATGACGCAATTTTTAATATTTTCCTGCTTTTAACACTTAATCGTTTAATTTTAATTTAATAGGGGGTTTTCTGTTTATAATAGTCACGTTTAAATAAATTTTCCGTTTAAAGGAAATATTATTATTAGAGAAGTTTTTACAGTTTTGGCAACAATTTAAAATAATAACCTTTTCTAAAATATGTAAAAAAAAAAAAAAATTCTCTCGAAATGCTGAAAATTTGAATTTAAAATGGAAATAAATCCTCAAAAATTTAGTCAAATTGAAAACAGAAATGCAGTCTGCAAACCTGGAACATTTAATGCATAAAATGATCAAAAAAGTATTAAATTCCTATAGTCTTTTCTCCGATAAAACTATTTTTAATGGAACGATTTTGACCAACTTTAACATTAAATATCTCTTAAAATTATTCTTCAATTTGAAAATTGTCTGCATCAGCGTATTTATCAAACATTTCTCTGTAATACCACCGATTTTCGTATAATGCGTATGCAGTAGATTTCTTAATATTAACAAAGAAAGAGCTCAGGTCACAAAAAAATCAAAACCGGTGGCGGCGCTGATAGCGTTAGCTACTTTTTTTTAGAATAGCGAGATTGTTGAGAATCCTAAGACAGCGCAAATAATATTTCCTTTCTAACAAAAAAAGTATTTTCACGTGAATATTGAAAAAGAGAAAGAAAAATTTGCTGAAAATTACGTCACATATATAAAACGATACATTTAAAATTTCTTGTTTAAAAGAACTTTCTTATAGCGTTTTTTCAAAAATAGCGAGAGACAAAAGACCCTATTTACATAATTCATTTTATATTAGCTTATTTTCACATGTTTCACTGATCTGATTTAATCAAAGACGAAAACAACACGTCAACAGGGAGATGACCACTGTTTTCAATTATGTAGACAGAATTTTTTTAAAGCCTATCAAATTAACGTGCATTCAGAGTTTGTGGTGTCTGAAGGGGCGTTGTCGAGCGTAACTCGTAGGCATCTAATAAAAGAAACAATAATAAAACAACTTTTCAAAAAAATATTAATTGACTTAAAAAAACAGTATAAAGAATTAAATAATTCTTTAAAATTCTCTATTGACGAAACATTATCCAATAACCAAACATCGGCTATCATGTACCGGCATAAAAATGTAAAAGTATTTATTTAATGGATTGGGCGGGGGAAAGTATAAGTACAAAAGAAAGATTCAAAATGGACAAAAACGAGTACAAAATAATATTTAAGTACTTTAAATAATAATCGAATTTATTAAGGAGTTCATTAAATACCAAAGACTAGAAAACAGGAATTCTCCTTTTTCAGAATTTGGTGCCGTCCCTGATGAACAAAAGATATGTATATAAATATAGATAGTGCAAAAAATATTTCAGTTTTAAGACTTAAAACACACTCTTTTATTTTATATAAAATGCCATCATTCACATTCGCTGAAGAATTCTTCATTTACGATCCAGTCTTAAACACTTGGAATAAGGATTATAGTTATTCCTTTATTTATACTTAAACAACATGTACAGTAAAGTATGCATATGACGTCACTATCGCTGAATAATACACGTATCCAAAAAAGAGATGTCGTCATTCAAGTAACTCGACAAAAAAAAAGGCTATCTATATTCATATCCCTTCATTTGTTTGTAATATTAATATACATACTTAAAATTAAATATAGTTTATAATAGTACCATGTCTTATCGAAAATCATTCATTTATATATTTTTTGAAAATTGGACGTATTTTAATTACCTTTTTTCAATTCCTACTATTAGTTCACACTCTCCCTATATATATATTGTTTCAGTTGTTATGGGAAAATGGCAACAAAAAAAATATAATTACCGTTTTCAAACTATTTTTCCTTTACTTTCAGCAGAAATGGAGTTCTTGAGTCGCCAACATTAAGGGGTCTCAGGACACTTAAAATTGGAAAAATCGAAAAAAAAAAAAGACCATTTTCAACATATAATATTTTAAAATGTAATTGATTTTAAGACAACATTTTATATTGGGATGAAAGATATAAGTACGTTCTTTCATTTCACGTATTTGAAAAATTACAAGATGCAGAATTAGAATTTACAGTGAGCTCCAAAATGTCAGACATTTGACGAGCGGAAAATCGGCATAACAGATTATGCGCACGATCACAAATTAAATTTTGCAAGTAGAAGAAAATTTTGGGTCCTACTTACGCTTCACATTAGAATAATTACTCTGAACCTAAATAAATTTGTATTTAAAGCATTTTTCTATATTTAATACAAAGTTGTATTTAGTTAATGCAAAATTTAGAAATTTTTAACAGTATAATCACCTATAAAGAATATATTTCTGAACAATAAGAAGGAAATTTTAGATTCGGTTTATACAGACTAACATGAAACATATGTTTTGAAAATGTCATTAAAAAAAAAAAAAAAAAAAAAAAAAATCAGAAGTTTCTGAGATATTGTGCGCGTTATGCCCAAAAACGTCATTTGGAGAAAATTGACTTCAAAGTTTCTGAAACGCCGCTTCAGCTATTGAGCGTGTATAATTCTAAAAGCCATAATTTCTGTTTTAATAGGAATTTCAAGGAAACATTTATACCAAAATGTTCAGAAAAGATAGTAGTTTAATATCCAAAAAAAATTAAAATTTCGAAAATTTTAAAGCTTTACGAGTCCTGAGACCCCTTAAACAAATTGCGTTAATAACTACAAAAAAATATTATCTGAAAAACAATTTGAGATGCAGTTTTCAAACAAATTGTATTTAAAAGTACTTTTTTCCCCCCAATATCACGGTATAAAAATTTAAAATGTGCGATACTTAGAAGTTAAAAAAAATTGCACTAGAGTATTTAACCGTACAATGATACATCTGCTTTGTTTTACGGCTGGCTTATACAACGGAACGTTATTTTTCAGAGACGACACTTTAAATGTTAGCCGAAAGAAATAGCATACAGGCTAAGAAAGATGGTTGACATACATCTGAGTTGCAAGAACTAACGCTTTATCACCAACAATTTTGACTTTTTTTTTAGCCCAGTTTAATCTGCGGACATCTAACATATCCCAGATGTTATGTCCCCAGAAAAGTAAAAAATAAAAAGATGTTCCTCCCAAACTTCAGTTCTTATTGGGGTTTATTTTGTCCCTCCCGAAAACTTAAGTATAAAAAAGCCACAAATAAGGTTGGTTGGTTGTATAGGGTTTTATGGCGCAAAGTCCCTATAGGGACATGCTGCGCCAATACCACAAATAAGGAATTTTGATGCGAAGAACTTCATCCTGCGACTTTTAAAAAACGAGAGTGGCGCATCATGTTCGTTCAAACATTACGAAAACATTTGTAATTATTTTAACAATGTTATGTCATTAAATAATGTTAAATTACTGTTTTGAACATGATTAGCAAATATAAACAAGATGGGCAATTGGCAAACATTTTGGCTAAGATGTTATATATTCCCGCGGCCGCTATCTTGGATTTCTGGGCGATGTTTCGTTTATCGATAAGGCAACCCTGACGAGTGACGTGTTCTGGCAACCCCGATAAGCCTAACATGCGCATAAATCGCTGCTTGGCGACATTTACTTGGCGCCAAGAAAAAAAAAATATATATAGCAATATATAAGGGAATATATAGCATCATTTTCATCATTTTGTGCGATCTATCTCGTGGCTCGAATAATACGTAAGTACGACGAATTATCCGGGACACGAGATAGATCGTTAAGTCAACTGCCATTCATGTTTACAACAATAATTTAACATCATTTAATGCGTAACATTGTTAAAAAATGATAAGGCACAGATGTCATATACGGCCCATATTAGCGCGATTTTTTTCGACGCCAATTTGGCAAAAACCTCGTTACTATATTATTTATATCCGAGTTACCATGTCAAGCAAAATAACGATCTTGGATATGTTAGATGTCCGCAGATTAAACTGGGCTAAAAAAAAAGTCAAAATTGTTGGTGATAAAGCGTTAGTTCTTGCAACTCAGATGTATGTCAACCATCTTTCTTAAAAAAAAATCCAAGATGACGGCCGCGGGAATATATAGCATCATTTCCATCATTTTGTGCGATCTATCGCGTGGCTCTAATAATACGTAAGTACGACGTATTATCAGGGACACGAGATAGATCGTTAAGTCAACTGCCATTCATGTTTAAAACAATAATTTAACATCATTTAATACGTAACATTGTTAAAAAATGATAAGGCACAGATGTCATATACGGCCCATATTAGTGCGATTTTTTTCGACGCCAATTTGGCAAAAACCACGTTACTATATGCTGGGCAACATATAACAATGATATGTTCCCGCACCATGTTGGTTAAATCAAAGTAAAATTGCGTAATTTGTTATTTCTGTTTGTATAAATATTTTTTATAAAATATAATTATGAGTGTAAAATTATAATGTTTATATATTTAAGTAAAATAGGAGTGTAAGTTCATACAAAAATTATTAAGTTGATTTTAAATATTAAATATATATTTTTAAAAAATTGTTGTATTGTAAAATGAATGTATAATGTTGAATAGAGTTCGGATCTCAGACAACAACAATAGCCAGACGCCATGGTGTCGTTTTATGACAAGCCAATGGAAAGTGGTGTATAATTAGAAATCGTAAAATAATAAAAACGTTGGAATAAATTTATGGCCTCAATAAAAGTGTTGGGATAAATTTATGGCTTTTCAGACCACCCAAACTTTAAGGCAGATAATAATATTAAAGTATATGTAAGGGGCCATTTGCAGACTGTTAGCTAATAGGCTTATCGAAGTATAATAAAAAATCTTCTCACATCCAATAACAGTGGACTAGACAAAAATAGTTCCACCCACTGCAGGAGTTGGTGTGCAAGAAGAATAAGGTTTAAAAAAGAGAGTCTGAAAAAAGATGTAGAGGACGCAGGAGCTCTCCTGAAAGCCCGTGCAATGAATCCTGAAAGCCCTAGTAATGCCCAGGCGAGATGGACATATCGGAGCGAGCCTAATCAAGCCTAATTGAGGATGTCTTCCTGATGTACATATCGGAGTGAGCCTAAGCAAGCCAAATTGAGGATGTCTTACTGATGTTAAAATACAGTGGATTGTTCTACAGAGGTCCGTAGCTATGCATCCTGCCATCCCGAGGTCGCCGCTCTGATACGAAGCGAATTTCCAGATGACATTTGAATATGATCCTAAGCAACGCGACAACTCTGAATTTGATGAATAAAGGCCACCATCCCGTATATTAAAAAAAGGTACTACTTTCAACTTTTTCTTTTACCACTTAAAATCACATGAAAAATCATAAATATACTTTACTGATATTTTATGGTAGAGAGTAATCTGAGATCCGAGAAAACCAATAATTAAATAAAATTAAGGTAATTTAAAAATGAAAGAGAATTATTCTTTTAGCAAAAAGAAAAAAATATAATAATTAGAGTAAATGAAAATATTGTCTTTTTTTTTAAAGATTAAACATACATAAAATAATGAGAAGCAAACAAAAGTGTTGCTTTCTATTTTTTGAATTAATATTATGTTTTTTCTGTATATAGTTGTGTTCAATGTAAATAAAATATTTAATCAAGTTTTAAAAAGTTTCTGTAATTATTTAATTGATAATGTTTAAGGTGTGTCAATTTATTTTTACAGCTTAAATTTTAGTTTAATTCATAAGTGGAAGAGTTCGTCTAAATAATTCACAAAGCAAACTCTTAATTTTATTCGTAATTATTTAAATTTAATAATTATATTTTGACGCGAATTATAATTTAATTTTATTAATGCTTCGCGTTGCTCTTCTACTAGAATTATGTAATTACGATCACTTATGTTATTTGAATTTATCTAAGGTATATAAAATTATATACCAATTTGCTAGGAGGTTGCTTGGATGATTTGGACCAATTAACAATTTTGGATGTAAATTAAATAGAAAATAAACAGGTGTAATTATCTGTCCAGCATCCCCCCCTTCATAGTAAAATGGTGCTATGACTCAGGAACGTTCATCTGAGGTCATTAGAAATAATAATAATAATAATAATAATAAAGGAAAATAAATTTAAATATTATTTTAATGTCACAATTTTAAAGATATTGTAGGTATTTAAGTTTAATTGATTAAAATTTTATTAAAATTAATTTTATTATTGTAACAATAATGACACACATATAATAATTTTATATAAATAAAATGAATAATATATGTTAGCAAAAAAAAAAAAAAAAAAAAAAAAAAAAAAAAAGGAAATGAAAAAAATAATTCTGGTATTTATAATAGGTAAATTTAGGAATTACAATTTTGTTTTTTTTTCTCTCTTTTCTCTTTTGGTTGGATCTCAGTTACCATTGAGAAATAATGGCATTCACATCACAGATGACACATTTGTAAAAATAATTTTTTTATATATACTGTATAAATAATAATAATAAGAATAATAAGTAAAATTTGATAATATGTCTGGTATAAAAATGATTGAAATGTCAATAGATCATGATTTTTGAAATTGTATCACCTTGATACAAAAGAAAATTTATGAGTCGTACTACGAAGTAGTAGTACAATATTTACAAAAAAAAAAAAAAAAATAAGATTGTTTTTTCTGTAAAAAAAGACAGATATTTTTCTGTTAAATGAAATTATGTTGTTTTTTATATATACGTGTATTATAAATATTTTAGGGGTATTTATGTGTGTAAAAGAATAATCTACAAAACAACTTCATCTCCTAAAAAATTTTTTTTTAAATTTTAGTGCTGTTGTTTTTATGTATTTATGCAATTTAGAATATTTTCATACATATGTTGTAATATAGAGAAAATAGTATGAGATGCAAAATATTATTTTAAGAGGTATAGGATCTATTTTGAATTGATATTTTGAAAATGTATACATTGATTACTAATATTTGTTAAAAATGACTCAGACGCTGGATATAGATACACGTATTAAGTTTGTGTCACCATTAAAAATATATTGAAATTATTTTCATGTCGAGAGAAATAAATCAAAATTCAATCCCTTGCAAAAAAGGAGAAAATAATGCAAGAATATATAGATGAAGAGGCATACGAAAAAGTAACGGATTTAAATTTGGGTCAAACAGTATATTTAAAATGTATTGGAAAACCAGGCGCATTAGAGCCAAAATTTCAAGGACCCTACGAAGTTACTAAAAAGTTTAGAAACTTTAATTATTTATTACAATATGTTCCAGATAAATCAATAGAGCCGATCAAACGACATATGGATCAGCTGTACGCTCCGAAATATGCAACAGGTCATACAGAGGCGGAAATTACGAATTTACAAGGGTCTCAGAAAAAAATTAAGGGTGATAAAAATTACAAAAATAAATGTGACATTTGTCAAAGAAAATCACACTCAACTGAAAATTGTTGGTTTAAATTAGACAAAAAGACGATTCAAAAGGGTGACAAAGGTACTATAAAGTATTATAAAAAAAATAATAAATATTCTGAGAATGTAGACCCATATTTAAAGTATCAAATAGATTATGATAACAATATGTCGTTATATGGTTATACACCATATACAAACTTATACGGGGATGTTATACAAGATCATTACCCTTCCCCCCCTCCCCAATATTATCCATGGGATATGAATTGGTATTAAAAATAAATCAAAATACATAATTAATCGAATTTCAAAATTTAAAAATTTTCAAAATTTAAAAATAAATTTTTCTCATTTAGGTAAAAAAAAAAAAAAAAAAAAAAAAAAAAAAAAAAAAAAATGGAACAACATTAATAACTTGCATTTTTGAAATTCAAAATAATAATAAGAAAGGATAGGAACATGGGAACGCCAATTTGTCTCAGGGTTACAATATTGAGCAAATGTGCAGGGCGCACCCGAAAACATACTTATAAAATTATGTAATGTGCTTCACAAAACTTCACTGGAGCAGTGAAATATTTATCTCCAGGCAAAAGTTATATATATTTTTTTTCGAATATGAATTAGAAAATATAAAATCTTAACAAAGCCAAATAACATTAAAGCTTAATTAATTTAATAGTGAATAATGTTGGAGTAATTTTCAAAAAAAAAAAAAAAAAAAAAAGATAATTTTTCTGTCTTCTATAAGGGTATCAATAGCCTTACAATTTAGATGACAGAATTTCAGACTTACTCTTTAAAATGAGTAGGTGTAAGCTATAGGTTCAGGGTAGTTAGAACAGCTTTATAACATACTCATGTATATATTTTTTCCTTATATAAATATATGGTTGACAAGGAATAAATTATTAGTGCACTTTATATTAGGATAGCGGTCAGCTATAAGCCTAAATATAATAAAATATGCAAAAAGTACTAAGATTTATTCCGGTAGTTCAATTACAACTTATATGCTAAAGTCTAGAATTTAGAC
Organism: Maratus speciosus; assembly: GCA_963932465.1. Taxonomy (NCBI): domain Eukaryota; kingdom Metazoa; phylum Arthropoda; class Arachnida; order Araneae; family Salticidae; genus Maratus; species Maratus speciosus. The sequence goes on along the minus strand of OZ010790.1, from coordinate 183,298,011 downwards.
AGCAGGGATAAGTTTTATGAACAAAAGTGTTATAAAAAAATTAAAAAAAGGATTTTGGTGTAGCACATTGGTTTTTAAAAAACATATATATGTATAACAATGGACAAGGCAAGTTATTTCAATGTGATTGCACACAAAATTATTGTAAAAAAATTACACAAATAAATAATTGAAGTAAAATTAAAATTTTCTCACCAAAGGCTTTCTGTATAGGGTGCAATTTTGGCCTACGGCTGGGTATGCACCAACACCAACAAAATTTTTGTAGAAAATTTATCAATTCACAGATACATCAATATATGGTCATCACTTAGGCATTAACTTCAGGATTCTTGGCTGAAAAAGGAATCGAAGAAAAAATTAAGTATGGTATAATTACTAGATGTTATGCTCAGAAACAATAAAATTAGTAATATTATATTGTAAAAAGCAGCATTTTGAGTTTTATTTAGGAAAACTTTTGATTTTTAGGTTTTACACATTTATGGAGTGTCTAGCTCAGTGTATAGTTTCTAGATTTAATTCAAAAAAATAATAAATAAAAATATAAGTTCGTGTTGTTTTCAAAATAAATAACAAAAGGTATAGCGATTAGCATTTACAGTTAAAAGTTATGGAATTTTCAGCAAAATTAACATTAGACAATCATAGTTTATATTATATTTAACTTGATAAGCTAATTTACTTTTATTAACGGTATTCAATTAGAATTAAAGTAGACTTAAATCCAAGTTAAATTAATTAATAACATTGTTATAGTGTAAAATTTTATGTAAGACTATTATATTTTTATTGTATATATATAAATATGCGAATTTAATAATTAATAAAATGTATTAGCAAAATTATTTAACATAAATATTAAATGACATCTTGCTGAAATCAGCTAGAAATTAGATTTTTTTTTTTTTTTTAATAAAATATTTTATAAATTTATGTTAGTTTAGAATTTAAGCATTTTTTTTTCTCTTTACTTTCCCTTAGAATTAAATGCAATTCTAAATTTAACACATATAAATATACATAGTATTGATAAATTTGAGTGTGTGAGTTCATAAATTTTTTTTATATATAATTTAGCCAATTTAACATAAGAAAACAAAATAAATAAATAAATATATTTATATATATTGACCTTATTTTTATTAAAATATGTAGTATGGCTTAATAAATTTATTTACTTAATTTTTTTTATAGTACGTACAGTAATTATTTTAAAAACTTGATCTATAAAAAAATTGGATGTGGTTGTTTGTGAGTATACAAAGATTTTTTCTGCTGGCAGAAGTTCTTTGGTCCGGCCGGGTACTCATAGATGGCTGCATACGATGTTACGTAGTACTTATCATTTGCTTTTTTTTTTTTTTTTTTTTTTTTTTTTTTTTTTTTTTTAATTATACAAGTGTATTAAGTACAATTTTTTTTTATAATTAAATAATAATTATTAATGTTTGATTAATAATAATAATTTATTATCTTTTTTTTTAACATATCATTAAATTTTAGACATTAGAATTCACATACGGAATGTTAATGATAAATAAAATTTTGAATAAATAAATTTTTATTTCATTCAGTAAAAAAATAAATAAATATGAAAATTTAACAATCTTTTAAGATAGAATTGTTGGCTAAATAAATAATAATTAAAGACAAAAAAAATTGTTCTCTTCTTCGTCAATGGTATTTTCTGACAACACTATTTAATAGTATTAAATGAAGGTGCATTTTTAAGGTCAGCGTAATGCATATTTTGCATTTTGAGAGGCTGTAGAAGTCATATTTCCGTGTTGTTTACATTTTAATAGTAAACAATATCATGAATCAAAATTTGTGTTTGTTAGAAAGGTCTAAAAATATACAATGTAATCAAAGAAAATTATATGCATTTTTTCTTAAATCCTGAAAGGCAATTTGGTTTAGATTTGAACCTGACAGCATAAAAAGCCACGCTCGCTTCAGTCGCAGTATGAGGCAGGAGAATTCAAATGCTAGAATCGCCATTTTCCCCTACAAAATAATAAAAAAAAGCAGAAGGTTTACATTAGATATGATACAAATACATACACTGTTTATGCATAGATTATGTTTAAAATTACATACAGGCATGCACAGTTAGTTAAGAAGAAAGTATATCAAGAAATTATACTAATTAATAAGGTAATTACAAGCATGAAATGGTTTTAAATACAGGGTGCGCCATAAATTCGTGCAAACTTTAAAAATCCATAATTAAAGAAATAATGGTCGGAAAAATTTTTGGTTTGCGCGAGTATGATCAGACGGATTTTGGATTTTTTTCCCATGAATAATAAAGAATGATTCCATGAATAACCAATAGAGGGCGCTCACATGCCATATTGAGACGTTTTATGCAAATCAGACAAACACAAACAGACATTGAAAGAAATCACAATAACATGACACTGTGCATTAACTTTTATGGTACTAAAAGATGCTCAACATGACCACCACCACAAGGTATTAGGCAAGTGAGGCGTGTCAATACGCCTGTAACAGCTGAGTGTAGCATGTCGGCATCGATGCCACCGACGGTCAGTCGAATGGCATCTTTCAGTTCCGCCAAAGTGGCTGGGGAGCACCGATAAACACGAGACTTTAAGTATCCCCACAACCAAAAATCTGCTGGGGTCAAGTCTGGAGATCGTGGGGGCCATTCAAACTTACAACCTCGACTTATCACTCGGTCTTCAGTGAAAGTGTCTAACAGGAACGCCTTGACTTCACGTGCAAAGTGGGGCGGGGCACCATCCTGCATGAAGGTGATGGAAGGTAACGCATGTCTTTCCTGCAATGCAGGCACAACTTGGTTACGAAAAAGCGTAAGATACCGTTCTGCAATGACTGTACACGTTTTCCAGCCGGATTCAGGACAAGACTCTTCAAAAAAGAAAGGACCCAGAATGAAAGCCGCGGTGAAACCACACCAGACAGTCACACGAGGAGAATGCATTGGCTTGGTCTCATACTCCCGAGGGTTTGACGTCGCCCAGATACGACTGTTTTGCGTATTGACGTCGCCATGGAGTGAAAAATGTGCTTCATCCGTCCACATGACATTCAGCAACCATTGTGGGTCACGATTCATTTGTGCCAGTGCCCATGTAGCAAACTTTAGTCTTTTATCTGTATCTGCCGGTAATAACTGGTGAAGTGTCTGTATCTTGTACGGATACAGATCCAAGATTCCGTGCAGAATACGTCGAATCGACGATTCCGGAATTCCCGTTATTCTACCAGCTTCACGAGCACTGCTACTTCCCGTTAATGTCTCGGCTGCCATTTCTTCCATGGCACTTTTTACAGCATGGACGCGATCCGCGTTCAAGGATGGTCTGCCACTACGTGGACGATCCTCCAAACTCCCCGTTTCCTCAAAACGTCGTACTAAATTGAGTATTCCATTCAACGAAATAGGGCTTTTTTGCGCCTTTAGTCCTTTCTCCGTGCGAAACTTCCTCAATGCAATAGTAGTGGATTCCCCATTCTTGTAGAACAGTTTGACCAGCAGCGCTCGATCTGGTAACGATAGCATGCTGCCGAGATCGAATGACGAATCCATTTCCATCCAGGTGTTTTATTGCTAGCCTGATTTGCATAAAACGTCTCAATATGGCATGTGAGCGCCCTCTATTGGTTATTCTTGGAATCATTTTTATTATTCATGGAAAAAAATCCAAAATCCGTCTGATCATACTCGTGCAAACCAAAAATTTTTCCGACCATTATTTCTTTAATTATGGATTTTTAAAGTTTGCACGGATTTATGGCGCACCCTGTACATACTTTTTGAAGTCGTAAAATTTTGTCACAGCACAAATCACCTCGCAGAAAGGGATTAGTAGCTTGACCAACCCCTCGTTTCGAAAGGATCGGGGACGGTCAAAAAACTGGTTTTATTCTCCTCTCCTTCTTCTTCTTTTTTTTTTTTCTCGTATCGGGTAAAGTTGGAAAGCATTACGTAATAATATATTAAAGGAGATGAGATAGCTTGTATATTTTGACGTATCATACATATTAGAAGTAACAAATAAATAAATAAAATAATGTAACCAGTTTGTATACAATATTTTTCTGATTATAATTTGAATACATCAGATTAATTATGTGAAAATATAACATGTCATATTACAAGCATTGTATTTACTTTTATTCAGTATAAAATGTGTTTTAAATGAAACACTGTGTCACAAGGTTATATGTGTTGAAATAATATGTCAAATGTGTATGCCATTATTTTTCCAGTAATTAGGTTTATTTCGGCATATTAGTTTCATACAAAATTATAGCTTTGAATGTATTTTGGGCACTTAAAACTGTAAAGTTACAAAATTATTAAACATGTGTGTGGTAAAGAAAAAAGGCTTCGAGAAAGATGTCAGATTTTAAGTACAGATGTCTTCTATAAATGTGAATGTCAACAAACAACTATGCTATCATGTGTTGAACTTTCTGTTATGGAAAATAGAAGAACTTCTTATAAAATATACCAGAACCATTGATAATTGAACTTTACAGTCTTAGTTCAAAAACTGTGTAGATACACAGTCATATGGACACGTACATTCTTTTACAAAAAAAAAAAATAAAACCAGCAATCAGTTTTTATTTTTTTTCTTCTGACTACCGGGAGAGATGCTGGGCAACATATAACAATGATATGTTCCCGCACCATGTTGGTTAAATCAAAGTAAAATTGCGTAATTTGTTATTTCTGTTTGTATAAATATTTTTTATAAAATATAATTATGAGTGTAAAATTATAATGTTTATATATTTAAGTAAAATAGGAGTGTAAGTTCATACAAAAATTATTAAGTTGATTTTAAATATTAAATATATATTTTTAAAAAATTGTTGTATTGTAAAATGAATGTATAATGTTGAATAGAGTTCGGATCTCAGACAACAACAATAGCCTGACGCCATGGTGTCGTTTTATGACAAGCCAATGGAAAGTGGTGTATAATTAGAAATCGTAAAATAATAAAAACGTTGGAATAAATTTATGGCCTCAATAAAAGTGTTGGGATAAATTTATGGCTTTTCAGACCACCCAAACTTTAAGGCAGATAATAATATTAAAGTATATGTAAGGGGCCATTCGCAGACTGTTAGCTAATAGGCTTATCGAAGTATAATAAAAAATCTTCTCACATCCAATAACAGTGGACTAGACAAAAATAGTTCCACCCACTGCAGGAGTTGGTGTGCAAGAAGAATAAGGTTTAAAAAAGAGAGTCTGAAAAAAGATGTAGAGGACGCAGGAGCTCTCCTGAAAGCCCGTGCAATGAATCCTGAAAGCCCTAGTAATGCCCAGGCGAGATGGACATATCGGAGCGAGTCTAATCAAGCCTAATTGAGGATGTCTTCCTGATGTACATATCCGAGTGAGCCTAAGCAAGCCAAATTGAGGATGTCTTACTGATGTTAAAATACAGTGGATTGTTCTACAGAGGTCCGTAGCTATGCATCCTGCCATCCCGAGGTCGCCGCTCTGATACGAAGCGAATTTCCAGATGACATTTGAATATGATCCTAAGCAACGCGACAACTCTGAATTTGATGAATAAAGGCCACCATCCCGTATATTAAAAAAAGGTACTACTTTCAACTTTTTCTTTTACCACTTAAAATCACATGAAAAATCATAAATATACTTTACTGATATTTTATGGTAGAGAGTAATCTGAGATCCGACAAAACCAATAATTAAATAAAATTAAGGTAATTTAAAAATGAAAGAGAATTATTCTTTTAGCAAAAAGAAAAAAATATAATAATTAGAGTAAATGAAAATATTGTCTTTTTTTTTAAAGATTAAACATACATAAAATAATGAGAAGCAAACAAAAGTGTTGCTTTCTATTTTTTGATTGATAATGTTTAAGGTGTGTCAATTTATTTTTACAGCTTAAATTTTAGTTTAATTCATAAGTGGAAGAGTTCGTCTAAATAATTCACAACGCAAACTCTTAATTTTATTCGTAATTATTTAAATTTAATAATTACATTTTGACGCGAATTATAATTTAATTTTATTAATGCTTCCCGTTGCTCTTCTACTAGAATTATGTAATTACGATCACTTATGTTATTTGAATTTATCTAAGGTATATAAAATTATATACCAATTTGCTAGGAGGTTGCTTGGATGATTTGGACCAATTAACAATTTTGGATGTAAATTAAATAGAAAATAAACAGGTGTAATTATCTGTCCAGCACTATATTATTTATATCCGAGTTACCATGTCAAGCAAAATAACGATCTGGGATATGTTAGATGTCCGCAGATTAAACTGGGCTAAAAAAAAAGTCAAAATTGTTGGTGATAAAGCGTTAGTTCTTGCAACTCAGATGTATGTCAACCATCTTTCTTAAAAAAAAAAAAAAAAAAAAAAAAAAAAAAAAAAAAAAAATCCAAGATGAAGGCCGCGGGAATATATAGCATCAGTTCCATCATTTTGTGCGATCTATCTCGTGGCTCGAATAATATGTAAGTACGACGTATTATCCGGGACACGAGATAGATAGTTAAGTCAACTGCCATTCATGTTTAAAACAATAATTTAACATCATTTAATACGTAACATTGTTAAAAAATGATAAGACACGATGTCATATACGGCCCATATTAGCGCGATTTTTTTTCGACGCCAATTTGGCAAAAACCTCGTTACTATATTATTTATATCCGAGTTACCATGTCAAGCAAAATAACGATACTTTAACGCCAGTTAAGTACCCGGTGCGTATATGACATCTGTGCCAATGATAAGTAATGTCAAATAAATAAATAAATAAATAAAATGTAATAAATGAATTAGGCACTTCTTAATTATTCAGTCGACCAAAACACTATCGCCAAACTATAAGATTAAATGCCAATAATGGCTGATTGTAAATATCGCATTCACTTTACATTAAACGCGTTACACGAGTTTGTTGCGTCATCAAATGATTTTTAATTCCACGTTTTATTTGTATCTTTTGCTAATGTTTTTCCAATTTATTTGTTCTTTCCGTATTTAAAAAAAAAAAAAAAAAAAAAAAAAAAAAAATTACGTCAGTTTGTACAGTTTGGCGAGTAGTTTGGCGATTTATATAAGTTGGCGAAACTGGTCAACGGGATAATCAAGTAGTACCATGAATTAAAATAAATGGTATTTCTTAGTTATCCCGTCGACCAAATTACTGTCGCCAAATTTTAAGATTAAATGCCAATAATGATTGATCGTAAATGTCACATTCACGTGACAAAATCTGTTTACGTTATCAAATGATTTTTATTTCGACGTTTTATTTGTATTTTTATTAATGTTATACTAATTTATTTGTTTTTTCGGTACTTGTTAGTTATACCGTCGACCAAATTACTGTTGCCAAATTGTAAGATTAAATGCCAATAATGGTTGATCATAAATGTCTTATTCACTCGACAACACGTGTTTAGGTCATCCAGTGATTTTTATTTCGACGTTTTATTTGTATTTTTATTAATGTTGCACTAATTTATTTGTTCTTTCGTTATTTAAAATAAAAATTATGTCAATTTGTATAATTTGGCGGGTGGTTTGGCGATTTATATAATTTAGCGAAATAGGTCGACGGGATAACTAAGAAGTACCAAATAAATAAATAAATTATAAACCATAATAAAGAAAAGTACTTGTTAGTTATCCCGTCGACCAAATTACTGTCGCCAAATTGTAAGATTAAATGCCAATAATAGTTGATCGTAAATGTCACATTCGCTTGACAACATGTGTTTACGTTATCAGATAACTTTTATTTCGACGTTTAATTTGTGATTTTATTAATGTTATACTAATTTATTTGTTTTTTCGTTATATAAAATAAAAATTATATCAATTTGTATAATTTGGCGAGTGGTTTGGCGATTTATATAATTTGGCGAAATTGCTCGACGGGATAACTAACAAGTACCAAAATAAGCTATATTAAACTATTACGGACACATGTCATATACTGGCGTGATTTGTTTCTGAAGCCAATGTCATATATGCAACGTGTATTTAAATGGAGACAAATTGTAGTTATTTTGCTTGATATGATAATCCAGATGTTGTTGTTTATGCTGTCAGTGTTTTCGCCAAATTTGCGTCGGAAAAAAATCGCGCCAATATGAGGCATACAACACATCTGTGCCCTATTACGAATTATTATTATTATTATATATCTATTATCGCGTATGATACGCTACAATGAAGTGAAGAATAATGGTTATTGTATTTAGCGTAATTGGAGCCATCCTTGGCGCATTTGTATCCGGCATGGACCGGATAATAGGTAAGTACCAAAAAAGGCTATTGACGAGATTTTTCTCCGACTAACATAAAAATATCATAAAAAAATAAGTATGTAATAAATAAAATTAAATGCATATGTTGGAACAGATGTCATATTCGCCCCATATTGGCGCTATTTTTTTCGGTTGCCAATTTGGCGAAAACATCAACAGCATAAACAACATAATCCGGGTTACCACATCAAGCAAAATAACGACACTTTGCGCAAGTTAAGTACCTGTTGCCTATATGATATTGGCGACAGAAAAAAATCGCGCCAATATGGGGCGAATATGACATCTGTACCCATATGTTTTATAAGAAAACTGCAATATAATATCATAATGGAAAAAAATAGTGTTTTTGCACGCTAGGCCTACCAGGTATTCGAAAACAGTGTGTTTTTGTTAAAAAATTGACGCCTAATTCTCTTGCGTTTGAGACATCTCTTCCTAAGACTAAAATAACATAAAGAAAAGAAATAAATTAAGTAAGAACAGCTGTTTTATTCAAAATACTGGTTTACAGGATCAAATATCTATAGATCTGCTGAGCTCATATGAAGAAAATAAAAATATGATTACTGCGACGCTGAATGATAAATAATTTTGTACATATTATTTTCTTTTCACCATTCAGTGCTTCTCTTTTGTTTTTCTCATGTCGCCATTGAAAAGCTGCTTCAGATCGTCATCACTTTGAAGTGCTTTCGAAATATCCTTCGGAGTAATCGTGAAAGGTTCATTTGGCGGAGTATTTTCTCTTGCGGCATTTCCGGATACTTCAATTATTTCTGTTGCAATGTACTGCATAACGCCCATCAAAAATACTGATGCTTGAGGTTCAACTGTTCCGCCAAAACCATCTTTGAGAATGTCTTCCATCGTCTTCATTTCGAAACAATTCTCTTTAGCGGTACCTTGTAAGGTGGTTTCTGGCGCCTTACGTTTTGTGCTTTGATTTCTTTGTGCTGGCGATGCTCTTTTTCCTGATCGTTTTCTGCTTCGATTTCTTTTTGTTGGGGCCATAATAGTTAAATCAAATTTATTTTGTTTCAGGGGTAATTTTTAAAGCGAATTTCAAACAAAATTTTGAAAATTTCAGTGCGTATAAAATTGTATCGATCGAACAGATGATTTTTTAAGTGGATGCTAATTATGCGCATGTTCGTATGATTTCAACTTTGATTAAACCATGGAGGAAGTATCTGAGTATAAATGCCTACACGAAACAATTAAAATCCTAAAACGTTTTCAATATCTAACATTTTAAAAATGTTATTGAACAAAATCGTGTCTTTGTCACTTTGAGCACATGAAATAAAACTAGTAATCCGCAATGAAAATTAAATTATTGTATCGAAACGAACAAATAATATATAAAGATTATATTTTCATGGAATATATTATAACCTTGCTATATTCGAAATTTAAAAGTAGTAAAACGAATGTCATTTTCTAATAATCATAATAAAGTTTTTGTTCAGCATGAATAGAATTGTTTTTGCTATGTTTGACGTCACTTTTTCCGGCGCAAGCAGATAACAGTTATTCAGATTACAGCATATATCCAGTCTCTTTAAAAATAAATATTTACATAGCTTTGTACACTATTAAGCCTTTAAAATACGCTACTGATAAATTTTTAAATTAAACTATTTTTTTCGCAATCAATATATCCTGATATTCCTGAAAATAGAAATCCCATCAAAAACATCCCATGTAAAAAAAAGCCAAGTCTCCTGACTTTTTGTCCGTAAAAAGTTCTGAGATCATGTGTAGAGCCAAGCTTAGCTCTCTTATTAACCCTGATATTTTAATTCACAAATTAATGGCAGTCTACACCTTTAGCAAATGATTATTTTGTGACTTGGCAATTACGCAGCACATGAAATTTATTACGTAAACACTTTATTTACGTTTTGAATTGGGATTAGATTATTTGATGAACGCGAGGGATAGAAGCCTGAAGGAGGGACGCACCGATTGGGGGTCTTTATAAAAGAGGGGTCTGGCTCGTATTCACGTTACATAGGAAGAAAATCACCCAAAACTCCGGACCTCAAGTTTGACCAGTAGAGTGTTTTCGCATCCGGGCTTACAGTGTAATGTAAAATTAATTCCATGCTACAAATTAAAAAATTGCTCGGCAGCGCAATACTTATTTATTTCCAGTGTCACTTCTCAATGTTAATTTAACATAGAAAAGCCTATGGAGATCATAACTTTTTCATTTTTTCTTCCCACTTTTTTATCCCTGATGCCACTCATTTTTTATTCTTTACTAATTCTAAAGATATTATAAATTTAAAGTATAAAAACGTTTGCCTAACGTCAGGGTCAAAACAAATGGTAAAATACCTTTGCATATGGGAGAATTATAAACAAGAGAGAAACATGGGCCAATTTTTTTTACATCATTCAAATATTTTTCTTAATAATTACAAATTTCGCTTTTTTTCATTGAGAATCAACGGACATTTTTCATAGAAAATGTAACATTTTTTCTTTATTGTTGCAAAAATTTCAAAAGCCGTAATAATAATTTATTTCTTTTTAGTTGAAAAATTTTCACGTGAAATATTAAATTGAACTAGTTTCTTTTTCAAGAACTAGGGGGCTCTGCCCCTTACGAGATACGCTCGCCAACCCCCGTTCAGGCACACCAAAATCCAAAAAGCACGCTAATTTGATCGGCTTTAAAAATATTGAATTAAAATAAAAAAAAATAATTAAATAAATAAATAAATAAATAAATAAATAAAACAGTAGCGATCTCTCTGTAAACGGGTGTCCATTCGTCTTCCTTCAATTGGGGATTTTTAAGGCCAAATCTGCTGCTGTTAAGAGATACAATGGCTGTTTTCGTATTTAATTAAAAAAATTAGTTAAACATTTGAAAATAAGCTAATGTAAAATGAATTAAGTAAACAGTGTCATTGTCTCCCTGTATTTTTTAACAGCGCTATAAGATAGTTCTTTTAAATAATTCATTTTAAATCTATCGTTTTAAATCTGACGTAATTTACACCAAAGTTTTATTTCTCTTATTAATATTCACGTGAAATTACTTTTATTGTTAGATGAAAATATTATTTGCGCTGTCTTCGAATTCACGATAATAGTTGAAAAGATTATATCAAAATATCTCGCGCAAATATATTTTTTAATTTAAATTGCTTTGCTATATTTTTTGCCATTTTAAATATGACGAAATTTCCTCAAATTACAAGTTTTAACGCATAATAATGATTTCTTTTAATTTTAAGATTTTGTTTCTCTTTTAAAATTCAAGTGTAAAGATGGTTCGGCACAGATGTCATATACGCCCCATATTGGCGCAATTTTTTTCTGACGCCAATTTCATATACGCAACGGGTACTTAACTGATGCTAAAATGTCGTTATTTTGCTTGATATGGTAACCCGAATGTTGTTGTTTATGCTATTGATGTTTTTGCCAAATTGGCGTCGGAAAAAAATTGCGCCAATATGGGGTATATGACATCTGTGGTATATGCCTATGGTTCTTATGACGTAATTTTCCTGCTTTTAACATGTAATCATTTAATTCTAATTTTAAAGTTTTTTTTCCGTTTGTAATAGTCACGTGTAAGTAAATTTTTAATTTGAAGTTAAAAATTATTGTTTGCGCTGTTTATACAACTGGCAACAGTTTAAATTAATAACATTTTCTAAAATTTGTAAAAAATATCTCTCGAAATGCTGAAAATTTGAATTTAAAAATAAAATAAAACCACAAAAAATGAGTCAAATAAGAAAAATAAATGCAATCTGCACATCGGGAACGTATAACGTATAAAATGATCTAAAAATGATTAAATTCTCATGTATAGTTTTTGCTCCAATAAAACTTTTTTAATGGAACGATTTTGTCCAACTTTAGCATTAAATATCTCTTAAAATAACTCTTTGATTTGAAAACTGTCTGCATCAGTGTATTTATCAAACATTTCTCTATAATACCACCGATTTTCATATTTTTGTATGCAACAGTTTTTTTAATATTAACGATGAAAGGCCATGCTTAAGCATTAAAATTGGATGCCGATCTACCCGGAATATCTACGCAGATTTTCATTGGTCCATTTCCAAATCAAAACTTATGGATTTCCATGCGTTAATACGGGTTAGGTTCCATTAGAAAGACCCCCACGAAGGGCACTCCCCCTCGGGCCTATATCCCTAGCGTAGATAATCGGCCGTCAAAAAATCAACCAACCAACCAAATCAAAACTTTTTTTATATACTAGGGGGCTCTGCCCCCTACGAGCTACGCTCGTCAACCCCCGTTCAGAGACACCAAAATCCAAAAAGCACGCTAATTTGATCGTCTTTAAAAATATTGAATTAAAATCTCTCTATTCTAAAAAAAAGTAACTACCGCTGTCACCGCCGCCGCCGCCACCGCCACCGCCGGTTTTGATTTTTTTTGTGACCGGAGGCCTTTCTTCGTTAATATTAACAAAAATAATGCATACAAAAATATGAAAATCGATGGTTTTATACAGAAATGTTTGATAAACACGCTGATGCAGACAGTTTTCAAATCGAAGAATTATTTTAAGAGTTATTTAATGCTAAAGTTGGACAAAATCGTTCCACTAAAAAAGTTTTATAGCACCAAAAACTATACATGGCAGTGTAATCATTTTTAGATCATTTTATGCGTTAGAATTTGCCGGAGTGCAGATTGCATTAATTTTTTTATTTTGACTCATTTTTTCAGGTTTTATTTCAATTTTAAATTCAAATTTTCAGCATTTCGAGAGATATTTTTTACAGATTTCAGAAAATTGTACTAATTTAAACTGTTGCCAACTGTATAAAAAGCGCAAGCAATAATGTTTGCTTCAAATAAAAAATTTATTTACACGTGACTATTATAAACAGGAAAAAAACTTTCAAATTAGAATTAAATAAATACGTATTAAAAGCAGGAACTTGTTAAAAATTACGTCATAAAAAGTATACACGTGAATTTTAAAAGAGAAAGGATATTGTAAAATAATAAATTCATTAACATGCGTTAGAAGTCTTAGGAGAAATTACGTCATATTTATGTCACATTATAGTTATTACACAAAATAAACACAAAATAATAGTGCAACAAAGTTTAAATTTAGAAATTGCGCTAGACATTTATTTGATATTTTGAGAATTAATTTAAAATGTCTCATTTAAAAGAACTTTCTTTTCGCTTTGTTAAAAAATACCAGGAGACAAAGACTCTCTTTACTTAATTCCTTTTATATTAGATTATTTTGAAATGTTGTTACACGTGTATACGTCATCAAGTTATTTTTATTTCGACGTTTTATTTGTGTTTTTACTATTGTTGCACGAATTTATTTGTTCTTCCGTTATTTAAAATAAAAATTATATCAATTTGTATAATTTGGCGAGTGGTTTGGCGATTTATATAATTTGGCGAAATTGCTTGACAGGATAATCAAGTAGTACCGCAGTGGATTTGGCGTTAAAATTCCCCAATCAAAGAGAAATGAATAGAAATTCGTTTATAGGGAGATCACCACTGTTTTTTAAATTATAATTCAATCTTTCGAAATCTTCTTAAAGCCGATCAAATTAGCTTGCATTTAGAGTCTGCGGTGTCTGGACGGGGGTTGGCGAGCGTAGCTCGTAGGGGCCCGAGCCCCCTAGTTTAAAAAAGAAAAAAACAGTAGCGATCTCTCTGTAAACGGGTTTCCATTCGTTTTTCTTGGATTGAGGATTTTTAAGACCATATCTGCTGCTGTTAAAGATACAATGGCTGTTTTCGTATTCAATTAAAAAAATTAGTTAAACATTCGAAAATAAGCTAATATAAAATGAATTAAGTAAACAGTGCCATTGTCTCCCGGTATTTTTTAACAGCGCTATAAGATAGTTCTTTTAAATAATTCATTTTAAATGTATCGTTTTAAATCTGACGTAATTTACACCAAAGTTTTATTTCTCTTATTAATATTCACGTGAAAATACTTTTGTTGTTAGAAGGAAATATTATTTGCGCTGTCTTCGAATTCACGATAATAGTTGAAAATATTATCTCAAAATATCAAGTAAATGTCTCGCGCAGATATATTTTTTTAATTTAAGTTGTTTTGTCATATTTTTTGGCCATTTTAAATATGACGTAATTTCCTCCATTTACAGGTTTTAAAGCATAGTAATGATTTTTTTATTTTAACATTTTGTTTCTCTTTTAAAATTCCAGTGTAAATATGGTTCTTATGACGCAATTTTCCTGCTTTTAACATGTAATCATTTTATTCTAATTTTAATTTTTTTTTCTGTTTACAATAGTCCCGTGTAAATAAATTTTTAATTTGAAGTAAACATTATTGTTTGCGCTGTTTATACAGTTGGCAACAGTTTAAATTAATAACATTTTTTAAATTTGTAAAAAATATCTCTCGAAATACTGAAAATTTGAATTTAAAATAGAAATAAAACTTCAAAAAATAGTCAAATAAAAAAAAATAAATGCAATCTGCACACCGGGAACTTATAACCTATAAAATGATCTAAAAATGATTAAATTCTCATGTATAGTTTTTGCTTCAATAAAACATTTTTAATGGAATGATTTTGTCCAACTTTAGCATTAAATATCTCTGAAAGTAATTCTTCGATTTGAAAACTGTCTGCATCAGCGTGTTTATCAAATATTTCTTTATAATACCACCGATTTCCATATTTTTGTATGCGACAGTTTTTTTTAATATTAACGAAGAAAGGCCATGCTCAAGGCATACTTAGATACTACTACAGGCAGACTGATTTGCATTTAATGTATGAAGTCGCTCGCCAGAGGACTCTGATACCCTGCCCAAAATTGAAATTTGACTCTGACCGTAACTGAAACAACCTGGGAAGGGTAGATATGTAAACAAACACCAAAATTACGTCATGTCGCCATGGTTACGTTTACAGTTCTGCTGACATTCCAATCAAGCTTAGAAATGACAGCT
Source organism: Maratus speciosus (assembly GCA_963932465.1). NCBI lineage: Eukaryota > Metazoa > Arthropoda > Arachnida > Araneae > Salticidae > Maratus > Maratus speciosus. The sequence continues at coordinate 183,282,682 of OZ010790.1, read as the reverse complement.
AATTCGAATACAGCTGTTAAGGGTTATTATAAACTGTCCATATCAATGTAAATGTAAAGTTATATTTATTTAAGTGACTAATGTAATGTGTTTCTCTTTAAAACTGTTAAACCAACACATATAAAAATACATAAATAAAAAAACACATTCTTAGTCTAAAACATCAATATCACAAATTTATTTGGTACCACTTAGTTATTCCGTCGACCAATTTCGCCAAATTATATAAATCGCTAAAACACTCGCCAAATCATACAAATTGACATAATTTTTATTTTAAATAACGAAAGAACAAAAAAATTAGTATAATATTAGTAAATATACAAATAAAACGTCGAAATAAAAATCACTTGATGACATAAACACGCGTAACTTGCTTACAGCCAAGTGAATGTGACATTTACGATCAAGCATTATTGGCATTTAATATTATAGTTTGGTGATAGATTTTTGGTCGACGGGATAACTAAGTACCATTTATTTACTATTTTCACTGCTAAAATAATAAAACTGATAGAAATTTTTTTTAATATATTAAAATACTCATAAAACTCCTTGTAATAATTAATAAATGTAATTTATTAAGTAACAAATACCCTTACATGATTTAATCAAAATTGCTTGGATAACATAGAATATTGCAACGATATTTAAATCCGTGAACACCATTTCTTTCTCTGATTAAAAATAAGAATATTTAATGTTTAAGGAAGATCGGCTTTTTTTTCTTTTTCTTCTTGGTTCGGGCGATATTAAAAACAAATATTTTACCGGTAACAGTAAATTAATCAAAAATAGCTGCTTCAAGTCAGTTATGAGAACTGTATTTTGATAAAAATCAAGTTTTAATTTTAAAACGTGTTTATGAAACCAAGCTATTTTTATATAAATACGGGACATTCAAAAAAGAATAACAGAACCGGCATTTTTCATGAATGAACCAAACGATCAAGGTAAACAATAAATAATTTAGCTAATCTTAAAAGTATGTGTAACACTAAAATGCTACAATTTGTGTAAAATAGCCTTTTAAATCGAAGGAAATTGAAGAATATAAATATTTAATTTATTACATGAAAAACGATCAATGATTCTGAAACCTCGACGATGAGAAACTAGCTTCTATCTGGGCAGGGTATAAATGTAAACAAAGAGCACGTTGTGAAGTTTTGGTTCAGGGTTTGAAGTTGGATCCGACTTCACTTTTTCGGCGAAATGCGCGGGCCGTTACATATCATAGTAGGCTATGGCCATGCTTAAGCCAAGACTCCCTTATCATAAAACAGACTTGACAATCCGGAGAAAGTCTATGGGTGAAAATGTCCCCGATAATGGACCCTATTCAGGTGACGTCAGACGCCAGAGCTGGCGGTATGATGATCTGTTATTCTAGTTAGTGCACTGGCAGAATACCAGTTTGCGCAGGCGCAAACACCGCTAGCAGACGACTTTAGCCTTGACCCAGGTTGAGTGCATACATTTTAACTAAAAATTTGCAAACTTAAGGAAATTTCTCGCATACAGAACAACATTTTCAATTTAGATTATAATATATTAAGTATATACTGCTGTATCAAAGATTTTTTTTGCGGCATTTTTAAGAAACAGCCATTAATAACTCACACTCTATAGACTGCTATGCTAAACCCCGCCAGTAAATACCGCCAGCAGACGAATTTTAGCCTCGACCACAGGTCGCGTGCATAAGGTCCATTACCAACTTATTAGCTGACTTTGTCCCTTAAGTTACGCCACCTGGTGTATACTCCTGGTAATACTCCATAAACAAATGCATAGTAAAAAGTTGAAAATGTTGTGTTATTGGCAAAATTTTATAAAATATTTTTCGAATTCCAGTAAAATCAATGGTAAAAAAAATATTTCGCACAATTATGTTCTGGCTTTAAAAAATGAAACATATCAAAAATGAAGATTTAAACATAAGATTTATTGATATTTTTTCAGGGTACTTGTTAGTTTTCCCGTCGACCAATTTCGCCAAATTATATAAATCGCCAAACTACTCGCCAAGTTCTACAAATTGACACAATTTTTTATTTTAAATAACGAAAAAACAAATAAATTAGTATAACATTAATAAAAATACAAATAAAACGTCGAAATATTGGTTTTATTGGCCATTATTGGCATTTAATCTTAAAATTAATTAATTTATGGCAAACCATTATTGGCATTTAATCTTGCAATTTGGCGACAGTAATTTGGTCGACGGGATAACTAACAAGTACCATTTTCAGTATATAGGACTTTGCGGGCTATTTTTTTTTTAAATCTTGGCACAATTTGGGCTTCGGAAAGAGCGATTTGTTGCCGATTGATATAAACAGTTATGAAAACAAAACTTATGAACTGTCAGCTTGTTTTATAAGAATTTACGGCACAGATGTCATATACGCCCCATATGGGCGCGATTTTTTCCGACGCCAATTTTGCGAATACCTCGTTACCATATCCTCTATATCCGGATAACCATATCAAGCAAAATAACGACACTTTGGTGTCAGTTAAGTATCCGGTGCGTATATGACATTTACGCCAGAAAAAAAAATCGCGCCAATATGACATCTGTGCCGAATTTACATGTATAAATTTAGTTTCTAGATATTATTATTGTTTTTTATATACTTTTTGTTTATATTTGTATATAAAACAGATAAATGCCTTTTTTATATTAAATAAATTGTACAAATATTGCAAAATATTGCTTCTTTATGTGAAACAGTGAATATGCTTCCAGAAATTACGTTGCCAAATTTTCTTCTCTCGCCAAGGCCCCTATACTTGAAAAATACCGATTTATTATTATATAATGTAGTATTAGCTAATGTTCTGTAATCTGTTCCACAGTCAAAGTTGACTGCAAAAACGCGATGCTGGAATAATGTGGTATCAAGTATACGGTTTAAAAATAAAATTAATTTTGCGCCAAACTACACCTGCGCCAATTGGCTCTAGGTCTGATTAAGGAAGAATACTCAAATTAAGATTTACAAACACCAAAATCGTAGCATGACAAGAATACGGTATTTGCGGAAAGTTGAGGGACATGTATAAATTTTAGTGATTATTAAACTTTATTTTTCCAATTTTTTAAGTGTTTATGACTTCAGTCTGTTTTTTTGTGTATCTATGCGTGTTTTAACTTTCCTAAAATACTTTGATACATTTTAGTAAAACTTACATAACATATGTGAGTTAAAACAAGGAAATTATTTACGCACCAAACTATGCCCGCCAAGATATGCCAATTGGCTGTGGAGCCAATTATGAAACTTTCCATAGATTAATACATACAAACTTTGGAACAGATGTCATATTCGCCCCATATTGGCGCGATTTTTATCTGTCGCCAATATCATATAGGCAACAGGTACTTAACTTGCGCCAAAGTGCTTGATGTGGTAACCCAGATTATGCTGTTTATGCTGTTGATGTTTTCGCCAAATTGGCAACCGAAAAAAATCGCGCCAATATGGGGCGAATATGACATCTGTACCCAAACTTTATATGAAAAAACAGTGAAGCTTTCATCTAAAGTATGTTAAACTGAAATGATCCCCCATACTTTCAAAAATAAAACAAATGATAGGCCAATAAATAAATGAGACTGTGCATTGAAACAAATTGAAGGAGCGATGTTAAATTAAAACTGTAAGGTGAAATTAATTGTGAAAAGAAAAGAAATAGAAGAAATAAAATAAATCACATATTTGAAAATATAAAAGAGAAAATGAAATATTTTACATTTTCCGGATCTAGATGCTATCCATTTATTTAAATATCTAATATCACTGAGAAATTCATGGTAAAATAATTTTCTTTCCTGATTATTATTATTATTATTATCATCATTTATTTACATAACGGAATACAGCAGTAAACATTTATTGTTTAACAGTAAAATAAGTTCATTTTTTAAATAAAATGTCTAGAACATATGAAAATTTTAAGATTAACAACTATCATTTGCAAACTACAAAGCACATCGTAAAGAAAATGGTAAAAGACAAATGGAAAACAAATTAAAAAATATTTCTGTTTCTCACGTTAGATGGCGCTAGTCACGGGAAACTATGTGGTTTCTAACCACGTGTACAACGGACAAAGGAAACTTAGCTATTGCGAGGCCTGTTATTTCGATAAGGAGGCCTTGGCTTAAGCATTTAAATTGGATGAGTTCTACCCGGAATATCTACGCAGATTTTCATTGGTCCATTTCCAAATCAAAACTTTATATATATATAGAGAGAGAAGGAACGAAGGATTAAAAAGGTGAATATAGCGTCATAGTGGAAATAAAAAGGATATTTTCAGAATAAGGTTTTGCTTTGGTCAAGGTTATGTTTCAGTAAAATGTTTCAAATGGATAGCTATTTTGACGCAGGTAGCGAACTTAGTGAGGAATTACATAACTTAAATTTTAAAATGTATTTTTTTTTCGAGATGAGAACTATTTATACCCCAAGTTAAACTTAGGTAATAAATTTCAGATGTGTTTACACCACCTCTTGGGAGAGACTAAGGTAACGAAATGTAAGTAAAACTTTTATTTTTTATTTTTGACTGTATCACAGCTATAATATTGTTAAATATTAACAAGGATTCAACACAATTTTTTTTTGCATTCATAGCGTACCTGAGTGGGAAATAGGGTAAATAATTTAAGTGAAGTTAATTTTTTATGTTTTGATTATAGATTTTTTGCGTTCAGATTGAAAGTTTTTGTCCAAATTACAGCAACCTGCATTACTCTAGGGGCGAAATATTTTAATTATACATTGGTAAACTATTGTGAAATATGGTTCTCCAACTCATAATCCCCGAGTATCCAAAAGAAGAGAGGAGAAAAAAATCCTAATGGAGAAGATCTGGGTCGAGCTACGATGACGTCGTAAGATCATTGACCTAAACCCCAGATATCCAGGACTCTGAGAAAAAAAAAAAAAAAAGAACTGCGTAATAGACTCTTTCTCTCGTCAGATCATCTTGTGTTTTTATCTGTGTATTACGTGTTTTAACTCGCTCCTAAAGCGACATTCCTATTTTGTAACCTGTGAATCCTATATATCTGATTTAATTAAACAGGATTCAAATAGAGAAACCGTCCCTTCTTACTGATTTTTTGTGTGCTTGACACTCAATTAATATGATCTACATTTTGTTCCCAAACAGAAGCAGAAAGAGCGAATGAAAACCACGGTGGAACCAACTGTGAAAAATAATAGGTTTGTTATTTAACGAAATTGACCTGCAAATTAAAAGAGAAGAGGTAAGCCTTTTGCCTTATTCTTGTATAATTGAAACTAAATACATACAACTGTATAGAAGAGCATAAATAATTACGTAGATAGAAAATGCTCAGTAAAACATTTAAGTAGAAATGTTGTAGTCATTACCTAAATGGTAAAGATTCAACAATGTCTATTTAATATTACTAACAAAATAAGATTTCGAGACTGATTTTGTGCTCGATAACAATAACAAATACAAAAAGTAGAATATTGTAGGTCAAAAAAAAAAAAAAGAAAAAATATTTATTATGACATCGTATAAAGATAATCAATTTATTGTAAAACTGAATGCATCAAACTACGCCAACTGGCGCTTCAAGATTCAGATGTTGCTAACCAAAGATGATCTCATAGAAGCAGTTACAGAAACTGCTCCTGCCACGACCGATGCTAAATGGGCAGATTGGAACAAAAGGGATAAAAAAGCGCGTGCTCTTATAAATTTGAGCATTGAAGACGCGCAAATTATTCACATAAAACACTTAGAAACTGCTCGCGAAACTTGGGATAAACTAAAAGAAATTCATGAAAGAGAATCCCTTTCTAGTAAATTATTTCTACTAAGAAAATTGTACAATACTAAACTAAGTGAAAACGGTGACATGCAACAACATATTACTAACATACTCGAACTGATTGACAAATTAGCCGCAATTGGTGAACGCATAAGCGATTCACATATATCAGCGATAATGCTATGTTCATTGCCCAGGTCATACGACGTTTTGATCACCGCCCTTGAATCACGTCCAGAAACTGACCTGACGCCTAATTTTCTGAGAACAAAATTAATAGATGAATACCAGCGAAGAATAGAAAATACTGACATGTCACAAAATGCATCCAAAGCATACAAAATTACGAAAAATTCGGCATACGCCAGTAATAGAAAAGTAAACAAATATTGCACTCATTGCAAAATGCGGAACCATAATACCGCCCAATGCTGGTTCATCAAGAAACAAAAACAAAATTCATACACTCAGCAGCATGGCAACCATCCTCATCCAAACAGATATAATTATCAAAAACAAAACTCAACACAACTTTGCTTTGAGAAAACTAACACAAATGATAGGAATGAAGCATACAATTTCAAAAATGAAAAACGTAACGACGTGTCATTCCTAGTGGAAAAAAGTGATACAAACACTTGGGTAATTGATAGTGGTAGTTCAAACCACATAACAAGTGATAAAACATTGTTTTCAAGATTTAACGAAAATGCCGAAACTGAAATAACTGTTGCTAACGGTAATAAATTAAAGGCATACGGTTCTGGCGACATAAAAATTCAAACGGAAGACAACAGTGAACAAATCACGCTTAAAAATGTTCTATATATACCTAAAATAGAAACTAATCTACTTTCAGTCAGTAAAGCTACTCAAAACGGTTGTGAAGTAACTTTCGAAAAGGAAAAATGTAGCATAATAAACGATGGCAAAACAATATTAGAAGGAAAATTGAGAAATAACTTGTATGAAATAAATTTCGCTAGTGACACGAAAGATCAAAATTACGTAAACATGGCATACACCTGTCAAAATCCCAACTGCATTGACCTATGGCACCGCAGAATGGGACACCGCAGCTATCAAGCAATTAAAGAAATGCAAAATAATCAACTGGTCACCGGTGTAACAATAAATAACTGCAAACATGAAAATACATGTGAAATATGTATTAGAGCAAAAACAACAGAAGCTCCGTACCCCAAACAAGTAAAATACAGGGCTACACAAAAAACCGAGTTAATTCACTCTGATGTATGTGGGCCGATACAGACCCCTACAATAGGCGGCAAAACATACTTCGTAACATTCATAGATGACAAAATCAGATTCTGCATAATATACTTAATGTCTAGGAAATGTGAAGTATTCGAAAAGTTTAAAGATTACGTATCTCTAGTATACAACAAATTCGGCAGATACCCAAACATAATCAGATCGGACAATGGTGGCGAATACACCAGTGCCGAAATGGAACAGTATCTTAAGTTTAAGGGTATAGAACATCAATTGACATTTCCACATTCTCCCAGCCAAAACGGAGTTGCGGAACGCAAGAATAGATATTTACTTGAGATGACCCGCAGTATGTTAATTGAAGCTAATTTACAGCACAAACTATGGGGAGAAGCGATAACTACAGCCAACCACATTCAAAATCGCTTACCTACAAAATCTAACGACATCACGCCTTACGAGGGATGGACAAACAGAACACCTAATCTCCATTACCTAAGAGTATTTGGCTGCCCGGCCTATACTCACATTAACAAATCAAAACGCGGAAAACTAGACGAAACTGCACAGCTAGGAAAATTTGTCGGATACGACAATAGAAGCAAAGGTTACCGAGTGTATACTAATGATGGTAAAGTAATATTAACCAGATCAATAAAATTTCTCGAAAGTAAACTCCCATACATACAAAACGACAATAATCCAGAAGAAACCAAACCAAAAAATTCAGAAAACGAACAACTAATGGAAGACAACCCACACGAAATACTAGTAAAAATCACACCTGCAGAATGCGAACCATCAGTGCCCAAACAATCAACTAACGAACCGCGAAGATCGGAACGATCCAATAGAGGAGTACCGCCCGATCGCTTCGCGTACACCGTTAAGACAAACACAATTTATGAGCCCAAAGATTGGGATGACATGATGAGCATTCAAAATCCAATTGAGAGGCAGAATTGGCTAAAAGCCGCTCAAGAAGAAATAAATTCGCTAAAGGAAAACAACACTTGGAAACTAGTGGAACCCCCACAAGGTAAGAAAGTCATCGGCAGCAAATGGACTTTCAAAGTCAAATACGATGACCAGGGAAACGTTAAAAGGTACAAAGCACGCCTTGTCGCGAAAGGCTTCCTGCTAAAATATGGTGAGAATTACGATGAGACATTTGCCCCAGTGGTGTCTCACACGACAATCCGAACCTTTCTAGCCGCAGCCGCATACCACGGATTTGACGTACACCATCTTGACATTAAGACCGCTTTTCTACACGGCGAACTTGACGAAGATATCTACATGACACAACCCGAAGGTCATGAAATATCAAATCAAAACAACAAAGTATGCAAATTGTCAAAGGCTATATATGGCCTAAAACAGGCAGCAAGAGCCTGGAATATCAAAATTAGCGAAACTTTAAGACAAATGAATTTTATTCAAAGTACAGTAGAGACTTGTTTGTTTACACGAAAGAATAAAAACAAAGAAGATACCATTTACATAATAGTTTACGTTGACGACCTTTTGATTGCAGGGAATAAAGAAAACATTGAAAAATTCATAGAAAGATTGAAAAGTCAATTCAAACTTAGGTGAAGTAAGCAACTATCTAGGAATAAACATAAAGAAGCTAAAAAACGGATATGCTCTAAATCAGACAACAAAAATTAACGAAATAACAAGCAAATTTAACTTAACCGAAAGCAAGCCATATAGTACTCCTATGGATGCCGGATACCTGAGAATAAACGATAACAGCAATTTACTCCCAAACAATCATAAATACCGGCAAGGAATCGGTGCACTATTATACATAGCGACCGTAACAAGACCCGACATCCTGACCGCAGTCAATATACTCAGTCGAAAAAACGAAAATCCGACAGAGACCGACTGGAAAGCTTTAAAGCGCGTCATTCGATACTTAAACGCAACAAAAAATCTACACTTAATAATAGACACAGAATTCGCCCCAGTCCTTGAGGCATATTCAGACGCGAACTGGGCACAAGATCCAGAGACAAGGAAATCAACATCGGGAAACATATTTTTAATTGGAAAGAACCCCATTCATTGGCTGTCTAAACGCCAATCATGTATTGCCCAATCGTCCGCTGAGGCGGAATATGTTGCAGCTGCAACTGCTGCAAATGAAATCGTCTGGCTAACAAGACTTTTAGAAAATCTAGATCTTCCACAAAAACATCCAATAACTCTCTTCGAAGACAATCTTTCAACAATAAAAATGACAGAGTCAGAAAAGCACTCCAACAGGACCAAACACATCGACGTAAAGTTCCACCTCATAAAGAACTTAGTGGAAACAGGCATCATAGAACTTCAATACTGTGCCAGCAAAGCCATGGTTGCGGACGTGCTAACTAAGCCCGCACCCAAACCTGACTTCCTGAAAAACCGCGAAAGACTCAAACTATTAGACTTTCCTCCACTCAGGGATTAAGGGGGGTATATTGTGAAATATGGTTCTCCAACTCATAATCCCCGAGTATCCAAAAGAAGATAGAAGAAAAAAATCCTAATGGAGAAGATCTGGGTCGAGCTACGATGACGTCGTAAGATCATTGACCTAAACCCCAGATGTCCGGGACTCTGAGAGAAAAAGAAAAAAAAAGAACTGCGTAATAGACTCTTTCTCTCGTCAGATCATCTTGTGTTTTTATCTGTGTATTACGTGTTTTAACTTGCTCCTAAAGCGACATTCCTATTTTGTAACCTGTGAATCCTATATATCTGATTTAATTAAACAGGATTCAAATAGAGAAACCGTCCCTTCTTACTGATTTTTTGTGTGCTTGACACTCAATTAATATGATCTACATTTTGTTCCCAAACAGCAGCAGAAAGAGCGAATGAAAACCACGGTGGAACCAACTGTGAAAAATAATAGGTTGTTTATTTATTATAGGTTTATAGGTTTGTTAATTGTTATTTAACGAAATTGACCTGCAAATTAAAAGAGAAGAGGTAAGCCTTTTGCCTTATTCTTGTATAATTGAAAGTAAATACATACAACTGTATAGAAGAGCATAAATAATTACGTAGATAGAAAATGCTCAGTAAAACATTTAAGTAGAAATGTTGTAGTCATTACCTAAATGATAAAGATTCAACAATGTCTATTTAATATTACCAACATAAACTGCATCACACATTGTGATGCAATACCGCATACATCAAAGCCCCCTTCTATTCCCCCTTGATTCCCTGTATGAATTTTGAAATGAGTTCGTCTGAATTCAGTAGTTATTAAAAAACTTGACATATATATTCATATATATAGATAGATAGATAGATAGATAAAGTTTCGAACTGGGGGTGATTTTGGCATTTTGGTCTCTAGGAGTCATGATCGGTGTAGATCTGCAAAAGTTTTTCAAAAATTCCAACATATCGAAGACTGCAATAGGTAGTATTTCTTACGAAATCTATCTAAAAGTTCGGCCTCCCAGTGTTACATACTACCGCTAAAAGTAACAAATCTAACAATCAAAATCTACTCGACTCTGATATTTCGCAATTATTAATAAAATCCCCTTGTTTTCCCGTCCAGAGAAGAGTTTGTTACAAATAATGCTTTAATAACATCACATTTTATGAAGTGAAAACCTCTTACCTGGGTACTTATTCGTTGAAACTAAATAATCTTTTCTCTCTTCATAATCTTCATTTCAGGAGAAAAAAAAATTAATTATCAAAAAATATATTTTCCTTTAAGAGACATGTTGTCCCTTCCACAGACCTACAGTTCCCTATACGTTAAATAAGATCAGTAGTTCAAACAAAAAATATAAAAAAATGATATCATCCAACATAATTATATTAAGCACATTTGCTATATCCTAACTTATTAGATTATATAAATCTCATTATACCAATAATAAATCATAAATGTAATCAATAAAATATATATTTCATGATAAACAAACTGTGTTTATTAATTCTTAATTAGGAATTAAAATTTTATATAAACGAAAATTATTATTATTTCACAGAAGCTGGCATTAACCAAAGCATCATTAAGAAATATTACATTTTACTGACAGGAATTTGAAGGGAATTATGCGTTAGAGAATCATAATATACGAAAAAAAAATAATTATTGCACTTAACAGATGTACAGAGGCCTTGATACAATTTATTTATCATCTGGTGTTTATAATAAATCACCTAATCAAGGATGAATGATTTCTTAAATTAATGTACTCTAAGATTTACGGTGTTTTAACAACTAGCATGCCCTTATTAAAATTTATTGCTGTTCCGTAATGTATTAAAGACATTTTTATGGCAAAATAAATTCAAATTTTAAAGCAATTTTTCGTCGAAGTTAATAATTTGAATAAGTCACAGTTTTAATATTTAAAATTTTTATTTTAATAATGGAGGCTATACTGTGTTTTCGTTCGCAAGAAATAAAAATTAAGATTTGGTAAAAATTTGAACATTTCTTAAACTTCTACACTATTAGAACATTAAAATGTGTCGTCAAAAGTGGCGGGCCAACTTACCCCGCAATCGGGGCAGATTGGCCCAAGAGACTTGGTGTCAGTTTGAGCTTCTTAACTAATACTTATTGTTAATATTTTCAAGTTTTATTATTGTGACTTCTTCCTAAAAGTACACTGATAGTGGTAACATAAAAAAAATTTAAAATGTTGAATTGTAATTTTTAAAAAATTATTAGAAGAAAAAGCTTGCCAACTAGCCCCGGTCTACCCTACTAAAGGTGTAGAAGACTAGGAGTAATTTATGAATTAAAATATCAGAGTTAATAAGAGAGCTAAGCTTGGCTCTACACATGATCTCAGAACTTTTTACGGTCAAAGAGTCAGGAGACTTGGCTTTTTTTACGTGGGATGTTCTTGATGGTATTTCACTTCTTTTTGTAAGGAGAAAGCCAAAGAAGGCTTTTCCAGTTGCGTCAATTTCACTTACACTATCTTTAAATTCATAGACTTTATGGCTCCTGATTGCTTCGATGTTCCGCTTTTCCTAGAAAATCGAATTGGCATGTGTGCTACTGTTTGAAGTCCATTCATTCAATTTTTCTAGTAACTATATTAGTTTTTGTTTCAATTTATCAGCTGTTCAATCAAAGTCCTCCAAAGTTAATTCTACTGTGCAGATCCCATTTTATAACTTTGTCTGCTTCCAGTCTATTTCCCATTTTTAGGGTTCCGTACTTAAAAAGTAGAAACGGAACCATTATAAGATCACTCCTGTGTCTGTCCATCTGTCTGTCTGTCTGTCTGTCTTTCACAGCCATTTTAATCGTAAACTATGGAACGTGCAAAGTTCAAATTCGGGGAAGTAATAAAGACCATTGACCCACATATTTTCAGATTAATAAACATTCATAAATATATTTAGTAAAAAAGTAGAGGGGGTAATTATGCTACTTGAAAAAAAAATCTTTTCTTTGTATATCATGTGGGGTATCCTGTGAAAGCTTTTGTAACGCTGAACTTAAAAATACATTCCTTTTAATTTTAGGTATTATATTTTCAAAGATATTGTTGAAAATGTAGCGCAAAAATATGTTCCCCCTTCATCTAATTCCGAATCTACTGAAACTAAAATTATGAAAAAATTAGAGGTAGTAGACATTAATATAAACCTTGCCGGAAAATTGTTGTGATTACCCTAGGACACATAGTTTTTGAGTAATTAGCATTTTTCTGTTATACACAAATTTCGATTTACGCACTCTAAATCGAAATGTCTTAAATTCAGACACTTAAGTGTCTGAAACGGAGTGTTCAATTTTCAGACATTTTAAAATGTCTGAATTTTTTCAGACACTTTTTGCGTCTGAATTTTAGTAACTTCAAACGTCTGAATCGCAGCCATTTTTTTAAAGCATTATACGTAGCCATGTTTGACCACGTTGATCCTGGAAAAGTATATGGCCATTATTCTGCCCTACTCTCTCCCCCCCCCCTCCCCCTCCACACAGCCTAATTTTAGGGGCTCCAAAATATGGTATGCAATTTTCATAAAGCTGATAATTGAAATCTTTTTCGACTTTGTACTGATTATAATCAATATTTTGAATTTATAGAGTAGAATAAGATTAAAAATTAAAATATTTGTCACAATACAGTAAAACCTCTCAATAGTAGGCACCTTAGAACCGTGGAATTTGTTCGCCATTCGGAAGTGTCTGTTTTTCTGAGGTAAAAAATATAAAATATGTGCATGTTGTTAATAAAAAATGTGCTTCTTAAATAGTTGTGTCCTCTATGTAGGAGTGTCCGTTATGGAGATTTTACAACAAAACTTTCATAGGGCAATTTTCTTCAGCGAACACTGACCTTTTTCAAGATAAATACATTTTTTTTTGCCTCATAAAAGCGAACACAATCGAATAGCAGGCAAATTCAACGTTCCAAAACGCGTTCAATTCGCGAGGTGGCCGCGATTGAGAGTTTTTACTGTATTTATTTTTTTATTTAGTTTTTAATCTAATTCTACTTTTAAAGTTCAAAATGCTGATTATAATCAACAGAATGTTGAAACACATTTAAAATATAAGCTTTAAAAAAAAATCCATATCGAATTTGGAGCACGTAAAATCGTAGGGGGGGGGGGAAGGGTCTGCCCATGCTTTAATCAGGCCCTCCTTCTGGAAAAAGTCCAACCCTGTATTATGATTCGATAAATGTACGTGTCAGTTTTAAGTGCAAAATCTAGCTATATGCAAATAAATATTTTATAAAAATCTACCTCTTTACTTTCTATTCATTTTTAATTTCAAATTACTTTTTAACTAAAAGTAATCAAAAAATCAATATTATATAATTATTTCAAATGAAATACATCTGTATATTTTTACCGCATTCTTACAATTACGTTAACGGTACATGATTACATGAATTTAAGAATCTAAGAATAATCATTAAAATTTAACAAAGTGACTACAGATAACGCGAGATCCTTTTTCTAAATCTTTGTTGACATCAACAAATTTTTTTCTGATTCAACGTCTACATTAGTGACGTCAATTTCCGTTTAAACAATCAAATCATGAAGCTGTGGTTTTCACTTTTGAATCATAAAAAGATTATATGTTGACTATTTTCAGTATAGCAAATGGGATATTTCTAAAATACTCGGAAACACTAAAAATATAGCAAAGGGAAATCTTTTAATTGGAATGACCGGATTTCATGAGTTTTATCAGTCAAAACATTTTAAAATAAATAAATGAACACAAGTAATTCGCTGTATTAAATATATGGGGGAATCAATGAATGGAAGGATGTTCGAACTATATTCTTTTTTTAAATTTATGATGTACACACTATGAGGCAGAAGAAAACTTCATTAGACAAGAAAAGCATAAATAATAAATAAAAGCAGCTATTAACAGGAATGTTTACTATAAATGCTTTTGAATTCCAGTACATAACACATAATAAATCTATCAGAAATGTAAAAATCGATGTAAACATTACAAATGCTGCCGCATTAAATGCTTATAAAAATATTGTATACGTAAATAAATAATTAAAAAGGGTACTTCAGAGTAATAATTACACCAAAAAATACTATTAAAATAGTCTTGATGGTAATTAAGAAGTATGAGCCAATCAACAGGCGATGTCACTGCGATTTTTAAAGTAATGGCTACATAAGAAAAGGCTTAGGAAGGTGTAAAATTAATAAATTCAGTAACCGCTAATATACACCATGCAGAGACACCAAAATTTATTTTAAAGATAACATTGGATAGAAAATAATACAGAAATATGATTGCAGATGATTTGAAGAGTAGAAATTTAAATATTAGCAAAATAAAATTTTAACATGGAAATACCATAGGCAAAATGCTTTGAACATATTTTGACATAACTCAGGAACTAATAAAGCTATAGACTCGTGTGAGGTCTTCATTTAAAGAGAAAACAATCACAGAGAGTTTTAAATACATAGTTAAGACCCCACTTACCTGGGAAAAGGTCTGATTATTCCAAAAGCACATTCGCCCAGAGGACGTCCGGATTGGAGACTACGTTAGTATCCGTTAGTTAGGCAGACTTGGATATTTAAAAAATAAAATCCCCTTGCACATCCGGCTAGCTCTGTTAAAAGGATGGAAAATTTCCATCCTGAAAACATATCCCGCCAGACAACAGTTCTCTTTACAAATTTGACGAGATGAAGAACACTGTATTAGTTTTATAGATAAATATTAATACGGAGTACCACTATGTCGATAGAAATTAAATCCCGGAACTTCACATTCCGCAAAAAACAATCAAGTCAAAATAAATTATTAGTTAAAATGTACGCGTACATAAAAACAAGCATTCAGTTTGAATTACAAACGAACATCGAGTTCGAAAGGAAGACGCATGCGCAACTGAGAGAGCCCCCTGGTGAATGCGGAGCGGAGTTACAAAGTGTCTTAAAATTAGACACTTGCAGATTTTTTAGACACTTTTATCAGTTCGTGTACACTATGATCATAGTAAGACACTTAGGTGTTTTAAATTAAGACATCTATTGTGACTGAATTTTCAGATTCAGACACTTAAGTGTCTGAAATTCTTTTTCAGTCACATATGTATCTTAATTTAAGACGCCTTTATTTGCAGTGCGGGCATTCAGAAAAATTGTTGAGCATCACTGAATACACCTATCGTTGCAGAAGAATAAAAGCATTGTTGATAATGATTTTCGAAAAAAATCATCGATAATTAGCTGAGATATTAACCCTTAAAGGTACGGTCAATTTGGACATACACAAGGACAGGACGGCGCATTCTATGCCTAGTTAACGACTTTTAATGATATATATGTGTAATGTTATGTCCAGTAACAGTATAAAAGCAATAAACGTCAAATTGTTAAAAACATACTAATTTAAGGGGTCTCGAGACTCTAAAAAGTGGAAAAAATGAAAAAAAGACCATTTTCAACATTTAATGTCTTAAAATGTATATGATTTTAAAACATCATTTTAATTGGAATGAAAGATATAAGTACGTTCTTCCGTTTCATGTATTTAAAAAAATTCAAGATACAGAATTAGTATTTATAGGGGGCTCGAAACTGTGAGACATTTGGCGAACAAAAAATTGGCATAACAGTTTACGTGCAGGATTACAAAATAAATATTGCAACTAAAATGGAAATTTTGGTGCTTACTTATACTTCAGATTGTAATAATTTGCCCGAATTTAAATAAATTTGTATTTAAAGCATTTTTATATTTGTAATGCAATGCTGCATTTAGCTAGTACAAAATTTTGAAAATTTCAACAGTAAAATCACCTAAAAAAATATTTTTTTGAACAATAAAAAGGTAATTTTAGGTTCAGTTTATACAGAATAACATGGAAAATGGAATGTTTTGAAAATTTCATGAAAAAATATTCAGAAGTTTTTGAGGTATCCTGCGCGTTATACCCAAAAACGCCATTTGGAAAATAATGACTTTAAAGTTTCGGAAACGCCGCTTCAGCTATTGAGCGGGTATAATTCTAAAAGCCAAAACTTCTGTTCTAATGGGAATTTCAAGGAAACAATTATATCAAAATATTCAGAAAAATAGGAGTTTAACATCTAAAAAAAAAAATTAAAATTTCTTAAATTTTGAAGCTTTAAGAGTCCTGCGACCACTTAATCCTTTACGGCACGGAGTAATTCTCTTTTTAAACTTATGAAATAACTGACACCAGAATTTATAAACGAATTTATTAGAAAATGCGAACTTTCTTATTTTCACGTACATGATAAAAGGAAAATTTTAATTAAATATTGTTGGTGCCATTTGTCTGTTTTGAAATTAAAATTATGTGTCCGTTTTTTAAGGGCATCACCCTCGAAATATTTAATTAGAATGAATCGCATAAATACTGTGAGATTCGCCATAGTTTGCATTGATTGTATCTCTCAATACGCCTCGAGTGACTTTAAAAGTTAATTAAACACCTATCTGGAAAAACGCGGCACTGACCAAGGCGGCGTTGCAACTTTGAGACCTCAATTCGAAGCGCGCTTAGCACAATGTCAAATTTAAACTTTGAACAAAGGTTTTGTTTTAGATACACTGTAGAAATAAAGGTTATTACTACGCTGAATTTAGTTTCATGAAATGCCAAATGAAGTTTAACGATGCACAGCCTTTATTGTCAGTACCGAATTAAGTTCATCATAAACAGATTAGGATAATGTTAAAAAAGAGTTATACGAATAGATATATTTGATATTGCCCCATATATCTCTTTGAACTTTCATGGTATACCCGATTACACTTTTCTAATATATACAGTTATACCCAACCCTACGTAATATAGTTTTTTTTTTAAGTTTTAGTATTCTTTTAGCAACTTTTTTTTTTTTTTTTTTTTTTTTTAACCATTTGGAAAAATGGTTATTGTTCTCTGTCAGGATAGGAAATCAAAAGCATATCTGAAGGTTTTTATTAGTTTAATACGCATTTTATTCGTGTTCTGATTGGTCTATACAGTAATCTGTATTTCCCTTTACATTTAACAACGATGGATACCTTCTGTTGCCACTAAGACAAAAAAGTAATAAAAACTACAAAAAAGAATTAATAACTCAGAAACAAATTGAGATACAGCTTTCAAACAAATTGCATTTAAATGTACATTTTTTTTTCTTAATAATACAATTACAAATTCATATATTTATTCTACGGAACCCTCTGTGCGCGAGTAATGCTCGCACTTTACCGTTTATTTTAGTTATAACTCTCGTAATGTTTTCTAAAGTGTTTATTTTAAACTGCAGCTTATCTCTAGACCTTTTAAGTCAGTAAGCTCCAATATTCATACCAGGGTGGGCAACAGAACAGCGCGCGACTTATTAGCGAGCTACGTCTTCCCGTTTCAGGGTGTGAATAGCTGTAACGTTTTAATGTGTGTTTTTGTTTTCGAAGATGGTTTTGACGATAGAGAGCTCTAGCTTCTTGAGGCTGTTGAGAACGTGATTTCTCAGAACGATTAGGCCTTCCCCTTTTGACCTCAATAGGTCTTCCATTTTTTTCTCTAGCTGATTTCTCTCTATGATAGGTATTCATTTAGAAAAATAATAGATTATTGCTAGCTATTAAGAAGAGGAAGTAGAACGTCAATGTGACCTCCTAAGAAACTAATCTAAGGTAATCCCAGTGCGCAACCACATACTCAACTATAGCACATCTGATATCATACGACTAGGCTATGTTACCTAGCACAGAAAAGAAAATATAGACGAAATAGGTACGAACGATCTCCAGATGTAGGGGTTACTCGATGAGGACTTTCTTCGCTGTGATCAAAATATAACATTTCAGTTTTTTCCTTTCAGACTTTCTTCGATCAACAATGTTTTTCGTTGGAATATCATACAATCTTCGCGTTTCCCTCCGTCACCGCGTCTTTTCAGCAATTTTGCAGATGCACACGAACATCTAAAATTCAAA
Source organism: Maratus speciosus (assembly GCA_963932465.1). NCBI lineage: Eukaryota > Metazoa > Arthropoda > Arachnida > Araneae > Salticidae > Maratus > Maratus speciosus. The sequence goes on along the minus strand of OZ010790.1, from coordinate 183,264,158 downwards.
TTTTACACAATAAAAAACTGTGTCGCCAAAATTTGAAATTCAGTTATTCCTCTTTTCGATATGTAACACTTACGATCAAGTTATATTTAGAAACAAGTAGGTGAAAGAATTTTACACTAAACATTCAAACCTTCATACTTTTGAATTTAAAGTAAATCGTAATCATTTTTAACCATTTGGAAAAATGGTTATTGTCTTCGTCAGGGTGGGAAATCAAAATCATATCTGAAGGTTTTTATTGGTTTAATCATCCTTTTATTCGTCTTCTGATTGGTCTATACAGTAATATGTATTTCCCATTACTTTCAACAGAGATGGACAACAGAGTGTTGCCACTATGACAAGAAAGTAAAAAAAACTACAAAAGAAAAGAATTAATAACTCAGAAACAAATTGAGATTCAGCTTTCAAACAAATTGCATTTAAAATTACATTTTTTTTCTCTATACGACGATATGAAAAGTAATTGTGTGGGATGTTTAGAAGTTTAAGAAATAAATTTCATTTAAAATTTGCCGTCAGATTTCTTGGAAATCTGACGATGGAAAAGCCTTTTCCCGAACAGCCAATGAAAGGCTTGAATAATACGTAAGTTTCAGGTGTATAATACGCACGAGTCGCAAGCGATTTCTGTCGGTTGCAATTTTTACGTATAATAACACTATTAATGTTTAATTCATGGCGTACATAATGTATGATCAACTTTGTGCTATTTTTTATCCTTCTATACATAAAAAAAAGTTTTGATTTGGAAATGGACCAATGAAAATTTGCGTAGATATTCCGGGTAGATCCACATCCAATTTGAATGCTTAAGCATGGCCTTTCATCGTTAATATTAAAAAAACTGTTGCATACAAAAATATGAAAATTGGTGGTATTATAGAAAAATGTTTGATAAACACGCTGATGCAGACAGTTTTCAAATCGAAGAATTGTTTTAAGAGATATTTAATGCTAAAGTTGGACAAAATAGTTCCATTAAAAAAGTTTTATTGGAGCAAAAACTATACATGAGAATTTAATCATTTTTAGATGATTTTATACGTTATAAGTTCCCGCTGTGCAGATTGCATTTATTTTTCTCATTTGACTCATTTTTTGAGGTTTTATTTCAATTTTAAATTCAAATTTCAGCATTTCGGGAGATATTTTTTACAAATTTTAGAAAATGTTATTAATTTAAACTGTTGCAAGTTGTATAAACAGCGCAAACAATAATGTTTACATCAAATTAAAAATTTATTTTACACGTGACTATTATAAACAGAAAATATAATAAAAAAGAAAAGTGCCCAGCTAAACTGATGGCATTCAGCTCACAGGCTATTCACACTAATTGTATATCATACTCTTATTTTAAAGAATAATGCCCCTAAAAAAAAAATAAGTGAAGGGGAATTAGCCCCCGTTTCCCCCTTTAACCTTAACCAATGAATCCCCAAAACGAATCAGGGAAACTCCTTAACATAATAAACTGGTATACCAAATTTGGAGCAAAGCGAATAATTCTGCATGAAAAACCCGTTTATATAAATTAAAGGGGGTGGACTAGCCCCCCTTCCTCCTTTATCCTTAACCAATGAACCCCCAAAACTAATCAGGGAAGTTCCTTAACATAATAAAACGGTATACAAAATTCGGAGCAAATCGAATCATTCTGCATGAAAAATCCATTTATCTGAATTAAGGGGTGGACTAGACCCCCTTTCCCCCCTCTATTCTTAACCAATGAACCCCCAAAACTAATCAGGGAAGTTCCTTAACATAATAAACCGGTATACCAAATTCGGAGCAAATCAAATCATTCTGCATGAAAAACCCATTTATCTGAATTAAGGGGGTGAACTAGCCCCCCTTTCCCCCCTTTATTCTTAACCAATGAACCCCCAAAACTAATCAGGGAAGTTTCTTAACATAATAAACCGGTATACCAAATTCGGAACAAATCGAATGATTCTGCATGAAAAACCCATTTATCTGAATTAAGGGGGGTGGACTAACCCCGTTTTCCCCCCTTTATCCTTAACTAATGAACTCCCAAAACTAATCAGGGAAGTTCCTTAACATAATAAACCGGTATACCAAATTCGGAACAAATCGAATGATTCTGCATGAAAAACCCATTTATCTGAATTAAGGGGGGTGGACTAACCCCGTTTTCCCCCCTTTATCCTTAACTAATGAACTCCCAAAACTAATCAGGGAAGTTCCTTAACATAATAAACCGGTATACCAAATTCGTGGCAAATCGAATGATTCTGCATGAAAAACCCATTTATCTGAATTAAGGGGGTAGACTAACCCCCCCTTTTCCCCCTTTATCCTTAACCAATGAACCTCCAAAATTAATCAGGGAAGTTCCTTAACATAATAAACCGGTATACCAAATTCGGAGCAAATCGAATCATTCTGCATGAAAAACCCATTTATCTGAATTAAAAGGGGTGGACTAACCCCCCTTTTCCCCTTTATCCTTAACCAATGAACTCCCAAAACTAATCAGGGAAGCGCCTTATCACAATGAACCTAGAAAAAAATTTTGAAGCAAATCGGATGTTTCTATCAAGAGTTATCGCGTTACGTACATACATACATACATACATACGTACATACATACAGAACGGGCGGGCACATTAGCTCTCAGGCTTTGATAGCCTGTGAGCTAAAAAGTAAGAACTCATTGAAAATTACGTCATAAAAACTATAATTACACGTGAATTTTAAAAGAGACAGAATATTGTAAAATAATAAATTCATAAACATGCGTTAGAAGTCTTAAATAGGAGAATTTAGGTCACATTACACTTATTATATAAAATGAACAAAAAATAATATTGCAAAACAGTTTAAATTTAAAAATTGCTCCAGACATTTATTTGATATTTTAAGATGATCATAATATTTTATTTCTAACAAAAGTATTTTTACGTGAATATTAAAAAGAAAAAGAAAAGTTTGGTGAAAATTACGTCAGATTATAATTCTCAGATTCAAATTATAATTCAATCTTCCGAAATCTTTTTAAAGCCGATCAAATTATCGTGCTGTTAGAGTCTGCGGTGTCTGAACGGGGGTTGACGAGCGTAGCTCGTAGGGGGCAGAACTCCCTAGTGTCTTAAATTTTAGTCTTTGAAAAAATCATTTTCCAAATGGTCGTTGTATTTTGTTAAATTGCATTTATTTATTTATTTATGTTTTATTTAAATGATTTTAGTACACAGTTGACCGAGCATAGCTGGTAGTTTTTTAAAAATATTTATTATGTTTTAGTAAATGTAGAAATGTGATAGATACCATCCGCAAAACATCAATAAGTTGCGGAGAATATAGCGGAATTTTCGTTAATGCGTCTCCTCTTAATACCTATCTCCGGTTAATGCTGATAGTTCCATTTCCCCATCATATTTTAATTAATGTTAACGGCATCATTTATTGCGGATCTCGGTTACAGAGGAAACATGGCCTCCCTTGGAAGTCCAATAACGGTTGTTGACCGAATATTCATATCTACCGCTCGTAGTCTTAGCGCGGTTGAAGGTGAAAAGTCAAAGAAAATGACGTCATAGTGGTGCAAAAGTGATGATTTTTAAGTTTTAAATATAAAAATAATTGATTTATTTTCAATATGTCATATTTTCTGGGGTGAGGGGAATGTAGAATTTTGATTTTGAATTCCAAAACGATGATTTGAGTAACTAAAAAACACATTTAAAAAAATTATACATCGCAGGAGAGTTTGTATTGCCATTAAAAAAATAAACTTTTCTTTCCGTATGCAATCATGTTTGTCATATCTTGAGTGCAACTCTCCATGTTTAAAAAAAATTGAATTTATTATTCTTCAACAATTGTTGCCTACGTCAATAGTTTGGCAGCAAATGTGAGCTATTTTGTAAATATGAGGTAAGTTTGACAGCAAAATTCTCTTGCTTTTAAAACTGCTACTAATTTTGCGCCATGGTCTATTGCCATTGCATCAAACTATAGCAATGTTTAAAATCATATGGTAGTGATGTTAAATATAGCAAAAGTATAAGAGCAGCTATCTATCAAGAAATGTTAGCATATTTGCAGAATGTTTATAAAATATTTAAATTCACCAAATTAACATTTGGTAAAATAAATTTATTTTATTTGGGTACTATTTGATTATCCCGTCGATCAATTTCGCCAAACAATTCGCCAAATTATACAAATTGCCGCATTTTTATTTTAAATAACGAAAAAACAAATAAATTAATAAAACCTTAATGAAACCACAAGTAAAAAGTCGAATTAAAAATCATTTTATGACGTAACAAACACGTGTATGGTGTTTAATATCAAGTGAATGCGACATTTACGATCATCCATTATTGGCATTTAATCTTATAGTTTGGCGGTAGTTTTTCGGTCGACGGGATAATCAGGTAGTACCTTTATTTGTTCTAGTCAATTAAAACGAATTTTACTGTATTCAGTACCCAGCTATTTCGTGCTCGATTTAGTATACTTGACAAACCGATGGTTTAGTTGACAAACTGCGTTTTATCATGTTGATAATCAGAGAGCAACAGTATTAGCAATAATTCCAATTACGGAAAATAAAAGATTTTTGATTTTTTTTTTTTTCAAATTTTCAAATTTTTTTATTTTTTTCTTTCTTTGTATCCCAAATAGTACCTTCTTACCAAATTTCTAGTTTCTAGGGCTACAGGATGTACCTCAGATTTTTGGTGATCGGTGAGTCAGTCAGTCAGTGTTGAAAAAGCGAAACTTTGAGTTCATATATTTTCTGAACTAGAAAAGATAGAATCGCGGAAATTTTATCATTTGCTTCCGCTTGAAGAGTACTTTTAGAAAAACGAAGTTTTAAGTTCCTGAGAAATTCCAGCGAAGGTATATAGGGCTGTCAAAAGTACCCTGAGTTGCTTCCAGAAAAGGATGCTTACGGCTGTGCTTTCTCGACTTAGCAGGGGCACTCCCGTGCCCCCAGATACTTATATAATTTTCTTGCTTAAACTGTGCAGTTTGTTCAATTTGGATTCCGCGTAAGTATGATATATATAATTAAAATTAAATAAGAAAAAACAAGAACGGTCAGGAGTACAAAAAAAATATTAATTTTGTAAGTAACGTCGCATGACAATATTTAAATTATTTTTTCAGAAGATGAACTCTTAGACAATAGACATTTTTACTTTCTTCTATCTTTACAAGAAGAAAGTATTGGATTCGTAAAAATTTTCGACTTCCGGTTTTCGACGGATTTACACGTTTTAGAGGTCAGAGATTCCAAAAAACATGTTTTTACAAAATGTCTGTCTGTGACTCTGTGAGTCTGTCTGTCTGTCTGTGTGTATGTGACACAAATTTTGTGGGCGCTCTACCTCAAGAACTAATGCACGAAATTTAATAAAAAATTATATTCAAGTAGTCCCTAATATAAATTGGTGCTGATTAGTTTTTGGTGTAAATCGCCCAACAGGTGGCGCTGCTATGCTGCATTTTTCGCGATTTCTGCACTAGCTCTATCTTAAGAACTAATGCACGGATTTTCTTAAAACTTCAGATTCAATTAATTCTTGATATGAATTAGTGCTGGTAACGTTTTGGTGCAAATCGCCCAACAGATGGTGCTGCTATGCTGCATTTTGCAGCATTTACACGATTTTCGTAATAGCACTATCTCAAGAAATAATGCACGGATTTTCATCAAACTTCAGATTCTGTTAGTGCTTGACATGAGTTGACGTTTTGCACCTTGTGGTGTAAATCGCTCAACAGGTGGTGCTGCTATGCTGCATTTTTTGTGATTTCCGCAGTAGCTCTATCTCAAGAACTAATGCTTGGGTTTTCAACAAACTTCAGATTCAGGTATACCTGGATATGAATTACTGCTGTTTATGTTTTGCTGTAAATCGCTCAACAGGTGGCGCTGCTATGCAGCATTTTTCTCGATTTCCACAATAGCTCAATGTCCAGAACTAATGCACGGATTTTTATCAAACTTCAGATTCAGTTAGTCCTTGACATGAATTGATGTTTTGTTCCTTTTGGTATAAATCGCTCAACAGGTGGCGCTGCTGTGCTGCATTTTTTTGTGATTTCCACAGTAGCTCTAGCTCCAGAACTAATACACGGATTTTCATCAAACTTCAGATTCCGGTATACCTTAATATGAATTAGTGCTGTTTGTGTTTTGGTGCAAATCGCTCAACAGATGGCACTGCTATGCTGCATTTTTTAGAATTTCCCCTACAGCTCTATCTCAATAACTAATGCACGAATTTTCATCAAACTTCAAATTCAGGTATATTTTTATATGAATAAATTTATATATTTTCTTTTACTATTTAAATGATTTAATTGACGTGATTTATATAGAAGAAAGTTTTGTGATGGCCACAACATACTAGTTTTCTTTACTCCATGTAATTAATTTATTTTCATTCAGACGAAAAACATGAGATGTTCGAGGATGAGATTGATGTTCTTATTATGGTTGGGATATAGGTATTTGTAGTTGCTGTAATGTGATTGTCTAAATAAATGTTTTGTGTATTTAAAGAAGTTATGTTTATAGTAAAATAATTATCATTATTTTAACTAAAATGTTAAAAATAAATAAAAAATTTTGCAGATGAAATAATAAAATATTTTATTTTTATACAAAAAAATTCTATATTTCCTAATCCTGTGCATATTTCATCTGTTTTTTATATTTTGATATGACATAATTCTATTAATTTTTGTTATTTCGCTTACACCATTTAAATACAACTATATTTATATGTCTGCCGATTTTATGTTTTTAGGAAAATTTAAGGGCGAACAATAGCGGTGAAATCCTACTGAAAACAACTGATAACCAATAGATCGTATATTAATGTTTACGCAAAAGGTGCTATAGGGGCAATATCTTTTTAATACTTTCCGACATAGTTGAAAAGTGCTTATGAATTCGGTTTGTCTGTGCGTGGTCTAACTTGCGTAAATATAGTCAGATTCCCAAGAAATGGATGTATGTTATTGGGTTTATTTTGGGATGTAGTGTAAGTAAAATTAAATAGGTAGCATTTTCGGTTCAATCGCAGGGCTACTCAAAAAAATTCCGTTACATTACGGTCTATGGGAAAAAATCGTTTGCTGTGTATTTTGATGATACTAAAAGTATTTTAACTTTATTGAAATTGATATACATCACTGATATGTACTACAAGGTTCTTATTATAGAATATGGAGGGCATAGAACTTATCGTTTATTTACAGGAACACACAAAAGAATTTGACTACAGAAGCAAACGAGAAAGCAAAAACTATTGAAGCCTACGAACAATAATTGCTGAAAGTGCGTTTTCAGTTGTGAAATGCGTTTTTAAATTTACAATTTTTTAAATATTACTTGGTGTGTATAAATTCTATATATTCTATACAGGGTCGCACAAAAGTTCACAACAAGATCCGTTTACTGGCGGAAATTTCTGAGTGAAAAATTTCAATTGTGCTATGCGTTTAACTGAACAAGCTTTTAGCATAATATGTAACATGAATACATATTTATAGATCATATACAGGGCTGCAAGAAAAATCGTACATTTTAACGACTATTGATAGTAACAGCAGAAATCAGATTTTCAAATGCATTATGTGTTTTCCAAATTGTCCATTTAGACGTTATCTTTCACCTCAGTAAACTGTGAAGCTTTATTATAGTATTCTGAATGTGTTGGAAAGTGTTTCATAATCTACGCTGCACGCATGATTTTTCGCTCTTGATTTTACCTGCATAAGAACTCCATTTTATTCATCTACAGTAATTTAAAATTATTCATGTATTTTTTGAAGGGAGGTATATTTAAGCGTGGACTTTAAATCATACATTTTGCGTAATTTTGCATCACATTCAGTTCCTATGAAGTCATTTTCATATGCTTTCAATTATGCCAGCTGCTCCAAAATTAAACCTCAGAGAATCTTATTATTGGAGGAGAAAAATTCCAGCCAAATATTACGTCATTTACACATAGTTATAATGATTATTTCAGTTTTATTACCCGACTGCCAAGAAGTGTTATGTGTTTCATGCGTATCTGGGTATGTGGATTTCTTTACACCATCAAAATATCCCGACGGCTTTAGGGAATTTAATGAATGAAGTCTCTATTGATTCATCTTAACCGTCCAATGTTTATAGGCTAGATTTTGTGTTCATGAATTCAAAATGGCGGCGGTAAAATACAAAATAGCGGTAGACACGAAAAAAAAATTTACTTACCCTATTGAGCGGCATATCATTGGATAGGTCATTCGAAATGAAGACGATGTTTCATTGACTATTTTACAGTCAGAGCTTCGTTTAAATGTTATACAACATAGAAGTTGTGTAGGTAGGATCTCTAGCTTTACTGCAATTTTAACCTTCATAGACATCTATACGCCTCATCAAAACACTGTTTATAGATAGGAACTAACAATTAAACACGACTTAAAAGTCATCAATACAAATAAATAAAAAAAAAATAGGTAAGTAATATAAAAAACAGTTTCACATTTATGAGAAATAATTAATTAGTTCGCTTTTTACGCAGTCGGGTTTTTTGATTTTTTTAATTTAATTTTTACTTGTCATATGATCAGTTTATGACGGTTCTGTTTACGATAGAAGCGATTCGCAATTATGAAAGTAGTGTTCCAAATCTTCAAACAGCATTTTTTTAAAACGATTTAATTCATGATATGTTTTATTTCTTTGGTTCTGAGCAAGATCTTTCATAATACTATGGTATGAAGTTATTATGGGTATGGGTTCTAGAAGATATAATTTGGCAACCAGCTCTTACAGTAATGCTTTAAAAAGTGATAAAGAATTGAATCTGATAAATGTTGAGCGATGCCGATTAATGATAAATATCGATGTCAGCGATATCTGTAGCTCTTTACCGCAAGAAATATTTTCTCAATTTAATTCTACTCTGTTTACATTTGATTTACCACATGTCGCTGCAATCGACATATATCGTTCAACATCCTACGATAATTATCGGATTAAATTTGTTGGCAATTTTTGGATAGCCAGTTGCCACACTATATATTCTAGACGCTATATTATGGGAGAGTATGGTACTTAGATTCAGGCCCTAATCTCTGTAAATAGAAATGCTGTCTCTCAAGAAAATTATCTATATACCTATCTATATTATAAAGGACAAAGATATCTGTGCGTAACGTATACATCATTCTGCGAATGGCAATGCTTTGAAATTTGAATGAAATTTCGGTTTTGTAATTTTCGCTACAGCAAATTTTTAAACTTCTAAACATCGCACATTTTCAATTTTTACACGGTCGTATAGGGAAAAAATGTACTTTTTGTAATTAAAGTCGCCTGACAATAATTAAAATATTTTCTCAAAAGGTAAACTCTTGGACAATTTATATGCTTTCGTTTCTCCATGTATTCAATTTATTTTTTATTCAGACGAGAAACGTGAGATGTTCTACGATGAGATTTATATATGTTGTTATTATTATTGTATTGTTAAGTGTGTATTCGAGTGGTGTTGATGTGATGTCTAAATAAATGTCACGTTTTGTGTGTTTAAAGAAGTTATATTCATCATAAAATAATTACAGTTTTTAACTAAAATGTTAAAAGATAACTAATAATATTGTAGCAGAAGTGCGTGGTTTTAAAGATAATTTTGTATTTTGAGTGCACAAATAAGAAAAAAGAAAGATAAATTGTATCGAAACTTGGCCTAATGTAAGAATTTGTTCCAATTGGACTAAGCGCCAACAGACAAAAAATAAGAGGTAAGAAATTTATATGCATTTGAAAACAGTTAGGAAGACTAGATAACAGGAATTCTGATTTTTCAGAATTTAATGCCGCCCCCGATGAAAAAAAAAATATATATATATATGTAGAGGAAAAGGTCCAAATACCGGCTACTAGGTGTTCTGAAAACTGAGCGCAGCGCAGCCTAGCGGCAATAGGTAGAGTTTGTAACTTTAACTGAGAGAAGAAACTTACGAAAAGTACGCCGTTCAAGTCTGTCTCATGTACAAACAGTAAATGGAAAATGGTCGAAGCGACGTAATCTGGTACATTAAAAGTTTTTCAGATATGTGTTTCTCATTTTTTGTAAAATATACTGATCGTATATTGCCTTGAATTGATGATAAAGTTATTTTCTAGACATATTTAGCTCTCAATTGCCGCGCGCATATTATTGTTATTTTATTATATGAATGAGTAATCCCAGTTTTAAATTAAACATAGCAGTGGTCCGAATACCGGCTACCTGGAGTGGTCTAAATACCGGCTAGCTGGTATTTGGACCTCTCTCAGTTGCTCTGCTTGAAGGGAAGGAACATAAATTAATTTAAATAGTTCCATAATTAATAAATAAATTTAAATGGTTCAGAAATAGTTCCAGTCCCAATTCGCAGTATGAAAAAAAAAAGCAACCGTGGCCGTAATTCTTCAGGAGCGTCACTGGTTACAGGACCACTTCACAAAAAAGCGCTGAAAGACACTCTAAAATTGTCTGCAATAAATGTGAAGAGAAAGAAAAAAAATGATGAAGGAAAACAGGCGAAAAGGGCAGAAATTAGATTTAAAAAAAATGAAAAAGGAAGCTATACAACAGAAGAAGATGATGCAGTTTGTGTCTTCTGCATGGGCTTTCTCTGCGGGAAATAATGGGGAAATGGTATTCTGGGTTCAATGTTAAGAATACGATATGTGGACCTATAGCGACTCCACTGCCGCAGAGAGTGATATTGTTTGTGCTTTTTTCAGATAACATAATTCTTATTTCAATCAACAAGCTTTATTTTGTTTTACACGTTAAAAAACAAAAGTACGGGTGTCCTAAAAAGGACTGACGGGTTTTAAAACTCAATAACTTTGAAACGGTGACAGATATTTAAAAAATTCTTGCAGGAGCGTTACGTATGATGTCAGGAGTTCTTTTACTGTGATTCTCGAATTTAGTTGGAATTACAAACAATAGATGGCGCTGCAAGCAATATGCGCTGAATCCAGGCCCGTTTTTTGATACTTCGAGATCCATTGAATACATTTTAATCTACTTTTTTGGCATGGGAGAAGAAAAAGAACAAAAAATCGAGCTTGAATTTAGCGCCTATTGCTCGCAGCGCCATCTATTGCTTGTAATTCGAACTAAATTCGAGAATCACAGTAAAAAGAAAGTCCTGACATTATACATAATCCTCTTGCTAGAATTTTTTTAAATATCTGTCACCATTTGCGAGTTAATGAATTTAAAAATCAGTCAGTCCTTTTTAGGACACCCGGTAAAACATTAATGGATAGAAGACTGTGAGAGATAGTCGTTAAGAATTTTATAAATTTGACAAAAATGCTTGTTTACTAAAAATTACGTATTTTTTCTGTGCATAAGAAATGTTATTAATCAATAAGATTTATTAAAATATTCTTATTGCTTAATAATTGTCATTAGCTCTATTTTTATGATCTTTTGGAAAAAAACTTAGGTAGCCGGCAGACTCCATTTTCAAAACTAAAAATTTGAAGACTTTCGGAATTTTGCTTTTTATACACAGGAAACTTTTTTTAAACTGATTTTGTTTTCTCTAAACAGGCATAAAATATGTCCAGGTACCGTGCTGTAACTTTTTCTTTTACTAATTTTGAAAATTGTATGATCTAGATTGAAAACAAAAGTGGTAGCCGGTATTTGGACCTTTTCCTCTATATATAAATAGTACAAAACATGTTTCAATTTTAAGATTTACAGTACACGCTTTTATTTTATGTAAAATGACGTCATTCGCATCCTGTTAAGAATTCCACATTTACGATCCACTCTTAAACATCTACAGTAAAGTAGGCATATGAAGTCACTATCGTGAAATAATACAAAGATGCCGTCATTAAAGAAACTCGATGAAAAAAACACCCGGCTGTCTAATGATTCATGGCTGTCTAGGCCTTCCTTTGTTTGTAACATTATAATAGATACTTAAAATTAAATAAATGCTCCATGTTTTAACAGAAATTCTTCGTTTATATATTTTCAAAATAGCACGTATTTAAATTACATTTTCTTTCTGTTGTTATGAAAAAATGGCAACAAAAATATAATGTTTTACAACTGTTTTTTCTTTACTTTCTACAGAAATGGAGTACTTCCGTTGCCAATATTAAGCAAATGGCTCAAAAAACTACAAAAAAATTAATATTTATAAAATAAATGGAGATAAAGTTTTCAAACAAATTGCATTTAAAAGTAGTTTTTTTTTCTATACGACGGTATAAAAATTAAAAATGTGCGATGCTTAGAAGTTTAAAAATTTGCTATGGAGTATTTAATTGTACTGCTTTGTTTTACGGCTGGCTTCTGTAAGATAACGTTATTTTTATGACCCCAAATAAGCTGGGAGAAAGAAATAGCATACCGTACCGGGGGATAATAAAGTATTTTAAATATCTTTGAATCCAATATGTTTGGAATTCCTCAAATTGAACCATTTTCAATTGAACCATCCTCAATTGAACCCATATGGAGTATGCGAGTTGAAGCTTTAATTAAATCGAAACATTTATTTGGTGTTATCGAAAGTGAACCCGATAGTTTAAAAGCGCATAAAACATGGTTAGAAAAGAATGATGAAGTATATGGTATAATTATATTCACGTTGTTGGCAGAACAAAAGAGAGCAGTTAGAAAGATTAAACAAGTAAGAAAAATTATTCGTTAAGCATAGATTATGAAACACTTTCCAACATTTCCTGAATGCTTTTACAATACTTCATTATTTAGGGAAATAAGGTATATAAGTAAACTAAGAAAACATTTTAGAAAACGCATAAAACATTTGAAAAACTGATTTCAGCAGTTACCGTCCAGAGCAAATATGTATTCCAGTTTTTTTGAACAGCACTGTATTTCATCTGTAGGTTGATATATGTACTATATAATGGGAAAATTTAGTTTAGCAGGAAAAGGAATAACAGGTTGAAATTTCTACTTCAGCAATTTAAACTAATAGATGGAAACATACTTGTATACTTTTGTACAACCCTGTTGTTAACTTAGCACCTTTATTACACGCACTATTTAGCAAAAGTTTAATTCAAAGTAAAACACTCTTAAAACTACTGGAATCACATTTCCAGAAATTATCAGTTATAGACGGCCATGAATCTAATTATTTGCATGACCCTGTATATCATTTTATCTATGTTCTACAAACATTTCTTAGTAAACTAAATGTAGTTCACCGTAAAAATGCATAATTCATTTAAAAACCACCTTTAAGCAATTTACAATCATACCCAGTAACCAATACGAATTCTTTTGAGTCACTCTGTATATGAATTACAGCACTTATACACACCATATACTATGCATAAATATAGTTAAATATAAAAGCGCATAACATAATTAAAAATGCATTTCCAGCAATCACCGCTACCGTGCAGTACTTCGGATACAATATTGTATCTGAAATCTTTGTGTGTCCCTGTAAATGCTATGCACTTCGTATTATACATGAAATAAGTTATAGTAAACCTCAGCGACGTATATAAATTTCATTATACATGAAATAATTTAACATAATTGACATACGCCAGAAAAAATTCCCTCAACCCCTATATCATTATGTAACGGAATACTTTTTTGTGTCCCTGTTAATAAATAATAATTATTTTTTGCACCGCATAATCTACGGAATGTATATTTTAGTGCACTTGTTAAATGCATATCAATTTTATTATGTTTGAAAGCATGTAACAATATTAAAAATCATTTTAAACGATTTTTTCCCATAGTCCGTAATGTAACGGAAAACGTTTGACTGTCCCTGTAAATGAACTAAACATGCTACAAACTTCATTTGAAATAGGGTTCGTGCTATGGTAGAGGTTACTAACATACAAAAATTTCAGAACGATCCGAGTATATTTACGGGAGTTAGAGCGCGTACAGACGGTCAGACAAACCGAATGCATAAACACTTTTCAACTTTGTTGGAAAGTGTTAAAAAGCTAAGGATTTATGGAAATTACTTAAAAAGCATTTTGCGGGAATTGAAAATCAGAGAATTCAGTTAAAAATTATTCTTGCGAGAATAGGGAAATAGAAACAATTCAAGAATATTTAATAAGAGCTCAAGCGATAGCTAATGAAATATTAGAATTGGGTACAGAAATTGATGAAAGCGAATTAACAGGATTTATTATAGAACACAATTATGACACAATTATTAACACAATTATGAATCTATTATTAATCTAGTGTAATTTTGTATCCAGCGATTTCTGGAGTTCCATTACCTGAGATTTATTCTGTTGAGCTGAACCAGGTTTCAGACCAGATGCTGTAATCATCAAGTTGCTGGGTGAAAAAGTTCGACCAGAATCGTCCGGGATAGCTCAGGTGGCAGAGCACTGGCGGCTTCAGCCAGGAGGTCCCGGGTTCGAATCCTGGTCCGGGCATTTTTCGCCCAGTTGGAAATTTACATCTAATATGATTTGCTTACCAATTAGAATAATTGTGTTAATATTAATCTAGCATAAGTAATTTGTCTCAATATGCAAAAGATCCTAGATAAATCCATTTACAAACGGTGAAGAAAGTTTTGCGATACATTCAAAACACCAAAAACTATAAACTTCGAATTAAAAATAAAATGGAACAACTATCATTTTGTTCTGATGCTAGCTGGTGTACCACACAAGATTCAAAACCATTTGGTGGATATATCGTAAAAATAAGAGAATCACGAATTGGATGGAAAAGTAATAAACAGAAACTGGTTGCGCTTTCTACAATGGATTCTGAACTTTTAAGTTTGTTTGGTACAGTTTGTGAAATAAAATGGTTAATGGGTCTCTTGGAAGAATTACACGAAGAAGAAATGGTGGAGCGTCCAACAGAAATCAGTACTGATGGACAATCTGTAATTAATTCGATCAAAAACCCAAGAGTGAATAATCGTAACAAACATATGGCTAGAAAATATCATTTTGTAAAAGGTGAAAGAGCAAAAGCAGAAATTAAAACAAAATATGTAAATCCGTCTGAATTGGAGGCAGATATAATAAGAATTTGAGTTATGATATGATGACAAAATGTATTACAAGTCTATGAATTGCGGAGGATTATTGACATGCGAAAGGATAGATTTGTAAGTAAAGTCGCTAGACAATAATTAAATTATTTTATCAAAAGGCGAACTCTTGGACAATAGACATTTTTTCGTTACTCCATGCATTCAATTTATTTTTTATTCAGACGAAAAACGCGAAATTTTCTACGATGAGATTTATAGATGTTCTCATTATTATCGTTTTGTTTTTGATGTGTGTGGTTCGAGTGGCGGTGATGTGATGTCTAAATGAATGTTACGTTTTGTATGATTAAAGAAGTTATATTCGTCGGAAAATAATTATAGTTTTTAACTAAAATGTTAAAAAACAACTAACACTTTTGAATGCAATTGGTTTGAAAGCTGTATCTCAATTTATTTTTGAGAGAGTATTATTTTTTAATACCAATTTTGTAATCATGGCAACTGAAGTACTCTATTTCTGTTAAAGGTAAAGAGAAAACAGTAGAGTACTGTTTTTTGTTGACATTTTCTTGTACAAATTGAAAAAAAAAAGAAATTAAAATACGTGTGAAGTCAAGAATATCGTCTGTTATAAAATCGGTTGAATTTTAGTTTTATTTCGTTTTGATTCATAGTTTAAATGATTTTTAGTTTATTGAAAACTTACATTACAAACGATACAACACTTTCTCCTTACAAAAATGTATTTTAAATAATATTGTGTGACTTTCCACCAAAAATTTCTCTTGCCACTGCAGAAATTCCATAATCTTTTCAACGATGTTGTAAAGTGGTAACAAAAGAAAGGATTCCACCAACCTCTGTGCTGGAAGTTTGCAACTGCACATATTTCCCAATTAAGATTATTCTCAAATACAAAGAGTGTAAATTCATACACATTCCTGAATTCATTTTTGTCTTTAAATCATAATATAGGAAGGTAATCTTATTCAGAAACTGTAAATTCGAAAAATTATTTCCATTTTTCGATAAAGGCTCTGAAACTGCTGTCAAAGTTGGAGTTTTGAGTAAAATTTCTGTACGCGGCAGTCCGATAGACATCATCATGAGAAAACGAGCTTTTATAATTCAAGATGAAATTCATTTGTCCAAAAATAGACAAATATAGATATAATTGATTGGAAAATATTACAAAATTCATGCCTGCAAGTGGTATACTTTTACATTTACAAATGTGTCAGAAAGTTTCGCGCTCTTGAACGTGCAAAAATATCTTTTTTGTTTTTTAGAATCACCATAACCTAACCGCTAACCTGACCGAAATTTTATATTAAACCATCTTTGGAGAAAAATTTTTATTTCTACTGTGTGTTGCTTAAATTGCGTTTTCATGGTCCATATCTGAAATTTTTGACTCACATTTTCTGTTATCCCCCTTTACTATGCTCTCTCCTATCTTGTCATTTCAAAATTCGAGGCTTTTACAATGGGGAATGGAGCAAACCCTGCATGTAACTTTGTGTCATTGTATTTTGTGATACAAAATAGAGATGCGCTGCAATAGTTAGAATGAAATTTACAAGCATTTAAAATTTTAAGTACATGATCATGGGAATCCATTGTGACGACAAATAGCTTTATTTTATGAAGTTTTAGTATGCAAAATCTTACAGCACTATGACAATTGGAACGTGTGTAATAACATGATTGAAATTTTCGAGCATCACTAGGGGTGTTCCCCAGTCCCCACGTGTAACATTATCTCATGATGCGTAACATGCAGCACCTATTTGCGCTACGTCAATTAGAACGAGGGTTATAAGAGTTATTTTCGACCTCTTCATGGGGGGAGTCTTCTGTGATCTCACATACTTTTGTCTCACAACACCAAATTTTGGCACGCTACTACACGTAATAAGAATAGTGTTTTAAAATTTTCTGACCTCACCATGTGTGTGTGGGCGCGTCATCACATGTAACACTGTCACATGATATTTCTACCCTATATATATATGAATCCTAATGAAACGAATTTATGAAACGGATATATGAAACGACTGAAATGAAACGGATTTATGAAACGATTCTTTGAAACGACTGAATAAACAACTGATTATGTTTCACGGCGATTTCTCCTAAAATATGGAATACTTTGCGATGAAATTAACATAAAAAATCCGTATTGAACGCCATATCTAAAAACTGGTATTAAAATTTTTAAATTCGAATTAGTTTTCGAAATATTAATTTTTTTCTAATTTTAAATACTTTTTCCTAATGATGGCAACTCAAATTTTAATCATAACAGACATTTTTTTTTCATATTTTAGAAAAGGCTATTATTTTAAACTAATTTGGCGACAAGTTTGGCCTCCCTAAAATCTATGCTAAGAACAAATCTTTTTTTTTTTTTTTTTGTATTTCTTTATCATTTTACTTAATACAAAAATTTAATTTAAAACTGAAACATTTAAAATTAATGCCTTTTGCTTCTTTCTTTTTGTTAAACGAAACGAAAAGAAAAATATTAGGCGCAGATGTCATATACGCATCGAGGTACCTAATTGGCGCCAAAAGGGAGTTATTTTACCTGACATGGTAACCCGGCTATTGTTGCTTATTTATTAACAAATGTTTATTTATTTTCTTTTTATTAAAACAAAAATGTTATAAATTGTTTTGTTCTATAGTTATTAATTAATTTTTTATTTATTTATTGTTATTTCATTTTAAAAATAATAGAAAATAATTTAAAAATACTGGTATTCGAAAAAGAGGATTTCGCTAAATTGTCGTAAAAAAAAAATCCCCCCCCCCCCCCCCAAAAAAAAAAAAACACTTTCAAACTCGATTAAACAATACAGCAAATCATGACATTTAATTTCAAATTCAGGGCAATGTTTTAATAGTTCTACTTAATTATTCCGTCGACCAATTTCGCCAAATTATATAAATCGCCAAACCACTCACCAAATTATACAAACTGACGCAATTTTTATTTTAAATAACGAAAGAACAAATAAGTTAGTATAAGATTAATAAAAATACAAATAAAACGCCGAAATAAAAATCACTTGATGGCGTAAACACGTGTAACTTCCTTACAGTCAAGTGAATGTGACATTTACGATCAACCATTATTGGCATTTAAACTTATAGTCTGGCGATAGATTTTTGGTCAATGGGATAACGAAGTAGTACCCTTTTAATTTGCCACTCGAAAAAAAAAAAATGCTAACTTGCGAGTTGAAAAAAAGCTATTGGCAAGATTTGCACCCGGTTAACATAAAAGTGCCAATAATTCTTTGCGATCATGGAAACTTTTATTTAGTTCTATTCGAAAATATAGCTTTGATTCTTTAATCAAAATGAAAACCTTTCTTATGAAAAGCGAAGGGATAAGCCCGTAATTGTTTATGGCAGTTACATGACTTGGACTATTATAATATAAGTGAAATGATGGCGATAGAATAATATTTGGGGACTTATCGCCTGTGGCTGGCTAACATTAAAGTACCAAAATGGCCATCTGGAATATAAAAAGCGAAGGTATCCGCCCGGAACTGTTGATAATAGTCACATGACTTAGGCTATTACTATAGAGATTGTTTTCAATTCTAAAAACAGCGCAAAGAATAATATTTCCTAACGATTAAAAATTTATTTACACGTGACTATTAAAAACAGAAAAAAAACTTTAAAATTACTATTAAATGAGTAAGTGTTAAAAGCAGGAAAATATTGAAAATTATGTCTTGAAAACTATATTTACACGTGAATATTAAAAGAGAAAGGAAACATTAAAATAATAAATACATTAATATGCGTTTAACCCTTACAGAGCAAGGTACTTCTATTCGTAAAATTTTGAAATCAGTGAATGACACCAAAATTTAGAAACAAATTTCGAAATACGAAAATGCTTTTGTTCATTTACTTAATAAATGGAAAATTTTCATTTCAATATTCTAGTGCCAATGTGGCATTTAAGAATTAAAATTAAGTGGTCCAAAAAAATGAACCACCGCCTTTGAAGGGGTTAAAGCAGTAAATTTTGTAATTGTAGTAAATTTTATTATGTTAATCGTTTTATAATGCTGTTAAAAAATACTGAGAGGCAAAGACCCTGTTTACTTAATTTATTTCATTTTAGCTTCTTTTCAAATGTTTAACTGATCTGTCTGAACGGTGGTTGGCGAGCGTAGGTTGCAGGGGGCAGAGCCCACTAGTTATCATATAAAATCTGATCGCACTACGATAATTTGAACGCGAGTTGTGAGCATTTTAATATATCTGATCCTCATCGTTGAGTGAGAGTGTCGCCGATCACTATCTATAACATTACGTCACGTTATCCACGTACACGAACTTTGAGCAAGCTGCGAAAACTTTGCACAAGATTTTTCGGAATTTTTGCGAAAATTGCAAGCTGCAAAGAAAAACACGTGTTATAGGAGCTTAAATTCGTCGGGTCCTTATATACAGCTTTTTATACATTTTAGAGGTATTAATTAAAAGAAAACTACAAAGTTGTCTATGATAAATACCCCTAGTGGTGTTTTAGAATAGAATTAGAAGCGTTTTAAAATATTATATTCTCAACGTGAGTGTGTGGGCTTGTCACCGCATATAATATTGTCTCATGATGTTTTAGCATACAAAATCTACTGGCACTACGATAATTTGAACGCGAGTTGTAAGCGTTTTAATATTTTTGATAAGCACCGTGGGATAGTCTCTGATCACCATCTATAACATTATTTTACGTTGTCTATGCACTCAAAATTTCAGCATGCCGTGACAATTTGATCCCGAGTTATAAGAGTTAAAATTTTCTCGTCCTTATATTCAGCTTTATATAAAATTTAGGGGATCGATTAAGGAAATAAAACGCAGAGTCACAGCTGATATTGGGCCCCTCATGATGTTGAACATCACAAGATTTGGTGGGTCTACGGCAATTAAATTCCGAATTATAAGAGAGAGAGGGTGAACCAAAAAGATATCCGGCCAGAAAAGTCGGAACCAAAAAGGCAAGACCGAAACGCCCTCTACGTAACCAATTAATCTGTATTCATTTCTCTACTTAAAAAAAAGAAAAATGTATTCAAAAACACTTTTTTTCTTTCAGAATACACATTAATTTTTAAATGTGATTAAAATTAGTAGTTTTTAAAAATTAAGTTTTATTTTTTTAAACACTTTTCATTTGAATAAGAACTAGTAAATATACGATAATATTTCAAGAAATCAAAAACAAGTTTAAATTAAATAAACAAGTGAGCAATGTTTTGTACCTCGGATCACCTTAAAATAAACATTGTTATAATTCTCAAAGTGATTCAGTACATCCTTTCACTTGCGAATACAAATATTTTGATGGAATTTTTTAAGGATATTTATTTATGTTATTTTAACTTAAGAGAATATGAGATAAAAGAGAATGGAAATATTGTTTCATTTCTATTGTGGAAAAAGAAAAGTAATACTATTGCTTTAATAATTCAAAAATCAATTTCATAGGGTGAAAAAAAAAACTAATTTTACCTATTTTTCGTAAACTTTAAAGGAATATTTGCATTTTCTATATGTTAGGTATTAGGGAAATAATACCTGTAATCGAAAAACTAGTGTCAGCTAAACAAATATATATAAGAATTTATATCTCTCGTACTGCTGTTTTTTTTATCAAGTTGTTGAATGGTAATGTAATGCATTGTTTATTTAAAAGCTATACAATTTAATATGCGTATATGAATTTATATATTTTAAATATGCAAATAGATAATACCTTTCCAAAACAAAGTTGTTATTCTATAATAAATTCTATGTTTCTCTCCTACCTTGTTTCGTTTATTACAATAAAATTCTGATCAGAATTTTAAGCAAAAAGTCTGAAATATTCGAAAGCATAACTGAATAAAATAATATTTAATTGCAAATTATTAACAGAGTATTTTGTTTACAATACAGATAGCCGTCGACTTTCAAACACTTCTCCACATTTAAAGGATTCTTAAATATGCATTGGACAACAGCACCATAAAATATAACTTAAAAACTATGTATTAAAATTAAATACCACTTGTTAAATAGTACATATTACATAAAATTTGAGATTACAAAAACGCTAAAAATCTACGTTTCGAATCACTTCTGCAATCGTCATCAGGATTAAATTGATGTCAAAAATCTAAAATTTCACAACGGACATAAACGTCTAAGAGCACAGAATAATTTCTCAACGGAGAGTACACAAACCTCACAAAGTTTCCATGGTTTCCAATGATATTACAAACCATTAAAAATCTCTAAGTTTCGAATCGCTTCCGCGATCGTCGTCAGGGTTAAAATTGATGATACTTAAGTCTAAAAATTCGAAACGCTAACCATGCCAACTTTGTGATGTGTGTGTACCCACCATTCATAAATTCTGCTGTTCTCTTGGACGGTTATGTCCGTTTTGAACATTTAAACTTGTGTAACATCATTATAATCTTAATGACGATCACGGAAACGATTCGAAATTTATGTTTTTAATTGTTTGTAACACCATTTTTATGTTATATATACAATTTAGCAAGTTGTATTTAACTGCGATACAAAGTTTATCAAAGAATATCATAGTATAACTGCGTATGATAATTAACTGCATATATCAAAAATAATATTACAATTTCTAATTTTGAATTGGTTTTCGTAATATTAATTTTCTTTCTAATTTTAGTGACATTTCTCTAATAATGGCAAGTAAAATCTTCATTTTGGGGGGGAAAAAAAAAGAGGAAAGGGAAAAATATAGAGATGATTAGATTCCCTATTTTTCGCCATTTTCAAATTGAAATTGAAATTATCTTTTATTTCTAAAGAAAGTTAAGACAGTATTGTAATTAGAACATGTTTCTCAGGAAATTTGAGAAAAATAAAAACTTTTTTTTCACTTTTTGATCCCCATAAATTAGTTTATTTTAGAAACCAATAATCGTCTGCCATTTTCAAATACCATAGACCTGAAAATCAATTTTTGTGTGTGTGTGTGTCAAGGGGGGGGGGGGGGGGGGGATTGAAAAATAAAGGAATTATTGCATTTCGTTTTTGTCGTGAGTTTCAATTTGAAATTGAAAAATAAAATTATTAGAAACAAATATAAAACTTTAAAATAAACATTAAATGATTATCACGTGTTAAAGGCAGCACATAGAGAAATTTTGTTAAAATATTTACACATAAATATCTAAATATCTAAATATCAAAATAAATATCTAAATATTAAAACATACTATACAAGGTGCGTCTATTAAATTTCAGGACTGTACGTGTAGTTAATGAATGAAAATGTGTAGGAACACGTCATCATGCGGATGTGATAGCGTAATCAATAAGGAGCGAAGGTAGAACAAATGTGCAGTGATTGCGTCAGCATTTCTGGTTTGGAGAAGGTAAACGAAGATTGTTCATTAGAGTGCGTGTCACGGTCGGTGAGGGAGCAAAGAGTGAATATCAAGTTTTGTTTCAAAATTGGGAAAATCACTTTTTGACAAAACATGACATCATAGAGGTTAATCAACCTCCGTATTCTCCTGATTTGTCACCTCCTGACTTTTACTTGTTCTTAAAACTTAAGAATTCCCTGAGAGAGCATCGATTTTAGGACATAGAGGACATAAAGAAAATGTAATCGCTTAACTTTGAAATACTTCTTCAAAGGACAACGAAGCGTTTTTCCAGAATTTGTACCGCCGTGCACAAAAAGTGTGTGAGTGCCGGAGGTGATTATTTTGAGGACTATTAAACGTATGTTTGTTTTTTGTTATTCATTTTGTTGTATTAACCCCAGTACTGGAATTTAATAGACACGCCTTGTATAAGCGTGAAATTTCAAAACACAATGCTTTTGAATACCGTGGTTCTGAAAGCTATTCCCATAAGCAGACTGAGTTTTTTAACCTCGAGCCTAAAGGAAGCATCCTTAGTGTCGTTATAAAAGTCCGAAAAATAGCGAGACTTTTAACCTAACCATTTTGTACAAGCTTATTTTTAAATGTGTAATTGATCTTATTTATCAATCCCCAAAACAGCCATCAGTTGTTGCGACAGTGATGGATGAGCCATGGTAACCGAAACTATGCACCATTCAAACGGAAAGCATGGCCACCCGATTACAGACGATAGCCGCCGTTATACTAATAATAATATCCAACCTTCCCTAACCTGGTAATATTTTTTTAAAGAGCATATTACTATGTTATTTAGGTTGCAAAGCTTGAACTGTGTTTGGCGGGTGTAGCTCAGGGAGGGCTGAGCCTCCTAGTGTATATATATGAGTTAGAGGGTGATGTGTTAATCGTTAATTTGTTGAAATATTAAAATAATTACAGGGTGCTGCAATAATACGAACTTCAATTTAATCTAAGACGCTTAGTTTTACAGTGCGCTGTAAGTAGCTTTTTCAAATGACTCCAGGATTAACACTTAAAAACATTAGTTCATACAATATCTGTAGAACATTCCAATTAGGCCTAGTACATCCAATTGCTTAATTGACAGATTTATTGGTGATAAAAAGTTAGACTGCTTCTTTTCTGATTTGTAAAGTCTAAACTCATTGTGCTTGGGATCCCTGAAATATGATTGGATATCTCATGCGTTCATATTATAGACAATAATTGATTAAACGATGGTATCTAAAACTTCCAATCCTAAATATATTAAACAAAAACCTAATTTGAAGGACAAATTAAAAAAAACAAATTTATTTCCGACTTTGTTTAAGCCCTTAGAAGGGACAGATATTAAGAAATTTCATTCAATTCGTTTTACATTTTAACGTTAAATTTTTGTAACAAATAAGTTAAATCAATCGAACATTGAAAAATAAAAATAAAATTCATAAACATAATACTTTAAACTTCCTAAAAACTTAGATCCTGTTCAAATGAAATGGAAATAAATCTTTGACTTTTTCCATTTTTAAGTTGTAAATATTTATATTGCAGATTTTGTAATATGTTTATGACGATTGTACATAAAATGATAAGATACATGCAAAATGCAAAACTTTTAAAAAGTCTAAGATTTATTTCGACTTCATTTGAACGGAATCTAAGTTTTTAAGGTGTTTAAAGTGTTATGTTGTATGAATTTTATTATTTTTTTTTTTAATGTTCAATTGGTTTAATTTATTTGTTACAAAAATGTAACATTAAATGTAGAACGAATTGAATGAAATATCTTAAGGGGTCTCAGGACTTTTAAAGCTTTAAAATTTTCGAAATTTTAATTTTTTTAGATGTTAAACTCCTATCTTTTCTGAACATTTTGATATGATTGTTTCCTTGAAATTCCTATTAGAACAGAAGTTATGGCTTTTACAGTTATACACGTTCAATAGATGAAGCGTCGTTTCGAAACTTTGAAGCCATTTTTCTCCAAATGACGTTTTTGGGCATAACGCGCACGATATTTCAAAAACTTATGAATATTTTTTCATGAAATTTTCAAAACATATGAATCATGTTAGTCTGTATAAACTAAACCTAAAATTTCATTTTTATTCTTCAAAACAATATTTTTTTAGGTGATTATATTGTTGAAATTTTCTTAGTTTTGCATTAGCTAAATACAACTTTGTATTAAAAATATAAAAAAGCTTTAAATACAAATTTATTTAGGTTCCGGGTAATTATTACAATCTGATGTATAAGTAGGCACCAAAATTGTCATTCTAGTTGCAATACTTATTTTGTAATCGTGCGCGTAAGCTGTTATTCCGATTTTTTGCTCGCCAAATGTCTAACAGTTTGGAGCCCCCTGTAAATACTAATTCTGCATCTTGCAATTTTTCAAATATTTGAAATGAAAGAACATACTTGTATCTTTCATTCCCAATAAAAATTGTGTCTTATAATCAAATACATTTAAAGATATTAAATGTTGAAAATGGTCTTTTTTTTTCATTTTTTCCAATTTTAAGAGTCCTGAGACCCCTTAATATCTGTCCCTTCTCGGGCTTAAACAATATCGGAAATAAATTTGGTTTTTGTAATTTGTTCTTCAAATTAGGTTTTTGTTTAATATGTAGAGTTTTTAATAACTACTGCATTCAGACGAACGCATTTCAAAATTAATACAGGGTTCCTTCATCAGGCATTTATTCATGCGGTATCGTATCACAATTTGTGATTCAATTTACCTATGTATGATTAAAAATATTTCACCAGTGCAGTAATGCAGGTTCCTGCACTTTGGGCAAAAACTTACAATCTGAACGTAAAAAATCTGTTTGAAAATGTCATTTTTATTTCCACTATGACGCCATATTGAACTTCTTTTTAATTCTTAAAATGAAAAAAAAAACCATTACAGTTTCGTTTTTCACGTGAAAATCATTCATCTAAAAATAGACAAATTATTAGTACGGCTTTTGAACTATTGACAACAATGAATTAAAAATATTAAATTTTATTGGAAAAATGTCCGTTGATTCTCAATGAAAAAAGCAAAATTTGGTATCATTAAGAAAAATATTTGAATAATGTAAATAAAAATTAGCCCATGTTATTCTCTGGGTTATAATTCACCCATATGCAAAGGCATTTTATGATGCGTTTTGAAACTGGCGTCATGCAAAGATTTCTCACTTTAAATTTATAATATTTTTAGAATTAGAAAAGAATAAAAAATGAGTGGCATCAGGGACAAAAAGGTGGGAAGAAAAAATGAAAAAGTTATGAGCTCCATAGGCTTTTCTATGTTAATTTAACATTAAGAAGTGACACTTGAAATAAATAAGTATTGCGCTGCCGCGCAATACTTAAATATATAAATCAAATCTGTGTAGTTAAAATTACAAAAGTGGGAATTATTAAGAAAAATATTTGAATAAAGTAAATAAAACATATCCTATGATAGATATCGGTTATACTGCACCTATATGAAAAGACATTTAATCATCCGTTTTGACACTGACGTCAGCAATCATTTTAGGCACTTCAAATTTATGATATTATTAGAATTAGCAAATAGACAAAAAAAATTATGACATTAGGGACAAAAAGGTGGGAAGAAGTAAAAAAAGTTACGAGGTCTATTTTTTTTTCTGTGTTAAATTCACATTGAGGAGTTACACTGTAAATAAATCACGCAATAGATGAATTCATTAAAATTTTCTAAATAAACCTATGTCTCTAATATTGTGTAACACACTTAAATAACCTTTAAAAAATCATTCTAAGTGATTTAAATATGGAATCTAAGGATTATTAAAATAATTAAAACATTTTAGAAGAAAGTAAATAAAAAATGAGCCTATAGGAGTGCCGAAAATCAATTCTAACCTACCCATCTCCTAATTGAGATACATAGGTGTAAAACATTTTTAAAAACACTATGTGTTTAAAAAAAAAATTGCCGTATATACTTACGTATAAGTCTGTTTGCGTATAAACCGATACCCCTATTTTGAATGACAAAAAATTGGTAAAATTGGTAAAACTTGTGTATAAGCCAACTCTAAAAAATTACAATATGTTTCTGATGGTACATATATACACACAAAAGTGACATTTTTAATGATATATTAAACACGCAAAAATAATTATATGAAAAATTAAGAAACATCAAACGATTCCTTCAAAATCGGAATCACTACCTGAATCTCCAAAGTCCCTTCCCCTTGCTTCATCGTTTTAAAAATCAGACTCAGGATCTCATGAAATTTCCGTATTAGTTTCGTAAATAAAACCGGTCTTAGCAGGGTTACCTGTTTGGCCTCCAATTTATAATCCGAATTTCAAATTCTTAGCGTAAATTTCGAAAGAAAAATCTTTTCTTAACGTGATCGCTAAATGTCTCTTAATAAAAAAAAAAGCATGAAATACTATCCTTTATACTAGATAAAAGATTTGGAGATTTCTAGATTTGGAAATTTACATCTAATACTATCCTTTATTTCTGGTAGAAACTCGAATTTTTTGAATAACAAGTAAGAAAAATCATACGTTAAGAATAGATTATGAAACACTTCCCAACACTTCCTGAATGCTTTAACAAAACTTCGTTATTTAGATAAATAAGGTATATAAGAGAACTAAGTAAACATGTTAGAAAACGCATGAAACATTTGAAAAACTGATTTCTGCAGTTAATAGCCAAATATATATTCCAATTCTTTTGAACAGCCCTGCATTTGATCTGTAGGTTGACATATATACAATATAATGGGAAAATTTAGTTTAGCAAGAAAATGCATAACAGGTTGAAAATTATCTTTCAGCAATTTATACTAATAGATCAAAACATACTTGCATACATTTGTACAGCCCTGTAGTTAACCTAGTACCTTTATTACACGCCACTAATTAGCTAATGTTTAATGATGGATTTATAACCCTCTCAGATATTGACAGTACACTATTTTCAAAACATTAAACAAGCAATAATTTTCAAGGACACAAAAACATTATGATACTTAAATAAACTAATTTAGTAGCAATAAATCATTGCGTAGCCAACTCTTTCTTTATATCTTCCAAAATTATGCTGTTTTGAATAAACAAGAACATTAATAAGTGAAATATGTTCGTATATCAGGCCCCGCATGATGCAAGAGTTCCACGTCATCGAACTGTAAAGAACTAAAATAAACACATTTATTATTAAGTTAGTTGTTCTATAAATTTCGATAAGAAAAGATGTAGTAAAGTTTGTGTTGCTGCAAAAAGCAGCCTAATACAAATGTATGTGTAGTTAACTTAAAATGTAAATTTAAAGTGTTAATAATATATTAGTTAATTCAGCAAAGAAAATGCCTCAGAAGTGCATTCATTTAAATAAGATAAAACATTAAACTTCCACCTTTTTATTTACACACCACTATAGCAAAGCGGTATAACAGGTGCTCCTGACAAATGGATACGGCGAACCAGATTTAAATGCGGACCATCCTTCATAGGAGGAATTGCTGAGCAACAACATAAAGGTAAGAAATTACCTATATCATTATATTTAGTTGATTTATTATCCAAGGACAAAATTACTGATTTATTTTATTTATATCTGAATATCAGTTCGCGTGTAACTGCGCAAAGGAGAGGTGGCTTTTTTGCCTACAGAAAATGATTATGCAGACTGAACAAGTCTGATATTTTAGTAGATAAATACTATAAATACTATTAAATACTATTAAATACTATTAAATACTATTTGTAGAAAAAAAAATACTGGCCGTAAAGGTATGCACATTAAAAAGAAATTCTTGAAAATAATTGAAAATATAGTTCGTCAGTTGTTTGATGATAAAATGAATATTGTGCATGTTTTTGTTGATATATATGAAATGTTGAAGAATTGAAGAAAACTAAATATATAAGAAGTTTTATATAGAATAAAATAAAAACAGCAATTCCTCTCATAAACAAAATTGAAATAACTAGTAAAATGGCCGCATCACGTGAAATACAGTTGGTAGAAAAACTTAACGCGAGTAACTACAGTAATTGGAAGTTCAAAACGGAAATGTTACTAATTAAAGAAGACTTATTCGATGTGAATACTGAAGATATGCCAGCGCCAATCACAACCGATTGGGAGAAAAAGGACAGGAAGGCTAGTGCCATAATTAACCTGTCAATTGACGATTCTAGAATCGTTCATGTAAAAGGGTTTAACACAGTCAGAGACACTTGGAATGCACTTAAAACGATACACGAAAGGGCGAACCTCTCTAGTAAATTATTTTTGTTAAGAAAGCTTTATGGAGCCAAGCTCCAAGAAAATGGTAACTTAATCAAACACATAACATACATTCTAGAACTAATAGACAAACTTTCAGCGATCGGGGAAACAATTAGAGACTCCCATCTTTCAGCTTTATTGCTGTGTTCGCTACCCCCTAGTTATAATACTTTGATCACTGCCCTTGAATCACAAAATGAGGACGAGCTTACACCACAATTTATTAGAAGTAAATTAACAGATGAGTACAACAGAAGGGTTAAAAACACAGACCTGGTTGAAAATTCAACAAAAGCATTTAAAACGCAAAAGAGATATCCAAATGATAATTTTAAAAAAGAAAAACAGTTCACATATTGCAAATTGAGAAATCAAGCGTACAGAGAATGTTGGCATTTGAAAAATCGAAACAATCACCCAAATACACAAAAACAACAAACATACAAAAACAAACATTACTCATCACTGTTGTGTTATCAACAATCGGATAACCAGATAGGAAACACTGACCGCGAATCAGTAGAAAAGAGAAATTATAGAACGGAAACAAAACCAGATCAAAGCAGCGACGCAGCCTTTCTAATAGACAAAGCAGGAAAACAAACATGGATCATTGATTCTGGTTCATCTTCACATATCCTAAACAATAAAGATGACTTTACTAAACTAGTATCCGTCAGGCCGAAATGTCGGAGTATGGAGGCCCATAAACTTAAAAGATATTATTTTTAAAAAAATGTTTTACTTTCTAGATTGTTGTTTAATAGTATAAAAGTAATTTTGAAATAACAATCGTCGATACCTCATTTTAAAGTGTTTAACTCAGTCGTCAGTTGCCTCGAGTAATGCACAAATTCTAATCTGTCAGCAAGTGCTCCCATACTTCTAATTTGGGTAAAGCCTTTCCTTAGTGAAAATTGCTTCCATTAGAACTTTCTCTAAATGACAAAATACAGTAAAAATGACATAAGTCGTTTTATGTGACAACACCTTTAGATGGATATCCACAGCAGTTTTTGACAATGTTAAACTCGAGGATCTATGTATGGTGGCAAGGTATGCAACAGTTAAAGGTAACTAACTTCGTGTGAATGAGGTTTTTTCTTCTTTCGAATATTTACAAATAGGTTTGATAAAAAAAAATTACAGTTGGAAATGGCTCATGATACTCAACAAAATGAACTATTATGGCCTTTGGCAAACCTCGAGGTTGAAAACGTGGGCCATAGGCAATATCTTTTATCGTACTTACCTTTACCAATTCTCACTCCGTTCACATATTGGTATGTAGTATAATGCATAACCCTGCATCCAGCTGCTGAGGAAAGTCTCGACTGAAGTCCAGACGCGTGATCATCTTCACTCCATCTTGCTATTCAATCATTGTGATCTGCTAAAGTTCTTGTTTATTGGTCCCCGCTTTGATTTAAGAAGTACTTCTTGATTATATTCTTTAGCTTGCTTGGTTTTGAGAAAAAGACATATGGCACCTTCAAATCATTCAAGTTAGCTGAAAGCAGTATGTCTTTGCGTCGTTGCATAAGGTATGAGATGTAGTCAAAAACTTGACTCACGGAAAGTGAGTTCAGAGTCTTTCGGAACTGTGTCTGCTGATCGTCGTTTTATCTCAATGAGTTTGTAATGTGAAAAGCTCTAAGCATTTTTTCTTCGCGAAGAATCAAAATGACTTTTAAAGAATTCTTTTATATAGAGAGATGTCTTTTACGCTATGTAACTACCTAATACGTCCAAGGATTTAAACAAATAAGCCTCTAAAAGGCTAAATGCTATTTACTTTACCTTCACAATATCTTTGTTCAAGGTTAGCCATTAGACGACGTCCTATCATTGAAAATTCGTCAATAATCAGAAATAACACTGTGTCCATTCTGAGCTGTAGATGTATTGCTGACTTTTAAAATTAGCGAACTATTTAAAACACGTTGGTTCTTTAAGCACTGAGTTACCATGTCTTTGACATTAAATGCAGCAGTACCTGTTAGTGCCAAAAGAATGATAGCTTCTGATCCTAACTGCTCTATGATTGTTTTACTAATTTCTTTGATTTTTGTACATTTTACAGCTGTTCCTTTTCCAATAATAAAAGTTGATTTATGGAAATTTGTAACCTTTGTTTGCAAAGACAAAAGCTGTTCAGTGCATAACTGAAGGCAGCATAATTTGTTGTTCTTTATAATAATTCAGAAATGTTAAAAGTAAAGAGAAACCATTGGATAAGAGAATCTACGGTAAAGATAAAGAATTACCCCCGGATGTATTTGAGAGATTTCGACTTTTTTAATTTAGCTCCGATCTTTGAGAACTTGATCCATAGAGTTAGCGGCAGAAAACTTCAAAGCTCCTTCAAAGACTTGCTTGAAGGAGCTTTGAAGTTTTTCCCACACTTATTTAATATGGCAACAGGTAAAGGTTTATAACACGTATGTAACACACACTCATAGATAGTCTGCTATACTCCTCTATCAAACTTGATACCTTTATTCATCTGAGTTGTTATATCGTTATTAGAAAAATATTAGGAAGCATCTGGGTTATTTTTATGCGACTTTTCCACATAGAATTAAGCTGAATAACTCTATACATTTGAATTACTTTCTTTTAACCGTCATTTTCGAAACTTCTGTCTATAACGTCACACATATAAAATATGTATATTTCTTAAAATGTACACTAAATCTAGGCAGCAGATTAAAAAAAATCAGGGATTAATTTATGACTTTTAGTGAACATGATTTCTCAGGAATTATCTTTCATTGTTGTATCCATTTCTCCGGTCATAAGCATAAGCAATCATAGTTATATACATTAACGTCGAATTTGTCGCTAAGCTTCGCGACATTTGGACGAAATATAGCCAAATTTGGCGACCAAAAATATGTCGTCACTAATTAAGCCAATTTGGCTGTATCTGACTAATTTGGCGAAATTTCCATTGAAATTCAGTGCTGATGATTCTTCTCTAACGGGGCTCTTCGCATTTTAACTTCGTGTTCTCCAGTACAATTAGCTAAAATCTTAAAACCAAGAAACAGGGAAGCTACCTTTTCCAACCCGTACAGGAATTTTTTATTTTGTAATATACATATTTTTGTTTTCTAGTGTACATCTTGACAAAAAAAAAAGCTTATCTGATTTACTTCAGAATGTTCACTTGCATTTCAGTTGAGATATATTCACTTACGATAATTAAAAAAATTGAGTAATCGTCAGTAATTGGGACAGCTACCAAATTGTTAAATTTGCGCATCAAACAATGCTCAGTAAATTATGAATTTGTCTACAAACACGATTACGAAAATTTCCCAATAGAAACATACATTCGTCTGAATACAAACATACATACATAAGAATGCATACATATAAGTAATGCATACATGACATTATATTTTTCTTGATTTCTTTTAGTATCCCTCGTAGCCTTTCGACTAATGCCCAAAATCGTATTTTCTGTATTCGATTTTCTTTTCGTTTCTCTTAATCTAAAATTCAAAATGAATTGCATCGATTTGGAAGCTTACAAAAAATGAAAAGTTCGAAAAAAAATAGTGGTTGTTATATACGTAGAATATAAAATTTCTGAAAGGGGGGGGGGGGGGTAATCTATATCTCAGGTCACCAATGTATGAACATCGACTTCAACATTCGATTCCATAATGATTCGTATGAGGTTAAAATGCATAATTTACAGCAATGGAGCTAATGTTTTAATTAATAACGGGATGAATCTCGTTGAATTTCGATGAAAGAAATTGTTTAAAAACGAGCTCATACATAGGTTACTACTTAGTCTCTTAAAACAAATATTATTTTTAACTTAAAGTTACCAAAATACTAATTCCATACACTTCGACTGTTCAAAATATTAAAAAATTAAACTGCATTATTTATTATACCTAATCAAGATGTGTAATTTTGATGAAATTACTCATTGAGGCTGTTATGTTTAAAAGGCACACATGCCATATACTGTCATATACTCATGTCATATATTGGCGCGATTTTTTTCCCACGCCAATTCAGGGAAAACTTCAGCAGCACAAACAATAACATCTGGGTTATCATATCAAGCAAAATAACGACACTTTGGCGCCAGTTAAGTACCGGTTGCATATATGACATTGGCGTCAGACAAAAAATCGCGCCAATATATATGTTGCGTATATGACATCTGTGCCGTTTAAAATTTCCGATTGAAAATTTTAAAAAATGATTTCACCTTAAGTTAATCATGGAATTATTTTTCGCGTAAAATCTAAACTTTGTGTTATTTTCACCGTCTCATAACTTGCATACGCATCTCTTATATTTACATTCACCATTTCAAAAATATTACAATGCGCAATATGTGATTAATACATATATTTCTAAACTTGAAATCAAGTTTGTCAACTACGACTTTGCATGTGAACATTCGCACTCTTGACTTGTGATTCTAATCTCTGTATCGGCGAGTAAAATTCCAGAAATTTATATCTTTTAGAGGCGTTCGTAGTAAAATATTTATTTTTATCAGAGAAAATGATCGTTTTCATTTAAATATGATGTCATTTTGCCTCATTGATGCATTTCACCAAGCGTCTCAAACTCAATGAATGAAAAAGAATTGAATTATAACAACTTTTTCGGAAAACATGAGTATTTTATTAAAGCATGACGTCATTTTCTGTTCAATTTTTTCAGAAAGTTTATTTTGAATTTTATGAGAAAATGGCATCAATAAAGATAAGCAAACCTTATTATTTTTCCTTTCTTTATAACAATGGAAGTAATCCAATTGCTACCATTTTGAAATAAATTCATAGAAATTTTTCAAATTTTAATTTAAATATAAAAATGGGAATATTTAAAAAAAAAATAGCTGGTGCGGGCAAATCTACGAAGAAACAGCTTTCATAAAAAAAAAGAATTGTTAAAATTGGTGCAAAAAAAAAAAAAAAGGCTCAAGGTACATGACTAAAAAAGAAAGCCTTATCTTTCAAATATATAGAATTAAACTCGCAATGTTATTTCTATGGGAAAATTTTGAGCCGACATTTCAGGCTGTTAGGGTTGACGAATATTTATGATTTTCAATACGCTCCGAGATTTTGGCCCTACCAACGTCCAGCTCATTTTTTGTGTCGATGCCTCAAATATTTTGAACGCTATCGTGTTAACAATAAGTGTAATTTTTGCAGGGAAGCCGGAGCTGTGCTCCGACAATTAAATGACACCGAAAAAACAACGGTCATAATTACCAACGGCAAAACACTAAACTCGCTAGGTACAGGAGAAACTACATTCACGACAAAAACATCCGATGGAGGCATAAATAAAATTACGTTGAAAGAAGTGTTATATGTACCTGAGCTAGAATCTAATTTAATTTCAGTAAGTAAAGCCACAAAGAATGGGTATAAATTATTATTTGATAAAGATCGATGCACGCTGTCCCGAAATGGGAAAATCTATTTGGAGGCAAAAATGAAAAATAACCTATACGAAGTTGAATTATTAGAAAATACAGATAGGAATATAGTAAACATGGCACATTAATTCAAAAATAAAGATTGCCTGGAACTTTGGCACAAACGCCTAGGGCATAGAAATTATAATTCCATAAAGGAAATGGTTAAAGACGATTTAGCCTATGGCATAAAACTAAATCATTGCAATCATGGAACAACATGCAAAACGTGCATACAAAGAAAAACAAGCGATGCTCCCTATCCCAAAACAGTGTATAGAAACAAAACAGGTAGAGTACTCGATCTAGTGCACACGGTCGTATGCACAGCGATAGGAACCCCCACAATAGGTGGTAAAACAATGTTTGTAACTTTCATTGACGGCTACTCTAGATTTACTGTAATATACTTATTAAAACATAAAGATGAAGTACAGGATAAATTAATCGACTACATAGCTATGGTTCGAAACCAGTTCGGGAAATATCCGAAAGCAATAAGATCTGACAACGGATGAGAGTACATAAATAGAAGGATAGAGGATTACCTAAGGAAAAGGGGCATTAAACATCAATTAACCGTGCCGTATTGCCCGTGCCAAAATGGCATTGCGGAGAGAAAAAATAGGTCGCTATTAGACATGACTAGGAGCCAACTCAGAGAAGCAGATCTGCCACAAAGATTTTGGGGAGAAGCAATTAACACCGCGAATCATTTACAAAATCGCTTACCAAAAAGATCGACAAATAAAACCCCATTTTTGCTATGGTTTAATCGCAAACCGTATTTACACTATTTGCGAACATTCGGGTGCAAAGCTTACGTATACGTGAATAAACAACATCGAGGAAAATTGGACGACAGGCCTCAGGAAGGGATTTTTGTAGGATACGATAACAACTCAAGAGGATATCGCGTATACAATAAAGAAAATAAAATTGTAATTGGGAGAACAGTGAAATTCATAGTAAATAGCAAAATTAACCTAAAAGAAAGTAAAGAGACAGAAAACTCATATGACGACAAAAAAAATATTGAAACGGAGGTAAACAACACAACCGAAGAAACAACCACGTCCAAACAACCGGCCAATGAACCAAGAAGATCTGAAAGACAAAATTACTGATTTATTTTATTTATCTGAATATCATTTCGCGTGTAACTGCGGAAAGGAGAGGTGGCTTTTTTGCCTACATTTAATTCAAATTGAAACACTCTTAAAACTACTGAAATCACATTTTGAGAAATTATCATTTATAGACGGCCATGTATCCATTTCTTTGCGGAACCCTGTATATCATTTTATCTATGTTCTGCAAACATTTCTTAGTAAACCAAATGCAATTCCGCGTAAAAATGCATAACGCATTTGAAAACCACCTTTAAACAATTTGCAATCATACCCAGTAACCATTACGAATTATTTTGCGTAGCCCTGCATATGAATTAGAACATTTATACACACCGTATACTATGCATATATATAGTGAAACATAAAAGCACATAACACAATTAAAAAGCATTTCCAGCAATCATCGCTACTATACAGTACTTCATATACAATATAGTATCTGAAATCTTTTGTGTGTCCCTGTAAATGCTATGCACTTCGTATTATACATAAAATAAGTTATAGTAAACCTCAGCGACGTATATCAATTTCATTATACAAGAAATAATTTAACATAATTAAAATACGTCACAAGCAATTCCCTCCAACCCTATACCGTTCTCTATCGGAATTATTTTGTGTGGCCCTGTAAATGAATAATAACAGTTCTTTGCACCGTATATTCTACGGAATGCATATTTTAGTGCACTTGATAAATGCATATCAATTTTATTATGTTTGAAAGCATGTAACATCATTAAAAACCATTTTAAACGATTTTTTCCCATAGGCCGTAATGTAGCGGAAAACTTTTGACTGTTCCTGTAAATGAACTAAACATGCTAGAAACTTTATTTGAAATAGGGATCGTGCTATGGTAAAGGTCACTAACATTTAAAAATTTCAGAACGATCCGAGTATATTTACGAGAGTTAGAGCGCGGACAGACGGACAGACGGACAGACAAACCGAAGTCATAAACCCTTTTCAACTTTGTTGGAAAGTGTTAAAAATGGAGGGTAAAATGGATGACAAACTGTCAACACTGGTACTCAGTGCCATCCATAGCATTGCTAATACGCACTTTAAAATGATATCCCAATATTCTCCCTTGAAATTGACATTCACATCTATTTAGCAAAGGACGTGACATCTCGATTCTTGCTTTCTTCAAATTACCGCCATTTGTTTGTTGCACATCTGGCGAACACTTCCTCTCAATCCAGACTTTTCGCAATCTATCTTTAATTGATCTGTTGATCAACCATAAATGTGTCTATGCCATCAGAAATCTCTGTGGCGTAGAACCTTTCTCTGAAAATCTTATCCACGTATAGTCCTTCTCCCCCTTTTCAAAAGACAATTTTAGGCCAAAACTATTCGGCTTTTACGCAAGTATATATGGTACTTAACTTTAAAAATCTCTAATCCACTAACTATAATTACAAGCATATATATTTTTCATTTTTTGCATCGCAATAGCTAAACACAAAAATTAATACATGAGAAACCTTTTCAGCCCTTTTCCTAATATAGTTGTATACGCTTGTTTAAGAGAACTCTTCACTGATACATGTTTCTCCTTGGCAGATCCCAAAATTCAAGGTTAATCTATGGAAAAATCTAAATAGATGATAACTCCTTGTCTAATATAATTATCAAAATGTGGTTTTTATCATCAGAAAGTAGATGTCCAATGACGAGGTAGTGCTTTTTTTTTTTTTTTTTTTTTTTTTTTTAAAGTTACCTTAACCGTTTAGTGCATACTCTAAAACTGGCAAATCCACAAAATTAAATTTGCTATTTTGTAATTGAAAGGATCATACACAATGAGAAAAAAGTTATTTTACGTGAAATAATTTTATTTTTTTTTGGCTTACAGCCTGTCCACTATACTGGACATTATGCACAAACACAAAATGTAGTTCTATACTGAAAATAAAAGGTATGAAAGTTTTCTGTTTGGATATTGACATATTCTACTAATCATTTTAGTCAAACTTGTGAAAACAATCAGTTTTTCCATTGATGCAAAGGTAAATTTTGCATTTTACACATGAATATGTTGACTGTCTTTTTACATTGTTACATCTTGCATCTTTGTGCACTCCGGCATGTTTGCCGGGAAAAGTCTTCCACATGTCATATCTCGTGCCTTTGTATGCAGAATTGGCTCGTATATATTGCGTGCATCTGCGTATATGGTAATGACTTTTACACATGCACACAGATAATGTAGAATGAATTAAGCGTAATAGAATTGGTGAAAATGTTTCTTACTACAAGCATCGTTAAAATATATAAGTACAAAACTAACTGCGAACATAGTTTTAGAAGAATTCAATTGTTTGTGTAAACAAAGAAGATGGGGGATTTTATGGGAAATATAAGCGTATATGACAGTTAATATTCAAGTTCAAATTTTATATTTTCGTTTATCTTGTAACGGTGAAATAAAGACGTTCTTATCACAGAATTTAACTGTGATTTCAAAAATAAAAAGCCCCTGTACTTAATTTCTGAGCTGAGGATTATTTAATGTTTTTTATCAAGTTTGCTTCGCAAAAGGTATCTTAAAATTACCATTTAATTTTTCAAATAAAAAAAATAAAGGATAATTTTATTTTTTCATAACAATGGATGAAATGATGTTTATACATCTTACAAAGTATCAGACTAAGCATAATGCATTGTAAAGTAATGTTGAACTGTTTAGTTGTGCAGCTAACAATAGTCACAAATAAAAATGCCACTTTCATAATTAGAACATTCCTCATACCACTACTCTTCACATTTACAGCACTGGATCCATTCTTCTGCTGGTAGGTCATAATATTTGTATTATTTTGGAGGAGGGGGACCAGCGGGGGAGGGGGAGGTCTTGACCCCGAGTTCGAACCCCGTCGAACGGACCCGCCCCCTCGGACAGATCGGACGCTTGAAAGCGGAGATACGGACCCCGACAGGGTTTTTCTTTCGGGGGGGGGGGGGGTAGCGGGGCTTAGCGGATGGCAAAAGTGTCTTCCTCTGGTCACCCCCCTTTCGAAAAACACCTTCCCCGATCCGATGCGCCCCACCCAGAAGAGATAGAACCGCAAGGTCGCGCCGACAAACACATAGACAAACAGTTTCAGGCCAGGCGGGGAGGCCTACCAATATGGTTTTAGCTCATTTACAGGATTTAAATAGAATGGACAACACAGTTAGTTTAATAAATTCCGAAACACGGGTGACGTCATCTTGCCCCGGGCTGCCTGTTATAAAATATTCGTTTTTATTGCCATGATAGAATGCAATTAATTGGCATTTATTCTCAGTAATAGGTTGTATTTAAACTAAGTTACTCATAAATATTAAAGATAAACGATAT
The DNA here is from genome assembly GCA_963932465.1 of Maratus speciosus. Lineage (NCBI taxonomy): Eukaryota > Metazoa > Arthropoda > Arachnida > Araneae > Salticidae > Maratus > Maratus speciosus. The sequence continues at coordinate 183,225,421 of OZ010790.1, read as the reverse complement.
ATCTCACCTGTATTTGTAGCAGAGCTTATTTACACATGCATAAAGTTATAACGTGGAGGCGGTAAACAATCAAAGCTTCACAACTAACACAAAAATGGCGATTTAAGCGTCTCTATACTATTGTTTCACGAACGGCCGATAGGAGAGCCAGTAGTGTCCGGTTGATGCTACCACCTAGTAGAAAACGGAAAAATTACGACATTCATCATCTTACCCCGGTCTCCCCTACCCCTTTTCTACTGATTTTCTTTTAATTTTACAGATTCTAAAGTAAGTTGGATGTAGCAGAACAAAAATATTGGTATATATATATGTAAAGTAGATGTTACAATTAAATTTGTCCTGAATTTTATTAAACTTCGTCCAAAAAATACTTCGTTCACCAAGAATCTTGCCTTAAATAAGTGTTTTAAAATAAAATTATATTCCCTTTAAAATTTTTTATTTATTCTTAATAATTTGCAAGGTTTTACTTTATTTTAAATTTTAAAATGGCATATATTTAGCCATTATCAAAGGACTGCCTTCAATAAACATATAATAGTGATTGCTTAGACATTCACGGAAATTTAAGAGCATATCATAGAAAAATCAATAACTAACAATACACAATCATTTTTTTAAAGACTCTATGTAAATAATAAATAATGTGCATTAAAAGTATTTAATGTAAATTGATACTATTCTATTGATTTATTTATTGACACTGTATAAATCTAATTGATTTATTAATATTACAGAAATTTTATCAAAAATTATATAAAATGTATAAATATATAATACGATAAACTTTATTTAATTTGTAATAAAAAATGTTCAATTACGAGATAATTCAAGTAGCAAATTTGTGCTAATGTTTTATAAATCTTTTTAAATCCTTATACGTAAACATAGTAATTATATACTAATTGAAAATACGTTTCTGTCATTAGCGGTTTAAGAAATAATCGCCTTTATCTCAATTTTAAATCACTCGGTATTGATTTCGTTAGACTCTGAAATGATAATTGATAAATTATTTCTAAATTTGAAATAAATATATACAAAGTATATTTTAACGGCTTAAATACAATTTTATTTTTCTTTTAAAATCGTTATTGCTCCAAAAAATTAAGACGTATTAATTACATTACATATTAATACTATTGACGTTTCCTTAATTATATATGGTTTACTTACTATAAATTTAACTTCATAATATTTGTACTAAGCAAATTTTAAGTGTTCTTCAGAATTAAAACTCGATTGTGTTCTGCGGAAACTTTTTAAAAAGGTAAAATTTTTTAAGAGCTTACTATGCTATAATAAAAATTTAAGCTATCTACATAAAGAGAGTGGGTGTTTTTTAATGTTATTTTGCTACAATGTATCAAACAGTAGTACAAGCAAAAACAGAATAGTTTTTTTAAGAAGTAAAATCATCTTATTAGTGAATAGCAAAAAGACGTGTTTTATACGTCATTAAAAAAAAATATTTTTTTTTCGTTTTAAGCATTTTTTTATCCACATTACATCGGCTATTAGAAATTTTAGATTTTTAAATTACCTTAGAAATTTAAACTTGACTACTTACTTTGAAATTGTCCTAATAAAAGGCTTTTTAAAAAAAGGAGGACTATTTCTGAAGCATGTGTTAGAATATATAAAATATCAATTTTAAAAGAGTGGGTGGAATTCGATGTTTATAATGTGGTACACGAAGAGAAAGGGAAAATATTTTTTGATCAATTATGAGGATCTAGAAGAAAGCAATTGTATGTTATGATATACAGGCATCCCCGGACTTACGTAAGTAATGCGTTCTGTAAACTTTTGCGTAAGTCGAATTTGTAAATTTCTTAGGTAAAATTTCATCCGAAACGGCAATGTTTATTATATATATATAATATATGCATTATTTACACAGTATTATTTTATAAATAAAGTAGCATGCAGCTGTTTTTACTTGGACATAAACTATAAAAGGATAAAAAAGTATAAAAACAAACTGAAAGAACACTTTTTAAATAAAAAGTATCCAGTGTAATATGGAATTTATAAATTTAACATTGATGAATGAATTTATATGAATTTTGAATCCACATCAAACGAACAGCTCTGAATCTGGAAGAAAAAATACACTCGTTCCTCTTCACCGAAACTTTAAAATTAGGTTTAGTTAGGGTTTGAAGTCAGGTAACAAAATTATAACGGTTAAACAGTTTTTTTTTTTTTTTGGCTCATGTTAATCAGATTTGTGTTTGTTTTATTAAATATTTGATTGTATATCCCGATAAAAATATATCTAATATATAAAACTATATTATTGTTGTGTTTTTTATCCGCATATCTATATAAATTAAAATGTAAATGTTCGTTTGTTCAAAATCGCTAATCTCCGAAAGTTCTTCACCGATTGCTTTTAAATTCACAGGTTGAGTCGCCTTCGAATACGGATGTGTTGTTATATACTTATTATGAACCTCGCTCCCCTCACCCCTCCATTTGCCACCACCCCACCAGGGGACGCTTTTTAATTTTTTTCCAAAACGCATCATGTGATATATTATTAGAAAGACATCGTACAATTGCTTCATATTATGTACCTCGCATATCGCTCCTCTCACTTTCCTCACGTGGGGGCACATTTCTATATAAATAAAAATATAAATGTTCGTTTGTACAAAATCTTAAATCTCCGAAAGTTCTTCACCGATTGCTTTGAAATTCATGGATTGCGTTGCATTCGAATACGCGCGTGTTTTTATATACCTATTACAAACCTCGCTCCTCCCTCCTTCAATTTTTTCGCCACCACCAGGGGCGCTTTTTAATTTTTTTCTGACACATGTCATGTGGCATGTCATTAGAAAGCCCTTTGACTACTCTTTCATATTATGCACCTACCACCCCCCTCATTCCACTTCCCCCCGTGGGGGCACATTTCTATATCAAAAAATGTAAATGTTCGTTTGTACGAAATCGTAAACCTCCGAAAGTTCTTCTTTGAAATTTACCGATTGTGTTGCATTTGAATGCGCGCGTGTTTTTTATATTACTATTATGAACCTTGCACCCCCCTCCCCCAATTTCATTCCCCGGGGGCACTTTTTTAATATTTTTCGACACCCATTATGTGGTATATCATTAGAAAGCCCTTTGACCACTCTTTCATATTATGCATCTTATTATTCATATTATTCATATTAATGATAATATTATTCATATTATCATTCATATAATTATGCACATTACTGAAATATATCGTCAGTATTTTTTATATTTGTTTTTTTTTTTGTTTTTTTAGCTCGTGTTTTTTTTCGATTTAGCTCACAGGCTATTAAAGCCTGTGAGCTAATGTGCCCGCAGGTTCTGTTTGCACATATACAAGTAACACGATAACTCTTGATACAAATATCCAATATGCTTCAAATTTTGTAAATAGTTTCATTCTGATAAGGCGCTTCCCTGATTCGTTTTGGGAGTTCATTGGTTAAGTATAAAAGGGGAACGGGGCTAATGCTCCCTTAATTTAGATAAATGGGTTTTTCATGCAGAATTTTCCGATTTGCTTCAAATTTTGTAAATACGTTCATTCTGATAAACCGATTCCCTGATTAGTTTTGGGAATTCATTGGTAAGCATAAAAGGGGTTACGGGGGCTGATATCCCCTTAATTTAGATAAATAGGTTTTTCATGCAGAATTATATGATTTGCTTCAAATTTTGTAAATAGGTTGATACTGATAAAGTGCTTCCCTGATTAGTTTTGGTGTGTTATTGGTTGTGCAAAGGGGAACGAGGAGCTAATCACCCTCCTTAATTTAGATAACTTGGTTTTTCATGTAGAATTATTAGATTTGCTTCAAATTTTGTGTATAGGTTCTATCTGATAAGGCGCTTCCCTGATTTGTTTTGGGGGTTCATTGATTAAGTATAAAAGGGCGAACGGGGGCTAATCCCTCCTTAATTTAGATAAATGGGTTTTTCATGCAGAATTATCCAATTTGATTCAAATTTGGTATACCGGTTTATTCTGATAAGGCGTTTCCCTGATTAGATTTAGAGGTTCATTGGTTAAGTATAAAGGGGGGAAACGGGGGATAATCCTCCTTAAATTATTTTTCAATGGACATTATTCTTTGAAATAAGAGTAAAATAAACAATTAGTGTGAACAGCCTGTGAGCTCAGTGCCATAAGTTTAACTTGGCACATATCTTTTCAATTCGCACGATCTGTCAGGGATGCCACCACACGTACACTGCACGCAATTGACAATCGGCCTGCCAATTATGATGTTGCGAAATATTCACAAGCCAAATCTTTGCAACGGTACGCGGCTTGCAGTAAAAAAATAATGAACAACATCGTAAAAGCAACAATCTTGACAGGACCTTTCAAATGTGAAAATGTCCTCATTCCTCGCATTCCTTTGATTCCAATGGATGCGCAATTTCAATTTAAGAGATTGCGGTTACCTATTTGATTGGCGTTAGTAATCCCCATCGAAAAAGCTTAGGGTCAAGATTTAAAATTCTGCGGTTTAGATCTAGACATGAATTGCTTCTCACACGGGAAATTATATGTTTCGTTTTCCAGAATCGGCAAATCAGACAATCTCTATATCTGCACAGACAATGTAACAATAAAAAATATTGTATACTCACAAGTATTGTGAAATTAAACATATTTGAACCGTGCACTTTCTGTTCTTTCTTTTCCATTTAGCCAGACTGAGCCACAGCAACGCGTGGCCGGGTACAGCTAGTTATATTTATAAAACAATTATTAAAAGTATGGAAATGCGTATCAAATGCATAGTATGTTCCCAAATGTAATTTTCGAAATTTCTTACGTAAGTTCGTATTTACGCAAGTCGAGTATATTACGTAAGTCGAGGGATGCCTGTACTTGATTAGAGAAATCAAGGCAATTAACATTAGACACTCGGGTTAGAGTGTGTACACTGTAATAAAATGATGTAATTCTACAGATGTAAAGTTGCAGGAATCTGTATGCTTACAAAAATTTTATCTGTACACTGTACAAAAAATTTTGTATATGTACAAAAATAGTTTTTGAATAGTTTTAAAGAGAATCTACTAAAATTACAGTAATCTTACTAAAATTTTATCTGCAACCCGGGTTGCAGTTATATAAAATGGTCTAGGCATCCCAGTTTCCTAAATAATTCTTAGTAACCTTACATATTTTTTTATTTACAGTGCAAATTTTTATCTGTTACAAGAATTTTTGTTGTTGCAATCACATAAAAAAATTCTAGGCATCCGTTTCCTAGAAAATTCTAAGGAAATTTATAGATTTTTTTTCACAATGTACAAAATATAGATTTAATTTAAAACTCTAATAGAGATTTAAAATTTAATATATTTTTTAGACTGCTCACCAAATGTACCAAAATATGCATTCTGTTTAAAAATATATAAATGTAATTTTTCTAAAACATGTTTTCATTAAAATTCAGTAAAATGGCGAAAAAAATATATTCTGTTAAATACACTATCAAATTTGGCGTAATTGTTACAATTTTTCCATTAGTACTTTTCAACAAATACTCATTGTTGAAGCCGATCCTGTATTCTCAATAGGAAATCAAATTATAATTATGTAACGACACTGCAAAAAATAATATATAAAGGTACTAAGAATTTTCTAGGAAATTGGGATGCCTAGAACTTTTTATGTAACTGCAACAACATAATTTCATGTAACAGATACATGGTTGCACTGTAAATCATAAAATATGTAAGGTTACTAAGAATTTTTTAGGAAAATGGGATACCTAAAACTCTTTATGTAACTGCACCCGTTGCAGACACAATTTAGTAATATAACTGTAATTTTATTAGATTCTTTTGTTAAACTACGGATTTCTGTAGCTACAGATTTCTACAGATGCCTGTCAAGCTACAGATTTCTTTAGCTACAGATATAAAGCTACGGATTTCTACAGATTTCTGTAAAGCTACAGATTTCAGTAGCTTTACAAAACTAGTTTTGTAGATTTACTTTTTTTTTTTTTTTTTTTTTTTTTTTTTTGTACAATGTATAAAAAATATTTTAGTAAGCATTTCTGTAACTTTACATCTGTGGAATCACATTTTTTGCAAAACTTTAATGTCAATATGCTTTTAAACAAACTCCACTAATAGAAAGAGAATAGAAGGTGAATGTGGTTTGGTATTTTTGTTTTTTGCTTATTTTGTTTTTCTAAACAGATAAATAATTTTGAAGTATGAGGAAAAAAACGGAGAGAGAGAGGTGTTTGTGTACATTAGATGTTTAAAAAATAATACTGGCTATCGTCCAAAGTCTTTGAAAATTTTTAAATTAAAAAAGAAGATAAAAATAAATAGTTTTCGTAGTTACGTAAAACAATCGCAAAAATAGATAGATATTTAGTGGTAAAAGCTCACGTAGGAAAGTTTTTGTATTGTTTTATTCTCTTCGCCTTGTTTAATAGTGAAAAAAAAGTTCTTATTATCACAACTTTTAGAAATCTTCTCGATCATAAATACGATAATTATGCAGGTGGTGTAAAAAAATTCGTTTACAAATATTTATATCTTGTTGTATTAGAAATATATTTTCATCATCCTTTTTTGTTTCTTTGTTTTCGCATAGGGACTTTAAAAAATTATTATCGGTTGAAATCTCGATAATTTTTATCGTTTTAAATATAACTGTTTCAAAGACTGCGTAAAAATTTCGTGAAAAATATACATATTTTGTCGTGAAAGCATGAACCTAAGCAACGCCGAAACCGCCCTATTTTTCGATATAGGGTAAGGTACCATGTTATCGTCCCCCAGTCACTTTTAGACCCTAGGAAGTTCTAATTTTCAGTGAAAATCTACCAAATTTGTATTTTAGATAGACTAACTACTCACGCACATAGAAACATAGGTAAATATCGTACAAAAAATTTTTAACAATGCGAAAAATTATTTTTACTTTCTTCTATCTTCAATAGAAGAAAGTATTGTAATCGAATTTTTTTTCGACTTCCGGTTTTCGACGGATTTACACGTTTCAGGTGTCAGAGATCCCAAAAAAACATGTTTATAGAAAATGTCTGTCTGTCCATGTGTCCGTCTGTTCGTCTGTCTGTCGCCATTGTACCATCAAAATGTGTATGAAGTTATGCATAGAATTGAACCAAATTTTGGCTATGGCAAGCAGGTCCTTCCTTAATTTGGAAAAAATAGCCGCTAGGGGGCGCTGTAATAGCGATTTTTGTGTCATTTTGAATATTGTACCATCGAAATGTGTATGAAGTTATGCATAGAATTCAGCCAAATTTTTTGTGTTTGTTTTTGGTCATGGCACGAAGGTCCTCCCTGAATTTGGAAAAATTTCGCCGGAAGGGGGCGCTATAATTGCGATGTCTGTACCATTTTCATTATTGTATCATCGAAAAGTGTATGAATTTATGCATAGAATTGAACCAAATTTTTTGTGTATGTTTCTTTCTATGGCAAGCAAGTCCTCCCTGAATTTGAAAAAAATCTGCCGGGAGGGGGACGCTGTAATAGCGATGTTTGTACCATTTTCTTTATTGTACAATCGAAAAGTGTATAAAATTATGAATATAATTGAGCCAAATTTTTTGTGCATATTTTTGGCTTTGGCCAACAGGTCCTTCTTTAATTTGGAAATATCGCGCGGTAAAGGGGCTTTGTGATAGCGATTTTTGTATACTTTTCTTGATTTTTCGTAGTTCTATTGTCCATCGGCGGCTCGTGCAAAGGTGGGAACTCGCTTCCTTCTAAGCCGGGTATTGGCAAACATCTGATAACAACAGAATAAGGAAAAACTATTAATTTTAACAAATATCATGATATAGATTAACTCGTTTTTAGTTCGTTTAATTGACTGAAGCAGAAATTTAAGATGAAAATCAAAGTTGGTATAGTATTGAACTAATAATATTGAACTATTAACATGAGTAACAACTTTTTGAAATATTAAGATGTATAAGATAGAAGAAAGTTTTGGTATTGCACATCCAAATAGTTTCAAAAGTATTTAAAAAATGCAAAGGAAAAAAAAATGGTCCAAATTTCGTCCCCTCCAAAAATCCAATACGCAGATGCTTAACTTATAACTAAATGAAAATTTATTTCTAAATAAGTAAGTAATTTGATTTATATTAAAGTAAGGCACAAAGAAATGTACTAATTATCAGTGGAAGAATAACATAACGAAACCTTAGCCATCCAAACATGAGGGGAAGAAATCGAAAAAAATGTCATGAAACAGCATTCCTAATTTCGTCCCATGGACGAAAATAAGAGCTACAAGGGGGACGGAATTGGGACCACGCTACTTCCCAATATGACGGAGCTTCAGTTCCCGTAAGATGAACTGAGCGTCCTAAAACTGACTGCATGCTACTGACAGCATCTTACCAACGTAAAATGCATGCAATGAATGAGAAATAAATACTTACACTACAGTAAATAACGTTCTACAAACGACGTAATAAGAACTCAGGTCTTCTAAAAACTGGAAATTCGCCGTCTTTAATTTATGTATGTATCTTGTCGAACGAAATTTTTAATACTGATCCCTTTTACGATCAGCCCCCTGTGCCTTGCGCCACTTTCTCAGAAGCGGAGAAGTTAAGGGGGGCGAAATTAGGAGAGGGGACGGAATATGGGCACTTTACTCTCTATATTTTTTAATACCTAAATTTCTATAGGTGATGTAAAAACAGTCTACCAAGAAAGCCTAAAACAATTTGTTGAAATTCGGACATTTAGTTAACGTTACGCAGAAAAAAAAGAGTGTCTCCGGGAGGCGCGAAGTGACACTCAATTGAGAATTTTTACGAAAGATTTATAATTCGTATTTAAAAAAAAATACTTGCATCGTTGAAGAGAAGAACTTCTCAGGTTTAAGATAATTTAACTTATATTATAATACGAGCAAAAAATGTGTGTGTATGTGTGTGTGTTTGAGTGTAAATTTTATCTTAAAAACGGCTCTAACGATTTTGACAACATTTTGTATTTTACCATTTCTTGGGCACGAGAATACCATTAGGCTAGGTCATGTGTTCGTGAAAATTCGATTAGTGGGTCATTTAGGGTCATAATGGGTCAGTATCAAGCTAATTATATCTAAAAAACGGCTCAATCGATTTTGACTAAATTTTATATCCAACTGTTTCGGTGTTCGAGAAAAGTATTGGGCTAGGTCACATGTTAGAAATTTTGATTAGCGCGTCATTTTTGGGTCACTTCGGGTCAAGCTAATTTTGTCTAATAAACGGCTCTGACAATTTTGACTAAATTCTGTAATCTACTGTTTTGGATTACCAGAAGACTAATGGGCTGAGTCACATGTTAGAGAAAATTAGATTAGTGGGTCATTTTTGGGTCACTGTGGGTCCAGCTAAGTTTATCAAGATTACGGCTCTAATGATTTTGACGAAATTTTGTATTCTATCGTTTTCGGGTACGAGAATACCATTGGGCTAGGTTGCATGTTCAAGAAAATTCGATTAGTAAGTCATTTTGGGTCACAATGGGTCAGGTATCAAGCTAATTGAATAAAAAAAAACTCAAAACATTTTGAGAAAATTTTGTAATATACAGATTCTGGGCATGAGATGACCATTGGGCTAAGTCACACATTCGAAAAAAATCGATTAGTGGGTCATTCTGGGTCACTGTGTGTAAACATAATTGTATCTAAAAAACTAATCAAACAATTTTGACAAAATTTTGTATTTTACCTTTTCTGGGCATGAGAAAGCCATTGGGCTAAGTCACTTGTTCGAGAAAATTCAATTTGTGGATCATTTTTGGGTCAATGTGGGTCAAGCTAATTTTATTTAAAAAACGACTCAAACAATTTTGACAAAATTTTGTATTATACCCTTTCTGGGCATGAGAAGATGATTGGGCTATGTTTGAGAAAAATCGATCAATGGGTCATTTTTGGGTCACTGTGGGTCAAGCTAATTGTATCTAAATAAATGCTCAAAACATTTTATCAAAATTTTGTATAATATACCGCTTCTGGGCATGAGATGACCATTGGGCTAAGTCACATATTCGAGAAAAATTGATTAGTTGGTAATTCTGGGTCACTGTGTGTAAAGCCAATTGTATCTAGAAAACGAATCAAACGTTTTTTTCAAAATTTTGTATTTTACCTTTTCTGGAAATGAGAAATCCATTGGGTTAAGTCACATGTTTGAGAAAATTCAATTTATTTATCGTTTTTGGGTCACTGTGGGTCAAGCTAATTGTATCTAAGAAAGGCTCAAAACTTTTTGACAAAAATTTGTATTATACCATTTCTGGGCAGGAGAAGACGATTGGGCTAAGTCACATGTTCGAGAAAATTTGATTACTGTGTCATTTTGTGTCACTGTTGGTCAAGCTAATCGTATCTAAAAAAAGGTCTCAAAACATAGTGACAAAATTTTGTATTACATCGTTTCTCAGCATGAGAAGAACATTGGGTTAAATCACATGCTCGAGAAAATTCGATTAGTGAGTCATTTTTGGGTTACTGTGGGTCAAGATATCCGATTATCTTCAAATTTGGTATATCGGTTTCTTCTGATAAACCGCTTCCATGATTTGATTCGGAGGTTCATTGGTTAAGTATAAAAAGGTTAAATGGGTGTTGGGAGTTAATCTCCCCCTTAATTTATTTTTCGAGGGGCACGATTCTTTGAAATAAGAGTATAATATACAATTAGTGTGAATAGCCTGTGAGTTCAATGCCATCAAATTAACTGGCAACTTTTCTTTTTATTATTTCTATTTTTTATTAATATTTTCACTAATTATCAAAAATTGAAATATCTGATTATTAGGAGCGTAAACCCTTTCCATGGATCCTCACCTAATATATCAAACTTCTACCCTCGGTACATTTTCCTAGCTATCACAAACTGACCGACACCACACATAGACAAAGACATTACATTTATTAGTATTGGGTATATATTACAATTATAAAGTTTCCTGCATATCTCTCTAAACAACTTTTAAGTTAAAAAAAATTGAACTTGATTAAACATCAGTCAGATGAATTTATTCTATAATTAATGTATTTTATTTTCTAAGTATATTATATTTAAATTACAAAGTTACTTACATAATATTGGTTTATAAGTGTCGTTGAAGTTTTTTTTTATATTTAAACTTGATTATTTTATGTTAAAATTTTCTTTAAAAAAAGAAGTCTTTTAAAAACTTAGCAAACTTTAATAAACAAAATTTTTTATTAGATAAGATACATACATACTTGAAAAGAGTGGGTGTTACTTATAGTGTTAGAATGCTTCAATGAAATAAAACAAAGGATCTAATCTTTTTTAGAAAAGGTATAAGTACCTCATTGGTGAATAAAGAAACAACAAACATGTGTGATATGACGTCATTGAGAAAATAAATTTCAAGTTGCATGAATTATCTATGAAGTAAAAGAAAACGTTTAAGTTAATAATATGTTTTCTTCTGTCAAAAGCATACTTTATCCACATAATATTTATCGCCTGACAGTTTTTTTTCTAACTAAAAACCTTTTTAGAAGTTTAGATTTGATCATTTTCTGTTGAACATAAAAAAGAATCCTTCAAGAATTTACAATGTTTTTACAAAAATAAAATCAAATTGATCAGATAACGGTTTTAAACCAGTAGTTTTTATTTAATGATTAAAATCGGAAATAAAAAAAGAAAAGGGAAAAAATGAATAGTATGTTTTTTTATCTGCTATAAGTACATAGAAAAGACGAATTGTGTGTTATGATAACGGAAGTTAAGGAAATTGGAAATAAAAGCCTATCTTGTCTAAAATTAACAATGAAGTTAAAGTATGATTTTAAGATTACGACGTCTTTTGCATAATTACTTTAGACATGCAAGTGTAATCTGCAAATGTAATCAAATCATAATATGAAATTGTCATTTTGTTCCATAGTAGAAACTCAGTAGTATTTTGCTTCAAGGTAATAAAATATCCGCGCAATGTACAGTTGTGGGGAAAAAAGTAAACACCCCTACTAATTCCTCAACAAATTATCGTACAAGAAAGTCACTGGTACCGAACGATTGGAAATAAAGTCTACTTTTAAATGATGTATAGAAAATTTGCTTAGGGGGCCATTTACATATTAAAGCGAACCCAAATTTCAGTTTTTTAATGGCAATATCCAATTTTAACGAGATATTTCACAACTTTGGTTCATACTGTGCCTAGACACCAAATTTCAAGTTATTTGAATGATAAGGTTTTGAATAATAAACATTCAAAATTTAGTGCTTCTAATGTCAAATTACATTTTCTTATTTTTATTAATATCTCCTGAAATTATACTCCTAATGTGCTATTTTTTTGTGTAACAATAATACTAAAATACCCAAACATAAATACTTTGAGTTTGAAATTTTTATAAATTTATGATATGAATTATGAAATAATTATTCGAAAAAATTATGAATTGCAACTTACATTTTTTTTTTTTTTAATGATTTAGATTTATTAAGTCCTGCTTAATGGAAAACCAAAATTTCACATTTTTCTTCCAAGTAGTTTTTAAATTATGCTTAAAAAATGGCAAAATGATGGTTTAAGGGGAAGCCTATGATAGAAGTTAATAGATGTTTTGAAATTTCTTATGCTATTCGGATATCTAGCAGTCTTCTTGGGTTGAGTTTAAGATGACTTGATCAAGACAGGTGTTCTCTCGGTCAACAATCGAGTTTCGGACTTCAATTTGGATATAGCCCCTAAAATATGCTCGTTTTAAAATAATTAAATTCTAGGAAACTAATCATACGAATTGCATAAACAAAAGTTTTTAGGCTTGAAGGGTTTTTAATTGAAGGGTGTGGAGTTCATTTATGCTGTCAGAATTGTGTACTGTTATTAAAAAAAAAAAAAAAAAAAAAAAAAAAAAAAAAAAAAAAAGATTCGTTTTAATATGTTATTTGCCCCCTAAGCAAATTTTATATACGTCATTTTAAAAGTAGACTTTATTACCAGTGTGTAGTACCAGTAACTTTCTTCTACGATAATTTATTGCAGAGTTAGTAAGGGGTGCTTACTTTTTTTTTTCTACGACTGTACCCCGTCGGCCTAATCTTTCGGAGTTTTCGTAGTTTTCTTCGAGCCATGGATTTCCATGCGTAAATACGGGTTAGGTTCCCTTAGAAAGACCCCCACGGAGGGCACTCCCCCCCTTGGGCCTATATCCCTCGAGTAGAAAATCGGCCGTCAAAAATCAACTCAACTCAACCCACGACTGTACCCATTCAAACAATTAAATTGCCGCTAAAAGAATGCCACTGTTTTGTGTAATAAAAAACACTTAGGCACAGTCATATTTTGCAGACTCGAAAAATTGAAATGATTTAAGTTTAACGAGGTCGTAGATCAATTCTACATGTGAAAGAGAGGTATTTTCTAACCTTTTTGCTAATGGCGAATGCCGAATGACACAATGGCGGATTTTTGTTAAGCATTAGACAGATTTGTACAGATTTTTGTAGGAGGGATGCCTCCAGGGTAGAACTTTTAAATGAAAAAGTGACTCCAAGTTATCGTTCCCGTACACGACAAGTCCTGTAAACCACGCATAGTTACTTCTACTAGATAGCGCTGTTTATGAACCCGCGAACATGACACCAGGCTCCTTATTTTGTGGCCAGTAACCTGATTAATGGGTCCGAATAACTCAAAAAATAAACTTTATGCAGAATTCAGCGAAATCTTTCTTCTGAAATACAGTTAAAAAAATTCCCTGATTTCACATTGCATTCTGTTCTTTGCTTTGATGATGTTTCAAAATATCTTGTATGGTCTTTAATAATAAATATACGATCTTCATGAAGTTTTGTAGTTTATTTGTCTTAATAGTTAGTTCGAACCTAAATAATTTGAATAAAACAAATATCAATTAGCTTTTGATTTATAAAGATTATAATATTTGGAATCTTTACATTGTGGGGTTTAAAACTTGTACAGACGTGGACATAAAAAGTAAACACCCCCTACTAACTCCTCAACAAATTATTGTAGACAAAAGTTACTGGTACCGAACGATACGAAATAAAGTCTACTTTTAAATGATGTATATAAATTTGCTTAGGTGGCTATCTACATATTAAAACGAATCCAAACTTCTTTTTTTTTTCAATGGCAATACTCAATTTTAACAAAATATTTCACATCTTCGGTTAAAACTATGCCCAGACACCAAATTTCAAGACATTTGAATGATAAGTTTTTGAATTATAAACATTCAAAATTTAGTGCTTCAAATGATAAATTACATTTCCATATTTTTATTTATATCTCCTGAAATTATGCTCCTAATGTGGTAATTTTTTGTGTAGCAATAATACTAATATACCCAAACATAAATGCGTTGAATTTGCAACTTTTATAATTTTATGATAATAATTATGAAATTAATATTCGAAAAAAGTATGAATTGCAACCTACAGTTTTTTTATGGATTTAGATTTATCGAGTCCTGCTTTATGGAAATACAAAATTTCACATTTGTCTTACAAGTAATTTTCAAATTATGTTTAAAAAACGGCAAAATAATTTTTAAAGGAGCCGTCTGTGATAGAAGTGACTAAATATTTTGAAATTTCTGCTACTGTCGTGTAATCTAGTAGGCTTCATTGACTGCTTGAGAGGTGCTTAAGGCGCCTTGATCAAGAAGGGGGTTCTCTTGGTTAACAATGGAGTACGGAACTTCAATTTCGATGCAGCCCTTAAAATACGCTCGTTTTAAAATAATTAAGTTCTCGGAAAATTTTCATACGAATTGCATAAAAATTTGTTTTTAGAGTAATCGAAGGGTGTAGATTTCATTTATGCTGTCAGAATTGTGTACTGCTATTGGAAAAAAACAAAGTTATGGTTCGTTTTAATAAGTAGATTCTCTCCTAAGCACATTTTATATGCATCATTTAAAAGTAGACTTTATTTTCAATCGTTCGGTACTGATAACTTTCTGCTACGATAATTTGTTGAGGAGTTAGTAGGGGTTGTTTACTTTTTTTTATCCACAACTGTACATTAGAAAATCACTATAGAAGGTTGGTTGTTTGGTTGTGTTTATGACGGCTAATTATCAACACGAGGGATATAGGCCCTAAGGGGGGGGGGAGTACCCTTCGTGGGGGTCTTTCTAAGGGAACCTAATCCGTATTTACGCTTGGAAATCCAAGACTCGGAGAAAACCACGAAAACTCCAAACAATTAGGCCGACGGGCGCGATTAGATTCGAACCCAGCATCTCCCGTCTACCAGCTTAGAGAGCTGAACCTCTCAGCTACTGGTGGGGCAACTATAGAAGGTTACATAGAATAACGTCTCATAGTTAAATGTTTACGTTTGTTCTTGTCTTTCCTGACAAAGCACGACATTTTCTTTCATTCCATAAGCTCCATACTCTGAGAAATAGTCTTCGTGTAACAACTTCTGTCATTTCCAAAAAGATTTGGGATTGTTAGGCTAAGAAATCCACTTCGATGCCTAAGTACGCATAATTCTCATGGGACAATGTAATAACAGTAGCACTAAAAGAGACGTTCTAACTTTACAAAAAATGGAATAATTATAGGTTAATTTCTTAGTTTCACAATTGTAGGTACGCGACAGACTGGTTGCTTGTAAATACGAAAACATGATATAGATTGGCGAAAATTACAATTGATAAAAAATTAAGGTGAAACGTAAAATCTCAGCTTCATGGTATAAACTTACGGTAAAATGTAAATGATTAAGAATCACGTTTAAACGCACACTTACCAAGACGCATGTTTTTTGTGAACTTTCATGATACTTTACAGTAGCTAAAAGTTATTTCAAAGCAATTATTTATATTGGGCTATTTTTTAATAAAATTAATATTAAAAATTAGTTGAAAAATGAAAATGCCTGTAAAGGCAGTTAGGTTATTTGTGTCGTTTGATCTTTTAGCTTACTTAAGAACTTTATTAACTAACAAAAAAATCTTTTGTCTACGAATAGGACTGGGGTTTGATTTCTTAAACAAAGAATTAATAAAAGAAAAGATCAAGTAAGAAGCACGGAATTAAAAATTCCTTGAAAAATTAGGTTAACTGAATGGAATCTGGAGGGTGCTATTTCGAAGGTGATTAAGAAATCAATCACCCCATACATTTAAAGTTCTTTTTATGTCAGCAAGCTTTTCTGACATGCTCTATATTTTCATTTACAGAGAGCGATTCCTTAATTCCGTTTCGCCTCAAATAACTGCTGAATCGACTTAGAAACACCCATGAATATGCAGTCTAAGTGTAACAAAAAGGGTATGCTTTACACGATAATATAATAAAAGACATCCTTTCATAAAAAAAACAGAGAAGTTAGCGTCTCTATATCGAAAACGGTACGAGACATAAGAAACAAAATCAATTATTAAGTTGTGGAGCGCACCCGATTTGGTATGAATGATTTCTTACATATACAAATAAATTTTTTTAAAGGCTTGAAGTGCATTTTTTCTCCAATTACGATCTTAAATACACCAATAACTGCATGCAGAAGTGTGGCATTATAAGAGAGATGCACATTTATTCATAAAACTAAAACATGTAAGTAAAGCATGATCTATATATTTAAAAAACAAGGCTGTTCTTTTAGTCACCAGGCATGAGTTTTCTACTGAACTGATTTTTATAATTATTTTTTTACTGAAAGCAGTTCATTTGTAGACGTGCCCACACTCACTATTTTTTTAAATAGTCTCATTTTTATATTTTAATTTTAAAAGTCCTTTGTGAAATTTCTTCAGATTGTTGCAATCGCATTGCTACAAAGAAAAGTTAAAACGGAATTAGTTTATTTTTATCGAAATTATCCTGATTGTTGCCATTTTCTCATTACAACTGAAAATAACTTTTAAAAATTTTAACAGAAAATTATGTCACGCGTTAAACACCATTCATTTACCTCATAAAACTGTTACTTTTCAATATTTATTTGATCCTTTTTTTCTATACTAATGAGACTCTATGCGGAATGCTTCATTGAAATTAGAGTAATATGAGTGAAAATGACGTCATATTTAAAAAAGTGATATTTTCTTTGATATAACTAAATATTTTACCACAAATGCGTCTAAAAATGCACATATTTCTGTAATTTTTAATTGCCGGTACTGAGATTAAAATCTGAAGCAGGAGTGCGGATGTTCATATTCAAAGTTGTATCTGACAAACCAAGCGTGACTCCAAGTTTGGAAAAATATTTAGTAATAACTTATTGCGCGTAAAAAATATTTTTAAAATAATGAATACACATATGAGTGGTGCATAAGTAAATTTTAAGATGGTCAAAGTGACGCAAGGTTTAAATTTCATGCAGAAAAAAATTCTATGATTGTGTCAGAGTGATATAATCTTTGCTGATTTTTTGTACCGTAATACGTAGCATAAGGCTAATGTCAGACGAACGTCTAATTTTGTTTCAACATGAAAAAGAAACACCTGATAGCGGAGGTGTTTCTTTTTCATGTTGAAACAAAAAGCTTGCAAATAGACGTTCGTCTAACATTAGCCTTAGAGCCTCAATTGATAATTTCATCATATTTAATTATCTTAATTATATTTTAGTAATTACGTATACAAATAAAGTTTAATTTTTCATTAAAGTGGAATAGTTGAAGTTTAAGGAAATAATACTTTAGCAATTTTAGATTAAAGTAATATTTCTTTTCGGACTAACCAATGGACTAACAAATTTTCGATGTTTGTTTTTTTTAATTAACTTTGTAGGTTTATTATAAATCATTGGAACAATTCTTTTTAAAATATTTCCGTTCGTCGAAGTTCGACGGATTCCACCTCGTCTATATATTTAAAAGACAAGGCTGTTTTTTTTTTAGTCATCTACCCTGAACTTTCTACTGAACAAATTCTACTAATTAGTTTTCAAATGAAAGTTCTTCATTCGTAGATGTACCCCTACTAACTATTTTTTCCATTATTCTCAATTTTATAACTTAAATTTAATTTAAAATATTTTTATGAAATTTTTCCAAAATTGTGGTAGCTGGATTATTTCAATTGTGACAGAGAACAGAGAAATAATGTGGTTTGTTTATCTTTATCGATTATATTCTTATCGACGCCATTTTGTCATTGCAATAAAAAATAACTTTTAACAAAATTTGAACAGAAAATGACGCCACACTTTAAAAAGCCTATTTCTCCTCATAAAGTTGTTGAATTTCAATATTTTTGGTTTCCTCTGATACTGAGCTTGAATTGAGGCGCTAGGCGAAAAGCTTCAGTGAGTGCAAATGATGTCATATTTAAGAAAAAAAAGATCATTTTCCCTGCTAAAACTATATATTTTGCTACGAATGCGTCTAAAAGAAAAAAATTCCTGGAATTTTTACTCGATTTACTGAGATTAGAACATCGACTAAAGAGTTCGAATATTAACAGGCAAAGTTGTAGCTGACAACCAAGATTTCAAGTTTTCAAATGTGGAGCAAACATTCAATCCATGCTCTCTCCTTTAGATACAAATTTTCAAAAAACACAAAAATCTGATAAATTAGAAAATAACTTGTGTTTGATTCTAATTTTTATTGTGTATTTTTATTACTAATTATTAGAAAGAACTGCAAGCATACATAAGATATTAAACCTAAAACAAATTAATAAAATGCATTTAATATTTGGAGAAATCACATTTTGACCGAATTCAGAGGAGGAAACATGTTTTGATTGTTTGACAAGTGGATAAAACGCTTTTTGAATGAAATAACTTCTAACTCGCAAATAATACAAAAACATTGTTTTATTTGATTATTGACTTCAGTTGATTATTTGATAAAATAAAATGACAGATTATGGCACCTAGTAGTATTCACTAAATATACACTAAATAAATACTCGTTTGCCAAAAATCCACTTCAAATGTTAAGAACAATATTTTCATCTAGACAGTCATACACTTCCCCTCTTCTTCATTGCAGGCTGTTAAATCATGGATAATGTGGTTGTGTCATTTGAAGACATCATCAAGTTGATTTTGCCCCTGCTCACCATACATTACCTTCAAAAATTTGTCAACATCTTTTTTCTTTTCAAGTGATATGACTTGGCTAAGAGGAAGAGATTCTAAAACAACCCTTTGACTACGGGCAACAGTAACCCCCTTTTAAGAAGATTTACACCATATTCAACACTTAGATCTTGAAATCTATAATTCTGGATGCCTTTAAACCTTAACAGTTCTCTTATTTTTCTGTAATACAATCCGTTTCAAATGGGATATGCGTGGTAGGTTTCGAAAGTACACATTAAGTGACAACTGTGATTGACAGACTGGTGAAATCACGGTTTGACTGAATGCATGCTTTGGAGGAAGCACTCTTTGATTGAAACGCCAAGTTTTAAAATTTGTTTACAATAGGAAAATATTTCTTTTTGTTAAAACAACCAGTTATTTCAGTGTAATTAAACACAGAGCTCATAAAACTAACAATAACTCATTTTTTATTTTTTTGTGAGAAAACACAGTTTGAATGTTTGCTCTTCAAATATGTTTAATAATTTTATATTGCGCATTAAAATATTTTTTAAATGGTGAATACGGAAATGAAAGGTGTGTAGATAAATTTGAAACGTCGAAAAAGGCTCTAAGTTTAGATTTGACAGAAAAACAAGTTCTATGATTGTGGGAAAATGAAATAATTTTTGCTGATTTTCTATTTCGTAATACCAAGGATAAGGGCCTGAATTGATAACTTCATCATAATTACTAATTTGAATTATGGTTACTGATTATACGTATGCGAATAAAGTTTAAATTTTCACAAATTTGAACATTTGAAGTTTATATAAATTCTACTGTGGTAACTTTAAATTAAAATAGTATTTGTTTAATAGTTAGAGTAACCAATATAAGGTGGATTTTTTATTGTAATGAATTTTAAAGGCATAATATAAATCAGTGTAACAGTAAACATTTTCTTTCGACTGTTTTTACCTCGTTTATTTAAAAAAAATCAAGTTACTATCAGTAGCAATGCGTTATGCATTCTTATTTTTATGATATTCGGCACATTAAGAATTTAAGCTTGTGATTGGATATAAAAAATTTTGCATTTAAAATTTTCTATAAAAGTTATTTTTCTTTCCGTGTCACACATTTTATACTAAATGGAGGATGTTCTACATATTTTTAATTGAATTTTTCCCATATCTCGTTTGGATTTCAAGATAGGGACGGTAATTTTGCTTTTAGAAGTAGCTGCTAGGCTGTGAAGCGCAAACCCATTTTACTGTACCTAGGCACTACGTTGAAGGCTTTATCAAATCGAAACACCAGTGATTTGAGTAGCTGGTGGCAATACTGTATTTATTCGAATGATAGTTCAAAAGTATTTATGATATGAGTTTCTCAGTTCGTTTGAAAATTTATTCTTCCTTTATAATTGAATTTGTTTGGTTACAGCACAAAAATTAAAACGTTATAAATTTACTTTTAGAGTTTTGTTAATGATTCTTTTTCAAATTTAAGAAATAAACTTTGCATCTATGAACTGAAATGTATACTGTTCTTTTTTGAAAACATACACACGCAAAACTAAATGACAGAAATAGAGAGAGAAAGAGTATTATTTTTACTGCAATACTTCATATTTTCCTTTCGCATTTTAAATTATTGACGTAAACAAAACGTTTTATCTCTTAACCAATGGATATGTTACAAGTCAAATAAAAAAATAAATAACTCAACCATTTACTAATAAAGATTATACTGTTTATGGCATTTTTTGAGTATAAAAAGAAGTACACGGATAATTTTTATTACTTTTTCTTGGTGAATATTTTAGCTTTTTTTACAGAGAATTTTCTGAAGTGAAATGTAAATAAAAAAGATTAAAATGCAGTGTAAAGGAAAATATACTTCAAATGCAATCTGTTTGAAGCTCGTTTTATACTGTTTGAAGTTTGTTTTCTTCTTTTCCCGGTGAAATATTCGAAAAAAAAAAGCATCTTTATCATTTTAAGAATGTTTTATTTTAAAGTGTTTACGTATGAGGAATTAAAAAGTTATTTTAACAGCCAGTGGAAAATACGTGTATATTTTACTTGATTGAAGATTATGAAAAAAGAAATTAAAAAAATGAGAAATTAAACTTTACAGTAGTGCTTAAAATATTTTTTCATACCATTGCATCACATGTTTTTTTTTTTTTTTTTTTTTTTTTTTTTTTTTTTAAAGAAAAACATGTTTCATATGATGACAAAATTTGCATAAAAAATTATTTATATCAACTTTAGAACTTAGAAATAAATTTTATAGTTTTGTAAGACGAAGTTAAAACTGGGATTTCGTTTTTACAATGAAACTTGAAACATTTATAAATTTTTAAGAGACAGAAAAATAAAAAGTCCTTCCAACATGTACCGGAGGGAAAAGCTGGCTTCCATATTTGTTGGTTTTAAGATGTTAGCTACTGTTACTCGAAAGTACGAAGCTATAACGCAAATAAACCAATAAGACAGGATTAATTTACATTTTTTGTTAATACTCAAATTGAATGTGAATTTCGTTAAATATGTTAGCTGTAGCCAAGTAGGCTTTAAACTGCTATTTATTTTTTGTTGCTCAATTTGGAGATATTTCTCCAAGTATAGCCTGAGGATAGGGAATATGAGTGTATAATTTTATGCGAATGAGTTCAGGAAAAAAATTACAATGATAAAACATACCTTGCAAGAGACCGCGTTTCATAAAACTGACAAATTAATTCATTATACAGGGTGTCCGGTCTCAACGGTGTCCAATGGCTAATTCCTAAACCGTTAGTCATAGACATATAGTTCGAATTACAAAAATGTTTTAAATCAGGTAAAGAACTATTTTAAAGGTGATTTGGGTCAATAAAAACATTTCTTAAAAAATTACGAAATTAAAATTTTTATACGGTCCCCCGGTCCTATAAGTTATATTTAGTAAAATTTTCCTTTTACACTGGCAATTAATACAAAAAAAGTCCCGTTGTTCTACGATCAAAATTGACCGAGTAATACCTGTTTAAAGTTGGAGCATATTTTTTGCTGCAAATTGGTGTTCATTCACAAATTTAGTCGAAATATAATTTCGTCAGATATATTAAAAAATGGTTGAGAGTAGAATTAACATAGCAATATAAAATTGAAATCTTTAGTCATTCTGACATATTAATGCAAAATATACAATTTGTAATAAACATTTAAGAAGAAAGAAAAAAACAGAATTTTTGTTAAATAAAATTATGCTAAATTAACAGCCTCAATTCTTTACAAAATGATACGTATTTAAAAATATTATTAGATTATACTAGCCTGCAAAAGTTGGGTTATTTCATGTTTTTTAGCTTTTGATAATTGATTCTTATGTATTCTGTACCGCTGAATCCGGAATTGACCTTCATTTTTATCCATCACATCAGGATTTTTGGCAAATTGTAATTTTCAAAGTTAAAAAGTTCAAAGTTAAAATTTAGTCTCCTCCCCCATCTCATCACACCATCCAGCTGTAAGAATCCCAAGGTAAGCAAAAACATCGAATAAATTATTGAATAAAATAAAATAAATAAAAGTTTTACATACGTTTCATAGTATGATATTTTCGCTATATTTTAACTTACACATTTGCAAAAAAATTCTAACGTGATGGTTAAAAATGAAAGTCATTTTCAGATTTAGTGCTAAAAAGTACGTAAAAATCAATTATCAAAAGTTTAAAAATACAACCATCTCCTCTACTTTATAGTATGAGATTTTTGTTATTCTTTAAATTCGACAAATTATGATTTGCGAAATATCCTGACATGATGGTTAAAAATTAAGGCAATTTTCGGATTCAGTACTAAAAAATACATAAAAGTTAAAAAACTCAACAATCTTCGTCTTATATTATCTAATCTAAAACTTTTTCATAATCTTCTTGGAGGTAATCTATCCGAAATTTTTTGTGTTATCCTATAAAATAAGTATAAATGGTAACCAACGAAAATCATAATAATATTAGATTGTTATCGGATTTGCGCCAGTATGTAAAATGTAATCTCGTTCGGATATTTGAAAGTGGGTCAAAGTTCGAATACAAATTTTGAACTGGAAAAACATACATAAGATCGTTGAAGTAACATAAAAACTTATAAAAATAACATAATTTTATTAAAAGAAATCATAAAAGAAACAGTCTCAAATCCTGACAAAATAAAACATATGTTATTTCAGCCAATCTGAAATTTAATAAATGTTAACTTAATCGTAATACTTGTACGATTTTTTTCAAAGCGCAGATACACATGAAGGAGATCTTCGAATACTTTAAGCACTTGGAATGTGACCCCTCAAAGCCAAGCCGAACTCATTTGTTTTCAGAGCAGAAAAGTGGCATGTCTTACTTGTCAGTGTAATAGGAAAATTTTACTAAATATAACTTATAGGACCGGGGGGACCGTATAAAAATTTAAGTTTCGTAATTTTTTAAGAAATGTTTTTATTGACCCAAATCGCTTTTAAAATATTTCTTTATCTGATTTAAAGCATTTTTCTAATTGGAACTATATGTCTATGACTAACGGTTTAGGAATTAGCCATTGGACACCGTTGAGACTGGACACCCTGTATTGTTCTATTCGTTGTGTGATTTCAAAATGCCAGCCACGCTAGAATTTCAAACTTCTATATCTCAGATATTTTTTAAAAATAGAGGCAAAACAAAAATGTTCCGGTATTTCTGTATCAAGGCCTAACACTTAATCAAAAAATAAATTTATATTTCTAATTTGTTTTACTTTTAAATCTTTAAGCGGTTGCCATTTTGAAACAAGATGGCTGACCAAGCCACGAACTCGATAGATAGAGGTGCACTGCGCATGGTTAGTTACATCCAAATCTTTTTATAAATACGCGTGATGACAAAGATCAGATATATATATATATATACATATATCAAAATTTAAACTGAATGTGGTTTTGTGGTCTAGTGCATCGGTGAAAATAGGTCAAATTCAACTGCTTTCTTCGGAAGGGCTGCAATAGGTAGCTTCCTGTTTTTTTGTAATAGAAGTTACTTAAACGAAAGTATTTTCATTCGACTTCCATCTTCAACGACTTTAACCTATTTATTCTAAAGAGGACAATATCAAAGCTATATAAAATAGGAGTTTTAATTGAGAGTTTTTGGAAGCTAGATTAGAACTAAACTGCTCTAGACCACGACTAAATACAGACAACATTATCGAAGGACGCCAATGTAACGGCTTTTAAATTGTGGTCATTTTTTCAATATTTTTAATCATTCGATATTTTATTTTAATACAAGTATCACACTTTGATTTTAGAAAGTTTCAACAAAACATCCATAAAATAGAACCATAATTTCATAATTTCAGAACATGAATAGGATTAACAGTCTCCTCCATTGAATTCGTCTGTCGGATGTTCACGCCTACTTGTTAACGGTCATTCTCAAGTGAAGAATATTTTGAAACCTTTCAAATTGAAAATTTAGGAAAATAAGGCGACAGAGTTTCTTTGAAGAGTTTTAGAGTTGCTGGTACATAACACTCTCGCAAACAATCATTTGTTCAACGTGATCTACAGAAAGATGATTGGCATCATCTTTTACAATAGGTTGGTTGGTTGGTTGTATTTTGACGGCCGATTATCTACACTAGGGATATAGGCCCGAGGGGGGAGTGCCCTTCGTGGGGGTCTTTCTAAGGGAACCTAACCCGTATTTACGCATGGAAATCCATGGCTCGAAGAAAACCACGAAAACTCCGAACAATTAGGCCGACGGGTGAGATTGGGTTCGAACCCAGCACCTCCCGTCTACCAGCTTTGAGAGCAGAACCTCTCAGCCACTGGTGGGACTCTCCTACAATAGGATTATTGACAGTTCATTGAGTTCCTGATGCATAACACACTCACAAATAATCATTGATTGAACATGATCTACAGAAAGATGAATAACGTCAGCTTCTATAATAGGATTATTGACAGTTCTTCGAGTTGCTGGTGCATAACACTCTCACAAATAATCATTTATTGAGCATGATCTACGGAAAGATGACTGGCGCCATATTCTGCAATAGGATTATTGACAGTTCTTCGAGTTGTAGGTGCATAACACTCTCGCTAATAATCGTTTATTGAACGTGATCTACTGAAAGATGACGTCAACTTCTACTATAGGATTTTTGACATTTCAGCGAAACGTAATGAAAGAAATTCCCTCCCGGCTCGGCCTATAGACGGAGGTAGATTTCGAAGTTAAGTACAAATTTCATCGACAAAAACTAAATTAAGATTAGAGATAAACCCAGTTTAACAATTTTAATTGGCTTCTTTTAAAGAGTTTTTAATTTCATTTTTCTGTAAGAGCTGGTTTTAACAGAATAATGGTAATGGATAATTTTTTTGTTCAACCACCATTTTTGTTTAACTCGCTTTTCTGTAAGAGTTTGTCCTATCAAAACCTTGCAATGTAAAAGTTGTAGATAATATTAGGCAAATTTATAGTAAATTTAAGTGGATTTGATATATTGTGAATTGACGAAGTTATAAATTTTTTCTTCTTCAACCCCCCCCCCCCTTTTTTTTCGTTTCTAATTTTGTTTGCGGTAAGAACTGGTCCTATAAAAAACTTGTCAATATAAAAGTTCTAGAAGAATATTTATCTTAAGTTTAAGGAGTTTGACATCTTGAGAATTGACGAAGTTATGAATTTCTTTCTCCCTAAATCCTAATTTTTTTCGCGCTTTGAGACCATTTTTAATTTTAACAAAAAAATGCGATACATACATTTTTGGCCCGTTTTCCTATATGTAATAATATCTTTAAACTGGTTTGATATGTATTATAATTAAGAAGTTATGAGGTCGGTTTTCACAAAAGCCTTCTTATTCCCAACCCCTTGGTATGATTTTGCACATTAACGAAATTGTCCGAGATTTTCTGCCACCTGATTTTATGTATCAGTTTGGAAAAGATTTTTGCAGAATTATGGAAGTTATCGTGTCCATAAAAAGTGATATATGTATATATATATATATGTATATGTATATATACAGGGTGCAATATGTTATCTACGCCGACCTGTTATTTCTCAACCATTGGCCGTAGACATATAGTTCCAATTACAAAAACGTTTCAAATGAGGTAAATATTCATGTTGTGGCATTATTTAAAGTAAAAAAAAATCAATTAAAAAAAATTACGAAATCTAATTTTTTATACGTTCCCCTAGTCCCTATAGTTATATTTAGTAAAAGTTTACACATATCATAATAGATATAACACAAAAAATTTGACACCTGTACTAGAAAAATTGATATAGTTATTAAATTTCAAAGTTTGAGATTTTTGCACATGATTTTGTCTTTCATTTAGGGATCAGTTAAAAGATGAATTAAAGAAATTTGAAATCAAAGTCAGGGTGCAATGTCTTTTTTACGGCAAAACCACACTTTAGCCGGTATTGCCAAATCGGGGAATCACCAAAGATGGTTATTTCATCTAAAAATTTGATCTAACTTTTATGGGTCGAACAACATTCAAAAGTCAAAGTATGTAGAATCAACAATCGGAAAATAAAACATACTCACAAAGGACTAGATAAATGGCAGCGGAATTGCACCCTGATTTTGATCTCGAATTACTTTGATTCATCTTTTAACTGATCCCCCAATGAAAGACAAAATCATGTGCAAAAATCTCAAACTTTGAAATTTAACAACTGTGTCAATTTTTGTAGCACAGATGTCAAAATTTTTGGGTTATATCTGTTATGATATGTGTAAACTTTTACTAAATATAATTTACTAACTAAAAAAAAAACTATTATAGGGATTGGGGGACCGTATAAAAAGTTTGATTTCGTAATTTTTATAAAATTGATTTTTTATTTTAAATAATGTCACAACATTAATATTTATCTCATTTAAAACGTTTTTGTAATTGGAATCATAGGTCTCTGACCAACGGTTGAGAAATGAAAGGTAGGCGATAGATAACATATTGCATCCTGTATATATATATATATATATATATATATATATGAAAGGATAAAAAGCCTTTAAAATTCCAAATTTAAATTAAAATCCGAAGTCTCTTTCTTGTAACTTTAAATCTAGTTCTAAAACCAGTTTCTCCCCTTGTAAATTTGTTTCCCAGCAATACATCTTATTACTTTCAGAGATCATTTTAGGACGATTCTTAAGAGTGAAACTGCTAATCTAAGCGCTTTTTTCAGGCATCTGTGGATAGAGCTGATACGTCACAGTCCCTGGGAATTGTGCGGGCCTTGACCACAGATCAATCAAAACTTAATGAACCAATTAAATTAAATGTTCCTCCCAAATTAACAATTCTGCCCTCTGCTGGAAAATATTAGAATTTTCACCATATTATCGAGAACACGCACGAAAAACGAGGTATTTTGGCCATTTGAGATGCTAGCTAAACTTACGCCAATGTAACCTCCCAAAATATACGCCGTTGGCTCCGGGACCGGCGATCGACTCGCGAAGCTGATGTATGACGAGCAACCTAATAAATGAGTTCGATTCCCATAAAGGTTACCGAGTCAATTTCTTAGTCATCATCTAGGACAATCCCACTGGAAACATTACTTTATTCTTACAGAATTTTCTTGCATGGAAGTCCTCTGGTCAGTAAGTTTGTGATTTTTTATTTAAAGTCTTTGAGCACAAATTTTCCCATTTTTATATAAAATTAAAATCTTTAAAAACAAATTTATGCAAAACTATAATAATACTGGAAACTACACATAATTATATGAAAACTTAAATTCTTTTACATAATTATAAAGAAAACACAATATAATAAAAATATTTGAAAACATAAAAAAATTTAAAATATTTCCACACCTATTTTCAAAATATGTAAATAGTATTCAACCGTAAAATAATATACAACAAAATGTAAAAATATTCAACTTAGGACAATACTTAAAAAGGTGAACTTATAAGATATTGTGAAAATTTCTTCACTTTTTATTTCAAAATTTGAAGATATTAAAAATATGTTGAGATATACAATTGGCAAAATTAAAAAAGATTCAAATATTAAATAATGTTGAAATACGTATGATAATAAAAAAAAAAAATAATGTATTGAAATCTATTTACATGGAAGACTACTTGTATGGCAAGTAGTTTTTTCTTCAAAAAACAGTTCGTGGCATCGGGATTTTCAAAGCAGGTGACCTTCGTGCTAACGACTTCAAAATGTAATGATATTTCACGAAAGCGTTCCGGACTTGTATAGGGTAGTCGCGGCCCGTTCACTTCGCGGCATGTGTCCGTACAGAGATGCAAGTCAATCTTGGGTGTCATACTTGTGCATAAATAACTTAGACTCGGGAACCACTTGATGGACCGAACTCATTTATTTCGCCGCTCATGTTACAGTTCGATTCGCGAGTTCGGCCGGGGGCCCCTCGAGCCACTTACGATGATGATTTTCAGGAGCTACATCGTCATAGATTTTGCAGGCCTCTCAAAATTGCAAGTTCTCTCGTTTTTGGCGCGGGTTTTAGCTAATATCTTGGGGTATATCATACTTTCCAGCAGAGAGCATTGTTGTAAATTAGATAACACTACGGATTTCTTTTCATATTCATTTTATGAAATATTTTAGTAATAAGAAAAGTTTTTTTTGTACATTGAACAATGTTAAGTTCTTCCTGATAATGAGAACTATGAATGAAAAAGATAGCAAAAGTACTCTTAAAATATGGGTACTGTATTAAAGGGATTTTAAAGATCTTACACAAATTCAGATATATTATTTAAAAAATATATATTAGCTTTATTTTTCATTTCTTGCTGTATTTAAGATTTATTATTAAAATGATGGACATTTTTTGGGTTAACACTCTACATGCTCGCTAAAATCGTGACAAACGAAAATAACAGTAGTTTTGTTTTCTTATTCATCAGGTGACGCATACGTGCGATCACCACAAAAATAAATTCACTTGATTTTAAATGTTTTTGTCATACTGAGAATAAATTGGAACTAGTTACATGTTTTTAAACTGAAAATTATCAAATAATACACACGCAATTGGATAGTTAGTGTCCTGTTCCATTAATTATTTTTATAAATACAGATGAGCACGATGAAATTTTTAAATGTTTGTAAATAGTTATTTATGCCAGGTTGTGTGTTACATTAATCCATATTTGAATCATTTTTTTGTAGACAGATTTTATTTTAATGAGAACGTTAAAGTATTTCCTTTTGTATATAGAATTTTATACAAATATTACTCATTTTAGATTTTTATGTATAGCTGAATATTACATTTTATATTATGTTATATTTTAATATTTGAGTTTTTAATTTTTAATGTTTTTATCAAATATATATTTTTTTATAATAAATCCCATTTCATATTTAAGGGCCCAAGTGAGTTGGCAACACCAACCACTTTTAAGAGACATAATGGAAGGTCCCATCCTTACCATTTCACAAAAACAAAATATGAGCAGGTATTTCACCCGTGCCAATTTTAGAAAACAGGTGAAGGTCCCGCACCCACCATGTTCAAAATATTTTCCATGATTCAATTATTGGTTTAGACATTACCGTGGTAACCCCAATTTAACCGTGGTAAATCCATTAGTGTCTTAATCCAAACAGTCAATTTTTAAAGATGACCATTAGGGTGGAGCGAAAAAAATTATTTTTTGAAAATCAAAAACGGGTAGGTGCCAAAAGTTGCCTTTATACTAGTACATCATCTGCGTGCAATATTACCGCTGAAAAAAAATGGCTTGAGTCTGCGCTTTTGGTTCAAAAGTCGAAATTTTGGGTAAAATTTGACGTTTTTTCAAAAATTAAAAAAAAATTCTATAGAGATGGTTATTATTTAAAAGTGTTATTTAAACCTTTATTATTAATGTCTTAACATATTTAAACGATAAAACTATATCTTTGTTCTGTATAACAGGAACAAAACTGACAACGTTTGGTGAAAAAAAGGCGTTTCCACTCTGTTGTGTCATACAACTAATTGTTATTTGAATACAGCTCTTACATAGTTCCTTTCAAATCTACCAAGGGGGTATCACGTGGGAGTGGCTGCATTTCATGACACAACAGTGCATAGCTTGACCACCCTTTCATCTGAGCACAATGTTTTATTTATATATTGAACTGTGATTTCTTATCAAAGACTGCCATAAGATTCCTATGTATCAACCTAATCCATCTCTTCTTTGTATCCACAGACGTTGGGTGCTGCTGTGACACTTCTTCACCTATATTTCTACTGCTTGTGTATGATAAGGCAAGCAGAGTAATGCAGTGGAATTAATGGAATCTATTCATCCATCTAGTATCTTCACCAAAATTACATCCAATTACTGTACAGTGATTGGGAGTTCCGTTCCTACAACATTTTACAACATTTAGGTATTTCATCTTTGAGTATGCCATCATTTACTCTACCTCTTGAATTTTTTATATGCTGATAAGCTTGTTGTTTAATGTGATGGCGATCGTCATCAAAATTGCAATAAGAATTTGCTCTCATGTGAAAAGTTACCATTGTCCTAAATAAATTTTTTTAGTATTTGTTTTTTGCCGTTTTCTGTGATGTTTTGTAGCCGAGTAATTTCCCATAAGTTTTTAGATCGATTTTTTAGATGTGAATTTTATTTGGTGTAAGCCATCATGTGGCATAAACTTGGATTACATACTTTGTGAAGGAACCAGACTCTGATGGTCAATCAGTTCAGTGCTTATATAAAGGCGAATAATTTTATGCGCCTTTGTGGGCATCATGCGTAGGACAAGTTTCTTGGGTTCCTATTCTGAGCAATATCTTGATGAAATAACTTTGCAGATATTATCAGGTATTTCTGGTATATGCTGAGTACCCTTTTCTTGATTCCAGGAAATGTTTAAAAATTACTCTCTATGGCTTCAAAAATTGAAATAAGAAGGGAATAAGCTCGTGGACAAAGATTTTCCTATTGGTCCGGCGCATCCTTGTGGCGCATCTAATTTTTGCCAACGATTTTATTGCAGAAACGTCAGTGAAGGCTTACTGTGGAGACACGAAAAGTTTTGATTTCCGTTTGTCTGTCTGTCTGTCTGTTCCGCGACAACTGCCGCAAAAAGCATCTGAACGGCTTGAAATTAATCTGGCATGTTGATGAGGTACTCGGACTTAGCTGTATGGTTTTTGGTTAAATTTGGTTCATTCGTTCGGGAAATATAGAACATTTTATTTTGCTCTGTAATGCTTTTCAATGGCAAGTCAGACGATTTTCAAATTTTCATTTGTTGAAAGAAATGGCTCATATAAAAAATGGATTTAAATGGTAAATTTTGGATGCTGAAATTTTTAAATAAGAGTAGTAAATTATTCCGATTAGTTTGGAATTTTGTCAAAACATTTGTCAGAGCTTTTAAATTAGGTGTATAACTTATGATGGAATTTTATACATGAGTTCGAATAATATAAAACATTTTATTTTATGAATTTACTTATATTTCATTTTTTTTTCTTTTAACCGTTGCGTAGCAACTATATCTCATCTAAAAATATCATAAATGTGAAAGTATGTAAGGTTTTTTAAGTCAAATCAAAGTTAAAAGGAATGAATTAATGAATGCCTTTGTATAGATATTTGCATATAGATTGATTTAAACGCAGAAATGAAAATAGTGTTTATATACTATATAGAATAATATTTTTATTTATGTATTCAACTATTTTGATTATAAAGGAAAAAGTTCGTTATTTTCATACAGAATAAACTGACATTATTCTATTAAACTTTATAAACTTTATTGTTGCCCCCCCCCCAAAAAAAAGGGGGGAATAACAATTTCTCCCAAAGAGTTCATTTTAATTTGTAAGATTTTCACGTGCAAAGGGAAAATGCAGCAAATTAAAAATAATAAAAAAGATAAATAGGACAGGAAGGAATACATATAAACATTTCACACCAAATACCACCTAAAATAATTTTTGTAGTGGTATTTTCCCACACTACGAGGAAAGATTCCTCGATTTACACGATTTTACTTGGCCTTCCTTTTCTCATTGGTTGCGATTTCATTTTCGCAATTGCGTATATTAATTGGCACAAAATTTTACATTTTTATGACTGAGGTATATGTAAGGCCATACAAATAAGAAATTCCGTATTATTCCCTATAAAATGTGATAAAGTGTTGGTTAACTATATATGTTTCTATTAAGAGGAGCAGAGCTGCGAAGCCTCCGGCGTTCTGGATACCAGTATTTTAATACAAAAAATGTTACTTTTAGGTAGCTTTCTTTACAAAAAAGCTACCTATTGCAGCCGTTCGGAGGAAAGCGATTTCAAAAAATTTTGGTATATTTTCATCGATCATGACCCCCAGACCCCGAAACCACCCTCCGTTCAAAATTGATATATATATATATATATATATATATATATATATCTATATATATATATATATATATATATATATCTGACCTATGTCACACTGTAACTCCCGTAATTACGAACCGATTTCGATGTAATTTGGTGTGTACATAGTACATACCAATGTCTCGACCGAGTTCGTTGGCCAGCTTCATCCGCCGTTTTGTTTCAAAATGGCGGCCATTTAAAATTTTTAAAAAAATTTAAAACTTGAAATGTGGTACCAAAAAATTAAAAATGGAAAAATATTTTTTTCTTATGTATTTGACCTTTATACAAAGATTCCGGAGCAGTTTTTGTTTCGTCTATATCTTAAAAAATGGCTGAGTTATAGCATTTTGAATTTCTAGCGTGGCTGACATTTTGAAACGTCCTGAATTTTGTCACGCGATAAAAGGCGTATTTATGAACCGATTTGGATGTAATTCGGTGTGTACATAGTACATACCAATCTCTCGACCGAGTTCGTTGGCCAGCTTCATCCGCCATTTTGTTTCAAAATGGCGGCCATTTAAAATTTTTTTAAAAATTTAAAATTTGAAATGTGGTACCAAAAAATTGAAAATGGAAAAATATTTTTTTCTTATGTATTTGACCTTTATACAAAGATTTCGGAGCAGTTTTTGTTTCGTCTATATCTTAAAAAATGGCTGAGTTATAGCATTTTGAATTTCTAGCGTGGCTGACATTTTGAAACGTCCTGAATTTTGTCACACGATAAAAGACGTATTTTTGAACAGATTTGGATGTAACTTCGTTTATACATAGTACATACCAATGTCTCGACCGGGTTCGTTGGCCAGCTTCACCCGCCATTTTGTTTAAAAATGGAGGCCATTTAAATTTTTAAGAAAAATTTAAATTTGAAATGTGGTACCAAAAATTGAAAATTGAAAAAATATTTCCTTCTTATGTGTTTGACCTTGACAAAAAGATTCGGGAGCAGTTTTTGTTTCGTCTATATCTTAAGAAATGGCTGAGTTATAGCATTTTGAATTTCTAGCGTGGCTGACATTTTGAAACGTCCTGATTTTTCTCACGTAATAACAGGCGTATTTATGAACCAACTTGGTTGTACCTTGATGTGTACATAGTACATACAAATATCTCGACCGAGTTCGTTGGCCAGCTTCATCCGCCATCTTGTTTCAAAATGGCGGCCATTTAAAAAAATTAAAAAATAAAAAAATTTAAATGAGATGCCAAAAAATTGGAAAATGAAAAAGATTTTTTTTTTTGTATGTGTTTGACCTTAATACAAAGATTCCGGAACAGTTTTTCTTTCGTCTATATCTAAAAAAAATGGCTGAGTAATATCATTTTGAATTTCTCTTGTGGGGCTGACATTTTTAAGCGACCTGATTTTTGTCACGCGATAACAGGCGTATTTATGAACCTATTTGGATGTAACTTGGTCTGTACATAGTACATACCAATGTCTCGACCGAGTTCGTTGGACAGCTTCATTCGCCATCTTGTTTCAAAAGGGTTGCCATTTAAAAAAAATTAAATTTAAAATTCAAAATGAGGTATTAAAAAATTGGAAATTGAAAAAGATTTTTTTTATGTGTTTGGCCTTGATACAAAGATTCCGGAGCAGTTTTTGTTTCTGCAAATTTGTTCTTTTGTTGATATCTTAAAAAATGGTTGATTTATAACACTTTGAATTTCTAGCATGGCTAACATTTTGAAACGATCTTGTATTTGTCACGCGATAACACACGTATTCGCCTATTTCGATGTAAGAAGGCATGTGGATAGTATACATCAACACCTCGACCAAGTTCGCTGGCCAGATTCATCAGCCATCTTGTTTCAAAATGGCGGCCATTAAATTAATATATATATATATATATTTAAAGTGAGGTGCAAAAAAAAAAAAAAATAGAAATTGAAAAAGGTTTCTTTCTTAAGTATTTGATCTTGATATAAGGATTGAGGAGCATTTTTTGTTTGTCTTTACCTTAAAAAATGGCTCAGATATAGCAGTTTCAATTTCTATTGTGGGTGACATTTTGAAAAATCTGATTTTTTGCATGCGACAGCACTCCTATATATTAACCGATTCCGATATGAGTGAGCATGTGCACAGCAATTACTAAGGTCTTGACCAAGTTCACTGGTTAGCCTCATCCACCATGTTGTCTTAAAATGACAGGCACTTTAAGAAATTGCCGAATTTGGCAGCCAAATATAAGTTACTTTAAAGAAAAGCAGCTTGGATAAAGCTGACTAAGTCGCGAAATTCTCATTCATTATATTGATAAAAATTAGTATTGAATCTCTTATATTCGGTTTCCACTAAATTGAGCTTCGTGTGTTTGCATGATATAAGTTGGCTTTTTTAAAATAAGGATTATGAAAGCTACCTCTTCCTCCCGGCACTGGCCGGAAGGACTTTATTTAATTGAAACATTTGCGAGATTTAAAAGAACAACATTTTCTGCAAGACAATAGTGTTGTGCAAAAAGCCTGAGACTTGCCATGTCTGGTGGGGAGTGAAATGTTTTATTTAATGCATTTATCTCTATTTTAATGCTACGTGAACAACGTCCCGTGTAACAGCTTGTAGAGTGTAAAATAAATTATTATAATAATCCCTATTACGAAAAATGAAACAAAATGCCCGGCTAAGGGAAATAAAAGGTTAGTTAACCTTTCGTAATTTGACCTGAACACAGGTGTGCATCAAATTTCAACGGTGTTTGTAACATCACGATTTTAAATTAAATGTAGATACTATTAAAAGGCTATCACAAAAAATACTTAACGGCGCCATATCACGTTTATCTATTTAGTCAATTGGAAGTGGACACGATGATGAATTATTAACCGTTAGGTTTAGAACTCCCCTTACTTTAGGGTGATTTTAGTAAGTTAATGCTATCGAGTACATTTTTAGGTATTTAGATTAGATCTTAGATATAAATATTGCAGAATGGTAATCAAAATTATTTTTTGGAAACAAAAATTATAAAGGTATTAGATTTCTAAATTAGATGTCTCAGTTTACATTTCCAAAAGTTCTTTATCCATTAGATACAGGTGTTTGTGGTTAGCAGGCAAGTAAATACTGCTGTATGGATATTAGGATAATGTAAAATGCTTGACCAAATTGTTGCTTATCCTTATAAATCGCAGTGTAAAAATGAATCTAAGATATAGGATAATCATTAACTCAATCAATAGAAAATTAGAAATGCAAAATAAATTACACAACGGGGGGTTCAGGGGGGGCACCCCCCTGAAGAAATTTGCTTTATTATATAAAAATTACTAGAATAAGTAGCTCGTGAGAATTTCAGAATATCATTACATAACAACGTGTTTAATTTAACGCTTCTAATGTCTGAAACCATCGAAATATTTTTTTCTCCTTCTATAAATGTTTGTGTAATTTAAAAGTTTAAATTTTGTTTTTGTAGAAAGATTAATATTAAGCAAAATTTGCTAAAAACAATAAGTTGCAGAGATGACATTGAGGCTCTTGATCTGCAGATTTACTAGTCTAATAAATGATGCAAAGGATATTAACTAAACTTGGAGGAGACATATGATCAATTGTAATGGCTCATTCTAAACATGCCCCTCGCAGAATGGATGACAACGACTAGCAGAATTATCCGCCTTCAAATGAGCACTCACTGCCCATCAGAGTCTCTACGTTCACACAAAAAGTACTATGTTATCAAAGTTTGGCTCCAGAATAGTTTACAATCAAATGTAATCCACAGCTAAAGAAGGGATCTAAAAACTCATGGGAAATTGGCTACACAAAAACAACTTGGATACTATACAACACACAAAAAGGAATAAAAAAAAATACTAAAAAAAAGGTTATTTAGGACAATGGTTGCTTTGCATACACAGAGGAAATTCTTATTTCAATGCTCTCTGACGATTGCCATCACATTAAACAACTAGCTGCTCAGCACATAATAGTCGAAAGATGAGAGTAAATAATGGCATACGCAAATCGGAAATTTCGACAATCAACTTTGAAGCGGATAATTATATAAATCTAACTCATTGGGAAAATGTTGTGGTAACAGAACCTCTAATCAATATGCATTTATCGTGTGCAATCTTGGTGAAGATAATAGAAAGCTGAATAGATTACATTAATATCATACGCACTGCATTACACTGTTTGTATTCTCTTACACAAACAGTAGAAAATACTTAAATGAGATCACAGCAGCAGCATTCAAAATCTGTGGATCCAAAGAAGAGATGTACCAGGTTGATACATAGAAAACTTATGCCAGTCTTTGATAAAAAATTACAATTCAATGTATAAATAAAAAATTGAGTTCAGATGGTAGGGTGGTTGAGCTATGCACTGTTGTGACATAAAATGCAGTCACCTCCACGTGGTACATCCTGGGTAGTTTTGAAAGCAACTATGTAAGAGCTGTATTCCAAACAACAATTAGTTGTATGACACAACAGAGTGGAAACGCCTTTTTTTCACCAAAAGTTGTCAGTTTTGTTCCAGTTATATAGAACAAAGATATAGTTTTTTCGTTTAAATATGTTAAGTCATTAATAATAAAGGTTTAAATAACACTTTTAAATAATAACCATCTCTATAGAATTTTTTTTTTTTTGAAAAAATGTCAAATTTTACACAAAATTTCGACTTTTGGACCAAAAGCGCAGACTCAAGCCATTTTTTTTCAGCGGTAATACTGCACACAGATGATGTTCTAGTATAAAGGCAACTTTTGGCACCTACCCGTTTTTGATTTTAAAAAATTAATTTTTTTCGCTCCACCCTAATGACCATGGTTCCACCCCATTAAGTCTTTAAATCAATTTTTTTTTAAATCTAACTTCCACCGAAAACATCCCTCTACAAACAAAAGGGATTCAGTGACTTGCACAATCTGAGCAAATGTGTCAACTGTTGATAAAATAGGGGTTCAACAAAATACAAGATCATTAAAAAATTTGTCAACGGGTTGCCATGCACTTAGAAGTCTTGGTCATAATCCTGTTCGTTTGAACCAGGGTCTATTATTTTATTAATTTTTTTGTTTGTTTTATTTATTTAATTTTCCTGTTTTATTTATTGATTTTTTTTCTTTCTGCCAGTAGTAAAATTCTTGAATTCTTAAAAATTTAGAGATTTTTGCTATTTGCCAAGAGCTGAGTGAGATGTAGATGTGGTTTATTAAATTATGACTTTAGTTTATTAATGCCACTGAAGAAAATAAATACCTCAGTCTGCAAATTAGTAAACACCATTACTTACAGGTAAACTGCATCTGCATCTTCACACAAAAAATAAACATAAAGCTCATTTTTTTTTAAATTTTTGCTAAAATCTCGATTGAGATTTAGGATATGCGAAAACCGTAAATGGATGTGCTAAAACCTCCCTGAGGTTTAGGATAAATATTACTTACATTGTAAATAGTCTTCAGTATATTTTTCTTTATTTTCATTGTGCATTTCAATATTATTTTTATATTTGTTTAATGTTTATATCTTTTTTTTTTTTTATCAATTTTATATTTCAATATATTTTTAACATTTTCACATTTCCAAATGAGTGAAGAAAAGTTTTCGATTTTTAATATTTCTGTAATTTGAATGTTTTGTGCATAAACCAGTTTTTTTTCCAGTAATCATATGCGAGTATAGTTTTATATTTAGCATATTTTTAATATTACCTGTATCTGTGTATTTTATAATAATTTCAATTATTGTGGAAATCATACCAAGTTATGCCATAAGAGACTAAATACAGAACTTACCTCTGAAAAGAAGGAAAAATTCCTATATTATGTGCATAAATTTATATTTTTACAGAGTTTAACATTATATAAAAAGGGTGAAATATGGTGCTTAAATACTCTAACTGAAAAAAGCACAAACTTGAGGACTTTCAAGTAAGAAAAATATGGTCACTACTTTAAATTGTATAATTTTATTATTGTTTTTTTTTTCAGATATATTTTTAGTATTATTATTGTTGTTTCTGTTTTCAGCTTTTCTTCATATTTTATGTCATTATATTTTTCAAATATTATATGTAAAGTCCGATCGGATCGTCTCGAGAGCCATATCCCAAACTTAAATACTTCAGCTAAAAAATTTATAATCTTGAATTTCTGACTTAAAGTTTATACTTCAAAATTTAAATTATAAATATATTTTCCAGCAGCAAAATTCAGTCCTCATATCTTAGCAAACTTAACTTTAACGTTACATGTAATTTAAATTTACCTTTAGATTTAACTTTAACCCTAATCTGTAATGTCACACTTATCTGTTTTTGTATTCGCCATTCTCCGTGCGAGTTCCTCGGATTTGCAGGCAATTCTGGGTGGACCTCTACTTCGAGGGGAGGGGGGGGGGATATGAAAGGATAAAAAGCCTTTAAAATTCCAAATTTAAATTAAAATCCGAAGTCTCTTTATTCTAACTTTAAATCTAGTTCTAAAACCAGTTTCTCCCCTTGTAACTTTGTTTCCCAGCAATACATCTTATTACTTTCAGAGATCATTTTAGGACGATTCTTGAGAGTGGAACTGCTAATCTAAGCGCTTTTTGCAGGCATCTGTGGGTAGGACTGATACGTCACAGTCCCTGGGAATTGTGCGGGCCTTGACCACAGATCAATCAAAACTTAATGAACCAATTAAATTAAATGTTCCTCCCAAATTAACAATTCTGCCCTCTGTTGGAAAATATTAGAATCTTCACCATATTATCGAGAAAACGCACGAAAAACGAGGGATTTTGGCCATTTGAGATGCTAGGTAAACTTACGCCAATGTAACCTCCCAAAATATACGCCGTTGGCTCCGGGACCGGCGATCGACTCGCGAAGCTGATGTATGACGAGCAGCCTAATAAATGAGTTCGAATCCCATAAAGATTCCCGAGTCAATTTCTTAGTCATCATCTAGGACAATCCCACTGGAAACATTACTTTATTCTTACATATATATATATGGGATGAGGCTCTATTTATAAATCACAACTCACTTCTAAGACTAACACTGACATTTATTAAGACGAAGACAAAACAAAAATACAGTTAAAAGCACTCTTTTCAATCTATATTTAGCTTAAAAAGCAACAACTTAGGCTTCATTTATTTAGCACCGTCGAATACTTCTAAGATTTTCTTACGTCGTTTAAATATTCTATATTATTTCGTCGAAAATATTCTGATTCATTTAACAAAACCCACGTCGTCAGAACTCTTTCTCGTTCTATTTATTTTTTCTGCATTTCCACTTCACGCAGCTTCGTTACCTTTTTAATCTCGAGCCGGAATACGGAGTCGGGAGTCGGGGACATTCAGTATGATGCAAGTGTTCTTACGAAATTCCCCACTTGCGGCCTTCCTGACATCTGGAGCTGCCGCAGCGACATGTGCTAAAATAGAATCTGAAAAAGAAACAGCAAAAAACAGTAACTGTTCTTAGGGAAAAAGAAAAAGAATTAATCTGTACATCAGAAAGATCAAACAGTCTATTTGAAGTGGCGTAACATCATATGGAAATTTCTTTAAAAGCATTAACTTATAAAAATTTCATAACACACAATAAGGAAAGATAAAAAAAAATGTTTTTTTTTTAAGTTTCAGTTTCCGTCAGGCCAAAGTTTCATGTATTCAGCACAGGAGCTAGTATTTATCGTCCTTTGGTTGATGAGATTTTCGCTACGTCGTAGATGTCGTTAGACTTCATTTTGGTTACTTTATACGGAGCTAAGAATTTAGATTTCAACTTTAAACCTGGTCCTTGCTGGATTCTCTTAATTGCTACGAGGTCACCAAGCTTGTACTTCCGGGGTTTCTTACGTCGTAAATTATAGTGCTTGCGATTTTCTTGTTGAATTTCCAGAATATTCTTCTTGGCTTCTTTACGGAGCTCTTCTCTGTCTTTCATGAATTGTTCTTCGACTGCATTGTTTAAGAGGTCAATAATTTGTACATCTTCTTTCTATTTCATTTTTGTACCAAATAATGTTTCAAACTGTGTTTCCTTAATGCTTCGTTGGTAAGTTGAATTAATGACTTTTTGAACTTTAGAAACATGTTTGAACCATTTGGTCGGTTCGTCTTAGGTCGATTCGTATTATGGTAGAATTACGTCGTTCTACTTGACCATTGGCACGGTGAAGGCCAGTTGTAACTGTCTCGTGCTTTATATTTTCATCTTGAAAATAATCAGAAAATTCTTTGCTTGTGAAGGCAGAACCTTTATCGCTAATGATGGCGAAAGGATTGCCAAAAGTATAACTTTGTTGTCGTAGTTTTGATATAACTTCGGTAGCAGAAGTGGTTTTACAAGGATACAACCAGACGAATTTAGTAAATGCATCTATTAAAGATAAAATATGTTTGTAATTTTTGTTAGTTGTTTCAAGAGGGCCTAAATGATCAATGTGGTAGGTTTGGAGAGGAGTCTTTTCTTTAGGTAAGGGATGTAATTCAACTTCTTGTTTTCCTCGTTGCGATTATACAAAAAGCATGTAACGCAATTTGCTATAATTTTATCAATATTATTTGACATATTAGGGATGAGAAATTCTTCGTTATGGAGTTCTTCACAGCGTTTACGGTCAAAATGTCCATTGTCATGAACGTATTTAATGACATTTAGCTGCATTTCATCCGGCACAACTTCCAGATCGACACCTTAATGATTTTTATAGAGAAAG
The DNA here is from genome assembly GCA_963932465.1 of Maratus speciosus. Classification (NCBI taxonomy): domain Eukaryota; kingdom Metazoa; phylum Arthropoda; class Arachnida; order Araneae; family Salticidae; genus Maratus; species Maratus speciosus. The sequence continues at coordinate 183,184,242 of OZ010790.1, read as the reverse complement.
TTATTTTTAAGGAAATAGTTGACATATGGCTTTGTTTTCAACATTTCTTTGATGGCCTGTATATGTTCGTCAGTGTTCTGTGATTGTATGATTTTGGAAGTAAAACTATCTTGAATGATCATACATATTGGATTTGTACTTAAAGCGTTGACATGGCGCATGCGTGTACCTCGTCTGTGTTCGATTGTATAGTTATAGTCAGCTAACATTAAAGCCCATCGTGCAATCTAGGTGCAAAGAACTTTTTTATTCATAGTAAGGGCAAATGCGTTGCAATCTGTGACTATCTTGAAAGGAATGCCTAGAATGTAAACACGAAAATTTTTAAGGGCTTCTATGACAGCTAAAATTCTAATTCATAACTCGAATAATTACGTTCGGCATCTGTGGTTTTTTTTGCTCATAAAGTAGATAGGGTGAAATTGATTGTCAGTAGAAGACTTTTGAAGGAGGACTGCTCCGTAACCGTCAATAGATGCATCACAGTGAACTTCTGTTTCGTTACTAGGGTTATAAATGCTTAAAACAGGACCTGAAGAAAGGATGTGTTTCAACTGATTAAATGCCTTTCGTTGCTGGTCACCAAAGTGAAATTTAGTGTCCTTTCTAAGGAGATCTGTTAAAAGCTTAGCTATTAAAGAGTAATCTTGAATGAATTTACGAAAATATGAAGTTGATGAATGAATGTACATCTTTTATACTTTTAGGTTCTGGGAAATTGAGGACAGCGTTTGTTTTTAAGCGAGATGGATGCAGTTGACCATTTTTAATGTGGTAACCCAAAAAACCAACCCAAACCCAAAAATTAGTTGTAAGGACGTGCTGTAATTTATGGAGTTCTTCGACTTCGTTTTCAGCTGGTATTATGAAGTCATCCATATAGACAATAAGTACTTTTTCATTAATGAGATCTCGAAAAACGTTATAAATATATCTTTGAAACACTAAGGGTGCATCGCTAAGGCCATAATACATATATAAGAATTCAAATTGACCAGAATGTGTTACGAAAGAAGTATATTTTCTACTATTTTCTTCTACTTTGACATGAAAAAATGCATTTTTAAGGTCAAGAGTAGTAAGTACTTTTGCAGAATGCAACTGATCAATAATGTCATCAATTACTGGGAGGAGAAAACGTTGTTTATGTGTTTTAGAATTTAATTTCCTATAGTCAACACACAATCAATATGTGCCATCTTTCTTTTTTACTCGGACAATAGGTGATGAAAAAATACTAGTGCTTTTAGGAATAATTCCCTTTTCGAGCCACTCAGAAATTTGTTTTTCAACGAAGTTTTTCTCTATTGGCTCCAAGCGTCTGGGAAGACAAGTGACGGGTGTTTCGTTTTCCAGATGAATTGATAATTTAACATCAGTTGTCTTTATTTTTCTAGGAGAATAATTTTGAATAAGTTCTGAAATCTTTGAACGTGTTGTTTCATCTGTAATATGAGATAAATCAAGATTAAGATTGTCTAACACATGAGCAACATTAATCAAAAAATTCTTGAACGTATTGTCATTTTTCTCAATTTTTTGCATCGAAATATTATTTCCAGAAATTGTCAAAATACTTTGTTGTATAACATCTGTACCAATAATAAGATCAAAAGATATGGAATAATCTGGGACTACATAAACATTAGTTTTATAATTAAAATCATCTATCATAATGTCCGTAGAGAAAAAACCCAGGTCATTTGATTATAGTATTTCCTAACCCAGTTAATGTGATAGTTGTATGTTCAAGGTTCGAGATTGTAGGGAGTTTGCGGTAAATACTTTCCTTTAGCAAACTTCTTTCACTACCTGTGTCTACCAATGATGTAACATTTACAGACGAAATAATGACTTGTTTGGTCATGAAAGTGTTCGACATAACTGTGGAAAAATTGGATGGTTCTGACTTAAGTCTAGGCCTCCTTGGTTGATCCGATTGAGCCGATTTATGGCCAAAATTCGAACAATTGATACAACGAGGGCCTTTGTCTTTATGTCTGCATTGGCTACTTTTATGATTTGACAAACCACAATTAGAGCAAAAAAGGTCAGATTTTGGTCGAAAGGATTTCTCCTTCACAGGCATTTCAGGTTTGACTTTACGAAATTTAGTGTTCTCATATTCATGTCGAATTTTGTCATAAATTTTGAGCTTTTGCTTGAATTCTACAATTGATTGGCATCCATATAACATTGATTTTATGAAAACAGGGTCGGGTATACCATTTATGATGTATTGCATTAATGCGGATTCCTCGATGTTACCACGCGAGCACAATTGTATCATGATAAGAAAATATCCTTTTATTGATTCATTTTCTTGCAATTTTCGTTTATTTAATATATCATGCAACTCGGCAGAATTATAAGTGGTACTGAATTCTGAAATTAAGAATTGTTTAAGTTTGTCGTATGAATTGATATGAAATTCTGTCTGTACTAACAACTGGGCTTTTCCTCGTAAGTATCTTTTACAAAATGTGAATTTATGAAAGTCAGATCAATTTAAAATATTAGTGACATCGTCAAAATTATTGAGACAGACATTTATATCACTAAAAGAACTTCCGTCAAAAGGAGGTATAACACTTTCAACATTAGTGAAATTAATAGACGATAGCACAAAACTTTGAACTGGAAGTTGCTTGTGTTTGTCAAAATTTGATAATTCGGTGCTATTACTTGAAGTCATAGTATTTGAAGGCAATTCGGGTTCCGAGTAAGCGTCACTTTCATTTTGTATAATATTTGTTTGTACTAAGCTCAAGTCTGAAAGGTATGTAACTAATCGGGTTGCAAGATCGTTTAAAGATCCTTCATTATCAATACAAAGTACATTGCACACTGTTATCAGATCATTTAATGAAAAATCAGTTTCAACTTTAGTTATTTTATTTTTGAACTCGGTGCTGTCGTTTTGAAAACCGAAACCAGTAAAATCAAGTATTCTCCTTCTATTAGAGTGATCACCTTCAGCATCAAATAGGAATTTATGTAGTAATTTAATTTTATTTGTTCGTTTGTTTTTAAATGCAAGTTCCAGTTCAGGTATGTCAACTATCTTCATAATAAAATAACAACAATGAACTCGCCATTAGAATAATATCCGACTTGAATCTGTAAGATGGTTAAGTCTGACAAATTAATAATATCGGTGGGTTAACTGGCATTTCTGAACACCACTTTATGGGATGAGGCTCTATTTATAAATCATAACTCACTTCTAAGACTAACACTGGCATTTATTAAGACGAAAACAAGACAAAAATACAGTTAAAAGCACTCTTTTCAATCCATATTTAGCTTAAAAAGCAACAGCTTAGGCTTCATTTATTTAGCACCGTTGAATATTTCTAAGATTTTCTTACGTCGTTTAAATCTTCTATCTTATTTCGTCGAAAATATTCTGATTCTTTTAACAAAACCCGCGTATCCGAACTCTTTCTCGTTCTATTTACTTTTTCTGCATTTCCAGTTCACGGAGCTTCGTTACCTTTTTAATCTCGAGCCGGAATACGGAGTCGGGGGCATTCAGTCTGATGCAAGTGTTCTTACGAAACCCCCACATATATATATATTCCCTAGTTATATATATATATATATATATATATATATATATAAGTATATATATAGTTTTGAACTGGGGGTGGTTTTGGGTATTCATTTTTAAAACGAAACCCAAGTGGAAATGTGTAATTTTTAAAAGCAAAATACCGTTTGTCAGGGAAATAAAGACTGGAGATGAAATAAAATTAAGTCGACTATACCAGTACTAAAAGATGCTTATTGAATATATTTTTTAGTTTATTTCTGTATCATTCAATCACAGACATTTCTATTCAATAGAAAGTTTTGCTATTTTAATTGATAAATTCAGCACCGAATGTTTTATTTAAATCTAAATTGTGGAATCGGTTAGAAATTCTGCTTTTGAAAGTAAAGACAAATGGTAATAATGCCAATTAAGTATTTTTTGGCGCATATATCCAATATATTGTGATACATGCAAAAATAATATTTTGCTTGCTTGAAAAAAAAACATTACTCCCATTGAACTACATATAAGTATTTATACATAACATTCAATTCAAAACAGCCATTGATCGGTTCAAAAAATTTTGAAACCAAATACACATAGGTAAGTAAACGAGTAATTTTTCAAAAAGAGACGATTTTCTTAGAGCCGGCTGTATGCGTTACATTAGAAGGCAGTCCACAGTGGGACGTTTTGATGATCTAGGTGGATAAAATCCATTTTTTCGATTATCTCGGAATTTGAAAAAATCGCGTGTACTGGTAGTTGAATGTCTGTATTTTCGAGACCCCTACTAGTTTTTGCGTAAAAAATGAGAGGTGTCGATTTATTGTGACCGTAAAGTAGCCATTTGCGCAGATACAGGGTGGATACTAAATACTGTTACACTCCAAAAAATACGAATTAATTTTAATCGTTTGGGAAAACAATTTATTTCTCTATTTTAGGGTTTGGAAAGCTTCTATTAGTGCAGACGAATTTGGTTATAAAGCAAATATTTAAAATTATTTTAAAGAGGGAAGCCAAAATAATGATGATTAAACAGCTCTTTGATCGCTGGTTTTCCTCAGGTAAAACCTTTAAGCAATTAAAATGCCCTGGTTTTTATGGAACATTTATCTATACAACTATAAATTGATTATTGAATACTAATAGCTATGTAAATATCGATCTAGGTCTGGTCGTCCACGCTCAGTTCTCACAATAGAGCGCATCAAAAGAATTCGCGAAAAGGTGTGAAGAAATCCACAACGTTCTGCAAATAAAATGGCTGCAGAAGAGAACATGAATTGCAGAACTATGCAAGTTATTTTAAATGTGGGTTATTGCCCTTATTGCAAAAGAAAATTTCTACGATTGACTGCTGCACAAAGTATAAAAAAATTACAAAGAAGGAAGAAATTGATGAAGCATCATGGTAGGAAAAGTGTTGACAGAATAATATTTTCTGATGGGAAGCTATTTTGCACTTAACAGTGTTATAATGCTAAAAGTGATATCGTACATTAATATTATCGTAACAAAATAACTTTCATCACTACACGTATAGAATTTTCAGATTCAAAACAGGTTTTAAAAAATCGAGCAATTTCTTCGATTATAAATTTTAAAGTTTGCTAAGCCTTTTTCCAATTTTATTTTTATTTTATTTTTAAATTTTAATTCTAATTTAATTTTTAAGCTAAATATCAACTCTCTAGTATAGCTACTCGAATACTTTAAATTAAGTTTGAATCTCACATATAGTACAGGGTTTTTAGATTTCTGAAATGAAAAATTTGACAAATCAATAATCCTTTGTCATAAATTTCTTAATCTATCGGATAGTAATCTAATGGTTTCAGGCAAGTCATAAAGGGCAGCTCAGTTATAAACTGTCCCAAAGAGGCTGAAATCTAAAATATATTATTTTTATATTAGAAGAAAAAGGGAGTGTATTTTGATCCGATGTATTTCTGTTCCACGCCCTCTAATTTATAAACGACTCCAAGGAAACTTTTTTTTTTGTGTGTGTGTGTGGGGGGGGGGGGGTGGAATAAATAAAAATATGTTGGGTCTTCCGAAAATTCTCTTTCGCCTGGGTCGTTTTACGAAAGACTGGCTCTGAATGGAATCGAATAGATTGTAATTATATGTTCATATGATAAAGAAGGCAAATATTAGGTAATGAGTCTAGACCGGTTCTTAAAAAAAGTATATATATATATATATATATATATATATATATATATATATATATATGTATATATATATATATAAATATCATATATATAAATGGGATACTTCTCATTAGCGTAAAACTTTCTGAGGCATTTACTGAGTCATTCTTAAGCGTGAAAGCATGGAATATGCAGGCAAGACTATTGAAGGAATATGAAATCGAATAGCGTTTTTCTTTTTTCGATAAATGTATTATATATTGATTTATAAGCGACATTTGTCTCATGAAGACCTTTCTTAAGCTATTATACCCCCAAAATATGCTTAAAACGTTAAATTTGATAAAGTTATCTTAAATAAACTTTAGATTTATCAAAAAATGGAAAACGCTATTCAGTTCCGTAGTTTCTGAATAACAGCTCTTGTTGATTTCATATGTCTAAGAATAAAAATAACAAAAAAAATGTCTGAAAATATTATTTTGGATTTGTAGAACACCCTTTACATTGATTTTCTTCACCAAGCGAATTGTTTGTTATTAAAAATTTGAAAAATTCGCTTGTTTTCAGCATTTTGCTAAAAAAAAAAGCTACATAAAAATCCAAAAAATCTACTTTAATTTTTTTTATTTTTGTCACCTATTGTTTGCAAATGATGCATGTCAATGATGCATAAAAAAGTCAATATCTAAAAAATAAATTGAGATGCAGTTTTCAAACAAATTGCATTTAAAAGTACTTTATTTCCCAATACGACGGTATAAAATTAAAAATGTGGGAGGCTTAGAAGTTAAAAAAATTGCAGTAGAGATTACTCCGTACAATGATACATCTTTTGTTTTACGGCTGCCTTATACAACGGAACGTTTTTTTTTGGAGTCGACACTTTAATTGCTGGGAGAAAGAAATAGCATAATGGGGGCTTTAAATGAAATGTGAAAGAAATACAGATTGATACTTTATATTGCTGAGATTACAATATTGCGAAAATATTAACTCAGATGTTCTCAAAAGCTAAAAAAATTTACCATTATTAATTGACCGCCACTTTTTCATTTTTATCATGATTCATATTTCAACTAATCACATTAAGTTCGAATTTTTTTTTTCTGACGGACGCTTCACTGTTTAATAATAATATTAATAACGATGATAAAATAGAAGTGTTCAGTTATCCTGGAATTCGAGAGCTAATTGAATTGTGTCGTCAGTTTAATTCCAATTGTTCTCATATATAAGTATCTCTACATAAGTTTCAAAATATTTTAATTTCATTAGATGACCAACGAACTCTCTGTATTCGAATATCGCCTTACCAGAAATAACAATTTCCAAAATTTATGAAAAATTAAAAAAAAAATAGCAAAACAATTAATAACATTTAAAATTAATCACTAAAACATCAACACGCTATTGAAATACATAAACAATTCCAGCAAGCGTTGTGCTGAAAGTTTGTTTATCCAAAAAGAATTCTCCTTAAAGCAGCCTTAAGCTGCTTTCAGATTCATCACCTTTTCGAGCAACCAACTTTTCAGCCGATTTTACCGAACTTTTTCCAGTTCAAAGGGAGAAAAAGGTTACAATTGTCGTTGTTAAAGTTGGGGGTAAACCTGTACTAGTAGTACCAGCCTTCAATATTTATCGCCTTTTCGTATCAATCGCTTATCTCTGATTCGCTGAAATGTTGAAAAGTGGGAGGAAAAGTTGCGGCTAGGACAGACATTTTGGAGATGCGGATAAAAAGTTGGGGTTATTGCTGTTTGCTATCACACTGGGTGTCGAGACAATATTTCTTGAAAAGTTGGGGGAAATCAAGAATTGGCTCAAAAATTGCTGGAAAAGTTAGTGAATCTGATGGTAGTTTTAATGACCTAGTAGTAGACTGTAGGTTTGATTTTGGGGGGAAAATGACCTAGGCTAGTTTCATCTTCAAACCGGCTTGTTCGTTGGAAACGGTGCAGGGTCTAAAATGACCGTTCTGAGGGGTCTTGAAAAATGCATTGGAAACGGTGTTCTAATGTCACAGCTTTGTCAAGGTCAGATTTAAGCTATTTTTGTTTGAAAATAAGCGATATTAAACCCACATTACCTTTTTTTCAAAGGCTGAAATTCTGGATGATCCTTGATGTTGTTTATAAATTTCATCTTGACTTTTAACAAATTATTTAGCATTATTCAGCAATAAGCATTTTTTAAAATCAAAGTGTTATTCCTAAAATATTGAAAAATTAAACAAACTCCTGCAGATAGCTGCAGATCTGTAGGTTTTTATTAATAAACAAGCATCATATTAACTTCCAGTGTATGTGTGTACATTTAAATCACTTTTAATTATCCTATTGAGCCGAAACAATGAATACATGTGTAATTTGAATGAAAGTACAATATTATTATGATTTAAAGCACCTAGAAGTTTCTTTAGAATACTGTTTCTACGGGGCTTCACCAAAATCTAGATTAAAAATTGCAAGTTAATTTAAAACCAATTTCAATAATCTGATTGAGATGAAATTTTGCTCAGGATATGTAATTCTGATGACAATACAATATTATTATAATTTATGGAACGTAGTAGTTACGCCTTTTTTTACATGGCCACATAAAATATTAGTTCAAATCTTGCAAGACAATTTTAAACCACCTTAAATTATCTGATTGATCTGAATCTTTGCTTACATGTGTTTTTCCGATGACAATTCTATTAAATAATAATTTGACGAAAGCAGAAATTATGCATTTTTTACAGGGCCACACAAAAAATCGCTGAAAGATTGTTGCTAAAAAGCAGAAATTTTAATTAATTTTCTACAAAATTACTATAGGTTATTGAGATACACAATAGCAGTTTTTAAAACGAAAACAAAGTGCGTAGCAGTTGTATTTCTTTTACAGGGACACATAAAATGTTCGAATACATTACTGTCTGTATGCAGAAATTTTATTTCAAATTGAATAAAATTTATATAAGTTATTTATTCGCACAACGGCATTTTTTTAACCGAAAATAATTTTGGTAGCATTTATATGTACCACAAAACATTAAAAAAAAATGTTATGTGACTTTATTTAAAAAAAAAAAAAAATATTTTTCAGGATCGCTACGCAAATTTCTCGAGAAATTCTGAGTAGACAAAAATACAAAAAAGAAATGAATGTTAACTTACATGCGTGCATTATGGGGTCTTGTACCTTTTAAACAGGACGAAAATTAACGAAAAAATTTAAACTTTAAATTATTCTATCTTCAAAACCTTTTTATATATAAAAGTGAAATTTTGAATAATGATTAAACTGATTGTGTTTTGCAGTATGCTACCATTAGAAACTGATAGCCTTTCACGGAATGTTTGTGTTGTTGAAATGAAAATAGCTCTTTTTTTATTGCGTAAGTCATTGCGTTTATATCTTGAGAACGTATGTATGGATTGTTATGAAATTTGGTATAGATATTAAGCAAATATGTGTGTTTAAAAATAATCTTCTTTTAAGTATTTACAGTGGTAATATTTTTAGTTATGACTATTTTTGCTCATTAAAAAATGTATTTTTTTTTTCTTTTTTTACAAAAATATTCCTTTTACATAGTTAATGCGATAATTTTGACCTAAGATTCGATCATTTAAAATACATATGTGCTTATTATATATATGAAGAAATTTTAAAGTAGATTTTTTAAACATTACAGTTGTGATACAAAGACTATACGGACAATTTATATCCCCGAAAACAATTACGATGATTTACTGTATAAGGCATGATTGGCAAATCTTTTTACGTGCGTGTGCCGAAAATTCATATATAATATATATATATATATATATATATATATTAATACATATATCATAAATAATATAAATGATTTAGATACTTGCATTATTGCATTGTGGGATGTAAGGGGAAATATTTTTCAAAAAGAATAATTTCGGACTTTATTAATATAAATACAGTTCGATGTATTATAATAAATTTTTTCTTTGTAATGTAATTTATAAATTTCTTTTCATCGGTAGTATTAATCACATCATCTTTTAAAATAATGTTAATTTCAAAAGGAATTATGATCTGCCTCTCTGACGTTCTGACGAAAATTACATTCGTAGTTGTAAATTATTTTGAAGCACCTAAATACTTACACAGTTTGACCAAAAAATAATAATAGTAATAATAATATTGTTCTATTGTTAAAACTAGTTAAACATTGGATATATATGGGATTGGATCTTGGTACGAAATGTATAGAATAAAAGAATGATAAATGTTAAAATAACAATTTGTGCATGCATTTAACTAAGTTAAATTGATGATTGCATATTCAAAATATAGAAACCTGAACAAACTTTTCAATGGTTTTATTTTATCTGCCGACATTTTACAGATTTTTCAGGTGATTAAGTAGATACAGAAATGAATTAAATGTGCCATTCATATGGCAACCACTTCATGGTGTGGCAATATACAGGGTTTTCTAAAATTCGACCGACAAATTGAGAGGGGTGATAGATGGCATCTATAAGATGAAAAATTACCATAGAACATGGAGTTGCAGTCTACGTTTTTAATCAAAAATACAAAGTGTTCTGCACTAATTCAATTTGTGTTGACGGCAATAACTTCCATAGAACTGAAGTATGTTGTATTCAAACTTTTAATAGACATTATTACCTTTGTTGTAAATGTGATAATATCGAAAAAAGTGGTAGATGCTTCCATTATGCGCGCCAGCAGCATGCACTTGACGTTACATATTATGGACTCTAATTTCAAGATCAGACGGTATTATTGATTGCTGGAGCACACTGTTGTTCCAGAACTTTTCGGGCCGTTATGACAATTCACACAAAATAAAGTACAGTCGTTGAAAAAAAAAAAGTAAATACCCCCTACTAACTCTTCAACAAATTATCGTAGAAGAAATTTACTGGTACCGAACGATTGGAAATAAAGTGTACTTTTAAATGATGTATATAAAATTTGCTTAGGGGGCTATCTACATATTAAAACGAACCATAACTTTGTTCTTTTTCAATAGCACTACACAATTCTGACAGCATAAATGAACTCTACACCCTTAAATTAACCTAAAAACAAATTTTTATGCAATTCGTATCATAAGTTTCCGAGAAATTAATTATTTTAAAAAGGGCGTATTTTAAGGACTGTGTCCAAATTGAAGTTGGGTACTCGATTTGTAGAGCCCCCTTCTTGATCAAGGCACTTAAGCACCATTCAAGCAGTCAATGAAGTCTGCCAGATTACAGGATTGCATAAGAAATTTCAAAATTCTATCATAGACGGCCCCTTAAACCACCATTTTGCTGTTTTTTAAGCATAATTTGAAAACTACTTGGAAGAAAAATGTGAAATTTTGGATTTCCATAAAGCAGGACTTAATAAATCTAAATTCATCAAAAAATTTGTAGGTTACAATTCATAATTTTTTCAAATATTAATTTCATAATTCATAATTCATATCATAAAATTATAAAAATTGCAAATTCAGCGTATTTATGTTTGGTTACATTATTATTTTTGCTACACAAAAAAATAGCACATTAGGAGCATAATTTCAGGGGATATAAATAAAAATATGAAAATGTAATTTAACATTAGAAGAACTAAATTTTGAATGTTTATAATTAAAAAACTTATCATTCAAATGACTTGAAATTTGGTGTCTAGGCATAGTCAAAACCAAATATTCGAAATATCTCATTAAAATTGGGTATTGCCATTGAAAAAATGAAGTTTGGATTCGTTTTAATATGTAAATGGCCCCCCAAACAAGTTTTATTTAGCTCATTTAAAAGTAGACTTTATTTCCAGTCGTTCGAAACCAGTAACTGTCGTCTACAATAATTTGTTGAGGAGTTAGTAGGGGTGTTTACTTTTTTTTCCCACGACTGTACATATGGTTGCTTTTTCATGGTAATGTTTTGATGTTTTTCTGTATTATTACCGTTAATTCAGTTAGAATGAAACACCCTCTATTTATGACTAAATACGCAGTTTGCGATCCCATGTTCTGTGGTAATTTTTCATCCTCATGATGCCTTCTATCACCTCTCTTAATTGTCGGTCGAATTTTGGAACACCCTGTATGGAAAAGGCTTCCCGTCCTTACTAAATTTCAGTATTATTCTTATTCATTATCCTACTCCCGTTTTATTTCATAAAATTTTTATACTGAATTTTTTCAAACAATTCTAAATAACGATTACTTGTATTGTTGAATATTTATTTTTAAACTCATTTAAACTTAAATAGTATATTGGTATCTATTAATTAAAATTTAACGAAAATCAATCAAATTACTCTAGAAGTATAATTTTATAAAATTACATTTATAATTATTTTAATAGAGAATTTTTCTTTAATGTCAGCATAAGGGGAGTATAGGAATTTCTGTGTTAAAGGCTATACATATTTAAACGTACCCTATTGACTATAGAACTTTATCCGGTAGTTACGAATTAAATCAATAAGAAAAACTGATTTGAAACTGTAATATTTACTATTCACTTATTTTAGTATAGATGACAACAAAAATTTATTATGAAAACAGAACAGTAAGTCAAAGACTAATCCGAACTCGTTTAGATATATCTACCGATTAAAAGTTTGGTCTTCATTTAATAATGCTACAAAGTTTACTGTGTTTACTTCAACAGCTGGCCGTATCATTTCCATGACTAACAAGATTTTAATAAATCCACTTTTGAAAGTTGTATTTCTCGTAAATAGATATAATTTACATCCAGGATTAAAGAAATTTATTTTCAACAGCAAATAAGGGAAATTTTTACAATAACAAGAATGAAGTTATTTTTATGTAATTAAACATTTGGAGACGCAAAAGTATTTTTCAAAAGACAAACTTTTTAGGAATGGGCTATTTTATCTGAAATACTTAAGGAGATGTAATCTTTTATCATTATAACAAAACAGTTTTAATAATAAAACTGTATAGTAATACATAAACAGTATGATAGTAATTTATAAAAACTGACACCACTAAATAATAATTTATATATAATTATATATAACTAAATAACTGTTCTGATGACTCTCTTGCGTGACAGGCCTGGGGGGGGGGGTGTCCGCAACGAACGGCGGCCAAATGTTTCACAAATCTAAATCTAAAAAGAATTCCACATTTAGGATCGACTGTTAAACATCTACAGTAAAGTATGCATAGGACTTCACTATCGCGAAATAATACACAAATGCAGCAAAAAGATGCCGACATTAAAGAAAATCCACAAAAAAGGGCTATCTAATGATCCATATGCCTTCATTTGTTTGTAACATTAATATAGATATTTAAAATTAAATTTAGTTTATAATAGCTCCATGTTTTATCAGAAATCATTCGTTTATATTTTTTCAAAATAGCACGTATTTTAATTACATTTTCTTTCTGTTGTTATGGGAAAATAGAAAAAAAAAATCTATGATTACTATTTTCCAAATATTTCTTCCTCTACTTTCTACAGAAATGGAGTACTTTAATTGCCAGAATTTAACAAATTTCCTAAAAACTACAAAAAAATTAATATCTCAAAATTAAATCAAGATGCAGTTTTCAAACAAGTTGTATTTAAAAGTACATTTTTTTCTCAATACGACGGTATAAATTTTGAAAATGTGCGATGCTTAGAAATAAAAAAAAATTGCTATAGGGTATTTAATCGTACAATGATACATCTGCTTTTTTTACGGTTTTCTTCTGCAACGTAACGTTATTTTTTGGAGACAACACAATATCAGCTGGGAGAAAAATAGCATACCGGGGTCTAATAATAGAATTGTATGAAATGATCTATACTTATTCGACAATAAAAGTATCTTTCAAAAAATTAAATGGAATTTAAATAAACAGAGTTATTCTGACTATTTACCTTAAAACCCACGTTTCAAAGAAAAATTGTAAAAGTTGCTATTCAGAAGTTGCTATTCAGAATCTATTCAAAGCAGTTTAATAAATGTGTGACAAAATATCTCATATTAATAAATACCACGTATTAACTGTAAATTTGTTTGTACATGTGTGTTTTTTATCTAAACTAATATTATAATGAAGTAAAGATTATGTGTTTATTTGTAGTAGGTAATCTCTGAAACTACCGAACCAATTTAAAAAATAATGGGGGCCGTCACTTTTCGAATAGAGGCTATATTTTATGTCGATGCAACTACCTCCAAGAGGGTGGAGAACCAAAAATGCGATTTTGGTGTTACTAATGGGCCTAGAAACTTGGAATTTTTCATGGTAGTTACTTGTAATATATAAATGCTCTCTAAGAACAGTTAAAAAAAATCTAAATTTATAAGAAATGAAAACGCGCGAAAAGCGTTGTAAAAAGTTCTCAATTACGATTTCTATGAAATCTTAGGAAATACCAAACCAATTTCAAAAGTTATGGTTGCAATTTAGTGCTGATCTCCAACATATGTTATATTTTATGCCGGTGTAACTACCACGCGGGGGTTACAGAAGCAAAAAAACTTTATAAATTGCGATTTTGTGATGCTGCAGGAACTAGCATGTTAAAATTTAACCAGATAGTTCAGTTTTAAATCCTGTATAAGGATGGTCGAAAAAAAAATTCATTTCAAAATTTAAAAGAAGTTAAAATGCACGAAAAGCATTCTAAAAATGTTCTAAATTATGATTTCTAGGCAATTGCTAAAAATATAATTTTAAATTTGGCGTGAGAGATATTTAAATATATATATGCTCTCTAAAAAGAGTTTCTAAAAAATTCCAAAATTAAAAGGGTATAATGAGCGAAAAGAGTTCTAAAAATGTTCTAAATTACGACTTTTATGATATCTCAGAAAATACCAAAGCGATTTCAAAAGTAATGATTGCAAATTGATGGTGGCAGTCACTGTTCCAACACTGGTTCCAACATATCCCACTACCAGCAGAGGATTGCAGTGGCAAAAAACTTTCTAGATTACGATTTTTGTAATACTAAAGGTGGTAGAAACTAGGAATTTGGCGTAGTAGTTACTTATAAGACATTTTTACTTTCAAAGTACAGTCGAAAAAAAAAATCGAAATTTCAAAGGTGTGAAAATGCGCCAAAAGCGTTCTAAAAACGTTCTAAATTACGTTTCTATGCAATTGTTAAAGTTAGAAACTTGAAATTTGGCGTAGTATATACATATAAGATATAAATAATTTCCAAAGAGATTTACTAAAAATTTCGAAATTTAAAAGGTGAAATGAGGGAAAAGCGTTCTAAAAATTTTCTAAATTATGACTTCTATGAAATCTCAGAAAATACCAAACCGATTTCAATGGAAATCGTGGAAAATTGACGGTGACAGTCCTCCAACATAGGCTATATTAGGTAGCTTTCTTTACAAAAAGCTACCTATTGCAGCCGTTCGGAGGAAAGCGATTTCAAAAAATTTTGGTATATTTTCATCGATCATGACCCCCAGACCCCGAAACCACACTCCGTTCAAAATTGATATATATATATATATATATATATATATCAATATATATATATATATATATATCTGACCTATGTCACACTGTAACTCTCGTATTTATGAACCGATTTGGATGTAATTCGGTGTGTACATAGTACATACCAATGTCTCGACCGAGTTCGTTGGCCAGCTTCATCCGCCATTTTGTTTCAAAATGGCGGCCATTTAAATTTTTTTTAAAAATTTAAAATTTGACATGTGGTACCAAAAAATTGAAAATGGAAAAATATTTTTTTCTTATGTATTTGACATTTATAAAAAGACTCCGTAGCAGTTTTTGTTTTGTCTATATCTTAAAAAATGGCTGAGTTATAGCATTTTGAATTTCTAGCGAAGCTGACATTTTAAAACGTCCTGAATTTTGTCACGCGATAAAAGGCGTATTTATGAACCGATTTGGATGCAACTTCGTTTATACATAGTACAGACCAATGTCTCGAACGAGTTCGTTGGCCATCTTCATCCGCCATCTTGTTTAAAAATGGCGGCCATTTAAAATTTTAAGAAAAATTTTAATTTGAAATGTGGTAGCAAAAAATAGAAAATTGAAAAAATATTTTTTTCTTATGTGTTTGACCTTGATAAAAAGATTCGGGAGCAGTTTTTGTTTCGTCTATATCTTAAAAAATGGCTGAGTTATAGCATTTTGAATTTCTAGCGTGGCTGACATTTTGAAACGTCCTGAATTTTGCCACGTGATAACAGACGTATTTATGAACCGATTTGGATGTACCTTGATGTGTACATAGTACGTACAAATAACTCAACCGAGCTCGTTGACCAGCTTCATTCGCCATCTTGTTTCAAAATGGTGGCCATTTAAAAAAAAATTAAAAAAAATTAAATTAAAAATGAGATACCAAAAAATTGGAAAATGAAAAAAATTTTTTTTGTATGTGTTTGACCTTAATACAAAGATTCCGGAACAGGTTTTGTTTTGTCTACATCTAAAAAAATGGCTGAGTTATAACATTTTGAATGTCTATTGTGGCTGACATTTTAAAACGACCTGATTTTTGTCACGCGATAACAGGCGTATTTATGAACCGATTTGAATGTAATTTGGTCTGTACATAGTACATACCAATGTCTCGACCGAGTTCGTTGGCCAGCTTCTTTAGCCATATTGTTTCAAAAGGTTTGCCATTTTTTAAAAAAAATGTAATTTAAAATTTAAAATGGGGTATTAAAAAATTGGAAAATGAAAAAGATTTTTTTTATGTGTTTGGCTTTGATACAAAGATTCTGGAGCAGTTTTTGTTTCTGAAAATTTGTTCTTTTGTTTATATCTTAAAAAGTGGTTGAATTATAACACTTTGAATTTCTATCATGGCTAACACTTTGTAACGATCTTGTATTTGTCACGCGATACCACACGTATTCGCCTATTTCGATGGAAGAAGGCATGTGGATAGTATACATCAATATCTCGACCAAGTTCGCTGGCCAGCTTCATCAGCCATCTTGTTTCAAAATGGCGGCCATTAAATTAAAAAAAAATTATATTTAAAGTGAGGTGCAAAAAAATTAGAAATTGAAAAAGGTTTCTTTCTTAAGTATTTGACCTTGATATAAGGATTCAGGAGCATTTTTTGTTTGTCTTTATCTTAAAAAATGGCTCAGATATAGCAGTTTCAATTTCTAAAGTGGGTGACATTTTGAAAAATCTGATTTTTTATCTGCGACAGCACTCGTATATATCAACCGATTCCGATATGAGTGATGATGTGCACAGCAATTACTAAGGTCTCGACCAAGTTCACTGGTTAGCCTCATCTACCATGTTGTCTTAAAATGGCAGGCACTTTAAGAAATCGCCGAATTTGGCAGCCAAATATAAGTGACTTTAAATAAAAGCAGCTTGGATAAAGCTGACTAATTTCGCGAAATTCTCATTCATAATGATTTAGCATTGATAAAAATTAATATTGAATCTCCTACATTCGGTTTCCACTTAATTGAGCTTCGTGTGTTTGAATAATATAAGTTGGCTTTTTAAAAATAAGGAATATGAAAGCTACCTCTTCCTCCCGGCACTGGCCGGAAGGACTTTTTTCTGTCGGTGCCATTTTCAAAAAGGGGATGGAGGACCGAAAAACTTTCTAAATTGGAATTTTTGTGATATTGGAAGGGTTAGAAACTTAACATTTGTCATGGTAGTTGTTAAATAAGCGAAAAGCAATCTAACAATATTCGAAATTACGAATTCTATGGAATTGTTAAAGAAAGAAACTTCAAATTTGGCATGGTAGATACTTAACAGACGTAAATGCTTTCAAAGAACAGTTTCTAAAATA
Organism: Maratus speciosus; assembly: GCA_963932465.1. Taxonomy (NCBI): domain Eukaryota; kingdom Metazoa; phylum Arthropoda; class Arachnida; order Araneae; family Salticidae; genus Maratus; species Maratus speciosus. Next base: position 183,166,738 of record OZ010790.1, on the reverse strand, counting down.
CACGAAATTTAAAGGGGTAAGATAAGTGAAAAGCATTTAAAAAACTTTCTAAATTACGATTTGTATGGAATCTCAGGACATACCAAACTGATTTCAAAATTTATGCTGGCAAATTCAAGGAGACAGTCTCTGTTCCAACATAGGCTATATTTTCTGTTGGTGACATTTTTGGGGTGGTAGACCGTTAGATTAGAAGGTTTAAATATGACATGATGGTTACATTTAAGATGTAATTGCCTATTAAGAAAGTTTTCTAAAAAATTCAAAACCTCAAATGAAAATTAAAATGAGTATAAAACCTTCAAAATCATTCTAAATTATCATTTATTTAGAATTTGGGTTCTTCTATTAATTTAAGTCTTCTTTTCGCCTTATGCAGTGTAATAATGATTTTTACTCAAACTGTGTCTTAAATATTTATTTTTAGGGTTCCGCACTTAAAAAGTAAAAACAGAACCCTTATAAGATCACTCCTGTGTTTGTCTGTCACAGCCATTTTACTCGCAAACTATGGAACGTGGAAAGTTCAAATTAGAGAAAGTAATAAAGACTATTGACCCACATATTTACAGATTATTAAACATTTACAAATATTTGTAGGAAAAATGTAGAGGGCTAATTAAGTTACTTGAAAAAAAAAATTGTATATCGTGTGAGGGTATTGCGTGAAAGCTTTCGTAACGCTAAAATCAAAAATATATTTAATTTAATTTTAGGTATTACATTTTAAGAGATATCATCGAAAATGTAGTGCAAAAATATGTTCCTCGCATCTATTTCCGAATCTGCTGAAACTAAAATTATGAAACAATTAGCGGTAGTAGAGACTAATTTAAACCTTGTAGGAAAATTATAGCGATTGCCCTAGGTCACATTGTTTTTGAAAAAATCGCATTTTTCCTTTACGCACAAATCTGAATTTGCGGGCATTCAGCAAAGCCGTTGAGATGTGCTGGAGATATCTGTCGTACCAGAAGTATAAAAGCATTCTTGATAATGATTTTTGAAAAAATTCGTCGGTAATTAGCTGAGATATTAACCCTTAAAGACACGGACAATTTGGACATACATAATGATAGGGGCGGTCTACTGTATGTACCATCGGCTTTTAAAGTGTAGATAACAACTTTTAATGATACATTTGTGTAATACAATGTGCAGTAGCAGTATAAGAGCAATAAACGTCAAATTATTAAAAACATTAATTTAATTAAAATTAATCAAATACTATGAGATTCGCGACTAGTTTGCAGTGAGTATATCTCTTAGTACGCCTGCCGTGTCCTTAATAGTTAATTAGAAACCTATCTGGCAGAACGCGACACGAACCAAGGCGGCGTTGCTATTTTGAGACCTCCTTTCGAAGCGCAGTTAGCAAAATGGCAAGTTTAAATTTTGAACAAGGGTTTTGTTTTAGCTACACTGTAAAAAGGAAATGATTTCAGTTTTATGATTTGGCAAATGAAGTTTAAATATCGACTACTTTTATTGTCAGTGCCGAATTAAGTATATCATAAACATATTAGGATAAGGTTTAAATAAGATTTAAATAAAAGTTATACAGAATAGCAATATTTGATATAATTTAGGCTTCATATGTCTTTGAACTTTACGGTATACCCATCCATACTTTTCTAGTTTATATACAGCTATACCAAACCCTACGTCGTATAGTTTTTTAGTCTTATTTTTCTTTTAGCAATGATTTTTTTTAATAATGCAGTTAATAATTCACATATTTATTGTACGGAACCCCGTGAGCGCGAGAAATACTTGCACTTGACCGTTTATTTAATTATTCCCAACAGTGCAAATTTTCTAATAACGATAGGCCCACAAATACCATTTAGCATTATTCAACTATTACGCGAGCAAATCCGCGGGCTTTGCTATTTATTTATTATATTTACTGATTTATTTTATCAAGGCAAAAAGATCTTGCGAGATTTTTTCAATACATTGCCTTTTACTGCATTGACTCATGTATATGCGTATTTTTTAATACTATGAAAAATATTTTAAAGCCATTAATGGATTAATAGCATTTATCAGCGTTTTGACTCGGGAAAAATAATGCTCTGAATTAAAGAGAGAAGTCATACACTGTAAAAAAAAAAAAAATACGCCCAGTTTTCCTGTAGGAATCGGAAAAATAGTTGCCCTTATCGTACCGGAAAAATTTCCGACCCAGCTCGGAATAAAATCCGTAAAATCGGAATAAAATCCGTAAAATACCGTTTTCGTTTTATTGACTATTTCCTTTTTTTACGGATTTTATTCCGAGCTGGGTCGGAAAATTTTCCGGTACGATAAAGGCAACTATTTTTCCGATTCCTACAGGAAAACTGGTCGGATTTTTTTTACAGTGTAAATAAGAATTTCTCGTCTCATTTGTTAGTTTTTTATATGAACTAGTTGAATGTGCCAATCACAAAACTTTCTTCTAATACGTCTTAATATTACAAAATGTAGTTACAGATGTTAATACTGCAATATTATTAGGTCAATACTACACCAACTTTGATTTTCATCTTAAATTTCTGCTTCAGGCAATTAAACGTAATAAAAGCGAGTTAATCTCGATCATGATACTCATTAAAATCAATAGTTTTCCGTTATTCTGGTGTAAATCAGCCATCTGTTGTACGCGCAGCCGGTGGACAATAAAACTGCAAAAAATCAAGAAAATTATACAAAAATCGTTATTACAGTGTTCCCTTTCGGCGGAACATTTGCAAATTCAAGGAGAACCTGCTTGGCATATCTAAAAATATAAACAAAAAATTTGGTTCAATTTTATGCATAACTTTATATGCATTTCGACGGTACAGTAATGAAAATGGCACAAAGTCGCTATTACAGAGCCCCCTTCCGTCGACATTTCTCCAAATTAAGAAATTTGGTTCAATTCTCTACTTACCTTCATACACTTTTCGATGTGGTACAATAAAGAATATGGCACAAAAATCGCTATTACAGCGTCCCTTTCCGTCGGAATATTTCCAAATTACGGGAGGATTTCCTTGCCATAGTTAATACTAAAAAAAAAATTGGTTCAATTCTATGCATGACTTCATACACCTTTTGATGGTGCATTGGCCACATAACGACGCACGGACATACGGACATACGGACATACGGACAGACAAACATTTTCTATAAAAATGTTTTTGGAGATCTCTGACTCCCAAAACATGTAAATCCGTCGAAAACCGGAAGTCGAAAAAAATTTCGATTACAATACTTTCTTCTATTGAAGCTAGAAGAAAGTAAAAATTGTGATTTTTCAAGTTATTATCTTTTTTAAAAATTCGAATATTTGTTATGTGTAAAAGAAAACAACTGTCAGAGGTTATCAAAGCACATTATTTTATAATTTAAAATTTTTTAAGAACTATTATGTAAAATCAAAATGTATAGCATGAAGACAATTACGAAACTTAAGTCAGTTAAATAGATCATTTTAAAACACTGGGTTTTGATTTATAATTTGTATATTTTGATGTAATTTTCAAATGCAGTATCATTGCTTATATAAAAGGAGAAAAATGGGAAAACAAAAGGATTTTTGTTATACAAATGCTAGGTATATTTTCTTTAATCTACATCTCTTTTAATCTTCATTGTTTAAAAAAACTTTATATAGAAAAGAAACTTTTATGTTAAACAACTTAATTTAAACATGTAAGAACTAAAAAGTAAAAAACAATAATTGCTTAACAATATAAGCATGTTTTCCAAATTACATTATTTAAAGGTATATATAAATATTATACAGTCATACAAACAATAAATACAATAAATTCAACTGGAGTGAAAAATTAGCCAGAGCCAGGAATCGAACACGGGACCATAGTATACAAGACTGCTGCTCTAACCACTGAGCTACTCCGACCGATGCCTGAGTCTGCAATTTCTCACTAATAAACCATGTTGGGGAAGTCACCAGCCATCTATACGACAACCTTGGGTTGGGTTGATTTTTGACGGCCAATTATCTACACGAGGGATATAGTCCCGGGGGGAGTGCCCTCCGTGGGGGTCTTTCTAAGGGAACCTAATCCGTATTAACGCATGGAAGATCCACGGCTCGAAGAAAACCACGAAAACTCCGAACGATTAGGCCGACGGGCGCGATTGGGATCGAACCCAGCACCTCCCATCTACCAGCTTCGAGAGCAGAACCTCTCGGCCACTGGTGGGGCCCCGACAACCTTGGATGACCGGACAACGATGAATAGATTTTACTATTACATCGATCTACGATAATTATAATAAAACACTCATACTACAATATATATTAAAACACACATACACACATAAATAACGCCTACATTCAACAGTTAAAGGTATATATAAATATTATACAGACATACAAACAATAAATACAATAAACCCAACTGGAGTGAAAAATTAGCCAGAGCCAGGAATCGAACCCGAGACCACAGTATACAAGATTGTTGCTCTGTATACTGTGGTCCCGGCTTCGATTCCTTGCTCTGGCTAATTTTGCACTCCAGTTGGGTTTATTGTATTTATTGTTTGTATGTCTGTATAATATTTAAGTATTGCGCGGCAGCGCAATACTTATTTATTTCCAGTGTCACTTCTCAATGTTAATTTAACATAGAAAAGCCTATGGAGATGATAACTTTTTCATTTTTTCTTCCCACCTTTTTGTCCCTGATGCCACTCATTTTTTATTCTTTACTAATTCTAATTATATTATAAATTTAAAGTTTAAAAACGTTTGCCTGACGTCAGGGTCAAAACGAATGGCAAAATACTTTTGCATATGGGTGAATTATAACCCAGAGAGAAAGATAGGCCAATTTTTTTGTATATTATTCAAATATTTTTCTTAATAATTCCAAATTTCACTTTTTTCATTGAGAATCAACGGACATTTTTAATAGACAATGTAACATTTTTTCTTCATTGTTGCAAAAATTTCAAAAGCCGTAATAATAATTTATTTGGTTTTAGTAGAAAGATTCCCGCTTGAAAAATTTTAATTGAAATAGTTATTATTATTTTTTTTTTAATTAAAAAGGTGAATATGGCGTCATAGTGGAAATAAAAAGGATATTTTCAGAGTACGTTTTTGCTTTGGTCAAGTTTATATTTTAGTAAAAAGTTTCTAATGGATAGCTATTTTTACGCAGGTAGCGAACTTAGTGGGGAATTACATAACTTAAATTTTAAAATGTATTTTTTTTTTCGCGATGATAACTATTTATACCCCAAGTTTAACTTAGGTAATAATTTTCTGATGTGTTTACATCACCCTTTGGGAGAGAATAAGGTTTAAAAATTCAAGTAAAACTTTTATTATTTTTTATTTTTTACTGTATCACAGCTATAATATTGTTAATTATTAGCAGTAGAGGTCTGCACGGGCCCGGGCTTGGCCCGAGGCCCGTACCCGGCCCGGCGGAATGAAGGCGAATTTTCAAACGGGCCCGGCCGGCAGAATTACGACAATTTTTTCAACGGGCCGGGCCTGCAAAAAGTTAATCGGGCCTATCGGCCCGATATAAGAATTTAAGCGAAGCAGATAAAATACAAGCCATTTTCAATTAATATGATTTTCTCTAGAAGTATAAATGTACGTCACGAGCCGATGCGAGTTTAACAACATCAATACAGAAATGTAACATGTCCATCATAGAGATCGGCATCGTACAGTTACAAGATGTCTGATTCCGAGTTTAATTTTTTTTTCAGCAGACTCGTGCCGGGACGGAACTGGTCTTAATCGATCTCAGGATGTGTAGAACAGTCATTGTGTTTTGTAGTATTAATAGTGATAATGAACTTCTCTTAACAGTATCTTTGGAAATATACCTTAAGGTGGTTCTCATATTCACTGCTCAACAATGCGAAGCTTTCAGACACTTTTTCTAACAAAATTTTTAACTATAAAGGCATAAAATTGACAGGCCTGCCTATTGAAGGCATTTGGAAACGAATAGCTTTTTCCATATTTGATAAATTGCTTATAAAGATAACAGATATTCCTGCCACGTGACTGTACGTTTTTCTCCTATCCTGTGCTATCGCTTCCGGAAATTCGATTCAAAACGCTAACTTTGACAGTATTTTCTGAAAGATATATTGCTTTTATCTATGAAAAAAAAAAAAACGACATTTACATAGCTTCTGAATAAGAATACCTGCTAATCTTATGTGTTTCCGAAAAGAAAAGAATTCATAAATGTGTCGAAATGTAGCTCCTTTGGATTTGAGAAAGCCTTAAAAATGAGAGAAATATTTTCACAAATATACTTTTTATTATACCAGCTTCAAAAGTTATCATGTTTTTGATCCTTTATTCTGAAATACATTAATCTTTTAATGAATCCTCATTTCCATTTTGAAATGTCTGTAGACACATTTGACTAAAACACTGGTAAAATATACTGTAAAATGTTCCCATAAATATGTATGTAGTATTCATTAAAAGAATCTTAATTGTACGTTGAGAAAAAAAACTTTTTTTTTTTTTTTTTTTGTAGAAATTGTGTCGGGCCGGGCCTGTTTTCATTGATTTTTGTACGGGCCGGGCCTGGAAATTCCGGCCCGTACAGACCTCTAATTAACAGTAAGGATTCAACAGAATTTACATTTACATTCATAGCATTCCTGAGTGGGAAATAGGGTATCTAAATTTAAGTGAAGTTAATTTTTTATGTTTTGATTATAGATTTTTTACGTTCAGATTGGAAGTTTTTGTCCAAACTACCGCAACCTGCATTACTACAGTGGTGAAACATTTTGAATTACACATTGGTAAACTGCATCCCACATTGTGATGCAATACCGGATACATCAAAGCCTGATGATGATACTCTGTATTAATTTTGAAATGCGTTCGTCTGAGTGCTGTAGTCATTAAAAAACTTGACATATTAAACAAAAACGTAATTTGAAGAAAAAATTTAAAAAACAAAATTTTTTTCCTACATTGTTTAAGCCCGAGAAGGGACAGATATTAAGTTATTTCTTTCAATTAGTTCTACATTTAATGTTAAATTTTTGTAACAAATTAGTTAAGCCAATTGAAGATTAAAAAATAAAAATAAAATTCATACAATATGATACTTAAAACATCCTAAAATCTTAGATTCCGTTCAAATGAAATCGAAATAAATCTTAGACTTTTTTTAAAGTTTTGTATTTTGCATGCATCTTATCATTTTATGCACAATTTTCATAAACATAATACTAAATCTGCAATACAAATATTTTCAATTAAAAATGGAAGAAGTCTGAGATTTATAATACAAAAGATTCAAAATTGTAGAATGGGGTACATTTTTTAAAGTGAGATATATATATATGTTTATACATTTAACTTTTGTTACACTTTTGTTATATTAACCTGCGTATATTTCAAAGTTTAAAATATATTCTTACCTTTGGTGTTAAATTGATGCAAAGCAAATTATTTAGTAGGATGTGAAAAACAAAATCATATACAGGATTGTAAAGTTATGGTCAACGTGATTAAAAAAAAAGAAATTTTATATTTGAAAATCGAAGTTGTTCAAAATGCAATATAGATTAATTTTATCATGCAATATCGTAATAGAGAATATTTAGAATAGTCGCAATTGTATTAGAAAAATTAATTAAAAGTTAACTACAAATTAATAAAACTTTACAATCTTTAATTCAAAAATCCCTTTGAAAAAGATCACCAACAGAATAAAAAATATCCAAACTAATTCACAAGTAGTTTTTCTGAAACGTACAAGTCACTGAAATTGCATGAACGTTGAACAAATAAAATAAATCTGGCGGTTGATGGAGAAAAATAATAAAAAATATCTGTTTTACTATGTTACTAGGGAAAAATCTAATTGAAGTGGTTATTCGAATCGAAATTGGACAATTCTTGGGAATCATGAATTTCGTATTATATTATTTAATTTCTTATTCCGATATAATTGTCAAGATTCACAAATGACATAAATTTTAAGAGTGAGACGCCAGGGTTCTTACGTGTACTTATGTTTTTATATCTCTATTTCTATAAAGAAAATTCCGTAATATGCATTCGCAGATTCTTGCACTTAAATAAGGAAAAAATTATTCTTTAAACTTTCGTGTATTGAAAAGTAAGTTCTTTTACGAACACTGGAAAGAAAAGTTAAAAAGTCCTTTCGGCATGTGCCGGGAGGAAAAGGTAGCTTTCATATTTCTTGATTTTATAATATTGAAAGTTTTACTTGAAGCCAATTTTACTCTAAATTTAAGAAGCTAAAATGCGACGAACACGTTAGGAAAATATTCGTCAATACTGAATTTGAATGAGATTTGAGCCAAATTAGTAAGCTATAGCCAAGTTGGCATCCTTTATGGTTACTTATTTTTGGTAGCCAAATTTGGTAATGTTTCGCCAAATGTCATCAAGCTTGGCGAGAATTCGATGCTAACAGATATTAATAATATTTAAGGATTGCGAGGTAGTGCGCAATGCAAATGGCCGCCATTTTGAAACAAGATGGCGGATGAAGCTGGCCAACGAACTCATTCGATACATTGGAATGTACTATGCATACAAACAATATCATCCAAATCAGCTCATAAATACGAAAGTGAAAGCATGACGAATATCAGATTGTTTCAAAATGTTAGCCACCTTAGAAATTCAAACTGCTATATCTCAGTCCCTTTTCAAGATAAAGACGAAATAAAATATGCTCCAAAATCCTTGTATTAAGGTCAAACTCATAAGAAAAAAATATTTTCCAGTTTTTAATTTAATCGCGCCGCTTTTTAAATTTTTAATTACTTTTTTTTAATGGCCGCCTTTTAAAACAAGATGGCGGATGAAGCTGGAAAACGAACTCGGTCGAGACATTGGTATATACTATGCATACAATTAATTTCATCCAAATGGGTTAAGAAATACGAGAGTTATCGCATGATAAAAATCAGATATATATATAAGTCACATTTGAACAGAGATGGTTTTGGGATCTGCAGGGTCAGGATCGGTGAAAATATACCAACATTTTCCAGAAGTGCTTTCTTCCGGACGGCTGCAATAGGTAGCTTTTTAATTTTTGTAATGAAAACTACCCAAAATTCTTGAATGAGAGAATTTTTTTAAAGTTGGCTATTTTTCTAAAGATTTTTATTTTTTCAGATATAATTTCAGTTATAATTTTGATGGTGTTTTAGTTATGTTATATTAACCTATATATATTTCAAAGTTTATAATAAATTTTTTCTTTAGTACTAAATTGTTGAAAGTCAAATAATTTATTAGTTAGATAATTTAATTTGCATGTGAAAAACAAAATGAATTCTGGAAAATAAAATGATATATAGAAAATTGCATAGTCAGCGTGATTAAGAGAAACAAATTTTACATTTAAAAAAGCAAGTTTTTCAAAATGAAATTTAGATTATTTTTTTCGTCCCCTACCGTTAAAAGCAATCGAATAGTTACAATTGTATTTAAAAAATTAAAAAATGGTACTAATAAAAGCTTAATACCAATTCATAAAACTTTAATACCTCTCTAATTCAAAAATTTCAAACATCACTTTGAAAAGGATGACCAACCTTATCAAAATAAACAATAGAATCCTCAAGTATGTTTTCCGAAACATACAAATCACTGAAATTATGTAAGCGCTGAACAAATAAAGTAAATATGGCAGTTGATGAGGAAGTAAAAAAAAATATGTTTTATTATGTTACAGGGGGAAAAATCAATTTGAAATGGTTATTTCGGATGACTTTTGGCTCTTTTTTTCTAAGCAATACAATTTAAAATGCGAGGTCAAAAAAAATTAGTATAATAAAAGCCAAATCCCTCCCAAGCTATCAGTGAAAATACGCAATAGAAAACTGTTAATAAAATTTTTACATTATTTCAAAGTTAATTTTCTAATTTAGAAATGTCTTCATACGTAGAAATCAGCATAAAAAATACTAAATACTCACACAGACGATATTTAGTGATTTTTATGTCCCTGGAAAATTTATTTAAAATAGCAAATATGTTATTTTTAAATAATCGTTGGCAGAAATCAACAAAAGTTATAATTATTGTTTTTTAAATGACATTGTATAACTACGGCAGAAATACAGGATTTCTATTTATCAGGCATTAGATTTTAACTGTTGTGATGCGTCCAGAATACCTATTTTTTTTTAAATAAAAAACAATGTTATTTTCACCACTATGACTTTAACGCCTCAACTATTAAGCTTCTGAAATGTTTTCTTTAATGCAAAATAAAAAATTACTAAAAGCAAATTTTACAGAAATATTTCCGAGTCGCTAAAAGCTGCATTTATGCTAAGTTCACTCTCACATTTTAGCATTATGTGAAATATGAAAGCTCTTTTAAACTACTCACTGAAAATTAAAATACATAAATTAAATCGACGAATAATAAACGCTATCGATTTAATTTAGAATCATGTATTATTTTCAATCTGCATTATTAAATATTCAGAAAGGAATTATAAGCATTATTATACATCCAGTAAGTTGATAAAATGATTAATTTGAAGAAGTTGATCAAAATTCAGGTAACAGACTTTTTTAATATGTTAAATTGCATTGCAAAATTTGAAAAAAAAATTATAGTGAATAAATATCTTTCCTAGTATTACTATAAAAAATTAACTCTTATAAAGTAAGGACAAGAACGAAAAATCATCCTTCCAGCATAGATTATGAAACATTTTCCAACATATTCAGAACACTGCAACAAACTTCATAGTTTAAAACCCTTTCACCGTCCGAGGGTTTTCCGGTATGTTTATGAGAATGCTTGTAAATCACAAGATATATATATATATATATATATATATATATATATTTAATCGTAGTTTGATGCTATAATATTCTTAATATCACTTCTTTCTATATAGGGTTCAAAATAGAGTTCTTTTTAAAATATTTTTGTTTACAGCCATTTTAACATGCTTTCTAAAAACAGAAAAATCCGGGGCATCCGGTTAAAAGCAAAAAGTTGATGCCGAAATGAAACATTTGGAAAACGCCTAACGCATATCGCATTTAAAAACCCAAATTTTGCAATTACCATCAATAATCGAAAAAATATCCTGTTTTTTGTGCATTCGTGTATATGATCTATATATTTGTATGTTTTCTATATAGTATGCTAAAAGTTAGTTGAATTAAACGCACAACACAGTTAAAAATTCCCATATAGGAATTTCGTCAATGAACGAATATGTACTGGAAAACTTTTGAGAAGCCCTGGATATGACCTACAGAGTTTATGCACACCAAGTAATAAGCAAAAAATAGTTAAATGTAAAAACGCATGTCACAACTGAAATGCACTTCTACCTGCTATTGTTCATAGGCAGCACTGCAGGGAAATTCTTTTGTGTGTTTTTAAGTGTTCGTAAAGTAACGATAAATTTTTTGCACACCATATTATGCAGTAAGTACCTTTTAGTATACATCAGTAATACATATAAATTTCAATATATTTAAAATAGTGTAGTATCTGCATTACATTTTTAAACGCCGCCCGAGAAATAGTTGCCGAAACGTTAGTGAAGGCTTACTGTGGAGACACGAAAAGTTTTGATTTCCGTTTGTCTGTCTGTCTGTCTGTCCGTCTGTTCCGCGATAACTGCCGCAAAAAGCACCCGATCAGCTTGAAATTAATTGGGCATATTCGTGAGATACCCGGACGTAGCTGTATAGTTTTTGGTTAAATTTGGTTCATTCGTTCGGAAAATAATGAAGATTTTATTTTTCTTTATAATGCTTTTCTACGGCAAGTCAGACGATTTTCAAATTTCGATTTGTTGAAAGAAAATGGCACGTTTGATTAATGGATTTAAATGTCAAATTATGGATACTAAAATTCCAAATAAAGGTTTTAAATTATTCCTATTATATTGAAGTTTTATCAATATATCTATAAGATTTTTTTATTTACGTGTATAATGTTTTGAGGACATTTATACATGTATTCCAATAATATAAAGAATTTTTAAATTAATTTTCTTGTTTTACATGATACATATTTCTTTTTTTTTTTCCTTTTCTTCGTTGCCTAGCGACTGTTATTAGTAGCCTATCATTGCGTCAAATATGAATGAAGTTAGTAAATTACATTAATTTTGTTGCAGGTACTATTAAAAGGCTATCACAAAAAATATTTTATCGCGCCAAATCGATGCAATTTATGCAATTAACAGTGGGCACGATAATGAATTATTTTCCAGTAGATTTATAGATCTCCAGGTATGCCTATTTTGGGGGGCTTTTAATATGTTATTGCTATCGCATGGATTAGGATGTTTAAACTAATGTCTAACCATGCTATAAGTGAAAAAAAAGTACAGTTAAAGGCATGTAAATTCTTTTTAACACTTTCCAACATGGATGAAAAGTATTTATGACTTCAGTTTTTCTATCTGTCGCCTGCCGTGTTTCTCTACGTGCTCTAACTCGCGTAAATATAGTCGGGATTACATGTAATTGACATACGTTATTGAGGTTTGCCAAAGTATGTTTGGTATTAAAAATGAAGAGTGTAGCATTCATAGCTTAATTACAGGGGCACTCAAAACTATTCCGTTACATTATAGTCTTTGGGAAAAATCGTCTGCGGTGTATTTTAATAATGTTACACAATTTTAAACGTAATGAAATTTATATACTTTATTAAGGTGCACTAGAACCTGGTTACTATAAAATATGTTATGTGTAGCACTTACAGCATGCGTACAGGTAACTCAAAAGTATTCATAATATTACAATCTTTGAAGAAAATCCTTTTGTGGCGTTTTTTAATGATGTTACTCTGTTACAAAATAATAAAATTGATATGTATTTTTGAAACATTTTTGTAGTATATGGGGTGCAAAGCATATGTTTTTTTCAGGGTCACATAAAAGTGGTCGATTAAAATGTGGTCTACGGGGGAAATAAACTCTTCACAGCTTATTTTAACACATTAGCGACGGGAAACGAAAATTCTTGTTTTTATTCAGAATACATCATTGGCTAAGGGAGTGACTTCTACCTTACAGAAAAGACATTTATATTGTGTTGTCCATATTTTTTATAGATTGTAAGACATTATATATTCCATCCGTACATTGAAAGATATTTACTGCTGCATAAACATGAAAAACATATCTTAGAAACCAATTTCCGAGACACTTTCAGAAGAGGGAGGAGCTTCTACTGTTTTTAAACCCAGATTTAATTAAATTGCCTGTCGTCAGTGTGTTAATTGTGTTGCACTAATTCAAACATTATGAAATTAAATTACATTTTTGTGGTTGACTACAAGAAGCTTGAATATGATTTGTATCGTATTTATCGTTCATTTATAGGGTCACATAAAATATTTCGGATACAGTTCTGGTCTATTAGGGATGATTGCTGAAGAGCATTTTCGATTATGGTGTGCGTTTTAACGTTAAGTAAATTTGTGCTTAATAAGTAGTGCTTAAATATTGTATAGACCATGTACAGGGATACACAAATGAATTCGTAAGTATAAATGAAAATGAGCGCGAATTGCTTCAGTGTTTTTTTTTTTTTTTTTTTTTTTTTTTTTTTTTTTTTGAGTTATGTATTTCCCAGCCCAATTACATTTAGTATACTAACAAATGTTTGCAGAATTTAAATAGAGCCATATACAGGACTCCGCAGAAACTGGATATATGGTGCACACTATGCATACTAATCCCCGGAAATGTGATATGAGCAGTTTTAAGAGGGTTTTTTTGTCTGCACTAAATTTAAATGTTATAGACGACGCGTAAAAATCTTCACCTAATATACAGGGCTGTAGAAAAGAATTCATGTACGTTTCCGTCTATTGGTAGAATTTACTAAAGGACATTAACACAATTAATTGATAATTACAAATGTAAATTAAATTACACTACGAAGGGGTTCAGGGGGGCTCTGCCCCCCTGAAGAAATCTACTTTATTATCTAAAAATTACCAGAATAAGTAGCTCATGAGATTTTCAGAATACCATTACATAACAAGGGGTTTAATTTAACGCTTCTAATGTCAGAAACCTTCGAAATATTTTTTCGTTTTATAAATGTTTATGTAATTTCAAAACTTTAAATTTCGTTTTTTGTAGAAAGATTAATATTACTCAAAGGATGCTAAACACACTGAATTGTAGAGCTGACGTTGAGGCTCCTGATCTGCAGATTTACTAGTAAAAGTTTTTGCCGAAACGTCAGTGAAGGCTTACTGTGGAGACACGAAAAGTTTTGATTTCTGTTAGTCTGTCTGTCCTGTTAGTCTGTCTGTCTGTTCCGCGATAACTGCCGCAAAAAGCATCCGATCAGCTTGAAATTCACTGGGCATGTTGATTAGGTACTCGGACTTAGCTGTATAGTTTTTGGTTAAATTTGGTTCATTCGTTCGGGAAATATGGAACATTTTATTTTGCTCTATAATGCTTTTCAATGGCAAGTCAGACGATTTTCAGATTTTCATTTGTTGAAAGAAATGGCTCATATGAAAAATGGATTTAAATGGTAAATTTTTGATGCTGAAATTTTTAAATAACATTATTAAATTATTCCAATAAATTATGTCAATATATTTGCGAGATTTTTTTAATTAGGTTTATAATATTGGGGGGAATTTTATGCATGTTTTCCAATAATATAAAGGATTTTGTTTTACAAATTGACATAATGCATATTTCATTTTTTTTCCTTTTCTTTCTCTGTTGCCTAGCAACGTATTTGGTCCTAATAATATTAGTATAATTGCGTGTATAATGCTAGAGTAAAGCCAACGTCAAAACAGATGAATTAATGCATTTGTATCTTTGCATATAGAAGAATTTTAGCCCAGAAATAAAAATAGGCAATATTTCATTTATTTTATTTATTTTATTGAAATATTTTGCTTAAAAATACAAAAGTTCATTATTTTCATGGAGAATAACGTAACATTTTCCCATAACATTTACCAATATTTCTTTAATTGTTGCCAAGAAAATCAAAACCCGGAATAATATTTTCTTTTAAACAATTTTCAAATGAAATGTTTTGTCGTGAAACAGGAAAATGAAAAATAAAATTAAGAATAGAAAAATTAATATGGCGGCATATTAAAAATAAAAAGAAAACTCTCGAGTATTTCTTAATATAACAAGATGAAAAGTTTTGAGTAAGTACGCATAGCAGGTGAATTAGACGTCATTTATCGAAAACAAAGATGCTGGAATAAAAAGATCTTGTTTAAAATAAAATTAACTATTATTCACGGAGGAAAGAGATAGATGGAGATGCAGTATGCCGTAAAAACAGTTTGCAATACGATGTGCGTTATCGCTCAGATTTAAATGCCCTCATTCGGCCCAAACAAAACAAGCACTTGGAACAGGGACCAAATTCTTTGACTTCATCCGTTTTTTTTTTTTTTTTTTAAGCACGTCGTTGTGTTGTGCCGAATGTAGCGGATTTTAGGGTTACATTTTTGGCGTCACTTCAAGATTTATTGTCTGTGTACGGTTAACATGAATATTTTATTTTAAATTTAAATTTTAGTAATTTATAAAAAAAACTTATGCTTATCTTTATAAATCACAGCGTAAAAAAATCTAAGATATACTATAACCATCCGTGTAATCAATAAAAAATTACGAATGTAAATTTAAATAGACTACGGGGGGTTCCCCCCTGAAGAAATGCAATTTTTGATTTAAAAAGTTACCAGAATAAGTAGCTCATCAGAATTTCAGAACATCAATGTACAACCACTTGTTTAACACTTTTAATTTCTGAAACTTTACGAAGTATCTTGTATGCTCATAAATATTTATGTAATTTGAAAACTTTAAAAAGCGATTTGTAGGAAGTTGAATATTATGCAATGAGTGTTAAAAAACAATGACTTGCAAAGATGACGTTGAGGCTCCTGATCTGCAGATTTACTAGTTTGAAAACTTTAAAAAGCGATTTGTAGGAAGTTGAATATTATGCAATGAGTGTTAAAAAACAATGACTTGCAAATATGACGTTGAGGCTCCTGATCTGCAGATTTACTAGTTTTTTTTTTTAATTGCCGAAACGTCAGTGAAGGCTTACTGTGGAGACACGAAAAGTTTTGGTTTCTGTTAGTCTGTCTGTCTGTTCCGCGATAACCGCCGCAAAAAGCATCCGATCGGCTTGAAATTCACTGGGCATGTTGATGAGGTACCCGGACTTAGCTGTATAGTTTTCGGTTAAATTTGGTTCATTCGTTCGGGAAATATGGTACATTTTATTTTGCTCTATAATGCTTTTCAATGGCAAGTCAGACGATTTTCAGATTTTCATTTGTTGAAAGAAATGGCTCATATGAAAAATGGATTTAAATGGTAATTTTTGATGCTGAAATTTTTAAATAACATTATTAAATTATTCCAATAAATTATGTCAATATATTTGCGAGATTTTTTTAATTAGGTTTATAATATTGGGGGGAATTTTATGCATGTTTTCCAATAATATAAAGGATTTTGTTTTATCAATTTGACATAATGCATATTTCATTTTTTTCCTTTTCTTTCTCTGTTGCCTAGGAAAGTATTTGGTCCTAATAATATTAGTATAATTGCGTGTATAATGCTTGAGTAAAGCCAACGTCAGAACAGATGAATTAATGCATTTGTATCTTTGCATATAGAAGGATTTTAGCCCAGAAATAAAAATAGGCAATATTTCTTTTATTTTACTTATTTTATTGAAATATTTTGCTTAAAAATACAAATGTTCATTATTTTCATAGAGAATAGCGTAACATTTTCCCATAACATTTACCAATATTTCTTTACTTGTTGCCAAGAAAATCAAAACCCGGAATAATATTTTCTTTTAAACAATTTTCAATTGAAATGTTTTGTCGTGAAACAGGAAAATGAAAAATAAAATTAAGAATAGAAAAATTAATATGGCGGCATATTGGAAATAAAATGAAAACTCTCGAGAATTTCTTAATATAACAAGATGAAAAGTTTTGAGTAAGTACGCATAGCAGGTGAATTAGACGTCATTTATCGAAAACAAAGATGCTGGAATAAAAAGATCTTTGGTAAAATAAAATCAACTATTATTCACGGAGGAAAGAGAGAGATGGAGATGTAGTATGCCGTAAAAACAGTTTGCAATACGATGTGCGTTATCGCTCAGATTTAAATGCCCTCATTCGGCCCAAACAAAACAAGCACGTGGAAGAGGGACCAAATTCTTTGACTTCATTCGTTTATTTTTTTAAGCACGTCGTTGTGTTGTACCGAATGTAGCGGATTTTAGGGTTACATTTTTGGCGTCACTTCAAGATTTATTGTCTGTGTACGGTTAACATGAATATTTTATTTAAAATTTAAATTTTATTAATTTATAAAAAAAACTTATACTTATCCTTATAAATCACAGCGTAAAAAAAAAACTAAGATATACTATAACCATCCGCACAATCAATAAAAAATTACGAATGTAAATTTAAATAGACTACGGGGGGTTCCCCCCTGAAGAAATGCAATTTTTGATTTAAAAAGTTACCAGAATAAGTAGCTCATCAGAATTTCAGAACATCAATGTACAACCACTTGTTTAACACTTTTAATTTCTGAAACTTTACGAAGTATCTTGTATGCTCATAAATATTTATGTAATTTGAAAACTTTAAAAAGCGATTTGTAGGAAGTTGAATATTATGCAATGAGTGTTAAAAAACAATGACTTGCAAAGATGACTTTGAGGCTCCTGATCTGCAGATTTACTAGTTTGAAAACTTTAAAAAGCGATTTGTAGGAAGTTGAATATTATGCAATGAGTGTTAAAAAACAATGACTTGCAAAGATGACGTTGAGGCTCCTGATCTGCAGATTTACTAGTTTTTTTTTTTAATTGCCGAAACGTCAGTGAAGGCTTACTGTGGAGACACGAAAAGTTTTGGTTTCTGTTAGTCTGTCTGTCTGTTCCGCGATAACTGCCGCAAAAAGCATCCGATCGGCTTGAAATTCACTGGGCATGTTGATGAGGTACCCGGACTTAGCTGTATAGTTTTCGGTTAAATTTGGTTCATTCGTTCGGGAAATATGGTACATTTTATTTTGCTCTATAATGCTTTTCAATGGCAAGTCAGACGATTTTCAGATTTTCATTTGTTGAAAGAAATGGCTCATATGAAAAATGGATTTAAATGGTAAATTTTTGATGCTGAAATTTTTAAATAACATTATTAAATTATTCCAATAAATTATGTCAATATATTTGCGAGATTTTTTTAATTAGGTTTATAATATTGGGGGGAATTTTATGCATGTTTTCCAATAATATAAAGGATTTTGTTTTATCAATTTGACATAATGCATATTTCATTTTTTTCCTTTTCTTTCTCTGTTGCCTAGGAAAGTATTTGGTCCTAATAATATTAGTATAATTGCGTGTATAATGCTTGAGTAAAGCCAACGTCAGAACAGATGAATTAATGCATTTGTATCTTTGCATATAGAAGGATTTTAGCCCAGAAATAAAAATAGGCAATATTTCTTTTATTTTACTTATTTTATTGAAATATTTTGCTTAAAAATACAAATGTTCATTATTTTCATAGAGAATAGCGTAACATTTTCCCATAACATTTACCAATATTTCTTTACTTGTTGCCAAGAGAATCAAAACCCGGAATAATGTTTTCTTTTAAACAATTTTCAATTGAAATGTTTTGTCGTGAAACAGGAAAATGAAAAATAAAATTAAGAATAGAAAAATTAATATGGCGGCATATTGGAAATAAAATGAAAACTCTCGAGAATTTCTTAATATAACAAGATGAAAAGTTTTGAGTAAGTACGCATAGCAGGTGAATTAGACGTCATTTATCGAAAACAAAGATGCTGGAATAAAAAGATCTTTGGTAAAATAAAATCAACTATTATTCACGGAGGAAAGAGAGAGATGGAGATGTAGTATGCCGTAAAAACAGTTTGCAATACGATGTGCGTTATCGCTCAGATTTAAATGCCCTCATTCGGCCCAAACAAAACAAGCACGTGGAAGAGGGACCAAATTCTTTGACTTCATCCGTTTATTTTTTTAAGCACGTCGTTGTGTTGTACCGAATGTAGCGGATTTTAGGGTTACATTTTTGGCGTCACTTCAAGATTTATTGTCTGTGTACGGTTAACATGAATATTTTATTTAAAATTTAAATTTTATTAATTTATAAAAAAAACTTATGCTTATCCTTATAAATCGCAGCGTAAAAAAAACTAAGATATACTATAACCATCCGCACAATCAATAAAAAATTACGAATGTAAATTTAAATAGACTACGGGGGGTTCCCCCCCTGAAGAAATGCAATTTTTGATTTAAAAAGTTACCAGAATAAGTAGCTCATCAGAATTTCAGAACATCAATGTACAACCACTTGTTTAACACTTTTAATTTCTGAAACTTTACGAAGTATCTTGTATGCTCATAAATATTTATGTAATTTGTAAACTTTAAAAAGCGATTTGTAGGAAGTAGAATATTATGCAATGAGTGTTAAAAAACAATGAGTTGCAAAGATGACGTTGAGGCTCCTGATCTGCATATTTACTAGTTGTAATTGCCGAAACGTCAGTGTAGGCTTACTGTGGTGACAAGAAAAGTTTTGGTTTCTGTTAGTCTGTCTGTCTGTTCCGCGATAACTGCCGCAAAAAACATCCGATCGGCGTGAAATTAACTGAGCATGTTGATGAGGTACTCGGACTTAGCTGTACAGTTTTTGGTTAAATTTGGTTCCTTTTTTCGGGAAATATAGAACATTTTATTTTGCTCTATATTGCTTTTCTATGGCATGTCAGACGATTTTCAGATTTTCATTTGTTGAAAGAAATGACTCATATGAAAAATGAATTTAAATGGTAAATTTTGGATGCTGAAATTTTTAAATAAGATTATTAAATTATTCCAATTAGTTTGAAATTTTGTCAATATATTTGCGAGATTTTTTTAATTAGGTTTATAATTTTTGGGGGAATTCTATACATGTTTTCCAATAATATAAAGAATTTTGTTTTATCAATTTGATATAATACACATTTAATTTTTTTCCTTTTCTTTCATCTGTTGCCTAGCAACGTATTTGGTCGTAATAATATTAGTATAATTGCATATAATGTTTGAGTAAAACCAACGTCAAAACTGGTGAATTAATGCATTTGTATCTTTGCATATAGATGGATTTTAGCCCAGAATAAAAATAGGCAATATTTTATTTATTTTATTTATTTTATTCAAATATTTTGCTTAAAAATACAAAAGTTCATTATTTTCGTAGAGAATAATGTAACATTTTCCCATAACATTTACCAATATTTCTTTAATTGTTGCCAAGAAAGTCAAAACCCGGAATGATATTTTCTCTTAAACAATCTTCAATTGAAATATTTTGACGTGAAACAGGAAAATGAAAAAAAAAATTAAGAATAGAAAAATTAATATGGTGGCATATTGGAAATAAAAAGAAAACTCTCGAGTATTTCTTAATATAAGAAGATGAAAAGTTTTGAGTAAGTACGCATAGCAGGTGAATTAGACGACATTTATCGAAAACAAAGATGCTGGAATAAAAAGATCTTGGGTAAAATAAAATTAACTATTATTCACGGGGGAAAGAGATAGATAAAAACAGTTTGCAGTATGATGTGCATTATCGCTCAGATTTGAATGCCCTCATTCGGCCCCCCCAAAAACAAGCACGTGGAACAGGGACCGAATTCTTTTACTTCTTCCGTACATTTTTTCTGTAAAATAAAAATGATCTGCTTATATTTAATCATTCTAAGGTAGCATTTCATTGTATTATGAATTAAAAACTGTATTACTAAAAAAAATTTTTTTTAAGCACGTTGTTGTGTTTGTGCCGATTGTAGCGGATTTTAGGGTTACATTTTTGGCGTCACTTCAAGATTTATTGTATGCGTACGATTAACATGGAGATTTTATTTTAAATTTTAATTTTATTAATTTATAAAAAAGAAAAAAAAACTTATGTTTATCCTTATAAATCACAGCATAAAAAAAAAAATCTAAGATATAATATAACCATCCGCAGAATCAATAAAAAATTACGAATGTAAATTGAAGCAGACTACAGGGGTTCAGGGGGCAGAGCCCCCTGAATAAATGCAATTTTTGCTTTAAAAAGTTACCAGAATATGTAGCTCATCAGAATTTATGAACATCAATGTATAACCACTTGTTTAACACTTTTAATTTCTGAAACTTTACGAAGTATTTTGTATTGTTATAAATATTTATGTAATTTGAAAACTTTAAAAAGCGATTTGTAGGAAGTTGAATATTACGCAATGAGTGTTAAAAAAACAATGACTTGCAAAGATGACGTTGAGGTTCCTGATTTGCAGGATTTACTAGTATATAATAATTATCTATGCTGGATTATTTTAGACTCATGTTTGCCGCAAGGTTCGTGAATCCATCTTGTGTTGGAGTTGCAGCCTTACCAACATAAGAGTGAGAAGTTCCAGGCTCGGTATATCTTGTTAGCTTAGTTGGAAGAGCGCTGGTGCGCCGAACCAATGACCAGGATAATTTTTTACTCATTTGGTTCTACATCTTGTTAGCAATGGGAATTAAAATTCATGAATTAAAAATTTCATTTTTAGTGTAGTATTATTAAAATACACCGCAAACGATTTCCTCCCATAGACCTTAAGGGCGGTTGGAAGCCCCTATAACTACCACGTTAAATTAATGTACCTTTTATCAAAAACTACCGAAGATATTCACTTGAATTTTTTTATATACATAATATGAATAATACATAATAAAGTGAAGTCAACTGTATAAACAGATATTCTTTAGTTATTTTTTTTAAAATCTGGAATAAAAAGCATTTTTAAATAACAAAAAACTTCCATTTTCCCAAAGAATTTTTTTTAATAAAAAATTTGTAAAAATATTTGTAACAAAAGTTCACTTCAGATTGATCAGGGATATGTGTAAAATATTCAGGAACGATTGCAAACAATAATATGTAGTAGTTTCTATAAAAAGGTACATCGAAGTTCAAAAAGCAACATTTTGGGAAAATTCAGTTTAATGTTTACGCATGTAATGTTCATGTATGATGTAAACAAACGGAATTACTTAATTTCTTTTTACTTCTTGTTGTCGTATAAACAAATGTAATATACCTTTCGAAAGAGGGAAAACAAAGGATTCAAAATATTAAAAGAAAAAAAGATTTTTTTCACGAATGTGACTTCTAACTGCCCTTAATGTAACGGAATTCTGTTGAGTGTTTCTATAAACGAACTGTACATGCCACATGCTTCATTCTCAATACCAAAGATGGCACAGTAAACCTCAAAAATATATATGTTACTGCTAAAGCAAGAATGAAGGGTAAACCTAGGTTTAACTGGTTAAAGAGCGGATTACCCAGGCTTTGTGGATAAAGCCCGAAGGATAAAGCCCTAATGCTTCCATCTTTAACCGGCTAAAGCTAGGTCTAGCCAATCTACGTCGGTTAAAGCCGGTAGGTTAGTATGTTTTTATTAAATTCTGATATCAAATACAATTATAAAAACAATTATATCTGTCATTTTTTGTGGGGATGTCCATTACTGGAACAGAGAGTGTCCATTACTGGCATTTTGAGTTTTTTAATATATTTCTGTTATTTACAATTAAATTTAATCCATATTGAGAAATGAGACTACGGGAATGATTAAGAATAGTTTATAGATTAATATAATATTGAAAAACACAGAATATAATAATTATAAATATTGATTAAAAAATAAATTTAATAAAATTCCTTAAGAGTATCCATTACTGGCACTTCTACTCAATATGTTATTATTCGTTTATAAGATTAAACCATTTGATAAGATTATTATTAAAATAAGTAGTAATAATTTCCAATTTAAAGCAGTAAATACTGTTTGATAAGATTTGCTAAGGTGCATCAATTGTTTAAAATGCATGGTTAAAGTGTTGTATTTGTGGTAATATTGAAAAAAAAAATAGGATATTGATATCTAAAATACAAATAAAATGTGAAAATTAAATCACTCTTTAAACAGTATTCATGGACCTATTTTTTAAATTCTTGTGTAAATTTTGTGCTTAAAGTACTGTCTTTTCTTTACAGTTTCTGCATTCAAATTCTTAAAATACTTAAATTTTTTTCATTCTGTTTTTGCAACAGAGGTACAAACAAAATTTTTCTGATTACAAGGTTTTAATATGTAATGTATGTAGGCTACAAAGGTATTTTATAATAATTTTGGGCTTTAATCGACGAAGATTGGTTAGGCGTAGCTTTAACCGGTTAAAGATGGAAGCATTGGGAACACTTCGGACTTTATGTGCAAGGCATGGGTGATCCGCACTTTAACCGGTTAAACCTAGGTTTACCCTTAATTCTTGCTTTAACCGTAACATATATAAATTTCATGACAATTTAACTATATTTGATTGAGTTATAGCATGAACAATAAGGTGGATTTTCTTAAACTTTAAATAGCTAGAGTGTTTTCTTGGTTATCAAAATTGTTTCGTACAATTTTTCTAAAATTTTATATAACATGTAACATATAAAATACGTTAAATATTATAAGAACAAATATTATGTTAAACATCCTTTTAGTTCCTTTTTGTGCAAGTGTTAAAGAAGCTAAAAAAAAAAAATAAAAAATAAATTAAACAAGTAATAAAAATTATGCGTACAGCATAGATTATGAAACACTTTCCAACACTCCTTGAAAGCTTTAATGAAACTTCGTTACATAGGGAAATAAGGTAAATAAGATAACTAAGTAAACAATTAAAAATCTGATTTCAGTAGTTACCGCCCATAGCCAAATATGTATTCCAATTCTTTTGAACAGTCCTGTATTCGATCTGTATGTTGATATATATATATACCATATAATGGGAAAATTTAATTTTGCAAGAAAATGCATAACAGGTTGAAATTCATCTTTCAGCAATTTATACTAATAGATGAAAACATACTTGAATAATTTTGTACAGCCCTATAGTTTACCTAGGACCTTTATTACATGCCACTATTTAGCTAAAATTTAATTCAAACTAAAACACGCTTAAAACTACTGAAATAACATTTCCATAAATTATCACCCATAGACGGCCATGTATCCAACTCTTTGCGTGGCCCTGTATATCATTTTATCTATATTCTACAAATATTTCTTAGTACACTAAATTCAGTTCAGCGTAAAAATGCATAACTCCTTTAAAACACACCTTTAAGCAATTTATGCTCATACTCAGTAACCTTTACGAATTCATTTCTGTATCTCTGTATATGAACTATATCATTTATACGCACTTTATAGTATGCATAAATATAGTGAGAAAGTAGGTAAGTGTGATCACAGATCGCATAGAGGGTTTGTTTAATATTCCTTTCAAAACACTTTATCCTTTTTTAAAATTTGTTAGTTCCACATTTCGCAACCAGGGGCGCACTCTATTCTAAACAACCTCTATCCGAACGAAACTCCGTTTTATATACTATCCGTAGATATATTAGTCGAAGGGATTGTACCGATAGCACCCGAGATAAGTAGTCGCCCCCTGGCGGTAAAAAGTGGAACTAAAATATGTAAGGCTATGGTGCATAATTTGAAAGAATGGTCAAAGCGTTGTCGGCAAAAATTGGAAAAGTGCTCCCCAGGTGAAAAGGGCGGAGGTTAGAAAAATTGCTTAAAATACACAAGTTAGATCCCGGAGGAGTAAATAATATAAGGCTTTTAGAAAATTTTATGATTGTACGTGTGGTCTGAGGTATTCAGCTATACGTATGCAAAAATGCATGTCTCCAACTTAATAAGGGGCTCTCTTAGAAAGAATTGCTTAAAATACATATGTGGTAGCTCAAAGGGTTAAACGTAAGACTTTTTCAAGATTTTATGATTTGTCGCCTGGCCTCAAATGTTCTGCTATAAGTATGCAAAATTTCAAATCTCCAATTTAATAAGGGGCTCAGTTAGAAAGAATTGCTTAAAATACGCATTAGGGAACCCAAAAGGTTAAACGTAGGATTTAAAAAAAAAAATTTATGGTTTGTTGTATGATATGTGGTGTTCAGCTATAAGTATGCAAGATTTCACGCCTCCAACCTAAATAGGGGCTCTCTTAGAAAGAATTGTTTAAAATACACATGTGGGAGCTCAAAGGGTCAAATGTACGGCTTTTTTGAAACATTTATTGTTTGTCATTTGATGTGAGGTGTTCAGCTATAAGTATGCAAAATTTCACGCCTCCAACCTAATTAGGGTTCACTTAGTAAAAATTGATTAAATTACACATGTGGGAGCCCAAAGGGTTAAATGTACGACTTTTTTGAAACTTTATGGTTTTTCATTTGATGTGAGGTGTTCAGCTAGAAGTATGCAAAATTTCACGCCTACAACCTAATTATGGCTCACTTGGAAAAAATTGGTTAAATTACACATGTGGGAGCCCAAAGGGTTAAATGTATGACTTTTTCAAAATTTTATGATTTGTCATATGATGTGTGGTGTTCAGCTATGAGTATGCAAAATTTCAAGTCTCCAACCTGTATAGTTTCTGAGAACGGGCTCTGTGACAGACGGACAGACGGACAGACAGACAGACAGACAGAGGAGCGAGACGAATAGGGTTTCGTCAGATGAATGAAACCCTAAAGAAGCGCATATCATAATTTAAAATGCATTTCAAGCAATCATTACTAATATACAGTAATTCGGATACAATATAGTATCTGAAATCTTTTCACATACACCGCAAACAATTTTTCCTATACCATTATAAACGGAATTCTTTTGTGTGGCCCTGTAAATGAATAATAACTGTTCTTTGCATCGTATATTCTACAGAATGTATATTTTAGTGCACTTGATCATATGAATTTTATTATGTTTGAAAGCATGTAACATCATTTAAAACCATTTTAAACGATTTTTTCCCATAGGCCGTAATGTAACGGAAAACTTTTAACTGTCCCTGTAAATGAACTAAACATGCTAGAAACTTTATTTGAAATAGGGATCGTGCTATGGTAGAGGTTATTAACATCCAAAAATTTCAGAACGATCCGACTATATTTACGGGATTTAGAGCGCGGACAGACAAACAGACGGACAGACGGACAGACCGGCAGACAAACCGAAGTCATAAACACTTTTCAACTTTGTTGGAAAGTTTTAAAAATGAGAAACTGCTCTTTTTCTTTAAAAATGTCATTTTATTTTCTGTATGCTATTTCCCTGTTTTGTTTTTTATGCATTTGTCTCATAGTAATAAAGTACAAATAAATATAATTAGTATGATGATGAGTGTTAATTCCTATATGAAAATTGTTTTTTCATAGTTGCATTAACAATTTTTTATCTATAGCGCAATGAAAAAATCATTCAATTTTTTAAAGTTTTATTTAACTCTATCTAACCCGACTTGCGCTGTCCGGGCCCATAATAATAACCTTTAATAAACTAAAATAAGTTTTGTATGATTTTATGTTTTTTAAAGATTATCTGTCATAAGAGTATCACAATCTTTGGCTATGTACACTTTCGAATTGGAATGATTTTGTGTTTTTAAACGGAAATCTATTCAAAGAAATTTCAATTTGTGGGTCCCACTGACTTCGGCAGCGTACTCCAGAGTTGCTACGGACGTTCCGGTCTAAGTTTGCAAATATACCAACGAACTTCGAATTTTCGTGATTTTATATTTGTTTAACAAAATTTTTTCCAAACGAAATAAGGGACACCCGTTATAGTAATTGTCGATTTTTGACATTTAGATGTGTTAAACTTTGAATTCTAATTAAAACCTGCTGTTTTAAAATGCGAAATGGTATCTCGATTGCATTGATAAGCTGCCTTACAAATGTAGATGTTTCCATGGACATGGGCAGAAACAAAAGCTTTCCAAAAAAGTCGTTCTAAAGCACAATATTCTTAAAATCGGAAATATCATTAAACGCACCAAAAGAAAAAAAAAATTCTTTCAAATTCGTTAGAAAGGACTTCGATGTATACATGTATATACACTACATGGTAAAATGTGATCGGCCTTTTGCGATTTTAGACGTTTTGTTAAATATCTAGAAAAATACATGATGAATTAACTTCAAACTCCAGGTGCGTAAGCAGTATAGTATATATAGGTCATATATTTCCTTGAAGATTTTTTCCCGAAACCCCATAGGGGATCGTCAACAAATTGAAAAACAACGATTATCTTTTGGAAACCTCTGTAAAACCTAATGTAGCAAAAGCGTTCAAACGGTAGATTATGATTAAGTGCCTTATTCTAATAAATTGTGTTAATTTTTATGAGAATAGCATGTATATTCGCAGAGAAATTAAAGTTTTTATAAAAAGAGTCTCAAATTTTGCCAAGTCTTTTAATTATAATTTGTGGAGTTCTTAACATAAAGAAAATTTTTTTCAGAAAATATGACAAACAATATTGTACATAATACCCTGTAATCCAAATTAAAAAATAATAAAAATTGGATGAAAAATGAGCAGGGTTACTAAAAAGTGTTTCACTGCGCATGCGCGAAAGCAATCAAAATATAATGTGCATAATGCATTAGCTAAGTGTATAGAACAACTTTTGTGAAAGTTGCAAAAACATAGCTTGAAAATTCTGAAAATTATCGTCGATAGAATAAGCTCGAAATCCGCTGTTCCCAAAATGATGCAAAAAGATGAGGGGCTGTATACAAATACAGTAGCACGTGCAATATTGTGTATGCTATATTGGCACTAATTAATGGATATATGGATCTTTTGTATTAGCTGTCTGCTATCATCATCTGCTATTAAAGAAATGGAATATTGCAGTTTACAATTATTAGTGTCGAAAAGCTTTTAGTAACGAAACAAGCGAACTCTTCTTACCCGTTTGGTCTACGGGCAAACCAGTTAAGGGGTTAATGATTCATAAAATAACAGCTATGAATAGTACTTTTATGGTGATTTGTTTATGATTACCTTAAATAAATGTTTATCTTTTGCACTAAAAAAATAAATAAATTAAAATAAAAAATATTAATATGAATTTTGTGTTCAATCAGCCCTTGAATTCAAAGATTACATGACAGAAAAGACGGTTAAGTCGCTTGCAGGATTAAATCAAAGAATTTTTTAACTTTTGAAACTGTTACTTCTAAAAGCAAATATGCATGTTTCATCTACTTTTTACTTAAATGTTCTTACCTTTTTTTAGCAGATAATAGCAAATCTTTTGGACGAATATATTTTGGATAACCCTGTAAAAACGAACGTAGCAAAAGCGTTCAACACAGTAGATTATGATTAAGTGTCTTATTGCAAAAAACTGTGTTTATTTTATGAGAATAGCATGTATATTCGTAGAAAAATTGAAATTTTTATAAAAAGAGTTCAAATTTTGCCAAGTTTTTTGCTTATAATTTTTATATTTCTTAATATAAAAAAAGTTCGTTTCAGAAAATATGACAAATAATATTGTACATAATACCCTGCAATAAGAATGAAAGTATAATATAAAATGTATAAAAATTGAGAAGTTTTACTAAATAATGATTCACTGCGCATGCCCGAAAGTAAATAAAATATAATTTGCATAATATGTTAGCTAAATCTATAGAGCAAATTTTGTAAAAATCTCAAGAACATAGCTTGACAATTTTGAAAATTATCGTTGATAGAATAAGCTCAAAATCCGTTGTTTCCAAAATAAAGCAAAATGATGAGGGGTTGTATCCATATATCCATTGATTAGTGCCTATATCGTCGGTACCATGTCAAACTATCCAATGTGAAAATAGCCACTTTTCAGGAGGGCGAAAAAACTGTTTTAATTGTGGATTCAAAATCAGCGCCAAGCAGCAGTAAACAATTATTATATTTTTCGGGTGTTGTTTTATATACTATTTAAGCATACTATTGAGATAAATCATTTGAATAATTTTACTCGCCAAAAAATCACATTGGATAGTTTGATATGATATGATTATTTGTACTTTTTCAGCTTCAAACTGTCCAATATGCCACATTGGATAGTTTGACTTGTAAAAATTTTGTGCTTTTCCCAGGTTCTCCATTCCATAGTAGCGAATATGCCATATTGGATAGTTTGACTTGTAAAAATTTTGTGCTTTTCCCAGATTCGCCGTTTAATAGTAGCAAATGTGTCGTATTCAATAGTTTAATTTGTAAAAATTTTGGCATTTACATATTCAATATTCTTAAGATTCATTCTGTTAAGATTTTTCTTTAATAATTTTAATAACGAACATACAGTAAATTAATAAAGATAAAAGCTGATTTTTAAACATTCTGTTAATTTTATAAAACATAAGATAACAAAAATATCTCAAATAATGGGGTGGGCAACAACAGACACTTCATACCCGTAATTATGAATAGTAATATTTGCGCTATTAATTCTAAGAAACTCATGGGCCGCTTTCTACCATTATTTTCGAATATAAATCTTTGATTTATTTAATCTCCCATTAACCCTTTCCGGTTTGTGGTTTAGTTTAATTATATTACACTATTTCAAACATAATTAAATTTATATACATTATTGAGTTGCACAGAAACATGCTTATGTCAGAATTAAGGTGTTCAGCATTTATCGCTCATTTACAGCGACACACAAAAGATTTCTGTTAAAGTACAATCCATTAGCGATAATTGCTGGAAATGCGTTTTACTTTATGGTATGCGTTTTAAAACTATGTGCATACTACGAGGTATGTATAAATTCTGCAGATTGTATACAGGACTACCTAAAATAATTAGTTAGCATTAATTAGTATGATTCTGAACTGCTTAAACGTAGTTTTTAATTGTGTTATGCATTTCAAAACTAAACTATTATTAGTATATGAGATGTTTGTGGAACATAAGTTGAATCATATATAAGGCCAAAATCATATACAGGATCAAAAAACTAAAAATATGGTCAGTTATGGATGATAATTTCTGGAAGTATTATTTTAGTGGTTTTAAGTGTCTTTTAGCTGGCATTAAATTTTTAGCTCATTATGCGGCATGTATAAAAATCTGTAGGTAATATAGAGGGTTGTACAAAGCAATTCAGTTATGCTCGTATATTGGTAGAAATGACTGAATGTGAATTTTCAACCTATTATACTTTTTAACACATTCCAACAAGGTTGAAAAGTGTTTATGAATTCGGTTTGTCTGTTCACGCTCTAACTCACGTAAATATACTCGGATTTTCATGCTATTAAAAAATGTTAATGTTGCTTACAATGTCATGTTCAGTATTGCATATGAAATGTGTAAAATTAATAGTTCATTTACAGGGGCACTCAAAAGATTTCCATTACATTATGGTATATTCGGGGAAAATCATTTGGGGAATATTTTAATGACATTACGCTATATCACTGAATTTCATTACAAGAAGATATGCATTCGTAGCATTTGTCATTCATTTACAGGAACACACAAAAGAAATGGGTTAAAGTACTGTATTTGAGCAATAATTGCTGGGAGTGCGTTTTTGATTTGGTATGCGCTTTTAAATATAACTATTTTTTGCATGTTGTATAAAAATTCTATATCTCGTATACAGGGCTGCACAAAAGAATTCACTAAAAGCAATTACCGTCATTAGACAGAAAAAGTACTCGAATCAGTTTGTGAAGCCCTGTAAATGATCTATAGATTTTTGTATAATCTATCTATATAGTATGCGACAATTTAGTTTAATTAGGAAACGCGTTACGCAATTTACACTTTCCACCTTTAGAAATTTACGCCAATAAACGGAAATATACCCGACCTTCTTGTACGGCCCTGTATATTATTTACAGATTTTTATACATGTTACGTAATATGATAAAATTTAATTCAGGCAAAAAATTGTTATAAACACACTTCCAGAAATTGCCAGTCATAGCCAGCAACGTTTTCAGTTCTTTGCGTAGCCCTGTATATTAGGAAATTCTTCTAACATAATTTAGTATAGTAAAAAGAAATAAAAGACTAAAATTGCACAACTCAATTAAAAATCACGTTTAAGAAATTCACGCCCATACAAAGTAATGCTTACAAATTCTTTTGTATAGCCCTGTATATGATCTATACAATTTATACGCACCACGTTATATTCAAATAGTTAAAAACTTATACCATAATTGAAAACGCACTTCAAACAACTATCGCTAATAGACAGCAGTGTAGCAGAAATTTTGTGTGTCCCTGTAAATTAACGATAACTATCGCACATGTCATATTCTACAGTAAGCAACTTGAAATGTAAATCAATTACGGATGTCAATTTCACTTGGTTTGGAATATTTTAACATGACTAACATATGCTTCAAACATTTTTTGAAACTATAAATCATTATACAACAAAATTCTTTCGTATGAACCTGTAAATATTAATAAATGTAAATAATAACACACCATATTCTGCATAAAGCATGTTTTAATACACTTGATAAATCCATATTAATTTCATCATGTTTTAAATATCGTAACGCCATTAAAAGACATGGCTCTTTTTCCCTATTAAGTGTAATGTAATGTTATTCTTTTGAGTGACCCCATAAATGAACTAAAAATTCTCATATTCCATTAACAATAGAAAACATATGCTATAGTAAACATCAATAACATATGTCAATTGCGTGAAATTTCAATACATAAATAAAACAATTTTTGTCTTCCTGATAAAAAGACTATTTTCATATTGGATAGTTTGACATGGTACGGATGCTTAGAAAAAGAAAAATATTCAAACATTTGCGGCAAACGATCGAATATGCCATATTGGACATTTTGATATTGTAAATTTTAGAAAAAAGTGCATATAGGATACTTTGAAACAGTCATTATCTAAGTTTCTAAGCAAGCTAGAGACTTGCCGATTTTGCTTAGTACGTATCACTCACAGTACAATAAAATGGCATAAAATTTGAAAAATGCATTTTTTCACATTGGATAGTTTGACATGGTAGCGACGATATATCATACACAATATTGCACATACTACTGTATTTTGGTACAGCCCTTCATTGTTTTGCTTCCTTTTTGGAATAACGGATTTTGAGCTTATTCTATAAACGATAATTTTCAGACTTTTCAAACTATATTTTTGAGATTTTCACAAAAGTTGCTCTATACATTTAGCTAACATATTATACAATTTATATTTTGTTTACATTCAGACATGCGCAATGAATCATTATTTAGTAAAACTGCTTATTTTTCATACAATTTTTATTACTTTTTCTTTCTGATTACAGGGTAATGTGTACAATGTTATTTGTCATATTTTCTGAAAATAATTTTTTTTAATGTTAAGAACTCTCCAAATTATAAGCAAAAAACTTTGCAAAATTTGAGACTCTTTGTGTGAAAACTTCACTTTCTCTACGAATATACATGGTATTCTCATAAGAATGAACACAATTTATTACAATAAGGCACTTAATCATAATCTACAGTTTGACGCTTTTGCTACATTAGTTTTTACAGGGTTGTCCAAAGGACGTTTGTTCTTTTTCAATTTGTTGACGGTCTCCTATGGGGTTTCGGAAAAAGTCTCCACGGAAATATATGACCTGAACTATTCTGTTTACACACCTGGAGTTTCAGGATAATTCCTCATGAATTTTTCTAGATATTTAAGAAAACGTCGAAAATCGCAAGTGGCCGGTCACTTCTTTCCCTATAGTGTTTATATACATATAATAAAGATGAAATCACAAATATATGAACAAACTGGTCAAATTCTGTAGATGAAATAGATATGAACATAATAAACCAGTATGTGAAATAAGAAAATATGAATAATCCATAGAATCTTCCGAGGAGCTTGTAGGTAAATTCATAGTGAAGATGCGTTATTTCATCCAATTTTGTCGGCATTAAGCGTATGTTCATATATTTGTGATTTAATCTTTATTATGTATATATATATATATATTTAAAACCACAGACAAAATATCAAAATCCTTCACTCACCATATCTAAATTGTAACTCTACATCAAAAATATTAAAATAATCAACATAAATATTAACTCTTAAAATCAAACTAAGGAAAATATATATAACAGTAAAACAGAACAGAAGGCGAACGGCATGGCTAACGACATGCTCTGCGGAGTTAAGTCAGACTTTTACGCATGCTACGTCCCCCTTCACTCGCCGAGACTAAAAATGAAAAAAATGAAAAACAATGAAAACTAAACAGATCTACAAAATCCATCAAAATATCTTTCTATCTCATTAGATCTCTCAAAGCATCAAAACCACCATTCTCATCCATCACTGAGTTCAGTTAAGTTCCGTAACTGCTACTCTTAATAAAATCACTATTTAGTCTCCTGATGAAATTGCGAGGATAACCCTGCTTGAATCCCTGACGACACCACTCTCAAATGCCATTAAACATAACTCTAGTACTCAGTCTTTCGATTCGTGTTAAACCATTTCTTAGGACATTTCTTTTAACCGAAACATGAACATTCGAATCAAAATAAATCAGCCTTAAAGTATTAAAATCGAAATCATTTCGCTTATCAAATAACTTAGATATCAAATTTTCACTTCCTCTGTTTAGGGTCACATCTAGAAAATTAATATTTTTACAATTCTGGGAGAAGGGTTCCAGACTCAGAGACGTAGGATAATAAGTAAAGTCAATGTTTTAAATATCATTATTTATTTTGTATATATATATATATATATATATATATATATATATATATATATATATACTAGCTGATTCGCCCGGCGTTGCCCGGGACCGTGGTAATATTTTTAAACTGACCTTAAATTCGTATGATTTTATATCTTTTTAACTCTCTTTTGTCTGAAATACGTACCCGCTCACTGTGTAAAAATGCAGTAGAAGCTGCTAATTGTTGAGTTTTTTCGGGATTTTTTAAAAATTGTATAGGGTAACAAGGAAAAAAATTTAAATTTTTAAATGCCATCTACTGATGACAAAATGAGTTAAGAAGAGAGAGTGCTTACTAATGTACACGCCAAAAGCTTTAAAGTGATATGGCGCATGAAAAAATTCAGTTTCTCACTAATAGTCTGGGATCAAAAACAGACTTCACGAATCGAAAGCCTATGAAGAGTTTCACAATCGGTCAAACCTTCAAATGAAGTCGAATCCTGCTATAACTTAATTAGGAGCTGAGTTAGAAAATTGACTTTCCGGTGTTGGGAGGGGGGGGGGGCATTCTTGATTGAGGTAGTTAGAAATGTTCATAATATTAAAGAGTGATCCAAGGATTTTCCGATGATATATCGCATGAGACTTTAGCAGTAGTGCTGCTTAGGCACTCCAAAATCTCGCAAAAAAAAAAAAAAAAAAAAAAAAAAAAAACAATCTCGAATTTTTTAGTTCCACATTCCATCGGCAGGGCGCGAACTTCATTCTTAACAAAACTTTTTCTGAACAAAACTCCGTAAAACAACCTTCACGTAGACATATTAGTCAAGTTGGTGACGTACTTAGACAAGAATTTATGATATTTGCTGACATTATTGTTTAAAATTAGTGGTAAGTACACTTTTGAAATTTTTATATTAAATAAGTAATATTTATCCTAGGGCTCCGTCAAAAATTCTCATCTAAAACGGTAGAAAACAGTGCGATTTTAAAAATTTGACCGCCCTACCCCCCCCCCCAAAAAATTATCGCTCCCACCCCCTCTCCAGAGTTTGGTGCCCCCAACTTTTTAAAATCTTTATTATGTGCTATAACTTTTACTTATTTAACTTTTACACAAATTTGATATTACTCTCCCTTTACATTCTGAAAAATATGTCGGAAAAATTCATTTTTTAAATACATTTTAAAGTAATAAGACATTAAACTTATTTAAATAAAATTTTTAATGGCGTAAATGAAATGTAAGGACTGTATCTTCTTTTATAATCACGTTTACAGAAAATTGGAAAATTAATCTTATTAAGTTTTTAACTCAACATCTCCTTATTGCAGTATACATACAATGATTATCTTACTTATTTTCAGCTCTAAGCATTTTTATTTTTTTAAACTTTTTGCAAATTAAGCAAATTAGTTTTTGATGACATATTACTAAAAAAAATGGGTAACCTTTTAAGAACAGATAAGGGTTTAAATAGTTTTTTTTAAATAAGTAAGCAAGTTTTTTTTTTCAAAAAATGCAGAGTTTTAGTATTAATATGTTGTTATTAAGGAAACAGAAAAAAGAAGAAGAACGAGGGAAAAGAGACCAATGTATTAACAAGATATGAACAAAATTGAATAAATTAGCATGTTATAGTAGAAATGAAAAAATAAATTTATTATATGTCAAATTTTGAACATTTGTATAATCCCAAGATTAAATTAAAGTGCATTTTGCCTGCCATTTAAATTATTTCTGGTATTAAGGCTTTAGTTTGAGCCTTTCATAAAGTTCAAAATAATTTCTTTAGTTCATCCAGTATAATCTTACCTTTTTCATTTATCTCTGCTAAAGATAACATTTAATAATCCCTGAAAGTTATTCAAACATTAAAATTATATGTTAATTTCTGTCCTTTTAAATCACCAATTTAAAATATGATTTTAGCAACCTCCTTTTATTCTAAACAGTTTTCTGAAAAATATAAGTTTGATCTAGAATTATGTAGCACCATATTATAGAGATATTACATATAAAATATATGGAACATATAAAAGCCAATAAAACAGTAATGAAAGATACATATTTCTTTTCCAAATATGATAAATAAATAAAACCATTTAAATTGAATAAAATACTGCAACTTCCTTAAAATACTTACCGGAAAATAAAAGCTTATAATAAATATTTTCTGAAAATTACAACTCACACTCTCATTTAAAAATATGTTAAATAAACAATTACTCTGGAAATTATACAATATTTTTCTAGATTTAATTTATAAAATATACTTTACATCCAGGCAACATATAGGCTACTTGGAGAGACATAAGGGAATCGATAAAGTATTGAACCGTATTTGAAATTACTTCGTTTAAGTAGTTTTTAGTACAGTTAAACTTCATCTACATTCATGGCTGCCTTGTTTCTCGGTATGTCGCTTACATGTCGCCTGGATGTAAAGTTGTTCCTTAACTGGGAAGCCCATCAAAAATCTTACTTTATTGCATTTTTCAAAGTATGAACGCAAGAAAGACATGCAAGTATACTTCGGAGTATTCGAGTACATGATTAATTTTATGACGTCACATACAGAAAACCATAAATATGCATGTGCTATTTTATACAGTGTAAATGTTTTAGAATATCTATGTGTTATCTTCTGTAATTACGTTTTTCGCCCAAAATTTTCTGAAGTGTGCAGTTAAAAAGTAAATAATTTGTTCAATATTTTCACTTTTTCTTAGCAATAGAAAATCTTCACACAACAGATGCATATTCTGTGATAAAAGTTACTTCTCATATAACTTAAAAAAAAATATATATCCCAGCTGGCTCGGCGTACTAGAGTAGATAGATTTCGAAGTTAATTACGAATTTCACTTACAAAAACTAAATCATGATTAGAGATAAAACAAGCTTAACAATTTCATCTGACCGCTTTTGACGAGTTTTAATTTTATTTTTCTGTAAGAGATGTTTTTTATCAAAATCATGTTAATACGATAACTTTTCTCCAACCCCCATATTTTTCATCCCTACATAATATATTTAGTTCATCGATTAGTAGAGTTCATCTTATCAAAAATGTGTTACTACAAAAGTTATAGATAATATTAAAAATAATTATATCATAATTTTAAATTGTGTTTTGATTGGTTCATTGAATTAACCCTTTATCTACCGACGGTATTTATATGAACCATTAAAACAACTTGTTATAAAATTTATTTAACACATCGATTAGTTGTAATACAGATTAGAATGAGGTTTAAATACATTTTTTTATCTTGTTCCAAAAGCATTATTGGTTACACTAAACAAAAATATTTTTTAAAGGATGATTTATTTTGCCTTTACATATTTTCAGCTTTCTTGGCATTTGGGGGGGGGGGGGAGTTCAATTCGGAAATATTTCTATATTTCTATTGTAATAACATTATATTTGTACATTTCCTAATTGTACAAAATACTAAGAAAAATATTTAAAATAAAAGGTTTGAGTGGGGTTATAAATATCGCACACATTCCCTATAAATTCAAATTTAATTAATTCTTCTAAATACATCAATCCTTTTAAAATACTTCTAAAATTTGTTAAATGATTATGTATATCTTCTAATGTAGTTTAAACAAATCACGAAAAATGCTTTGGAAGATAAAATTTTCATGAATTTATAATTCAGTAGATAAAGGGTTAACCACACGCTATATTTTAAATACTGAGAATCTTTTCAGTGAGACACTGGCGTGTTTAATCATTATGTATACAGTAACTCTGAGGGTTGTCAAAAGTTTCCATCACGCCAATGATACTTTTTTATCGCCTTAGTGGCGGATTAACGGATATGTTTTTTCCCCCTACAACTCCCTTATTTTTATTTTTATTTTTATTTTATTTTTTATTTATTTATTTATTTTATTTTATTTTATTTTAATTAATTAATTTATTTTTATTTTTTGCTGAAAGGTTTGGTGATATCAAAATCTTGTTAATATAAAAGTTGTAGACAATATTAAGAAGACTCATAATAAATTTAAGTAGATATGATATCTTGTGAATTGACGAAGTTGTGATTTTTTTTTCTTCAACAGCCTCCTTTTTTGTTTTTATATACTTATTTATTTATTTATTTTGCTGTAAAAGTTGGTCATATCAAAAACTTGTCAATATAAAAGTTGTAGACAATATTAAGTAGATTTATAATAAATTTAAGTGGATTTGGTTTCGCGTGATTTGACTAAGTTCTGATTTTTTTCTTCTTAACCCCCTCCCCCGTTTTATTACTATTATTATTTATTTTTATCGGTAAGAGTTGGTCCTATCAAAAAATTTTCAGTATAAAAGTTGTAGATAATATTAAGTAGATTTATAATAAAGTTATGTGGATTTGATATCTTGTGAATTGACGAATTTATGATTTTTTTCTTTCTTAAAACTCTATATTTTGTGCTTCTTGGGCCCATTTTTAATGATATCAAGAAAATATCATGTAGAAATTTATGGCCCTTTTTCCTAGAAGTAATAATAATATTAAACTGATTCGATATTAAAATACATATAAGAGCACAAATACTTGTACAAACGTACTTTCAGGTGCATAAATATAATATAAATGTATTTAAAATACAAATTAAAAATGTCTTAAAATACAACATGCATAATAATCACTTATAAACGGATTAAGCTAAATAATGCTATAAAGAGTGATAAAATATCTTTATTTAGATTGACGAACCTGTAATCACACAATCGGCGACATTTTCAAAATCATTTGATAGAAAAATGCTATAAAAAGTGATAAAATATCTTTAATTAGATTTACGAACGTTTCATCGCACAAATGCGACATTTTCAAAATCATTTATGATAGAAATCATGATAGAAAATTTCTATCATGAATGATTTTAAAAATGTCGTCATTTTTGCTATGAAACGTTCGTCAATCTAAATAAAGATACTTTATCACTTTTTATAGCATTATTCAGCTTAATCGTAGAAAATATTAGAAAAACCCAGTTCGTTTTCAACCATTACAAGGCCGTCGTCAGTAGGATTTAAATGTTGTTGTTATTTTGTTTGCGCTTATTCGAGAATTGTCCAGAAGAAAACATTGTGATTTAAAGGTTGTATGTCAGATGAGTTGCCAGATAAAGTTATTCAAAGTTTCAACATTCAGATGTTGCAATGCGATCGCGGCCAAAAATTAACAGGCCTTTTAGCTCTCCTTAGTATTATGGAGCTCAGTTAGTCTTACAGATGATAAAGAAACTACTGTAAGTATCCAGGTAAATATTTCAATATTTTCGGAACGATATTAAACTGTCTGCACCTAATTTTTTCTCTTCCCCAAAGATTTTCATAATGCAGGTTTTGATTGGCTAATCTTGATTCGAAAGTAGCGAAACATCTGCCTGCTAAATGGCCAAAATTCCCTACCAAATCTTCCTTACCAAAATGTTGTTGCCTCCAATATGAAAAAAATCTTATTTATTACGGAAACGACAATGAAAAAAAAAAAAAGAATTTGTGCTGTGTTATTTGCATTATTACATGATAAATAACGTCTGTTTTCGACAAGGAAATTATGAACAAGGGTACCTCTATAACAAAGTAGTGATATACGAGCAATAAGATTTTATTCGCAGAAGTGGGAAAAATAAATAATTAAACGTCGTTTTGAATGTGTCATTATCGTCAGGCTAATGTTTTTTGATTTATTTCACTAGTCTAATCGAACTCGTCTATGCAAGTATCGCCTATTTCATGGTTGAATTGTCGTACTTTGAACAAAAACGTGAAATGAGTAGGTGTCTTGTTGCAACTTAATAATCAGAACACTGTACATGATAACCAATCTCAATTTTCGCAAAATATTGTAATAAATATAGTTTTGAAAAATAAATCTGATAAGTCTACAGATAAATTGCAAAGGACAAGTATAGTAAAAACAATGAAGTGGAATTAGAATAAAGTGTTCCTGAAAAAACTGATCAAAATAATAGTCAACCAGTTCGAAGAGTTCAGGAACATATTAAACCAGTGGTTCGTTTGTAGTACGAGGAGAAGTATGTCATATCCCAATGATTATAGTATTAATTTGTAACCAGAGATTCCACCACAATACACGGCGATATTATGAGCTCTCACATATGAGCAAATTTTGTTATTATTCATTAAATTTGGCTGTTAAAAAGGGCGCTAACTTTGCCGCTATGGTATATATTGCATTACAATATCTAGTTATACCACGATATTCCTCATTGCAATAATATGCAGTATTAAGAAATACTAAGTTATAAAAGTATATTAAAACCATATCATTTTGAGTCTT
Source organism: Maratus speciosus (assembly GCA_963932465.1). Lineage (NCBI taxonomy): Eukaryota > Metazoa > Arthropoda > Arachnida > Araneae > Salticidae > Maratus > Maratus speciosus. The sequence continues at coordinate 183,126,716 of OZ010790.1, read as the reverse complement.
TTTACATGCATAATACTATGATAATTATAATATCAATAAATAAGTTATAGGTTGGAAGCAAAAAATATTTTTGTTCTTAAAGTAATTCACGCCTTATACGAATAATTACACATGCATACTTTGATATTATCATAAAACATTTGAAAATGTAACCCTTTTTTCGGCTCTTGATCCTGTTCTTGCTGGCACTTGGGACACATGACTTGTTGCCACATTGGGGAATAAAGCGTTTTATTGCAGATGTATTCTTGGCGCGGACAAGAAATTTTTCATATTAATATAGTCTTCGGAATGGAATAAAATGTTTTAGAATTTTTTTAAAAATATCTTGAAAAAATAAATCTTATATCTTCTTGTTCATATTGTAAAGTTGTAACTGTGTGAAATATATTGTATAATCAAGAACATATATAATAATTTAACAACTTGTAATAGTATATCATTTCTAGTTTCGAAAAAGGTGTAAGATTAAAACTTTAAAAACAGTAAAATAGTTTTATCTGGCTGTTAACCTGTTCCATTCAGAGTCATTTCGAAATAAATAATGATATTTATGGGCCTATGATCCATCCATTATAAGTGAAACAATAGAGATTCTAACACGTAAAAATAACACATATAACGATGCAGAAGCATTCAACTTACCAAAACTGTGGCTCGATGTACTCAAGGGTTTAGAAAATAGAAATAAACATCCAAGTAAAAAAAAAAAAAAAAGGAATGTTCGTTACATGAAAAACTGAATGGTGGCGTTTCAGTTCATTGCATCATACACCGGCAATTTTAGAAAATCATTATTTATTTATTTTGAAAATGACTCTGGATGCGTTGAAACATGTCAACAGTCAAATAAAACTATTTTTCACTTTTTAAAGTTTTAATCTTACACCTTTTTAGCAATTAAAAGTAATATAATCAAGAACATTTTAATGTCCTATTGTGCTTCACTTTAATCACACGAACTCTCAGTGAACAAATCCTGCTCTGGAATCACAGTGCCTTCGAATAAATAGAATTATATTACAAACTTGATTTATAAAAAAAGCTCTCTCAAAACTTTTTTGCGTTCTTATATAGATTTGCAAAGATGAGCCTGGATTGATAGTCCTTCAATTCTGTTTAATTTTAAAAGAACAAAAAATAATTTTTTTAAACACAAAAAATGATTTATATTTAATTTGATATCGTTTTTATCAATGAATAGTATAGGGGAGATGTGGGATGAAAGGGGCATTTTGTCTTTATAAGCTTATAAAATAATGACATTGAAAGATATCACTTTCAAATTTGCGCCTAGTTCTTGCCTAATACCTTTAATTTGATACCACTAAAATCTCTTATCCTCAAGTACAGTAATTAAAAATATATACGCATTTTTATAAATTGGGAGGTATGTCGCTTTTAACCCCATTGTAGGGACTGAAAAGGACACTGTGCGGGGTTGAATAATACACACATAAATAAAACACTTTTATGAACATTTTTCCTTCTTATTTGCGATTACATTATTAAAAAATAAATGGTAAGTATACACAAATAAAAATAAAACATATTGCAACATATGATAAAATAAAAACAAGAAAAATAACATGTTTAGGCTTACTTGACATAAAACAACTTTAAATCAGTCAAAAATTTTAAGATGGTTGGTTGGTTGATTTGTGACGGCCGATTATCTACACTAGGGATATAGCCCCGAGGAGGAGTGCCCTTCGTGGGGGTCTTTCTAAGGGAACCTAACCCCTATTAACGCATGGAAATCCATGGCTCGAAGAAAACCACGAAAACTCCGAACGATTAGGCCGACGGGCGCGATTGGGATCGAACCCAGCACTTCCCGTCTACCAGTTTCGAGAGCAGAACCTCTCAGCCACTGGTGGGGCCAAAAATTTTAAGAAAAATTTATCTCTGGTTGATTTACCAACAATTACGGGTTTAGATAAATTCACCACAATATAATTAATATTCACTTCATTCATGTTAATAGTATCAAGAAATACAAAATAGTTTTATTCTGAAAAAATGTACTTTGAATTCATTACGAGTGCTTTTCTGGAGTTTGTGGCTACAGTGCGATAAGAATACCACCATAATTATTCAATTACCTTTTGCAAATTTTATTGTCTGAATTTTTATATTGCTTTCATAATTATAAAATTAAAGAAGTGCAGATTAAGTTTTGGAAGAATTAGAAGATTTCGCTAATGCACACTTGTTTTTAAAAAAACTTCTGTGGTCATTGACCAATTTTGATGAGCAAGTCCAAGTTTTTGGGATGGGGCACCTCCGAGCATAAATTCCTTGAAATTCTTCATTGGGAAAACAAATACTGTTGAACAGAGTTACCTGTTGCAGAAACAAAACTCAAAAGTGTGATAAATTTGCCTCGTCCGTCGGATGTTGTGTGAGAAAATTGTTTTATCATAGTTATATATAATGTTCTGTGTAAATTTGTAGCGGTCCATAACTAACTGAAGCTTCTTAAAAAGACATCAACATTAACTTTGTTGAAACTTGTGCTTCTTGTTAAACAAATGGCTATAAGGGCTATAGGTTTCATAAGAGAAAGTAATAAATTTTGTTGCATAAAATCTTTGAACCAATCAATTCTAGCTCGTTTCTTTGTTTGCCAAAATAGGAACATATTTGGTGAGTTCAAAGCAATTGAATACGCATGTGCACAATCGTCAAACCATATTTGATATTAGATGCTTGAAACAAATAAGAAGCTAACTCTTTTTATTGAGCTTTACAAAAGGAAGCTTGATAGGAACAACCTGAAGGGTTGAAAGGTACATCCTCACTTTCAGTCCCTTTCAATCTCATATCCACCTAGCGAAATTGAAAATGTATTCATGCATGAGAGTATTTTAGCTAACAAAATATACTGATATTCAGATAAAGTGCATAATTTACAGTGCTAAATAACCTAAATATTATAATGCTAAGCTCAGTGTTACTTTTTCAGAGAAAAAAGAAAAGCAACATCAAAATTTGCTTTTTTATATCAAAAACATGTTTTGCTTTCATCACCTACAATGCTAAAATTGCTGATGTTAGTTGTAAGGAATATTAAGATAGAACCAGTATTGTCACCGATTGAGTCAAATTTGGGACTTTGTACATTTTATTTATTTATTTATTTTATTTTTTTGCTGAAATTTTGAGTTTCCCTTTCATCAATTGTCCCTTTCATCCCCAGTCTCCCCTACATAACAAAGACAAAAAACTTCTTTCCGTCTTAGGCAAAATAGTAGTTTGATTTCTATTCTATTTTAAGGTACATACATCAGGTTTAATATAAATTAAATAAATTTGTCTCACTTCTTCTAAGTTCACTATTTTAGCGAGAAAAGTAATTTCCAGAGAAATTTTAAACTATGCTTACTAAATGTGATTGAATAGATATAAAGTCATTATACAAAAACATTTAACAAGTTGTTGAAATTACAGTTTAATAAACGCATCGCCACACAGAGGGGTATATTTTAGATAAAAACCTGGCCAAAAGTACAAAAATTAAATTTTTCTCAACAATTGTAAAAAAAATCATATTTTAAAATAGCTGACTAACCGGTGCGTATATGTATGTCTTTTTCAGGAGACTCAGTGATATCTGGAGGTTCCAATCCTCAGTAGTTGAAGAGAAGTTTTCTTTGTAAGAAGACATTTTTTGTTACATTTTAGTTTTCTTATTATGGACAAATGTATATTTTTTGCGGCTTCACGAACTGCTGAACTGAATAGATTTATTTTTAATATAATAAATAAAACTAAAATTACAATGGGTTCTTTTCAAACTTTTTAAACTTTAAGTATATTGAAAGATTTTTAAAGGTGTGTCAGGTATTTTTAAGCTGCTATTTCGGGTTATCGGCTGTTTTTGTTACCCGCGTGTCCTTGCCACCCAATTCTGCGGATAATCGGGGCTGTATTGTATGCATAATTTCGAGAGCAGTTAATTATCTACTCTGATCACGAGGGGATTAGTCAGCAGCAGAGACTAGTTCATCCGACAAGAATGAACTACTCTAATTCGAGGAAATATTTCTTTCCCTTGTTTGGTAAACTGCAATTCACTAATTATTGTCTGATTAAGGAAGCAGATAATTAATTGCTTTCGAAACTGTTTGTCTGACTCTATTTACTTTAAAAAGAACGTGAAAAGAACATGATATAAAATAAATAGAAGTTATTTTTGTAAAATCTGGAGCCAAAATCAATCGGGAACAGGGCCCAAGTAATGGATTAGGACAGCCATCTATACAGCTGTATAATTCTGAACAATTCCAAATGCGTTTTCTAAAAATATATACAAAGCGGAATCGAACGTTATACTGTTACTGATGATTTCCTGTTTTGTAAATCACAAAGTATCTCATACTGGAATAGATTTCAACAAGAAAAATGATTTATACGTTTTTCTTTGATCAGATAAACTTAAGTTACTTTTTATGTATTGACCCTACACTTATAGAGAAAGCTAGGAAAGCTGACTTATATCAAAAAGCTGGAGTTACTTACCGGAAAGAAAGATGGGTGACATGAAAGATTTCATATTAATAAAATAAGTCACTTTGAAGTGATATGAATTCATTCAGCTTTGATAAGTTTTAAGACACCTTCCGGATGAAATAAAGCTGCTGAAGATAGTCTATTGATGGAGGTTACATGTATATGATTTCTTTTTAGTTTTTTTTTTAAATCCCAGATTGATAACACCCATTTTTTTTTTTTTTTAATCTCATCTCAATTTATACACACGTCAAAGAATAAATTACTTATAGAGGATAGTAACTAATAAAAAACGCAGTTCTTATACTGAACATTCGCCATTTTATGAAAGGTAGAAAAATGTATGGGTAAAAATAAAATATATAAATTGAAGTTTTATTCAGAAATATTTTTGTATGGTTTTAGATAGTCATGCGAGATTAAAATCGGCGACATTTTGGATTAAACGTAGATGATTATTCTTTGTTGTGCTTAAATTTTGCTGCATTATTTGTTGGGTTTTTTTTAAGTGGGATTTTACTGAATAACTACTCGATAGCCATAACACAATGAAAATTAAACATGGATATAGGGCTTAAAGAATCATAACACTTCCCTATATCCATGTTTTATTTTCCCAATGTTTTCCGGATCTAAAAAAAATTGATTTCCACTTTCACTCCTTTCGTCACCATCTAAGTTAATTTTGGAAATTAGACATTAATAAAAGTATTATTTCTTATATTTCTCTGACGAAGACTATGTTTTTTATAGTTGAAAGTACTGAGATATTAAAGTAATTTAACATATTTTTTAAATATTGTCTCATCTTTTAAGTAGTTTTGCACATAGTGTAAATTTAAGTTTGACTTATTCGTGTGACTACGAAAACTCATGCCTCATCATTTTCCGCCTATCACGCACAAATGTAAAAGATCGGACTTAAGTACCAAGTCCAATAAAAGTTCTAAAAGGAGAGTATTTTACTGAGATTTTTAAGGTACTTACCTAAAATTATGGGGAAAAAATTCAATCAGATGCAAAATCAAATTTTGTTAAACTACAGTTTAGATCATGAAATGCAACTTGTATGTCTGTTTAACAACAAAAAACAATTTCATTGCACAAGCAAATTCATAAAATACTAAAAGTAACTTCATCCATTTATTTCTTTTATGTAATTAGTTTTTCAAACATTGTTCTTATTTATTGTCTAAATAAACTTTGTATCATTATTTTGTGTTTAATTCAATTTTGTGTCTTTTTTTTACGTCCAATATTAAGAATTTTACATTGAGATTCACGTATTTTCAATAACATTATTTTCACAAGACTAAGACACAATATCAGTTTTATTGGACACGCTGAAAAGCAATATATATATATATATTCATATATATAATATTATAATATGCATATATAATAACATATATATAATAATATAGTTTTTAAAGTACATTTTCAAATCTGGAATAAAGTGCGTACAAATTCATTTTTAAATATGCTTCTGATGTTTTAACAAAAATATTTTAATTTTTAGACGCTAATGGATATTTTCTTGATTTTGGTTTGATAACATAAAACAAATTCCCAGATTATGTTTTATAATTGATGTTTGAGTAGCGTTAGAAGTTCAGTATTTTGAAATCAATAGCTAAAAATTTAACCAAAGTTTGCCACTTAACTCAATTACGTTGGTGTATTTCTAAATTAAAATATAAAAAAAATTTACGTTCTTATAAAATTTTTATTTCAAAATGTAATATTTCTTATTTCTGAGATATTAGTCTGGCTGTCTAATCGCAGAAAATCGTCAACTAAAATCAAAGTAAGACTACAAGTATTTGTTTAGGTTTGTTCTCCTAAAGATACTTTTCATTTGTTTGTAGATCGTCCAAGCATAACATTATATATATTTTGTTTAATAACTGTGTTACATGTTATTCATTCCGCTGCATTACATTTTCCCCATTTTTCTAGAAAACAAATAATCCAGTCTCTTCGAAAGGTTTATCTGTTAATTGTAAAATATCATTTCATGTTACTTATTTACATCAGAAAGGAAGTTTCGGAAAAATTTTCACATATACAAAAAATTAAAACTGAGTATATATTTGTACTCCATTCAAAGTATAGAATTCAGAGATTTTATAGTATATTCATGCCTATCTCTTCTATATATTTCGGCTATTATTATTATTAAACATTAATTATATTTCAATACTTTTCTCTGATTTGTAAGAATGATTTTTTAATATATAAACGACTTTTTATTTTATTCTTAAATCATGGCAAGAGTTTTAAGGCATAATTTTGAAAATACTTTTTTAATAATGTTTCTAAGCACCGTGTGTATAACATGTTTCAAAATTCGTATGCATAATTGTGGAGAAGACATAAAATAAATAATGTGAGGAATGTAACTGTGATTATACACTATACAGGGTGTCCATTATTAAGTATCCTACTTTAAAGTTGTTTACAGACAAAACTATTGTCCATAACGTTGTGAAATTTTGTGAAAGGTTTTTGTTTAAGCGAAAAATATACTTAAGAATTTCACCACCAGAGGGCGTTTTTAATGAATTACACATTTAGCACACATTTACGATAGCTTAGAAATTTTATTTATTAACTTTACCTGATCTTAAGGACGTATTTCAGGACATGTTCTTCGCATTTTTCAGAACACACAGCGGTGAACTGTTCAACATGCTATCCTACGATACTAGATGGTATCTAAAAATTATGACAGTCATTTGGTTGGGATAAAATTTGTAAACTATCGCAAATATTTTGTGAATGTGCAATTTGTTAAAAAACGCCCCTTGGTCGCGACATTTTGAACTATTTTTTCTTCTCAAATAAATTATCATAGCTGTATTACGTCCTCGACAAAATTTCAAAATATTCTGTATAATAGTTTTGTCTGTATACGACTTTAAAATAGGGTGGTTTAATTATAGACACCATGATATTCAGAATAAATTAAATGTAACAATTGAAGACGATAGAAGGAGTAGTTTCAGAATAAATAAAATATAGATATTGAAAATGATAAACGGAGTATTTTCAGAATAAATTAAATACAGTTATTGAAGATGATAGACGGAGCATTTTCAGAATAAATTAAGTATATCTATTGAAGATGATAGACGGAGTTTGTTGAAAGAAAAAAAATTAGTGATAAATGATAAAATTTATAATGTTTCACAAGAAATATATTTCTAAGTGTAAATATATAATTAACACTAAAATAATAATAAAAAAAATTCTGAAAAAGTCTTTTTTTTTTTTTTTAAACGTCTATTTTTAATGATACTTGAGATAATTTGTGCAGAAAGCGAGTTTCTCTAATTTATTGCGTTAGTATTAGTAATGTATTGATACTATTAAAGAGTTGTAAATTATATTTTTAATGCAAAATCGTTATTGTTGCATTGTTAATCAAAAACAAATCCAATAAATCCATTTAAGAAAAGATTTTTTTCGGTGATTACATTTCATCTATCTATTATATTACAATATGACTGTGTTTGTAATTCACATCTTCTAAGCCACTGAGAATAGGAAAAAGATCTATGAATACCACAATAACTCTAGATTATAATTCTTTCGAATAACTCGAATTAATTCGAATAAATTCTCGAATAATAAATTTCGAAATTTAAATTAGTTTCAGAAATATTAATATTTAATGAAATTTTTGTAATGGTGGGAACTATTGTGACACTATATGGGAATAGTGGAACTATAGTAGATAAAACAGAAAAAAGGAGAAATAATAGCTATTCTTATGTTTGTAGTCAAAAAGAAAATTATTTTCACTGAATGGATTATGAGAAATAGATATTGACAAAATTACATTTATTTAAAAGTAAATTCGAAGCAAAAACAAATATTTTTTTTCATCGATTCAAACTTTGTAAATCCTTTATTTTATTGAATAAAAAAATCGTCTGTCCACAAATTAACATTCAGAAATCATTTTATTGTAGCTTTTCTCAATTTTACATTCAACAAAAGAAGTTTAAGAAGTTTTAGCTCTCTGCATTTCACTGGAAAATTTCTGTCCTTTACTTACGAGAAATGAATTTAAATAAAAAAATATTGATTCTTAACTAATTGTTTCTGAACTATGACGGTTTAAAATAGTCACAAGAAGCGCTAAAAGTGAAATTGTTGAGCGAGTAAAAATGACATTTTACGCATTTATTTTAACTCATAAAACAGAAATATGTTTACATAAATTCGTAAAAATGGCATCATTTTCATTTCAACAGTTCCGAAAATAGAAGCCGAATCTTAAAAGAATGAAATTCTTTTAGAAAATGATATCGTTTCATTGAAAGCGGGCGTTTTCATTGAGTTAACGCTTAACATATTAAATATGATTTCTAACTTGATTTTTATTATTTAATGAAATAGATATTATAAATCTCTTCTAAATATGAAATAAAGTTATATTTATTTTTCTCACTAACAATCGAGATGCTTGAGGAATGTTACGTGCTATGCATGTAGCAATGTATTAAAACACTACAAAATAATTAGTCTTGTATGGGATAGGCATAAAAACCGATCGTTGACATATTTTTATAGGTGAAGGCAATATGTAAATCATTAGGCATTGCCAAAATTCATTCATTGTTCAGATTCTAAGGCGAAAATGAAATTAGTTTAATTTTTAACACAATTATTCAATTGGTAAATAAATCAAATCAGTTGTAAATTTCCAAATGGGGGGGAAATGTCCAGGCCAGAATTCAAACCCTGTATGTCTTGGCTAAAGCCGCCAATGCTTTACCGACTGAGTCATCTCTGACAAATATGGAGGACTAATTCACCAAGCTAAGCTTTAACGATCACAGAATTTGGTCTGATATATGAATCAGCTCAACAGTATAAATCATAGATTTTTATGGAACTGCAGTAAGCGCTGCATGCGTAATTACCTTAGATTAATTTTTAACACAGTTATTCGATTGGTAAATAAATCATATCAGTTGTAAATTTACAGTAACGCGTCAGTTTAGTGATCTTACTGATATCATACTGATATGCAGTTGTATATCAGCTGTACATTTACAAATGCGTTTGACAACCGCATATTTAAAACTAACTCTTTTATTTACCATATTTCTGTGTGACTTATAGTTTATTTGCTTTATGACAAAATTTCTGTTTCGAATTCAAGTAGTTTCATTTGGTACCGATCAAATAGCCGATTGCTTATATATTTAGCGTTAATGGCAGCTTATTATACAGCGACTGAAATGACACCATTTGTTTAAAGAAAAGTAGATGACCGAAGTTTCAGCTGTGAAATGATTAAATCGTATATCTCTGAAATAACGCAATAAATAGCAAAATAATTATCGTATTTATAAATTAAGAAAAACAAAGAAAATATTAATTATATCATTCAAGATCAAAAGCGATGAAATACGCCAATTTAAGACCTAAAATATCAGCAGCTTCTATCTTATTAAATTTATACTTTAAGATTTTCTTCCGATGCATTTTTATCATTAAGTATAGTATACGTTTATTTTATATCTTTTCGAGTTCTTAATCAGTAACAATCGTTTAAGAATTTTCCAATTGTTCTATTCATAAAGAAATTTGACATATAGAATTTTTTTTTTGTACTTTCTTAGAATGTAACAGCCTTTATACATTATGAAAGGAAAATGCTGAATTTTAACTGAGTGACATATTGAAATAATTAGAAGTAATTAATATTAAAAAACACCATATCCAAAGCAAATTAAAATTCTTGCAACCGTCGATTAAATCTGAATGGAAAATTAAAAAAGTATAGTCAGACAACATAATTAGAAACTTATTCGATATGATTTTCCCACCAATAACAATACGTATTTAAATGGAAATCCACGAATTATTACATTAAATAATGAAAATTACTTAAAAGTAAAAAAATAAAAATAAAAATAAAAAAAAATAAATAAAATAAAATGAATTGTAAGAACTAATATTCGAACTCAAATTAAATAAAACAATTTGATATTTATAATTCAATTACTGAAATAGCTAAACCCAAAGACATAATGTAATATATTAATAGTTTGAATGTAATAATTTAGTTGAAGTGAAATGTCTGACAAAAGTATATCCATCGAATAATGCTGAAATGTATGACATTGTAATTATTTATCCTTCATCCGCTGAAATAGGCACTGTTAAATTAACTATATAATTCATTGTTATCGTGTCTGATTGATGGAAGTTTATGAAAAGACCAGTTCAACTTCAGAAAAATATATTTATTGTCAGTTAAACTGCGTAGTGTCTAAAAATATTATTCGTACATGAGTTTAGGTGAGTAAAATTGTGCTAAGATTATGTCTGATTAATGTAGATTAAGAAGTAAAATTATCTAAAATACAGACACTTTTAATTAAAATTAACATAAAAACACGAAAAAAGAATTAAGTATACGCTTCGTATGGAAATCTTTCTAATAGGGAAACTCCGGGAGAGTCGCCGCATACGGGATAGATGCCGCACCCCTTCTATTTCTTGTAATTATCGGTAGATGGTCGTCAAACGCACAGTACAGGTGTGCAATGAGATTATTTTAACCAGTGTATAGCTTGAATCCCATTTCGATGTTTACTTGTAGAAGTACATTCCTTAATTTGACGTAACTGCATGATTTCGCTGTCCAAACTTTTAAACACGTTATGTTTAAATACTTTTCATACACTAATTGCTGAATGCATGCATAATTTCGAAGTCAAAAATAATTGTAGCGTCCGTATAGAGTAGTGTGTGTATGATTACGCCATTCCCCTAAGCAATGGCAAGTAACTGTGATGGTCGACGTCTGTACCATGCAAAATGGGATACATGCCGCACTGCTATTCCGGTATTCATGCCGCAGTTTCTTTTGTACGGGATGATTAAGTGTTATTAACTTTCACTTTTCTTTTTGCACAGACTAACCATGTTAGGCATGTTATCAAGTTTACTAAAACCAAAGGAGAAAAAGGGAAAAATAAAAAGTAAGAAGGGCAAGAAAGATGAAAGTCAAGATGATAATAATGAAAAACTGTATTACGTGTAACGTAGACGTTCTTTTCAAACTACTCCAAAAAAGAGGAATTGTAATTGGCTTCGTTGCATCATGTGTTTAAATGTAGTTACATAAAGACTACTTTTTCGACACTTTTTCTGTCGATTGAAGTCGATCTATTAACCCATTCGGGACCATAGGTGCATATAAGCACATTCATAAAGAGCTTACAAAATTTGTTTCTGGCACCAGTAAAAAAGAAAAGCAATATTTGCTTTGTTTAACTAGAGCATTTTCATGATCATTTAAGTAAAGGTAACTTCATTTAAAAAAGTGGTACCAACTGAATAAAATTTGTGTAAAAGTCACCGGATCCGAAAGGGTTAACAAATAAATTATGTAAACACAATTTTACTTTTCCATTTCTAATACATTGATGTTACGTTGTTGCCGAAATAACAATTAAACCTTAATGTAAAAAAAATAAGTCGATAATTTTAATAGTGAATGTAGGCAAGAATTATAAATTTTAATCTACTAATACGTTTCATTGTACTCATTTAGTTTCATTTTGTTATTACATCCATAATTATAGTCCAGATATGAATATTTTTTTAAATATTTTTATTTATAACTTCATTCTGTTCTTATTACAAGCGCGACATAACTACCTCACAAGTGTGGCGTGTCAGCCTGAATGTACGGGTGACGTACCGCAGTGTAGTACTTTAGAAAAAAATTCTTAAAAAATATTAATAATTTGTTTTGAATTTTTTTGTCGCAGTACACGCGTTGTATACTTAACATTAAATATCACAGCATGATTTTTTTATTTTATGTCCACCATGGGACTTTATACAAAAATTCTAAAAAATGTGCGGCATAAATCCTGGAATTACCCTATAGCACAATCTTCTTAATCCCTATTCATCTTCAGTACAATGTGCTGAAAATCCCTAAAGTTGACAGAATTACCCATGTGAAACCTACATCAAAAAATGCATTACAGTTAATTATAATGGTTAACGTTTGCATAAAAGAATAGAATAGGTACCCATATTAAAAATTAATTCATTAATTGGATTAACAACTGAATTTATATGCAAAGATTCCAGGAAAATTCGGCTTCATTGAAACAGACCATTCATCTGAAATGACAAAAAATACGATTATTCAACAGAAGTGTAATGTTCACAGAAGTGTAAGCTGAAAATTCGGCTATAGCCGAATTTTCAGCTGTTAATCAAATTAACGAAGCGATAAATATTCCATCTAAATAGTCTAATCTTTTATGAAAATGTTAACCTTATATCAAAGAGTAAAGCATTTTTTATGTAAGTTTCACATGTGTAAGTTGATTCTAACATCTTCAGTGATTTTGCATAGATTGTACTGAAGAGAGATGAGGATATTATCCAAAACCAACACACAAATGTTTTTTAGTGTTTCTATACGAATATAAAAGTTAAACGCAAAATCACATTTAAAAAGATGTTAAATTGCATTAATTTATCGAAGTACTTTTAATTATAAATATATCCTTCATCAGAGAAATACAAAGATACAGTTATTAACGTCTTATTTTCAAAATTCATGTAGATGGTGTCGAAAGGAATGAAAGTGAAAGTCAATTTTTAGATCAGGAAAAAATTGGGAAAATAAAACATGGATATAGAGGGAAGTGGAATTTTACTTGTTTTATGATTATTTAAGGAAACTGAGCCGAATTCTGGATATGTTGTAGGATAAAACGTCATTACAAACAGTATTTTCTTTAGTAATAATTTCTATTGATTCACGGATAATTAAATGATGATAATTCTTTAAGGGATATATAATTTTTGCATATTCGAAATCTACTTATATATTCTGCTTCTGGTTAAGTCTTGACAGGGCTGTTGTTGACCGGTTGTACTTTAAATCTCTCAAATGTGCTTTAGTACGAATTGTAAGTTTACAAGAAGTCATTCCTGTGTATTTGAGAAAAATATTTTCTGCTTCCAGTGAAATTACATATACTCCAGAAACTTCATATTTCGGGATCGGGTCTATTTTGGCACTAACTGGATCTATCAATTTCACTGGAGGAGTGGCAATTACATTTACGCCAAAGCGAAAAATTTCATGTCTGAGATTTTCGAAAATTCCTTTCGACACCATCTACGTGAATTTTGAAAATAAGACGTTAATAACAGTATCTTTGTATTTCTCTGACGAAGGCTATGTTTATAGTTGAAAGTACTAAGATGAATTAAAATAATTCAATGTCTTTTTATATATAGTCTCATCTTTTAAATATTTTGCACATAGTGTAATTTTAAGTTTTAACTTTTTAAAGATGAATTTTGCATTCTATTTATTTATTTGGTGAATACAAAAGTGTTCCGTTTGTTTGAATACTTTATTATCCAGAATATTTCTCATAAAAGAATTTTCTTCTGTAAAGCTACAAGTGCCATCGAAAACTTTGAGAACTTTTACTAAGCATGAATTGGAATATGAGTGATGTATGAAAAATGTTAGCAACAGAAAATATTAGTGACTCAATTTTTTTGCATTGAGAAATCAATTCAAGAAAAATAAATATTTGTTGATTAATTGTTTTTTTACATAATATTTTTTTAGAAGATTCACCAACTCTGGTATGTTTACCTATTTGTTTTTAAATCGAAAAAAAAACAACTTTAATCGATGCTTACTTTTTCTTCAGATCTCTTAAAAGTGACAAAGTATTACTTGTTGCGTAAGATAACAAATAAAATCAATAGAAAAGTATTCCGCTTGTTTGAATACTTTATTATCCAGACGATTTCCCGTAAAAGAATTTACTTCTGTAAAGCTTCAAGTGCCATTCAAAACTTTGAGAACTGTTTGCTAAGCATAAATTGGTATATGAGTGATCTATGAAGAATGTTAGTAACAGAAAATATTAGTGATTTACATCTTTGCATTGAGAAATCAATTCAAGGAAAATAAGTATTTGTTGATTAATTGTTTTTCTACTAAAGTTCGCAAATAACACGTTCTTTTCTGCCGTGAAAATAAACTTGTTTGAAAATAAGAAAATGTGACAAAATATCTTATTACTCTGAGAATAAACTATATATTTTTATTATTACTTATTTGAGAAAAAAGAGCATTTTTAACATATTGAGAATATTACTCGATAAATTATATAAGATCTTAGTGAGAACATAAAAAAGAAAAGTTATTTTAATCTAAGCATAAAAGTTAAAAGAAAAAAAAAACACTTTTTTTCAAGCATTCAATGCTTACGTTAAAAAATGCTTTACCTAATTTGATGCCTGCAATTCATGCTGTTCGAAAACATTTTCCTGTCAGTACATTAATTTTGAATGAGCCTCAATTATGGAAAATTTGCCGCTTCGGTTTCCTATAAAAACTATAATTTTTGCGTTGTTTCTTTTTTAAGGTATGACAACAGAAAAAGGAGTATTATTTAAACTATCTATTCATTATTTCTACTATTTTTTTCAACGCATAATCAAATATTATTTAATATTGAAGAATTAATTGATAAAAGACTATCTTTTTAATTATTACAGTTAAATCTTTATTTTTATTTTATTTTCTGCTTTTTAATATTAATTCATTTGTTACATTTTCACAGCCACTTGCAAAGTTTCATCGAGCTTGGTTCGGCACATAAATACCGCCGAAGAATATTTGGTGACTTATCACTTGCACCCTGCTAACACAAAAATGCCTTAAAACTAATTTATTTATTTATAATTGAGTTAAAAAATATTAAAAGGGTCTACTGTCATCCAAAAAACACGTGTATAGATAATTTTTATAATATTAGAATATCAAGAAGTGACTGAAAATTTAACTTCGATATTCCATTGTAACATACATGAACCATGTTAAGTTAAACAGAAGAGTGTAAAATAAGATTTTATGTAATTAGAATTAAGGGTTTTGTTTTAATAAAGACGGAGACGTTATTATTTTCATTTATCTTAAAAACATCTTTACCAAAAGTTGTAAGACACCCGTATGGAATATTAAATATACGGATAAACTATACTTCTATATAACTATATGGAATATTATATATATTTCTCCTCCCACAGAAAAAGACACCTCTGCATTTAAAAAACTTATTTGTCTCAGAAAACACGGAAATAGAATTTCGATTGGAATTTGTGATTTCTTTCAGTTTATGTTAATAAAAATAAGCTTCATACTGAAAGTATACCAAACGCATGACGATTTTGACGACTCGATAACACCTTTGACATCATATTTGGCATTTTCGATAAATAATAAGACTCCTATATGAATATAAAATGTATCTTGAAAATCAAATACTTTGCAAGTTCATACGAGAAAAATGACCTAATCTCCTATTAAAGTATGGCATGTAACAATATTTTACATAATTGTTATAGTAAAAAAAAATAGAGGAAACATCTTAATAAATAAACCTACGAGGAAATCTCAATATAATAAGAATTATAAACATATTTTAAAGAAAGATGATGTCATATACAAAAAAATTAAAGAACAAGAATTTAATACAAAATTACATAAATGATTAATTACTGTAAAGATGATGGAACAATTAAAAATATTTAAAAAATCAAGCATGTTCGGCTATTACTTAGTCATCATCAGGATTTAAAATTTAAACAGTTGTTACGAACGCTAATTGTCCATAACTCGATCACAAAAGCCTCGCTCCAAACCTTACATCCGGGTTTCATGGTATATTTCACTAACACGGCGAAAAAAAGAAGAGAGGTGGGCAATTAGTGAAGTTTTTTTTTATTATTATTATTACAAATCACTGCTCTGATCAAACCCATCCATAAGTTTGGAACGTTGTAAGATAAAATATCAGGGATGTTTTTCCACTCCTATGTAAAATTTCAATAGTTTCACCGATTGTTAGTTAGTAATAATTCATCATGGGGCATATAATTCTTTCATTTGTGAAATCAATTTTAATGGTCTGCTTTGGATAAAGTCTGGAAAGTGGGTACCTGCTCTAGTGAATCTTAGGTTACTTTTATATTCCTTTATCCGATTTAATCTTAAACTAGAACAGAAATGGAATTTTTATATGCATATACAGGGTGATTATAATTAGTCCCACTTTCAAAATACTGTAAAAAAGGAACCACTGGTCAGAATGATTTCAAATTTGAACTGAATATACTAAAAGACGGGGGAAACGATATGGCATAAGAAAAAAAAGTTCCAAATTGTATCAAAGGATAGCGCTGTAAGCGACATTCTATGCAAATTAAAAGACACTCATGCGCACGACACATTGTATGTGATATTAGATGTAAATTTCCAACTGGGCGAAAAATGTCCGGACCAGGATTCGAACCCGGGATCTCCTGGCTGAAGCCGCCAGTGCTCTGTCATCTGAGCTATCCCGGACGATTCTGGTCAAACTTTTTCACCCAGCTAACCTTGATGATTACAGCATCTGGTCTGAAACCTGGTTCAGCTCAACAGAATAAATCTCAGGTAATGGAACTCCAGAAATCGCTGGATACGAAATTACACTAGATTAATTCTAACACAATTATTCTATTACACATTTTTTTTACACATTATTTTCTATTACAACCATTTATCATTCTATTACACATTTTCTATTACACATTATTTTCTATTTTACACAATTTATTCTGTTGAGCTGAACCAGGTTTCAGACCAGATGCTGTTATCTTCAAGGTTAGCTGGGTGAAAAAGTTCGACCAGAATCGTCCGGGATAGCTCAGATGGCAGAGCATTGGCGGCTTCAGCCAGGAGGTCCCGGGTTCGAATCCTGGTCCGGACATTTTTCGCCCAGTTGGAAATTTACATCTAATATGATTTGTTTACCAATTAGAATAATTGTGTTAAAATTAATCTAGTGACATTGCATGTGGTATAAAAACGCAGGGTATGTGGCTTTCCCCTCATATTGCATCTCAGCATCTTGTCACGAGTCTTTCAATGAAGGATCGAGCTCTGCTGGTGAAACTCTTTTACAGGAACGGCGACTGTGCGCTTTCAGCTTTAAAGAAATTTCGGTCATTAAAGGGTATAAAAAAAACTTGTGGTTCGATGTCTACCAAGGATCTGAAGAATATGATTCGGAGATACGGGTAGTTTTGAAGTGAAATCTGAAAGAGGTAGGAGATCAATTGCTTCGAGGTCAGTAGAAGATGTGTTCATAGCAATAGTGAGAGGACGAGCAGTGGTATGCAAACATGCCAGGCACGGGGGATTGCCCGATCTTTAGATATGTCTGTGAGCACGGTGCATAAAATTATACGTAATATCCTGCATTCATATCTTTACAAAATTATCTATGTTCAGGATCCTGTAAAAAGAGTTTCACCAGCAGAGCTCGATCCTTCATTGAAAGACTCGTGACAAGATGCTGAGATGCAATATGAGGGGAAAAGCCACATTACCCTGCGTTTTTATACCACATGCAATGTCACTAGATTAATTTTAACACAATTATTCTAATTGGTAAACAAATCATATTAGATGTAAATTTCCAACTGGGCGAAAAATGTCCGGACCAGGATTCGAACCCGGGACCTCCTGGCTGAAGCCGCCAATGCTGAAACCGTTCTCAACAGAATAAAGTAAAATAGAAAATAATGTGTAATAGAAAATGTGTAATAGAATGATATGTAAAAAAATGTGTAATAGAATAATTGTGTTAGAATTAATCTAGTGTAATTTCGTATCCTCAGACCAGATGCTGAATGTGTCGTGCGCATGAGTGTCTTTTAATTTGCATAGAATGTCGCTTACAGCGCTATCTATTGATACAATTTGGAACTTTTTTTTCTTATGCCATATCGTTTCCCCCGTCTTTCTAGTATATTCAGTTCAAATTTGAAAGTCATTCTGACCAGTGGTTACTTTTTTACAACATTCTGAAAGTAGGGCTAATTATAATCACCCTGTATATGCATATAAATTTTATTCTATCTGTTTTTTTAATGTTTGTATGTACGATAGCTCAAATATTGCACCTTTTTAGTTTAAAGCCGATTTCAATGATAAAATCGTTCAAACTTTGTTTTGTGCTTGTTCAGTACTTTTGGTAAATAAATCTAGTTAAGATTTAATATTTTTTTAATACTTTCATTATTGTATAAATAATTGATATTTATTTTTTATATTTGTTATTATATAATTTAACTTATAAAATAACTAATAAAAAATAAATAACTCATAATAATCATTATCGATAAATGAATAATTGATAATGCTTTTTATCAACTGTGTTTCCTTTGTATCTTAGATAGGTGTATTTGTGTCTAGGGGATAGATGTGTCATAGCAAAGAAATTTATCATTTACTTAATTTCGCTATCATTAATACTTTTATTTCCTTTTGGTGTATGTCGAATAAATATGGTTGTTAGTCTTTTGCTTATCTCTATTTCTATTTATCTATCCCTATCTCTTGCTCATATATAAATACACACATATTCACAACATTTATATATATGTATATATATACAATAGCTCTCGAAAAGATTGAAACGAGCTTTATTATTATTTTTTTTTTATTGCAAAAGTGTTTTAAAATAATGTAGAGATAATTATTATGTTGATGAAACAATCCTATTATAATTCTTCAAAAAGTTACACTTGTTAAATTTTTATACGTCTTCTGAGACCTATAAGCTATATTTAGAGAAAAAAAAATGTGCTTGATCTGACAAGTAAGATGGTAAAAATGTCATTCTTATTGTAACAAAATTAACCGATTCTTGAAATTTTGGAGCTTTCTGTTACTAAAAACAGAAAAACGCATGTTTTTATAAAGATAAAACATCTTTCTAAAAATGCGAACTTTTCTATCAGCTATCTCTTTCTCTTCAAAAATATAATAATTGCCGAAACGTCAGTGAAGGCTTACTGTGGAGACCCGAAATTTTTTGGTTTCCATCTGTTTGTTTGTTAGTTAGTCTGTCTGTCCCGCGATAACTGCCGTAAAAAGCATCCGATTAGCTTGAAATTAAGGATGTATATTGGTGAGCTCCACGGATTTAGCTGTATAGTTTTGGGTTAAATTTGGTTCATTCGTTCGGAATATATAGAACATTTTATTTTGTGACATAATGCTTTTCTATGGGAAGTCTGACGATTTTCAAATTTTCATTTGTTGAAAGAAATCAATCATATGAATAATAGATTTAAATGGTAAATTTTGGATGCTGAAATTTTTATATAAGAGTATTAAATTATTCCTTTTAGTTTGCAATTTTGTCAAAACATTTGTCAGAGCTTTTAAATTAGGTGTATAACTTATAATGGAATTTTATACATGTGTTCGAATAATATAAAACATTTTATTTTATGAATTTACTTATATTTCATTTTTTTTCCTTTTAACCGTTGCGTAGCAACTATATCTCATCTAAAAATATCATAAATGTGAAAGTATGTATGGTTTTTTAAGTCAAATCAAAGTTAATAGGAATGAATTAATGAATGCCTTTGTATAGATATTTGCATATAGATTGATTTAAACGCAGAAATGAAAATAGTATTTATATACTATATAGAATAATATTTTTGTTTATGTATTCAACTATTTTGATTATAAATGAAAAAGTTCGTTATTTTCATACAGAATAAACTGACATTATCCTATTAAACTTTATAAACTTTATTGTTGCCAAAAAAAAAAAAGGGAATAACAATTTCTCCCAAAGAGTTAATTTTAATTTGTAAGATTTTCACGTGCAAAAGGAAAATAGAATAAGCAAATTACAAATAATAAAAAAGTTAAATAGGACAGGAATGAATACATATAAACATTTTACACCAAATACCACCTAAAATAATTTTTGTAGTGGTATTTTCCCAACACTACGAAGAAAGATTCCTCGATTTACACGATTTTACTTGGCCTTCCTTTTCTCATTGGTTGCGATTTCATTTTCGCAATTGTGTATATTAATTGGCACAAAATTTTACATTTTTATGACTGAGGTATATGTAAAACCATACAAATAAGAAATTCCGTATTGTCTCCTATAAAATGTGATAAAGTGTTGGTTAACTATATATGTTTCTATTAAGAGGAGCAGAGCTGCCAAACCTCCGGCGTTCTGGATACCAGTATTTTAATACAAAAAATGTTACTTTATTTAATTGAAAAATTTGCGCGATTTAAAAGAACAACATTTTTTGTAAGATAATAGTGTTGTGCAAAAAGCCTGAGACTTGCCATGTCTGGTGGGAAGTGAAATGGTTTATTTAATGCATTTATCTCTATTTTAATGCTACGGGAACAACGTCCCGTGTAAGAGCTTGAAGAGTGTAAAATAAATTAAATAATTAAAATAATCCCTATTACAAAAAATGAAACAAAATGCCCGGCTAAGGGAAATAAAATGTTAGTTAACCTTTCGTAATTTGACCTGAACCCAGGTGTGCGTCAAATTTCAACGGTGTTTGTAAAATCACGATTATTAATTAAATGTGGATACTATTAAAAGGCTATCACAAAAAATGCTTAACGGCGCCAAATCACGTTTATCTATTTAGTCAATTGGAAGTGGACACGATGATGAATTATTAACTGTTAGGTTTAGAAATCCCCCTACTTTAGGGTGATTTTAGTAAGTTAATGCTATCGAGTACATGTTTAGATATTTAGATTAGATCTTAGATATAAATATTGCAGAATGGTAATCAAAATTATTTTTTGGAAACAAAAATTATAAAGGTATTAGATTTCTAAATTAGATGTCTCAGTTTACATTTCCAAAAGTTCTTTATCCATTAGATACAGGTGTTTGTGGTTAGCAGGCAAGTAAATACTGCTGTATGGATATTAGGATAACGTAAAATGCTTGACCAAATTGTTGCTTATCCTTATAAATCGCAGTGTAAAAAAGAATCTAAGATATAGGATAATCATTAACTCAATCAATAGAAAATTACAAATGCAAAATAAATTACACAAGGGGGAGGGGGTTCAGAGGGATTCCCCTGAAGAAATTTGCTTTATTATATAAAAATTACTAGAATAAGTAGCTCTTGAGAATTTCAGAATATCATTACATAACAACGTGTTTAATTTAACGCTTCTAATGTCTGAAAACATCGAAATATTTTTTTTTTCCTTTTATAAATGTTTGTGTAATTTAAAAAGTTTAAATTTTGTTTTTGTAGAAAGATTAATATTACGCAAAGTTTGCTAAAAACAATAAGTTGCAGAGACGACGTTGAGGCTCTTGATTTGCAGATTTACTAGTTGTAATAACTCTAAAAAACCTCATTGTTTAAACTTATATGTTTATTTAATGTAAAAATGTTTTGACTGCATGTGTTAAAATCACGCATACTTAGTATACAATAGTTCTTTTTAATGGGTATTTTAAGTTCCTTTCTTATCTGTGTGTTTTTGTTTTAAAGCTTATTTGCTTGCATTGATATTTTTTGTTTCTTAAAAATAACATTTATTGTTTTCTGTAAAATCGCGGAAAAGTCTTTTGGCGACCGATTTTATCACTGCGTAGCATTGTACAACTTGCGTCTGCTAAATGAGTGGAAATAGAAAAGCTTCTTTCTATTTTTTTTATGTATTTTTACTTCTTTATTAGTTAGAAAGTACAATTTAAATGCAAGACTATTTAGCTTATTTGCTCTTTAAGAAGTAATCATTTTATCTTTATCATTAAAAACAAGTTTTTTGGCAAAGATAATAAAAGCTGTTTATGAGTGTCCGGCAGTGAAATAAAATGAAAATATCATTTTCAATACTTAGTTGTTTAATGATTTAGCGAATAATAAAATTTACAGTTTTTTTTACAGTTTTCAGCACAAAAGCCTAATATGTCCGCTCTTATGCATAAAATAATTATTACACATGTTGCATTGAGAATCATGTCCATTCTGTTTCAGCTGTGGCGTTTTACAAAATAAAATTGAAGTTTTATGTTTCCAAATATATTAAAACACTAATAACTTAAAAGACAATTATTTAAAAAAAAATAATAGTATCTGCTGTATACTTCTACAAGACTACTGTGTTTACAACCGTAATAGTAGCAATTTTGCGCCATTTTTTTTAATGTAAAAGTATAGCTGTGACTGTAGCCGGAAATCTTACATCGAATATAAATATATATAATACATATATATTTTTTTATTCTTATATTTTATTTTTACTTTTACTTTAAACCTTTTTTGAGCTTATATATATATATATATAAGCAAAGTATAACAATCACCAACAAAAAACAAACTATATTCATGTGAAATGCGCCAAACAGCTGCAGTTAAACACATAAATTCAATATAAACCAGTATAAGATTATATTTAGCCTGAACCAACGCACCCCCCCCCCCCTCACAGAACAAGAACAAGAAAAAAAAAATAACTGTATGTAAAAAATAAAATTTCAACAAAAACTAGGAAAAAATAGGCTGCGGCCTCATCGGCAGTGGGTTATATTTCAAAACTATATGCTCGGCTGCTTTTGAAATAAAACCCACTGCCGATGAGGCCGCAGCCTATTTTATCCTAGTTTTTGCTGAAATTTTAATTTTTACATACAGTTATTTTTTTCTTGTTCTTGTTCTGTGAGGGGGGGGGGGGGGGTGCGCTGGTTCAGACTAAATATAATCTTATACTGGTTTATATATATATATATACATATTGTAAGTTAATGGTTCCAACTTTATTTTGTATAATGTCAGTGTTATGTATTGAAGCTGAACAGTGAACAGTGAAGTAGAGTTGAGGGTTTCGTAGTTGTAAATCAACTTAACACCCAGGCTGAAGATTGAAAATGTCTTATAATATTAGTCGTAGGAAAAAAAGAGAAGGTGTAGTTAAACTACGTAAAAATTTTTTATTTAAATTTAAGGATAGACAATAAAATAAAAGAAGCCTTAAAACTTGGTAAATAAAGAGATTTATATTAAATATAGGTAAAGCTGTAGTTAGAGAACTACTATGAAAGGAAAAATAAAGTGAAAAAATAAAAGTTAGCACTAATTCAGTAGTAACACTCGCCAAGCATGGGCAGGAAAAGCAGTTAAGGAAGCAGGAAAGCCATTTTAACACAAAAAAGCCCTTTTCAGGAACCATATAATTTTAAGTTACTAGTAAGGTAAATTACAGGTAGAAATTTTTACTTTTAAAAATTTATTTATTTATTTATTTATTTATTTTGTTTATATTTAATTTTTCTTTTTCAAGAGAAAATTTAAGATTGAACGAGGTTATCGTTCAGAGTATTTGAATTTGAATGAAATTCAGAAAAGGTAAGTAATTTTGAGAAAACATTTTTTTCAACAGATATCTTCTCCAAAACACTGCTGAGTTTTACGGTAAGTTCCGAGAAGTGGGTGATGATACCAAGTTCGGCTTTAATTTTTGGACTAATTCAATAATTGTAGGGATTTCGTTGGTGAACTCGTTGAGTTCATAAAGATGTTTCGTAGGGGGGGGGGGGGGGGGGGGTAGGTTTTTCTTTATGTTTTTCAGATAAAATTTGTAGTTTTGGGACTTTCATCGTTGTTCCCTTCAATTTTTTGGAGTTTGAGGTTGCTTCTGCATAGGATTTTTTTAATTGGGCTTAACAGGAAAGTTTTTACAGCCTTTATAACTTGAAAGATGCGGGATCACAATTTGTACATTTTACGGGTGGTCTTGGTAGCTCAGTAGCATTTTTGAGAGGGCAATCTGTGGAAAGATGGTCCCCACTGCATCCTACGCAGCTGGGGGCATTAGAGTTAGTGGCTATATGAAAAAACTTTTTATATCGGTAGCATTGCGTTCCTTTTTTTTGCTACTCTCAATTTTTCTACATTAATGCGAATTTGGAATAGGGATTTTAGGTTGCAAATTTCAAAAGAGGTTCCGTTTTTAGGAAGTTCAATAAGGAACAAAGGGAGAGGGTTTTTTTCCCTCTTCGCGACTTTTAAGTTGGGATACTTTAATGACTGTAAATCCTTTAAGGGTTACGTTATTTTTTATATCATCAATGATAGTAGAGGTTGGAAGGCCTCTAATAACCGCTTTTAGTGGGATTTCTCTGTCGGGAACAATGTAAAATTGGCTTTATTTTGCTTAAGATGTTGGATAATTTTCGTTTTATTAAGGAGGTTAGATGGGAAAAATTTGAAAAATTTACCTGAAATTTTAACTTCAATATCAAACTCGCCACTTCTCGACAAGATTGAAGTGAATTCAATAACATTTTCAATACTCGTGACCATAATAGGTTTGGGTTTTTTAGTTTCAATAATTTGAGGTTCATCTTTTAATGATTCCATATCGGAGTTAACGGAGGAATTTGTAATTTTTTCCGTTTTAGAGGAAGTTGAGCTTTTGGAACTATTTCCCCTACGTTTATAAGAAACGGTCTGAAATCCGTCTTCAGCAGCGTCTAGAATAGTGATATTATCAACTTTGTTCATACGGTACAGGTTGAGTGCCCATTTGACGGCATCATAAATATTGGTTCCTTTATTCTTACACATGCAGTCATAGATTTGGACTTTTTCAACGTTAGTGATTTCATAGGGCGAATCATTTATAAGAATTTGCGTAGGGACATAAATTTCGTTTTCGTACCTTTCGAGAATACTTTAGATAAACTTTTGATTGTAGAGAGATTAGAATTGAGAGAGCTTATCGAGGAAGTTCGACTCATATTACCAAAATCGCCAAATGCGTAGAGGTTACCCTTTTCGCCAGAGTTCATCATGCTAGGCACAAGACTTTAAGACCATAAAGCAGAATTAGGACACTGTTCACAGAGAGATTGGGCAGGTGCTTACACATACACACTGGCTGTGATGCTGTGTATTGAAGCTAAATTTATTAATTTAATTTTTGTAATTGGAAATAGATGATCAATTGTATTTATATAATAGTTATATATATATATATATCTGGAGATGATCTACTCGACTTTACGGTTACTTTATACTATGCGTTCAAATAAATTATATATATAATACCGTTAAGTGTATAACACTTCCGGAGTGACCTCATCCAGATCCCGATAACCTTTCGTTAAAATAAGTCATTTTATTTTAATTTTCAGATATTTAATTTTTTCAATACAAGATAATATAAGATTAAACTTTTTAGAAAGATTGTGAAAAACAAAAACAACTTGAGAGATGAGTTACATCGAAATAGGCATGTTTTTCTATATATCTTCCGTTGAAAATCGTATCACCCAGCAAGCGGTGATGGTAAACAATATCCGATTCATTCCTTTGAGATTCATTCAAATACAGACCATGGGTGCAATAACCTTTCTCAATGGCAATATAAAACATACAAAACTAAAATATTTTATTGCTTTTTGCAATCATTTCACGATTTCAAAGACAATGTTTAATTATGAATGTTTCCGATTTATTCCTGTGAGATTCATTAAAATATAGACCATGGTGCTTATTGGCAACATAGCGATCTAAATGACCTGCATGCATTAAAATTTTCTTTAAAATGACAATTTAAGGCAATTGAAGATGTATATTAAATGCAATATTGTCAGAATTTCCAGATTCGGGCTGATTTTTTTTCCTTTTTTTTGTTCACAGCCGTGAAGGACTCTGGGGAATGACTCTATTGTTATTCCTAAAAAATATATTCTTTCAAGTGGCATCACGGATGAATGCGTACTCTTTAGATTTGATTCTTCAATCTTATAAGGTGTGTTCTTTTTTACTATTAGCTAACAAATTTATTAGGAATTGAAGTTTTACTTTTTTTATGAGAAAGTGAAGATGATAGATTTTTTTAAATGTAATGAACTAAGACGAAGGTCCCATTTCAAGAAGACGGCGAAGGAATAATGATCGGCAAGCAAAATGGCTAGCGAGGCAATGTCAGGATTCGCGAGATAGAATTCAGGCGGCAAACTCAATAAGTATTACAAATAAATTTGCACTTGTTTTATTTGTACTTGTTACAACTCAACAAGTACAAATAAAGAGATGCATTTATCAATTTTCTTGCTGTTAATAATCTATTTTCAAATTAAGTTTGAATTAAAAATGGACTATTTTTGTAAATATTTTACCCCACCTAACCCTATTAGTCAGATAAGATCCAATTTAGTACTTCATAAATATTTTTATAATGGAATTCCATATTATTATTTTGAAAATGCAAACACGTCTTCCTGACGGGCTATCTTCTAGTTTCTATTTCTAGTTCTCTATTTCTTTTCAAAATCTATTCTAAAAACACATTTCCCATAATTATTACTTGTTTGAAGGTCATTCATTTTTCAATTTTAATTGCCGACATGAATTATATTAAAAATATTTATTTTGTATCCTTTTTCTATTTAATTATTCTAAAAATCAATTGGCGCGTTTTTTAATTTCGGGAAAAATGGCTAAATTAATTTTTTATCGGCACTTAAAATATAGTCCTGTACCTATTCGGGCTGTTATTAGCTCATCCATTCTACTACAGTGCAACGAAAATCCATCCTCTTCGAGCTCTATAACGCCAAAACATGAGTGAAGGTAGCAAAATTTAGTGTATCCAGTTGCTTTTTAAAAACATATCTGTCCTCTGAGAGCGAGTCTTTATTTGAATAATAGAACGATATCCTAACATCTTTTGTAAAATGTAGTTATTGATGACATGACATGACTAACTGCTAAAGTATTAGTAATGAAAGCGTCTAAATATTTTATGGAACTGTGACGGATGCTTAAATTTGTATTCTATGTGATCTATAATAAAAGTATTTCCGAACAGATAATTCTGTTCTCAAATTAATGGAGAAATCCTAATACATTCGATCTACTCCAAAAAGGCTAACTACGACTGCAAACAATCTGTTCTAATATATTTCCTCCAGTATTATGCACGAGATAACTAATAAAATGGTGGTGATTAAAGTTCCTGAGTTTGGAATTTTGTGAGTGGTTTTTAAGGAGTATTCTAATGGGGTTAAAGAGAGCGATTTATTGTTACGACCTAAGTTTTCGTCTGAATGTTACAAATTTCGTGGCATATATATATACAGTGGTGGCCAAATTTGTGGACACTTTTAGGTAACTTTCATTATAAAAATGAAAAACTACCTATTGCAGCCGTCCGAAGGAAAACACTTCGGGAAATTTTGCAATATTTTCGCCGATAATGACCCCCAGATAACAAAACCCCCCTCCGTTGAGATTCTGACTTATATATATATATATATATATATATATATATATATATATATATATATATATCCATATATATATATATATATATATATCTGAATTTCGTCATGCTGTAACTCTCGAATTTTTTAACCGATCTGGATAAAATTTTTCATAGGCATAGTACATACCAATGTCTCGACCATGTTCGTTGGCCAGCTTCATCCGCCTTCCTGTTTTAAAATGGCAGCCATTTGAGTTTTTGAATTTTTTTTTATCTTTTCTAACATTGTATACTTATAGAAAATGTTACGTTTCACAAAATGTAAACTCTTATGTATCATTTTAAACAGAATGTTAGAAGCATTAAAATATATTTTAAAGAGTCACACAGCGAAAGTTAACAACATAGGTCATTTTAAAGAGAAAGTTATTAAACATAAAAATTTCCAAAAGATTCTACAAAATGCAAATGGCCGCCATTTTGATAAAAGAGGGTGGATGAAGTTGGCCAATGAACTCAGTCAAGACATTAGTATGTACTATACATATGAAAAATTTCATCCAAATCGGTTCAAAAATTCGAGAAATACAGAATGACAAAATTCAGATATATATATATATATATAAACTATATGGTCATTAATGACCGGCAACTTTCAATTTTAGACATTTTGTCGAATATTTAGAAATATACTTGTCAGATTCATCTGGAATTACAGGATTAAAAAGAACAGAAATGACCTCATATTTATCAATGTCGATTTGATAAGGGGGACAATTAGGGGGCAAACCAAAAATCAAAGGAAAAATATAATTCTTGGGATCACACTATAAAATAAAATGCACGAAATGATCTATCGCTACAGAATATAAATAAACAGACATTGTGCAATATGTGTATTTATTTGTGTAATAATCGCACGTATATTAATAGAGATACAGGGATTTTTTTTAATTAAAAAAAATTCTTGCATGTCTTTTGCTTATAACATGCAGGGTTTTCAATCAAACTTAACGCCGTTTTCAGAAAAAATAGCAAAATATAGTAGAAACAATGTAGTGCAATTAGAATCTAATTATATTAAATATTTTAGGAAATATGAGCAGTTGTATGAAATAATTTTTACCTTCAAAGGCGCGAACGATAACAAGGAGCTTTTTACATAATTTAATAGTCGACTCTATGGAGCAACTTATTAAAAAAATCCAGTAAAATATCGTAAAAAATCAGAAATATATCTGCGTTAGAGTGAGCTAATTTTTAGTTGTTCTCTAAAAGCAGCTGAATGATAAGGGATTTTCCACAAATTGTCAATTATTATTAACTTACTTTCAGAAAAAAGTTAGTATTTAGTGATTATCAACAAGTAGATTTGGGAAAAAAGCTTCGATTTTGATATTTCTTTTAATTAAGGTACAGGCTCGTTCTGGTGGTTATCCAAGAAGAAATGAAGCATCAATAAAAAATTAAAAGGGTAGACCGACTAGTAAATGAACACTTAAGCACATTTAAAAAGATTGATTATATTTTAATACACAGTACCTATAGGTGTTTGACAGTGCAAATACATTTGTTGGTTTGCAAATAATTAAAAAATAACAAAAGGAATTTTATGTTTTACTTGTTTGGGATGCTAGGGGTGTCTTAATAGAAATGGACACAAAAACCAAGTAGATGAACAGCTGTTACCATTGAATGAACGCAAAATTTTCCAGTGAATGAACAGGCTGAAATTTAAAAATACTACTTAAATTTTACAGTTCTTTATTTATTTTACTACTTGTATAAAAAAACTTATAACATGTTTTTACACTGACTTACGGTTTTATTAAAACCCAGGACGATAACTAATTAGCTGGAATAGTCACTTTTAAGTTTTGAAATTAATCGTAAATTACAGATTAAAAAAAAAAAAAAACCACTAATTCTATATCTTTAAATCATTGGCCTTGTACTTCCCCATTTCAGTAATAACTCCAGATTAACGGGAGGATATTTCAGAAATAAGTTCAAGTGTTTTTATTATGCATTTCATATGATATTTAAAATACCAAATCTTATACTTTACTGCAGGCCATTTCCAATTCCACCACATGTGGACCTGTGGTCCAGATATTGTCATGGTGCTTACTTCATATTTCAAAACTTGAATGCTATTTAAAAAAAAAAAAAGAATCATCCTTTTCTCACCCGGATGTTTGTCTATGAATGGATTTACCTTTCCTTTCTGTTTCATGACATTGTAAACATCACCTGTTACTGCATCCTCATGCATTGTAAATCCAATTTTCCCTTTCCAACTATCCAATGTCCAAGGGGTTTTTCATCTTCAATGGGCAACACAGGCAATGTCCCATACGATTACTTTCAATTGGTTTCCCTCGCAGTTTCATAGACATCGTTCATTTTGTAATATTTAAATGAAGATATGCCGCCTTCTTCTAATTGAGCTGACTTGACCCTTATAGCATGTACAGCGTTTTCAAAGTCCTCTGTAGAGTACTTGAACCTCCCATGTTTCTGTTTTGAGGAATCTTCTTGGTCATCAGTAAGAATATTTCTATCAATCATCAAAAAACATAGAAAAAGTAAGATTTGAAAGTCATCAATAATTACTACATTTAACAATGTGTGTGCATATGTTCTTTTGTTACTTTTTAAATGTGTTAACTTTTCATTTGTTACTATAGCTTAAAAATCCCTTAATTCAAAGTATAGGTATAAAAAAAAGCCACAAAAACATAAAGCCCAAAACAGTTCATTCACTAGGAAAATTAGCCTAAAGTATTCCTTCCATTGAATGAACAGCTGTTCATTCATTGGATTTTTAACATTTGTCTAACCAGTTATTAACATCCCTATTCTAAAATTGTACATATAGTATTGTACATAAGTATATATTAAACAATGGTTAAAACGTTTAGAAATATGACTATAATATATATACTTAATGTATGTACAATAAAATTAGTGCATAATGCAAATAAAAACAGTAAATTCTTATCAAAAATATGAAACGACATAGCACTTAGTTTATTATTTCAGCATAGAAACAATGTGTTTCTCAGACATGTCTTCAAAAATACGACATGTTCTCAAAGTAAAGTAATGTGACTTCAGTAACCAAACATGAATGCGATAGCTTCCTATTGAATAGAATTAAGGCAATGTTGTATCCCCATCTAGTGGAGAGATTTTCAAACCTTATTCTATTGAAATATATACAAATTGTTCATTCACTGGGGTCTGTTCACTTATTGGTCGGACTACCCTATTTTTAAAAAAATCAAATTAAAATTTGCAACTTGTGGACAATCCTTTATCATTCAGCTAGTTTTAGCGAGCAGCTAAAAATTAGCTCACTTTAACGCCGATATCTTTTTGAATTTTTATGATATCTGACTGGATTTTTTTAATAAGTTGCTCCATAGAATTGACTATTAAATTATATAAAAAGATTCTTATTATCGTTTGCGCATGCGCAGAAAAAATTACTTCATACAACTGCTCATATTTCCTAAAATATTTAATACATTTATATTCTAATTGCACTATATTGTGTTTACTATATTTTGTCAATTTTTCTGAAACTGGCGTTAAATTTAGTTGAAAACCCTGCATGTTATAAGAAAAAACATGCAAGAATTTTTTTAATGTTTTTAAAAATTCGCAATATCTCTATTAATATACGTGCTATTCTTACACAAATGAATACACATATTGCACAATGTCTGTTTATTTATATTCTGTAGCGATAGATCATTTCGTGCATTTTATTTTACAAGATATTTACGTGTACCAAGTATTATTTTTTTTCTCTGATTTTTTGTTGGCCCCTAATTGTCCCCTTGTCAAATCTACATTAATAAATATGAGGTCATACGCGTTCTTTTTAATCCTGAAATTCCACCAGAATCTGACAAGTATATTTCTAAATATTCGACAAAATGTCTAAAATTGAACGTTGCCGGTCATTAAGGGCCATAAAGTCTCTATATGTATATATATATATAGTATATGTATATAAGTCACCATTTCAACGGAAGGTGGTGTTGGTATCTGGGGGTCATGATCGGAGAAAATATAGTAGAATTTCCCGAAAGTTTTTTCCTTCGGACGACTGCAATAGGTAGTTTTTTACTTTTTATAATGAAAACTACCGAAAAGTGTCTACAATTTAAGTCACCACTGTATATTAATTATTTTACTCATGGCTGTTGAATAAAAAACAGACTTTTCAACAGCTTTTTTGGAGGGATGGGTGAAAAAAGTAAAAATTGAATGAGACACGTGTGACTTTTTGTAGCTATTATGAAACATGAGCACCGTAGTCCCCATTTTTCCCAAATTTTAATTCAATGTAAAATATGGTTGCTTACATAATTACTTTTGCTATTTATAAAGCATTTTAAATGTAAGAATATGTCATATTTCTCTATAAATAACCATCTTATAAGAATACTTCATTTAAATATTCAAATAAGAAACATATTAGGCGAATAAAAATTCATGTTTGTAAATTCCTGGAAAAAGTCCTGGGTACCCAAGATGAAGGAATTGAAAATTAGTCTTGAAATTGTGTTTCTCACTCGTAACTTAATTACGTCATGCTGTATGAAAACTTTTAATGAGACTTTTTTATCTACACCGTATAACTAGATGGAATTAATAAAAATGCATTATAAAGAAGTAACAATATATAAATGGGTCAATCCATTTCAAGTGGTCCAGCACTGGTTGCTCGACCATTTTTAAAAAACCTGAAATTTTTTGTACAACAACCACAACATGATGGAAGTTCAAAATGACTATTATTTTAATTTTATCATTTTTTGTTTGTGTGTGGTGGCCATCTTTGTTTCATCCTCTGCAGCAATTTTCTCACATGAAGGGTTTACGAAATTGTAAATAATTCATCGTTTATTTCTCCAATTCAAGTGCGGATTGTTGCAATTTGTACATAATACATTGGGCTAAAAATCTGGTAATAGAGTAATTTCCGAAACTAACTGCTTATTGGTGAACTTTAAGCATAAATTTTTAGTTTTTTTCAAAAATTTGTCCGTTTACAAGACGAAATTTTTCTAGCAAGGAAAACTGTCAACATGACATAATTTTTTTACAAAAAGGCCGAAAGTACTTGTACTCACACGCCAAGTTCCAGATCTGGGACTTGGTTTCACTTCGCTAAAAAAATTCCCAATTTTTTCAAAAATGTCAAAAATCGCACTTTTGAGGCTTAGATATCTCTGGTGGGGCACGAGATAAAAATTTGAAGTTCTGGTTTCTGAGAGTATTGTATGATAGTGCTATGCACAAGAAATTTCAGGACGGAGATTTGACTACAAGCTGAGATATGGCAAGGGCAACATGTCAAAAGAATACTGCCAAACTATTGTTTTGCTGTAGTCACAGTGAAGTATTTATCTCTGAGTGTCATTTAAGTCTCTTTTTTAATTATCTTTAAATAATAGTAACAGAAAATACAGCCCTTTGCAAAGCTTAGCAATTAATTTAAAAAATAATTATGCCTAAGGCCGTACATTTTGTATGGTCTCAGTAACTTTTGTTGTAAGTAATTTTAGTAACTAAAAGAAACCTCAGCACTTTTATATAAAGAAAAAAAATATTTTTATACAAAACCTGAGACAAAAAGAGAATAGGTAAAGAGAAAAGCTGTTAATGTTGGCATACTTGTTGAGACATGATCAAATGTGTCAAAACACATTCCTGCTTGTTGGTTTAAAAACCACAATTTTAATGCTGCTTGACAATCCCTGAAACTTGTTCCTACCATAAGTATATTCCTGTAAATGAAACATCATACGATATTACCATGCATCAGACTCAAGTAAATTATAGAAAGTAAAGATATCCAAAGCCCTTTCAAAATTTATACTACAGAAAATGACATTTTTGCAGAAGAAGCAATCTAGGAATTATTAATGAACTGAGACTTGCACATAGTGATTTCAAAGTTTATTTCTATGAGCCAGCAGGGCCAAGATCTTCAATCAAATTATCAAGAAATGGCAAGACTTGGTTCCTACAAATAAAATTTTGAGAAA
Organism: Maratus speciosus; assembly: GCA_963932465.1. NCBI lineage: Eukaryota > Metazoa > Arthropoda > Arachnida > Araneae > Salticidae > Maratus > Maratus speciosus. The sequence goes on along the minus strand of OZ010790.1, from coordinate 183,092,966 downwards.
GATCAAAATTGCGGTTTTTAAACCAACAAGTAAGAATGTGTTTTGACACGTTTGATCATGTCTCAATAAGTATGACAGCATTAAAAGCTTTTCTCTTTCCCTGTTCTGTTTTTGTTTCAGGTGTTCTATAAAAATATTTTTTTTCTTTATGTAAAAATGCTGAGGTTTCTTTTAGTTACTAAAATTACTTACAACAAAAGTTACTGAAAACATACAAAATGTATGGCCTTAGGCATAATTATTTTTTTAATTAATTGCTAAGCTTTGCAAAAGGCTTTATTTTCTGTTACTATTATTTAAAGATAATCAAAAACATAAATTTAAGTGACACTCTGAGATAAATACTTAGCTGTGACTACAACAAAACAATAGTTTGGCAGTATTATTTTGACATGTTGCCCTTGCCATATCTCAGCTTGTAGTCAAATCTCCATCTTGAAATTTCTTGTGCATAGCACTACCATAAAATACTCTTAGAAACCAGAACTTCAGATTTTTATCTCGTGCCCCACCAGAGATATCAAAGCCTAAAAAGTGCGATTTTTGTCATTTTTGAAAAATTTGGGTTTTTTTTAGCGAAGAGAAACGAAGTCCCAAGTCTGGAACTCGGCGTGTGAGTACAAGTACTTTCGGCCTATTTGTAAAAAAAAAATATGTCATGTTTACATTTTTCCTTGCTAGAAAAATTTCCTTTTGTAAACGGACAAATTTTTGAAAAAAACTGAAACTTTATGCTTAAATTTCACCAATAAGGATTTATTTTCGGAAACTACTCTATTACCACATTTTTAGCCCAATGTATTCTGTACAAATTGCTTCGATCCGCACTTGAATTGGATAAAAAAACAATGAATTATTTAAAATTCCGTAAACCCTTCCTGCGAAAAAATTGCTGCAGACGATGAAAACAAAGATGGCCGCCATGCACAAACAAAAATTAATAAAATTAAAATAATAGTCATTTTGAACTTCCATCATGTTAGGGTTGGTGTACAAAAAATTTCAGATTTTTTAAAAATGGTCGAGCAACGAATTAATGATTTTCTGGACCACTTGAAATGGATTGACCCAAATAGTACTGTCACCTTCTAATAAATAACTGTAGAATTGCTTTATTTATCTTTTTATCTCTGGCTATTTTTCAAAGATTTAAAATTCATTTACAATGAAATTCCATATATTTATTACGAGTCAATAATTCGAGCAAAAAAGTTTCACAGGTGAGCTAATCTGTCAGAGGCTGTCATTTGCTGTAAATGACTTTCATTTTAATGTTCCCCCGAAGAAAGTTGTAGGATAAGTTATATTTATACATTTCTTTCTAGTCAATTAAACAGAATAAAAATACTAACTGTATTTCAAAACTTTAATTACAGCATAGAAAAAACCTTTCATAATTTCACTTTATATATTTTCTTCTTACGACTTTTTTTTCTTTAATTAATTACTCGTCTCTTTTGTCGTTTGTTAGCGCTTTTTCTTTTAAATATGTCTCTAAATATGAAATATAAATAACATGTAAGACATCCGTTACAGTTTTATGATCCGTATTCCTTTTAAGCAGGATACTTAAATTGCCATAAAAGTGATTTACTTATTTTTACTTATTATTCTGTAAAAAAACCTGTTTATTCTAAATTTAGTTTAATTTTGTTTAAGAGGTGAAAATTATGAACATTGCTCATTTTTTATTATGATTCTTTTTAACTTTTAATTATTGTGAGCAGCAAAGATTTAAACAAAAAGCATGTTTTTTGATGGATGGTATTCCTACCATATAAACTTTTAAAAGAAATTCCTTTTCGCATTGCTAATAAAATTTATTGGCTGTCAGAAATAGAAATAAACTAAATTATTTTTATTATTTTTTTGAGCACAGAAAATTTTCACATTTTCAGAATTTATTATTCTGTGTTAATAAAGTCATTATTTATTCAGTGGTTTACAATATGAGGTACACGAACTGGTTGGGTGTAAAGGTTAATATTATCAATGACCGAAAGCACATACAGAAAACCTTATGATACAGATACACATACGAATATTTCTTTCTCAAAGCAATTAATTGTAATGGACACTCGTGGTAAGTTAATGGGACTAAAAATGATTTCAATGATATATTTTTTTTCAATGCATAAAAAATCCATTAGACTATAAATAAATAATCTATAAAAAGTAAGATGAAAATAAGAGACTGTAAGCTTAGTTAAGTTCAATTGAATCGTTTTATTAGGGTTCCGTACTTAAAAATTAAAAACGGAACCATTAGAAGATCACTCCCGTGCCTGTCTTTGGAAAATGCAGAGGGGCTAATTAAGTTACTTGGGAAAAAAAAATCTTCTCTTTGTATATCGCGTGAAAGTTTTCGTAACACAGAACTCAAAAATACATTTCTTTTAATTTTTGGTATTATAGTTACAGAGATATCGTCTCAAACGTAGTGCAAAAATATGTTACCCCCCACCTTTTATTTCCGAATCTACTCAAACTAAAATTATGAAAAAGTAAGAGGTAGTAGATATTAACTTAAACCTTGTAAGAAAATTGCAGCGATTACCCTAGGTTACATAGTTTTTGAGAAAACAGCAATTTTCCGTTACACACAAATTTCAATTTGCGGGTATTAGGCAAAAGTATTGAGGGGCTCTGATGGTATCTATCATAACAGAAGTATAAAATCATTGTTGATAATGATTTTCGAAAAAAAATCGACGGTAATTAGTCGAGATATTAACCATTAAAGACGCGGACGGTTTGGGCATAGAAAATGACAGGGGCGGCGTACTCTATGTACCATCGGCTTTTAAAGCGTAGATAACAACTTTTAATGATACATTTGTGTAATGCAATGCCCAGTAGCCATATAACAGCAATAAATGTCAAACTGTTAAAAACAGATTTAATTAGAATTAATCGCATAAATACTATTGGATTCGCGACTAGTTTGCATTGGGTGGATCTCTCAATACACCTACCGTGTCTTTAAAAGTTAATTAAAAACCTGTCTGGAAAAATGCGGCACGGACCAAGGAAGTGTTAAAACTTTGCGACCTCCTTTCGAAGCGCGCTTAGCACGGTGCCATGTTTAAACGTTGAACAAGCGTTTTGTTTTAGCTACACTTTAAAAAGAAAAGATTATTACTGCGATGCTTTTAGTTTTATGAAATGCCAATTGTAGTTTAAATATGCACTACTTTTAATGTCAGTACCTATTTACGTTCATCATAAACAGATTAGGATAAGATTTAAAAAAATAATTACACAGAATAGCAATATTTGAAATTATTTAGGCTTCATATCTCTTTGAAATTTTATGATATAATCATTCATACTTTTCTAGTACATACAGCTATTCCCAACACCATGGTTTACAGTTTTTTACAAAGACTTATAATTCTTTTAGCAACGATTTTTTTAATAATACAGTTAATTATTCACATAGTCTTATTAGTCTTTTAGCAACGATTTTTTTAATAATGCAGTTAATAATTCACATATTTATTGTACGGAACCTTCAGATCGCGAGTAATGCCCGCACTTTACCGTTTATTATTTAGCGAACATAAAAATCGTACTAACTCTAAAAAAAGAAAATGTGTGGCATTAAATGTGTGTTAGTGCTGGTTTATGAAATGCCGGCTAGTTATACATGAGTTTATGATGAAGCCTAATTAAAAAGCAACAGACAAGAAAAGGTTTTGTGACCTGGAGTTAACACATATTTTTCCAACTCAAACAACCTATTTTGCTAACCGGAATATTTTAAAGTTTAATATCTTTCATTTTCTGTATGTAACAACAAAAAAAAAGTTTTATAGACGCATTTTTCAAAAGTCATTAAATAAAAGATATATGAGTATGTTATCTACAAACACTTATGTGTTTGTAGATATTGTCAGATATCTTTTTATGTTTGCAACATTTATTCCAATAACATTGGTTGTACTAAACAAAGAATAGCTAATCCAATAGATATTGTTATCTCGAATACAATTCACTACGTTTCATCAGAAAAAATTAGAAAAGCAATTTTTAAGTGTTCTCACGAAAAAATTTCTCGGGAAATTAATAATATTTAAAATGAGTGTGCAATAGTAGAAAAATGAAGGTTTTATTTAAAAAACTTCAACGAAATGCAGGATCATTTATTGAAAAGTAAACAAAAGTAAAGAAAAACTATTATAACTTAAACCATATTTCTTCCAGGTTTGGACTTCTATTTTATTCAGAAATTCTTAAGTGGGACCGTAAATTCTAAAACAATTTTGACATTGTGTAATCACGCAATGTGTGTCATTAAATACTACAAAAATTACTACTGTGAATTTCTGGTATGTTTTTGGAATTTCCGACTAAAAAAGGAAGCCAAACTGGCAAATCTGATTTTACCATAGTTCTGTTTATACGTCAGTATAAAGTTATCATTTTCAGAAACTATGTCGCAATTTTATCTCTACTCTGTTACAGGTTTTTTCATTTAAATAATTGTGTAAAAATGCCATTTTTTCCTTCAAATTTCATTACAACAAGTCATATTCAAAGTCTCCAAAATATTAGATAAACACCTCACTCAAATTTCAGCTCATCTGTACAGCACAGTATTCAAAGAGTAGTGGAAGCGCGTTTACAGATTACGTAATAAATCAGCTTTATCGATAAAATGTTTGCAATGGACTTTATTCCAAATCTTGGTTCGAGGCTGAAAAAAGTCACGTGATACCGGTAATTTACCCAAAACACACCTAACTGATAAGAAGGGAAGGGAGGCTACTGCTGCTTTCCGCATGAACTGTTTCCCTGGCTGGCGAGGTTTTTCATTACGTCAACGGACCCTTCCCTTCTTTACGCTAGAAGTTTTTACCTTGACCACGTGATCAAAACGTAGATGGAATATCCTCCATTGGTCAGAAGCTCTAGTAAATGTAGACGTTTGCCTGTTTATGGAATGGAGTTATGAATAAAGAGGAGGAGACATACTATTTACCAGGTACTATTTACCAGTTGCGAGTGAAGTAACTGAGTAGGTTGTCACAAGATGGCGGCTGTGTTTTTTTAATCGGATCTTCAGCTTCTGATTACCGCGAGGGCAAACGTCCCACCAGTAAAATTTAATAGAAAATTTCGTCTTAATTAGGCGTCTTATTCACGAAATTTTTTCTCAAAAATGTCGCAAAAATTTCTATTTGGTTTTTACTGGTGTGAGTATGCCTTGTAAAACTGTCAGTTTGTTTCCCTGGTTGTCACAATATGGCGGAAACGCAGGGCCTAACTACCGCCACAGTAAACTCCTACCAGTAAAAATGAAAATCTGTTTCTACCATTATTTATGACTGAAATTTTGTAATAATCAGGCGTTTAAATAAGTTGAACATTTTTATATACATCTACTGGTGGAAGTTTCCACTGACGGTAAACAACTCCTGCGATAGCGGTTACAGTTGAAGTTTCACTATTTTAAGGCTATGTCAGTTCCTCTTTATTAATAGTTCCATGGTTTATGGGGGGATGCAAGGAATTTCATTGAGATTGAACCGGAATGATTGTGGACGCCAGAAAAGCCAGTTCCTGCGTAGCTAACATCGCTATTTTTGTTGTTGTTTTTCCTCCTACACTCGAGTCGAGAGTCTTCAATGAATGACAGCTAAGTTGAAAAGTATCGAGCGATAAACAGAATGGTGGCTCGAAATCACTTGCGAAGGAAAGAGGTTTCAGGAGACTCACACGCATTGCATGCAGAAAGAGAATAGGTACAACCAATTGCAGCGCATTATCGAGTACCACAGGATCATTCTAAAATCTAATGCATATCCGTACGTTCTACAAGTTTAAAAATCTAGAAAGAAATTTAACTGAAAGTTTTTCAGAATAACTTTAGACAAATTACAATTCACAGGTCAGGAACATGTCAAATATCAGAACTTTGCATAATATAATAGCTTGTCAAATAAAGTAGTGGTCGGTGGCAATCCTCTGGAAAGTGAAAAATTCTATGTTTGAAATGAGAGCTACGTTAATACCATCTGAAAGCGAAGGTTACATTTATTTTTTAAAAAATTGGTTGCAGAAAGTATGTGTCACTCGATTGTAGCAATTCGATTGCAATGTAATCCGTCATTAGTACACTGTAAAAAAAATTCCGCAACGTTCCTGGGAGAAAATGGGCAGCTGAGTTGAGCATTATTTCCAAGAAACATTTCTTGAAAATGACTAGAACTTTACTGTATATGTTAAAAACTTTCCACAGAAATGCCAGTAAGTTTCCTGCGAAATACCAGGAATATTTCTGTTGACAGCAAAACATTACTGACATTTCACAGAAAGCTTACCTTATTTTCTACGGAACGTTTCAGAAGTGCTCAAAAGGTGTCTGTTATTTTCCAGAAACACTTCGTATAAGTAATGGGCAACCCAACTGGCGATTATTTTCAAATAACATCTCTGGATTGCTTCTGGATTTAGCTCACTAAGCTAAAATAAATAAAACTGTACAACTGCATGTTATATAGATAGAGTGAAAATGAAAAAAAAATAGAAAACATTAGCGTATATGTGGTTTAACTAATTTTAAATCTTAGACATAAATATATAATTCTTAAATGCAAACCCATTCAAACATAAATAATATTAAGGCGCATATTTGTTAAAAACAAATTTGTTCTAAAAATAATATAGCATATAAAAAATATTAGCGGAACAAGATAGAATATTATATTTATAGCAACTTACTCTTTTACGATTATTTTTATCTTTTAATTAATAATCCTTTAAATGGGAGAAAAAAAAACTTTTTATGTCCAACAAGGATGTTCTATATAATTGATTAATTTCTTTTTCCATTTAAATTAGCCAAGCTCACATAGAATCCCTAGTTTTAGACTAAAGATTTAGAATTAATATGTAGTCTTATAAGGGTACCACCAAACATGATGCTCACCAATTTTTATGAATTCAAAGTATATTGTAGAGCTCTTATCCCCAATTATTCTAGTGAAAGTATTTCTTCAAATGGTTCTTAGATTCCCAGAAATTGGGGGCCGAAGTTCAGCGTACGTTTCAAATACTAATTAGTTTGCAACTTTCAACGAGTATTACGTGGAGTGATCTCAGAGTGTTCACCCGCCAGCCAGAGGAACCGAGTTCGATGCTACCTCCTAACTGTTTATTTTTTTTTATATTAATTTCATATTTTTGACACTTTATAAATTTTAATCAAAGTTGTGAATTTTTACAGCTTCGAAATTTTGATATTTTCAAAATCGATTTATGTTTTTGATCTTTCACGAAAACTTCTATTTTTTCTGTAAATTTTAAACTAACCTTTCCGTTGACGGAAATACAAATTAATATGTGCAGAAAGTTTGGTTTTCATAATATTATTATTATTTACCTTTTTATATTTTAAATACAAGTCTCAAATAATGCACAATATTTTATTTAAAAAAAAAACGAAATAAATATCTTTTTAATATTTGGTTTGTTCAATATATTAAAATATGACAAATGATGAAATACAAAATTGTTTGCTATTACTGGCTTTGACATTTAAGTGTAGTAAATATACAATTAATCGAGTGACATATGTTGTAGAAATATTCAAAACGGAATATTTATACGAAAAATAATCCTATAATAGAGCATAACTTCTTACCTCGTACTTGTATTCAAAAGAACATAAAATATATCAATATTTTTTAAAAATCTATTCTGATATTATTATGAAACGCTATCTAACGATTTCTTTAAAAATATATATCATAAGTTATATGTCATGCAGGATTCGCAGACGATTTTTACATTTCCAGTTAACAATTTTTGCTTTATTATCATTATTTGTTAGAAAGAAAAAATATTTTGAAATTGACATCAAAATTATTATTTATAATTTACACGAAAAAATAAATTTTCAGTTAAAATTCAATAAAGTAAATATATATATGATATATTGTTTCTGACTTTTGTTTAAAATATAAAAATATATAAATGAAAATAATAATTTTTAAAAAAATCTAGACATAAAATATTTCGGATTTTCGTCAGTAATTACGTTAGTTTAAAAGTTAGAGAAAATACATATAAATTTTTATGAAAAAAAAATCATAAACGTAATTGCATATTTTTTCCGAAAATATAAAAAAATTCAAATTTGCAGCAATTCAAAGTGTCAAATCTATATCAAATTTAAATCAAATTGTAAACTGTCAAAATATAAAATTAATTAAAAAAGAAAATATAAGTCCAGAGGTAGCATCGAACTCGGGCCGTACGGGTGGCGTGCGAGCCTTCTGCGTCCACACCACGAAAAACACGTTGAAAGCAGCAAACTAATGGGTATTTGAAACGTATGCTAAACCTCGGCATCCAATTTCTGAAAATCTAAGGCCCATTTGAAGAAATCCTTTCACAAGAATAATTAGAGATAAGAACTCTAAAACATACTTTAAATTAATCAAAATCGGTGAGAATCATGTTTGATGGTCCCCTTGTTAATGGAGATCCAAATAATAGGTGTATTTTTTTTACACGGGCTGCTTGTTAAACATTCCACAGACAAGTACGAGGGATAATCTCTTAGCGATGTCACAGAGATTTGCATTTTCATCTGAATAGTCTTGACAATAGAGACGTAAAGGATTGTGTCGTCTATTGATTTATTTGCATTCCATATTGATTTTTTTACATTCATATAAGGAATTCGTTTTCGACACTCGCGTGCGAGCAACGGATTATAGAAAAAAAAATGGCGGCCGCAGCGTTTTGCTCTTTCCAATTTTTGTTCAGGAACGTTTCAGATAAGAAAACCAGAATTTCACAGGAAAGAGCTAAATTATTCTGAAAACCTCAGAAAAGGCGAAACGTCCCTGGATTTTACATGGAACGTTACCACTTTTTTTTCACAGTGTATGGTAATAATATATTTTTCTTTCCGACACATTTTAAAATGTAATGACATCCTCCTTTATATGAAGAGGATGTGCAAGAAGCTCTGTGCAAGCTGTGTGGTCTTGAATTTACCCGGTTTTATGCTTGGGAAAATGACCGTCAGCCCATCCGAAGACGCCGTGACGATCCTTTCGATTATCCGAAAAAGACTATAGCGGGGAGTCAGACCGTATTAAAAAGTAAAAACGAAACCACTGTTCGAAATTTAATTATCGTCTGCCAAGGCTCAGTGCGAGTATTTTTTGTGTAAGTTTAATTTCTAAAAAATGGCAATGTTCTTTTTTGTTGACATCTATTTATTCTATTCTAAGAGTGTGAAACCAAGAGGGTTTATAATTAAACGTGTATACAGTTCACTTTGTTATTTATTAAGTGTTGTGAGTTATTGACGAGTTTGTGTTTAATTTAAATTCAACCAGCGCGCTACATAATTTTTGGTTAGCCACATAATTCTGTAATGTTTGTTCCTTACTAATGGAGGATACGGAATTGTATAACTCACGCAGTTCCCTACTTGCACCCTTAAACTTTCCTGCGCAATCACTGACCAACTCAGCTGGTTTACCTCTACGGGCAACAAATCTTTTCAGAGCAGCCAAAAATGTGGAAGCTGTCAAATCCGAAACCAATTCAAGATAAATAGCACGAGTTGAAAAACAAATAAAAATAGCAATATAACTCTTAAACGACTTGATGTTTCTACGATTTCTCTCCTCACACATAAATGGGCCGGCATAATCAATTTCAGTATTTGAGAATGGACGACTTGGCCTAACACGTATGGCTGGAAGATCTCCCATTATTTGAGTGTCAACAGATGGTGAAGTATGAAAACATTTTAAGCAACTCCTCACTATTTTTCTTACTGCATCTTGACCACTTAAAATCCAGAAATTGGTTCGAAGAACAGCTAAAAGAAGCTGTGGGCCAGCATGTAAATAAGTTATATGATAATGTTTGATAATTGATGCAGTTATATGATGTGTCTTAGGCAATAATATTGGGTGTTTCTTATCTTCTGAGACATTAGCATGTCTCAATCTTCCACCAACACGCAAAATACAATTATGATCCAGGAATGGGTTTAAAAACAAAAGTTTACTTGAAGATTTTAAAGATTTGTGATGATTTAAATCAGATATTTCATCGCGGAAAAACTCGTTTTGGACTACTTTCAGAATTTTCGTTGTGGAATTTGAAAGCTCTAAGACTGAGAGAAAACCACTTACTCGATTTGATAACGACTTTCTTGCATTCTCTACAAATCTTAAGCACCACGCGACGATTCGTAATAGTCTATTCCAAGAAGAATATCTGAAAATCTGATGATCATCATCAAGTTTAGAAATATTTACAACACAATTCCTTTTTTCTTCCTTTAGGATAATTCTTTGTACATTCTTGCCATCAAATGATTCATTAGATGGTTTATCCCATGGCTCTCTTAACCATTTAGGACCATGAAACCATAGCTCACAATTCACTAGTTCTGATTGTAGCATACCTCTTGTTCCGCAGTCAGCTGGATTTTCAAGCCCGGGAACATGATTCCACGAAATATTAGGCAGTGTTTCTTGGATTTTAGCAACACGATTTGCTACAAAGGTTTGCCATCTATGAGGCTCTGAAGAAAGCCATGCCAGCGCAACCTTAGAATCAGTCCACGCAAATACTTCACTCTCCTTGAGACTTAAATGATCCAAAACAACTTTTAGCAAATTTATCAAAGAAGAGCTAAACAAAGTTCCAGCCTTGGGATTGACTGAGTCTTAATGGGCGTGACCTTAGTTTTAGATGTCAAAAGATTTCCGGTGATTTTCTCATTCTGAGAAACTGAACGCATATATATTGCTGCACAATATGCTTTTTCAGACGCATCACAAAAGGCGTGAATTTGAAGGTTTATCTTATCTGCAGCTAATACAAATCGAGGAATTTTCAACTTAGAAATTACCTTTAAATCATTCCGAAAAGATGTCCACCGTTTAATTTGTTCTTCACTAATTGGCTCGTCCCAGGTAAGTGAAAACTTCCATAAGTCTTGCAGCAGTACCTTCATGAAAACAACGCAGGGGGAAAGCAAGCCTAGCGGATCAAACACCTTTGCAACTTCTAACAAAATATCTCTTTTAGAATATCTGTCTGTCCTTTTCGCATGGTCTAAAGCAGTGAAACAGAAGAAATCACCCGTTAAATTCCATTGAATTCCTAAAATTTTTATCCCGCCATCATTAGTCAAGAGCAATGACTCTGTACTTTCCTTACATTCTTCAGAAATATTCCTTAGTACTCCAGGTACATTTGAAATACATTTTCGTAAATTAAAGCCACCTCGTTTCATTAATAATGTCAATTGACTAATTAGTTCCACAACTTCTTCCTCATTCTGGTCGCCAGAGAGAAAATCATCTACATAAAAATCTTTCAACACGGCTGCAGATGCCAAAGAAAAATCGTTTTTCTCATCTAAGGCAAGCTTATGAAGAGCTCTTGTAGACAGAAACGGGGCAGATGCCGTACCATAACTGACTGTTGTTAAACGATATTCCTCTAACGGATCCTGGGGATTCTCTATCCAAAACATTCTTAAAAAATCTCTATCTTCTGGATTAATCAAGATTTGTCTAAACATCTTCTCTATATCTGCTCGTACAATAATAGGCAAAGCCTAAATCTTAAAAGAATTGGAAAATGTTCCTTTTGTATACGGGGTCCGACCATTAGAATATCATTCAAGGACACACCTGAGGTAGATTTAGCAGAGGCATCAAAAACAACTCTTAATTTTGCCATCGAACTGGATTCACGAATTACCGCATGATGAGGTAAATAAAAAACAAATGCAGGGACCCTTTCCGATTTGGATATCCGTTCCATATGACCCAAATCCGAATATTCTTTCATAAACTCTCGATAGTTTTTATAAATAGACTGTTATTTTGAAAGCTTACGTTCCAAAGAACGAAATCGCTCTATGGCTAATTCCTTAGTATCACCTAATTGCGATGGAGAATCTTTAAATGGAAGTTTCACAACAAATCTTCCAACCACTATAAGATCACTCCTGTGTCTGTCTGTCACACCTATTTTACTCGTAAACTAAGGAACATGGAAAGTTCAAATTGGGGGAAGTATTGAAGACTATTGACCCATATATTTACAGATTATTAAACATTCACAAATATATGTAGTAAAATGGTAGAGGTATTAATTATGTTACTTGAAAAGAAATCTTTTCTCTGTATATCGTGTGCGGTATTGTGTGAAAGCTGACGTTACGTTACACTCAAAAATACATTTCTTTTAATTTAAGTATTAATATTTTTAGAGATATCGTCGAAAATGTAGTGCAAGCATATGTTCCTGTTTATGTATTTCCAAATCTACTGAAACTAAAATTATGAACAAAATAGAGGTAGTAGATGTTAATGCAAACCTTGCAGGAAAATTATAGCGATTACCCTAGGTCACATAGTATTTTAGAAAAGCGCATTTTTCTGTTACACACAAATACCGATTTGCGGGCATTGAGCAAAGGTGTGGAGGAGAAATGAAGGGACCTATCGTAGCAGAGGTATAAAAGTATTGTCGATAATGATTTTCGAAAAAAATCGTAGATAATTAGCTGAGATATTAACCCTTAAAAACACGGACGGTTTGGATGTGCATAATGACAGGGGGGCGGCGTACTCTATGTACCATCGGCTTTTAAAGTGTAGATAAACAATTTTAACGATATATTTGTGTAATGCAATGCCTAGTATCAGTATAAAAGCAATAAACGTCAAATTGTTAAAAACAGAGTAATTCAATTATAATTAATCACATAAATACAGGGTGTCCATAATTAAACGACCGTACTTTACAGTTGCCAACAGACAAAACTATCTACATATAATAAAATCTGAGTGCAGGAAACTATCGGAACCATGGCGGTGCGAACCACTCTGGTCTGCGTATCGACCGTAGCTAAACGCCATGTTAGGCTTAATGAAAAACATATCCTAGCATATGACGGCTAAATGATAATTTGTTCTACTTGAAATCATGTCTGTTCAGCATATTTTCATATAAAACGCGTGTATCCTATCCATTTATAATGTATTAAGTTCTAAATTAAAATTAAGCTATTATAAACATAGAAATCAGATCTAAACGAACGATACTGTTGCCATTCAGATTCAAATTCTGGTGATTAAATTGTAGTTTACATAATTTCTGTTTTCTAATAAAAAAAAAAAATCAAAAGATAATACTTTATGATTAACAAAATGCATGAAGAATCTTTTTTTTTTCTTTTTTAAGTCAGAAAAATATTTTTTTTAACTATTGTTTTGAAGATTACTTTCCGTAATTTTTCGCCATAGAATGTGTAGCTGGAAATGTCGCGTTTAAGCGCTGATGGCTAAATTGTGGTTTACATAATTTCTTTGCTCTAAGCATAAAAAAATCAAAGATAATACTTTTTGATTAACAAAATGCATGAGGCATCTTTTTTTTTTTAAGTCAGAAAAATATTTTTTAACCCTCTAAGTGTTTGGGGCGTATTATTCCGTTCACTAAGCTCCTGGTTTCACAGCAATACAAGCAATATTTAAGATAGTATAATTCTATAGATTTAATGAATTGTAAATACATTGAAGAATGATTAATATTCTCAAGGATTACATTCATATTTGAAATTGAGTTTTCTTTTTTTTTATAATGTTGAAAGAATCATATTTTCTTAGCATTTAAAACAAAATGCAAAGAAAACAACATTACAATTTTACCCTTTTGCAAGACGCTCGGAGGGTTAACTATTGTTTTGAAGATTATCATTCACTTTCCGTCATTTTTGACGGGGGTTATATACTAGTTGTTCATGAAATTGTGAAATTTTGTGAAAGACATAATAAAGGACTGGGAATTTGTTTAAGCAAAAAGAGTTCAAAATTTGGTCACCAGAGGGCGATTTTTAATAAATTGCACATTTAGCATTACGATAGTTTAGAAATTTTATTTATTAATTTAACCTGCTTCTAAAGACAGCATTTCACGACATGTTCCTAGAACACATTGCGGTCAACTGTGGAATATGCTATCTTACGATTCCAGATGGTATCTGAAAATTATGACTGTCATGCGGACCATGTTTGGTTATAACATTTTTTTATTATAAACTGTCGTAAATGTATGGTAAATGTATGATTCGTTAAAAAAAAGGCCTCCAAATTTTTCTTTCGCTCAAACAAATTCTCATACCTTTATTATGTCCTCCACAGCATTCTGAACAATAATTTCGTCTGTATACAACTTTAAAATACGGCCGTTTAATTATGGATACTCTGTAAATAAAATATCTAAACTATCGTAATGCTAAGTGTATAATTTATTAAAAATCTCCCCCTGTTGGCGAAACTTTGAACTTTTTGCGTAAACTAATTCCCATAACTTTATTATGTTTTTCATAAAATTTTACAACTTTATGAACAATAGTTTTGTCCGTGGACAACTTTAAACTAGGGTCGGTTAATTATTGAGACCCTGTAATATGGTATTCGAGCCCAGTTGCATTGAATTGATCACTGAAAACGCCTCCCGTGTCTTTAATCATTAATTAAAAACGTATCTGGAAAAAACGCGGCACGGACTAAGGCAGCGTTGCAATCTTGCGACCTCCTTTCGAAGTGCACTTAACACAATGCCAAGTTTAAACTTTGAACAAGAGTTTTGTTTTAGCTACACTGTAAAAAAGAAAAGATTATTAATACGCAAAACTTAGTTTTACAACATTCCAAATGAAGTTTAAATATCACTGCTGTTATTGTGAGAACCGAATTAAGATCATCATTAGCAGATTAAGATAAGAATAAAAAAAGTGTTAGACAGAATCGAAATATGTTATATTATTTAGGCTTCATACCTTTTCGAACTTTTGCGTTATAACCATTCGTACTTTCCTAGTACATACAGTACATACCAACCCTACGTTGTATAGTTTTTTTTTTACAAAATGTTATTATTCTTTTAGCAATATATTTTTTAATAATACAGTTAATAATTAATATAATTTTTGTACGGAACCCTCTGAGCGCGAGTAATACTCGCACTTGACTTTTTATTGCTTTTAACTCCTATTTCGCGTCTTGGCGCTTTTGGCTTAACGGCTTCTGGTGGCGGATTATTTTTCCTTTTTTTTTTTCTTTAACATTTTTATTTGTATTCTCCATCTACTGGTTTGAATCGCAAAGGTCGCCTGTTTATAGGGAATGCTCACTTCCGGCTGGCGGCAAATTAAATCTCGGGTTAGGTCACACGCTAGTCTCTGAGCTTAGTTTTTAGTTGTGGATTGCCACATCTTCGTAGTCGATGATTCGTCCGTCACACATCCTGCAACATGACCTGTTCCAGACTCTCTCACCTCTTGTGTAAGGTCCAGGCTTCAGGTTTAAGTTATGTGCGATGACCAATATAGGTCACGAGCAGTATCAAATAATTGTATATGACCGATGAAAAACTCGTTCAGCTATGGCTGCCGTATAAATGAGAGAAACTGTACTACTTCGATTTTGCTGTTTAAATTCACTATTATGGTGTAGCAAAACCCGTAGTTGTTGAAATAAATCAAGTGGTATATGTGTGGCTATTTATATTTTAAAAAAATATTGCTGGGGATAATTTAAATATTTCTAATAAGTCGCACTTTTAGAAAATATCATTCTTGCACTTCCAATGTTCAATCCATTGCAATGTTCAATTGTTGCAATACAATGTTCCTAATACGAAGAGCATTGGATTAATGAGAAAATCTCTTTTCAACCTATTAGCAACCAACTCCTTCCAAAAACAGATTCAATACCGTCTACTTGGAAATTCTGTTAATCGTATATTGTACAGTGAATGATTTTTTTTAAATCGTTTCAGTACGTTTTGATAATATTTCCGACAAACAAACAATTATTTTTTTCTTTTTAGTAATGGTATAACTTGAATCTTTATACAAAATAAAATACCGTTAGGAATATGTTGTAAAACATGTGTTCAGTACATCTGACAGTCCATTTTGTTCGGCGAAAGGCTAAATATTTAGTATTTCCTTAGAAAGAAAGCAGTTATATTTTTATTACTGTTATTTTAATTCATTATAAGCTGATAGTGGTACTTGTGTTTTACCTTATTGCTCAGAAAAGTTGTATCTACGCATGACAAAAAATTGATTATTTTCTCTTCAAATGTTTTAAAAGTTTGAATGAAAAAACCCATTGTTCGTGAGCATCAGCGTCTAAGACATTAGTCCTATGCCGATTTTAAAGATTAGAGGCTGGTATTTTCAGACAAATCTTAATTAAAATAAGACCCTCCTCCTCTTAATTTCACCCATTGGAAATTTGATTCTTTAAGCATTTCATTTTGGAGGAATCACACCCTATTAGCAACCTGCATGTCAAATTAAACATTTCTAGCACAGATACTTTCCGAATAGTTGTAATTACAGTATATTTTCTAATCCTTTAAAATCCGGCTTTTTAAATCCCGAATATTTTACGAAATGTTCGTACCGAGCATTTGCGTCTAAAACGTAACCACCAAATTAATTTTTCCATGTTTCTAGCATCTTAAAAATCAAAGAAATCTGAATTCTAGAAATAGACTGGGAGTCGGCAGCACAAACAATCACCTCATCGAGTTCACGGATGAAATGCTAGGATTAGTTTAATCTTGATTCGCATATTAAAACGCAATCGGTCTGCCAAGTCATACCTTGGTGGAAAACACCTGAAAACCTGTTTTTAGCGGCTGACTCGTAGGTTTACCATTGTGTTTTCCTGCTCCCAGTCCTCCAAGTTTTCTTACCTTTTGGTGCAGGAAAACACAATGGTAAACCTACGAGTCAGCTTCTAAAATCGGGTTTTTCGGTGTTTTCTACCAAGATATGATTTGGCAGACCGATTGCGTTTTAATATGCGAATCAAGATTTAACTAAACCTAGAATTTCATTCGTGAACTCGATGAGGTGATTGTCTGTGCTGCCGGCTCCCGGTCTAAAAATAATGCACTCTTGCAGCCTTGAGGAGATAAAATATAGCCTTTTTTCAAGCAGAGTCAAATCATCAATATTATCCTGAAGGACTTTTTGAAAGTGAGTCAGTAGTTGTAGTTTAGTTCCAAAGTAATCGATAATTTTGATTACTTTCCTCTCATTTCACCCTTTTAAATTTATAAATATTAGAAACTGTTCTATGCGACAATGTACGTCTTAAAAGTAACAGCCATGCCAAAATTCAAGTTTTGATCCTTGACTATTCCAAATAAATCCTAATTTAGAATGTTTTTAGAACGTTTTTGGTTTTTTTCAACTTTTTAGATTTTAAATTTATTAGAAACCATTATTAGAAAGCTTTTACATCTTATAAGTAACATACAGGTCAGATTTCAAATTTCTCTCCCCATGAGTATCACAGAAATAGTATTTCTAGAATTTTTTTTTGCCCCTGCCACTTTTACATTTTGATTTTTTTAAACTGTTCTATACGAGTATTTAAGTCTTTAAAGTAAGTTTCCATTTCTAATAATTCCACACAAATCGTAATTCAAAAAACAAATATTAAAATAAAAGATTCCAATTCAATCGTAATTGGATTTCAGCTCATTTCAGCTTTTGAAACTTCGAATGTTTATAATGCAATCTTTACGAGCCTTTACAACCTTAAAGTGGCCACCATGTCAAATTCTAAGTTTCTAGTCCTTCCAGTATCACAAAATGGCAATTTTAGAACATATTTTGCTCCTCTACGTCCTTGGGCGTATTTTGGAGTCTGTGACTATTATTTTATACGCATTAATTTTGAAGTCTATTCGGTTCTTCAGATCTTACCCGCTACAAACACTCAACTAATGTTTCTTCTTTATAATATTAGTAAAGTTTAACACTAGAACGGCGGTAGGGGTCATTTTTGACACCTTAGCACTTTCGTCCGTTGATTACTTTAGTTTGGTTGGAAGAAATTGTTTGAATTTTTTTTTACTTTTCCTAAATAGATAACATATTTTTCTAAAAAAAAAAAAAAAAAAAAAAAAAAAATCAGCTTTCTAGATTTGTTAGTTTTTGAAATATTGGTATGTATTCCTAGAACGGCGGACGAGGGTCATTTTGACCCCTTTAGTAAAATACTCTTTGTACTCGAAGGATTCTGAACCCATGAGAAAAATTCAGTGATAAGCAATTTTTGATTGCATTCATACTGTCTCCCAGAGAGATAAAAAGCGATGTAGTGGCCACCCAGTATTATCTCTAAGTTGTATGTTATATTTCCTTTGTTGGATTTTGCCATTCTTTTAAACACAATATTTCAAATATGGAAAGTGCAAGGTTTTTCAGGCTTATATTTCTTTTCGGAAATAGTATTTTCCCATTTGTTACTTTTGTTTCATCAGATTACTCACTGCAGTTGGTAACCATATGGGAGAGGTTTTATAAGTAGAGTACGAATATTGTTCGTACGGCAGACAGTTGAACATTCCCGAACATATAATTTATTGAAAATTGCCAAACATGCTATCGACCAGGACTAAATATTACAGTTGGTGAACAATTGTTCCCATCTAAAGCTGGATGTAAATGGACGCAATATATGGCAAATAAACCAAAGAAATTTGGGGTAAAATTTTGGTTATCT
Source organism: Maratus speciosus (assembly GCA_963932465.1). Taxonomy (NCBI): domain Eukaryota; kingdom Metazoa; phylum Arthropoda; class Arachnida; order Araneae; family Salticidae; genus Maratus; species Maratus speciosus. Next base: position 183,074,367 of record OZ010790.1, on the reverse strand, counting down.
GTTGACGTTGATACTAAATATGTACCTCTTGAAATGGATTTCCATTTCTAGGAAAAGATTAAACAGCAAATCATCAATTACGTTTATCTAAACTTTTTTTTACAAAATTAACAGATCTCCATCTAAACAAAGGGAGGAACATTACGACAACTATTTTACTAGCATCAAACTACCAGAAATCCTAAAAGCTAAAAATACAACTTTGGTTGGCACAATGAAAAAGAAGGTAAGAGAAACTCCTATATATTTGAGAAATATGCTTAGTGCTCTTTATTCATTGAAGATAGCGGAACATAATATGACACTTACCATTTATCAAGCCGAAAGAAACAAGAGTGTTTTTCTACTGACCTCATTACATTCTACTGTAAAATCAGAACACAGTCTCAAGAAGTTGCCCGATTCAGTATAATATTACAATGTAACGAAGTATGGTGTGGATATTCGTAATCAAATGTGCCAAAAACATTCCGTTAAATCGGCTTCTAGACGATGGCCTGTACATAACTTTTTAAAAATTTTGGATCATGCTGCTTTGAACTCCTGAATAATTTATAAAAGTGTAACAGGCAAGCCCATCAGTAGAAGAGATTTTCGATTAAAATTAGGAGATAAATGAAGAATGGTTCTTATGGCTTCAAAAATCCGAAAGATCATTCTTGAGTCTTCAGAAAAAACACACGAAAATAAAGTAGATATAAAGAGAAACAATTGTCAAGTACAGAGATGCAATGGAAACAAATCTCAAGAATTTTGTGGATCGTGATCCAAAGTTGTGTACGGATAATGCACTGGAAAAATTGTTAAAATTATTATTGTATCAACTGCATTAATTCCTAATCCCTGTGTTTAATTTCGAGTATTTTAAGCATTAAATAAAATTCAAACGAAATGTTTTACATTCTAACCATTCAGCTACGCTTATAATGATATAACGGAAACAACAGAACAAGTTTCTCATTTATGGATTTAGAGAGTGAATCACCCGGCGAGTACGTAGATGAAAAAAAAATATTATTTTATAAATTGTAGTTTATTTTAGTTAATAATAGTTTTAATTTGTGAAAACATTTATTTTAAATCAATTTTGACATAAAATTAATGAGTTTTATTAGTAGTAGTAGTACGATCCAATTGATCGCTTTGTAGGCGTTACATATACAGTACTTTAAAAATTCAATAAATTATCAAGCAATATTAAATATAAAATATAAAATACACGGAAATTACATATTTTTGAGAATGGATGGCGTTTAAAATTGTTTTAGCGTTGTTATTTCACTAGTTTCATCGTGGGGTCAAAATGACCCCTTCCCGCCGTTCTAGTAGGTAAGATTTTTCCGCCGTTCTAGTGTTAAATAATCACATATTCTTATATCTATACTGCAAGGTGATTGTAAACCATTTATATGGATGAATGAAAAAGATATGTATATAAATATGTAATTAAGAACAAATGTAACTATTAAATAATATTTTAGGTTTTTATTGCAAATTAATTTCAGGATTTTTCAATATTTACCACAGTTGGCGATGTAGGTTACTATCTGACGGAATACGTCAATATTAGATTTCAGAACTGAAAAAGGACAATTTTGAAAAAAAAATCAATTTTAAACGATAAAAAGGCAGTTTGTATAGAAAAATATTTTCCAAATGCACTTCTTTCGAATTTTAGTTTATTCCACTTTTTTTGTGAAGAAGGAGAATATTTCTCATAAATATATTTTTATTGTTTTAGAAGCACATTTAGATTTCAAAACATTACATCTACAAAAGATGACTTCAAAAATATATTTTAATATTCAGTGGAGTTTCCGAATATTTTCTTTTTACCCTTTCTGAATAAAAGATAATTATGAAATGAAAAGTACTAAAATGTAATTCAATGCCCGTGTTTTGAAAAGTATGCTGCCATCAATCATGCAATTTATATTTTGTTTCTCTGGAAAGAGAAAGACTTCTGATACTTTATACACGATTTTATAAAAAACCCCTTAATATTAGATAAATGTATGACTAAATTGACAATTTTTGTTGAACATATATAATGAATATTTAATACGTGATTTATCACATTGCTAACTAAACGTAGAACCAGCAGAGTGAAAAATGCCCAAACCGGGAATCGAAACCGGAACCCTTGGAATAGAGCTCTAAGTGCTCTTCCATTTAAGCTACAAGGACGATACCCATCTTAGCATCTCTCACTCATACATGTTGGTAAGGCTGCAAATGCAGCACAAGGTGGAATAGTCTTCATGAGCACACAATCCTTCAAAACAACATGAGACACAAATAAACGCATCATCGGTGAACACATATATAATTTAAATTCATTTTTCAATTAATTTTAAGCAGTGAAATTACGCTCGAAACACGTATGTTTTGCCGCAGGATTGTGTGCTCATGAAGAATATTCCATCTTGTGCTGCAGTTGCAGACTTACTAACAGATTTGAGTGAGAGATACTAAGCTGTGTATCGTCCGCGTAGCTTAAATGGTAGAGAACTTTGAGCACTATTCTAAGGGTTCCGGATTCAAATCGCGGCTTGGATATTTTAACTCTGTTGGTTCTACGCTTAGTTAGCAATATGATAAATCACGTATTAGGGCGATTCCGTGGAGAGTGTTACACACGTAACGCAGGCTTAATTTGCATTTATTCAATTATTTATTAAATTTTAATATTAATTCTGATTTTAAGTGGTATGGTAAATAAGTTATTACCATATTTTTAATTTTAAATGCGTGGCAATAAAACTCACAGAAGTATATCATTTAATTTCAGTGCTCAAAATGTGCTTTTATCATACTTCAGAAAAAAGCACATTTTGAGTACTGAAATTAAATGATATACTTCTGTGAGTTTTATTATCACACATTTAAATTTAAAAATATGGTAATAACTTATTTACCATAACACTTAAAATCAGAATTAACATTAAAATTTAATAAATAATTGAATAAATGCAATTTAAAGTCTGCGTTTCGTGTGTGACACGCTGCACGAAATCGCCCATTAAATATTCAATAATTTCGAGCGTAATTTCACTGCTGAAAATTAATTGAAAAATTAATTTAAATTATAACATGTATTCACTGATGCTGGGTTTATTTGTCTCATGTTTCGCCGCAGGATTGTGTGCTCATGAAAACTATCCTATCTTGTGCTGCAGTTGCAGCCTTACCAACATATGTGAGTGAGAGATTCTGAGCTGGGTATCGTCCTCATAGCTTGAATGGTAGAGAACTTGGAGCGCTATTCTAAGGGTTCCGGTTTCGATTCCCGGCTTGTCATTTTTCACTCTGTTCGTTCTACGTTTAGTCAGGAATGAGACAAATCACGTACTAAATATTCAGTAATTTCGAGTGTAATTTCAATGCTGAAAATTAATTGAAAAATTAATTAAAGTTATCTATTTATATAAAATCCAAGTCTCTGTGTGTCCCTCACAATTCCGGTACGACCGCTTCATTGAAATGAGTAATTGTTGAAAAATACAAAAACAGGGTTACCACAGTAGCGCCAAATGTTGGCGACAAAAATTAGTTGTCATATATGAAGCCAACTTGGCGATAGCCGGCTAATTTGGCGAAATTCTCATTTAAAACCATTAATCTTTCATAAAGGAGGTCACCGCAATTTAATTTAAACTCCGCTCTTTTAAGGGTTTTTTTTTTTCAAAATCTATAGGTGAGAATTTAAAGTGTAATATGCGAAAATGTACATCTTTACATCTTCTTCCCGATGCTACTTCTATATTTATATAAAATCCAAGTCTCTGTGTGTCCCTCACAATTCCGGTACGACCGCTTCATTGAAATGAGTAATTGTTGAAAAATACAAAAGCAGGGTTACCACAGTAGCGCCAAATGTTGGCGACAAAAATAAGTTGTCATATATGAAGCCAACTTGGCGATAGCCGGCTAATTTGGCGAAATTCTCATTTAAAACCATTAATCTTTCATAAAGGAGGTCACCGCAATTTAATTTAAACTCCGCTCTTTTAAGGGTTTTTTTTTTCAAAATCTACAGGTGAGAATTTAAAGTGTAATATGCGAAAATGTACATCTTTACATCTTCTTCGCGATGCTACTAATAAAATAATCGCCAATAGACGATGCTGAGCTTCTGTCTGAGCTCCTAACTGAGCGCTTTTAAATGTGCTTTAGATACTTTTCCAGTATAGGTGCATTGGCGAAGAAGAAAATTTGGCAACATATTTTCCGGGAACCTATGCACTGACACGCATTTTTTTAAATAATTTATACGATTTATTTAACATATAAAAGCCATTTATCTAATTTTATACAGAAACAGAAGTGATTTGAACATAAAAAAACATCAATAATATACACATAAAATACATGGTACTACTTAGTTATCCCGTCGACCAAAAATCTATCACCAAACTATAAGATTAAATGCCAATAATGGTTGATCGTAAATGTCACATTCATTTGACTTTAAGCAAGTTACATGTGTTTACATCATCAAGTGATTTTTATTTCGACGTTTATTTGTATTTTTATTAATGTTATACTAATTCATTTGTTCTTTCGTCATTTAAAATAAAAATTATGTCAATTTCTATAATTTGGCGAGTGGTTTGGCGATTTATATAATTTAGCGAAATTGGTCGACTAATTAATCGAAATTGGTCTAACTAAATAGTGCCAAATGAATATATAAACAAACAAAAAAGCTCATCAAATTTGTTTTCATAGCTGTTTATATGATTTGACAACAAATCTCTCTTTTTGATGCCCAAATTACACCAAGCTTTTTTTAAAAAACGCCAAAGCTCCAATAGTGGAAAAGTACCAAATTTTCTATTATTTTGCGCTGTCTGCGCTATATGAAAGGGGGGTGGGCGAAAAGTTTAAACAATTAAATATTAAAGTTTCTGTAAAGCAGTATAAGACTATAAAAATAAGAATAAAATTAATGCAAAATAAGACTAAACATGAAAGGAAAACCATGCGTTAAGCATAGAATATGAAACGCTTTCCAACACTTCCTGAATGCTTTAGCAAAACTTCGTTATTTATTGAAATATGGTAAATAAGATAACTAAGTAAACATTTTAGAAAACGCATAATTTTTTTTAAATTGATTTCAGCAGTTGTCGTGCATAGACAATAGTACCGATATTACACGCCAGTATTTAGCTAAAATTTAATTTAAACTTAAACTCTTAAAACTACTGAAATCACATTTCCAGATATTATCTCCCATAGACGGTTACGTATCTAATTCTTTGCGTGACACTGTATATCATTTTATCTACATTCTACAACCATTTCTTAATAAACTAAATGCAGTTCAGCATAAAGATGCATAACTCCTTTAAAAACCACCTTTTAGCAATTTACTCTCATGCTCAGTAACCCTTACGAATTCTTTTGTGTAGCCCTGTATATGAATTATAGCATTTATATATACAGTATAGTATGCATAAGGGCACAGATGTCATATTCGCCCCATATTGGCGCGATTTTTTTCGGTTGCCACTTTGGCGAAAACATCAACAGCATAAACAACATAATCCGGGTTACCACATCAAGAAAAATAACGATACTTTGGCGCCAGTTAAGTACCCGTTGCGTATATGACATTGGCGTCAGAAAAAAATCGCGCCAATATGGGGCGAATATGACATCTGTGCCTGCATAAGTATGGTGAAACATAAAAGCGCATATCATAATTAAAAATGCATTTCCAGCAATCATCGCTTATTTACAGTACTTCAGAGAAATGTTTCTTGGCGAGAAAGAAGTTTGGCAACGCATTTTCTCCTATTTAGAGTTTCATGCTCACAATCAATTTTTTCCATGTGTATACAACTTATTTGGTACTACTTAGTTATCCCATCGGCCAAAAATCTATCGCCAAACTATAAGATTAAATGCCAATAATGGTTGAACGGAAATGTCACATTCACTTGACTTTAATTAAGTTACAAGTGTTTACGTCATCAAGGGATTTTTATTTCGACGTTTTATTTGTATGTTTATTAATGTTATTCTAATTTATCTGTTCTTTCGTCATTTAAAATAAAAATTATGTCAATCTGTATAATTTGGCGAGTGGTTTGGCAATTTATATAATTTGGCGAAATTGTTCGACGGGATAACTAACAAGTACCTGGAAAAGTACCTGAATAAATAATTAATAGAAATAACCAATTATATAAACCAAAACCTTTTATGGTACTTTTCGGTTAGCCGGGCGCCAGTGTTATATATACATATATATGTGTATATAAATACATGCATATATACATATATATTTACATATATATATGTGTGTATATATACAATATGTGTATGTGCATATATATGTATATTTACATATATGTATGTATATAAATATGTATATATAACACTGGCGCCCGGCTAACCGAAAAGTACCCATTTTATTTCGAGATCAAAGCATTGTTTTTAATTTCGACTAAAAAGTACATGTATCCTAGGATAATTTCAGTTGAATTTAGGTTGACAGCTTAATATCTCATTCCATAAACCTAAACAAACACAAGTGATTCATTTATCATGAACCGTGGAAAAATATTAAACCATTGAGGTAATCTTTCACAAAATAAGTTCTCCAACAATCAATGGACAATATTCTTATGACGTCATATTCGGTAAAATGGTGGCCGTATCGTTTGTTTATGGTTTAAATTCACAAAGATTTTATTTTGTAATGTCTCTTAGTTACCTTACTTTATTGTCATATTTATGGGCTCAGAACAAAAGCATATTTTTTCATTATTTAGTTATTAAATAAAAAATATATACACTGCTCAAAACAATTAAAGGATATTTGAAGTTTTATATAAAATAAAGATATAAACGAAATTTTTTTTGCCGAAAATAGAAGAAGAGAATCAAAAATGCAAATTTTTCTGGTTTTCAAACTGTGGAGCATGCAAATTTTGAGTTCGACGTCAAAAACGTCGCTTCAGCGGCAGCGAATGAAATTTGACTTTCAACTGGATAAAAGAGAATAAAGACAAGGATGATCGGCATTCAGTGATTGCTTTGTTTCGATGAGTACGATGTCCAGCGAAGTCATTTGACAGATTCAGAAGCTTTGAGAATTGTTGGTAGGTTAGAAGGGGGCCAAACTCAAGCCAAAGTAGCGCAAGCCATTGGAGTGTCACAAAGTGTCATTTCCAGGATCTGGAACAGTTTTTTGGAGAGTGGATGTGCAGGCCGAAGACCAGGGCAAGATCGTAGATGGGCAAAAACGCCCAATGAAGATCGGTATTTAGCGTTAACAGCTCTGAGACACCGAACCATGAACGCTACTCTTCTCCAACAACACCTTCGCTCGGCTACAGGCACCGCGATTTCAACTCAGACTTTCCGAAACCGGCTCCATGCTGTAGGTCTGTATGCTCGCCGACCGATGGTATGTGTTAGATTAACATCTACGCATCGTCGCGACCGCAGGGAGTGGGCAACCGAGCATGTCAACTGGAGGAGAAATGAATGGAGCAATATTCTGTTTTCTGACGAGTCCCGTTTTTCTGTGCATCCGGATAATAGGCGTATTTTCATCTGGAGGGACCGTGGCAGTAGGAATAATCCTGCGTTCGTGCACGAAAGTGTCAGATTTGGCGGTGGAGGAGTGTTGGTGTATGGTGGCATCTCCATTGACGGGCGCACTGACCTCTACATCATTCGAGATGGAGCTCTGACTGGTCGCCGATATAGGGACGAGATCCTCAGACCTATTGTAGTCCCTTACGCGCAGCAATCGGAGATAACTTCATTTTAATGGACGATAACTGCAGGCCACATCGTGCAAACCTGGTGGAGGATTTCCTTTTCGAGGATGGAATCGTTCGAATGGAATGGCCAGCGTGTTCTCCAGAGATGAATCCAATCGAGCACGTTTGGGACGCTCCAGGAAGACGAGTTTCTGGCCGCCAACAACCCCCACAAACTCTCCAAGAACTGGAAAGAGCTCTTCTGGCAGAGTGGGCCAGAATACCCCAACTCGTCATTAATAGCCTCATTGAGTCCATGCCTCAAAGGTGTTCAACGTTGCTGGCCGCCCGTGGAAACCATACCCCCTACTGAAAATGATTTTCTTTGAAGAAAACACCTTTTCTTATTCTTTTTTTCTGATATGCACAAATTGTGTTTTTTTCCTTTAGTACACAAATGCGCAATAAAATGCATTTTTTTCTGCCAAACATGTGTAATTTATTCTCATATAACCTACTATGTCTGTCGACCATGTATCAATCAGCTAATCAGTTTACCAGATACAAAATCCACCTAAAACTGCAATATCCTTTAATTGTTTTGAGCAGTGTATATAAATGTGTGATTTGAAAAATTTAAATAATTTTCTTTGTTAATACTAAAATATAACATTGGCGTAATAGCAGGTTTAAGTTAAATAAGTGTAACTGTTTAATTCTGTTGTAATATTCAAAATAACTGTATTTATTAGATTTCAGTAGGCAAGATCAGGGACCGATTAAACTTTGAAGTTAGAGGAATTACAATGTCATTTCAGGACCTTTCTTTTGGAGAAACTTTTCTAAATTCCACGCATACATGGAAACTCTTCAGTGTTACAAATATTATTCCTAGGACTGACATAACATCAGAACTGCCGGCAATTTTACACAAGTTTTTGAAAACTACTTTATATCAGAAATTTTATTAAAAGCTGGTTACGTCTTTGTTATAGCGGCCCACTTAATTATCATTATGACAAGTTCTAGCCAATTTCGCCAACGTCGTAACTAAGATCGTGAAGTACACAGGTATAATACCATTTCATAAATTGTATACGATAGTTTAATAGTTTTTACCTTTTTTCAAATGTGTAATTTATTTATTTTTAAGAATTAACAATTTAAATTGTCCAATATATGAATTTAAAAAAAAATGTAAACAAAGATTGAATAGACATGACCGCAAAAAGCCTCAAATCCGGACAACACTTGGAACTAAACTGTGCAGATTAGTGGTCTTCTACTGTACACAGTTTTTCATAAATGTATTTTGTTCTTAAAATGTGTTATTTTCATCTATCACTGCGGAACATGCGAGAAAAACTCATTCTTGCACATGAGTTGTATATGTCTTTATATCTGATTTCCCGTCATTTTTGACGGGCTACCTTTCTAGTATATATATAATGAAGACAGAATTAATAAAACTGTCATTACAAAATTTAAATTCTAACAAATGCTGATAATTTTAAAGGCAACATTTTGGTGCTTTGTTTAAAACATCTCCTTTAAAACATCTGCCGCTTTTGATTAATGAACTTGAAAGTTATCACAAATTCCCTAATTTTCAGAATACTGACTGCAGTAATAATTATCGAAGCAGTATTAAAGAATTTAATACACCTCTAAGCCAAAATGTAGCTTTAAGATACACTTGCAATGGAAGTTTCTAGAAAAATCTATATATCGAATACCTTATATGTATCGAATACCTTATCTTTGAAGATGATTTTTCCTTTTTCAACCATGAAGCTTCCAACAAAATTGAACAAAATAAAAGATAAGAAAAATTTTCTACACTTGTCTGCATTTGAAACTAACTTGGGTGATATGAGGATGTGGTTTCTTTATTGATACTTCAGACACATCAGGAGGCTGTAAAATCAAGAATTGTATATTTTGAGAAACCAGACAAGAAGCATTCACAATAAGTGGATTCAGTGGTATGATGACTGAAGGTCTTTATTATGCCCCGGGATTCTTTCAAACACGACTGGATTATCCGGCGAAAGCCGGTATTGGAGAAGGGAGCAAAGTGTTACAGTTTTTTTGCTCACAGCACGCGAGTTAATAAGGAAGTTGTTCACAATGACATTTTCTCCAAATGGTGGAGTATTGGCAATAGTACACATACACTTTCGCCAATTACGTATGCTATATGGCAAGAATACCATGAGAGGAGAGATGCGGTCAGAGGTTGTTAATTGTATTTGAATGGGGAATGTAAAAGAGTAGTAAGAAATATTTTCCGCCAACTGATTGCGTAGGAATTATAGCTCATAAACCGCAAAAGAACATTCTATAGGGTTTGCCAAAGATCATATGTGATTCAGGCGGCCGAAAGTGCTCGTTAATAAACTAAAACAACATAAGGACATGGTTAATAACTGAAATTACTAATATATATTGCATCTGGACCAACGGTTAAAAATGTAGAAGTAATATGTCTGATTAATTTCTGCATATCATCAAAACAAAGGCAGAAGGATGAAAATTAGAATCCGGTTGCTAGGCGAGAAAACGAAAATTATTCCTTTTCTTTTAAATGCAGGGCGCTGCGGTTAAAATATTACAGATACAGAAAATGATTGCTTAATTTATGATAGGAAAAGAGCGCTAGAAAAAGAATTGAATCCAAATGCAGACAGATAATTAAATTTAAGAATTTAAAAGGCATAATTTTAAAGGGGGGAAAAGGAAACCATTAATATTAATATGTGAAGGTAGATGCCTTCACAGGTGACATCTTATGTATAGGAATAATTGTTGAATTTTAGAAATAACTTTGTACTGGTATTATTTCAAATATTAGTAAAAAATTAATTTATTATTGAACTGTAAAATATCAGGCTCTTTCGAAATAGCATTAATAAAAAGGAGCTGAATGTTCCATTATTCATAATTTCCAGTTTTTGTAAATACTGATTCTTCTAACATTGGAATAGATCACAAAAGGGAAAAGGTAAGGATATTTTTTACATATATTCTTACAGCTACAATCTAATTTTTGTTACTTCCTATTCATTGACCACAAACGTATACTAAATGAGAAGGTTCAGATACTTACCTGAAAAAAAGACAGAATGGATGAAGGATTTTCCACTAAATAAAATAACTTATTTTAAAGTAATATAAGTTTATTCGGCCCTGATAAGCTTTAATGCATCTTTCGGGTGAAAAGTTTAAAGTTCATAATAATAATCAATTCGTCTAGGGTTTCTCTTTTAAAACTGATTTTTGTATATTTATTTATTTTATTTTATTGGAGATGGACTGTTTTCTTTTTTAAGGGGTCTCGTACCTTTTAAAAACGACGAAATTTAACGAAAAAATTCAAAGTTTGAATTAGTCTATCTTCAAAACCTTTTTATGTATAAACATGAAATTTCGAATATTGATTAAACATATTGTGCTTTGTAATATGCTTCCATTAGAAATTTATTAGCCTTTTACAGAATTTGTGTCTTGTTGAAATCAAAATAGCTCTTTTTTTTTACTCCAGAAGTCATTGCGCGCATGATATCTTGAAAAAGTATGAATGGATTTGTCATGAAATTTAGTAAAAATACTAAACATATATGTGTGTTTAAAATGAACTACTCTTAGGTTAAAATTATTTCATTAACTATATAAAAAAATATTTCTGCAAAAAGAAAATCAAAATTTTATATTTTTAATGAATGAAAATAGTCATAACTAAAAATATTGCTATTGTAAATACTTAAAAGTAATTCATTTTAAACGCACATATTTGTTTAGTATACTTACAAAATTTCATGACAATCCATACATACTTCTCAAGGTATCATGAACGCAGTGACTTCTTGAGTAAAAAAAAAGAGCTATTTCTATTTCAACAATACACAAATTCTGTAAAAGGCAAATAAATTTCTAATGATAGCATATTACAAAACACAATATGTTTAATCAATATCGGAAATTTCATGTTTATACATAAAAAGGTTTTGAAGATAGACTACCCAACAAAGAGGGAATTGTTGGCCAGCAGCAACATAGGTGCTGGCAATGATGGAGAAGTGCTGGCTGAGGGTCTACCACTGCATGACCAATGCTGGACAGCTTCAGTCAACTTTGCTGTTGGAAATCAGATAAAATTCTGGTGGGCATCCATTTTATCTCATGCGCTGGCCCACCACTACATGGAAGTGCACGAACATTGCAGTATTATTACTGGGAACCCTTACGCTAGGTGGCGCTGCGAATATGGAAGACATTGAGTACTTGAACACAAATCTGAAATGAATATTTTAACACAATTTAAGCTGTGAAGCTAATTTTTCTTGAAACTGTAAAAAATATAGCACCACTGCCACCAACAAAATAAATAAGTAAATGAATAAATAAATAAATTCTTTATTTCAACGCACTTTTTTTTCTCCTTAAATTTGGTTTTACTAGGTTACAAAGGATTTCGGTTTTCATAATTTACGCAGTTCAGAATCAATAATAAAAAAAAGCGTATAAAGTACATAGGATTTCTATACAATAGAATGATTTCTATACCAGTTTAATGATTGGGAATGTAAATCACAAAAGAAACAAACTTGAAATAGTGTAATGAAAGCTTGAAAAGCTACGAGCAGTCGTAGCGTACGCTGAAAGCACTTGTTCATGTCCGATAACGAAAATCAAGCAGCATCGAGCGCGGTCAGTACTTGGGAGGGTGACCACATGCAGTTCAAATATTTCTATAGACATTTCTATAGCTCATGGTGAAACTAGCTTATAGAAAAAAGAGCCATAATTAAATAATACTTTGTTTTTCTATAGAATTCTATAAGAAATTTTTGTAAGGGAAAGTGCTGGGCCAGCAAAGGAATAGCAGTGGGATACGTGCTAGCACTGCACTGCAGGAAAAGTGCCGGATTGAAGTAATGTGATGGCATACCAATGCTGGCCTGCTGTTGGCCATCACTGATGGGCCAGCTGCAATCGGTTTGGACACATTTCGACAAGTTTATGTAATGGCACCCTTGCACTTTACCACTGATGGCACTGCTGGCTGCCATCTTTTTTCCAGCTGATGGCCCACTGTTTCTTTCTTTGCTGGGTAATTCAAACTTCGAAGTTTTTCGTCAATTTTTGACGCGTTTAAAAGGTACAAGACCCCTTAAACTCTCTTTATGCATATATCAAAGAATGAATTATGTACAGATATATCAACTAAAAAAATATACCTACTTTCACTTGCCAAACTTTTTGTATGAATAAAAATCAAAATTATAAATTTAGTTTTTAAAAATCATTCAGATACGGGTTTTCTAAAGACAGCCAAACAAGAATAACATCAGCTAAGATTTGGATAAAACTCTATGTTTTTTTTTGTAATTAAATTATTGAAGTTTTCTCTATTAATTCATTCTACAATGGTACGCCAACAAAGAAAGAAACAGTGAGCCATCAGTTGGAAAAAAGATGGCAGCCAGCACTGCCATCAACGGTGAAGTGCAATGTTGCCATTACTTAAACCAGCACAAAAGTGTCCGTGCGGAATGCAGCTGGCCCATCAGTGATCGCCAACAGCAGGCCAGGATTGGTATGCCATCACATTACTTCAATCCGGCACTTTTCCTGCAGTTGTAGCACCTATCCTACTGATATTCCTTTGCTGGGACAGCATTTTCCCTTAATTATTTTTAATTTTATATATTAAAAAAAACTTATAGAAAAAGTATCATAGAATAATGGCCCGTTTTTCTATAAGCTATTTTCACCAAAATCTATAGAAATATCTGTAGAAGTGTCTATAATAGAAACGTCCATATAAATATTTGAACTTGCAGCGATTTCCATGTGGTCAGCCTCCCAAATGCTAACCGCGCTCGGTGCTGTTAAGTTTCCGTGATCTGACATCAGGAAGTAATTTCAGCGTATTTTACGACTGATCGCAGTTTTTCGAAATCTCATTACACTATTTCAAGTTTGTTTCTTTTGTGATTTGCGTTCCCAATCCTTAAACTTGTATAGAAATTATTGTATTGTATAGAAATCTTATATATTTCATACGCTGATTGATTCTCAACTGTGTAAATTATGACACCCGAAATCCTTTTTAACTTAGTAAAACCATATTTCAAGAGAGAAAAAAAAGCATGTTGAAATGAAGAATTTATTTATTTATTCAGTTATTGATTTATTTATTTTGTTGGATGCAGTGGTGCTATATTATAAAGTTTAAAAAAATTAGCTTCACAGCTTAAAATGTGTTAAGATCTTCATTTCAGATTTATGTTCAAATTCATTAATCTGCTGCAGGGTGCTAAAAATAACTCTTATTTTAATATAGACTTAACAAAATATTTAAAAGTCTAATAAATTATTATTTGTTAAATTTGAAACGTAATTGTTTAAATATTTTTACACTTCAGATTAAAATATTTGAATAAAAATTACAATTAGTGAATAAAATTCGTTTAATTAGATGAATTATCATTCGCGAAAAAAGTTTTTAAAATTAGATGAATGTTTTTATGAAATTAACAGCAAATTAATAAATGATTATAAAATTAAACGACAAAATAATGAATCATAAACAAACATATTAATTAACCATTATTTCAGTTAATAAAGTTTGACTGATATATTATTACATTAACAATTGAGTCATAATGTATTAGAATTATGAATTAAGTTAGAATCGTATTAAATCTATGGAGTAATGATGTATTACATATTATATATATATATACCGGGTGTCCCAAAAAGGACTGACTGATTTTAAAATTCAATAACTTCCAAACGGTGACAGATATTAAAAAAAATTCTTGCAGGAGGGTTATGCATAAAGTCAAAAGTTTTTTTACAGTGATTTTTGATTTTAGTTCGAATTACAAACAATAGATGGCGTTGCGATCAATAGAGGCTAAATTCAGGCTCGATTTTTGGTACTTCGTGGCCCGGATAATACATTTCCATCTCCTTTTTCTGCATGGAACAACACAAAGGACCAAAAATCGAGCCTGTATTTAGCGACTATTGCTTACAGCGCCATCTATTGCTTGTAATTCGAACTATAATCGAAAATCACCGTAATAAAACTTTTGACTTTATGCATAACCCTCCTGCAAGAATTTTTTTAATATCTGTCACCGTTTGGAAGTTATTGAATTTTAAAATCAGTCAGTCCTTTTTGGGACACCCGGTATATATTTTACTAAATGTATATACACTGTTAAAAATTTTGCAGCATTCTGGCAGATAATTTTTAAACTCCGTGCAAGGTAAATGCAAACGGTATTAAAAACCGATAACATATCTTTACATACAGTTTACATTGTGAAAACTTTGAAGATACAATTCCTGATGCCGTCCCATCAGACAGAAAAAAGGATAAAATGTCCGTTGACGGCAAAATTTCAGATATTCGGAATTTTTGTATTATCATTGCACTCATTATATTTTGTTTATACTGTTGTGGTGATATCAGAATAATCACCTTTTAACAATAGTTTTTAAAAATTAATAATTATAAACCCATGAAATATATTGATATACAATGTTTTAGCAAATTTATAGTGCGTACAATGTATTTAATGACTGTTCGCTGGAAACAGCTAGATTTGAAAAAAAATTTCTTGAAGGATATTGATCAGTAAGAAAATATTTCATTTTTTCACTTCTAGATAACTACATGCTTTCTCTGATAGCTGTTAAAGGTGTGAAAAAACAATTGCGAAGATCACTGTGATATTTGGCTACCATCAGTGATTGTCATATTTTCCATAAACACAAATAAGCGTTCTTACGTTTTAAATAGAAACTGGAATGTACTGCGAATATTTTTGTAATTTTTACTCTCATCTGTTTATAATTTGTATTGCTATATGAATCATGTTGTTAAATCTTTCCTTAAATCGTGGTAATAAAAATCGAGAGGGTTGAAAGATATGTTATTTTTTTAATTCACGTCGTAAAGTATCGATATAAATAAAGCAAGTATTTAGAATTAACATTAATATAAAACATTTGGATTTGATTTATATATACATATATACACTATATGGCCAAAGTTGTCCTGTCACTTGCGATTTTAGATATTTTGTTAAATATCTAGAAAAAAACAGGAGGAATTAACCTGAAACTCCAAGTGTGTAAACTGCATAGTTTAAGGTCATATATTTCCGCGAAGATTTTTTCCCCGAAACCCCATAGGGGACCGTCAACAAATTGAAAAAGAACGAATATCTTTTGGATAACCCCGTAAAAACTGATGTAGCAAAAGCGTTCAAACTCGAGATTATTAATAAGTGGCTTACTGTAATATACGGTTTTCATTTTTTTGATGATAGCATGTATACTCGTAGAGAAATTAGAGTTTTTATAAAAACAGTCCCAAATTTCGCCAAGTTTTTTGCTTATAATTTGCAGAGTTCTTAATATAAAACAAAGTTCTATTCAGAAAATATGACAAACAACATTGTACACAATACTCTATAATCATAATTAAAAAATAATAAAAATTGGATGAAAAATGAGCAAGTTTACTAAAAAATATTTCCCTGAGCACGCGCGAATGCAATCAAAATACAATGTGCAATGCATAATGTATTAGCTATGTATATACAGCAACTTTTGTGAAAGTCTCAAAATCATAGCTTGAAAATTCTGAAAATTATCGTCGTTAGATTAATCTCGAAATCCGTTGTTCCCAAAAGGAAGCAAACAGATGAGAGGTTGTTTCCAAATATAAGTAGTACGTGCAATATTGTGTACGCTATCTTGACACTAATCAACAGATATTTGATACAACCCCTCATATTTTTGCTTCTTTTTGGGAACAACAGATTTCGAGCTTTTTCTATCAACGATCATTTTCAGAATTTTCAAGCCATGATTTTGAGATTTCACAAAAGTTGCTCCATGTACTTAGCTAATACATTATGCATATTATATTTTGATATTCGTGCATGCGCAGTGAAACATTTTTTAGTAAACATGCTCATTTTTCATCCAACCTTCTTCATTTTTTAATTCTGATTGCATGGTATTATGTACAATCTTGGTTGTCATATTTTCTGAAAACAACTTTTTTATATTAAGAACTCTGAAAATTATAAGCAAAAAACTCGGCAAAATTCGGAACTGTTTTTATAAAAAAAAATAATATCTCTACGAGTATACATACTATCCTCATAAAAATGAACACAGTTTATAACAATAAACCATTTAATCATAATCTCCAGTTTGAACGCTTTTGCTACATTTGTTTTTACAGGGTTATGCAAAAGATATTCGTTCTTTTTCAGTTTGTTGACGGTCCCCTATGGGGTTCAGGAAAATATCCTCACTGAAATGTATGACTTGTACTATTCTGTTTACATACCTGGAGTTTCAGAATAATTCTTAATGTAGTTTTCTAGCTATTTAACAAAACGTCAAAAATCACAAGTTACCGGTCACCTTTTTCCATATAGTGTATATATGTATAAGGGAAGGAAGAATAAACTGGCCACTCTAAGTTTTGATGATACTTTTTTAATAAGTAAAGTACTAGAAACAAGTACCAATAGTAACTATAACAACTTTAGTTTCAATTGCTATTATACTTTATTTATTTATTTTAAAATATACACATTACCTTAAAAGAAAAATTACAAAATAGCCACTTTGTCCTACTGGGTTGGGTAAAGTGGCCAGCATAGGTAAATGAACAAATCACATTGATTCAGGATGTATATATTTCAATCAACACAATATAAAGTAACATACATTAAGAATAAGTATTATGTTTTGTAATATTTTAAGTACTAAATTGTTGCAAGATAAGATAATCAGTATTGAGTATCAATATGATGGATGGAGGAAAACAAGTGCACCCAGCAGACATTCAGACTACCAGAGTAAGCCTTTAACTGCAGATGTTTTTGCCGCGACCTATCTCCTTTCTTTCAATGAAAATACTTTTCTATAGTATTTTGTTTAGAGGTTCCGGCGTGCCAGCGAAATAAAGGCGAACTTTCAAATGGGTCGGACTGGCAGAATTAGAACAATTTTTTCAACAGGCGGGCAGGCAAAAAACTTGAACGGGCCCGCAGGGGCGGGCCGATAAAAAAAATTTAAGCGGCTATACACGGCCCGATATAAAAATTTACACGAAGCCGATAACATATGAGCCATTTTCAATGAATATTACTTTCGCGAGAAGTATAAATGTGTGTCACGAACCGATGCGAGCTTGACAACATCGATACAGAAATGTAACATGCCCATGGTAGAGATCGGCTTCGGACAGTTACATGGTGTCTGATCCCAGGTTTAATTTTTTTCAGCAGACTCATGTCTGGCCGAGATCAGGCTTGCATTTTTTTTCTACATAGTCTTGACTGGACGGAACTGGTATTAATCTTTCTTAGATTGTGTAGGGCAGGCATTTTATTTTGCGAAAGTATTAATAGCGATAATAAACTTCTGTTAACAGTATGTTTGGAAACATAACTTAAGGTGGTTCTCAAATGCACAGCTCAACAGTGCAAAACTTTCAGACAAATTTTCTGACTCATTTTTAACTGTAAAAGCCTAAAACTGTACGACTTGACTATTGATGGGATTTGGAATCGAATAGCGTTTTTCATTTTTTATAAATTATAGCCATATAAAAGATTCCTGTCACCTGACTGTAGGTTTTCTTCTTTCCCGTGCTATCGCTCCGGAAATTTGATTCAAAACGCTAGCTTTGGCAGTATTTTCTCAAAGATATATTACTTTTATGAAAAAAAGGCCATTTTCATAGTTTCTGAATAAGAGCACCTGCAAATCGTACGGGTTTTCGAAAAGAAATAAATTCAGAAATCTGTCAGAATGCAGCTCCTTTAGATTTCAGAACAGCCTTAAAAAATGACAGAGAGATATTTTCACAAATCTACTTTTTGTTATACAGCTTCAAAAGTTATCACGTTTTTAACCCTGTATTCTAAGCACACATTGTTTTTTAAATTAATCCTTATTTGAATTTTGAAACGTCTAAGACTGTAAGTAATCATTAATATTACTATTGTGTTTTTTTTTTTTTTTGTTGTTGTTTTGCGAACACATAGCAATCTAAAATATACTGTAAAATGTTCCCATAAATATGCACGTAGAATCATAGAATCTTAATTGCATGTCGAGAATAAACGAAAATTTTTGTAGAAATTGAGTTGGGCCGGGCAGGGCCTGTTTTCATTGATTTTTATACGGGCCGGGCCGGGCTCGGTCCGAACATTTAATTTTTATACTGGGCCGGGATCGGAACTGGGAATTCCGGCCCGTTCAGACCTCTAATTTTGTTAAAAATATAGAATAAAATATCGTTTCCGGGTAAAGTAGCAATATGGTCATTTTTCCCGATCTATTTGTGACCACTTTTCCTCGAATGACACCATCACAAAAACTGTGGCCTAGCAACTAACCTACATAACTTAGCGTTTTGAACAAACATCACTTAAAAGCTTGCTTTTACACTGATCAGGCAGCAGCAAAGCAAATAATTATAACACTAAGGTTAGTTGGGGCAACTGGGCCATGATTTTACAATGTGACTCTGGAGCTTCTGACAATTCAGCTTCAAAAAGCTAATGTTCATTTGAATTAAAGTCAGAACTTCTGTAAATGTGTTCAGTCAGATTCCTTCTATCAGACAGAAATGCTCAAAATTACATTTTAATATTTAAAAATATAAAAATATGCATACTTCATCTTCCTTTCCTCATGGGTCCAGTTGCCCCATAAAAATGGGGTAAGTGGACCAGGAGAGTCTATGTTCCACACGTGTTTTTTTTTTTTTTTTTTTTTTTTTTTTTTTTTTTTTTTTTTTTTTCATGCGGGATATCAGGTCCTGTTTGAAAAAGTGTAAACAACTTTAGAAAATTTAAACCAGGCAGATCATGTAAATTATATGTCAATAAAGAGCGTTGTAAGGGAAATCTTTGCTGTCAATGTGTCTAAAAAAAGCATTAAAAATGAAAATATTAGATTTATTTCTACCAAAAACATAAAAAGTAAGTAAGTACTTATGTATTTTAGTATAGGTAATAAGTATAAAAGTCATATGGGTATTTTAAGGGAAAAAATAGCAAGGTAAATCTATGAACAAACGGTTACGTAAGTACTTAAGTACTTTATCTGTATCCAGGGATCGCATTATATAGAGAAAATTTTATTGTTTCTACCAGAAACCTTAATGATTTGCCTTCATGATAATTTTATTTAACATATTATAAAGAAAGGTGCGATGAAGATATTATTTTCAAAATAATGGTAGGAATAATAAAAGTTTCCCAGAATGCGACTCCTGTGTATCGTACAATTTCAAGGTTTGGCTATATCGCTTTCAGGAGCAAGGTATTTGCATTCATAAAATGTTGAAATAATTTATGACAGCAGTATTTACAAGAGAATCTATTTGAAAACAAGTAAAAGTATATTTTCGCGTACTTAATAAAGTCGAAATTTTTATTATAAAATTCCGGTGCCAATGTGGCAATTAAGAATAAAAATTATGTGATGTCATAACGGCATCATCGCCTCTCAAGGGGTCAAGAAATTTGGTTTCACCCAATATGCTTTTATTTAAGTTTCATTACGTAATTTTAATAAGGTATTCTATACACTAGATTAACACTGTTTATACGCTGCTGGGTGAAAATGTTCCTCCAGATTCGTCCGGGATGGCTTAGATGGCAGAGCACTGGCAGCTTTAGCCAGGAGATCTCTTGTTCAAATCCTGGTCCGGACATTTTTCGCCCAGTTGGAAATTTGCAACTAATATGATTCATTTATCAATTAGTTTAATTGTGTTAAATTTAATCTAGTGTAATTACGCATCCAGCGATTTCTGGAGTTCTATTACCTGTGATTTTATTCTATTGAGCTTAACCAGGTTTCAGACCAGATGCTATAATCATTAAGGTTTGCTGTGTGAAAAAGTCCCACCAGATTCGTCCGGGATAGCTTAGATGGCAGAGCACTGGCGGCTTCAGCCAGGAGATCCCTGGTTCGAATCCTGGTCCGGACATTTTTCGCCCAGTTGGAAATTTACATCTAATAAGGTATTCTATAATTTTCTTTACTGTGAGCAAAAGACAACGGAGAAATTTACTTCCCGTTGTAAGAGAAACTGAAAAAAGTCATTTATAACTATTGGGGTAACTGGATCCAGCATGGTCCAGCTTCCACGGACCCATGTCACAGTTACCCCATTCTTGAAAAATTTATGGGGTAGCTGGGACGCCGGGATTACATTTGAAACATGAAGTAGATATGTATAGAAACCTAATAATATTAACCTAGTTATATGCCTAATCTTTAAAAATATATATTGCTTAATAAAAGTACTTACAGTATTTTAATAAAAATCGGAGGAAGTTCAACGAAATTGACGTTGTTTTTAAAAAAAGAAACGTAAATTTTCGACAACCTATCACAGTAATGATTGAGTTGACACACGTTGTTTTAGGAAGTAGAGGTTAAGGGGCATTGTTCACAAAAGCTAAAGCTTAAAATACATCAACGGTTTTTATATAAAATAGCCTATAGCCCAGTTACCTCGTGGGTCCAGTTTCTCCAACTAACCTTACACATTATTTATCTATAAAAAAAATATTACCACTTGCCTAAAATAAAAAAATGCAAAAAAACTATAAAAAGAGTTTAGAGCAAGAAAAATGTTGCCTTTCCCATTAAAGTGCTATAAAAAATATGGAGAATGCATATTCAAAGTAGACAATGCTATCAGCGTCTATGATGACTGTTACACCCAGTTCCTGCCAGGTTGAAGCACTATACAGTGGGAAAAAATCAAACGGCCACTTTGCCCTCACTGACAACTTTATCCTTCCTTTCCCTAAGTGTAACTGAAGGAAATTAATATTTTAATTATTTTGTCTTTTGCCAAATAATTTAAATATTATAATTGTATATATATATAACGCTTGTACTTATGAATTACGTTCGAAATATTGAATAATTTAGTTGCATGAATTTTTGCATTGCTAACTAAATGTAAAGCCAACAGGGTGAAAAATTGTCCACGTCGGAACTCGAACGCGGGTCAATTGGTATAGCGCATCAATTTTCTACCAACTGAACCACTTGCACGACACACAGCCTGGTAGTTAAATCTTATTTCATACAAATGTCAATATCTCATTAAATATTAAATATAATCATGTTTTAATTCAAGTAATCTGCTTCTACTGTTCTTTTTTAAGTTTTCGGAAACTAGGGATGTGTTAAATCCCTAGGGATCCCCCCACCCTTGGATTCCAAATCCCTAGTGTTAAATTTGATTGAAAACTCTGCATTCTACCTATTTTTTTCTAAAATCTTTCAAGGAAACGTTAACACCCTCACGAATATGTGTGCTATGCTTATCCAAATGCGCACACCTTTAAACACGACCCACATAGTCATTTTCTACAGTGACAGAAAAGTTTGATCCTTTTCTGTTACATAAGTGATCGCAAACATTATTTCATTACTAAATTTTTTTGTTAGCCCCTCATTATCCACGCGACTAAATTTTCACTGAAAATTTTAAGTCAAACATGTTCTTTGCACCCTCGAAGTTGAGAATTTTGGTTGATATTCGACAAACTGTGTACAACTGACAGCTTTTAATTAACTTTTCGTGGCCAGTGTAGTTTGTTTCGTAAACCACATGTGTATGGTAATTATATTTCTCTGCAACATGATCTAACCCTGAAAATATCAATAGATGCAAACGCTTATCCATTGAACTATTCATGAAACAAATTATTGCCCTAATCTCCAGTTATTGAAATTCACCCACATATAATTTATTGGCAATAAATCAACATACTGCATTTTCCAATCAGCGTGTAGATGACGTGCTTTAAAGCTCCGCATTCATCATTATAGAGAAGACAAAGCATTTATATGATGAGTGTAATTATGATTGTATATTGAAAATAAATGAAATGATTTCGCATAAATGTTATTAAAAATACAACTGATATGTAATTTAAAGTCTAATATTTAAAATTTTTAGTAAAGTTTGCTGTATTCGTATGGTGACTGGTTATATAAAATATAATTTAAGACTCATTGTTTGATAACTGATCATAATATAATAATTTTCATGAACTTTTGCATTGCTAACTAAATGTAAAGCCGACAGAGTGAAAAGGTGTCCACTCCGGAATTCGAACCCGGAGCAATTGGTATAACGCAACAACGTTCTATAAACTGAACCACATCACGAAATTCTATCAGTTACACCTTATTTCATACAAATGCCAATATCTTATTAAATATTGAATATAATAGTGTTTTAATTCAAGTAAACTGTTTCTACTGTTCATTTTAAGTTTCCGGAAACTGGTGTTAAATTAATTTGAAAATTCTGCATTCTAATAAAAAAAAATAATAATCTGTCAAGGAAACATTGACACCCTCACGAATATGCGTGCTATGCTTATGCAAATGCGCACGCCCTTAAACAGGACCCACATACTCATTTTCTACAGTGGCAGAACAATTTTGAGCCTTTTCTGTTATATAAGTGATCGCAAACATTATTTCATTATTAAATTTATTGTTGGCTCCTAATTATCCACAAGACTAAATTTTCACTGAAAAATACTAAGTCAAAGTTGTTCTTTGCATCCTCGAAATTCAAGTACAATTCGTCAAGAATTTTGGTAGATGACAAACTGTGTTCAATGAAAAGCTTCCGATCACTTTTATTTAACTTTTGAAGGTCAGTGTAATTTGTTTCGTAAACCACATGCGTATGATAATTATTTTACTCTACAACATGTTCTAACCCTGAAAAAAAAATCAGTGAAATGCAACCGCTTATCCAATGCACTATTCATGAGACAAATTATTGTCCTAATCTCCAGTTATTAAATTTCACGCGCATATAATTTATTGGCAATAAATCAACATACTACATTTTGCAATCAGCGTGGAGATGACGTGCTTCAAAATTCCGCATTCGCCATTGTGGAGAAGACATAAAGCATTTATATGATGAATGTAATTATGATTGTATATCGAAAATAAATAAAATGATTTCGCATAAATGTATTTCATAATACAACGGATGTATTATTTAAAGTCTAATATTCAAATATTTTATAACGTTTGCTGTATTCGCATGGCGACTGCTTATATAAAATATAATTTAAGACTTATTGTTTGATAACTAATCATGATATAACACATTTTGAATAATTTCGGTTTAATTTAAAAATATATCCAGCACTTTAAACGTGTTAAAGAACGGAATAACATGCTAAATCAATTCTGATCTTATTAAAACTCTTTTAATAAAATCTCAGCAATAGTGTTTACGATCTGTTAATTGCTATTATCAATATTTATTTTTAGCATATGAACATGGCTAAAGTTCTGCAATAATAATTTTTTAAATACACTAAACAAAACAAATCTTTAATATTAGCATTGAATACACATTTGCAAATAATATTCATATTTTGAATTTTACTTTGGCGTAAGTTTTGTAAATAAAACTGTTCCAAACTTTATTGAGAATGTATCTAACAAAATTAATTAGTGGTTATCCTATAAGTATGTCAAAAAATATCAATCACATGTATCATATCAATTTTTATTAAAGAAAGAACTCTTTATTACCTCATGTTGAATGCACTTGTTTATTTTTTATTTTTGAAAACTTATTTCAATACAAAAATTTAGATTTTCTACTTTATACTTAGACGTATAAAATTGATTAATGTAAGTCGAGATAGTATATTACTCCCATTAGAATATAAAGAAAACACTCATATCTACAATCCAATCATACATTTATAGTCCCATTAGAATCTAAAGAAAACACTTCACTTCCACTATAAAATCATAATATTATGTTTTATCCCTTCTTATAATCCAATTTAATAAGTCCCTCATAATACTTATTTTTCCACATAATCAATAAGATACTGTCAAGTAAGTTTATTAAAATTAATATGATTTATAACTTGAAATGTGATGTATAATTTGCCTTTTATTAATTAAAATTTCATTGCTTCTTTAAATACCCGATGATGAAATGTGCATCATGAAAAATACTTTTAATTATGTAAAATCATTATTTGCACTTATTTCATACCTAAACAACTTATCAATTTAAAATACTGATATACAATTCAAAATGGAGTTAATATTAAAATCATTTTTAATAGCACACTGAAATATAATTCTGGGGTATTTTGATATATATAAATGTCTGTTCGTAAAAATATTAATAATACTGCAGAGCAGTTTGAATCATTGACACGTAACAAAGTCATTTCTAATTCTGATTCCTTATTTATATAGCCATTTTAATTTTATAAAATTAATATTTTTATTATCTGTGAAATTGCTCAAACATCAAGGTGTATCAAAGTATTTTGTGTGGTATTCTGTTTCCATATTTAAACTTAAAATTCCATTCTTATCAAGAACTTCCGTTAAACTGTTGCACTTCTATTTAAAATTTGAGGAAAATATATGACATTTTCGCATAAAAACAATATAAATTATCATGACAAAAGATTTCTCTCATGCGAATAGATTTTAAATATAATAAAAAGTAACGAGATCAGCTCCACCAACCTGTAGCAAAACACGTGTTTTTTCTGTAAAATACTTCACAGAGTAAACTTATATACAGGGTGCAATATGTTATCTATCGCCGACCTTTAATATCTCAACCGTTGGTCGTAGACATATAGTTCTAATTACAAAAATGTTTCAAATGAGGTAAATATTCATGTTGTGGCATTATTTAAAGTAAAAAAATCAATTTGATAAAAATTACAAAAACTAACTTATTATACGCCCCCCCCCCAGTCCCTATAGTTATATTTTGTAAACTTTTACACATATCATAACAGATATAACACAAAAAGTTTGACATCTGTACCACAAAAATTGTCACAGTTATTAAATTTCAAAGTTTGAGATTTTTGCACATGATTTTGTCTTTCAAGGAGGGATCACCTAAAAGATGAATTAAAGTAATTCGAGATCAAAATCATGGTGCAATATCCTTTTTACGGAGAAACCACCTTTAGCCGATATCGTCGGTGCGTTTGAATGTTGTTCGACCCGTAAAAGTTAGCTCACATTTTTAGCTTAAATAACACTATAGGACATACCCCGATTTGGCGATACCGGCTAAAGGTGGTTCGCCGTAAAAGGGAAATTGCACCCTGATTTTGATCTCGAATTACTTTAATTCATCTTTTAACTGATCCCTCAATGAAAGAAAATCATGTGCAAAAATCTCAAACTTTGAACTTTAATAACTGTGTCAATTTTTGTAGTACAGATGTCAAAATTTTTGTGTTATATCAGTTAGGATATGTATAAACTTTTACTAAATATAACTACAGGGACTGGGAGACCGTATAAAAAGTTAATTTTCGTAATTTTTATAAAATTGATTTTTTACTTTAAATAATATCACAACATGACTATTTACCTCATTTGAAAAGTTTTTGTAACTGGAACTTTAGGTCTACGACCAACGGGTGAGAAATTAAAGGTCGGCGATAGATAACACATTGCACCCTGTATATATATATATATATATATGAAACGATAAAAGCTAAGCCCTTTTTAAAATCCCCTTTTTGTCCCTTTTTAAAATTTAAATTTAGAGATTAAAATTAAAACTTTTAAAATGCTTTTGTAATTGTGTCTCAGTTGATTGAATGAGGTTGCCCCTGTTAAGTCAGTTTTCCCGCATCGCATTTTATAACTTTTAAAGATCGTTTTGGCACATCTCATAAGAATACTTTTGCTGAATAAGTGCAATTCGTAAGTCTTGCTGCATTCGATCGGCCAAACTCAAACCACAGCCTTTATCCCGGGCAGTCAATCATTCAGCTAACGACCAATTATAGTTTAAAGACGCCTCCTTTGACTTCAACGGCCCCTAGCTGGAATCATGCGAAATACAGCATATATATACCGATGCACAGGTCCCCGGACAGAGCTTTTTACCATCAAAAGAATGCCCTAACTCCACGACACTCGGCTCTCTAAGTATCGCTTAGCGGTACACATAATTCCCAAGCCCGATGTCCATAAAGTAAATTAGCAGCTCTCAAGCCAAAAGGGGCCTGATTTCTCAAAAGGATGTAACAAAAGAACAATAAATCTGGTCCCCTGAAAAACTGTGTCTTTATTGGAACAACTACGATCTTAATCTGACTTTGATTTCCCGGACACTACGTACGGCCGGCGACTACCTGACTATGCTAGAAGTTCCGAGAGTTCGCTCTGAAATCGGTACGCACGCGTCCGCGGTTCGCGCCCCTGCCCCCAGCGCTCGGGCCCTAACTGACGACACGACAGAAGATCCATAACTGGAGTAGCGACGAATTCGTTACATATATATATATATATATATGTATATATATAACCATTAAATAAACATTATCGACCACCAACAAAAACTGTGAAATTATGAATAAAATGACATTAACAAATTGGTAAAAATACAGTCCCCCCCCCCCCCCAACACACTTAACATAGACTCCAAAACATTGTAAAAAAGTCCTTCCGACCAGTGCCGGAAGGAAGAGTCAGGTTTCATATTCCTTATTTTTCACCCGACTGCTAAGAAGGGTTAAGTGTTTCACGTGTATCTGGGTATGTGGATATTTTTATACCCTCGAAACATTCCAACGGCTAGATGGATTCTAATGAATTAGGTCTCTATCGATTCGCCTTAATCTTCCGATGTTTATAGGTTAAATTTTGTTTTTATAAATTCAAAATGGCGGTTGAGACGAAAACAAATTACGCACCATATTGAATAGCATATCATTGAATAGGTCTTTCAAAATGAAGACGATGTTTCATTGACTATTTTGCAGTCAGAAGCTCCGTTTAAATATTACAAAACCTGGAAGTTGTGTAGGTAGGATCTCTAGCTTTACTGCAACTCTAACCGTCATAGACATCTGTAGGCCAGTGTAGACAGTGTTTGTAGATAGGAACTAACAATGAAACACAATTTAAAAGTCATCAATAAAAGTAAATAAAAGAAATAGGTAAGTGATATAAAAAATTGTTTTATATTGATGAGAAATAATTAATTTGTTCGCTTTTTACGCTGTCGGATTTTTTTTTAATTTAATTTTTTACTTGTTAAAAGCCAGCTTATGTTATTCAAACACACGGAGTGTTCCAATTAGTGGAACCCGATTATAGAAGATTAAATACTAATTTTTGTCAATACTGAATATGAATGAGAATTTCGCGAAATTAGTCAGCGTTATCAAAGCTGGTTTTATTTAAAGCGATTTATATTCGGTCGCCAAATTTGGTGATAACTTGAAGTGCCTGCCATTTTAAAACAACATAATGGGTGCAACAAAGCTGACCAATGAACTTGGTCGAGACCTTAGTAATTCCTATGCACATGCTCACTCACATCTAAATCGATTGATATATACAAGTGCTGTCGCAAGCAAAAAATCAATTTTTTTTTTTTAATACCACCCACATTAGAAAATCAAACTACTATATCTCAGCAATTTTTTAAGATAAAGACAAAACAATCTATGCTCCGGAATCTTTGTATCAAGCTCAAACATATAAAAAAAATCTTTTTCAATTTCTAATTTTTTTGTACGTCATTTAAAATTTTATTTATTTTTTAATTTTTAAATGACCGCCATTTGAAACAAGATGGTGTATGAAGCTGGCCAACGAACTCGGTTGAGAAATTGCTATGCACTAAGCACATGCCTTATCACATCTAAATTGGTTCGTAAATACGCGTATTATCGCATGACAAATATCAGATCGTTTCAAAATATCGGCCATGCCAGAAATTCAAAGTGCTATAAGTCAGACATTTTTTAAGATATAGACGAAACAAAAATGCTCCAGAATCTTTGTATCAAGCTCAAACACAAAAGAAAAAAAATCTTTTTCAATTACTAAAATTAAATTAACAAATTTAGCCACAATTCATAACACTGACACTATACAAAATAAAGATGGAACCTTTAACTAGTAATACAGAATCAAGCATAATACCACTAATTCACAAGCACATTGCGGACGATTAATCCATATAAAACATATGAAAAATACCAAATTTTGATAAAATATCCTTTTAAAGACAAAAGATACAAATAACCAGCTAAATAATGTTGAACCATTAAAAGGCGTATCGTAAACAAGCAATAGATCAAATGGATGGATGAAGCCGGAAGCTTATATAGTATTTCACTTTTTCAAGGGTACATAAAATACATATATAAGCAAAAACGTAGTCTAATTCTGTAATGGAATCCAGCAATAAGCTAAAATTTGAATTCCATTATGTACCCAATCGACTATACACCAAAAAGTATAAATCCACCATGCCAAATAAATTGAAATGAAAAAAAAATATTAATCAATGCAATATACGCAACAATGAACAACATGAAAAAAAATGTAACAATTTAAATCAAAGACATACCCAGCAAGAGAACTGCCATGACCATATTACAACACAAACATTTAACCAATTTTAGCACGGCAAAAATCCCACCCAAATAACTTGCACAGTCAAAAATGAATCCCCACAGTTGCCGCTAAAAATATTCACATTCTTAAATTATAACAATTATAATAACATATAGTACGTATAATAAAAATTATTACATGCTATTTTAATGATCCTGGAATAAATTATTACAAAAAGCATATTAAGAACTATTTGTTTAAAATTAAACTATTAATAATTAAGAGGCATAATCTAATATAATATATAATGGCAACAATATTATATTAGAACTAAATAAATAATTATCTAATGCTGCCATCTAGCGGTACTTCATAAAATTAAAAAATAAGAATGTCTATATATGAATAAATTTACGTCTAAAATAAGTAGTTATATTTTATAGTGATGCCATCTATTATAGATTACCAAATATAACTGTAGAAAAATTGCTTATTTAAAATATTGCTAATATTTGAACCTATAAAATAACTTTAAGATGGCACAACGATATCATTCTAAAACAGCTCAAGAGAATATCGATAATAATCATTTAGCATCTTTAATATAATGTGTTACAATTATTTTTTATTATTTCAGTTAAAATTAAGTAAATTAATAATAATTTCAAATAAGCTACAACAATAATAATATAAAAATTGTTTCTATTAATCACTTAATAAAATTAATGTTTTTTTGCTGAATGGGGGGGGGGATATACCAACAGATTTCAACATTTCTACAAACTTATAAATACATATATCATAAACTGTATTACCGTCCATTATTACAAATCGAAATATATTGAAGTAAATCAATAAAAGTGACTTAAATTGATGTAAATTAATATAATATAAATGTTTTTGTACAGTACTAAGGACAGCAACTTCATAAGGACCATAATAAACAAAGAAACTCATAAATTCATCGTACCACCCCCCATCTTTTTTATATATATTTATATTAAATCAACATTTGCGTATAAATTATCCAGACAACTCCACCCTCCTCCATAATTTTACATCTGCCCACCCAGCCAAACTATTTAAATTTTTTATATATATTTTGTATTTTTTTGTTGTTTATTTTTAGTTTTTTGTAATTTTTTAATGTTTTTTTGATACGCAAAATGTTAATGGTAACATACAAGAAATTCTCCCTACTATACAGTGTTTAGATCATTAATTAATTGTAGATTAAGGAATATATGAATTTCTTAGGAAAACCATGATTTAATGCATCAAATATTAATTGCTTAATGTTTTTTTTTATAAGATGTGATGATCATAAACTTTTGATTCTATACAAATGATTAATTAGTATATTACGGTAAACTGAAGTATGTAGACAGGATTTAAAATGAGTAAATGTATTAACTTTGAATTGAAAGTCTTTACGTTTGTCATAAAGATCAGTATTTGTTTTGTTTCGTGCTATTATGATTTTTAGATCTAAAAAGTTAATAGTATTATTTGTTAAAAGGTTTTCTGTAAATTCTAAATTAGTTGGATAATCAACTGGAAATTGAGAAATATTTGACTGTTTAGTGTCAATTAAAATAATGTTATTAATATATCGATACATCAGTATATTATCATTACTGAAATTACGTTCATGTTGATATAAATATAAATAAGAGATTAAACTTAATGTAGATCTGCCTTGTGAAATTCCTTCTATTTGCAGATAAATAATATTATCTTGTAATATAGTTATTGTACATTATAAAATTAGTTAAAGTGCGAAAATATTTTATATCCATACATGTAGGAGGAATTAATTTACTTTTATATGTTTTAAATAGTGTATTAATTATATTATGCAGGTCTTTAACATTTATATTATTAAATAGATTTTTGAAGTCATATGTAAGTATAATTTTTACACATTTAATGTCTTTAAGTGCATTAACCAATTGATATTGATAACTATTTTTTATACAATGTTTATTATCTGTTTCTGTTGTTAGATTATAAATTTTATTCAGAATTTTTAATAAAATATTGTTAGCATAATTATTATATGTATTACATCCAATTGTAATTGTTCTGAATTTAAGTGCTGTCTTATGAAATTTAGGAAAGAGTACTAAATATGGAAAGTTAAAGTTAGCAGGAATAATATTTAGTAGTTTTATAATAAGCAATAATTTTACGATTGTTAACACTAATATCATCATTAGTTTTTTGGGAAGACTTATTTGATGAAATGCAAGATGTAAGAAGATGGTGATAATAAGATTTGCATATGATTGCATAGTTATTAGGGAATTTGTCAATATAAAAGCATAATTATTAGGGGATTTGTTAATAAAAAATCTTTCTACCTAAAGGAATTGGATATTTAAATGTTCTAGATAATTGAATATTATGAGTAGGAAATTTACTTTTTTGTCATTTATAATAGAATTAATATTAATTTTATTGAATATTTGATTTGTTTAAGTAATTAACATTTGTGTATTTGTATTTTTAAGTATAGGGTTTTTTTTTTTTTTTTTTTTTTGTAAATTAATGTTGAATTGATTGACTTTGGTCATAATAAGATCAAAAGATATATCTGAGAAATGTATCGAGAAATTTTTAACAAGAAATATATTTAAATATTGTGAGAGCTTTTTCTTTTTTATTGCAAAGATATATTTACGAACTAATTTCCAATTGTAATCAATTAAATATTTATTATGAAAAGGTTATTTAACTGTTTAATTATAGTATTTTTAGAGATAATTATTTAAGAAGAACGTCTACCACGTTTGTTACGTGTTGTTCTGCGATTTAAATTATGATTTAGTATAGGATAAATTGAATTATAATCACTTATATTTTTAATGGAGGAAAAAAATTTAATATTCTTATGGAATACTTCAATATTAAGTCCATGTGGATAAACTGTATTATAATATTGCATGAATGAAGACTCCAGAAATAAAAGTTCTGTTATGTTTTTTTGAATTTGTAAGACTTGTGTTACATATATATACATATATATGTACTAGCAATCCCCGCAGCTTTGCTCGCGTAATAGTTGAAATATGCTAAGTGATATTTATATGTCTAAATTTTTTAGAAGAAATTATACTTTTAGGAATTATTAAAAAATTACTATTTAAAACAGAGTTTGACTAAACTTCATTATTACACTGCATTAGGCAGAAATGAGACTTAAATTAATAAAAAGAAATAAAACTAAATAAATTATAATTTAGAAAATATTTTGAAACTTTTATGCTCAATTAATACGCTCATTTCAGTATTAATTTGAAGTTTTGAATTTTTTAGAAACCATCTTCTTACATCTTAAAATTAACCAACGTGTCAAATTCCAAGTTCTACCTCCTCTCTCAACATAAAGGGCTATGTTGAAATACGAACTGTCACCATTAATTTGACAACATTAATTTGAAATCGGTTTGTTTTTTTCCCAATATTCCACAGAAACGTAATTTAGAAAGCTTTTAAAGGCCTTTTTAGAACGTTTGTTGTTCTTGTGAACCCCAGGTGGTAGAATCATCGGCATAAAATATAGCCTGTATAGGATCAGAGACTGTTGATTCGCAACTATTACTTTTATAATCGGTTTGTTCCCCGAAATTGCATAGAAATAGTAATTTAGGACTTTTTTAGAACGATTTTCGCACCTCACCTTCGCTTCACTCCTTTTTAATTCGAATTTATTTTCGAGAGTCTTTCGAGGCATTTATATTTTATAAGTAACTACCATGTTATATTTTAAGTTTCTAGTCTCTTCAGTATCACAGGAATAGAAATTTAGAAATTTTTTTGTTCCTGCAACCTTCTGGTGGTAGTGACACAGACATAAAGTATAGCTTATGTTTGAGCAGGTTCTACCGACAAAAATTTGTCACCATTATTTTTTAAATCGGCCTAAATAACCTTTCGACCTAAATAACCTTTATCAATTTCATGAAAGTCCGAGTATAATTACGGGAGTTGGAGCGTGGACAGACGGTCAGAGAAACCGAAGTCATAAACACTTTTCAACTATATTGGAAAGTGTTAAAAATCGCATTTTCAGAACGTTTTTAGCTCCCGTATCTCCTCTGGGGTAGTGGAGACAGACATAAAATATAACGTATCTTGGAGCAAGAGCTGTCACCATCATTTTTACTCCATTACATTTGAAATCGGTTCAGTACTTCCTGAGATTGCATAGAAATCGCAATCTAGAACGTTTTTTACAACGCTTTTTACGCATTTTCACCTCTTTTAAATTTCGATTTTATTAGGAAATATCCCTAGAGGTCATTGATATCTTATAAGTAACTACCATACCAAATTTCAGGATTCTAGGCCCTTCCATAACACAAAAACCGCAATTTAGAACGTTTTATTCTCCTGCAACCCCAAGGTGGTAGTGATACAAATATAAAATAGAACCTATGTTAGAACAAGGACTGTCACCATAAATTTACAACCATTACTTTTGAAATCGACTTGATACTTCCCAAAATTGAGTAAAATCGCCATTTAGAATATTTTATAGAACCCCCTTCGCGCATTATCAGCTCTTTTAAATTTCGATTATTTTAAGAACTGTTCTTAGAAATCCTTTATGTCTAATAATTAACTAATATTCAAATTTCATATTTCTAGGCCCTTCAGAAACGCATAAATCGCATTTTTAGAACGTTTTTTGCTCCTGCACCCCATTTGGGGTAGTGTCACCGACATAAAACATAGCCTATGTTAGAGAAAGTGTTATCGCAATCATTTTGACACCATTATTTTTTTTTAAATCGGTTTGGTATTTCCTGAGATTGTGTAGAAACCACCATTTAGAAAGTTTTTTAGAAAGTTTTTCGTGCATATTCACCCTTTTAAAATTTCGAATTGTTTAAGAACTGTTCTTAGAAATCCTTTATATCTAATAAGTAGCTAATATTTCAAATTTCATATTTCTAGGCCCTTCAGTAACGCAAAAATCGCATTTTTAGAACGTTTTTTGCTCCTGCACCCCCTTTGGGGTAGAGGCACCGATATAAAATATAGCCTATCTTGGAGCAAGCGTTGTCACCATCCTTTTGACACTGTTATTTTATAAATCGGTTTGGTATTTCCTGAGATTGTGTAGAAACCACAATTTAGAACGTTTTTTTACAACGCTTTTTGTGCATTTTCACCCCTTTTAAATTTCGAATTGTTTAGAAAATGTTCTTAGTCATCATTTATATCTTATATGTAACTACTATTCCAAATTTCATATTACTAGTCCTTAGTAATACAAAAATCGCATTTTTAGAACGTTTTTTGCTCCTTCACCCTCTTTGGGGTAGTGGCACCGACATAAAATATAGCCTATGTTCAAAGTTGGACTAACACCATCATTTTGATACCATTACTTTTGAAAACTTTTGAAATCGGTTCTGTAGCTCTAGATATTACCTCTAAGAAACACACAATTTTTACTTCTTTATAATATTAGTATACACACACACACACATATATATATATCACATTTGGATGGGGATGGTTTCGGGGACTGTTGGCCATGATCGGTGAAAATATACCAAAAATTTTCGGAATTGTTTTCTTGCGAACGACTGCAATAGGTAGCTTTTTGTAATGAAAGCTACCTAAAACAGCAAGTAATAAAATAATGGAAATTTGTAGAATTTACACAGAATCGTCGAGTCGCAAATGCCTAAAGTTCCAGAAATAAAATGTGTGGTTTCCTCTTCATATTAGGTATAAATCAGCTAAAGAATATGAATTTGGGACAACCACACACATAAAACAGAGAAATAAACCATTGAACACCAATTAATTTCAAAATAAAACCAGATTAAAAAGGTTGGTTGGTTGGTTGGTTGGTTGGTTGGTTGGTTGTATTTATGACGGCCAATTATCTGCACGAGGGATATAGGCCCAGGGGGGAGTGCCCTTCGTGGGGGTTTTTCTAAGGGAACCTAACCCGTATTAACGCTTGGAAATCCAAGGTTCGAAGAAAACCACGAAAACTCCGAACGATTAGGCCGACGGGCGCGATTGGGATCGAACCCAGCACCTCCCGTCTACCAGCTTCGAGAGCAGAACCTCTCAGCCACTGGTGGGGCCAGATTAAAAAGGATAGAAGAAAAAATAAAAACAAATTATTAAATTACAATCCATACTTTCTTTGCATTAAGTATAACAAATACAATCATTGGAGCTCACCAGCACATGTTGCCAAAAAAAATTTTTATATTATGGTGGACCAAGGCTAAAAAATATACAGCATAGACAAGCACACTCCCATTATATATAACCAGCGCCATCTATAGATAATTTAGAATTAAAAATGAACTTCTCCATGCATTCAAATGCGTCAGGGTGGTGCTGCCATCTATTGACTTATTAGTTAAATAAAAACTATTACATAATATAAATTATTAAGTTTTATAGCAAATACTGTTCAGAGATAGTAATATGATAATTAATAATTAAAAATATGTTAATAAATATATACAATTATATTATAAAAAAATTGTAATTGATATATTAAATCAAAATGATATCTAAAATGGTGGAATTGATGGTTATTAATGTTTCACAAAAATATTTGTTCCTTGCTATAACATATCACAATTTAAATTCCTGTGACAACATTGCATCATCACTTAAATTAATTTATAATTAAATATAAAAATTAAAATTAAGATGCTAAGAAATTAATATTAATACTAATTAAATTTTAAAATTAATAAATTACATTTAATGTGTCTACAAAATTTCTTAAAAATTAAAATACACATAATTTAAGAGAGGGAAGAAAAATAATAAATTTATTAAAACATGCATTTTATTCTCATTTAAGATAGTATACATTGTATTTTAAATTAATATTATATTATCCTGAGAAGGGTAAAATTTAAATACAATTCCAGTTAAACATTAACATATATATATATATATATATATATATGCGGTCACGAGATTTTCGATTGCTTGGCGAAACGTATACTACATATTTTAAATGTTTCTAATCATTTTTTATGCATTTAAATCTGTCTTATTTAACTTACTTTTATTAAGTCATATAGTTATTTATTTCATTTGATAAAACTTCCTACACATTCTTTACTAAACTGAAACCTTTAAATAGCATACAGCTACTTTAATGAATTGAATAATTCATTTCATATAAATGCTAAGTACGATGCGGGGTGAACAATATCAAAGAATATATTTTGTAAAAAGATTTTTGCGTTACATTAAATATTATTCTATAGGTACAACGAAAAGTAATAAAATAATATGTACATATATTTTCAAAAGACAATTTGTGAAAATGTATATGTCATCCACAAACCTATAAAACAAAGACGACATATACATTTTATGCTCCTAAAATTTATTCAAGTACCATTTAACTTCTGATTCATTTATAACGAACCGAAAAATAGCAAAATCATCTGATACTCTTATTGCTTGAATACAAGATACTACCTTTTATTTGTAAAAAAATACAAAAACATTTTTTATGTATTCACTGACAGTAATTACTGATGAACTTAACGGCCTTTAAAAAGGGTGTACAAGAATGGAAAAATGAAGGTTTTGTTTGAAAAGCTGTAATGGAAAATAGTTTGCTGATTATTTATGGATTTTATAAAAAGTTTCAGGAAAACAGGTCTTATTTAAAGTGAATGCTGAAAAAAACTTGTTTTAATTTTTTAACTTTTTTTCAGCTGATATTTGTAATTAGTAAAGTCTATTATTTTGGTTTTTATGTGTTGTTGGGAAAATAAGGCCGGATATAATTAACTGGAAATGAAGACTTAATTATTGGACGTTATAGTTAAAATGACAGAAAAAGAAAAAATTGCACAGTATTCTATTTCACATTATGTCAAAATATTAGAAAAAAATATCATTTAATAAAGTTTCATTCTTAAAGGTTTTAATCCAGATAGAAAAAAATAACAGTTTCATTTTTAATACGAAAAACTTCAAATACAAATTTAGGAAAAGTTTGTGGAATTTTTTTGTCGAAATTTAGTTTGTGGAATTTTTTAAAAATGTTTGAAGATTTTTTTAATGTTCAAATCTACATTTATGGTACAGTTATCCATGTCATGACCAAGAAGTTAATCTCTGATCAAGATCGTTTATTTTACGGACATTTAAATCGGAAAACAAGACTTTATTTAACGAAAAGTCCGACTATTTGGGCAAAAAATCAACATATTTGAATCGTGAATTGAAATGTTTCAAAAATTCCAATTCATTGCGCAAAAGAACGTCACAATACAATTATGGTTAAAGACTTTTAAAATATATTAAATAGAACTGAGTGTGTTGCTGTGGCACAAACGCAAAATTTTTCTTCAAATTTGCTAATTTAAAAAAAAAAAAGGTCACTTAGGTAATTTATTATAATATTTTCCGAAGTATAACACGCATTTTTGAATCAACAAAATTAATAAAATTTTACAATTCCTAGTGCTTAGTGGGGCTTTACGCAGATAGTCTTGGCATTAGAGTATGTTCTGCATTTGCATTTTATTATTATGTTTGTACTAGTTATTAAACATTTTAATGCTCTTTATTATATATTTACTGTACTAGGGGGCTCTACTCCCTACAAGCTACGCTCGCCAACCCCCTTTCAGACACTGCAAAATCTAAAAGCCCTCTAATCTCATCAGTTTTAAAAGATTAGAGAAGATTGAATTGTAATGGAAAATCCTGTAGCGATCTCCCATTAAACGGGTTTCCATTCAATTCCCTTTGTTTGCGAAAATTTAAGGCCGAATCAGTTGCTGTTAAGACATCCAATTGTTGTATTCGTGTTTGATTAAAGAAGATCAGTTAAACGTTTGAAAAGAATCTAAAATAAAATGAATTAAGTAAACAGAGTCTTTGCCTCCCGGTAATTTTTATCAGCGTTATAAAACGATTGACATAATACAATTTACTACAATTACTACAATTTACTGCTTTCACCCTTTCAAGGGCAAGGTTCATTTTTGGACCAGTTAATTTTAATTCTTAAATGCGACATTGGCACCAAAATGTTGGAATGAAAATTTTCTTTTTAGCTAATTCCATGAAAACTTGTCATGTCTGTCACACAGCTGAAAATCACTATTCTTGTTGGCCACCGTTATTTTCGAAAAGTTTGCTTCGCGTTATTCAATTGATGAGATATATCCAATAAAATAAGTCAAATTTTTCAGTTCTAAAATACTGGTAGCCAACAAGCATAGTGATTTTCAGCTGTGTGACAGGCATGACAAATTTTCATGGAATAGTCCTTTTATTTAGTAAGGGAACAAAAGCATTTTCGTATTTCAAAAATTTTTTGTGAATTCTAGTGCCATGCACTGATTTTAACATTTTAAGAATAGAAGTACCTTGCCGCTGAAAGGGTTAGATGCAAATTAATATATTTATTATTTTTAAGTTTCCTTTCTCTTTTAATATTCACGTGTAAATACACTTTCAAGACACAATTTTCAATATTTTCCTGCTTTTAATATGTACTCATTTAATAGTAATTTTAAAGTATTTTTTCCTGTTTTTTTATAGTCACGTGTAAATAAATGTTTAATCGTAAGGAAATATTATTCATTGCACTTTTTTTTTTTGAATTGAAAACAATCTCTATAATAATAGCCTAGGTCATGTGACTATCATCAACAGTCCCTTCGCTTTTTATATTCCAGGTGGCCATTTTGGTACTTTAATATTAGCCAGCCACAGGTGATAAGTCGCCAAGTATTATTCTATCGACATCATTTCAGTTGTATTATAATAGTCCAAGTCATGTAACTGCCATAAACAATTACGTGCTGATACCTTTGCTTTTCATAAGAAAGGTTTTACATTTTAATTAAAGAATCAAATTATTTTTTCGAATAAAACTACATAAAAGTTGCCATGATCGCAAAGAAATCTTGATACTTTTATGTTAGCCGCGTGCAAATCTCGCCAAGAGTTTTTTTTAAATCGCCAGTTAGAATTTTTTATTTTTCGAGTGGTAAATTAAAATGGTACTACTTCCCATCGA
The DNA here is from genome assembly GCA_963932465.1 of Maratus speciosus. Lineage (NCBI taxonomy): Eukaryota > Metazoa > Arthropoda > Arachnida > Araneae > Salticidae > Maratus > Maratus speciosus. The sequence continues at coordinate 183,035,103 of OZ010790.1, read as the reverse complement.
CCAAAAATCTATCGCCAAATTATAAGATTAAATGCCAATAATGGTTAATCGTAAATGTCCCATTCAGTTGACTTTAACGAAGTTACACGTGTTTACGCTATCAAGTGATTTTTATTTCGACGTTCTATTTGTATTTTTGTTAATTTTATACTAATTTGTTCTTTCGTTATTTAAAATAAAAATTATGTCAATTTGCATAATTTGGCGAGTGTTTTGACGATATATATAATTTGGCGAAATTGATCGACGGGATAGCTAAGTAGTACCATTAAAACATTGTTTTGAAAATGAAATTAAATGTCATGATTTGTTGCATTATTTAATATTTAGCAGAGATGTCATATGTTTGGTGTTTTTTTTTTTACGACAATTTGGCAAAAACCTCGTTTTTGAATACTAGTTACATATGTATTTTTAAATTATTTTCTATTATCTTTAAAACGATATAACAATGAATAAAAAAATGTTTAATTAATAACTATAGAACAAAACAATTTATAACTTTTTTTTAAATAAAAAGAAAATAAATATAAATAAACATTTAAATAAGCAACAATAGCCGGGTTACCATGTCAGGCAAAATAACGCCATTTTGGCGTTAATTGGTCTGTCGTAACCTGTCTTTTGAAAGATAAAGGCAGGTGTATTGGACGATCCACAGATTCGGCAGCCATTAGAGATGGGTATTTCATCGGAACAATGACAAAATTCCAAAAAAAATGCTTGGTTGGCATTCAAAAACATTGTCAAAGACTTCCTTGGAAATATGCGAGTAGAAAATTACACCGAAATTGTCCAGCAACTTTTAGAGAGCTTCAAAGTTCTTGGTTGCAACATGAGCATCAAACTTCATTTTCTGTACAGCCATCTTGATGATTTCTCGGAAAATCTTGGGGCGGTGAGTGATGAACAGGGTGAGCGATTCCACCAAGATTTGAAGCTGATGGAAGAACGGTGTCAAGGTAGATGGGATGAACATATGATGGGTGACGATTGTTGGAGCATCAAGCGAAATTTTCTACAAATATAATACTCCAGGAAAAGCTTCAAGTGAAAATGTTTACCTTAATATGTACTTTTTTCATTTTGTAAAAGGATTGTAAAGTTTTTACTGTCTTCTGATTTATATGGTAGCGGAAGAGACAGGAAAACACCTTTGTCTAACTTTTGGATATTTATTCTTGGGTAATTAAGAATATGTACATAATAGTTTTCGGGTTCGTGTTCAAATTATAATAAGAAAGGGCTTTTGACACACAGTCTATTGGTGAATAAAAGTCTTTTGACATATGAGACGGATGTCTCTGGAAGACAGTTTCTAGCGATTCACTAAGTTCCACAGAGACTGATGTCTCTCCAAGGATACTCGCTAGCCTAGGCTATCTGCGAGTCTCTTCCACCAAGTCCACAGTCTAAGTCCTCCGGCTGGGAATTACTCCCGGCCTCTCTGTATGCGATCCAACTTAGACTCCTCTTCACTCTCCAAATCCGTCCCTCTCCTCCCCATCTTCTCTCCGCCCTCAACCGCACTGGATCTTCCTCCTCCAATTGGCTCAGTCCCGGCGTTCTCATAGGAGCCTCTTTGTTTCGCCCTTGGCACCGTTGCCATCTCGCGTCTCCGAGAGGCTGAAACTCTCTCCCCGAGGAGGACGCTTCAAGTACAAAATTATCTATAAGAGAGGAACCGTGAATAATTGTTAAAATCAGGAAACAGTGTACCTCAGTCACCTCGAAATATTCTCTTTTGTACCTTCAAGATGAATGGGTTTTTACCCGTGGGAACCTAGTCAGGTTGTGAAGTCTTGGTACAGGCAAAGTTGTGTTAATCAATTTTTTTTTAATTAAGCCAAGACTTTACAAGATTGTACTATTTGTATGAACACAATGTAGCTTATAGTAAGTATAGACAGCCGTTGTATGAATAATATATCTGGTATTTCTTTCTTTATTTTCCTTTGCATCCACATTAAGTATAATTTTTAGGTTATCCTGTAGCTTAAAACGTTGACAAGATAGAAAAGAACAGGGGTAATTTTTGGATTTAGATGCCAATAATTAGCCGAAAACAAGTGCCAAATCTAAGTCAACAAAATGTCTGTTCCCCAGTGTAATCAACGATGAGCCTCAAGCATTGCATCTAGGACACTAAATTTTTTAACAAATGTTCCATTGTGTAGGCCACAACTAAGAAATGATTTTTGACTGTCCCTCCTAAAGGGGTTAAAGTGGGGGGGGGGGATCGAAAGATTTAGAACATTTAGCCATATCTCAGCTGCAGTTTTAGGTAATAGCGTGAAATTCCAGAAAATAAATCTACAAGAAAAATAATTAAACTTATATTTCAGCGATATTAGAAATTCTCTCCCACGGTGGTTAAAGAGAGGTAGACAATTTGAGGACATTTCGCCATATCACAGCAGCAGTTTTAGGTAAGAGCATAAAATTTAAATAACAAACCTAGTAAAAAATAATGAAACACGTATTTCAGCGATTACAAAAATCATCCCCGTCTAATGTGGTTAAAGGAAGGTCGAAAATTTTAGAAAATTTTGCCATATGTGGCATTCTCACAATTTTTTCACTTATTTGTCCCTGAATAATAATTTTCATTTTTACATATTCTTGTGTTTTTTTTATTTCATATACTGGGGAACAACCCATTGCATGATTGCATAACAACATTAACGAGATAAATATGTTTTGGACGATGTTGCGGTTCCAAATATCCAGGAAAACTCCTATAGCGTCCCGTGTCCCTGATGCTGATTTTTAAGTTTGGAGCTGTCTGTAAAAAATAGTTTCAATAGAGGTAATTCAATGTAATTTTTTTTCCGAAACTGGGACAATTATTTTATATAAATATGTAGCAAAAAATTAACCTGCACACATTTTTACGGTTGATATATTTTTTTAACTCTGTCCCTGTGTTTTAGATTCCTTACCATCCCTCTTCTAAAATTATACAGAAAATCACTTCAGATGCAGCCAAAGAATTTTTTCACGTTTTTTCTTATGCAGAAGTACGGTAGGGAAAGGATGTCTAAAATTCTTTGACAAGAAATTTACTCCAAAATTTAAATCAGCATTTAAATATCAGTTTCAAGCATCGTGGCTTTATTGGTAGTCTTACCGTCTCCAAGGTTTATTCCTGCACTTTTCGAAGTAAATAATTTATTTTTTAAAATTTAATCCAATGTAAATAACTGTTTCTAAAAATCAATAAATGTTGTAGCTATCACTTATTCTTAACATGATTTGTCTAAAAATAATGGTAATTTTCCTTAGCGTCCCATTCTTACCACCCCTTTTTAGTTTCAATTATTATTTCCTTTTTTCCTATACCATCTATTTTTTTTCCTTCCGTCCCTTCTTTAACACCCATTTAAGACCATGTTATACCAAAATTTTGTACATAAAATGCTACATTGTTATTATTTCTTAGTTGAATGTCCTGTGGGTACTATGCAAATTCATTCTAAGTAAAAATTGAGAAGAAAATAGAAAGTTATAGTGGTAAAATGGTAAGGAAAATTAAACTCGCAAGTTTAATTTAAACCTCAGTTAAATCAAACATTTTTCGCTGCTGACCATTTTTTCTTTATTTTGAATCATTAACCCCTTCGGGGCGGGAGCCCTTTAAGAGTGTTAAAGGGGTGGTCGAAAGTTTTAAATCATTTCGCGATATCTGAACAACAATCTCTGGTAGGAGCGAGAAATCCAGGATAACAAATCTAATAAAAAATAATTAAACATTAAATACTTATTTCAGTGATTTTAGAAAACCCTCCCCTAAGGGAATTAAAGAGGGGGTCGAAACCTTTAGGTCATTTCGTTATATCTCAGTAGCACTTTTAGATAGAGACATGAAATTCTAGATAGTTAATCTATTCAAACATACATGTATGTTATCGATTTTAGAAATCCGCCTTTATATGTGGTTGTCGAAAGTTTTAGGTCATCTCGCCATATTTCAGCAACAGTTTTAGTTTATAGGAGCGTGAAATGCAAAGTAACAAACCTACTAAATAAGTAGTTAAACCAGGGTACTTCAGCGATTTTAGAGATATTTTAGCTATTTTGTCGCGAACATCGGCTTTGAACTGGTTAATATAAGATTATTGGAATAAGATAACTATTACTGATTTTTAATTGAATATTTCGAAAATGGATATTAAGAAAAATCTTTATTTTTTAATTTCATCTTTTCTAGATATATCTAGATATATTTCGTTTGATTCAAGATACTTTTGGAGAAATTGACCAGCGTAGCGGGCGAAGGCTACTAGTTAATACAAAGCAATTCATTGTGATATAGTGCATTTTGCTTCGAACATAGACTGTTCCCTTAAATATGGTTTCCAAATATGCTTAAATGCGTCATTGCAGTTTTACATAACATTTAATGATTTTTTTAAATGTTTAATTATTTTTCAGATGTTTTGAAAAACTTTAAATATTATCTTTGGTTAAGTTTTTGTAAGAGCAAAGACATATAAAATTTAGCATCATTAAAATGGATGCATGTTTCTTATGTTCAATATATTTGCAGCCACATATTTCAAATATGTATATGAAAGAAGACATTTTTTTCTGTTGAAATTGGATTGTTAAAGATGTTGGCAAATGGTGCTAAAACCGAAGGAGGAACATGAAAACTATTGAAATTTTATTCATTAATTTCATTAATCGTATCATTCAGTCAGGATAACGATATTGGAGCAGTTTATAGTTGTATCCCATAAAACATCCTTAATCCTACACTTGCCAGACGCGTTCAATGGGCCCGAAAGGAAAAATGGAATTAGTTCAAATACCGCAAAATCCAGCTGAATGTGACAAAATTAAGAAATTGTTTTGTAAAATCGTATTTATAGATCTAAATTCTTAAAAATCTAGAAACAGCTAAAAAAAAAAAAATAGTGAATTTGAATAGCGGTTAGATGTATTATTTGAATTTTTGTATGCTGTTGTTTTGTTTTTTTAAATTTTCCATTTACTTCGTTAAAGTTATTTATCGAACGAACATGTTACTATAATTTGGCAATTGGTTCAAGCATATGTTTACCCATTTCTTGCAATGTTAAACACATGTAATAAATCTGTAACATTAATGTGTAAAACGCACAATTTTCTTTAAAAACAAATCTTGTGAAAATAAGTGTTTGGATGAACGAGGATATTTTTGTTGTAAACTAGAATGATCGGTTTAACAAATTAAATATTTCTGGTTGTTATTTGCAAATTTCATATTTAAAAAATTGCTAATTTATACTTTTGGCTATTTGCAAAAAATGAAAGGACGACTGCACGTGCACAAGCTATGTGCTTTGAAACATTTCATAAATATTTTAATTGAAATTCTATGAATGTTTATCATTAAAAAATATATATGTGCAAGTTATACTTTTGTTTTTCTGTTTATCAATATCTGTTTACATCTCATATTTTAATAATTGCTGCTAATGGTGTGTTTTTGAACATTTTTTTATAATTTTCAAACGAATAAAACACTTTTTATTTTTAATTTTGTCAATAGAATGACATATTTATCATTAAATAATTAGCAAGAAACAAAATTTTTAATAGAAAAGCTATTGCGGCAGGGAATATGTTTACTGAAGGCAATATAACATTCTTTTCAATAACATTCAAACAATGTAACGTTCTTCTGAATAACATTCAGACAATGTAACATTCTTTTTAATAAAGTTCAGACAATATAGCATTCAGAATGGATAATCTGGCATATGAAGGAGTCTTATTTAAAAAATGAAGTTTTAAAGATATTGTTACTTAGTTTTAGTGGTTATTTCCTAATAAAATTAGAGCCAGCTTCCGTTTTCTCCGAGATAAGTCGGGGTTAAAAGCACTGTTTCACATACCTGTCGCCGGTGAAGTGATTAAATCAGAAGATCATCAGTCCTACGGAGTAGTACAATTAAACGTCACGTAAATAAAGAATTAACGAAGTAAAATATTTCATACAAAAGGCGCCATTGTTTTTTTTTAAAAAACCTAGTAAATTCAATAATAGTAAAAAAGTTTTGGTCTTATAATGTTTCCATTGGCTGCATTTTATCAATGGTATGAAATATTACCTCAATATTAGGATGAGGATCTTTTCTAATAACTCAACAATAATTGCAAGAAATACTTTGCGATTTGATTGCCATTATAGTTGTTGCTAAGCCAATAGTTCTAAATGTTGTGAATGTAAAACCAACACTTGCATAATACTGATATTTTATTGGAAGTATTTACAATAAACGCAAAATTGGCTAATAATGAATTCCGACATATCTCTAATGAATTTGCTACTTGAAGACTGCCCTAAGTAAATGTAGAAGGTATCCTTTTAAGCTTTACGTTTTTCATTTTAAGAATATCACAACGGAAATATATAAAATACAAAAGTACTACAGAGATACAACAGAGATAATGTAGTTTTGTTTAAGAACAATTTCACTTGTTACATAGTATACTATTCAATTTCTATCACGTTTTTCTTTGTCAATAGCATATATATATTTAAATAACAATTGCGGTTGGAACATCTGTGTTGGATTCATTTAAACATTTGTGCTATATGATAAAAATATTTTTTTCATCAATAATATTAATTTTTGTGGCATCTACCATATTTTGAGCACGCTCATTATATCAGGAAGTATTAGTAAGTTTCTTAAAATTTTGAGAAGCACTTTTAAAACATCCTAAATACAAAATTTTAAAACTTGGAAGACTTAATGAAGCACCGTGTTGCCAAATTTTAGAAAATTTATATTCGAAAATTTCAAATTTATACCAGAAATTTTAAATAGTATTTTCTTCAAATTATTTATGGAAAGCTGATTTATTTTCCAGTTATAATTTAGAATTTCTAAATAAAAATTCCACAAGATGTGGCAACCGCAGATGAAATGAGTAAAAAAGATAGAACTATTTCATTCCACATCCATTATTGAAATTTCTTCAAAAAAGCAAAATATTCTAAATAATTTACTCGATGATATTTAATGTCAGCTTGATAAAAAAAATATTAAAAATTTAAATATTTCATATATTTTTATTTTATTCGGCTGAGGAATTTTACATTTTTACATTACAAAATATTAGAGAAAATTATATCACATATCCAGGGGTCGCATAATATAGGGAAATTTTTATTTTTCCTACCAGAACTCTTAATAGTCCGAGTGCTACACGACCGAAATAAGGTGAAAACTGCAAATCGTGATAAGAATATACCGCTTGGTGAGTATCTACTTTATGTTAATACAATGCATTTCATAGGGGGAGGCATTGTGAAAAGTCGTGAGTATTCAAGATGGCGGGTGTTGTTCAAAATGGCGTCATTTTCTGAATTTTCTTACTATGCATCATATGAATGTGTGTTTCCGTTCGATTTCGATGGTTTTAACGTCAAAAATATCTTAACACTTTCTGTCACAGTTGAATGGGTTTATGATATCAGTTTGTCTGTTTGTTTGTCTGTCTGTCTGCTTGCCGTTCCATGCTTAAACTCGCTTAAATATCGCTACTAGCTTAAATTCATTCAGATTGTCATGTAATTCATATATGTTATTGAAGTTTACAATAACATGTTCGGAAAAAAATTGAAGTGTATAGCTTTTATAGTCCGTTTACAGGACCGTCAAAAGAATTCCATTACGTTATTGTCTATTAGTCCGGATTCTACGGTTGAGAAAACAGCAAATCGTGATAAAAATATACCGATTGGTGAGTATCTACTTTATATTAATACAATGCATATAAGAGGGGCAGGGATCGCGTAAAACCGTGGGAATTCAAGATGCCGCAATTTTCTGAAATTTTTTACTATCCATCATATGAATGTGTTTTTCAGGTCGATTTCGATGGTTTTAACGTCAAAAATATCTTTTTAACATTTTCTGTCATAGTTGAATGAGTTTATGAATTCAGTTTGTCTGTTTGTTTGTCTGTCTGTCTGCTTGTCGTTCCACGCTCAAACTCGCTTAAATATCGCTACTCGCTTAAATTCACGCAGATTGCCATGTAATTTATATGTTATTGAAGTTTACAATAACATGTTCGGAAAAAAAATTGAAGTGTATAGTTTTTAATATTCCGTTTACAGGACCCTCAAAAGAATTCCATTACGTTGTCTATTAGTCCGGATTCTACGGTTGAGAAAACAGCAAATCGTGATAAGAATATACCGATTGGTGAGTATCTACTTTATATTAATACAACGCATTTCAGAGGGGGAGGCATCGCGTAAAGTCGTGGGAATTCAAGATGGCAGCTGTTATTCAAAATGGCGTAATTTTCTGAAATTTCTTGCTATCCATCATTTGAATGTGTGTTTCAGGTTGATTTCGATCGAAAAATTCGTTTTTAACACTTTCTGTCATAGTTGAATGGGTTTATGATATCAGTTTGTCTGTTTGTTTGTCTGTCTGCTTGTCGTTCCACATTCTAACTCGCTTAAATATCGCTAATCGCTTAAATTCACCCAGATTGTCATTTAATGTATATATGTTATTAAAGTTTACAATAACATGTTCCGAATAAAAATTGAAGTGTATAGCTTTTACATTCCGTTTACAGGACCCTCAAAAGAATTCCATTACGCTATTGTCTATTACTCCGTGTTCTACGGTTGAGAAAACAGAAAATCGTGATAAGAATATACCGATTGGTGAGTATCTACTTTATATTAACACGATCCATATAAGAGGGGGTTGGATCGCGTCAAGTCGTAGGAATTCAAGATTGCGGCTCTTATTCAAAATGGCGTCATTTTCTGGAATTCTTGCAATTCTCATACTATTCATCGTATAAAAGTGTGTTTGATGTAAAATGTATGTGCAAAATCTGTAAAAATAAGTGTGGCTATAGAAAGGATAGACATTCTTGCACATTATTGTGCAATTGCAAAAACGAATATGAGAAATATAATGATACAAAATGAAGTTTTTATATTCTCTATCTTTAAATGTAAAATGCAATATTTTTAATATCTTATATAATTAAGGTATTAATAAAAATGATTTTTTTTATTTAATTATTCATTTCATTTTCCTCACTATGAAATACAAAAACATTTTAATAACTGTCCTATTTTCATTATAAGCGTATTTCTGATATTAAAAAGTGAATTTCTCAGTTAAAAAATATCGAAATTGACATCATTGATGCTTTTATATTATGTATAGAAATAAAAATGTAAACAATCTTGAATAACAGCAATCATCTTGAATTCCTATGAATTTGCACGATGCCTCAAATTCTTATATGCATTGTATTAATATGAAGTAGATACTGACCATTCGGGATATCTTTATCCCAAAATGCAGTTTTTTCATACCTAACAGCTCCACTGAAAAAAGGTGATTTAGCTGATGATCTTTATAGAATTTATACACGAGTTACAAACGCAAGTATTCTTTTTTTGGTGTGTCACTGTAAATAAACGATAAATACTATGCACACCTTATTCTATAGTAAGTATCTTATAGTGCACCTCACTGATGTATGCCAATTTGAATATGTTTCAGAGAGTATAATATGATTAAATCCATATTGCAAACGATTAGCCCCCCCCCCCCCATAGACAATAACGTAATGGAATTCTTTTGAGGGTGTTGTAAACGGACTATAAAAGCTATACACTTAAATTTTTATTCGGAACATGTTATTGTAAACTTTAATAACATATATACATTACATGGCAATCTGAGTGAATTTAAGCGATTAGCGATATTTAAGCGAGTTAGGACGTGGAACGACAAGCAGACAAACAAACAAACAGACAAACTGATATCATAAACCCATTCAACTATGACAGAAAGTGTTAAAACCGAAATTTGTGACGTTAAAAACATCCAAATGGACCTAAAACACACATTCATTTGATGTATAGTAAGAAAATCCAGAAAATGACGCCATTTTGAACAACAGCCGCCCACGGCTTTACGCGATGCCTCCCCGTCTGAAATGCATTGTATTAATATAAAGCATATACTCACCAATCGGTATATTCTTATCACAATTTGCTGTTTTCACAACCGTAGTACCCGGACTAATAGACAATAACGCAATGGAATTCTTTTGAGGGTCCTGTAAACGGACTGTAAAAGCTATACACTTCAATTTTTTTTCCTAACATGTTATTGTAAACTTCAATAACATATAAATTACATGACAATCTGAATGAATTTAAGCGAGTAGCGATATTTAAGTGAGTTTAAGCATGGAACGTCAAGCAGACAGACAGACAAACAAACAGACAAACTGATATCATAAACCCATTCAACTATGACAGAAAGTGTTAAAAAGATATTTTTGACGTTAAAATCATCGAAGTCGACCTGAAACACACATTTATATGACGTATAGTAAGAAAATTCACAAAATGACGCCATTTTGAATAACAGCCGCCATCTTGAATACCCACGACTTTTCGCGATGCCTCCCCCTCTGAAATGCATTGTATTAAGATAAAGTAGATACTCACAAAGCGATATATTCTTATCACGATTTGCAATTTTTCTCAACTGTAGCACCTGGACTATTAATGAGTTACATTTATGATCATTTTATTTAACATATTACAAAGAACGGTGCGATGAAGATATTATTTTAAAAATAGTGGTAAGAACAGTATAAGTTTCCCTATAGAATACGACCCCTGCATATGTAATATATTTTAAATTAAATATAAAAATTTAATAAACTTATTCTGTAACTAACACAAATTTTACTTTTCTCAAAGATGACTTCTCTCTGAAACAATATTTTAAACTTTTTAAGCCAACAGTAAAACTGTAAGATTAAATTATTTTTTTTCTTTTCTGTTACATTGTATTTTTGGAATTAAAACTTTGATCTATATTATTTTTTTCTGCAAAATGCTTTGTGACTTATTTTACCTCATATGTTGTCATATTCACTTCATGCAAATTTGTTCATTTACAACAATATACATTTGTTCGTAAAATCATGAACATAAGCGGTAACATTTATTCAAATACAAGTAAGTCATCTTCTTTGAAAACACCTTTATAAAGCACTAAAACACGAATTCTGAATTGTGTTTCCTTGAGGTTTATTTTATTTTATTGTGGAAGTAAAATATCCCACGTTTTACAATATTCATCAGAAAAAATTACCGTTATATTTGAAATTTATTTCACTTATGAACTTTTTCATTGTCAATATCATTAATTCAAAATGATGTTTACTTTATAATATACGACGGATTTTCGACAAGTAAATATAAAATACTGCATACTCGTTCAAAACACGTTTAATTTATGAAATATCCATTACAAATTACTTGCTGGTAAATACCTTATTTTTGACATAGTTGACGTCATTTTCCAAGCATTTTTTAAGTCTGGGTTCAAGATTTGTATCCCACAGTCATACCACAGTTTACCACTTGCTGACTTAGCGACATTTCGACTTACAAGGAGAGGGCCAACCTTGTTAATCACAGATTTTGATTATTTTAATATATGTTGTAGTGTAGAGTCTCCTTAGTCTCAGGTTCAACGGATTTTATACAACGCTCGTTAGTTCTTAAGAAACCGGGGGGTCTAATATTAGTACACAACTTGAATACTTACTTTGTAACAAAAGAGGGAAGGTTGGACGTAGCTCAGTTGGTACGGGGTTTGCTGTTGATCCGCGGACCCGGGTTCGATACCCGAATGCGCTACATTTTTTGTTTTATAAATATACTTCTAATTATAATTTAATAATCTCAATTAAAAATTTTAATATCTTACATTAATTATAATGTTAACAAATTTAAATTTAAATTTATCATTTTTTATTTTGAACTATTATTTCTCATCCGTTAAAGAGATTTAAAAAGAAATTTGATCTATTATTGAATAATAAAAATTCCAAAATCGTTACAAACCTGTTGTAGTGCAATCTAGTTATGATAAAATAAAACATATTCAAATAAAATAAAAATAAAAGCAGAAAGAAGATAAAGAGGAAAACAAAATATTTGAAAGCGCAGGCATACGTATTACAAATTTAAAAATCTTTAATATGCAAAAAATGCCGTTGTAATTTAATTCCGATCCTAACTTTTAATATAATTATGCTTGTTACTTTAAAAACAAAGTAATAGTATCATCATATTGATTTTCCTTATTAAAGCAATGTATAAATGATATTTCTTTAAAATCACGAATTGACACAATTATTCAATATCATTGCATCGATAAAGAATATATGAAATACATTTTAAAAGTGATTTTTAAAAAATTAACATTTTTATGATGCTTTATACAACTATTTAGTTAAAAGTAAAAAAATTAAATAGGTTAAAATTATAATTGAAATACAATATTATAAATTTTAATTGACAATGAGATTATTAAGTTATAATTGCAAGTATATTTATAAAACAAAATATAAGAAAAACAAATTTAGAGCTTTCGGGCATCGAACCCGAACCCGCGCAACAGCCAACAAACGCCGTAACAACTGAGATACGCCCAACTTAACCTTCGTGTTACAAAGTAAGTATTTAAATCGTATACTAATATTAGACCCCCGTTTTTTCAAGAACTAACGAGCGTTGTATAAAATCCGTTGAACCTGAGACTAAGGGGTCTCAACCCTACAACATATATTAAAATAATCAAAATCTGTGATTAACAAGGTTGGCCCTCTCCTTGTTAGATTTTTATTTCATCATCGTCGTAGTAGTTTTGCACTGTAAGATGTTTCTTCTGGTACAGGAATAAGTGGTAGTCACTGGGTGCAAGGTTCTGTCTTTAAGGTTAACCAACTATTCTCGGTTCTTCATGAATATTGGTCCTACCTCCAGAGAGAGCACGACGCCATTTCGCTACATTTTGACAAGTCATAATGTTTCCATAGACATAAACAATTACTTTCTGAATATCCTGGACGTCCACCTTTTGCATGGAGAATACGTATGACGGAACGTACTTCACATTTGGCACGATTCTGAATAGATGCAGCCATTACAAACACGTGCTATACGAAACATTCACCATACAAATAACGAATGACTGCTAGGGAAAGGTCCAATGTTCAAGGTTGCAGTATGTGCTGCCAACAGGTTCATCAAAACTTTTTTTTCCCTCTCTGAGGTGTATCTTTACTTTTCGAAAGCATCTCGTATATAAAAATTTATTCCGTTGGTTGTTGAGATTCGGGCCTTTTGATTTATAAACTGAAACAAAATCTAAGGGGAAAGGAGATTTTTTGCTTTTATTTGTCCGACTGCAGTAAACAAACAGCAACCATAAATTAGATTTTTTTTTTTCATTAAATTTATAATTGTAAATATGTTTGAAAGGTTTGTTTTAAATTCACGTTTTAGTTTGTTCACGTTTAGTTAATGTAGTTTTAAATTCACGATGTTATCTTAAATGTTGGCTATGTAAAAAAATATAGGGATGATTTATTTATGAGCCCTTAGGTCTTTACCCTGAAAAAATGCCATACATTTGTAAATAATTACCTCATTATAATAATTATGTCCTAATTTTTTAAACACAAAAGAAATCTTAGTAAATCATTATCAACTTTGTATTAAAACACAATAATAGGAATTTTTATTTTATGTCCTCAAAAGAATTCAATTTAAAAGCAAAAATATAGTTTTTCAGATATTAGAATAATGAAGGTGATATGCACTCAAAAAAAGGATTGGATTATATTTCTTCTGAAAAATAATTTAAAGAGTGCAGCAAACATAATTAATTATCACTTTTCATAGATATAACTTACATAATTGTTTATGCAACTAAATAAAACACAAAGATCCTATAATTAAAGAATAGAATATTTATTCATTTATTTTTTATATTATTTTATCTTATTTTGTTTTATTTTAATTTTTTATTTTTTAATGCATCAGACACTATTTTTCCTCATGCATCTCAATTTTTAAATATTTTAGTTCTTCCTAATAAAGTATTCGTAAATATAAATATAAAAATATAAATTTATAAAAATTGAAAGCAAGGAAAAATATTAATTGGATGCACTTTATTTGTAATTCATTTCGTTCCGCTTCCTTTATTTTTACATGCCAAACATTTCTACTTTTTTTTCATTTAAAATATTATTTGTATTAATGCATTTCCTCTGCTAAAGAAAATTCACAGGAAAATGCATTTATTATTTATCATTTTCTCTAGAGATAAAAAGAAAGAAAAGAAGGGGAATGACTCAGTTAGTTGAGTATAAATGGCGAAATGTTACACAGATATTAGTATCAAAGTTTTTTTTTCCTTTTTTAACCTTTTTCTGAAATAGAAAAACCTCAGAAAATTCTGTGGCAGATAGTTTAGTTTTTTTCCCATTTCTATGATCAGATAAAAGCTTTGAGTAAACAAATTGGGAAGGCAATTTAGATACTTTAAGGAAATATTAAACGGAAATCGGATTTAAAGTTATAAAAAAAGTCTGTTTTTTTCTCTTTTTCAAAAAATTCCCATGTGTAACAAGCAAACGAAAATAGTATATATTAATAATATTGCATATAATCTGAATAGCAAAAATATTCTCTAGAAATATTCATTTCTTGTTTTAAACCGTATGTGCAAAAAAATGTTATAAAAGCAATCTTGTAAGATTCCAGGTTATAGATAGATTAGAGTCAATTTTCCCAAAAGTTGAAGCTATCTCAAATAAAACATTTAAACTCGAAAATTTTATCAAAACAGAAAGTTTTTACCACAAATTAATTTTCTGTTTATATTTTATTATAAAGCTTATGATAACAATAACATTCAAATAGATTTGTTAGAAAATAATAGATAAATCTTTTAAAATTTTATCGCTAAGTTTGGTGATTTTTTATGTACGCATCCTACAATTAAGAGTGCTTTATTTATTTTTCGACCAAAGAAAATTGGAACTCAATGTTTCAAAATGACAATTTTATAGTAATAAGGGCTTACTGGTTATCTTTAATGCATATTCTGATTAAAATATATATCAAAATGTTTATGAGATATTACTCTTTAAGAATGAAGCTTTTCGGGTTTTTTCTTTACTATGTTGATGCACGTAGGCAGTGTTGCCAGTGGGCTACTTTTTTTAAATTCAGAGTTCTTGATTGCCACCACTTTTTTGAAGCGGTAAAATTACCTTTGTTTTCGCCTTAATTAAAATGTCATTAAATAAGGCGTTTTTTACCATTTCAAAAAAGTGGTGCCAATCAAGAATCTGAATTTTAAAAAAAAGTAGCCCATCTGGCAACACTGCACGGAGGTGAGATATACATCGAGATGAAGTGATGTGGTTGGACGTGATACTGAAAATGTAAACCTGAAACCGGTCAAAATTAAGTCCAAATACTTACTGTTCCACAGAATCAGTGCAAGGCTGGGCGAAAACGGAGTATAAAGAGGAGGAGACATATAGTGTGTTGTTTAGTAGTTGCGAATGAAGTAACTGAGGAGTTGTCACAAGATGACTGTTGTTCTTTTTAATTGGATCCACAGTTTTTCGCTACCGCCGGTGAAAACTTCCACCAGTAAACTTGTCCAGAAAAGTTCGTCTTATTTAAGCGTCTTATTCATGGAAAATTTCTCTCCCAAATATGGTAAAAGATTTCCATTTCTTTTTACTAGCGTCAGTTTTCCAGGTATTATAATCTTTTAACTGACGCTGGCAGGATTTTGTCTTGGTTGTCACAATATGGAGCAACTACTACCGCGGAAGTAAATTTCTACCAGTAAAAATGAATATCAGTTTTTGCCATTATTTTTGACTAAAATTTTCCATTAATAACGCGTTTGACTAAACAGAAAATTTATACTTAAATCTACTGGTGGAAGTTTTCTCCGGCGGTAGTGAATCCCTGCGAAAGAGGTTACAGTTGAAGCTGCCTTATTTTAAGTATATGTCAGTTCCTCTTTCTTAATAGTTCCACGAGGCCGAATGAAGGGCATAAAAATTCGACCGATAACCGCCCTCATATTGCAATTGCAAACCGTTTTACTGTATCTCTATTATTACTTATAACTCTGCGATGTTGATGGATAAGATTCGTTTCAATTTATATTTTACCAAGCTGCGTCCTGAAATATTGAAGAAAACAAATTATTTCGAAGGGTAGTAAAAATGAGAAATACTCTTCGTATACTCTTGAAATCATGTATACATTGTAAAAAAGCTTATATATTTCTAATATTCATTGATAAAAATAGGTAGGCAAAAAATCATTGGCGCATTTGAAAATTCAATAGAAAATAAGCAACTGGCGTACAAAAGTGCAGTTTGCTCAAAAACGTTCCTATTGATCCAAAATTTTGTTAAAACAACTAATTCGAACAATTGGTGGCCAGGGAAGTACCTTAATGTTGCGTTGGCGGAACAAATTCTTAGTTGACACCGAGTTAAGTGACGTTAGTTAGTGACGCTAAATCTTGTTGAAAGATGAAATCACATTAAATAAATCTTCTGATGATAGAATCATATTTTCAATCAAAATTTCTTTATATATCTGAGAGTTAACCTTTTCGTAGACGATGCATAACTTCCCAGGTCCTTCTGCACTCATGCAACCCCAAACCATGACACTAGCAGCAAATGTTACGGAACGTTTAAGGCATTCATGAAGCATTCATGAAGCATTTATCGAATGCTTCTAGCTTCATTCTCCAAACTCGAATACCTTGATTACCATATGAAACACAAAACATACTTTCATCACTAAATGATATGTTTTTCCAATCTTCTTCGCTCCATAAACGTCTTGATTTACACCAATTCAATCTTATACATTTTTGTTTTGCAGTCATGAGAGGTTTTGTTTTCGGTACACGAGATTCAAACTTAAATTTATGGAGACGTCTTAATGTTGGCGATGTAGAAACTTCAACTCCTTCTTCTTTCCATTTTCGGTCCAAGAATCACACACTTTTAAAAGGGTTTTCCGTAACTATAAGCTTCAGTTTCCTGTCAACTCTAGCAGCTGTTTTTGGTTTTCAGCCGCCATTTCGGCGACTATTTTGAAATCTTTCATTTTTTTTAAAATATTGTGTTAGTATTTTACTAACGCTTAATTGCGAACAATGTAAATAATTCGCTATATAACATTTATTTTTACCGTGCCGATACAAATCAACCATACGAAGTTTATTAGATTCAGGAATATTACTCAAGCGACCCATTTTAAGGCGAAAAAGCAAACGAACTGCAAAAAAGAATACTGATTTTAAATAAAATCGTCTGAATTTAATCAACGATGTCCCTAGTTATGAATTCGTGATAATTAAAGGAGAATTAATGTGAAATATTCTAATATTTTGAGCCATTGAATAAATATTCTAATATTTTGACTTTTCAAAAAAAAAATTTTTCAATTAATATTTTTAAAAATGATATTAATTTTAAGATAATAAATAAGTTTAATCAACAATAAGTTCTTAATAAAAATATCGTTTATATATTTGTATTAAAAGACATTAAATTACCAAACGATATTTTCAATTTGTAAAAAAAAAAAGTAATTATTCTAATATTTTGAATATGAGCTGTAAGTAATCATATAACATTGGATATTGAGGTATTATGTAACGGTTCGAGTTTTCCGCTTTGAATAAAATTTAGTGCATTTGTGCCGATTGCATACAGGTTATCTATATTATAAATAATAAGCATATCTGTCAGTACCGCTGACGTCATACTAACAACAACTCGAGGAATTAATCTGATTTTATTTCGATTATTTTAACTGCTAAACACAGCACAATTTAAATTTGTGGACCAAAAAGTAGAAAATAAAATACACTTTTAAAAGTAATTTGTTTGAAAACTTTAACTCAATTTGCTGATAATTTATTTTTTTGAAAAATAATTTCCAATTATGATTATTTTTTACATCAATCTGTTTCATTTGCAACTCGATTGTCAAAAAATAACCAATTTTCACTTAAAACAATAATTTTTTCAGAATTATATTCCTAGCTAATACTATATAACAAAATTTTAAAACTTCACCAAAAATAAATAAATAAATAGAGCATTATTTTAACAGATATACAACCAAACTGTGCACTTAAGCTCTGAAATACCGAGAATAAAAAAGGCAGTTGTAAATGGTGAAATTTGGCTAATTACCCCTGGCAAGTCACTAATATAAATGTATCGTTTTAAAAAAACTTCCGAAACTTTATCTGAATATATAATAGATAAACTTCATATCCAAATGCTTTTTGAAATTGCTGGCAATGTATAAAATATGTATGAGAGTTTTCAATTTTAAATGGTTTTTATCCATACTCTGTACAGCGGGCAGTATGTTTTGTATTCGGGAAGCCTATGTTTATCCTCTGTTCTATATTAAAATATCATGTAGTGTATAACGAATTTAATATTTAGGAATATTAAAAGGATATCAAGATCAAAGTTCAAGACTCGGCATTTTAATAGAATGACGGAGGAGCTAATATATAGCCGTAGATTTTATTGATAAATGAGTTTAATAAGCTTAACGGTAAGCTACTTAAATAGAAGTTTTAGTTTAAAATGTTTACTTAACTTTCATGAAAAGCTTAAAATTTGGTATCTTTAGCAATTCTCTTTAAAAAAGATTAAGTAAAAAGGAGAGAGCCACTCGATAAGTATAAATTTCTTACATTTCGGCGCAATCGCCTGTTAAATGAATTTGCCTAATTCTCGCCACGAGATGGTTACTGTTTAAGACCGGCATCTGCACTTTATGCTAATAGCTCCGGATTCCACAAATGCATTTTTTCTCATCTATGATTATCATACTGTCGTAAAATGCATTTTTCGTTTTTACGAGAGCTAACCGACAAATGAACTCTATGCTAAACAGTGTAGGCAGCTTTAAAGGACGTACTAGTCGGCAACATCTTCACACTCAGTCTCTAAGTAAGAATCTTGCTAATAAATGGAGCCGTTAGGAAATAACACAGCTGTTTGTAACTGAATAAAGTAATTATGTATAATTTCTGCTTTTAAAATTAAATATTGCATGCAACTATACGTATTTTTTAATATTTTTAAAAAAGAGAAAAATGAGAATTCTGAATTTCTCCAGCGCATATAAACTGCCCACCGCAGCTCTTAGAACAATAGGCGTGTCTACATTTCTTGCATGCGCTTCGTAAGTGAATTATGGGTGGCTCACAAAACTTTTCGAATTTATAAATGTATCCTATCAGATATTTATGACTACCTATTGTTGACCACCAGCGTTGCCAAATTCAAAATATCTATCAGCACTTTCCAACAATAATTTCCACTTCATAATAGGCATCACATGATTGGATAGCGCAAATATTACGACTTAGAACTTCTAGTACATGTTATGAATGGTAAAATGTGGTAAAGTAGTGACGAGTATACTTGTCATCGTAAAAAAATAATTTAACATATCCTTTATAATGATAAATATCAATTTTATTTTACGAAAATACATCATTACTTTAAGTATTAAAATGTCTTTAGTAATTGATAACGCTTATACAGACGATGTTTACACTATTGGGAACGATTTTGAAAACAAATATCATAAATTAAAATAATTATTTTTTAATATTTTCTCTCTGTTAGTCCTTGTTATGGACTATCACATCGAAGCAAGGTTTCGAAAATAGTAAGTCTTTTTTGTAAAAGTGGAAGAAGAATATTTTTTTCTCACTGTACAATTGCAGAGTCCACTCAATGTAGTTGGTCGGCATTTCGCAAGGGCTTGTTTTAATAGTCCAAAGGCTCAATAATCCATTTGCGAAACATCTGGGGACTTTGTTGTAATGTTTAAACGGTATAAACTTGACTCCAATTTCGCTTGTCAATTTTTCGAGTAATGCGACTGTTCTTTTAGATGTATAGGTGTTCGCTTTGTCCTTGTGGAACTCAACACGCTTATCATCCCTAGGATAAAGCTTTGGAATTTATTCTTTAAAAATATGAATTAAAACATTGATTTTAATAAGTGGAATTAATTTTGATATTTTTCTTAAATTTTCTTATTTTTTATTTTCCGTAGTAATATATTCCAAAAATCACCATAAATCCTTTGAAAAAACTTTTTTTGCAATGTTTGAGTCAAAGTTGTAAGTCTTTTTGGCCGCTTTTCCGGTAATAAATCGATGTTTTTTATTATAGTCATTTAGATTAGTTACTCTTCATAAATTATGATAATTTTATTCCACTTATTACCTGCTAGTATATTCATTATAACAGTTCGCATCTTGTCTTTCTCTCTATTGCAACGCCGTACTCTTACTATTACTATATTACTGAGCAAGGACGCATAAATATAAGTATTTTTATAGTTTATTTACAATATATACAACGGCCGCCAAACGCAGCTCTAAGAATAAATCATTTCTTACAAATTCTGTGATTTCACAGGCTTGCATGCAAAAGCCTCACAATCTCAGACTCAGTGTGGTGCTGCCATCTCTTAAATTACTACTATTATTGGGATTCTTGTTGGGATATAACACCTCTCCCCTCATAATTCAAATGAACTACAGGAAATCTTGCTCCTTGACATTTGGAGCACTTTTCTTTCGAACTGAAGAACTTTTCTTTGAGTCCTCGTCATTACCCAGCAAAGAAAGAAACAGCGGGCCATCAGCTGGAAAAAAATGGCAGCCAGCAGTGCTATCATCTGTAAAGTGCAAGGGGGGCATTACCTAAACCTGTCGAAAAGTGTCCAAGCCGAATGCAGTTGGTCCATCAGTGATGGCCAACAGCAGGCCAGCATTGGTATGTCATCACATTACTTCAATCCGGCACTTTTCCTGCAGTGCTAGCACCTATCCCACATCTATTCCTTTGCTGGCCCAGCACATTCCCTTACAAAAATTTCTTATAGAATTCTATAAAAAAAACCAAAGTATTATACAATTATGGCTCTTTTTTCTATTAGCTAGTTTCACAAAGAGCTATAGAAACATCTGTGGTAGTGTCTATAATAGAAACGTCTATAGAAATATTTGAACTGCATGTGGTCACCCAACCAAGCACTGACCGCGCTCGATGCTGCTTGGTTTTCGTGATCGGATATGAACAAGTACTTTCAGCGTACGCTACGATTGCTCGTAGTTTTCAAGCTCTCATTACACTATTTCAAGTTTGTTTCTTTTGTGATTTACGTTCCCAATCATTAAACTGGTATAGAAATTATTCTATTGTATAGAAATCCTATGTATTTTATACGTTTTTTTTTTTTTTTTTTAATTATTGATTCTGAACTGCGTAAATTATGAAAACCGAAATCCTTTGTAACCTAGTACAACCAGATTTAAGGAGAAAAAAACTGTGTTGAAATAAAGAATTTATTTATTTATTCATTTACTTATTTATTTTGTTGGTGGCAGTGCTGCTATATTTTTTACAGTTTAAAAAAATAGCTTCACAGATTAAATTGTGTTAAGATATTCATTTCAGATTTGTTTTCAAATACTCAATGTCTTCGATATTAGCAGCGCCACCTAGCGTAAGGGTTCCCAGCAATAATACTGCAAAAGTTTGTGCACTTCCATGTAGTGGTGGGCCAGCGCATGAGATAAAATGGATTCCCAACAGAGTTTTATCTGATGATTTCTAACAGCAAAGTTGACTAAAGCTGTCCAGCAGTGGTCATGCAGTTGTAGACCATCAGCCAGCACTTCTCCATGATTGCCAGCACTTATCTTGCTGCTGGCCAGCAATTTCCTCCTTGCTGGGTATTTTTAGTGAAAGTGTTTTTCACAGATGTATCTATTACATCATCATTTTTATTACTCACAACTGTACCTGTAACAATATCATGCGAAGACTGAGATTGGCTTGGTTCTATAGTATTATCATCATTAAGATGTTCTTTTATTTTTTCATTAATTCTAGGAAAACGGTTTTGGTTAACCCTTCATATCTATCATAATCACTGTAATTTTGTACCACTATGTCCCATATTTACAACTTTGTCTGACATTTGTTTATTATTTATATTCATCTCTACAACTCTCTCTGGTATTTCATAATTTATCTCTTTCTTACGTCTCAACTGATTAACGTGACGCTTACACATTATTCCGTCACATCTATTTACTAAAACCCATCTACTCCTCAATAATTTCATAAATTTTCTTTTGCCTATTTCACCCCTTTTCCAAAATTTTAACAAAAACTAAATCACGAAGCTTATGTTTGTGCAGATGTTATTGTGTTTTAGGTTTTGATGGTAATACCAAGTGAAGGGCTGTTCGAACTGGCCTTCCAAACATTAATTCAGCAGGAGTTTTACCAGTCACCGAATGAGGTATGGAATGATTACCTAACAAAAATCGTGAAATTGACAATGTTATGCCACCTTTATCTAGCTTTTTAATACAATTTTTTACAGTTTGCACATAACTTTCTGCTTGTCCGTTCGAAGACGGATGATATGGTGTAAAAAGCATATGCTTAATTCCATTACTTTTAAGAAATTTCTCAAATTCATCACTTGTTGACACGGGACCATTATCACTGACCAATTCAACAGGTAATCCAAATGTAGCAAAATTTCTCTTTAATACTTTAATTGCAGTTTTACAATCAGACCTGGGTACTACCTCTATCTCCAACCATTTAGTATAAGAATCGACTACTATTAAAAATATTTTACCTTCGAAAGGAACGGCATGATCTATATGGATCCTTTCCCAGGGTAGTTCGGATTTCCATTTCAAGGGTTCCATTTTTGGACAATCCCTCGCAAACGTCTGACATCTACTACAAGAATTATCATTTGTTCAATTTCTTTATCCACATTTGGCCACCAAACTACCCCACTAGCATTCGCTTTCATGCTCGATATGACCTGATGAACAGAATGCAGTAATTTTAGTATATGTTCTTGTTCATGGCCTTCCCCAGGTACGATTACTCTATGTCCCCACAATAGACAATTTTCTAGACAGGAAATTTACTCCCCTCTACGGAAATATGATTGCTGTTCTTCTGGTTTAATCTTTCGCGGCCACCCATGTAACGCCTACTCTATAATTTGTTTAGTTACAGGATTTTCATTTGTCCACTTTGCAATTGTTTTAGAAGTAACAGGCCAATTATTGTTATTTAAAACGAACATTATATCAGCAGGATTACTTACTATATTTGCAGTTTCTAGGTGAGGTAATCTACTTAATGCGTCAGCATTTTTCTTATTTTTACCTTCGCGATACTTAATTGTATAATCATACCCAGTTAACATTAACGACAATCTCAGTATTCTAGGTCATAATGTATCAGGTACCTTTTTAACAGGATCAAACAATCTAATTAAACGTTTATGATCTGTTATAATTTCAAACTGTTTTCCAACTAAATATTAGTGAAATTTAGTGACACCAAACATTACAGATAAAGCTTCTTTATCAATCATTGCATAATTTCTTTCAGTTTTATTTAAAATTCTAGAAGTATAAGCAATAGGTTTCTCTTTACCCTCATCAATGTGGCTTAAAACATACCCTATGTCATATTCAAAAACATCACAGTTTAAAACTATATCTTTGTTAACATCATATAATTCTAAAACAGGAGATGTACATAATAATTGTTTAACTTTCTGAAGCGCTTTTTCATGCTTTTCTGACCATGTCCACTTTACATTATTATCTAATAATCTATGAAAAGGTTCTAAAACATCTGAAATATTAGGCAGGAAGTTTCTATAATAAGAAATTAATCCTAAAAATGAACGCAACTGTGATACATTATTTGGAATAGGAGCATTCAAAATAGCATTAACTTTTCTGGAATAGGTCTATTTCCTTCCTGAGGTATTTCATGTCCTAAATAAGAAACTTCCGAAAACATAAATTTTAATTTTTCCTTATATAATCTTATACCATGATAAGAAAAGCATTTCAGAGTACTTTCAACTCTTTCAGAATTTTCTGATTCATTACTATCACTTATGATTACATCGTCTAAAAATACACCAACATATTAATATTTTTAAAAATATTCTCGATTTTTCTCTGGAGCATTCCAGGAGCACATTTTACCGCAAATGCTAATCGTAATACATTAAATAAACCTTTACGTGTATTTATAGTTGAAATTTTACTACTTTCGTTATCTACAGGTTGTTGCAAATACGCATCTTCTAAATCAAAAACAGTAAAAAATTTTCCAACTGCTAATTTGGAAAATAATTCTTCCATTCTAGGAAGAGGATAATTACCATTTTCAGTATTACCATTAACTGTTGCTCTATAATCACCACATATTCTAACAGAAGCATTAGGTTTAGGAACAATCACTATAGGACTAGCCCATTCTGAATGATCAACATGTTTCAAAATACCCTCATTTGTTAATCGTTCCAATTCTAAATCAGTAGCTTTTCTTAAAGCAAAAGGCACAAGTCGAGACCTAAGAGAAATTGATTTTGCCTCTTTTTTCAAATTTATTGACACGGAAGGACCACGTGATTGTCCCGATTCCGTCAGCAAAAACATTAGGAAAATTTCTAATTAAATCATCTTTCGAAATGCTTTTTATCATATTTACATCAGGCCAAAACAATTTTGATGCGTTTAACCAAGTTTTCCCGATTAGACTCAGATCTTCCTCTTTAATAATTAATATTTTTAAATCATGGATACAATATTCATCACCAACAGCATTTACTTTTAATTTACTCAAAACAGTTAAAGAAGCTTTAGTATAAGTTTGTAACTTTATTTTAGATTTAATTAAAGGTAGCTTGCCTGAGAAGAATTTGTGAGCAACATTTTTATTTACAATAGTATGAGCCGCACCTGTATCTTTCTCAAATTTTATATTTACTCCATTAATTTTAACTGATTTTTCCCCCGACACATTTTTGGAATTGTCTTCCCTGAAGTTCAAACAATATTCTTCCTGGACAGTTTTCATTTTTCTGTTCTTATGCTGTTTCTCATTTTCATCCCAAATTTTCGATTTCTACAACGAACTTTTAGGTGACCTAGGCGATGCAGAAATGCCATTCTGCAGATTTAAAAGGGCATAATTTGGGATTATGATTTTTAGAACATCTGTAGCACTGTTTCTCAGGTACAAATTTATCTTATTTAGGCTTAGGTGCATGAGTGAACTTCTCAAGTTTTGGTTTCTTCACTTTCGAAACACGTACTTGATTCACAGTCGTACTTTCTCAAATATGTAGGGATTTTACACCAAACTCGGCTGATTAAAACGACTCTGCTATTTCTACCGCTGTTTGGAATGTTAAGTCTTTAGAATCCAGTAATTTCTGTTGTATCTTCTCATCCTGGATACCAAACACCAATTGTTCTCGCAGGCGTGCATTAAGAGTATTTCCGAAGTTGCAATATTCGGATAACCGACGTAGGTCTCTTATGAAATCTGCTACATTCTCTCCTTGCTTCCTTAGTCGCTTCTGGAACTTAAATCGTTCTACTATTTCACTAAAGCTTGGTGAAAAATTCTCCTTTTCTTTCTTTAAGAAATCTTCGTAACTGATCCATTTCAGAGTATTCGGAACTAAATATCTCGTAAAATGGCGAACGTCGATGTACCAACCGAACTCAGCTAGATATTTTTTTTCATATCATCACTTTTGATGCTATTCGCTGAGAAATAAACGTCAATTTTTTCGACATAAATTGTCCACATTCGAATTATATTCGTCTGAGCGTACCAGAGAAATTATTTCTTTATCGGCCATTTTCCTTCTCTTTTTCTTTTTTGCTGCATATATATGCACAGACTTTGCGATAGTTCTTTGAGGTTTTGGATTTCCATTGCAACTATTGAGCGCATTTTAGACATGTTAGAGACGGTACGCACCTTTTTAAATAGTTCTTTTGGTGTTTGCTTTTAGATATCTTTTAAGATTGACGACTATTTTCTTTGCAATTAATAAATCACTTACTTTCTGTTTCGACACTTTTAAACCGGGCTTCACACAAACGTTTCCTAATCACGAACATGAATAATTCTCTTAGGAAAGAGCAAATATATCACCTTCAAGCCACTCGCTTTTTTCGCGTGCCATTTCAATAGAAGACGATTTTTCCTAATGCAGAGAATAAATAAGTTATCACGTTATTACATGTTGCCAGATTTTTCCTCTGTTGTGTCTCGTTGTTTTTTAATTAAACATCAAAATAGTTCTCAATATGTTTAAATATCCTCTGTACATTTTAAGTGAGTATGCAAAGTCATTGCAACTTATCCGAAAACTTTGAAATCTGCTTTCAAAATATACAACAAAAGTCTAAGTTTATTAAATCACCTGTAAGCATGTATTTGAGTTTGTATTTTACTTGAATTTGATACTTTGTTATATTTACATCCTTAAATGTAAATTGAATGAAGTTTTTGAGTTTGAAATAAATAAAGGTTTGAATAAATTCAAATAATATCCTGTTAAACATAAATGCAATTTAGATATTGATTATTTCTTTAAAATTCAGTTTATTGCAAATTTAATAATTAATCCCGTTAATGTTTTTCTTTAATATGTTTGTTGTAGCTTAAGTATAATTTTTGCTATATAATATATACCATAAGCATGTTTAAGCTGTTCAGTCTTTTTTATACTTTGCACTTGATTATCATCCATCGAAACTTCTTTCGAGAGAAAATTTTTACAAATTTACCGAGCTGAATAATTTTTATTTTCGTGTTAGAGAAGATGAAGCTTGTAAAGCTCATGTGTTACCCAAAGTGTTACCCAATTTTATAATGTTGTAGTGATTAAAACAAAAAATATGAAGGACAAAATAGCGTTTAAACAAGGTATAAGGTATCTTATGAGTAAAGAAAATTTAGATGTTATTATGCTACTGAAAAAATAAGTTTTGGAATTAAGTAGGTTCGGCTGTCAATGAAATAAAACTAAGCTTTTGACATTATATCTTTACTGTTGTTTAAAAATTTCATATGTTATTTGCAGATAAAATAATATCATACAGTTATATATTTTCTAATAATTTGATTAGCATAAAAATAAATATATTATACCTTGAATGTATAAATAGGATTTATAATTTTAGCACAAATAACTGGTAAACAATCTTAAACCGCTTATATTGTTTTCTCTCTTTCTCTAGAAATTTGCAGGTTTTTCCTTAATTGTGTTGTTCAACATAGGGATCAGTCCTTCTATTAGTAGTAATCTACCCCATTGGTTTCCCTATAGGTATAAGCTCCGCGATACATCTGAAACATTTTGCATTTAACATCTCCTAAATTCATTTTATTTTTATTGGTAAATGGTAATTGACTGAATACAAATTATATGCTTCACAAAAGTCATGAAATATGCATGCATAGATATGTAAGATAGACAGACCGGCAATGATATTTAATAATAGTAATAAAAGCAAATTTGTACATATGTCAAGTTTATATATTAACCCTTTCGGTCCTGATTTTTTTTTCAGTTTGGGGTAAAAATCCCTTTTATGCTAATAAAATTAAAAATAACTAACCAAATCACACAAGTTAGGTTTTACGGAAATTTAACGAGTATGCTAGCCTCTGAAACCTAAAAAATGTATTTATTTCGCATTCTTTGCATATGATAATAGACGAAGGAAGAATTTTTGAAAACATTTGGTAAATGTCGTATTACAACAGGATTTAACCGACATAAAAACATACTAATATTTTTTTATTGTTTATTAGAAATTATTCATTTGGAAAAGTACTTCCTAAATTAAGTTAAAACCCTTTCAGCCCTGACTTTTTTCTTAAAGTCTAAAAAAATTAAAACTTTTGTCAACTTTTTTTTTACTATTTCAAACCTACATGGCGCTAACTTGTCCACTAAAAAGTCGAAATATAGAATGCACATATATGATTATGAGGTTTTTACGTATCTGCAAGGCGTTGTTTATAGTTTAAAGCATTTTAAATTAAGGTACACATTTGTGACCGCTGAGGACGAAATAGTTAAAACTTTGGAGTTTAAAACATAAATGAGTATCACGATTAAAATATATAAATCCGGTTTCTTAAAATGCATAAATTTTTCTCAACAAATGATGCAAAAAAATTGATAATTAATTTTGCTATTATAAACATCTATTTTTCCACTGCATTTAAAGCTTTGAGATGTAGATGGGAAGGTTTCGCTTCCTGTCTTTTGTACAAGATTCGCTATTTAGTAATCGCGATTCTCGGATGTTTCAAATGTACAAAAATGTTACATTGTCTGCCATTTTGGATGTGATCATTGACAGTATTATATAATACGTAAATCCTTTGCATGAAAAGTTCCTTGGGTATAATTTAATTGAGAACAAATATAAAGTTTTAGAATGTGGTATCCTTTACTTAATTAAATATTAGATTTCTCTATATTACTAGTGTTTTCCATTAATCAAATACAATCATAACAAATTTTGCCATAAACGACGGCTTTTTTCTCACTTGAGTGAACAGCCAAACTTATGGAAAAAAGAAATCCAGTGTTATAGAAATTCAGTTCGTTGCCAATTACATGAAACGTATCATTCTATTAAAATATTTTGGCGCCTGTACAGGCTTAAAGGCGCAGTTAAATATGCTTATTAAGGGGGGTCCGGGACACATTTTAAAATAATTTTTATTTTATTATTGAGTTTAAATTTTGATTTTTTTTTTTTTTTTTTGTGATGGTTAACCATATCATTTGTAAACGAAATCCCATAATAAAGTTTTCATGATTTTTTTTGTTAATTTTAATTTAAAATTAATTAAAAAGGGGGGTAATTTAAAATCGTTGTAACTCGAAATATTATTCGTAGAATTATTTTTTTTTCATTTAAATCAGCAGAAATATATAAGTTTTAATTTAGATTCAGCATTTTAGAAAATTATTAATTAAAAAAATATTAATTAAAAAAATATTTAAAGTAAAAATTGAGTGAAAAAAATGATGAAACTTTAAAAAAAAATCGTATATTACAAAAGTAATTTTTTTTTTAATGTTCTGAATCAAACTTAAGGTAAAACAATTGAAAAAGATGTTCCAAGTTTTAACAATTTATATTTAACGGCTCCTGACTTATAGCAATTTAAATACGAGAAATGGGGTGAAAAACCCCATCATGAAAAAAAACGGATTTTCACAAGAAGTCGTTTCCTAGACAACCATTGCTTGAAAGTTAGAATTTTAAAACAAACCAAAACGAAAAGTTTAAGATTTTCTGTTCTAATTAAGATAGAAACATGATTTAAACGTCATTTTAAACAGAGATAAACGAGAAATTTTTAATGAAATAATCTTTTTTTAGTAAATTTGAAACTTTTTGGGTCTCGGACCCCCTTAAGTATTCCAAAGTTACTATAAAAGTTCTTTGTATTATATTTTATTAATTTTTGATTATATTTTGTATTAATTGACTGATCCGCCTGTCTTTGCTCGGGATTGTGATAATAACCTTAAATAAACCTCAAATTTGTACAAATTTATATCTTTAACTCAATTTTGTAGGAATTTCTATTTTTAAATGAAAAAATCGCGAAAAAAAAAATAAATATATCTTTTAGTAGTAAGAATACTGGTAAGATGACTTTTTTATTTGAGTAACAGAATCTCACCTTTTATTACAGAACTTTATACTTCACAAAAATATAATAAAATGTAATAAAATCTGTCCAAATACTTAAAGATTTGTATATGTTATATAAAATAAGTGTGCTCTGTGTGAAAAATCGGTAAAAAAGACAAAAGAAAAAAATCTGATATTGAGAGGTAAAGGGTCTTAAAGTAACTGCAACGAGAGAGGGGGAGGGCGATTCAACGTTTAAAAAGTAGATATTTTTTTACTTCCGAAGCTTGTGCTAACTTTCGTGCTAAGATATTCATATTTAGTTGTATAAAACAGTGTTTTTTATCTGTTATTTTTCATTTTCGATCTTTCTTTTTTTTTTTTGTTTGCTTCTGATAGATGGGGTATATGGGAATATTTTTTTTTAATGCGAACTGATTATATTTTAATTACATGTTATACTTTTTTAACCAAATATATGAGTTATAAATAAATTTCCGACGACAATGCGTAATTTTTGTTCTAAAATATTCATATTTTGTTGTAAAAATCAAGATTTTATGCGCAACTATTTATTTTTTTTCACATTAATTCCCCCCTACATCCAATTATACCTGAACTAAAGAGATACTTGATTATTGGCTAAAAGGTTAATATATAGTATTAAAATTTCAAAGCTATTGTAAAACCTTAAGTGTACTTTTTTAAATAAAAATGTGCGTAATGTTAATCCTACCCGAAAAGCTGCGGAAGAAACGAAAAGTAACTTCGGTCAATGATTTTTTTTTTTTAAATGTTAATCTTTGTGTTATTTGAAATTGTTTACAATGTTGGAAAAAGAACTGAAAGTAAATGCTGTCTGGCAATTTTTTTTTCGCGTATATTTGGATATTTGTATATTGGGAATATGTGGAAAAAATGAAAGGAGGTTGGTCGTCCGGTATTTAAATATATACTTGTATTTAAAAAAAAATATATTTATATCAGTCGTTTACGTACGAAATGTTTGAAATTTATGGAAGTTAAAACATAAAATTTTCATAGCCTGTGTGAAGTTATTGTGAAAAGATATTAATATTTAGCGCTAAAATGGCTCATATGAATACATTTTTTTCCATTGGTCAAATTCAGTAGTTAGAAAGAAATATTTCTTGTTGTTCCATACTTCTTCTTCCATAATTATTGTTGTTGATTTTATGAAGTTATAAAAAGAAATACGTTTACTTATCGCTTTTTTTCTTGTTTTTGCCTCCTTTCTGTTAGTAAAACAAACAAATTAGTTCTTATCGTCCGGATTTTCTGAAATTTTAATAGGTTATAAATATAACTCTATTCGAGCTTGCTTTAAAATTTCGTGATACGATATGCATATTTATTTTGAAAACTTGAGTTGATGGCGAGCGAAACCTGTATCTGAAATACCTCGGTTTTTGCCGAACTTTTCAGACGTTTTAATTTTTAAGAAATACTTCCATTCGTCCGAATGTTTCAGAATTTTGAAGATGACGTAAATTGGTCTGCAGCGGTGTTCTGAAAATAGTGTGTTTAAATACGGGCCTTTAGTCGTTTTTTACCATAGAAAAAAACTGTCTCCGTAAGGTGCAAAGTGACCTGCGCTCGGAAAATTTTTTAAAGGGTTGCAAATTCGTACGTTTGAAAACCGGTTAATTATCATTGACTTTATTATTTTTTTTTTTTACACTGAGTTTTTAATTCTATTCAGAGACAGAAAATGACATAATTTATTGTAAAAGCTTTGTATAAATATCTTAAAATTTTATTATTTTATGCTAAAGAGGCCAATTTCGGACATTCATAACGTTAACTGCTCCAATGTACCACCAAGAAAAAGAGTTTTAACTTTTTTCCAGGTGGTTCTAATGGTAAACAACGAATGCATAAAGGAAACGGATGATTTTTTGATAATTTCGTTAAGAGATGGCAGGCTAATTTATTGCTTTTTTGAAGATAGAAGGGCTTTTCTATAAAGAATTTTTCTGTATTTTGTTATGTTCGAAAGTAACGTACGTAACAAAGCATTTGATTTTATTATTATTATTACTGGATAACAAAAAGTTAATTGTACATATATATATATATGTATACAGACACATTTACTACATTCTTAGTCTTAAGAATTTTTTAAATACTAAGAGCGACGTCCAAAATCTGTAACGTATGTGCGAAAAAATGTCCAAAATTTGTAACGTACGCAACTGCTAATTAAATGCTTTAATCATTAATTTTCCAGAATAGTTGCTGTCTTTTAATGTTTGTGTATAATTTTGTAGATATACTATTAAAATATTTATATATTATATTTATAGACAAAATACTTCTTTGCGTCATTGTGTCCAAACTACATGAAATGTATGAAAAAGGATAGTTTGACGCAAATAAACCATTTACATAAATCTTACTCACAATTTTGAATAGCGTGACACAAAAGATAAATCAATTTATTGAAATAAATACATTTCAATGCATAGTATAGATTCAATGAAAGTGATATATTTAACAGTGAATTGGAAAATTAAAAGTATTGTGTAGATGTAAAAAAATATTTTAACCAAGTCAAAAATAATTTAAATTGAATTTTAGAACAAACCTTTTAAAGTCACATCAAGGCGTCACTTAAATTTTATATCATATCTTTTAAAACTCATATTTTGAATTTATGAGAGATGTAAATGATAAAGCAACAGCGAATAAAATTTTATGCAGCTTTTCATGTTGAACATAACTTTTGCACATGCGATTATAAATAAAACAAAAATAAAATGATGAAATAAATACAAATATATTTTTTAAGAAATAGCATAACGTCACTCAAAATTTGATATGAGTATTTTTAAGTTCCATATTTAAAATTCTTAGAGCATAAGATAAAGTGCTGCGTCAGAAACTTTTAACCCGTCAAGGGTTTTTGCATTGATATTATATCCCTCGCACAGTGGATCAATCCTTAAGAAAATGCGAACATAGAGTACAAAAATAATCATTAAATAACTAATTTTTTGCAATGAAATATTTTATTAGAATATCTTCAAAATACGAATATATGTTTATTTTTTAAATTATACAAAATTATATGGAATTTGTATAGCTCGGAATGTACACCTTTCAGCAGAGGAATTTTTCTGCGAATTTTAGTGATTTTTTGCTGTGCTCAGAAATGGAACCTAAGTAACCTCTACTAATAACTAATTTAAAATATCATTATTCATTTCTTAGAACACATTTTAAACCACTAATGACTACATTTTGATTGAATTTTATGTCTCATTCTACATCGTGAACAACACATATAGAATTAACGGTATCATAATCTTCAAAATTGCATTACTTAAATTGTTTAAAGTTGTTTAAAATTTCAAACACTTGTTGATATTCCTGAAAGCCTATACTTTAATGTGGCATAGAGGATTTTTTGCACAAACCTGCGCGTTTTCGAAATAAAAGGACTTGAAGCGGCTATTACGTAATTTTTCATTTCCAGAAAACATGTTAAATTGGCTGTACACAAAAATATTTTTTAAAGAAGATTATGCTGTAAGAAATGTCTAGGATGAAATAACGTAAAAAACTAATTTAACATTAAACTACAAAATTAAATTAAATATACTCGTATCTTGGGTTATATAAACGTTTGCATGAAAATCCAGAAAAGCGCAAAGTCTCTCACAGGATTAAATGTACTGTAATAAATGGATGCGCTGCTATGTCAGTGATAAAGTGTTATATTTTAAAGTAAAAGTTCCAATGAGTCTAGAAATTTTCTGTTCCTTTGAACGTTTTTTATTTTGTGTCTAATACTGGAAATGAAATCAAAGAGTCAGATGTTATTAGTAAATGGTGCAATAAATCTTCGTTACATGCTCTTCCACTTATTTTTCTCTTATGGGACTCCCGGTACCTTCAAAACTCTTTATTTCGAGCTTCGCTAGCTTCTTCCAATAATTATCTAATTGGAACAACATATCCTTTTCATGAGTTAGTAATTTACGTACAGAAGCTGGCATATAATATCAACCGTACTTTGAGGCACGTTGTTTAGCTGTTCCCAATGCGAAATTGCCAAAATTTTCGGCATTAATTACTTCGTCATAGGTGATCACTTGCATTATAAATGCAAAACTTTTAATAAGTTCTTTATCTTATCCAGTGATCTCAACTGCATTTTCAAACTCAGTTCTTTCAGTGTTTCCATCGTGCGTCAAACCACTTCCCAGTTTAACAACATGTATTAGCAAACCCAATTCTTTTCTGAATTCGCGTTGGATTTTTCTCCTTGATTCTTCTTAATTTAGCTTCACCAGAAGTATCCTCTCCGAAACATTGAGTTAGTCTTCTTTCAGGAGTTTCAGTTACGTCTGAAAAAGATTTTCGTGATGTTGATTCCTGAAAAATTTCAACTTCAAATGGTTTAAGCTCATTACCAACTTTAAAGGAACACTGGAGTGAAGAATAGTTTTTATTATTAAAACGATCTAATTTTCGTTCAGATTTAAGCCAGCTATCTTTTGCATTTACACAAAACATATGTAAACTCTCCTTTAATTTTTCTTCATCAATTTCTGAGGCAATTAGTCCACACCGTTCACTTACAAAACTAAGCATTGATTTTTCATAACTAAAACCATTATTTAAATTCTTCAGAAACAGAAGAAAATCTCTGTTTGTTATCATATTTCAAATGAATATGAGAAAAAAGACAAAATGAAATAATCTTGTTTCAAATAAAAAAAGAAATATGCTAAAACTAATAATACTACAAGATAATTTAAAAAAAACGCAAACCCAATTATAACAAATAAGCACTGAAATAAGTTCTAAAATGTTGCATTAGAATGTTGCAGTTTTGTAGGATGATTTTAAAGAGTTATGTAAATATCGCATATGTTGCCAATTAAAAATTATACAAATGTTTTAAATATTCCACAAATGTCATTTGGATATAAGTAAAAACTGCATGTTTTGTTTTTCCAGTTTATTTTAGTTATTCATCATCTCCCTAAACTTCTTGTTTGCGACAAAAAAGCGCGAAATTGTTCTTTAATACCATGCAGATACTTTCTGTATCATTTATTTTACTTATTTAAACTTAAATACAACAAAAACAGCATATATATAAGCTTATACTATCGTGATAATCCTATGTTCGACATCGCCTATACTTTGATCCACTGTGCCTCATCTTCTTTTTAAATATACCTTACCGAATAGGCGGTAACATACAGAAATAGCAGTCTGTTGAATTATTTGTAGGTTCTGTCATGGAGATTGCCATAGCCACTGTACGAATTTCACCATCCAATTTCGCAAATTGCTGGCACAAGTGTTGAAAATAATATGCGGTGTCAATAAATTATATTGTTCTCTATTTGACAACAAAATAATTGTGATATGTCCTGATTATCAGTGAGGTGATCCATTTTTTCTGACGAGAACAAGTGACTTTACCACATACATAGCTGAAGTTGTCAGGACAATTCACAGAAACTCGCCACTTTCTAAAACTAGAAAATGAGATCAGCAAGTTATAAGTAAATAATAAGAAACAATAACTAGTCGGATGTGACAATCCCAAAATTTTCTTCTACCTAACACATGTTAACCTCAACAGTCCTGAGTACCCAAATGGGTACCTTGATTCTTTCTCTCATAAAAACTAAAGTGATTGATTTTTTTTCGCTTTCACCTCACTTCTACATCGCTGAATGTTTTTGCTTTAAAACGAAACCAATAAATAGCAGAACCAATGCTGATTTCCACATAATTTCTGTTATTACACCTGAGTTTGCAAAATGCTTTGATGAACAGTGCAACAAAGAAAATAGGGAATTTTCACAATAATTTAACTTAAAAACTTTAAAAAAAATGCGATTTTGTAGATTATTCACTTATTTAGAGACCTTAATATTTTTATTGTGTGAATTTTTGTTACTGGTAATTAAATTGATATTTTTGGGGGGTTAGTAATTTTTAACTCGTATCTGTGAACCAAAATTACCAGCCCTTAGAGTATCAATTACAGAAAATGATTTTTTTCTCGCATCTATGGTGTCATTTTGTTTGTGCAAAAGCAACGAATGTGTATTTGCAGTGTTTTTTTAACTTCGGGACTCAAAAAGTTAACAGTTCAAAATTCGTAATCAAAATGCCAGAACTAAATAACAATCTATGCTCATCTCCATCATGGGTATTCTAAAGATAAAGGTTCATTGAATTGTCTGCATTTTATTAGCATCGCATCTTTCCAACAAATAATTAAATTTCGGCATCCACACTCTTAGATGTCTGCAACAAAATTTCCCAGCCCAAAGAGCTTAAAAGTGACAGATGTCGTGCTGTATGCACCTAAGCGTTGAAAAGGTCTATTTATGTGAAAGTGTAACAGAATATGAAGTTGGATTAAATCTCATGCATTAGTTTTTGAGATATAGCTATCGCAAAAATCGTGAAAAGATTAGCATCAAAGCGTCACCTGCTATATCATTTACACAAAAAACTAATCAGTACCAACTTATCTCAGGGTCCAACAATATATAAAGTTTGATGAAATTCGTTGCATTATTTCTTAAGATATGATTATCATTAAAATCGTGTAAATCCTGAAAAATGCAGCATACCATCGCAACTTGTTGGGAGATTCACATCAAAGCCTAGTCAATAACAATGAATGCCAATGTTTAACTCAATCTGAAGTTTAGTGAAAATACGTGCATTATTTCTTGATATAGAACAAGTGCGAATATCGTAAAAAATGCAGCATAGCAGAGCCACCTATTGCGCAATTTATACCAAACGTAATAAATAACAACATATGTCAACGTCTAAATGAGTTTGAAGTTAGATCAAAATACGTGCATTAGCTCTTGAGATAGAACTATTACAAACAAACATGAAAAATTCTGCATGGCAGGAACAAATATTGGGCGATTTACAACAAAAACTAATCAGCATCAATTTATATTAGGGACTATCTGAAAACAAGTTTGATGAAAGTTCGTGTTTTAGTTCTTGAGATTGACATTGCAGAAAACGTTAATAATGCAGCGTAGTAGTGCCACATGTTGGGCGAATTACACCAAACCGTAAACAGGACTAAGTTATGTCAAGGTATAAGTGAATCTGATGTTTTATGAAAATCTATGCATTACTTATTGAGATACAGCAATTGCGGAAATCATGAATAATGCATCATAGCAGTGCAATTTATTGGTCGATTTACGCCAAAAAGTAATCAGCACCTATTTATATCACGGACTAAGTGAATCTGAAGTTTTACGAAAATCCATGCATTAATTCTTGAGATAGAGATATTGCAAAAATCGTAAAACATGCACCTGTTGGGCGATTTACACCAAAAACTAATTAGTACAAAATTAAATGAACGACTAACTGAATCTGAAATTTTATGGAAATCCGTGCATTACTTTTGAGATATAGCTATTGCGAAAATTGTTAAAAATGCAGCGCCATCTGTTGGGTAAATTAAACCAAACACCAATCAGTACCAATTTATATCAGGGAAAAAATTTAATCTAAAAAGTTTTATTAAATTCTGTGCAATATTTCTTGAGATAGAGTGTTCACAAAATTTGTGTCACATACAGACACGCATTTTCACAGACAGACATTTTGTAAGAACATGCTTTTCGGGATCTCTAATCCTAAAACTTGTAAATCTGTCCGAAACGGGCATTCAAAAAATTTCACATATCTTTCTTCTTAGAAAGATAGAAGAAAGTAAAAATATAGATGTCGAAATTTTCACTTAAAAAAATCTAACTTTTTTTATAGAATAATTTTTACTTTTCTCTATCTTTAAAAGAAAAAAGTATTGGATTCGTGGTTTTTTTTCCAATTCGGGTTTTCGACGGATGTAAACATTTTAGGGGTTAGAGATCCTGAAAAAGCATATTTTTAGATAATGTCTGCTTGTCTGTATGTGACACAAATTTTGTGGGCGCTCTATCTCAAAAACTAAAGCACGGAATTTAATAAAATTTCAGATCCAGTTAGTCCCTGATTGGTGCTGGTTAGTTTTTTGTGTAAATCGCGCCCCTGGTGGCGCTACTATGCAGAATTTTTCATGATTTTTTAATTGCTCTTCCTCAAAAACTAATTCACGGTTATCCATAAAACTTGAAACTCGGTTAGACGTTGACATATGTTGTTGTTGTTTATTACGTTATGACATAAATCGCGTTGTAGGTGGCCCTGCTATGCTGTATTTTTGACGATTTTCATAATTGTCTTATCTGAAGAACTAATGAATGGATTTTCATCAAATTTCAGACTGAGTTAAACTTTGATATATAATGTTGTTGATTAGCTTCTTGTGTGAATATCTCAACAGTTGTCGCTTCTGTACTGCATTTTTCAAGATTTACAAGATTCTATTGATACTCATATCTTAAGAACTAATGCACGGAATTTCATGAAACTACCTTGACTTAAGTTGGTGGTGCTTAGGTTTTCGTGTAAATCATGTAACAAGTGGCGCTCCTATGCTGTATTTTTCCGATTTTTGCGATATCTATATCTCAAAAACTAATGCACGGAATTTAATCAAACTTCATACTCTGCTACACTTTCACATAAAAAGATCTTTATTAGGCTTGGGTGTATACAGTGCGATAGGTGTCGCTTTTATGCTCTTTGACTGTCAATTTTTGTTGCAGACATCTAAGAGAGTGGATGCTGAAATTCATTATTTATTTTAACCCTTTAACCGACTAGCCCAGATATTTGCGTTTCTAGGAGTAATTTTAAAATGGCTGTACATAAAAAGATTTTAAACAAAATTTTATTTTTAACCATAGAAAGAAGTGATATTCAAGTTAGCATCAAACTGAGATTAATAACTATATACAGGGTGTCCACTCTCAACGGGGTCCAATAGCTAATCCCCAAACCGTTCGTCACAGACATATAGTTCCAATTACAAAAATGTTTTAAATGAGGTAAACAAATATTTTAAAAGCGATTTGGGTTAATGAAAACATTTCTTAAAATATTACGAAATTTAAAATTTATACGGTCCTCCGGTCCTATAAGTTACATTTAGTAAAATTTTCTTGTTACACTGACAAGTCAGACAAAATAAGTCCAATTACTCTACGATTAAAATTGACCGAGTAATAGCTGCTTAAAGTTATAGCATATTTTTTGCTGCAAATTAGGGGTCATTCACAAATTTGGTAGAAATATAATTTCGCCAGATATATTAAAAAAATGGTTAAGAGTAAAATTAACATTGCAATATAAATATGAAATCTTTAAACGTTGAATTCTATGAAATCTTTAATCATACAATTTGTAATAAGCATATATAAAAAAAAAATTGTGTTAAATAAAATGATGGAAATTAACAGCCTCAATTCTTTACAAAATAATACATATTTCTAAATGTTATTACACTACACTAGCCTGCAAAAGTTGGGTTATGCCATGTTTTTTTAGTTTTTAATAATTAATTCTTATATGTATTCTGTACCGCTGAATCCGAAATGGACCTTCATTTTTACCATCACGTAAGGATTTTTTGCAAATCGTATATTTTAAACTTCAAAAGTTCAAAGTTACAATTGAACCTCGTCCCCCACCTCATCGGACTCCTCAGCTGTTTAGCTGTAAGAATCCCAGTATAAGCCAAAAATTGAATAACTTATTAAATTAAATTAAGAAAGTTTCACATCTGTTTTATAGTACCTGATTTTCGCTATATTTTAACTTTAACATTTATGATTTGAAAAAAAAATTCTAACGTGATGGTTAAAAATGAAGATTTTTTTCAGATTCAGCGCTAAGAAATACATAAAAATTAATTACCAAAATATAAAAAACACAGTCATCTCCCCTATTTTATAGTATCTGATTTCTGCTATTTTTTAATTTTGACAATTAGTGATTAGCGAAAGATCCTGCCATGATGGTTAAAAATGGAGATAATTTTCGGATTCAGTACTAAAGAATTCGTAAAAGTTATAAAATACAACCATCGCAGTCTTGTGTTATCTAATCTAAATCTTTTTTTTTAAACTTCTTGGCGGTAATGAATCCGAAATTTTTTGTATTATCCTGTAAAATAGGTATAAATGGTAACCACCGAAAATCATAATAATATTAGATTTACATCAGTATGTAAAATTTAATCTCGATCGGATATTTGAAAGGGAGTGAAAGTTTGAGTACAAATTTTGAACTGGAAAAACATACATACGATCGTTGAGGTTAAACAAAAACTTATAAAAATAACACATATATAAACTCGGTTTATGGCATCAGATGCCGCCATCCGAAAAATCTAAAGGGTCTTTTTCCATATTTCCGGTCAAGGGTCCATTCCTCTTACAGACTTCTATCTCTCATTGCCTTTGCAATATCTTCCACCCAATTCTTTCGAAGTCTTTCCCGTTATCTTTTTTGGTTTGTTTCATAATTGAATGTGATTTTGGGTGGTCTTGCATCATTCATTCTTTTAATATGACCATACCAGATTAATTGCTTTTTTAAATATAATCTAATATGGTTCCCTTTATTTTCATAATTTCCTTGATTTTGTCATTTCTTATTCTTTCTTTTCTTGATATCCTGTATGATATCCTTAGAGCGTCCATTTCTACTGCTGCTAATTTCTTTCTTTCTGTCTCCATCGTTCTCCATCCTTCTGCTCCATATAACTATATGCTCTTTACAATACAGTTGTATATATTATACTTTCTTTTCCTAGAGATCTCCTTACTCCACCAAGCAGAATTTAATAGTTTTACAGCCTTTCTTCCCTGACAAATTCTGTATTTAATTTTCTGTGATTCTCTCCCTTCTTTATTAATGTCTACACCTAAATCTTTATAATGCTAAATAATGCATCTTTTCATAAAAATAATATTTTTGTTAAAACAAATCATGATAAGAAACAATCCGAAATCCTTACAAAATAAAACATATGTTAAAATGCAATTTTAGACAATTTGAAGCTTAAAAGTTAACTTAATCGTAATGCTTTTACATTTTTTTTTCAAACTGCATATACACATGAAATAAGACCTTTGAATACTTTAAGCACTTGGTATATGACCCCCAAAACATGGCCGAATTCATTTGTGTGTTATATGAACGAGACTTTTATTGTCTTACTTTTCAGTGTAGTAGGAAAACTTTACTAAATATAACTTATAGGACCAGGGAACATATAAAAATTTAAATTTCGTAATTTTTTAAAAAATGTTTTTATTGATCCTGATCGCTTTTAAAATATTTATCTCATTTAAAACAATTTTGTAATTGGAACTGTATGTGTATGACTAACGGTTTAGGAATTAGCAATTGGATACCGTTGAGAGTTGACACCTTGTATATCCTGGAAATTACACGCATTTATATAAAAGTACAGGGAAATCCTCGGACGGTGAAAGGGTTTTAATGTTGCAATACTTATATCTCCTTTTAAAATGCGCGCAATTCAACGAACCTATATCTTTAGAATCCGCATCGTGGAGATGAGTATAGATTGTAATTTAGTTCTGGCACTGCGATAGTGAATTTTGAAATACTAGGGGGCTCGGCCCCTTACGAGCTACGCTCGCCAACCCCCGTCCAGACACCGCAGACTCTAAATGCACGCTAATTTGATCGGCTTTAAAAAGATTTCGAAAGATTGGATTATAATTTAAAAAACAGTGGCGATCTCCCTATAAACGGATTTCTATTCATTTCTCTTTGATTGGAGAATTTTAACTCCAAATCCGCTACGGTACTACATCATCCCATCGACCAATTTCGCCAAATTATATAAATTGCCAAACCACTCGCCAAATTGTACAAATTGACATAATTTTATTTCAAATAACGAAAGAACAAATAAATTAGTACAACATTAATAAAAATACAAATAAAACGTCGAAATAAAAATAACTTGATGACGTAGACACGTGTAACAACATTTCAAAATAAGCTAATATAAAAGGAATTAAGTAAACAGAGTCTTTGTCTCCTGGTATTTTTTAACAAAGCGAAAAGAAAGTTCTTTTAAATGAGACATTTTAAATTAATCGTTTTTAATTTGACGTAATTTTGACCAAGCTATTCTCTCTCTTTTAAATATTCACGTGAAATACTTCTGTTAGAAATGAAATATT
The DNA here is from genome assembly GCA_963932465.1 of Maratus speciosus. Lineage (NCBI taxonomy): Eukaryota > Metazoa > Arthropoda > Arachnida > Araneae > Salticidae > Maratus > Maratus speciosus. The sequence continues at coordinate 182,993,453 of OZ010790.1, read as the reverse complement.
ATTTGCGCTTTCCTAACAAAAATAGTTGAAAAAATCCTCTCAAAATATCAAATAATTGTCTAGCTCAATTTCTAAATTTAAACTGTTTTGCAATATTATTTTGTGTTCATTTTATGTAATAACTGTAATGTGACGTAAATATGACGTAATGTCTCCTATTTAAGACTTCTAACGCATGTTAATGAATTTATTATTTTACAATATCGTTTCTCTTTTAAAATTCACATGTATACTTTTTATGACGTAATTTTTAATAAGTTCCTGCTTTTTGTACATAATTATTTAATTTTAATTTGAAAGTATCTTTTCTGTTTATAATAGTCACGTGTAAATAAATTTTTAATTTGAAGCAAACATTATTGTTTCCGTTGTTTATAGAGTTGGCAACAGGTTAAATTAATACAATTTTCTAAAATAAGTAAAAAAATGAGACAAATGAGATAAAAAATGAGACCTCGAAAAATGAGACAAATTAAAAAAATAAATGAATTCTGCACACCGGGAAATTATAACGTATAAAATTATCTAAAAAATATAAAATTCCGATGTATAGTTTTTACTCCTATAAAACTTTTTTAGTGGAACGATTTTGTCCAACTTTAGCATTAAATATCTCTTAAAATAATTGTTCGATTTGAAAACTGTCTGCATCAGCGTGTTTATCAAACATTTCTGTATAACACTACTGATTTTCAAATTTTTGTATGCATTATTTTTCTTAATATTAACGAAGAAAAACCTCCGGTCACAAAAAATTCAAAACCGGCGGCGGCGGTGACAGCGGTAGTTACTTTTTTCTAGAATAGAGAGATTAACATGTATGAGATAGAAGAAAGTTTTTGAGATGCCCCATCGGACTAGTTTCTGTTAGTTTTAACTGGTATCAATGTATTTTCATTTCCGTTACATTTACTGCATTAAAATTCTCCGCAATCAACACTTGTAAAATTACAACAGTTAATCTATCAATTTCCTCTCTCTTTTTGGTTTTTAGCAGCATCAAAGCCATAAGAATTTGCTACATTTGTTCAATATTTACCGTTTTGTTGTTGAACATCTTAATAATAAGAGGGAATGGTTGCAATGTTACAATAAAATATTACGTGTAAATGTGAATAAATATATATATTTTTTATAAATCAAGGAGGAATTCTGGAATTCCGTACGCCTATATACTACACGTTTTGCTTCTGTAAATTTAGCATGTTTACATTTTTTCCTGTACTGTTTAACTTATGCATTCCTCAGGTGGAACACGTATGTTTCGGAATGTGTTGCTCTCGATCTCGAAATTACAAATATAAGACCCTCTACAGATCATATCTTTATATTGTCCTTAAATAATATTTTTATAAATAGTTTACATGAAGTTTTTGTCAAAAGAAAATTTTGCCAGATTCAATTCTCCAGATTCATTGTTAGAATGCTACAGTTCAATTATACATTACACAAACTAAAAGCATTTCACCTGTGTTACACGTAAAATTGGATGAAAATAAAAGATAACTATTTAAATCATTATATCCAAGCTAGTAAATTAAAACTGCTTTTTTTAAGTCACCGTTGAAATCTCGTAAGAAATTGAATAAAGAGTCAAATATATATCATTTAAAGGTATATATAATTATTTTACAGACATACAAACAATAAATACAATGAACCCAACTGGAGTGAAAAATTAGCCAGAGCCAGGAATCGAACCCGGGACCACAGTATACAAGTCTGTTGCTCTAACCACTGAGCTATACCGGCCGATACCTGGGTCTGCAATTTCTCACTAATAAAACATGTTCGAGAAATCGCCAGCCATCTGTACGACAGCCTTGGATGACCGGACAACGATGAATAGATATCTGTTCATCGTTTTGTATTTATTGTTTGTATGTCTGTAAAATATTTATATATACCTTTAACTGTTGAATGTAGGCGTTATTTACGTGTGTACGTGTGTTTTAATATATATTGTTGTCTGTGTGTTTTATTATCTGGGAGCACGGCAGTGCGTCCGCCAAGTTCGCACAAGCCGTAAGCTACCTTTTCCTGAACCATTTCGGCATACTTTTCACCCCCTCATAACGTCGTTTTAGGGAGAGATATAGAATTTTTTCTTTTATACACATGTTCGTATGATCAAACTGAACTAAGGTTGCACGATTTCATGTTTCTGTATTTAGTAGTTTTCGAAATATTAAATTCAGAAAAAGCGCTTTTTTGTCACTGACTCACTTCGCATCATCAAATAACTAAGGTACTTCTAAAAGCCGTAGAATCATGAAATTTCACAAGTAAGTCGGGTTTGTAGCACAATTAACCAGAAAAATCTGAAAACACAGAATTTCCGCCTCTAAACCCTTCAAACAGAGGGTGTTGATTTGGCCGTAAACAGTTCTTTCACATTCAATTGCGCCAATGTTGGTCGCCAATACTCGATTACAGAGTTTTGAAGGGTCACGTAATTTCAAGCAGAATAAAACTTTATATATATGCTTTTCCGAAGATGTTTGTTAAATAGAAAAAAATTAATATACCTAAAAATTTTAATCAGTATAGGTTATGATATATTCACGATATTAAAACAATAAAACATTTAACAAAATATAACCGCAATTCAGTATGTTTCCGATATAGTAGCCTTGGCGAAATAGAGAAAATAACCTTGACGAGAAAAGAAATTTGATAATAACGTATTTTCTGGCAACCTATCTACTGTGTCATATACGCAAGCAATTTTTTCCATATGTATACAATTTATTTAATGTAAGGAACCCGTTTATTTATTTTTATATACCAACATAAATAATGTGTATATAAAAAACAATATTTTATCCTGTATAAATAAAATGTTTATATGTATATAAATAACATAAAAGTTCATCAGGTTTGTTTTCATAGTTGTTTATATCATTTGGCAACATATCTCAGTTTCTGAAGTCCGAATTGCGCCAAGATTTTTAAAAACGCCAAGGTCCCTATAGTGGAAAAATATCCTAATTCTCATATGAAAGTTTGAAAATCGAGTTAATTTTAAATCTGTAAAAGAAAGCTTATAGTTATAGATCAGACATGTTGGTTGCCAAAACTCGATTACAGAAAATTAGCCTGAGTTATAAAGGTGTTACATGATTTCAAGCTGAATAAAATTTTATACGCTTTTACAAAAATCTACATAAGGCAAATCTTTCAGTTCATCTATCCATCTTTCTATCTTTTACTTCCTTAAAACAAATTTTATTAAAGATCGAGAGGCGTCTGCACAGATCATCACCTCATCGAGTTGACGGCTGAAATTTTAGGACTAGTTAAAAATCGATTAGCGTATTAAAATGTAACTGGTCTACCAAGTCATATCTTTGTGGAAACCACTTACAGAAAAATCTGCTTTTAATTAAATGAAATGTGTAACTAATAAAGCTGTCTTTAACGATGTGCGACAGATGCGGTGTCCAAAGTCAGCTGCTAATGTTATTATATTGTATTATTAGCCTACTTACTGTTAATTTATTGTTAATTTTAAATCTGTAAAAGAAAGATTATAGTTATAGATCAGACATGTTGGTTGCCAAAACTCGATTACAGAAAATTAGCCTGAGTTATAAAGGTGTTACATGATTTCAAGCTGAATAAAATTTTATACGCTTTTACAAAAATCTACATAAGGCAAATCTTTCAGTTCATCTATCCATCTTTCTATCTTTTACTTCCTTAAAACAAATTTTATTAAAGATCGAGAGGCGTCTGCACAGATCATCACCTCATCGAGTTGACGGCTGAAATTTTAGGACTAGTTAAAAATCGATTAGCGTATTAAAATGTAACTGGTCTACCAAGTCATATCTTTGTGGAAACCACATACAGACCCAATTTTAATGGTTAATTGGTGGATTTTCCATTGTGTTTTCCTGCACTCGTTCCTCCATACTTTTGGATGCAGGAAAATACAATAGTAAACCTATCAGTCACCCACTAAAATATGGTCTTCAGGTTGTTTCTACCAAGATATCACTTAACAGACCAGTTGCATTTTAATGTACTAATCTAGTTTTAACTAATCCTAAAATTTAAGCTGTAAATTCGATGAGGTGATGGTGTGTGCAGACGCCTCCCGGTCTATTATAAATGTCGAAATTCTAACCTCAATAGCACTCTGGTCAATCTGGCAATTATCTCTACTATTTATGGAACACTATTCCTTTAAGTGCGTTTTAGTGATGTTAAAGAACTTTATACATATGCATCATACATATTATACATATGCATATAATACGTAATACATTTGCATCATACACATTATAGGTATGTGTATAATAAATAAGACATATGCATCATTATGACGTCAGAACAAACAAAACATTTTTTGTCGCCAAATTTGAGAACTGGCATGATATATTACCAAATTTGGTGACACTTCGCTAAATGTCGCCAAGCTTGGCGAGTATTTGACGTTTGTGGCTATTTTTCAATGAGTTAATTATTAATGCGAGCCATCTATTTATATTTTTCCGCATATCATCTGAATAGTTAAATAATATAACGTACGAATATTTCCAAAGTGCTGGTAGTTTCGTCACTGCACAAAACTTCTGCTAATATATTGTACTGTTATTAATTATACTTACTGTGACTATGTTGTTAATCTTTACTCTGCTGAAACTTCTGTATTATATAAATAGAATTTATGGAAACTATTAAAGCACCGAAACTGACAATTCTCCTTATGATTATTATAATTTTATAATATGTAACCTGTTAATCGATATGTACCGTTAGAAGGAATCTTCTATAATCCGGTTCCTCGCATTTTAGTTTTCAGGTTTCGAATAAAATTAGCTAAAAACTTAAAACCATGGCAAATTGGCTAGTTCTTCAAGACGATTAGATGAGAAGAATGATAGATTTTCAAATGGATCATAGCAGAGAGCCCGTAAACCTTCTATTCTTCCGTAATCGAGTCTATTGAAAAGGTTAGCATGAAAAAAAAAGATATTAGCATCAATATGGTTTAATGTAAATGCAGATATTATCATAGGATTTAATAAGAAAAATTTCACTTCTACCCAATCGTATCAGTTAAAATACAATAATTGGCAGTGAGCCCAATTAGAAAAGATTACTTAATAGGATTAAAAATTTCTGCATTAGAGGACGAATCGTAACTGATAAGGAAACATGCATAAGTGAGTTAAGAGATATTTGTCATGAAAGAATGAAATACATAACAACACAAAATATATGATGTGCTTCCATGATCGTAAAGAGTTCTTGATTTCTCTATCAAAAGCTTCCGACTTGGCGAAAGAATGGGCAAATAAATTAAATTATGAATAACAGTAACATGATGCAACGTTTAACATGCAAATAATAGAGTATATACTGCTTGCTAGAGGCAGCTAGTACTTTAATATAAAAATAAATAAAGTATGAATTTGTAAAGCTCAATAAAATAAATTTAGGTATTTTTATGCTAGCCGGGCGCGAGTGGCAAATCGCCAAATACTGTCTCCAACTCTATTGTTCATATTGCATTCATTTCATTTAAAAATATAAACTTTTCAGTCATCTCATTTAAAATAGATGCATTTCCCTCATTTTATTTAATAGAATATTTAACACAGAAATAAATAAATAAATAAATAAATAACAAATAATAACATAAACCAAAATATTTTATTTGAAAATCAAAGCATTGTTTCTAATTTACACGTGTGAAAAATGAAAACTACTATTGGAGAAAAAACAAAATGCTAATTAGGAGATTTGCTCCCGGCTAACATAAAACTACTGAAATTTAAGTTTTTTTATATTAATATAGCTTAGAAAAAAACTAGAAAAAACATACAAAAAGTAGTGATATCCCAACAAAAAATTTTCGGTAAAAAAAAAAAAAGCGCCAAGTTCTCCTTAATGTTTCGGCCAGAAAAAGTAGTGATATCTGAAGTTCGCACAAGGGCACAAGTTAAAAGCCAAACATCCCAAATCTTTCATTGAAAATGGCTTCCTGCGACTTGGCCGTTAATGCCTTCGAGAGGATTTTTCAATTTTTAAAGTATGTACAAATAAGCTACATGACAACTACATTTTTTGATTATTTTAGGCATTTTGTGGCACAAAGTACAGAAATAAAATACACATTTAAAAAAAGCATTTAAACCACTTCAGTCTATTTAAATGCTTAGAAGTTAAATATAACAAAATACTTGTATTCAGAAGGTAATATCCCTAATTGCTAAAACATAATTAGTATCAGCTTTTAACAGTTTATAAATCGAATACCTCTTAATGTATGCAAACACACTATAATCAATGTTCAAACGAAAAAAATCTCTTTCGTCAATGCACAAGATTTCAATATTATACAATAAAATATAATGTAACATATTGTGAGATTTGAAGAAAGTAAATTTTGTTTTATTTCTTAGGTTTTACGTTAATGACTTTAGCTTTAGTAGACCGTACGAAATGGCAATTAAACCACATGTGGACTAAATGATCTGTAATCAAAACTATTGTTTGTTGAAATTGAATGGTATTTATCAGAAGTCTTTTACTTATAATGTCTTCATGTGTATTTGCCTCTTTACATACTAATATTAATTTTAATATTTAAATAATTCATAAATTCGAAATTTCCAATCATTAATTTTGAAAAACCCTCTAGAAGGCATTAACGGCCAAGTCGCAGGAAGCCATTTACAATGAAAGATTTGGAATGTTTGGCTTTTAACTTGTGCCCTTGTGCGAACTTTAGATATCACTACTTTTTCTGGCCGAAACATTAAGGAGAACTTGGCGCTTTTTTTTTTTTTACCGAAAACTTTTTGTTGGGATATATCATTTAGTTTCACAAGTTTGTATGGTATGTACCGAAAAGAATATCCTTTAAATGTCCAGATAATGTTAAATAATGAAAGATAATTTAAAATAAAAATACAATTAGTATGAAATATGCGAAAAATGTTCTAAAGCAAATAAAATGAATTACATTGATATTTATGATGCAATTACCAAAACATCCTACGCAGAAAATATATGTTATATTAATAGATTGAATGTAATAAATTAGTTTAAATGAAATGCCTGGCAAATGTATATCCATCCAAGAATGCCAAAATATGTGACATATTAATTATTTATCGCTCCAATCTCTGAGACAAACTTAGTTAATTCACTGTGTGATTTACTCTATCTAGTCTCTTTGATGAAAGATGTGATTTTAAGTATGAAAGATATGAAGCTTCATAAGCTTCAAGCAATTACAGGGCGAATAATAATTAACTCACGAAGTAGAAAACCAAAAACCAAACAAACAATCAAAAAATCTAGGGGACCAAACCTGTGCTTTCCATGTTACAGAAGATTACCCGGTGTGTAGAAGATAGGGATATAGTTAAAAATAATTTTTATTGAGGACTCTAATACATTATCGATAATATGTATATTTTAGATTGCCTAATAATGAGACAGTAAAGTAACTTTATGAGAAAAATACCAGTTATATTTTCAAATAATACAATGTTTAAATTCAGTAAACATGACATTTCTTTCCTATAAGCCGTATGTCAGCGGTTAATAGACAATGAAAGTGTTTTCATTATTTTTCATAATTTCATTATCCTCAATTTTCATTATTTTTAGAAACTTTTCTTAAATATTATTATTTCGGTTTTTAAGCGCGTAGTTCGTATACACATCTGCTAACTTTTTTTTATTTATTAATTAATTTATTACCTAGTGTAGTTTTAATTCTGTTATAAAATTTTATTCGAAAAAAATGCTGAACTTTTTGCATTGTTTTAAGTGCAAACGACTTAATATTCTGGAAAAGGGGTTAATTTGATTGGATGATTAAAAAACTACAAAATAATTAAAATTACTAGTTAATCAGAATTAGTTTTATTATTTTTAAAGTTCTGAATGAAAATTTGGCTTCCACTTGGCGTGTTTTAACTGTATATCGGAATTGAATTTGTGATTTCATTTTTTAAAATGACGTAATTGTACGTTATACACGACGTTACATTCCATATACACACGTTGCATTCCATGCGTTTTGAATCACATTGCAGTTGTATTTCATCCGATTTTGATTACATTAATTCTTGAGCTACAAAGCCTAAAAAAATTGCCTAAAGACAGACGCTGGTCAAAAAATAGGCATGCCATCCAAAAAGATTTAAAGCTATTAAAATAGGAAGTAGAAAATTCTTACAATACATTATTTTTTAATAAATTTTTTCAACTACTTTTCAGCAGTGAAGTTACGCTTGAAATTATTGAATATTAAAGACGTGAATTATCACATTGCTAACAAGGCGTAAACCAACTTAGTGAAAAATGTCCAAGCCGGGAATCAAACCCGGGCCCTTGGAATAGATCTCCAGTGCTCTACCACTAAGCCACAAGGACGATGCCCAAGCGATTTCAAGCGTAACTTCACTGCTGAAAAGTAGTTGAAAAAATTAATTAAAAATTGTGTATTCACCGATGCTGGGTTCATTTGCGTCTCATGTTACGCCGCTAGATTGTGTGCTCATGAAGACTTTTCCATCTAGTGCTGCGGTAGCAAGCAGCCTTACCGACTTATATAAGTGAGAGTTTCCAAGCTGGGCATCGCCCTTGTGGCTTAGTGGTAGAGCACTGGAGATCTATTCCAGTGGCCCGGGTTCGATTCCCGGCTTGGAAATTTTTCACTAAGTTGGTTTACGCCTTGTTAGCAATGTGATCATTCACGTCTTTAATATTCATTATTTTTTAATATAAAACATATTACTCATTTTATTCTCAAAAAAAGTATTACAATGCTTATATGGACGCTTTAAGTGCTAGGAAATAAGGAAATGCAACATGAAGAATCACCAAATACAGGGTTAGCATAAATGAATGGCCGTATTTAAAAAAATTATATTTTCAGAACTGTTACACATATATAATACACTGGCCTCCAAAAGTTAAGGTACAGGGACTGGATGCTTTCGGTTGCACACGTTTTGTCGAATATCTACCAAAAGTATTGGTGAATTGTTCTTGAACTTCTGGGATGAAAAGAACATGATTGATTTCATATTTCTCGTTGAAGATTTAGTCGGAAGGACAATTAGGGGGCTAATAATAAATTTAATAATAAAATAAAATCTGCAATCACCGATGTAACAGAAAATGCTGGAACAAGTTTGTCACTGTGTTAAATGACTATTTGGGTCTTATTCAACGTTTGTGTGCATTTGCGTAGGCATAGCACTCATATTCGTGAAGATGTTATTGTGTCTGTTAAACGTTGAAAAGTGTTTTGCTTATATACAGAGCTTTCAACCAAATTTAACACATCTTTCCGAAACCTTGTCAAAGAATAGTAGCAACAGTATACTGCAATTAAAACATGAATATATTGGATATTTGATGAGATATGGGCATTTTTATGAGATAATTTTTAACTGCGCATGCGCAGAAGATTACAAAATTTTTATTGCCACTTATATAAAAAGTCCAGTCAAATATCGCGAAAATTCACAAAGATAGGGTTGATATAGTGAGTTGCTTCCTAAAAATAACTTTATTATAAGGGATTTTCCACAACTTTTCAATCAGCTCACTATATCTTTCTAAGTTTTCACAACATTTAACTGGACTTTTTATAGAAGTTGTCCCAAAATACTGACTACCAAATTATGAAATAAAAATTTTGAAATCTTCCGCGCATGCGCATATGCAAAAATGCCCATATCTCATCAAATATTCAATATATTCATGTTTTAATTGCAGTATATTGTTGCTACCATTCTTTGGCAAGGTTTCGGAATGTTGTGTTAAATTTGGTTGAAAACTCTGTATGCTATAAGCAAAACACTTTTGAATGTTTCACAGACACAATAACATTTTCACGAATATTTGTGCTATGCTTACACAAATGCGCACACACGTTGAACAAGACCCAAACATTCATTTAACACAGTGAAAAACCATTTCCAGCATTTTCTGTTACATAGGTGATCACAAATATTATTTTATTATTAAATTTATAATTAGACCCCTAATTGTCCTCCCGACTAAATCTTCACCGAGAAATATGAAATCAAACATGTTCTTTTCATCCCAGAAGTTCAAGAATAATTCGCCAATAATTTTTGTAGATATTCGACAAAACGTGTGCAATCGAAAGTATTTAGCCTCTGTACCTTAACTTTTGGAGGTCAGTGTAGGTTATATATGGAAATAGGGAAAAACATTCCAAGTTTTTATTTTTCATTTACAAATGTCCGATGTTTGAACCTTTTGTAACATGACTAACATCTAATATGTTATCAAATTGTAGGAAACCTTGCGTAAATACGGGTTAGGTTCCCTTAGATAGACCCCCACGGAGGGCACTTCCCCTAGGGCCTATATCCCTTGAGTAGATAATCTGTGGTCAAAAGTCAACCAAACAACCAACCTGTAATCAAATTCATTCCCCACATTTTGCACTTTTACAGTGTCAACGGTTTTTAATGCTGGACTAGTGCTTTAAATTCTTCGAGTGCCGTCGGCGGTGGTAGTTCCTAAACAAAATCGTTGTCGCAACCCCACAAAAAACCCTTGCATATTCTAATACACAACATTTTTACTGTCACTGTCGCCTTTTTCAATTTCAATTCCCTCATTCTATGGGAATGTCGCCAGCTATTGAACGATTATAAGTGTAATAGACATGAAAAAAATATTTTTTAATCCGGTTATTCCTTTATGCTAACCTTGTTTTTCTTCATTTGAATACATTTCAATGTTTTGAAGAATAGCTATAAAAAATCAATTTTGTAACACTGAAAGATGCTTTTATGGAACGAAAGCCTGGTAACATAATAGAATCGTAATTCATGTTTTGCATGGCGCTAAAGAGGAATTAGAGCGTTAGAATAGTATAATTACGCGAATTCTCAAAACAAAGTGTGTAATTTCTAAAAAAATATTTAATACACTGATGTCCAAAAATTAAGGGCAGTTAACAAACGCTTTCGATGTTACACGTTTTGTCGAATATCTACTGACATTCTTGACAAATTGTCCTTGAACTTCTAGGATGCAATTGTTATAGAGCTATCGTCGGATAATCTTACAGCAACTTCTAATGGTTATTTTATACATTAAATATTGCCTTAATACTGCTATTATTATTATTGCTATTGTCATTATTATTATTGTTATTATTATTATGGTGGGTATAAAATGTGTATTTAATAAGCATATGTATTGTGATATAAATTAAAAAGAAGGTTGTTGTAGTAGTAATCACATCAACGAACATGGTGGTCTTGGAGGATGTTACTTTTATCGGTTTACGAATCTTTATGATTCCAGATTCAGTCTAGGTGGCGCTCCTAATACAATATGATGGACAGTTTACGTCACCCCGAATTTATGACCAGATATATGGTAGGCAGGTGGTGTTTTCACGAGGAGAGGACCAGGGGCGCAGGTCTGCCCCCACGTCGGAGGAGGAGCCGATATTGTATCGAGATGAGGGCCGACTATCGAATCAGAGAACGTTGAGTTAATGAGAAGGCAATGTTACGCGCACAAGTGGTTAAAGAATTAACATAGGGGTCGAAGGTCGGAATATCCATTCTGTTTATGAAGAAAATAAGGAAATATAGAGAGATGTATTGTATGAAGAGACATAGAAGTTAGATAAGTAAGAAGAAGTTGTACGTGTAACTACAGAAGGAGTTATAACCCTGATGTTCGGAAGAAGAGGATGACGGCTAATTTATTCAGCTCGGATTTGGCATATAGTCCTGAGAAAGAGACTAATAGATCGGGCTTGACCCTTAGCTTTTGATCTTATGCCTTAATGCCTTTTAATTCTACAGAAAGGTACTTCGGTGCCTAATAAATACAGGGTAAGTCAAAATGAATATAGCGATTACAAACGGCTGTAACTATTTATAACTTATAACTTACAACTATAACTAAATAAACTTATAACTAAAAGAATTTATCAATAAGATTAACGTAGAATGTAGACGGAACTTCAAAATTTCTTTATATAAGGCGCAGGTGCAGCGAAGTGGCAACCTACGCATGAGCTTGAAACTTTGCAACGACAGGGATGACAGGGATGACCGCCCCGGGAACCCAAGAAACCTGTTCATTGCGGTCGTCTCATTAGTAAAAATGGCCAATTTATGACGGTAAAAATGGCCGATGTTTTTCTATGGGGTTATGTGAAAGATAGAGTGCCTCCCATGCCCAAAACAACTGAAGAACTCAAAGTACGCATTTGTAATGCGCTTGCGTCGGTGACTGAACAAATGCTTCAGAATGTATGGTGTGAAATGGACTACCGCCTAAATGGTGTCCGTGTGACTAAGGGAAGTCACGTAAAACATCTATGACGTATGTATACAAAATTCTGAAGTTCCGTCTATATTCTGTGTTAATCTTATCGATAAATTCTATTCCATTAAATAGTTATAGCCGTTTGTAATCGCTATATTCATTTTGGCTTACCCTATATATTGTCTAAATGGAATGAGATGTGAAGGAAAGTGTGCGTGGGTGCAATAAGGATATACTACAGACTTTGTGATTTCATGTCCCCCAGACCATCCAGTATGATGACGGGCTTGTCTTATGAATGATGATTCCCAGGTATTTTTACTTACTATTTATGTTCCATAGTATTTTAAATTGTAAATGTACTGGAGTACATAGGGTTTGTATGTCCAATTTTAAGATAAGTATTGAATGTTCAACTGATTATACTAAAATTGATTTTGATGAAATTTAGTACAGATAATTTAACTATACCTTGCAGGTCTGCGAGATTGGCAGTAACTTGTAATTTAAATTGCAAATAGGTTGTGTAAATAAATATTTTAATAATGATAATTTTAGTTCTCTTTTTCGTCATGAGTATTTTCTCTTTATTTATGAATATGCTTTTCTTTCAGATATAAATATGATTTTAAATATTGAGTACTTTAGCGATTTTAAACTAGTGTACTTAGAGCATTGAGAGCGGTGCATTTTTTAATAATAATGCACGCGTTGTTGTGGGACCTAAACTTCTGTCTTTCACGTAAAATCACACAACGCAACGGCGTGTTGAAGCATGACTTCCACCTTATTTTTGAGATAATGGGATTGTGTACTATCTCCAAAGACTGACTATGGTCAGGACGATCACATATTGAGATTTTAATTATTATTTTCACTTACTACTATGAACACCAGGTATTCGAGGGATTGATTTATAAGCTTTAGTTAATCTCTTCATTTGAGAGTGGGTATTCGTCTTCCCCATTTAATATTTACTCTCTCTCTCTTTCACGTTTTTCTCTCCCCCCACTGTATTGCTGGGTTGGATTTAAAGGGTTAAGTTAGGTTTACAAGTGAGCCTAGATCCTCCCAGCAGTAATGAACACTTTTGACTTCATTTTTGTCAGTGAAGATTTAGTCGCAAAGACAATTAAGAAGCTAATAATAAATTGAATAATAAAATAATGTTAACGTTCAACCATGTATGGAAAATGCTCAAAATTGTCTGTAACTGTATTAAATGACTATGTCAGCCTTGTTCAACGTTTGTGTCAACGTATATCTCATATTCATGAAGATGTTAACGTTTCTGTGAAAAATTCCGAAGTTTTTTGTTTATTCCAGAAAGAGTTTTCAACCAAATTTAATAAAATTTACCAGAATCTTGAAAAATAATAGTAGAAATAGTATTGCAATTAAAAACTGAATATATTGAATATTTTATGAGAAATAATGAGCTATGGACATTTGTATAAAATAATTTTTAACTTCGTGGAAGAATTCACATTTTTTTTTTTCATAATTTGATTGTCAGGTATTTAGGGCAACTTATATAAAAACTTCAGGTTAAATATCGCAAAAATTCCGAAAGTTCTTTCTCGTGTCAAAGATTTCTCGAAACAAAATATCTTTAATATGAAATTTAACAACATGAACTGGAGAAATATACTACGAAATTTATATTTTAAAAACAGTGGTCCCAAAATATAAAAATAGTCGGTAGCTACTTTTAGAAAGAACTCACTGTATCGACAGAATCTTATTTAAATAAGTTGCTTTCTGTCGATTAAATTATATCAGAAATGCGAAGTGAATATATTGAAATACCTTATTAAAAAATATTATTTCTGTTGAAATCTAGGATAATTTATTTTCTATTTGAAAAAATATAGCGTGGAGTGGCGTAAAAAGAACCAAATTGCATAATAAAAGAACAAAACGGTTTTTTGAATAAGAAAACAGTTTTTTAAAGAAATGCATTGTATTACACAACATTGATGAAGATTTGATTTTTTTTTTTATTATTATTAAAGCTAACTCTTCAAGTTATTTGTTTTTCATTTTTCCTAAATCCTAGGGGTTTATAACGCCATGAGATGTAATACCAGTCTGGTTTTGTAACATTCTTTTAAATATTGTATTAAACTAAATAGGATTAAATGAGATACGTTAAAAAATGGCTTAAATTAACACTGCTTTGCTAGATTAAAGAAAAATGTAAAGTTGTTTTAGATTTACTGAACGAATTAAATTGCACAATAAACTTTCATGACTTGTCCTACATAACAATCTTCAGTTCTAGATATATGTTTGATTCAAAATATAAATGTACATACATTAAAAATAAACTTGACATAATGGAGAATATCTGAAATGCTAGATAAATTTTGGGAATAATTTAAATGTCCAAAAATGTCTAAAAACCAGAATCATGTTTGAAAAGGCCTTTTGGAATGTGCCGAGAGGAAAAGGTAGCTTTCATATTCCTCATTTTTTTTAAAATATAGCTTATTTTACTCAAACACACGAAGCTAAAATTAGTGAAACCCGATTAGATGATTCAATAAAAAATCCTTATTTTATGGTTTTAAAGTTTCACAAAATTTACACAAATTTTAAAAAGCTAAAATGCGACGAAACCGATAAAAGAATATTCGTATACTGAATTTGAATCAGAATTGCGCCAAATTAATAAGCTATAGCCAAGTTGGTAACATATATGATTGCTTAGTTTTGGTCTACTTTGGCAATATTTCGCCAAGTGTCGTCAAGTTTGGCGAGAATTTGAAGCTAACGTTCATCAACACTCATAAATGATTATCTGATTTTCTTTAATTGTTCTCTTCTTTCAAAATGTCAACCACCCTAGAATTTCAAACTGCTATATCTCAACCATTTTTTAAGTTAGGGACGAAACAAAAAATACTCCGGAATCCTTGTATCAAGGCCTAACACTTAAACATAAAATAAATTTCGATTTCTAAATTCTTTGTCTATTTTTTTTTAGTTTTAAATATTTAAATGTCCGCCATTTTGAACAAGAAGGCGGACGAAGTTGGCCAAAGAACTCAGTCCAGACATATGTACATGCTATACACACAACAAATTTCATCCAGATCAGTTTATAAATACGAGAGTTATCGCATGACAAAAATCAGATATGTATATATATATATATATATATATATATATATGTCACATTAGAACGAAGGGTGGTTTTGGCGTTTGGGGGTCATGATCGATGAAAATATACCAACATTTTAGGAAGTGCTTTCCTTCGGACGCACAGCGGGGCAAGAAGCCTCCAAATCTGGCAAAAAATCGAAAAAATAAAATTCTATTTTGAACTACCGACATACGTCACTTCAATAGAGCAGATGTCAGTAAACATATGCCTTGTATTAAAAAGTGTGCAAATTTATCTTGGTCGTCATTAAAGTAAGCAGTTAAACCGCATATCGCACGATGATAATAAACAAAAATCATTTCAATAATTTTGCTTCAACTTTCGTTTGTTAATTACCCTGTAATAATTTTAAACTAATATTTTTTGACTATGGAACACTCAACTTCGGGTATGTAACAAAAATACATTAACTTGTAATTTGTTTTTAATATGATTTTTATAGATAAAGTGACGCTTAGAATGTATAGTAGTGAAATTTATATAAAAAAAAAATTAACAGTGTCTACAAACATTGAAAGTTTTAGTTATGAGTTAAAGCAGGTTAAATGTCAACTATAATTTTTTCTGCTAGGTTTGAGTTTTAGTATGGTAAATTTGACAGAAAATTTTGCTCTTTTTTGCTCCTTTTCTAATTTGTATGGTCATTTTTATAGTTAATGATCCTCAATTTTTTGTTAGTGTACGTACATAAACATGATTACATATTGTTTTTTTCGGGACGAATTTAAATACATTATATATTACCAGAAGAGAACTTCTTAATATCATGAAACGTTCGAAAGAAAATGACTTTTCAAAAGCAATATGAATTTTTGGTAAAAGAGCTCCAGAATCGGAAAAAATTGCGCACATAGTAGTTCTATAGTCTTAAAAAATATATTAAATGTTTTAAATTTCAATATAAATTACGATGGACAAAAGCCTCTCGAGACAAAGAAAAGTTTTTTCGAATTAATAAGGAGTGGCGTGATAGATTGCTTTTATTTCCTCGATTTGAAAAACAAATAGAAGCGGCACTGAAAAGCAAACGTGGCCGACCTCATATTCCGTTTCAAAGGTTTTCTGTACGATCAAAAGGATTATGAGCAAAGCGATTACGCGATTTGTTCTTTGCGCATGCATTTTGTATTTGTGCATGATACATCCAGATATTTTGTCTTGAAGTATCCATAGTACAACATTACACAAGTATTTGATTCACAGACCAGAAATTATAAGAATGGCTCTGTTGCCCGTAGGACAGATGACTGAGGAAGCACAAAAAGCCTGAAATAAAAACCTTTAAAAGATACGGAGAGTACTACTACTCTAGAAAGTGCAGACGAGAAATAATTAACAGAGATATTTTCAATTTTTTACTTCTAAGTTCGGATCCATTGATCACTAGCAAACAAATGAAAAGAAAGAAAAAGTTAAGATATCAGCCACGAGAAAGCCTACATTTGTTAAAAATTCCATCTCTCAATGTATCTAGTGATCAGGATAGTGACAGTGATGTTGACCCAGATGATAGTATGGATTAAATATTCAAAAAATTTTAAAACAAACTATAAAATCAATACTAACGACGTGTTTTGAAGGAACGAACGCTTCTTCTTCAGACAAAAAATGTGTGCTATAGCGTTTCTGCTTCTAAGATAGCAGAAACAATTTTGCTTCTCCTGTCTTGATACTAGTACATACATTTTGCCTGAGAAAGGGGGATTCACTCCTTCAAAACGAGTCGGTGATATACACTTTATGGTGTGCTTCAGAATCATTAAAGTTACTAATTGTGTTTGCAACACCAGTTTTTTTGCATCTTTAATGCGATATTATGGATGATTTATAAATATTTAATATCTATAAAACTATCTTAATTACTTATTTTTAACTTATTTTTATATAGAAAATATTTGAAATTAATTACTAAATTAGTCTATAGCTTATGTAAAAGTTTTAAATTTTACTACGTAACGTCTATAAAAGAATGTATGATGTACTTTTTTTGTTCAACGTAAATTTTATTTCCAATTTTGGAGGCTTCCTGCCCCACTGTGGGACGGCTGAAATAAGTACATTTTTACTTTTTGCAATGAAAGCTACCTAAAAGTGAGTTACATATACAAAGAAAGAATAAAGCTTTTCACATACTAAATGGCTAAAAAAATTAATTAAATATTAAATTATTTATTACATTTTAATTTAATGTATATTTATTTCTTTATTTGGTTTAATATTATAGAAAATTTCTTTTTATATACAGAAAAAACTTACAAAACCTAGGTTTTTGTTATTGTATGCCATTCACTTTCTACCGGAAAAAAAATCATAGACGCATATGTTAAAATATCGTTTAACGTAAGCTATATGTTATCGACAAACTATAAAATAAAAAGGATAGATATCATTTTATGTTCTAAATATTTATTCTGGGATCATTTGACCTCTGCTATATGTTTTACGTACTGAAAAATAGAAAATCATCAGCTATTCTTATCACTCGAATACACTTTATTCTTTTTCGCTTGAAAAAATACAGAAACAAGTTTTATGTATTCATTCAGAGTTATTTCGCAAGAACTTTCTGGTTTTTAATTTGGACGTAAAATAGTAGAAATATGAAATTTTGTTTCTTTTTTTTTTAAATGAAGGTTCAAAGAAGATAAATGATGATAGGCAGAACTTTTTAACTGTCTGCGACAAGCCTCATTAACATCAAATTCTTTCTGCAACCGCAATGCAATATTTTCTTCTAACTGTATACACATTTACACATCATATGTTTAGGAAAAAGAAAAGACACTGAAAAATGAATATATCACAAATCAGGTATTCTACATATTTTATATATAATATTCTTAACTACTTTTTAAATGCATATAAAAAAAGTCAAAAAACCTAAATTTAATAAATCAGCATTGGAAAAATTGTCTCGCATATTTACTGTAATATATAATAAATAAATTGTCCCAAAATTCTGTTTAGACATTTGATAACTGAGTATGAAGTTAAATTGCTGCAATTTGTAGCAATATATCACAGATTTAAAACTATAATTAGATCAATGTATTGGCTTAGAGGGGGGGTGGGAGAATTGTACACATATGCTTAAATATTTCTAATAATCAAAATATAAATTAAAATTTACATACATGCGTAATTTTTCTTCTTTCTAGATGTTGAGAATGAAGCCATTCTTATTCTTCGTAAAAATAATACTAAACTTCTTTTTTATAGCAAATTATTTTAAAATTAATTTTTTCAAAACATAATTACATAACTAAAAAGGAGTTATTTAGTTGGATAAAAAATTTAGTCAAGAAGCTTCTAATTGAACTTTACAAACTTTAATACCTTTTATTGTAAATGAAAACAATAAGTTTTCTTCGAAATATTAAATAATAAATATTCAAAAAATAATAATAAAATATCACTACACAAACAATTTGGAGACAGAAAGGCACTTGGTCAAGTATTTTATAATCACAACTTAGTTTCAAATTTCAAATTGAAGATTAAAAGTGGTTATTAAAGTGTGTCTCACCGTCTATTTGAAACATGGTAAGCATTTATCTTGCTTGTTTATTTTTATTTTCACAATCACTTTTGATGTAACATAGTTGCCTAATGTTTGAGATCTGAATTTGTTTTTGAAATGATCAGCATAATTTGTGCCATACATTGAAATCAATGCAGCTTTTAAAACTTTTCTTGTGTTTCTATAACCAGATGGTGGTCCATTTATAAGTATAAATACTCTTTTGTCATTTGTTACCACGAGTTCTTCATTACCATCTTCAGATCTTAGCCTCTGTTTATTGATTTGATCAATTATTGATCCCCAGGTATCACAGATAGCTTCTGAAACAGGTAGATTGAGAGCGGAGGACCAAAATTGAACAAATGTAGGTATTAAATTCTTCAGTTCATGAAAACCTGCTTTAAACAGAAACTTTTTTGAACAAATATTCCCATCAGATGTGTAATTGCTTAATTTATTGTATAATCCATTTGTTAAATTCCAAATATTTAAACCAGAGAGTGCGTCTTATTTCAGCATCTTTGGTAGCACAAGGAATCTCGTCTAGAATTTCATTTAACTTATTTTCATCCAAACCTTTATCAGCATTAGACTGTCTCAGCATTAGACTGATCAGGGTAACTTTGATCCGCATTTTCTCTATTTTCATATACCACACTCTTATTTGAAGAATATTGTCGTAACAAGGGGCAGAAAGTAGAAGAAATGATCCTATATTATTGTTTGACTATCAAAAATTAAGGAATAATAAGGATAAAAGCAATAAAAAATGGATTTTTTGCCTGGTTCAAAGTTACTCAGCCATTTAGGGTAACTTTGCACCATATGATAAATTTTTATATAAAATAATTCATTATGAAAAAAGTATTGTAGTCAGGACAACTTTAAACCCCTAAAAATGTTTTCAGATATGTAAAGACTCCGAATTTACATTTCTCAACATCACAAGATTTGTACAATTTATGATATTACAACAAATATCAGGTATAAGAAAAGTGGAAGAAGAGAACCATGAACATTTAGAAATAAAAAAAAACCTGTTTATTGTTCATATAAAACATAAAAATGCAGTGAAAAACAATTTTTAATGTTTTAACTCAATAATATATCCATAGTTACAGTAATACATACCAGTAGTAGTATTATTCAAACAAGAATAAAAAACGTCGAACCTATGAAATGTCAAATTTGAGTAGCTCCGCCCCTAATCACGCCTCTAAATGAATTTTATGTATTTTACACATATTTGTGAAAATATTTACATGTTATATCTAATGCACACTTTCGGAATTTATATAAAATATACGTGCAAATATGGGAAATTTTCGACAGTAGCACCTATAATCAGTAAATTATAAGCATCAGTGTAATTTTGAGTCGGCTCAAAGTTACCCTGAAAATGCGGTAAAATGCTAGTGCCTTCTTATTTTACATTTTATTAACTATTAATAAATAAATAATCACAAAATATTAACACATTTACAACATTTAGATAATAGTATGTCTGATAAATGAGTATATTTTTACTTACTGAAAATTTAATTTCGATTACAACAACTTCAAAACAGCATTCAAAATTACCTTGAAAACAGTACTTCACAAAAATAGTTATATGATGCATTTAATTGTGTATGATGTTGCTAATTTATTTTCTAAAATAAAGAGTAGAAATCCCAGTTTAGAACCTTGCCAACAGAGCACAGTTCTGGAGTTTATTTAGTCTTTTAGAGTCAAAAATATTGAAAAATAGGAGGTAGTGCAAAGTTACACCCCATGGTTCAAAATTACCCTGATTGACTGTAATCATTATTGAAAAGAAAGTTTAATTTTTCTGTTGTTGAAAATTTAACAGATTTACTTTTTCCTCCAAAATACAAATTACTCTGTTCAATTATTGGACTTATATACATTGATAGTTGATATTTCCTAAATTTTTAGGCCAGGGTAATTTCCAGTCAATACTTTGACCAGGATGGAGTCTTTGAAAATGTGTGCTCAAGATTTTTTTTTTTTTTTTTTTTTTACCATTTTAGAATCACACACAGCACATAAAACTTTATCCGGGGACGCCATTCTAAGCACGTGTTCTTCGCAGTGACAGTTGATCTTAGCGGTCGCAGAACGCAGAGCTCGTATTGTCTTGTGCGCTCTTGGAATATGCTGAAGAAAACCGGAATGAATTTAGAGGCGGGAATTTGGCTCTCGGATCAGGAGAACACGTACGCAAGGCTGCGGACTGCCGAGGGAAAAAATTGTCCAAAAGTTTTGGACAATTAAAAAAAAATTTCGTTAGTACAGGCAAAAAATGTCCGACAATTGCGTACAAAAAGTGTCCGACAGTTGCGGACAAAAGTGTACAAAAGTTGCGGACAATTTTTTTTAATTGATTTCATTAGTGCAGACAAAAACTGTCCGCAAGAGATTTTCTGTGTCCGCGACTATGTCGCCATGTTTCTGCCACGGAGGATGATAATCGCGCATACTTAGATAATAGTTATTCATTGTTCTTTTTTTAAAACAGCGCTGACTTTCGTTGTTCTTTACTCTTTCTACTAATATTCAACTGTGTTTTTCAAAATATTCCTTCATTTTTTCGCCAATCCAAGGTTGCCAAAAAATAGTACGCATCGCATGCCGTCTGACTGCAAAAATGGCAATGTCGTCTCAATTTCAGAAAAAATGGACTACCATAGAGTGTTCCACACAGATTAATTTAAAGTGAAAGACCTCCCTTTCACCGGCTAATTAATACTCTTATTAAAATGTTTAAATTAACTCTCACCAGAATTTACAAAGGACTTGATTTGGAAATTAACTACTCTTTTCCTTCCCCGGCATTAAAAAGTGAATTGCTTATGAAGAAATAGGATACACTTTTGAAAATTTTCAAATAAAATTTAATGGCAACCATAAATTCGACCGCTTTTGAAAATATTAAGGTAACTGTGCTAGTAGAAGTTATTTTAAGAACATTTTGAGCTTAAGTGTACTGTACCAATCCGAATTTTAGTGATTGCATCATCAGTGAATGATCGATATCTCAATTAACTCTTTCTATACACTATATAAAAGTACAAATTTATGACATTTTTCGACACAAAAGTGTTTTTTTTTTTTTTTTTTTGAGAGATTAAATGCTCCAGTAGTTATCATGCAAAATCCATTAGTGGGGAACTGTCTGTTCTAGTAGTGGACATTGGCTTCTTCCATTAGTGGATACGTTTGACTTCTTGCAGAAAAGGTCATTAAAAGTAATATTAAATAACTGGAAATATAAACATTATTAACATAAAGAAATTTATTGTTATATTAGTGAATTTACAAAGAATTTTGAAAAATATAACAAACATGTTTCTAAAATTGAATAAAAGTCTCTAAGCAGTAAGACAAATTAAACTTCGCAGCATCGCATATTTCACTAAGAGCGCTGTAGCCATTCCGAGGCAAACTTCGTGTACCTATAGAATATGAATTGCTTACAATCTTTTATTGTTCCTACCAATAATTTTAAGATATAAAATTTCACGTATTTAATTATTGTATTTCTAAGATGAAGTTTCATAAAAATTATTAAAAATACCGGTATTAAAAGATTGAAAATTCCTCAAAATATGTTTGTTCCGAAGGGATTAATCACAGCATTTTATTGTAATTAATTCTTCATGCATAAATGAAATTTTAATCGCAGCATTGTGTGACAATCCATTCTTATTTACAGTTTCCTGAATATTAACACTACTGACCCGGAAAAATGCGACTACCATAAGCGAATTTTTCTATGCTTTCTATCCATCGCTTAATTTTAGCCACCTCTATTTCCAAACAGTAATATTCGACTTATATTCCAGCGTTTAAAGAAGGCAATTGGGAAATGGTAATAATAAATGCACGGAATTTCACCTTTAAAAACAAAGCTTTGACGGCTTCAGGGCTTACAAAAAATACTACCTCGTCGGCGTTAAACACTCTGCTTGCATCTTAAAGTGTTGAATGAAAGCTCTCTTTTGACAGTTAGCTGTGAACGTTCACGAGCCATTTCAAAAGCTTTTCTGTCTTTATAAAGCTCTTGCTGCTGTTAATATCTGAGATAATCGAGATGAAATTAACAAATTCTTTCCCACAAGTTCATTAAACCATTTGCGCGTTGGACAATTATCCAACATATAGATTATCCTGATTCAGTCTGGTCCTCAGTTGTCTGTTTCCAGTATTGTCCCTTGTCAGCAGGGTTCCAGTTTTTCACAGAGCTGTGCTCTACTAATTGTGGAGATATGTCGCAGCAGTAGTAGTAGACTCCTATAACAAAGGCCGCAAATTGATGCAAAAAAAAGAAAAAAAAATGGCAATGAACTTTGCATACTATTTTTAGTTATAATCCTTTAATATATTTTACCTTTTAAAACAAAAGATCCAAAAACATTGCTTAAATGTTAACACCCAAATAATATTGATTCATCTTTATCTAAACCGCAAGAAATTATGAAAAGATGACTACATAGTTGTATTGTTTCAGTTAAAACCTCGCTCCGGAACTGATGACTTGAATTTTTTGTAGTTAGGCGCATTAACACTAGAGGGTTGTATCAACGACTCCATGAGGAACGGTAGCCACAACCTGGTTTTTAAAGCCAATTGTTTTAGTTTAAACGAAAATCTGTATCCATTACTAGTACAGTGTCCACCACTGGTACTGATACCATAAAAAAAGTAATGTAGCTTCCATTTCAAAATATAAGAAGATACTTATTGCCGTCGTTCGGAGGAAAGTAATTCCAGAATGTTTTTAAAAAATGCTTTCAACTATCGTGACCCGCAGATCAAAACCACCCTCAGCTCAAATTATGATACATATATATTATACACGTAATATTATTGTCATGCTACGGCACTGGTATTTTTGAAACGACATGTTTGAGGCTGAACAGAACATATGTACGGGACTTACCAAGGTCTCGACCGAGTTTGTTGGCTACCGCTACCTAGTTTAAACGTCCGATCACCTAAAGATTTCAAGTTCAAAAAATCTAAAAAAAGGAAGATTATAAATCTAAAACTTCTTTACCCTTAAGTTTTCGATGTTGAAACAAGAATTCCGGAGCATTTTGTTATCTTAAAAAATAGATCATACATGGCAGTTTGAAATTCTAGGAAAGCTTATTTTACTGAATCGGGTTTCATTAACCTTTAACTGATATCACAGAAATTGTCACATAACTAGTGTGAAGCGGTCTGCGAGACCGCTCCATAGAAAGATGAATAAAAGCCGCGATTACCTCATAGGATGTTGTTTTTGTACTAAATTTTTTGTACAGGAGTGTTATAATTAAAATCTCTGGTGTTAGTACTAAAGTTTCAAACGAAACAAAATGTCAGTAGTGTTTGTAGATAAACTTAAATTTGCAAGTTAAACTATGAAAATTGAAAAAAAGCACCGGTCTGTGAGACCGGTAACATTAGTTAAAGGCTAATGAGTTTTCAAAAATTTTGTGCTTCGAAAATTTACTTTAGTTGTTTTAACCAATGTTGCTAATCTCATACTCTCAAAAAGACCTAATCATATCCCCCAACGTCAAATTTTCACCCAATTTGGCAATACTTAGCAGAATATAGCAAAATTCAACGATGAAAGTAGGTGACAGTAAATTAAGTCAACTTGGCGATAGCTATTTAGTTTTTCTAAATTCCCATTCAGGGTCAGTACTGTCAAAAACAGGGAAAGTTGTATAATCGGGTTCCAAGCATTTCACCATCGCTTATATAAATAAAGTTAGCTGAATTCTTAAAAACAAAGAATAGAGAAGCTACCTTTTCTTCTCTGTACAGGCCGCGACTTTTTTATTTTATTTGATCGAGAGAAAAAATGTATATAAATAAAGTAATTCACTTCCCCTAAAGAAAATTATTTTCAAACGAAAGAGTTTCGTAACGAATATAAATATTTACAACTATTTGAATGCTTTATGAGCAAATACAACATAAAACTGAAGATGTGAGATCATTAACTTTCTACTGGTATAAAGAAAGAATGAATGTAACTTAAAATATAAATAACACGCTTTTAATCCAAAATTTGATTAATTCAGTAATGTATCGTCATCGAACAAAACATACCAGATTTGTAGAAAATCTGTTAGTTAAATTTTTTATGTAAATCAAAATGGTCGAAGAAAATTTCGCGTTTGGATCCTGCAACCTGATAAGGTGCGGTCTTGAAAATTCTAAAACATGCGTTGCCATTAACAATAAACTTGTGTGATTTATTTTTTATATTTATTTATTCATTTATATATATTACATTTTCGTATTTTTCTCTGCTTTTATTCAATTTGTTTCATATTTCTCCTTCTAGCCTGTGCTTAGCTGATTGGGTAATACTCTTGTGTGATTGGCTGATGCCTTCCGCATTCCTATTGGCTGTTCCCTCAACTTGTACTGTTCCGTTACCCTTTTCGTCTCAGTCTCATTAGTATTCCTGCCTTCAAAGTAGAAGCAAGATGAATGAAGATTAAGCTTTTTTTAGAAAGGCCTCGCACATTTCTGTTATTTCATGTTGTTGTAATAAGTTCTTTTGATTTTATCGTATCAAACTAGCTTATTTTATGTTTAAATGTTGATTTTAATAAACTTGTGCTTTAATTTGTACAAAATTGGTTCCTGGTCATTTTATTTCTAAAACAAATTAACTTTTTTTGAATCTGGCCTCTTATGAGGTATGGTAGTGAAACTACAGGAATATTGCTCTCTCATGAACAATGTTTTGGGCAACGTCTGAGTACGATAGGATGTGAGCTACATTTGAAGAAAATTGCATTATTAGATATTTAAATCTAATCAAAAACATAAAAGAATATTTTTGTTGCGATTACCTGCCTTTCATCAGATATGGCACTGGCAATACATGGTGTCTACCGATGGCAATGCATGGTGTCTAATCGATGACACATCAGTGTCATCGACAACGAAATTATGCACAACATTTCAGCAAAACTCGTTAAAATTACGATTTGTTTAAAAAACATAAAACAAGTATATAAATGAAAAACGTTTTTTTAACATCCTTTTATTAGCATATAATTTTTATCTTGAAAATAAAACCGGATTTCTTGACTGCATTTCATGTTTTTCTTTGAACATTTCTATTACAATACATTAATTTGATATGGGAACCAAAATCCATTATGAGAATTTATGCATTTATTTTTTTTAAATAATTTTTGCTCAATTTCTCTTTTAAGATAAGGCAACAGAAAAGAGAAAATAAAACATTATTTAAACTAACATCTTAGGATGTCTAAACTGATATAGTCATTATTAGAATTATGTGAAAGTAATTATTGATGGAAGACCTTCTTTTAAAAATATATATTACTATTTGTTTTTTATTTATATTTTCTAATTTATAGTGTTTAAAATATTTCATTGTTGTAACTTCACAGCCAGGTGGACGTATTTGGCGAGCTTGTTTTGATCCAAAATTAAATCTTATTCCTGTTTAAAACATATGCAGTTGTCAGAAAAAAGAATATTTGATGATTTATCACCCGTTGCAGGTTAACGGAAAATAGTCTGAAAATTAAGTTTTTAATTTATACGTGGGTGATTCAATAATTATTGTCCCTAATGTATATAAAATATTTGTACTGCGGTTGTTGATGTGGAATATCGAAGCCTAATCTCTTAAATGCCTATATGCTTAATTTCAGAACCGTAGCTGCTATATTAACATAGTTTTAGAGGGAGGGGTGAAGTTTTAAAGACCTATATTTGGGGGAGTTTTTAAGAAGGGGGACGACGGTGAAATGCTGGTTCGGAGCTTATGAGGCTACATTTGGACAGTGGAAGAGAAGTGCTATATCACTATGATCACAAGTCCAAACAACAGCAGTTACTGTCACAAATCTACCCCAGAAGCTAAAAATCAGCCTTCCACCACTTTTTTTGGTGTTACCACATTAACAACAAATGTGGGAATGTATGTTAAATGTTTAATTATAATATACAGGGTGGTTATAATTAAACTTCCCCTATAAACGGCATCCTACAGCGCAAACGGGTGAACGGAAAGCAACGAAATTTGGTATATAGACTATACACGAGATGCGTTCACGGAATTTCGAAAAAAAAATTTAGTTCCAAAATGTCCACCAGGGGGCGGCTTTTTCCGGAAAAAACATTAAATTTAACACAATAAACGACCAAAACGGAATGGAGGAACAATATTAACAATCCAGAACAAGAATTATGAGTAATAAAATGTAAAACCAGCTGTTTTGGCCGTTTATTGTGTTAAATTTAATGTTTTTTTCCGGAAAAGGCGCCCTCTGGTGGACATTTTGGAACTAAATTTTTTTTTCGAAATTCCGTGAGTGCTTCTCGTGTATAGTTTATATACCAAGTTTTGTTGCATTCCGTTCACCCGTTTGCGCTGCAGGATGTCGTTTATAGGCGAAGTTTAATTATAACCACCCTGTACTTCAGTATTCTGAATGTTATTACCGTCAACCCGAATTGAGTTGAAACACCCTGTATTTGTGATAAATAAGCAGTTTGCGACTCGATATTTCTATGTGTTTTTTCATCCTTGTTGTATGCCTGATTTCCCATGTCATTTTTAAGCGTTTTTTTGAATCACCCTTTACACTTTATACGAATGACCTGCTTTTTAATATTTAGTTTGTATATGCGATATAGTACATGTATTCATGATATATATGCATGTTTTAATGAATATGATCCATTCAACTCTAACATAATCCAAAAGCGTAACTCTTTCTTCTTAAAAGAATATATAAATATTTAATCGATTCAAAAGTAAATAAGTGCGAAGTCAAAATTACGTCCATTTCTAATCCTATCACAATATTAAAATATTTATTTGCTTAAAAGATAAAAAAAAGCTTTTTAACGAGAATAAAATCATCTACAGGTCTAATTTTTATTTACAATTTTTCATAAGAGAGTCCATTGAAATTTATTTAAGAGGTTCAGGAGTTTGTAACGATACTTTATCCTTTCGTATCCCGAATTTATGGGTTGAATGGTTGGATAAATTACGGCATCACGACATAGAGAGAACAGAGCAATCGCGAAAATATAGGGCGCGTTACATGATTACTTGTTTATTTTCAATGATTTTTTTTCCATTCTCCATTTTTCATTATGCATTTGTAATTTTCTATTACACATTCTGACGATACTCAGAAAATGAGTTGAAACATGTAAATAAAGAGTTTTTAATTTACTTTTAATGTGTTTTTATAACGTCTTTTAAGCAAATAAATATTTTAATATTATGATATTTAATCGATTGTATCTTTCCTGAAAGTGTTACTATGCTTCTCTTGAAAAGAAAAAATAAAACTTGTCCTATTAAAATACACTCATTGCCTTAAAAATTTGCGCATCAAGAAAAAGACGTCCAAATGAAACGAATTTTTGCATACGTAAGTACTAGTGTAATATAAGTAAGTAAATTGAATACCAAAGAAAAAGGATCATTTATTGCAGAAAAAAGTACAAATGAACGGAAATTTTAGTACTCTGTTGGACCCCCATCTAGCGCGAATGCACGATGCGACTCGAGTGGGCATTGAGGAATACAAGTTCCGTATGATGTCCTGAGACATCGCGTTCCACAGTTGCTGTAAACGCGTGTCGAGTTCAACCAAACTCGTAGGGTGTCCAACTTGCCGTTCAAAATGATCCCAGATATGATCGATTTTTGATAAATCTGGGGATCGAGCAGGCCAGGGAAGGGTGGTAATGTGGCGGAGACAGGCTTGTGACATCCTTGCTCTGTGTGGCCGAGCATTGTCTTGCTGAAAAATGGCTCTTGGGAGCCCTGCCACGAGTGGCAACACATGTGGCTGAAGGATGTCCTGGACGTACCGCTGGGCTGTCATTGTAACACGGATCAATATTAGGGGTGGCCGTGTATCGTAAGCAATGACACCCCTTACCATCACACCAGCTGTGGGAGCGGTGTGTCGCTGTAAAGCGAAGGCAGGATTGAGGCGTTCACCACGGGGCCTCCACACACGAACACAATTGTCATCGCTGCTCAAATTGAATCTAGTCTCGCCGCTGAAGATGACGTGGTTCCATTCCGCTGTAGTTCAGTCCCGTCGTGCGCGACACCACTCCAAACGGAGGCGTCGGTGGGTGGGTGTCATTGGCAGCACGCGTAATGGGCGCCGCGATAACAGATGTACTTCAGCCAGGCGCCTTGCGAAGGTTCGGTAAGACACAGGGGTCCGTCGTGAAGGTGCTGCCTGTGTCTGGATAGCGGCCAATGGGGCTGTTGGCTCTACGCGTGCGTTCCGTATGATGTGACGGTTTTCTCTATGATTGGTCTGTCGAGGGCGTCCCGGGTCTGGTCGCCGTGTAAATGACGTCTCTTCAGTCCACTGGCCCCAAAACCTCCTCACAGTAAAATCAGAACGGCCTACTTGACGAGTTACTCGCTGAGCTGACCACCCAGCTTCCATCATCCCGATGATTCTTCCCCTCTCGATCTCTGACATCTGCTCATATTGTCTTCGATGGCTGCGTAACGACATGTCTACCTCAGCGTTTCCTTTGCAAAAGAAAAGGTACACTCAGACAAGTTCTGCTTACCAGTTTTATTCTCCAAGGAGGACGAAGTTTAACGCCCTCTAGTGGCATTACGTAATGCGCAACCACGCTGCATTTCTAATCATTTGTATATCTGTCTGATATGTACCTTCATGCCAAGTTTCGTTACGATCCCACAGTTATTTCTTAGTGCGCAAATTTTTATGGCAATGAGTGTAACAAATAGAATCAATAAATTCATGCTGCGATTGTTTAAATACATAGTATTAGAAATTTTCAATCAAAGGTTTCTTTTCTGAGAAGCCACAAGTACTATTTAAAACTGCATATTATTGACAATTGACAAGCATAAATTGACATATGAGTGGTTTGGGAAATAAAAATATTAACAATAGAAAATTGTTAATGAAGTACTTGTGTGAATAAAATCAAAATAAATCAATATTAATAGTTTACTTCTTTCTCAATAAAAAGTCAGAATTAAAATATTCCCATCGGCCGTGAAAATAAACTTTTTTTTGTGAGTGATTAACAAATACTAATAACATTACATAGAGTATTTTTGCATTATTTTCACGAAAATTTATATTTAAATGATTAAAAGAACGCAAAATAATTTAAAACCATTAAATATACTAAAAAACTCAGAAATTGTAGGTCAAACGTGGTAATTGAGGTGCATTTGTACTATAAGTAGTTTTATAACTATTCAGATCTTAGTGCTATATTAGCTGTTGCACTCTTACGCAAAAATGCATGGATAGAAAGTTTATTACGATTATATACATTTAATTCAATAATAAGGAAATAATAGGACGTAATCATCATGACAACATAGAATCATTACCTATCATTGGGTATCATTGAACTAATTACGTATGATAGGATTTAACAAAATGAAGAAAACTTTTATTAATATATTTTAAAGTTTTGATTCGATTTTCATAAAATTTCAAAATAACTCGAGTAAATTCTACAACGATTATGTATATTAAATTTCAAACCTTTCTGTTGGGTAATTGTCGCGCTGTTATATGCAAAAAAAAAAAAGAAACCGGAAAGACAGACGGACGGACCAGATGACGACTATAGGTGCTATGTATTTATGTACTTGGAATGCCCCAAAAAGTGTATTATTTATACTTATATTTTTTCGTCATTAAATTTATGACACGAATTTAAATAATAATAATAATGAGAGAGATAATTACAAATTTAATATATATTGAGTCATAATAATAATAAAGGACTTTACGTTGTAATATCGATACAAAACAAATAGGTGTTGCTATCCAACGTACAATTTATACACAAGTTTAACATAAAACTCTACGTTTCGGTTTATTCTTTAAAACCTTCATCAGGAGAAAAATTTTCTAAAATATAAATCGACAACAAACTCTTTACATGCTACATTTTGAAATCAATTCAAAATTCAAAACATTCTAACGGAAACCTCTTACTCCCAAATAAAGAGTTCAGTGGCGCCATCTTTTAATCAAAGATGTAAACGAAGAAAGACTAGCTGAAAAAATGGAATTTTCATTGACTTTTCAAAATTGAAAGCCATATTGCTGGTATGTGAAAGGAAACATTATCATTACACACTTCATGGTTTCTTAGACGAATTTCTAAAGATTCACGAATAATAGCATTGCGCGGAATAACTTGTTTGGAAATAACTTTAGCATGGTCAAAGTCTATAAATGAAATGAGTCCTTTATGGTAGCTTCTTGAGAGTGCAGTAGAAAGTTTACGAAACTTCAAATCGTTTTTATGTTCTTGCAATCTTTCGAAAAATCGACGTTTAGTCATACCAATATAGGACGAGGTGGTCCCGTCAGAAAATTTAAAGGGAATTTCATACACCCCTTGTTTTGTATTGAGTCATTTATACGAACGACCTGCTTTTTAATGTTTAGTTTGTATATGCGATATTATACGGGTATTCGTGATATATATGCATGCTTTATTAAATATGATCTATTCGACTCTAACATAATGCAAAATGGTAGCTCTTTCTTATTAAAAGAAGATAAAATTATTTAACCCTTTATCTACTGGCGGTACTTACAAGTACCATTAAAATAACTTGTTATAAAATTCATTTAACACATCTATTTGTTGTAATACAGTTTAGAATGAGTTATAGATACATTACTACTTTATCAAGTTACAAAAGCATTATTGGTTACACAAAATAAAAAATATTTTTTAAAGGATGATTTCTTTTCCCTCTGTGTCTTTTCAGCTTTCTTGCCGTTGGGGGAAGGGGGATTTTCAATTCGGAAATATTTCTATACTTCTATTGTAAGAACATTATATTTGTACATTTCCTAATTCTACAAAATACCAAGAAAAACCTTTAAAATAAAAGTTCTTATTGGGGTTATAAATATTGCACAAAATCCGTATAAATTCAAATTTAATTAATCCGTCTAAATCCTCCAATTCTTCTAAAATCCTTCTAAAATTTATTAAATGATTATGTAAATCTTCTAAAGTAAATGCAAAAATTCACGAAAAATTCTTTAGAAGATAAAATTTTCATGAATTTATAATTCAGT
Source organism: Maratus speciosus (assembly GCA_963932465.1). Lineage (NCBI taxonomy): Eukaryota > Metazoa > Arthropoda > Arachnida > Araneae > Salticidae > Maratus > Maratus speciosus. The sequence continues at coordinate 182,961,310 of OZ010790.1, read as the reverse complement.
ACATAAAAGCTAAAAGGTCAATCGATTGTATCTTTCATAAAAAAGTGATACTATGGTTCTCTTGTTAAGAAAAAGTAAAACTTGTCCGATTAAAATAACAAATACAATCAACATAATCATGCTGCGATTGTTTAAATAATTATTATTAAAAATTTTCCCTAAAAAAAACAAAAAAAAAAACAAAAAAAAAACAAAATATATATATATATATATATATATATATATATATATTTTTTTTTTTTTTTTTTTTTTTTTTTTTTTTTTTTTTTTTTTTTGAGAAGCTACAAGTACTATTTTAAACTGTGAAAAAAGTTTGGTAAGGCGTTAATTGACATATGAGTGGTTTACGAAGAATATTAACAATAGCGAATTGTTAATGAAGTATTTTTACATTGGGCAGTTAAATGAAAATAAAACAATATTAATTGTTTACTTATTAAAATATTCCCATCGGCCGTGAAAATATAATGTTTTGTGAGTGATAAAAAATACTAATAATATTACAAAATTATTTTTAAGTTGTCTTGTTGAAAATTGATATTTAAATGATTAAAAAAGTAAAAAATGATTTAGAAACATTAAGAAATACTACAAAATCTGTTTTTACTAAAAATATAAAACATTTTTTTTATTGGATGGATTGGTCGGTCTTAAAGGCAAAAGGTCCCCCTCGAAAGCAAAAATATTGGGGCAGCGTATCGCGCATTTTTTAAATTAAAATTGGATAGTTGATTAGAATAGATCCTACACGTTCTAAAAACCTTTCTAAATTATGATTCATCTGAAATTTTAAGGTACATAGAAACCTGAAATGTTATATGGCTGTTACTTTAGAGACGTAAATACATCCAAAGAACAGTTTAAAAAAATTAAAAATTTCAAAGTGCGCGTTAACAAAAATCGTTATAAAATAGCGATTTCAGTAATTTAGTTGTTACAGAAGCTTGCGCAACTAGAAGCTTGGAATTTGGCATGGTGGTTACTTTTGAGTTGTAAATGCTCGCTAAGAACGGTTTCTAAAAAATTCGAAACTTACAAGGAATAACCGTCAAGTGCGAGTATTACTCACGTACAGAGGGTTCCGTACAATAAGTACATGAATTTGTAACTGGGCATTGCATTATACAAATATATCATTAAAAGGTGCTTTGTAGACTTAAAAAGCCAATGGCGCATTCAGTAGGCTGCAAATGTCTTTATGTTTGTCTAAACCGTCCGTGTCTTTAAGGTCTACCCAGCAATGAGGAAATTGCTGGCCAGCAGCAAGACAGGTGCTGGCAATGATGGAGCAGTGCAGACTGATGGTCTACCACTGCATGACCACTGCTGGACAGCTTCAGTCAACTTTACTGTTGGAAATCATCAGATAAAATTCTAGTGGTCATCCGTTTTATCCCTTGCGCTGGCCCACCACACCATGGAAGTGCACGAACTTTTGCAGTATTACTGCTGGGAAACCTTACGCTAGGTGCCGCTGCGAATATCGAAGACATTGAGTATTTGAACACAAATCTGAAATGAATATCTTAACACAATTTAAGCTGTGAAGCTATTTTTTATTTATTTATTTATTTATTTATTTTTTTTGAAACTGTAAAAAATATAGCACCACTGCCACCAACAAAATAAATAAGTAGATGAATAAATAAATAAATTCCTTATTTGATAGAACTTTTTTTTTCTCCTTAAATCTGGTTTTACTAGGTTACAAAGGATTTCGGTTTTCATAATTTACGCAGTTCAGAATCAATAATAAAAAAAAGCGTATAAAATACATAGGATTTCTATACAATAGAATAATTTCTATACCAGTTTAATGATTGGGAACGTAAATCACAAAAGAAACAATCTTGAAATAGTGTAATGAGAGCTTCAAAACTACGAGCAATCGTAGCGTACGCTGAAAGCACTTGTTCATGTCCGATCACGCAAACCAAGCAGCATCGAGCGCGGACAGTACTTGGGAGGATGACCACATGAAGTTCAAATATTTCTATAGGCATTTCTATTATAGACACTTCTACAGATATTTCTATAGCTCTTGGTGAAACTAGCTTATAGAAAAAAAGCCATAATTATATAATACTTTGTTTTTTTATAGAATTCTATAATAAATTTTTGTAAGGGAATGTGCTGGGCCAGCAAAGGAATAGCAGTGGGATAGGTGCTAGCACTGCAGGAAAAGGGCCGGATTGAAGTAATGTGATGGCATACCAATGCTGGCGTGCTGTTGGCCATCACTGATGGGCCAGCTGCATTTAGCTCGGACATTTTTCGACAGGTTTAAGTAATGGCACCCTTGCACTTTACCGCTGATAGCACTGCTGGCTGCCATCTTTTTTCCAGCTGATGGCCCACTGTTTCTTTCTTTACTGGGTAATATCTCGGCTAACTACCGACAATGTTTTTCGAAAATCTTTATCGACAATCCTTCTATACTTCTGCTAAGATAGGTTCGCAGAGCTCCCCAGCTCCGTTGCTGAACGCCCGCAAATCGAAATTTGTGTGTAACGGAAAAATGAGCTTTTCTCAAAAACTGTGTGACCTAGGGTAAACCCTATTGCTTTCCTATAAGGATTAAATTAACGTCTACTACCCCTAATTTTTTCATAATTTTAGTTTCAGTAGATTCAGAAATAGAGGGGAGGGAACATATTTTTGCATTACCTTTTCGAGGATATATCTGAAAAAAAATAATAATACCTAAAGTAAAAAGAAATATAGTTTTGAGTTCGGGGATACGAAAGCTTTCACATGATATACAAAGAAAATATTTTGTTTGAAATAACTTAATTAGTTCGTCTACATTTTTCCTAAATATATTTGTGAATGGTTAATAATCTGTAACTATGTGGGTTAATAGCCTTTTTTACTGCAGCCAGTTTGAACTTTCCATGTTCCACTGTTTACGAGTAAAATGGCTGTGGCAGATGGACAGACAGACACAGGAGTGCCTCATAATGGTTCCGTTTTTACTTTTTACGTACGGAACTCTATAAACGAAATGAGTGAAAAACCAACCTTCAAAATACATTCAAAATTACCATTTATTTGGACTTAATTTTAGCTCTTCAAATTAATTTAAATTTCAAGTTTGCCTAATGTAGTATAAGAATAACATTTAGTCAAAATGTGGTTAAATTATATATTTTTTAATTCTCCGAAGCAGCATAGTTCTTTCTAATAAATATAGGCACACAAATACCACTTGCTATATTACAACAATTAAGTGAGCTAAGCCGCGGGTTTTGCTATCATATTAAAAATTCTATTAACCTTCAGTTCCTACATACAATCCAATGGCGAAATTTCTTTATGCTTAGTTATTTTTAGTATTTTATCTTTAACAAAGATAAATAAATGCAATATCATGTTTTATTGTTTGTACATTGATATTATAATACAGAGTGCACTGAGCACTGGAAAAATACTTTCTTATCAATTAGGTAGCTTTCATTACAAAAAGCTACCTATTTGCAGATGTTCGGGGGAAAGCGATTTTGAAAATTTTTGCTATATTTTCACTGATCATGACCACCAGAACCAGAAATCGCCCTCCGTTCAAATGTTAATATATATATATATATCTGATCTTTGTCACAATGTAACTCTCGGATTTATGAACCGATTTGGATATAACTTGGTGTGTACATAGTACATACCAATGTCTCGACCGAGTTCGTTGGCCAGGTTCATCCGCCATTTTGTTTCAAAATGTGGCCAATTAAAAAATTTTAAATTCAAAAGAAGGTTCAAAAAATTTTGAAATTGAAAAAGATTTTCTTCTTATGTGTTTGACCGTTATACAAAGATTTCCGGACATTTTTGTTTCGTCTATATCTTGAAAAATGGCTGAGTTACAGCAGTTTGAATTTCTAGTGTAGCTGACATTTCGGAACAATCTGGTTTTTGTCACCCGATAACACACGTATTTATTAATAGATTTGGATGTGGATAGGCACGTGCATAGTATATAGCAACGTCTCTATCAAGTTTGTTCACTAGCTACATCCGCCATTTTGAAACAAAATGAAAGCGATTTTTAATTTAAAATTTAAATTGAGGTACAAAAAAATAGAAATTACAAAAAGACTTTTTTCTTGTTTGGCCTTGATACAAGTATCCGGAGCATTTCCTGTTTTGTATTTATCTTAAAAAATAGCTGAGATATAGCAGTTTGAATTTCTAATGTGGGTGACATTTTGAAAAATCTGATTTTTTGCCTGCGACAACACTCATATATATAAACCGATTTGGATGTGTGTGAGCATGTGCACAGAAATTACTCAGGTCTCGACCAAGGTCATTCGTTATCTTCATCCATGATTTTGTTTTAAAATGGTGGGCACTTCATGATATCGCCGAATTTGGCGACCAAATATATATCACTTTAAATAAAACCAACTTGGTTAAAGCTGACTAATTTTGCCAAATTCTCATTCATATTCAGTATTCACAAAAACTAGTATTGAATCCTCTATAATCGGGTTTTCCTAATTTGAGCTTCGTGTGTGTGTGAATAATGTAAGCTGGTTTTTTAAAAGTAAGGAATGTGAAAGCTACCACTTCCTCCTGTTACTGGCCGGAAGGATTTTTTTACACACAACCTTCTTAATTAATTAATAAGTTATAAAAACTTGTCCCTACTTAATTTTTACAAGTCTTAGTAAACATAAATCATAGGCAATGTGAAAATGTTCCTGTTATGGGACGTCAATTTGTTTGAAAATTTAGAAAAACAAGTGCTTTTTTCAGAAAGTATTGATTAGATGTATCAAAACCTACATTAGTTTCCAAAAACACCAAGACATGGGCTTGAACTTGCCTGTAACGTTTTTTTAAGGCTCCTCTCCCCGTCAGGCGAAGACACACGCGAAGTAATGCTAGCCCTTATAAGGAGGTTATTTGCTAATATCTCGTTTGTATTTCAACATTTTTATTTATTTTTTTTTTTCATTAGATATTTGAAGTCCATCTCTACATCGACCCCTTTTTTACTTTTTCGATTTAGGTTGCAGATACTTTTTTATAAAGTTACTTTAACTTTAGAAATCGGTTCAGAAAAGGTAAGGGTCATTATAAAAAATATCTACAATCAAAATCTAAAAAGTAAAAAAGGGGTGATGTAGAGATGCATCTAAGCTACCCAATGCAAATAAAATTATTTAAAAATATCGAAATGCAAACTAGAGAGCAAATAACCTCCGCATATGTTTAGCATAAGCTCGCGAGTGTCTTCGCCTGCCGGGGGCAGGAGCCTTAAATGTTAAGGAGGAAATAAAAAGCCCATCTTGGAGGAAGCATTGGGAGCTGGAGAGTTAATAGTTACTTTGGCGACTTTGAGAGGTTTACCCTCGCTATCTCAAGGTTAAATTTTTGTACTGTGGCATTCCAGTCGTGTTCTGCCCTGAAAATTCTAGAATTTATTGTAAGTTAACTTTCAAAACGTATTTGCTTGGAATCGCCGTGTACCGAACTCTATTCTCTGCCATAATACGCGGGTGCTCTATTAGCAACTTACGCCCCTGATATTCAAGTTCTTCTCATCTTTTAGTATACGTAGTGGAGCGTTAGTGAATGGTTCTGTGAATCAGTATTCAAAATATGTGAATTAAAGATATTTGAAAAAGGAAACATTTAGGATTTTAGACGCTTAAATTTTTATGTGTTGAATTATTAGAAATCTCTTGTAACAAAAGAATTTTTATTTTACCTTTTTTAGATCGCAGGTTTAATTGTGGAGAGACAGTGTTTCGTTTCTTTGAATATCGTTGTCAGGAAAGGAGGTGAGAGTATGGTTTATAAGGTTATAAAATAAACAAGACGATTTGCAATACGCTGGCTGTTGAAATCTGTCGAAGATTTGGTGTAGGATTGAATTTTGATTCCGCGAAGCACTATAGAGTTCTCAAACATCAGTCGTCAATGTCATTTTGTAATAACATGTTGTAGTTTGTTTGTAAAGATTTAAACGGTAAATTTATATGGAATATTATGATGTATGAAGTTTCTGTTAATTTATAATTTAAACATTAACTGTTAAAGATAAAATCTAGTTATCAAAATAAGGTAAAATAGGTAAATTAATTTTGTAAAACGGGAACCATTGTTAATGACCAATTTCGATGATTTTACGCAGTGTTCTATATAACCACCCGTTTTTAAAAACTTGTGTTGTATGTTGTTTTAGTTTACCAATAATTATTTTTCAATACTGTTTTCTTTACTTTAAATCACAAAATCATTGCCAAGATTTGATTTTTAATTGTCCTACGTATTTGGTAAAGAAATCATCTGTGCATTTTTGCAGTTTAAACACTCGTATTTATCAGCTTTATAAAAGTGTTCTTTAGTCTCATATTTTCCCTTACTATAAATTAATAATTTCTCTGATAACGAATTCTTTAAATGTTAATACATCGCATATTAGGCGATTTTTTGTTTATAAAATATGTAAATAGAAAATATCTGAAATATCTGATATATTAATGCTAGGAAATGTTTGGTAATTACCATTTGAATATGGAATTCTAAATGGAAATATTAAAAAAAAAAATCGTGACAAATATATTTTTTAATTCATAGTACATACATAATTTACGACACAATTATATTTTAGAAGAACAATAATTTATTACAAAAATATCTTTTAACTATCTTTTTTATAAAACTATCATGGCTGGTTCGGGATTCCATGATGCTGATGAGGGAAAAAACTTAAGAGATGCAGTGCTCCTGTTAAATACGTTTAATATGTACATTAGACGAACACAGTTACAGCACACACACACACACACATAATATATTATTACATAATACGCTTCAGGATTACATATATTTTTTCCAATCATTCTAGGAATTCCAGTTCTATCAAAAATTTCAATAAACGCTTCACAAGCTGCTTTTGCTGTGAACGATTTAATAGGGATTGCTCCAGGCTAACGACTATGTTGATACATAACAGCCAGAACATACCGATGGCCTCGAGAGGACTTCGGCTCAACTGGTCCCAAAATACCTGCATTTACTATTTGAAATGAGAGTTCTGGTCTTCCGAGAACTTAATAGGTGTTCTGTCCGTTACTTTTGTTTTTCTGCGAATTTGACAATCATGACAGGCAGCGCATAGTAGTTGTTTTACTTCTTTTTGCATTCCTTCCCACCAAAACGACATAGCAATTTTATCTCTTGTTTTCTTAGCAACTAAGTGTCCACCACTTTGTGTTTCATGTGCTAATCTCAAAATTTCTTGTCTTCTACTGGCAGGTACCACAAGTTGAACATAATTTTGCCTTCCAACCTTGCTTCTATGATACAGGAAACCGGATTCTACCCAATAATAATTCTTCTGCCGCTTTCCATCTTCAAAGCATTTTTCTAATGTAGAACAAGGCAATTGCTCCTTTTTCAACAGTTGCACTTGTGAAACTGAACAACTTTCCTTCTGGTCCTCGTTACCAAAATTTTCGGGCAAAACAGTTGCCTCGACCGGTGTAGGAATCAGTTCCAAATCTGAAGCTTCTTTGTCTTCACCTTCATTTTTTAGATTTGTTCCCAGTTTTCCTTCTGAACACCTTCTCTCCACATTGAATACAAGTTTTTCTTTGTTTTCTTCAACCGGGGTGATATCTACCTCATCCCCTAAGTACAAATTCTGCTGTTCTTTTAACAGAGCGAAAACCTTGGGAGTGATCAAAGCTTCTTCGTGTAATCCTTCCACTACCGCAAACTGTACTCGTACATACTGTACTCATCTTCTGTCCGAAGAGTGAGAGGAACGGACAAACTTTGCTTCTACAGGACTCCCTCTTGCGGGTCTCATGAATACTTTTCCAAATGACTGTAAATACTCTTCCGGCACCACCGACTTCTGCAGCACTGTAATCTCCGCACACTATCCATGATTCCCTGAAACTTCTGGTTACCGATTCCTAGATCTACCTTAAGGAGTCTCCCATCTGTTTCTTCAACCGCAATGTTCACATTCAGACAAATTGCATTTAGATCCTTTTTCTCAAGATCGCTTTTCGAAGTTTTCCTCCATCTTGTCTTACTGTATTCACTTTGGGATAATACTTCTTCACGTGCCCTTCCTTGTCACTTTCGAAACAGGCATATTTTGTGCGAAATTTTCTAGTTTCACGTTGCACTCCGAGGGATGCTTCAGTCTTGGGTTCAAATTTCGGTTTAGCATCTCTCATATCATTTTTTGATTCCGAACTATAATTATTTCAACTTTGATTTCGAAAGTTAGATAATTTTTTCTTTTGAAATTCTTTTCTTTTAAAACTGTCGGTAAAGCTCTCGTAATCATCAAGTTTTTCTGCTAATTCTAACGGTGTCGTAAATGTGAGCTAAGTTTCCAAGAAATGTATTTTAATTGTTCGGTTACTATTAAGTGTATTAATTGCTGGAAAGTGTTAATATTTAATTCTGTGATCCATTCAGTAAAATAACTTAAAAGCTCTTGTGTTTAATTCCTCAATGATTTTTCATGTGTTTTGTGGTGTCTGTAAAAACATTGTTTTAATTTTTTCACTTTTTAACTTGTATCGCTTTAAGATAAGAGTTTTCGCAAAATCGTAATTACTTGCATCTTCCGGTGGTTTTCTAGATAGCATATTTGCAATTTCCACCGACAAAACTGCGAACAGGTAAGCTACCCAGTCTTTCTTTGGTACTTGTGCCATTTCCGCTCTTCTTTCAAAATTTATCAAAAATAATCCCATCTCATCACGTTTTTCATCAATTTTTGGGACAATATGTGCTAATTAAATTTTTGAGCTATCTCAATTTTTGATTCATTTCCTTGTTCCGGAAATTTCTACAGTTGTTCCAGTTTTTTCATTTCCAGTTCATGTTCTTTCGCTTCCCTGGCTATTCGCTCCTTCCTTTCTTCTAGTCGTATTTTTTCTTCCATCTCTTTTTGACGTACCCTTTCTTCCCTCTCCATTTCTTCTTTCTTTTTCCTATCCTCAATTACAGAATTCAAAACTCCCTTAACAAACTCTTTTTCATATTCTTCCACTTCTAGTATAGCTTTTTCAGATCTATAATTTTTAAGTTTTCGACATCCTGATCTCCAAGTTCAATCGCCACTTGCTGTAAATCTTCTTTTCTCCTACCTTTGCTTAAAAAAGCCATATTTTATAAACCAAATTTTAAAAATCGAAGCAATCAACAATACTCAAACAGTGTCTCTAACCTTATTGGAACTTTTCCTAAGAACGCCTTAAACCAAATTTAATTTAAACATGAACATTCTTTTGCACATAACCCCTCAAACTGAATGAAATTTATTTTATTTAAATAATTATATTAGTATTACTGATTAAATTAAAACACATTTGCACAATAATAAGTATATATGCAGAAAACAATTCTTGCATTAATTAAAATATACTTTTACCAATATGTGAAGTTAAAAAAAAATAAATAAAACCTTTGTATTCTAACAAAATAAGAATTTGTCAATGCTTTGCGTATTAATTTTTAAATACATCCTTCAAAAATACATTATATACATCATCTTGTTTTTTTCTTTTGACACTTTAATCTCTTATTAAATTATATTTCAAAACGAACCAAATATTTATAAATCACAATATTAAATTAACACCTTTTAGTTAAATTAAATTGATTCCAAGATATGAAAATCTTTCTTTTATCTTGATTTGAAACGCAAATCAAATCTCTTCCTGCAATTCACTTTGTAAATCAAAAATAAATCATCAACAACAGCAAAAAAAAATACTACAAATTTATCCATTGCCATTTTCACTGAACAGATTACTGAACTTTTATTTCACAATTCAATCTGAATAAGTCATAATATAACATTTCAAAGAATTCCAGAATAATACGTAGCAAAATAAAAATGTAAATAAAAAATATTATTTCCTCTACATACTTTGAAATAGCACCTTTTATCTAATCATAAAGCTAAAGAATAAATAAAAACATTTGCATATAAATCTGTTTCTTTCTTTCTTTTTTTTTTTTTTTTTTTTGTTCCTCCAAACGATAATTAACTTAGCTGACACTTTTTTTTTCAACAAAGTTTATTCTTAAAGAATAAATAGCTTCACAGACCTATTATAAACTTTTAATATGATAATTGAAACTCATTTTTAGGTCTCTTTTTTTTTTACACAACAATAACAGGAGTATATTAATTAAATAACAAAATTTACCTTTTCGCGTCAAATATAATTATAAAAACAGTTCTAATGAGTTTTAGCAACTGTAATAAATAAACTCTGCATTCGTATTATACAAGTTAAATATGTATTAAAAATTCTTAAGCATTACGAAACAGTGCAACATCAATATTATTTACTTTTCAAACATAATTACTGAATAAAATACCATATTTATTCTAATAATTGATTCAATATTAACCATTTGTTTTGATATACATTTACTATATGCACTTTAAATAACCATTTTAATAATATACATTTAAACTAAGCTCTCGATGGAATAAAAAAAAATACCTTTGTGACAGCCAGGCTAGTTTTCGAATTCTCTTTCATGTCAATTAAATACTATGTACACAACTTTCGTCAGTTAGATTAGAACACAATTTTCTTCCATGACAACTTCTGGGATTCCATGATGCTGATGAGGAAAAAAACTTAAGAGATGCAATGCTCCGGTTAAATACGGTTAATATGTACATTAGACGAACACAGTTACAGCACACTCACACATAATATATTATTACATAATACGCTTCAGGATTACATATCTTTTTTCTAGCAGCTTTTCGAACACAACACACCCAAGATTACATCGTCTCTCTCTCTCTCTCTCTCTGGCTGTTGCCATTCCGAGTTTTTTAAAGAATCCTTCGTCCACGAAGTATAGGCAACCTTCTCAATAACAACGAAAAATCATGCATCCAGCATAGATTATGAAAAACTTTCCAACACATTCAATGTACAGTAACAAAACTTCACTGTTTATTAAAGTGAAAGATTATGTGTAACTAATCAAGTTAAACTAGATAAGGAGGCCTACACAAGGGCCAATGCACTACTAGTCCCCCCCCCCCCTCAACCCATTAGACATTTCTTACCTTATATCCCATCAAAGTACAAAGTTTTACAAAGTTTATTAACTGTACGGATAGTTATTTTCTTCATAGAGAATATGTTCATAATTTTTGGAGGTTGCAACCGAAAATTAACGCATTAATAAAACTATTAGAACACTTAGTCAGTGGGAGTAAATGCATTTTAAAATACTATAGAATGATTATCTAAATTAATTAAAAACAATCTATTATTTTTTGAGTAGATTTGTCTTCTGAGAGGAGACTGTATCTATAAAGTCCCGTTTGGGCATAAGTCCATTCTTGTTGCCAGTCTTATAATAGATATATTTTTATCTGATCTTTAAGATGTGAAGATGAATATGGAAAAAAAAAATAACGTCTATAACTGGTAATGTAGGGTCAAGAGCTGCCTCCTTAGCTATTTTGTCAGTCTACTTTGTAATCTCATTTCCAGTGACTCCAGAGTGTCCTCGAACCCCCTGAAAATAGAAAGTTTCGAAGGAAGTTGTAGAGCTTATATTATATTTGCAACATGATAGTTAGAGGTAAAATTTTTCTAGCAACAAAATATTTGAATGACTGACAGAATGGATTGTTAAACTTTTGTACTTTGAGTTATCTGTCCATCGGATGGCTTCCTCAAACAATTTGGAAAACTCATAACGCATTTGAAAATCCAATTTCTGCAATTACCATTAATAACTAAAAAAAAAATCTAAATTTTTTTGTGCAGCCGAGCATATGATTTATTAGATTTGTATGTATACTACATAGCATGATAAAAGTTAGTCCAGATAAACTCATAGCACAGTTGAAAATACCGCTTAAGAAATTTCCGTCAATAGGCGGTTATGTAGTTGAAATATTTTGAGCAGTGTATATGACCCATAGAATTTATATGCACCAAGTAATATGCAAAAAAATATTTAAATTTAAAAACTTGTACCACAATAAATACGCACTTCCAACAATTATTGTTCATAGGCAGTACTGTAGCTGAACTTCTTTGTGTGGCCCTCTAAATAGCAATAAATTCTATGCACACTATATCATACATTTAGCCTTTTATAGTACACCGCAGTGAAATATATAGATTTTAATATGTTTAATATCATTAAAATACACCGCAAACGAATTTTCACCATATACCGTAATGTATCGGAATTTCTTTGAATGTCAATATAAAGCAACCTTAACTGTTACAAACTTCATTATGAATACCAAAAATGTCTTATTAAATCCAAGTAACATATATCAAATTCATAGCAATCTGACTACATTTATGCGAGTTATAACATGGACAGACAGACAGACAAACCGAATTCATAAACCCTTTTCAATTATGTTGAAAAATGTTAATTACAAAAAAGGGCCTCGATACACCAATTAGAAGGTTACTAAGTGTTAATTAAATAGCATTATGGAAGTTTTCGCTTACCTTATTAACATTTTTTAAAGATTAAATATAGTTTAAGATTACGTCGACTGAAACAGTTGCATGTAGTTTCGGAAGAAGAAGAATTTTTAAAATAATATATCAAATGACTATCAATGTATGAAATACACAAACAATTCGTTTTGTATTTACACCGTTTAATACATACACGGAAAAGCAATTTATCACATTTTATCTAGTTATTCAATTTCTTTAGTTTATGCCTAAGCAAGCTATATAATAATGTAATAAAAACATTAGCTTCATTCAACTTTCAGAAGTTGATTGCATGAAAAATCCTTATATGAAAGGTATTTAGCGCCATTTTCAAGTTGACAAGGCATTAAAATTAGAAAAAAAAAAGTTGTGTATGTAACTGACCACGCTAGCCGTCCCTATTTTGACTAATTTGGCGATCGTTATCAAAATGTTTAAAGGGACGATTAAAATTCGTGCCTCACTTCGTCCCTTGCTGCTAATTATATCCGGGATGTAGACGATTGTTAATAAATTAAAACGATTTTTTCTGGAAACATCAAGTTTATATTTCCAAATACAAATTTACTAGAAAATGAACTGTATACATTCTTATACGCGTTTTATTGAGTCATAAAACATTTTATTGAATCATAAAATATTTTCTAAATTTTAAGAATCTTTTTTGACATTCTTTGACCAAATTTTAAAACATATTTCTAAGTTTTATAGATATTCGCCTTCAACATTTAGAAAAAATTATTTTTTGTAAATTTTGAAATCGTTTATATCTTTCAGTTTCTGAATGATTAATCTCTTAACCATAGTTGTTAAAATTAATTTAGCACCAGAAATATCAAATCTCTATTCAAAAACAAAATAATGAACGCTGACCCCGCCACATCCGCCGGTTTTGAATTTTTTCATGAATGGAGGTCTTTCTTCGTTAATATTAAGAAATATATTGCATACAAAAATGTGAAAAACGGTGGTATTACAGAAAAAATGTTTGATACAGACGCTGATGCAGACAGTTTTGAAATCGAAGAAATATTTTAAGAGATATTTAAGGTTAAAGTTGGTCAAAATCATTCAATTAAGAAAGCTTTATATGAGCAAAAACTATACATAATAATTTAATCTTTTTTAGATCATTTCATATATTTGAATTTTCGGTGTGCAGACTGCATTAATTTTTTTTATTATTATTTGACTCATTTTTTGATGTTTTATTTCTGTTTTAAATTCAAATTTTCAACATTTCGAGAGATATTTTTTACAACTTTTAGAAAAGGGTATTATTTTAAATTATTGCAAAATTTTAAAACAGCGCAAACAATAATATTTCCTTCAAATTAAAAATTTATTTACACGTGACTATTACAAACAGAAAAAAACTTTCAAATGAGAATTAAATGATTACGTATTAAAAGCAAGAAAATATTGATAATTACGTCATAAAACTATATTTACACGTGAATTTTCAAAAAGAAAGAAATTTGTAAAATAATAAATTCATTAATATTTGTTAAAAGATCTCACTGGTTATTGAACAGCATTTAATGCATATTTATACCTATAAGAGAGGTTATCATAGGGGGAATCCTGTTCTGTCGCAAATCCCGCCAACTTTGTCAACCAAAATGAATCGCCAAAAGTGACGTCAACTTAGCGATATGTCTAATATTTCGCCAAATTCCCATATACGTACATTGTAAACAAATAGAGTTTACTTGGTTACAGAAAATCAACAAATTGAGATATTTTGAACCAATGAACCAATGTAGATATTATTGAAGTGCCTACAAGAGTCGCATTGCTCTTGTGTTGAGAATTCTAAGACAGCGCAAATAATATTTCCTTTGTAACAACAAAAGTATTTTCACGTGAATATTAAAAACAGTAAGAAAACTTTGATGAAAATTGCGTCAGGTTTAAAACGATACATTTAAAATGTCTTATTAAAAAAAACAAAAAAAAAACCTTCTTATAGCGTTCTTAAAAAATACCGAGAGACAAAGACTCTGTTTACTTAAATCATTTTATATTAGCTTATTTTCACATGTTTCACTGATCTGATTTAATCAAAGGCGAAAACAACCCGTTAACAGGGAGATAGCCAATGTTTTATTATTATTATTATTATTATTATTATTATTATTATTATAATTCATTCTTCCGGAAATTTTTTTAAGCTGATTAAATTAGCATGCTTTTAGAGTGCGGTGTCTGAACGGGGTTGTGGGAGCGTAGCTCGTAGGGGGCCGAGCCCCCCCCCCCAGTACGTTAAAATAAAATAACTTTAACTGTGATGTTTGAAAGCGTCACTTTAAAACCTAGCACAATGTTGGTTACACAATACACAAGTATTATTCTTGAACAATTTTTACATCCCATGTAAAATGTGCATGTTACCGTACGGAATATGACAAGCATTCTCCCAATAAAGATTTCTGTAATATAATATTTATATTTTAAAAGTTATGGCAATTAAACTTTTATTTTATATGAATTTTTTTTAATTTTACTAGCATTTAATTTGAAACTCACATTAACTAAAAATAACGCATTTCTACATATGGGAACAACTAGCTTGAAATATATTCATTGGATAAAAACCTTTATTATGTCGTTTTCAATTCATTATGCCCAAAGTCACTTTCTAAAGATGGACTTTTATACAACAAAATGCAGCAAACAACTAAAGTACAAGTTATTAATTACTAGTTAGAATAAGTAATTAATTTTACTCTATACGATATTTTAAATTAAAAATGGATAAGTTATTGTATAAAGATGCCAAATCTAAGACTGGGATGGCTTTTATTCTAATATTGTGTTAAAAAATAGCTATCAAATTTTCAATAATTATTTTAATCAATCAACTTATGTGGAGAGAGACATTTCAATTAAAGCAATTGATTATGTGGGGAATTTCATTAAAATTGATGAAAATTTAAAATAACACATTTTTACATCTAAGAATTAATAGTTTGAAAGATTTTAATTTAAAACAACATATTTGTTATGTCGTTTTGAATTCGTTATGCAATTAAACAATTTAAATACCAGTATATTTAAACGAGAAAATGTAACAACCAACTAATGTGTAAATGCTAGTAAAAATAAGATTAAACCATTAATATAAGACAATAAAAGCATGATTTTATAATTGAAAAAAATAACTAATCTATAAATCTCTCAAAATTAATTGAAGCGTGCTTTTTATCACAACGTTGCGTTAAATAGGGCTATTAAATCTTCTAAACATTCTTAAAAGTAATATGACTTATGTAAAAGCAGATAGTTTAATTAAAGGAGAACTTGGGAATTGATTATGTAAGTAATTTCAAGCCAAAAGTTAGTGATAAATAAGATAATAAACTATCTACCTTAATTATTCATATTGCATTTTACAGGTAAGGCTATCATTTATGTATTATTAACCCATTTCTTAAAGGGAAGTTTTAATAAAAATTGGTTGCGATATTCGTTAATTAGAAAGATTTTGAAACGTGAACATCTTGAATTTGTTGAATGAATCGTTGTTAGAATTCTGCTGATTTAACAAATTTTTCATACTTTGCAAACCATATAATGTAAATAATATAAAAATGCATACGCTATTACTTAATTTTATAACATAAAAATAATATACAATTTAAATTTTACATTTAAGAAAATGTAATATTAAATGAACAAAATTGTTACATTTAAAATAAATTGTATAGAATTAAAGGAGGTAATTGTAAAACTTGGTGTAAATAGCATTTTTCAAATGTTTCTGTGTTATTGACGTAAAATTGTTGGTACTTTTCGGTTAGCCGGGCGCCAGTGTTATATCTACATATATATGTATACATAAATGTATGCCTATATACATATGTGTATATATGTGTATATATACAATATATGCATACGTATATATATGTATATTTACATATATATATATGTATATAAATATGCATATATACACTGGCGCCCGGCTAACCGAAAAGTACCAAATTGTTTAATTGAATACGGACCTTAAAAGTGAGTTTTGTTTTTTACTCTATATATTCTATACTAATCAAAGATAAGTTTCAAATATGAAATTGAATAATGATGTTACTTTGCACATAACTCCAATAAAATAAACTCTATCAGACATAAAAAAAAAAGGGTTGCACATAAATTAACTAAAGGCCCATTCTTAACAAATGCGTCGTTTTATCGGAAGCAATCACAATAGACTTGTTTGTAATTTCCTTTAGAAATCTTGAATCGTGAACATCTGGGAAATCGCATTTTGTTAGCTACCTTGCTTTACAATGGAGAACTTCAATTGCTTTATATTTATTTTTATTTATTTTACTGAAATAAATTTCATTTATTACGAAATAGATATTTATTGCAAATCCGTAATTTGAAAAAAAAAAAATCAGAGTGAGACTAATTTATAAGTTAAAATCATTTATTATAAACCATTTTCATTTTGCTCTTCCTCCAAAGGAGGCTGCACGTTAAACTATATTTATGTATTTCTCTCCAATCAATAAGACCGAAAAAAAATATTTGTATTTCAAACGTTAAGTGTAATACAGAAAAAGAGGTGCTTTAATATTTTAGCTTTATTCATTTCTGTTTCATAATCATCATTTGATATTCAGTTGCGTTTTTTCGCTTGTCATTTTTTATTGATTTTATTTGCAAGATGTCTGAAAAGGTGAAGCTCATTTAGGCATAATTTGGAATTTTATGTTATCTCTATTTTTTTCAAGAGCATGTTTAAAAAGCTAGAAAAACGATTTACCATTTTCTTTTTGTAACTGATACAAATAAAAGGCTTTTTCTAAATTCCAAATAATTTTTTAAATGTAGTTTATATATTTTTAAGATTTTAAAATTATAAAAGTAGTTTTCTTTCAAAACATTTTATTTATTTACTTATGTATATTCCTTTATGCAGAACAAACTTTAAAATGTTAGATTTGTTTCACTTCATCGCATTTATTTATTGATGAATAACCCAGTTATCTGTAGTCCATTAAGCTGCACAAATTTCATGATTTTAGAACTGACGTTGAGGCTGGGTATTAATATGTCTGTCAAAGTCTCAGGTTAATATGCGAGTTGTATGTTGCTTAATTTTTATGTTCCTCACAAATAGTCACATAAATCTTAATCCAAATAACATTTAATTAAGCTCAGTTTTCTAGCATCTTTATTGCAAAGTCACGGTACCCGAGACGAAATCCAAAAGATGATTATTATATAAATGTTAAAACTTCCAGAATAAATCTGTTTGAAACAAAGCTTCTTTTTTATTACTTGGTATAATCCTGAAACAGTGAAACGTGTGCTCAAAGTATTGCCTACATATTGAACTTTAATCAAATTTTCAAAAAAAAATTCAATACTAACGCATAATATTGACAACATATTTGGATTCTTTTGTAAATATTAGATTCGAATACCAGACGGGAAGTCAATGAATCAAGTGGTTTGTGAAATTGTTTGGTTTAGAATTTTTAACTCCTAATGTTACATTCAATATTAATCATTGTAAAACAGATTGCAATTCGGGTAGTTTTGGGAGCATAACTCAAAAACTACTTTGCAGAATGCGCTGTTGTTTTTGACTCGCATTTTTGAAGCTTCTAGAAATAAATTTCTGTTAAAAATAAGTCATATAGTCTGTTAATATATTTTCGAAAATCAATTTCAAAAAGGTGTATTCCGGTGATCCAAAAGTCAGGGACAATATTTAAAAATAACAATTTTGAAAACAAATAAAGATAAAAAGTTGTTGTTTATACCAAACGAATAGATAATAAGTCTGATTTCTTAAGACAAAAGCAAACCGGGATTTTTAAGTACTTTCTTTTAGATATATTTCATAAGAAATACTACCTAATGCAGTTGTTACAATTGTGCGACTTTTGAAAAATTCCTTCATAACTTTTCATTATACGACCCCGAAGAGCTCGAAACCAATCCCACCTAAAAAGTATATATATATATGTATGTATGTACTATTTTTTTCTCCGCACGATAAAAATCGCAATTATGAACGGATCGTCTTCAAACTCACCACAATCATTGAAAGGGCTAATACCTCGGCGGGAATTGAAAATGGGCAAAATCGGCAAGGGTTTAGGTATAGGAAAGGGGTTTTGTGAAAACCAAAAAAAAAAAAAAAAAAAAAAAAAAAACATACTTCTCAATTATAATACATATAAAATCAGTTTAATGTTATTATTACTTCTAGAGAAGGGTAAAAAATTTATATATCGGAGATTTTTTATAAATTTAAAATGGGCTCAAGGGGCGAAAAAATAGGGTTTTAGGGAGAAAAAAATTCATCGTCAATTCACAAGATATCAAATTCGCTTAAATTTACTATAAATCTTCTTAATATTATCTACAACTTTTATATTAAGAAGTTTTGGTTAGATCTAACTCTTACAGCAAAAACAAATTGAACAAAAATAAGGGTTAAAGAAAAAATTATCGTATTAACAGGATTCTGATAAAACCAGCTCTATCGGGCAAATTAAATTAAAAACTCGTCAAAAGCGGTCAGATAAAATTGTTAAACTGGGTTTATCTCTAATCTAGAATCAGTTTTTGTTGGTGAAATTAGTACTTAACTTCGAAATCTACATCCGTCTATGATTTTTTTTTTAGCTAACAGACAGTTTACAAGTGGCGAGTCGCTTACAAGTTACAAGCAAGCTTATAATTGTTCAGTGTGATGTCCGTCTTTCAGCAGCACAGCTGTCAGACGTGGAAATGCACTGTTCTCAGCATTAAGCAACATTTCTTGTGGTGTGACAGACGCATATTATCTTTCAATTTTGGCAATGATGGCAGTTTCAAGCATACTTTTTTTGCTCAAGCATATGCATTTATTCAAACATTATTTATTGCTTTCGCCATACAAAAATATGGATTTTTTCTCAACCGTTCTGTGCAAACCGCCTCTTTTTACATTTAGTCGTTCACAAATTAATATATTTTTAAGATGTCTTTTTGATAACCCGGTATTTCAACATTAATATTAAAAACATATTTTTCACTTAAAATATAATAAAAATATTTATATACTATTCATTTACTACATCAACAATAAGGAAAACTGACCTGAAACGTTAAGTTCAGGCCCTGGATAATGCATGAACAAAAAAAATGTAATCTGATGTAAATGAGATGAAAAACAGCGAAGAAATTACGAACCTGAAATAAATTGGTGAATCTTGCTTTTGTTAATGAATATGATCAAATAATTAATCGATAGATGATTTTTTTGACCGTTAGAAGATAAGTTTAGCCATGGTTCATTTTTGTTGTTGTTGTTCTCTTCATTTTAAAAGAAAGTTTTAATGCAGGCTAAAGAACTACTGTGAAAAAGTAAATCGCTTTAAAGAGTAAAAGAAATTAAATTGCATTTAGTGAATGTCAAAGAAATTATTATTTTTCAAATAAATATAGTATGCTAAGATAAATGAAAAGGTTAAATTTTGAAAAAATAAAGAAAAAAATTCGAACTATTTATATATTATATGTCACTACACCATACACTGTCTTCTTTTAGGAATTGTCTGAGCCCTTTCTAATACTTTTTTTAACTCCAGGTATCTCTGAAGACGTTAGACAGACGATTCAATATCTGTATAAGGCATTCATCACCGTAAATGATTGGAAATTTTCAATTATGCATTTCTTGTGAACCTTTATTATCTGGCTACCAGTTGTTGTACTCTTAAGTTTAGTATAATAAAACGTTATCCTGATAGTTTTATTGTGTTGTGCCTTATGTCTTATCTATTTCTTGCAGGTGGGGTTATCGACCATTATTTCCTATGTGAATATTATGATTCATATTTATGTATCCTCTGAAATTCTGTACGTCAATTTTTAATAAATCTGTATATTTATACAAACTGCCGGTCCTGTACTCATAACAGTGAATAAAAATATGAATCTTATACATGTATTAAACACTTAAACTTAACATAGAGAGACGGATGTTTATTATTTGTTACTCATAATCAAGCGATTTTACATATGAATGTCGTCTTCAAACGTCAAATCCATTTTGTGTCTTTTGTTTTGAGAGCGTTTAGCGAAGGAAATCAGTCACAATATCCTTAGTGAATCAAATAAAAGTTCGACAGCAACAAGATTCGAATTTGCTACTTCATACCGTTTTAACCAGTTGTGATATCGTAATCAAACAATATTTAAAAAAAAAAAAAAAAAAAAAAAAAAAAAAAAAAAAAAAAAAGATATTTTTATCAAAGTTTTGTTTAATCTTAATAAAATGTTATATTAAATTTTAAAATAATTTAAAAATAAATTCTGCGTTTTTCACTGCCAAAATAAAACTTGGACTCTTATTTCACTTTTGCTTTGGATTGCCATTATGCAAATTTTTAAGAGGGTGTTGACTTCTGGCACGAGTCCAAGTCAAAGCTATGAGACTCAAACGTGTTGAAATTTTCTTCTGTTTGATTAAGAATTCCAAGAATAGAAAAAATGCAAACTTCTGTTGATATGAAAAACTTAATTGTTAAACTATGGACATATCAGAAAAGTATTCGATATATTGCAGAAACTGAGAAAAAGCCACGTTCAACAGTGCATTACATAATAAATACATACAAAAAGTACAGATTTTTGCAAAGAGCTAGTGGAAGTGGTAAGCCCAAACATATTTTCTCTTTTCAAACAGAAAGACGGATTGTGAGATTTCTGTAAGAGAATCCTAAAATTTCTGCAGTAAAGATAGTAAGAGTGTTGAAGGAGGCATCCGTAGTGAATTTGCATCCACAGACTGAGAAATGTTTAACATTTCAAAGATTATAGAGCATACACCCCACAAAATAAAAGCCAAATTTATCTCTCAGAAATGTAAAAAAAAAGACTTGAATATGCTAAACAATATGTTGGAAAGCCACAAGGATTCTGGAAGTCTGTAACTTTTTCAGAGAAGTCGAAATTTAATTGGTTTGGATCTGATGGTAGGCGTTTTGTATGGCGAAGGAAAAGAACAGCGCTAAAATCAGCAAATATAAAAGCGATTGTAAAAGATGGTGGCGGAATCGTTATAGTATGGGGTTCAATAGGAGCCAGTGGTGTTGGAAATATAGTGTTCATTCTAAGGAAAATGAACAAAACGATATATTTGAACATTCTAAATGGAAATGTATTAAAAACAGCTTCAAAATTAAATTTAAATGGAAATTATTCTTTGGTCCAAGACAATGACTTTAAGCCTAACGCTCGTATTGTAAAGGAATGGTTATTATACAAAGTGAAAAAAGTGCTACCCAATCCTCTCTAAAGTCCGGATCTAAGTCCTATAACACATTTGTGAGCTTATAAAAAAAAAAAAAGACTAAGAATAAAAATGAGCTAAAAACAGCTATTTTCAATATATGGCAAAATGTACCGCCAAATTTAACAAAAAACTCGCCCTCCGATGAATAAGAGGCTACAAACTGTAATAGCAGCAAAAGGATATCAAACGAAATATTAGATGGTTTTGTTTTAAATTTAAAAGTGGGTTTTGTTTGGTACGTTGTGTAAGTATCCATGTTTTTATTTGGTGCTGAATGTTATATCATCACCACGTTTCGTAGATTTAAAATTTAGATATAAGTTTTATTAAAGTGAAATAAAACTGTGCAAATCATCTTAAAAAATTTTATTATTTTAAATAAACTTTTACTTTTAAAGACCAACATAGCGCAAGATAATTAAACAATGAAATCAATAGAAGCTGCTGTCCAACTTTTTCTTTCTTTTTTTTTTGTTCACTGTATGTAATTGTAAAATAAACTGAAATAACGGACGGAACTTTTTTTAAAATCTCAAAATCAAGTGTTTCTATCGCATTAGAAAAATGTCGTCTCGAATTCTTTGATACACATTCTTTGATAAATCCGTCATTTGAATTCACATTCTTTGATAAATCCGTTTTTATTTTAAAAGAGTGTCGAAAGCAGCCTACTTGTGTAAACTGTTACTTATGTAAATTCGATTGTTATGGAATCGAATAGCCTTATTCAGATAGTTTTCGGAAAAGACAAATGTTGCCTTAAAAACATATTTTCAATTTAAATTTTGCATTAAAGAATTTAATAAAATCATTTTAGTAATTAAAAGTCACAAATATATATATAAACAACTTCAAATAATTAGTTATCAAGATTTAAGTCATAAAATAAATATGGTAATGATTTTGAGTGTGATTTATTTTAATATTAGTAACAAAATGAATGGTTACAAGCAAACAATTCTTTAGGCTATACAGAATTTTTTTTTCATTCAATCCTTATTAAAATTATTTAAAACTACATTTTATTTTTGTAAAGGTAAAAAAAAAGTTAAATATTATTCAATGTTTTCGATAACTTTTCGCAAATACTATTACGTATTATGTTCAATAGTATTTTAAAATAATAAACATTGAAATACTATTTTTTTTCTTTCTAAAAATACAAAACACGTTTTTATGCTCAAACCGGCATATTTTCTTTTGATATAAAAAGTTCCATGAAATCTAGTAATGATGAATAACCCTTGTTGCAATATTATGCCCGTAATTTGTGCATCACAATACACACTATTCCTTTAATAGGCAATAATTTAAAGGAATGTTATATAATTTACAATAAAAGGTTAGATATATAATATATTGTTGAAATTTGTGACGGTACTTAGCAGTTTACAATCACCAAACATGTTCAACTATTACTCATCACATACATTTAGGAGTAACTATTTATACGTGAAGAACGCAGTTACGTATGATGAATATCATAAATCAGATTAAGCGTTGAGCATACGAATTTACATAACACTCAGGTATTCAGAGTAGGTTTATGTAATGTAAAATGGGGAACTTGCAATGTGTAAACATTCATTATTTAAAATATATGCTTTCCTATTGCTCATAGAAATAATTTCACAATATTACCATTTTAGTGTCCTAATGCTCATGGAACTAAAAACAAGTAGGAAATTGCTCGTCAAACGTGGCAAATGAGGTGCGTTCGTACTATAACTAGTTTTATAATTATTTTTTGCACCCCATATTCTACTGAATGTATATTTTTTTGCGCTTCATAAGTGCATAGTCTGTAACGTCATTAAAATGCACTTGCAATATTTTTTTCCCATTCCCCGTAATGTAACAGAAAACTTTTGACTGTCCCTGTAATTAAACTATACATCCGATTTTCATAAAATTTGAAATGGCTCGACAAAATTTTGAAACAATTATATATTTAAAATTTCACACCATTCGGAAGGCTGTTACATCATTAAAATGCACTTGCAATAATTTTTTCCATTGGCCGTATTGTAAAGAAAAACTTTTAACTGTCCCTGTAATTAAACTATTCATCCTATTTTCATAAAATTGGAAATGGCTCGACAAAATTTTGCAACAATTACATATTTAAAATTTCAGACCATTCGGAAGGCTGCAACATCATTAAAATTCACTTGCAATAATTTTTCCCATTGGCCGTATTGTAAAGAAAAACTTTTAACTGTCCCTGTAATTAAACTATGCATCCGATTTTCATAAAATTTGAAATGGCTCGACAAAATTTTGCAACAATCATATATTTAAAATTTCAGACCATTCGGTTAAGTAGTTTTTGCTCTGTTATATGTGGACGGACAGACGGACGGACGGACTGAACGACGACTATAAGTGCTACGTATTTATATAATTACGAACGCACCTAAAAATGAAAAACTATATTTTTTTTTTGTCAATCTAATTTCTTAAAAGAAAAATGAATTTTTCTACTTCTAATTAAATCTCTCTTATATACCACAGGAACGAGAGTGTAAAAAAAAATAGACTGAATATAAATTAAAATACATAAAATTTATGATAAGAATAATTTAAATTTGTACAAGGAGCTTGATGCGAAATTGTAAAAGTTCTTTTCATAAAAGATAAAGACTGTATAGAAAATCAGTCGATGAGAAAAATAAATAATAACTACCAGGAATAATAACAAATGCAAAGGATAACAATCACGAATATCTGATAAAAAAAATATCTTCGTAATAAATTAGGAAAGAGAAAATCGCCGTTTATTTATATTTTTAGCAACGTGATGCCATCTGTTTTATATGTAAAATATCGTAAAACCTAATTACCGGTAAATACTCCAATTACTAAAATTTCGAAACAAAATCAAAATGTGTTGCAAAATTAATAAATTGAAATGCTTCTTGTATAAACATATTTTATTTAATGGATCACATCTGATAGTGTTATATCTCTAAATTTAGTTTTTAATCGCAAAAATTGTCTTTTTTCGTACCAATGAATAATTTCATTAGTCTGTATCCCCAAAGTACTTTTCCTCTGCTATTTGTGATAAATTTACATAAAACACAACTGAATGATACGTATCATCGTTTGAAACGAGCACATAAAGTAAACCAAATTCAATGGTACTGAAATCCGTAATGTTGAAGGAAATATAATTGCATATTTAAAATTTTCTATAAAGAGCAAATTTAATCTTATGGAATTTGCGACAACCGCTCTTTCCCTTTATTTATTTTTATTCTTTATACTCTAATGAGACATTCTGTTTTGCTATTTTTGCCTGACTGGAATAGAAACTTAACATAATGCAGCAATTGAGCTGCAATAAGAGAAATAATCAAATATAAATTTTGGATTTCCTTACTTGTAGAAAAAAAAAAAAAAAAAAAAAAAAAAAAAAAAATGAAAGTACCCCATTTCTTATTTGCTAAAGTGGAAGAAAAAATTCTCATTAAGAGTATGCAATGCATAATAATGGCGATTATTGGAAATTTTGATAGATTTATTGTTTTTCAATAAAATAATCCAAAAGTCCGTATTTTATAAAACAGTCTATAAATAATGTAGTGCAATACCAGGAATAATCTATCATAATATTATAAGCAATCTAAAGTAAATTTGTATGTAAAATAACTATCCATTGATTACTTCACTTCGTAATTATTTCTCGTAATCCTTTTCAAAATATCATAAGATATTGAATTTCGATGTTGCATTATTTAATTTATTGCCATGGTAATATGGAGTAAAATGGCATTCACTTTATCAAGTAATCATTAAACACTAAATTTTGTGAATAAATTTGCCATTTAGTATTTATATTACTTTGAGATATTACTACTTAATCCTGATGTCCCAAACGCAATTATTAATTATGTTCAACTAAAGTGCATTGCGTATTACTGGTAAATTTTCTTGCATTTTCTTACAATAATAGGTAATTAGATTTTTTTTCAGTCCGCCTTTCTTTAAAATCTTTTGAAATATAATGATAACAGCAAATACATCGATACATCTTTTATAAGTTCAAGCATTTATGCGAATTCTACTTCAGCAATTTCGAGTCTTAGATAATACAAATTGTTCTAATATGCTGTAATCATAACGATAAGGCTGAATGTGAAGGTGTAAAAGTTTTAATTCTTTTGTCTCATTACGTCAGAATGGTTAGCTAAGTTATTTCCTTTAAAACTTTGTACATAGATACAATCGCGGAAAAAAAAGTAAACACCCTTTACTATCTCCTCAACAAATTATCGTAGAAGAACGTTACTGGTACCGAACGATGAGAAATAAAGTCTACTATTAAATGATGTATATAAAATTTGCTTAGGGGAAAATCTACATATTAAAACGAACCGTAACTTTGTTTTTTTTTTCTATAGCAGTAAACAATTCTGACAAAATAAATTACTTAATTAAAATGTACGCATACATAAAAACAAACAATCCGTTTGAATTACAAACGACTATCAAGTTCGAACGAAAAAATCTAAAACGCATGCGCAGCTGAGTGGTGGCTTCGGAACGGAAGTAAGAAAATGTCTTAAAATAAGATGCTTGCAGATTTTTTAGAAACTTTTTTTAGTTCGTTTATACCATGATCATAGTAAGACACTTATGTGTCTCGACATCTATAATGTCTTAATTTGCAGATTCAGTCACTTAAGTGTCTGAAATTCTTTTTCAGTAACATATGCGTCTAAATTTAAGACGCTTTTATTTGCAGTGCATAGTTCAATCTTCCGCTTAGGGTTCGCGTGCGTAGCTCGTAGGGAACAGAGTACCCTACTAGGAAAAAAACCCCTCTTATTCTCTCTCTGTATTAAAATTCTTATTGATTGAAAATAATAATGGAATCATCTTCTTTTTACTATATTTTCTTTTCGGTTTAACTTTCATTTAATTTAAAATTCTTATTAATTTTTATTTTATAAAAATGTCAAAACATATAAAATTATTTCTTTCTTTTTACTTTTATATCCACAATGTCACTTCTTATAAAAATATATCACGGGTTTCACTGAAAAGTGCATTATATTCTTCAGACTTTTTCCCTTCATCTCAACTGTTTTGAACAAATGAATATTTTAATATTTTTCTAGCTTCACTTTTTATGTAATTAGTGAAATTGTTTTTTAAATTTCATTATATTTTTCAATTTTCTTAGACGACTTAGAAGCCTTATTTTGTAGCGCTTAAGTTATCGTTAATGTTGAAATTTAAAAGTGAGACTACAGCTGTGAAGTCTCATTTAAAACAGCCGACACTGATGCGTATCCTTTTTCAACGTTCGTACGGGTGCTTGAATTTCATGACTAAGAAATTATTCGGTACCAGTATTTTCTTATGGAAAATCTCTCCTGAAATAAGGCGAAATTTCGCCCGTTTAAACTAGATTTATTTTTCTATAAAGAAAATCTTATATTGGGCCTTGAAAATAACGGTACCCGTACGAACCCTGCTTTTTAAAAGAAGCTGTTAAAAAGATTAATACATTTTTTAGTGTTCCGTCAGTAGTTAAACTAAAATTTAATTCTGATCGTTCGCCCAGAAATGTAAATAAAAAAAATAGTTACTTGACTTCTCAAAGAATATATATCTACCCTATATACAGGGTGATTCATAAATATCGAAACAATAGGCTATTTCCTTAAATATTGCCCCTAGACACATACTTTCAGCTCCAAAGTTTCCTCAAAAAATGTGCAAAATTTAATGACATAAGTTGTAACTCCATGGGGGGTCTATTTTAAAAAATACGAAAATTAAATTTTTATAAGGCGCCCGTAGTGTAAAAATTCCAATCAGGAAAACTTTTCTTATCCATTCCTGGATTAAACACAAAAAAATTCATCTTCATACCTGAAAAACTCGCAGAGTTATGGCCGTTTAAATAATGCATCGGGTTTTAAGGGATTAGACACACATTGAAATGCGTGCAATCCAATAAACAATGTTACTTTTAGAGTTCTAAGAAACGTGTAAAAAATATATTTGTTCAGTTAGAATTTTGATTTTTTTTTCTTTTTTTGTGATGGTTAACCATATAATTTGCGAACAAAATCACATCCTAATATTTCTCATAAACTTTTTTAAAAATTTGAATGATTAGTATTTTTTAAGCGGATTTAATTTAAAATCTTTATAACACGAAACATTATTCATCGTATTTCAATTTTTTTTCATTTAATTAAAGAGGAAAGTATAATTTTAGTTTTGTTTCAGGATTTTTTAAAATATTAAAAATATTAATTAAAAAAATTATGTAACTTATTTTTAAAAAAATCATATTTTTAAAAGTAATTTTTTTTTTCAAATTTGCCGAAACAAAATTAATGTAAAATAAAATAAAAAAAAAATGTTACAAGTTTGTACCATTTTTATTTACGGCACATGTCTTATAATAATTTAAAGATGAGAAATAATAATAATAATAATAAAAACATCATGCAAAAAAGGCATTTAAAGTTTTAAACATTGATTGCCTACTAATAAAATGTTTAAATTGTTTAAATGCATTTTAAAAAGTTGCACGTGAAAAAGTAACTTCTTTCTGTAGCTTAAACTTCCGATTCAGTTTAACTTTTGCCGTTTTTACCTTAATTTTTGTACTATTTAAATGTCCATAAATAAATGATAAATGTGCAATTTGAAACAATGCTTTATCTAACATCCCGATTAAGAGTTTTTCATAACTTTAGCTCTCGCAAATTCAGGCTTTTTATTGTCCTTGTGAGGCCGTTAAAAATATCTCTATTCTGGTGCCGGGCCAATCCCGGGATTGGCGACATTTTTCTGAAGACTTAGCCAGGCCGGGCTTAAAGTATTTTTTATACCGAACCGGCCGTTGGTCTGATTTATGATGGACAATTATCTACACGAGGGATATGGGCCCGAAGGGGGGGGGGGTGCCTTCGGTGAAGTTCTTTCTAAGGGAACCTAACCCGTATTTACGCAAGGATATCCAAGGTTCGAAGAAAACTCCGAACGATTGGGCCGAAGGGCACGATTGGGTTCGAACCCAGCACCTCCCGTCTACCAGCTTTGAGAGAAGAACCTCTCGGCCACGGTTATACCGAACCGGGACCTGGCTTCCTTATTCCTAGGTCTCCCCTGGGTGAGATTGTCAGTCCCGGTCTCGGTACAACCCGTATTAAAATCATTGTCTCTAACTGACCTAATCCGTGCAAAAATAACTAAAATTTGGCTCAGCACAAAAACTTTTACAACAAATGCATATATTTTTAAATGGCCATTATTTTACAATAAAACTTTAAAATTCATATTTTTAAAGGATAGTATATTTTAAGGCAAAAAATTTAAAATACAGTAAAACTAGTGAAAAAAAATCTGACTATGACAAAATCCTTTCTTAAACGAAAAAAATCTGCTGATCCAGGGAAAATGAATATAATAATGCCTGAGAAAAAATAGACTACATTTACAACTCCTAAGAAGGGAACTTGTCTATAACGCTTTTTTTTCTTTTCTATGTGATTCCATCTTAAAAGATTTTACTTTATAGCATTTTTCATTGTCTCCAACACATGGAATATGGATTAACGATATTAAAGGAGATGTGAATCATTTACATATAAATAGAGATTCATTAATAAAACAAATAATCACAGCTTTTGGCGCTTCTTTAAAAATAATAAATAGAAACATGAAAAAAGAAAAGATATAATAACTATTTTTGGTCAGAACTCGTCCATACGAAGCAACTTTTAACCATATCGATGTAAAAAACTATGTCGATATTTAGTCAGGCCGGACCGGGCTACGACTTGAACTTTTTTCCAGGCAGGGCCGAACTTTGTTCCTTATGGGTCGGTTCGGGACCGGACCCAGATATTTTGACCGGTGCAGACCTGTAGTACAGACCACCAGCATACTTTGAAAACAGGTTAAACGTAAAATCTATACGCTGCCTATTTTATGTCCAAAGGAGAGGCACTGTCGTACATCGACTTTTAATAATGTACAATTTGTGGATGATCCCTATCTTGCATTCAAAATGAGTCAAAAACTTGTCGCTCAGAGGCATAGATAAATGGTGTAAGTCACGAATTTTGGATTTTGATATCTCTGCGAATTTTGAAGATATCGAGATGGATTTTTTTGTGTCTAATGCAGGAATGGATAAGGAAAAATTTCCTAATTTGGAATTTTACTCTACGGGGGCCGTATAAGAATTTAATTTTTGTAGTTTCTGATATAGCCCCCCTATGGAGTTAAAACTTATCTCATCAAATTCTGCACCCTTTTTTGTGAAACTTTGCAATTGGAAGTATGTGCTTAGGGGCAATATTTAAGGAGATAACCTATTGTTTCGATATTTATGAATCACCCTGTATATAAAATCCTAATGAATCGAATTGAAACGAATTTATGTAACGATTCTATAAAACGACTGATTAAACAACTGATTACGTTTCACGGCGATTTCTCCTAAAATATGGAATACTTTGCGATGAAATTAACACCAAAAATCAGTATTGATCCACAGATCTCAAAACTGGTATTAAAATTTTAAAATTCGAATTAGTTTTCGAAATATTAATTTTTTTCTAATTTTAAATACTTTTTATCTAATGATGGCAACTCAGATTTTAATCATAACAGATATTTTTTTTTCATATTTTAGAAAAGGTTATTTTAAATTAATTTGGCGACGAGTTTGGCCTCCCTTAAATGTAGGCTAAGAAATGCATCATGTTACTTTTATTAAGAATTAAATTTGTATTTCATTATCATTTTATTTAATACAAAACATTCATTTAAAATTGAAACCTTTAAAATAAATGGCTTTTACTTCATTCTTTTTTTTTAAACGAAACGAAAAGAAAAATATTAGACACAGATGTCATATACGCAAAGGGGTACCTAATTGGTGCCAAAATGGCGTTATTTTGCCTGACATGGTAACCCGGCTATTGTTGCTTATTTATTAATAAATGTTTATTTGAATTTTATTTTCCTTTTATTTACAAAAAATGTTATAAATTGTTTTGTTCTGTAGTTATTAATTAATTTTTTATTTATTTATTGTTATTTCATTTTAAAAATAACAGAAAATAATTTAAAAATACATATGTAACAGGTATTTGAAAACGATGTTTTCGCCAAATTGGCATAAAAAAAATCACGCCAAAAAATCACGTATGTGACAATGCAACAAATCATGATATTAAATTTCCACTTCAAAGCAACGTTTTAATGTTATTATTTCTCCCGTCGACCAATTTCGCCAAATTATATAAATAGCCAAATTGTACAAATTGGCATATATTTTTTTTTTTAATAACAAAAGAACAAATAAATTAGTATAACCTTAATAAAAATACGAATAAAACGTCCAAATAAAAATCCCTTGATATCGTGAACATGTGTAACTTCCTTAAAGTCAAGTGAATGTGACATTTCATCTTATAGTTGGCATTTAATGTTATAGTTTGGCGACAGATTTTTGGTCGATGGGAGAACCAAGTAGCACCGTTTAAATTTACCACTCGAAAAATAAAAAAATGCTAACTGGCGAGTAAAAAAAAAAAGCTATTGGCGAGATTTTAAACGGGTAACATAAAAGTAGCAAGAATTCTTTGTATCATGGTAACTTTTATGTAGTTTTATTCGAAAAAATAATTTTGATTCTTTAATCAAAATGGAAACCTTTCTTATGAAAAGCGAAGGAATCAGCCCGTTGTTTATGGCAGTTACATGACTTGGACTATTATAATATAAACGAAATAATGGGGATAGAATAATATTCGGCGACTTATCACACCTGTGGCTGGCTAACATTAAAGTACCAAAATGGCCGCCTGGAATATAAAAAGCGAAGGGATCCGCCTGGAGCTGTTGATTATAGTCACATGACTTAGGCTATTATTATAGAGATTGTTTTCAATTTTAAAAACAGTGGAAAGAATAATATTTCCTAACGATTAAAAATTTATTTTCACGTGACTATTAAAAACAGAAAAAAAAAAAACTTTAAAATTACTATTAAATAAGTACGTGTTAAAGGCAAAAAAAATATTGAAAATTATGTCCTGAAAATTGTATTTACACGTGAATATTAAAATGGAAAGGAAACTTTAAAGTAATAAATACATTAATATGCGTTTAACCCTTTCACGGACAAGGCACTTCTATTCGTAAAATCTTGAAATCAGTGAATGGCACCAGAATTTACAAAAAAATTCGAAATACAAAAATGCTTTTGCTCACTTACTTAATAAAAGGGAAAATTTCATCCCAATATTCTGATGCTAATGTGGCATTTAAGAATTAAAATTAAGTGGTCCAAAAATGAACCACCGCCCTTGAAGGGGTTAAAGCAGCAAGTTTTAGTAATTGTATTATGTAAATCGTTTTATAACGCTGTTAAAAAATACTGAGAGACAAAGATTCTGTTTACTTAACTCATTTTATTTTAGCTTCTTTTCAAATGTTTAACTGATCTTCTTTAACCAAACACGAAAACAACCATTGGATGTCTTAACAGCAACTGATTCTACCTTAAATTTTTGAAATCAAAGGGAATTGAATGGAAACCCGTTTACAGGGAGATCGCTACAGGTTTTTTCAGTACAATTCAATCTTCTCTAATCTTTTTAAAACCGATAAGATTAGCGTGCTTTTAGATTCTAGAGTGTCTGAACGGGGGTTGGCGAGCGTAACTTGCAGGGGGCAGAGCCCGCTAGTATATATATATATATATATAAATCAGCTGACATTGATGTACATTTTTCCTTGAGAATTACTGAATGTATTTAAATGTTTTTTTCATCAAAATACTTTTGACAAATACTGAACTATAAATTCATCGTGCGACAAGAAATAAAATCAAAAAGTGCAAAGTAAAAAAATTAAACGTTTAACTAAAAGAGGCTAAATTTTGTTTCTTCGGAAATTTGCATTTGTATTTTTTTTATTTTTGCTTCTTGATGTTCGAATAATTTATATTTGTTGTAAAATTCCAGCTGGTCGAAAAATATCCAGCCCAGGATTCGGACCAGGGATCTCATGGCTGAAACCGCTAACTGTCTACCAACTGATCCATCCCGGACGAATCTGAACGACCTAATTCACCCAGCTAACCTTACTGATCAGGGTATCTGGTCTAATATATTAATTCATCAGCTCAACAGAAAAAATCGCAGCAATTTGAACTCCAGAAAACATTACTACAGTAATTTTAACATTAATAGTAACGCAATAGATTTCCAATACCTGCGATTTTTCTTATTGAGTTAATTCATATATCAGACCAGATGCCATGATCAATAAGGTTAGCTAGGTAAATTATATCGTCTAGATTCGTCCGGGATGGCTCAGTTGGTAGAGCATTTGCGGCTTCAGCCATGAGATCCCTGTTTCGAATCCTGACTTGGACATTTTTCGCAAAAATTGGACATTTCGTTAAAAATTTACAACTAATATGATTAATTTACCAATTAAAATAATTGTTTTAAAATTAATGTGCATTAATTTATACTTTAGCTTCAACCATATATTTTAAAAAGATAACTGAAATTCCTTCAGTATTCATGCAAGCAAACGAACATCAATATGATATATAATGTACTTGTTAGCCCCCAGTATGCTATTTCTTTCTCCCAGATATTTAAATGTCGCCTCCAAAAAATAACGTTCCGTTGTATAAGCCAGCCGTAAAACAAAGCAGATGTAACATTGTACGATTAAATTACAGTAATTTTTTTAACTTCTAAGCATCGCACATTTTCAATTTTTATACCGCCGTATTGGGAAAAAAGTCTTAAATGCAAGTTGTTTGAAAACTGCATCTCAATTTATTTTTGATATATTAATTTTTTTTTCAGTTTTTAGCGCCATTTGTTTAATTTTGGCAACTTAAGAACTCCATTTAACTAGAAGCTAAAGAAAAATAGTTGGAAAATAGTAATTATATCTTTTTGTTGTCATTTCACCATAACAACATTTAAAAAATGTAATTAAAGTACGTGCTATTTTGCAAAAATATAAATGAATGATTTCTGATAAAACATGTTGTTATTATAAACCAAATTTAATTTTGATAATCTATATTAATATTACAAACAAATGAAGGCATATGAATGCATAGATAGCCGATTTTTTTGTCGAGTTTCTTGACTAACACCTCCTTTTTGGATTTGTGTATTATTCAGCAATAGAGGCGTCCTATGCGTACTTTACAGTATATGTTGTTTAAGACTGGATCGTAAATGAAGAATTCTTCAGCGGATGTTGGTAACATTTTACATAAAATAAAAGCGTGTGTTTTAAGTCTTTAATTTAATTCTAAAATTGAAATATGCTTTGTACTATCTATATTTATATGCATATATATATTTTTTTTTCATGGCGACACTAAATTCTGAAAAAGCAAAATACCTTTGTCTAGTTTTCAAAACTATTGTTGTCCCATTAACTTTTCTTGCTAAAAAAAATGTTTTCAAATTCTTCACCTTAACTCCATGACCTCCAAGACTCATGCTGCATACGTTGCGTCCTCTGCTTTCAGTAATCAACGATCATGACGTATACACCTTAGGTCATTCACGACACCGTAATTGTTGCATATTTCATCCGTATTGGTTTGTGATACGCAACTCATATAACAGGGCACTGGTCGAAGGTGAGTTTTATGACGCAAAGATTTTACACCGCAAAGACTAGTATATAGCTCTTCATTTGCGAAATTAAGCCTGGAGGTCAAGGGGTTAATCCGTCCAAAAGCATGGAGAGAAGTGATAGATGGAGATGCAGTATGCCGTAAAAACGATGCGATTGCCCAAACAAAACAAGCACCTGGAACAGGGATCGAATTCTGTGACATCAACCGTGCATTTTTTTCTCTAAATGAAAGTGATCGGCTGTTTTAAAACATTCCAAAGCAGCATCCCATTGCATTATGAATTAAAAACGGCATTACTAAATGTTTTCTTCTTTTTTTTTCGTGAAAGAACATCTAGTGTTTGAGCCGACTGTAGTTGATTTTAGAGTTACTTTTTAGGTGTCACACCCAGTCACCTTACTGCATCTCCATCTATCTTTTCCCTCCATGGTTCAAAAGACTATACTAAACTATTTTCATAACATACAAACTTCCAAACGTTTTTAAGTACAAAAAGAGACTTTTTAAAAGGGTTTATCTTTTAAAATGTTCTCATTATTACTAAATCGTTGAGTGAAAAAAAATAACGGAATCCACAACTCGAGTTTTCAAAAGCCGCAGATTAAATTTGTTTGCTCCAATGTAGCTAGCTAATTATTTAATATTGCTAAAAGTAATTTATTTTTGTTTCAAAAGAATTAGTTATTTCAGATTTTAGAATGATATAAGTAAACTAGGGGGCTCTGCCCCTTGCAAGCTACGCTCGCCAACCCCCGTTCAGACACCGCAGAATCTAAAAATACGCTAATCTGATGGGTTTTAAAAATATTAGAGAAGATTGAATTATACTGAAAAAAGTTGCGCAGATCTCCCTGTAAACGGGTTTCCATTCAATTCCCTTTGATTGCAAAAATTTAAGGGCGAATCAGTTGCTGTTAAGACATCCAATGGTTGTTTTCGATTTTGATTAAAGAGGATCAGTTAAACATTGGATAAGGAGCTAAAATAAAATAAATTAAGTATAAGAGTCTTTGTCTCCCGGTATTTTAAAACAATCTCTATAACAATAGCCTAAGTCATGTGACTGTCATCAACAGTTCCAGGCGGACCACTTCGCTTTTTATATTCTAGGTGCCATTTTGGTACTTTAATGGTAGCCAGGCACAGGTCGTCAAATATTATTTTATCGCCATAATTTCATCTATATTATAATAGTTCAAGTCATCAACTACCATAAACAAATACGGTCTGATCCCTTCGCCGTTCATATGAAAGTTTGGCAAAGATGTCATATACGTCCCATATTGGCGTGATTTTTTAACGACGCCAATTTGGGGAACGCATCAACAGCATAAACAGCAACATCCGGCTTACCATATCAAGCAAAATAACGATACTTTGGCGCCAGTTATGTGCTAGTTCCGTATATGACATTGGCGTCAGAAAAAAAATGGCGCTAATATGGGACCGTAAGTATTCCAAATTGATTAAAAAATCAATTTTTTTTTCGAATAATACTACATAAATGTTGCCATGGTCGCAAATAATTCTAGGTACTAGTACGCTAGCAGGATGCTAATCTCGCCAATAGCTTTTTTTCAACTCGCCAGTTAGCTTTTTTTTAGAGTAGTAATATTTGGCCAGATACGCACCGCAGGTTTGGCGTAATTTTTATTTTTTTACGAAAATTTGACGAAAACCTCGTATTTAAATACCAGTTACATATGCATTTTTTGGTATTCCTTAGATATCCCGAAGTAGTGCTGTATTTCTTAATTATATTCTATTATTTTCTAAAGGAAATATCAAAAAATAATTAATAATCATAGAACAAAATAATTTATATAATTTGTAAAAAGAAATAAAAGTAAATAAACATTTATTATCAAATAAACAACAATAGCTGTGTTACCATGTCAACCTTTCGGAAAAAAAAAAATATATATATATCTGTTTGATTACAATTTGAGTTGCCATAATTAGAAAAGTGTATATAAAATTAGAAAAAAAATAATATTTCGAAAACTAATTCGAATTTTAAAATTCTAATACCAGTTTTGAAATCTGCGGATCAATATTTATTTTTGGTGTTAATTTCATCGCAAAGTATTTCATACTTTAGGAGAAATCGCCGTGAAACATAATCAGTTGTTTAATCAGTCGATTCATACTTCCGTTTCATAAATTCGTTTCATTAGGATTTTATATCTATAGGGTAGATATATTCTACCTTTCAGTATCTGAATACAAATGTCATCGTTTTACTTTTTAAGTGAATTCACGATGTTTCATTTATCTTAACAATTTTAACACCGTATTTTAAAATATATGTCATATATAAATGAAAATATGTTTTCGAATATTGTTAATAACTAGGAAAGACATTTTGAAAGTTAAAAGAAAATGGTGCGATGAATTTTTAATAGTTACGTAACTGTTCATATTTTTGTATGTTTGATTACCTGGAAATCAACAAAAAAGGAGATGTTTAATTAAAATGGACGAACTACAAATACACTTGAGAAAAAAACAATACGTAAAAACCAGAGTTCATTTTTTCCATTCGGTGGCGGCATACATACAGAGTGCATACTTAGTTTGTATGTTTTTGTGGATAATAACAGGCACGCAAACATTTTGCCTTAAATCGTATCCACCAATCAAAATTTATTGTCGATAATATGCCACTCTGTTATTCATTGTAATAATCCTCTTCTAAAAATTAAACATTTAGATTTTACACGTATTTGGTTTTCTTCAAAGGCTATCTTTATTAATAAAAAGTTATAAAATATGTGCATTTTTATTGGTAAAGCTTTTGACTTAAATTCTAAATTAATTTATTATTTGAAATATTGTATTTCATAAAATTAATACTATAATTGTTTTCTACATTTGCAATGAAGTTAGTGTCCATTTTTGGCAAAAGAATCGAATGATTTCATGCAATTCAAAAGCAACACAACTGGTTGCTATGCAACTAGTATTAGTAAAGGAAAGCATTTATTTGTGTGTGTGTGTGTCTGTTTCTTTAGAGGCGATTGCCAGCGAAATCTATCGCACAAAGTGGTCTGACAAATTTCGTTCAGAATAGACAAAGACCGGTAAGAATGTGACTGAGGATCAGATTTTAGAATTTTTTTACTTAGATTTTTCTGTTATTTTATGTTTAACGGAGTGATTAACGTATTTCGCTGATCTTCTAAGTTCGTCGGGATTATTACACACTGATAAGAACAATCAAATTAAAACTTTTTCTGAGATATAGTAAATATTGTTCTCTTTTTAATAAATGTTATTCGGTATTCTTATACCGATTTTTGAATTTTTATGGAAAAAATATTTTAAAAAGTCTTCTTTTCGCAGAAAAGGACAAGTTTTTTTTTTAATCAACCAATTTCTATTTGACACCTTATCCATTGAATCTTATACACTGGTTATCAAAAATTAAGAAAAAGTCACAAAATCCTAATTTTCAAATACGCGAACACTCAAAAGGAAATAATATAATTCGAGAAATTACAATCTCTACAATACAGCTAGTCCATATAACATCTCATTCCTGTCACACAGTCACTACGGTGAAGCAAAAAATTAGGAAATTCCATACATCTTATTATGAGTCTCAAATGATCACTATATGTGACTCCACTGAGACGTCACTGTGACTGCTGCTTTGTGATGAGTCACCATGTGACTTTACTATATAGTTACATTGTGACTCTCATGTGACTGTCATTTGTAGACTCAATTTCAAAGTCATCGTGAACGCTGCATTGTAATAAGTTACCAAATAATGTCACATTAAAGTCACATGATGACTTTCAGGTGACAGAGAGACTACTGTGAAGTCACCATTGTGCTCTTTTGGGAAAAGTTTCCATGTGACTATAATATGATATTATTTGGTAACTTATCATAATGAAACGTTCATGATAACTATGAAATTGAGTCTAAAAATGACAGTCACATGAGAGTCACAGTTTAACTACATTGTAAATTCACCTGGTGACTCGTCACAAAGCAGCAGTCACATTGACTTCTCAGTGGAGTCACATATAGTGATCATTTGAGACTCATAATGAGACGTATGGAATTTTCTATTTTTTTTATTCACCGTAGTGACTGTGACACTTGTGGCCATTTGTGGCATGAATCAGATTTTATATGGGCTAGCTGTGTTGTAGAGATAGTAATTACTCGAATTATGTTATGTCCTTTTGAGTAGTCGCGTAATTGAAAATTAGCATTTTGTGACTTTTCCTTAATTTTTGATAACCAGTGTATTTTGATTATTATCTTTGCATGAAGCAAACTTTCGAGAATAGATTAAGAAAATTCAAAAAGTAAGAAATATATATTTTTTTTTATTATTATTAAGAAAGTAAGGCCATCAATTTTTCTTTGAAACGAAGCGAAGAAAGAGAGGGAAAACATTCTGCGTTGATTTCTTATGTAAGACCAGTTATTGCCAAATTTCGTTATTAAGACTACATCAGGGACCACGCGGTCTAAAGGTGTTTTTTCGGTGGTTTGATAGAGGACATGTTCATTCTGAAAAATCGATTACCGGTGCGATATATATTTAAAGTAATCACGGGAGACGGTATAGTTATTTTCCCCGAACCGGGACAGGACAACATCTGACTGGTCCACTATTTATTCGGCAAGTGAAAATATATGAGTTGGCATTTTATACTTATTAATAGTCTGGAAATACAATTTCCATTCCCCGCACACCTCGGAAATCAAATACGGCCAACCCAATAGCTTCAGAATTCGCTCGTGGAGAAAATGTCTGAATTTAGCACTAATTTTATGTATAATGAAGGTTATTATTATTAGATTTAATTAAGCCCGAGCAACGACGGGTGGGTCATCTAGTATTACATAAAGAATATTTATAGAATTCATTTTAAATTTTTAATACATTAGAGTTTAATTTTTTTTTGTAATAATGTGTTTAATGACGTAAACAAAATTTTGATGCTAAGTCTTCATTTAAAAAAGTACTTTGCTCGAAAATGAAGAATTAATCCCATAATGCTTTGCCTCAATATCTTTCTCATATTTTACTTGTAAATTTTATCTAACATAATATCCGTTCTAAATAATTTTAGTTTTTTAAACGTTTTTTTTATCAAATTTGCGCGTAATTACTTTTGATCGAAAACTTAAGAAAAAATAATGTCTTGTAAGAATCTGGCAAGTAATTTTAAATAATTTTTTTTGTGAACTTAGATAAAATTCTCTCTTTAAAAAATGCTATTTAAAAGTAAGATGTTACTTGGTGCTGGGATACTTTAAAGAGTGAAAATGAAAAAAATAGAGTAATAATAAAGAAGTAATAATAATTAGAGTAATAATAAATATTTTATAAGGATAAGATTTTGTAACTTAAAACTAAATGAGGAAAGTTTTGGCTATAATTACAATACCATTGATTGAGAAAATTATGTAAGAAATATATTTTGTCGATATTAATTATTAATGAAATAATTTTGAAAATTGTAAAGTAACGGTGCCAGTAATTAGCACTTTTAAATTGTAAATAAAAAATAGGCTTTGAGATCCGTGCCCCTCGTCGGTTAGGGGTTACTCTTATAACGCTCTGCATATAACTATATATTTTTCACAATGAGCTGCTAGAGCAAATTAAACTAAGCATAGAAGCCACAACTACTTAAAGAAGAGTTTTAAGGATTTCTGTACACATTTATGCACAAATAAGTCAAAGTATATTTGAAATTCAACTTAATTAAAAACAATTAAAAACATGATTAAATATATTAGATATAGCAAAATAAAGCCATAACATCGGCCAATAAATTAACCCGCTCATTTTACGAGCCTTTACTTCCCTCATAGCATGCATGGTCACGGTGACGTCGTTGTGACGTCACTGTAAGTCACTGTGGTCACGTCACATCTGTGAACAAAATGTCACCACTCAGTGATGTCACAT
Organism: Maratus speciosus; assembly: GCA_963932465.1. Classification (NCBI taxonomy): domain Eukaryota; kingdom Metazoa; phylum Arthropoda; class Arachnida; order Araneae; family Salticidae; genus Maratus; species Maratus speciosus. The sequence continues at coordinate 182,920,901 of OZ010790.1, read as the reverse complement.
TGTGACTGAGATGTGAACTTCTTAGAAAACTTTAAAAAATTACGAAAATTCTTCAAAACATGTTATTTACTGTAAAATTATGTTTTTCTGGATATTAAAAAAAAATTGTGAGGTCACTGTTATGTCACTGCTATGTAACGTACGTCACGTCACATATGTGACAAAAAAACCACCATATTGTAAGTCACAGTGTGACAAAAATATGAACTTCAAAAATCTTTGAAAATGAAGAGAAATATTTTAAACAGTCACGAGTTACATGGCATAAGGAATAAAATATATTAGTGGATAGCAAATGGTAAATTCTGTCACTAAAGGGGAGGGGGGGGGGCATAATAAATAAAGTGCACGATACAAGCATTAATAAACTAAATTTTCAGGCTATATTTTATCAATTTGATATCTAAGATAGTGAATGTATACTTTTTCATGATTTCAATTTTATCTAGCATTTGGATAATATATTTAGAATTAGGAATATTAAATTTATACAATTTACATATTTAGTTTGCTGGGAGGAAATTTATTTATTTATTTCTTTTTTTACCGACCAGGATTATTCGAAACACTTCTGTGGTTTCAAAATAAAAAAATTCTATTACAGTTAAATCTGCACCTTTTAATGAGCACGTAGAAAGAGTCTTCAGAGTTTAGTCATCTATGCATTTCTTGCTTTAGAATATTTTTATAATTTGTATTCAAGTCATAAATTCTACTTCTTTCAGACTTTTTAAATAAAATTAGCATTTTCCGAAAATAAAAGAAATATACAAAATTTGTGCAAAATTTAAACAATGGTATATCTAATAAACTCTAATTATGAATATTATTATTATTATAATTATTTAGAAAAAAGGAACTTTATAATACATTTTAACTTGAATTTTTTGGTACGGATAAAAAGAAAAGGTTAAATACATTGGACATTTCTTCAAATACAAAATTTTAATTAACCATACTTTCAGAAAATTACTGCGCATTCAAGTTTCATATCTCTTGCATGCAAAAACAAATAATCTGTACCAGACCATCTGCTTGAAAATCGTCTGCCCACAAAAAAATAAACATGAGAAGACGCGGGAAATAAATAGTTCACTGTTTTTAGAACATCACCTTCACCACGTCTACAACACTTTAAGATAAGGAAATGACCATTTTAGAATACACGGATATTAATAGAACGTATATGTAAGTTTTATTTAATTTAAATATTTTATTCCTGATTTGTACATATGAGCTAAATAATTTTATGTTATATTTGTAAGAGACTGATCTTTAACTGTCAGAAGCGATATTTTCAAATTCGATAACTGTAAAGAAAAATATCTTAATCTGCCATCGCTTGAAAACAAAACTGCGCAGGGACTGTGCATGCCTACATTCATACTGGAATTAATATAAACATTAATTTACTCTTACTTGAGATTGAAAATGTATGGAACGACAATGATTTGGAATTATTTTATCGGCTTCTTACTATTTTTTGATTACTAACACTTATAGTTATTATTATTTTGGGTTTAAATATGATGTTCGATTATCACGAGATTACGAAATTGTTTTAAATTAGAAATTAACATTATACTGGGAAAATGTATTTTTACATATTACAGTAGTGAAACATTTGAAAGAATTTTCTTTTAGTGCTAATAATATTTTAAATTATCTTTCAAAATCCTAAATCTTCAAACCAATGTTTTCAGATTTAACTAACATTTGCCGAAATTATAAAATAATAGGAATTCCTTATACCATATGGAAATATTTTTGAGATATTGTTAAATCTAATAATGCATTTAATTTATCTATTGAGTTTGCTGTTGTTTAATAGTACAATTATAAATACTAATTATTTTTAGTGTTTTTCAAATTGGTATATTTATATTTTTTAATTGTATGTAAGCATTTTTTCTGTTTGTGATTTTAATCAAACATTTAATTATAGACATTCTGAATCGGTTATTAAATTTTCTTCTATTGTAAATTCATTTTCTACGTTTATGATACGCGTAATTATTGGCACTAAAAAGTAAAATATGATATTTAAGCATTGAAACAAAGTGTTTTTCATGCCTGATGGGAAGTTATAGATTAAACTGCTTTAGTATATATTTTTAAGTTCATATAATACAGGATACATAATATAGGACACAAGTTGAAAAGTGCTTATGACTTCGTTTTGTCTCTCCGTCTGTCCGTCTAGCAGTCTGTCCGCACTCTAACTCTCGAAAATATACTCGGATTGCCCTGAAATTTTTGGATGTTATTGACGTTTACCATAGCACGGTACCTATTTGTAATGAAGTTTATAGCATGCTTTGTTCACTTACAGGGACAGCCAAAAGTTTTCCGTTACATTACAGCCTATGGGAAAAAATCGTTTCAAATGATTTTTTATGATTTTACGCACGCTTCATCTTCCTTAATTAATTTGATTTGTTTATCGGTTTCAAGACTCGATTTTTCAGTATGGAAAACCTCCGAATCGTCTAAATCTAATGCATCCAAGTGGAATAAACTTAGGTAAGAAACCTGTTCTTTTTTAAGTGGTTCCTCTATTCTAACATTGATAGATTCTATAACACTGTATTTTTCGGGGATCCATACACGATAACTCTTTGTGAGAAGAGCGTATCCTACAAGCACACCCTTTTCAGCGCGCATGTCCAGTTTACTGCGATTATGTTTAGGAATCCCAACATATGCAGTGGAACCGAAAACTCTTAGATGTTTGACATACGGTACTTTTCCCCCAAATAATTCGAACGGCGTTTTAGTGAAATTCTTATGGCAGGTGGGATTTTAAGTGTCGGCAAAAAATAATATAATCTCCACCCCAGAATCATTCATGCAGTTTAGACTCATTAAGTAACGTACTTACCACACCTTGGACCATTAAATTGAATCTCCCCACAAGATCGTTCATTTAAGGAGAGTCCACTCAGGGGTTTAATAACCTCTATCATCTAAATATTTTTTCAAATTTCAGTTTTTTTTAACAAAACTCTCCGCCATTGTCAGTTCGGATATTAACGATTTCATTCCCAGTAAACGCCTCAGTACGCTTTTGAAACATTACAAAGCTGTCAAAAAGCTCACACTTTCCTTTCACTAAATAAACATAAACTTTTCTGTAAAAATCATCGATTATAGTTAGGAAATAGCTACAACTTCTCTAGTTTTATTATTAAACGGGCGCGCTAAATCAAGGTGTAACAGCTCTAACGACTTTACAAAAGTAATTTCTCCAAATAGGTCTAATTTCTAAAGGAAACGTCTAGCTTTATTAATTTTGCAAGACTCACAGTTTAATTCTTCATTTTTGAGTGAAGGTATTCTCCTAACTCTATCAATGGTTTTTAGTATATAATCCTTATTTATATAGACAAACCTTTTGTGCCATGTTTCCAAGCAGTTTTCTGTATTAACCTGGTTAACCTTTGGATTTTAACAATTTTTATCATTACTGTTAATATATTTACAGAAAACATGTTAATACCATTTTTTCGAATAGCCGAAAGCAATTTACCACCAATTAAAAATGCGTCTATTCATTTAAAAATACGCTATAAAAGTGGCTCCTTTATTTTCAAAGAGATGTCCCGCCATCAAATTATGTCGTAGTTTAGAAAAAATATAAGACATTGTTCAATGCAACAACTTGATTTCTGCCCTCAGTTTTACAATTAAATTTTATAGTTCCTCTCCCTAGAACTTCACAAGTTACCTCAATAATTGATGCTTTCACTTCCACCCCAGAGGCTTTCTCAAAATCCCAAAATAAGTGTTTACGCGAGCAAAAATGGGAACTAGCTGCAGTATCAAAAAGCCAGACAGTTTTATCAGTATTTAAGTTATAATATGCGTCAGCTTAAAACCCACTTCACCGTGTTTTTCATTAGCCGTATTTTTAGACCGTCAACAATTCTTAGCAAGATGGACAATTAAACCACATTTAAAACACTTTCTAATTCATAAGCTTAAAATTAAATTTGGGATCTGCTGTACTTGCCTGCATATTAGAAAATCTAGACTTCTGCTTAGTAGATCTCTGAAACTTCACATCGTTACATTTATTTTCAATATTATGTAATGTAACTTTGCTAAAATCACTTAAATTAGAATTAACAATTAAACAACTTTAATCTTGCTTCCTCAGGTAACCGCTCAAAACATTTTCGAAGTCCTCTTCCAAAAAATGGTAATTAAGTTTGACAATACCTCTATAGTCATCAAGAAGATGTCTAATCAGCTGAAACAGCTTTAACATATCTGAAATGGGACGGCAGGCATCCTTCAGTTGCATGATAAGGTCTCTTAATGTAACACCATATAGATTCAGTTTTTTGCCAGGTTGTAACTTGCACTCAAAAAACGCATCGGTCAAATCCTCAATACGTGCAAGGCTCCTGGAACGAAAATGTCTCTCTAATGCTTGCCACGCTACATACAGATCCTCGATACCAGATAATAAAGGCGTCAATTATTGACAAATATTCAAGTACAGAATAGAGTAAGCTCATATTCTTTTTGCCGAATCAGTAACAGTAGGAGCCTTTGCTTGATCGCTCATATCCGGTAATTTTATAGACATGCATTCCCACAGAGATTTCGCTATCAGAAGAACTCGGATATCATCTCTTCATGAATTGTAACGAACTGTATGTATACCACGTCAATTTACTTAAAGTAGAGTTTCAAGGATTAGTGTACACATATATGCATAAAGAAGTAAAAGTATTAAAACACCAAATAAAATAAACTAAGACAGACTTGAGCACAGTTAAAAAATAAAATTTATAAAGACAATAAAAAACAATTTAAAATACATTATGTAAACGTTTCGCCAAGCGACACGCAAGGCATCATCAGTACAAAAATTGTTTTTTATTGTCTTTATAAATTTTATTTTTTAACTGTGCTCAAGTCTGTCTTAGTTTATTTTATTTGGTGTTTTAATGGTTTTTAAATTTAGACGTTAAATGTATATGTACTGTAAAGTAAAAGTATATTTGAAATTTATTAAAAACAATTAAAAGCATGATTAAATATATTAGATATAACAAAATAAAGCCATAACATCGGCCAACAAAACTTCCCGCTCATGTAATGAGCCTTTATTGCATTAACAAGCATTAGCCTGATAATAAAACATGTAAAAGGATCCATACGAACATGAAGTCTCTCCAATATATACAATCTTATCAGGATCAACTCTGTAACTAACAGTGAAGCATGCAAACTAACCAATACAGAAACTAGTGTGTGTCATTGGCACGATGACGCAATACTTAAACTGAAATTCAGCCACCCATCTCCAGATGCGTGGATTTCGTAAAAGTATGACGTCATACCGTCAGAAAAGGAAACGCTCGTATGCTAAAGGCTCAAACGATATCGCAACGAGACTAGAAAATAAGCATCGATGCCGACCAGTCTCAGAATTAGGCCGCGAAGCATAAAATTGACATCTATACTGGATTTCGATTGCGGCAAGAATGCCGCGATATGGCATCATTTCAAACCATCAGATATTTCTCTCAAATTCTCTGCAATTATAGGGGTCATCTGTAAATATTTATTGCACACACTGTCAATAATTGTCATACATCTAACATTATTATTTCTCCTAAACTGTAAAAAAAAAAAAAAAAAAAAAAAAAAAAAAAAAAAAAAAAAAAAAAAAATCATTCAACGGTTTCCGCAGGTAGTAAAACTTTTCCCTGCCCTGGGATTGGGGGTTACACCGAACCATAAGCCAAAAGTGGGTTCCCAGAGTGGGTGCTTGCTTGCTTGCTAGAGTAAGGCGATTTCAAATCGCACAACGCGACAAATTATTCACTGTATTGACATTTCTTTTAGTTTGGAATAAGGTAAATCATTTTGTTGTTGTTGTTTGTGCCTATGTTTAAGCAATTTTTTTAATGTACATTTGACTTTAATATAAGTAAATAATATAAGCTCTGCAGATTTCAGTTATGATTTTTGTTTTTTAAATTTTCATTATTTTTTTTTTATTTATTAAAAATGCCCACTACCGGTACCGCGACATACGAAAATAACCAGTAATTATCAGCCCAGTCAAAATCTGGAATGCTGTTGACAAGGAAGACGTTGCAAACAGTCTGATATAATCTGAAGATTGAACTGTATCGGAAGAAACTATTTTGTGAGTAAGCAAGGCTCAAACGGTTTAACGCGTTTTTGTGCAGGAATTCGTGAATTTCGTTTCAAATAGCTTGGAACGTAACAGCAGCAAGAAAGCATATCGATGAAAAAAAGCTGTTGAAATGGTTCGAGGAGATGAACAATTAACTGCCAGTGAAAGACTTTTACTCGATACTTAAAGTTTAAAGTAGCCTGTTTTCTGCCCACGAGACAGAATTCTTTTTTTTCTAAATCATAATGGTGGCGCTTTAAAGGGAAACAAAACAATTTATTTATATTTACGCTTTTGTGATATTGGACTTATTAATTTGCACAAAAATAAGGCGCAGATTAGAATTTAAAAATAGTAGTTGCCAATTTCAAGGGACAACTGGAAACTTGAGAAAAATTTGTCTACGACAGTCGTTATTTTTTGATTAAAATTATTTTTAAGCGTTAATTCTTAATATAAACAAGCTGGAAATTGCTCGTCAAACGTGGCGAATGAGTTGCATTCGTAATATAACTAGTTTTATAAATATTGTTTGCACCGCAAATTGTACAGAATGTACATTTTAGTGCACTTCATAAGGGCATATCAATTTCATTCTTTTCGAAAGGCTATAACATCATTAAATTGCACTTGCAATATTTTCCCCATTGGCCGTAATGCAACGGAAAACTTTTGACTGTCCCTGTAATTGAACTATACATCGGATTTTCATAAAATTTGAAATGACACGACAAAGTTTTGCAACAATTATATATTTAAAATTTCAGACCATTCGGAAGGCTGTAACATCATTAAAATGCACTTGCAATATTTTTTTCCCATTGGCCGTAACGTAACGGAAAACTTTTGACTGTCCCTGTAATTAAATTATACATCTGATTTTCATAAAATTTGAAATGACTCGACAAAATCTCGCAACAATTATATATTTTAAATTTCAGCCCATTCGTTGGGTAGTTTTTGCTCTGGACAGACGGACCAAACGACGACTATAGGTGCTACGTATTTACATAATTACGAAAGCACCTAAAAAAATGCAGTGATTAAACGTTGTTATTGAAAGCGCAAGTTACAAAATTATTAAATATTTTTAGACTCTTTTTGTAAACTTTGGAAAGAAGTTTATCATTTTCATTGTATTAACTCATTAAAGTAGCAACAAATAATTTCTTTTGTTAATAAAATATATTTTTACAAAGAGTTTTGACGTTTTTTGCAAAATTTCAAACGTGTCCTTTACTGGAACATATAGGTGTTCTCTACTGGATTTTGCGTGTCTACTACTGCCAAATTTTAAACTCTTAAAAAAAATTGTGCGGAATTTTTTTAGCAGAATTTATACCAGAACAGTCGTGTATAGCAATAGTTCATTGACATTTGTCTCCAAAATAATTTAGAGACTGAAAACATTCGCTGTATTCACAGTTACTAACTGAACAGTTTACTAAAACTAGGCGAAAAGTGTTCTTAAAGTGTTTACTACTGGTTCAGTTGCCTCAGTATGTGAAAATCTGTAATAACCTAAATAACAGAAAATATATGTTTGAGTAAACTGCTTTTTGTTTAATAGTTTTATGAAATGTGAGTAAAAACAGAAATTAATTCTACATAAAAAATAATACTAATTAAAAAATTATAAATTCATACATGAATAAGCATGAATGTTTATCAGGTTTGTTTTCATAGTTGTTATATCCTTTGGCACTGTTTATATCATTTGGCAAACAATCCGACAATCTGAACCCCGAATTGCGCCAAGCTTTAAATAAAACGCCAAGTTTTATATATTGGAAAAGTACCAAATGCTATGACAAATCACTAAGAGACCAAAATGTATAGCTAAATTATGAAACAAACTTGGCATTAAAATCGTATATCATTATAATGCCGATTGTAAAGTGATTAAATGTATATTTAGCACAGGTTATATGACGCATATATATTACTCCTGTATGAGACGTATATGACGTATATATGACATATAAGATGTAAATATTACATATATATTATCCTATATGTTGAATATATATGAGCATTTGGAGAATATATATATCTTTATATATTATGCATCCAAGGGCTCGGCGATTGACCTTGGCGAAATCATAACTACAACATTGGCAGAATCGGAATTCTTGGGACCGCTGTAAGATTGAAATGCCTAAAATTTTAACAATACATTGTGAAAAATCGCCAATAAAAAAGATATCTTGAAGCAACTAATTTTTTAGTACGATTGTATCATAAACACGTGCTAGGCATGCTGAAATATAATTATTAACGAAGCGAATTTAAAAGGAAGCTACTCACAAAAATACACTACTCAAAACAATTAGGGGAGCACATGGTTTTAACGAAATTACGCAAATATTTACGCCGATAAGTAACGTAAAATAAAACATCCATAATTTAAAGTGCTGTAGAAAACAGATAAATAAAAATTAACATATAAATTAAAGTTTATGACGTCAAAAACTGAAAAAAGGTGATAAGTGCAGAAATCGGGATTTTGCAGAAACATCTGTTTCACTGCCTCAGTTGTAAAATTCAATTGCTTAGCTTGTGTTATGAGAAAAGGTGGCTTGAAAATGTCACAACAACATGATTTAGTGCAATCCATGACTTGGCGTGTTATCGGGACAGTTGAATTTGGGGAAACACAACGAAGTGATGAGGACGCTGTTGGAGTCGCAAGAAGTGTCCATGAAATGCAGTTGAATCGATTCCAAGACACATGGAATGGTAGTCATCGACAAGTGCAAGGTCGAAACTGTACTAAGACAGAAACTGATGACCGATGTATCCTGTTAACAGCTCATCGAGATGGAACGGGCAATGCTACTCAGCTGCAAACACAGTTGTTCTTGGCCAAAGGACGAAGGGTGTCCAGCCAAACAGTCCGAAATAGGCTTCATCAGGGTGGTTTCTATGAACTTAAGCCAATGGTCTGTATTCAGTTGACCTCAAGCCACTGTGCGGCCCAAAGCAGGTGGGTAACTGAACATCGAATTTGGAGGCAACGTTGTTGGAGTCAAATTCTGTTTACAGACGAGTCCCGATTAAGTCTGGATGTGACATCTGATGTGTTTTGGCATAGAGAGAAAGAGGCACTCAAAATAATCTCACATTTGTTCGTGAAAGATCACATTACAGACGAGGTGGGTTGATGCTATGGGCTGGAATCAGCATAGGTGGACGTACGGGCATGCATATCATTCGGAATGGCACTTTGACGGTCCGGAGTAATACAGATGAGATACTGAGACCTCATGTCGTATTTTATGTTTCAGTAATTAGTGATTTCTTTTTCTCATGCATGATAATGCCAGACTTCATGCAGTTCGTCTTGTGGAAAACATGCTTGAAGCTAAAACAATACAACGTATGAAATGTCCAGCATGTTCTCCTGACCTAAATACTATCGAGCATGTTTGGGACATACTCATACGACGCATTGCTGCGAGACCGAGGCCTCGTTTTACTGTCCGGGACTTGGAAATTGCAATTCTTGAGCAGTGGAACAGTATTCCCCAACGTCTTATCGATAACCTCATCGCATCCATGGAAAACAGGTGTGCAGCAGTCTTAGCTATTCGAGGAGACCACACGCTATACTAAAAATATTGCATCATTTCCAAACAATATCCTTTTTTATCATTTACATGAAAGCAAATTGATGCCGTAAACCATCTTTTCATGTTCTTTTCATCTTTTCAAAGAATAAAAGCTCCCTTACAATTTTTTTCATCTTTTTTATGTATTGCGTATTGATACACGTGTACTATCCATTTTATGCCCATACATGGCTGCTTTGCACTGTTCTCTTCGCTTTTTTGCTTGCTCCCCTAATTTTTTGAGCAGTGTGTAATCGTATACTACTTTGATGAAAAATAAATGAACAAATAAATGAGTACATTATTTCGTAAAATCGAGTTTTCAAATAGAGCAATAGAGAGGCATTAAAAACAATTTCGTACATATTTTCTAAATTGCATTTTTTATCGAATTAAAGTTTGAAAACATTACCATATAAAGCTAATACATGGAATATATAACTGTCTGTGTGATTTTAAGTAGATAATATATTTTTAAAAACTTGATATGAAGACATTATTAATTTTTTGCAACCAAGAAATTTTATTCCCAAAAAGGCATAAGAGTATTTCTTTTTCATAAGTACAAGTACAACCGAAATTACACTTCTCATTTATTCCAGTAAAATATTTTACAATAATTATCTTGTAAGGCAGTTTATGTATATTTAGACATATTAAATATCACAAATTATTTCAGAATAAAGAAATTTTTTAACAGTGAAAAGCAATCGGATTTAATCATTTTATTTTGAAATTATTTATTAAATTAATTTTGAAAGCGCTCAGGAGTGTGTAGTCATTAATGATAACATAGATGTAATTAACTTAATATTCTTATAGCTTGGGAGCACAGTTATCAAATGTAAATGATAATCATTTTTGTCGCTATAATAATTAACATTCAAGTACAAAATTGAATTACTTCAGAATCAAATCCTTTTAATTCAACAGATATATTCAGCATTATTGTAGTCAGGAAAAGGAATGAAATTAATGCGTCAACATAGTACATAATTTTATATTAAATATAAAACTTTAGTAATGGTATTAACTAATTATAACATATATTGTATTTTACTCCCTTTTTTTAAATTTACTTGAAATTGCAATTAATTTTTTTACACAAATTTAAATATTAGATTAAATTTTCCTATTTTTTTCATAGTGATTAATTTGTTTCACTCAAACTAAAATTGTTATCTTAAATATTTTTAAATTCTTTGTTACCGAGTGACTATATACTTCCATATTTAAAATAAATCAGTTCAAGAAATTATTTAATTTAACCAAGTTTTTTCTCAAAGAATAAAAATTAACACTAATTTCTATCATTTATTTTCATTTAAATTAAATTTTAAGAATTTCCTTTTGTCTAAGATTTTCTTAATACGTAGTATTAAAAAAAACGCAAAAATTGTTTTACAAATGCATAATAAAGTTATTTTACTCATACATAACCGATATCCCCTTTGAGGATATTATAGTTTAGAATTTTTACATTTAAAAGTGCAGTTCATTAAAAAGCAACAATTGAATGCAAACATAATTATTTGTATTATAATTATTACATAGAATTAGATCTCTAAAAACTAAACGCAAAGAGTATTTTGAAAATGCATATTAAAGTTATTTTTCACATACATAACCGATATCCCTTTTAGAGATTTTATAGTTTAGAAATGATACATTCAAAAATGCAATTCATTGAAAAAACAACAAATGATTGTTAAAAATATTATTATTTCTATTATTACTATATTCAGATCTGTAACAAATAAATGGAAAGAGAATTTTGAAAATGCATAATAAAGCTATTTGCTCAAGCATAACCCATATCCCCTTTGAATATGTTATTGTTCAGAAATTATACATTAAAAATGCAGTTAATTTAAAAACAGCAAATGCTTTTTAAAATTCTTATAATTATGATTATTATTTATATTGAGATCTGTAAAAGATAAACGCAAAGTGTCTTTTTCAAATGCAAAAGTAAGTTATTTTACTCCCACATAACTGCTATCCAATTTGAGAATTTTATAGATCCGAAATTATGCATTCAAAAATGCAGTTCATTGAAAAACAACAATTAATTGGAAAAATGATTATTATTACAATTATTACTTAGAATGAGTTCTGTAAAAAGTAAACGCAAAGAGTACTTTGAAAATGCATAATAACATTATTTTACGCATACATAACCGATATCCCCTTTGAAGATTTTATAGTTTAGAAATTATACATTCAAAAATGCAGTTCATTGGAAAACAAAAAAAAAATGATTATTAAAATGATTATTATTGTAATTATTACTTTTATTGAGATCTGTAACAAATAAAAGCAAAGATAGTTTTACAAATGCATAATAAAATTATTTTACTCACACATAACCCATATCCCCTTTGAATATTTTACTGTTTAGATGTTATACGCCCCACCAGTGGCCGAGAGGTTCTGCTCTCGAAGCTGGTAGACGGGAGGTGCTGGGTTCGATCCCAATCGCGCCCGTCGGCCTAATCGTGCGGAGTTTTCGTGGTTTTCTTCGAACCTTGGTTCTCCAAGCGTTAATACGGGTTAGGTTCCCTTAGAAAGACCTCCACGGAAGGCACTGCCCCCCCTTAGGGCCTATATCCCACGTGCAGATAATTGGCCGACATAAATACAACCAACCTTTAGATGTTATACATTCAAAAATTTAGTTCATTGAAAACAAAAAATGCTTGTTAAAATTCCTATAATAATTATTATTACTTATATTGATATCTGTAACAAATAAACGCAAAGGTCCCACCGTGGCTGAGTGGATAAGACACCACGCCGCTAATCGCTTGAGAGCGTAGGTGTGGGGGCGGGCTCGAATCCCACCGGTTCCGTTGCACACTCTTCGTGGAGCCCCCAGGATGTAATTCTCTGGTGTTGTAAATTTTCTTGTGCTATCTCGTCCCTGTATATCGACGATGACATATAAGCTGGTCTTGGTGTCAAGCACACAAGTCTGATGTATGCGTTTAGTAAAACAAACAACAAATAAACGCAAAGAGACTTTTACAAATGCAAAAGAAAGTTATTTTACTCACACATAACCGGTATCCAATTTGAGAATTTTATAGATCCGAAATAATGCATTCAAAAATGCAGTTCATTGAAAAACAACAATTGATTGTAAAAGTGATCATTATTACAATTATTACTTAGAATGAGATCTGTAAAAAATAAACATAAAGAGTATTTTGAAAATGCATAATAAAGATATTTTACATATACATATCCGATATCCTCTTTGTAGATTTTATAGTTTAAGAATTATACCTTTAAATGTGCAGTTCATTGAAAAGCAACAATTGATTGTAAAAATGATTATTATTATAATTATTACTTACATTTAGATGTGTAACAAATAAACACAAAGAGAATTTTGCAAATGCATAATAAAGTTATTTTACTCACACATAACCCATATCCCTTTTGAATATTTTATTGTTTAGAAATTATACATTCAATAATGCAGTTCATGGAAAAACAACAAATGCTTGTTAAAATTCTTATTATTATAATTATTTTTCAATTCCTACTATTAGTTCACACTCTCCCTATATTTGTTTATTTAAATATTTATATATTTATCTTGTTCAAATTTTCAATCTATACTAATATTATAAAGAGGTAAAAATTGTTTATTTGTAGGAGATAAGCTCTGGAACTACCGAATCGATTCCAAAAGTAATGATATCAAAATGATGGTGTTAGTCCAACTTAGAACATAGGCTATATCTTATGTCCGTGCCACTGGTCAAAAGGGGGTGCAGGAGTAAAAAACGTTCTAAAAATGCGATTTTTGTATTACTGAAGGGCCTAGAAACATGGAATTTGGAATGGTAGTTACTTATAAGAGCTAATGACATTTATTTAAAAAATCGAAATTAAAAAGGGGTTAAAATGCGCGAAAAGCGTTCAAAAAAAAACGTTCTAAATGGCAATTTCTACGCAATCTCAGAAAGTACCCAACCTATTTCAAAAGTAACGATTGGAAATTGATTATGACAGCCCTACTCCAACACAGGCTCTATTTCATGTCGGTGTCACTAGCACCTAGGGGTTGCAGAAGCAAAAAACGTTCTAAATTGCGATTTTTGTGTTACTGAAGGGCCTAGAATCCTGAAATTAGGCAGGGCAGTTATTTATCAGATACGAATGATCTCCAAGAACATTTCCTTAAAAATCGAAATTTAAATGAGGTGAAAATGAGCGAAAATGTTCTAAAAAACGTTCTAAATGGCGATTTTTATGCAATCTCAGTAAGTACTGAACCGATTTTAAAATGAAGGGTGTGAAAATGATGGCGACAGCCCTCGCTCCAGCATAGGCTGTATTTCATGTCGGTGCAAACTACCCCAGAGGGGGTGAAGGAGCAAAAAACGATCTAAATTGCTTTTTTGTAATACTGCAGGGGCTAGCAACATGAAACTAGGCATGGTAGTTACTTATAAGATATAAATGATCTCTAAGAACATTTCCTAAATAATTCGAAATTTAAAAAGGATGAAAATGGACGAAATACGTTCTAAACAACGTTCTAAATTGCGATTTCTACGCAATCTCAGAAAATACCCAACCGATTTCAAAAGTAATGGTTGGAAATTGATGATGACAGCTCTTTCTCTAATATAGTATCTACTCCATGTCGGCGTTACTACCGCCTTGCGGTTGCATTAAAAAAAAAAAAAAAACATTCTAAATTGTGATTTTTGTGATACGGAAGGGGCTAGAAACTTGAAATTTGGCATGTTAATTACTAATGAGATGCAAATACTCTTTGTTCCTTAAAAATTTGAAATTTAAAAGGGGTGAAAATGAACGAAAAGCGTTCTAAAAACGTTCGAAATAGCGATTTCTACGCAATCTCAAGAAATATAAACCAATTTCAGAAGTAATGATTTCAAATTGATGGTGACAGTCATCGCTCCAACATAGCCTTTATTTTACGTTTTTGTCACTACCACCTGGGGATTACAGGAGCAAAAAACATTCTAAATTGCGTTTTTTCTGTTACTGAGGGGTCTAACATTTTAAATTTGGAATGGTAATTACTTCAAAAATGCAAATACTTTCTAAGAATTGTCGAAAGAAAATTCCAAATTTAAAAGGATGAAGTTAGCGAAAAGCGTTCCATAAGCGTTTTAAATTACGCTTTTTATGCTATCGTATCAAATACGAAACCGATTTCAAACATAATGGTTGCAAATTGATGGTAATAGAACCTGCTCAAACAGAAGCTATATTTTATGTCGAGGGTTGCAGGAGCGAAAAACTTTCTAAATTGCGATTTCTGCGGTACTGAAGAAGTTAGAAACTTTAAATATAACACGATAATTATAAAATATAAATGTCCTCTAAGAACAGTTGAAAAATTAAAAAGGGGTGAAGCAAAGGGTAGGACCGAAAAGCATTCTAAAAGAATCCTAAATTACGATTTCTATGGAATCTGAGATAATAATGAACCGATTACCGCTATTGGCTGCGAATCAAGAGTGATAGTCCCTGATAGTCGTTAATAAAATACTCATTATTCATCCTATCAAGTTGAAATAATTTTTTTTGAACTTGTACTGGATGACAATTGAAGTTAATACAGTTTTTTCAAATATTAATTAATAAATTAAATTTTAATTAATTAATTTTTGTTTTGCATGGGAAACAAAATGGCGGCCATTGGTTATTGAATGTCAATGAAAGTATTTTCAATAAGGGGTTACCATAGGGGGGACCCTGTTCTGTCGCCAAATACCGCCAAGTTTGCCGCCAACTTGGCGATATGTCGCCAAATTTGGCGTCCAAAATAAGTTGCCAAAAGTGACGCCAACTTGACGATATTTCTAATATTTCGCCAAATTCCCATAGAATTCCATTGTAAACCTACTTGCTTATAGAAAATCAACAAATTGAGATAATTTAATGCAACAAAAACTAATATTAGCTTAAGGGATTATATTAAATTTATCTTAGGTGACCTAAGTAGGAATTGACTTTAAAAACAAAATTTTTATATTACTTGTTTATATTGAGATCTGTAACAAATAAACGCAAACGGTATTTTACAAATGAAAAAGAAATTTAATTTACTTACACATAACCGGTGTCTAATTTGAGGTTTTTATAATTCCGAAATTATACAATCAAAAATGCAGTTCATTGAAAAACAACAGTTCATCGTAAAAATGATTATCACTATAATTATAATTTATATTGATATCTGTAACGATTTTTTTAGATAGAAATCTTCTAATTTTTGCAATGGTGCAATTATTATTGTTGTCCGAAACCCTCATGAAAAAAAAAAGAAAAAAACCCCCACAAAATATTGTATAACAAGCTTCCTATGACCACCACAAAAGTTTCTTTGTTATCATTCAAATACATTAATTTACACAGCAGAGTTACACATCAATAGTTACAAAATATAGTTCATTTATTTATATTTAAAACGGAGTTAACTTTATCGGTGAATTTGAAACAGCAGATCGTAAAAGCGCTTGTTACTGGGCGTTAAAATTTAAAATTAGACAACAAAATATATTAATAATTATTCACGATATGTAAAATTGGATGCATTTCTACCAAATAAAGTCTTAAATACAGTTATATGACTCATCTTAAGAAACATTGCATAGATGCACGGATGCAGAAGCATTTGCATCAACAGCAGCATAACATATTTGAATCCCAAGGTAAGTAAACGAAATCCTATAATCAATTAACATAAATAATTATTAAGATGCTACTTGGCGCAGAATGATATAAATTTAAAAAGCAACGTTAAAAACGCCAGAATAAGTCAAAATTTCGCAGACTAGTTTCGGTAGCGCTTAGCGTACCGTCGTCAGTGCAAAGAATAAAGGAAACTTGCTCATTTATATAGAGGAGAAGCGGATTCAACTGAGAAGTTCATTAACCAATGGGGAAACAGGAAAACTTGGGTACAAGCCAATGGGAGAATAGTAAAGGTAATGAATATTAAAGGTAAATTTATATATTTATAACAATGAACATAGTTGTAGGATGTTAAATTTCGTGAATGATCCTTAAAATGATTATTATTACAATTATTATTTATATTGATATCTGTAAAGATAATTTTAGATAGAAGTATTTTAATTTTTGCAATGGCGCAATTATTATTGTTGTCCGAAAAAAATTGAAATAAAAATCCCACAAAACATTGAATAACAAGCTTCCTATGACCACCACAAAAGTTTCTTTGTTATCATTCGAATACATTAATTTACAAGCAGAGATACAAATCAATAGTTACAAATTATAGTGCATTTCTTTAAATTTAAAACGGAGTTACCGTTATCGGTGAATTAGAAAAAGCAGATCATAAAAGCGCTTGTTACCGGGCATTAAAATTTAAAATTAGACGGAAATATATTACTAATTATTAACACCATATGTAAAATTTGATGCATTTCTAATAATTAAAGCTACATGATTCATCGCAAGAAACATAGCATAGATGCACGGATGCTGTTGCATTTGCATCAATACCAGCATAACGTAGCTGATTCACAAGGTAATTAACCGTTATTCTATAATCAATGAACATAGTTTTAAGATATTAAATTTAGTGAAATTTCATCCCATTGATGCGAAATACAGCTGTCACGAAAATCGTGAAAAACACAGCCCAACAGAGCCACTTTTTGGGCGATGTAAGAAAAACGATGCACACGCACCAAGTCATGTAAACGTTTAACTGAATATGATGAAATTACGTCGTAGAAATGCGGATATATAGTTGTCGCAGGAAATCGTGAAGAACATAGAAAAGCCTCGTCACTTGTTAACAATATACGCCACAAGCTAATCTTCCACAGTCAAATTGTGTCTAGCAGAATATGAAATTTAATGAAATGAAACCGAAATCATCATGTCCATCAAATGCAATATTAATTGAAGATTTTTCAAAGTGTATATTTGGAGTAAATAGAATATTTTTCTCAGTATTTCTCGATTTATATTATAATTTTAAAAATATATTTTCAAAAAAAGAAAGAAATAATACTAAGATTTTTAATATATATATACCGGGTGTCCCAAAAATGACTGATGGATTTTAAAATTCAATAGCTTGCAAACGGTGGCAGATATTAAAAAAATTCTTGCAGGAGTGTTATGTATGATGTCAGGAGTTTTTTTTACAGTGATTCTTGATTTTAGTTCGAATTTCGAACAATAGATGGCGCTGAGAGCATTAGTGCTCAGTCCAGACACGATTTTTGGTACTTCGGGATCAAATCAATGCATTTTAACTCCTTTTATCGCATGGAAGAAGAGAGAGACTGAAAAATCGAGCCTGAAATTTTAAGTACATCTTCAAAATAAACAGATTGCATCCATCTAAATATAAAAAATATATAAGTATATCTTAATCGTGAAGTTCTTGTTAATAGTAAATCTGTTTCCACAATGCTCTCTGCAGCTTGGAAAAACCTTTTTAGCCCTACCATATAATATATATTTTTTTATTAATTAATATTAGTTTGATATTTATTTAATTCTTTATATTTTTCCACTTGTTCCCATATATTTTATATTTGTGTGTGTTTTCCTTTTATTATAATTTATTTTTCAATTTATTTTATTTTATTTTTATTTATTTATTTATTTTCCAATTTGCCAGCTAATTCCCCTTCTACTCTATGTTCTTCTGTTTGAGTTATGCTATTGTTTTCTGCTTTCCTATTGGATTTTGATTTCTAGTTTCCTTTTGGCTGTTTCTTCAGCTTTTTTCCTTTCCCTTATCTTACATTACAGTCTTTCTGCTACTTTCATAGTAGAAGCACGTCTTCATTACACCAGACGAAGAAAGACCAAGTTCTTTAGAAAGGCCTAGCGCAATGAAAATTTTTTGATGGGGCTTTAAGAAGATATTTTTGTTCTTACATAAGATACACTGTCATGATTAAAATCCGAAATGTATACAATATCATATGTGCATATGAATTTTCATATTTGTCTACATTTCTTGCACATGCATATAAATACATATGAACTCATAAGCATTTATAAATTTTATTAGTATCCATTTTTTCTCACTTTTCATGAAATAGGTATAAAGTTTCGCTCTAGTATTATAATAAAATATCTAAATGTAGGTAAAGTGGAAGAACGTCAGTTATTGTTTATTATTATTATGACTAAGATAAAACCCCTCAAAAATTTCTAATTCAAATGTGTAATAAGAAATATAATTTGCCATTAATTATAAATTATATATTTTGCAGTCATGTCACATGACAGATGTTTATATTTATTGCAAAATACCAAATTTTACGAAATATAGGCAGTTAGTATGGCAAGAAAAGTTTACATATGGATTTGTATTAGCTAAGTTGTTTTGGATATTCCAATCACAAACAACTAAAGAAACAAATTAGTTTGTAGGGAAAAGGGAATTTGAAATCTTAAGTCCGTGGTAAGTGCAACATACGTGGACATTCATAGTGAAGGGTTTTATTCCGACTGACAGAGAAAATCCCCAACTGTCAGTTCTGGAATTTAACAGGGGTGGTATCATTCAAAAGCTTTTGTCACGAGGAGCAAGAAATGTGTAGGAACTATACTCTTGAATCCAATAGTTCACGAAATATTCGAATGGAAAATAACAAAAGGAAAAGAAAAAGACGCAAAGATTTCAAAAGTGTTTTACGAATTAGTGAGCAATAAAGGTGAGTTGCAAGTACAGTATGATTAGAAACAAGAAGTAACTCCTCGCCTGGTCCTGTGCAATGAACAAAGGGCATGGACAGGGCCTAGTTGATAAGTTCCAGGATTGGATCATGACAGCAGTTTTACTTTCAAACCGTAATGCTCTCCGTCGTTTGAGCCTGGTGTTGGAAACATTTGTGTTTTCAACTACTTTTTGTAGAAAACCATTACCATCATTTATTATAAGACAAAATTACTGCTTTTGTTAGCTTTTAAAGGAAACTCATGCTATTTTCTCCTGCTTTATTTCGCTTCCTCCGAAAACAGAAAAGGGCACATATCTATTGAACTATTTGATTCGGGAGTATAGTTCCAATACATTTATTGATCATCGTGGCAAGAGATTTCCAACACTACCACTCTCGTTAAAATCCAGAACTGAGAGTTGGGGATGCTCCCTAGTGAGTAATTTATTTACACGAGAAACAGAAATCCAAACCGGAAAAAATATACAAAATGTAGATTTTAAAAATGCTATTTTTTAGCACCTTCTAACAGAGTTGAAAAGTGTTTATGACTTCGGTTTGTCTGTCCGTCCACGCTCTACCTCTCATAAATATGATCGGATCGTTCTGAAATTTTTGGAACTTCAAATGTTAGTGACCTCTACCATAGCACGCTCCCTATTTCAAACGAAGTTTGTAGCATGTTTAGTTCATTTACAGGGACAGTGAAAAGTTTTTCGTTACATTACGGCCAATGGGAAAAAATCGTTTCAAATGATTTTTAATGGTGTTACACTCTTTCATATATAGTAAAATTGATATTCATTTTTGAAGGCCACTAAAATATGCATTCTGTTGAATATGCGGTGCAAAGAAGAGTTATTGTTCATTTACAGGGCCACACAAAAGAATTCCGTTCATAATGGTATAGGGGGAATGCGGTATACTTGAAAACATTTCAGATACTATATTGTATCCGAATTACTGTATATTAGTAATGATTGCTCGAAATGCATTTTAAATTATGATATGCGCTTTTTTCTCTATATTTATGCATACTATAAAGTGCGTATAAATGCTATAGTTCATATACAGGGCTACATAAATGAAATCGTAAAGATTACTGAGTATGAGCATAAATTGCTTAAAGGTGAGTTTTAAAAGAGTTATGCATTTTTACGCTGGACTGAATTTAGTTTACATTAAAAAGGTCCACAATCTTACTTAAAAGGTGACAAAAGCAATAAAAAAGATGTTACAAGTTTAAAATATAAATTTTATTTAAAACTTCTTGGTACTTTCAAGCCTTCCAAGCTCATCGTCAGAGAATATCTTAATAACTAAATGTTGTTTATTTATACAAATATGTCACTTTGTTTTGAAAATGAGAGAGCCAATAATTACTAGAGTTGAAAGTAGAAGTTGCAGTAGCAGTTTCTTGGATTGAATTTAATTAGAGGAAATATATATTATTATTATTAATTGCAGTTCCATTTATTTTATGACATCAGTTTGACTTATATCACGCTGATATTTATGACTTATGATTATATTTGAATTTAGTTTACTAAGAAATATTTGTAGAAAATAGATAAAATGACATACAGGGCCACGCAAAGAGTTGGATACATGGTCGTCTATGGGTGATAATTTCTGGAAATGTAATTTCAGTAGTTTTAAGAGTGTTTTAGTTTGAATTAAATTTTAGCTAAACAGTGGCATGTAATAAAGGTACTAAGTAAACTACATGGCTGTACAAAAGTATTCAAGTATGTTTCCATATATTAGTATAAATTGTTCAAAGAAGAATTTCAACCTGTTATGCATTTTCTTGCTAAACTAAATTTTCCCATTGTATAGTATATATATCAATCTACAAATCAAATACAGGGCTGTTCAAAATAATTGGAATACATATTTGACTATGGACGGTAACTACTGAAATCAGTTTTTCATGCGTTTCTTTATGCGTTTTATAAAATGTTTACTTAGTTATCTTATTTACCTTATTTCCCTAAATAACGAAGTTTTGTTAAGGCATTCAGGAAGTGTTGGAAAGTGTTTCATAATCTATGCTTAACGCATGCTTTTTCTTACTTGTTATTTAATCTGAGGTGGCAGCCTACCTCTATTAATTATGATTTTGACTACGGCTGACTTTATTAGCGGCCAAAGAATCTCTCAATTGTTTACACAGATTTATGAGAGAATTCATGAGGCTAGATTACATGAACTAACGTCATAAATTCCGCCCTAGGAGGTTGATTAAACAAACAAAAGTTTTTTCGGCCTGTACTTGAGTGTCCATGCTTTGACCCGGTTAGAAAGGCCAAATTATTATACCACCATGTATATTTCAAGACATTACGACATGTACAGTATCTATATTATAAAGGACGAACCAGGCATCTTTTTGACTTTGGGGAGACTCTCAAAATGTGGGATCATTAAATGTTAACTATAAGTAATTTTTAAAATTTTCAAATTTAAGGACATTTTTTTTTATTACAGTATAGTATATAAGTCTACAAAATTATACACAAACATAAAAAGACAGCAACTATTCTGGAAAATTAATTATTAAAGCATTTAATTAGTAAATGTGCAGGTTACAAATTTTTGACATATTCTGTCACGTAGGTTACAGATTTTGGACATTGCTGACATGTAGGTTACACAGTTTTGACATTTCCATAAATAAGTTGTACTTATTATATAAAAAATTCTTAGGACTAAGAATGTAGTAAATTTGTTCTATAATTATATGTGTATAAATATATATGCACAATTAACTTTTTGTTATCCAGTAATAATAATAATAAAATTAAATATTAAACTTTGATATTAAAATATTAACTTCTTTTTTAGAAGTAATATCTTAATTTTATAGAAATTACATATTATGCAAAAAAAAAAAAAAAAAAAAATACCTTTACACAATATTAGACGTATCCAACATATAACTTATTCTTTTTATTTTCTCAAAAAACAAGCTATTCTGCTATTTTTTTTTAAATGTACATATCTATAATTTCTTTATCAAAAGAAAAGTCTCCTCCTGCTGACACAGGGTGAGGTGCCGATGGTGATTTCATCAAAATATCTTCATATTTTTAAATTGTGCTGTCTTTTTTAGATGGATAACGAAACCTGTTAAAATCAATGTCTCCCTGAAGAGTCAAAAAATTTATAGAAAATATTTGTTCACAATTATCAATGCTGATGTTTTCAATAATACCTGGTTATAAGTTTTCATCATAAATTACAAAGCACGAGTCACCAATGTCAATCTATTTTCAAGTGTGAGGAGTCAATTATAGAAACAATCTTTTTTTCACCAACGTCACTGGTAATGCATTCTTGATTGTTTTTACAGAGATTGAAAAAACAAGATCCATTTATGACTTGAATAGTACCAAATTTATTTGTCGTTTGTACGGAGTGAATCTTTTGATTACAGTTTTCGCTGGCTGTCTTACTATACTTCGATCATTGTCAATTTCGTTTTTTTTTTTTTTTTTTTTTTTTTTTTTTTAACCAAATTGCAGCCCGCAGTGGCTTGAACTTTTTATTTGCCTCGCATTTTGATGAGGTAGCAAAGACGAAAAATGAAATTTTAAGGAGAGGGGATTTTTAAACCTTGAGTTTTAAAAAAATGACCTCAAGTACAATAATTGAACTTTTTTTTTGTAGATGTATGTTAGAACAATGGACTATGTTATAATATATTTATTTATGTATTTAGAAAATTAAAATTATTAGTGTTTAGATCATTCCACGATTTGGACATGGTTATTAAATAATCTTTTTGGGTACATTTGCTGCAAAGAAACCTTAACAAAATACATAAAAACGGGTAAGATCATTGAAGAATTACTTTTCCTTCTATATATAAAAAAAAGTTTTGATTTGGAAATGGACCAATGAAAATCTGCGTAGATATTTCGGGTAGATCGGCATCCAATTTGAATGCTTAAGCATGGCCTTTCAACGTTAATATAAAAAAAAATGTTGTACACAAAAATATGAAAATTAGTGGTATGATAGAGTAATGTTTGATAAACACGCTGATGCAGACAGTTTTCAAATCGAAGAATTATTTTAAGAGATATTTAATGCTAAATTTGGACAAAATCGTTCCACTAAAAAAGTTTTATTGGAGCAAAAACTATACATGAGAATTTAATCATTTTTCGATCATTTTATACGCTATAAGTTCCCGGTGTGCCGATTGCATTTATTTTTCTTATTAGATTCATTTTTTCAGGTTTTATTTCTATTTTAAATTCAAATTTTCAGCAGTTCGAGAGATAATTTTTACAAATTTTAGAAAATGTTACTAATTTAAACTGTTGCCAATTGTATAAACAGCGCAAACAATAATGTTTACTTCAAATTAAAAAATTATTTACACGTGACTATTACAAACAGAAAAAAACCTTTAAAATTAGAATTAAATGATTACATGTTAAAAGCAGAAAATTACGTCATAAGAACCATATTTACACTTGAATTTTAAAAGAGAAACAAAATCTTAAAATAAAAAAAAATCACTATTA